>OY019132.1:78898775-83698775 GCA_955652365.1 Eristalinus aeneus
TATAACAGTTTTTACTGCAAATTATTCTCTTTAGAAATTTCAGTAAGGCGATTTTTAAAGCTTTACAGAACTTCTTTGTAAATTCAGAAATTCCCAACTGACTGGCATCACTTAAAGTTTATGCCAACCAAATAATATGTTACTTCATCACCTGTTATGTAAACTTTTAAAATCAATAACTTCATTGTATTCGATATAATTCTTCAGGAATTCAAGGTTCTTGAACATTATGTCATTGACATTAACCCTGAAAATTCCATGCACGAAATGTTGGTTGTTTTAAATTGAGCGCAATCGTTCGTTTTCAGGGAAATGGTAATAGGTATACTCACAAAGCATATGTATGTAAATAAACTTTTTTTTTAGAGTGCAGACAACGAATTGTAATCTTATATCCGCGTGAATATGATTGCTCAAGGCGACTCTCGATGTTTAAACATTTGGGTTAAATAATTTTTGTTTGTTGGATTAAGTGATCTTTTTTGCACTTATTTTTATCTTAGGCAAACGCAACAGTTTCGGAAAGGAAAATTGGAAATGTTAAAGCAAACTACACATTTAAAGAATATTATTAAGGAGAGCGACATTTTATACTTTTTCGCCCACCTTCCTTATGGTGAAGAAGAGAAAGACAATACTTATAAAAAATAATACGAAAAATGCACCTGTAAACTAACAAACCTTTTAATAATAACTGTATCTTGGTACAATTTTTGTTTTTGAACACATTAATCTAGGACTTGCAAAAGGGAAACATTTTATAGGTGTTTTATACAAAAAGTCTACTCTAGAATAATAATAATAATTGTTGGCGCTACAGTCCAAAGGGGGACCAGGGCCTAGCTTGCTCATCAACTACTCGTGTTGTGCGCGCTACTGTTCTCTCACGAGTAGAAGGGACCTACAGTTTTTTGCCGACTCCGAACGTCGAAATTTGAGAAGCTTTCTTAGTCAGTTATTACTCTTTGAGTGTTGTCAGCAGCTCGAAAGAGGTGGTGCCGTGAAATATTAGAAAAATTGGTGTTGAACTGGGAGTGGAACCTAGACCCTTCGGCGTGTGCGCGTCGCACTCTACCCACTACGCCACGGCGACCACAACAAACCTTTTACATTGTGCAAAATACAATAAAAGAACTTCTTATAATTTTGTAATTTTCTTTATAGAAAACTTTAGCAGTTCGGATATATATTCATTGTTTTTTCATTCATTGTTGATGATAACAAATAATTTGTACATTCAAACACCTAAAATATGTTAATGAAAATATTTATTTCATATAATCGCATACTGTATGTCAAAAGTAGGTGTGATTTGTTTTTTTTTAGAGAACGTGGAGGGATCTTAATAAATTTAATAAAATCTTATAAATACGAAAATAAGCATTTCCACAAAAAGTCGGAACCCATCATTATACAAGTATATCTAAAACATGAAAAATAAATATACACACATATGTTCTCCCAATTTAAGCTTCATTTTTAATCCATTTCACCAGTCATGGGCAAGATCCTAAGTTTGTTTTGTGTTTTTTTTAATGTGAACTTTTATCGCTATTTTAAGTAAAAATGCTCTAAAAATTTTACCAACTGCATTCCTCCCCTTCAACAATTTATCAATTTGGAATGCCCACCCTTTCAACCTTAGGCCCATCATCAGCTAAGTTCAGAGACTTGTTCTTCAGCCACACGAATATGGAATAATCTTTCCAGCTCTACTTTTCCTCCTCATTCAATCGACCGGCATTTAAAACCATTGCGCACCGTAATCTCCTTTCCCTCTTTCAGTACCTTTGGCCCGTGTTGTGACTTAATTCCGGTCTCTTAAGGGTACTATACAATCCCTTCTGCGCGCGCTAATTATAAAAAATCTTGAATTTTCAAATGAGTGTTCACTTTTCATTAGCACTAAAGTAATTTTAAAAATACAGTTTTGTTAACTTTTTTTTGTTTTTTGTTTGTGTACATAAAGACAAGTAAATATCTGCGAAGCCTGGAGGCTTTTCTGCAGAAGATTGTTCTGTCACTTGAATTAGTGACATATACCGCTATTTGTGGTGATTATATGTGACTTGTTTCGAACTTAAAGTAAACATAACTTTTCACAATATAACAGTGCGTTAGAAGTGATTTTCAAGTAACAGAAATTATGGATGGAGAAAAGTTGTGTAAGTGAATGCCGGTCTTTCTTACGTTTTGATGTGGGCATTTTCCGACAGTTTGTAGTACTTTGAAAACTTTGTGTAAGAGTTTGGATTTTTGTGCTGAGAAGTAGAAGAGTCTCGAGACTATCGCAAATCTCGAAATCGAACGCAAACATGCATGCACTTTTATTTTGCTTATGATATTAACATTTTATGGACAACATCAAACCATGGGAGAAAGGACCAAAAGCTATGCCTAAAAATGATTAAAATGCCTAATTTGATTAAAAATCTGTTTTATGGAGCAAGGAAAAGTTACTTCTGATTACTCAAATAAAGCTATGTTAGGTGATTACCCCATCTTCAAATATTGTCAGATCTGTTACTGCAAAAATTGTCCTAAATGTCTTGAAGCGTTTGACAATGACCTGGCAATGAGTTTTCTGCAAATATTGTCAGTTAAAATTTCAGTTCAGATGCATTTGAGACATTTTTTTTTAGTGACAGATCTGACAATATTTGAAGATCTGGCAAACGTCTAAACGAAACTTATAGTATCCCAAGAATATCTTTTAAAAAGTTTGTTTATATCTGAACGTAAGCATTTCGTACAACTATAATCTTAGAATTATTTTAGGTTGCCCTTTGATTCAAAAACAGTGTATATTTCGATCCGAATCACAGTTGAATCTGAAATGTATCTGAAAATAGGATATGCAAAATATTGTGTACTAAACATATTTTTATTACTTCAACATTATATTTGAAGTGCCGATTTTTGAAATTGTTCTCAACTGCCAAACCAGACACGTTGCGTTCTCTCAAAAACTAATTGCTTAAAACATGCATCTACACTTTTTTAAATATACAATTAATTGTATATAAATAATACAATATTCCCAAATACACAAAATTTCCATTTATAGAACGAGTTAAGGGTTGCATTAAGCTCAACTCCTGTTAGATTTGGACCAAATCAACAGCTTTCCGTTTACATTTTCCCCAAGTTTCTATGCAATCAAAAGCTTCTCTGGACTCCAAATTGTTGAAATAAAACTGCAATAGCTTAGTCCAATAGGAACATCAAATACCTATATACATAAATATATTATCCAATAAAACACATTTTTCATACATCTATTCATCAGTAAATGAGGCAATGAAACAGCCAAAACGTCGGGTGCTTAGACCCAAAGTTGAATATACAAAACAAACACAACGATTTCAAAAATGAGTCAATTAGCAGGAACATATTTGGCTTCTAGAAGAATCCATGCGAGTGTCTTAATACACGTCTAAGCACATTCGTATGTAAGAAGATTTGCTCGTAAATATACACTATCTATTAATAAGCTCGTTGTACTTGGTAACACCTCTCTATATCCGCTTCCAAATTTTTGTTAGGGCGGATGAGTATCCTCACAGCGCCGCTTTTGCAAGAGAGCACGTCTAAAATCGGAAGGAAAGTCATTGAACACACATTTCGCCACTATTCATTTGCGCACAAGTTTGTCCGTCTAAAACTAGTCAATGGCTTGTGGAAATTCTTGTTAATACTGTTCTGTTGGTAAGAGCTATAGATCTGTGGGCCGTCTTTACAGCCCATGCAATGTGATGTGAATGTAGAGATCTGAGTTTTGTGCAAACGCTTTGTTGCAGACATGACACACGTACTGTTGAACCTCCTCGTGGGTCTTAATGTGTTGACTGTAGTTCGTTTTCCTTAGAAACGTCACATGACAGATGTCGCATTTAAAGGGCGCATCCTTGGCGTGCGCAAGGGACATGTGCTCCTTGAGTTGAGCCACCGAGAAGAACGCCTCCTCACAGTTCTCGCATTTAAAGTCTTTTTGGTTGTTGTGGCGCTTCATGTGAATTTGTAGGTAGCACTTGGTCGAAAGGACTTTTCCGCAAAAAGTGCAGACGAAATGCTCCTCCTTCATGTGGACGGCTTTAACATGCAGTCGTCGATTGTGCAGCGAATGGAAGTGCTCATCGCACTGCTTGCACTTATAAGGTTTCTCCCCGGTGTGCAATCGCTTGTGAATGGCCAAATAGTTCCGAAATCGAAATCCCTTTCCACAGAGATCACAAACAAATGGCTTTTTGTTTGTGTGGATGATGGAGTGGATCTTAAGTTTGTTGTACTGACGAAAACCCTTGCCGCAGTCCTCGCATTGAAACGGCATCTCACCGGTGTGTATCATCTTGTGGATGCGCAAGTTGTAGGTGTCGTTAAATGACCGGTTGCACACGTCGCATTGGCCAGGAGTGCGCTTCTTTTTTCGTTTTCGTTCCGGTGTTGGCTTGGCTGTGTCAGCGTTACCATTGTCAATGCTGCCACTTGAGTATGAATTTGTTGTGGTTGTGTCCTCGGATGAGAACCCGTGCTCTCGATAATCAATTTGTGAGTGGAACGATGACGCAAATGAGGGATTTATGTGTCTTAGATCTACAATTTGAGTGTCATCCGAATAGTTGAGCCCTTGTGGCAATTGCGAACCGTCATTAATCAGAGTTCCGTTGATTAAGTAATCGCATTCATTCTCCAAGTTCTCATCGCTCTGGCCTAGGGCAACATCCGTGGCTAGTATCTGTAATTTTAAAACAAAATGCGTTAGATCAAGTTCAGATTTAGAAAAGGTGATTTGACTTATGTCAAAATAAAAGCAACTCATTGTCAATATTTGAAAAGTTTACAGTCACACCGTAAAATTGATGAAATTTTAGTGCACGTCATAGGATTAAACAACGTTTACGCAACATTTTGCGACAAAGGCACGGCAAAAGATTATCAAAATGGGTTGACTCTTACAAACTACAGCCCTATCTTCCTCAAAAGACATAAAATTAAATTCTTTATTTGCTGAACGTGAGAAAACGAAACCAACAAACAAATGGTAAATAAATCATAAACATCTTATCGCTCACTTTTGAGAAACGCGATAAATTACACCTTCGACAATGCGATAATCTTTTAAACAGGTCACTGAATTTGGTTGTCGCCTAATCTAATCAATGAAATCTTAACTGATACTGTTGCATGGCTATGCCTTGTCTGCAGAACACATAGCGATTAAGTTAGCAAGTGCTATGTTGGCCTCAGTATATGGTAACATTATTGATTAGCTGGCTCCGAAAACATGCTGCAAACCTTGAGTGGCTTAGGTATTGATTTACTGAGGATGTACACGTCATGAAAGTCAGTGTGCTGCCGGCAACAGTGACAGACCTTAATCCTTTCAACCTGGTTTGGGGTGACGATTTGGTGAAATTTTAGCAAAAAGATAAGGCTTATTATATAATTCTTGACTAGCCCCGTTAAATGCCCCCTTCTTTTTTCAAAACCTGAGTAAATAGGCTTGAATTTGATTAATCAATGATCTTTTACAAAAATAAAATTGTTGTGACATCGTGTTTTTCGTTTATTTCTGCCTTATCATTTTGGTGACACTTGTGGATCTAGTCTTTTAATCTTTCTAGTCTTATCAATTTTTGTTCCAAATACGAATTGATTACGTTTAAATATCTATTGGAAATCTTTTTCCCCAAACACAGGCAAATTTTAAGCTCTTTGAGTTAGATTAAACAGAGAGTTTGAAACTAAGACGCACAATTTTTTGTTAATAATCGATGTGTGTCGATAAAAAAGAAATAACCATGATAAATGTGTTAGTACTGACAACACTTTTTTTAGATTTTCATAGATCAATTGAAAATGAAATAATTGGGAATACCCAACACATGATTCGATTGCGTTTTGAAATTTAAGGATTAGCGGGCAGAAAGGTCTCTCATTCTGTTTAATGGATATTATTATTACTGCCCTTTGGCGAAGCCTGCTTTGTCAACAATTGAAAAGCCACAGCGAAGTAATCGTTCAAAAGAGTCCAGCTTTAGACAATAGTAGAGGAATTGTGTTTCATTAGGAGAGCGACATATTACAAAAGCTCTCGGAGATTGGGCATAATCTTTATTTTTTTTTAAATTTGGCCCCAACAGAGCCTTACTTACAAGGTTTTTGTCATTTTTTTGGAAAAAAAAAATATTGGCTTTAGGAAGAAGAAGCAAAAGAAATGCAATTGAATGGCTTAAAAAAGTCAAATAGATTTCAACAAAGGTTAAAGCAGCCTTGAATTTGGCATTTAAGAACATCTTGCAATGGTTAAAGACATTCATTTGGTTCAGCCAACGTTGTTCAATGTTATGTCATTCAAACGCCTGTTTTGGGAAAGTTTGGTTACGGGATGTTTACTTCGGCTGTGTCTAGAGCTGTCTGTCTAATGTCTTCTTAATGTCATCATGGCGACTTTTCGTTGTTCCTCTTTAAAGATCAAAAGAATGTGATCCTAATTAACATGAACTTTTGTGAAGAAAATAACAAGGGAAGAGAAAAATAAAGCTAATTATATACACAAAGGACCCGCGAATCTGTATGTTTTCTAAGAGCTTCTTTGTTCACGAGAAAACAGCCGGACGTGCAGTAATTTTCCGGGATAGAAATAGGCAAACTTATCACATCCTTTTACGCTTGTAACAAATTGGCGTGTTTTTTCATAACCTTTAAATGAAGACGGTATACTATTGGGATACGAAACCTTCGCTCAACATCTAAACTAGCTCAGGCTAAGCTATACAAATTCTAGTCGATTTTTGGAGTTGATGTGGTGAACATGATGATGCAGGCTCCCTGTCAGACGCATTTTTTTTCCTAAGGCCAAGGAAACACAGAACAAGTGCGCTTTACAACAATGTAAAAAAAACAGGCAAGGAACAGAAAACGCACTCGTCGAGGATGTACCGGTAAACGAAAGCTGTTAATAATGTTCCTTTGAAAATTTCAGTTCTGAAAACGTCTGTCTGTTATTTAAGGGGCATACCTGAAGGGAATTGTCTGAGGAGCCAACTATACGTTCATAGCTCTTCTACTCTTTAGCTTATGGCATAATAGAGATTATGACATTCACAGACATTTACGTTTCGACACATTTCGTTATTTTCTACGACCTCTTATTTTTTCTTACTTAAATACAAATGTGTATTTCAATAGGTTAGCATTTATAAAACTCAACGAATATCAGGGGCTGGATAAATACTCCTTGTTCTCGCGAAAGGTGTTGGGAAAAACTTCTAGCAGACCAATCCAAATATTGTCATTTACTGCCCTCCACAAGATTGAACAAAAGCATATTTGGCGCTATTTCTGTTTCTGGCTCAGTGACTAATGCAGTGCACTATATAATGTACTTTTGCCTACTATGTAAAGCGAGAATACATATTTCTTCGATCTCTCAGACCTTTCGACGCGAACAAGTGTAAGCTCATAATCCAGAGAGAGGGCCTGTATTTAATTTAATATTTCCCAGTGAATACACGCACTTTTTAAATTCTTCCAGCAACAACAACACTAGCAATATTCCAACACTAGTCACACCAGCAAACCATCTTCAGACACTATGCCACGTTTGATCCATCAAAAAGCTAAACAGTTGTTATTATTAAAAGAAGCTTTTAATACGCAACAGGTTATGAAATGAACTGCGCAATGTAATGCAAGGATAACGGGAAATAAATACCGTGCTGTGTCTTTTTGATTCATGACTGCAATCGAAACATTTCAATGTCTACAAAGCACGGAATTTATGTTTGTACTTATATTTGAAAATCAAACGGCACAAAACATTGTAAACGCTCAATATCATTTGAAAAATTAATAAAAAAAATTGAATAAATGCGGTCACAATCAGGATACTTGTTGCGAACATGGTTTGCATCGCATAGTTCAGCAACAAGTCGAATTATATGGGCGTTTTAAATATGTACATTTACACATGCATGTCTTAAGGAATTGGAGCTCTCGCAGAAAGCTGTTCAGGATCACACTTCATTTTTTTTTAATTGAATAAATCGCAAAAGACTTGAATTTTCGAGAAAAGAAAGTGCAAACACAGTAGCAGTACACCAAGTCGTAAATGCGAACACAAATTGTAGAGCTAATCAAAAGCGCAGTTTGATTTCCAGAAATGCCGTAAATTAAACCTTTTCACACGAAATCAACAGACAGTTGACAGTGGTTTCAATTTAAAGCACAGAAGCCAACCAATTGCTGCCGCCACACGACCGCCGGAACGAGTGCACGCGAGTGAACGAGTTTCGATTTACTCCCAAACATCCTTTAATTAACACGCTGACCGTTTTAAATGATGACGTGTGTATTCATTCACGAACAATTCACACTTGTGGTGGCTTGCCAGTCTGAAGGCCACAAATATCCAATTTGTTGATCAACAAAAGGAACACATCTGCACACAAAAATTTTGAATTTTGAAAAACTTTTCTCATATCACTCAGAAGGTGTCGCATCTTTCGTCAGCGGTGATCGATTGCGGCAGTTGCAGACAGGAAATGCGTTTATTTGCACAGTCTCATGTTTGCATTTACTGACGTCGGGAGGGAGATAAAAATAAATACTAAACGCTGCCGCAACTCTATCTCCGAATGCCTACACTAAATAGAACAGCTGATTAATGAACCAACACTTCCCAACAGCCAATAGTGCGAAAGAAATTGGTTTTTGTTCACACCTTATCAACACCGTCGTGGACTTCCCGGTTTTGCAGCATGGTATCCGACCGTTCGAGGAACTCCTCCAGCAACTCCTTCTCGTACCAGGTATCCAAATCGGTGGTGTGCTCGGTGTTCTTCGTCTGATGTTCCAACATCTGATGGATGTGGTGCTGTTCGGCGTTTTCAAATTCACCGTCACATTGCGAACAAATGAATGTGAATTTATTTATATCACAGTTAATTAATTCACTACACTTTCGCGGTTGGGGATCATGATTTACGAAATGCTCGAATGTAGCCAACTCGTATAGAAGATTGCAATTTTCAAATGTATCCCCAAAGATCTCGTCCATTATGACCGCGCAGGAGAATATCCAGAGAGTGAATGATGAGCGCGTTTCTTTTGGTTTCCTTTTCGCTGTTCGGAATTCTTCAGAGATCTCTACTCCGTTGTTGCCTCCTTGAAGGCTAACCAACAACTAAATCCCAGTATTTGTGGGTACGATTTCGTAGGAATGACTCGCCTTTCTAATCGAATGTGCGCAGACAACGTTGCTACTGGGGGTAGTAGTATCGTACTTCGATAAGTAAAGCGCCTCACAGCTCCGG
Source organism: Eristalinus aeneus (assembly GCA_955652365.1). Taxonomy (NCBI): domain Eukaryota; kingdom Metazoa; phylum Arthropoda; class Insecta; order Diptera; family Syrphidae; genus Eristalinus; species Eristalinus aeneus. The sequence goes on from OY019132.1 coordinate 78,908,093, forward strand.
CTATAGCGACGACGACGATGACGACGAATGTACGGCACGACAGCAGTGGATACAGCAGCAGTGCGAGTGTATCTTAAACGTACATATCATTCTGAAAATGCTCACTGATGACACTCAATACAGTAGGTTCGGGAGGATTTATATCTAAAACAGGTGGGTAAATAAATAGACAAGCATGCAGGCGAAATCGATTATTGATGACTAATTGAAGGTAATGGCACATTTACGCCAGAATGAAGGGTTACCAGGCGCACGTGCGTGTGTCTATGTATGCTGTGTCTGTTGTTTGTAAGAAGTGCGGTTTCCTTCTGCAACAGATTATGTGTTCAAGGTATTTTCGAGTACCGTGTTCTAGAGGTCTTTCGAATATGTTTACCAAAACGAAACGGCACTGAAATATTTCAATAGTTAAAACTCCTTAAGTGCGTACAGTATTGTGCACAAGATGCAACGTTCAATGTTTACGTCAAAAGCAAATAAACACAACCACATAAATGCATGACGTGTGGAATAATTTATTTTCTATTTTTAAATCAAAAACTATATGGACGTGTCTTGCTAATGTTATTAATTAAAAAATATCAAACGATGAAATTGCATTGACATTTTTCTTCGTTTTCAAATCTATCTGTTCGCTTGTATACGTCATTGATTTGCAGACAAAGGCAGTGGGAATAGGGTGATCTTGTTTGGCGCTCGATCGTTCATTAAATAAATTTAGCATTGAAGCGGAATCGCGGGTTTTTATTTAATTATTTTATTTTCTTATTTATTTGTGAAACGTATCCTAAGCTGGGCGGTATTGATTCAACATGAATTGAGAATTGGCACTACACATAACGATCGTTAATCATTGACAGATTTTTGCAATTCCCTTTGCCAGATATTGAATCTGTGAGATGTATTCATTTAGCAAAGGTCACTAACAGAATCGCTTCCAACAGCATCAACGAACGTTTTGTACTTTGAACGGGCGAACGTATTGTACTTTGAATGTCTTTAAAACTAATATAGTTTGTATTTTGTATTTATTCTCTTATACACTGTAATTTATTCATTCCTATTTCGAAACGGACGGAATAAAACGCATTAAAAGTATATATAAACAATAGAATAACCATATGAGGAACAACATAAACAAATACACATCTATACTTAACTCGCTTAAAGTTTGTTTCGGGAAAATACCTATTTATGATTAAGATTACGATGTCGCATGTATTTTACATTTATGAAATCTATAAAAATAATTTCATCTTTAATTTCATGACTGAACACTTTCTAGCGCAACTTCTTCCGAGTCGATTAATTATTGGCCATGAAAAATTTCTCAAATCTCTCCTTCGAAGTCAATGATACACTTTAAGCCCCCCTCTACTAGTGAGAGAAGTATGGTACACATCCTTCTAATAAAATCACTCTTTAAGTGTTCGGGCTACGCAACAAAATCTTAATAAACGCTTAAAATTTTAACTCGCAACGTACATTTGCGCCTTGGATAAGAAGTAATTTGGAAAAGCCTATAAGCCCCTAGTAATCCTCGGCTCCCTTAAGTTCCATAGCATACTTAATCGTAAAATAGTTTAAGCAATGCATATACGTATAAGGTACAAATTATCCAACAGAACAATTCAGTAAATGAAAGGGTACGGGTTGTAGAAGTCCTTAAATCCTTAAGAGAAAACTTCAAAGAAATATAAAAAAAATATAAGCACTGAAGTAACCTTACCTTATTAGAGAAACTTTGTTTATAATTTCAATTAAAAGGAAACTAGTAAAACTTATTAAAAAAAATAATTAAAATTAACTCTTAATGGATGACTCTTAATGGTCCCCACAGGGGCACCAGGGCATAGCTTGCTCATCAACTACTGTTCTCTCGCGCGCTACTGTTCTCTCACGAGTAGAAGGGACCTACAGTTTTTCGCCGACTCCGAAAGGCGAGATTTGAGAAGCTTTCTTAGACAGTTATTACTCTTTGAGTGTTGTCAGCAGCTCGAAAGAGGTGGTGCCGTGAACAATTCGAGATATTCAGTCGTGAATCGAACCTGGAACTTCGACGTGTGAGCGTCGCACTCTACTTACTACACCACGACGCACAGTGGAGCAGCTCTATAGAGATCAGTGCGTAAAAGGTCAATTTCAAATTTTAGGTAAACCAGGAAAAACTGTTTCTTTTCACAAAGTCTAGGTATTTGTGATATGAAAAGTGCACTTTCCTTTTCTTTCATGTTTTGCACTGAGTAAGTAAAATCATCAAATTTTGTAAGTTTCCTGTGAAAATTGCCATTAAAGGAATAAAAAAATGAGTTGTTCATTTTGATTTTGTAATATACTTGTTGTTAAAAGATCAATTAAAAATATAACATATGCCCGGAAAAGGTAAAAATGTGTAGGTTTTAGTTGGTTACTTCAAAAATGAAAACCGATAATTGTGTAATTAATTGAGGAGTTTAAATTGAGAGTATTTGTTTTCTTCCTTTGTTTTACTGTTCGCATAATATCTCCTGTTCCGGCAAAAGTTTAGCATATCTATTAATTGGCCATATTTCTGACTTATATCCTTAGTATAAATGTGAAAACAGAAGTGCTAAACTTTTGCCGGAAATATTTGTTTTTATTTTTTAAAAATAGTGTCAGTACTTTTTCAAGAGAGCTGTTTTTTTGTACTGTCCACAGAAGTAATCTTAAGTTATTAATTTAACTATTAAAAGTTAATGTTTTATGAATATTTACGAAAACAACCGGTTTTTGGCCAGTGAACATAAGACTTTTAATGCAAGAATTTTAGAAAATGAGAATTTCTTTGAACGTAAGACGTTATGCAGCGAAATTCATCTACTCGTGCTTCGACGACAAGAAGCTTAAAATCAAATGACAAAGATCAAATCGTACAACTCAACGAATCAACGGTCTAACAGATGAGTTTCCGTTTTTTTTCGAAACATGTAGTGAATCAAAAAACGTAAACGTTTACGTTTCTTACGTTTACGTTTCTTACGTTTACGTTTCTTACGTTTGCGTTTCTTACACGTTTCTTAAAAATGAGCTTGTTTATGCTGCTCAGATGAGAGCATGGATCAGACTTTTTGAAGGCCTTTTGTAAGCTTTTATTAAGCTTCCAGACCAAGAATGGAAAAAATTCCACACCCAGAAGTTGCAATCAATAAAAGCAAAAAGCGTATTCAAAGTGAATTTGAGGAAAAACTGTTCTTAATTGTAGATCATCCTAAGCCGGGATTTGGAAATACCAGCACAGGTATTGCGAAGAAATTTTTTGAAAATTTCCAACAATACTGTAATTCTTTTCAAGTGGTTTCAAGCTCAACAACGAAAAATTTAAAAGTTATTGTAAAGATAATAATAATAATATTTGTTGACGCGACAGTCCACAGGGGGACAACTTGTCAACTACTTGTGTTGTGTGCGCTACTGTTCTCTCACGAGTAGAAGGGACCTACAGTTTTTTGCCGACTCCGAACGGCCAGATTTGAGAAGCTTTCTTAGACAGTTATTACTCTTTGAGTGTTGTCTGCAGCTCAAAAGAGGTGGTGCCGTAAAAAATTCAAGGTGTTCAGTCGGGAATCGAACCTAGACCCTTCGGCCTGTGAGTGTCGCACTCTACCCACTACGCCACGGCGGCCACTTATTGTGAAGATACCGCACAATATTTCGTATCACTGTATACCTGGTACAGAGTATAACAAAGCACAAAATGTTATTCATGGCCATTTAAATGCTTCTTCTTGCCTTTCGCTTATCTGTTAGTTAAGTGAAGCAGACTCGACAATTTAACTGACATATTAAAAAAAAATGATGATTTTGTCCGATCGCTCTACTGAACCGTAAGAGGCCTTCGTGGCTGCGAGCGACGTCCGGCTCGTATTGAAGTCGCCTTTCCACTGTTCGGCGTGCGACATGGAAGATGATAGGGCAGCCTTTCCTATCTTGTATCAGGCCTTTCGTGTCCAAATAGAGGAACGCCTCAGGTGGGATAAAGCCGTTAAGACGCACCTTCTCATGGTACATTTCATTAGGGTAGTAAGCCCCAAAGATCAGACTGTTGGTTGAGGTCATGGCTCGAGCTATGTGACCCCGAATCAATTTAATAATAAAATTATCTATTCTGATCAGGTTTGCCTCATTGTACAAAACCTCGTTGGGATAGAATTTTTTGTACTGGGATTCGGGTGTACGATATAAACGGAGACAGGCCCGAAGACACTGTCTCTCGAACACCCTCATCTTTTCCATCTGGGAAGGACTCACGTTGAACCACACAGGACAACCATACACCATAATTGGCCGTATTAGGGCCATGTAGCAGATCACCTTCACTCTGGTATCAAGTTGGCTGCTGTAAAACAGCCCCCTTGCCATAGCGAAGGCTTTCTTAGCGCTGGTCAAAACTGTTGCTGCATGGATACCACCATACAGGAACTGGTCCAACCAAATGCCAAGATATCTAACCACACTTTTAACAGTTAATGGCTGCCCCTGTGGGTCCAATATGCTGAACTTTCGCCAATTTCTTTTCGTGTCTCTAAGCACTTTACTGTGCTTGGGCTCTGTGATTAAACCCTCTGTGACGCCTTTAGAGAAGTTGAAGACATTGCAGAGTATTTCGCCTGTCGAAGCTGAGACAGCTTGGATCAGCTGACGGCTGTTCGATGCTGATGTGTTTGGAGCAGAAAACCTAGGCTCTTTATCGCAGAATAGTTTACTGGCATTCCTTCTGAGCACCAAAAATTAAATTAAATGTAGGTTACTGCCTGGTAGTATAACAGATCCAGGGATTATTAATTTAATATTAATTTCTTTTTTGTAAGTGGCGCCCCCTACATGTCCCGGGACTATTGAGTGATGTGTTAATGGGTCAATCTAAGCTGCAAACCTTAAAAAAAAGAAATATGGCTCTTAAAACGCAAAGTTTGCATTGCTAGACCCATTTATAATATATGTATAAGTATATACATTTTGGGAAATTTGTATTATAAACCTAAATAAATAGAAATAAAATTTCAACGATTTCCCAAAAAACCACAGACTATATCATCCTAAACATATTCGACTAGCCGATGATTTCAGATGTTAAGTAAGATTCATAACAAAATCTTTAAAGTGTATAAAAGGTACTGAAAAAAACCTTTAGCCTAGTTTAGCAAAGGCTGCTAGGTTTTATGATTTGATAGAGTCATTCCTTTCATTTAAAATGCTTGTTACATTAGAAATTACTTTTGAAACCAAAATTTAATTGAGAAATAAATAGATAGCAAAACAATCTAGTTAGTTGCACATTTCGCTTCTATATAGTAAAAAACAAGAAAAGGAAAAACTTACTTACATTATCAAATGTGTGATGTGTAAGTAAACAAACACTTGTTTGATATTACGTTGTATGATGACTTCAATTACTCACTCTCATAATTTGTGAGATGTGCGTCACAACAGACAACTGCAGACGGAACTTCTTGCTTGTGGCGCTATAAAAAAAAGTATTCTCATTCTTATGATGACAGCTTGAGTAAATGTGGTATAATCTGGATATGTCCAGAAAAAAGGCTGCGAATGCATCTGTGAACACTACACTGTATCTCATGTGCTCGCACGTTCTGATACCAGAATAACTATTCTACTTTTCAAACTCATTGATCCAAATGAAAATAGCGCCCACAATTAATGGCGGGCCTTCAGGGATAAGTAATACAGAGCATTGATCGTAACGCGTAAATAAATGATAAGAGAGACACTTACACATTCAGACATTAATAAATGTGTCGAGCACAGACTTCTGACGTACAACCGCAAACTAGGTGGCCTGAGGAATGAATTGCGGGATGGTTCGGCTTTGGAAAGTTTTTAGATTTTTAATTATTCCCCTAATTTTGAAAGTCAAACAAACATACGAATGAGTTTTTCCTTATATGCTTGACGCAGGGAAGCAATGCGTTTAAAGTGGTAACAGCATGTCTTGACCACCGACCTTCTAATTAAATTTGTCTCTTATACAACGGAGTGGTATGTACGAGGGTTGCCTTTTATATTTCGGGATTGGGCAACCCTAGTGTTGCAATCTGGCAACTGCGTTAAGTTTGTCATTTTTGAGGTTATACGTATTCAGAACGTTTTGACATACGAGCGCAATTTGTGTTGTTTACAGCAACTTAAAAGATTCATCTCGCCAAAAAAAATGGAATTAAATCGTGAAAATTTTCGTGCGTTTATTTTTTACAACTTTCGAAGTGAATTAACCCAACAACAGTGCATCGATGAACTTAATTTGATTTTTGGCGATGAAGCTCCATCAAGGACCAATGTTTATCGATGGTATGGTGAATTCAAACGAGGTCGTAATTCTCTCCAAAACGTATTTCGTGAAGGTCGTCTAAAATCAATAAATCAATTAATTGTTGTTACGGAAAACATTGATGGTGTGCGCCAACTGATATTGCAAGATCGTCATGTGACCTATCGTTAGATTGAGACAGCTTTAGGCATTAGTGGGACTAGCATACATTCAATATTGTATGAACATTTGAATGTCAAAAAAATTTCTTCGCGTTGGATCCCACACAATTTGTCAATAGCTCAAAAAAAAGGCTCGTGTCGATTGGTCGAAAGAAATGCTCCAAAAATATGATCGCGGTGCTTCGAAACACCTCTATGACATCGTGACAGGTGATGAATCGTGGATTTATGCGTATGAGCCCGAAAGTAAACAGCAATCGACTGTATGGGTGCTTCAAAATGAGCCAAATCCAATAAAAGTTGCTCGCGCAGGAAGCACTTCCAAGCAAATGGTCGCCTGTTTTTTCGGAAAAACTGGATATGTCGCAACCGTACCAATAGAACAACGCAGAACAGTCAATTCTGAGTGGTACACAACCATTTGTTTGCCAGTTGTCTTCCAAGAAATCAGGAAAACCAACCGCCGAAGACGGATCACTCTTCACCACGACAATGAGAGCTCTCATCGGCTCAAACAACTGCATTTTTGAGCACTCAGAACATCGATTTGATGAGTCATCCGCCGTATAGTCCTGACTTGGCACTTAATGACTTCTTTTTATTCCCGTACGTAAAAAATAAAATGAGAGGTCAACGTTTTTTGACACCTGAAAAAGCGGTTGATGCGTTCAGAATGCATGTTTTGGAGATACCTCAATCAGAGTGGCAAAAGTGCTTCGACAATTGGTTCACAAACATGCAAAAGTGTATAGATCTTGATGGAGAATATTTTGAATAACAATAAAGCTATTTTCGATGATTAATATGTGTTTTTGTTCTCTAATCCCGAAATACAAAAGGCAACCCTCGTACGTATATGCAAAAAGCGCTAAAGTAACATTTTGAACAGTTTATAGTAAAAACAAAGTAAATAAGCAGAAAACGCCGATTGTACAGATATTTTACGATGACTTCAATTCTATTTCAATTCTAATACATTCAGGGGTTGTGAGCTTATTTGGTACTTATAGAAAAGACTCAAAAACTGTTTGTTGGTCCTGTTTGAGATGATGCAACCGCGAACTTTATGGGGTGCACGGCAATATGCGAATCCTTTTTCTGGAGCGCTTAATATTGCTAAAGCATGTAGAGCGCATAGACACCACTGCTTCGGCCCGATTACTTTTCGATTCCGAACCATTAGGAAACACAAAATAGAGCGGAGATGTCACATATAAGAGAGGAAGACCCGCAAACATCTTGGAGTGGGTAATTGGAGGCAGCTAGCGAAGAATCGTGCTAGTTGTTGGTTGAGGCCCAGGTTCACCCCGGACTAAAGCGCCATACGACATATAAGATGAAGTAAAGAAACATTTTGTCTATATTTCTTGGACATGGAAGCTTAGATTGGAGTTGAAGGCTCCTTAGTCAAAATTTTATTCAAAATTAATGCTTCTTAAAAGCCACTGCGCTAACAATTCTAGAATTATCAGGAAATAATGATTTTTTTCTAAATCTTTCAGTTTCAGTTCAGCTTTGCATAAATATTATTATATAGACGACTGATGCTTGAAGATAGTTCCCCCTACGGATTTTATGTGAACGTCTAGAGGCCGACATTAAGGGTCAGCTTAAGTTAGTTCGTTTCATAAGAAGATCGTGGTATAATTTTGGAAATGTTTAATGTTTTGTTTAAATCGTCAATTGAAAGGCATTTTATGTTTGTTTCAGTAGAGAAGCAGATCAAATCAGATTGATTACGTTCGTACACTACGTTACGGAATGCAATCATATTTAATTAATTCTATAAGATACATCCATGATACTGCCCAAGATGCGAAAAAATGGAAGCAAGCAATTGTAGAATCCTGAGGCGACCCCAATGGCGGGTATTTTAGCCGTCAGACTGCATCACACACATCTGACACGTTCTGCAATGGGTTTTGAGGAATTTTCGACATAAATAATCTTAGAATTTAGAAATTTTGTTAATTATACTTAATCTGCCACTTTTATGCTTCTTCACAGATTTTATATACATTGGATTGAGAGCATATCATTGCTTTAATATAAGCCCATCACTTTTTATTGCCTTCCAATATACTTTATTAAGCAAGTCAAAATCCTTCGTGCAGTTTTTTCAAATTCACGTAGAGTTCTTTCGGGGACAAAATAAAAATAGGTTTAGAAGCTATGAGCGTTACCCCGGCTACCTATTGACTGATAATTTTGAAATTTTTCACCATCAGTGAAATGTTTGGTTTTTAAAATGTTTTGCAATAGAGAACCTGTAGACCGACGACACAAGTAAATTATATAACGAATAAAATACGACATACATTTTTACTAATTGTTAAACCATTTCGGTATGTTTCGGTGTGGCTACTGTTACAAGGCCAATGACTAACAACTCCGTTAAAAAAAGTTGGTACAATTGCTGGTCCGGAACTTTGTGTGACGCATGGTCTTGAATTTAAGCCGATGCACCGGGTAACGTATAAGCTTTTGTAAAAAAAAAACTTATATTCGCTCAGAGTTCGACGCTGCCTGCACTAATTGTAGAAGAAGACTAGAAACGTTATCAAAAAGCCATCAAAGAAGCTGCCCCTGATGTGCTGAGTTTCACGTCTCTACTTAGAAGGAACCCATGGTTTGACGACGAGTGTAGGCAAGCACATGCAGCCAAACAAGATGCCAATAAGTCAACGCTATATCGAACAATGAAGGCTGTTTGTGAGCTCTACGAACAGGCAAGAAGGGAAGAGCACCGGCTTCTCAGAAGAAAAAAACGGAGCGCAGCCGAGAAAATGAAAAAGTGTTAGGGCAGGAATATAGTCCGAAATAGCTAAAAAAGCGATCCGGCGGATACAAGGTTCGGACTGAAGCCTGCCGAGATCAAAATGGACAACTCGCGGTCGCAGTCTGTGCTGAGAATCTAGAAGGATCATTTTTGTAGACTTCTTAACGTTGATGGAGGCCCAATTCCGCTGTTAAGCAGAATGTTCCACTCAATTTGGACGATGATAGACAAGAAATCCGTCCCCCCGACTTAGACGAGGTGAAGATAGCAATACCCAAGCTGAAGTCGAACAAAGCTGCTGGAGCGGATGGACCCTTTGACTGCGTCAACTGCCGAGGGATTAGTCTCCTGAACATCGCATACAAGATCCTCTCTGCCGTATTGTGTGAGCGTCTGAAACCGTTTGTCCATGACCTGATAGGTCCTTATCAATGTGGTTTCAGGCCAGGGAAGTCCACAATAGACCAGATCTTCACATTACGGCAGATCCTGGAAAAGACCCAAGAAATGCAAATTGACACTCACCACCTATTCGTCGATTTCAAAGCTGCATATGACAGTGTGCATAGAGACGAGCTATACAGTGCCATGTCTAGTTTTGGCATTCCTACCAAACTCGTCAGATTGTGTAGGATGACGATGGAGAACTCTCGCTGCTCCGTCAAGGTCGGTACCGAACTCACCGAGACCTTCAATGTCAGAAAAGGTTTTAGACAAGGTGACGCACTGCCATGTGACTTCTTTAATATCATCCTCGAGAACATCGTGCGTAACTCACAAGTCAACACCAGAGGCACGATCTTCCAGAAGTCAGTTCAATTGCTAGCTAACGCTGATGACATTGACGTTATTGGACGATCACAGCGAGCCGTCAATGAGGCGTTTGCTGGCATTGAAGCGGAGGCGGCTAAAATGGGTCTGGCGGTAAATGAGGGCAAAACTAAGTACATGCTGTCATCAAGGAAGGGCACACAACATCGACGTCTCGAGAGAGAGCATCTGGAGGAGACGATTTAACGGCAAACTCTATGGACTATACAGCGACATGCGTCTGGTTAAGCGGCGAGGCCATGTGAACCGTATGGATACCACTGCTTCGGCCCGAAACGACTTTGAATCAGAGCCCTTGGGACAACCCAACAGAGGACGGCCTAGGCTCAGATGGCGCACACAAGTGGAAAGGGACCTCAAGAAAGATCGTGCGGACTGGAGAGGCATGATGGTTAAGGCTCAGGTCCACCCCGAACTATAGTCCCACAAGAAGAAAACGAAAAAAAAATTAGTAGTGCAATATAGATCGATGGTTAAGAGTTTTTATTATGTGCTAGGCAAAATTTAAATTCAAAACAAAATGTATTAAATAACATCTGAATGGCAATTGGATCCGATGTGTATTTAGAACTCATACTAATCAGATCATAAAGTGTCATCTTTAAGTTATTTTTCTGAGTGTTTCAAATACAGCAATTTATTAAAATATTTCATACTTACTCCAAGGTTATTTTATTTGTTTATTTCACTTCTCGTTAATTGTAATTAAGACGATAAATATGAAATATAGAAAATAAAACTTTGAAATAAAACTGTGAATTTTCTTAAGTCATTCTTAAGCATTTCATCGTGACTCTGTTAAATGTTGAAAGAAAAAAAGTTTCTAACACAAAGAATTGTTTAACTTACCGCGGGACATAGGAGAGGACCGTTTATACATATAAATTCATGCTGAAAGCATTGATGGTGCCAGGATATAGCACATCACCTTTCATCACATTAAGTGTAATCGATTGGGACAGGAGTAATTCAATCACGTGGTGTATTTATAGAAAAACGTTACAATTAATGAGATAATTGAACATATTCTGTATCGTTGCATTGTGCGTACAAGTTACTTACAATAAAAGACATGGAAGGAGTAAATTTTTGTGTAGCAAAGAAGTCTTAAACTGAAAGGGAATTAAACAAAGCGTTTATTCATTACCCAGAAGGTCAAAATTAGCACAATTAAACCCCCTAAATATTCTAAGTTTCGCATATTCAATTCATAGCTACATTTAGTGAATCTGTCAGTTAAATATGTTTCCTTGATACTGACAAGAGCATGCACATCCAGTAAAAGATTCCCCTATTTGCATCCATGCATGTGCACAATGCAAAGATATATTAATCCATTTTAACGTGCGTCATTGCTTGAAGTGGGGCATTCACTCCTATGACGTACAAAAAGCGACTACTTCACGAATGGTAAGCGCTTCACTAATTTACATTAAATTGAAAAGTTCTAGTTTATTTGAATCTCGGCAGGCATTTGTTTCTACATAATTTTATTTGTATTAACCCCTATTGCAAGAGATATCTTATTGACCATCTTCAAACTGAAATATCGCATTTCAACAAGACTGCCTTCGTGTTTGCTATTTGCCTTGATGGGGTTGACGTAAAATATGATTTGGTGTAAACTAGTTTGCGGTAGTTTTCGTTCCGAATTGTATTCTAAGAATTGTAAATGACACTCTGAGTCGGATTTTTTATTTCGTATAACATGAGGTGAATAAAATCAAAGGAAATTATAACTTGAGAAGAAGTAGCTTATAAATGATTGTGCAAGTTTATGAAAAACTTGGAGGGTGGACTTACAACTTAACCTTAAATTTGCAAGTCCATATCATGCATGCATTTTTTTAAAACCAATTTTGAGTAACATACATACGAGGGGTGTTCAATATATTTTCGGTATCGATATGAAAGAAAATGCGAATTCAATTTAAATTGTTTTTATTCTTCAATATAATCTCCCCTAACATCAATGCATTTGTTACATGTTGAGATAAGCTTTTTTAAACCCTAAAAAAGTAAATTTGCAAAATTCCCATTTATTGCCGACTTGAGTTCTTCATCATCCGAAAATCTTTTTCCACGAAGACATTTTTTTCAAATCCGGAAGAAGGAAATAATCACTAGGGGCAAGATCTGGACTATAGGGTGGGTGTTAGATTTCTTCGAAACCACAATCTCGGACAGCAGCCTTGGAAACTCGCGCTGTGTGAACAGGAGCGTTGTCATGAAGAAGCAAGACACCTGCTGCGAGTTTAACCTGTATTTTCTTTTTAATTGCAAAATGGAAGCGTAGGATGTGATTATCTTTGAGTCCCAAAAAACTGCAGCCATGAGCTTCCCTTCAGACGGAGTGACTTTGAACTTTTTCGAGGGGTCTGTTTCTTTTTTATGCCACTGCATGGACTCTTGTTTGCTTTCAGGGTCATAGTGATGAAGCTATGCTCCGTCCCCAGCAACAATTCGATCCATAACACCGTCCGCCTTCTCACTACACATCTTCAAAAGCTCTCTACAGCATGCGATTCTCACTTTTTTCTGAGGCGCTGTGAGCATTCGTGGCACCCACCTTGCACTGACCTTTGAAAGGTTAAGAGGGGTGAATGGTACCAGTTGAAAGCTTGGTGATCTATGCCATCATTTTCATCTTTATTCGGGCTTCCTCAAGAACAAGTTTTTCGACATCTTTGATGCTTTCTCCCGTACAAGCAGTAGCCGGGGCGCCGAAGCGGGGGTCGTCTTCAATGCTCTCTCTTGAACTTATTTGACCACTTTTGCACAGTTGATAAAGAAGGTGCGGAACACTGGTAAACAGTCACCCTCTCTTCATGAATACTTTTTTTTTCTTTTTCCATGCTTAGTGAGAAATTCACTTATAGCGCGATGCTCAAATTTCACCATTATCGTCTCAGTTGACATTATGATTCTGTTTAACTAGAGATAAAACGCGAATTAATAATCACATTTACATGAAAATTTACATGAATGCACTTATATAATAGTATTTCTTGATAAATAAGTAAATTTATATACAGTGTGGTGAAAAAATGAGTACATGTTTGTACTCTTTGCACTTATAATGTCATAACAATAAAAAATCAAAATTCAAATTGAAAATGAAAGAAAAATCTTATTTCTTATCCAATTTTAAACAAAACAACTTATAATTCAACACAAAAAACAACACATTCTAAGAAACAAACAATAAAGACAAAAACAATTCCAATGTACTCAATTTTGCACCATGTGTCGCTCAATATGTTCTCCGCAAAAATAAAAATTTATAGTTAAAATTTGAGTTACTTGGTTGGTTTCTTTGTGCTTTATCTATTTTGATTTGAGATTACGTGAGAATACTTGGATCAATATTTTAAACGATTATACTATTCAAGCTATTATTTCACAGCATATAAAAATAACGAATAAATTATCAAGAGACATTGAAGATTCCATTGAGACCATGACGACGAATAGCTCCTCGACGCGAGAGATAGCTAAGCAGCTTAATATAAGCCAATCGGTCGTAGTCAGAGTCCAAAAAAGGCGAGGAACGTCGTCTGCAGGGCAAATCAGAGGCCGTAAAAGAAAATTAACAGAAGCGGATGCACGTCTCATGATTCTACAGATGAAAAGAGACCAATTTTTATCACCAAAGATGCTTCTATAGCAATAAACAAGCCCGTCAGTCGATGGACTGCAAGTAGGGCTCTTCATGACATTGGTTACATCTCTGCGGTCAAGAAGCCAAAACCAGCTCTCTCAAAAAAAAAAAAAAAAAAATGTTGAAGCAAGACTGAGATTCGCCAAAGAACACCGAAATCGGACAGCAGATGACTGGAAGCGTGTAGTATGGTCAGACGAGTTAAAATTTAATCGTTTTCAGTCAGACGGAAGACAATATTGCTGGCGCCGTCCTGGAGAGACCATACAAAGACACCATATTAAGGAAACAGTGAAGCATGGTGGGGAAATGTCATGGTGTGGGACTGTTTCACGTGGTGGCACCTTGGACCACTGCACAAAATTGATGGAATCATGAAAAAGGAAGACTATTTTAATATCTTACAAGCTCATCTTCCTGATTTTTTAAATCTCCTTTTCCTGAGGAAGAAATCACATTTCAACAAGATGGCGACCCAAATCACACGGCCAAAATCGTGAACAAATGGCTTTCTGAGCAAAGTTTATCAAGTGTCCAGCACAGAGTCCCGACCTCAATCCGATTGAGAATTTGTGGTCAATCGTGGAAAGACGGTTGGGACAGTATTCCTCAAACCCAAACAACTTGGAAGAGGTTTGGCAGCGTGTATTGCGGGAATGGCAGAATATTCCAAAATAAATCTTAGAGAAATTGGTGGAAAGTATGCCAAAACGTATTGAATGTTTTACGAAATAAGGGCCTATGGACCAAATACTAAAAACGCTCTATCGTAAAAAAGTGCAAAATTTAGAATATTGGAATTGTTTTTGTTTTTATTGTTTTTTTCTTTGAATGTGTTGTTTTCTGTGTTGAATTATAAGTTGTTTTGTTTAAAATTGGATAAGAAATAAGATTTTTCTTTCATTTTCAATTTGAATTTTGATTTTTTATTGTTATGTCATTATAGATGCAAAGAGTACAAACATGTACTCATTATTGCACCCCACTGTAAACCACAGCTCACCACGGCGTCCACTCTCTCGCTCTATGTTGAAATTAAGAAATCGAATAATTTTACAAATTTGAGTTTGTTTCTTCAAGACCACAGGACGTATGAAACAGATGCAGGTAATATAAATCTGAAGCAGCTCGTATTCAACGACTATGTGAAAACTTCTGAGAATAAGACCAAAATTTACCATCAGCAAGGTGTGTAAAGACTTACGTGAACTAAGTGCCTCTTAATCATATCGACGATGGCTCCGTATGGAAAAACTGATTCATATACGTAAATAATAAAGAAAAGTAGTTACAATTCACAAAGTCAAACCTTGTAACAACAACACAATTAATTTAAGTCTATTGTTCATTTGTTTAATAGCATTTTTACTTTGTATGCATGTAAAATGTTTGTTTTATTGTTTCAATGAAAAAGATCCCCTGATGAAGGCAGCAATCTCTGCCGAAACGTTGGGATAATAACAATGAAATAACCTGTTTTCATTGAAAATCGACAGTGACCAAAAAAGCCGACGAAGCAAAGGTTTCCCCTGCATAATAATAATTGATTTGGTCAATTTCAACGAACAGCCAAGCTTTATGGTTACTAGAATATGAGTTTCAAATATTTATTCTTCTTGTCACAGTTTGCGATGCGTGGATTAATAAAAGACAAGTTAAGTACTTACCTTCAGAGAATTTTATGTGTAAAACAAAAAACAAAGTATATTTCATTGTATATCTCTAATGTATACGATATAAGAACTTCATGTTAATTAGATGCGTCTCTGTTGTACGCTTAAACCGAATAATGTGAATAACGCAATGGAAACATACCGCCTCGAGGATGACAGCAAAATAAATTAAGGATTAAAGTTTCTTACTAGAGTATGGTACCGCATAGTACAAATACAATGCCAAAAGTATGCCTTTAACTCTCCAATAAAGATTTTCTAATATTTCTAATGTATAAACAAACGTATTCTTCGCACGCTTGACTAGTTGCATGCCCCCGTGCAGCATACAGAACTCGTCGTTAATTTCTCTTATCCAGATGCCATCAACGTAGACACGATTAAGACTCGTAGAAAGAATTTTTCCCTCGAAAAAATGCTCGCTGCTGTATAAATTCGACTTTTTGGGCAAACATCAACGCCATTTTGATTTCGAATATACGTTGAGGCGGTAGGAAGGATGGTTGCCAATAAATATTTTTCGTATTCACTTTGAAATCTGTCTATTGTATTGAGGTCATTATATACTCCTAGAGTGATTAAGTTAGCGTCTATTTGGCATATGTTAAGTTTCAAATTTAAAGGGAATATAGTAGGTAAGAATGGATAATGAAGAGGACACCATTTGCGTTTATGCTGATTCACAGTTTGATTTTGGAATTTGGTGTCCGTTCTGACTTTTTCACGGAAGTGTCTCGTGTTATGCGTATGTAGGCCATAAAACTATTTTATTTTGGGCATTTATGTTTCTGAATTGTTGAATTGTTTCCTGGACAAAAATGAACGACGCTACTATCCATGAAAGACCAGGATCTGTTCTTTAGAAATATAATATGTTCTCTTATGAATGTGGGCAGCCATTCGTTTTTTTTTAACTGTGGAACGTTTCAAAGTTTTAGAGTCCCTCTCCTCGTAAAATTAATAGCATGTATGAATTACATGGACTGTAGCTTCACTCTATTAATAAACAGTTGATGCTCTTTTTTGATCCAATTTCCAATCCAATGCATTCGTTTCCAAAAGTATAAGCAGCAATTGATTTTGCATAATCGCACACACAAACCCCAGACATTTGTATGTGAATTTATTTTCTTACGGTCTACTAGGCACAATATCCAGCAAAGCGAAGCAAGCGACACCTGAACGCTTTTTTCTTTATTTTATCAGCAAATGATTGAACGCATTCTTTGTTAATGCAAATTCGCACCACAATTCATCGGTCAGGTCGAATTAACCCTCTCTTGGGTCGAATTGAGCGAATTCGCCCAATTGCTGAGAAGCGTCATAACACCACATTAGCTATGACGATAATGCATGGTAATGTAGTAGTGTGCTTTCAGCTGAAAAACCAATTTTATATACTTGTGACTTCCATGATATGACGCCATCGTGGCATGTTTCTCTTCTCAATCCCTACAACCAATCGTAGGAAATTGAGGCGTGAAGGCACTGCTTTTGAATGCCAGGAGGTAAGCGCTGCGACATTATTGGCTGAATATCTCGATATTCGCAGTGACAAAATCGGCGATGAAATGTAGTACGTAAGTTTTACTGACGTATGGTTCGACTAGACCAAATCAACGTGGTTAACTCCATGTGTATTATCCAAAGTGGTCTTTATGAAAATTGCTACAGTAGGGGCGGTTATGTTTAACGCAGTTACAAGCGTAGTCGTGCATGTGTATATTTATCCATAGCCTCGTCCTAAGCAGGCAGCTGATTGAGATAGCAGCGTCACCATTTGATTAGCGATCATCGCTGCGATTATCAGAGGTGTGATGACAACTTCTGACATTGCTTGAAATTAAATTTGTTCGTCTTTGACTTTTTGGATATGAATTTATTTCAGATAGACACTCTTACAAACATAAATACTTATCAACAGCATGGCCTAATAATGGCAGATAGCTCATATCGCCGTGTATTCGAATGACCTTACATTTAGTCTTTAATTAGAATCTACCTAGATTCTATCTGAGATTTGTTTATTTTCGAAAATTTTGCTAATTAAGCTCGTGACGTTTCTTGTGCGCCAGTAGCCCAGGTAATTGTGCAAAATCCTTTGAGCAAATGTTACAAACATACTTCTTCTCAACAGAATGCAGGCTGGAATGTTGTGTAAGGCTGTGTTTCCGAGCGAATGTGGCCTTGCACACTTTACACACAAACGGACGATCGAGAGTGTGCGTGTTCATGTGTTCACGCAGGACCTGTAGATGTAGGAAACGTCGATCACATTCGCTGCACTTATGCCGTTTCTTTTGCGTATGACGCTTCTCATGATCAGTAAGCGCTCCGGATGTCTTAAATGCGCTTCCACACACTTCGCACGCAAACGGACGCTCTCCGGTGTGCTTCCGACGATGCGTGTTCAGCTCGGTTGATGTCCAAAATCTTTTCTCGCACTCATCACAGCTGTAGTTCTTTTCGCCGATATGACGCCGCACATGAGCGCGTAGATTCGACAAAAGAGTAAAGCGAAAGCCGCATATCTCGCATTTGAACTTTCGTTTGGCTTCGTGACATTTGAGATGTGTTTTTAAATCAAACTCTAGTTTAAAAATTTTAGGGCAGTGCAGACATTTAATTTGTGGTGTGCTGGGGGGAAGTGGGTCGATGAATTCCTCTGGCACGGGACTGGACGATCGTTGGAGTTTGAGAACCGCTTTCGCTGCTTTGATAGGTGATAAATTGTTTGAAGTGGTGTGACTTTGTCGCGTTTCAGTATTGGAGGGCAAATGTAAGTAGTCCTCTGGTTTATACGTCTGAAATAGAAATAAAAACAATTATTTCATAGGGAAAAAACTACCAGAACTGTACATTGTTGAATAATATTTGGTTTTTAGATGGAAGTAGTCCAAGGGATAAAACGTAACGAAACAGAAAGTGTATGAGGGACATTAGAGACGTGTTTTATTGACTTGAATATCCTTCTTTTCTTTTAAACTTTTTCTCTGGAGTCAACTAATGAATTGAGTGAAGATAGCGTAATATGAAAGAAATACATATATTGAAACAAAATTATATGGTGAAACACATTTAAGCAAAACAATCAATAATGTAAAAAAATTTTATGATGAGAGTGTGATTTGTAAGACATAATATGCAGATAGCATGAAGGCGTATTGTTTTTATATCTACTGAAATTCAGGAGTCAGTATAGCTAGTGTAATGTTTGTTTGTTAATTAGCATTTATATGTGAGCATTTGCACAATATATTTTTACACATAGTTTTTTTTTCAAGAGTACAATATATTGCCATTTAAAGTTTTACATAGAGAAACTCCTCTAAATAACAAAATATAATTTCGCTAAGTATTCGCCACTCAAGCGAGTTTTTTTTTGTTACTTAAAAATAATCACTCTAGTACCTCCTAAGCTTTAATCTAAACTCTAAATTAGATTAGTTTATAAAAATAACATATACGATTGCAAAGATAGGTTTGTATAGTCTACAAACAATCAGAAGTTAAACAAGTTTGTAAAATCTCGTTTTAAAGGAACCCGATAACTGCTAAACATGATCCACTTACTGGGTCATTGCTCATAACGATTGACTTCTTTCTGCAGAAACAAAGAGAAAAGGTAGTTCGCAAGGCATCAGGTTAGGCTTCTATGTATCTCTGATGACTTGGGCGATCTGGTCATAATTGAGCTCCGGACAATTCATATGCCTTGGTTGCTCTTTATGAACCTCATGGTTAGTCACTCATTATAAAATTTTCATTAAAAAATATAGAAAAGAAATTTGTAAATGAGTCAAAAATATTGTCGAGAGAAACAACACATTCTGGCACGCATTTGACTGATTAAAGTGTTTAAATTAGACCTTTAGTCTAATTGAAATTAGTTTAATTGTATTATGATATTATAATCTTGAGGACGAGAGTAGTCTTCCAAATTGAGTAGTCATTCGAGAAACAAGGGGACGTCTTTTTCGCCTGTAAATTTATTAAAAATTTCATACAAGACTTTTCAGGAACCTGGAGGCCTTCCATAAGTACATTCAGATTTCACAGTCCACAGTTATTAATACAATTCACCTCCGATTGGTTCATTTTGGCGCCTCTCCAGGAGATCCTTGACCGTGAAATCGATATTTTTTGATACAACCCCTGCTCATTTTCTCTCGTTTTCTAATTTCTTGATTTTCCTCATGCTACCAGCACATTGTCCCAAAGCCACTGTGATTTCTTCTTCGTCTTTATAAGACCTATGGCGTCTATGGGTATATATAATAGCGAAAATTTTAATATTAATTTTTGTTCCTGGTAATAATTGAAGCGCAAGCAACGAAAATCGCTTCAACACTCAATAGAAAATTTCTGAACCAATGTGTAGTGAAGATGTTGCATTCGTTTGGATTTGTAAATTTACACAAATATGTAATATACTCGTTTACGAGCATTGATTTATATGTTATTGTGGTATGTACTGAATTGTTTTTGAAACAATTTTGAATTAAAAGAACTTGCTATCGCAACTATAAGAGACAGTGTGAGCAAAAGCAATCTGATAATCAATGTCTGTTGACCGTTATATTTAGAACCATACATTCTTTCGGCAGCTTCAAATAACCCATGAAATCTGTGCCCAAGAACTATAATATTGTATTGTGCATTTTGGGAAACCGCAAATAAAGTTTCTAGGAAATGAAGCATGGCCCATTGTCTTTTGTGTTTTAAATTTTGCAATCACATAAAATATGAAACTTATGTGAAGAGAACCAGATTTTATGTGTTGGGTTGATTTGTATAGTGAACGACAGATGAGGAAACTTAACAATGACTAATAAAATGTGGCCCATAAATAAGAAACTTTTTCTATACTTAATTTGCAACGCATAATTCCTTGATAATCTTAGTTTTCCTTTCTGTTAAAGAACCATCGTTTACATTAATTTTTGAGAATAGTCAAGAAAGCTATTACAGCTTTGCATTTTTTTTTTAAACAATTCTATTGAGTAAGGGAGGATATGTAGTTGGTTATGTACAGTATAGGGACCTGAACTAAGAAAATGAAATGAAATAAAATATGTCTAAGCTATGAAAGGATTTAGTATAGAACCATAGATAAAAATTCTACTACTTTAAATAGATAAAACTGAAGGAAGGTGAAAAGAGGACGAGACGTAACTATTAGTATTTAGTCCCAACAGAATAGAACTTTAAGATACAGTAAATCGACTGCACCGAGGAACTTTATGCAATTGGTTTTTGAATATAAATCAATGTGCTTCAAAAGTGATAAGGAAGAAGTAAAAGCGGATTCTTAAAAACTTGGTTTCGACGATTGAACGCATTTGGACGCAACAAAAATTAGACTTTCCTGTTTACTAAACCTCGATAGATTTTTCTTGCATTGTGATAATACTTTGAGATGTAGCAAATGACTATTTACAAGATAATGGTGTTTATTTACCGGCCAGTTCTTAAAACCAAAAGAACTTTTAGCACTCATATATGTAAGACTGCCATAAAGAACATCGCGCTCTGCATAGTTAAGAATACAAAATGGATTTAGCTGAAATTCAAATCGACAAGGTCTAACATCTGCAAAGCAGTTTTTAGAACTGGAAAAACAATTTAAATGGTCTTCAGTGAGTAAGAGAATTTTAATATAATTGCTAAACAATTTCAAATAAATTAGAAAATAAGAACGTTGCAGCATCCGCTAGCAATGATCAGAAAAAATTGTCTGCAGTTAGAAACAATGATTCATAGCATTATTTAAAATTAATAAAGAATATGTTTGTTGAATGAAGTTGCAATACGTGGGAACAGACATTTTGAGTGTTTAAATTTTTAAATACCCGTTCTTATGCATCTTAGTTTTTCGAGGACTGGACGTAGTGTCACTTAGATTGTTTATAGGAAGACGATTGGAAAATTGTTAATGTCATATTGAAATGTCAACACTTTATGCTGAAATCTATTCTTCTTAGTGAAAGGCGATAGGTTTCGCCAAACTTAAAGAGAAACATAGATCTGCGATAGGTTTCGCCAAACTTAAAGAGAAACATAGATCTAACGGAATGGTTAAATACTAGCAACTCTTGTGTTTATTGTATGTACTGGAAAAGTAATAATTTGTTCTGTGTGCAGTTGGTGAAAACGTCTTTTAGTATCAGTCTGGAAATTGTTGGATTCCTATCCACGCCAGGCACAAAACAAGAATTCCCGGGAGAAGTAAGCATCGTACGATTCAAATTATTTTTTACTATACTTTACAATGTATGCCTTGAAACCTATCAGTACATAATTTTGACATAGTTTAGGAGTCTCTAGTTTCGAGCACGCAGGGGTATATGAACTTAATTATTAAAATTGTATTGGGTTCGAAGGGAATTGCGTTTGGCAACATAACTGTGCACTTGAAATCAAAGTTTAAGTCATTTTTATAGCAATGCCTACTATTTTTTTTAAAGTAAAGTGTTTGGTTAAAATGGAAAAGGTGTTTTTTTCAGCTCAAAAAATTCAAAAGACAATCATTAAAATAGACAACATTTTTAGGAATTTGGTGTTTTAAGATATTTATCTTCGAAGTTAGATTGGAACAAAGCTCACGTGAACGGATATTTTCTAGAAATATATTTAGGAAAGCATATTTTTAACGTTTTAAGACCCAGTTTCCAACTTTAATTGAACTCATTTCTTTATTCATTCCTATACCAGGGGACATTTCTTATATGAACATTTGAAGTAGGAGCAAGTAAGAAATAAATCAAAATTATGCTTTTATCATAAAAATAGAAGGAGTTTATAACATTTCTATTAAATTAAAATAGTAAAGAAAGGAGGAGTAGACCAATCGAGACTTTGAGAGTAAGGAGTTTGATATCTGAACAGCAAACTAGCTACACTACGGTGTTATCTTCATTGGCACGCTTCTGTACAACTTTTATTGGATCAAGACTTTTAAAGATTGAAGGGTGTTCGACGAGAAATTTGATTTCTAATACAAAAAATTATATGTTTATGTAATAATAATAATTGTTGGCGCTACAGTCCAAAGGGGGACCAGGGCCTAGCTTGCTCATCAACTACCCGTGTTATGCGAGCTACTCTCTCTCACGAGTAGTGGGACCTACAGTTTTTTGCCGACTTTTGCCGAATTTGAGAAGCTTTCTTAGTCAGTTATTACTCTTTGAGTGTTGTCAGCAGCTCGAAAGAGGTGGTGCCGTAAAAAATTCCAAAAAATTGGTGTTGAGCTGGGAATCGAACCTAGACCCTTCGGCGGGTGAGCGTCGCACTCTACCACTACTCCACGGCGACCACATAAGTTTATGTTAAGGCGAAAAATTCAACTTTATGGGTTAAAAATCATATCAGCTAACAGGTCAGAAATCACATCTCTGCTTAAATTCTGGCATTGCGAGATCTCAACAGAAGACGAAGTCAATCGTGATAAATAAAATCTGGATGGCGCGAAAGTCCACAATGTACTAGGGCCTAGCTTGCTCATCAACTACTCGTGTTATGCTCGCTACTGTTCTCTGACGAGTAGAAGGGACCTACAGTTTTTGCCGACTCCGAAAGGCGAGATTTGAGAAGCTTTCTTAGACAGTTATTACTCTTTGAGTGTTGTCAGCAGCTCGAAAGAGGTGGTGCCGTGAACAATTCGAGATATTCAGTCGTGAATCGAACCTGGAACTTCGACGTGTGAGCGTCGCACTCTACTTACTACACCACGACGCACAGTGGAGCAGCTCTATAGAGATCAGTGCGTAAAAGGTCAATTTCAAATTTTAGGTAAACCAGGAAAAACTGTTTCTTTTCACAAAGTCTAGGTATTTGTGATATGAAAAGTGCACTTTCCTTTTCTTTCATGTTTTGCACTGAGTAAGTAAAATCATCAAATTTTGTAAGTTTCCTGTGAAAATTGCCATTAAAGGAATAAAAAAATGAGTTGTTCATTTTGATTTTGTAATATACTTGTTGTTAAAAGATCAATTAAAAATATAACATATGCCCGGAAAAGGTAAAAATGTGTAGGTTTTAGTTGGTTACTTCAAAAATGAAAACCGATAATTGTGTAATTAATTGAGGAGTTTAAATTGAGAGTATTTGTTTTCTTCCTTTGTTTTACTGTTCGCATAATATCTCCTGTTCCGGCAAAAGTTTAGCATATCTATTAATTGGCCATATTTCTGACTTATATCCTTAGTATAAATGTGAAAACAGAAGTGCTAAACTTTTGCCGGAAATATTTGTTTTTATTTTTTAAAAATAGTGTCAGTACTTTTTCAAGAGAGCTGTTTTTTTGTACTGTCCACAGAAGTAATCTTAAGTTATTAATTTAACTATTAAAAGTTAATGTTTTATGAATATTTACGAAAACAACCGGTTTTTGGCCAGTGAACATAAGACTTTTAATGCAAGAATTTTAGAAAATGAGAATTTCTTTGAACGTAAGACGTTATGCAGCGAAATTCATCTACTCGTGCTTCGACGACAAGAAGCTTAAAATCAAATGACAAAGATCAAATCGTACAACTCAACGAATCAACGGTCTAACAGATGAGTTTCCGTTTTTTTTCGAAACATGTAGTGAATCAAAAAACGTAAACGTTTACGTTTCTTACGTTTACGTTTCTTACGTTTACGTTTCTTACGTTTGCGTTTCTTACACGTTTCTTAAAAATGAGCTTGTTTATGCTGCTCAGATGAGAGCATGGATCAGACTTTTTGAAGGCCTTTTGTAAGCTTTTATTAAGCTTCCAGACCAAGAATGGAAAAAATTCCACACCCAGAAGTTGCAATCAATAAAAGCAAAAAGCGTATTCAAAGTGAATTTGAGGAAAAACTGTTCTTAATTGTAGATCATCCTAAGCCGGGATTTGGAAATACCAGCACAGGTATTGCGAAGAAATTTTTTGAAAATTTCCAACAATACTGTAATTCTTTTCAAGTGGTTTCAAGCTCAACAACGAAAAATTTAAAAGTTATTGTAAAGATAATAATAATAATATTTGTTGACGCGACAGTCCACAGGGGGACAACTTGTCAACTACTTGTGTTGTGTGCGCTACTGTTCTCTCACGAGTAGAAGGGACCTACAGTTTTTTGCCGACTCCGAACGGCCAGATTTGAGAAGCTTTCTTAGACAGTTATTACTCTTTGAGTGTTGTCTGCAGCTCAAAAGAGGTGGTGCCGTAAAAAATTCAAGGTGTTCAGTCGGGAATCGAACCTAGACCCTTCGGCCTGTGAGTGTCGCACTCTACCCACTACGCCACGGCGGCCACTTATTGTGAAGATACCGCACAATATTTCGTATCACTGTATACCTGGTACAGAGTATAACAAAGCACAAAATGTTATTCATGGCCATTTAAATGCTTCTTCTTGCCTTTCGCTTATCTGTTAGTTAAGTGAAGCAGACTCGACAATTTAACTGACATATTAAAAAAAAATGATGATTTTGTCCGATCGCTCTACTGAACCGTAAGAGGCCTTCGTGGCTGCGAGCGACGTCCGGCTCGTATTGAAGTCGCCTTTCCACTGTTCGGCGTGCGACATGGAAGATGATAGGGCAGCCTTTCCTATCTTGTATCAGGCCTTTCGTGTCCAAATAGAGGAACGCCTCAGGTGGGATAAAGCCGTTAAGACGCACCTTCTCATGGTACATTTCATTAGGGTAGTAAGCCCCAAAGATCAGACTGTTGGTTGAGGTCATGGCTCGAGCTATGTGACCCCGAATCAATTTAATAATAAAATTATCTATTCTGATCAGGTTTGCCTCATTGTACAAAACCTCGTTGGGATAGAATTTTTTGTACTGGGATTCGGGTGTACGATATAAACGGAGACAGGCCCGAAGACACTGTCTCTCGAACACCCTCATCTTTTCCATCTGGGAAGGACTCACGTTGAACCACACAGGACAACCATACACCATAATTGGCCGTATTAGGGCCATGTAGCAGATCACCTTCACTCTGGTATCAAGTTGGCTGCTGTAAAACAGCCCCCTTGCCATAGCGAAGGCTTTCTTAGCGCTGGTCAAAACTGTTGCTGCATGGATACCACCATACAGGAACTGGTCCAACCAAATGCCAAGATATCTAACCACACTTTTAACAGTTAATGGCTGCCCCTGTGGGTCCAATATGCTGAACTTTCGCCAATTTCTTTTCGTGTCTCTAAGCACTTTACTGTGCTTGGGCTCTGTGATTAAACCCTCTGTGACGCCTTTAGAGAAGTTGAAGACATTGCAGAGTATTTCGCCTGTCGAAGCTGAGACAGCTTGGATCAGCTGACGGCTGTTCGATGCTGATGTGTTTGGAGCAGAAAACCTAGGCTCTTTATCGCAGAATAGTTTACTGGCATTCCTTCTGAGCACCAAAAATTAAATTAAATGTAGGTTACTGCCTGGTAGTATAACAGATCCAGGGATTATTAATTTAATATTAATTTCTTTTTTGTAAGTGGCGCCCCCTACATGTCCCGGGACTATTGAGTGATGTGTTAATGGGTCAATCTAAGCTGCAAACCTTAAAAAAAAGAAATATGGCTCTTAAAACGCAAAGTTTGCATTGCTAGACCCATTTATAATATATGTATAAGTATATACATTTTGGGAAATTTGTATTATAAACCTAAATAAATAGAAATAAAATTTCAACGATTTCCCAAAAAACCACAGACTATATCATCCTAAACATATTCGACTAGCCGATGATTTCAGATGTTAAGTAAGATTCATAACAAAATCTTTAAAGTGTATAAAAGGTACTGAAAAAAACCTTTAGCCTAGTTTAGCAAAGGCTGCTAGGTTTTATGATTTGATAGAGTCATTCCTTTCATTTAAAATGCTTGTTACATTAGAAATTACTTTTGAAACCAAAATTTAATTGAGAAATAAATAGATAGCAAAACAATCTAGTTAGTTGCACATTTCGCTTCTATATAGTAAAAAACAAGAAAAGGAAAAACTTACTTACATTATCAAATGTGTGATGTGTAAGTAAACAAACACTTGTTTGATATTACGTTGTATGATGACTTCAATTACTCACTCTCATAATTTGTGAGATGTGCGTCACAACAGACAACTGCAGACGGAACTTCTTGCTTGTGGCGCTATAAAAAAAAGTATTCTCATTCTTATGATGACAGCTTGAGTAAATGTGGTATAATCTGGATATGTCCAGAAAAAAGGCTGCGAATGCATCTGTGAACACTACACTGTATCTCATGTGCTCGCACGTTCTGATACCAGAATAACTATTCTACTTTTCAAACTCATTGATCCAAATGAAAATAGCGCCCACAATTAATGGCGGGCCTTCAGGGATAAGTAATACAGAGCATTGATCGTAACGCGTAAATAAATGATAAGAGAGACACTTACACATTCAGACATTAATAAATGTGTCGAGCACAGACTTCTGACGTACAACCGCAAACTAGGTGGCCTGAGGAATGAATTGCGGGATGGTTCGGCTTTGGAAAGTTTTTAGATTTTTAATTATTCCCCTAATTTTGAAAGTCAAACAAACATACGAATGAGTTTTTCCTTATATGCTTGACGCAGGGAAGCAATGCGTTTAAAGTGGTAACAGCATGTCTTGACCACCGACCTTCTAATTAAATTTGTCTCTTATACAACGGAGTGGTATGTACGAGGGTTGCCTTTTATATTTCGGGATTGGGCAACCCTAGTGTTGCAATCTGGCAACTGCGTTAAGTTTGTCATTTTTGAGGTTATACGTATTCAGAACGTTTTGACATACGAGCGCAATTTGTGTTGTTTACAGCAACTTAAAAGATTCATCTCGCCAAAAAAAATGGAATTAAATCGTGAAAATTTTCGTGCGTTTATTTTTTACAACTTTCGAAGTGAATTAACCCAACAACAGTGCATCGATGAACTTAATTTGATTTTTGGCGATGAAGCTCCATCAAGGACCAATGTTTATCGATGGTATGGTGAATTCAAACGAGGTCGTAATTCTCTCCAAAACGTATTTCGTGAAGGTCGTCTAAAATCAATAAATCAATTAATTGTTGTTACGGAAAACATTGATGGTGTGCGCCAACTGATATTGCAAGATCGTCATGTGACCTATCGTTAGATTGAGACAGCTTTAGGCATTAGTGGGACTAGCATACATTCAATATTGTATGAACATTTGAATGTCAAAAAAATTTCTTCGCGTTGGATCCCACACAATTTGTCAATAGCTCAAAAAAAAGGCTCGTGTCGATTGGTCGAAAGAAATGCTCCAAAAATATGATCGCGGTGCTTCGAAACACCTCTATGACATCGTGACAGGTGATGAATCGTGGATTTATGCGTATGAGCCCGAAAGTAAACAGCAATCGACTGTATGGGTGCTTCAAAATGAGCCAAATCCAATAAAAGTTGCTCGCGCAGGAAGCACTTCCAAGCAAATGGTCGCCTGTTTTTTCGGAAAAACTGGATATGTCGCAACCGTACCAATAGAACAACGCAGAACAGTCAATTCTGAGTGGTACACAACCATTTGTTTGCCAGTTGTCTTCCAAGAAATCAGGAAAACCAACCGCCGAAGACGGATCACTCTTCACCACGACAATGAGAGCTCTCATCGGCTCAAACAACTGCATTTTTGAGCACTCAGAACATCGATTTGATGAGTCATCCGCCGTATAGTCCTGACTTGGCACTTAATGACTTCTTTTTATTCCCGTACGTAAAAAATAAAATGAGAGGTCAACGTTTTTTGACACCTGAAAAAGCGGTTGATGCGTTCAGAATGCATGTTTTGGAGATACCTCAATCAGAGTGGCAAAAGTGCTTCGACAATTGGTTCACAAACATGCAAAAGTGTATAGATCTTGATGGAGAATATTTTGAATAACAATAAAGCTATTTTCGATGATTAATATGTGTTTTTGTTCTCTAATCCCGAAATACAAAAGGCAACCCTCGTACGTATATGCAAAAAGCGCTAAAGTAACATTTTGAACAGTTTATAGTAAAAACAAAGTAAATAAGCAGAAAACGCCGATTGTACAGATATTTTACGATGACTTCAATTCTATTTCAATTCTAATACATTCAGGGGTTGTGAGCTTATTTGGTACTTATAGAAAAGACTCAAAAACTGTTTGTTGGTCCTGTTTGAGATGATGCAACCGCGAACTTTATGGGGTGCACGGCAATATGCGAATCCTTTTTCTGGAGCGCTTAATATTGCTAAAGCATGTAGAGCGCATAGACACCACTGCTTCGGCCCGATTACTTTTCGATTCCGAACCATTAGGAAACACAAAATAGAGCGGAGATGTCACATATAAGAGAGGAAGACCCGCAAACATCTTGGAGTGGGTAATTGGAGGCAGCTAGCGAAGAATCGTGCTAGTTGTTGGTTGAGGCCCAGGTTCACCCCGGACTAAAGCGCCATACGACATATAAGATGAAGTAAAGAAACATTTTGTCTATATTTCTTGGACATGGAAGCTTAGATTGGAGTTGAAGGCTCCTTAGTCAAAATTTTATTCAAAATTAATGCTTCTTAAAAGCCACTGCGCTAACAATTCTAGAATTATCAGGAAATAATGATTTTTTTCTAAATCTTTCAGTTTCAGTTCAGCTTTGCATAAATATTATTATATAGACGACTGATGCTTGAAGATAGTTCCCCCTACGGATTTTATGTGAACGTCTAGAGGCCGACATTAAGGGTCAGCTTAAGTTAGTTCGTTTCATAAGAAGATCGTGGTATAATTTTGGAAATGTTTAATGTTTTGTTTAAATCGTCAATTGAAAGGCATTTTATGTTTGTTTCAGTAGAGAAGCAGATCAAATCAGATTGATTACGTTCGTACACTACGTTACGGAATGCAATCATATTTAATTAATTCTATAAGATACATCCATGATACTGCCCAAGATGCGAAAAAATGGAAGCAAGCAATTGTAGAATCCTGAGGCGACCCCAATGGCGGGTATTTTAGCCGTCAGACTGCATCACACACATCTGACACGTTCTGCAATGGGTTTTGAGGAATTTTCGACATAAATAATCTTAGAATTTAGAAATTTTGTTAATTATACTTAATCTGCCACTTTTATGCTTCTTCACAGATTTTATATACATTGGATTGAGAGCATATCATTGCTTTAATATAAGCCCATCACTTTTTATTGCCTTCCAATATACTTTATTAAGCAAGTCAAAATCCTTCGTGCAGTTTTTTCAAATTCACGTAGAGTTCTTTCGGGGACAAAATAAAAATAGGTTTAGAAGCTATGAGCGTTACCCCGGCTACCTATTGACTGATAATTTTGAAATTTTTTACCATCAGTGAAATGTTTGGTTTTTAAAATGTTTTGCAATAGAGAACCTGTAGACCGACGACACAAGTAAATTATATAACGAATAAAATACGACATACATTTTTACTAATTGTTAAACCATTTCGGTATGTTTCGGTGTGGCTACTGTTACAAGGCCAATGACTAACAACTCCGTTAAAAAAAGTTGGTACAATTGCTGGTCCGGAACTTTGTGTGACGCATGGTCTTGAATTTAAGCCGATGCACCGGGTAACGTATAAGCTTTTGTAAAAAAAAAACTTATATTCGCTCAGAGTTCGACGCTGCCTGCACTAATTGTAGAAGAAGACTAGAAACGTTATCAAAAAGCCATCAAAGAAGCTGCCCCTGATGTGCTGAGTTTCACGTCTCTACTTAGAAGGAACCCATGGTTTGACGACGAGTGTAGGCAAGCACATGCAGCCAAACAAGATGCCAATAAGTCAACGCTATATCGAACAATGAAGGCTGTTTGTGAGCTCTACGAACAGGCAAGAAGGGAAGAGCACCGGCTTCTCAGAAGAAAAAAACGGAGCGCAGCCGAGAAAATGAAAAAGTGTTAGGGCAGGAATATAGTCCGAAATAGCTAAAAAAGCGATCCGGCGGATACAAGGTTCGGACTGAAGCCTGCCGAGATCAAAATGGACAACTCGCGGTCGCAGTCTGTGCTGAGAATCTAGAAGGATCATTTTTGTAGACTTCTTAACGTTGATGGAGGCCCAATTCCGCTGTTAAGCAGAATGTTCCACTCAATTTGGACGATGATAGACAAGAAATCCGTCCCCCCGACTTAGACGAGGTGAAGATAGCAATACCCAAGCTGAAGTCGAACAAAGCTGCTGGAGCGGATGGACCCTTTGACTGCGTCAACTGCCGAGGGATTAGTCTCCTGAACATCGCATACAAGATCCTCTCTGCCGTATTGTGTGAGCGTCTGAAACCGTTTGTCCATGACCTGATAGGTCCTTATCAATGTGGTTTCAGGCCAGGGAAGTCCACAATAGACCAGATCTTCACATTACGGCAGATCCTGGAAAAGACCCAAGAAATGCAAATTGACACTCACCACCTATTCGTCGATTTCAAAGCTGCATATGACAGTGTGCATAGAGACGAGCTATACAGTGCCATGTCTAGTTTTGGCATTCCTACCAAACTCGTCAGATTGTGTAGGATGACGATGGAGAACTCTCGCTGCTCCGTCAAGGTCGGTACCGAACTCACCGAGACCTTCAATGTCAGAAAAGGTTTTAGACAAGGTGACGCACTGCCATGTGACTTCTTTAATATCATCCTCGAGAACATCGTGCGTAACTCACAAGTCAACACCAGAGGCACGATCTTCCAGAAGTCAGTTCAATTGCTAGCTAACGCTGATGACATTGACGTTATTGGACGATCACAGCGAGCCGTCAATGAGGCGTTTGCTGGCATTGAAGCGGAGGCGGCTAAAATGGGTCTGGCGGTAAATGAGGGCAAAACTAAGTACATGCTGTCATCAAGGAAGGGCACACAACATCGACGTCTCGAGAGAGAGCATCTGGAGGAGACGATTTAACGGCAAACTCTATGGACTATACAGCGACATGCGTCTGGTTAAGCGGCGAGGCCATGTGAACCGTATGGATACCACTGCTTCGGCCCGAAACGACTTTGAATCAGAGCCCTTGGGACAACCCAACAGAGGACGGCCTAGGCTCAGATGGCGCACACAAGTGGAAAGGGACCTCAAGAAAGATCGTGCGGACTGGAGAGGCATGATGGTTAAGGCTCAGGTCCACCCCGAACTATAGTCCCACAAGAAGAAAACGAAAAAAAAATTAGTAGTGCAATATAGATCGATGGTTAAGAGTTTTTATTATGTGCTAGGCAAAATTTAAATTCAAAACAAAATGTATTAAATAACATCTGAATGGCAATTGGATCCGATGTGTATTTAGAACTCATACTAATCAGATCATAAAGTGTCATCTTTAAGTTATTTTTCTGAGTGTTTCAAATACAGCAATTTATTAAAATATTTCATACTTACTCCAAGGTTATTTTATTTGTTTATTTCACTTCTCGTTAATTGTAATTAAGACGATAAATATGAAATATAGAAAATAAAACTTTGAAATAAAACTGTGAATTTTCTTAAGTCATTCTTAAGCATTTCATCGTGACTCTGTTAAATGTTGAAAGAAAAAAAGTTTCTAACACAAAGAATTGTTTAACTTACCGCGGGACATAGGAGAGGACCGTTTATACATATAAATTCATGCTGAAAGCATTGATGGTGCCAGGATATAGCACATCACCTTTCATCACATTAAGTGTAATCGATTGGGACAGGAGTAATTCAATCACGTGGTGTATTTATAGAAAAACGTTACAATTAATGAGATAATTGAACATATTCTGTATCGTTGCATTGTGCGTACAAGTTACTTACAATAAAAGACATGGAAGGAGTAAATTTTTGTGTAGCAAAGAAGTCTTAAACTGAAAGGGAATTAAACAAAGCGTTTATTCATTACCCAGAAGGTCAAAATTAGCACAATTAAACCCCCTAAATATTCTAAGTTTCGCATATTCAATTCATAGCTACATTTAGTGAATCTGTCAGTTAAATATGTTTCCTTGATACTGACAAGAGCATGCACATCCAGTAAAAGATTCCCCTATTTGCATCCATGCATGTGCACAATGCAAAGATATATTAATCCATTTTAACGTGCGTCATTGCTTGAAGTGGGGCATTCACTCCTATGACGTACAAAAAGCGACTACTTCACGAATGGTAAGCGCTTCACTAATTTACATTAAATTGAAAAGTTCTAGTTTATTTGAATCTCGGCAGGCATTTGTTTCTACATAATTTTATTTGTATTAACCCCTATTGCAAGAGATATCTTATTGACCATCTTCAAACTGAAATATCGCATTTCAACAAGACTGCCTTCGTGTTTGCTATTTGCCTTGATGGGGTTGACGTAAAATATGATTTGGTGTAAACTAGTTTGCGGTAGTTTTCGTTCCGAATTGTATTCTAAGAATTGTAAATGACACTCTGAGTCGGATTTTTTATTTCGTATAACATGAGGTGAATAAAATCAAAGGAAATTATAACTTGAGAAGAAGTAGCTTATAAATGATTGTGCAAGTTTATGAAAAACTTGGAGGGTGGACTTACAACTTAACCTTAAATTTGCAAGTCCATATCATGCATGCATTTTTTTAAAACCAATTTTGAGTAACATACATACGAGGGGTGTTCAATATATTTTCGGTATCGATATGAAAGAAAATGCGAATTCAATTTAAATTGTTTTTATTCTTCAATATAATCTCCCCTAACATCAATGCATTTGTTACATGTTGAGATAAGCTTTTTTAAACCCTAAAAAAGTAAATTTGCAAAATTCCCATTTATTGCCGACTTGAGTTCTTCATCATCCGAAAATCTTTTTCCACGAAGACATTTTTTTCAAATCCGGAAGAAGGAAATAATCACTAGGGGCAAGATCTGGACTATAGGGTGGGTGTTAGATTTCTTCGAAACCACAATCTCGGACAGCAGCCTTGGAAACTCGCGCTGTGTGAACAGGAGCGTTGTCATGAAGAAGCAAGACACCTGCTGCGAGTTTAACCTGTATTTTCTTTTTAATTGCAAAATGGAAGCGTAGGATGTGATTATCTTTGAGTCCCAAAAAACTGCAGCCATGAGCTTCCCTTCAGACGGAGTGACTTTGAACTTTTTCGAGGGGTCTGTTTCTTTTTTATGCCACTGCATGGACTCTTGTTTGCTTTCAGGGTCATAGTGATGAAGCTATGCTCCGTCCCCAGCAACAATTCGATCCATAACACCGTCCGCCTTCTCACTACACATCTTCAAAAGCTCTCTACAGCATGCGATTCTCACTTTTTTCTGAGGCGCTGTGAGCATTCGTGGCACCCACCTTGCACTGACCTTTGAAAGGTTAAGAGGGGTGAATGGTACCAGTTGAAAGCTTGGTGATCTATGCCATCATTTTCATCTTTATTCGGGCTTCCTCAAGAACAAGTTTTTCGACATCTTTGATGCTTTCTCCCGTACAAGCAGTAGCCGGGGCGCCGAAGCGGGGGTCGTCTTCAATGCTCTCTCTTGAACTTATTTGACCACTTTTGCACAGTTGATAAAGAAGGTGCGGAACACTGGTAAACAGTCACCCTCTCTTCATGAATACTTTTTTTTTCTTTTTCCATGCTTAGTGAGAAATTCACTTATAGCGCGATGCTCAAATTTCACCATTATCGTCTCAGTTGACATTATGATTCTGTTTAACTAGAGATAAAACGCGAATTAATAATCACATTTACATGAAAATTTACATGAATGCACTTATATAATAGTATTTCTTGATAAATAAGTAAATTTATATACAGTGTGGTGAAAAAATGAGTACATGTTTGTACTCTTTGCACTTATAATGTCATAACAATAAAAAATCAAAATTCAAATTGAAAATGAAAGAAAAATCTTATTTCTTATCCAATTTTAAACAAAACAACTTATAATTCAACACAAAAAACAACACATTCTAAGAAACAAACAATAAAGACAAAAACAATTCCAATGTACTCAATTTTGCACCATGTGTCGCTCAATATGTTCTCCGCAAAAATAAAAATTTATAGTTAAAATTTGAGTTACTTGGTTGGTTTCTTTGTGCTTTATCTATTTTGATTTGAGATTACGTGAGAATACTTGGATCAATATTTTAAACGATTATACTATTCAAGCTATTATTTCACAGCATATAAAAATAACGAATAAATTATCAAGAGACATTGAAGATTCCATTGAGACCATGACGACGAATAGCTCCTCGACGCGAGAGATAGCTAAGCAGCTTAATATAAGCCAATCGGTCGTAGTCAGAGTCCAAAAAAGGCGAGGAACGTCGTCTGCAGGGCAAATCAGAGGCCGTAAAAGAAAATTAACAGAAGCGGATGCACGTCTCATGATTCTACAGATGAAAAGAGACCAATTTTTATCACCAAAGATGCTTCTATAGCAATAAACAAGCCCGTCAGTCGATGGACTGCAAGTAGGGCTCTTCATGACATTGGTTACATCTCTGCGGTCAAGAAGCCAAAACCAGCTCTCTCAAAAAAAAAAAAAAAAAAATGTTGAAGCAAGACTGAGATTCGCCAAAGAACACCGAAATCGGACAGCAGATGACTGGAAGCGTGTAGTATGGTCAGACGAGTTAAAATTTAATCGTTTTCAGTCAGACGGAAGACAATATTGCTGGCGCCGTCCTGGAGAGACCATACAAAGACACCATATTAAGGAAACAGTGAAGCATGGTGGGGAAATGTCATGGTGTGGGACTGTTTCACGTGGTGGCACCTTGGACCACTGCACAAAATTGATGGAATCATGAAAAAGGAAGACTATTTTAATATCTTACAAGCTCATCTTCCTGATTTTTTAAATCTCCTTTTCCTGAGGAAGAAATCACATTTCAACAAGATGGCGACCCAAATCACACGGCCAAAATCGTGAACAAATGGCTTTCTGAGCAAAGTTTATCAAGTGTCCAGCACAGAGTCCCGACCTCAATCCGATTGAGAATTTGTGGTCAATCGTGGAAAGACGGTTGGGACAGTATTCCTCAAACCCAAACAACTTGGAAGAGGTTTGGCAGCGTGTATTGCGGGAATGGCAGAATATTCCAAAATAAATCTTAGAGAAATTGGTGGAAAGTATGCCAAAACGTATTGAATGTTTTACGAAATAAGGGCCTATGGACCAAATACTAAAAACGCTCTATCGTAAAAAAGTGCAAAATTTAGAATATTGGAATTGTTTTTGTTTTTATTGTTTTTTTCTTTGAATGTGTTGTTTTCTGTGTTGAATTATAAGTTGTTTTGTTTAAAATTGGATAAGAAATAAGATTTTTCTTTCATTTTCAATTTGAATTTTGATTTTTTATTGTTATGTCATTATAGATGCAAAGAGTACAAACATGTACTCATTATTGCACCCCACTGTAAACCACAGCTCACCACGGCGTCCACTCTCTCGCTCTATGTTGAAATTAAGAAATCGAATAATTTTACAAATTTGAGTTTGTTTCTTCAAGACCACAGGACGTATGAAACAGATGCAGGTAATATAAATCTGAAGCAGCTCGTATTCAACGACTATGTGAAAACTTCTGAGAATAAGACCAAAATTTACCATCAGCAAGGTGTGTAAAGACTTACGTGAACTAAGTGCCTCTTAATCATATCGACGATGGCTCCGTATGGAAAAACTGATTCATATACGTAAATAATAAAGAAAAGTAGTTACAATTCACAAAGTCAAACCTTGTAACAACAACACAATTAATTTAAGTCTATTGTTCATTTGTTTAATAGCATTTTTACTTTGTATGCATGTAAAATGTTTGTTTTATTGTTTCAATGAAAAAGATCCCCTGATGAAGGCAGCAATCTCTGCCGAAACGTTGGGATAATAACAATGAAATAACCTGTTTTCATTGAAAATCGACAGTGACCAAAAAAGCCGACGAAGCAAAGGTTTCCCCTGCATAATAATAATTGATTTGGTCAATTTCAACGAACAGCCAAGCTTTATGGTTACTAGAATATGAGTTTCAAATATTTATTCTTCTTGTCACAGTTTGCGATGCGTGGATTAATAAAAGACAAGTTAAGTACTTACCTTCAGAGAATTTTATGTGTAAAACAAAAAACAAAGTATATTTCATTGTATATCTCTAATGTATACGATATAAGAACTTCATGTTAATTAGATGCGTCTCTGTTGTACGCTTAAACCGAATAATGTGAATAACGCAATGGAAACATACCGCCTCGAGGATGACAGCAAAATAAATTAAGGATTAAAGTTTCTTACTAGAGTATGGTACCGCATAGTACAAATACAATGCCAAAAGTATGCCTTTAACTCTCCAATAAAGATTTTCTAATATTTCTAATGTATAAACAAACGTATTCTTCGCACGCTTGACTAGTTGCATGCCCCCGTGCAGCATACAGAACTCGTCGTTAATTTCTCTTATCCAGATGCCATCAACGTAGACACGATTAAGACTCGTAGAAAGAATTTTTCCCTCGAAAAAATGCTCGCTGCTGTATAAATTCGACTTTTTGGGCAAACATCAACGCCATTTTGATTTCGAATATACGTTGAGGCGGTAGGAAGGATGGTTGCCAATAAATATTTTTCGTATTCACTTTGAAATCTGTCTATTGTATTGAGGTCATTATATACTCCTAGAGTGATTAAGTTAGCGTCTATTTGGCATATGTTAAGTTTCAAATTTAAAGGGAATATAGTAGGTAAGAATGGATAATGAAGAGGACACCATTTGCGTTTATGCTGATTCACAGTTTGATTTTGGAATTTGGTGTCCGTTCTGACTTTTTCACGGAAGTGTCTCGTGTTATGCGTATGTAGGCCATAAAACTATTTTATTTTGGGCATTTATGTTTCTGAATTGTTGAATTGTTTCCTGGACAAAAATGAACGACGCTACTATCCATGAAAGACCAGGATCTGTTCTTTAGAAATATAATATGTTCTCTTATGAATGTGGGCAGCCATTCGTTTTTTTTTAACTGTGGAACGTTTCAAAGTTTTAGAGTCCCTCTCCTCGTAAAATTAATAGCATGTATGAATTACATGGACTGTAGCTTCACTCTATTAATAAACAGTTGATGCTCTTTTTTGATCCAATTTCCAATCCAATGCATTCGTTTCCAAAAGTATAAGCAGCAATTGATTTTGCATAATCGCACACACAAACCCCAGACATTTGTATGTGAATTTATTTTCTTACGGTCTACTAGGCACAATATCCAGCAAAGCGAAGCAAGCGACACCTGAACGCTTTTTTCTTTATTTTATCAGCAAATGATTGAACGCATTCTTTGTTAATGCAAATTCGCACCACAATTCATCGGTCAGGTCGAATTAACCCTCTCTTGGGTCGAATTGAGCGAATTCGCCCAATTGCTGAGAAGCGTCATAACACCACATTAGCTATGACGATAATGCATGGTAATGTAGTAGTGTGCTTTCAGCTGAAAAACCAATTTTATATACTTGTGACTTCCATGATATGACGCCATCGTGGCATGTTTCTCTTCTCAATCCCTACAACCAATCGTAGGAAATTGAGGCGTGAAGGCACTGCTTTTGAATGCCAGGAGGTAAGCGCTGCGACATTATTGGCTGAATATCTCGATATTCGCAGTGACAAAATCGGCGATGAAATGTAGTACGTAAGTTTTACTGACGTATGGTTCGACTAGACCAAATCAACGTGGTTAACTCCATGTGTATTATCCAAAGTGGTCTTTATGAAAATTGCTACAGTAGGGGCGGTTATGTTTAACGCAGTTACAAGCGTAGTCGTGCATGTGTATATTTATCCATAGCCTCGTCCTAAGCAGGCAGCTGATTGAGATAGCAGCGTCACCATTTGATTAGCGATCATCGCTGCGATTATCAGAGGTGTGATGACAACTTCTGACATTGCTTGAAATTAAATTTGTTCGTCTTTGACTTTTTGGATATGAATTTATTTCAGATAGACACTCTTACAAACATAAATACTTATCAACAGCATGGCCTAATAATGGCAGATAGCTCATATCGCCGTGTATTCGAATGACCTTACATTTAGTCTTTAATTAGAATCTACCTAGATTCTATCTGAGATTTGTTTATTTTCGAAAATTTTGCTAATTAAGCTCGTGACGTTTCTTGTGCGCCAGTAGCCCAGGTAATTGTGCAAAATCCTTTGAGCAAATGTTACAAACATACTTCTTCTCAACAGAATGCAGGCTGGAATGTTGTGTAAGGCTGTGTTTCCGAGCGAATGTGGCCTTGCACACTTTACACACAAACGGACGATCGAGAGTGTGCGTGTTCATGTGTTCACGCAGGACCTGTAGATGTAGGAAACGTCGATCACATTCGCTGCACTTATGCCGTTTCTTTTGCGTATGACGCTTCTCATGATCAGTAAGCGCTCCGGATGTCTTAAATGCGCTTCCACACACTTCGCACGCAAACGGACGCTCTCCGGTGTGCTTCCGACGATGCGTGTTCAGCTCGGTTGATGTCCAAAATCTTTTCTCGCACTCATCACAGCTGTAGTTCTTTTCGCCGATATGACGCCGCACATGAGCGCGTAGATTCGACAAAAGAGTAAAGCGAAAGCCGCATATCTCGCATTTGAACTTTCGTTTGGCTTCGTGACATTTGAGATGTGTTTTTAAATCAAACTCTAGTTTAAAAATTTTAGGGCAGTGCAGACATTTAATTTGTGGTGTGCTGGGGGGAAGTGGGTCGATGAATTCCTCTGGCACGGGACTGGACGATCGTTGGAGTTTGAGAACCGCTTTCGCTGCTTTGATAGGTGATAAATTGTTTGAAGTGGTGTGACTTTGTCGCGTTTCAGTATTGGAGGGCAAATGTAAGTAGTCCTCTGGTTTATACGTCTGAAATAGAAATAAAAACAATTATTTCATAGGGAAAAAACTACCAGAACTGTACATTGTTGAATAATATTTGGTTTTTAGATGGAAGTAGTCCAAGGGATAAAACGTAACGAAACAGAAAGTGTATGAGGGACATTAGAGACGTGTTTTATTGACTTGAATATCCTTCTTTTCTTTTAAACTTTTTCTCTGGAGTCAACTAATGAATTGAGTGAAGATAGCGTAATATGAAAGAAATACATATATTGAAACAAAATTATATGGTGAAACACATTTAAGCAAAACAATCAATAATGTAAAAAAATTTTATGATGAGAGTGTGATTTGTAAGACATAATATGCAGATAGCATGAAGGCGTATTGTTTTTATATCTACTGAAATTCAGGAGTCAGTATAGCTAGTGTAATGTTTGTTTGTTAATTAGCATTTATATGTGAGCATTTGCACAATATATTTTTACACATAGTTTTTTTTTCAAGAGTACAATATATTGCCATTTAAAGTTTTACATAGAGAAACTCCTCTAAATAACAAAATATAATTTCGCTAAGTATTCGCCACTCAAGCGAGTTTTTTTTTGTTACTTAAAAATAATCACTCTAGTACCTCCTAAGCTTTAATCTAAACTCTAAATTAGATTAGTTTATAAAAATAACATATACGATTGCAAAGATAGGTTTGTATAGTCTACAAACAATCAGAAGTTAAACAAGTTTGTAAAATCTCGTTTTAAAGGAACCCGATAACTGCTAAACATGATCCACTTACTGGGTCATTGCTCATAACGATTGACTTCTTTCTGCAGAAACAAAGAGAAAAGGTAGTTCGCAAGGCATCAGGTTAGGCTTCTATGTATCTCTGATGACTTGGGCGATCTGGTCATAATTGAGCTCCGGACAATTCATATGCCTTGGTTGCTCTTTATGAACCTCATGGTTAGTCACTCATTATAAAATTTTCATTAAAAAATATAGAAAAGAAATTTGTAAATGAGTCAAAAATATTGTCGAGAGAAACAACACATTCTGGCACGCATTTGACTGATTAAAGTGTTTAAATTAGACCTTTAGTCTAATTGAAATTAGTTTAATTGTATTATGATATTATAATCTTGAGGACGAGAGTAGTCTTCCAAATTGAGTAGTCATTCGAGAAACAAGGGGACGTCTTTTTCGCCTGTAAATTTATTAAAAATTTCATACAAGACTTTTCAGGAACCTGGAGGCCTTCCATAAGTACATTCAGATTTCACAGTCCACAGTTATTAATACAATTCACCTCCGATTGGTTCATTTTGGCGCCTCTCCAGGAGATCCTTGACCGTGAAATCGATATTTTTTGATACAACCCCTGCTCATTTTCTCTCGTTTTCTAATTTCTTGATTTTCCTCATGCTACCAGCACATTGTCCCAAAGCCACTGTGATTTCTTCTTCGTCTTTATAAGACCTATGGCGTCTATGGGTATATATAATAGCGAAAATTTTAATATTAATTTTTGTTCCTGGTAATAATTGAAGCGCAAGCAACGAAAATCGCTTCAACACTCAATAGAAAATTTCTGAACCAATGTGTAGTGAAGATGTTGCATTCGTTTGGATTTGTAAATTTACACAAATATGTAATATACTCGTTTACGAGCATTGATTTATATGTTATTGTGGTATGTACTGAATTGTTTTTGAAACAATTTTGAATTAAAAGAACTTGCTATCGCAACTATAAGAGACAGTGTGAGCAAAAGCAATCTGATAATCAATGTCTGTTGACCGTTATATTTAGAACCATACATTCTTTCGGCAGCTTCAAATAACCCATGAAATCTGTGCCCAAGAACTATAATATTGTATTGTGCATTTTGGGAAACCGCAAATAAAGTTTCTAGGAAATGAAGCATGGCCCATTGTCTTTTGTGTTTTAAATTTTGCAATCACATAAAATATGAAACTTATGTGAAGAGAACCAGATTTTATGTGTTGGGTTGATTTGTATAGTGAACGACAGATGAGGAAACTTAACAATGACTAATAAAATGTGGCCCATAAATAAGAAACTTTTTCTATACTTAATTTGCAACGCATAATTCCTTGATAATCTTAGTTTTCCTTTCTGTTAAAGAACCATCGTTTACATTAATTTTTGAGAATAGTCAAGAAAGCTATTACAGCTTTGCATTTTTTTTTTAAACAATTCTATTGAGTAAGGGAGGATATGTAGTTGGTTATGTACAGTATAGGGACCTGAACTAAGAAAATGAAATGAAATAAAATATGTCTAAGCTATGAAAGGATTTAGTATAGAACCATAGATAAAAATTCTACTACTTTAAATAGATAAAACTGAAGGAAGGTGAAAAGAGGACGAGACGTAACTATTAGTATTTAGTCCCAACAGAATAGAACTTTAAGATACAGTAAATCGACTGCACCGAGGAACTTTATGCAATTGGTTTTTGAATATAAATCAATGTGCTTCAAAAGTGATAAGGAAGAAGTAAAAGCGGATTCTTAAAAACTTGGTTTCGACGATTGAACGCATTTGGACGCAACAAAAATTAGACTTTCCTGTTTACTAAACCTCGATAGATTTTTCTTGCATTGTGATAATACTTTGAGATGTAGCAAATGACTATTTACAAGATAATGGTGTTTATTTACCGGCCAGTTCTTAAAACCAAAAGAACTTTTAGCACTCATATATGTAAGACTGCCATAAAGAACATCGCGCTCTGCATAGTTAAGAATACAAAATGGATTTAGCTGAAATTCAAATCGACAAGGTCTAACATCTGCAAAGCAGTTTTTAGAACTGGAAAAACAATTTAAATGGTCTTCAGTGAGTAAGAGAATTTTAATATAATTGCTAAACAATTTCAAATAAATTAGAAAATAAGAACGTTGCAGCATCCGCTAGCAATGATCAGAAAAAATTGTCTGCAGTTAGAAACAATGATTCATAGCATTATTTAAAATTAATAAAGAATATGTTTGTTGAATGAAGTTGCAATACGTGGGAACAGACATTTTGAGTGTTTAAATTTTTAAATACCCGTTCTTATGCATCTTAGTTTTTCGAGGACTGGACGTAGTGTCACTTAGATTGTTTATAGGAAGACGATTGGAAAATTGTTAATGTCATATTGAAATGTCAACACTTTATGCTGAAATCTATTCTTCTTAGTGAAAGGCGATAGGTTTCGCCAAACTTAAAGAGAAACATAGATCTGCGATAGGTTTCGCCAAACTTAAAGAGAAACATAGATCTAACGGAATGGTTAAATACTAGCAACTCTTGTGTTTATTGTATGTACTGGAAAAGTAATAATTTGTTCTGTGTGCAGTTGGTGAAAACGTCTTTTAGTATCAGTCTGGAAATTGTTGGATTCCTATCCACGCCAGGCACAAAACAAGAATTCCCGGGAGAAGTAAGCATCGTACGATTCAAATTATTTTTTACTATACTTTACAATGTATGCCTTGAAACCTATCAGTACATAATTTTGACATAGTTTAGGAGTCTCTAGTTTCGAGCACGCAGGGGTATATGAACTTAATTATTAAAATTGTATTGGGTTCGAAGGGAATTGCGTTTGGCAACATAACTGTGCACTTGAAATCAAAGTTTAAGTCATTTTTATAGCAATGCCTACTATTTTTTTTAAAGTAAAGTGTTTGGTTAAAATGGAAAAGGTGTTTTTTTCAGCTCAAAAAATTCAAAAGACAATCATTAAAATAGACAACATTTTTAGGAATTTGGTGTTTTAAGATATTTATCTTCGAAGTTAGATTGGAACAAAGCTCACGTGAACGGATATTTTCTAGAAATATATTTAGGAAAGCATATTTTTAACGTTTTAAGACCCAGTTTCCAACTTTAATTGAACTCATTTCTTTATTCATTCCTATACCAGGGGACATTTCTTATATGAACATTTGAAGTAGGAGCAAGTAAGAAATAAATCAAAATTATGCTTTTATCATAAAAATAGAAGGAGTTTATAACATTTCTATTAAATTAAAATAGTAAAGAAAGGAGGAGTAGACCAATCGAGACTTTGAGAGTAAGGAGTTTGATATCTGAACAGCAAACTAGCTACACTACGGTGTTATCTTCATTGGCACGCTTCTGTACAACTTTTATTGGATCAAGACTTTTAAAGATTGAAGGGTGTTCGACGAGAAATTTGATTTCTAATACAAAAAATTATATGTTTATGTAATAATAATAATTGTTGGCGCTACAGTCCAAAGGGGGACCAGGGCCTAGCTTGCTCATCAACTACCCGTGTTATGCGAGCTACTCTCTCTCACGAGTAGTGGGACCTACAGTTTTTTGCCGACTTTTGCCGAATTTGAGAAGCTTTCTTAGTCAGTTATTACTCTTTGAGTGTTGTCAGCAGCTCGAAAGAGGTGGTGCCGTGAAAAATTCGTGGTGTCCAACGTGGAATCAAACCTGGATCTTCAGCATGTGAGCGTCGCACTCTACCCACTCTGCCATGGCGTTCAATCATGATGAACAATATTAAATGATTACGTGGAATAAAGCAGCCGTTTAAACAACGTGCTAACAAGAGGAGTTTATCAAAGTGTAAAGCAACATAATTCAGTGACACGTCTAAATAAATCTACAACTCTGAAGTATGTAAAATTTATAGATTTAATTTTAATAGTCGAAGATTCACAATTCAGAATGAGATTGAAGACTAAGAATTTCCCCAAAAATAAGAAATCTTCAGAAATTTACTACTAGATGAGGCTTTGATATAAGAAATAATAAACAGTTATTTCAAGGGAAATATTAAGGTGATTAGGATTCTACGGAAAAGACATAGCTGCAAATGCCGAGTTAGAGTTAATGATGGAATTTATGTAAAAGGAAGTGAAAAAATAAATGTGGAAATTGAGGGTAGAAATTGTGTATCGGTTGACTTCTATTTTCAGAGCATACATTTTTCATTTTACTTCAGATGATTAAGATACTGGGATAAGCCCGTTTAGTAGGTCTGCCTTCGCTAACATTTTATTATAATGATTCATTGCTGCATCTATGCAGCGTTTATACGTTTACCATCTATCTTTCCTTTTTAAGACCTTTTGTCTGCAGTTAAATTATTTAATAACATATTTCTTTGGGTGGAAACCTGTAGTTGCGGATTCGACATCAAATACATATCCTCTTCGAAAATATATCGGAAGCGTATTCAGAAACCGTTGTGGATTTTGGTAAATATTTTTTTTCCTTTTTAAGATTCTGTAATGCGTTCATGTTTAAGTATAAAGTTATTTGAATTAAAAAACGATAACAAACCCATTTTCAAATGTAGTTTTCATCTGTGGCATTTGTAGTGTAACATGTGGAATGAAGGTGATTTTGAAATAAAATGCTTTGATAGTATCTTTGTACTTAACAATTTGTTTTCTGTAGTGTTTTCCTTCCTTATCATAGAATTGGGATGATTATGCTAACTTTAGTCATTCAGTCAGGCATTTTGAAAACAGAAACATTCTTGCTTCTCTCTTGTGATGCTAATCTATGAATAAGAAAGAAACTGTTTTAAATTTCTATTGATAGAAATCTTTCAATTTTCGAATGCTTAATTGAAAGAAATGTGGAGAAAAAGTAACATAGACATAGAATTTACTGAAATTTCTCATTTTTATTGAGAAAGTTTGATCAAAATCTAGGTTCAATCACTACCATA
The DNA here is from genome assembly GCA_955652365.1 of Eristalinus aeneus. Taxonomy (NCBI): domain Eukaryota; kingdom Metazoa; phylum Arthropoda; class Insecta; order Diptera; family Syrphidae; genus Eristalinus; species Eristalinus aeneus. The sequence goes on from OY019132.1 coordinate 78,953,060, forward strand.
CATAAACGACTTAACTTCTTCACAAAATTGAAGAAGCTCATATACTATATATATGTTTTGATTTTGTTAAAACCTTTTGATATAAAGTATGAAGCATGTTAATGCATTTCTTAGCAGAGAAAATTGACTGCATTTTTTTTTTTCAGAAAAAAATGTCGCACCGTGATGTGAATGGAATAGTAATTTTGACATACACGTAAGTGCTTCCACTAACAACTTTTTCATGTCCATACAAAATGACGCATTTGGGATAAAACTGTACTGTATCGATATCAAGGCATTGGCAAATGGCGCCTTTAGTAAGATGGGGCATATGTTTCGGAAATGTCTTAAAAGTTCACAACGCGTATACAAAATAAGCACTGACGTAGATGATTCATTGCATTGTGTACTCATAACATGATATGTAATGATATTATCTTCATAAAACAAATACGAGTATATGCGTGTAGCATGTGGGGGCAAAACGTTTAAAAAGGGGTTTGTGGGCAGAAGCAAGTAAGTGAATCGGCGCTCTATTGTTATGGTCAAATTTGATGTTGTGCACTGTTTTACAAAAGGGGAGGAGCCCAGGTAGACAAGGCTCTATTTACTATTGGAAACATATGTATAGCGTACGTTGGGGCTGTTGTACAACATTATAAGAATGAACATAAGCAAGAACTGACGAAATTGTTTCTTTAAACGTATGAAAAATGTTTATGTAACAAAGTAGATTTAAATGAGTAGGTTCTCTTGTCTCAAGGAAGGGGGGACCAAATAATCGGTTTAAGATGCATCGCAACGCATCTTCTTTGTATGTAAAGCAATCGTTTCGAGTTTTCAAAGAGCACAAACTTAACATAAGTCAGTTCAGGAAGGTGATGACTTCTATTCAATCCTTTAAGCATTCAAGTTGGGCACTACACCATGTTATTGTGATAAATTTCTGGTTGAAGCCTTTTAGAACACTTACTGATGGATCTGGTTGATCTATAACAAAACTCATAACAGTACGAATGCCTGATTGTTACTCCGATTACAAGCAAAAAGAATGTGTAAACTGCTGGTATGACAAATATATAACGAATTTTTGTCTTGTACCACTGCAGCCAGTTCCGTAATCAGCCGATAGTAGGAAGGTTTGACATACACACTCTTTTTAAAACCACTGGATTGCAACTTGCCTTTTTCCAAATCTAAGAAAGAATCTTTGCAGACACAGATAAAGACGAATACAGAGAAAGGGTTGAGTTTATTGTGTGTTGAAAAAGTGTTAATTTGGTCTCTGTGCAATTGGTTGATAACGTCTCTTGGAATCAGACTGGAGATTATTGGGTTTCTATCCGCGCTGTCAACATGATACCAACGCACAAAACTAATATTTCTTAAAGAAGTACGCATTGGTTACTTGTGGACTTGTACAATATACGGTACAATTTAAATAATTTTTGCTAATCTCTTGAATGCCTACCTTTGTTTGTAGAAATTTCAAGAGTACATAATTTTGAAATGGGAAGGGAGTCTCCAGCTTTCAGCTTTCATTATCAAAGTTGTATTGGGTTGGAGGCACATTTCGTTTGGCAACTGATTAAAAACCTTAACTGGAAATATTTGCTTTTCTGCAGGCCGTTGATAGCTGATACTCAAATTTGTTAGGAGCCGAAAACGTTTCTTGGAATCTTTGAATGAAAGACATTGTGTCAAAATACGTTCCTACTTTAGAGTATTTTAAATAGAGCAAAAAAAAAAATGATTTGTTGCAGACCACAAAAACAAAAATGATGTATCAAGTATTAACCGTGAAACCGCAAAATGAGAGAAAAGCTAAAATACTATAGGTGATAGCATTGCCATACTTTGAAGCGGAAGCGCCTTAAATGGGTCTAGCGGTGAATGAGGGCAAAACGAAGTACATGGTGTCGTCAAGGACACATTAAATCGACGTCTCGGACAGAGCGTCACACTAGGCAACAGAAACTTGGAGGTAGTAGAAAACTTCGTCTACCTCGGCAAATAGGGACAGCAACATCAGTACAGAAAATAAACCCAGAATCACTTTTGCGAATTGCTGTTTCATTTAGCTCAAGAGGCAATGGAGTAATAAAGCCCTCTCTCGCACGATTCAACAACTGGATGAACCCACGACTATTTTATGGCGCAAAAACCTGTTCATTACTTAAAGGATGAGGAAGCCCTTAGTCTTTTCGAGAGAAAAATTTTGCGATTGTGGTCCTGTTTCCGTTGACGGCATCTGCAGGAGAAGATTTAAAAACGAACTCTATGTTCAACGACATGCGCCTGGTCAAGCGTCTTGGGATACAGCGCGTAAGATGGCTAGACCATATAGAGTGTATGGACACCACTGCTCCCGCCAGAAAATTCTTCGAATCTGAGACATTAGGACAACCCAATAGAGGATAGCCTAGGCTAAGGTGGCGTGCACAAGTGGAGAACGACCTTAACCAACTTGGGCAGCTGACGAGAGATCGTGCTGGCTGGACAGGCATGTGCGCCGTAAGAAAATGAAAGTATAAATAATAATAATAAATAACAGAAATATGCTTCGGATTTTTCTTTAATCAACTAGGCCACCGACAGACAATCTAAGGTTGAAGTGATTTGATTTCTTCACCAGAGATTTGGTTTTCCTGTGATTATCCGACATTGAACGACGATACTACAATTCTCTTAGATACATAATTCTAACACAATGTGTCTAACCTACAGAAGTTCTATCTTCATTTAAGTTTACTATGTGTCTTCTTATGTACTTTTCTCGCAGATAGAAGTTACTGGGCTACTAAGGAGTATACTGCAGCTAGAAAATAGTTTTCCGACAAAGTGTTGGATCGACTAGGTTTTGTCGGAACTCTACTAAGATTCATCTAGAGCTAAGTAACTTGCAACTCTTTTCCCCTGGTTGTACTCAATGGTCACATGCATTATTGTCTTCATTTGCTCATTTCACAAAAGCCAACAAAAAAAAGCTTTAAAACAATAAACAGCTTGATTTCCTGAACGTAGTCTATAATTAACAACAAACTACTGAACACGATTAAGATTCCAAGAAAATTAATATTTTATTGTGCGCGAACTCTTTAATTACAGATTACTAGCTACATCGCCTTCCTAGTTCATCTGTGTTCAACCTTTCCTTTTTTGTGCATATCTTCATGTCATCTTTCAAGTATTGAACGGACATTTTTTTGCTTGGAATCAAATCATAATCATTTAAATTACTGTTACTACCAGTGAATTGGCATCAATGTTTTGTACAGGAACTGACTCGTGCATTGACAAACACTGTGAAACTTTCGAAAGTGCATTTTCTGAGCATTAGGTGGAAATACTACGCTTTACCTAAACAAATAAAGAAAATCCATTCATAATGCGAATTCATCATCCAAATAATTCTAGTTTGTTTACATCTTTCAAAATGAACGTCAGAATTTGACAGTGGCAGTTGGCAATTTTAAAATTTATCCAATTCATCAATTTCAAAATGAATTTGTATTGTGTGTATGGAATATGGTCACAGGGAAGTGACGATAGTTATGTTCCACAAACATATCCCTTTGGAACATTTGCAAGGAGGACGCGATTTGGATTGTCTTAAAGGAAGAATAATTTTTACATATAGGCTGTGTACAATCTAGTGTATATATTCAAATTTGCAACTAATTGTATTGAATATATATGTAACTGCTATGACAACATTAAAAACCACGCCTTCTAGGGGTATTTACTTTTTTCAGTTATGGCGTCAATGGAAGTTATGTAACGTATCGTAAGGCGAGAACCGAGTGCGTAAAGTAACCCTTTTCCTAATATTTGTATGAATAAACATTTTTACTGCTCCAATAATTCTCAAGTGACAAACATAACGTTGTAATCTAATTCTACTCATCTGAATTATGTGACATTTGTGATATAAGCAAAATCGATATCTTAAACGATTCGGGAAAATATGTGTTTGAATAAATAGGTTATTAAATGCGTGTAATTTGATCTGCCACAATAGAGTTAGTGCCTTAGAGGACAATTGTGGAACAACGGCGAAACAGTTGTGAATATAAATATAATGAATTTATGTAATTTGAATGATTTTGATAGGATTTAACGGAACAAGCAGAAAATTAACGCTTTTTAAAGCTAAATGATGGTTTTATGTTCGGATCGGAGTTACACAGTTTTTTAATGCTTTTATGATTTCCGAAACCTGTCTGTGCTTAAGACACACCTCTCATCAAACGTATACAAGAAGCGAACAAAGGAAGGTATTGATGCACAATAGCGTTGGCTACTTGTGAATCAGTAATGGACTTTAAAAACATTAATATATTGTTACCATTGCATTTCAAATTGTTAAAATTGGTTGGTTGAAATAGAAAATAAACAATGAAAACATATGAGACCTTATGTAGGTGATGAATTTCGAAAAATTGCATCTCCCATGCCCTTCGTGGCCCGTTTTGTTTGAAATCAACAGGTGTAGAGAGAGTACCAAGGCATTGGTTAAAAGTAATGCGGAAGTTATTTTTTTTTAACGTAATATAATAAATAGAAAGAGGTCCAGGTCCCTCCACTGGATTTGGCCATTTAGTGAATAATATTTTATCCTTGTGAGTGGAGGGAATTATTTGAGGCCGACCCTGATATAGAAATTTGACAATTTGTATTCGGGATCAAATTAAATGAGCATGATTTCTTAATATCAGAAGATGTTTGTTAAATTTGATAAGGGGGCAAACTTGATAAATCACGAATTCGATTAAATGCTGAGCATCTAAGGCTTTTTATGGAAACTATTTTCCAAGCTCAAGCGAAAATCATTACAAAAAGAAATGAGAAAATCCATTATATTGCAAGAAGAGAAATGAAATTGTTGGGGCAACAAATATGACGTTAAGGACTCTGAATGACTGCTAACAAACAACACTTGTGTGTATGATTGCACAGCACAGATTTCTTGAGGTGATGGAGACTATTGCAAATGTTTTATTAGAATGGCCTTTCTCTGACAATAACTGGACCGTGATCGAAAAATAAAGACTCATTTTTAATATGATAATCTTTTGATTTGAACATTATTAAGATTTAAATTTTAGAAATGGGACGTTGTATTTTGAATGAATGAAAAGGATATTGGTGTCCAAAGAACAGAAGGAGTTTTTAGTGTGTGTACAAATGTAATATCTGCGAAACTTTAAGTCTTAAGGAAGTGGGAGCATTGACATGCAATTTGAAAACAAATACCCAACCATTACGAGTAATAAAGTTTTGAATCAAACGGTTAAAACGTGTGCATTTTGAAACACTTTATACGTTTGTTGTTTATTGTGTGTAAATGTGTTCTTTTGAAACAATGCAATGTCCTACTCTTCGAGCAAATTGCAAACAAGACGTTAAGAAAGCAGATTTTCCAAACATATTGCGCGCTCTATTAAATTGCTAGCAGAGGTTCGATTGAAATAGAAGTCGTTTATTAAAGGAACACATTATTGTGACATTTAAGAATTTTAACGTTTGCGAATGGGAAAACAGCATTTTTTTTTTCTGTGTCGGTTTTAAAAACAAGCAAACTAACATATTTCCATATTAATTTATTAGGATAAACTATACGTCCTCTCCATAACCACAGGAACATATATATGTTAATAATTGTATGGCACGACAGTCCACAGGGGAACCAGGGCCAAGCTACTACTCTACTCTACTACTCTTGTTGTATGAGCTACTGTTCTGTCACCAGTAAAAGGGAAATACAGCAGGTTTCTGAAATACAGTTTTTTGCCGACGCCGAAGGGTGAAATTTGAGAAGGTTTCTTAGACAGTTATCACTCTTTGAGTGTTGTCAGCAGCTCGAAAGAGGTGGTGTCGTGAAATATTCGAAGAAATCGTGTTGAGCTGGGAGTCGAACCTAGACCTGCGCGAACCTCTACCCACTACGCCACGGCGGCCACAACATATATGTGTTATCAAGTTATAATCAAGGTCTTTTGGTTTAATTGAAATAATGGTGCATATTTTTATACCAATACCCGGTAAGTATGAAAAAATATTTGAATTATTCAATATTTTATGTATTCAAATATCTAGGGAATTGGATGCAGAGAGTAGATCAAAACAATTCAGAGTGTCTTCGGGACAAACACATCATTTTTTGGTTAAGTGTAATATTGCGTGGGTCATTTATTATTATCCCAAAGAATAGCGGATATTCTGTTGCAGATGTTCCTATTGCGTTTAAATTTACTGAATCATCTGCCATTAAGGCTTCACAGTACAGGATTTATACACCCAGATCCGAATATTTAACAACTGTAGCCTTCAAAGCCAATGTATAAATACAAAAAAGAGAGGCAGATTGAACGTTAAATATGATATTAAAACAATTGAATAGAGAAGCAGAGTTAGAAGAAGAATTTTTGACTGATTATTTTGGAACAGGTAAAAAGCAATTTCTAAACCATTTTGTTAAGCTAAATAGAGTACGTGACTATGTTCTTTTCTGATTCAACTTTTTTTGTAAACTATAAACATGCTTATATTCGCAGTCCGTCAAACCACGGGTAAATTTAGGTCTACTGTGATACTGTTTAGAAAGGTTTCCGAAATGGAGGTGTAAGATTTATTATATTTATAATATCGTACACTACAAACATATGTATATTCTTCTGTAACGTTTTATGTTCTCACTGAATTAAAAATGAAACGAAATGAAAACTGAAAGTAAATCCAGAATTTCGCATTTAAATGCTGAATGCAGTTATTGGACATTTCTCTGTCTTCAAAAAACACAACAACATTTTATGTATTTTTTTCTCAATTACAGCTGTGGTTCCAACACGAACGGTGACCCACTGCACGAAGTATAAGATCTCTCGACTGATGTGTTACAATAAGAAGGAAATCTTAGGAGCTCTTTGGCCGTGGTTCAAAACTCAGACTCATTTGGAAAAGCAAAAGCCTTGTATAAACCAAATTCGCAAATCAATGTTTTTTTTATGCTTTTTGGTTAAAGAAAGCTGTCCTATGCAATCTATTCGTTAATTTTGAAATGTTATGTTTATGTAACATATTTTTGGGTTGCGCTTGCATGTTACGCATGGTTTAAATTCACATGGAGGCATAAGCAGTTTATTTATCTACTACCTTTTTACAGACATTGAAAAAATCATGTTACTTTTTATTTAACTGAAGTCTGAAGGCACTATTTATGTTAATGCTGGTGTCGAATTCTTATCATTTGGTATTTGTAGCAGAATTATGAATTGCAAGAAATCACTGATTGTAGCTGGCGATTGCAGCAAGTCCAGATGGGACTACCAATGGGTGTAATTAGTAGATAGATACGATTTCCGAAATATGGTTTTATATGCTGATGGCGTACAAACATGTAATATCTTCTGATGTAGACAAATCATTATTGTTTAATTCGAAACTCTTATTGGTTTCTTTTTAAAACAAAACGAAAACTCAATCCCCGATTGGGAATCGGGGTCCAGTTTCAGTTTCATTTTCAGCTTTTCATTTGCAGTGTAGGGGAACTCAAGCAGCATTAAAACTTGTCTAGAGAAACTATGGTATGTTGCAATCATGTATTTAACAAGAGAATGTTATATAAATAAAGCTTAAATATATTCATCTAATCCAACGCACTGCAAGAAGATTCGTCCTTGGCACCAAGAAGTTAATTGAAAATTAAAATATGCCCCAGATGAATTTAATGTGTCTCGACTGCCTTCAGACAGTGACATCGAATAGGGTTAAACCAACCAATAACTCTAAAGAATGTAATATACCATGTACTGATTTATGTTAATCACCTGTACACGTATAAATATAATCAGGCGTCTACCATTTGCAAAAGAAAGGTATGTGGACACCACAATGGTTTAAGAAATTGTTTTCCTTTTTTTTCAGCCAACCAGAACAAATATAGCTATATTTAGACAGAGTTTTTAAAGGGATGTGCACATGAAAACGCTGCGGCACATAAGGATGGATTCGTACTTATATCGAAACGCTTTGCAGCGATTGGTGGAATGCGAAATCTATTTATTTTAACATAAAATTATCAAGAAAGGGATTGAGTACAATGTACTCTTCGTTGTCAACTGTCCCATTGAGAGCGCTACGTCAACAAAATGCTTCGACAAATCCTGACGCAAAACGAACTCATCATTCGGTTAAACGCAAATGGCGCCTTTATTCAGGTATGGGTGTACATATTAAGTTTCTGATGAAATTTTAGCAATGATTTGAGAACTGTAAACAAACCGAGTTACTGGTTCTTGCCCCATTCTAGACTGTGTTCTGATTTCTGATTTTGTTGAGAATTTATCAAATTTTACTCATTTCAGTAAATTTAAAAACTATATTCTTTTGGAAAGAAATTAAAGAGAAAATTATGAATCTTGAATTGAAATCATCAAACTTTGTATATTTTAAGAGGTTACCATCTCTATTCATATTAATATTAGGTCTGTTCCAATTGATTTGTGTACAAAAATTCGTAGTTGAGTAGTTTGGGAAAAAATATCTCTTGCAGAGAATAACTACCGAAAATTGTGAAACGACTTTTCGCAGAAATTCGTAAACAGCTATCAGACATATGAAATGTCAGAAGTTTTTTTTATTTTCGATTTGGCAACCATCTGCTGCCGTGCTGCTGCCCACATTCGTGGCAATTCAGAGCAATTGGAACGCACCTATTGTCATAACTTTGAAAGCTACAAAATGACATTTTGTGTGGTAATTCGGTTTGACGTTTTCCTTACGTATTTCTTACTTTTTGTTGCCTATTTAATTACTTAAATCGAATATCCATAATGATTTAAAGAATTAAATAAGAGTGCAGCAAATAAAATGTGGAAGGGATGCATTGGCATTGACTCAACTTACATACGTTTGACATTTGGATATTTTTTCACGTGAGTTTCACATGTAGTATGTATATGTTTCGTTGGTGAAGAATTTTCTAACCGAACTGTACTTTTCGTTTGAGTGTATTGTGTGAGGATAATTTTATCCGCTGGTGTACACAGATTTTCTGTTATCTTTACTAGGAATCACCTTTCAAATTTCAAAGATGATTCACTGATATAAGACAGAAGGAAAATAAAAGTGAAATCTCCTTTCAACTAAGACTAGAAATATCAGAAATACATATTTAAGTGAAGTTTTAAATTTGGATTTCCATCCAATATTGTATGATGTTTACTCTGAACACAAAAAGGCTTTTTTGTATGTCATAAAGAAATAATTTTCAGCTAAATGATCTCGTATGTGATTGTGACTGATAAGATTTTCGAGGGCAGTGGAATTCGTGTGTGTTTAGAAGAATATATATTGTACATTTTTGTACAGAGTGCAATGTTTGTTTTCTAAACTGGGCGTTTAAAGCGAGGGTTTAATATTCTCTAAAGCATTGTAACGCATAGCGTTCGGACAGAAATAAAACACAAGGTAAACTTTCTCAAAGACAAACTCTCGCTTACCAAATTGTAAGAGATTTTATGGCTTGCGAAGAAAAGAAAATTTTGTGCATAGGCTTACATTTGCGCTTTGTGATACAAACAAATTTTTGGGCAGGTTAAACGTTGAACCAATTCTTTTTTTTTTTTTGTATTTTTGATATGTTTGTCTATTTCAAGGTATTCGTTGATGTTTTTGATACAGGAATCTTAAAAATAAGAAGTAACTTGTTGATTTATTCGAATGATATCGTGAAAAGTGGTAATCAAAGAATAAAATGCCTTCAAGGAAATGTCGACAATATTGACTCCTTGAAAAGGACATTGTAATTTACAACAAACTATTGAAATTGTTAAGAACTCTGTCTGCTTCGATTGCGTACTAAAACATAATGAATCAAACAAATATTACACAATCGCTCTAGCAAGTTAATGTTTTCTTGAGCCCAAGAGACACTTGTATTAAGAAGTCACCCTATCATCAGAAGACTAAGCTACATTAAAGAAAAATTCAGGTCATCTAAGTTCGGTTTTGAGATTAATATGTCAATGTTGTAGAAATTCTTCTATTTGAGGGATAAGTTGTTTCTTATGTTTCTTTTATCATTTCATATGTAAAGGAAAGAACCAAATTAATTCTGTAGGCTCCAAGGGCACGATGTCAAGCAAATTAGAAGCTACATTATCAACCAAGTCTCCAGTGATTAGATCCACCTTAAAATCTAAAATCTTTGGAACAGATGTACCCATTTGAACTCGCTTAGAATTATCAAATTTTTCGAACATGTATATGCAATTTGTTTTATAATCGTTTTAGGTACTATTGCTTGCAGACAAATATTAAAAGGTATATCCAACGAAGAATGGTTTTCTAACTTGTCTGATGTGACGAAACTCCATTGAGTGCTGGTTATTTATAAGCTCGAGCCTGTAAGTTGGAAATAAGTTATTCAGGTCACTTTCTCGCCATTTGAAGTCTGTATTAAACTATGGATCTTCTTCAAGTGTAAAAAAATAGAGTTGGTGATTGAAAATATATCAATTAGAAAGAAACATAGGCCTATTGGGTTGCGTTGCAATTTTTAATGGACTTCTGTTGTCTCACGAATTAAAAGAAAGGTTCCTGTTAAACTGTTAAATTTGAAACTAGAATGATATGGTTCTTATATAGTCAAAATATTGTAACATTGCTAATCGGATTTTAAATGGACCAACTTTTAACATGTGCAATAAATAAGAATAGGCAACTGTGCATTAATTAGTGGTCTAAGGCCTAAAATATGGATAAAGAAGCAGGGGACTGTAGAGCACAAAGTATGCATAAAGATTTTTTTTTAAAAAACAAGTTTAAACTAAATCTTTTTGATGTATGCTTTTATTCTTCTAAAAGAGAAAGACAACACGCCCCAGCCAGGGTTTTATAAGATTTTTTTTTTTCTAAATAATCAATAAAAGTTATTAAAGTTGATTAATGATAATTTCAATGCTTGTATGAAGGTTTTTAGCACGTTTTTTTTTTTAGTTTGTTTCAACTTTACAAGAAGGATAAACCACAAAATCTATGGATAAAAACAAGACTTTGAACAAACATCAATTGATTCAGCCAGCAATTCCTGCATTAAATACCAGAACATATAATTTTAAATGAGGCAAATGTATATAAGAACTACTTTGAAGAACCAGAATTTCTATCGTCCTACGTACATATGGGGATACTTGGATTTCAATTATTACACTATAGTAAGACTATAATGTATCACAACTTAATGAAGTGATATGATGTAAAATTGTCAAAATTCTTTTCGGTCAAGAGTGTTTTGCAAGACGGGGACATATTCTTAAGCTCTAACCACTTTTTTCGGTCCAGAAATAGATCTATTAACACGCCGTGCATTTTCGCTTACATACAATTCAAATAGTTACATTGACTTAAAGAAAACGTTATTCTCAACTAAGTCAATTTTTCCAATTTTACTTTCAGTTACTCATGCACGTTTGTATGTGTACTGAAATAAATGTCATGGATCTGCATTTTTGCACAGAAATTCTAATGAATTTGTAAAATGGCAGTTCGTTATCCACCGCAGGATCTTATTGCATTTAATTTTATAGACATTTCGATTTGCAAATGATAAGCAACTTTCAAATTTTTTGTGGGTTTATGTTGGTAACCATATATGCCATTTTGTACAGGGAAGTTTGTTCGGACATGTTCAGTTAATTTTTGACAGCTGCTTTGATTGCAGTCCTCTATTAGGCTTAAATATAGAATGTTTATATTCTTTTGTAAGAACAACTTCCAAAATCCAATTGAAATTATTCATATGTATTTGAAGAAGCGATAAAAGAAATAATTAAAGAAAATTAGGGGGATACCACTTTGAAACTAGCTACAGTTGGAGAAGGTAAAGAAAGTTTAAATGTTTTATGGAGAAACACTATATTGGTGATGGTGTATTGCCTTTTGTCCGTGTTCAGAAATGAGAATATAAGAGCTGACAAATTCAAAAAAAGACTCGGCATTAAATATTAAATAAGCACCTGTATCTTAATTGATGTTTTCTGTGGTATTTGTGATTATAGGACTAAAGCACTGTTGGAGGAGATGGGTTCATTGAAATGGGCTTCAAATATGAAATCAAGTGAGGGCGAGTGTATCCGCAGGACCGTTATTATGCTTATCAAATACCTTACATGCTAGATTCTGTATTCTACTTTATATTGTTAATTTTTATGTTACGTTTTTGAACTGACGTCTTAGTAGATGTCCTTTCTTTAGTTGATTGATTAGATTAATACGTTTAATTTGGTGTTATACATCTAGGTCCTTAGTAGAACTAAGGAAGAGATAGAGAACAGATGTCAATAGTTTCAATAGTTATGCGAAATTTTATAGATGTTTCAAAACCTGATTGACACATTATTTGTATCGTTGTTGCATTTGGTACGATACAATTTATTTAATTTGATGCTTTTGATGAATTCTTCTCATTTCTTCTCGATAATTATTATTATACATTTTCGAAAAGTTCAAAGTTTTCTGTTTTATTGCAGTTGTTGTTTATATAAAGTTGTAGTATTTTATATCGTTTTAGTTTTATTGATTGCTGTTTATTGGAAAAGCTTATAGAAGAACTTCTTTTGAATTGTCATTAAGTTGAAATTCAAGTCACAATCTATATATGAAATGAGAAAAATGTGGAAGATTGTGTGTATATAATTTAATCTTGAATAACTTATTATCAATATGTCACATTGGATGTATGGGATATTTGTCTCGTTGACAAAGTTTTGTTTAAAAAGGGATGACATTACCTTGGACACAGGTAAATCTTGTGACGCAAGAACACATGTAACCATCAGAGGTAAGGGTTAAAGCAGAAAATAATTTTATTAAATGCAAGCAACAAGTTTTCACTTAGCATACTACTCTTTCATAATTGCGTGCAATGCTGAAATGATGAAACTTATTTTAATTTCACCCGAAATGAATTTGCAGGTTCTTCATTTCGGTTTATTTGGACTTTTTGGATTTGTGTCAAAATTTTCTTTGCACTTAATATATTTTCAAATGCAAAATGAAAGTTTACAATTAACAGAACTAATTTTAGGGAGTTATTTCAGTTCATTTGAGAAAAAATGCAGAACAACAATAACATGTGGATTATATTTATTCCAACTTACTTGTAACAATTTGAAGTGTATTCATAATTAATTAAAAAAATTAAACCTTGATATGTTTCGTGATGTTCAGCTTTATATTCCCCAAAGCATCTATTTAAAGAAAATTGTTTGGAACTGATAGCTTTGTTTTATTTAAATTTGTTCGTGGCTTTATAAGTTAAGAAAGAAATTCAATTGCAGTTGGTCTCTGAAATTCACAAGTCTACAAGCTTCATGATAAACTGTGAATTAATGAACTGCGTTTTCTATCAGAGCATGTATTAAAGTTAAAAAGGAATTGCAGTACAACAAATTTGTTGTAAAAATAATATGAATTCTTAACAAATCTACGAGGTTAACGAAAATGATTTTTTAACAAATCCCCCAAATTTAATTTCCTGTTATGAGTTTTCCAGGTATGGAAACAAGACTTTTCATTTTAAGTGTATAAGAAAATATGAATTGAAGTTTCCCTTCCATTCGGTATGCATTCCTTTATTATTTGTAGATATAAATGCAAAATACATTTGTCGATGGCAATAATTGTATCAAACTGGATACCATGGATTATGATGGGAGAAATATTTAATTATACGAGTCTACATACGTAGCCTAGTGAAAACTACAATTAATTGATTCTCTTTTCATACTAAACGGAAGTTTAGTTATAATCCCGACCCGGCGGAGCGCACGCTATATACTCATGTGAACATGTACATAATTTAAAGAAAAAACATGATAAGGAACCGAAATGCAGAAAATAAGGGATGGAATGTGCAATTCATACAAATCGGTGGGCACAAAATGGTTTCCGTGCTTGTCGGCAACATGGCGTTAAATTGATGAAAACAGACATTTGTAAGGTTTTTTTTAGAACTAATAAACAAATTATAATGCGTTTTTAGCCTAAATTTTGACATCAAGTTGTATTTGTATCGTCGAAGCGATACAGCAATGATCTACGAGAAAGAAAATTGAAAATTGGATTTGTTCAATTGTTTGGCCTTTAACTGTAGAATTTTAATATTATTCTGTCAACTTTTTGCAAATGGTTTATACACTCCACAGTAATGCAAGACAATAAGGAAGAATAATATTTTTAAAAGTAAGTAAATGCCCTTTGATAACTATTAGTGAGAATCGTACGTATGTTTGACCGCATGTTTTTATAGGACAATTGTTTTTGTGTGTGTATATTGTCACGTTTAAGAGTTGTGATGTAGCAATGTACGATGATGTCCCACGTTAAGGTCTTCCATCGTTCATTTTCTGATTTAAGATTTATTTTCAATTGCAGGAATTGTGTACACAATTTAAGAAAATAAAGGAATGTGCTGCAAACTGTTAAAACATAGTCACCAAGAACTATGCCTTGAAAGCTGTTAAATATTTTTGTGTTCTGTTCTGAGAATATTACAGATATGAATATTGTTTGAACGATTTAAAATAACTTTTTGAATAATAGGTTACTTTCAAGTTTTAAGAAGAAACTGTCTGATTGGGACTAGGAAAAGAAAGAACACTTTAGTTGCACAGACGAATGGAAACTTGAAAGTTTTATTCTCCTCTTACTAGGTATGTTTACAAATGTTATTCAATTGCGCATCTGGTTTACACCCAGGGAGTTATAAGTAAAAACCATACATATGAAATTATTCAATCCGTTAATAAGGATGACAAAGTTTTGAAGTTTCAAAAACATAGTTCCACGGCACGCTTATTTATTGCATTGAGGCACTTAGGGGCGTGATGCAAGTGCAACAAAGCTTGCTAAAACCTAAATCTTCTTAATTTCTGTTTTTGTCTCATTTTTTTTTCCTATCAATAGTTATAGTTGTGATAAAAAAAAAGATGTTGGAAAAAAGCGAAGTGGTATATTATAATGTGGACAACTCACCGTCTTTTAAAAAATTAACAAACAAGCATTCAAAGAATGTTCCTTATGCTTTTGAAATCATTTATGTTTATTTAAATTTTCGACATAAAAATTAACGTGTAAGCGAATGTGCAAACATGTGTGTATTTCATATCATATTTACTGTTGTTATCTCCATTAAATCTTTATGATGAAAGTTTTCATAACAATTTAAATAGTCATTTTTAATTTTTCAATAATTTTTGCGCAGCCCGGAGTATGTGCACAGGACGCTTACTGAAATATAGAGCAAAGAATTTCGTGGTTGATGTTTTTCCATTTTGTTTTTTTGTTATTCAGATTTTGTTTTTACTTATGAAATTATGTCTTTTCCAATTCATTTGTGAACAGAAATTCGTAGTTGAGTAGTTTGGGTAAAAATCTCTACGAAAAAATCAGCAAATGGAATGATTTTTGTCATTAGTAGGCATTCGTTGCAATTCAGAGCAATTGAAACAGAACTATTGAAACCTACAAAATGACGTCAGGAAACAGAATAACTGATTTGTATCCCTACATGAGTGTCAGTTGCATGCGTATAAAATAAAATAACAGTCACAGTGAGATTAATACTGCATTGGATTTCGTTTGGTTTCAAATCTGTATGAAATTGGCAGGAGAGTATATCTACAAATGAGATGCGAGTGAATGTGATTATTTCTGTAGGATATGGAATGAAGTGAATGAATTATGAACATATGGAAAATCCCAGATAAGAAGCGTCTTTTAGTAGTTTATTACTTTCAGGTTCATTGAATTGAAGTTTTTGTCGTCTTTAATTGCATGTCAGGTGCAACGAAGTGCATACTCAGATACAATTTTCAAAGTGTATAATGTGTTGAAGTTATCACTTTAAACTTAACAATTTTTTATGCCACCCTTATTATGAGAAATAAGAGGTGAAATGTCTTATAGACATACTGTTGATTGTAGTTTATGGTTGCCATCGAAATTTCTGTGGCAATCTGTGGATTTAGTGATCAGCCTGTCATCAGTACTGGAGTAAAATTTGGTGTAGTTCCCAATACAAAAACTGTATCTTGGTACAATTTTTGTTTTTGAACACATTAATCTAGGACTTGCAAAAGGGAAACATTTTATAGGTGTTTTATACAAAAAGTCTTCTCTAGAATAATAATAATAATTGTTGGCACTACAGTCCAGAGGGACACCAGAGCCTAGCTTGCTCATCAACTATTCGTGTCGTGCGCGCTACTGTTCTCTCACGAGTAGAAGGGACCTACCGTTTTTTGCCGACTCCGAACGGCGAAATTTGAGAAGCTTTCTTAGACAGTTATTACTCTTTGAGTGTTGTCAGCAGCTCGAAAGAGGTGGTGCCGTGAAATATTCGAAAAATTGGTGTTGAGCTGGGAATCGAACCTAGACCCTTCGGCGTGTGAGCGTCGCACTCTACCCACTACGCCACGGCGGCCACTCTACTCTAGAATACTTTGACTAATTTTTAAGCAAGGTGGTAACAGCGAACACTTGTTATATACGTATTAGTCGCAATTCTACAAGTATATAGTTCTTGGTTTTGAGATGAATTTCTTAATTGGAATGAATTTTTAGATTAACAATCACCAATAAACTAAGTCAATACTAAAAGAGGTGCAAAATAGGTTTCCCCTAGGTCTTAATTATTATTAAATTAATGAAGTCAAAAATATTTTCTTCAATAGTTGGCAAATTTTCACGCGTTTAATATCTTTTATTTGATTTATTTCGCTTAGAGAGAAAGGATGCAAACAACACATTAACCCACGTTTTGTGCGATAAAACTATTTCTTTTACAAGATCACTTGTCATGAAATTTGTTTTGTATTTTATTCATTCAACGCTTTTTAGGTATAACCATAGAGAATGGTCAGAAGAACGATTGTAATGACAAACTGCAACTTAGATTGGATTCGAATGTTTTCTCACAAGTGGATACGAATAACCCTAGGCCTTAACCGGGAGGTGGAAAACAGAAATAAAACCAGGAAACAATTTGGCGCTACAATTTACAAAGACTTTCGGTTCTAGGATTGTCAATATCTACTTATACTATAGTTTCGGGACAAACGCCGAAATTTTAACAGCTGTGTAGAAAAGTATTTGTTCTCTATAAGCGTCTCTAGTGAAGGAGACATCTGTCTAACCTGAAAACAAAACTATAAATCATCAATGTAAGAATAAGCTGGCGGTGATTTTGGTGAAGAAATGTTATAAACATAAAACTGTAGTTCCAGTGCATATTCAAAAGGATTAGAGTGAACCCGGCATATCTGTTTTACTTATCCACTGTGGCTTTGTACTTTTGTTTAAGACATGAAAGTTGAACCTTTGAAAGAAGAACCTTCATGTATATGTTCTACTGTTCTATATACTGAACTCCGAAGAGGAAAAAGATTTATTATCTAAAATGCGTATCCTTTGTTTCACGTATGTCGTGAATTTACTTTGAAAATCACTTTTAAAATTGGTAAGCCGTGTACTGATATACTTATGTTTTTTAAAACTGACAAGAGAAATGTCAGAGGACAAGAGGAATCACGTATGTGGAACTCATATCTGGATTTTCTTTCTATTACAACTCTCAAAATTAATTCTTATGGGCACTCTGAGGGCAATATTTTAGTTTCCGTTTTGAAGTTAATATTTGAATAGTATTCAAAATAGAATTTGGCAGTAAGAAAAGAAACTTGAAACAAATGATTAACTAGTTCCTACGGCAGCGCTCATATACATAATATCGCTTTTTTAACTCTAAAAGTTTTAAGTGTCAAACTCGTGAAAGTTATTTATGTCAAGAGAGTTAATAATTGATGGCACAGGACAATTACTTGGATCCTAGAGAATGTTACATTGACGGACTAAATGAAGTGATTTCGTAACAATCTTGGATTTGCTGCGGTAAAAAATGCCGTCGGGAAGAAGATGGTTGATTGCATAGAAAACATACTTGGACCCTAAAGAATGTTACATTGGCGTATTAAAGGATTTACATTTAAAATAATCGCGAATATGCGACGGTAAAAAAATGCCGTCGGAAGGAATATGGTTGTGAGTCTTATTTTGATATATTTATTTTTTAACAATTTAAATTGTTTACGCTATTCCGTTGTACAATTATTTTAGCAAAATATTTCACTGGTGACCGCTTATTCCTCTGGTGCAAGTCCAGAAGCTTTAATGCCAAGCATATTGAATGATCAGGTGGTTAGAGAAGGTGTGTGGGCATAAGCAGTATCTTTTTTGTGATGTGAGGATGAAAGGTGCTTTATTCATTGTGATAACAATCTTTGGTAATTGTTTGTAAAGGTTTATTAAAAGATGTATGTCACATTTATTTATGTAGCGATGTGTTGAAATAGTGTGACAGGGTGTTGTTCTAAAGCGAACAGAGTGATGAAAAAAATGTCTTTGTCATGCTCGTTAAGTAAGGTAAGTCCTTTCAAAATTAATCTACGGTTGTGTTTCTTAATTACTGTAGTAACATGTAGCTTTATTTATTTAATAGGATTCTATTTGTTGAATGTGCTATAATTTAGATAAATATTTCTAAGACAACATTTTCTAAACAATAAAGCACTGGAAATATTTGCATTATTTCCACGTATTCGCATCTCAGTTTGATGATTTTATTTCAGATAAAAGCAAATATACATCTACAAGAAAAAATATGTCAAGGGAACCGATTCAAAGTACACTACGTATGTAGCAGGTATTGCAAAAATAGCTTGTAGATCTGCAACTCATGCAAATAACTAATTTGAAGAGTTCTACTGTACTGTTATTGGCTATTTTGGAATCATATTTACACACGCATTTGCAGGCAGAGCAGCATGCAAATCAGCTGTAAGTTTTCACTTTTGGCTTAAACCACATTTGAGTAACGAAAATGTTTAGTTCTTTTAATTCTTTAGGACTTTACCGAATTAGATATTTAGTTGGGTGTTGGCTGTCGCCATCTGAAATGCAAGCTTTTTGTTTATTTAAATTCAAAACAGTGGCCTAAATCATGTCTGTCCTTCAAAGCGATAAGAAAAGGAATCATCAGTTTGAGAGAAACAGAAAACTACGTTACTTAAGTTTACAGAGCCAAACACAGAATCGAGAGGAAGACTACTTTAGGCATTATAAATGATAAGAGTTCCATCTTCAAAAAGTGAAAGGAAGAGCATTCGGTTATTAGGGACGTCACTATGTATTGACAACTGCAATAACCTTGGCCTGAACTTAAATAGTAAACCTTCTGTCTGTTAGGATTACGAAGCAAGCACGTGAGACAGAACTCTCTCCAAAGTTCTTCTTGGTAAATATGTTGGCTTGTTTGGATCCAGTTGTTTGGCTTTTCTAACAAACCTTTTTTTGACTGATTAAATAAAAAGAAAAGTAGTGTAAAGTGACAATGATTTACTCGATTGATATACAAACATCAAATGTAGTTTTTCAGATGTTATTTTATTTTACGTAAAATACACATTCATTCTTTATTTTTTATTTAAAAAAATACGAGAACAGCAATTTTATAACTTCGGTTTGCTCCTCTAGTGCCTCATTACACTGTGTAAATCTCACTGTTTAGAAAGGCACAATATGTTTGAAGTTAACATACTACTTTATATGAGATTAGCTTGACATCAATTTATAATGAATGAATATCGAAGCGTACACCTAAATATGTCTTAGGGTATACTATACAGAAGGGGTAAAATTTAATTTGCAGGAGAAATAAAATATTGGTCTATGGAAAAGTTATATTAGAATATTCGTTTTTACAAAATGTTAAAGAACTGGAAGCCTGCATATAGAAACGCTTTGAGTGGAAAATCTAAGAGACTTAAGTGCTGAGAAACCGATGTTGGTCCAAAAGTCCGCAGGGAAACATCTTGCATACCAACTACTCGTGTTGTTCGTGAGACAATGTGAATAGAAAAAAACAAAAAGTATTTATGAATAAAGCCCTGGTAAAGTGGAATTATTTTGCATATTTGGTTTAATGCGCCAACAGTTTATTTACTATTGGACGAATACAAAGTAGCCCAACAGATTATAGGTTTAAACTTATGTACAAATATCAGGAATAACTAATTTGCAAAAAGAGAAAAGAAAGCATATAAGAAATATCCACGTTTTTCGCAGCTTTGTAATATATACTTAAATTCAAAACGTGTTTACGAGGCAAACTAACTCAAGATATGGTTAAAGTTTCAATGAAGGCGTCATTGATTTCTGCTTTCAAGTAAGAATGTTCCTAATGTGCCAGAATTAAGAAGACTCTAAACGTAAAACCGTCGTGAGTACAGATTGCGACTAAATTAAGGATGATAAACAAATTAACTCAACTGTGGAACCTTTAAGGTTTTTATTGTAAAATTTTATTCACTCTGGTACAACTTATAAGCGTAATAGTGTACAGCATTATTTAAACAAATAAATAAAACTATCCTGCTTCACGGTTTATTAAACTTCTTTCACTCTTCCTAACATTGGTTTATGAAGAAACAGCAATGTTGTTGTTTAGAGAATTTTGATCAAAAGCAACTTTTTTATTGCAATCATTAAGAACAAGTTCTTGTTAAATATTATATTTACTCTTTGGAGTTTGTTGAATTGCAATTTTTTAACTCGTTTCGTTATGTGCGTGGAGCTTGCAAAACAAACAGGCGGAGTTCTCTGTAATATACACGTATGCTTGAATGAAAATGGGGAGAATTGACGCTTGCATATATAAATATTAATATTGTTTTTTCTTTTCTATTGCATCATATTAGAAGGGTTAGTAATCTGTGTTTTATGAAGATTTACATTCTGTTCAAAAAGTAAAGGACATCTCTTTTAAAAAACTGACACTACTAACTAACTAACCACTAACTGACACAATATGAAGCATAAGCATGCCGGAATAATAAATATGCCGAAAAATGGTCTTCAACAAGGTGTTTCCGTTTTTAGTTACTGTAATGTGTGGCTAACTAGGATCGCAAGTATATGTTATATATATATATATATATGTGTTTTGCAATCGGTTGTAGGATGCTTTACAGTTTCTTGCATTCGCCAGCTTATTTTACCAAAATAAAAATTACTGAAACAGCTTACTTTCATGATTTAAACAGATTATTGTAGAATATTTCATCACTCCCAACAATGGTTTCTTTGGCAACCAAATTAAAGTGAATACTATTGAATTCTTTCTGCACAGACTGTATATACATAGTATGTATGCTCGATGCTTTGTACATGAATGTATTAGACACGTTTCAATTGAAATGGCTGGTCTTTGTTATTTGATTAGATGTAGGTTTTTGTTCTTTAAAGCAAATTTTGTCTCGCATAGAACCGAGAAGAGCACCGCGTCCTGATGTATATCACAAAAACATGTGCGTATGTACATAGTTAAGGATTTCTTACTGAGACGGGTCACGTTGAACGATATTTCTTTTTGCTGCCTGCATGTGTTTAAAGATTTGGTATATTCACAAGCAATAGCTCCTAAACAAAATTAGGAGGGGGTCCGGAATATGTCAAATATCGTGTCACATTATATAGGCAGCATTTTTATCGGAATTAGGGCACTACTGTTTGTTCGTCCCTTTTGAACGCGGTATATTTCAAATATGATTCCAATACTCGTATAACAGTTTTTTCAAGCAACATGTGTATAGAAACATATGACACCACATGTGTTTTGTTTTCTGTTCCAAGCTCGATTTCGGTAGTGGAAATATATTTAAGGAAATGAAAAAGAAAAAAACGCCAACTGTGCAGAATTTTTTTTTGTTTTGTGATTATGAAAAAAGAAAATTTTGAAATTGCCATGTAAATTTGCAAATTTAGTGACATAGAAATGTAGTTAGTATTCCCAGGCAAAAAGGAGTATCGCGAAACTGCGTGGGTCGTGGATGTTGAGGACACGTGTTTGAGACGAATATACATTAATATCGTATGGAGGAACACTCATGGAAGTAATAAAAGGGGAGCGCAACAGGTATTACATTATACATATATATTTGTTGCATTATTGTATTTTATATTTCAAACATGAATCGAAGATAATATCGTGCATATTTTATTGGGTTTATACCTTTAGTTTCAAGAACGGAAACATTAAAATTAAATCAATGAAATTACACGCTCGTCTGTGTTAAGCGAGTAATGGAGAAGAAGCACTATAATTTGATGATTTTAATTTATATTTCAATTTTACGACACAGCAAATAAAATAAATGTTAAACAAGATTATGAAAAAAATGGGATGTACAAATGGCCGCTGCTGCTATTGATACAAGGTCAATATAATATATGTAGAAAGCGTAATTTATTTTTGCTAGGAAAGGAACTTTTGATCTTTTATCTTAGCTTCACAAACAAAGGATGATTAATTATCGGTGTTTAATTTTCGCTTTTACAAAGTGCAGTTTTATGTAACGAGAAATGAGGGCTCGTTTAGGATTTAAGATTTTTGAAATCTTTATTCACATTTGTAGAATATTGTCCTGGAGAAAATTAAACTTTGATTGCAAACCCCATAACAACTAGTTCATTTTGTTTCTAAGTATGTAGCAGTATATTTTAATTAGTTCTTTTTTCAGAATTTCAATTAAACGTCCATTTATTTTTCTTTTCTTTTTATTTAAAATATTATTAAATTAAAACTAAATCATACCAGGATGAACAAAGGGAGAAGATATATTGCTTTAATAAAATTATTTGGAAAGATGTAGAGTTGTTTGTTAATTAAAAAAAGAAAATTTTAGTTCTGTTTTTAAAGCTCTGTAAACTTTTCAGAAATCTTGATTGTTTCTTTTGTTGTAACTTAAGCTATCAAATCTCACACTATTGGGATGGTAAAACCTTTGTTTTTTGTTTTGAAGATGTAAGTGAACATTTGCTTTTTGAAATTCGTCATATTCTACTTAATTTTTTTTTTGTGAAAGCTTTAAATAAATTTCTTAAATACAAAATGGTGAATTTCAATTTGTATGTTCTGCAGGTGCATCCTTTTTTGTAAGTTTGAAAATTTCAAAATCAGATTTTTTATGACCCGTGATTACGACTAGTTAGTTCAGTTGAATTTACATCAATTTTTTGGCTAAATGCATTTATTTCAACAACAATTTAAATGAAATGCTCATTAAAAGTGATCAAATTTGATTAATTGTAACAAACATTTAAAGCATATTTATTGTGGCAAATCGGCAAGTCCAGAAATTAAATTCGTTATGCACATGGGTAAAAAAAAGAGGTAATTTAAGAGCGTGAGAGGAAAAATATTTATGTAATGTTGCACACTTTGTTTAATTACAGGTTTATTTGCAAACACAAAATGTATGCATCGTGCGGAAAGATGATTTGATGAGTGCATTCGATTTTTTTACGATATTTGTGAGCATTTGAATCATACGATTTTTGTATACGTGTATACGATTTTATTTATACATTTAAGTTTACATAATACACATGCAAATTTTAAATAATTAAATTATTTTTCACAGGAACCTAAATACACAGGAAATCTAATAATAGTACTTTGAATGTTATTCACATGTTAATCTGTTGACTTCATCGATTTTTAACTGTGCCGTCGGAACAATTTTGAGAGAGAAATAAAATGGCAATCTTCCTCCTTCTTTTATAACAAAAATTTTAATTATTATCACATAACTATTTTATGAAATATTAGACATAATTCTTAAATTCCACTTTTGTATAATTCGTGTGGGTATTTTCAACTAAAAGAAATTAACTGGTTTTCATGTAATGTATAATGCTTATGAATACACTTGATTTGATGGGAATTTATAGTTGTTATGGGTATTTGTTCAGAATGTTTTCGTTTTTTTTACAATTCATTTTTGCTATCAAGAACAATCTAAATGATTTAAAATTTTTAAAACGAAAAACATATAAACACGCGTGGAGTCAGTAAAAAAAAAATAAAATAGTAGGGTAAAAGTGAAACTGCAGTAAATTCGCCAAGATAGTGAGTGCATACATTATTTTTATTTAAACTTTTTATTAAAACCAAATACTTTTTACTGTGTACACCTCGATATCAGCTGTGAAAAATATTTTAATTAAAGTTCATACTTCCATCTTGTTTCTTTTAGTAGAGATTACAGCATGGCTTGTAGGCGATAAAAACTTTTTTTTATATTTTCAGAGTTTAAGAGCTGTTTTAATTTCTCATTAACAGTGACTAAAATGTTTTACTTTTACATAAGTTTGCATTCGAAGTTTTTTTTTAATAACGCGGAATATATATAGCTATTTATTGTACCTAGGTCAGATCTGCTCTAAAGTAATTGAATATTAATAGGATACTGATTATTAATAGTTACTGAATATTAATAGGAAATCCACTGTATCAATATTTTACTTGAACTTTGGATTAACTTTTAGTCAATGTCTGTCTGCATTTACATACATTTGGAGAGAAAGTCGCAAATCATAAGAATTTACTCTTTCAACTCGTTGTCTGCTGACTGAAACTAAAACAGTCGACTGCATAAAAGAATTCCCAAGAGGTTTCTTTAAAAGAAAGATTTTCTCGTAAGGGATTTTATACAATGATCCAAGGTGTGTCTCGTGTTAGAGTCTTGAAAACTTATACACTTATACTTCCTTCATAAGATCCAATTAAACAGATTAAGTGTTATGACGAGGAGATTCACTTAGTTGAATGAATGACCCATGTGTTATCTTCCATTTATTTACAATTAGTGTAATTAATTGTGCTAAGGAGAGTAGGTGTTGAACTTTCGGTAGAAGTGAACAAAAAACACGTTTATAGGACCCGTCGGGATTGCAACAGTGAAATGTGAATTTAAAGCGATTGCTCACATCAACAGGAGGCACATCGTAGCTAAGAGCGAAACCTTTACCAATCCCAGTAATTCCATTCTTTTTTTTTAATTTCCAACATATTCGAAGACAGAATCAGGTATTTATATCAGCCAATAAGAGAAGATATTCAGTTGTCATAGCATCTGTTGCACGATGCTTAAGAACTCATGTCTGAAGGCATATTCTTTGTCCCCTCTCGGATACACTCTTGCCAATTTTAAATTACTCTAAGGACTATTCACAGGCGAGAGGTCGAATTTCCAATTAGATGTGCCTGAGAAGATTTTTTTCCCGGAAAAAACTAATTAATAGGAACCGGCGTCTTGAAATTATGTTCATTGTGTTTTAATGGTGGAATAAACACAATGCTTGCAGACATAACTACTCGTAAATCTTGTTAATGGCATAATTGACAGTTTACTATTAAGTTGACAGTGTTCGTATGTGTCTTTTATTTCGCTGATGAAAAATTATGAACTGGACTGGATGGATCATTTGCAACTGACATGCAGAAATGTACATCACAGCAACGAATAAATTGCTGCGATTGGCACCTGTGCTTGGAAAAGTCTGTTTAGTTTCTGCTTTTGTTATTCTCATACGCATTGTTCAGTCATTATTTTTAAATTTGCCTTTTAGAGCGAGGAACGGACCTCTTTATGCAGAGTGCGGCACACTTATTGATTCACAATATAAGGTAAAATTATCAAGAGTGGGACATGTAATTAAACCTACTTGACCCATTGTTAGATGTTAAGAGAAATGTTCAGCGTATACGATAGTTATATGCGAAAATATAAAAGAAAGTAGAAAGAATTAATTAAGAAATACATGAAATTCTTAATTACATTTTAAGCATCTGTGGAATTTCTTTCAATTTTCCAAACTGTTAGATTATATCGGTAATCGAGGAGTACCAGAGGAGGATGCGAATAGAAAAAATGTTTTTTTTTGGGCAGGCTTAAATAAAGATTGACTACAATTTACTGTCCGCTACAAACTTTCGTTGTCTGCTAAATAAAAAATTTAACTCTGTAAACGTCCAGTCCAAATGTGAGTCGAGACATTTACCTTACCCACTACGTCCTGGCGGAAATAATAAACCGAAGGCAGAGACAGACTGAAATGGCAGCTAACCAAGCTCCACAATTGGGAGGAAACTGAATTTTTTTTTAGACCCAACTTGAGACTAGGGTTTTTAAGGCTTTTATGCAGCTGCTTAGGGTTGAAAGTGCAACTATTAGGTGATGTGATTTTTTCTACCTTTATGATTTCTTTCTTAGATATTTAAAGTGGTGTATAAAATGTACAACAAACAAAAATACAAAGAGAATTATTTCAATGACGAGTTGTCACTTTATGATTGACTTCTTCCAATAATATATATTTGCAATGGTCTTAGCCCAGATTGAGTATGTTCTTAACGAACATATTCGAGTTGGCTATCAGACATGTTTATGTAAATTGATTGCTGGTATCAAAAAAACATGATAGTTCCATACTCTAAAATATCATAAATTATACAAAAACATGAACAATTTATTACCACATTTGTAAAGAAATTACATTGGGTCTTCATATGCAAAATGAACCTCTTAGTCGCTTAAAGAGGTAACACAACTCATGAAGATATTAAACGTATAACGAAAAGAATATAATTTCCCTACATAATATTTAAATTGTCTCATAATTATTTAAAATAATTTGAATCACTGACTGAACACGACTTTTGCATATATTCAACAGGGAGCGCGCTATGTAACTCTGTGTGTACGACTTAGAACGGGTTTGCATTTGTACTGTATTTCAGTCTTAATAAAAACATCAAAGATGTTAAATAATTTACATACTCACACACATTGCTTAGCATTACAAGTAATTTATCAATTCAAGGGATTGGGTTTTATATATTTTCTACACACAAGCTTTGCTCTAGTGCCTTTTGGAAACGGTTAAAAAAAAGACCAAAATGCTATAGAAATAAGTGTAAAACGTTCGAAAATAATATTTGTGATTTCGTTGTAAAAAGGTCAATTTTGAATATTTGTGTGTATGTTATGGAGTGTATATTCTTTTTTCCCAGTTCATTCAGAATAATTTGACACAAGGACACTATAGAAAACCGGAGAGTAGATATGTTCGTATGGAAAGAAAGTAAGTTAAATTAATTTTTTTAGACATTTTCGCAAGGGTTGTGAACATGTTTTGCACTTGTGTTAAAAGTAAGTTTTGTTTATGACAAGTATAACTACTGACCTATAATCAATTTCTTTTATTTTTGAAATTCTTTCGATGTAATTAGACTTACAAATTCGTTACATACACAATATATAATAAACATGGACCCATACGTAAAAAGTGGTGGCCGAAAAGTGCATTGACACATTGACACGTCATAGGCTTTTAGTTCTCCTCTTGAACTGAACATTCATCTCTCACTTTATCACGGCATGAACTTGAAGGTACTTAAAATATGTACCTTTTTCACCTTTCAAAGTCGATAATATAAAAACCAATTAAAGAATGACGACTTATAATTTAATTAGTTGCTGTAGAAAGTGGGGCTGGGACCATGGCCTTATACTAAACGTATTTATTATATTTTTCTTGTGAGATGCAGTGTTCTACAGGTTCATATTGACTCCGAATGAAGATAACTTGGAAGCCGTATTTTTACAGACGTAATGTTTATACATAAATTTTGTAGGCTGTGTATTAAAACTGATTGGAAGGGGTCTGTATATTTACGAGCACATTATGGAACTGTAATTGGATCATCTATTATTCTCCTTATTCTCCTATTTGTTCCTGGAACTTGAACATCACAAATTATTAACAATACTTTCGATGAAGTGATGTAAGATTCTGTCAAAATATTTTGAAGTAACATACTCGCATTTAAACGTGTACGTCAGAATCAGAGAAACGATAGGGGGTGTCAGTACATGTAAGTATGTACTAAGAGGTGGTTAAATTTGTGTCATAAAGCTTCACTGAAGCGAATGACATACGTGACATCCTTTCATTGACAACCAGGGTGGGAGTCTTGCTTGGAGCAAAAGTATATCTCTGTGCTATCCGTCATCGTTGGTAGTAAGAAACTATTAGTAAAGAAGCTGTCGGAATTGACTGAAATGACAGGTGTTCCGCTGGTATTGTAACTTCCTACATTAATTTCATACCCACCATTTGGATTAAGCGAATGTTAATTAAGAACAGTTTTAAATGAAGTGGTGTTACCGTAAATAACTTCATAAGAACGGAGATCTAGTGACTCATTAATTAATAGTACGCTTTACTTATAAATTATAAAATGGCAGTTCGTTTTAAGGAGCAGTGTCCTAAAGCCCTGAAGCATTGTTGGTGATTATTCCGAATCAAGATACACTAAAGTGCACCATTTTCAATGTAGATTCTGATAGTACGAGCACTATCAAAATATAAATAATAGTCTTTCAAACTATATGGCAAGAGTTTTTGTTTTTTTTTTTTTTTTGAATACAAGTTTCTTAGACAAATTTTCGTTAAGTACAACACAAAAATATTGTTTAATGCTTTGTGGTTAGTAAACAAAGTTGGTTTTATATGTGTAAAGGCGAGGAGGGACCAACAGTAAAGCATGTGAGATTAATAAAATAAGTTAACCTGATTTTATTACCGAACGTCGCGGAAATACTTGTTCTCCTAAATGGTACCTTTCGGATATCACTTTTTAAGACAGAAAAATTGCAAGATCTCTCGGGCATGGTTAAGGACCGATTTGATTCCAAGCATAATTATTCATGTCAAACATGTACAATCCAAATTTGAAATCCACGTGTTAATTTACCAAGATTGTTTACCATTATTAAGACTACAGAAATATTTAAAGAAAAATTTTAATAAATAGCTAAAATTATTTTTATTTTCTGTTTTCATTCTCACAAAAATAGAACCAGAAATCCATCATCTTTGCAAAAACAAAACAAAATAAATTTGCATGTGAAATTTAAATGAAAGGGTTTTCAAAGAGTTGCTTTCATCTGTTTGTAGTTATTAATTTGTTATTGATTTAGGTGTATTAAACTTGATGCAGAAATAGAATCATTGTCATGATTGATTTAGCACTCCTTTTAATTTTTTTGTCAAATGAATTAGTTCGATTGAGGTAAAACATAAAACACATTTTTCACGAAAATATGCTGTTGCCGTTGTAAACAAATCCGTTTTCGTTGAAATCAAAGTATATTTCAAAGACATTTTGCAAATGTCTCGTTTTTCAATGTTTTTTTTATTTTTAAACCTGCTGCTCTTTTCGAAATGATTCTTTTACTTTTAATTTGAGATTATGGCTGTTATTGTTATAAGTGTTTCTGATCTTCTCTACATATTGGTTGTTATTGAACTAAGTTAACGTATGGAAATTACATCATTACATTATTCTTGACTTTCAAGTAAATGTTGTATTGTTCGCGTCAAAAAGTTAAGTTTTTCTGCAACAAAAACATGAAAGTTACCAATTCTTTCTTAAGTAACTGCTATTTAATACAGAATACGAAGGACATTTTCAAAATGTTTTTTTTTTATAATTTTCTTATTTTATTCTTTTAAAATTATAATATATTTGGCCCAGATTGAAAAGATCAGTTTAGTGTAGAGTTTTAGCCAAAATATCTTCGTTATTGTACGTAGCACTATCTGACCGAGGAACTGTTGTTAACACAGTGTTTAATAAAGAAAAGAACAGAAAAGGAAATAATAGAGTTTCCTCCATTGATTGGTCGTGTCGTCAAAATATTGTATATTAATATATATCATATAAGCAAGAGTAAGTAATGTTACAGCCGTTGTCGTGAACTTAATACAAACACATTATTTTGTTGGTAATTAGAAAGTCGTGGTTGTAAACTTTCTAGTTACTTCGTTCCAAAATTGTTAAGTCTGTTGAAGAAGGAAACGACGAAGTTGACCATTAGGGCCTTCACGTATGATAAGGTTTTTAGGCTCTAGTACCTGTGTTTTCGGTAATTAATTGATTGCATGAAATTCGTTTTCATTAAAAAGTTTAAGTGTGATATTTTTGGAACTGAATTAAAAATGGAACTTAGTTTATTGTATCAGGATTTTACAGAATGCTGGCATTGACTGTAGCGTTGCTGCATGCAAAAACAAGAATTTCAATCTGCTACGAAATATAATTGTAAGGAATATTTACTATATGTATATATCAATATACTGCTTTGTTTCGCAGTACATTTTTAATTTGTCGTCATTGAAGACAGCCTAAAGACAGGTCCCGTCAAATCAACGTGAGACGTGCATACGCGATAAAAGCAGAATTTTGAATAAAATAAATGCTTTTGTTTCAGAAAAAAACTGTGTTTGCCTTTATGAATGTAAATGAGAAGGAAGTACAATATTTGAAATTATTTAAAAAAAAAACTGGAAGAAGACCGTAAAAAACTCCTTCGGTTCTTAGAACTTGCGTTTACAAAAACACTCACAGTCAATTAAATATAATAATTTAGCCAACAATTTATTCTCATAAACCTAATAATTTTAAGGTTGATATTTCCTTTAATAATTTAACTGGTTAGAAATTGAAAATTAAAAACATTTTTATATCTTATATAATAATTGATATGCGTACTACTAACTTAAATATGTAATCAACAAGCTATTCAATCTTTTAAAAGACAAAACAATTGTGGAGTGCAAACTTAAGCTTAAATTTAGACCAACTTGTTCGGAGGGAAGAAGAAAAGATGATTTCGACAAATATTTATTATTTCGTCGGTGGAAAACGACTGAAAAACTGAATTCCGTGGACTGAAGAAGGAAGGGGAGTAAATAAATGAAATAAAGATAATGTGATTAAGGGAAAGCCAACTGTTCCGAAGGTAGACTTTGGCTTATGTATTTATCTTCGTGTCACGTTGTCGCTAACACCCACATGGAACACTTAAGATTTTATTTTCACACTTCCTTTTAGAATAGTTTAAAAATATGAAAAGGACGAGTTCGTTGAATACAGGTATGAAAAGTGAAGCGCTTTGACTTGATGTTGCGGTCGAAGAGTTCCGTTCACAGCGAGGTTACCTCAACCGATGATAAACAAAGTGGGAATTGTAAATCAATCAATTGCTTCATTGCAAAAATAAAGTAGGGATCTCTGGAAGAGAACCTGTACTTTACTAAACCACTTGCAAATTCGTATATTAAGCTTTTTTCAGACTAATTCGTAAATCTGCAGAATCTATGGAAATATTTTAGATTCCTAATTTGATTGTTCTTAATATAATCATCACTTCTATGCAGAATAACAAGGTGAACCATATCAGGTTTTGTAGTTTCACTTTGACTCTCAGTTCAAAATTGCTTTTTAGGACATATTAAAACTAGTACAAAGCATCCTTTTCCAATTAAGCACGCCACTGAATATTTTGAAAAATAAAGTGGGTTTATTTTCTTAGCAAAAACCTTGTGATTACGGACAAAATACGCTCTTGAAATATAACACTACAAACAACATGATATTGTTTGCGGGTAAATAGTTTTTGGTAGTACTTTGGAGAAACTACAAGGATCTATTAAGAAGTAACTTAATAGATCCTTGTAAATTTTCGTTTGGAGTTCAACCGGCAATCAGTTCTGAACCAAACTTCTAACAGAAGAAAAATTAAGAGATAAAATAAAACGGTGTTTAATAAAATCGATTTACAAAGGGGTATCTAGCGGTTTTATAGTCAATATTGTAAAACCTTCAAAGGTGGTGTGCAACTGCCTTTTTAGGCAGGACAAAGGACAATGTTGTGCCTGCGTACAAGGAACGTAGGATATTTTACTAAAAATTGGAAGACCTGAAACAAGCTATTCGTCTTGTTCGAAAATTTCGAATTCATGAAAAGAGTTTATGCATTTATTTTAATTTTTATTTTAATCAATCAAAACCCAGGTCTCTGTTAGGCATCATGATCATGGAAGAGGTTAGCATTTAATTGTTGCAAAGAATGGGATATTTAGATTATTATGTAAAATAATTATTTTTACATATCGGCAGAAGCTGAAAGTATACACGTAAGTACGTACATCCGCTCCGAGGTACATATGCGCAAGTATTCGTAAACATTAACTGAACGCAAGCAACGCCAAATAGGGGTATTTTTTGGTGACAGTCCCATGTTAAGTGCATTCAGAATGAAAGCTCTTGTTGGAACACGACAAAATCTAAAAAATGTTAGGTTATGTTTTACGATTAAATCTTCATAACGTGTTATTTTGTTTTCATAAGCAATATATTTATTGTTCAATGTGTTCCTTTCTTTATTTTTTCACGAACAGTTTGGCATACAAATTCGACGGAGAGAATCGTCGGTTACAGTCATGAAAATTAAGGAAATATTTCACCATCCCAAGTATGAACTTAACTTGTTAAAGTCAAACCACAACGCGGTTAGGTATTTGATGTAAAAAAAAGTTAAGTCAACGTGCAACTTGCTCATTATTTTGAATTGTTATAGAAATTGAGAGTTATTTAATTTTCGGAACAAATTTTGAAAGAAAATCTTAGTAACTTGTGTTTAAAATTTTCATAAAAAAAAATATTTTTTTCACTTTTCGCTACAACTATAACAAAAGAGAATTAAATAAATAAATATACAAAAATATAACCGTCGACATCTGATTTGCTTGGGACAGAACAGTCTTTCAATTGTCAACGTTATTCCTTTCCACATAAATTAATATGCAAAATGGAATGGCAAGACCAACGTTGAAAATGAAACTTCTCAAACAAACATTTTTTTTTCAAATGGAAAGACAAAAGTTTAATGAGTATAATGCATTTTATAATTTTTCCCATTTACATAATCTATTATTATTTTATCACACAAGTCAAGTCCTTGTTTGTTTTTGAGTTTAATTACACTAATACTTCGAAACAGAAACATTTAAAAACCCCAGCAGACATATATTGTAGAAAGAATACTTCGGTCCATTGTACTTTCTCAATATTTATTTCAATGTTTTTAAGGTAAAAATTAGGGTGTTCCACCAGCATTTCGTTTACAGTTTATAGATGTGATTTAAGATGAGTGATATGTTATGAAATTGATTCTCTTGTTTTCCCGTGAAATAGTGATGTCTTCATGTTATCTTTTGTTTTATTTGACTCTGTGCTTCCATGTAAAAACGTTGTAAAGTTAGAAAGGCCTTGGTTGCATAGTTCGTCAAATATTAAATTAGCTACAGATCTTCCTTATAAAAATCGAACTATTAACAAATAACATATTCTTAAATTTTAGCAGTCATTGCTATTGACTGTGGACGTGAAGTGATAGGTAGGTAAAAATGCAACACATAATAAATTGATTTCTTTGCTTTAACACTTATATGAAGTGCGTGTAGAACTATCAAGTGTTTACTAATATGTATCCTAATAAAAAAAAAAGGTATACTAATAAAAAAAATAAAATACTAATAATAAAAATCACACTTGCATCTAATTATATCTAGTGTACGTTACGTTAAAAGATAGTCATTCATCAAACCAAAAACATAATTTGGGCTTTTATGTTTAATTATTTAAAAAAACAAATACATAAAAGCGCATTCAATCTGAGAAGACTATAAACCATTCAAATCGCTACGTACAATTCAATTGTTGTGAAGCGCCATCTGGCACAATTCACCAACACTTTTGTGGTTCAGACACTCGCTGTACAAACAAGAAAATAAACATCCCGCCACCGAGCATAAGTAGACAATCAAAAAAGGATATTTCCCCCTCTTTCAAAATCCAGTCATCATTTATTATTCTCAACATTTTTTTCCAAATAAACAAGATATTAAATTTAATTAGAACTTTATCTACAAACT
Source organism: Eristalinus aeneus (assembly GCA_955652365.1). NCBI lineage: Eukaryota > Metazoa > Arthropoda > Insecta > Diptera > Syrphidae > Eristalinus > Eristalinus aeneus. Next base: position 78,986,792 of record OY019132.1, read on the forward strand.
AACGTCTGTGTCGTCAGGCATAACGGAGTCTTTTTTAATGGGTTTAAATAGGTTTCTATGTGTCTTCAAGTGCGATGCAAGTCCCGGTTTCTGAGCGAATGCTTTATCACAGAAGTTGCACTTGTATTGCTTGACACCGGAGTGCAGCTTCATGTGCTGCAGTAATGCCTTTCGCCGCGTGAAGGATGCCTCGCACACGTTACAGACGTGCTTTCGCTCTCCCGTGTGCATGACAATGTGTTCTTTCAGGAGGCCGCTATCGAAGAACGTCTTCCCGCATAGCTGACACTTGTGCGGTCGGTAATTTGTGTGTCGTTTTTTGTGTTCGTTCAAGGAGCCCGATGTTACATACGCCTGACCGCATATCTCGCAAATGTACGGCCTTTCACCGGTGTGCGATCGCATATGCGCCTTTACTTCGTTTCTGGTGGTGAATCTTTTGTCGCACTGCTCGCACGCATAAGGCTTGACACCGTTGTGCCGACGAAGATGAGCTCGCAGATTGAACTCCTCTGTGAAGGCGAAGCCACAAATACTGCATTTGAAGTTGCGCTCCTTGGTGTGATGCTTTTTGTGCGCACGCAACCTCGCCTCTGTTTGGAAGGCTTTTTGACACTGCTCGCACTCAAAGACTGTGAACTCCCCGGCAGTTGGTTTTTGTTTGTCAAGGTCTGCTGTCAGTTTACTCGTCAGATTGTCGCGCGAATTCGACTCACCCTCTGGCGTTGGTTCGTCAGCAACACTATCTTTATCTTTTTCAAGGAATTTAGAGAAATCGTTAAGGAATGTTACCGTTCTGTTTTCCTAAAAATAATTAGTTCATATTACGTTCCGTACTCAACAAGCTTTCATTGAATGTAGTAAATGCAATGTTTGAGAATAATAAATGAATTGATTTTGGTTGCGAAAGGATTAGGGGATGTTTACTTCAGAAACACTTACTTCGGATTCTTCTAATGCTTCGTAATCGTCCATTGTTTCGAATGTTTCCAATAATTCCTGTGAAAATTCGGTAGCATCAGTCTCAATTTCCTCTCGTTTTGTTGGTATAGTGGGCTTCAGGTCGCCCTCCTCTTCTACTTCTTCTTCCTCTTGCTCCATTATGACAACCAAATTCTCCTGCGATTGGGACTCCTCAGATATTGCATCGCCTTCGATTTGTTTGTATTTTGGTTCCTCTTCGCTTAGTACATGTTGTTCGCAAAGATGCACGTAAAAATCATCATAATTATAAAAATATTCTTTGCATTCCGTACACGCAAAGATGAGTATTTTCCGATGCGAAATAAAAATTTCCCCGCAACGGGCTTCAATGTGGTCATCATCGGCTAGTTGTACATTTATTTCATCATAGAAATCCGTTTGCGAATTAAAATCCTCCGGTTGGATTTGTATATTGATAAGACTCATTTTGCAATTGTAACATGCGTGCTACTGAAAAAATAAACTAAATTTTGTTACCTAAAGAAAAAAACAACGCGATTCCAGTTTAAATGGGCAACTGAGTTTTATTTTTACTTCTATTTCTTGTGTCAAACATGTGTGGGGATATTCACAGTTGATAATAATTTTGTGTTGTTCACAATGGTAAATTCAAAGGGGATTCGGAAAAATTAATCGAGGTTAACTATCGTAGGAACTGGATATGAAGTACACAACTTTTGGCGGAGAAAAAAAATTTGTGTTCATAGATGTTTATGAAATGGAATGTATTTATTTAAGAAATCTGCTTTAATTTGTTTTCCCTTCTACACTTCACTGACCATGTATAATAATACTGGCTTGTCGTTTCTATATTAAGTTATTTCCAAAAGAAACATTGGTTAGAACTGTACGTAAAATACTTATCCGAGTAGAAAACCTTTGTATGTTTAACTTTCACTCACTTCTAACGATCACTAGATGGAGGTGGAATCGAAAGAGAGTTAATTTATAAATGCGAACAAAACATTTTGCTTATACCTAAATTCAGACTCTTATTTGAAGTGTATGTTTTGGGTATCGTATTGTACTTAATTCATATCAGTTAGCATCGTGTCAGAGATAAAGGCAAATCGCCAAATCACACGACATGTTTTGAGAAAATTCATGGATTTTCGACTATTACGGAGGTGAATCCATGGATTTGCCGCCATTATCGTGGTGGATTCATTGATTTGGTAGAAAGTCGAGGGATTTTGTAAAGGTATTGATTAATCTCAAAGGATTTTCCAGGACAGGCATATGGCAATGGGCATAAACTGGTCGAAGATGATTATCTCCTTGATTTCTTTATCCCTGCCACGAGTTATTGGTCGCTTACCATTAGGTCCGTTTCAATTGCTCTGAACTGGTACAAATGTCTACGAATTACGAAAACTACGAAACTACGAAAAAGCGTCGCATTAGCTGATTTTTTCGTAGAAGAGAATCCCCTACCTACGAATTTATGCCGAAGAAAAAACCGTGGGCAGCAGATGGTTGTCAAAACGAAAATAAAAAATCCTCTGGCATTTCATATGTCTGATAGCGGCTTACAAATTTTTACGAAAAGTCGTTTCACAATTTTCGGTAGAGTTACTCTCTGCAAGAGAGTTTTTTTACCCAAACTACTCTACGAATTTCTGTACACATATCAATTGGAACATACCTATTGACTGCACTTTTGCTGTGTTTGTAGCCGAAGCTGATGTTCAGAAACCACCTCGGTGCAGAACTTATGTAGGTGGTCTGTCATTACGGATTTTGGGTTCAACAGATGCTAAAAATATGATATGAGGAGCCCAATTTATTTAAGTTTACAGGTATTTGTCTTTATTTACCAAAACATTAAACATTAAGTTTTACAAGTGGTAAAATAAAGTGGGCTCACAAGTGTTTTTACAAGCAAACTTGATAAACTTAAAAAATATACATGTTTGATTCATTTCTCATATTTCGAAAACATTATTTATAAGTACTGTACATTTATATTAAAACATTCAAAGATAGTGTTGCTTCTTGTCTTTTTTAACGCCAGAGTGTTGGAGGCCGGTTCATAGTCTAGTTTGCTCCATGTTGAGTTATTTTGTCTTTCCTGGCAGAGATAAGGGATGTCTCTGTTTCCTGGTGTCACTCACATCAGAATTCACAATGTTTACTTATTACCTATATTCACACACACACACATATTATGTGACCGAAACAAAAGGTGCAAGCTGAGTTTTTGCCAAGTTACGAAATCCGAAAGACTTCCCAATAATTGAACAACCCAAAGGGAAATATCACAGCTGTCTTAGGAAGAATGATTTCTGGGGTGACAGATAGGGTCACCCACGTGGTGCGTTCAGTTTACGGCAACTTGGCAACTTTGAATTTAATTTGTGAACGCTCTCTTTCATTAACTGTGAAACGGTCACTGTTTTTTTTTTTTTTTAAAAAAACTTAACGTTTTCAACACTGTAAAGTACAAAAGCAACATTTGCAAATTGTAAAAATGCTTCCAAAACTCAGTGCTGTCTACTGTCACTAAAGGGATTTCGAAATAACCAGTCATTATCTACTCGTGAGAGAACAGTAGCGCGCAAAACACGAGTACTTGATGAGACAGCTACGCAATGGTTCCCCTGTGGTCTGTCGCGCCAACAATTAAAATTATTATTATCAATGAATGGCTCCTGCATTATTGAAACTGAACGACTTTCCATACTCGGTACGTGCATCAACTCACCACTAAGTTGGAATGATCACATATTCGAGATCGCCGAAAATTCAGCGAAATGTCTAAGTTTCTTAAAGCGATGCAAGAAATATTTCACCCCCTCTGACCTGGTAACAATATATAAGGCGTAAATCCGCCCAAAGCTTGAGTTCAACGCTCCTATCTGGTACGGTGCTCCTAAGATTTCTCTGCACCTATTAGATAGAATCCAACAGTGAGCGATAAAACTTATTGGTGATAATAATGCTGCGAAGTCAATAGACTCGCTTGAACATCGACGAAATGTTGCGGCTCTATCACTATTTTATCGCTATTTGAACAAAAAATGCTCTAGCGAGTTAGCCAGCTGCTTTCGTCCCCTTCAAGAATTCACCTGCAATACCCGCCTCGCTAGGAATGCTCACCCGTTTACCCTTAAGCCAGCCTTTGGGCGTACATTTAAGTTTAGAGACTCGTTCCTTAGCCCCACCACACGAATATACAATGCTCTTCCCAGCCAAACTTCTCCCCCACGATCCAGAGGCATTTAAAGCAATGTGCATCGGTACCTCATATCCCTTTCTTCCTCTATACCATCGGCCCGTACTGTGACATAATTCCAATCACTTACGGGTGTAAACAATCCCTCTTCTGCGCGTAAATTATTAAAAAAAATCTAATTTAAAAAAAAAATTTAAAAAAGATGTGTTCCCGTACTCGAAACAAACAACACAAATCAGTACAAAACAACACAAACTAACACAATGTTCGTGTCCGTACACCGAATTAATGGGTTTACTTCAAGTAAGCGCTCTCTCGAGAGAGTAAAATATTTCCCAACCCTGCCTATTTTAACACAAGTATTTTTTGTGGGTAGGTTGTTGGTTTTCTGTCAAATTAATTGGTGTGCATACGGAGATAAGTAAGCATTGGCCTGTTATTTCTGTGTCTCAAATTTGACATTTGTTAATGACATACTATACACATTTAGTTTAGATGCGTTCCCGGACTTTTCCTCTTTCTGAGAGAGATTTGCCCTCCTCCTTAACACTCCTTAACAAATGACAGGCTTCAGAATTTGGTATAGAAAGTAATGGAACACACTTTAAAATTCCTCAAATCCTTATTAGACAAGACTTTTACTTGTCACAAGTTCAGATCTCTGTTGTCCTTCTGTTCGATGCTCGAATCTTCTTCTTCGCCCTTAAATGTGGGATAATTATTCAATAAAACAATGGAATAAATAAAGTGCTTTTTGTAGAAAATGTTGCGTATTCATTTATTCGTTTTGAATTAAATATTTGAGTTTAAAAAATCGAAAGAAGCTGGATTCAGGATTGGAGTTTAAGAGTTTCAGCGTTTTTCTCTATTGTTTGAGGTCGTCTTGCTCCTGTTTCTGCGACGGAATCAGGGTCTGCAGCTTAAACTTTCTCACGATTCCAATTTAACAAGTTATATTACTTAATATAGGTAACAATGTCTAAGTACCGGAACATCCGAATTCCATACAAACGATGACAAACTTCTTATTAAAAATTGACCCGTTAGAGTGATTGGCCTCTGAACAAGCCAATTCAAATTCAGTAAGACATACTGAGTCCCATCCATCCATGCCATCGAGACCGGTTTTTTGTTTTGCGAATATTTCTCACGCAATTTGGCTTCATTGTTGAATCCTATCTGAAGCTGGAGATCTAGAATTTTGTCATTGCATTCCGGGAAGCGCGTTAGTCTTTCCTGCAGCCGACAACGACGAAGACGTTCACTTACATAATTACGCCAAGAACGTACTAATTGCCGTCACATAACGCACTCTTAAACGATACCTGTTACTTTAATAGCGCTACCAGCCGCGGCTGATGTTTAGCGGTGATTTCATCTAACAGCACAATGTGTGAAAATGTGAAAATGTGAAAATGGAGAAATGCTAGAATGATTACATAACGTGAGCATGTCCTCACCGCTGACACACGTTCAAGTTATTCTCCGGATCATAAAGTGCACGGTTGCAGCGTGAAGAGCCGCTGCATCGCGCCTGCTTGCTGGGACAGTCTATGTCGGCGGAGTAATTAACATGTGAGAGCGGTGCTGAGAAGCCCCAGACGACAAACTATCGTGACGGCTAATGAACGCTGGCTTGTGTGCAGTTTTGTGTGCGTTCAGTGCGGTTCTGGTTGTTTTATGAGCGCTCATTCATGTTCTGACCATTTAACGACTTTCCGCAAGGTTGAGTGAAGACCCAAAGCTTACCGAATGTGTAATGGAAAATGGTTTTATTTGAATCAAGAAAAACGAGAGTAAAAGTGTTGGTGGCGCATCATTGCGACTGACATTGTATGCAAATGAAAGAAATTAGCTCCCAACAATTGTTTATGTAAGACGTGAGTGCGGGCGAAGTGGAATGAAATGCCACTCGAGCATCTGGCACGTGAAGATCGGCGTGTGGTGAGTGAACGCGAGAAGTAATACGAAGTCAGAAGAAGTGTGGCCAACGACGTCGAGTGGCCCCAACGATTTTTGAAGGGGATCTTGAAGTAGGCCATTGTGTCGACAGACTAACGACAACTTATAAAAATCTGTCGTCAGCAAAATATGGGCCACAGTACGCTATGTCCTAAATTTATGACAGGATATTTGATGGCTTTCGCAAATTCTGAAACTAACTATTTTGTGGACATAGCACAACCTCTACTAAATCGGAAATGATGCCTATTTTTCGAAAATCTGTAAAACTTCCTGAACACAATGGAAGAAAAAGCCTCCATTCAGGAACACCGTCTTCCCTTATTCAATAATCGGGAGAAATTTTAAAAGTTGCAACTTGCAGTAATCAACAGGTAAACGTACTCCAGAAACACTTTCTCATTAAGCCCGCTTGCACGCGATATCGCCATTCTATAGCCGCTTGCCTATAGCAACACGTCAACGACAACGGTGTACCATACGATTCATTCATGGAACTTGCACAAGTTTGATAAGTCTTATGTAGCTCGTGGATGTGACCATGTCATGAAATCTGATACCCGCCGCACAGAGAAGAAGCGCAACAAACGAGCCCAAAACAGAGCCCCAACATCAGTGTCTAATTAAACCATTGGCCTGAAAATTCTTTAACTCACTCTGCAGCAGGCACTAATTGAAAAATATTAGAGAGTCAATTCGTGGCAATTAAACACAATTCTGGGAGAAGCAGATGCCTTTAAGCGGCGTTCGGGAGCGAGTAGCCCTAATGAACTAATGGCACAGATTCCCAGATTTTATGCTAATGACTTCAGATACACTTACAGTTGTACACGCATTTGAGTAAGGGATAGTGAAACGATTAAATGGCCTATTTTCGTCGAAATGGAGCTCAAAACCTGAAGGTGAATTCGGCACATAACTGTAGTTTGAGAGTTCGGATGGAAGATTTATGAAACAGTTGGTTGCTGGAAATGGGCTAAGATTTCATAGAATGTGTGCTGCATTTGCGGCACTTACAGTTTATTCAAACCGATCTTGACCTACTGACAGAGAGCGGTATTACCAATTACTTTAGATAATGGAAGTCTCAGCAGTGCATTAGTTCTTTTGGAGTGCAGACAAGCAAGCAATCATGTCAGCTTAAGGAGAAACAAAGGTTCGAGGACGCATATTCAAATCAGACTAAAAACTCTGCTGGAAAAGGCTATTCAGATAATCTTTGTTTCCTTTTATGTAGAATAAGACAAGAAGCTTATAAAGTATATGCATAATGAGGTCCGTGCATTAAGTTAAACATTTAAGAAAGATGTGCATACAGTTCGGTAGCCAACAGAAACCAAATTCGCCAAAAGTTTAGGTTGGTTTTGGTGGTTTAAGCCTTGGTACACTTCTTAGAGATCAATGATTTAGGGGCGTTCCTGTACTCGAAACAAACAACAGAAAGCAGTCAGAAATAACGAAAACCAGTCTTTTCCTTTTTCTGGAGTCGACCTGGGCCTCCCGATCTTTCGCCAGCTGCTTCCAATTGCGCAATCTAAGCTGGTTGAGGTCCTTCTCCACTTGTGTGCGCCACCTTAGCCTAGGTCGTCCTCTGTTGCGTTGTCCCAATGGCTCAGATTCGAAGACTTTTCGGGCCGGAGCAGTGGTGTCGTTTATCAACCGCACAGTTTTACGTTAATAATAATAATTGTTGGCGCTATAGTCCAAAGGGGGACCAGGGCCTAGCTTACTCATCAACTACTTGTGTTGTGCGCGCTACTGTTCTCTCACGAGTAGAAGGGACCTACAGTTTTTTGCCGACTCCGAACGGCGAAATTTGAGAAGCTTTCTTAGACAGTTATTACTCTTTGAGTGTTGTCAGCAGCTCGAAAGAGGTGGTGCCGTGAAATATTAGAAAAATTGGTGTTGAACTGGGAGTCGAACCTAGACCCTTCGGCGTGTGAGCGTCGCACTCTACCCACTACGCCACGGCGACCACACAGTTTTACAGTTTTACGTTAAGAATCCTTTAATTGGCCTCCAAGATCATGCGATTTAGTGAAAGTAAATTAAAATCTGAGACCTTCAATATCAAAAAAGGTCTTAGGCAAGGCGACGCACTGTCAAGTGACTTCTTCAACATCATCCTCGAGAAGATCGTGCGTAACTCACAAGTCAACACCAGAGGCACGATTTTCCGAAAGTCAGTTCAATAACTAGCTTACGCTGATGACATTGACGTGGTTGGACGAACGCAGCGAGCCGTCAATGAGGCGTTTGCTGGCATTGTAGCGGAAGCGGCTAAAATGGGTCTGGCGGTAAATGAGGGCAAAACTAAGTACATGCTGTCATCAAGGAAGGACACACAACATCGACGTCTCGGACGGAGCGTCACACTAGGCAGCAGAAACTTCGAGGTAGTCAAGGACTTCGTCTACCTCGGCTCCGCGGTAAATAGGGACAACATCACCAGTACCGAAATCAAACGCAGAATCACTCTTGCCAATTGCTGTTTCTTCTGGCTCAAGAGGCAAGTAGTAAAGCCCTCTCTCGACGGACTAAGCTCGCTTTATATAACAGCTTGATCATCCCAGTCCTACTTTATGGCGCGGAAACCTGGACATTACCAAAGGCGGATGAAGAAGCCCTTAGTCTTTTCGAGAGGAAAGTTTTGCGTGCGATTTTTGGTCCTGTTTGCGTTGATGGCATCGGGAAGAGAAGATTTAACGACGAGCTTTATCGGCTATACAGCGACATGCACCTGGTCAACGTCTACGGATACAACGCTTAAGATGGCTAGGCCATGTAGAGCGTATGGACACCACTGCTCCAGCCCGAAAAGCCTTTGAATCCGAGCCATTGGGACAACGCAATAGAGGACGGCCTAGGCGAAGGTGACATCTAAGTAGAGAAGGACCTCATCCAACTTAGAGTGACCAACTGTGGGCAGCTAGCGAAAGATCGTGCTAGGTGGAGAGTAATATTGGTTGGGGCGCAGGTTCACCCCGGACTGTAGCGCCATAAGAAGAAGACGAAGAAAATGAAATCATTCATATCAATCCATTTGCTTCTAACTGAGGAAGGACGTCCTCCTCTCACATTGCTACACCGTACATGCTTCTTCTTTTTAAAGAGAACAACTCCTTAAAGAGAGAGAGAGAAGTTTAAGTTTTTTTTTATTCTCAGTGTTGTCTTTATTAAACGTTTGACTGACTTTGGTTGCCTCCGCTCTGTTAGGAAACCACTTATTTACAAATCGTTGTGTGTCTTCCATCACATATCGATGTTTTACGCATAAGGCATTCGAATTTCGCTCTAGTCTACCACCAAACTGTGTTCTTGAAGTACGCACATGACTGCATGTTTCTGTATTTTTTTGACTGAATAGCCGTCACATCAGCCCGTAACAGACTACATAGCAACTACCCCAAATCATAAACCAAAAATAAATGACTCAAATTAGCAACAGGTTTTTTAATTCGCTGTAAGTCCTGCACTCAGTTGCCTCAGAAAGCCCTAAAGCAATTATTGACCTATTGGCTATTGGCTATATATTGGCTACGTAATCCTCCAAACTCAGAACTCAGAATTAGTTCACTGTTTGAATTCGTGGACACACCATCACTTCAATTTCATGTCATCCACATCAATGCACTATGCAGCTGATATATCCGAACCTAGCATCCAATTTGTCAATTCCTTGCTCTTGTTTCACCTGCTTCCACCGACATTTCCCCCGACACTTGTAGCTGTGATTCATTTAAGGGAAAATCTCATCCATGAAATGCTTGGCTGGTAGACGGTAATCTGTGGCCGATGCACTGGTGCGGCTGTGGAGCCGTCGAACGATACCCGCTGCACACGGCCGGTAACACGGTGATCCATCGCCTGCTGCCGCCACCAGTGGAGTGCGAGTGAAGTATCATCTTTCGGAAGTGTGGTAGATTGGTAATAGGAAGGAAGGCAAACATCAAGAGACTCCGTGGTTAGTGGCGGTGTGAAGTGCTACTGTTTTCTTTTGCGTCTCTTTGGTTTGTTTTGTTTTCGTATTCTTTTCCCTTGTGTTTTTCTTCTTTTATTCGGAATTTCGTTTTGCTTTTCTACGGCGTAGCGGCCTTCCCATCTCGGCTCTTGGAACGGTATCCAACGGCGTTGAGTGCTTTGAGGGGTTTCTCATGCGAAGCTCTGGGTTATTACCTGATAACACTTGTTCGCGGAAGGTTGAGAGTGATTTTCGCGCGCGTATTGCACTTCGAGTGGAGGAGTGTCTTCCCTAGAAGTGATTCGGTGTATCCCGGAATCCGTAGTTAAGGAATTGTATTTTCGGCTGTAGAACAAAGTGAATCGTCGGCGGAAGCTATGTTTGTGTTGAAATTGTGAGTGTAAAGTGCTGTTGAAGGAAAAATTGCAGATTAAGCTCGTCCAAGGATTATCGCTGCACAATTTTCAGGTAACGTACGGGATTGGGATTTGTCCGTGAAATTGTTTGGCGTACACGACCGATCGAAGAGAATTCACCGCTGAAACTCGAGCAAGTGCTTTGCGTTCTTTTGGGATTGAATTTCGGATCGGTTATCGGGTTAGATCAGCGAAGTTGTTCTTTGGCTGAGGAAACTTGATCCGTTGAGGGCACGGTTATTAGAACTGAAAGAGTATTGCTTGTGCGCGTAGTCCAATTTAAACTGCTGTCAAGTGTTGAGGTATTCTTTAGCGCATTGCACTGGGAGTGGTTAATATTTGGAAGGTTATGTCGTTGTTACCTATTATTGTGAGATATTTTATATTTCGAGTTTGTCGTTATATGACACGAAAATAAATTCTTTTTGTTTTACAAAAATTGATTAAATGAATTATTTTTGTAAACAAAGTTGGGAACTACAATGCAAAGCAACACAGTTTTATTGTTCAAATTTATTTTATTCTTCAACTCCATAAAAAGGGCAATACAACGAGTTAGTGGTGTTCAATGGGATGTTGCAAATTTTCAAATCTTGTCACGTTTTCTTTTCTTTATATCACTTAAATTGTTTATAAGGAACACTTGCGAATCAAGCTGGTGCTTCTTCATCAGCCTTTTAAGTGTTTCTAGCAAAATTTGGGTTGGGGACCTATGAAGAACAATTAAGCCCTGGTTCCAACATTTTTTACAACAACATGTCGCCTACGACTTTGACTAAGTTGTGCTCTGTATCATTTATTTTATAGAATGTCTACAAAAACGGCCTTCTATATTAAAAAATGGCTACGAAAACGGCCTTGTTCAGAAAGCATTCCTTAAAAAGAACAGACTTCCACCTTGCTTCAAAGTTCGAACGTTTTTTTGCTAAAAAGAGTCGATCCATGAATCTTGAATTTGTCAGTAATGTCGGCTATATAAAGCGCAATTGCCACCTCTATGTACTGGGTATGAAGCGTATTCTTACTTGCAGGTCCTTAGTTGTATTTCGATCTAACAAAATATACTATGGTGTAGTTTAAGAACGCAACGTGTATGCGGATTAAGGAAAACTGTAGTTTTCCTCGGTGTTCAGTTAACATTTATATTACGAACTTTTACCTGAGAATGTGAACTGGGATGCACGAAGTGCGATTTTTGATTTTGTGTAGTAAAATCCTCCCCATAAGAGAAGAAGTGGGGAACATGTCTATACTTTGTGCAATCTCTCAGACCGGCTTTTAAAACAAATTTCCACAGATGGCCTTTGACCCTCTGATTTTTGCGTTCAATAGCTTTCGGGACTAAAATATCTTTAATAGTGCGTTAATTTGCCACGCACGTTTAAATGCCTTATTGGTGCCTTTTGTTTAATCTTGAAATCCAAAACCGACAAGTTGGAACTTTTTTTTTTCTCAATTCTGAGTAGTTGCACAAAGGATTCTGCAATGTTCTGTTCCTCTCCATGGTGTAGTACAAATAGCAACTATTACGTGCGCAGACTAAACTCTAAGAATTTTTTTATGGGGTGAACAGAAAACAGTAGGAATCAAGCCTGCTCCTGAAGGCAGTTAAGCACCAAAATAAATCATCTTGTTTTGGATGTTTATTGGCTTTAACCCGTCGAATAAACGGTCTTATATTCCTCTAGGAGAATTTAGATTGCGGAAGTTTATTTTTATTTGTATTCCTTTAGCACACGGTTTTGACAATATCTATATTAATAATATCAATTGTTGGCGCGACAATCCACAGAGGGTACAGGGCCTAGCTTGCTCATCAACTACTCGTGTTGTGCGCGCTGCTGTTTTCTCACAAGTAGAAGGGACCTACAGTTTTTTGTCGACTCCGAACGGCGAAATTTGAGAAGCTTTCTTAGATAGTTATTACTCTTTGAGTGTTGTCAGCAGCTCGAAAGTGGTGATACCATGAAAAATTCAAAAAATGCGTGTTGATCTGGGAACCGAATCTAGACCTTCGACGTGTGAGCCTCGCACTCTACCCACTAAGCGCGGCAGCCACTGACAATATCTCCTTTGCGAAATTCAATCAATCTAATATTGATCCGTCTTGAAAAGGGAGAAAACAAGTGTATTTTCTTATTCAAATGACTGCTGTGAATTTTGCAAGAATTTTACACCAGCACGGCTTTTCCAAATTTAAATTATCTGAAAACTAATGAACAGACTTTGAATGAAATTGTCACTATCTCAGTATCTTCTCTATTCATGGGCAACTATTAACCCTTTCCGGAGTTATTTTATTTGGAAGTGGGTATCGTACTGGTCGGAATTAGCTTACACTGAAACCGCAGTAATACGCAACATGCAGGAGTACGAAACATAAATAAGATTTATAAATATTATTAGTACGATCTTATGCTGGTGTCTACTAGCTTGTGGTCGCCGTGGCGTAGTGGGTAGAGTGCGACGCTAACACGCCGAAGGGTCTAGGTTCGACTCCCAGCTCAACACCAATTTTTTGAATTTTTCACGGCACCAACTCTTTCGAGCTGCTGACAAACACTCAAAGAAAGAAGTCTAAGAAAGCTTCTCAAATTTCGTAGGTCCCTTCTACTCGTGAGAGAACAGTAGCGCGCACAACACGAGTAGTTGATGAGCACGCTAGGCCCTGGTCCCCCTTTGGACTGTAGCGCCAACAATTATTATTATTATTATCTGCTAGCTGACATGCGTCTGTAAAGGGTTAAAATGCATTCAACTCACTTCCCTATTGTACACCCACCGGTTAAAAGCATCACTTGTACTTGAAAAATTCCAGGGCACATAATTACGCCACAAGTAGTCTTGAATATATATTCAATAAAGGTTTCTAACATTTAAGACTACATAATTATTCAAATGTACAACTGACCTTACAATAAAGTGGGTAAATAAATGTCTGCATATAATTCATTATCATGTGTTTATTATAGACACAAAACCATAACAGTACACCATTGTTTGTCACTGAAGAAGTCACAAGGAAGTGAAAACAAAAAATCTCATAACTTGCAAGTACAGTAAACATATTTTTCTTGACATTCTGCTTTCGGTCGTCCTCATCTAAATAGTGGAGATTGAAACGATATGCTTGTGGTGTTTGCCTTTGGTGGACTTTACATGAAGGTTCATATGTCAAAGCATGAATTCCTCAGTTTTTGAAATCGTTCCTTTTTTCATTTTTTTTTTATTTTATACGAAAAATGTGCAATTTAACACATCACTCAACAAGTCCCGGGACACATTCCACAATTGTCCACTATGTTCTTTTTCAGCGGCACCCCCTATATATCCCCGGACTTATTGAGTAATAAGTCATGTAGTCAAAATTAAAACTATCCTTTTTCGTGTACAATTCGCTAGCACACTTGTAAAACTGAGTAGCCATTCTACTTGGCTTGTAAAAAGTAGTGAGGAGGATGGTAAGCATCTGTTTTGAGAAAACCACAACTCGAGCCTTTTTACTTACACTATAAGCAGAGAAGTTGGCTGCTGTGGCGAAGTGGGTAGAGTGTGACGCTTACACGCAGAGGGTATAGGTTCGTTTCCCTGCTAAACACCTCGAATCTGTCACGGCACCATATCTTTCGAGCTGCTGACAGTACTCAAAGAGTAATGACTGTCTAAAAAAGCTTCTCAAACTTCGCCGTTCGGAGTCGGAAAAAAACTGTAGATCCTTTCTACTCGTGAGAGAACAGTACCGCGCGCAACGCGAGTAGTTGATGAGCAAGCTAGACCCTGGTCTCCCTGTGGACTGTAGCGCATCCCAATAACAAGCAGAGAAGAACAGAAAAAGCATATTTTGCTGCCTATTAATAATAAAGCTGTAGTTTCTGATCTGATCAGATGGCTAGCGCAAAGTACGAGTAAATGCATGCCGTTTACTGAGTGTTCGAAAACAAATTCTAGAACAGGGTAATCTATGTTTTTATTACTTTATTTTTCATACAGGCCTACGATATTACGTTTGGAGAAACCACAAAGCATGGAACTTTTATTTTATCTAAAAACATATGAAACAAATATATTCTACAGAACACTTCAAAGCCTGATTGCATCGTTGCATTTCGGCCTGAATATTTATATCCGTACAATTCAAGAAACATGCGAATATAATACAAATAATTGAAAAAATGTCAACGTCAAAATGTCGTCAAAATGGCTTACATCCGTTGTTTTCTTCCTGATTCTTTTTAAAGCAAAACAAATTGTTTTTTGGAGTAAATCTAAGATAAAGCGAAGAATGGGAATAATGCTCACCATTATCACCCTTCACGTAATTGAAAAACAATGGAGATTTACTCAAGTCCAACAGAAGTTTGATGCAAACGGTTGCAGTGGACATCGTGCAGCACATATCTTCCCCTATATCTCGTATATAAACACAGTCTACAGAACATCATAGGTTCGTACGCATGCCGAAGAACGTGATGACAGAAACACCATGCACGTTTACCTGAATTCGCCTCCATGAGTACTGCGTTACCAAAATAAACCCATATTTTCCACTTCAATGTTTGGGTTTATTGCCACTGATAAAATGAAAATGGAAATAAGTTAGTGAATAGTCTCCTGACGTCAATACACAATCGAAAATAAAACAAACAAATCCTAAGTTTCCTGACAATCTGTCCTATTTCAGCTGATTCCCAATTGATTGCACAACATTTTCCATTGACGTCTTCTCCCTTGATGGGGCTTTTTCCAGTGACACGATTTCATCAAAATCGAAGATGTCACCTTTATCCCGCGCCAATAATTTTAATGTCAAAAAATGATAATTATTCCTACTTCCCTGTCATACATGGCACTAAGTGCTTTGTGCCTAATTGACATAATCCAATCCAAGGTCCACAGCACGGCGGCAAAGGCGGTCTACACTCTGTCATGAATTTGGCAGCTCATTACCGTTGCATTTGTCTTCACAGAATCATTTCGTATGCGTGGCTCATTTTCATTTCATAAGATCGATCTTTTGTAATAACCGTGACAATGCTGAAGGTTATCAACCAGATTTGAGCCATGTCAAAGTTGAACCAAACCATGTCGCAATCATTTCGTGACTAGACTTCATCTCGATGAATTTATGCAGATGGGAAAGAACAGTCCATAACAATAAGGAAGAGATGCTGATGTATGAACAATAAAAATATGCAGTCTAATTTCAAATCAATCCGGCAAATACATTTAATTGTCTCATGTGACCATTGAAGACATTTTCTCAGTCTCCCAATAACCGCAACTTGTTGGCCCTGGCCAAAGACCGTTTTTCCAAGTCAACTGTTTGTCACTACTGTGTGACAGAATCTTAATCATATTCATTTTCAATTTCCTCTTGTGTCGCGGGGCGCAAAGCAAAAGAGGCAAAATCTCAACTTTACGAGGCAATTTCCCATAATTAGAGCCCTGACAGCGTCTAGATAAGAAAGTGAAACGTTTTTAGCCCGCTTCGGCCGAGGCGATCAGAGGCATAACATGGAATTGGGTCGTTTATGAGATAATTTGCATGTATGCCGGCTGGCAGCTGTCTCGTCTCGGGTAGCGCTAGTGGCGTGCGTTCTTCATCTCCTCGTTTTTGCCTCGATTTAAAATTCCCACAAAACTGAATGGAATCCATTAATTGTCCACACAATGTGATGATAAATTATTTTTAAAAATATTGTACGACAGTTTGAGGTGTGTGTTTTGAAGAAAAATAATATTTTCAAGTAGTTTTGTGGGGGCTATAGATATCAATCGACAATAAAATGCCCATTACGGAGCTGCTCTGTATATATTCTTTCAGGTGGAAAATTCTAAAGATTCACTAAAATTGGTGTTGAAAGAGAGGGAGTGTGAGAATAGTAGATTTCTGAATAATTCCGAACACTTTGGTGGCACAGAAGTGGCCGAAAGTTTATATATCCTGCTTGCGAGACTGATCTGAACATGTCTCATAGTTTTTCGTTTATTCTTGGTTTAATAGAGACAGATACACAGAGATAATGGGTCAATTCTGACTTATCTCTGTACGTACACCAATTAATTTGACAGAAAACCAACAACCTAACCACAAAAGTTACTTGTGTTATCTCTCTATCGAGAGAGGGCTCATTTGACGTAAATCCTATTTTTTCGGTAAACGGGAACGGACTTTGTGTAAGTTTGTGTTGTTTCGTACTGTTTTGTGCTTTTTCTTGTTGTTTCTCCGAGTACGGGAACACACCTAATATGACTTCCACTTTGAAGTACTTAATGCGGTAAAAAGGTTTAACAGTGAGAAGATTGAGTGATTCCATCTAAATTAATAAGTTATTTAAATTTAATTTAATATACCTAATGCTTGTTGTTTGATTGTTTTTTTTTTTTTTGTTTGCCATCCGGCATTTCTTTCGCTCGCGTTACAACATCAATTTTTAACGTTGAGCTGCTTTTGATATTTTACATATTTTAACAGCTGAAATTACGATCCTCTGGTATAAATTGTTTTATTTACAACTTTAAAGATTTGAAGAAAAGTCAGCTCAACATTAGGGGCTACAGGAAAAAATAATTCCACAACTTTTTCCTATCTGTAGCTTTATTTTATTCACATTTTAGCGGACGTTCATAATCCTCTTGATCGGTTGATTTTAGTAGACAAATACCATCGTTCATTATGTTGAATAGATTGTTAGCTTTGTGTCTGGTGTGTATATAAATATTATAGTCCAAAAATGACGACTCTTTCGGTGAATAAGATCAATTTATGGCATGTATCATTGCTCTTTCTCAAAATTCGTGTTTACTTCGCTGACTGTTCTGTCAATCTCTGTAGAAACTACTGCGCCATGAGCCTTGTGAAACCTTAAGAAATACAACTCTTAGGTTGTGTGCCAACAACTTGGGTATAACGCTAGTATCTGGTCTGGTGGCCGCCGTGGCGTAGTGGGTAGAGTGCGACACTCACACGCCAAAGGTCCAGGTTCGAATCCCGGCTGAGCACCTCGAATTTTTTACGGCACCACCTCTTTCGAGCTGCTGACAACACTCAAAGAGTAATAGCTATCTAAGAAACAGCTTCTCAAATTTCGCCGTTCGAAGTCGGCAACAATCTGTAGGTCCCTTCTACTCGTGAGAGGACAGTAGCGCGCATAACAGGAGTAATTGATGATCAAGCTAGACCCTGGTCCTCTGTGGACTGTCGCGTCACCCAACTATTATTATTATTATATTATTATAACGAGGGTTACCTTTTATATTTCGGGATTAGAGAACAAAAACAAATATTAATCATCGAAGATAGGTTTATTATTTTTCAAAATATTTCCCATTAAAATCTATACACTTTTGCATGCGTTCGAACCAATTGAAGAAGCACTTTTGCCAACCTGATTGAGGTATCTCCAAAACATGCATTCTGAACGCATCAACCGCTTCTTCAGGTGTCGAAAAACGTTGACCTCTCATTTTATTTTTTACGTACGGGAAAAAAAAGAAGTCATTCGGTGCCAAGTCAGACTATACGGAGGATGACTCATCAAATCGATTTTTTGAGTTGTTTGAGCCGATGTGTTAGAGCATTGTCGTGCTGAAGAGTGATCCGTCTTCGGCGGTTGGTTTTCCTGATTTCTTTGAAGACAACTGGCAAACAGATGGTTGTGTACCACTCAGAATTGACTGTTCTGCATTGTTCTAGTGGTAAAGTTGCAACATGTCTAGTTTTTCCGAAAAAACAGGCGACCATTTGCTTGGAAGTGCTTCGTGCGCGAGCAACTTTTGTTGGATTTGGCTCAATTTGAAACACCCATACTTTCGGGCTCACACGCGTAAATCCACGATTCATCACCTGTCACGATGTCATAGACGTGTTTCGAAGCACCGCGATCGTATTTTTGGAGCATTTCTTGCGACCAATCGACACGAGCCTTTTTTTGAGCGATTGACAAATTGTGTGGGATCCAACGCGATCAAATTTTTTGACGGTCCCTTTAATGCCTAAGGTTGTTTCAATCTCACGATATGTCACATGACGATCTTGCAATATCAGTTGGCGCACAGCATCAATGGTTTCCGGAACAACAACTGATTTTGGACGACCTTCACTAAATTCGTCTTGGAGCGAACCTCGGTTGAATTCACCATACCATCGATAAACACTGGTCCTTGATGGAGCTTCATCGCCAAAAATTGAATTAAGTAAATCGATGCACTGTTGTTGAGTTAATCCACGTCGAAAGTTGTAAAAAATAATATCACGAACATTTTTACGATTTGATTCCATTTTTTGGGCGAGATGAATCTTTTAAGTTACTGTAAATAACAAAAATAGCGCTCGTATGTCAAAACGTTCTGAATACGTATAACCTCAAAAATGTCAAACTTTACGATAGAGCTGGCAGTTGCCAGAGTGCAACACTTGGTTTGCCCAATCCCGAAATATGAAAGGCAACCTTCGTTCCCAAGATCTTCCAGCACCTCTCTCATCTGTGGAGAATAAAACTTATTGAGAATGATAATGCTGCGAAGTGAATTGACTCGCTAGAACATCGGTGTAATATTGCGTCTTTATCACTCTTTTGTGGCTATTTCAACCAAAATTTTCTAATGTGTTAGCCAGCTGCATTCCTCCCTTTTCAAGAACTCATCCGCAATAAAAAACTCTGCTAGGAATGTTCCCCGTTGACCCTTAAGTTCAACTCCGCACTTAGAATGCAGTTTTGGGACTCGTTCTTTAACCGCATTACAGGAATGTGTAATGCTCTATCAAGCTCAACTTTTTCCCCTCATTGCAATCCACATACGTTTAAAGCTAATATGCATTGGTACCTCCTTTCCTCTATACATTCGGCCTGTGATGTGACTTTATCCCGGTCACTAAAGTGTGTCAATTATAAAAAACAATCCACAGTGTAAAATTTGTGTTTCCATAAAATAAGCGGATGCCGATAATTTTGGGATTGCTCCAGTAAAAATATGTTTATTTATATCTTTCGTATATAAAATAATTGTTCAGAAACAATGCTATAAACAATTTATTGAATCCAAAAAGAAGTTTATTTCCTTAAGATGGAATCGTTTTACCGAGCACACGTCGTTGTCCTGAAACGGCCTTACTTCTCTCATAAATATATTTGAGCATAAACGAAGAGATTTAATGTCATTCTACTTCATTCAGCATAAAATAGAGTTTTTGTGGTGTGAAATTGAATACCTTTTGAAACACTTTAACTCAAAGCGGAAGCGTTTCGGCTGATCTTGATTTATTACCGAACCAACTCAAATTAAGTCGACACCTCCACGTTGATTAGTCATTTAAACCAGATAAACCAAGTTGCTGCTTGAAGAAAAAGCCCACGTTGACAAACAGCTTTCATCATTTTGTGTGTGATGGGGCTACGTAACTCCCTGTCTTCTTGAATGTCTAAATAAAAAACAGAATAGGAGAAGGCTTTGACTTTTTGAAAACCCCCTTATGGCAAGAAATCGTTACTTTGCTTAGGTTGCGTTGATCTTTATATAATAGTAATAATAATTGTATGGCGCGACAGTCCGAAGGGAACCAGGGTCTAGCTTACTCATCAAGGAATCTTGATCTTTGTATAAGGAAGTTCATATCCTGAGCATTGTCTTAGGAAAGAGAGAGAGAGAGGAAAACACATCAAGTTTGATGCGTTGTTTACCAACTATCTGTAAAGTTTTGTTTGTCCTCACTGATTGCAGGGACAAATATTTTGATAGATTGATTCCATTCATAGAGTGTTAACAACTTTCAGGGAGAATAGTCGCTATGTCTACACGATTTCGATGTTAAATTGTGAAGAATGCGTTGAAATCACACCTCTAGCTGAATGTGGTATGAAGGATAGCACATGAACTTCGGCTGTTGTTTTCTTGTAAGCAGCCTTTGTTTCATTAACTTAGTGTACCATTGAAATGAGCATAATAGATATCTTTCCATTAAAGAGACATCCACACAAATTCTAAAACTCGTATCATTTACTAAGCGCTCTCTTACCAATCAGCGTTTTTCCATAAAAAGAAGTACCAATCGGGAACTTGCACAACATTAAACATTACGACTTGGAAACGTTCACCAATGTTATAAAACCCACTAGTACATTCCCTTAGTTTAGAAAGAAGAAAAAATAGACACCAATTCGATGTCAAATAGGATGTTCAACTGTCCCTCACCCATTAGCAATGATTAATTGTCAAAATGGGTGAAGAAAATAAAAATGAAAGTGAACACACAGCCGGCCCAACGTCTTCGGGCGCAAGTTGCCACACACTTATGCTAATCCATCGGACGACAACTCCCCACGAGCATCAATATTGGGGTTATTTGGTCAGCATTGATGGCAGGTTTATTCAACCTGATGGCCGTCGAAGTTGATAGAGCAGTGACGGCACCACCGCTCATCTCCGGTCGGTCGGTTGCATCACGGCAGACGTGTTTCTCTGCTCGCATCGAAGATTGTTAATGAATTTATCTAACTCGGAGACTGCCCGTTTTTTATTTGTTCACTTGAAAAATATTTCCCTTTCTTAGATAAGCGCAACGACATTTACGTACGTCCACTGAGATGGGAGCGTCCAGTGCTTTGAATAAACAGTAATGGAACGGTGAATATACAAATGGAAATGTGAAATATTTGCTAACTAAGCATTCGAAATCCCATATCCGCCGGGGCTGCAAGGGAAAACTTTAACTTGTGCGAAAAGTAACGTCTAGATGACAGCTTCAGACAGTGGTCGGTTGTTTTCACAAGGGGTGGGACAGTTGCGGTCAACAGACGTCAGGGACAGACGTGTGCCGCCGAAAGGGTGATTAGTGATGCGTTCGAAGCACGGTTGAGTGAATAAATCAGTAATGAAGGTTAACACTTCAAGGCGTACGACTTCGTGACCGTTTGTGGTTTGTTTCAATGACAGAAGAAGAATGGAAAATCAATTTCCTCTGCTGCTAGAACGTGAGACTGTATAAATTTTGCTGCTTGAATAGTTGGGCTGACGATGTGGAATTTGTCTGTGGGAACTTGAAAATGGAGTCAAAAATTAACTTTGACATCTAACTTGAGGGTTTGAAGGGGTGTTTGATGACAAAGAGATCTGATGAGTGGATTTTAAAAACGCTCTTCAGACGTTTGGCTTCTATTCATTAACTGATGATGATTCTCTGTTCTATGAGAGAGATGCCTAAATTTAATAGACAGTGCCTTCCTTTAAGAAATGTTTTTGATGAATTTAAAATTG
Source organism: Eristalinus aeneus (assembly GCA_955652365.1). Classification (NCBI taxonomy): domain Eukaryota; kingdom Metazoa; phylum Arthropoda; class Insecta; order Diptera; family Syrphidae; genus Eristalinus; species Eristalinus aeneus. The sequence continues at coordinate 79,008,543 of OY019132.1, forward strand.
CCAGACTTAATATTTTACAGTCGGGATAGAAACCAAACAAAAGTCGGACTGTGATTTCAAAATAAAAGCTGACCTGACCTTGACTCTGTTGTGAATACAGTCGTGCAATGTTTCATTGCAAGTAATGAGCTGCTTAGTGGTTTGATGCGTGAACAAAAGGCATTAGGTTGTGTGCAGCACGTTGATACCCAATTTCCACTTCAAAGAGTCCGATACAAACTATGAATGTAAGAGTCCATACAGCTCTGTGAAGCTAACTGCAACATTGGGTGGAACTTTAATCAGAGTGTGGTTTGTTTTATTTTTTTTTTGTTGTTGAATGATTTTGTTTTTTTCTTTTTTTAATTTATCATTCTAATTCCTTTTCTTCTTTTGGCACTACAGTCCGGGGTGGATCTGGGCCACAACCAATATGCCTCTCCAACCAGCACGATCTTTTACTAGCTGCGTCCAATCGCGCACTCCAAGTTTATTGAGGTCCTATCCCACTTGGGTGAGGCTGCCGTGCCGTAGTGGGTGCGACGCTGACACGTCGACGGGTCTAGGTTCGATTCCCTGCTCAACACCAATTTTCCGAATTTCTTACGGCACTACCTCTTTCGAGCTGCTGACAACACTCAAAGAGTAATAATTGTCCAAGAAAAAGCTTTTCAAATTTCGCCGTTTGGAGTCGGCAATAAACTGTAGGCCCCTTCTACTCGTGAGAAAACAGTAGCGCAAACTAGGGCCTGGTCCTTCTGTTGACTGTCGCGCCAAATAATTATTATTATTATTATCCCACTTGTGTGCGCCATCTTAGGCTAGGTCATCTTCTGTTGCGTTATTCCAATGGCTCTGATTCGAATACTTTTTGGGCCGGAGCAGGGGTATCCATACGCTCTACATGGCTTAGCCTCTTGAGCGTTGTATCCGAAGACGCTTGACCAGGCGCACGTGACTGTACAGCCCATAGACTTCGTCATTAACTCTTCTCCTCCAGATGCCATTTACGCAAGCAAGTCCACAAATCGCACGCAAAACTTTTCTCTCCAGGGTTTCTCATTCGTTTTTGGTAATATCTAAGTTTCCGCGCCATAAGTTAGGACTAAAGGACTGCATTCTAATAATACTTTTATTAACATCATATAGTCCACATTTTTTCTTTCGCATATTAATTTATGAGACTTACCACAGAGATGTCTGAACCCTTTTTAAATTTGGTCATTGTGCAAACCTCCTGTGTTCCCTGGTTTTAAGGGTTATATTTATCTGGTTATTATCTTCATTATGTAAAAATATTTTATTAAACCCTTAGACGTCCCAGAAACTTCAATTGCTTATTCAAATATCGACATTGAAGGAATATTGATTGTTGATTGATTTCGGAGAACTTATTCTTTTTCGTTTTTAAATAATTTAGGAAACAATTGAATCCCTTATGCGCATGCTTCCTTCTTCATACACTCCTTCTCAGTTTGTATTGTACATTTTTACTTCTGACTTTCTCTCTCTGTTCTATATAAGCAAATTTGTATTCATTTCTGTAGGTCAAGGCACTTCTTTTTGTCATAAATCAAATATTTATTTATTTGTGTCAAATGTTAAAACGAGATATTTGATATGGCTTGCTTAAGAATCATCTCCCCTTTCTATGCAGAAAGTTGCCAAAAAACTTTCGCTTAATATGCATACATGCTTCAACCACACCTCGACTCGCAGAATCATCTGAACAAATGTTGGTTCGGGTTAAGGTAATAATTCATTAGCACCAGTCAAAGATTTTGTGTTTGATGAGAGTCAGGGATGACCTCAAACTGAAAGGCTTTTTGACGCTTCCATTGATGACCTTGTTGAACTCACGCCTAAGTGATGTTTGCTTTACTAAATACAAATTTTATCGCGCCTATTAATAATTGAAGACGGTGATTGGGGCAATCATGATTGCCAAATATAAGAGACCTTTCAACTTATCAAAACATAAAATTGCGGAGCCCAAGAACAAAAGAAGAAAAGATAAATGCAGAATAGAAAGTTTTGATCATAAAGAATGGATTTTAATTCCGCCGCTGGTGTGCTGATTTATGGTGCAATTTGTGCGTAATTTGATTGCGCCAGTCGAACGTACCCCTTAAGCATCGGAACCGCTAATAATCAAGGGATCTATTCTTCGAAATCGATTAGAAATCGAAATTCAAGAGAGAAAAATCGATTACCTGTGGCCAGAAAGAGGAAAATCAGCTCAAAATTTGAATATTCACCCAGTCGCACAGCAAATGTCGCCATGAATCACGCCATGGTACAACAAAGGCGCTTGTCTTTGAAATTAGCGGTAAGTAATTGTCGCTAAGGCCGCTTGAAAACTGAAATATGCAAATCTGCCACAAGACGAACGTAATCAGTCCGTTTGCCGGCGGAGGGGATTTGAACTTCACTTGGACAACACGATAGACGCGCCGCGACGCCAAAGTTACGCAGCAAACAAAGCGCAGTGAGCAACGAAGAACGAACCGATGCATAATTTCGACTGAATATTCGATCGGTGATCACTTTTTAAGGTTAAAAGCCGATGATGAGAGTGGTGTCATCTTGAATGGGTTGAAATTAAAATTTTAAATTCTCAGAAATTCAGAGGTGGACTGGAGGCGCGTGATTTGTGTTTGGGAAGATTTTCTGGTTGCGAGGTGTGTTCACTTTCATTTGACAATGAAATTGTTAATTGGCAGGTGTCTTTCCCGCACGGGAACTATTTTGAAATGGAATCTGATCTCAGATGGCTGTACAGATACAATGAAGGGGCGATACGATGGGATGGTTATGAGAGCATTTAGGTAACCAGCTTCTGTTGACTGCACGATTTCCATGAGGTGGAATAGTGGTGTGTCTTCGAAAGACAGTCTATCGAATAGATTAAGTAACAATTGCATAATTTATGATGTGAAAGGTTTCTGCTTTGTTGTAGAACCATTGATTTGCCCTACAAAAATTTAATTTTCTAAGCCCTTGGCGGTTTTACGGTGATGGTCAGAAATAGGTTCATGATGACAATACCAAAATTCAGACATCCAAGGTAAAGAACAAAAGTTCGTCGGCGCAAAATACTCCATGTGGTAAATTTCTATAACTCTTCTGCGCTCAATGCGCATTTTTTAGCAAACACTGTTCAAAAGTGAATCAACTGGCGACGAACATGCTTTACGATGTCAAAGTCGAAATGCAGTCGTTAATCACCGTTTACCGCGTATAAGCCCCCAACAACACTCACTGTAACAAAAGACACCATAGGACGTTGGTGCCATATTTTACCTCAAAAATGTATTGGTGTTTAAGATTCGCATTCTCTGGCAAACAGCTTGTAATTTCTCTATCGTTTGGAAATTATATCTACGAAGCAGTCTCCTGAATTAAGAAATAGCTAGAAGTCACATGGCATTTAGTCAATCAAAAAACTTGTTTTGTGCTGATGTTCTGTGATGTTTGCATCCAGTACGTTGAGCGCAGCAGAACGGAACTATTCCCAACTACATCGAGAAGCCCTGGCTATTCTCTTTGCGGTGAAGAAATTTCACAAATATATGTATATACGGGTTGAATTTTGTAATTCAAAGCGACCATCAACCACTGCTAGCAATTTTTGGCAATGTCTGGTGCTGCGGCCAATAGACTGCAGCGATGGGCTGTTTTTCTGTCAATGTATTCGTACACCATCAAGTATAAGAAAGCAAAAGAAATGATGAATGCAAACCCTTTGTCACGTTTGCCGATCGGAGAAATAACTGATATAGAAATAGACAGCATAAATGCTTTAAGTGTATCGCAATTCCTCTTAAAGTTTGCCAATGTCAGGAAGGCAACCGCAACTGTACTAAACCATGTATTTCAGTGTATAATGTCTGATAAATAGCCAAGCGAGTGGCTACAGAGAGTGGCTGTTTGTTTTATGGAAAACGTTTGGTCATACCAAGAATACTATGCAAAAATATATTACAATTGTTGCATGATCAACACATTGATGTGGTACGTAGTAAAGCTTTGGCAAGGACAAATCAACACATTGATGTGGTACGTAGTAAAGCTTGTGTTGGCCAAATATAGACAAGGACACCGAGATGCATAATAAGGAATGTGATATATTTCAGCTAATTCAAAATGTCAAGCCAAAGAAACTTTGTAGCTGGCCAGATACAACTTTTCCGTTTAAGAGAGTGCATGTCGATTTATGCAAGTTAAATGGCAATCATCATTTTATAGTTTTTGATACATATTCTAAATGGATGAAAGCAATTTGTTTCAAATCTAGTACGTCCCAATCTATTATCGCAAATCTCAGAAGGGTATTTTCAACATTTGAGTTACCTGGTCAAATCGTCAGAGATAATGGTCCACCATTCAATTCAAAAGAATTTTTAGAGATTTGCAAACTTATAATAATAATAATTGTTGGCGCTACAGTCCAAAGGGGGACCAGGGCCTAGCTTGCTCATCAACTGCTCGTGTTGTGCGCGCTACTGTTCTCTCACGAGTAGAAGGGACCTACAGTTTTTTGCCGACTCCGAACGGCGAAATTTGAGAAGCTTTTTTAGACAGTTATTACTTTTTGAGTGTTGTCAGCAGCTCGAAAGAGGTGGTGCCGTGAAATATTAGAAAAATTGGTGTTGAACTGGGAGTCGAACCTAGACCCTTCGGCGTGTGAGCGTCGCACTCTACCCACTACGCCACGGAGATCACATTTTGCAAACTTAATGCAATAATAATTTTAAAGTCTCCGCCTTACCATCCCCAACCAAATGGAAGTGCAGAAAGGGCAGTACAAACCTTCACATTTGCATTAAAAAAAACAATGCAAGATTCGCGCAACAAGAATGATGCACGGCAAATTAGAATTGATCGGTTTTTACTTAAATATAGGACAACGCCAACAACGACGACAAATGTCTCGCCAGCGGATATGATCTTTCAGTACCAACCACGTACTTTATTACATGTTTTAAAAGATGGTAGCAAAAATAAAATAATGCATTTAGAGAAAAACAATGTGAATCTGTCATGAAAACTGTTGAAAACAGGGCAATTTGAATATGGGAAGAAGGAAAAGAAGAATGATGAGTTTAAGGAAGGTGAGAGAATTCTGTACAGAAATGTTTTCTCAAATATTGTTAAATGGATAAAGAGTATAATCCTAAAAAAAATAAGTAGTTATAGGTATTTAGTTTAAGTAAATTAAATTTAAGTAAATTTAAGTTTAGGTAAATTGTACAGAAAAGCAGGCGCATATTCACCAATTAAAACCACAGTACGTTGCTAAAGATCGAGAAGACATACTAATCGTTAAGTCTCAGATTTGAATTTATTTAGATTTTATTTATTGTGGCAATAGATTACATTTATGTGTTTGAATCTTACATTTTTAGAGATGCGGTCATATTACCTTACTACTAAAATATTAATACAAGTCCTTAAATGATATATCACAGATTAATTTGAAGGAAAAGCCACAAAAACCATCATGGGGCAAATGGGAATTGTGAGTGATCAGTTTAAGCAAGGGGAGCCTGATGAAGCAAAAGGAGAGAATGTATTTATAGGCATTAATCCAAGCAATAATAAATTTGAAGGTAAAAGCGGAATTATGACACGAAGTATGTCCAAAAGATTGGCAGGTTTGAATGTAAACCCAAAGTAAGTTGGGAGGAATGATATTTATGCATGTAATATTACTTAAGAGTCAGACACTCTTTACTGGGTTACTCTCTTTGTTAAGTGATCTAGTTTTAAGTATGTTCATTACGTTCAATTCCGTTAGTCTTAGTTAGCGCACGTCAATCCAGCAGTTCCATTAAGAATAGTTGGAATACACTACACTGGGCCATTATATTACCATACAGTAACCTTCATTTGGGCTTTCCAAAATAAAACCAAAAGGCACTTCTGTGGTAAGGAGCTTAGTTTTTTAGCTTCCAACACGTCAGCGCCAAACAGCCGCCACCTGATACGAGAAAAGGCGAGACATTGACAAAGAAAGTGCTTTTGAGTGTCTTCATGTTCTCCACAGGCGTCGCAAAGGATGCCATGACTAAGCGAAGGTGAAGTGTCCAGATTGTACGCCGACAAGTCGACACTCTTTTCTGTGTAAAGTTAATAAAGAAGCCGCGGATTTCTGGCTGACGTTCGGTAGCATGCACTTGTACAGCCAGTATCATGAAGAGTCATGCTATCATTGGTTGTGCTGTTGGAACACCCAACCGCCGATGGAAGCCCTAACCAAGGATGCGGGTAGTCCCAAGGTGGGTGCGGGCCCTACGAATGTCTCTTTTGAACCTTGCCTACCTTTTTATTTGGCAATTTCGTTTTCCATGACCCCGTAATGTCCCGGGATCCAGACAAGTCTTAGCGAATTGAGTCCGCCGACCATATTAAGAGAAGACTTGTATTCCTGGACTCTCTTGTGAGTGGTTAAAGGGTTGACCCTAAGCACAGCTTGGCTGTCGGTACAGACACAAATACTTCGCCACTTCCACCTATTCTTCGCAATATAGTTGGTGACCATTAGGATCGCGGACGCTTGCCCTTGTTGGAAGACCGACGTGAAATTACCTAAGGAGATGTGAAGTCTCATTTTTTCATCTTCGCCGAAGACCCCAGCTCCAAGTTCTGTTCAGTTTCTTGCCTGCGTCAGTCTAATACTTTGTATGAACGACGCATCTGTATCATTGTTGACCCTTGCATCACGTGGCATGTGCATGAGTGTCATAGAAGATGCGGTGCGCGAGGCAATCAACTCTCCACTGCGAGTTTAGCAATTCCTTTGTAGTTGAGAGATGGCGTTGATGATGTGGATGTCAAGCTGATGGAGATTAAGCAGTGCATCAAGAGCAGAGCCGGGCTTGCTAGGGAAAGCCCCTGTGAACCCGAGACAGACCGTTCTTTGAACCTTGGTGAAAGAAGCCTATTCCACCAAACGACTGATGCATATGAGAGAATATGTTTTATCATTGCCGTGTAAATCCACATAGATCCTTGCGGTAGATCCACACAGATCCTTGCGGTAGACCCACACAGATCCTTGCGGCCCAAGGTTTTCTAAAACCTCCCTTACACTGCCAGAAGACTGGCAGCGCCTTGGAGGTTTTTATCTCAATGTGTATTTTACAATAAAAGTTTTTTTTATTCAAGACAGAATCTTAACATTTGGCTTCATTGCCAAGTGGAATGATGACACCTCTAAGTACCAGTCAGATTCCTCCTTCTCGTAAAAGAAACAACCTCGGTTTTAAGAGGATTGAATGAAAGCCCATTCTTAGTACAACAGAGATCGATCAAGGGCCGCCTGTCCACTTGCACAAACGGCCGTAAGGCATGTTCCGCTGACCAGTTCGGCTTAATCATCCGCGTAAGCCTGGGATAGGTGTTAGATCTCTTTAAGGCGGAAGGCAGAGAGTCGACCAGCATTGTCATAGGAGAGGCGACATGATGCCATCTTGGGGACAGCCCCTGTTTACTCCCAACAAAGCAAACCCCGACCCCGGTTTGCTTAGTGATATGGGTCAAGGTTATTACAGAATCAGTGATTTTATCAGAAATTGAGGCCTAAATCGTTATTGAAAATGGGTTTATCTGATCCTTCCTTCCTTTGCAACAAGTTCAATTTTGGGATTGTTAGTCGGAAATTTAGGGCAACAAATTCCTTGATAAAGCTGACACGGGCGTTGTCTTCAGTGGTTTCCCCACTCATTTTTAACACATTGCGATTGGCTGGCAGAATTTTCAAGGAAGAAATTTTGTTCTACACATGAAACGTAGTCGTTCGTTGGATTGCCGGAAGCAAATGAGCATTGAGGTTTTTAAAAAATGGCTTTCATCTTTTCATATTTCATGAGATCTGGTCTATCCTTGCAGTTTGAAGGAAAGTAGTAATAGTAGATTTTTTTTTCTAAAAGTCTCAAATATTTCTGTTTATTTTCAAATAAACAACGATTGCACGTCAAGTAGACATCCAAACTTCTATTAAAATTAAATTATCACTCCAGACAGTTTAGACAAAAATTAAAAGTGAATAACTTTTAGTCCACATACCAAACTTTATAACTAAACCTGTACAATTCACCTTTATGGGTTCACATTTTCCTTTTCACAAATTCCAACTCGAAACAAGTTGCTGTTACGTACCTTATCCAACTTTATTTGCCCAGTCTATAAAAGAGAGAAGCTCATTAAGTTCTCCTCACCCAAGTTCTCTTCACAACATACGCATAAACCACCCAGACTTACCGTTAAATTATACAATAATTACTTAACCTGTACCTCTATGAATGAACGCACTACCGTTTCTAAAACCTCTGTCAACCTTCAATTCGTGCTCATCTCATCTGGATTCTCTCGTCTTATTTTCTTCAGCTTACCTAGTTTCCCAACAACAACAACAACAAGCATTTATTTTTTTTTTTTTGCATTCATTATCATTGCAGATGTGCAACAAAGAACAACACCACGACAAACATCAACGATAGCAGCAACACGTAGTAAATTGAAGCAGCATTGAACCAACCAAAGACAACGAGCAAAACGAAGACGACGAGGAAAAAGAGAAGACGACGAAAAAGAAGAGGAAAATGTTTATCCACAAATTGCCTTTTATCTTGTTAATCCATCAGCAGTTCTTCTGTTCCATTGGTTGGGCATTAAGACCGACAGCTACAACATCATCAGCACCTCCGTTGACGCCATTAGTCGCATCCTCAGAGGCTACGCTGCTTACAACGAACCTTCTAATCGCGGCACCTTATCAGCAGTTGAAACGGTCGGCTACCGATTTTGATGCAACCACTGCCACGGGATCAGGTGTTGATGATGCTCCGGCCACAGGGAGCGCAGCCAAGTCCTCGTCGGCGTTCAAGAACGCCAAGAACAAAGTGGTATCCGTTAAGACAAATTGCACGCGGGATATGTTCGAGATGCGTATCGACTTGAGTAAGAATTTTCGTGGTCTGTTGTACGCGAAAGATTTCCCGTTCGAGTGCCGCGCTCGGGGGACGCACCACACGAATGTGACTCTCAAGTTGCCCACCTCGGGGTGTGGAGTGCGAACTGAGCCAAAGGCAGACGGCAGTTTGGAATTGTCGGTTAAGGTGATGATACAGAATGATGAGAAGTTGCGTCAGAGTTCCGATATTCTGAAGAGGGTGAAGTGTGTGCTGCCACCAAACGCGGTGGGCATGAGTGTGCTGAATGGAACGGGAAAAGGGGCAAGGTGAGAAAAAAGAAAAAAAAAATTGAATGCCGAAACCCGGGATTGAACCGGGGACCTTTAGATCTTCAGTCTAACGCTCTCCCAACTGAGCTATTTCGGCAGGTGGAAATCTAGTTGTTTAATATGGAATTTGTTTTTGTGTAGGAATGGCCGCATGCGAACGATTGAAGATGGTTCCACAACAACGCCCCGAGTTCGAATTTGGCTTGAACTTGGTGGCCCAGATGGTTCTGGAGCGGTGGAAGTAGGTCAACCAACCACACTCACCGTACGGGCGGTTGTTCCCGGTACTATGGGTGTACGAGTTGTAGACTGTGCGGCGTTAGACGGGTTGGGAGAATCAACACAACAGTTACTGGATGATAGAGGATGTCCGATTGATGAGCAAGTAAGTGAAGCAGTTTTAAGCTAAATTTAATTATTGGACAGTAGCTCAAATAAATAATTTGAATAAATAATTTGACCGAAAAAAGTACGGACTTACTTCTTATTGCGGGAAAAATAATAAAGTATCAGCCAAGGCCAAATATAATATTTATAGAAAGTGAGAAACAATTTCGATCGCATTTATTCGAATCCAAAGTCTGAAGGTGCTGCACTCTACAGAGGGAGTCGTTCACTGAAACAACAACATTGCAGCTTTCCCAATTCTTTTGTAACTGATACATACGCTTTAGAAAAAGGTGATATGAGGAGAAAAGGATGAATAACTAAAAGCATCACTTTCGCATAAAACTTAACGACTTTAGTACTTTAATGCATTCGAAAGCTCGTTAATGCTAACCGTTATCTGTTAAAGCAGAAAAAAATCGCATATTTATGAATATGTATAAATGTCAACATGAGAGTATTGAAATGCGTATGAATGTGCAAAGCACATGACAAGTTTCATTTTTGTGCCCCTTTATCATTTCACACGCTTGTTTTCTCTCAGCGCTAAACTGTCAACGGCCGTGTAAATAAATTTATGAATTCAGATTCTCGCAAGACATTTATGGTTTCCTTTGTCGAGGTTTTCATTTGAGTGACAGCAATTACTTTCTTGCGGCCCTATAATGCCTCTTCGTACATTGCTCGATCAACTCGTTATATTTCTGAGAATCAGCTTTGGCTTTTAAAAGAAATACCTGTTGTCTATTTGATTATGCAAACAAATGAGCAACTCAGCACTTACAAGTTATTCCTTCTCACTAATCTTTAATCTTTCTTATAAAATTTGTTGTCTAGGTCAATTCTGACGGCTTGATTTGAGTTTTAATTTTTCGAATTTTTAAATTGTTTGCTAAAATACAAGCCAGGGGGTGAACAGCAGAATAAATAAAAATTTCATGTAGAATTTGATAGGTAACAAGATCATGCGGTATAACAAATAAATTTCTTTATTTCGAGGACAATATCTGGTAAAATATAAAGTTGGTATCTAAATGTGTTCTTTTTTTTTTGTTATTCTAATTTACTCCGAAGAGGCTTTTGCTCTGACAACATAGAACAACGCAATACTTAATTGTTTATTATACGTTTCAAAAAAGGCCAGGCACAAAATGACTCACACAACAAACGTGGTTTGTATTCTGAGAGATATCTTCATAGGCCTAGGTTATTGTTGGTTGAGTTAGATAAGAACTTCATATTGCAATTTATTCAGTGCGACACTCACGCGCCGAAGCTCCCAGAACCGGCTAGAAACCTCGCATTTTCTCGCCACCACCTCACTCGAGCTGCTGATCACAATCAAAGAGACTGTCTAAGAAAAAAGAACGAAATTTATTTTCAGTTAAATTCAAGGATTTTCTTATTAATTTATATTCATTTTTCTGCGAATTTCCACTTCGCATATCCTATAATAGATTTAAAAATATACTTATAAGTAAATGAAGAAAACTTTTAAATCTATTAGGTTTTTTCGTTTTAAAAGACATTGTTATATCTTTTAGAATTATGCATCTTACCGAGCTTTTTTTATTAATTCCTTATGATTTGTTTTTCGTTTATTATAATAATTTAATACACAAAAAAAACCCAAAATCGAACTGCTAACGAATAGCGTAATAGAGTTCCAACACCACAAACCACCTTTAGCTGGTTTGCTCCCGGCACTAGACACTATTCACCCTTTCCTTGTAAAATTTTGATTTTCATTTGTTCAAGACCACATGTCTCAAATCCAGAAGCAAACTGTTGCTTCTTACTAACACATACGCACATACAAAATGTTATCCTCCCGAATGAAACTCCTCCTTCCTTAAGTGAGATTCCGTTGGTTTCACCCCTAAAGAAACAACAGCAAAATAATCTAAAACAACCCTAACACTGTGAACTGCACACGACTATACCGTAAACGCTGGTGATTATGGGAAAGAGAGTGTGAAAGAGAGACACCGATATCACAATTAAAATTAACTGACAGACAATTCCCTTGTTCACCCTGTTTCTGAAGAATTATAACTGTTCCAACCAAAAATCGGGAAAATGTCGAAATTCTAATTTTACAGCTTCCAATTGTTTGTCGTTTGCTGCTTTGTTCCTTCAAAATACTTCTGTTCGCAGCTCACTGTATGAAATTAGAAATTCGTTTATAAGTTAAACTAATCTGTGATTCTTTGCAAATTTTCCTTGATTTAGGGATTTTTGTGGAATTCGGTCTAGACTGCACCGAGCTAGCAGTGAAAACCAATGAAGGGACAGAAACACGCCGCTTCCGCGTTGCATACTCAGGGCTTCATTTGACAGTGTTGTTTATTACGTATGTATAAGTTGTTCATAACAAAATTGAGCCTACTCTCAACAAAATATCCTAAATAACCGTCAATTTTGTGAATGAAATGGACAGACTCTCATCTTTGTTCAGTAGACAACTGACAATTTTGTGAATAGAATGGACAGACTCTCATCTCTGTTCAGTAGACAACAGACAGGGTTTTCGTTATTGGCAGAAACCAATAAGGAACAAATAGAAGAACAACAAGAAGCAAATGTTACATACAATGCTACATATATAAAACGCTGTCAAAATCAAGTCAAGGGCGGGAGAAAAGAGAGTTGGCTGTCTACTTACTGATTTATTACACAGTTGAAAAAATTAAAAGTTTCTCGTGTTTCCAAATTTATTTGTACATTTTTTCTGTTTCTTAAAATAATTTTTCTGATTCATGATCAATTTGATACTGCTATGTCAGAAATATGTAAAAAAAAAAAACACGAATCTCCCCGACGGGGAATTGAACCCCGGTCTCCCGCGTGACAGGCGGGGATACTGACCACTATACTATCGAGGATTGTTGAAAATTGGTGAGCAAAGCGTGGATATAACATTTTTGTATATTTTATGGTAACTGAACTTTTTAACAATGATTGTTATCAAATGAATGATACGGGTATCAAATATAAGTGTGTTCCATTACTTTCTGTAATAAAATCAGAAATCTGTCATTTGTGAAGGAATGGGGGTTAATCTCTCTTAGAAAATAGGAAAGTACGGGAACGCGTCTAAACTAAATGTGTAAAGTATGTCATTAAGAAATGTCAAGTCCACTTTTTCGCTACTGAAAAAATCATTAAATTCATAATGGCATCTAGAATAAAGTCGGGATCTCTACTTATGTACATTTTTTTATTTTATTTTTATTTATTTTTAGTTTTTACACTTTAAAATTTCGGAAGTTCGAAGAAAATATTTTTGAAACTCAATTTTAATATGAAATACTTACAATTTTTACCAATCTAAAACAAAAACTAATTCTTCTTCTTGTGACGCTACAGTCCGGGGTGGACCTGGGCCTCAACCAACATGCCTCTCCAGCCAGCACGATCTTTCGCCAGCTGTCTCCAGTTGCGCACTTCAAGTTGGTTGAGGTCCTTCTCCACTTGTGTGCGCCACTTCAGTCTAGGCCGTCAGTCTGGCTCGGATTCAAAAACTTTTTCGGGCCGGAGCAGTGGTGTCCATACGCTCTACATGGCCTAGCCATCTTAAGCGTTGTATCCGTAGACGCTTAACCAGGCGCATGTCGCTGTACAGCCTATAGAGTTCGTCATTAAATCTTCTCCTCCAGATGCCATCAACGCAAACAGGACCAAAAATCGCACGCAAAACTTTTCTCTCGAAAAGACTAAGGGCTTCCTCATCCGCCTTTGCTAACGTCCAAGATTCTGCGCCATATAGTAGGACGGGAATGATCAAGCTGTTATATAAAGCTAGTTTAGTCCTTCGAGAGAGGGCTTTATTACTCAATTGCCTCTTGAGCCCGAAGAAACAGCGGTTGGCAAGAGTGATTCTGCGTTTGATTTCGGTACTGATGTTGTTGCCCTGTTTACCGCGGAGCCGAGGTAGACGAAGTCCTTAACTACCTCGAAGTTTCTTCTGTCTTCTTCTGTGACGGTCTGTCCAAAACGTCGATGTTGTGTGTCCATTCTTGATGGCAGCATGTACTTAGTTTGGCCCTCATTTATCGCCAGACCCATTTTAGCCGCTTCCGCTTCAATGCCAGCAAACGCCTCATTGACGGCTCGCTGTGTTCGTCCAATCACGTCAATGTCATCAGCGTAAGCTAACAATTGAACTGACTTCTGGAAGATCGTGCCTCTGGTGTTGACTTGTGAGTTACGCACCATCTTTTCGAGGATGATGTTAAAGAAGTCACATGACAGTGCGTCGTCTTGTCTAAAACCTTTTTTGACATTGAAGGTCTCGGTGAGTTCGGTAAAACAAAAACTAATGCCAATTCCAAATCGAATGTCCTAACATAAGAGTGAACAGGAAAACAGAAAAATTAACATAACACTCCCTGGAAATCATACAACGTGATGCTAGACTTACGTTTAAGTAGTGTATTACCGTTTTTGAGAGAACTTCTCGGCTAACGACTGAGAACAAGCAAATTAACTTGAAAGACAGCCTTTACACCTATTATTTTCTGTACCACTGTATATAGCCTTGTTGTGAAATAACTCAAATTTAAGGGAATTCTACAAAATATTAGCGCATTTTTTTACAATGCTTATGCTCATAAAACAGCTCTTACTCTCAACTGTGACAACGCAATTAATTTTCATCTGAAATTCCAGAATTAGAATCTGGGTACCGCTCACATTTTTGGTGCAAAAATGCAAAATTTTTATTTGAAAATCTAATTCGTCTAGAAGATCGTGTTGTTGCGGAAGAAAAAAAGAATAAGTTGAACAGTAGGGAGCAGTAGAAAGAAAAAATTCTTTTCGATTAAGGCTTTTGACGAATTGTTTGCTGTTTATAGCAGTCTTTTTTATTACATGAAAAACGCATTGTATCTTATTTAATTCCGTGGCCCCGACCCACCAAAGAACAAAGAGTAAGGCAAAGTAAGAGTAAAGGCAAAGAAACATCAAAGTAAATATTATTTACAGATGTAAAAGACTCGATCAGCATGAAGAAAAGAAAAAAACAATTCCATTGCACTTCTATTCAGGAAACCGATTCATAACCTGAAACCTAGTAAAACTCAGATCTTAAGCTCTTTACATCAAATGTACACAACCAAATGGGTGATTCATTGTCATTCTCAAATAACACGCTTGATTCGTGTGGCAAGTCACCACGGAAAGAGTCACAGCACAACAGTTTCTCCAAATTTGTTAGTCTTATTACGAAAATCAGGGTTCTGTAAGAACTTTTTTCATAGGATTCGAGGAACTGACGGTGCGCATAATCGGTCTACTGGAATCGTTATTGCCAATACTAACCCCAAATTTGAGTCCCAGTTTAACAGACCACGCAAAAAGTCCCGGGACATGAAGGGGGCGCCACTAACAAAAATGTATTATTTATATATTATATATTTTTTGTTAATGACGCTCCCTATATGTCCCAGGCTACATTTGTGGTTCAGACAAGAACGGTTAGATCATATCCAACCAGAATGGATGAGACTTTAAGTGCTATAGTTAAGAGTTGATTGATTCGACGTCGGTACGTTGGGTTGCCGTATTTGATGTTTTTGTTGGACCTTAGCGCAAAAGACAGACAATTTAAATTTGCGTCATATTTTTAGTAAACGAGCTCTGGAAGAACTGTGTAAAAATCGGGTTTCTAATCGCGGAATTTTCGTTAGTGATGAGACCCATTATTGGGTCAACTGATTCTGATAAGCAAACCGATGATTACCATGAGCTACCATACATTCCTTAAAAACAAGAGTATGGCTTAGAAGCTAGTGGAATCATTCTCCTATATCACTTCAAAAGCGAGGCAAATCAGAATGTAACTGTCAATGGTAGGGCTTATCGCGGCATGTAGATAAACAGACTATCAGCTGTCTCAAATTCAATTACATAGTCTCGTTTAGCTCTGGTTTCGACAATTTAGGGTGTCGAGGAGTATTTTTGGTGAGCACTAAATACGAGTAGCGTGTAATTCTTTTTCGAGGGGCGGACACGTCAAATACGATTAACCCTTCTATACATATTTTCGTTTACTCGATCAGTATTAAAAAGCTTAAGCAAAGGAAGTGGAGAACTACTTTCTTCATGAATGTATGTATATTCCGTAAATTGACCAGCCTGCCTTTTGATGTTGTACTCTTACCATTTAATGAGTGCAATAAGTGAACAAGTTTTTTGTTTCCTTTTTGAATTCAATTTGTGGATTGTTTTTCAGTTAACGTCCGCATTGCCAGGGAATTTGAAAAAGAAAATTATAAGCTTTTTTTTCCAATGGCATTGCACTTAAAAACACACAATGCATTTTTGCTTTACGTGTGAACCTGCTTGAGAAGTCATTTCAAATTACTTCTTCTTTCGATTCATTTTCACGCATTCAATCTCAACCACACATACGGCCGAAGAAAGTGTTGTATAGTAAATATTTTAATGGTTGCCCGGAAGCTCTGACTGGCATCGGAAGTTCGGAATTTTTCAATAGGAAACAATGCACTGCTGGCGCCCGTGAAGATACACATCTGCAACATGATGAATTGGAGGCAATTTGTCGAAGACGCAATGCCAGCCGTGAAGATTTCTAATTTTATCGACTGTGAAGTAGCATCTTGTGTGTCTGTCCGTGTGTTGAACGGTTAAGGGGAAGATTATCTAATCGGACGCGAGGAAACACAAGAGCGGTATTTTTCAATATATCAGCTGTAGTTCCGGTAAATTTGCATATGTCAACGGTTTATAAAGACAACCAAGTTGAGAGAATAATAGGGGAATATTACGTAAATGATGTAACACAATTGAGAGGCATGACCTCAAGGTATGTCAAACGATTTGTCTACAATTAACAAAGAGCATTTGGAGATAAAATATCAAAAGACAGTATTTCCTTTGATAATCTAATTTCCAAATAGATACATTTATGCGTGAAATGTTTGTCGTTAAACGCTGAAATCTACTGCGTTTCGTTATCTTACCCAATTCGAATTAAGTTGTTGATCTACAAATTTTTTGTAACTTTCGTTACGGTTCAGTTTTATGTCCTATAAACATGTTAATGACTGTTTAATTTCGATGGGGTTTCGATATCAATAGGTCACTCTAATTAATTTCAAATGTAAATGTTTACTAATCACATTTCCCGAGTCATTATAAATGTGAAAATATCTGCAAGGGGAACTTTACCCTGTATTACATACCAACATTACAAATACACCCGCATTTTCCCAGGCTTAAACGGTTTGGTTTTGAACTTCTATTTTGACGAATCAACAGTACAAGAGGCGAATCAAAATATTCTAAGTACACATTTTTGATTTATGTATACACCGACGGACAAAGGAATAGGACCACTGAACATCATTTTAACTTTCATAAAAAGGGAAGGAAATACCATTACCAACAAAGAGAAATATGCAAACAGACATCATATTAAATTTTATTTAAATGAGAACAGGGTAAATGTTAGATGTGTTTTGTACTGCTCTTATTGCTTTGTCCATAACTGTAGACATTGTTCCGGACATGAGAAATTTGGAGGACGCAGTGTACCGGTCGTGATGAACGAAAATATGCCAATGTAATATCCAACTTCCATTTAAGAGATGAAGTATTTAGAGATGCTTTCCACCTTAAGGTGAAGATTGTCAAGAGTGAAGTCGCTATTACAGAATTGGTACGCCTTCATTTAAATTAAGCTACTACTTTAGAATGACACAGATATTGTAAGAAAGGAAGCAAGCCCCTTTCATACTTCAGGTGTAAGAAAAAAAGGAAGATTGGATGATCCCAGGGTGAATTCCTCCATCTGAAGTCAACGATATTGTGTACCGTTTCAAATAAGAACCCAACTTCAGACATCCAACAAATAGCAGTTTTATAGGAGAATTTAATAACTTTGAAAAATGTTATAGCATCGATAATGCCTTACTTCTGCCTTTGTAACCTTACATAACCTCCACCTACATGCGTAATCCGCTATCCAATCCCTCTAAAATATTTTCGTTACATATTCGCTGAAGTGACAGATTAGTATAAGTAAATTCCAGTCATCCTACGTTCTGTCTAATTTATAGGAAGTCGACCGTTCTTATAAACTTTATTGCGTCCCCAACAGTGATGTGCCTCTGCACCAACCGTGTGACCTACATTCTCACCTATCCCTCTATACTATCGTTCTGACAGATTTAAACGTGCACATCTTCATTCACACACACACATATGTATATACACAAATGTTCACTCATTCGCAGAATTTCGCCGCTACTTAAATATTCTCAAGCACCACGAGATAAATTCGTTTTCTAAAATTTTAAATAAATATTCACAACCACGGGGCATTTCACTCTTCGCCAATCGCGATGACCTCCAAACTTACTCAGGCTTAAGATACAACTTGTACCTGCTTCCCGTCACACCGCCAAGTAGAATAATTAATGTCGCCCCGAATCATAAATAAACTTATAAACGATGACCTGAACCCAGTGAAACAAAAAAAAATCAAAAGTGAGAATAAGAAACCACAGCAGCACCCAGAGATACATGTACAAGGCAGAACTGACGGATATACAAGAGAAGAAACAAAAACAATTTGTTTTAGAATCAGTAACCGTTGTGCGGACCATCAGAAGCAATTAGTAAAGGAGGGTAACTGTTATGGATAATGACATTGCGGGGCAGGGAGCGCTGTGTATCTGGCCGCTAAAGAGGGAGATCTTTCGACCTGGTTGATGACGCCTCTGAGGTGCTGCAAAGCAATTGGATTCAATTTGTGTCTGCAGAGCGCCAGCACTCCCCTTAGCTGGCTAGATGCCTGAGAAGACGTTTGACTTTAAATGAGACCTGCTCCTATGAAAGATGAATGTGTTGAAAAAAAAGCTCGCTTTCAACGGGGTCAGAGATGAAGAAGACGGTTCCGTATATCGGTCAATCTTCATGGGAGTTTCATGGAAGGCGGACTGTACGATTATGTTTTGTTTTCTATGAATGCAGTGAAAGCTGAGATCTTTGCAAAAATAATTCAAACTGTTCTTTATTAAAATATGCGAAAATTTATAACATGAAACTAAGGATGAAGGTATCAATGTGCAAACAGTCAACTTGTCAATTTCTAAGAATCAATGCTTTTCGAATGTTCACTGGTTTTGAATGTTTGTTGTTTTTCTTATTGCTTATCGATTCCAAATTCGAAAAGACCGTTCAAGTTTCTTCCAAATTTTTACCAAAATTTCCCTCTTCCCAAATATTCCCTTCTGACATCTTGTGTGACATCAAACGAGTTGCCAAATGACATTAGCCAGTGTTTATCCAGACTTATCAATCACACAAATTCATATCTTTTTATTGATGAATACATTATGCTCCTCAAAGATCTCTTCGGGTGAAAAATTATTTTTTTATAAAAGGCAAATAAGCAACTATGATTGCAATAAAGCAATTACAAGATATACTCAATATACCTTCAATGATTTTTGCAAGGAAATTGATTTCAGCTTGCCACATTTTGGGTTTGAATATGAAATAGGTACTTTTTACATTTCCTCTTAATTTGCATTGTATTATCAGGCGGCCATAGTCCCCCAGCAAAAGCAATACTTACACAACGTAGTGTTCTCTGCGCTGTGATGGATATAGTGAAGAGTATACAAAAAAATGTATGTTTCGAGTTCACTCTCCAAATCGCATTTCTTGATATATTGTATAATAATAGACATTTAGGTAAAATTACCACTGAAGCGTTTACCAAATACAGCTTTCAGTTTTCCCAAAACATATGAAAGAAATACTCTTATTACAAAACTAAGCCTATCAAAAAAAAAAAGCACTCATCTCCCCGACGGGGAATTGAACCCCGGTCTCCCGCGTGACAGGCGGGGATACTGACCACTATACTATCGAGGACGACGATAAACTTGTGCGTAAAAGAAGTACAAAACGTAGGCTGAATCTTTCATCCAAGTGGCGGACAAATGTTTTTCAGTGTATACTTAGCAAATGCACCGTTGGCTCTTTATGTGGGTTAATACATTTTCCGAAATTACGTTAGAACATTTAGTTTCACTACAAAAGTTCTGTTTACTTTAAGGGTACAACCTGGATATGCCAAATCTAAAGGACACCATACAATTTTTAAATCAAAGGACATATGTTGATCGATAAAATTAGGGTTCCGTATTAAACTATTTTAAGATTCGTCAAATGTTTTGGTAAATATTTCGAATACTATTTCCTTGTTTCTTGAAGCAAAATGTACTTAATAGCAATGGATTTACATTTTTACTTTGACAGTCATGTGCCACCTACAGAATTTTCTTCGGCAGAAATTCGTAGGAAGGGGAAATATTTTACTCTCTCATTAGCGCCTTTTGAGGATTTTTCGGCGAATATCGTAGGCATTCGTACGATTCAGAGCAATTGGAACAGACCTGTTGTCTACAAATAACGTGATCGTTTAACCAAAGATATGGAAGTACCTTTCTTCTTCTTTAACTTTTTGAAAAAATGTACAGATCTTTTGTTTTGCACTGTACTTTCACTTAATTTCAATTGAATTTATCATAGCAAGTAAAAAAGCAAACACTGTCAAATTTACAGCGAAAATATAGTGAATAAAGCAATCAAAATTATTTCATGTGCATTAAATAAATCGAATAACAAAGCAGTTTGTTGGTTTCTTGCTTTTATATAAATTTCCTTCTGGTAGGATTAACATATTGCGATATATATACATATGTCTGTTCCAATTGATTTGTGTACAGAAATCCGTAGTTTAGTAGTTTGGGTAAATTGGTAACTCTACCGAAAATTCTGAAACGACTTTTCGTAGAAATTCGCTATCGGACATATGAAATGTCAGAGGTTTTTTTATTTTCGATTTGACAGTCATCTGCTGCCGAGCTGCTGCCCACAGTTTTTTCTTCTGCAGAAATTCGTAGGGAATGGAAATATTTCTCTCTCTCTCGTCTAAGAAAAAATCAACAAATGGAACGCTTTTTCCTAGTTTTTCGGGCAAATTCGTAGACATTCATAGCAATTCAGAGTAATTGGAACGGACCTTATAAAGCATTTCAATAAGTGCGTTCACTGTGTCGTTTTAGTTCAGTTTTGTTGAGATTTTACTATTGCCTTGTTTATACACAGTTTTTATTCTAAATTGAGAACTAATGTAATAATTGAATTTATTGCTACTGACTTTGAATTGGTCTTATTGTAATTTTTAAAATCATTTTTAGTATAAATAGAATTAACAGAGACAGAGATACATACTTATGATAAACACTGCATCGTTTTCCAACTATTTGCACACCAGAAACCAATGAGGGAGGAGCCGGTCGAATGAATCGCTAATTCCCCGAATTGGTTTCCGTTTTAAACATTTTGATGACATTTCATCTTCATTTTTAAACAAACAACAAAAATTGGTTTTAATATATCTAACTAAAATCATTGAAAACAGATTTTAAAAATTATATATG
Organism: Eristalinus aeneus; assembly: GCA_955652365.1. Classification (NCBI taxonomy): domain Eukaryota; kingdom Metazoa; phylum Arthropoda; class Insecta; order Diptera; family Syrphidae; genus Eristalinus; species Eristalinus aeneus. The sequence continues at coordinate 79,029,639 of OY019132.1, forward strand.
TAGCGGGCTACGGATATAAACAAATAAAACAGAATAAAAATTAAAAAAAAAAAACAAAATAAAATAAAATCAATGAAATTTAGAATGATTGAATTTAGTGGAATGCGTTGACTTTCCGCTTTCTCGGCTGTAATTAAAAAAAGGGAGCAAAATATTAGGAACCATTGCAAAATTAATAAATAAAACGAAAACACTACACAAATTTGCAAAAGCACACATTAGATTGTCTAAAAAATTTGCTTTGTAAACTGAACAAAAGAACAATCTTTTGATAAACAAATAGGAAGAAACACGCCAAAATACTATAATAACGCAGAAAAAAATAATCTTTTCAGCTTTCCACAGCTTCTTACGAATTTAATCTTGTAACCAGAGACCAATAGGTCTCTTATTGGTTTCTGCTTGTAACGCGATGTATACATGATCAGGGATAAAAGAAGAAGGAGATGCATAGCTTCATGAACTTGACGTTTATTTAAGAACTGTTGTTGGGTATCGGCTTATTTTCGAAACGTCGTCAAACTGAATCAAAACGCGGAAGACGTGAAAGTTCATTAGTCTCTGAACATGTTCCATCACAAATTTGTGTCAGATTTGTCTTCTTCTTCTTCTTAAACATGGGAAGCGAAAAACATTTTTCCTGGCGGATAGTTTCACTTAATTCGCACTTTCAAAGTATATTCTGCATACATTACAGTTTGTCTAGAATCCTTAGGACTCTGCAATTTACAAAGAAAAGTTATGACTTGTGACATGTACATATCTGGGATGAGAAATTCGTTTCCCTGACATATGTCAAACTTAACATAAAACTTAACATACTCTAGGGCATTTCACACCCTTCATCATTATATTTTATATTCCAAGCTAATCTTATCTCACGGAATTCATGTTCGGGTTGCATCAGATCATCACGTAACAACCGCCCATATTTGCTGCACATCCCCAGACAACACTCAAAGAGGCGGCAATCCGCATAATGAGGGATACGGTGAAAATCTTAAAACAATAAATATAATGAAAAGCGGAATCGGAATTGATCGCGATTAAGAAAATTAACTCGGTTATGACCGCAATTACACATCACCTCCATCCAGTCGACAGGGCTGCGATCCAGCCGGCCGGGCAGCAGCCAAACAATCAGACTGGGAGGCGTTGTATTTCAATTGTTCGACGTTGTCTGTGCATGCGGCGGCAGTTGTTGTGGCTGCGTCGCTGTCGTGTGAATCTTCTCGTCTCAGTGAAACCGAACTGAACGCATCCATTCACTGAGATGTGGTGCGCTGATTATTTAACAAGAAATTCACTTGGCTGTATAATTAAAGTTATGCTTATTAAATCATGGCTTGCTTTAATTGCATTACACCGCCAACGCGCGCTCGAAAGAAAGTTCACTCAACTTAACCAATTTATGATTCACTCAGATAGTATGTGACGCCCCGTATGCAGATGAATACAAGTGGAAGGCTTTTTTGTAAGCATGAGCTGGCCTAAACAGTCATTAGCGTGATATCTGGTAATGTAAGACGTAATGAGTGTGTAGGCAAACGATTTGCTTGATGGGTTGCAATAAGGGCATTTGCATGCGACTGCTAATTGTTGATGGAAGTTTGAGACAGATGACATTGCATCTTTTCATCTCTAATATCTAGAAGACATTTAGAAAGGACTCGTTTAAGACACCGACCACCGTAGGAGGCTTGTGGTTTATAAAGAGTGAGTTTTGTGGGGGAAGAAGTTTACTTACTGCATTCTAACGTTCCGCAGGAGGTTCTCACATCTTTCGTTTCAAAACTATTAAAACTTTTCAATTTTATAATATATAATATAAAGTAAATTATAATTTGTAATTTAATAAAGAAAGGAGACCCACAGCTTCTTCGTCTCCCACCCTTCGATTCCATTTAACAGGGTTATGACTCGTCCATATTAAAATATACTAATATTCTGCAACAATTCGTAAATAACCGTTAAGTTCGTAAAGACCCAGAGAAAATCAGCAGATCGATCAGCTGTTAAGCTGTTCCTTCTTAGTTCATCTCTAGTAAGGCCTTTGGAATTTTTGTCTTTTAGAGATTTTGGACTGCAGAGCCTTATGGTTTGAAGACTTTGACAATTTAGGACTTTCATGAATTGTAGAATATAAAAATATTGCGGAAAGATTTCAAGCTTCTGAGAATTTGCATTGATGACGGTACATCCTGTTTTCACATAAGAATACGACGGAAGAGGAAGGTCGACATTGTTTGAAGGCACATCAGCTTTCTGTTGGATAAAATCTTGTCATGTATGCAATCGTTTCACTTTCATCGATAGGACCCTTAACAGGAAATAAGGATTTTGAATCTCGGAATTCTGTTCAAATGCCTTAAGTCGATCAAAAAGATGATGAATTTCACAATTTGTGTCGTTTGAAGAATTCGTCAGCAGCACATGGTTACTTACTTTCTTACTTAAAGTGGCGCCACAGTCCGGGGTGGACCTGGGCCTCAACCAACAAGCGTCTCCAGCCAGCTCGATTTTTACCTAGCTGTCTCCAGTTTCGCACGCATAGTTGGTTGAGGTCCCTTTCCACTTGCGTGTGCCACCTGAGTCGCGGTCTTCCACTGCTGCGGCGTCCCTCCGGGTAGATTCGAAGACTTTTCTGACCTCTGGCATTGGCTTCCATCCGTTCTACATGACCTAGCCATCTCAATCGTTGGATCTTCAGTCTTCTGGCTAAGTCGATGTCCTTATTGTATCTTCTCTTCCACTCACCATCTATGCACACGAAGAATTTTCTTCTCGAAGCAGCTAAGAGCAGCTTAACCCGCTTTTGACAAAGTTCATGCCTCCGCGCCATATAGCAGGACTGGGACGATTAAGGTTTTATAAAGCGTTACCTTGTTTGTTCGAGAGAGGGCTTTATTTACACATTGCTATCTTAGCCCAAAGAAGCAGCGATTGGCAAGAGTTAATCTTCGTTTGATTTCAGCGCTGGTGTCAATGTCTGAATTGATAGCGGTGCCTAGGTAGACAAAGTTTTTGACTACCTCAAAGTTATATCTGTCTGCTGTGACGTTCTGACGGTGTTGGGTGTCCTTTCTCTTTGACAGCATATACTTGGTCTTACCCTCGCTTACCGCTAAACTCATCTTCGCGGTCTCCATTGCAATACCCACACAAGCGCCATTAACATCACGCTGCGTTCTTCTGCTAATGTCAATATCGTCGGCATATGCGAGTAGTTGGACGGACTTCTGTTCCTCTGGTGTTGGCGTTCGAGTTTTGAACAATTCTTTTAAGAACGATGTTGAAAAATTCGCATGACAGCGCGTCGCCTTGTCTGAATCCTTTCTTGACATCAAAGGTCTCATGTAGGTCTTTTCCAACCTTGATGGAGTAGCGTGAATTCTCCATCGTCATCCTACACAAACGGATGAATTTGGTAGGGATGCCAAAGCTAGTTCTTGCTCTGTATAGCTCGTCCCTATAGGTGCTATCATACGCGACCTCAAAATCGATGGAAAGGTGGTGGGCATCGATTTGTTGCTTTTGGGTTTTCTCCAAAATCTGCCGAAGTGTGAATATTTGGTCGATGGTGGATTTTCCTGGCCTAAAGCCACACTGGTATGGACCGACAAGGTTGTTAATGAATGGCTTTAGGCCATCACACAGTACGGCAGATAACATTTTCTATGCGATACTTAGGAGACTGATGCCTCTGTAGTTGGCGCAGTTCAGAGGGTCTCCTTTCTTATGGATCGGGCAAACAATGCTGAGGTTACATTCATCGGGCATGTTTTCCTCCGACCATATTTTACAGATGAGTTGGTGCATGCTCCTTACCAAATCATCGCCTGCAGCTTTAAGAAGCTCGGCGGGTAGCCCGTCAGCTCCCGCAGCCTTGTTGGATTTCAGTTTAGATATGGCAATCCTTACGAAATTTTTGATCTTCATCGTCCCATTCATTGGGGGTGAATGGTTCGTTCTGCTTGACTGCGGGATTTGGTTCGTCGTCGCCGTTCTTCAGCCTGCAGAAATGATTTCTCCATATCCGCAGCATCGACTGTGACTCTACTACGATGTCCCCTTCATCATTTTTACATGCTTCGGTTCGGACTTTATAACCTTGACTGGTTAATTTTACGCTTAAGTAAAACATCCTTACCTCATTCCTGCAGTAATATTCCTCTATTCTGCCGATCGCAACACATGCTAGTTCTCAGAATTTCGTTAGACGCATTAGTTGACTCAAGAATAATCTCATAGAAGTAAGGTTAGGTGCCCAAACTTTTTATAATTCTGATTTCCTTGTCCGGTTGTAATTTTAAGTGAAACAATGTGTGTCCTCAACAAAGTCAGAGTTAATTAATCTTTTCCTGTTTTCTTTTTCACTTTAGGTTATGCCAGCACTTCGTACACGTTTCAGTCCCATCGAAGAAGGATGGTCTAAACCGCACGAAGATGATTTCGTTGAGAAACTATTTACCGCCACTTTTCCTGCTTTCAAGTTCCCAGACCGCGAACGATTGCATGTCAGCTGCGGTGTTCAGCTGTGCAAAGGAAAGTGTCCACACGTGAGTGCACTCCAATACAAACAATCTACAATATGCAGACAAATTTAAATCAAACCCAACTCGAGTTCCACTTGTTTCGCAAAGACCTCGCCGTGTGCGCACATCTGACAGATGAGCAGTGTAATATTGACAGATTGTGCAAGAGCCCAAGGTAGTGGCGATTGCTTACAACTTTTATGAACCAGCACCACCCGCTGGCCAGTTGCGCGCACACCCAGAGTACGGATGTGTTCAATTAATTACCTGAAGTTTGTTACGCGCTCATTGCGCACACTCACGCGAGCATAAAGCTCGCGGTAAATGATGTGCAGTTCGCAAGAGTTAGGCGTAGCGAGGCGTGGAAATTAGCGAACTTTCATTTTTTTTTGCTAGCTTATTGTGTTCCTCATTAACAGTTAAAACAATTTTATTTATCCGCTTACTTTTTTTGGGTTGACTTGCAGGTGAATTGCCGGCGGGGAGAGAAGTTGGTGCTGCCGTCCGATAAGCACTTGGCGCGAATTGAGGTCTTCAACTCTTTGGCTGTCACAGCACCGCAAATTGAAGTTGATAGATTGAGATACGATCGGCGATACAATATGAGTGGTAAGTAAAAAAGGGGGAAAAAAGTGATTTGCGCCCCCGGGTGGGCTCGAACCACCAACCTTTCGGTTAACAGCCGAACGCGCTAGCCAATTGCGCCACGGAGGCGGCTGGCGTGTTGATGTTCAATGTGGATTTTGAAAATGGGGGGTGACGTGACCCTTGGAAGGGTGTACTTAAGACTGTTTCCAATAACTCCCTCGAGTATCAATAAACAATAAATCATGAATTCCTTTCTTTTGTTTTTCAGTTGAAGAGTCTCCACCAAGAGTTCGCAGCCTGCCCAGTGATCCGGGGACTTTGTGCCTATCCATTTCCAAATTAGCGATATCATTCTGTGTCTTGGGGTTGATCTTCCTCATCGCCATTATTGTGGCCATCTTTTGCCTTATACGGTCGAGAAGACGGAACCCCGCATTGAGAGTCACTCGAGACTCCACCACGAGCATGTTCTCATCAAGGTAAGTTTGAAACATATCAACACCCGGGTCATAGCTGAAGGTTTTCTCTTCTTCTTGCAGCAGCGAATCAGCTCATTCGGCGAGATTCGGAAGTAAACTCTTCATCCCCTACCATCCGGCGACACTGCCCTATGGGAGGGTGTACTAAGGCCGCCTTTACTGTTGCAATACTCACTAAACCAAAAAGGCTACATTAGCTTAAGAGTTCTAGACTTAAGGCTTCGAATAGGATTTCATCGGCTGAAGCTTGATATTTTATTAAACATTTCCTAAAGACTGATCGCATCACTTTTCTCATTAACAAGGCTTGACAGCCGCAGCGGATTTACGTGGAAGATGCTTGAAATGCGAGCGCGACTATTTCAATTTCTTTCAGGTGAATTCGAGCTAATTTAAGAGCCGCCTTCACAGATGGCGGTGCTAGTTATAAGTTTCTTTGACGCAACTTAGTGTTCCTTATGACGCGCGGTAGACACATATCCTGGAGAATGTAAGCAATGGTGCTGGGCTTTTCTAATCTTTTTAAGGGAAAATGCAGCCTGCAAAGTGGAGGGTTTCTTCGTTGTATAAGGATATTCAGTTTACTCCCTTACGGTGGATGGGTAGATGCTTAAGGGTCACATCCTCAAGATGTATTCGTAATCGAGATTAAATTTGTACAAGCCTAAGTTATTCAAAAGCTAAACTAGAATAGATATACTCCATGTTAGTAGATTTAAGTCTTCATATGCGTATACACTTTTGTACTGTTTAATGCAATAAAATATTAGAAAATTGAAAAATTAAACATGTTTTTGGTGTATCTTCTGAAAGAAAGTCTAGTCAAAACAAAATCTGGATATGACCAGAAAGCTCAGCAAAAAACTTACACATATTCCGCTTGGACAGATCCAGGTTTTGGTCATTTTTATTCGCGCATTAATTCGGATTTTTAAATGAATTACTCCGTGGAGAACTTTAATATTTTTTACAATATTCTTGGAAAAGGAAAGTAGTATAAATGGCCAGAGACATGGAGTTTGTTGGCAAATCTCAATGTTGGTAACTGCACTGACAAAACCTAAAGAAAAATTTCACGACCAGTTTTACTTCATGTCCGTGGCTAGCAACTTAAATTTATAGGATTCCAATGGACCTAATTAATTGGTTTTGAATTTTCCACCGTCTTTCGCTCGTTAACAAATTATTTTAAATTATGTGAATATTTTGAACTTACGTTAAAAATGTTGGATTTGCTGGTGTATTCTAAAACAAGACCCAACACAGAGTGGTCTCATATTTTTTGACAAGACACGGTTAATCATGGAGGCGGTAGCACTGTGCTCGGGGATCCTTTTCGTGGAATGCTGTTTGTGAACTTTTTGTTATTAAACGCTGAGGGTCTCAAAGAGAAGATTTTAAATTAGGCCATGCATTTTTGTGCAGGATACAAAATGGAACACCCAAACGTCCGATGTTGTTTCGTAGAGAAAGATAGAGGGAGAGCTTGAGGTCAAATTGTAAGAAGGCATCGCTACTTATGCCAACACTGTTTCCACTGTATTAAAAAAGACGCAACGAGAAGACTGCACATACTTTGTTGGACTTGTCTCTTACATCTCTCTTACATCTCTCTTACATTTCTCATACATCTCTCTTACATCTTACATCTTACAAGTTTACTGCGATTCTTTTCCTTCTGCGCTGAAGTCCAAGGTGGACCTGGTCTCAACCAACATGCCTGCAGTGGTGTCCATACGCTGTTAATGGCCTAGCCATAAGCATTGTATCCGAAGACGCTTGATCAGGCGCACGTCATTGTACAGCCCATAGAGCTCGTTATTATTTTTCTCTTCCAAACAAAACCAAAAATCGCGAAACCTTTCTCTCGAAAAGACTAACAGCTTCCTCATCCGCTTTTAGTAACGTCCAGGTTTCCGCGCCATAGAGTAGAATTGGTATGCTCAAGCTGTTATGTAAAGCGAGCTTAGTCCGTCGAGAGAGGGCTTTAGTACTCAATTGCCTCCTGAGCCCGAAAAAACTAGGGATTGGTAAGAGTAATTCTGCGTCTGACTTCGGTACTGGTGTTGTTGACGACGAAGTACTTGACTACCTCGAAGTTCCTGCTGCCGAGTGTGTGTTGCCGTCAAATACATTTTGGCCTTCAGTTGCATTTTCTGTCGCTGTATAGCCTACACTGATGGATCGCATTATTGTGCCGTGTTTTATTCGCATTTTAATGAAAATAACAGCAGATTAGAAATACTTTCGTCCATCAGTGTATATCCAGATATACTATGAGCGTCAAAAGTTAGTAAACAAATATCTGATTTCTGTATAAAGGTGAAAATTGGGTCAAAACAGCAACAAAACTCAAATTCCATTGATTTACAAAAACAGCTTTATTCATTTATTATAAGCTTTATTCGAAATTTTTAAGAGCCATATGAATAAAAAAATTTGGAAAGCAAAAAATGAAGAATTTACTGGAAAAAATATTCGGCCGGTTGTGAAGCATGGGGGAGGTTCAGTGATGGTGTGGGGGTGTGTACCAGCATCTAGGGTCGGTAATCTTGTCTTCATTGATAGTACAATGAGGAAGGAAGATTATCTAAATATTCTCAGGACCAACTTCCAACCGAGCGTAGACAAATTAGGTTTAGCTAGGAATTGCAAGACAATGATCCTAACGTCTTGTTAAGGAATGGTTGCTTTATAAGAACCCCAAAACAGCTTGATCATCCTCCGCAATCACCGGAGCTTAACCCAATAGAACACATATGGGAGCATTGGGATAGAAGAATTCGACAGAGTACTATTAACAACAAGGAAGACCTGAAAAAAGCTATAACAGAAGAATGGTCAAAATTTTCCCCCCATGTTACCAATAAACTAGTAATGTCTACAAGGTATACCGGTATCAAATGTTTTTTTTTTTTTTTTTTGAAAATAAAACACTAATTATTAATGGAAAAGTAAAAACATTTTATTCAAAGTATTGGCCATTGTTTTCTACACATTTTGACCACCTTTCTGGCAATTTGTGAATACCACGCCAATAAAATTGTTCGTCTTTTAAGGCAAACGAATCCAAATTTTCGACCTCCTCGTAGGAATCAAAGTGCTTCTTAGCCAATGCGTGTCACATCGTTGAAAACAAATGGTAGTCGGAAGGAGCCAAGTCTAGTGAATACGGCGGGTGGGGTAGCTGCTCCCAGCCAAGTGTTTTGATTGTATCCTGAACCGGTTTTGCTTTGTGTGCAGGTGCATTGTCATGGAGCAAAATTACCTTACCGTGTCTTCTGGCCCATTCTGGTCGTTTCTCGATCAATGCATGGTCCAAATTGATCATTTGTTGTCGGTAGCGGTAGTATTAACGGTTTCACCAGGTTTTAGGAGCTCGTTGTACAGCACACCTTTCTGGTCCCACCAAACACACAGCATTGTCTTCTTGCCGAATCGATCTGGTTTTGCAGTCGATGTTGATGGTTGTCCCAGATTAACCCATGATTCTTAAAATAAATCCATTTTTCATCGCCAGTAACAATCCGATGCAAAACCGATTTTCTTTCGTATCTTTGAAACAAAACTTCACAAGTGTTTTTTCGGTTTGCCATCTGTCTTTCATTCAATTCATGTGGCACCCATTTTCCACACTTTGGGATCCTTCCCATAGCTTTTAAACGGTCAGAAATTGTTTGTTGTGCAACTTTAAATATTGCTGCCATTTGCTTTTGACTCAAAGTGTCATCTCCATCCAATATCGTTTGCAATTCGGCGTCTTCAAACTTTTTGGTGGTCTTCCTCGTTCTTCATTTCTCACATCAAAATCATTATTTCTGAACCTTTGAAACCATCTTTTGCATGTTGCTTCTGACAGTGCATGATCACCATATGCCTCGACAAGCATTCGATGCGACTCTGCAGCACTTTTCTTCAAAAGTTAAAGCTTTCCGCAAATCATCACTTTCTGGTACAAAATTCGACATTTTTAACAGAATGACAAAATATGATGTTGTAAAGCTTAAGATGAAGCAAAACCCAAAAATAAAAATCAGCTATGGGATGTTGTGCAGGTTGCGTGGAAGAATATGCCTGTTCAGCGATGTCATGCATTAATCGACTCCATGATTCTAAGTTATGACGCTATACTTAAAGATGAAGGTTATACGAACAAGTACTAACCCAGTAACAAAAATAAAAACAAAAAACTTCACTATTCGACTGACTTTTACTTCATATTTATGAATTTTTGCACTTGGTGCTGTTATTTTGCACACTCCGAAATTCGGTGTCATTCCGAATAACGGGCCTTTTCTAAGTTCAGAATGTACTTCTTTCTTATCTTGTGTATGGGTTTTATTACTGATGTAGTAACGGTGTTGTGCAGTAAATATGATGTGTTTGCATGATGGTAGGAAAAATTTATAAGCGAAATAGTGACAAAGTTGAAATTGGTGCTATTATTTTGTACAGTGCTGAATGTGCATGCAGCTTGTTAAACACTTTGGGATTTCAGAAGAGCCTTTTTTATACATTGGAGTCAATAAAAAATTTGGTCTGGTCTGGTTTATTGATAGACCAGATTTGCACATTACGGCAAATCATGGAAAAGACCCAAAAAGTGCAACACGATATTCACCACTTATTCGTCGATTTTAAGGCCGCATATGACAGTGTGCATAGAGTCGAGCTATACAGTGCCATGTCTACTTATGGCATTCCTACCAAACTCGCCAGGTTGTATAGGATGACGATGAAAAACTCTCGCTTTTCCGTCAATCACGGTAACGAACTCACCGCGACCTTCAATATCAGAAAAGGTTTTAGACAAGGCGACGCATTGTCGTGTGACTTCTTTAACATCTGCTCAAGACGATCGTGCGTAACTCACAAGTCAACACCAGAGTCACGATCTTCCAGAACTCACTTCAATTGCTAGCTTACGCTGATGACATTGACGTGATTGGACGAACACAGCGAGCCGTCAATGAGGCGTTTGCTGGCATTGAAGCGGAAGCGGCTAAAATGGGCCTGGCGGTAAATGAGGGCAAAACTAAGTACATGCTGTCATCAAGGAAGGACACACAACATCGACATCTCGGATGGAGCGTCACACTAGGCAGCAGAAACTTCGAGGTAGTCAAGGACTTCGTCTACCTCGACTCCGCGGTAAATAGGGACAACAACACCAGTACCGAAATCAAACGCAGAATCACTCTTGCCAATCGCTGTTTCTTTGGGCTCAAGAGGCAATTGAGGTATAAAGCCCTCTCTCGAAGGACTAAGCTCGCTTTATATAACAGCTTGATCATCCCCGTCCTACTATATGGCGCGGAATCTTGGACGTTAGCAAAGGCGGATGAAGAAGTCCTCAGTCTTTTCGAGAGAAAAGTTATGCGTGCGACTTTTGGTCCTATTTGCGTTGATGGCATCTGGAGGAGAAGATTTAACCACGAACTCTATGGGCTGTACTGGCTATGGCTGTACTATACTATGGGCTGTAAGTGTCTACGGATACAACGCTTAAGATGGCTACGCCATGTAGACCGTATGGACACCGTTGCTCCGGCCCGAAAAGTCTTTGAATCCGAGCCATTGGGACAACGCAATAGAGGACGGCCTAGACTAAGATGGCACACACAAGTTGAGAAGGACCTTAACCAAGTTGGAGTGCGCAACTGGTTGGAGAGGTATGTTGGTTGGACCCATGTCCACCCCGGACAGTAGCACCACAAGGAGAAGAAGTCAATAAAAAATAATCTCCCGAGATGTACTGCAGTCCCATCAATCATAAAATTAGCGGCTACCCTAAAACTTTTGGCAAAAAGAGAATACAAAGACCAGATTGCTGAAGATAAATTAACCATTCAAAATTGTTGGGGTGCATACATGAAATATGTAGAGCAAACAAAGGAATAAAATAACCACACAAACACACTCCTGTAACAAAATAGTTGTACAAATGAAATCCTTGATGACAATTTTTGATTTTGACATACAAAATACGAAATATCCGCGAATGAGTTGTTAGTGCTTTTGATTTTCGAAAACGGATTGTGAACATTTCTTATAGAGATAAAAAAAAACGAATTTCCGATTTCGGATTATTTTCCCATACTACAGCGATACAAAATAACCCCCTGGTTTCATTTAGCTCCGGTTTGAAGTTCATGGAATACCTTTTTCTTGTACCATGGTGAAGCTGTTTTGCCTTTTTTTCCAGAATTCATTCCTCTCATGACGTTATACTCTTTCTTCTTCATCGAAAACGTTTCTACTCCCTGTTTACAGATCTTACGAACAGTTGTCTTCTTTCAATGCAACGTTCCTCCCATTACGCCTGTAATTCTCGTGAATGTACTGCTTTCTTCTACGCGGTTTAGTCACAGATTTGCTGGGCTTTATTTCACTTCCACACTGTTCGTGCTAACCTCCTTCGCACTAGGATTGAATACTAGGAACAACATACTGTATTCCACGCAGTCGCAGTAAGCCTGTAAAAATGAAATCAGTTTCCAAAACAAATTCCATTGAATTTCAAACGAATCTTTCAGACAACATTTATTTATTGTTTTCCTTTATATAAGTAGTTTAAGGTGTATATGTACTTGTAAACATTAAACTAACAGCTATGGAATATCGGTAAATATTTTTATTTTCAATTATCGATTAACGCATAGAAAACAAGAACAAAAAAATTCAATTGAAAATAATTTGCGGTAACGACCATGGGAAATAATAATCAACAATCAAAAAGAAAATGATAAGGACGATGAGTCAAAATACGAACAGACTAACTTTCGGATAATACAGAAGGATTCAATCCTGCAACAATCAAGGGTCGAACATAAAATACTGCTAGAATTGTTGTTTATCGTATTTACAGTGCTAACGAAGAATATTTTGTATTTTTTGCTTGTCTTTTCACACCAAATGAACGGGGAAACGAAGACGACGGGAAGCATGCTTAGAAGAGAACATCGTCGTCGCCTTCATCCAGGATGTTGGCTTGATTGCGCACATCGATGCCAGCTTGGAGGAGTTCGGCTTTCCTAGCGTCGGCCTTTTGACGGGAGATACGCTTCTTGTCTTGGATCTTCTTCAAGCGATAGAATTCCTCACGCTCCAACTCATCCAGTTCGGAAATAATGTACGCCAGCGTGCGTTCAATGCGAGGAATGATGACTGTGATGGGGAAAAATGTTCGTCGTCATTGGAAATTTATAAAAATTACTCGGCCAAAGCTTACCGTGTTCAATGGCGTTCACTCTCCTGTTGGTGATTTTGATAACTTCATCAAGAGTCACAAAGGATGTTTGCAGCGATGCCAACTCCACCAAGAGCTTCACAGCACTCTGGTAGTTCTTTTTTAGTCTGGCCAATTGCTGACCACCACGGGCCAGACCAGCTAGCTCGTAGGTGTCAACGCCGTCTTGGTAGGATTCGAAAACTGGCAGTGTGACACCAGCTACGTTATCTTTCTTTGTTCGGATCTTGATCTGAGCCTTTGTCACGTTCTGTAGAACAACCTGGTTAAAGTCACCAGTGGTGAATTTGGCTTCGGCTAGGGAGAATGCTGCCTCTTTCATCACCTCACCCATAAGGGTCTTAGTCTGTGTAAGAAAAAAAAAGTTTAATCGTAAGTCACGAGATGTTGATTACATGTTCGATGGGCTTACTTCAATGATTTTTCCCAAAATCATACGGAAACGCATTTGCAGGGCATCGGCCTTTTTCTTAAGCAGTCCATGACCCTTTTGTGCTCCAGCCAGACGACCCTTCATCAACATCTGGGCACTGCATTAAGATAAATGTATAATATCAAGGTTTAAGTGCAATTTTTATATCTCGGCGAAGGTTTCAGTATGTATCGTGTTTGGGATTAAATGGGGGATTTTGATGAAATTTAACTTACCCACGAGATGGGAAAATGGCTAGCCTATCTTTACCGGACATTTTGCAGCTGGGATATTGTCGGATCTTTTTCTTTAACACAAGAGCAGCAGATTTACTTCGTTGCAGCGAAAGAAAATTTCTTTGGTAGGTCAGCTGACAAATGTCTTATGACTGTCAAATGGTGGTTGTCCGCAATTTGGACTGACATCTATTGATAAGCACGGTAGCTTGAAGGAGACTACACTGCATTATCTATAAGGCTATTGGGTGGATAAAATTGATAGAGAAATACAAAGTCGAAAGATATTGTTTCGAAACGCAGAAGTTAAATAAATAAAAGACATTAGAATATATATTAATCAACATTGGAATATTTTCGAATATGACAAAAATTTCTTTTTTACGGCAGATGGCGTCTGTTTCAGTTGAAGGAAAATTATCTGTCACCGCGAAACAGCTACACGTGCATATTTACGTTGTTTGACATTTCACTGATCCACACCAACGAGGAGTATAACATTATTCTTAAGTCCCTTTGGTTTTCGCATTTAATCCTAAATAAACAATAAATAAACAGAATGGGTCGTGATCGTGGTAAAAAACAGAATCCTTTTGCCGCAAAGAAGCGCAACAAGAGGCAGAACGTAAGTTATTATTGAGCCTTTTGCCAGATTTCTATTAAATATTTCCCATTCAGGGAGAGAAACCAGACCGGCGATCGGAGCCATACAAAGAGATAGTCCGCGAAAATGAAGCGTTTGTTAAATACTACCAGGTAAAAGGAGCGTTTCCACTTTTTCTTACCAATTTTCTGATCAAGTCGTCTCGCCTAGCTCCAAAAAATCTGTAAAGACGAAGCTGAGTGGACAAAGTTTTTGAACGCCATCAAGGACAACCTTCCGACAACTTTCCGTGTGACTGGATTTAAAGACGAAGCAAAGGCTTTGCTAGAGCTGATTAAAACAAAACTATTCGAGGACTATGTGAATGGCGTGTCGGAACTGCATCAGATCCCCAAGGAGAAGGTAGAGCGCCCAAAATGTTTACCTTGGTATCCAGAGGGGCTGGCTTGGCAGTTGCACCTTACGCGAAAAGACATTCGTCGGTCGGAGCCATTGTTCAGATTACACAACTTTCTCATCGTCGAGACGAGTGCTGGCAGTATAAGTCGGCAAGAGGCTGTGTCTATGATTCCGCCCCTGGTGTTGGACGTTAAGCCAACTGACAAGGTTTTGGACATGTGCGCAGCGCCAGGTTCGAAGACTGCTCAACTCATAGAAGCCCTTCACGCAGAGTCGGACAGTAAGATTCCTCCGGGATTTGTGGTCGCCAATGATGTTGATAACAACAGATGTTACATGCTCGTGCACCAGGCAAAGAGGTTGAATTCGCCATGCTTTGTGGTCACCAACCATGATAGCGCCCATTTTCCCAATTTGTTGGTAAGTTTGGAGATCCTTCCACTTCGGGAAGAAAACTAATTCCATCCTTTCAGCAAACAAATCCGGATGGAAGTAAGTCAGTCCTCAAGTTCGACAAGATTTTGTGTGACGTCCCATGTTCTGGGGATGGCACAATGCGGAAAAATCCGGACATCTGGACGAAGTGGAACACGGCACAGGGAAACAATTTGCATGGGTAATTCGACTGCCAATCGCTATTTATGGAAAAAAGACTTGAAACCAACACTTGATTTTAGAATACAGTACCGGATAACACGGCGTGGGGCAGAGATGCTAGAAGTTGGTGGCCGTTTGGTTTATTCAACCTGCTCTATGAACCCTATTGAGAATGAGGCTGTGCTGCAGCGAATAATCCACGATTCAGACGGAGCTCTGGAAATCGTGGATGGTTCACATCTTGTGCCTGGACTAAAATACAATCCTGGAATGACTGACTGGGTGCTGTCGTCAAAGGATCTGGAAATTTTTACCAGCTTCGATCAGGTTCCAGAGAAGTATCACACAGTGATTCGACCAAACATGTTTCCCCTGCCCCCTGGAGAAATCGAGAAAATTGGCTTGGAGAAGTGGTGAGTGGTATGGACCCTTTCGCATGTAGCTAGAATTTCACCAAAATTTCCTTTTAGCATGAGGATCTTGCCACATTTGCAGGAAACAGGAGCTTTCTTCGTTGCTGTCATTGAGAAGAAAAAAAAACTGCCATTCGAGAAGAACGATGCCGAAGCTCTAAGCACACCACAACCCAAGGAGGAATCTGCCGAGGGTACTCCTGAAGGAGAACCCAAAACAGCTCCCTGGGGACCACAGCGAAAGCGTCGTCGCCTGCACGGCTACAAAGAGGACCCTTATGTATTCTTCAAGGACGACGAGGATGTGTGGAATGAGATAAAGAGCTTCTACGACCTGGATAACGGCTTCGACAAGCGGTGCTTGCTGACAAGATGTCACGCGGACAAAAAGAAGAACATCTACTACTGCTCGGAGCCAATTCGCGATCTTGTCGTTCTCAACGAGGAATCTGTAAAGATCATCAATACAGGCGTGAAAACCTTCGTGCGCTGTGAGAACCGACATTCCAGCAATGCGTACCGTTTAGCACAAGAAGGGTTGCAAACCTCAAACGCCTTCATAGGCGACAGTCGTCGCATTGAGGTCAGTAAGGAGGATCTCATTCTACTGCTGCAGTGTACCGATCCCACAAAACCCCCCTCGACGACTGAACTGTGTGAAGAAACACAGAAGAGGACAAAGGAGTTGGGTGAGTTTGGCAACCGTCTCCTGTTTCAGAATGTTACATGAAGAGACGTGTTTCTTCTTAGGTGTGGGCTCGTGCATTCTTAAGTACGTCGATAAGAGATTTACCTTGTACGTCGTGGGATGGCGCGGAACTTCCAGCCTAAGGGCTTATGTTGATAGCAACGAAACAGTTCACATTCTACGACTGCTGGGCGCAGATCTATCCAAGTTTGGTAAGTTTGAAATATTCTTGAGGTGATAAACACGACATTCACGCTTTCCTTTGTATAGAGAAGAACAAATTCAAGAAGGTCGAGGTGGATTCGGTTGAGGCAAACGGAGAGGAAGCTGAACCTGATGACGACGCCGCAGGCGATGAAATGGTTGCACAGTCGGCGCCGGACGCAGATGCGGTGGCAGCAATGGAAGGATGATGTTTCGTCGTTTGAATTTGTTGATAGGCAATGAATCATATACTACTTAAGTTTTCATAAAAGAAGATTTATTTAATTTTACACCTGGATATGCCTTTCAATTTAATAATAGGTGTGATTACATAATATAGAGGTTGGTTCTGGAAAGGTAAAACCTTTTTTTACGTTCGATGTTTTTTTGCATTTCGTTTGGCTGCTCTTCTCTCTTTAATATCGCCTATGTCCGGTAATTTTATTTTTATTGTCTCTAAACCATTGCTGAAATAATCACCCTTATTACGACTGGTGTTTTACTTGATCGACTCTAGTCGTTTTTTGAGTTGTGACGCTAAAGAGGCTTTTTACTGTCGGAATTACGGTAGCAAAACGCCTTGGTTGTCTTTTCTTTTATGTTCGACTTATAAACGTACAATTGACAGATATATGTTTTTATTTTTTGGGTGAAAAAGTAATTCATAGCAATACTGAAAAATAGTTTTGTGATGAATATGGACAGCATTATGATGTTTATGCCGTGGAGTAGTGATGAAGAAGAAGATACAAGAAAAAATTGAAATTGAATACGTGGAACTATTAGAACGAAGTCCAACCCATTGGATTTACCAGATGCTAAGAAGGTACATGATAAAAGAAATAAGTTTCAAAGCAAACAATTTTCATTTTAAGATTCAAAATCTATTTTCGGTTAAACAAGTATAATAATAATTGTTGGCGCGACAGTCCACAGGGGGACCAGAGCCTAGCTTGCTCATCAACTACTCGTGTAGTGCGCGTTATTGTTCTCTCACGAGTAGAAATGACCTACCGTATTTTGCCGACTTCGAACGGCGAAGTTTGAGAAGCTTTCTTGGACAGTTATTACTCTTTGAGTGTTGTCAGCAGCTCGAAAGTGGTGGTGCCGTGAAAAATTCGAGGTGTTCAGCCGGGAAACGAACCTTGACCCTTCGGCGTCTGAGCGTCGCACTCTACCCACTACTCCACGGCGGCCACAAGCTGGTCTGCTTCTCTAAAAACAATTCACACAGGGTGGCGAGAGGCCATAGGGAGCAACAGTCCACAGGCCGTGACTGTTCATAGGGGTATCAGGGCTTAGATAACTCATCAACTACTCGTGCTGTGCGCGTTACTCTTACTCTTACTTGCGAGTAGAAAGGACATACAGACGAGATGTTAAGTATGTGAATTGAACATAGGGCCTTCGACGAGTGAGCGTTGCTCTCCACCCACTACTCCACGGAGGAAAAAATGATGGAACTATTTTTTAGTATTTCTTCCATCACGATATGTTAAACGTGAATCCTCTGTTCGAGCCTTTTGAAATAGTCATTGTTAATGTCCATTCAACACTGGCGTTGTCCTAACAGCGTATTCAATTAAAATCCAGGTCTTTGATATCGGTGACCGTGACAATCAAATTTAAATAATAAAGGAAATTGCGAAACATTGCATTTTCCTTCAAATTAATTGATCGTAACAGGAACGGTACATAAGAGGTTGTATTTTTAAGCTTCTTATGTACATTTTAAAAACCTTCAATATTTCTTTGGAAAATTTATTTTTGAGATTACGCTACTTTATCTTGTAGAAACAGAAGGAAAGAAGTTACGAAGGTTGCCTCTTATATTTCGGGATTAGGTAACCCCTTGTGTTGCAATCTGGCAACTGCCAGTTCTATCTTAAAGTTCAACGTTTTTGAGGTTTACGAACTTTACAGTAACTTAAAAGATCCATCTCGCCTAAAAAATGGAAGTAAATCGAGAAAATTTTCGTGCGATTATTTTTTACAACTTTCGACGTAGATTAACTCAACAACAGTCCATCGATGAACTTAATTCATTTTTTGGCGATGAAGCTCCATCAAGGACCGGTGTTCATCTATGGTATGGTGAATTCAAAACGAAGGTCGAAAGAAATGCTCCAAATACGATCGCGGTGCTTCGAAACACGTCTATGACATCGTGACAGGTGAATCGTCGATTTACGCGTATGAGCCCGAAAGTAATCGACTGTATGGGTGTTTCAAATTGAGCCAAATCCAACAAAAGTTGCTCGCGCACGAAGCCTTTCCAAGCAAACTTGCCTGTTTTTTTCGGAAAAACTGGACATGTCGCAATTGTATCACTAGAACAACGAAGAACAGTCAATTCTGAGTGGTACACAACCATTTGTTTGCCAGTTGTCTTCCAAGAAATCAGGAAAACTAACCACCGAAGATGGATCACTCTTCACCACGACAATGCGAGCTCTCACACATCGGCTCAAACAACTGCATTTTTGAGCACTCAAAACATCGATTTGATGAGTCATCCGTCGTATAGTTCTGATTTGGAACCGAATGACTTCTTTTTATTTCTGTATGTAAAAAATAAAATGAGAGGTCAACGTTTTTCGACAACTGAAGAAGCGGTTGATGCGTTCAGAATGCATGTTTTGGAGATACCTCAATCAGAGTGGCAAAAGGGCTTCGACAATTAGTTCAAACGCATGCCAAAGTGTATAGATCTCAATGGGGAATATTTTGAAAAACAATAAAGCTATTTTCGATGATTAATATTTGTTTTTGCTCTCTAATCCCGAAATGTAAAAGGCAACCCTCGTAAAATAGTCAGCGACACTCCATCACGATGATGTGATAAACTTGCGCATTGACCGTGCTACTAGCTTTCGACACAGTCTAAGTAAGGACTTAGTCTTAAGCTGAACTGAATATGGCTTATCCTTACCACTATGAAAATTTTGCTCAACTCAAGAATGATCAACAAAAGAATGATTTCCGTTCGCGAACAGTTGTTGATGTGTTTTACATCACCATCATCGCAACACGCTGTTGAAGCTGAAAATATATTCCAAAAATGCGCCTTCGAAGAATCATTTGATACAGTTCCCCAAAAACCGCAAATTGTTGGATCAGAAATGTAGGACCTTTTAACGAAGGGAGATTGATTTTAAGCATTCTGTCAATTAAACAAATGACAACACCAAGTACTGTGCAGCGAACTAAACAGAGAGGTTGGCACATAAATGTAACAAAGGATTAATGAATATTTGTAAACATTTTGATTTTTAAATTTAAAAAGATTTCCTCCTTTGACTGCTTTACTCACAGACATAAACATACAAATTATCCATTTTTAATATTCTGTAAACTAAACAAATTTAAGTCAACACCATAAGTCCGAGCCTTGTACATGTGCAGGGAATGTTCTAATCTGTGCACTTGTATTTTTATGTAAGAGGAATAATTCGTTATGAAATGGATTGTAAAGTTTGAGAACTTGCAGATTATTGTCAGTCTCCAAAGCTAGGCATAAAATTGTGGTTTGTGCTATAACGTCGTTTGCTATGTCTACGGATACGGATTCTGCACTCTCGGCAGTTCAAAAATAAACATTTCAGAGAAGTAAGTCCGAAGGGCATGCTTCTTCATTTGGGCTTTCGCGACGTTTCGATGTTTTGTCCGCCTTTTATTTGAATAAAGTAAATTCATCAACATCATTATTTGAATGAAATACCGGAGTTCCTCCGAACGAGTGTTCCGAAGGCCATTTTAATTTCCCCAAAAAAATGAAGTCCCTGTTTTTTTTTTAACTACCAAGGTGTTCGCCCTTGAAAACCGTAAAGTGATATACGATCCAATAAAAAAAAGTGGCACTGCGACACGCACCATAAAGAGCATCATCGCCACAAAACAAAACCCTCGGGGTATCATGTCATGGCTGTTTCACTCACAGTACCACCACCAAGCGCTGAGACTGGCATTAACCCTGTTGCTTCAGACAAGAGACGATTTGCTGCAAATTTACGAAATCGCTCCATCCCCCACCATGGCACATGCACACTGAGTTACGAACAAGTTCACCCACCCCCTCCCCCTCGCGTAGCACCACATTTTTCTTCGAAAACTCCCCAACCCCCACACAGACGCCACGTGCAAGATAAACAATCACACTTCTCTGGGCAATTTACTCGGATCTGTACGTGTTTCGAGAAACTTTGTCTTTCCGAATACGGCCGTCTTAGGATACCTGACACGTATCAGTAATTTGCTGGAAAGATTTTTCCCAGCCTTGCGTCGTTGCCGCCACCTCACATCCCTTCGCATTTGTCTGACGAGGGAGAGCGTCCTCTTTTTATGCTCTCGCACCTTGACGGCGTCAACACATTCACGGATCAGGGGAGCGTTCTCTAAGCACTCGAAACGTCACGGTCTAGCATAAATTGGGCACGAATCGAAGTGAGATATATCCAATTTGGTCAGAGGAAGTATCCCCATTAGGGGTGATAAATTGGAGTTGGACATCACTGCCCTACACGCATACTGGCATCCACTTTCATCCTTACCCTTAGTCTTCGTCAGAGTTAGGGAGCCGTTATTTATCCAGAGGATATGAAACCATCACAGCTCCTGCAATTGCCTTGACTCGAATTTGACCTTCGAAATTTGAAGTGAAGTGGCGTGTGGGGGAACTAAATCAAGGCGGAGAAAGGGGAGTGTGTGCAGTTGGAGCTCATCCTTGAATAAGTTAGATGCAGGTCAGTACTAGCTCCGGAAATTCATGCACATCACCAGTTTCAATTTAGACGAGGAATGTCTCTCATTTCCTGTGTGTCGCAGCAGTGAGATGGACTGACGATGGCTCCGGATAGGCGACGACACAGCGAGGTCGAAGTGTCCCAATCAATTTATTAGAAAGTGAAGTGGTGAAACTGGAAAAAAGAACTGCTCACCGTGTAAGTGGAATTGGGTCGTTGCTCAGTGGAAATTGCACCAATTATCGATACAGCTAGAAATGTTTATCGAATGATGTTCGAATGGACCTTGGCTGGGTATGGTTTGGTTTGATGGTTTCATTGAGAAAGAGGGAAAGTAGCAGAGGCATCCAAGTATTGAAAAGGACTAACTTTTAATGATTGAATTTTGAACAAATACCCTTTACATCGTAACATGGACATTTTTGGTCTTTCAAAATAAATGGGCAAATACAAGAATCATGGTCGTAGTGGTGTAGCTGAAAAACGCTTTAGTTCATACCCTATATCATCTAACATATTTTTCACTGCAACTGTTTTTTCGATTGTTAAAAGGATTCAGAGGGCTTCCCAAAACTCTTCTTATTTGAAAGCCGTGATACCCCAAAGGCGCAAGATCTGGGAATACGCCAGGTTGGGTATTTTTATTTTTACTTTATACTTTATTTACAAATTATATATTTACAAATTTGGAACATCGCCTACAAGTTGATGTACTTTATACTGACTTTTCGAAAGCCTTTGATAAAGTGCATCACACTTTGCTTTTAAACAAACTTTAATCCATGGGAATTCATTCAGCAATGCTAGAATGGTTTTCCAATTATTTAAAGGAGAGGAAGCAAATGGTTAAGGTCGATAGTTATATT
This sequence comes from Eristalinus aeneus, assembly GCA_955652365.1. Taxonomy (NCBI): domain Eukaryota; kingdom Metazoa; phylum Arthropoda; class Insecta; order Diptera; family Syrphidae; genus Eristalinus; species Eristalinus aeneus. The sequence continues at coordinate 79,051,651 of OY019132.1, forward strand.
TCTCGCGTAATAAAGGTAACATCGGGCGTGCCACAGGGTAGCCATTTGGGCCCATTATTATTTCTTTTATTTATAAACGATGTTCACGAAATATTTAAATTCTGCGAAATTCTAACATTCGCAGATGACTTTAAATTATTTTTGTCGATTAATAGTATAGCTGATTACATTAAGTTTCAGTCGGATATACATAACCTAGCGGAATGGTGTAAACATAATGCTCTAGATCTAAACATTTCAAAATGTAAATGTCGAACGAGTTCAAAAGAATTTCACGAGATATGCTTTCCAAAAGTTGTATTCCTTTGAAGATCTTCCTAATTATGTTGAAAGGTGCAGAACAATTAATTGGCTTGCAAACCTTAAGTTTCAGGCGTAAATCAACGTCAGCCATGTTTATTCGTTATATTATTAATTATCAGTTAAATTAAATATCAGAATTACTTTTTCTGATAAATATATATGCTCCCCAAAGATATCTACGTGTGAGAAACTTACTTTTTGACAAAAGACATAGAACCAATTATGGTCGCAATGAACCTATTACAAGGTGTATAAATACATTTGATGATCTTCGCAACGAATTTGATTTTAGCTTGCCACGGTTAGAATTTAAAAACATGATTATTGCATCGTATTTGAATTAATATTATTTATTGAAGTAATCTGTAAGACGATAAAAGTCGGTAGATGATCCTAAGTCGCTCAGCAAACATCTGTTGTGTAAAGCGATACTGAGACGTAGTGTTTTTTGGAGAACGTAGTGTTTTGTGTTACTCTGTGATGGATATAAAAAAAAAAAGTCACCCCCATCCGTTTTTTACTGCGCGCCAATTGGGGCCGTTAGCGTTATTATTTTACAAGATCCCCTTTTCATTACTTTCAGCTATTTCTGGCTATTTTTACGCAATGTGCGGCTCAAGCATCAGTTGTAGCTGATAACATTTCCCAACAGTGGTTCAAGCGGGCTTAGTAGCTCATGTTATAGTATGCGACACCCATTTAGTTCTACATGACGGAACGGATTCCCCAGGCTTTGTAATGATAAAAATAATTGGATGGTGCTACAGTCCATAGGGGGACCAGGGCCTAGCTTGCTCATCAACAACTCGTGTTGTGCGCGCTTCTATTCTTCCACGAGTAGAACAGACCTACAGTTTTTTGCCGACTCCAAGCGGTGAAGTTTTTGAGAAGCTTTTTCTTAGACAGTTATTACTTTGAGTGCTGTCTGTAGCTCGAAAGAGGTGGTGCCGTGAAAAATTCGAAGTGTTTAGCCGGGTATCGAACCTGAACCTTCGGTAAATGAGTGTTGCACTCCAGGCTTTGTATAGTATTTCACTTTCATCTTCAGTCACGATCCGGTACAAAATTGCCTTCCTTTGATGTCTTTTCAGAGCAAGTTTCGAGGTGAAAAATCGGCTTTCGACATCTCCTGATTTCCTACTCGTACGGTAGGCAATTTACTTGCTTTGGAATAACTCAAAATTTCTTCAATCAAAATTTCTTCAAACACTCCAAACGATTGTGTGAGTTCATTTTGCGTTTAGCAACCAACTGATCTTGAACCACTGAAGCCTCCAATTCATCATTTTTTTGAACCTAACTTCACCCACTTTCAACTTTCAAAAAATGCAAGGATTTTTTTTTTAAATTTTTGTCAAAAGAGTTATAATTAAATAATCGTTTTTCTTCTCAAGTATTTTGTCAGCACATAAGATTGATTACAGGCGTGTTCCCGTACCCGAAACAAATAACGCAAAACAGTACAAAACAACACAAACCAACACAATCTCTGTTCCCGTATACCGGAAAAATGGGTTTTACATCAAAAAAGGGCTCCGTCTCTCGAGAGAGTATAATATTTTTCAACCCTGGCCACTTAAACACAAGAAATTTCGGTGAATAAGTTGTTGGTTTTCTGTCAAATGAATTGGCGTGCGTACAGGAATAGGTGAGCATTGACCCATTATCTCTGTGTATGTGTCTCAAATGTTGTAGTTGTTCTTGTTTTCTGTAGCGAAAAAGTGAATTTGACATTTCTTAATGACATACTTTACACATTTGGTTTAGACGCGTTCCCGTACTTTGCCACTTTCTGAGGGAAATTCACCCCCACTCCTTAATAAATGACAGACTTCAGAATTTGATACATTAAGTACTGGAATACATTTAAAATGACAATTGTTTCGCAGAATTTACTAGTTTTATTCTTGTCTAGTATGAGAGGTCTTGAGGTCTTGAGGTCTTGAGGTCTTGAATGAGAGGTCTTGAGGTCTTGAATGAGAGGTCTTGAGGTCTTGAATGAGAGGTCTTGAGGTCTTGAATGAGAGGTCTTGAGGTCTTGAATGAGAGGTCTTCAGGTCTTGAATGAGAGGTCTTGAAGTCTTGAATGAGAGGTCTTGAGGTCTTGAATAAGAGTAACAGACTTTCTTGTGCTATTTAAAATTTTTTTATCGCATGTCATCATTAACATATATGTAGAATATTTCTCTGGAACATAATTTGTTCGCTAATAATAATTGTTGACGCGACAGTCCACAGGGAGACCAGGGCCTAGCTTACTCACAAACTACTCGCGTTGTGCACGCTACTGTTCTCTCACGAGTAGAAGGGACCTACAGTTTTTTACCGACTCCGAACGGCGAAGTTTGAGAAGCTTTCTTAGACAGTTATTACTTTTTGAGTGTTGTCAGCAGCTCGGCTCGGTGGTGCCGTGAAAAATTCTAGTTGTTCAGCCGGGAATCGAACCTAGACCCTTCGGCGTGTGAGCCTCGCACTCTACCCACTCCGCCACGGCGGCCAGATTTGTTCACTAGTCCCTAAATCATACTTTTTTCAAATAAATACAAGACTTCTTAGACAGATTTTAGATACATTTTCAAACTTTTTATCAACTCTTAGAGTGTACTCTATGGGTTTCATATTGGCCCAATTTTTTAAGTCAATAAATTATTTGCTTCTCTGGCTCGGAGTCGGCCAATAACTGTAAGTCCGTTCAACGCGTGAAGTAGCGCGCACAACACGAGAAGTTGATGAGCGAGGTAGGCCCTGGTTCCCCTAAGGACTGAAGCGCCACCCATTTATTATTATTATTATTTTTTTTTTTTATAATTGGCGCGCACTAAAGGGATTGCTTATACTCTTAAATGACTGGAATCAAGACAGAGCACGGACCGAAGGTATAGAGGAAGAGAGTGAAAGGAGGTACCGATGTACATTGGTTGGAAATGCCTGTGGATTGTAATGCGGGGGAAAATTGGGCTGGGAAGAGCATTTTATATTCGTGTGGTGCCGCTGAAGAACGAGTCTCTAAACTTAACTGTACGTCCGAAGGTGGGCTTAAGGGTGAACGGGTGAGCATTCCTAGCGAAGTGGGTATTGCGGGTGAACTCTTGAACGGAAGGAATGCAGCTGGCTAACTCGCTACAGCATTTTTTGTTCAAATAGCGATAAAATTGTGAGACGCAACATTTCGCCGATGTTCAAGCGAGTCGATTGACTTCTCAGCATTATTGTTACCAATAAGTCACTGTTGGATTCTATCTAATAGGTGCAGAGAGGTATTAGGAGCACCAGACCAGATAGGAGCGTTATACTCAAGCTTTGGGCGGATGCACGCCTTTTATATTGTTGCCAGGTTGGAAGGGGTGAAAAATTTCTTGCATTGCTTTAAGAAACCTATACATTTCGTTGCATTTTTTGCGATCTCGGATATGTGATCGTTCCAAATTAGTGTTGAGTTGATACACGTACCGAGAATGGAAAGTCGTTCGGTTTCAACAATACAGGAGCTGGTAGATAATGGTAGGTTGTTTTGAGAACGCTTGAGTGACAGTAGACAGCACTGACTTTTGATAGCATCAAATTCCACTCTATTCTTACCCCAATCAATTATGCTGTCAAGATCGAAATTAAATGAGCTTAACATACGCTGTCGTTCCAAGTCAATGAGCGAAGAGGAGGGTCGAGAATCGAGGAACGAATATTAAGTTTCTTGTCACAAAAACAGTATTTAATTCTTCCTTCTTTTTTGTGGCTAAACAAAGGCTGTTCTACTTAGTACTTAGTTCGACGTACATTTAATTATATTTTTCCAATGGTAAATTTAACAATGCCACTTTAAAATATATAAACGGTACTGAAACATTTAGTTATAAATCGTTCTTTGTTATGAGACATTGGCATAAATGCCATTGAATGTTAAATAATTGAATGTGATGTTATCATACAGTTTGTGCTCATGTATGTTTGGTGCTTGCAAACTTTGATATGATGCGAAGTAATTGCTAGCCAACTAAATTTAACACGTTGAGGACGGCGCAGTTTTTAGTGTTAAACATCATCTGCCGGCAGCAATAATCGAACATTGATTCACCTGGCGGCGCCTTGCATAAAAATTTTGTTTAGCAGAAGAAAACAAAAACAAAAAAGAAGAACAATAAATTTGCGAAAATTGGACGCATCAACATCGTGTTGCGATTGTTGTTTTATGATTTTATGATTCTGTAAATGAAAAGCTGAATGTTAATGAATAATTTTTCAGTCAGAAGAGAAATTAATAATAGATAGTGGACTGCCGCTGAGTTGTAGCATTGTTTTTAACTTCGTACGCAAGAATTTTAATTGTTTCAAAAGATGATTTTTCTTTGTAAACAGAATTAAAACACACAAATCGTAAAAATTGTAATTTAAGACGTGTCAATAATAACAATCCGTTACGCAAGATAATAAAATGGTATGGGAACATTATTTTAGAGTTGATTTGTTTGTTTGTAGATGCATGGTGTATTCACCAGAAGAGGGGTACTAAGCACTTGGATGCTTTAAAATTTAGAGAAAATACGAGTATAGGGTTGTTAAATATCCCTCCGCCTTTTTGTCTTTTGAAATTTTCGGCTATGTACAAAGCGTTATAGAGCTCGTATCTGGCAATACTATACATCATTTGAAAGGGCTTGACATAACCTACGAAACGATGCCCTGCATGATTAGTTTGGATATTGCATTCAACAGTTATAGACGTGTAGACGTGGAGTTCACTAACGCTGAAATACGCGCTATTTCAATGTTTTCTTTCGTTAAAGGCAAATCCGCTAGAGAAAAGTTTCCTAAGATTAATGGTGTTTTAGGAGATAGTATTCTATCACTTCGAACCGCGGAGGAATGGTTTCGACGTTTCAGAGCCGGTAAAAACGACACCATGGATAAGCCAACCGGCGGAAGACCTGTGACGAGGTATACCGATCGAATCATGGAAATCATCGAGTTAGACCGGCATGTGGCATCTCGTGACATTGCCCAGGAGATGTGAGTTAGTCACCTAACCATTTTAAGCCATCTGCAGAAGGCTGGATTCAAAAAAAGCTTGATGTTTCGAGGCCGCATGATTTGACGCAAAAAAACCTTCTGGACCGAATCAACGCCTGCGATATGCTGCTAAAACGGAACGAACACGACCCATTTTTGAAGCGTATGGTGACTGGCGACGAAAAATGGATCACATATGACAATATCAAGCGAAAACGGTCGTGGTTGAAGGCCAGTGAATCGTCGTGAATGGTAACTGGTGACGAAAAATGGATTGCATACGGCAAGTCCCAAACAGTGGCCATGCCGGGATTGACGGCCAAGAAGGTTTTGCTGTGTGTTTGGTGGGATTGGAAGGGAATCATCCACTATGAGCTGCTCCCACATGGCCAGATGGTAAATTCTACCATCTACTGTGAACAAATGGACCGCTTGAAGCAGGCGAATGACCAGAAGCGTCCAGAATTGGCCAACAGGAAGGGTGTAGTGTTCCACCAGGACAACGCCAGACCACATACGTCGTTGATGACTCGCCAAAAGCTACGGAAGCTCGAATGGGAGGTTTTATCGCATCCACCATATCGCCAAGTGATTACCACCTGTTCCTGTCCATGGCGAGTGCCCTTGGTGGTGTGAAGTTGACCTCAAAAGAGGCTTGTGAAAATTGGCTGTCCGAGATCTTCGCAAATAAGGATAGGGGTTTCTACGGGGGGGCTATTATGAAGTTGCCGTCTAGATGGAAACAGATTATCGAACAAAACGGCGCATATTTGAACTAAATCTGATCACTGTAACACTTTTAATGAAGCATTGAATCAAGAGCAAAAAAGCACAAACGGAAGATATTTGACAACTTTATATTATCGATTGGCTTTTGGATGAAATGCCCACAGAACTGCAAGCACATACAATAAGTATACATATACATTACTGGAACTGCTAGAAAATCGCCTAAACTATGCCGTGAATGTTATACATTGTTGTCCACTCGGCGAGACAGTAATAAGGAGTTACAGGAAAAAACAGGAGGAAACAAAGTTTCATTGATTTTCGAAGGTGAACCAAAGTTATTTAAAAAAAACTCATCAAAAACAATAAATATCCTCCTATTTCTATTTTATTTTTTCTATTCTATTTTTTTTGTTCTTTGAAAATATGCTTAAAATTGTTGCAATAAAAATTTAGTGCTGTTCACAAATAGTTATAAACATAAAAATTAAAATTCAGGACTATAGACATTATGAGCCACCGGTGGTACTCTTCGCCAGATAAAACATTTTTGTGTGAATCACCGATGGTACACGACGCCAGTTAAAATATTTATGTTTGAGAAAACTCAAGCTAAATTTTTCACCAGGAAAAGAAAATATTGCTTTCTTCCTCAGAGTCCAATCCCTATTTTCGGAAGCCAGATAAGTTGGAATATGTCAGTGAAATATCTAGGGGTGCATTTGGATTCCAAGCTAACTTTTAGATGTCATGTTACGCAGACTCTGAAAAAGATAAAGATTGCAACCACTTTGTTATATTCATTAATGAATAGGAAGTCACTTCTATCAACTGAAAATAAAACTATTATATTCAAATGCATTTTCCAACCAATATTAACATACGGCTGCCCAGTATTGGGTGGTATGGCAAAATGTCATTTAAAGAGGTTTCAAATAGCCCAAAATAGAACACCAAAAATGATCTGCAACTTACCATGGCGTTTTCTACAAATGAACTGCATGCAATGGCTGGTGTTGAACTGATTAATGATCGTGTCGAAAAACTTATAAATAAATTTCATATTCGTTGTTCTCTTGCTCATAACCCTCTTACAAACAAGCTTGCTGTCAATAGTATATCAAATACTTAAAGTGCTATTCATATGTATCTATTATATTACTCATCCACATGTTTATTGTTTATTTATTTATCCATCTATCTATAATAATAATTGTTGGCGCTAAAGTCCAAAGGGGGCCCAGGGCCTAGTTTGCTCATCAACTACTCGTGTTGTACGCGCTACTGTTCTCTCACGAGTAGAAGGGACCTACAGTTTTTTGCAGACTCCGAACGGCGAGATTTGAGAAGCTTTCTTGGACAGTTATTACTCTTTGAGTGTTGTCAGCAGCTCAAAAGAGGTGGTGCCGTGAAAAATTCGAAAAATTGGTGTTGAGCTGGGTGTCGAATCTAGACCCTTCGGCGTGTGAGCGTCGCACTCTACCCACTACGCCACGGTGATCACCCATCTATCTATACACTTGTTATTTATTAATTATTTATTGCTATTTATTTATTTATTTACTTATTTGTTTATTTATCTGTCAACCTATTATTTTTTTATTTTTACTCATTTTATTTTTAAATTATTTATTTTTGTTTGCTTATTAACATATTTTTAAATTATTTACTTAATACACAGTATTGTCTTATTTATTGATACAACAGTTTGCTCTGTACAACTTTGATTCTTTCATATTATTGGTATTATTACTATTACATTTGTTTTTGTTATGAAGTTTGTTTTTGCGCTTTTCCTCTAATATGCCATCTTTAATGTTTCATAAACTTTTTTTTATTCATACATAAAACTGTGTTTTAGTAGCAAGGTATTTGCGTGCCAAATCTCTATAAGTAAAATGTGCAATACTTAACTGTAAAAATTAACTTTATGTGCCTAATAAAGGTCTGTCTATCTATCTATCTAATTATCTATCTATCTAACTATCTATCTATCTATCTATCTATCTATCAATCTATCTATCAATCTATCTATCTATCTATCTATCTATCTATCTATGTTTGAGTGATACATGCCGTCTTTAACGTGTTAAAGTCTGTATTTTCTCATCCAGGTCGTATGAGTATAGATTGATATCTCTCCGTCTCCATTTTTTTGCTTGATATTTTATTAAAGTTTTCACCATTGCTTCCCGGCTGTTTTACTTTCTACCGAATAGTTTTTGAAGATCAAGACAATGTGAAAGCTTTAAGAATGATCTTAGCGCATAGTCTTTTATGTCCCTCATTTATTTGATGTTTGTTATTTCAGCACTTTGGTGTTACAGCGCAATTTGATGAAAGTGCCAGCCTCCTTATTCTTTTGCTCCCCAAATTTCTAGCACATGATGGAACTTCATTCCATGCATCATTGAAATTTTTCATTCAGCGAATCCAAACTTACCAACTGAAAATGTTGTTTTAAAAAAAATCGCGAATTTCGCGGTTGTTTTGTTCCATTTAAGTTTACAGGAAGCGCTTAATAAGATGGGCTGTGCTTGCTGAAATCGCCTTTTCTAACATTCCTTTCGGCACTTGAGTTACAAAAAAAAAAAAAACCTGGAAAGTTACAAACATAATAACCGTAATACTAAAGTTTTGGTAGGTAAGAGGTCAGAGTTGGGTTGCATTTCGCTTTATAGTTACACTGGCTCATGCTTTAATTGTTCAAACTGAGTCGCGCTGCTGTGTTGCCCCTTAATCGGCTTAATTTCTTACGCCTGATGTGAAAGAAGAGTGGTGCATAAAAAATCCCTCCCTCTGGCAGAGTCAGCTTATCGCAGTGGCCACACGCTCTCTCGCCATGTGCTTATTTTGCCATAAATTCAATAAATCGTGTCTTTTTTACAGCTCGTACAGCTGCCAGGGTACATTCCAGGTTTTAAGTCAAGGTCATCCAGGGCTAACAATAAAAGTGTACCCAAACAACTACCACGACGAGCGGATGAACTGAAAATAAAGTCAAAATCTGTCCTCTGTCTGACGTCGTCATCACTATGATCCATTAAGTGAGCGCAGTCCTTAAAATTCCTTCAAATGCAAACAAAGTCCGGTCATTTACCACTGCTGGTCCCGGTCCGATAAAATTTGAGAAAGAACCGCAATTTAATATTCCCCTACTCCCCCAATCGCGTTATTAGGTTGTCCTGTGAAATGCTATCACGCTAAACATTATCCAATAGCGGCGGCACTCCCATATCCTTTACAGCAAATTAATGTGACCACAGTGAAGTGCCTCCACCACCAGCGGCGGTGGGATCTGAAAATATTTTGAAAACACACAGTTTTGTGTGTATGTGTGTGTCTGTGGAGAAGGCAGCAGGGAAGATGATGATTTCCCATAAAGATGGGCGCTGTCTACGACCTTTAGCTGAATGCGGGACTAAATAAAGACGTGCATTCGTTATGTGACAGCAGATCGAAAATTCCCTAGGCCCCTGAGGGCGTGAAGGTCCTCAGTAAATCTGTCCTGTGGTGTTTAGCCTGGATGGACGTCTGGCTTATCCCAGCATTGGATGTCCCCTTCGGCAGATGTCTTGTTTGCGCATGGATTCGGTTAATCGATAATTTTTTGCCCCATGACCCGCAAAGACACGACTTCGCTCTGCGTTTTAATTAAGTCCGAGAAAATCGAAACACCTCGCTTGCCGGTGATGCCGGCTCTCGCTCGGACGTTTCTAATCAATCGTCATCGAAGGCACAGAGGGCAAGAAATAAATCCATTTATATCCCCTGTCCCTGAAACTACTCCACCATCTATCCGGGGATTGGGAACGCGGCGGCGGCAACGTTGAGCTGGATGTTCTTGTGTCGATTCAATGCGAAATCCCATCCAGTCTACACAGTCCTTTGTCCCTTGTCCTCTGGGGCAGCGCACATGCCTTGCGCTGGCAATTAATTGCCAGTGATGCGAGAGACAAGATACCGGCAACGTTGTTTCTATTGTTGTCGACGTCGTCGTCGATGCCATGGTCCTTTTCTCCTTCGCTCCTCGAGGGGATTACGGGGCGTATGTGCGACATCTGGGATGCTGTTTGTTGCCCATTGGCTACGTTTTTGTTTCGATTCCCTTTTGTCTTTTCATTTCCAGGATAATATTGATGCTTTCGATATTTTCGCCCCTTCCATGGGCTTCGTTTTCGTTATCAAATTAATTTACAGGATAACAGGTTATTTGCTAGGATCATTTGTTGTGCGTGTGCCTATTGACTTTTCCTTCGTCTAGTTGTTCGTGTCTAGTTGGGTGAGTGGATTTATTACGGACTATTAGTGATGCGATGACTTCCGTGTTTGAGCCCAGTGGGATACGGTGGTGGCGTTTATCTAGATCGGTGGCCATTCGGATGATGTATTAGAGGCAGCGATTTTTTCGATTAGTTTTTCAATTTCGGAGTGATTTCCTGTGTAGGTGTGCAATTGAGTTGCGCTACGAGTTGATGGTGACATCCAAGCGGATTGAATTCACAGGTTTTTTTTGTTGGTTTAATTGTGTTACCTGATGGCAGATGGAGAGAGGAAAAAATATCCGATTTATAGATAAATAAACGGAGGTCGGTTTGAAGGTGTTTTTAGGGGGATTTAGGTGACGTATGGAGGTGACGACTGCCATATGAATTTACGCTCAATTATTCGAAATGGTAGAGGTGGATACTTCTCCAATAATTCTTTTATTTTCGTATATTAGATGGGGTTGGGTTTTGTAGACCCTTTCAATCGCTTTTAATAACGGCGAGGTTTTTGAGCCATTGGTGTTGGTTTTTTAAGAAAGGACTCTGCAACTCTATTTCTGGTTTTGCTAATATGAAAATATTTTTTTCAGTTGCAAAAAAACGGAATCTCATTGATGTCTGGCTGTGTTCGTCCACATTTAAATGTCATCCATATTACAATTCGGACTTTCACGATCAATGCCAAAATGCTGCTTAGAAGTGACATAACAGCTCGTTGCCTTCTCTACCCATCCAGGGATGGAAAAGGGGCTTTTGAATATGTATCGAAATTCAAAATGAAATTGTACTGAAATTGTACTGAAATTGTACTGAAATTGTACTGATATTTTTTTTTACTGAATAGAATCTAGAAAACCAAAATTTATGTTTAATATGTGGTTAATTAGTTTAAGAAAAAATTATTTTATAATTCAGCAACGTTTATAACAATATTTTTCAAGTGTTCTTAAGACTAAAATATTATTAAGTAATTTTGTAAAACAAATGAATGGAATGGGGAGTCCATATCTGAAGAGTTTACAACAACGATGGGTGTGAAGCAAAGATGTATCTTGAGTGCCTTACTGTTTATCATTTTCATCAACAACATATCAGATGCTGTAAAGGGTGGTATCGATTTCAGCACCATAACAATTCCAGATCTTAATTATTCGGATGTGGCCGCCGTGGTGTAGTGGGTAGAGTGCGACGCTCACAAGCCGAAGGTTCTACGTTCGATTCCTGGCTGAACACCTCGAATTTTTCAAGGCATCACCTCTTTCGAGCTACTGACAACACTCAAAGAGTAATAACTGTCTAAGAAAGCTTCTCAAACTTCGTCGTTCGGAGTCGGCAAAAACCTGTAGGTAGAGCGCACAACACGAGTAGCTGATGAGCAAGCTAGGCCCTGGTCCCCCTGGTCGTGCCAACAATTATTATTATTACTATAGACCAGGTTGTAACTAGCCAAACTTAGGTAAACAGTCTTAAGACCCACATACTTATATAAGCGTACACAGAAGAAGAAGACGGGGATCGGGACTATGAGCACGGTGTGAGGAAACTTAATAAATGGGAAGACTAACAATGTAGAATGATCTCCTTAAATGTTTTTTCTTCTGAGGCAATTAAAAACCCGCATGGGATTAATAGAAATGATAAAAGAGAAGGGATGAACAGAAGACCATTACATACATTCTTATCCATTCTGTCGTGGGACGTTCAAGCAGGAGCAATAATTGAGCTGCAGATGACACAGCAAAATAGTCAATGTATCAAACGATAGAGACAGATAAACAATTTCTTTCAGCCGGAAAGTGAGCGGTAGAAAACGACATATTATTTTTTAATTATTTAAACTCATATCATCATTGAGAACTACGCACTTAAACGACGTCTACAAAATATTCACATTTATAACAAAAATTTGAGTTCAGTCACCGTGACTTGAAGCGACGAAGCAAATTTTTAGCTAATTGAGTATTTCGACGTGAAAAATTTGCATTATTGGACATGAAGCATTCCACACGTGTCTCACGAGGCATCAAGACATCCCGAAAAAAATCACTGCTTGGTGTGAACTCCATGCCAAAAATGTCATTAAGACATTTTTTTTTACTGATGCTAATAGTCACATTGCTTTGAATGAAAACCGCTATCGCATTATAAATGATTCAATTTGACTTCATGTGCTATATAAAAATTTTGTTTTAACTGCAGTGACACAAGGCACTCAGCATAAGAAACAATCGAATTAGCGAGTGCTCTTGTCAGTGTGATTTAACGGCTTTAAAATATTTTCTTGACGTCATTGATTTATGCCTGCAAGGCGGCATTTACAAATGCGTTGTTCCAACAAGCCGTTTGAAATAGCAAAAATTTCGACCTATTTATGTGAGTGGATTTCTGAGAAAATACAATTTTGTTTAACGCCCTCAATGACAAAGAATTTAGTTGCAAGAAAGAGTGGCAAGAAAGAGTGGCAAGAAAGAGTGGCAAGAAAGAGTGGCAAGAAAGGGTGGCAATAAACCCTTAATGAAGAAGACTGACATGTCCTCCTTTCTCAAGAGAGTACTTCGCGGAAAGACATTCCACCTTATTATAACTGGCGTTGAATGCCTTGTCGAAACACGACTGTGTGAAATCGGAATTAGTACACAGGTATTACACGTGTTGTTTTTGAAAAATGACGTTTTGTGTCTGTGAAACTTAATTTTTCGGTATTCTCGTCAACGTTTTGGATTGGCAAAACGCTTATAAAAACGACTATTTTTGGCGTTGATAAATTTATGAACGCCAGAGAATAACAAATTGCTTTAGATGTAAGTTTTATTAAATGTTTCAATACATTTGGTTAAATATATGTTTTTTAAGGGTTAAAATTACAAATTATAAGTAAATGAAACGGTTGGTCGAGCTAATGTAGGGTGTCCATATTCCGAGCCAGAAAAAAGAGGCCATTTTTAAACTTCCCCCCACTCCGCCACTTCGCGCGTAGTAAAAGCAAAAATGCTACAATGCAATACGAACAAATTATATATATATATTTTTTTTAATAAAGGCAACTAAACAAAAAAATAAATATTTTTAGAATTCACGTACATTAGTTGTCATAATACTTATATGTCACCATCTTCATCATCGGAAAATTCATACTTTTCTGAACTACATATTTGACTCAGATATTTTTTGTTAGTTAACAAAATGTCATAAAATGTATTGCAGTTTAGGTCCATTAAGATGTACACCACAATCAAGATAGATTTTACTGTTCCTATTTTTAACAGATTTCTTTCTTTTGTCTAAAGTGAACCAACGAGTTGAAAAACGCGCTCAATGCAAAAGAATGCAAAAGAAAAATTGACACATTCGAAGAAGAGTTGGCTAGGGTTGCTCAATCCCGAAATATAAAATGCAACATTCGTATTATTATTATTATTTTTGTTGTTCTTATTATTATTATTATTATTATTATTATTATTATTATTATTATTATTATTATTATTATTATTATTATTATTATTATTATTATTATTATTATTATTATTATTATTATTATTATTATTATTATTATTATTATTATTATTATTATTATTATTAATATTATTATTATTATTATTATTATTATTATTATTATTATTATTATTATTATTATTATTATTATTATTATTATTATTATTATTATTATTATTATTATTATTATTATTATTATTATTATTATTATTATTATTATTATTATTATTATTATTATTATTATTATTATTATTATTATTATTTTCTGGCCTTGAGTTCCCAAGATCTTGCAGAAAAACTCAAATCTTAAATGAAGCCCGAGGATGGAATGAGCTTTACAGTTGTTGTTTACATGCACTTCTATATAGGAAACGCATAATAGAAGGAGACTTTTAAAATCAATGTATATATTTTGTATTCTTTTTGAAAACATAAAAAAAGCAAAAAATATTCACCAAATGGGATTTGGGAAACCGATTAAAGAACGGAGTTTTGTGACATACATATTTATACTTCTTTGGTGGGCACAGCGAAAAGTGCAGGTCTGAGAAAAACGCTGGCACAAGTGCATTATACCTGAGAGGAACTAATTTAAAGGTTACAAAATGATGAATAAACGGAAATTTTTTTTGAGAATCTGAGAAAAATTAAAATTCGCCTCATTTTTTGAATAGTCCTCGTACTAAGGCCTCAACCAACATGTCATTCCATCCGGCGCACTCCCACTTGACATAAATTCACGGTACTTCTTGTCGGCGCTGATTGTAAGCCGAAAATGGTTTTTGTGAATTCTCGGTCAACTAATGACAAATCGTTCTGTGTTGTCTCGTTCAGCCTCCTAACCTTGAATATTTTGCGATATTCGGAGATGTACACTAGCAATTTTCTAAACGCTATTTCAAGGAACAAATCTTATTTAGAGGACACTTCTCTGGAAGCGAACATCTCTCTTCGAAGGTTGGACCTACTTCTTTTCTTGACTGTTTCATTACACACGCATATAAATTGAGAACCGTTCGTGGATTGAATGACTACTTTTATGATTACATTGCCGGTCAATACGCAAATGGAATTGCGTCATTAAAGGTAAGCGCTCGCAATTAGGGGGACGATTCGCTTGTGTTGCACGGTGTCAGTTTACACTGAGCTCTTCTTCCAGATGAACGTTACCGAATGGAAAGTCTGTTTCACACAATCAGTGCACATCTCTTAAGACTAGTTCAGTTCTTTGGATTGACCCCTTTCGAGTACAATGAAGTGACTAAAAGAGTACAAGCATCTCCCAGCAAGCGAGCGATATTTATTTGCGCCGTCATGTACCTGGGGCTTTTTAGTCTACGGTTAACACTTTTCGCTTTGGATGGCTATATAAAGTTTAAAATGTTATTTAATTCACCTGAAATCTTTCTGAACACCAGTCAGTACTTTGTCGTACATTCTAATTCTTTCGTGTTGGCAATCAACTACTTCTGGTACCATGGAACAATCGTCGACAGAATAAATCAATTAAACAAACTTTCCGAAAGAATCCAGGGGCTTACAGAGAGAGTTTATATTATTCGGGGAGTCTGCAAAAGTTCATCTACATTTGAGTAGTTCTATTCTACGTACCTTCGATATTAAAATTTATTACAAGTGGACGGTTATTTAAAGGACACATTTTAGTCGGAGTGTTACTTGGACACTGCTAAATTCTGTTGGAGATCACTTTTTGGATAAATTTATACGGAAATTTGACTTTAAATTGCTTATACAAGAAGATGAACTGCACGCTGATTTACCTACGGGTGGCGACTAAAAAAAGGAAGCTACGCAAAGGCATTCAAGAAGCAATTTCAATCTCATCCGAGATCCACCGCATCAAAGCAATTTGTAACGATTTCTTCGTGGTTTTCCACGTGATCTGTTTTCTAAGCATGTTTTCTGATATAAGCAACGCCTATCACGTTTTCACGTTAATAGCTGAACCTGAAACAGTGCCAACATTCATGGGGGCGTGAGATGTCATATTATTTCACGGGTACTATGCTTCATTTGATTTGTTTGTATCTACCTACGGATCGGATGATTTAGTTCGGAACAAAGAGATATTTCGACGAGAGTTGGTTACCCTTCAAAATACTCACGAGTTTTTTGCAACAGATGGAAGCACGCAGTAAGAGGCAAGTTCTGACAAGATTTGGTTTATTCTTAAACTGGCTAGAGTATCAGATTTACATATTGAGTTGTCTTTGAGTATCCATAATATACAGGATATCGCAACAAAGACAATGGAACTGTTTGTGGTTAATCGTGCATTCGCGTTCGCTTTCTTCGTAGACAAAATTGTTTGCTACGCCTTGATCATGATCCAAACATTTCTAGGTGCATAATGTATGTAAGTTCAATCATTGAATAAGGTTCTCATAACATAATTCTCAATTTTTCGTATACATCAGCACCGCTTGCTGACATACAGGCGCAAGGACATTCGCAGTGATATTCGCAGTGACATTCGCAGTGATATTCGCAATGACATACATTTGCCAATGGCACTGTTAGTGTCAAGCTTTCATTCGTTACCTTGGGGGTATACAAATAGTTGCATGGTGAGCTCGTGAATCGCACTCACTGGTAATGCATTTGTGTCTGCCTTGAATCGGGGAGACACTGCAGAATAAAAAGACAATGGACACTATAAATAAACACTGCACAGCAATATTAGAAAAGACAAAAAATTGAATTAAAAAAGAAAAAAATGGTTTTAAGTTATTTGAAAATCTTTTCTTCGACCGTACTGACATTGTCCTTATCAAAAAATATCAGGTGATTGGCCAACTCATCACTCGCTCGTCTGCTTTTGCAATTATGTCCAGCTTAGCGCACTCACTTCAAAAAGACGACTAATAGTAAACAATTGAAACAGTTGAACATTTTTGAATTATCTTACAACAGCACTGATGTATAAGTCGACATACCTTATGATTCGGCCATAATATTTATATATCAATTGCCCCAATTAAAGGACTCATCCACCCAAAGTTCAAAAAAATGAATTTTTATTTTGGCACCATCGATAGAAAATATATCAAGCTTTCAGAAGAATGTGATTTCCTGTTGGACCCTCTTGGAGCACTTACATTATACTCCACCAAACATTAAAGTACTTCCCGCAATAGGTGGCCTCAAACAAAAGCCCGGTCTTGAAATCCTTTGGCCAAATTGAAAAAACTGTTGGTGGAGTTTGCAGGTTGAATGTACGCCCTTTCAAATAAATAAAAGGTCATATTTCGAGGTGATTCAATATTAAAATTATGTCTCATAAAAATTTCTTTTAAAAAAAACGTGCAATTTAAAACATTTCAAAGTCCCCGCTTTGAGCTAGTCGTACACCGAAAAAGCGCACAAGAAGTCAATAAAATGCTCGCTTTCCACTTGATCGAGAAAATTATTTAATTCATATTTTTTTTTCCGCTGGAGCACGACTGTGTGACGGTTTTCAGAAAAAAAATAACGATCAAAACTTCTCCAAAAACGTTTTCCCCAATTTCAACCCACACACATTCCACGCCAGCTCCAGTCTCCGCTGTTACCTTTTTAAGTTATCCTATTAATTAACTGTCATTTTTAATTTACCTAATTTGCCAAGTCGTGTGAACTGATACCCAACGTTCTCTGTCACCCCACTGGACGCTTTCATCATATTGACCCTTTTGTTGGCATCAGGTTAAATCAACTAAAATAAAATGAGCGAGAATGAAGATAAACTGGAGATGGAGGGAGGAATGACGAATGTTTTAAATGGGGAAGAGGGTGGAGTTGGAAAACGCACTTCATTGCAATAGGAACTCGATTTGAGTGGAACTGCGAAAGATTCATAGATTCATATCAATCATATCTTCCTTCCCAATTTTAAGCTATTCTTCATCATTTATATTTTTCTATTTCTGCACCGTGCAGACAGGACATTTCTAATACTCGTTTTGGATGAATTTCACTTAAATGTTGACATGTATTCATATTTTATCGAATTTCAACTGAAAAATGAAATTTCACGATGCCAGAAAAAGAAGTGACGGGAACTATTTAATTAAATTTGGAATTTAAAACCAAACAAAGGTGCGTTAAGCCTCCACGACTCTTGGAAACAAAAACAGATTTATTTAGTTGCCCTAACAGCCCACGTAACCTTAATAGTTATCTGCACTGATTTCTGATTTAGAGAATTCCAAAATCACCAAATGTCTGCTGTACCACGCACATGAATAAAAATGGCCACCGTGTAGTGGAAAAAGTACGACACTCACACGTTGTGTGTCCCAAGCTAGATTCATGAGCAGAATACCTCGCATTTCTTACGGCGCCCACTATTTTGAGCTGTTGACAATACAAAATGACCAAAAAGCTTTTCAAACTAGGTACAATAATAATAAAAACATTTGTTTGGCACGACAGTCCACAGAGGGACCAGGGCCTTGCTTGCTCATCAACTACCCTTGTTATGCGTGCTACTGTTCTCTCACGAGTAGAAGGAACCTTTCTTTTTGCCTACTCTGAAAGGAGATTTTTGAGAAGCTTTAACTTGGACAGTTACTACTCTTTGAGTGTTGTCAACAGCTCGAAAGAGGTGGTGCCGTAAAAAATTCGAAAAATTGGTGTTGAGCTGGGAGTCGTATCTAGAATCTTAGGCATGTGAGCATGGCACTCTACCCACTACACCACGGCAGCCGCAACTAAGGCACAAACAAAGTGAAAGATAAAGTGGCCAATCGCATTCTCACACGAAAGCACTGCATCGGTTTTTATATACTTGCTGATTGCTTCTTACAATGCTTGAATCATTTTGTTCCGATACCTTAAAAACTTCATTAACGTTGGCATCAGACTTCCTTTTTATTTCTTGGATAAATACAAAATGCACAGATAATAAATCAGATGAAGAGGAACGATCAACATTTTATTGTAGAATTCCATCGAGGATGTTCGTAATTTTTGTCGATTTCACTTTGATCACAGAAATATAACTCCTTACCGGTCGGCGGCCACGCAAAAAGTAGGACTTTATTTCCAAAAAATTACAAACGTTCAAAAAAGAGAAACGTCAAAGTGCGGGCCCAAACCCAATCGTTCAGGCTACCAAGGCGATCGCTTAAGTGAGCAGGATCGTTCAGCAAACATCTACGCTAAATTGTATTATTTGTGCGAGTATTATAGTTTACAAGCTAATGTCTACTGTAAAATCGACAACAATAGTTTTCGTCTCTAAATCCTTCATTGAAATTGACTGTCTTAGTCACTGTCGTCCGGGTGTTTTTTTTTAAATTTTTCTTCGCTCAGGGAGGTAGCATCTATTTCTTTGAAAGACCTTAGTTTTCAACATTTCTAAAGGTCCCCGTATAGAGGAGGAGGAATCAAACCTTTCCCACGAAGTGCTTCTTACAACCAATGGAGGTTTTTTTTTTTAAACGGTAATAACGACGATTGCAAGAAACTGTCACCTTGTGTTTGTGCGTCTGCTCACATCCTTTTTCTCCTTTGTGTGGCGCTGTAGTGGCGCGCGGAAACCTAGACGTTACCAAAAGCGGGTGAAAAAGGCCTTAGTCATTTAGAGAGAAAAGTTTTGCGTGCGATTTGTGGTCCTGTTTGCATTGACGGCATCTGGAGGAGAAGAATTAACGACGAACACTTTGGGCTGTA
The DNA here is from genome assembly GCA_955652365.1 of Eristalinus aeneus. Classification (NCBI taxonomy): domain Eukaryota; kingdom Metazoa; phylum Arthropoda; class Insecta; order Diptera; family Syrphidae; genus Eristalinus; species Eristalinus aeneus. Next base: position 79,071,123 of record OY019132.1, read on the forward strand.
CAGCGATATGTGCCTGGTCAACCGTCTACGGATACAACGCTTAAGATGGCTAGGCCATGTAGAGCGTATGGACACCACAGCTCCGGCCCGAAAAAGTCTTTGAATCCGTGCCATTGGGACAACGCAACAGAGGACGGCCTAGGCTAGGGCGGCGCACACAAGTAGAGCGTAGGCCATGTAGAGCGTATGGACACCACTGCTCCGGCCCGAAAAGTCTTTGAATCCGTGCCATTGGGACAACGTAACAGAGGACGGCCTAGGCTAGGGTGGCGCACACAAGTGGAAAAGGACCTCAACCAACTTGGAGTGAGCAACTGGAGGCAGAGGGCGAAAAATCGAGCTGGCTGGAGGGGTATGTTGGTTGAGACCCAGGTCCACCGCGGACTGTAGCGCCACAAAAAGAAAAAGTGTCCCTACAGTCCGGGGTTAATATGGGCCTCAACCAGCTATCACCAGTTGGGCATTACAAGCTGCCTCAGGTGCCACCTCAGCCTAAGCCGTCTTACATTGCGTTGTGCCAGTAGCTCGGATTCTGACCAAAGCAGTGGCATTTATGCGCTTTACATGGTCTAAAGCATTGTATCCAAAGACGCTTGACCAGGCGCATCTCGCTGTACAAGCCATAGAGCTCTCCGTTGCATCTTCCTCTTCAGATGCCATTAATGCAAACAGGAACAAAAAAATTCAATCCAATTCAATTTATTATTATTAGTGTAAAGGTACAATAAGACATGAGTCTTTTATTGTGCTACGTTGAAAAAAATTCAGAAAGTTATACAATTTTTCATATTAAAACTAATAGTACAAACAAAAATATAAAAGGGTACAGGAAGGGGGTTTAAGGAAGGGAAGAGCAGTGTAGAAAAATAGCATGTTTAAAGCGCTTGGCATTAGAAATTGTTCTTATGTGATATGGTAGAGAGTTCCAAAGTTTAATAGCATGAATGTAAAAAAGACGCGATGAATTTAAATAAAGATGACAAAATGATAGAATAGTATGTGTTCTGATAGATCGACCAAAATTAAGTCTGTTATAAAGATACGATGGAGACTTGTTGACAGAGGTATTCAATTTCTCATATTCATGAAAAGATCTTGGGAAATTCCCAGTAAGCTTTTACTGTACTGAGATACATGATCGAATCTTCGTAGTCCATATACATATCTGACCGCATCATTAAATGCCACCTGTAGTTTTCGTTGGGACAGTGAGTCTACTTTACTATATACTACTTCAGGAAAAGTAATTAAAGGAAGAACGAGGGTTTGGACAAGTTTCTTACGTGTATCAAGTGGAGGGTAGTTAGAGGTCACCCATAACTTTCGTAGACAACCATATACTCTTCTAATTACGAAATTTGTGTGATCGTATCCAGACAACTTTGAATTGACAATAAAACCTAAACTGGTAACAGCATTAATTACTTTGAGTGTATCACCACCCAGCACAATACTCGGTAAATTATCGAAGAACACAGTCGAATTCGAAACAGGAATTACCTGTGACTTCACCTCAATTGTAATCCATTTTGTTTAGACCAGCTGTGGATATTGAAAAGCTCTTTATTAATTAAAACTATCAATTCACCTACGTTGTCAGGACATTTTGCTAAATAAAATTGCATATCATCAGCAAACAAATGAACAGTGGAATAATTAAACACAGATGGAAGATCATTGATAAACATGGAGAAAAGAACAGGTTCCAGGATGGAATCCTGAGGTACACCTACTTTAACTGTTAAGAGAGCAGAAAAATTAAGGGGGTCGATAACAACTCTTTGGAACCTATCGGATAGGTAGCTTGAGATAAGACTTACAGCTGTATCACCAAATGCAAAGAAATTTTTCAATTTCCAGTAGAGTATCCTGTGATTAACTTTATCAAAAGCCTTAGAGAAATCAAGTAAGCAGAAAAGTATAATCAGTTGTTTGTCATAGATTTGCCTTATATCTTCTACGATGGTAACCTTGGCAGTAGAAGTGCTGTGACTAGCTCTAAAACCAGATTGTGCTCCAGACAGCTCTAAAACCAGATGGCAGTAGAAGTACTGTGATTAGCTCTAAAACCAGATTGTGCTCCAGACAGCTCTAAAACCAGATGGCAGTAGACGTACTGTCATTAGCTCTAAAACCAGATTGTGCTCCAGACAGCTCTAAAACCAGATGGCAGTAGAAGTACTGTGATTAGCTCTAAAACCAGATTGTGCTCCAGACAGCTCTAAAACCAGATGGCAGTAGAAGTACTGTGATTAGCTCTAAAACCAGATTGTGCTCCAGACAGCTCTAAAACCAGATGGCAGTAGAAGTACTGTGATTAGCTCTAAAACCAAATTGTGCTTCATACAGTAGGCTATTACGATAAGCACGGTACAATGTTCATGGGTCTAAAGTCTGAAGGAGAGGATAAATTTAGTCGTTTAGCGATAGGTATAACTCGGCATATTTCCCGTGATCTAGGAAAAGTTGATGAATTAATACAGTAATTAATAATATGAGTTATGTGAGATATTATGATAGAGAGAATTAATTTTATAAATTTTGAAGGAACTCCATCTACCCCAACAGCATTTGATCGTAACTCCCTGAATTCATTAATCACCTCAATTCCACTGACAAACTTAACGCTAGTTATTCTATATACTAGTTAATCTGTTTGACCAACATATACCGCTGAAGACTGTTTAGATTCGTAACAAATTTTGTCCCTGGTTTACTCCTGAAGTAATGAATAGTATTAAACTGTGCAACCGGCTCTATACTCTATAATGGAAGTCCATCGGATTTGAACTGGAATGTTTATAAAATAGTGCGAAACCAATCAGCTATTACTGTACGTCATGCTAAAAGGTTATTCTATGCTTCTAAGCTGAGTTCTTCACTTCCTCCTAAGAAGCTATGGAACAACCTACGGCGTATAGGAGTCTCTGATAGCAAGCATAATAGAATATGTATGATTGACTGTATGTGGTCGCCGTGGGGTAGTGGGTAGAGTGCGACGCTCACACGCCGAAGGGTCTAGGTTTGACTCCCAGCTCAACACCAATTTTTCGAATTTTTCACCGCACCACCTCTGCTGCTCACAATACTCAAAGAGTAATAACTGTCTAAGAAAGCTTCTCAAATATCGCCGTTCGGAGTCGGCAAAAAACTGTAGGTTCCTTCTACTTATGAGAGAACAGTAGCGCGCACAACACGAGCAGTTGATGAGCAAGCTAGGCCCTGGTCCCCCTTTGGACTGTAGCGCAAAAAATTATTATTATGATTGACTAAGATACTCTCGACACCTTGTTTCTTGAAAGCCAGTCTGGGGAGAGTTGTTGCAACTTTGCTGATGTTTTAAGTCACACGGCCTTTTGAATTGGAAACCTGAAAATCACATGCAAAACTATTTTTTCGAAAAGACTAAGAGCTAAGACTAAAGTTTTCACGCCATATCGGATGACTGGGATGATCAAGCTGTTACACTCCAGTTTAGTCTTTCAAGATGGAGTTTCATAACACGGATTGCCCCTTTAGCCCAAAGAAGTACCATCTGACTAGTGGGAATCTGTTTTTGATTTCGATGCTGATGTAGCTGTTCCTATTTACCACGAAGTTGTTGTAGACAAAGCCTACGTGCTGAACAGTGTGGCGTACTGTTCTGCACGTCGATGTTGTGTGGCTTTCCTTGACGGGGAGTTATACTTCATTTTGCCCTCATTAACTGGCAGATCCATTTCAGGCCCTTACTATTCAATGCCATCAACTCCTCAAGAACCGCTTTTTGTGTTCGTCCCAATCACGTTGTGGTTTCTCTTTCATTCTTATTCCTGACAGACGTTTGAAGAATTACTACAATTTTTTCGCTTGTTCTACATTTTTTCCGAAGTTTCGCAAAAATCAAGTCGTAAAATAAAACCAGAGCTGGATCTGAATTACTTTTCCTTCTCCTGTGGTTGCTATAGGTCTCATCCAGACTTAACTCCGCGACCAATAGGTAAAGGATTTCTTTCCTTTTTACACTCACTTGCAAAACCAGTTTGGTTCTCAGAGAACTTGCCAGATCGTTAGTAATTTGACATATATCAGTTTTTCTGGATGATTTAAAAAATCGATCTCTGACTTTTCAATAGCTTCCGCCGTTACATTTTTTCTCCTCATCTTGGGAACCGCACTTACTTCATGGCAAGCCTTGACATCCTACATGGCTGTACACCAAAGCTCGACATCCTCGTGAGGTCTGCGTAGGACTGATTATAAATTGTATCTGGCATGATTTAGATTTGTTGCATGTACACATTTCCCTTCATTAACAGTTTACACTTTCAGTAGCATATTTTTAAAACTATGTTTCAACTTGCAACTATCTTCCAAACAGTGAAAAACTGCCCGAGAAAGAACAAAATGAAGACCTCCTTCCCACTTCAGTTTCGTTGACTCACCGAAAAGGTCTCCCACCAGCCATCCCAGTAATTGGCACAAGTAACAAGTATTTAATTTCCCTAGATCAACTGGTCTGGAAATTGCATTCATCTGTTGCACTAGCATGTGTTCCAGAACTGCAGCGCAAACGGTGCCGAACAAAGCCAACAACTCATCGCCTCATTAAATTAAAGTAACATAACGCAATTCAAACTTTAAGGTTAGGATACACAGCATAAAAGTCACAAAGTATCCCGTTTGTTGTCGGCGCGGTGCTCCTTTTTATGAGAGATTTTAAATAATTTATGATGCACCTCAAAGGTGCTCCTAATGTAGAACTTTCCCGGCCGGAGCACTAAGCAACTGCCCCACATTTCAATTCCAGCGCATGCGCATCGCGCCACCGTTCCAAGGAGAGAACTCAAGAGAGCGAAATGAATCCTTGTTTTATCCCGAACCTGTAACTAGGTCGATGTTTAAATTTGACTCCAAGCATGGGTGCCCGGCAGTTCGGGTGGCGGGGTCTGTTGCCACCTGTGCGAAACTCAGTTGCCGACGTGCATTCGGACGGACGCTGGCTGTGAGATGCGGTAGGGGAAGGTGGCTGATTTAGCAGCCGCTGCAGCTGACTTTTGAACATTGAAATGCGAGCCGAGAGGAGAATTTACGGCTCATCGGATTGCAATCAATGGCTGACAGATGAGCAGTCACCGTGTACAAATCAGTTGCGTGATCTTGTCGACGAAGAGGGTGAAGTGGACTGGGCATCAGTCACTTTCGATCGGCTACAGTCAAAGGTCTCCGGGCATATATTAAGTGGGATGAGGGGAAATTGAAAAGCTTTTCTTGCCTTGTAGTTGATCCTGTTCCTGGCTCTTGTAGTGAATTTGGCTGCCACCAGGTCTGCCGTTCTTGTTTCAGGATACACTTCAATCCAATTGGTGTACGGCTTGGAGTGGCATTCCCCTACGGAATTAATGCGGGAATTTAACCTTCCCGCAGCTATTGATTTGGCGGCACTTCAAAGGGATGACAGCTTGAATGAACCAATGGTCACAATAAAGCGTGAATTGTTTACATAGCAAGTTAGTTGTTTGTCCTTCGAAAACTCTTTGAACTTTGTCTGGGAAAGTTGGCAGGTGGCTTATTGATGAGATGCTAGCTAGGAGGTTGGAGTTTGGTGATGAGACTCGGTCTGGACTTGTCGTTGGCTTTGAATTGTCAATTGGGGATTAATGTTCCTGTTGAGGTGAACAACGTTTCTTTCTCTTTCACGGCATTTCGTGTTGACTTGTCCAAGTAGACATCAGTGACATTTGACTTTAGATTTACTTTTCTTATTACAAGGAAATGTGTATTATTTGAGAGAGGAAGTAAGATAACGAACTTTATGGGCTGTGCGATGGCATGCGCCTGGTTTAGCGTCTTCAGATGCAAAGGTTCAGTGGCTAGGTCATGCAAAACGTATGGACACCACTGCTCCGAACCGAAAAGTCTTCAAATCCGAGTCATAAAGATAACGCAACAGAGGGTGGCTTAGGCGTAGATGGCGCACACTGGTCGAAGCGGACCTCAAAAAACTTGCAGTGCGCAACTGCGGGCAGTTGGTGAGAGATAAATGCTGGTTGGTGAGGTTTGTTGGCGCTCATTTCTACTCCGAACATTTGCGCCACACTCTCAGACTCCTGTACAAATATAAAAAACCTTTTGTGAAAAGTTGAATGTTCTGGTCTTATGTCTCTGATCCTCGACGACTATATGCCCGTTGTCTGGAAGATAAAATGGAGTTGCAGAGTGGCATGATCTCAACTTCGATTCTATTCCAGTTCTATATATACTTCAACTTCTTAAAATGCTTTCCATTCAGAAGGGGAGGTTGGTAGTGAATCTGGCTGAGTCATTTTCCTTAAAGAATCTTCGAGTGTTGTAAACTGGTTACAATATAGAAAACAATGCTGGTTTGTAGCCAAAAAGATTTCCCTGCACCTACTAAATACAACTTAACATAAGCTTCTTCTCACTTTCAAAAATTTGCCCGCAATACACGCCTCGCTAGCCTCGCCCACCTATTCACTATTGAGCCCACCTTTGGGCGTTGAGTTTAGAGTCTCGTTACTTAGTCGCACCACACAAATATGAAATACGGAGCATTTAAGGTCAACTATTTTTCGTCAATTAAATCCAAAGGAATTAAAAGTCATTGCATTGACGTGAAAAATTGCGGATTTCACTAATGGATCGCCTTAGTTGCATTTTTAGGTTTGCTGACGCACAGGTCAAGTTGACATACAGCCTCCAAGCGGCGCCCCCTGGATAGCCATCGCAACACCCGTTGTATGGTGAACCAATGTATGCAGCGAACCCCTCTGCCCGAGGGTTTAAATAATGGACCTGGCCTACCAGTCTGTGGGTTGTGCGTGAGGGTAACTTCCTTACCACGTAAAACAATATTAGTTCAGAGACAAAAACATGCCTTGGATAATGAAGGATCATCCGTTGACGACCCCAGCAAACGTTTAAACGACATTGATTTCGGAGGACGGAGGGCTGTTCGTGAGCTCTACGAACAGAGAAGAAGGGAAGAGCACCGGCTTTTAAGAAAGAAAAAGAAGGAGCATGAGAAGCGCGCGGTCGAGGAAATGGAAAGGTGTTATGGCAGAAATGAAGTCAGAAAGTTTTACCGAAAGATAAAACAGCTATCCCGAGGATACAAGGTTCGGACCAAAGCCTGCCGGGACCAAAACGGACAACTCGTAGTAGAGTCGCAGTCTGTGCTGAGAATTTGGAAGGATCATTTCTGCAGACTACTTAACGGCGATGACGGCCCAAATCCCGCTGTTAGGCGGGATGTTCCACTCAATTTGGACGATGATAGACAAGCATTTCGTCCCCCGACTTAGACGAGGTGAGGATAGCAATATCCAAGCTGAAGTCGAACAAAGCTGCTGGAGCGGCCGGACTGTCCGCAGAACTATTTAAAGCAGCTGGAGATGACCTGGTTGGGCGCATGCATCAGCTCATCTGTAAGATATGGTCGGAGGAAAGCATGCCCGATGAGTGGAATCTCAGCGTCGTTTGCCTGGTTCACAAAAAAGGAGACGCCTTTGACTACCGAGGGATAAGTCTTCTGAACATCGCATACAAAATCCTCTCTGTCGTATTGTGTGAGCGTCTAAAACCATTTGTCCATGACCTGATAGGTCCCTATCAGTGTGGTTTCAGACCAGGGAAGTCCACAATAGACCAGATCTTTACATTACGGCAGATCCTGGAAAAGACCCAGGAAATGCAAATTGACACTCACCACCTATTCGTCGATTTCAAGGCTGCATATGACAGTGTGCATAGAGACGAGCTACACAGTGCCATGTCTAGTTTTGGCATTCCTACCAAACTCGTCAGATTGTGTAGGATGACGATGGAGAACTCTCGCTGCTCCGTCAAGGTTGGTAAGGAACTCACCGAGACCTTCAATGTCAAAAAAGGTTTTAGACAAGGCGACGCACTGTCATGTGACTTCTTTAACATCATCCTCGAGAAAATCGTGCGTAACTCACAAGTCAACACCAGAGGCACGATCTTCCAGAAGTCAGTTCAATTGTTAGCTTACGCTGATGACATTGACGTGATTGGACGAACACAGCGAGCCGTCAATGAGGCGTTTGCTGGCATTGAAGCGGAAGCGGCTAAAATGTGTCTTGCGGTAAATGAGGGCAAAACGAAGTACATGCTGTCATCAAGGAAGGACACACAACATCGACGTCTCGGACGGAGCGTCACACTAGGCAGCAGAAACTTCGAGGTAGTCAAGGACTTCGTCTACCTCGGCTCCGCGGTAAACAGGGACAACAACATCAGTACCGAAATCAAACGCAGAATCACTCTTGCCAATCGCTGTTTCTTTGGGCTCAAGAGGCAATTGAGTAATAAAGCCCTCTCTTGAAAGACGAAGCTCGCTTTATATAACAGCTTGATCATCCCCGTCCTACTATATGGCGCAGAATCTTGGACGTTAGCAAAGGCGGATGAGGAAGCCCTTAGTCTTTTCGAGAGATAAGTTTTGCGTGCGAATTTTGGTCCTGTTTGCGTTGATGGCATCTGGAGGAGAAGATTTAATGACGAACTCTATAGCCTGTACAGCGACATGCGCCTGGTCAAGCGTCTACGGATACAACGCTTAAGATGTCTAGGCCATGTAGAGCGTATGGAAACCACTGCTCCGGCCCGAAAAGTCTTTGAATCCGTGCCATTGGGACAACGCAACAGAGGACGACCTAGACTAAAGTGGCGCACACAAGTGGAGAAGGACCTCAACCAACTTTGAGTGCGCTACTGGAGACAGCTAGCGAAAGATCGTACTGGCTGGATAGGCATGTTGGTTGAGGCCCAGGTCCACCCCGGACTGTAGCGCCAAAAGAAGAAGAAGACGTAATCGAATTGTCAAACATATTTCGTTATTTGAACGTTGGTACTTTAACTGTCAATTAGTAAAAAAAAATATTTTTTGATAGGTTGTGTAGTTTTTGTTTGGCGCATGTTGAAAGATGGAAAACATTTTTGTCAGATTTTGTTCTTTATTTTCCGAAAAAGAGAAAATGCATCATAACGCGCAACAGTGATGCGCTGTTTGTGGTGACGGAGCTTCAAAAGAGAGACAGAGATCACATTTATTTTGCAAAATTTTGTTCCGGTGATTTTTCACTGAAAGATGAAAGACGCTCTGGTTGTCCAGTTGAAGTTGATGACGACAAATTCAAAGCAAAAATCGATTCGGATCGTCACACTACAACACGCCAGATTGCAGAGAACATACATCCGTTGAAAATAGCTCAAAACAACTTTTCTATGTACGAAAATGTATGGGCTCCTAATGAACTGAAACAAACGTAATGAAAATGATTCATTTTTGAAACGATGGGTAATTGGTGATGAAGATTGCTTTGTCAATCGGAAAAGATCGTGAATTCAACCAGGTGAACCAGCTTAAGCTACTTCAAAAGCTGATATTCATCAAAAGAAAGTTATTTTTTCAGTTTGATGGGGTCACAAAGGAATCGTCTACTTTGAACTTTCACCACCCAACCGATCGATCAAATCAGATGTCTACATTGAACAACTAACAAAATTGAACAATGTAAATGAAGAAAAGCGGCCCGAATTGACAAATTGAAAAGGTGTTGGCACACATCTTTGGTCAGTTGGCAAAAATTATTGGAGCTTGGTTAGGATGTTTTGCAAAAATGCAAAAAAAAAAAAATTTGACCAAGAGCGATCGAACTCTGTCTGAATTTATGGTAGTGTACAAAAAAGAGTCATTAAATATGAGTCAATGAAGTGGGACCAGCAGCAGCGGATGAGGCTGTTCTTGGTTGCTTCGAAAGGAAAATTCTTCGTGTGATTTTTGGTCCCGTCTACATAGATGGTGAGTTGAAGAGGAGATAAAAATATGAACTATAGGGGCTGTTCAGCGACATCAAAGAGTCAGAAGAGTGAAGATCCAACGATTGAGATGGCTAGGCCATGTAAAGCGGATGAAAACTAATGCTGCGGCCCGAAAAGTCTTTAAATCCACCCCCGAGAGACGGCGTAGTAGGGCGAGACCGCGACTTAGGTGGCGCACGCAAGTGGAAAGGGCCTAAGCCAACTATGCGTGCGAAATTGGAGATAGCTAGCTAAAGATCGAGCTGTTTGGAGACGCTTGTTGGTTGTGGCCCACACCACCCAGGACTGTAGCACCACCTTTTGTAAGTAAGTAAAGTGCAACCAAAGTTAAGCAACTGCTTAAAAAGTTGGTTTAAATCCCATGTTTCCTCATAGTCAGATATTAATCGATAACATTTCCAATCAATGGATAAAGTTTCGAATAGTACTCACTCCCGATTTCCTTGAAATTTTTTTTATAGGTAGCCCTGCACATAGGAAGCCAAAATCCGATTGGTTTTTTCCTGCAAATAACGGAAAAGGACGAAAAGGACATTTTTATTTTTGGTATTCAGGGCTTAATATCTTCGAAACGGTAAGTCGCATGTGAATAAAATGGGTATCGAGTTAAAGCTAGAAGAAAGTACAACAAAAGTTTAACTATTGATCTTTTTCCGCACACCAAAGATTAGTTTTGAAGCTGTTCTATCCACAGTGTGATGGGAAATAAACACTCCAGTAGACTGGATCTACAATAACTTCTGCAGAATCTGCTTTACTGCTTAACTCAACTGTAATTCACGCTTTGCTGTCATTCTTCCTCCTTTGGGGCCGCGGTGGTGTAGTGGGTAGATTGCGACGCTCACACGCCGAAGGGTGTAGTTTCGATTCCGAGTTCAACACCAATTTTTCGAATTTTTCACGGCACCACCTCTTTCGAGCTGCTCACAACACTCAAAGAGTAATAACTGTCCAAGAAGAAAGCTTCTCAAATTTCGCCGTTCGGAGTCGGCAAAAAACTGTGGGTCCCTTCTACTAGTGAGAGAGTAGTAGCCATCACAACACAAGTAGTTGACCAGCCAGTTAGACCCTGGTCCCCTTGTGGACTGTCGCGCCAACAATTGTTAATTATTAAGTCCTTCTTCACTTAGGTGCACCATATCCAGACTTGAAAATATGTCTTCGTGGAAAAAGATTTTCGGATGATGAAGAACTTAAGTCGGAAATAAATGGGTATTTTGCAAATTTACTTTTACGTGGATTTTAGAAAGCTAGACGATCATCTTTTGCATTTTTATAAATGATCTCTTGTCTGCTACTTCTAATCATATTCATTCCTTTGCTGATGACAGTACCCTCAGCTTTTCATATTCGTTCCTTGGCTCACGTCCCTCCACTTCGGTCATAGACTCGGAACGGCAGCGTATGTTAAGCACATTAAATTCCGACCTTGACAGCATAATCGATTGGGGAAATAAGAATAGAGTGGAATTTAATGCTTCCAAAACACAGTGCTGTCTACTGTCGTTAAAGCGATCACAAAATAATCAGCCGTTATCCATGAACGGCACTTGTGTTGTTGAAACCGAAAGACTTTCCATCCTCGGTATGTGTATCAACCCAACAATTAGTTGGAACGATCACATATTTGAGATCGCCAAAAATGCTGCGAAATGTCTAGGTTTCCTTAAACGATGCAAGAAGTACTTCACCCCCTCTGATCTGGCTACAATATACAAGGCATACATTCGCCCAAAACTTGAGTATAACGCTCCTATCTGGTCAGGTGCTTCTAAGACCTCCCTGCACCTGATGGATAGAATTCAAAAGCGAGCGATAAAACTTATAGGTGACAGTAATATTGCGAAGTCGATTGACTCGTTAGAACACCGACGTAATGTCTCGTCGTTGTCACTTTTTTACCGCTATTTCAACAAGAAATGCTCAGATGAATTATCCAGTTGCATTCCTCCCCTTCAAGAATTCACCCGCAATACACGCCTTGCTAGGAATGCCCATCAATTCACCCTCAAGCCCTCTTTCGGACGTACGGTCAAATTCAGAGACTCGTTCTTTAGCCGCACTACACGAATCTGGAATGCTCTTCCCAGCTCGATTTTTCCTCCTCATTACAATCCACAGGCATTTAAAACCAATGTGCATCGATATCTCCTCTCCCTCTCTTCCTCTATACCTTCGGCCCGTGCTGTGACTTGATCCGGTCACTTAAGGGTACTCGCAAAACCTTTTGTACGCGTCAATTATAAAAAAAAAAAATTGCATCTAGGGATCGAATTCAAAAACTTCGATCTCGAGGAGTGGATTCCATACACTCTACGTGGCCTAGTCGTTTTAAACTTTATATCCGAAGACCCTTGATAAGGCGTATGAAATTGTACAGTCCACATAGTTCGTTCTGGCCTCTTGTCAATCAACGCAAACAACGCAAACAGAAACAAAACTAGCACGCAGAACTTTTCTCTCCGAAGGACAAGAGTCTTCCTCACACGTTTTTATTAACGTCTAGATTTCCGGATGGTTTTTTTTAAGCTGTTATACAAACCCAGCTGAGTCATTTAAGAAATCGGCTTTTAAGTCCAATGAAGTAGAGTTTGGTTAGAGCGGTTCTGCGTTGAACTTCATTGATGTCCCTATTTACCTCGGTGTCAGGGAAGATGAAGTCCTTGACTACCTGTGATCCTCCGGTACCTAGCGTGACGCTTTGTCCAACACATCACTGTGCGGGAGAAAGCATCAAAGAAGTCGAAAAACTTGTTCTTTAGGTTGCCCGAATAGAGGTGAAAATGAGGGCAGAAATCACCAAGCTTTCAATTGGTACCATTTACACCAATCTTCATGACCATGGGTGCCACGAATGCTCACAGTGCCTCAGAAAAAAGTGAGAATCGCATGCTGAAGAGAGCTTTTGGAGATGTGTAGTGAGAACGCTGACAGAGTTACGGATTGAATTGTTACTGGGGACAAAACATGGGTTCACCACTATAATAACAATAATTGTTGGTGCTACAGTCCGAAGGGGGACCAGGGCCTAGCGCGCTCATCAACTACTCGTGTTGTACGCGCTACTGTTCTCTCACTAGTAGAAGGGACCTACAGTTTTTTGGCGACTCCGGCGAAATTTGAGAAGCTTTCCTAGATAGTTTTTACTCTTTGAGTGTTGTCAGCAGCTCGAAAGAGGTGGTGCCGTGAAAAATTCGAAAAATTGGTGTTGAGCTGGGTGTCGAACCTAGAGCTTTCGGCGTGTGAGCGTCGCACTCTACCCACCACGCCACGGCGACCACGTTCACCACTATGACCCTTAAAAGCAAACAAGAGTCCATGCAGTGGCATAAAAAAGGAACAGATCCCCCGAAGAAGTTTAAAGTCAGTCCGTATGCTCATGGCCACAGTTTTTTGAGACTCAAAGGGAATCTTGCTCATTGAGTACAAAAAAAAGGTGAAACCATCAGCACCACATCCTACGCTTCCACAATGCATAATTTGCGGGAGGAAATTAAAAGAAAATACGGGGTAAATTCGCAGCTAGTGTGTTGCTTCTTCATGACAACGCTCCTGTACACACGGCGCGAGTTTCAAAGTTTTTTGCGCGAGATTGTGTGTGGTTACAAGGGAATCCAACTCCCACCCTGTAGTCCAGACCTTGCCTCTAGTGATTATTTCCTGTATCCGGATTTGAATAAATGTCTTCGTGGAAAATGATTTTCGGATGATGAAGAACTGAAGTCGGAGATAAATGGGTATTTTGTAAATTTATTTTTTTGAGGTCTTAAAAAATATGTAACAAATGCTTTGAAGTTATGGGAGATTGTATTGAAAAATAAAAACAATTTCAATTGAATTAGCATTTTCCTTCATATCGATACCGAGAATATATTGAACGCTCCTCGAATTTAATTTAGGCCGCATTCACCTTAATTCCAGTAGGGGCCTTATTAACGGCTCGCTCTGTTCTTTCAACCAAGTTAATGTCGTCGACAAAAGCTTTAATAACCTCGTGCCTCTGGTGAGGGGTTGCTAGAATACAAATAACTTTTCAAAAAATTAAAAAAAATTCTTATCAATGTCACAAAATTTAGCATGTAGATAGACTCGGAAAAGCCTCTAACCGAATCCGCATGCTGCAGAGCTAGATCCACTCAAGTACAACCAAAATCTCGCTGAAACCCCAATTGATAGTCGAAGTGTGAGAGTAAATGAAAGTTAAACTTCCTAAGGGACAAGATTCCTCCTCTTAACGAACATCAGTCCGGCATGGCTAATTTCGCCCATTTCGCTCAATAGAACAAATTTTGCAGCCACCCACAAGCAGACCCTTTCGCTCCGATAAACAGGCAACACATTGCCAAGTCCCTATGGTCAGGACAAGTTTAAAACCACATTTTCCCTCAGACATCTAATGGCTTGTGATGTGATGTGAAATTTAAAATTTAAATCACAAAACTCAAATTGATTCCTTAATTCCCCTGTGAGCTGACGTTCACCGATGGTGCGCACTTCAACTGGAAACTAATTAATTTTCTCAAAGCCCAGGCACTGTTAAGATGCCTCAAATTAAGAGCGGAGAAAAAAAGCGAAAACAAAAACGGAAAAATCACCAAAGTGAAAATGTCACCCGAGGTTGCCGAAGCGAAACTGATTTGGTTCCGGGCCGCCTCTGTCTCGGTCTCCGGGGGACACATCACGTCAGAGAGACGTCTCTATTTCAGTCACAGAACGATTAATTCCCGTCGAAATTCAGCTTCAAATGAAGTTTTCTTTCACCAGAAACGACCTTTTTCATTTCAAAGCGACGCACCCCTTCCGAGAGTTTTTTCGACAAAAACTTCTCTAATTATGTCACATCCAGTGAACCCGGGCAGATGGAGAGTGCCGGCAAGGGGTGACTGGTAAACAAACAAAATGCGAGGAGGGAAAATGGTAAAAAATCAGCTTTTCTCAAATTTAATTATTTTCCTCAACCCAATTCGACGGATTGTTGCGTTTCTTCACCTTTCACTCTGAGCTTCTTAACGTTATTGTTTCATTGCGAAATCAAGGATGTGCGGGACTCGGGGGAAGAGCCTCATCATTAGTTTCTGAGAAATCATGTTTGTGTCTGGCACAGGAGGAGTAGGGTGCCTTCCGGTGAATGAATGGATACAGGACATGAGTCTATTTCTTCGTCTCTTTGTGCTCTCCTCGGCGTTTGTCATTATTGCTTCAACTTGTTGCTCGAATTGCTTGACTGCCTGACTGTCTGACTGATTCGATGGAGGTTCTACTCTGTTGGGTTTGCTTTTATTCGTTCGGCTTGGTTCTGTTATCGGGGCATGGACGGAGATGCGATGCTGGTAGTTAACTTCATTGTCAGCTAATCGTATCGTATATATGTATGTGAAATGAATCAGATGACTTGATTGATGATGAAAATCGTTTCTGTTTGCTGGATGTGTGGGGTACGTGTGGTGTGGGAGTTCATTCATGTCTGACAGAACTGCTGTCATTAACTGTTGTTGTGTATTGACATGCCTGTTTATTGCTTCAGTGCACATTTACTATGTCAAATGTGTTGACAATCATATTTTATGGGAAGCCGTTGTTGTCCTTTCTGATTTGTGTTGTTTTTTGTCAATACATTTGTTTTTGTTTGATGTGAATGTTAATTGCTTTGAGTTTTGGTTTTAATACTGGAACAACAAAAATGCACAAAGGAACTTGATTTTGATGCAAGGATTCTGAAGCCGATAAAGTCCTTTGAAACAAACTATAGTCGGTAGACATCTTCGTTGAACGCTGTTCATGTTTTCGACGATAAAGCACCTGAAATATAAATGAGATGTTATTGGGGGAGTTTCTACAATACATAATTCACAGCACGATATCATGATCAAATTTTACCAACGTCGAGTTAGTTAGACAGTACTACTTAGTCTGAGCTTAAGAAATGACATAAACGTGAAGGCAAAACAATGGACAAAGCCAAATGAAAAATAAATCTCTTTCGCAAATTACGCAAACTAGAGATTATACAGCCACATCGAATTCAACCACCTCAGGTGGGATGGCAAGGAGTCATAGTGGAATACTCCCTTCGACTTATTTATTCCTCGAATTTAGCTCTTAGAAAAACAAGTTTAAGTACATTTCTATGAATGATAAACATACATACATCCAAGAGTGTTCTCTAAAGTTCTTTTAAGTAATTCTTCGCAAAATGATCAAGACATGACTTTTTACAGAGCAAAATTAATTTGCAATCTCGGAGTTTGGGCAACATGCAAGGGGCGGTCCAGTTGTTCGCAGTAAATTAGAATTAAGCGTCTGCCCATATGGGAGCAGCTCATAGTGGATGATTCCCTTCCAATCCCACCAAACGCACAGCAAAACTTTCCTGGCATTCAATCCCGGCTTGGCCACTGTTTGGGACAATTTACCGGCCCTCCACCACGATTGTTTTCGCTTGATATTGTCGTATGTGCTCTTTTTTTCGTCGCCAGTCACCATCCGCTTCAAAAATGGATCGAGTTCGTTCAGTTTCAGCCGCATATCGCAGGCGTTGATTCCGTCCAGAAGGTTTTTTTGGCGTCAAATCATTGAGCTTCTGTTTGTATCCAGCCTTTTGCAGATGGTTTAAAGTGGTTTGGTGACTAACTTACATCTCCTGTGCGATGTGACGAGATGCCACATGTCGGTCTAACTCAATGATTTCCATGATTCGATCGGTGTTCGTCGTCACAGGTCTTCCGCCGGTTGGCTTATCCATGGTGTCGTTTTCACCGGCCCGGTCGAAACCATTCTTCCACAATTTGAAGTGATAGAGTACCATCACCCAAAACGCCATTAATCTCACGGAACGTTTCGCTAGCGGATTTGCCAGTAACGAAAGAAATTTTAAAAATAGCGCGAATTTCGGCGTTATTGTACTCCATGTTTGCATGTCTATTACTGCTGATCGCAATATCAATATCGTTTTGTAGGTTATATCAATACCTTTCTAATGGTGTATAGTATTGCCAGATACGAGCTATGTAGCGCTTTATGCATAGCCGGACAATTCAAACAACAAAAAGGCGGAAGGGAGATATTTGACAACCTTATATATAAATTGATCTACTTATTAAGTAATACTCATGTAAAATTTCATATAAATGTTATTATTATTTCGCGTTTTGCCTGTAATTAAACAGAATCATAATGACAACTGAGACGATGATGGTGAAAATTGAGATATCGGGCTTTTTTTGAATTTCTCACTAAGCAAGGAAAAAGTCAAAAGACTATTCATGAAGAGATGGTGACTGTTTGCCAGGGTTCCGCACCTTCATTATCAACTGTGCAAAAGTGGTCAAGTGAGTTCATGAGAGGCAGAGAGAGCAAGGAAGACGACCCCCTCTCCGGGGCTCCGGCTACTGCTTGTACGGGAGAAATCATAAAAGAAGAAGAAGTTCTTGAGGATGCCCAAATAAAGGTAGAAATGATGGCAGAGATAACCCAGCTTTCAACTGGCACCATTCACACCATTCTTCATGACCATCTTAACCTTTCAAAGGTCAGTGCAAGTAGGTGCCACGAATGCTCACAGCGTGACAGAAAAAAGTAAGAATCGCATGCTGTAGAGAGCTTTTTGAGACGTGTAGGGAGACCGCGGACGGTGTTATGGATGGAATTGTCACTGGGGACGAAACATGGGTTCACCACTATGACTCTAAAAAGCAAACAAGAGTCCATGCAGTGGCATAAAAAAGGAACAGACCTCTTGAAGAAATTCAAAGTCACTCCGTATGCCGGGAACCTCAAGGCCACAGGTTTTTGGGAATCAAAGAGAATCTTGCTCATTGAGTACAAAAAAAAAAAAAAGCTGAAACCATCAACCACATCCTTCCACTTTGCATAATTTTTGGTAGGAGTTTGAGGGAAATTAAAAACAAAAGACAGGGTAAACTCTCAGCGGGTGTGTTGCTTCTTCATGACAACGCTCCTGTTCACACGGCGCGATTTTCCAAGGCTGCTGCGCTAGATTGTGGTTTCGAAGAAATCCAACACCCATTCTATAGTCCAGACCTTGCCCCTAGTGATTATTTCCTCTATCCGGACTTGAAAATATGTCTTCGTGGAAAAAGATTATCGGATGATATAGAACTCAAGTCGGCAATAAATGGGTATTTTGCAGAGAAAGAGGAAATTTATGTTTTTGAGGCTTTAAAAAAGCTTATTTGAAGATGTAATAAATGCTTTGATGTTAGGAGAGATTATATTGAAAAATAAAAAAAAATTTAATTGAATTCGCATTTCTCTTCATATCGATACCTAGAATATATTGAACGCCCCTCATACAGCTGCGAGCAGTGAAAAAGTTGTGGGTACTGGCATCTTATTTACCTTTGAGTTGGTGGAAACATAAAAGTTTTTTAGCATTAACTGCATTGCGAAAGAGGAGAACATTTCTCTACTATGTCCGTGAAATTATGTAAACTGGTCTTATGATACATCTTTTTTAATACATGATGCACAAAATTTTCAAGAGCAATAAATTGATGGTAATATGTGTTGTTTTCAAAAAATAATGATATTTTAAAGTTTTTTTTTTTATAAATAAACTTTATGTGTCGTTGCGTGACCATGATATTGTATGACTTTTACACATCGCATTTTTATAGAATTTACAAAACCTTCGCAACTCTATAGTAGCATAATCTGCCATGTGTGTTCAACTACAGCCCAAAGGTTATTGTTCCTTTTGGGCCTAGCATCCCATACGGCTTTCTTAATATCTGCCCAACTCGTCGCGGATTTCCACAGCTGAAATCGTTTGTCGGTTTCTAAGCGTACTACGTGACTTGTCGTACAGTAGCCTCCAAACGAATTCTCTTTTTGCCGCGTTTTTTTTTTTTTGTAAATAATTGCCTTACCTATCATTGGAGCTGAACATCCGGCGAGCTTTTCCACTTCCTTGTACATCTTGTCTTGCTTTTTGCTTCGCTTGAATATTTGCTTCGCTTGAATATTTCCTTCGTCCCACTAAATTATGCAATCATGTTTTTTTCCTTAAATCATAAATAAAATGTAAAATCGAAAAAAAAAATTCCTTTTTTACAAAAAATCGAATATTCTTCGAAATTACTGTAAAATAATTTTTTTTTATATAATTTTACTCTTCGCCACTAAATTTTTGCTTGCTTAGAAAAACAAATGTCCGAATAAAATAAGCTGTAAGTAATAACAAATAAAATTTGACAACAGAAAAGGTAGGACCAGGAAAACCGCATATAATAGTTCACAAATTAAAACGTAATGGAGGTCAGTGGTACACAGGATGCACAGTATGTAGGGAAATCCATTTTACCACAAGTCACTACTATTTCCCTGCTCGCAGCTGTATTATAGAAGTTTATTGCAAAATTTCGTGAAGGTGGTTTCTAATCAAGTTTCAGGAGAACAACTATTTTTCACTCGCATGAGTCAATGCAAATGTATCACTTCAACCAAACCAACATTATTTACAAATTACAAGCAACCAAATTTTTAAGCAGTTAAAGAGCTTCTTTTTGCTATCTATATTTAATCTCGTACCCAAACGCTGTGAATTTGTTATCCGTGTTTATCAAAATTAACTCGGCAATTGAAAGTTGCCTTTGCACTTAGTTGGTTCCGTTTTAAGATTAGTTTTCCCTAATCCAAACACGTACAACACAAGAATTAAATAACTGTGCAAACGGTTCCAATACTATGAAAAAGGTTTCAAGGAATACAAGGTGCAGGATTAAAATTTAAATACACACTTTTATTGTATATTATTTATTTTTATTGTACAGCATACCTAAGACACCGCTTAATTTGGCACTTCTTTTATTGAAAGTATTGTCCGTCGAAAGTGATTACTTTTCTCATTTTCAAATACCATCTCTAAAAAACGTCTTTCTCTGATGACATTGTCATGTTTTTCGGCCGTTTCTGCCCATTTTGTACTCTAAACACGGCCCCAACTCGTTAATTTTAGTTCATAACTTTTCACTTGGTTTTGGTAGCTCATACAAAACACCGTCTGGTTTCACCATATGTAGAGCATAGCCTATGGACCGTGGATGCTTTTTCTTGGTATTGATGAAGACGATAACCAGGCTTTGTGTAGAATACTGTGCAAATATCTCTTCTTTTGAGGTCTTTTTAAAGCAGTTCCGAAATTAATAAAACGCCATGTCTCAGTTTTGAATCGTACGATACCTAATTTCCTTTTTCTTCTTCCTCTTGTGGCACTACAGTTCAAGGTGGACTTGGACCGCAACCAATATGCCCCTCCATTCAGCACGATCCTTCACCAGCTGCCTCCAGTTCCGCATTCCAAGTTTTTTGAAATCCCTCTCCACTTGTGTGCGCCACCTTAGCTTATGTCGTTCTCTGTTGCGTTGTTTCAAAGGCTCTAATTCGTAGACTTTTCGGGACGGAGCAATGGTGTCTATACGCACTACATGGCCTAGCTATCTTAGGCGAAGGCGCATGTCGTTGTACAGCCCATAGAGTTCGTCGTTAAATCTTCTCCTCCAAGTCTCATTAACGCAAGCAGGATTAAAACTCGCAAGCACAACTTTTTACTTGCTTTTGAACAAATCCAAATTACTCTAATCGAACGGGAATTGTTTGCGGATTCCCTCCCACTTTGCGTTTGGCACGGAGCTTGTTCCAATAAAGTCTTCAATCTACAGACGTTTTGTTTTCGACATTAAAACCACCACTTTTGGAGCTTTGAAACCACTCACTGCATGATTTATCGGACGAAGCAACATCTACAAGCATTCAAGTGCACTTTTTTTCCAATTAAGAAGTAAAATCAAACATTCTCCCAGATGCTGTTTACTTAAGACTGCTGTTTACAAAGACATTTTCCAAGAGACAAAAAACAATGTTCTTGGCTACAACAGAAACTAATGCACATTAACTTCGTTGGCAAATGTCGCTTCTTTCCAATGAAGTAGGTTGCAGGCGGCTTCATATTTTGAAAATGGACCGAATTAACGTGTACGGATAAAATAAAACTCGTACCTCCATTTTCTACCGTATTTCTTTTTGTCGAAACTTTTTTTCATACAAATATACTCCCCATACAAACTCTGTACACCGTAATGTTCATGATACAGCTCTGTTAAAAAAATACAATCAATCCGTACTAAATAGAGCTGCTTTACTGTCTTGACAGGTATTACGGGTTATGTTTGTTAAACAGCTGCCACAAAACCGATGAAGTATCCTATCAATGTGAGTTTGCCCTACGCAACCAACTATCCTGTCTTTTCCTCTAAAAAGTTGGGGACATCGAAGGCTGGTTCTGGTGTAACCACTAGTAGAACTGTCGTTCCTTCTTAGAAAGTGGTCAACTGAACCTTAGGAGATCCTCGTGGCTGCAAGCGACGTCCGGTTTGTATTCAAGTTGTCTTCCTACTGTTCAGCGTGCTATATAGAACAGCATTCCCTATCTTGTATCAGGGCGTTTGCATACAGATAAATTAACGCTTAAGGAGGATTACAGGCGTTAAGAAGCACTTTGCATAAGCTCAAAATAAAGCTGGAATTCATAAATATATAGAAAAATTACATTTATTACTATTTACTAACATAATTTCGTTGTACAAAATTTTAAATCTAAATTTAGTGAAATAAGTCTTGCGCTTCACTACTTATTGGTTCATGTCCATGGTATTTGCGCTTTTGAAGGAAAATCGTGGGCAAATTTGTTGGTTGAAGCCGTGGCTTGAGCTGACTCCGAATCTGTTTAACAATATCGTTATACAGCCTTGTAAGGTTTGCCTCATTGAAAAAAAGCTTGTTGACGTGGAATTTTTTGTACTGCGATTCTGGTCGGAAGGCACTATCTCTCGAACACTCTCATCTTCTCATCTCATCATCTCACACAGGGCAACCATATAAAGGGTGTCTCAAAAATAATGCAAGATTTAAATTTGGCGCCATTCGATTTGTCATTGTTTGACATTTGAAGAAGTATTATTGTTTATTAGTAGAAGGTATAAGGTTAATAAAAATGGAGCGCTACACGAATGAACAACGCATTCTCATTGTGAAATTGTTTTACCAAAATGGTGAAGGTTTTGCGCAAATAAAGCCGATAAAATCATCTTTTGTGACGAGGCCGATAAAATCATCATCTTTAGTGACGAATTGTCGCATTTGGGGAGGGGAAAATCCTCGAGCGATTCACGAGAAGCAAATGCATCCTCAACGTGTCACTGTGTGGTGTGGATTTTGGGCTGGAGGAATCATTGGATGTTTTTTTTATGAAAACGAATCAGGTCAAGAGCAAACAGTTAATGATGTTCGGTATCGTGAAAGATATCAAATTTTTTCGTGTCTAGAATTGAAGACATGAATGTGGAAGGGATGTGGTTTCAACAAAACGGCGCCACATCTCATGCAGCCAGAGAAACAGTTCAATTGCTGCATCAGTCATATCTCGGTCATGTTACTTCGCATTTTGGAGACCAGAATTGGCCACCTAGATCGTGCGATTTAACACCATTGGACTTTTTTCTATGGGGTTTTTAGAAGTAGGTGGTTTATGCGAATAAGCCGACGACGACTTAAGCCTTAAATAGGAAATTGGACGCTGGATTCATGTCATGAAATACTGCAGCATTTATGCAGAACAGTCATTCTAAATTTCATTAAAAGATAACGTATGTGCCAGCAAAGCCTGGGCGCCCATCTGGCCAATATGTTATTCCACACATAACCTCATCCTGTCTACTTTACGATACAATAAAAAATTCACGATTTTTTTTAAATATCTGCGTTTTATTTAAAATTTAAATCTTGCGTTCTTGTTGGGACACCCTTTATATGATTGGCCAGTTGAGGGCCATTTTGCAGATCATTTTCACACTGGTGTCAAAACAAATTTTGTTATCAACCATGCTTTGTTCTTACAGACAGGAGAAGGGATGGTCTAGATTTTCCTTTATGTTTGAATCTTGAAGTGTGCTTGCTGTTGTTAGCACAAGTAATGAGAATTTGGAAAATACTACGACGCTCTTGATTCTAGCTTAAAAAATCTCTTTGAAAATATATACACCCGAAGAAATGTTTGTCATGGTGTACTCAGATAGGAAGTGCTTGTCCTTGATTTATTCCCTTGTTTCAAACCAAGTTTGCACAAATATTTCACCAGAAAAATGATGATGAGACTAAATTTCAGCAAAAAAAAAAAAAAACAAATTTCACACCACAACAGCAACATCTACAAAACCCCACAAACAAACTGCAACTTCGTGGACTTAATCAAGTGTCTATTAATCCACCGCATCTGTAGTCGCTTTACTTGGTCCTCCATCAACTTCATTTCACTCATACTCTCCCGCATACATCTTCTTAATGGAGACTTTTTCTTTCTTCAATCCTAGCCGTGATTTTCTTATCTTCCCCTGAGATTACAATCTCGCCGCATGGACGAGCAGATACACTCAAGTGGAGCACCAAGAGTCCTTCCACTTCCATTCAACATCGGCTTGGCCGCGCTAGACATCTGTACCCTAAATTCATTTCCCTTTCCTCCCCCGAAGTACTCGCCCTCGTTTTGTCGATTTAGCGTAATGCATCTCGTTGTCGAGATTATTAAATTACCTTCTGGAGGTCCCGCGGCAGTTGCTGGCGGTGGGTGTCTTTGGCAGAGGCCTCCTTCAGCAGTCAGTGGACTGGATCGCAGCCGCCGTGCTGTTGCTTCTCCGGATGACGACGATGGCGGCAGCAATTGGTTTGTACGCGCTCTTGTGTACATTTCGTGAATTGCTATTTATTTATTCAAATGGCATTCATCCTGCGCTGAATGGCTGAAGGACATTGTCATGACATCCACATTTGAAGATGGATGCTCCGCTCATCGGGGATTGGATTTTGGCTGTTTGAGTGTGTTTCATCTTTTCCCTGTGCACGTCAGAATGGGAATGTTCTTATTTTCATAATTTCAAATGTTTCGTGTTTTTTTTTTGTTTTGTTTTTTGTGCGTGACAGTGGCAGGCGGTGAGTGTTCGGAGGTGAGTGATGAGAGGTGTGGTGCCTGTAGGTACTAATGACATAAGCAGATTGACACTTGGTTTTTTTTTGCGCGCCTTTCTTTGAGATTAAATTGGATTTTGGAAATGAGGACTTCAGAAGGGACGTTTTTGAAATTGAGTTACTTGAATAGATTGCGGGGCAAGAATCCCAGACATTGGCAATTTTCAAGAAACAAATCAGCATGGAACGAGAAGAGGGGAATTGGAGTGAATTTTTAGATCACTTGGGTTGCAGACAAAGAGATGTAGCACTGGCTGTGTATACAAAGACTTTAAATTTTGACGTTTTGCAACTCTGTCTTCAGTCCTGAATGTTTGCTTTCCTTTTTAATTATTCTCATATTTGGTAAAAATAATAAAGAGCAAAAATTAAAATGAGCTATGTTACAATTCAGTCCTACTAAAAGTGCCCCATCCAAAAATAATTTTAGTCAAACCCGCCACTAGATTAATGTTTTATCTGTGTGCCTATTTTATATAATAGGCAGTACCCGAAAATGTTGGACAATTTCAAGATTTTCATGTGTCACTTACAGATGTTCAGATGGGCAGACAAAAAGAGGCAAAGTATATAAATCGTATGTACTTAACGGTAATGAGGCAGGAACCAGGTCTGCTGGGCGTCGATGGGTCCAAAATTATTTCGTATGGAAAATGCATCAAGAGAAATGAGAAAATGAAGATAAACGGCATGGCAACAAAAGACATTTATGGTTATTCACAGCGCCATTCCTCATCGATTGTGAAAAGAATACAATCCTCCTTTTTTTCGATTGCCTTACAGCAGTAAAGGCATGATACAACTTCTGCTCAGGTTTCGTCTGATGCAGTTTGTGTTGTTGTAGTCGAAGCTGGTGACTTAAAAGAGGGAGAGTGCTAGAATAAATGAGGATGGAATGGAGAAATAGTTATTTTCGAACTGTGGATGATATTCATTTACAATCGTACCAGATTTCGTCGTTGCCTATTGGATACGAAGCGGGGAGCGTCGAAGGTGCTTAGTTCGACTCCTGTGCTGAACACCTCAAGTTTTATCTCGGCACCGTGTCTATTAAGTTGCTCACAAGACTCAAATTATAGATAGATAGTATTGTGGTCGCCGTGGCGTAGTGGGTAGAGTGCGACGCTCACACGCCGAAGGGTCTAGGTTCGACTCCCAGCTCAACACCAATTTTTCTAATATTTCACGGCACCATCTCTTTCGAGCTGCTGACAATACTCAGAGAGTAATAACTGTCTAAGAAAGCTTCTCAAATTTCGCCGTTCGGAGTCGGCAAAAACTGTAGGTCCCTTCTACTCGTGAGAGAACAGTAGCGCGCACAACACGAGTAGTTGATGAGCAAGCTAGGCCCTGGTCCCCCTTTGGACTATAGTGCCAACAATTATTATTAGATAGTTAGCTTTATTTCGTTATAAATTTACAATGGCTTCGTTATTGCATAATATACTATTAATTACAGAGATTTGATATTTTTATTATATATCTTTCTTCTGAGAAGTTATTACAAACATTTTAAATATGAAACTAGACAAGAACTTGAATTTTGAAGGAAACACGACAAAATCTTCAACATAAGAGACACAAATTATATTTTTTCAATAAAGAAGCTTTCCAGACTTCGCCATTTGGAAGCGGAAAATAGCTGTACGTCTGTCTAGATAAAAGAAGACACTATGTCTTGGTGTCATTGGACTGTTGAGGTACCCAATGTACATATAACAGATCAATCAATAAGTCTCAGGACATGTAGTGGTCGCCACTAACAAAAATTATCAATTTAATATATGGTTGTTAAATATCTCCCTTCAGCTTTTTTCCTCTTCATTCAATACATCATAAAAAGTGTTACAGTGATCGGATTTAGTTCAAATATGCGCCCTTTTGTTCGACAATTTATTTTCATCTAGACGGCAATTTCATAATACCGCACTCGTAGAAGACCCCCTCCTTATTTGCGAAGAACTCGGACAGTCACTTTTCAGAAGCCTCTTTTGAGTTCAACTTCACATTACCAAGGGCTTTCGCCATGGACAGAAACAGGTGGTAATCACTTGGCGCTATGTCCGGGCTATATGGTGGATGCGATTAAACCAACCCCTTAGCTTCTGACGAGTCATCAACGAAGTGTGTGGTCTGACGTTGTCCTGGTGGAACACTATACCCTTCCAGTTGGTCAACTCTGGACGCTTCTGGTCGATCGTCTGCTTCAAGTGGTCCAGTTGTTCGCAGTAGATGGTAGAATTAGACGTCTGGCCATATGGGAGCAGCTCATAGTGGATGATTCACTTAAAATCCCACCAAAACACAGCAAAACCTTCCTGGCCGTCAATCCCGGCTTGGCCACTGTTTGGGACGATTCACCGGCCGTCAACCACGACCATTTTCACTTGATATTGTCGTATGTGATCCATTTTTCGTCGCCAGTCACCATCCGCTTCAAAAATGGGTCGAGTTCGTTCCGTTTTAGCAGCATATCGCAGGCGTTGATTCGGTCCAGAAAATTTTTTTTGCGTCAAATCATGCGGCACCGAAACATTGGACTTTTGTTTGTATCCAGCCTCCTGCAGATGGTTTAAAATGGTTTGGTGACTAACTCCCATCACCTGGGCGCTGTCACGGGATGCCATATGCCGGTCTAACTCGATGATTTCCATTATTCGATCGGTATTCGTCGTCACAGGTCTTCCGCCGGTTGGCTTATCCATGGTGTCGTTTTCACCGGCCCGGTCGAAACTATTCATCCGCAATTTGAAGTGATAGAGAACCATCCCCCAAAACACCATTAATCTCACGGAACGTTTCTCTAGCGGATTTGCCTTTAACGAAAGAAAACTTTAAAATAGCGCGAATTGCGGCGTTGGTGAACTCCATGTTTACACTTCTATAACTGTTGAACGCAATATCCAAACTAATCATGCATAGCATAGTCGTTTTGAAGGTTATGTCAAGACCTTTCAAATGGTGTATAGTATTATTGATACGAGCTGTTTAGCGCTTTTTACATAACAGGAAAATTCAAAAGAAGGGATATATTTGTCAGCCTTATATTAATTTGTTTTTGTTAATGTCGCCCTCTATATATCTCGGGACTTATTGAGCGATGTGTCATATACAGCATTTGTTTACTCACATGTACATTGGGCAACCCAAATATTTTCTTAGTCCTTGAGAACAAAGTAAACGTAATGAAATAGTTCTGTTAGGGACTTATCAGTAAAAAAAACAATTTATTCAAGGAAATTATACACTGCGCTTCTTGCGACTAACTCTCTCTACACTTGGAAACAGACTGTGTAGATCCTTTGCCAAAGAGTGTACACATCTTTTCTGAACACACACATGTGTACTGCGTGATCCTTCACACATATCGTGTTCAGAATCACATTGTGAGTTTCTTATTCAACAGCGACAGTCCACAGGAGGATCAGAGCCTAGTTTGCTCATCAACCACTCGTGTTGCTTCTGTTCTCTCAAGGGTAGAAGTGACCTACAGTTTTTTACCGATTCCAAGCGGCGAAATTGAGAAAGAAATTTGAGAAACTTTTTCTCAGACAGTTATTACTCGTTGAGTGTTATCAGCAGCTCGAAAAAGGTGGCGCCGTGAAAAGTTCAAAGAATTGGTGTTGAGCTTGGAGTCGAACCCAGACCTTTCGGCGTATGAGAGTCGCACTCTACCCACTACGTCAAGGCTGCCACAGCCTTTGTTTATTCTCAAACAATCGAAGGACACGAAGTGTTTATATTAGGCGTCGCTTATCAAGATCTTAGACAGATTTTACTGAACACCTCCGCAGCTTCGAATGAGGTTAACCTATTTGTTTGGAATTCAACCTGGAAACATTTATTTCCTAAAACAATAAGCAGAAGTTTCTCTTTTTTCCAAAGATTGCAAATTTACCATAAATCCTTGAAGCACATTCATCTATCCGCACAGGTATAAGTCTCTCCAC
The DNA here is from genome assembly GCA_955652365.1 of Eristalinus aeneus. NCBI lineage: Eukaryota > Metazoa > Arthropoda > Insecta > Diptera > Syrphidae > Eristalinus > Eristalinus aeneus. Next base: position 79,098,956 of record OY019132.1, read on the forward strand.
CTAGAATCCTTTAATCACATAAATTCTTCAATAAATCAAAACATACCTGTCTCCATGTTTTCGCAATCGATAAAAATGCACCCCTCACTGCGATAAACATATAATTGTTGTCAATTTGCAGGAACTTACCCTCACTGCCTGCACCAGCGCGCTTTCGTGCTCGATGTCCTTGCACACGTGCTATAAAAACTGCACAAACTCCATCATTGATATCGTAACCACAAGTGCATATCCATAACCGTACTCATATATCGATTCCGTTCAGAAATATCCTCGGATATTATATATGGTTTTGTTTTGCACACCATTTTTCATTCACAGCTACCCCCGCATGCAACGTCCTTCGGTTGAGGATTCAATTCAATTCAATCTCCCTCTCCGCTCGGGAGTGCAGGTGCGAGGAAGGATTTCGTTTCTTCCTTGCAGGGACTTTGTCTGCTCTTAGATTTGTGGTAATGCCCAGAATGGGAATTCGGAGATGTTTGTTTTCAGCTGGTAGTATTTTGTGCGACTCACGAGGTGTATTGAATGAAGAAGAACGTGTCCTTTGGCTGAGTTGATTTATGAAGGACATTTACTCGTGCATATTTTAAGAAGTGTGTGTGACTTGTGTATTTTCAGATTTCACAAATGAACTGCGAGGATATCCTCTAGAACGAAATAAATTTATAGCTGAAATGTTTTCCGGTACATTTTCGCGTCTAGTTTGCATATTTGTTTATGGAACACGTCTTTGCGTCATTTAGAAGGGGTGACGTGTATCAATGACGAAGTGATGTGAAACTTCGGTGTTGGATAACGTGTTGATGAAGGATAATTCAAAATGTCTTGATTATTGGTTGGTGCGGTGAAAAGGGTTTCTTTACTTAAATTGTTGTATGGCAACAGTGGGGTTCGAGTGTCTATAGATCAAGTGCGTAACGTAAAGCTTAAGAATATTTCTTGCCATCTAAAAGGAGCACGTTCTCTGTGACGTTTTTAGATTAATATAAAATCGTATGTTGGATGGCGCGATAGTCCAGCTTCCTCTACGTGTTTTGAACTTTTACATACTGGGAAGGAAGGGCCTGAAGTTTTCCTGTCGACTCTCTTTGAGTGTTGTCAGCGGCTCGACAGAAATGTTGCCGTAAAAAATTCGAAAAGCTCAACCGGGAATCGAATCTGGACCTTCGTTTTAGTGCCCCACTGTACCCACTATGCCATGGTGGTCACATATACACCGGTTGATTGACTTTTTTCTGTACAAATACCTAAAGTCACTTGTCTACGCCGAGAAGCCTAAAACGATTATACGCCTGAAGGACAGAATTGGCAGGGGTTCTTGTCAAAGTGCATTTATGTGCTGAAGCATAACGGTCACGCATTTAAAGGATTTAAGTGCAAGACCACACCTAGACTACGAGCGGCGTTCAATATTCTCGGTGGTTATATATATAAATTGACTTATTTATCGAGTAATACTATTATTTTAGTGTATTCATATAAAATTTCATATAAATGTGATTATTAATTCGCGTTTTATCTCAAGTTAAACAGAATCATAATGGCCACTGAGACGATGATGGTGAAAATTGAGATATCGGGCTGTAATTAAAATTCTCACTAAGCAAGGAAAAAGTCAAAAGACTATTCATGAAGAGATGGTGGCTGTTTACCAGGGTTCCGCACTTTCATTATCAACTGTGCAAAAGTGGTCAAGTGAGTTCATGAGAGGCAGAGAGTACATTGAAGACGACCCTCTCTCCATCGCCCCGGCTACTGCTTGTACGGGAGAAATCATAAAAGAAGTCGAAAAACTTGTTCGTGAGGATGCCCAAATAAAGTTAGAAATGATGACACAGATAACCAAGCTTTCAACTGGCACCATTCACACCATTCTTCATGACCATCTTAACCTTTCAAAGGTCAGTGCAAGGTGGGTGCCACGAATGCTCATAGCGTGATAGAAAAAAGTAAGAATCGCATGCTGTAGAGAGCTTTTTGAGACGTGTAGTGAGAGCGCGGACGGTGTTATGGATCGAATTGTCACTGGGAACGAAACATGGGTTCACCACTATGACTCTAAAAAGCAAACAAGAATCCATGCAGTGGCATAAAAAAGGAACAGACCTCTTGAAGAAATTCAAAGTCACTCCGTATGCCGGGAAGCTCATGGCCACAGTTTTTTGGAACTCAAAAGGAATGCTCATGGAATACGATAAAAGTTAAAACCATCAACTCCACATCCTAAGAAAAGACAGGGTAAACTCTCAGCGGGTGTGTTGCTTCTTCATGACAACGCTCCTGTTCACACGGCGCGAGTTTTCAAGCCTGCTGCGCGAGATTGTGGTTTCGAAGAAATCCAAGACCCTTTAGTCCAGACCTTGCCTCTAGTCATAATATTCTGTTTCCGGATTTGAAAAAAATGTCTTTGTGGATGATGAAGAACTCAGGTCGGTATTTCACAAATTTATTTCTTTGAGTGTTTGAAAAAGCTTATTTCAGGATGTAACAAATGCATTGATGTTAGAAGAGATTATATCGAAAAATAAATTGAATTCGCATTTTCCTTCATATCGATACCGAGATTATATTGAACACCTGTCGTATGTGCTTAGAATTCAGGAACCATGGAGTGCGTTTTTACAGTCCGACAGTCATTTCATTTAATGATGATTCTAAAATACACCACAGTTGCTTTTAAAGGCTGTAATGGCGGCCCATTTAAATGCTCATCAGCATCCTTTCAGCCAGAAATAGGATTTTGCACTGAATAAATTTTTACCCTTAGACATTGTGGCTGAACTGACGGAAATATGATTAAAATTCGACTCGAATTTTGAACTTTTTTAGGATGAGATCCCCACTTAAATCATTTACTTTAATCAACTTAAAGTCAAATGTGCCAAAGGCAATGGTGCTTTCAGTAGGTTGATTGCGCCCAACGTATTTTTCAAAATCCGCACAGAAAACGTTTCTCAGAGACCTCTAATTTAAGGCTGAAATCGTTAGAGAGACTACTGTTTTGTCTTAAAATCTTCGTTCTTTTTGGTTTCCAATTAAATTCAAACCTTACAGGCTTTGGAAACCGACACAATGCGATCGAGCTGTTGCACTTCGACCTTTGACAAGGTTTTGTTTCCGAACGATGGCATTCATTTTTGAGAAGCATTTTCTCAGACAGTTACTATACTTTGAGTGTTAACAGCATGTCGAAAGAGGTGGTGTCGTAAAAAATGATTGGTGTTCAGTTCATCAATTAAATTAATATAATTATAGAATTATAATTTTTATATAATTCGGCAGTTATCTTTTCTTTTTGATTTACAACTCAATTAGTAATAGAAAAGGCAATGAGATGCACTACTGTCAAACTCCCGCTTGGGTAGTAAGTAGCCGTACGACATGCAAGAATGCGTCAAAGTGAATTCATTCCACCGGGAGCGTTCATGTATCTTCACCGTATTGACCAAAATATGGAGAGATGTCCACTTCTTTATTACGTTGTTAGGTGGTTGGCGGAGAAGTAGCTGCTTCACGAGAGTGATATAGCAACCGAAAGCTCGAATGATCCCCGATTTAACACATCCATTTCTTTTGCTGTAGAACAGAGAGTGATCAGGGATTATATTGGTGACCACAGCTCCGTTAAATGCCCCCATCTTCTTCTTCTTCTTCTTCTTCTTCTTCTTCTTCTTCTTCTTCTTCTTCTTCTTCTTCTTCTTCTTCTTCTCCTTCTTCTTCTCCTTCTCCTTCTCCTTCTCCTTCTTCTTCTTCTTCTCCTTCCCCTTCTACTTCTTCTTCTTCTTCTTTTTCTTCTTTTTCGTCTTTTTTCTTCTTCTTCTTCTTCTTCGGATAGCGCTACAGCCTCGGGTGGACGTGGGCCTCAACCAACATGACTCTCTAGATAGCACGATCTCTTGCCAGCTCCCTCCAATTGCGCACTCCAAGTTGGTTGAGGTCCTTTTCCACTTGTGTGCGCCATCCCAGTCTAGGACGTTCTCTGTTGCGTTGTCCTTGAGGTTCGGATTCGAAAACTCTTTGGGCCGGAGCAGTGTTGTCCATACGCTCTACATGGCCTAGCCACCTTAAGCGTTGTATCCCTAGACGTTTGACTAGACTCATGTCGCCGTACAGCCCATACAGTTCGTGGTTGAATCTTCTCCTCCAGATGCCATCAACGCAAACATCACCAAAAATCGCCATCGTCGTCATCCTATTGCGCTTATATTGTCGTTTCAGTTAATGTACCAGTCCATGTTCTAGTCCATTTTCTAGTCCATGTTCAAGTCCATATTCTAGTCCATGTCCCAGTGCATGTTCCAGTTCATGATCCAGTCCATGTTCGAGTCCACGTTCTTATTCGAGATGACGTTCCAGTTCATGTTGCAGTGCATGTTGCAGTACATGTTCCCGTTCACCTTTTAGTCTATTTTCCAATTCATTTTTCAGTCCATGATTAAGTCCATGTTTTAGTGCATGTCCCAGTGCATGTTCCAGTTCATGATCCAGTTCATGTTCGAGTTCACGTTCCATTCCATATTGCAGTTCTCGTCCATGTTGTAGTCTATGTTTCAATTCATTTTCAATCCCATATTTCAATCCATGTTCAAGTCCGCGTTCTTGTTAGAGATGACGTTTCTGTCCATGTTGCAGTGCATATTTTAGTACATGTTCCCGTCCATCTCCTAGACTATGTTCCAATTCATTTTCCACTCCCAGTTTAAGTTCATATTCAAGTCCATATCCCAGTACATGTTCCAGTTCATTGTTCAGCCCACGTTAGAGTCCACGTTCTTGTTCGAGATGACGTTCCAGTCCATGTTGCAGTTAATGTACCAGTCCATGTTTTAGTCCATTTTCTAGTCTATGTTTCAGTATGTTTTTTGAAGCCCGTATTCCAGTCCATGTATTCCATATTCTAGTTCATGTCTCAGTGCATGTTCCAGCCCACGTTTAAGTTCATGTTCTGTTCCATGTTTCAGTCCATGTTTCTGGAAGCCGTAAACTAATTTATTAGACGCTAAAACTCTGAATGAACCAGTGCAAGTGAGAGGGTATCCGTGGCAGTGCGATGTGCATATGTCCTTTGTGATGTGATTTATACTCCTGCAAGACCTCTCAACATCCTGGTGCTGCTGGCGGTGCTGTTGCGGTGGTGTCGGTGTTTCAGTGAATTACTTGTGTTATTGTGGCTGCAGTCATTAGTGAGTTAACCTCTCCTCAAGTTGCAGTTTGACGGGCGAATGTTGTGCGTAATGCGGACATGTCGTTTATGACCCAGTCCATGTCCCAGTCAATGTTAGAGTTCACGTTCCAGTCCAAGTTGTAGTCCATGTTCGAAAGCAAAGGTCTGCAACTTCGGTATAGCTGTCAATGAATTTGAAGTAAAATTATTTTAATGTAACCGAAGCGAGTCTTTTTCCCAGCTAAATCGCATTCTTAAGTCAAAATCCTAATTTTGTTTTGCAGTCATGTTCAAGCTTATATTTTGTGAGTTCATCATTATCACCATCTTCAGTCGTTTACTTATCTTCTTTAAAGCACATTCGCTCGACAGTGTTATGTTAGTCTATCAGAATCCCACAAAGACCGAACATACACAATTTTTAAAACAACTTACCATAAGTTATCTGATGTAACACCTTACACTACGCTCCTAGGTCGCACGATTGCTCTATTTCCCTCAACGAGAGCATAAAACCTGCCCATAAAATAAGATCCTAAACCCTACTTTAAAGGACTCCATCTGAAAAATGTGTTAAATGCTGTTGCTGGCACTCCAAACACAAGGTATGTGTTCGTGGACACAACCGACAGGATCTCCCTGATAGTGACTTTCTTCGGTTTCCGAGCTCTCCTTCATCGTTGGCATTTGACTACAGGTGTACCTACATGCGAACCAATTATGAATTTCATTTCAAACCCACCGACAAAAAAGAAAAAAAAAATAAAAACCAACTGGAAACAAGCTGTGTCTGAAGGAACGGCGAAGTGCTACACATGATGTTCGATTTCGCCGCAACACCATGTTCGCAACGAGTCCGCACAAACACCGCCTCCTCCGCATCCCACAATCCAATTGTTGCCCGGATTACGCGCAGCACACAAGCATGCCGTTATCCGAATGCACATTTGTACGTTTTAATTAAGTTGTAAACGTAACCAAACCACATCATCCCCAATGCCGCAACAGTTCTGCTCAACAGGGTATAGCAATAAGACGACGGGTGCCGGCGGATGCCGGCGGTTGCTCGGGCCTGGGTCTGCGAAAGTGTCTGGAAGCCGTAAACTAATTTATTAGACGCTAAAACTCTGAATGAACCAGTGCAAGTGAGAGGGTATCCGTGGCAGTACGATGTGCATATGTCCTTTGTGATGTGATTTATACTCCTGCAAGACCTCTCAACATCCTGGTGCTGCTGGCGGTGCTGTTGCGGTGGTGTCGGTGTTTCAGTGAATTACTTGTGTTATTGTGGCTGCAGTCATTAGTGAGTTAAGCTCTCCTCAAGTTGCAGTTTGACGGGCGAAAGTTCTGCGTAATGCGAACATGTCCTTAAATGGAATGCTAAGAGCTGGAAAACCCATTTTAGCAGGAAATGTTCTTTTTGAGGCGATAAGTGTTTTGAAACGGGATGCTGTAAGCATTCCGAACTACTTTCCAACACCACTTATCCCACTTCCGGGCTGAAAATTTCAAAGTTTTGATTTCGAAAGTCCTTGCAGGCACGTCACGTCATTCTAGATGCTATGAGTTTCACCATTAAATCTCCAAGAACTGACCCTACCCAACATTCAATTCCTTTTCGATTTCGATATGGGCTCGTCGATAAATCAAGCCTTGACCGAACAAAATTATTTTTTTTTTGCTGTTGCCTCCATAACCGGTAAACTGCACGTTACCCATAAGGACCATACGCCAAGGCCATGTGTTATCCCTGAAGTCGATGATGATGTTAACAACAATCATAAATCCATTGCTGCTACTGCCGCAAGCCGGTGCTCTCTTTCCCCAAAATGACTCCCCACTTAGTGAGTGAGCATGGACAACTCTTCCACTTAACCTGCAAATCCGAACCACAGGATGCTGGGAGCCCAGAACTAATAAATCTCGCTATGACTTCAATTGAATAATAATAGCACTTCTTCCTCTCGCAGAGTACGGCTGGGGCTGTGGTGTGGGTCACCGCTTTAGAACAACAAAATGTCCAACTACCCTCGTCGTAGTCGACGCCGTAGCGGTTGTGGTACCCTGCAAAACCGAAGCGATAATAATCAGTTAGAGACTTGGGCTCGTGTCGGTCGGTCGGTCGATTTATTTCTGTTTGCCAGCAGCGGCCGTGGCCATGCTCGGGGAAAAACTGGATGCAGAAGCCCTTCATGCCTTCAAGGTCGCCACTATGTAGGTAGTTGGAGGGGTGTGCGAACGGATTTCAACTCCGAAGAGTATTTTTGCCTTCTTGGGTGTGTGGGTGGATATCCTGCTTCAAGGATGGATTATTCGTGTAATCATTTGCCGCATCGGGGGAGGCTCCACATCATGAAGAGTGACAGGAGAAGGCGATGGAAACTTTTCATTTTTTTTGCAGTTTCAAATGTTTTATGCTATCCATTCAGAGTTCGCAATTCGAAGGGGAAACTTTTGGGACAGATGAGATGTGTTCTTTGGGCAAGAGAAAACATAAAATATTCTATTACATTCTCCTCTGATGGCAAGTGGAAGGCGCCCAGATGAAACCGAAATCGAGTGCAGCGTAGCGTTATTTAAGTGCCCCGGATGCTGCTGCTCTAGTGCATATGAACGCAAAGACGGAGAAAAATGTTACCCCTCGCCATTTGCCTTCGACACGAAAATATCAGAGGTACTGTCTCCCTGGCGATGTCTAAATCAGGGAATGCTTGTGGAGTAAATTGTGCGGAAGAAATGAGTGGATTGGGAAAATCCTTGCGCCTCACATACCCTGATAGACACATTGAGAGTTAAATCGAGATGTTTCGGTTGAATTGCACGGCTGTGGTGAAAGTGGGTTGATCTTCGCCCTGTGGTCTTGTAGATTCACTTGTGAGTGCTAAGTCACATATTTCACTAAATAGATTATGTGTGTTGGTAAATAGAGGTTGGTGCTAAATATTCTCCCATTTGGTGTGGAATAAGGTCTGCATAAAAGCAAGTTATTTGTGGGGTTGACCTGGGCCTCATTTAACATACCTGGAGAGCCAGCCAGATCTCGCGCTAGCTGCTTCCAGTTGCGCACTCTAAATTTTATGGGGTCCTTCTTCACTTTTGTGGGCCACCTCAGCCACGGCCATGTTCCGTTGCGTCGTACCAATGGCTCGGATTTGAAGACTTTTCGGGCCGGAGCAGTGGTTTCCATGCTTTCTACATGGCCTTGTAATCATAAGCATTGGATCCGAAGACTGCACCAGGTGCATGCTGTCGTTCAGCCCATCAAGTTCGCCGTTAAAACTTCTTCTCGAAATGCCATCAACACAAACAGGACCAAGCATCGCAAGCAGAACTTTTCCTTCAAAAAGACTAAGGGCTCCCTCATCCGTAACGTCCAATTTTCTACGCCCTAAATCAGAATTGGGTTGATCAAGCTATTATTGCGAGAGGGGTCACACTGCAAAATTGCTTCTTGAACCCAAAGAAGAACCGATCAGAAGAGTGAATCGTTTGAATTCGTACCGCTGTTGATGAGATGAGATGAAGTCTTTTACTACCCCGAAGTCTCTGTTGCCGGTTGTGACTCTCTGTCAATGTTGGGCGTCTTTCCTTGGTGACAGCATGTACTTCGTTTTGCTCTATTTAACCGCAGGACTCATTTTAGCCACTTTCGCATCAGTGCCAGCAAACGCTTCATTGAAGGCTCGCTGTGTTTATCCAATCAAGTCAAGGCCGTCCGCGTAAGCAAGCAATTATGTTGACTTTTGGAAGATCGTGTCTTTGTTTGGCCGATTCATAAAAAAGGAGATACGAGAGTTGCCTTTTATGTTTAGGGATTAGAGAACAAAAACAAATATTAATCATCGAAAATAGCTTTATTGTTTTTTAAAATATTCCAAATTAAGATCTATACACTTTTGCATGCGTTTGAACCAATGGTCGAAGCACTTTTGCCACTCTGATGGAGGAATCTCCAAAACATGCATTCTGAACGCATCAACCGCTTCTTCAGGTGTCGAAAAACGATGACCTTTCGTTTTATTTTTTACGTAAGGGAATAAAAATAAGTCATTCGGTGCCAAGTCAGGACTATACGGCGGATGACTCATCAACTCGATCTTTTTAGTTGTTTAAACCGGTGTGTGTGCGATTTTTGGTCCTGTTCTGGAGGAGAAGATTCAACCACGAACTGTATGGGCTGTACGGCGGCATGAGCCTAGTCAAGCGTCTACGGATACAACGCAGGCTAGGCAACGTAGCTAGGCCATGTAGAGCGTATGGACAGCACTGCTCCGGCCCGAAGAGTTTTCGAATCCGAACCACAGGGACAACGCAACAAAGGACGTCCTAGGCTGATATGGCGCACACAAGTGGAAGAGGACCTCAACCAACTTGGAGTGCGCAATTGGAGGCCGCTGACAAGAGATTGTGCCAGCTGAAGAGGCATGTTGGTTGAGGCCCAGGTCCACCCCGCCATACGAAGAAGAAGAAATATCACTCTGAATTGACTGTTCTGAGTTGTTCTAGTGGTATGGTTGCGACATGCTCAGTTGTTTCGAAGAAACTGGCGATCATTTGCTTGGAAGTGCTTCGTGCGCGAGCAAGTTTTGTTGAATTTGGCTCAATTTAAAACACCCATACCGTCGACTGCTGTTTACTTTCGGGCTCATACGCGTAAATCCACGATTGTCACGATGTTCTGCCAAGTGTCACGATGTCATAGACGTGTTTCGAAGCACCGCGATCGTATTTTTGGAGCGTTTCTTTCGACCAATCGACAAGAGTCTTAGTGTGAGCGATTGACAAATTGTGTGGAATCCAAAGAGAACAAATTTTTTTGACGGTCAAATGTTCATGCAATATTGAATGGATGCTGGTCCCACCGATGCCTAAGGTTGTCTCAATCTCACGATATGTCACATGATGATCTGGCAATATCAGTTGGCGCACAGCATCAATGGTTTCCGGAACAACAACTGATTTTGGACGACCTTCACGAAATTCGTCTTGGAGAGAACTACGACCTCGGAATTCACCATACCATCGATAAACATCGGTCCTTGATGGAGCCTCATCGCCAAAAATTGAATTTAGCTCATCGATGCATTGTTGTTGAGTTAATCCACGTCGGAAGTTGTAAAAATAATCGCACGAAAATTTTCAAGATTGAATTCCATTTTTTGGGCGAGGTTTATCTTTTAAGTTACTTTAAACAACACAAATAGCGCTCGTATGTCGGAACGTTCTGAGTTACGATAGAGATGGCAGTTGCCATATTGCAAGACTAATGTCGCCCAATCCCAAAATATAAAAGGCAACCTTCGTATCTTTGAATGCGCTTGCTATCAGGGGATCAGCCTCCACAACATCGCCTACAAGATCCTCTTATTGTGTGAGCGTCTGGAACCGTTCACAGCCGGATAGGTCCCTATCAGTGTGGTTTCAGGCCTGGGAAGTCAACGATTGAACAGATCTTCACCTTAGGGCAGATTCTGGAAAAGACCCAACGAGTGCAAATCGACACCCACCACCTATGGTGTTCGTCAATTTTAAGGACGCATATGACAGTGTGTATAGAGACGAGTTCTAAGGTGCCATGTCTAGCTTTGGCATTCCTACCAAAATCGTCAGATTTGGTAGAATGACGAAGGAGACCTTTCGCTGCTCCCTCAAGGTCGGTAAGGAACTTACCGAGACCTTCAAAGTCGAAAAAGGCTCTAGACAAGGCGACGTACTGTCGTGTGACTTCTTTAACATGATTCTTAAGAAGATCGTGCGTAACTCACAAGTCCAGACCTTTTTCTTTCAGTATGTCATAGTACCTTGTGAAGCGCGTGTGGATTACTGCCTGTTCAAAAATGATATTTTTGTTTGTTGGAATCAATCATCGTTGGGGATGATTTTCGCTCTTCAAGTTGCAACGTAACCGAACGCGAATTTTTGTAAAAAATATGTTCAGACCTTTTTTTTGAAAAGGTTATTCTTAATTGAAGATCCTACTTCAAAACTGGTGGCCGCCGTGGCGTAGTGGGTAGAGTGCGACAATCACCGAAGGGTCTAGGCTCGGTTCCCAGCTCAACACCAATTTTTCGAATTTTTCACAGCACTACCTCTTTCGAGCTGCTGACAACACTCACAGAGTAATAACTGCTGTCTAAGAAAGCTTCTCAAATTTCGCCGTTCGGAGTCGGCAAAAAACTGTAGGTCCCGTCTACTCGTGAGAGAACAGTAGCGCGCACAACACGTGTAGTTGATGAGCAAACTAGGCGCTGGTCCCCTTTGGACTGTAACGCCAAATATTACTGCTTAAAGACTTAATGAACTGTTACTATTATGATACTGATTCCGTCGATGCACCATGCAGTCTGAAACCCGACCAAAGAAAATCTCTCTATGCCTCCATTTCTCCTTAGGTCAATCTTTGTGAATCCTTGCGAATGCCAATCTTCTGTGAGCATGGTAGTGTCCGTAGATATCTGAATGTCTTGTTAAATGTGAACATACTAACATGACTCGTATACTCTCCATTTTTCCTGGAATCACCAAATATTGCATAACTCTTCTTTTTCCAGAAAATGTTCGGCATAGGCACCAACATTTTGAAACATGCTTCAAGCATTTTTCTCACACTGAAACTTCTCTGATGTCAAAAAACATTGGAAGTATCCGGGGATTTAAAAATCACTTTACCACAGCACGGAAAAAAAACGGAATCATTCTTAAAAATGTATGTTCTGTTTGGGTTGAATTCCCACCGCTTTGCTTATTTTAAGATTTCTGAACGCACCCTTGAGAGGTAAATATTGTTGTGTGGAAAGGTTTAGGTTCATCGCTTAAAATATCAAACTACCAGAAATAAATTACGTCGGCCACGTCTTTGGTGTTTCTGTGAGTCTGTTCGACTTTCAATCCAAGCGCTAAATTGCAAAAATTGATTTGAGCTCAGCTTAGCATTAAACAACCTGTCTGGATAAACCAAGTCTTAAGGTATTGATCTTCGTTTTTGAAAGTTGTGACGCTCTAGGAAAGCAAAGCACGTACAATTTTTTCACCAACGATGTATGCGACTTTCCAGTTGCATAAAAAGAAATCTCATCGGTAGGAGGATTTCCATACACGTCGTTTGAACAAATATACTCTTCAGTTAACTTGTATGTGAAGATTATAAAATACTAGCCATACCCGGTGCGCTATGCTACGCATAAAATAAATCAAATTAAAAAAAAAGTTAATGTTTATACATATACTAAAAAGAAGATTTTTATTTTTTATTTTGTTTATTGAAGTGCTGTTGGATATGCAATATTTTTTGTTTTTCTATCTGGGGCATAAACGAATAAATTAGAAGGCTTTCTGACGCGTGAATAGGCCACATACAGTTGTCCATGAGAGAAGCACGGATTTTCTAAATTCAGGCCACACACTTGTAAGGATTGTCCTTGTGCCTTGTTGATGGTAATGGCAAAGGCGAGTCGCACTGGAAACTGCAAACGTTTGAAGTGGAATGGTAAATCAGTTGGGATCATTGGAATGCGAAGCAATAGGACATCTTCTCCTTTGAATTTTCCATTCAATATAGTAGTTTCGATGATATTCGCCATCATTTTTTTTTACTGAAAGCCTAGTGCCGTTGCAAGGGCGTGGTGGATTAATGTTTCGAAGAAAAATGATAGGCACGCCAATTTTCAAAGTTAAAACGTGCGGAGGTATGCCAGGTAAGTCAAGTGAATTTAAGAACTCAGTTGGATAGTTGACAACTTCGCCTTGGTTCATCACAGTGTCAATGGATTTATATGTTTTCGCTTCTCCCGGTATTTCACCTTGAATGGTGAAATTAATTGAGTTGACATCGTTGGTTTTGGCTGCTAATATAGCACATTCACTGAGCCATGTATTATGTATTGGCTCGTCTGCATTTGATGCGTATATACAGAAGTCTGGTGACAAAAAGATACATTGTGTGACCTTATCGACAGTCAATTTACCATTTCCATCGTCCAATTATTGTTTTGCAAAACGTTTTGCGAATCCATCAAGTTACAATTTGGGCTTATAAGTATAGTTTCTGCACATATCGCCATAAAACGGATAATTTTAAATATGCATTGAGTTCGTCAGCCAGCGATGAACGCGGAATAACAGGAAATGTTTGTTCAAAAACCCGAAATTATAAAATTAGCGCACCTCCGAAAACACATTCGTTTCCTCTTAAGTCCTTTAGTGTGCAATGAGCGCTTCCAATGATTTTTTGTACGCCATTGTATATTGACATTGATTTGCTATTGTTGGAGTAGTTTAACATTCGGTATTAACATTCAAACGTGATACGAAATAATTACACTCTAATGTACATTCAAATATACATATGTATTTGAATGTAGAAATCCAAATTCAGATTCGGACCAGCGGTAAATCTATGCACGGGCATCGACGCATCTACGCACGCGTAAGCATATATACTTCCCAAAGCAACACACGATCACTTCTTCTAGTGTGCGTTGTATGTGTGTTAGGGGTTGTTGTGCGTGACTCCACTGAGGCTCGTGTCGATTCACTGGTTACAGTGAGAAAAATATATGGGAAACAAACCTGCGATATCTCCAATTTATTAATCAAAACGATGGTTGGATATTTATGTTCCCTTAGCGCGTTGACCCAGACCTCTAATACCGCGTTTTAAATTTTCCAAAATTTGCATATTGATGTTTTAAAGATTTTGACCAATAACTCCCAAAGTGTCTAAGCCTGAATGCTTGAACTAATTTTAGTTGAAAGTATTCATTGAGACGGATTTTCCATAATTTTTCCTGATTTGTAGGCACAACTGTGTGGCAATTAGAGGCGGTCAAACTTTTGAAAGCTTCATATCTTTCTAACGGTACTCTCCACCGAAAAACTCCTGCGAAAGAAAGCTCAATCTTATTTTCAAAGACCTTTTGATTGATATATCACTCGAAAGGATCAACCGAACTTTGAACCTAGGCCCCAACTTCATCTCTATAAGGAGCTATCCCCCCAAACAAAAGTTGCTACTAAAACCCTTTTGACAGAATTCTGAACAAAGTTTCCAAAGACACCAATGCTCTATCTCTTATCAGTTAAGAGTCTATCAAGGACAAACAAACATTGATTTTTATATATATAGATAGACAAAAGGAATTTCGTATTTCCACCGACGACAGAGTACAACTGCAGGGACAATGTATGATAGGCGTCTATCTCCTAACAGCTTATGTAAAAAATCGATGACGCCTCCGTTAAGTTTGTTGACGACATATCTTGTGTTGTTTGCCGGTTAAAAATAAGATCAACCCACATTCAGTCTAAATCACATTTGTAAACAACGCCTTACATTGCATCGAAGCGTATGGTGGCTTGTTAATGTCAGTCAGTCAATGTCGACACTTCCCAGGCCATCCTGAAAAGCGAAAAAAAAAAATTGCCAAGGAAGTCTCCGAATATTTTCAATCCAACTGAAAGGCGCGTTTTTTTTCCCGGTCCTCAAGAACATTTTCCTGAGCATCTGCGGTAGCTTCCATGCAAAATTTAGTGAACGACAGCGTTTGCCGCAGCTCCTCATAAAATACTCAACCATATGACCGTTCATATTTATCACTTTTTTCTCCCAGATAAGCAGAAAGTTTTTTATATCGCCGTGTCGCAGACTTTTCCACCTCACAGAGCGGTCCTTAATTAAATACCAGCCACGACACACCACACCACGCCACGACACACCACACCACACACACTGTCACGGTACCGGTGGCTGGGGTGGCGGCAGATCCCCGGGATGAGTAGTGCGCGGAAACGTTTACGTTCCGTTAAATGAGCGGAATAAATTAGCCTCAGTTCGGTGAAATTTATCGCCGTTCATCTAGATGGAAAGCCACAACTATATATCAAGAGAGGGAAGCGGCGGCGCGGGCCGGTGCTTAGGCGTTATTTGGCCTGCTCCTCAAGGGTTATGGAAGTGCTTTGGATGAGTGGTGTGCGTGTGGGATTAGATGCTTCACCTCTGCTGGATCCGGAAACGACATATAAAATGAATTTTTTCACTGCTCTGGCATGACGTCGTTTGATTAAATATCCACACGCACACTCGAGAGATAGCACCGCACACTCTCACAACACGGAAACTGGGTCTCCTCTTAATGACTTAACATCCTCCCGAGTGTGTAATAAGGAGCAGCTGTCACACGTGCACATAATGGGAAGAGTGAAGGCGAAGCCAAACATCACACTGGCGGCAGTGTCGGTGAGACGGCGGTAACGCAGCCGGAAGGTGAGGAGGAAGCTCCGAGTGGCGGATTGAGTTTCCAGCATATTTGTTCGGAACGAGCTACCGGTTTGGTGTCGTATCTAAGGATGACAACGCAATCAGTGGTAAGCCGTAATCTTCTATCTAAATACGCCTCGTATCCCTGGGCGCGTATGAACGCCACGTACTGAGGATTTATATCAACGGATGAGCTTCCAAATGAACTGCATGCCACTCAAGGTCGAGGGAGCGAACGAGAGCGATATTTATGCGAATCTTCCAGCTGTCGTGATAACGATGGCTTAGTCGCGTTCCATGCCATACTGTACCTGGCGTGGGGTCCCGGACCGTTGAGGAGGCGAGTCGACATGCTTTATGATACGATTAGGAGGTGCTTAAAGACATCCAGCACTGAAACAAGTGGATCATTTCTTTTCGTCTTGTTTTGGTTACTTATGTGCTTTTAATGATGTCGTAGATGTGGTAGGCAAAAGCGACGTGTATCAGAGACGTTTTGAAACAATTAATTCTACCGTGCAGTGGGATTCGGGGAGTGGGGTCCTTCGACTGCGACAAAGAGCAATTGTGCAAAGTTTAAGATGGTGGCATAAGTGCTGTTCCGGATTTCATAATTTTGTCGTTTTAGACGTATCGGGGCCAATTTTAGATAACTTTAACTTTTTTTTTACTGTTACCCAAAAGGCGGATTTCGGGATTCCGTCATCTTGTAAAATCTGTTTGATCGAACTTTTGTTGATTGTGCATCTGCTGTTTCTAGGTTGGAATTAATAATTTTCTCTTATAAATTTTTCACCAACCCAAGAAATTTATTTGGGATCAGTTGCCGCTGCAGCAAAACGAGAACCCGTTAAGGTTTAAGATTCGTGAAATGCTCGAATCGCCATTTGCGTTCTTTAACGAACATTGATGTAGAATTTAATTTGCGGATGGGGTGTAAAATTCTAGTGGCCGAGTAAACAGATGCGGCCCTACATCTTTCGAAAGTTCAAATTCTGACCTTAGACTTATTTATTTCAGATTATGCGCTTCAGCACGCCTATCAAAAAAACCGAAGCCAAACATCACACTTGCGGCAGTGGAGGTGAGACGGCGGTAATGCAGCCGGAAGGTATGGAGGAAGATTCAGAGCGCTAACGAAAACAAATCACTTCAATGGAATTACTGTCTGTCACTTGTCAGAAAATACTGTCAGGCTTTCTCCAGATGATGTGACTGGATGTATGAATCACATGATTCAAAATCACATTCGAATCACTATTTATAGTGTCAACGGAATCAATGATGGAGAAAAGACCATCTACGGATGGCGGCTAACAGACCCAGGCTTTGAGGGAACCTGACTGGTAGTGACAGCTTGACCAGAGGCTATATTCTGGTCCCACGGGAGGTCAGGGGCCCCTAGAACTTCGGTTCCAGCCTGACCGTGCGGTAGGCTGGAACTCCCCTTGTGGAAGTATCGTGGTGGCTGTGGTTTATCACCTAACATCGCGAGTAGAGTTGAGGATAGTGTACTGTGCTGACTTGTCTAGTTCATTATTTAAGCACAACTGGGCAAGACGGCTAGGGGACTATCCCTTTTCAGTGTGGAGTTGTATTCTCAACCGGGCGCTGCGACCCAGAGAGCGGAAGAGGTTTTAGAAAGGCTTCGCATCAAACCAAAGTGGAGTGGGGCAATCACTCCAAGCATGATCTCAGTTTGGTACTTGGGTAACTAAAGCGTCTAGTCTTGCGTTACTTACGACTCTTGGGAAAAAGGTTCCACGTGATATAAGCCGTTAAGGCAGGTGGTCACGTAAAACCAAATCCCACATCTGTCAAGCTTTGTATCCGAGAATTTGTACTTTTTGTAGTAGAATAATTTCAGAGATGAAAGGAAACGAGAATCGAAGAAAGAATAGGAGTATAGATCATGACAGAAGAGAGGATTGCCGGATAGGTCAGGTATATAATATTGTAAGAGGACACATTCGATGGAGGAGCGTTCAAGTATGGTACTCGGAGCAATAATAAAGTTAAACAAGAAAAAGTAAAAATTTGTGTTTCTTTTAAATAATAATCCCTTAAATTTTCTTGATTTGACTTGTTCGCCAGTAACCATACGAGGATTGCTTCTTATATTTTGGGATAAGAGAACAAAAACAAATATTAATCATCGAAAATAGCTTTACTGTTTTTTAAAATATTCTCCATTAAAATCAATACACTTTTGCATGCGTTTGAACCAATTGTCGAATCGCTTTGCCACTCTGATTGAGGTATCTCCAAATCATGCATTCTGAACGCATCAACCGCTTCTTCAGGTGCCGAAAAACGATGACTTCTAATCTTATTTTTTACGTGGCCGCCGTGGCGTAGTGGGAAGTGTGCGACGCTCATACGATGAAGGGTCTATGTTCGATTCCCGGCTGAATACCTCGAATTTTTCACGGCACCACTTCTTTCGAGCTGCTGACAACGCTCAAAGAGTAAAAACTGTCTAATTTCGCCGTTCGGAGTCGGCAAAAAAATGTAAGTCCCTTCCAGTAGCGCGCACAACACGAGTAGTTGATGAGCAAGCTAGGCCCTGGTCCCTCTGTCGACTGTCGCTCCAACAATTATTATTATGAATAAAAAGAAGTCATTCGGTCAAGTCAGGACTAAACGGCGGATGACTCATCAAATCGATGTTTTGAGTGCTCGAAAATGCAGTTGTTTGAGCCGATGTGTGAGAGCTCGCATTGTCGCGGTGAAGAGTGATCCGTTTTCGGCGGTTGGTTTTCCTGATTTTTTGGAAGACAACTGGCAACCAAATGGTTGTGTATCACTCAGGCTGTTCTGCGTTGTTCTAGCGGTACGGTTGCGACATGTCCAGTTTTTTCGAAAAAACAAGCGATCATTTGTTTGGAAGTGCTTCGTGAGCGAGCAACTTTTGTTGGATTTGGCTCAATTTGAAACACCCATACAGTCGATTACTTTCGGGCTCACACGCGTAAATCCATGATTCATCACCTGTCACGATGTCATAGACGTGTTTCGAAGCACCGCGATTGTATTTTTGGAGTGTTTCTTTCGACCAATCGACACGAGTCTGTTGTTGAGCGATTGACAAATTGTGTGGGATCCAACGCGAACAAATTTGTTTGACGGTCAAATGTTCATGCAGTATTGAATATATGCTGATCCCACTAATGCCTAAGGTTGTCCAAATCTCACGATAGGTCACCTGACGATCTTCCAATATCATTAAATGCACAGCGTAAATGGTTTCCGGAACAACAACTGATTTTGGACGACCTTCACGAAATTTGTCTTGGAGTGAACTACGGCCTCGGTTGAATTCACCATACCATCGGTAAACACTGGTCCTTGATGAAGCTTCATCGCCAAAAATTGAGTTTAGTTCATCGATACATTGTTGTTGAGTTAATCCACGTCGAAAGTTGTAAAAAATAATCGCACGAAAATTTTCAAGATTGAATTCCACTTTTTGGGCGAGGTTTATCTTTTAAGTTACTTTAAAAAACACAAATAGCGCTCGCATGTCAAAACGTTCCTAGCAAGTATAACCTCAAAAATGTCAAACTTTACGCTAGAGCTGGCAGTTGCCAGATTGCAACACTAGGGTTACCCAATCCCGACATACGCTCCGTTTTTGGGGCGAGATGAAACTTTTAAGTTCAATCCCGAAATATAAAATGCGACCTTCGTACTACGAACTTGATAGAAAGTTTTCCTTCTTATTCGTTTCTGATTTATACGGTGTAAGATGAATTTTAGAGAAAAATTCATCTATTTCTATTTTGTTCTCCTCAAAGTATTCCACCTCTTGTGACAGCATTTTCTCCAACCTTCGATGCAATTCTGATTTTGACTTTTTGGCATTCTCCTGGTCTGTATAGCGACATGCGAATGGTCAAGCATGTGCGGATACAACGTTAAGATGGCTAGGCCATGTATAGCGTATGGACACCACTGCTTCGGACCGAAAAGTTTTCGAATCTGAGCCATTCGAAGGCAACGCAAGAGAGGACAGTCTAGGCTAAGGTGACGCACACAGGTGGAGAAGGACCTCAACCAACTTGGAGTGCGCAATTGGAGACAGCTAGCGAAAAACCGAGCTGGCCGTTGGTTGGGGAACAGGTCCCCTCCCGGACTGTAGCGCCATAAGAAGAAAGAGTGTTATTAGAAGCTCGAAAGAGGTGGTGCCGTGAGAAATGCGAGGTATTCTGCCGGGAATCGAACGTGAATTCTTGGCGTGTTAGAGTCGCACTCTACCCGCTGCGCCACAGAAACTAAGAATCCGAAAAATCAAAACTCCAGTCATCTCAGTCAAGCAGGTATGAGGAGTTTGTCACCTTTATGAAGCATTAATTTTTCAAACACAAACGCATCATATTCAAAATAATAATATTACATATCGACACACGCCAGTAGTTGAAGTTGAAATTAAGCACCACAAATTTGCACACTTTCTCATGGGGAACCTATTCCTACCTCGCTGTCATCCAATGCTGTACAAACCTGATTCTACCGAAAACTTAGTCACGAAGAGCACATATAAGTTCGACGGGCAATACTTGGGTAACACGATAATGTTTTGTATTCCTGCTTAAGTTTGGATCCAATTCCTTTCCCATTCCAGATAAAACGGATAAACGAAGATCCCTACAATTTCCGATTATCCGTTTCACTTCCGGAGTTCTATTTGCACCGTGTGATGATTCCTTCTATTAGTTCAACTGAACTCCCTTCAAGCGATTAGACTCTGAAGTAGTATTTTAAGTGAGGAGTTGCCATACTCTTGGAGCAACACTTATGAGATCCAAAGGCGCTTGTGCCTCTTTGAAATTCTGAATAAGAAATAATCAAAACTTTAGATATTCCATTTGACAAGTTTTAATACAGTGTAAACGTTGTGCAGCACACTTTACACTCACCGATCATTAAATCCCTTTGTGACACCGTGACATCAAAATTGTGAACATTTGTGCTGCTTTCTCGAGGCAGGTGCGTTAGTTACACTCGCAAAAGGAAGGTTACGTTTATTTTTTTTTTTGTTTTGTTTGCACTCAATTATAAGTATAAATCTTCACGGGGGGTACTTTGAATTATTCAGACACAAGTTTACATATTTTCTGTGTTTCTGTTGAAGTCGGGGTTTGATCAGTGCATCCTCATACATGCTTCCTACCCCACTCAATGGTTTATGCATTGAACGTGTCTTATCTGAGGGTCAGCCCAGTCAGTCCTCCTTTCAACCGTTTTGGATCCTAAAAAGGGAATTATAATAACCTTATCGACACAACTATCTCTGAAGACCCTTTTGGTTCGTTTCTGCTGTCATTGTCACTGTTATTGGAAGAACGCACAGCACGGTAAACTGGGTGTAAAGAGCTCGAGTTTCCTGTTCGAAGACCTCTTTTATTAAATTTCCCACCCATAACCGTCGTCGATACGGGAGAGGAGTACTCCGAGACAAGATCAAAAAAATACAGAAAATAAAACGGAAGATAATCTCTTTTTGTGTGTGCTGCCTTCGGAGCAATCCCCGGGGAGCGCAATTGAATTGAGTCCCTATTTTGTTTTGAAATGTATTTATATTGCAAGGATTAACCTGATGCTGTTGCTGTTCGAGACACAGAAGGGTGCCTACGGAAGGGGGTGCAAGGAGAAGAGATTCGTGCGTAGTCTCTTAAGTGAGTTGGAAAAGTATTTCCATTCAACCGAAGTGATTCGGACCACTCGCCTCAGGACGGAAGAAGAGGTAAGCGATTTAAATTGCAATTTCAAGGGTGAATGATATTATAGGACTGTTAGGGTCGTACTTTTGGCGTTGCCGATATAGCTTGCTATTCAATAAAAACAAATAAAGAAGACACAGGAAGAATATTCGAATGAATGTGAAGTGCTGCAAGTGAAAGGGCCTTTGACCGGAAATGAGGGTCAAATGAAATGGCCGGAAATGGAAATTATTTTATACGCTATGAGTAGGTGCGACTAACGAGATTTAAGAGGGAGGCGAAGGGTGTCTCAAAATGTTTAAACTGACTGGGTTAGATGGTATTTATTTTGGCACGTAGAGACTAAATGTGGACTGACTCACTAGCCAAATGCAATGTTGAACACAATAAAAACTAACGAATTGCTGCGAATTTCCTCCCTGTCTGCCATGGTCAGTAAATACTTACCAGGTATACCGGCATGAAGTGTATCGATAGGGAACATTTGTTGTGAACGAGCTCTTATTTTTTTTTTTTTGTTTGTTTACTATGACATCTGTGAAAAATATTTACTATACATCAAGTCATTGAACAGACAACATCATATTTTTTCATCGTGTTAAAAATGTCGAATTTTGTACCAGAAAGTGATGATTTGCGGAAAGCATTAATTTTTTGTTTTCATTTGAAGAAAAGTGCTGCAGAATCGCATCGAATGCTTGTCGAGGCATATGGTGATAATGCTCTATCAGAAGCAACATGCAAAAGATGGTTTCAACGGTTCAGAAATAATGATTTTGATGTGAGGAATGAAGAACGTGGAAGACCACCAAAAAAGTTTGAAGACGCCGAATTGCAAACGATATTGGATGTAGATGACATTTTGATTCGAAAGCAAATGGCAGCAATGTTAAATGTTGCACAAAAAACAATTTCTGACCTTTTAAAAGCTATCAAAAAGATCCAAAAGTGTGGGAAATGGGTGATACATGAATTGAATGAAAGACAAATCTTCTTCTTCTTCTTTTCTTCTTCTTCTTCTTTTCTTCTTCTTCTTCTTTTCTTTCTTCTTCTTCTTCTTCGGATGGCGCTACAGTCCGGGGTGGACCTGGGCCTCAACCAACATGCCTCTCCAGCTAGCACGATCTCTTGCCAGCTGCCTCCAATTGCGCACTCAAAGTAGGTTGAGGTCCTTTTTCACTTGTGTGCGCCATCTCAGTCTAGGACGTCCTCTGTTGCGTTGTCTCTGTGGTTCGGATTCAAAGACAGATGGAAAACCGAAAAACCTCTTTTGAAATTTTTCTTCAAAGGCACAGACAAAATCATGGGTTAATCTGGGACAACCATCAAAATCGACTGCAAAATCAGATCGATTCGGCAAGAAGACAATGCTGTGTGTTTGGTGGGTCCAGAAAGGTGTGCTGTACCTCGAGCTCCTAAAACCTGGTGAAACCGTTAATACTGATCGCTACCGACAACAAGTGATCAATTTGAGATATGCATTGATCAAGAAACGACTAAAATGGGCCAGAAGACACGGCAAGGTAATTTTGCTCCATGACAATGCACCTGCAGACAAAGCAAAACCGGTTCAGGATACAATTAAAACACTTGGCTGGGAGCAGCTACCCCACCTGCCGTATTCACCAGACTTGGCTCATTCCGACTACCATTTGTTTTCATCGATGGGACAAGCATTGGCTGAGTAGCACTTTTTGTTATTATTATTTATTTGTTATAGCAAGAGTTACAATAGTTTTTGTGTATCTTACATTTTTTAGAGATACGGTCATGTTACCTTACTACAAAATTTTAATATAATTTCTTAAGTAATATATCATAGTTTTAATTTGAAAGAAACGCCACTTAAAAACCTTCATTAAATTGTATGTTGTTGGGGAAGGGAACAGAAAAGTGGTATTAATACATGATTTCAATGATGGCGCTGACATAAAAATTAAAGATATAGACAAAATATTTATAAATTAACAAATAAATAAAGTTAGAACAGAGGAGAACAAAATTATTTAAATAATAATATTATAAAACAACTAAATAAACAACAGATTGATATTAATGATATTATCATTAAGAATAAGTAACAAAAATAAATATAATATAATAAATGTAAGTAAATAAATATTAAGAAATAAAAATAAATTTATAGATGAATAGTTATAAATAAATATAAATAAGTAGATAAATAAATAACTTAATAAATATATAAATAAATACAAAAAATATATAAATATATATATGAATAAATAATTAAATAATGCAAAAAAAAATAAATATAAATAAGTAAATTAATAATTCAATATAACATCTGACAGTTGCGCTTAAGTTAGTTAGTTAAATTTGAAATCATGGATTGTTAGATGATGTGCATGATATGTTATATTTCCCATTAAGTTTCATAATTCGAAAAGATACAATTTCTATATTTGGAATTTCATGAAGTTTCTCCGTGGAAAAAAGTTTTGGTAAATTCAGCATAATTTTTAAGATCTTATTTTGAATTATTTGTAACCTGTGCACATGACTTTTTGCACATTTACCCCACACCGGAGATCCATAAAATATAATTGCTTATAGTATGGCCTTAAATATTAAGAGTTTGTTATAAGTATAAGTTCAACTGTGAATATCTACAAATAAAGGGGTACAGAACTCTTATAGCATTATCCACCTTTTTAATGACTTCCTGCACAGAAGCAGTGAAAGTTAAACGTTTGTCTAAACAGAGGCCTACATACTTTACGCCAGACTTCCACTCAACTTCGGCACCATTGAATAGAAGGTTGTTTCTGGGTAGCAAGCTAGGTTTCCTTTTGCGCGAAAAGAAAATAGCTTGAGTTTTCAGAGCATTTAATTTAATTTTCCAGGCTTTGCAGTACAAATCAAGAGTATTTATAGTAGATTGCAGATTAGTTTCAACATTGAAACCGATTGAATTAGCAGTATAAATACACGAGTCATCAACAAATAAGGCAATATCACAAATGGGCAATTTTGGCATGTCAGAAGTATACAGATTGAAAAGCAGCATTTTGATTCCTACGAGGAGGTCGAAAATTGGGTGTCTGATTGGTTTGCTTTAAAAGACGAACAATTTAATTGGCGTGGTATTCACAAATTGCCAAAAAGGTGGTCAAAATGTGTAGAAAACAATGGCCAATACTTTGAGTAATATGTTTTTACTTTCCCATTTATACATTTCATTCATTTCATACCGGTATGCCTGTAACAATTTAGAGAAATGAGGATTATTTATCAACACAGTATTCCATCAGCTAGGAAATTCTAACAAGGCAGTTTTTACACTTCTATGGCTTTTCAGAAGGACTGCAAAGTATATTTCCGTGGTAGCGATAAGTTAACATTTTCAAGAATTCAGTGTTCGGTACCCAAATTAAGAATAAAATCACTCTTGCTAGTCACTATATTTTCCGCCTCGAAAGCAGTCTTGCAATCAATCACTCTCTCGTAGAAACAAACTTACTCTGAGTAACACCCTAATCATAATTTTCTTCTAATCTAGAGCGCAAACCTAATCAAAAACTAAATATAAGCTCTTTGCTTTTTGAAAAGAAATCTTCTGTGCGGTAATTCTTTATATTTGCATTAACGATAACAGTATGAGAAAATTCAATGACGAACAACGACGATGCGACGATATGCGTCTAGACAGCGTCTACCACACTAAGAACTGTTGGTCCATTTAGAACCTGCAAACAACAACAGAACGCAAACAGAATAACAAAAAGAACTCAAACCAGCAGAGCCATCTCCGAGTCCCCGGGACAAGGCCAAAGAGCATTTCCATGCCTGTTGTGATAAAACACACAACAGCACACGTGTGTACTCATATTTCGGATCTTGTTTCGTGCAGTAGCTAGCTGCACATTTCTATTCACCTGAGTGCAGGCCTTTCGACTCACATTCTATCATTTCTTAAAGTTATCAAGTCTCTTTTGTAGAAAAAGCAAAAATGTATTTAAGGCGAATAAATCCTCTAGTGGTAAGGAGTCAGAATGTGTTCAGAACTTATTCTCTTCGACGTTCTCTAGAACACTCTAAGAAAAAATAAATACATGTGTGAACCACATGTGTGCTATTCTTAGCCTTAGGTAGAGTTTAATTTTGAGTACAAAACTCCTCTGTCACCACACATCATGTTATTCCTCTTCTGGTTGTGGCACTACTGTCCGGGGTGGACCTTGGCCTCTACAAATGTGCCTCTTCAGCCAGCACGGTCTTTCGCTAGCTGCTTCCAATTGCGCACTCCAAGTTGGTTGAGGTCCTTTTCCCCTTGTGTTCCCCATCTTATTCTAGGCCGTCATCTGTTGCGTTGTCCGAATTGCTCAGATTCGAAGACTTTTCAGTCCGGATCAGTGGTGTCCATGGTTTCTACATGACGTAGCCATCTTAAGCGTTGTATCCGAAGACGCTTGACCAGGTGCATGTTGCTGTACAGCCCAGCTCGTTATATCTTCTCCTCCAGATGCCATCAACGTAAACAGAACCCAAAAAGGTAGTGGCGATGACAGTGGTGCCAGCTTGTGTGTTACTACGCT
This sequence comes from Eristalinus aeneus, assembly GCA_955652365.1. Lineage (NCBI taxonomy): Eukaryota > Metazoa > Arthropoda > Insecta > Diptera > Syrphidae > Eristalinus > Eristalinus aeneus. Next base: position 79,124,657 of record OY019132.1, read on the forward strand.
GTGAATGACCTTTCTATCGAAAATCTGGAAGGGGGAGCCAGTTGACCGCAATGGAATTCGGTCAAGAATTGACGAATCCTTTCTCCACGGTTTTTAAATTTTCAAGTAATGAGTTCGATATCAAATTAAAGTCTACGGGAATATGCTATATGGTAGCAACTGTATCTTGCGATATTAAATATAATTGTTGGCGCTACAGTCCAAAGGGGGACCAGGGCCTAGCTTGCTCATCAACCACTCGTGTTGTGCGCGCTACTGTTATCTCACGAGTAGAAGGAACATACAGCTTTTTGCCGACTCCGAAAGGTGAAGTTTGAGAAGCTTTCTTAGACAGTTATTACTCTGTAAGTGTGGCAGCAGTTCGAAGGAGGTGGTGCCGTGAAAAATTGGTGTTGACTTGGGAGATCTGGAATCTTGCGATATTAATGCCTCTTAATTACGAGGGATTCAGTTAAAAAAAATTGAATCCGTCCTCTACGGACTTAACGCTTCAACATACCCGCACAGTGTCATGGTCAATGAAGAACAATTTATAAAGCTCTTCATTTTCGCAGGAATTCTGTTGTTTTTCATAAAAGGCTCAAACTTTAAGGCAATCATTGGTAACGCTCATTGTTTTTGATCACTAATGGAATTGTGTATTTTTATTTAACTGCTGACGATGAGTTGTATACACTTACCTCTAGAGTGTGTTCGGCTTTCCCACGTTATGGACGGAAACGAGCGGCAAGTGTGTTTCAAACGTTCATTGCGGGTTCTATTCAAGCTGTATCAGTTCTTTAAACTGGTTTGCTTTGAATATTATGGCCTGATCAACCGAGTTGCCTAAATGGCGTATGTCCATCAGCGCCATTTTTTACCCTGCACTATTCAGGCAAAATATACAGCATTATCTATTCTTCCAAATTGTGTTCCATAATTCTCCCAAAGTTAGCCGCCGCCATCTTCTAACTAAACAATAATAAGTTAGTACTAAAGTAACATCTCAAACTTAAAATCTCCCACATTCTCCCGAAACACCATCATGGAACCAACACTAGAAGCTATGCAAAAATCTCGATGATTTCCTTGATCTCGAATCTTCCAAGTAATCGCTTTACAATACCGGAATGCAGTCAGTTCCCTAGCGCTTCTTCATCATAAACATGATAAATCATTGAGACTATTAAAATCGCATGAAGCAGCTCCCTAGCGAATCTTGCACTGCCCCTTACGACCGCATTAAATACACAACTCACAATGCTCTGCCGCAGAGGAGGTCCATTTCCTCAGGGGAGCCATTCACCAGTACAGGCGGTGTGGGCGGGTGCCGGACGACGGGCGGCAACCATTCACATGCCTATCAGCGTTCACCCAGGAAGCCACTGATGAAAACCCGGAAAGAGAAAAATCAACGCGTATCAGCGGGTAAAAAAAGGAAGCGCAGTAAAAATGAAAAATACAAATAATTACAATCACGTGCCTGATAGAGAATTAGGGTGGTCGTAAATTAAGCGCTCACACTAAGGAGCACACGCACCGCAGAAATTGTGGTTCGCACACCCCGCCTCCTGATTATAGCTGACTGATTCCTGCTGGATAACGCGGTTAATATCACTGGCAGACGCCATCGCGGTCGTAAATTAAGCAAGCGGGGGACCACGGAATGACAGCGGGGTCCCACAGGTCGGATATGCGAGTCGCGCAAATTATTCCTGTGTCATCCAATTAATCAAATCGCCATATTGAGTGGAATTATGTAGTGGTTTGATTTGAGCTGAAAACGCTGTGCGACTCGACTGAATTTATTTCTAGTTTGTGGCGAGCAGTGAGAGAGTTTATTCAGTGGTTGATGTAATTTTTTGACAGTGGTTTTGAACTGTTTTGCGAGGACTGCGGTTAGCATTTAGTGGTTGTTTTGTTTTATTATTTGTGAATGTTTGTTTCAATGTGGTTATACAACTTTTTTTTTGGCCGAAGAAAAAGTTTGGAAATAAAGTCTTCAAGATGCTGTCTAAAACAATAATAATTGTTGGCGCGACAGTCCAAAGGAGGACCAGGGTCTAGATTGCTCAGCAACTACTTGTGTTGTGCGCGCTACTGTTATCTCACGAGTAGAAGGGACCTACAGTTTTTTGCCAACTCCGAGTGGGTGAAGTTTGAGAAGCTTTCTTAGACAGTTATTACTCTTTGAGTGTTGTCAGCAGCCCGAAAGTGGTGGTGCCGTGAAAAATTCGAGGTGTTTAGCCGGGAATCGAACCTAGATCCTTCGACATGTGAGCCTCGCACTCTACCCCTTATGCCACGGCGGCAACATTCTTAAGCAAACCCCCTTTAAATTTCAATATTCCAATTTTAAAGCATGCTATAAGTCTGCTATAAGTGGCCGCCGTGGCGTAGTGGGTAGAGTGCGACGCTCACACGCCGAAGGGTCTAGGTTCGACACCCAGCTCAACACCAATTTTTCGAATTTTTCACGGCACCACCTCTTTCGAGCTGCTGACAACACTCAAAGAGTAATAACTGTCTAAAAAAGCTTCTCAAATCTCGCCGTTCGGAGTCGGCCCTTCTACTCGTGAGAGAACAGTAGCGCGCACAACACGAGTAGTTGATGAGCAAGCTAGGCCCTGGTCCCCCTCTGGACTGTAGCGCCAACAATTATTATTATTATAAGTCTCTTTCGGTAGGGTTTCTTTTTTTGATTCGTTTCAGTTGTTCCGTTTTTATTTAAATCGGTAGGAACTCCTTACAAATGCCACACAGCCTAACATACACTTGCCCGCATTCGCTTGCGTACAGCGGAAAAAACATACACTTTAATTTCAAACGCAAAAAAATATTGTAGATTGTATCGAGGTAATTGTTGTTTTATTTTATACATTAAATTTGTTGTTGTTCTTCTTCTTCTTCTTCCGAATTAATTTTGATTTTTCGTTTACTTTCCAAGCAAGAACAATGTAAATATATTTTTTTTCTTAAGAACGTAAAAAAACATAAACGCAAAAGTCTCCGTACGAATTCTTTGCAGCTGCGTACAAATGAGAAAATTCGCAATTACCGTTAACTGCGCATGCGTGTTTGGCTGCCTGATGTTTATTTCTTAACTTTCTGGTATTTTGTTAAGATACACTGTCTCAAAAAATTGTCCGTACACCCTTGATTTTTTAAGTCTAAATAGTAAAAATATAGAAATATAAAAATACATAGAAATAGTAAAACAATAGAAAAATAGTGAAAGTACTTATTAAATTTTGACAAAAAAATGCCTCAAAATAAAGTGAATTCAATATGTAAAAATTAAACGCTGGTCAAACATTGGTACGAAAACAAAAAATATTTAATAAATAACAAAAACGTAGGTAACTTTATATTTTACACTCAAAAAATTGTCCGTACACTTACGGCTGCAATGCGTAACCACGCTTAATATTGCAATAAACTTATCATTGATAAGATGTTAATTATACAGCACGCAATTTTTTTTCATTGAAAGTGCGAGCTTTTCAGTATATTCGGGCTATATTTCCCGCCAAACAACTCCAATGCCATTTTAAGTTCTTGTTTGCTCCTACTCGTCTTTTGCCTTAGTTCTGTTTCCATTTAAGTCCACAAATGTTCTAAAGGGTTCACATCTGGATTTTGGGGAGGATGGGGAAGAACTTGCTTAACATTATAGAGTCACCACTCTTTTACAATCATTGACGAATGTTTAGGGTCATTGTCGTGAACAAAGCTATATTCATCATCGATGTGCAATTTTTGGGCGGATCTTTTTAAATTGTCGTTTAAAATTTATAAATATTGTATTTTGTTCATAGTCGACTATATAAACACAAGATTCTCCACTTCCGAAGCTCCAATTGAACCCCAGAGCATAACATTACCGCCACAGTGCTTGACGGTATGGTTAATGTTACCAACTTCAAGTGCTGTTCCGCTCTTACGCCAAACAAAACGACGCCAGTTGGATCCGAAAATATTAAATTTGGATTCATCTGATAAGATGACACATTTCCAAAACTCAGGAGCCTTACGGACGAAGGCTTTAGCGTACTTTAACCTTGTTTGTAAATTCCGATTTTTGTGGTCGCCGTGGCGTAGTGGGTAGAGTGCGACGCTCACACGCCGAAGGGTCTAGGTTCGACTCCCAGTTCAACACCAATTTTTCTAATATTTCACGGCACCACCTCTTTCGAGTTGCTGACAACACTCGAAGAGTAATAACTGTCTAAGAAAGCTTCTCAAATTTCGCCGTTCGGAGTCGGCAAAAGACTGTAGGTCCCTTCTACTCGTGAGAGAACAGTGGCGCGCACAAAACGAGCAGTTGATGAGCAAGCTACGCCCTGGTCCCCCTTTGGATTGTAGCGCCAACAATTATTATAATTATAGATAATCAAACTATGCCGTGCCAGAGCATATTCTGATTCGGTAAATGGACATTAAAAGTTACCTTTGAGGAGTTTTTGTCATGCATGTCACAAGCTGGGAGATCCTTAAGTAGGATTTTCGCAATCGATGCCTTCTTAAACTGCATGTACTTTGCGATCAATGTCACTGTAAACAGCCGGAAAAAACATTTTTGGCTACACTCTATTCTTCACCAATACCCATCGTACTTTATGCTATCCTAGCACTGGCAACACTGTGTCTGTCAGCAAGGCACAAGTTATACCGCCGAGAATTCTTCAGTTGACGCTTGTAGTTTGACGCGTAAACATGACAGGTTGGTTAGCATTCGTACTTCTGCTAACGGCTTTAATTGGATTGTCGCAACAGGTGTGCACACTCATTCACGTGTCTTTACTTTGCGGTTATCTACTCCCACTGCGGTCAGATCTTCAACCACCTGTGTGTGGGAACTGTGATAAATTATAGTGAATTATGTGCCGATTGCAGTAACGTGATTAGCGTCAGTGTTGCTGTTGTCACCTTGATCGTACTTTCCCCTGTCTTTTCATTTGCTAGAGATTCAAGTGTTTCTCGTAATCTGCCAGACTGATTCAATTGCTTTTTGTTGCAGGCATCCAAACCAGAAGATTCCTTCTACGTCGCGGGTGTGGTTGAGTTCTCACCAGCTGCAATGAATCAATCATCTCAAGATCAAGTTAACGACAATCTGCGCGGCTACTTGGACATCTTGTTGTCCCCGGAAGCAGAAGAAACTGACATCATCGTCTTTCCAGAACTCACGCTGAACAATGCCCTCCAAATGACATATGTGCCCGATCCAGAGCATCTAGTCGTTCCTTGCGGCAACAGTGTGTATCATCAGTTCTTGCAGGAGCTGTCCTGTGCTGCTAAGAGTGTTAAAAAATACGTCGTCATCAACGTCTTGGAAAAGGAGACGTGCACGGCAGACTCGCAGGCAAAGAAGAACGATACCAGACCTTGCGCGCTGAACGGCTTGAGTACCTTCAACACAAACGTTGTTTTCGACCGAAATGGGTCGGTAGTGGCTCGTTATCGCAAATTCAATGTCTACGGAGAACCGCGGAATGTCACTCAACAGCCGGAGTTGTCTACATTTGTCACAGATTTTGGTGTCAAGTTCGGCCAGTTCATTTGCTTTGACATCAATTTCTACTCCCCAGCCATGGACTTGGTCAATAGTGGGGTGAAAGACGTGATTTTCACCAGCTTCTGGTACTCGGAACTACCCTTCCTGACGGCTGTCCAGCTGCAACAAGCGTGGGCTGCTGCAAACGATGTCAACTTGCTGGCTGCTGGGGCTAGCTATCCATCGATCGGATCCACAGGGTCCGGTATTTATGCCGGGAAAAGGGGTGCATTGGTTGCCGTGATGGCTGGAGCCCCACAACGAAAACTCTACGTTGCCAATGTCACGAAGTTTGCTCATCTGCGCGAAGAGGGATCTGCTACCAAACTTCTGAACGTTCAAATGAAGGGGAATATCGGCGGATTAAAGCTGATGAAGGAATACAAACTCGATGAGTTCAAAACAGTTCCCGTCGAGTTTGGACCAAGCCATGAAGTTATTTCAAAATTGTGTGACGGTTCGTTTTGTTGCCATTTTTTCTTGAAGGTAAGTGAGTTAACACCTCCCAGTGGAGCGTCATCATATCAATACCGCATGGCCGTATACGATGGAGCTCGTCAATACTCGGGCCATGGCTACACGCGGTACAAGGTTTGTGCCGTCTACGCCTGCACTAACAGCTCGACTGCCTCCTGCGGAACAGTCTTCGATGACAGCGTTATCGTTAGTCCTCAATTCGCGTTTGACTACATATCGATTGAGGTGCGCTTTCCACTCACGCAGAAGGTGCTTTACTTGCCAAGTAGTGTGGATCAAGATCTGTATCCCCTGCCGACTGAGTACTCGCAGTTTGTTACATTTCATCACCAGTAAGCTATGTCCTCGACTTTGACTTCAATTAAATAATTTGGCTTCTGCTTTTTAGGGATACGCACGTGAAGTACGCGTACGTCAATCAAACGAGGAATTTGTTGACTTTTGGGATTTATGCCAATTTTTATGATTCCGGGGCATCCTTGAAGGACGTGTCAGTGACAGTTCTTGTCATGGCGCTTTTTGTGATCGGCTCGCTTAGAGTTTGTTTATTGTGAAGTGTTGTATAAGGAAATCTTGATGTTGTTCAATATGTTGTTAAATATTTGATACTGTAGCTATAAATCAATATTTTGTTTTCTTCGAAGCACAACTGACGGGAAGCTTGAATGACATAAACTTCATGGCGAGTGTGTGTATGTGGTTTAAAGAGCAGGAAGGAGAAGGATAAAACCTGATTGTCATAAGCTACATTTATGTTGGTTGATTGGTGCTGCTAATATATTTGCACACAATTTTTGAATTTAAGGTTCCGTTTATAGAATGAAAGAGTTGCCTATATGCTGTCGTTCACACGATCCATATTTCCTACAATTGTAAAGCGATTCTAATACAGCGAAACGGGTCGATAAGGGGTGTCTTTAGGACCCTTTTTAGGAGAGGTAAAAGATTTCAAAAATTGCTTTACTTACTTACACTCTGCGCATAGGAGGACTTCAAGTGTAATGGAGAGGCTGTAGGTATGTATACTGGACAGTTGTGTCCTTTGGAATAGTTATTTTATTGAAATCCAACATGAGTTTAAAACTAAGAAACCAATGGTTAAGTGAAATTGCAATGAGCGATCTTAAATTCAAAACGAAACCTTTCTTGTGCGATGTAAGCTCGCACTAGCTGTATCTCTTTTTTCTGTACATTTGAAGCAATCCAACACCGTACTTTCATTCATTTGAGTGCAACCAATGTATTTCGGCTTTCGAAACTTAGTAAAATTTGCAAATGGATTCGGATCATTTCCTTGTTGCAGCAAAGGAAAGATCTCGGATATCGAGAGAGCCAATTCGGTTTAACGTCGTAAAGCTACAATTGCAGCTGATCGCTTTGCGGAACTTTGCCGATTGAGTCTCCCTGAAACTTGCTCAAAGTTCGACGCTGTCTGCACTAGCTATAGAAAAAGACAGGAAACGTTGTCGCGAAGCCATCAAAGAAGCTACCACTGATGTGATGGGTTTCACATCATCAATAATGTGCATAGGGACGAGCTGTACAGTGCAAAGCATAGTTTTGAATTTCCCACCAAACTAGGCAGATTGTGTTTGAAAACGATGGAGAACTGTCGCTGCTCCGTCAAGGTCGGTAATGTACTCATCGAGCCTTTAATATCAAAAAAGGTTATAGACAAGGCGACGCAGTTTCATGTAGTGTTTGTAACATCATTCTTGAAAAGATCGTGCGTAACGCACAAGTCAACACCAGAGACACAATCTTACAAAAGTCCGCTCAATTGCTAGCTTACACGGATGACGTTAATGTGATTGGACGAACACACTGAGCCGTCAATAAGACGTTTGATGGCATTGAAGCGGAAGCGGCTTCACTGGGTCTGGCGGTAAATTAAGACATAACGAATTACATGCTGTTGTCAAGGAAAGGCACACAGCACACACTAGGCAGCAACAGGTATTAGAGGACTTCGCCTACCTCTGTTTCAAGCTAAATACCGAAATCAAACGCAGAGCCACTTTTGCCCATCCCTGTTTCTTTGGGCTCAAGAGGCAATGGAGTGATAAAACTCCTTGGAAGGACTAACATTCCTTTATATAACAGCTTGATCATCACAATCACACTTAATAGCGCCGAAACCCGAATGTTACTAAAAGTGAACTTACAATCCCCTAGTCTTTTCGACAGAAAAGTTTTGCGTGCGATTTTTGTCGTGTGTGCGTTAAGCAGAACATTCAACGACGAACTCTATGGGCTGTACAATGACATGCGCCTTGTCAAGCGTCTTCGGATATAACGCTTAATATGGTTAGGCCATCGAGAGTGTATGAACACCACTACTCCGACCCGAAAAGTCTTCGAATCTGAGTCATTGGGACAACGCAACAGATGACGGCCTAGGCTTACATATCTAAGTAACAAGAGGCCAATACATTTGTATACAATTAAAACCATAGTTGCAATAATGTGAATTCTGAACAAGAATTAACGCGATGTGCATCGGCGTCGGCATTTATTAAGGCGGCCGTAATGTTGTGAGGTAAATACTGAAGACTGCAGAGAAGTAATAGTACAGCATTTTATTCCGCATGTTATGTATATACATATTATGTGTGTTCTCCAGAAAGAGTACAACTCAATGAAAATTCGCAAGTGCATTTATTTACTCCAAACTTAAAATCAACAACAAATCAAAACAAATCAACAATGTATTCATTTTGCAACACTGCCAATTTTACAATTTTATACATACGCTAGGTTTGTTTCAGTTTTTCAATTTGATGTACTTGTAAATTTAACCCTTCGCTAAGAAACTTTTATTTCAATACCTCGAGCACAAAAATATTCCTTAAATCTGACTTTTGAGGCAACATTTTTGTAGTTATTTGGTGTGTAAGATTTTTACAGCAGAAGCATTTAAGACTAATATAATATGAGAGAATATGTTTGATCACTGACACTAGTACCATGCCTGGTTGTGCTATTGAGAGGCCCAACCGTCGATGGAAGCCCTGGCCGAGGACGCGAGTAGTCGCAAGCTGGGTTCGGGTGTATAAATGTCTTCTTTGGTCTGTACCTAGTAAGTTCACCCGAGTACACTGTCTCACTAGCTAATTTTTGAAGTAAGCGGTGCACCTGCATTGTTGTTGACCCCGCATCACATGACATATTCGTGGGACAATTGTCACCGGAGGTGCGGTGTGCGAGGTCATCAAAGCTCCAGTGCCAGTTGAATCAAAGACCACTGGTTGTGCATTCCATAATGTATAAAGAAGGAGGCGGAGATTTTGTAATGCATCAAAAACGGACTGGTTTATGCTAAAGAAATTCTCTGTCCAGACAAGAAAGTCTGTTCTTTGAAACTTGGTGAAAGCAGCAGTTAAGTAACCGCGCGTAGGTTTATTCCACCACACAGCTGAGTCTTTGAGAGTAGAGGTTTTATCATTGCTGTGTAGATTCGAACATTTCTTCTCGTTATTTACTCGGAAGCTGACTACTCCTTGGAAGTTTTCGTTTCAGTGTTTTTTTTTTCCAAAGAAGCAGCAAAGAGAAAGTCGACCAACAGATACCAAAGTAAAGTAAATATGAAATCTTCTTCTTCAGGCTTTTTAGTATGAAGGAAATTAAACTTATTGGTCTGAATTTCTTAACGAGAGAGAAGCTCCCTTTTTTAATATGAAGACCACCCTAACAGTGCGTGTGTGTTTGGATTGTATGCCAGCGCAAGACCAGCAGTGAAGATAGTTTTTAGAGCCGAAAATAATGGATGTATGCCCCTTTTGCAGTAGAGCTGTGTATGTGCCATTGGTACCAAAAGACTGAAAGCCATCAGTCGTTCACAGACCTCCGCGGAGTACGCACGTGTTTCGGCTTCTGGGAACTATAAGCTTAGTATTTTGAAAGAGTCAAAAAAGCCATTGCTTCTAAGTGGCGTCGGTAGCTCGAAGGTAGAGCACTAGGCAGTGAACTAACAATCCCGGGTTCTAATCCAGTGGGGAGAAAATACAATTTTTCTTTTTTTATTAAATTAAATAAAAACACTAGTGAGTGAGAATATGGAGAGTGACTTTGATGAGATACTACTACCAAAAACTTGAGTTTAAAAGAAGGCTGAAGACAAGCACGATCAGGACAACCCGTTAAGCTCGTTAACAATATCACAGAAATGTTTTTTTTTTCAATCAATTCATGAAGGTAATTACATAACAAGTTAGAGATTTATGAGAGTTTCCTTTACAACTGTAATTCAATGTATTTATAAAATAAAGTTTCTATTTGCTGCATTATTTTACTTCACGGGAAAAGCTACCAACAAAAACCCTTACTTAAATCTTAAACCTACTATTGCACATTAACCCTCTGGCACACTTAATTGAGCAATTAGTCTATGTTCCGAAAAAGAACAATTATTATAGAGTTTTATTATAATTTTATTTAATATAGTAGCTATAAGGTTGACGCAGGTTATATAATGAAGACGAACAGTAGGAAAATCTCTAGGCAATCAAATCATCATTTTATGTAATTTATTTGGACATCTTTGCAGTTTCAATACATGCGTTTTTGCACAATCAAACCAAACAGGGCAACCATATAAGAATAATAATAATTGTTGGCGCTACAGTCCAAAGGGGGACCAGGGCCTAGCTTGCTCAGCAACTACTCGTGTTGTTCGCGCTACTGTTCTCTCACGAGTAGAAGGGACCTACAGTTTTTTGCCGACTCCGAACGGCGAAATTTGAGAAGCCTTCTTAGACAGTTATTACCTTTTGAGTGTTGTCAGCAGCTCGAAAGAGGTGGTGCCGTGAAAAATTCGAAAAATTGGTGTTGAGCTGGGAGTCGAACCTACACCCTTTGGCGTTTGAGCTTCGCACTCTACCCTCTACGCCATGGCGAATTATTTTTCCGCATCAGATGTAGTCCTCAACTGAGTTACTTTCCCGCTCGCTTTCTCTGCCTAAAATGAGTGACGTGAGGAACTCCGTTGTGCGAGTGCGCACCGTTCTTGAGGAATCGCAGACATTTCTCTCCACTGTGGTGAATCCTAAATGTGTTGCTGTTCAGCATCACAAATGAAATTTGCAGTTGAAACGTGAGCCAAAGGAGCAACCCCAACGGTACTCACTTTTATCCCTGTCCCCACGCCTCTATTCAAAACCACATCAATTGTAAGAGAACGTCTTTTTGCCAGGCAACCTTTTTTTTACAGGCCAACCTCGTGTATCGGGTGCGCTTTAATTAAACAAGTGTCTCTTGCCAGCGGGGGGTTTTGAGTGCACGAGATAAATTATGCGCCAGGTCGATTTGGTTAATATGCTCCCTCTCGTTACCTTGAAAATCGATTAAACTTTGTCGAGTGGAAAATTAATACCATTTCGGTGTCGATAATAATCTAGGCTGACAAGTAATTAAAAGTTATGTGCCCCCTCGTTGGCAGTGATCCCACAGCTAATTAATTCCTTTCATGGGCATGTGCGTGTGTACGGTGTGTGTAGCGGTTGTGAGGTAAAAGATAAAAGATGCTGCGGCATTACATTTTATTACAAAACGAACATCCTCATCAGGAATGCTACAAACAAAGCTATGATCATCGACTTTGAAACTAGGAGAGCTACAGCTGACGAGTACCCATTGAAGTAGTTGGCGTATATCCCGAAGTTCATCAGGTTGTCCCTCGCCGATAGGAGCTCATATCGAACGTGCTTGACTTCACTGTAAAGATCAAACGAATGAAGTATCTGTTTTCCAATGTCCTAGACCTACCCGTTGTCGGTTATGTTGAAGGCAAAACTGTCGACACTCAGTGGCATGAGAGTGGAATCCACGCTGTTCGGCATAAGGAGCAGCTTTTCGGTCGCTGGGAAGTCAGCTTCGATGGCAACTTCTTCCAGCAGCAGCTGTGGTCTCACTTGGACATTCTCATCGAAGGCTAGAGCACAGCTCTCTAAAGTGTCGTCAGTGCAGGCGAACAAGGTACAGATTCGTGTGTAGATCGGTTGCATGTCTGTATACGGCCTGGGTCCACTGTACACGGCATATCGGTACTGGTAGGAAGAAGTGCCCGATTCAGGAGCCAAAGTCCTTGCTTTGATGCTGAATTGGCAGCAGAACTTGTCGTGGCAGAGACGAGTGCTCTGCTGAGAGGTGTCGATCGGCGCCGTGGTGTACTCGTCGATGCGGTAGTCTCGCTTCACAAGAAGACCATTTAAGGTACTTGTAGAAACAGCCCGCTTGCTCCTAACCTGCAGTTGAAGAGCTGGAGACGGATACTGACGGGCGTAGGATCGCTTCGTCACATTGGCCACATACAGCCGTCTCACTGGGGAACTGTTCATCACTGAAATCAGCGGGCCCTGCCTGCCGGCATATATTCCAGACCCAGTGTTGCCAATTGCGGGATTACTTGCGCCAGCTGCCAGTAGATTGACGTCATAGGAATACGCCCAGGACTGCTGAATTTGCACTCCTGAAACAAAATGGTTACGTGGATCGATTGTTAGTGGGGATGCGGCTCTCACCAGTCAAGAATGGTAGCTGGGAGAACCACATGTTTGGGAAGATGAAGTCCGTGATGCCAGCTTTGACTAGCTCGGAGGCGGGAGAGTAGAACAAAATGTCGAAGCAGATAAAGTGACCAAAGGTGACACCGAAGTCTGTCTCGAAGGTCGCAAGCTCGGCGTTGGTGGTTACGTTCCAGGGCTCCTTGTACAGATTCCACTTTCGGTAGCGCGACACCACGACTCCATTTCGGTCAAAGACTACGTTGGTGTTGTACAAATTCAAGCCCTCCGGTGAGCAGCGTCCACCAGCAATGCAATCCTCTTTCTCAATCACATTGATGACTACATACTTGCGGCGGGTCATCGCGCGGCACGAGACAGCCTGAAGGAAGTCTTCGTATCCTGCGGCGCCACAGAGTGCGATATTTTCTTTGGAATCCGGCACGTAGGTTGATGTGTGATAGCTGTTGAGCGTGCCCTCGGGGAAGACGATGATGTCGGTCTTATTTACCTGCTGTGAGTCGATAAGCTCCAGGTAGCCGGATAAGTTGTCGGCCAATTGCTCGTGAGAATCCAAGTCACTCGATGCCGGCTGGAACTCAGCTACTCCAGCTATGTAATAGTTATCCGATGGAGACGTGGCCTTGAAGCAAACAAAGTATCAAAGGTTTACTGGCGAGTAAGCTGATAAGACTTAAGCACGGTCAATAATCTCAAGATAGCTAAATGAGTCAACGCTACCAAAACAAACAGACGTTAACAAACCTGCGACAAGACCACTAGGGAGCCAAGAAGAAGAACCAAACGTTTATCCGGCACCATGCTTGTTCCTCCGTGATCGATAACTGACTTTAACTATTGGTAAGCACCTCGCGTTTATTTATTGTGTTCGCCAGTAGGAGGGAGAGAAGCAATAAGTCTGTAGCTCCGGAAACTCTTGTTGTTTGCAACTTACGTATTTATTTGTCTAGCTTGCTACGGTTTACCCGACTACACCGGTGTCCGCATGTTAGTTGACAGTGACCGCAGCTTATTGCCCCGGCTATCGATTGATGCTTATCCGCTGAACAGTGCGATAAGGTGAACTGCGTCAGGGGACGTATTCCCTCATGCTTAGACAAAGCAGACGTGCGATAGGAAGTGAATAGAGTTCCAACAGAGCGGACTCTCCCCAAATAATCATTCGGCATTGAGGGGGGTGTCGCTTATTTAGAGTTCCATTAACCCTCACAATTGAAACTGTGAATAGTGCCTAAGTATTGACGACCAGACTGGGTCACGCCACGATCGAGCGAATTTGAAACTATGATCGCTGGATTGAACTCGAGTCTTATCAAATTGGCGATCGATAAGTATTGTTTTTTGTGTGATTTGTGTCTGGCTACTGAAAGCTATAAGCAGAACCTGCCCGTGTACTGCTTTTGTACTTTTGAGTTTGTCGTCTCTTGAATTTTAAACACGCATGGGCTAATTGCGTGTTTTTAGATAAGATCTAACGAGAATAGAAGCGAACAAAGCTGCTGGAGTGGATCTAGAGAACTATGGTGAACTACTTAAATAACCTGGAGATGATCTGTAATATATCGTCAAAGGAGAGCGTGCCAGATGAGTGGAATCTCAGTGTCATATGTCCAGAGGGCCCCTTTCTATGACCCAACTAACCAAGTGATCTGCCTGATCAACATCGGCTACAAGATTTCCTCTGCCATATTGAAGAAGCGTCTGAAACCGTTTGTCCACAACCTGATAGGTTCCTATCAGTGTGATTTCAAGCCACTGAAGTCTAAAAAAAAACTGATCTTCGCTTAATGGCAGGTCCTGAATAAAAGACAAGATCGACACTCAGCACCTATCCGTCGACAGGTTGGCTTTACAGTGTCACGTCTAATTTTGGTATTCCTACCAAACCCATCAGACTGTGTAGGATGACAGTGGAGACTGGCAAAGTTGGTATGACTAGGTATACCCGTATGAAGTGAGCGCTAAGATACAAACGTCTCGATAGGGAACATTTGTTGTGAACGAGCCCTTATTTTTTTTTTTTTGTTTGCTATGACGTCTGTGAAAAATATTTAGTATATATCAAGTCATTGAACAGACAACATCATATTTTTCCATCGTGTTAAAAATGTCGAATTTTGTACCAGAAAGTGATGATTTGCGGAAAGCATTCATTTTTGAAGAAAAGTGCTGCAGAGTCGCATCGAATGCTTGTCAAGGCATATAGTGATCCTGCTCTATCAAAAGCAAAATGCAAAAGATGGTTTCAACGGTTCAGAAATAATGATTTTGATGTGAGAAATGAAGAACGTGGAAGACCACCAAAAAATTTGAAGACGCCGAATATTGGATGGAGATGACACTTTGAGTCAAAAGCAAATGGGAGCAATGTTAAATGTTGCACAACAAACAATTTTTGACCGTTTAAGAGCTATGGGAAAGATCCAATAGTGTGGAAAATAGGTGCTACATGAATTGAATGAAAGACAAATCTTCTTCTTCTTCTTCGGATGGGGCTACAGTCCGGGGTGGACCTGGGCCTCAACCAACATGCCTCTCCAGCTAGCACGATCTCTTGCCAGCTGCCTTCAATTGCGCACTCCAAGTTGGTTGAGGTCTTTTTCCACTTGTGTGCGCCATCTCAGTCTAAGACGTCCTCTGTTGCGTTGTCCCTGTGGTTCGGATTCGAAGACAGATGGAAAACCGAAAAACCACTTTCGAAATTTTGCTTCAAAGACACAGACAAAATCATGGCTTAATCTGGGACAACCATCAAAATCGACTGCAAAATCAGATGGATGGTCCAGAAAGGTGTGATGTACCTTGAGCTCCTAAAACCTGGTGAAACCGTTAATACTGATCGCTACCGACAACAAGTGATCAATTTGAGATATGCATTGATGGAGAAACGACTAAAATGGGCTAGAAGACACGGCAAGGTAATTTTGCTTTATGACAATGCATCTGCACACAAAGTAAAACCGGTACAGGATACAATCAAAACACTTGGCTGGGACCAGCTACCCCACCCGTCGTATTCACCAGACTTGGCTCCTTCACGCATTGAGAGCCATTGGGCAGATCACGGAACACACATTGGCTGAGCAGCACTTTTATCTCTACGAGGAGGTCGAAAATTAGAAGTCTGATTGATTTGCTTTAAAAGACGAACAATTTTATTGGCGTAGTATTCACAAATTGCCAGAAAGGTGGTCAAAATGTGTAGAAAACAATGACCAATACTTTGAATAAATTTTTTTTTAATTTCCCATTAATAATTAGTGCTTTATTTTCAAAAAAAGAAACGCTCTTTTGATACCTGATAACTCACTCAAATCATCAATGTCAAAAAAGGCGGCGCGCTGTCGTGTGAATTGTTTAACATCATTCTTAGGAGGAGCGTGCGTAACTAACAAGAGGCACGATCTTCCTAAAGTCAAGTCAATTGCTAGCTTACGCGGATGATTTGATCGAAGGAACACGGCAAGCCGTCAGCCGCTTACTGGCACCTTACTAAGATAGGTCTTGCGGCTAAAGAGGGGAAAACGGTGTACATGCTATCATCATGGAAGAACATACAATACAGACGTGTCATAGAGAGCATCAGACTCTATAACCGAGACTTCAAGGTAGCCATGGACTTCCAGTTAAATGGGGACAACTGCATCAGTTTTGAAATCAAATTCAGATTCCCACTAATCAGATGCCATTTCTTCGGGCTAAAGAGGCAGTTTTGTAATGGGGCTTCATCTCGAAAGATTAAACTTGCACTGTGCGCCACCGTGATCATTGCATCCGTACTTAATGGTGTGGACACTATTTAAAACCGATGAAGAAGCCCTTAGTCATTTCGAGAAAAAAGTTTTTCGTGTGATTTTTGGACCTGCTCTGCATTGATAGTATAGATGTCATCTGGAGGCAAACTCTTCGAGTTGTACAGCGACATGCGCCTGGTCAAGCGTCTTTATATACACCGCCTTAGGGCATCTAGAGCATATGAACACCATTGCTCCGGTCCGAGTTCGAGCTATTGGCACAACGCAACGGAAGACGGCCTATGCGGAGATGGCACAAACAAGTGGAGAAAGACCTCAGCCAGCTTGGTGTGCGCAACTGGAAGCAGCTGGTTAAGGCCCAGATCAACTCCGGACTGTAGCGTCGCACAAGGAAGGAGGAGAAGAATGTAACCCACCACACAAAGTCACTACAATAAGGTGACAGATTTTTGTAATAGTCGTTGTTTGTATTTAAGAAATGGCTATTGGTTGTGGGAAAGGCTTCATTCATCTTCCTCAAAGCGGGGAACTGTAGAAATGTTAAAAACATAGGTATTAATTTCATTTCAAAGAAACTGAGACTTTAATAGACGCTATCACCCTGAGCGATGAGACACTTGAGAAAGAAATCCCGGACTACAGTGACTAAGAGCTCAATACAGTCAATTTAAATGAAGGATTTAAAGACGAAAATTATTGTTGAGAATTTCATGTCTTACTAATTTTCATTGATTTCGAGCTGCTGACACTACTCGCAGAGTAATTACTGCCTAAGAAAAAGCTTCTCAAACTCCGGCGTTCGGGGACGGCCAAAAACTGGAGGTCCCTTCTACTCTTGAGAGAACAGTAGTGCGCACAACACGAGTAGTTGAAGAGCAAGCTAGGCCCTGGTCCCCCTGTGTACTGGTGCGCCATACGATAATTGTTATTAATATTGATCGTTCCTCTTCATCTTCTTTATTTGTTATCTGCGCAGTTTGTATTTGTCCAAGACATCAAAGGTCTGATGCTAATATTAGTTAAGTCTTGAACCAATGTGAGGAGTAGTTGGCACAAAAAATGTTTTACGCATTGAAACAAACGATTAGCAAGTACAAATATAAGGCTGTAAATATCTCCCTTCCGCTTTTTTGATCTTCATTCAATGCTTCAAAACCCCCCTCGTAAGAGACCTCCTCCTTATTTGCGAAGAACTCGGACAGCCACTTTTCACAAGCCTCTTTTGAGTTCAATTTCACACCACCAAAGGCGTTCGCCATGGACAGGAACAGGTGATAATCACTTGGCGCTATGTCCGGGCTATATGGTGGATGCGATGAAACCTCCCATCTGAGCTCCCGTAGCTTCTGACAAGTCATCAACGTTGTATGTGGTCTGGCGTTGTCCTGGTGGAACACTACACCCTTCCTGTTGGCCAATTCTGGACGCTTCTGTTCGATCGCCTGCTTCAAGCGGTGCAGTTCTTCGCAGTCGATGGATGAATTAAGCGGCCATATGCCATATTAAGCTGGCCATATGGGAGCAGCTCATAGTGGATGATTCCCTTTCAATTCCACCAAACACACAGCAAATCTTCCTGGCCGTCAATCCCGGCGTGGCCACTGTTTGGGACGATTCACCGATCTTCATCCACGCCGGTTTTTTTTGATATTATCGTATGTGATCCAGTTTTTGTCGCCAGTCACCATCCGCTTTAAAAATGGGTCGAGTTCGTTCCGTTTCAGCAGCATATTGCAGGCGTTGATTCGGTCCAGAAGGTTTTTTTGCGTCAAATCATGCGGCTTCCAAACATCAAGCTTTTTTTTTGTATCCAGCCTTCTGCAGATCGTTAAAAATGGTTTTGTGACTAACTTTTATCTCCTGGGCGATGTCACGAGATGCCAAATGCCGGTCTAATTCGATGAATGATTCATCGGTATTCATGATTCGATGCATGATTCGCATGAATGGTTCGATCGGTATTCGTCGTCACAGGTCTCCCGCCGGCTGGCTTTCCCAGGGTGTCGTTTTCACCGGCTTTGAATCTTCGAAACTATTCCTCTGTGGTTCGAAGTGATAGAGTACCATCCCCAAACACACTATTAATTTCACGGAACGTTTCTCTAGCCGGTTTTCCTTTAACTAAGGAAAACTTTTAAATAGCGCCAATTTCGGCGTTAGTGAAGTCCACGTCTACACGTCTATAACTGTTGAATGCAATATCCAAACTAATCATGCAGAGCATCGTTTTGTAGATTATGTCAAGACCTTTCAAATTATGTATAGTATTGCTAGATACGAATTCTTTACCGGTTTGTACATAGCCGGAAAATTCAAGGGACAAAAAGGCGGTGATATTTGACAACCCTTTATAAAGCTGATGGACTGCTATCTTGGGAGAATGCGATTGGCAATTTAATTTTTATTTCGCTTGTGCCCCAGCTCCTACTGTGGGTAGCCTACAAACGAACGACAAAATTTGAGAAGCTCTTTGGTCGTCAGGTATTTCTCTTTAGGTGCTATCACCAGCTACAAAATTGAGTGTCGTAAAAATATACGAGGTATTCTGCCCAGGTATCGAACTTGGGACATTCGGCGTGTGAGTGTCGCACTTTTTCACTTCGACACGGTGGTCACTTTTATTAATATGCAACTACAAGCGCTACTACTACTAATACTCGTCAAAAAGGCAGAGCGGAGTACATAATGCAGCAGACGCTTGGTGATTTTGAGATTGTCTAAAGTCAGAGCTCTTTGCAAATAATCAAAATGGAAGCGTTGTGTTTAAGGCCACATTCAAAAGTATTCAAAAATGGAGGATTTACTATTGAATTGTTTCAAATTCCAAGCAAAGATGCTTTTTAAATCGCTTCCTACATGATTAAATAATTCCCGTCACCTCTTTTTCTGGTAACATGGAAATTAATTTGAGTTGAAATCCCATAAATTTTTTGTACGTGTCAACATTCAAAACTAGAATCAGTTTCCACACAGTGAACAAACAAACAAAATAAAATTTTCTGTGAATCCACTCAAATCTAGTTCCAATTGCAATGATGTACGTTTTCCAACTCTACTCTCTCCCCCAATCAACTCTCTCGTCATTTCTCCCTTCATCTTCAGTTTCTCTTCATTCTCGCACTTTTCATTTCAGTTAAATTAACCCGATCCCAGCAAAAGGGGCAATATGATGAAAGCAACCAGCAAGCGTGGCAGAGTACGTTAAGGATCAGTTCACATGACTTGGCAAATTCGGCAAATTAAAAATTACAGTCAATTTATTAGACTAACTTAATAGGGTAACTGGGGAGACTGGTGCTGGCGTGGAATGCGTGTGCTTTGAAATTCGGGGAAACGTTTTTGGAGAAGTTTTAACCTTTTTTTTTCTGGAAACCGCCGCACTGTAATGACTCAGTGGAGAAAAAAAACGTAAAATGAAATAATTTTTTCGGGTAAGTGGTACTGGTTTCTCGATTCTACAAATTTGAGAGTCTAAAAAGCCAACATTTTGTTGACTTCTTATGAGCCGTTTCGGGGAACGACTAGCTTAAATTTGGGACTTTCAAATTTTAGGAATTAAACGTTTTTTTTCTTAAGAAAGTTCGATGTAACATATAATAAGCTACCTTGGAATGTGATGTTATATTTTTTTAAAAAGGCATACATTTACACCAATTTTAAAAATTTTCACGGGACCACCTCTTTCGAGCTGCTGACAACGCTCAAAGAGTAATAACTGTCTAAGAAAGGTTCTGAAATCTCGCCGTTCGGAGTCGGCAAAAAGCTGTAGGTCTTTTCTACTCGTGAGAGAACAGTAGCGCGCACAACACGAGTAGCTGATGAGCAAGCTAGGCCTTGGTCCCCCTTTGGACTGTAGCGCCTAACAATTATTATTACATTTAACCTGGAATCAATTTCCACAGTTTTTCATTTTGACCACCAGTTTCCTAGACTAGGCTTTTGGTTAAGGCCACATTTTGCGGGAAGTACTTCCATGTGCTCCAAAGACTCCATCGGGAAACCATCTTTTTTTTCCAGACTTCATCAAGATCGGCCAAAGTGTTACAAAAAGTATTAATTGAAAAAAAAAAAATCGGACTGGGGGTTCTTTTTTTACCTTGGCTCTCCCGGGTTCTTCAATTGGGACTCTTGGACTTTGATTTCAATGTAATATTAGCCACTAGTTATAACCCATTTCAGCAAATCTGGATCGTCGTTGACGTAATTACATAATCACTCAGCGATGCTCGCGCTAAAAATTTTTTTTATCAAAATTCATCAAATTTGGGACGAATTTCGATGTCACACGCTTCATGGCAAAAATTTCCAAAAAAGTTGCACGACATATGCTAACCAATATACCGACATCTTCAGCAATTTCTTTTATATTGAAGGCATGATTCGTAATAACAAATATCTTCCCCTTCTCAACATTTCCATCGGTGGTTGATGTGCTGGGGCATCTGGAATGAGCGTCATCATTCATATCTTCTCGATCTCTATCATAAAGCTTGTGCCAGGTGTAAAAACTTGTTTGACCCAAAGTAAACTCACCGTATGACACTGTTAAGATTTCAAGTTTTTTGAGCATTTAATTTCATTGTTCACACAAAGTTTATCCCTTTTTTGACAGCAGGAAATCGCCGAACGCACTTTAATGCCTCTCACAAACAAAGTTAATACGCTATGTCAGATATACTGTGAGCGTCAAAAGTGAGTAAACAAATATCTGATTACTGTATCAAGATGAAAATTGGGTCAAAACAATAACAAAACTCAAATTCCATTGATACACAAAAACAGCTTTATTTCAGTAATCTTTATACAGTAATCAGATATTTGTTTACTCACTTTTGATGCCCACAGTATACTGTCAAAATATGCTCGAAAAGATGGTACCAATATAACAAAATAAAATAAATCAATAATTCAAAATCCACTATATTTTTTGAACAGATCTTTTGAACTCGTACAACTATGAGCAGCCTTATTATGAAGTGACGTCTGTCAAACTGGCCGAAAATTGTCCAGTGCTGAATTCCACTTTTCTTTAATTGTTCTAAATGCCAACATGGAGTATGAAGATCCTGATTTAAGCGAGTCTATATTGAATGTCATAATTGTGTCAGTTGGAGAGAAGTGTAAAGAAGTCTCTTCACGGAAAGTACTAGAGTTTTGATATTAATTTCATATTTGAATGCAGACAAATGTCTTTATATTTATTGACCTATTCTCTAAGGCGCCTCTTTATAAACATTGTTTCGTTTTCTACAACTTTCTTCGGTTCAAAACGTCGTTAAAAAGCTTTGCTTCACTACTTATAGCAAACCTACGCGAAACAAAAACTGCACATTATTTTTGTTTTACTGATTGACAGTTGAAGTACCTGAAGATCGTGCGTAACTCACAAGTCAACACCAGAGGCACGATCTTCCAGAAGTCAGTTCAATTGTTAGCTTACGCTGATGACATTGACGTGATTGGACGAACACAGCGAGCCGTCAATGAGGCGTTTGCTGGCATTGAAGCGGAAGCGGCTAAAATGGGTCTGGCGGTAAAAGAGGGCAAAACGAAGTACATGCTGTCATCATTGAAGGACACACAACATCGACGTCTCGGACGGAGCGTCACACTACTCAGCAGAAACTTCGAGGCAGTTAAGGACTTCGTCTACCTCGGCTCCGCGGTAAACAGGGATAACAACATCAGTACCGAAATCAAACGCAGAATCACTCTTGTCAACCGCTGTTTCTTTGGGCTCAAGAGGCAATTGAGTAATAAAGCCCTCTCTCGAAGGACTAAACTCGCTTTATATAACAGCTTGATCATCCCCGTCCTACTATATGGAGCAGAATCTTCGACGTTAGCAAAGGCGGATGAGGAAGCCCTTAGTCTTTTCGAGAGAAAAGTTTTGCGTGCGATTTTTGGTCCTGTTTGCGTTGATGGCATCTGGTGGAGAAGATTTAATGACGAATTTTATAGGCTGTACAGCGACATGCGCCTGGTCAAGCGTCTACGGATACAACGCTTAAGATGGCTAGGCCATGTAGAGCGTATGGACACCACTGCTCCCGCCCGAAAAGTCTTTGAATCCGAGCCATTGGGACAACGCAGCAGAGGACGACCTAGACTGAAGTGGCGCACACAAGTGGAGATGGACCTCAACCAACTTGGAGTGCGCAACTGGAGACAGCTGGCGAAAGATCGTGCTGGCTGGAGAGGCATGTTGGTTGAGGCCCAGGTCCACCCCGGACTGTAGCGCCACAAGAAGAAGAAGTTGAAGTACCTACTATCAAATATTAGAATCTGTCTGACAATCTGATTACGTCAGCAAACCTAAAAATTCAACTAAACCGACAGTTCACAGGGGGCTTGGGCCTAGCTTTCCCATCAACTACTCGTGTTGTGCGCGCTATAGTTCTCTCACGAGTAGAAGGGACCTACAGTTTTTTGCCGACTCCGAATGGCGAAATTTGAGAAGCTTTCTTAAACAGTTATTACTCTTTTAGTGTTGTCGTTAGCTCAAAAGAGGTGGTGCCGTGAAAAGTTCGAGGTGTCGAACCTAGATCCTTCGGCGTGTGAACGTCGCACTGTACCCACTACGCTACGGCAGCCACATAATTGCTTACCGACCCAATAATATAAAAAAATCAAATCACATGTGAAATGCGTTCAACAAGTGTCTGAACCCAATCAAATCTAAGAAAAAAATTCCTCCCTTTTGGTGCCAATTCCCCTAGGATGAAAAAGTACATCCCAACAAGCATTGCCTCACGATAATCACTCGTAATGGCTGTTAACTGTCCATAAAACAGGAATAAACACATCCTAAATAGACATAATGACTTCGCCAAGCACACTCAGCGAATCCTAGCAGTCCTTGCGGGAAGTTTATTAGATCAATAAAAGAAAAATTATATAGAATGGTGGGCGTACTGGGAGGAGCTCGTTTTGTTCAACAATTCGCAACGCCCTGATGCAAGCGCGTTTCGGATGAGTAATGTCTTGATTACTGTCGACGCATATCTCATTAGGGGCGAAATTTTTGCAAACGGCTGGGCTCGTTTGAGGGATTAAATCGCGAATGAAGGTGAAGAGATTGCATTATACATCCGAACACGGAGAGAGTCTAAAAGGTGATGGGCGAGTGTAGCAATTATTCGGAAAACTTTACTCCTTGAGTAGGGAATCGCGAGATTTATTGCCGAAGTTTTGTTGATTTATTCTTTTCTTTTTATTTTGATGAATTAATGCAGCAGGAACAGGAAAATGTTAAACAAATGAATAAAATGTGATGTTCGCTGATATTTTTGAAATGCTTCACCTGTGATGGCGAATGTGACTGAATGGACATGTGTGAGGGTGAAATTCTTGCATTGGCGAATGTGTACAGCAATGAAAAACGTGATATGTAATTCCAGTTCCAGTGGCCCTTGGAAGCGTGAGCTTGGATTCAAAACGCACGAAGTGATAAAATTAAATAGTCTCGGTAGGTAGTGTGTTCAAATACTCAGCTGGCTTCGAATTCTATAATTCTTCTATGGGCGAAATATTGTATCAGACTACCGGGTGGAGAGTTAAGGGTACGTCTACCTTAGTTCCTTGAAGATGACGTTCAACAGGGTATCGTCAATTTAGCAAGCCTGCTTTATTACATACCTATATCACTTCTTTCTTCTTCTAGTAAAATATTAGAGAAAGCTATGAAAAACAGAATTTTGTCATTTTTGAACAAATTAAAGTTTTTAAGTCCATGCCAGGTTCGGTTTCTGCGGAATAAATCTACTGAAGACGCTCTTCTCAACATGTGTACAAAGGTGTTTTCCAATTTGGATAACAAAGTGTTTTCAGCTGGTCTTTTCGTTGATATTACGAAAGCGTTTGATATGGTTAACCATGACAAATTGTTGCAGAAGTTGCAAAAGATAGGTTTTCGAGGTTCTATATTTGGATGGCTCCGTTCATATCTCTCAGATGGATCTCAAAGAGTGAAGATTGGGGATATGAGGAGTGAAATCCGATATTTCAATGTAGGTGTTCCTCAAGGCTCGGTTTTGGGACCAATACTGTTTCTTGTATACATCAATTCTATTTTTTTTATCAATTCTATTGAATTTAAGAGTAAAGTTACTGCTTTCGCTGACGATGTAGGTTGTGTTTATGGTTCTAAAAGCTATTTACAACTTATCTCTAATAATTGGGATGTAAGTCAATTGAGGTTACGGTTCGCTGAACATTACTTTCATATAAGTTCGAAAAAAAAGTAATTTATTTTAGCTTATCTAACCTCGGCAACCTAAACGCAGACATTCACTACCACGTCCTTGACTGTCAAAAATGCAAGATAGTTTGTTGGAACTGTAACACTAGTCCTTCAAGTCATTCTTTCTGTAGTACTCTCAACTGCAGCGATAACTGCATTTTAATTAAAAAAAGTGAAAGAATTCAAATATTTAGGACTTATTATTGATTCAAAAAATATATTTTCGCGTCATACTGACTATTTTCGAAGTTTCTTTTATTTAAGAAGAAATTGTTCGTATGAGCTGCTCAAAATGATCTACTTTGGTGTTCTTCATTTAAGATTGCATTATGGAATAACATGTTGGGGTGGAATATTTGTTAATAAAATACACCCTTTACTTGTTTTACAAAAAAAGATCATGAGAAAAAAAATTCTTCCTGTTAGGCATCCGTATTGTTATAAAGTACTGCAAGTTTTTTTCTCTCGTTCGGGTAATCGAAATTTAAGAATTATTTCTAACGTTGGACTTCGCACTAATTGTTTTAATTTGTTGTTTCCTTTCCCAAATACCGTAACACTGCGTTTCGTAATTTTTATTTGATTTCTTCTCGCCGGCTGTTTAACAAACTTCCATTATTCATTAGATCTATAAATGAGTTTCGAAGTTTTGAAAAGCGCTTAAGAATTTGGCTCTTAAGTTTGAATTACTTGGACTTAGAATTATATTTCTCTGGTACTTTGATGTAAATTATCATAAAAATGAAATGAATTATTTTTCTTGCCTGAATTGGTCTTCATTCAACTATTTAAAATACATAATGAAACCTTGTTTAAGCAAATTATGCATGGGTCACTCCACCCACATTTATAAGTTTAGTTAAAAAGCCAACCTACTTTCGAGGCTGAGCCTGAACACAATCCCCCCAACAAAGGAACATCATCGACACACGGATCTGAACACCCCGATGTTAAGACAGGACTTCGTTAAATTGTAAATAATTCACTTGTACACACTCAAAAAGTATGTAAGACATCCGTCGATCTCCTGTTTGTATATTCACTGCCTTCAGCTTAAAAATTTGATATTCTAAATATTTTAATTAAATAAAGAAAAATTGAAATTAAATTGAAAATCCTTTCCGTTCTATTCAAAACACACTTGCGCACACAAACGACTTGACAGTGTACATATCAGGTCCAAAAATTGACGAAATTATCACTCTCCAGCAGGGTGGATTCGACTCTGTAGCTGAAAATAATATTTTTATTTAACAGCATACTTGTTAGCCAGACTGTAGTCGTTGGTTACTTTATTTATTTGTTCTTTGGTCATCTGATCGTACGAATCTCCCGAAACGTTTGCATGTCAGCTTGGCATAAATATATAACTACAACAGAGAATGTACAGTTAATAATAATTGTTGGCGCTACAGTCCAAAGAGAGACCAGGGCCTAGCTTGCTCATCAACTACTCGTGTTGTGCGCGCTACTGTTCTCTTACGAGTAGAAGGGACCAGCAGTTTTTTGCCGACTCCGAACGGCGACGACAAACTCTGTACAGCGACATGCGCCTGATCATGCGTCTTCGGATACAACGCTTAAGATGGTTAGGCCATACAGAGCCTATGGTCACCACTGCTCCGGAAAAGTCTTCGAACCGGAGCCATTGGGAGAACACAGCAGAAAGCGGCCTAGGCTGGAATGGCGCAGACAAGTAGAGAAAGATCTGACCTAACCCCAACTCACCCGTAATTGGAGGCCGCTGATCGTTGTATACTGAACTTCATGTTGATTGAGGATGAGGTTCACCCCGCACAGCTGGCGGCAAACAAGGAAAAAGTTAAATTGTACAGCAAAGGGAGCATTTTTTTTAAGCTGTTTCATGCATATAATTAAATCTGGAATATTGAGGGCGCATGGAATTCTATTTAAGGTTCAGTTGTTAAGTTTTTTCCTTCAATTTTTTCTTAATAAAAAGGATTAAACATAATGATAATGAACTCCATAAAAATATGAAATGTAAGGTTAGGTCGAAAGACAATAGATTTTGGATAAGTTTAGCTTAGAGTGCCCGTCGAGAGCCAGTAAGTTAGATTGTAGGAAAAATAAAATAAAGTACGTCCAACTAGTTTTAAGCATTTTTTGTCTAGTACGTAAGTGTGCAATGAATTTGAAATAAAAAAGTATTAACAAATGAAAAAAAAAATGGAATTCTGTTTCGACAAGATGTATAGTTACTGCTTCTTTGATGGACGTATCTCTCTGTTCTTGGGAAATAAGACTTAAGACTGTTTTGGTGAAGCGACGGACTAGAGAGTATGGTAAAATATTATCCCATCCTTCCAACAAATGATCTATTTCGATCCCACATAAGAAAAGATGCAAAGCTAGACCTACTAACCATTTCTTACGTTCAACAACAAATCGTTCTACAAGTTTATATCTCAACGCTTGAGACAAACGTACGACAAATCAAATACAAATGTCTTATCTGAAATAATCTGAACAAACATTGTCGGCCATTCACCGTCACATCTGTACTTGTCTGTAGAAGTGCGGTTTTCGACACGGGGGGAAACCTGCCTAAGCCCAATGTTCAATGTCTCGACACATGCCGTCTTATCTTATTGGTTACTCCCTTCCTTGCATAAAAATTCATCAGCAAATATACTGTCGATAAGACGTTCTCCCCACAAAAGTTGCACCTGTTACATGTTGCTGATCTCAAAGTGCAATTCGTCAGCTGCAGTTTAAAGTTCCGCAAGTCATGCTTAGCGAGTGTTTTACAAATATGTTGAAGTGGCTGCGCAAAGATCACACGCGTGGGCTAACCGGCAGTCTCAGATGTCAGTTGATCACGAAACTCATATCTGAGATTGTTTTCTGAATCGGATTACTGATAAAGCCATTTCAGCCAGTGACCACGGGTTGACGGTTCAGTCACTATTTTGATCTCGAGCGGTGGACATGGGTGGCAGAGTTTTGCTAATCGGTTTCGTTCTGGCACTTGTCAACTCATCGTGGCAGGTTTGTTTGGTCTGTTCATCTTTTTGATGGGTGCTCAGATTGTCTTAGATTGTGTATGTGTGTACTGTGAATGCGATAACAATTACTGTCGATTTGAAAAAAGTACCCCTGAGTGCTAGGTATTGTAATAGCTTGTGATAGTGGTGTTTTATGGTAGTTACATGTTTACTTCGCGAATCGAAAGCTTGTGTCAAGACAGTTTGGCTATGAGAATTAAGAAGCAGACGGTTTTATTGAGAGCAAAATAGAAAGACTTTGCGTTTACGTCTTAAAATATTCAAAGTTTAACGGGTAGTTTGTCTTCTTTTTTACAGCACTTTAGTTCCGAGTACACCCGTGTATCGTTTTTAGCTTATTCTTTATTTTATAAAAGCAATGTTCCTGAACTTGTTTTGTTGTGTAAGACTTGATGTTGAGGTATATAGAGGGCACCTCTAACAAAACCAAAAAAAAAAAAAAAAAAAAAACAATATGAAACAAATAATTTTTGTTAGTGGCGCTTCCTATATGTTTCAGAACTCCACCACTTGTCCCGGGATTTATTGAGTGATCTGTCAGGCCATTAAATGCAATCTTTTTGGCTTGCTGCATTTTCAGTAACCGTTCATTCTATCAACAATCACAAGTTTCCTTAAAATAGTCATGCTACAAACAGGCTACAGTATTCTACTTACTTATATACTTATCAGGCAGACGAACTATGAAGGGTTTGATCCTGAGTAAGTGCTGCCTTCCATCGGTGACGGTCTTGGGCACGCTGCTATCAGTCATTAAGGCCAAGTAGTCTTACACGCTACACTATACTACGCTACCGACATAACCCAAACTAAAGGCCCGATGAAAACAGATTTCTCCTTCTCAAGTGGCCGCTTATCTAATAGGGTTCCCGTTTAGCGTAGGACAACATCGTGTATGTTAAATGACAAACGGGGCCAATGCTTTTTCTCATTCTATCACTTATTCTATCTTATATTCGGGATCTTGTTCTTATATAAGAAGCATTCAAAAGGAATATAAAAAATTTACTTATAAGCACTGACCTTGGTAACAAGTTCCGTTCATTTTAGGATCGAACCAGTTTGGCTAACATACAGGATGGTGTCGTGTGTCATTCGTGGCAATTAAGAAATAAAGATTAAGTACTAGTCAAGGGCGTTTAGAATTTTTATCCTGAGGTGCTTAGAATGGAGCAACTAATGTCAGACTGTGTCCAAAATACCGAAAAGCAAAAATTCCTAACGGATACGCTTTAAAAATGCAAAGATGGAGAGTTGCCCAAAGGTACGGAAAAACACGAATTGACGACGAATTGTTGAGTCTGTACTTCACTTTAAGTTGAATGTGACTACGCGGCTAACTATACTCTCGGTATAACCTTTCAATGACGTTTTTTTCGGGACGAAGCAGTGGTGTCAATACGCTTTTCATGGTCTAGTCGTCTGAATGGTAGCATCAACAGATTCTTAACCAGGGGAATGCCATTCTGCAGCACATTAAGTTCGTTCAATCTTCTCCTCCAAATGCCAAAGAACTAAAAATCAAACGCAGAACTTTGCACTTCCTTTCTATACTGTACATGGATCTGACGACTGTCTAATCAATTCGCCTTTCATGCATTGCTTACAGATGGATACTTCTCGAGTTCTGGAATATAAGCAAGCAATAACATGATTAAGGAATATACCCAAAGTTCCGCGTTATATAAGAGATTCACTGGTTCCACTCCAAGGATTCACCCCTTCAAGAATTCACCCGCAATATACGCCTCGCTAGGAATGCCCACCAATTCACTCTCAAGCTCTCTTTCGGACGTACAGTCAAATTCAGAGACTCGTTCTTTAGCCTCACTACACGAACCTGGAATGCTCTTCCCAGCTCGATTTTTCCTCCTCATTACAATCCACATGCATTATGCGATTTGCCGGTAATTAACTTCTGCCTCTTGGTAAAAATTAATGCATTTGAAAGATAAGCGTGGTTGCATCAGTTTCTGCTATTGTATGTTGTGCCTGTAGCGCGAAAAATAACAGGCATTTAAAACAATGTGCATCGGTACCTTCACTCCCTCTCTTCCTCTATACGTGCTGTAACTTGATCCGGTCATTTAGGGGTACTCGCAACTCCTTTTGCACACGTCAATTATGAAAAAAAGGTAATGTTGCTTTGTTTTCAATAGTTACAATATGTGGAGGACACGGTAGTCAACAAGGAACCAGGGCCTAGATTGCTTATCAATTACTCGTGTTATGCGCTCTCACGAGTGAAAGGGGCCTACAGTTTCTTGCCGCCTACGAAAGGCGAAGTTTAAAAACTTTTCTTAGAAAGTTATTACTCTTTGAGTGTTGTCAGCAACTCGAAAGAGGTGCTGCCGTAAAAAATTCGAAGTGTTCCGCCTTGAATTGAACCAAGACCTGCTGCGTGTGAGCGTCGCACTCTTCCCACTATGCCGCGGCAGCCACGCTGTCTTTTCAAACCAAACCTATTTAGCGACTAGTTTTCACACAAATGATTATTTTCCTATAAGAGCTAATCTTTTTTTTCAAAAACATTATTCACTGTCCAAAAGAGCGTGCATTGCTCACCATTCGTACTCGACAATCCAATTGAACGGATTTTACCTTAAGACCTTCCACACTCTGGTTTCCATTACTGTCTAGTAATGGAAACCGGAGTGCTGCTCATCATCAATACTGTAGCACTGTAGCACTCTTCTGGGCACTGCCTCTATTACCAAGACTTAAACTTGTCTCTGTCGTTTTATAACGACACATCAAATTATATGTCACCGGGTCATATAGGGGGCGCCACTAATTAAAAAAATACTATGAAATTTTTGTTAGAGGCGCCACCCTAAATGTCCTGGTATGTATTGGGTAGAGGATGACACTCATACGTCAAAGGTCTCAGGTTCGATTGACGCAGGTAAACGTTTCGCATTTTTCATGGCACCACCTTATTCCAGCCACTGTCTATGAAAAGGATTCTTCAACTTCATCATTCGGAGACGGCAAGAAACTGTGGGTCCCTTAATTCATTGGAAAGTTAGGCCCCGGTCCCTATTTTCTTTTTTTTTTTCTTAAGAATTATGTAAGCTGGCCACAAGGTCAACTTCCGCGGCTAACTACAAACTGTGGCAGGGGTTGGTTTTGGTGAAGCCACCAATAAAAGTTACGTTCTTTGGCGGACTGTACCCTGTCTCGGGCGAAGATCGCCCTATTGAACCGAAGGAGTTCTTCGTGGCTACAAGCGACTTCCGCTTCATATTGGAGGCTCCTATCCACTGTTCTGCTTACGACATGAAAGATGATAGGACATCCTTCCGTATTCTGTATCAGCCCTTTAGAGTCTAGAAAGAGGAATGCTTCGGGCGGAATGGAGCCGTTTTGAAGCACCTTCTCGTGGTACATAGGGTTTGGGTAGTAAGCCCCAAAATCAGACTGTTTGTCGAAGTCATCGCTCGTGCAATATGCCTTCGAGTTAGCTTAATAATAAAATTAAATAAATTTAATTTGTTGTAAAGTTAAAATTTGCCTCGTTGTACAAGACCTCGTTGGGATAGAATTTCTTGTAATCGGATTCAGGTGTTCGATAAAACCGGAAGCAGACATTGCCTCTCAAACACCCTCATCTTTTCCATTTGGGAAGGACTCAGATTGAACCACACTGGGCAACCGTACACCATGATTGGCCATATGATGGCCATGAAGCAGATCACCTTTGCTCTGATATCAAGCTGGCTGCTGTAAAACAAGCAACTTGCCACAGCAAAGGCTTTCTTAGCTTTTGTCAGAGCTGTATCTACATGCTTGCCGCAGTACAAATACTGGTCTAGCCAAATGCCAAGATATCTATCTACATTTTGCATAGCTAATGGCTGCCCCCGCGGGTCAAATATGCCGAATTTGCGCCAGTTTTTCTTCGTGTCCCTTGAGGCCCTGGATAGGCCCCGGTCCCCTATGGAATACCATGGCACCATCTGATATATTTTGCATATTTTTGAATTTAGTTGTTGGACAGTTTTAAGTCTCGAATTTTCCAACTTTTGGCTCCAACACACTAAAGTGAGAAACAGAGCAAGAGTTTCGAATACCTGATCGACTGATTTCTCGAGCATTCAGTTAGGATATCTACCTTCAATTGAACGTCATGCCGTCCGTCTTCTGATGCTTCAAACACATTACTCAATAAGTTCCAGAACTGACATATAGGGGGCGACACTAACAAAAAAAAAATTCATATTAATTTTGGGACGTACATACATTCAAATGACATTTGTCTAATTTGTATGACTGCCTTACATTTCGAAATCTGGTTTATAGAACGATTTATCTGTAGCCTCAAATTAAGTCATCTCCTCATTCGAGCCATAGTTGTTTTCCGTTGAGCTTCTTTCTGAGGCCTGGAAAAGGGTAGCAGCCGCTTGGGGAGAATATAGTTGGTGCGGCAGCAACTCAAAGCCCAGTTCAGGCAATTTGGTCATGGAAGTCAAAGACTTGTGAGACGGTGAACTGTCTTGGTGGAACAGAATGTTGAAGACAGTTCATAGGGAGCAACAGTCCACAGGCCGCGGCAGTCCATAGGGGTACCAGGGCGTAGATGGCCCATCAACTACTCGTGTTACGTGCGCTACTGTTCTCTTATGAGTAGAAGGGACTTGCAGACGTAGTGTTTAGTTCGTGAATCGAAACGAATGCCTTCGACGAGTGTGTGTCGCCATCTTCCCACTATTCCACGCCGGCCAAAATAATATAATCTCATTTAATTCTTATACCAACTCTTTTTTTAACGTTAGTCTTTTGTTTGAGCCTTTTGAAATATTCAGTGTCAGTCCATTGAATATTGACGTTCCTCTCACAGCGTAGTCTGACAGCATAAAAAGTAGGTCTTGGAATCGGGAATGAGAGGACTGTTGATGTAGTTTGAAAAATAAACAAACTAATGTAATACATCACTCAATAAGTCCTTCGACCAACCAATAAAACTACATTTTGTAGACAAAATTCGACTTTATTCATCAACATAGTTACCTTCAAGAGTGATACAATCAGTTCAACCCTGCTGTAACCTTTCGTTATCTTTTTATAGAACGTTTTATCTTTGACCTCAATATAGGATTCAGTCCCGGCGAGCATCTTTTAGAGGTCTGAAAATTGTTAGAAGTTGCTGGGGACCAAATCTGGAGAATACGGTAAGTGCGGCTGCAATTCAAAGTCCAGTGCGTGCAATTTTGCCATTTTAGCCAACGACTTGAGACTTGGTGCATTGTCTTGTTGGAAGAGAACTTTTCTCTTCTTCATATAGAATCGTTGTCTAACAATTTCTTCCCTCAAATGGACTTATGATGCGATGTAGTATTCCCTGTTGATCCTTTTGCCTTTCTCAAGAGAGTATATGAATAAAATTCCGTGCGAATTCTTAAATAGGGATGCCATAACCTTCAATGGATAAGACTCCGTGCGAATCCTTAAATAGGGATGCCATAACCTTGCCAGCCAGATCTTTGTGTTTTTGAACACTTTGGGCGTGGTTCACCGGATGCTGTCCGCTCCGCTGACTGCCGATTTGATTCTGGAGTGCAGTGGTGGATCCATGTTTCATATGATGCGAAAAGTCCAGCTTACCCTACCAAAACCAAAAAAAAGCTGTACGTAATACCAAAGCTTTTTGAGAAACTAACTACTTAAAAACTGTTATTTGTTACTCCATTACATCGAAACAACACGGTTTTATAAGCGGTCGTTCAACCACAACAAATTTGTGTATATTTTCGCATTCCTGTTTGAACTCCATGGAGAAGTCGATGTTATATATACTGACTTCGTAAAAGCGTTTGACAGAGTTCATCATGAACTATTATTACAAAAACTCCAGAAACTAGGTTTTAACCCTAGCTTTTTAACATGGCTGAGTTCCTATTTATCAAATCGGAAACAAGTCGTCCAAATATATGGTTTCAGATCTAATCATATAGACGTAATATCTGGTCTTCCTCAGGGGAGTCATTTAGGTCCACTTTTGTTTGTTCTGTTCGTGAATGATATTCCAAAACTTCTTAAATTTGCGGAAATTCTAAAGTATGCAGACGTTATTAAATTATTTCTACAAATTTCATGTGTCTCTGATTGTTTAAAATTACAAATTGATCTTGACTTATTTGGTAATTGGTGTAAATATAATCACCTTGGACTTAATATAGCGAAGTGCACGACGTTTAACGTGTATAGAAAGTTGTCGCCGGTGAATTTTAACTATAGAATTGGAGACGAATTACCAGTACAAGTCAAAGAAGGGAAGGATCTCGGTATCTACTTTGGTACAAGATTTACTTTTTCGGCACACTATGACTATATTATATGTATAGCAAACTCTATGTTAATAATAATTGTTGGCGCTACAGTCCAAAGGGGGACCAGGGCCTAGCTTGCTCATCAACTACTCGTGCTGTGCGCGCTACTGTTCTCTCACGAGTAGAAAGGACCTACAGTTTTTTGCCGACTCCGAACGGCGAAATTTGAGAAGCTTTCTTAGACAGTTATTACTCTTTGAGTGTTGTCAGCAGCTCGAAAGAGGTGGTGCCGTGAAATATTAGAAAAATTGGTGTTGAACTGGGAGTCGAACCTAGACCCTTCGGCGTGTGAGCGTCGCACTCTACCCACTACGCCACGGCGACCACGTAAAACTCTATGTTAGGTTTCCTTAAAAGAACATCAAGTGTCTTTAAGGATCCCTATACGCTTAAGTCAATTTTCTCATCACTGGTACTCCCTATATTAGAGTATTCATGTGTAATTTGGACACCATATTATGAGAATAGCGTAATTAGAATTGAAAGAATTCAAAAAAGATTCACTCGTTTTGCTCTGAGAAATCTGAGGTGGTCTGGCGGTTTACCTGAATATGCAGCAAGATGTGCTCTTTTGGGCTTAAAAAGTCTTGAAAGTAGAAGACAAGTTCAAAGTGTTTTACTTATCAAAGACATTTTAAGTTGCAATATAGAATCTCAAAAGCTACTCGCCTTAATTTCTTTGTATGCCCCAGACGTAAGTTTAAGACATAGAGATGAAGTTTTCTATCATCCCATTCACCGTACGAATTATGGTCAAAATAATCCAATAAGTCGGTCTTTAATGTTATTTTATTCTGTTTCTTCTGAAGTTGACATTTCAATGAGCAGAGACTCTTTTAAAAATATTTTCAATATTATCAATATTATCAATATATATTATCATGTGAAAAATGTTCAGAATCGATCCATTTAAATTCATAAATGTGTGCAGATTCATCAAATGTAAATATAATTATTTTATATACTATCTATTTATACATAGAATTAGTTTTCTTACTCTGTTTTTTCTTTTTGTTGTTAAGAAACAAAATATTGTAATCAGCAGATTGTAAATCCATTGATGATAAATTGATGAAAAAATAAAAACACTTCTAATCAGCTCTCAGAAGCATCGATACGTTGTTGCTTGTCCATTGTGAGCAACCGCGGCATACATTTAAAAAACAGCTTTCTCGTGGACAAACTTTCATGCAAAATAGTGTACCCTCTGTTTTCCCACGTCATTTCACCCTACGGTTTTCCAAAACGATTTTGTATACTTTTCCGTCGTTTTCAGGTGTAATCACCTCAATTGGCATTCCAGAGCGCTCAGCATCGTTAGTGTCTGTGCGGCCACGATAAAAGTCAAAAACCACCGACAAATAGTTGTTTTCGATGAAGCAGAGTTCTTGTAATACTTTTCAAGCCATCGTTGAACTTGCACTGTATTTTTTCCCATCAAAAGGCAGTATATAATCAACACCTGCAATTCTGTTTTTTTTCACTGTATTAAAAAAAAAACAAAAGTAGCGTCACTTAAACCACTGCAACTTAATAATTGAATAATAATAATAATTGTTGGCGTGACAGTCCACAGAGGGACCAGGGCCTAGCTTGCTCATCAGCTACTCGTGTTGTGCGCGCTACTGTTCTCGCACGAGTAGAAGCGACCTACAGTTTTTTGCCGCCTACGAAAGGCGAAGTTTGAAAAGCTTTCTTAGACAGTCATTACTCTGTGAGTGTTGTCAGCAGCTAGAAAGAGGTGGTGCCGTCAAAAATTCGAGGTGTTCAGCCGGGAATCGAACCTAGACCCTTCGGCGTGTGAGCGTCGCACTCTACCCACTACGCCACGGTGGCCACTGTAACTTGTAACTCAATAATCAGATTGCTATGAAAAATGGCAAGTTTCATTTGAGTGTCTGTACTTCCTAAAATTAATATGACTTTTCGTTAGTGGCGCCACCTATATGACTGTCCCGGAACTTTTTGATGTTAGTATTGGACACTTTTGAGTTTCGGAATTAAGGACATTCGGCTACAATACAGCTTTGAGTCACTTCTTTGTTCTTCGCGCACCAAAACGACAAACAAAAAGGGTTCGAATATGCCCAGTTTCCTGATTTCTCTTGTACTAAGCTAGAGGAGTTCCTCGAAAAATACGTTATGACATTGTTTTCAGTTAAACGTCATGCCGTCCGTCTTCTGACGCTACGAGCTCTGAAGAGAGTGCTGCCAAACTCTATGCTCTATAAACTTATTTTGCATGATGAAGTAGAAGGCGCTGTTTTATCGATTTCCTTCAGTTTGGTTAAGGCATGGCTAGAACAGAGAAGTATTCCATCACATCATTGTTCTTGTCACAGGGCTTTCAGCGTTTTACCAAGTTGCATGTTAGCTGCGAGCAGGTTGGAGGGGCAGGCTTCTTGAGACCCATATCCATTTCGGACTGCATTGATGCTACATGAGGAACATCTTCTTATCCTGTTAACCGTCTGGTCCGCTGTGACTTTGAGTCTTTTGAAACTTAGTACTTCTCGAAAAATGATTGACTGTTAAATGCTAAAATTTTCCAGCTGATTGATTTGTTTGGAGATTATCAGTCTTCTTGTTACCATAAAATTCTGAAGGCCAATCGGATGATGTCCTAGCTGTGTCATACCTCTGCCAAATTTACCATATTCCTTCCATTCTTCGAGTGTGTCTGTCTGTTATTAATAATAATTGTTGGCGCTACAGTCCAAAGGGGGACCAGGGCCTAGCTTGCTCATCAACTACTCGTGTTGTGCGCGCTACTGTTCTCTCATGAGTAGAAGGGACCTACAGTTTTTTGCCGACTCCGAACGGCGAAATTTGAGAAGCTTTCTTAGACAGTTATTACTCTTTGAGTGTTGTCAGCAGCTCGAAAGAGGTGGTGCCGTGAAATATTAGAAAAATTGGTGTTGAACTGGGAGTCGAACCTAGACCCTTCGGCGTGTGAGCGTCGCACTCACCCACTACTCCACGGCGACCACTCTGTCTGTTATTGAAAAACCATAAATCTTATAGCAAATCACATATATGTCACGAGACATGTAGAGGGCGCCACTTAAAAAAAATTAATAATTAATTTTATTATTTTTTGTTAGTGGCGCCACTATATGTCTCGGAACCTATTGAGTGATGTGTTATTTCGAAAACTTTGTTCAACCTTAATGCAAGCCTTTTTTTAACTTAAAATCTGCCTACAATCAAATTTCAGGCCTCAACCCCCTCGACTCCCTACTACACAGCAGGCGTAGTCGAATTCAGTTCATCCACCAAACTCATCGGCACTCTCGAAGACAACCTCTCTGACTACCTGAAAATAATCACGTCGGATGCTGCAGCAGAAACAGATATGATCGTCTTTCCCGAATCCACACTGAACAGTGCCCTGAGCCTTACTACCGTCCCGGACCCTGCCAAGAAGATAGCGCCTTGCGATGAATCCGAGTACGCCAGTTTCCTCCAGCAGTTGTCGTGTCAAGCGAGGAGCACTCAAAAGTACATCGTCATCAATTTGACGGAGAGGGAGAAATGCACCGCTGCTAGCCAGGCGGCCATCAACGATCCACGGCCGTGTGCCCTGTACGGCTACAATACGTTCAATACCAATGTGGTGCTAGACCGAAACGGAGTCGTGGTGTCACGTTACCGGAAGTACAATCTTTACTACGAGCCATGGAATGTCACATTCACCCCCGAATATGGAAAATTCGAAACAGACTTCGGCGTGGCGTTTGGTCATTTTATCTGCTTTGATATCCTTTTCTACACGCCCACTACGGAACTGGTGAAGCAGGGGATAACAGATTTTATCTTCCCAACCATGTGGTTCTCGGAGCTGCCATTTCTCACTGGTAGGTTAAAATTTCAAGCATTGCGTGATGTACTTCATGTCCTGGTATCTTTCTTTTAGCTGCTCAAATACAGCAGTCATGGGCGTATGCGTACGACGTTAATCTTCTTGCGGCCGGAGCCAGCAATCCCTCGAAGGGCAGCACAGGTTCGGGGATCTACGTAGGACGAGAGGGTCCCATGGTCTCGGTTATGAACAGCGTCGGCAAGCGGCAGATCTATGTGGCTCGTGTACCCAAGAAGGGCTTCACTAGACAAATTTCTCCACCACAACTGCACATTCGACAGAAGCGCACCACAACCAGCTACGTCAACAATATCCTTGTGAAGCGAGATGACAGGATCGACGACTTCGTTACGCAGCCCATTCAATTGGACGAATCAGTCAGCACGACCCTGTGTCACGGAGACTTGTGCTGCAACTTCGTTTACACTTTGCGCAACAACAGCTTACCCGCTGGCGCAATCTCTTATAAATACCGCATCGGCGTATTTGATGGGGACCGCATATACACCGGCATCGATCCACTGGGCTGGAGTTCGTGCACAGTTATGGCCTGCATTAACGACACCCTGGCTGGCTGTGGGATTACTTTTGACCCCGAAATCGCCTTCAAACCGGCGGTCACATTCCAGTCATTCAGTATTTCTGGCAAATTCCAGAAAACGCAGAATGCATTGGTGATGCCAAACATCGTTGACACCAATCTACTGCCGCTTCCGGTCAATGAATTTGATTTCAGCGTTGTAGAGAACGGTGGCACGTAAGTCAGAAAGCAAGTTTTGAAGTGAATCTTAATCAGTATTGGAACTCTTTCAGGCACAAGCTGCACGGGAACTTAGAGCTGAAAGTTGCTAATCAGAACCTTCTCAACTTTGGTATCTACGTGAGCTACTTCGGGGATAGGTCAGCTGGTTACGCCGTGATTGCATCAAAGTTGATGCTCGCCATCGTGGCGTGCTTATGGCTTTTGTAGTATTTGACAGATAAATAAAAACATTTCGACTTTGTTTGTACATGACTTTGGTGTTAGATTTTAAATTCATCGCACGCCGACAAAATATTTGGCAGCCCTGCTCCTCCAGACCGTGTCTCTCAATTTCCCATTCAAATTTCTCTCTCCCATCCCAGCGACATAGTGAGCGCGTCACACTTCCATTCACGTTTACCACCTGCCTTCACAAGCAGTCCCTCTCGCAGCTAGTTCCGCGAGAGGCGCATGGAAATTTTCATCTGTTGCTCGGATTTGTTTTCTTTCTCCACATAAACAAACATTCATGACTCTCGGTCGCCGCTGGTTTGCACTCACTTGCGGGACTCTCTTGTGGAACTTCCATTGCGTCGGCGCACTGCAGCCGCTCATTTGAAATTCTTTGGAAAATTCACCTGCTCCCCAAATCGACCCCCCA
The DNA here is from genome assembly GCA_955652365.1 of Eristalinus aeneus. NCBI lineage: Eukaryota > Metazoa > Arthropoda > Insecta > Diptera > Syrphidae > Eristalinus > Eristalinus aeneus. The sequence continues at coordinate 79,163,808 of OY019132.1, forward strand.
ATGTATCTACATCTCCGGCCAAGGCCTGCACACCCGATACATCCAAGAGAATGGAACTGCTTCACATCCAGTAGGCTCTCAGCCTCCGAGCGGATAACAAAAATTTAAAAAAGAATAGTTTCCTTCTGCACTGCATATCCTGCGGGAGTTGAGTGATTTTTTTGCGATTTTTTTGATTAGAAATTGTATTTTGCAAAAACCGAGGATCCTTTGTCCTGCTGGAAGTCGAATCGCAGCGACGACGCCGTGTGCCAAATGTGAAAGGAAGAGTTTCGCTTCATTCATCGAGTCAGTGTGTGCGCGCTTGTTTGAATTTCACTTTTCCACTTGACCGTTATAAAATATTCACAAGGATATTGACTGGGCACACGATCAAATCGATGTCTGTGCGGGGAACAGCCTGAACGGGTCGTGGCTGGGCTAAGTGAATTGCAGCAGTGTTCCTGTGCCCCCAAACTTCGAGCAGCTGCACAGCGGGCTTCAGTGAGAATTTGTGTATCTGCGAGTTTAGTTCGCGTATCTTTCGATTAAATATTCATCTTCGTGCGAAATCATGACGTGTGTGTCGAGGGGGTTTGTTTAAATCCTTGAGCGAGAACCTCCTTCCTCCACCCCTTTTATGCGAAAATTTTGAAACAAAACAAAAAGAAAAGGAAAATAAGAGTGGAAAAATTTGAAAGGCACTCTTAGCCAGTTCCCCTCTGGTCTGGAGATATGATGTTCTCCAGAAAGTCGAGGCAGAGACCTATCATGTGCAGTGTATTTTTTCACCTGTGCAAATTTTAATTAGTGTACTGCTGGTGCTGCTGCTTCCCCTCCGCCATCAGTGGACCGCGCTGCGTTGGATGTGAGTTGAGATTGCTTCTCGTCTCTGTTTTGAGTCACAAAGCAAACCAGGAATAAAATCCGAGTTTCAACGAGAACGAGTTCTTCTTGAAAAACGCAACTCGTCCCAGATACAGAAACCAACTGCCGATGCAGTTCAGCGTACAAATTGAAAAATAAACCGTGAATCCGAAAAAATGCTCTTTTCTCCATTAAAGATATAAATCTCTCGGCTCCCATTCAGCGAGCCTATTCGGGTGTGTGTGTGTGTGTCCGTCTCTGGTGTTCGTTGTGAAAATCGAAAGAAAAGAGAAATTTAAAAAAAATTGAAGAAACGGCAGAAATTTTGCGTTTTTCGTATTTCGAATTTGTTCGGTCCGGCCGAGACGAGTGAATTTTGTTGTTTTTTTTAATTTTGGTTTCTTTTCAAAAACAACGCAGCGGGTTGGCAGTTACAGACCGTGTGAAGAAGTGGGAAAATCAAAGATCGATTGGGTTTTCTGCGTCCACCGCCGAACATGTTTTCCTGTTCTGTGATCTTGTTTTCGATGCGGCGTATGCTGCAGCAATGAATGTAGTTCCGATAGTGTACACACTCGTGCAAAATAGTTACGTTAATATTTTACGGTTCGTCTTTGCATTGATTCCGGAGCTCGGATGGGCTGGAATGTATTTATCTTTACTGCGTTTGATTATCTAGTTGCGGTGGCATTTGGATAAAATCATCGAATCAGGTATTCGCGTAGTGGTGGTGTGTTTAGTGTTTGGCGTGTTTTGGTGGTGAATTTTTGGATAATTTTGGACGGTATTTTTAGCAGTAGTTGAGGAAGGGAGGAGGACTGTACAAGATACACGGGCTTCTTTCTTTTTTGCTTGCGTGAAAGTAAAAGGTAAGTCTTTTAACATGTGGTTTACTTTTATGTTCTGTACTTCGTGATGATGGCAGTTTTTGTTTGGGGGAGGGGGAAATCTTCACTTGCAAGAAATGAGGAAAGAATTTTGAAAAAATTGCATGATGGCCATGCTGTTTTTTATTGATACGTGTTTTTTAAGGGTAGAAGCGATTGCTTCTTTTCCAAAACACGCTTAAGTTGAATTGCACTCTGCAAGGATTTGATTTACGGGACACTTGCTAAGACGGACAACTCGGAGGTGGAAAACATGGATTAAGAAAAAATAACTTCGCTTTAGGTGCAATAAATCTGCAATCCCCAAAAGATTGCCAACCTGTGCATTTTCTGAGCGGTGGAGGCATAAGACCGTCAGTCTCAGTAGTTCTCTGCGCGATGGAGGCATATGACCATCAATATCGGTGGTTTTCTGGGCGATGCAATCATAAGACCGTTAATTTCGGTGGTTTTCTAAGCGATGGAGGCATGAGACCGTTAATCTCGGTGGTTTTCTAAGTGTAAGAGGCATAAGACCATCAATATCGGTAATTTTCTGACCGGTGGAGGCATAGGACCGTCAGTCTCGGTAGTATTCTCCGCAATGGAGGCATGAAACCGTCAATCTCTGTAGATTTTTGAGCGTAAGAGGTAAAGGATCAACAATATCGGTGGAGGTGTTGGCTTCTAAAAAATTAGGAACGATTTTTCTCAACCTTAGAAGCGTCGATTATGCTTGTTCAACTACCCACGAAACAATCTTATCAAAAAAACCTTTTCGACGGAAATCGACGCTTCATTCGATCAGGTCAATCGACTATTACCAAAAAAAGCGAAGCCGAAACTAAAGTTGTCGCGCTTTCAATTCTCCAGTCAAATGAACCTTAATAATAATAATTGTTAGTGCGACAGTCCACAGGGGGGCCAGGGCCTAGCTTACTCATCAACTACTCGTGTTGTGCGCTCTACTGTTCCCTCACGAGTTGACGGGACCTACAGTTTTTTGCCGACTCAGAACGGAGATTCTTGAGAAGCTTTAACTTGGACAGTTACTACTCTTTGAGTGTTGTCAGCAGCTCCAAAGAGGTGGCGCCGTGAAAAATTCAAAAAATTCGTGTTAAGTTGGGAATCGAAACGAACCTGGACCTTTGGCGTGTGAGCGTCGCACTCTACCCACTACGCTACGGCGGCCACTTGAACCTGCCAGCTTAACACGCATTTTTCGAATTTTTCACGGCACCACCACTTTTGAGCTGCTGACAACACTCAAAGAGTAATAACTGTTTAAGAAAGCTTCTCAAATTTCACCGTTCGGAGTCGTCAAAAAACTGTAGGTCCCTTCTACTCGTGAGAGAGTAGTAGCGTGCACAACACGAGCAGTTGATGAGCAAGCTAGGCCCTGGTCCCCCTTTGGACTGCAGCTTCGACAATTATTTATTATTATGTGTCTGCTCTACTGTAGCCCATTTCCTCAGGGGAGATTAACAGCTTGGTGCCGCTTTCCCAACTCGCCTAGATATTCCCCTGTCTCGGCACCCATTTTAGTGAATATTGAAGTTCTTCTCAATCTTGATGAGTTTTGATTGAGTAAAGTTGTCACCCCCATTATTTACTTGCAGCCAGGCTATTAGAACAGGTGATTATATTCATTTCAGACAAAGCATTCTCGAAGAGAACAGTGACTCCGTATTCCTTAAATTACCACTATTTCCTGATTCACATTCAACACCCCAGTATCATGATTTATTTACAATCTGCTACAAGTATGTGATTATGTATCAAGCGGACTGTGATTTTGTTTTAGTGAACTTTGTGCGCATACCTCAGGAGGATTTGAGTTGTCCTTTGCTTGTGCTGTTCCAACCTACTTTCCGGCGATGTTTTTCATTTTTTATTCATTACAAATAAGAAGCGTCAGATTGTTCAGGAATATATGAAAGTGATTTTTTGATCAGATCGTCCCTTTTTCCTTTTTAACATTCTGTTGCTAATTTCCCTTAAAGCTTCCCTTGAGTGTGTTTATAACTTCCGTCGGCCAACGTTATGCAGCCGCTGTTTGTTAAAACCTCATGAATTTAATTAGGTTTCTTATACAAAAAACAGTCAGTGTTCCTTAAAAATAGATGCACCTTGAAGTTCCTCTGCAGTGGCTTGAAGCAATTTTCAAACACTCACCGAGCCATTTGCTTACGTTCACTCCGTGCAACTGCAGTGCATGCATTTCAAAAGATCCAGTCTCCAATTGCATTTAAACATATTTTTAAGAGGTATATAGTGACTTTGTGTCCATTTTCAAAGACTAACAAATTGATATAACCCATGCTTTATTGTTCGAGAAAATGCCACATTGTCCAGTTCGATTGTGTAATTAAATGCACTGCCGGAAGAGCTCAGCCAGGGGATGTTTAATGCAACACAATGTGACAGAAAACATTTCTTGTGCTATGCTGTCTACATTTGCGAATACAATTCTCTGGCTATCCCATGTTCGTCTCGTAACCAGATTTTGTTCTAATTAGATTCATTGACATCATCCATCCGAAATGGAAGTAGAAGCAACAATTGTCGAAACTTGTAGTGATGGAATGGAGTGAATTGATAAGAAATTTGATTGTATAAAAAATTCATTTGACTACGGTTCTGCTCCAACAAGCGCCCCTAACCGGCACGATCCATAGTCAGCCCTTTTCATCCTCCACTTTGACACGACAAAATCATTCAGACTTGTATCCAATTGTGCGTGCCATCGAAATATTAAAAAAATTGAGAATCTGAAAATAGTTTTAAGAAAATATTTCAAATAAATTAATTTTACGGCAAAATACTCGTTCAAATTTAATTGTGTGAACAAGGCCCTGTTCAAATAATTGAGTGGCATGACAGTCCACAGGAGGACTAGGACCTAGCTTGCTCATGAACTATTCGTTTCGTGCGCTACTAATCTCTCCCGAGTAGAGAACAGCCACAGTAGGAGGGCTGCCTTTTATATTTCGGTATTAAAGAACAAAAGCAAATATTAACCATCGAAATTAGCTTGATTGTTTTTCACAATATTCCCCATTAAGATCTATGCACTTTTCCATGCGTTTGAACCAATTGTCGAAGCACTTTTGCCACTCTGATTGAGGTATCTCCAAAACATGCATTCTGAACGCATCAACCGCTTCTTCGGGTGTCAAAAAACATTGACCTCTCACTTTATTTTTTACGCACGGGAATAAAAAGAAGTCATTCGGTGCCAAGTCAGAACTATACAGCGGATGACTCATCAAATCGATGTTTTGAGTGCTCAAAAATGCAGTTGTTTGAGCTGAAGTGTGAGAGCTCGCATTGTCCTGGTGAAGGGTTGGTTGGTTTTCCTGATTTCTTGGAAGAAAACTGACAAACAGTTGGCTGTGTTCCACTCAGAATTGACTGTTCTGTGTTGTTCTAAAGGTACGGTTGCAACATGCTCTGTTCAGTTGAAAACTAGATGTCGCCACACATTAATTGAGCTCAACCAGAACCAACTTCCATATAATAATTTATCTTAAGCTCCTCCATAGATGTATCAAGCTCTCAGACTCTCTTCTATTCCGATCGCCGAAGGGTAAGCATCAAAAAAATAAATCTCTTCCCAATTGTAATTTGACTGTTTTCTTTTTTATCCATCTTCTTTTCCATAGTCCTGAGTCCCATTGTGCGACTCAACATGATCAGTTATCCGAAGAAACAGGCGATCATTTGCTTGGAAGTGCTTTGTGCGTGAGTAACTTTTGTTGGATTTGGCTCATTTTGAAGCACCCATACAGTCGACTGGTGTTTACTTTCGGGTTCATACGCGTAAATCCACGTTTCATCACCTGTCACGATGTCATAGACGTGTTTTGAAGCACCGTGATTTGGTGCATTCCTTTCGACCACCCGACACGAGCCTTTTGTTGAGCGATTGACAAATTGTGAGGGATCCAACGCGAACAAATTTTTTTGACGGTCAAATGTTCATGCAATATTGAATGTATCCTGGTCCCACTAATGCCTAAGGTTGTCTCAATCTCCCGATAGGTCACATGACGATCTTGCAATATCAGTTGGCGCACAGCATCAATCAACTACGCCATGGCGGCCACAAGTCTCTGTTCCGCTGAAATTAATTTTATTGGAGGCCTTCTATTTATGTTGTAAGTGTGAATGATCATTTATCGTAAACATTGGATATTGTCGACTATTGTAATTTCTACTGTAATTTCAAATAAATTTCCTCTTTTTTTATTCCTGTTGAAACAGATTGGTTGCGTTTTTTGTTGTGCTTTTCACTGTTAAGATAAATCCATTTTTAATAATTTACACATTTTTGTTTTTATTTTGTTGAAAAGGAAAACAATTTGTTGAAAAGACGTAAAAAATACATTACTCAAACTATATTGTCTGTCGGAAGCAATTGCTTTCCCTAATTCTCTGATAAATTTTTGATGCCACCCCTAGAAAATTAGTCCACTTTGGTATCAATTCAATTTTTGATCCATTTTTGAGACGCGAGCACGTGACCCTCGAAACGTTTGGCGTCCATCTAGGAGGCTGAAGAGTCGAAAAAGCCAAGGTCTGGAGAATACAGCGGGAGAAATGCGCATTTCCATGTACATTATGACCGCTATAGTCACGTGTACCAAGTGTTATTTTGTTGCAAGATCACCTTGTCATGCCTTGCCCGTTTCTGGCAAATATTTTCCCAATGCACGGTTAAAACGTGTAAGTTGTAGATGAAAACGTCTCCCATCATAAGCTTCCACCTTGTTGCAGCGGCTTTTACACAATACATCCGTCTGGTCTCATCATATGCAACATATTAACCGTGAAACGGATTCGCCAGGCCTTGTGTGGTATCCACTTTTCATCTGCAGTAACGATGCTGTGCCAAAATCCCTTCCCGTGATTTCTTTAAAGACTCTATTTTAAGGTTTTCACCTCGCCTTCGACACGTCCCAGTTTAAAATTGTAAAACACCCAAATCGCTTGCGTTTTGATAAATTCAATTTATTTTTTAACCAAATGCATGTCGTCGTATGCTGAGTTTTTGCTGATATGTTTCTTTTTACTTCACAATATTGTATTTCATTTATTGAATTCAACTACTACACTGCATGGTTGTGCAAGTTACATATTTTCTTAAATATATAAAATTACGTGAGAAAAGCTGACATATTCCCGGCGGATCATGAACTGTGTTCAATATGTTTTGTTCCCCATTAAATTGGTGCGTATCGCGCCCTCGTTGGGCGCCAGATAATATGCGGAAAGTTCACCTTTTATTTTTAGACTGTCTTTTTTTTCCCCAAGTGAGTATCAAGTATTATTAATTGTTTGCCGACAGGCCTATTGTCGCTGTTATATATTGCAGTTATGTGTCCAAATGTGCGTCTGACTTTTGAGTGCAGCATTACATACTCCGGTGAGCTGCAATGCAATTAAACTGATCTGATATGTGTGTGCAGTTACCCTTGATGCCTTTTACTCTTGCAAGGCGAGTGTGCTGGCTTAACACATCACTCAATAGGTCCCGGGACATATGGCGCCAATAACAAAAAATGAAAGTTGTTAGTGGCGCCCCCTTTATATACCGGGACTCAATAAGTCCTGCAACATTTGGCGCCACCAACAAGAAAGTTACTATTGAATTGGTAATTTCTGTTAGTGGCGCCCCTTATATGTCCCGGAACTTATTGAGTGATCTGTAATATAATCTTTTTTGGGTGTATAATACATTTTGGTTAATGATATAATCTTTTGTTTAACGATTTAAAATAGTTTAAAATGACAATTTTCACTTTAAACACTTCCTTGAATCGAATATTGAAAACAACATTTTCAATACAAGATTCTCAGCCGCTCGTCAAATTGGCAGTTGCTACTTGAACATGTCACATTTAAGGTTTGCTGTTTCAAGCTAATTGCCTGTTCTAGACTTAAACAGACAAAAATTGTCGTTTCTTCCCATCCTTCCTGCATAGGAAAGCTCAGAAAAAGGACGTACGCTCTAAAATACAGTACAAAAGGACGGCGGCTCATATAGGAAGCAGTTGGTAGTTGCTGTTCGACCATGTCGCTCTTAAGGTTTGCTGTTTCCAGCTAATTGCGTGTCCTAGACTTAAACAGCTGAAAACTTTCGTTTCTTCCCATCCGTTCTGCCAAGGAAAGCTGACGTACGCTCAAAAGGAACGTGCAAAACGACGGCGCCTCATATAGGGAGCACTTTGTGTTCTAGACTCTCTGCAAGCCTTCAACATAAAAGATCTCTTGAGGCAACAAAGTCATTGTCATGCCTCTTACATAATCTCCTTCCCGTCCTCCCATTTAATTTTGCCCTCATTTTCACTTTCAATCTAACGGTACTGAATTTTCAGTTCGATGCTGTCATAGCGTCGAATTCAATTTGGCGACGCATGCTGCATGAATGACAAAAGTCCATCGAAATAGCACATACCCGCAGTACATGATTTTTTTTTTCATAATTGAAATTCATCGCCTGACGTTCACTTGACTTGGAAATGTGTGCTCTTGAAAATGTTTTCTGCGTGTACGGAGCTGCAGATGAGAAAACCAATTAAAATTGTATCTTTAGATCAAAAGCAAGTGTTCTTTGGAACAACATCTAAGGCGGCTCGTCAGCAACTCATCGAACATCTGAACGAATGACACATAACTGAATGAATTTTTCTAGTGAATTTGTTGCCTTAGAAGCAAAAGTCCTTTCATGGCATCCTTCTGGGAACCTTATAACCCTACACCTAAAGAAGAAGAAGATGATGAAGAAGAAGAAGAAGAAGAAGAAGAAGAAGAAGAAGAAGAAGAAGAATAAGAAGAAGAAGAAGAAGAAGAAGAAGAAGAAGAAGAAGAAGAAGAAGAAGAAGAAAAGAAGAAGAAGAAGAAGAAGAAGAAGAAGAAGAAGAAGAAGAAGAAGAAGAAGAAGAAGAAGAAGAAGAAGAAGAAGAAGAAGAAGAAGTAAAAGAAGAAGAAGTCTAATTTCCACTGTTTCTGTGAATAAAATGAAATAACCGCCACAGTGCATTCGGCAGAGGCGGGAAGCAATTTTCCCTCATTTCGCTCTTCAGAGCAATTTTTCCGCATCCCTTTGAGTACAAAAGTTCTTCGAGGGATTGTCCTTCGAACAGGTCAAGGTGTTGACATTTTTCCTCTCGTTCCAAAGTCGTGTGCACGTGGATGGCTGAAAAAATTGCTTCAAAAGCCCGCTTTTCATGCGTTCTACCAGACCTTATCGTTCGCTTGCACTTGATTTACCCCGGCTGGTGGTTTCTTTCAGAAAACTCAACGCAGCGGAGTTCTCGGAATTGACAGTTGAATTGAAATCGTTCTGTGGGCGGTACTGCTTACTTCAATGCTGCTAAATGACATTTCAGAAAAGTCAAGGGTCAGACTCATTGCAGTGGTTCGTGGCTTCATTAACTACTGCTTTCTGATAGCTTTGAGGGCAGAATGTTTTTCTGAATCGTTTTACTTTCTCTTTCGCTGTTTTGAAACGTTGTCGTCTAAAAACACATTTCGTGCTCGTTATTTTATTTTCTTTAAACCTTTTTGATTATTTCTTTGGCAAGATAATCCATTTAATTGGATCATCACCATTGTGGGCTACAAGAGAAGTTTTGTGAATTGAGACAGATCCTGAAGGCTCCGGCACAGAGAATACGTTACTTACGTAGCGGCTTAGTATCCACTGACGGTGAAGTACGTGAAGGAAAGTGGTGACACAATGAATACTTCAACACACATCTGATTTCATTTGACAATAGCCAAAAATTCAATTTGTTTCGGTTATAGTGTAGAGCCGTTTGATATATTTTTTTGCGAAAATTCCTCCAGACGAGTTACTGGATTAACTAATGTGCTTAATGACACCATATCTGTAATTCAGTTTCATAATTTTACTATACATACATGCTTTTTAAATAAATATCACAAAAACACAAAATGTGTACGATGATTTGTTCCACACAGTCCACTAGTTTGTCGATTCGTGACGAAGTCTCCGGAGTTTCTGCGCGTTTTGGTAGCGGCGTTTAGTAGGAAGTATGACTGCTTGTGGTGGTTGTTGTTTCCCTTTCCAAGGTATATAAAGACTCACGGCATAAAGGAGAAATTCCAGGTTCCGGGCATATTTCTGTGAAAGTGCTGCTGCCTTCAGCTTCCCACGATAAGTTTGAAAAACTCCTAAGAGAACAAAATAGGTTAATAGGAAATAAGATGTATGTTTTTAAATATCTAGAAAAGAATAGAACATACCTTAGGGGTGCCACGTGTCTCCTTAAAAAAAGGGAATCCAGTTAGACCCCTGCTCATCCAATGCAGCGCTTCCAGAGGCCACCGCTGTTGGCAATCTTTCACTAAAATGTGGGATTAATTGAGACATAGAACAATATACTACAGTTTAAAAAACTTACCATCTATTACAACAACAGCCGCTACATGCTTTCAGTCCTTTCGTTTTAAAATTGTTTTACGATAAGATGCATGGCTCTTATCGTAAGGAGAAATATGAGATTTAACGGCCTCAATTTTGCCTCAGTCATCAACATAAATAGAACACAATTTAATTTTTGTATTTTATTAAAGGTGTGCAATTAATAATAATAATTGTTGGCGCTACAGTCCAAGGGGGAACCAGTGCCTAGCTTGCTCATCAACTGCTCGTGTTGTGCGCGCTACTGTTCTCTTACGAGTAGAAGGGACCAGCAGTCTTTTGCCGACTCCGAACGGCGACGACAAACTCTGTACAGCGACATGCGCCTGATCAAGCGTCTTCGGATACAACGCTTAAGATGGTTAGGCCATACAGAGCCTATGGTCACCACTTCTCCGGAAAAGTGGAAGGAAAAAAGAAAAAGACCAGTGCCTAGCTTGCTCATCAACTGCTCGTGTTGTGCGCGTTACTGTTCTCTCACGAGCAGAAGGGACCTACAGTTTTTTGCCGACTCCGAACGGCGAAATTTGAGAAGCTTTCTTAGACAGTTATTACTCTTTAAGTGTTGTCAGCAGCTCGAAAGAAGTGGTGCCGTGAAAAATTCGAAAAATTGGTATTGAGCTGGGAGTCGAACCTAGACCCTTCGGCGTGTGAGCGTCGCACTCTACCCACTGCGCCACGGCGACCACCAGATGTGCAATTACAAACCTTAATTATGTCCTGCAAAAAAATTTTGTTCCCACTCAATATAGGATTTTCTTTAAATTTGTTCCTCCTTCCGAATGGTTTTTTAAAACTTCTTCCACTCGAAGCACCTGCTCACAACGTCCTGTGTTAATGTCTTTAATAAGCTAATGTTATTGATATTATTAAGACTTGCAAATACAAACGTTTGTTTTTTTCCTGTGTGATTTCGACGAGAACTAACCTCAAACTCAACAAACGTAAATTTAAAATTCAAAAAAGTTTTCTTGAAACGTCACAATGTTCGATTGTCAACGCTGAAGAAGAGAGAGAAGTTAAAAGTTGAGCTACTACGTCCGTCGTGTGAGTGGCAGCGTTGGTCTATGGACCACTCCCCATAAGAATACATGTATTTCTATGCGTCTGTCAAAGTATAACTGACTCTAGTAACGTATTCTATGTGTCGGAGCCTTAAGACCAGGAGGAATGTCAAAATATGCTGCCGGAGAAGCGATTAAACATGCTCAATACTCAATTCTCAGCAACATGTAAACTTGACTTGACGGAGCAAATACACAAAATATCAAAACAAAATCCTCATATTGTCTAACTTGAATATTAGATACGCGTTGGCTTGACAAGGATTCCAAGTGCAAGAGGACCGCAGTTCAAATATTCGACGAATACGTTTCTTGTGCCCATTTTGATTTGGTGCGCTGGATATTTGCTCAAAAATGTCGATTGAAAGAGAAATGTCGGTTGAAAGAGAAATGTCGGTTTAAAGAGAAATGTCGGTTTAAAAGTGAAAAGTTTGCCAACAAAATGGCGGTAGAAGACTGAATTTTTTCGATCAGCCAAGGCAACTCAGGAGTAGGAAAACGGTAACATGAATCTATTATTGGTTTATGATAGTCTGAAATTCATATCTTCATAAAATTCGTGTTTATGGCTACTGATTATTTGACACATGGGTAATTTCAAAACTCAATTTGTAGTATCCTTCTGCTCTTGAATGTAATCTTCCTTCATTTGCTTTATGAACCTTTCATATTAGCGAACTTCAAAACACTTGTTATTTGTGTATAACATTGGACCGTTCTTTTTTGTGGGTAATTCTAATCGTCACGTAAAGAGAAACTGTGAAGAGAAACTATTATCACTACTTGATGTGTAATTACTTTTGGCCTGAATTGCTGAGTTTAAACTTGGGCAGAGAAACAATTCAATTGCTGCATCAGTCACTTAAATCTTGCGTTCTTCTTGGGACACCCTTTATAAGAAGACGTAGAACACATAGAGATGCATTGGATCCTTTTAACCTTTCTACAAAGAAGGAAGCGTTATGAAGTAGAACTGGAAGATCCTAGGCTTCCAGCAATTCGACGCGAAACGGTTTCGATGTCATATGGTTCCTGATTTTCCTTGACTGGTGACACTCCGAATGCGAAGCAATCTGAATTATTTTTCTTCCAATTCAGAGATGGGAGTTGAACAGACGGCATGTTACCAGTCGCGTTCAACGAAAAAAAAGGTGACTGCATATTATTTTTTCCCCTGTATTTAAATCAGACCAGAACTTTGAACGAAAATAATTTGGTGTCTGGGAAATACGCAATAAAATACTTTACTTTTCTGCATGCACTTATGGATATATTTGGCAACCCGGTGGCCTTTCACTTGTTGGTCAAATCACTCCATAGTTTGTTGATGTCTGACCTACTCTGAATCGTTTTTGGAATCAAAATTGTTTAATAGTTCAGGGTGTTCCTCTTAAACATTTCTTTTTGTTTTTATATTAATAATTGTTGGCGGGACAGTCCACAGGGGGCCCAGGGCCTAGCTTGCTCATCAACTACTCGTGTTGTGCGCGCTAGTGTTCTCTCACGAGTAGAAGGGACCTACAGTTTTCCTTCAACACTTTTGTAAATTATTTAGTATTTGTTTCGCCCAAGGTACGTAGCCGCAGTTAATGGTTAGTGTGAGACACTCACACGCAGAAGATCTAGGTTCGATTTCCGGCTGAACACCTCGAATTTTTCACGGCACAACCTTTTTCAAGTTGCTAACAACACTACAAGAATAATAATAATAATTTATAATAATTGTTGGCGCTACAGTCCAAAGGGGGACCAGGGCCTAGCTTGCTCATCAACTACTCGTGTTGTGCGCGCTACTGTTCTCTCACGAGTAGAAAGGACCTACAGTTTTTTGCCGACTCCGAATGGCGAAATTTGATAAGCTTTTATAGACAGTTATTACTCTTTGAGTGTTGTCAGCAGCACGAAGGAGGTGGTGCCGTGAAATATTAGAAAAATTGTTGTTAAGCTGGGATTCGAACCTACACCCTTCGGTGTGTGAGCGTCGCACTCTACCCACTACGCCACGGCGACCACTCTACAAGATTAATAACTGTCTAAAAAAACTCCTTAAACTTCAACGTTTAAAGTCAGCAAAAAACTGTAGGTCCCGTCTACTCGTGAGAGAACAGTAGCGCGTAACACAAGTAGTTATAATTATTAATTACGCCTACATTTCATTTCCTTTCTTTAATGTGTAGACACAACAATACAATGAATAACGAACGCATAGACAATTATGACAAGAGATACGTTGCATTCAGTTGCGCTCAAACTGTCTACAAAGGAAACCATAGACGAGACGATAGTTACACGGTTACGTGCAGCAAATCGTCGACGAAATCGTTTAGCTGCATCGCTCGGACGATAGTCGTTTGCAAAGTTACGTGATTGCAGCCCCGAGAGTGTTCCAAAATAGATTACTCACCAGTTTGAACTACTGACATCTATCCCGACACCAGAAATTTGGAGCTTTTAAACAGGTTCCAAGCAAATTTTTTGTGGACACATTATTATGCTAAGGATTTCCGAAACAAACGTGGCCGCCTTGGCATAGTGGGTAGAGTGCGACGTCCACAAGCCGAAGGGTGTAGGTTCGAATCCCAGCTCGACGCCAATTTTTCGAATTTGTCACGGCACCACCTCTTTCGAGCTGCTGACAACACTCAAAGAGTAATAACTGTCTAAGAAATCTTCTCGAATTTTGCCGTTCGGAGTCGGCAAAAACTGTAGGTCCCTTCTATTCGTGAGAGAACAGAAGCGCGCACAACACGAGCAGTTGATGAGCATGTTAGGCCCTGGTCCCCCTTTGGACTGTAGCGCCAACAATCATTATTATTATCCTCACAACAAGTAAGAAAGTTGGGCAACGGTCCACAAATATTTTTGATATTTTACAGTGTATACTGAAAATATTTGTACAAATGCCAGCATGATGAATGTGGTTGCTGCAGATAATGGAGCTTGCTCCCTCGCGGAGTGACCAATAATTCAATTCTGACACTGCGATGCAATGCTGAATATCAACGTTCTTAGGCTCACGTTCTTTAACAAAAGTGCAACTTAGCATTAAGAAGCTTTGAAGACTATTCATAGGGCTTAACGTTAACTTTTTTTCAGCTGCGCGTTTTTATGATTGTTTCATTGGAAGAATCGAGTTGTACTCAGAAGAGCACTAATAAGTTGAAGATTCCTGCTCTGCTTGTGGCGCTACAGTCCAGGTTGGACCTGGGCCTCAACCAGCATGCTTCTCCAGTCAGCACAATCTTTCGCGAGCTGCCTGCAGTTCCGCACTTCAATTGGTTGCGGTTCTTCCCCACTTGTGTACGCGACCTTATTGCGTTGTCCCAATGGCATGGATTCAAAGAGTTTTCGGGTCGGAGCAGTGGTGTCCATATCTTCTACATGGCCTAGTCATCTTAAGCGTTGTATATGAAGACGCATGCCAAGCACATGTCGCTATACAGCCAATAGAGCTCGTGATTATACCTTCTCCTCCAGATGCCGTCAAGGCAAACTTCTCTCGAAGAGACTAAAGGCTTCCTCATCCACTTTTATTAACGTTCAGGTTTCCCCGTCATAGAAACCTTCTTCAGATGGCGCTACAGTCCGGGGTGGACCTGGGCCTCAACCAACATGCCTCTCCAGCTAGCACGATCTCTTGCCAGCTGTCTCCGATTGCGCACTCCAAGATGGTTGAGGTCCTTTTCCACTTGTGTGCGCCATCCCAGTCTAGGACGTCCTCTGTTGCGTTGTCCCTGTGGTTCGGATTCGAAAACTCTTCGGGCCGGGGCAGTGCTGTCCATGCGCTCTACATGGTCTAGCCATCTTAAACGTTATATCCGTAGACGCTTGACCAGGCGCATGTCGCTGTACAGCCTATAGAATTCGTCATTAAATCTTCTCCACCAGATGCCATCAACGCAAACAGGACCAAAAATCGCACGCAAAACTTTTCTCTCGAAAAGACTAAGGGCTTCCTCATCCGCCTTTGCTAACGTCCAAGATTCTGCGCCATATAGTAGGACGGGGATGATCAAGCTGTTATATAAAGCTAGTTTAGTCCTTCGAGAGAGGGCTTTATTACTCAATTGCCTCTTGAGCCCAAAGAAACAGCGATTGGCAAGAGTGATTCTGCGCTTGATTTCGGTACTGATGTTGTTGTCCCTATTCACCGCGGAGCCGAGATAGACGAAGTCCTTCACTACCTCGAAGTGTCTGCTGCCCATAGTGACGCTCTGTCCGAGACGTCGATGTTCTGCGTCCTTCTTCGATGACAGCATATACTTCGTTTACCACCAGTCCCACTTTAGCCGCTTCCGTTTCAATGCTAGCGAACGCCTCATTGACGGCTCGCTGAGTTCGGCCGATCACGTCAATGTCATCCGCATAAGCTAGCAATTGAACGTACTTGTGGAAGATCGTGCCTCTGGTGTTGACGTGTGAGTTCCGCACGATCCCCTCAAGAATGATGTTAAAGAAGTCGCATGACAGCGCGTCGCCTTGTCTAAATCCTTTTTTGACATCGAAGGTCTCGGTGAGTTCGCTACCGACCTTGACGGAGCAGCGAGAGTTCTCCATCGTCATCCTACACAATCTGACGATTTTGGTAGGAATGCCAAAACTAGACATGGCACTGTATAGCTCGTCTCTATGCACGCTGTCATACGCGGCCTTGAAATCGACAAATAGATGGTGGGTGTCGATTTGTACTTCTTGGGACTTCTCCAGGATCTGCCGCAGTGTGAAGATCTGGTCGATTGTGGACTTCCCTGGCCTGAAACCACACTGATAAGAACCTATCAGCTTGTTGACGAACGGTTTCAGGCGTTCACACAGTACGGCAGAGAAAATCTTATATGCAATGTTAAGAAGACTGATCCCTCGGTAGTTGGCGCAGTCGAAGGGGTCTCCTTTCTTGTGGACCGGACAAACTATGCTGAGATTCCACTCGTCGGGCATGCTTTCCTCCGACCATATCTCACAGATGAGCTGGTGCATGCACCCAACCAGCTCCTTGTGTGTCTATTCTTGATGGCAGCATGTACTTAGTTTAGCCCTCATTTATCACCAGACCCATTTTAGCCGCTTCCGCTTCAATGCTAGCAAACGACTCAATGACGGCTCGCTGTGTTTGTCCAATCACATCAATGTCATCAGCGTAAGCTAGCAATTGAACTGATTCTGGAAGATCGTGCCAATGATGTTGACGAGTGAGTAACGCACTATCTTCTTGACGATGATTTTAAAGAATTCCCATGACAGTGCGTCGCCTTGTCTAAAACCTCTTTTGACATTTAGGGTATGAGTGAGTTCGTTACCGACCTTGACGGAGAAGCGAGAGTTCAAGCTACATACAGTAAAATTTTATCTCAAGGGAGATACAATCATTGACACTATTTGTAGAATACATTCCGCAATTCTGTTGATTTTTGAAATTACTTTGTGACAGTTTCTGCTCCAATTTCATTAACTTTCCGAAAGGCTGGCTAAAACGAAATTATACAACCCACTCCTTGATGCGGTGTTGACACTCCCTCTCTCTGTAAACGAAGAATGGTTTTTCAATGATATCAGTTTTGAAACTAAGACAGCTTCATATAGCATTTTCCAGCTGATATTTCAATTCCCTTCCAATCATTATTTATATATTTTGATACCAGCAACGATTTATGCAGCTGAAGTCACAAAAATTTTAATACTACACGACGTTGCGTTGCTTCCTTCCAGGAATATGAATACCAGCACCATCTAATGACAAAGCACGTTTGACACGCTTCAGAGTGTTATTAGAAAGGCAAAGAAATCTTTATAGATTTTGAAACAAGATTCCTTGCAGGAGATATCGTGTCTTGGGAGTCCTTGCGAAAAGACATGATTATTTTCACAATGACACACCGAATTTGTCGCCTCGCAAGTGAGACACTTCTTTCCTTCTAACCTAGATTCACTCATATTCTTGCCTTGTAGATGAATTTTCAAAACGAAAGACCACGCACCGAAAGTTAAAAATGACAAGAGAACCTCCGCCAGACAAAATAAAAACATCCTCTCATGCAGAGGATAAAGAAATCCCATAAAACGAGCATATCCCTGGCATGTTATCCATTTCCAGCATTTTTCTCCTTCCAAGTCCTGCTCTATTAAAAAATCCTTACCTACACTCCCATCTAGTTGTCTCACTGCTATTTGCGTCTGCACATCCACCGACGTGCTCATCTTTAAAACAATTTCTGAGGATAACGTTCCGCCAAGTGCCGCAACACACAGCGCCTTGAGGTAGCAAGGAGTTCTTCAAGGATCCACCATACCCCATAACTCTTAACTTCATGCTCCGCAACTCATAAAAACACTCAAGCAAGAAAAACGGAGCGCGGGAAAGCGACAGAGACCAAGAAACAAACGAAAATAATTGTTTCCGGCCATTTTCGAAAGGAAAACACACTCACACACAGATCTATCGTTTTCCTTTCTTCGTCTTACTTGCGCTTGACAAGTTCCACAAAATTACGAATTAATAAACTGAAAAGGAGCCCAGAAGCTCACCCCAGGGCACGAGCCGACCCAACGCACGAGTTTCAAATCAACCGAATGTGTACGGCAGAAAACGACAAAAAAGAACGAAAAGTAATCCAAAAGATAATTCGAGTCGAAAATATCTCCTGCTTCCGATGCCATTGTTGCTGTTTACATTTGGAACGGACGGGAGATGGGGGGCGGTATTTCCACAGGCCGGCGGTGGCCACAGATGCCTTAATTAAATCTCGGATACACCGCACACGTACACTTGTGTCTGCGTCCTGCTCACTTGGGTGTGGGGGCGGAGTGAATGTAATATTTCACATTTATCTATTTTCCATTGAGTAGAAGCAACGAGCGACCAATGGAGATGCATCAGTGCATCCTGGTGAGTGCTGCTTTCTGAAGTTCATATTTTCTGATTGTTTTCGAAGCACAGAACAATATTGTGATGTGAGGAGGGGGGCTGATGTCGGTTGCCTACGAGAACTGGACGTTAACAAGCGCCTAGGGAATAAATTTGGCAGAAGTGAATGAATAAATCATTTCCATGGGACCCCAACCACAAGGGTGAATTATTTTTGTTGGCAAATGCACTGGAGACGGAAAGTTTTCTGCCGTGGCCGGTGATTCGGACGAGAAGTTGGAATTTCGATTTAGATAAGGCATTACCTGCATCATCGACTTTTGTGTGCTGCAGACAGTGAATGTCATCGGGCGAGGAATTGTCTTGTGAATGACTTCTGGATCCTTTTGAAGAACGTTTGGCCAACAATTACGCATGTTGTTTGCTTAAGGCTTCTTGTGCAGTGCATACTGTAAGACATGACTCAGTGGCTTACCATAGAGCTCTACCAGGGGGCTTACTTTAGAGTTACTTTAGAGTTCTACCAAGGGGAGGGTCGAGTAGTTTTACCTGTCCTTTGCTTTTGAAGATTGGAGAGTGGCCCCATGTCTGCTTTTTGCCTTAGAACATTGGACAGATCAAACGATGTTTTCAAGGGGAAACTATCACTGCTTGAACTAGAAACCCAATTTTGTGGGCGGAGTACTACATGGAGTACAACTTACTGTCTGTCTAGGATTTACTTTTCTATTTCCATTCGCACCAGTTCAAAAGAATAGCAGGGCCTAGCTTTTCAGCTACTACTAGTCTTGTTCTTTTTCTTTCAATGCATTTTTTTTTTGATTTTTCAAATTCAATATCTTACATGCTTCTTTTTCTTCTTGTGGCGCTACAGTCCGGGGTGGAACTGGGCCTCAACCAACATGCCTCTCCAGCCAGCACGATCTTTCGCCAGCTGTCTCCAGTTGCGCACCCCAAGTTGGTTGAGGTCCTTCTCCACTTGTGTGCGCCACTTCAGTCTAGGTCGTCCTCTGTTGCGTTGTCCCAATGGCTCGGATTCAAAGACTTTTCGGGCCGGAGCAGTGGTGTCCATACGCTCTACATGGCCTAGCCATCTTTAGCGTTGTATCCGTAGACGCTTAACCAGGCGCATGTCGCTGTACAGCCTATAGAGTTCGTCATTAAATCTTCTCCTCCAGATGCCATCAACGTAAACAGGACCAAAAATCGCACGCAAAACTTTTCTCTCGAAAAGACTAAGGGCTTCCTCATCCGCCTTTGCTAACGTCCAAGATTCTGCGCCATATAGTAAGACGGGGATGATCAAGCTGTTATATAAAGCTAGTTTAGTCCTTCGAGAGAGGGCTTTATTACTCAATTGCCTCTTGAGCCGAAAGAAAGAGCGGTTGGCAAGAGTGATTCTGCGTTTGATTTCGGTACTGATGTTGTTGTCCCTGTTTACCGCGGATCCAAGGTAGACGAAGTCCTTAACTACCTCGAAGTTTCTGCTGCCTAGTGTGACGCTCCGTCCGAGACGTCGATGTTGTGTGTCCTTCCTTGATGACAGCATGAACTTCGTTTTGCCCTCATTTACCACAAGACCCATTTTAGCCGCTTCCGCTTCAATGCCAGCAAACGCCTCATTGACGGCTCGCTTTGTTCGTCCAATCACGTCAATGTCATCAGCGTAAGCTAACAGTTGAACTGACTTCTGGAAGATCGTGCCTCTGGTGGTGACTTGTGAGTTACGCACGATCTTCTCGAGGATGATGTTAAAGAAGTCACATGACAGTGCGTCGCCTTGTCTAAAACCTTTTTTGACATTGAAGGTCTTGGTGAGTTCGGTACCGACCTTGACGGAGCAGCAGCAGTTCTCCAACGTCATCCTACAGAATTTGACGAGTTTGGTAGGAATGCCAAAACTAGACATGGCACTGTATAGCTCGTCTCTATGCACACTGTCATATGCAGCCTTGAAATCGACGAATAGGTGGTGAGTGTCAATTTGCATTTCTTGGGTCTTTTCCAGGATCTGCCGTAATGTTAAGATCTGATCTATTGTGGACTTCCCTGGTCTGAAACTACACTGATAGGGACCTATCAGGTCATGGACAAATGGTTTCAGACGCTCACACAATACGGCAGAGAGGATCTTGTATGCGATGTTCAGGAGACTAATCCCTCTGTAGTTGGCGCAGTCAAAGGGGTCTCCTTTCTTGTGGACCGGGCAAACGACGCTGAGATTCCACTCATCGGGCATGCTTTCCTCCGACCATATCTTACAGATGAGCTGGTGCATGCGCCCAACCAGGTTATCTCCAGCTGCTTTAAATAGTTCTGCGAACAGTCCGCCGCTCCAGCAGCTTTGTTCGACTTTGGCTTGGATATTGCTATTTTCACCTCGTCTAAGTCGGGGGGACGGAATGCTTGTCTATCATCGTCCAAATTGAGTGGAACATTCTGCCTAACAGCGGGATTTGGGTCGTCATCGCCGTTTAGGAGTCTGTAGAAATGATCCTTCCAGATTCTCAACACAGACTGCAACTCTACTACTAGTTGTCCATTTTGGTCCCGGCAGACCTTGGTCCGAACTTTGTATCCTCCGGATAGCTGTTTTACCTTTCGGTAAAATTTTCGGACTTCATTCCTGATCTTACATGCTAGACAGAAAAATACTTAAAACTAGTCTACTAATGAAATTATCTTAGTTCTAACTTACTGACTCAATACAAATACTCTAAGCTAACATGCGGATTTGATTTTCCTAATACCTTCCGGATTTTCATAATATCTGATTTTCCGCTTAAAATATATAAGTGTAATTATTATTTCTTTAAGAAAATTAAGAAAAAAACTTTGAATTCATGGTTTTTTCTGCTACTTATCCTAACTTATAAATTATTTTATCTTACCTACTTACAGTACCTAAACCTAGATTTAAACTTAAATCTACAATCCATAAAACCAATTTATGGAATTATTTACATAGGACATAACTATGTCCGTAAAAATACGGACGCGTGCACCAGGGTGTATGTGTTATTCATATATATATATCTAATAAGCCATGATGCACCTTTTTTGTGTTTGTTTTTGTGTTTTTTTTTTGTTTTTATTTTTTAATTTTTTTGTCTTTTTTTTATTTATTTATTTATGTATTTGTGGTCGCCGTGGCGTAGTGGGTAGAGTGCGACGCTCACACGCCGAAGGGTCTAGGTTCGACTCCCAGTTCAACACCAATTTTTCTAATATTTCACGGCACCACCTCTTTCGAGCTGCTGACAACACTCAAAGAGTAATAACTGTCTAAGAAAGCTTCTCAAATTTCGCCGTTCGGAGTCGGCAAAAACTGTAGGTCCCTTCTACTCGTGAGAGAACAGTAGAGCGCACAACACGAGTAGTTGATGAGCAAGCTAGGCCCTGGTCCCCCTTTGGACTGTAGCGCCAACAATTATTATTATTATTTATGTATTTATGTATTTATTAATTTTTTATTTTTTTTATTTTCTTTTCTAAACTCCCTACATCTACCTTAGCCTATGTGAGTTGGCCCTATGACTCATCTATACCACTTGCACCCATTCATTTTCGTGTCCCTTGGGGCTCTGCACAGCGGGGTTATGAAAAGGATAGTTTAACACTTCTGGTAGTTGATCTTCAACTTCCAGTCGTCGCAAAATCGTTGAATTGCATCGAAGTCAATCTGCAACAAGACATTTATTTCTCCTACCTTCGGGGCTGATCTGTATGCGATTAGATCATCGGCAAATGCTATTATGTTAGGCACAGAACCTATAAGATCGCTAGTGAATATAGTGAACAAGATCGGTGAACCCAGCGGCCCTTGTTGCAACCCATTTATTATATGGAACATAGTTGAGGAAATTTCGTTGCCATGTTTCACAACGAACTTCCCACCTGTTACCATGTAGTACATCATATATAGCAATGTTGTATTAATGACTAACTTGAGGAAGAGACCTTCTAACCATACAATGTCGAATGCCTCTTCCATGCCAATCAAGCAGGCCCCTGTGCATTGTGTTTTGTTTCAATTCCACTGGATGTCGGAAACCAATTTTGACGCGGAATGAGTGGTGTTATGTCCCGCCCTGAAGCCAAATTAGTTTTCAGGTATAATTTCTTTTTCCTCAACCCATTCTTTCAGAGCTTTAATAACTATCTTCTCAAATACCTTGCTTATGCACGGAACTTATAGATCGGAGATTCGTCGGGATGGAGGTATCTTTGCCCCGTTTCGGAATTGCCTGTACCACAGCTGTTTTCCAATGCACCGGGTAATATGCAATAGAGGGTAGATGGCGCAGAACAATATTTGGTATCCCATCTATTCTCACTGCCTTCTTTTTCTTCAGTGAGTTGAGGATACATTGGAGTTCATCTTTCGAAATACGGATGGAGTTGTTTACATCATCGGCAACGACATTATTTGCCGGATAATCGTTACTGAACCTGATAAAACCAGGGTTCTCGGATCGCCATTGACTTATTTCATTCCCAAGACAGACATGATTTAGCAAGGCTCTACTTTCCAGGTCGTGACTCGGACTACGAGACTTGTTGACTGTATACACTTTCTGGAAAACAACATACACGCTCTGGACCTCAGCGCAATCTAGACGATCTAACTAGATTTTCTATTCAAATTTGATCGCCTCTAGCGCAAAGACGTCTTTAACCCATCAAGGCAGATACACTTGCGCACAGTCTGTCATTGAGAGAGGGAAGCCCGAGGGGCTCTGTTTTTCTAACTTGTGAGCGGCAATCTTGATGTGGGCCTACTTATATTTTGATTTTTTGAATGCATTGTTTATGGTTTTGAAATGTATTTTTTATTTTCTATTTTTTCTAATTCCTTAAGTCCTCATGGAGTACGACAGTGATCACTGTAGGCTTGACCCAGTTCTTCAATTCCCGAACGAGATGTTGGAACTGGAAGAATTCGCGGAAACGTACCCTTAGTACAATTTTTGTAAGGCTCGTTGTCCGCGTTTCTCCAGAGACCTCTCCAGAGAACTGCGTCCGAGTGACTTAACGCCACTGCCCTACAGAAATCTAACGCAAGAGTAAGTTGACAGTTTCCTCAAACAAACTTATACTAAGATGAAACGTACTGGACAACACGATTCCCAAAGTATCACAGCGAAAAGATGGCGACATCTATGGAAATTGAGGTCACTCAAGGCGCAAATGAAAAACCTCCAGAGCTTGATTCAATTGAATTACAGAATTGCCATCAATTCATATTAAGTGGATGCATCTTTAATCCGGATTTTTCATTTTATACGCAGAGGCTTCATGGCTTGCTGGAGCATGACGGAATTATGGGCAACGAGAATATGTGAGACAAGGGTCGGAAGCTGTACTTTTGAAATCCGGACGTCCTACAACTGCCTGTAATCTGGAGTAGAACTGGGGGTACAAACCAAGCGCGTTAGAACTGCTTGCGTTTTTGGGCAGGACTGGAATTTAAAACCCAAAAGCATTAGAACTGGTAGCGTTAAAACCCGAAGTGGCACAACGCGGCAAGAGGTGAATTTTTTTTATAATTGGCGTGCACTAAAGGGAATGTTTATACTCTTAAATGACTGGAATTAAGTCACAGCACGGGTCGAAAATATAGAGGAAGAGAGGAAAAGGAGGTAACGATGCACATTGGTTTTAAATGCCTGGGCATTTTACACGGTGTGGGGGGAGGGGAGGGCGTGAATTGGGCTGGGAAGAGCAATGCATATTCGTGTGGTGCGGTTGAAGAACGAGTCGGTAAACTTTACTGTACGTCCGAAGGTGGGCTTAAGGGTGAACGAGTGAGCATTTCTGGCAGGGCGAGTATTGCATGTGAATTCTTGAAGGAGAGGAATGCAGCTGGCTAACCCGTTAGAGCATTTTTTGTTGTAAAAGCGATGAAATAGTGATAGAGACGCAACATTTCGTCGATGTTCAGGCGAGTACGTTTGTATGCCGCCATTGTAAAAGTCAACTATGTAGGATGCTCGTCGCAAAAGAATTCCTTCATATGTCCAAAAAATTAAAGAAAGTATACGTTGCCTCCTGCTGGTGAAATTTAACAGATGAACTTCACTGTTGTGTTCCAGAAAGCGTCCACAGAGACAGATTCTGAAATTGTGAAAGTACCAGCAGCGCAAGAGGAAGTGTTCGGCATCTAACTCTGTCTAAGAGGTGCTCAAATTCATTGCTCTGCTAATGCGAAAAAATTTGTTTAACCTCTCCATGTTGCAAATATGCCCTTACATACAGCCGTTGACAACTAATTAGAAACGATAGTTTTAACTCAAGATGTCTGCTTTTTCTGATTTATTTCATAATTTAGCTGCACAATGGAGATATGTTTAGAGAGTTACCGAAATTGCCAACATTGCCAAAACGAGGAAGCGTGCTAGTTTGAAAATCAAAATGTGGAGTCTTTTTATAGGAAGATCTATAATCTGACTCTCAGTTTTAATCTGGATGACTACGTGATTAAAACAATAATAGGAGGGTTGCCGTTTTGAACCAATTTTCGAAGCACTTTAGCCACTCTGATTAAGTTATCTCCAAAACATGCATTCTAAACGCATCAACCACTTCTTCAGGTATCGAAAAACGATGATCTCTTATTTTATTTTTTACGTGCGGGAATAAAAAGAAGTCATGCGGTGTCAAGTCAGGACTATACGACGGATGACTCATCAAATCGATGTTTTGAGTGCTCAAAAATGCAGTTGTTTGAGCCGTTGTGTGAGAGTTCGCATTGTCGTGGTGAAGAGTTTGTTGGTTTTCCTGATTTCTTGGAAGAGGAATGGCAAACAAATGGTTTTGTACCACTTAGAATTGACTGTTCTGCGTTGTTCTAGTGGTGCGGTCGCGACATGTCCAGTTTTTCCGAAAAAAAGAGGCGACCATTTGCTTGGAAGTGCTTCGTGCGCGAGCAACTTTGCTGGACTTTGCTCAATTTGAAACACCCATACAGTCGACAGCTGTTTACTTTCGGGCTCACACTCGTAAATATACGATTCATGACCTGTCACGATGTCATAGAAGCATTCGAAGCACCGCGATCGTACTTTTGGAGCATTTCTTTCGACCAATCGACACGAGCGTTTTTTCGGGCAATTGACAAATTGTATGGGATCCAACACGAGCAAATTTTTTTGACGGTCAAATGTTCACGCAATATTGAATGGTATGCTGGTCCCACTAATGCCTAATGTTGTCTCAATCTCACGATAGGTCACATGACGATCTTGCAATATCAGTTGGCGCACAGCATCACTGGTTTCCGGAACAACAACTGACAACAACTGAACAACAACCTTCACGAAATTCATCTTAGAGTAAGGTCGTACCTCGGTTGAATTCACCATACCATCGATGAACACTGGTCCTTAAGATGAATCTTTTAAGTAACTGTAAACAACACAAATAGCGCTCATATATCATATCAAAACGTTCCTAGCACGTATAACCTCAAAAATGTCAAAATTTAGAACAGAGCTGGCAGTTGCCAGATTGCAACACTGGGGTTGCCCAATCCCAAAATATAAAAGGCGACCTTCGTAATTATAATTGTATGGTGCGACAGTCAACAGGGGACCAGGGCCTAGATTTCTTATCAACTACTCGCGTTGTGTTCATTCATATTTCTGTACAATTCCTGTCGCATGCCCACAGTGCTGATATAATTCACAGGACTATGGGCTGCTGGTTAAACAGCCCATAGTACTGTTAATTTCTATCGAGCTGGCGCCGATAGAAATCACTCAAAACTGTTTTTTTTTCAAATTATTGGAGAATAGTTGCTTTGTTGCTTTGTGTTGCTTGAGGCCCAGGTCCACCCTGGACTGTAACGCTACAAAAAGAAGAAGAACTTAGTGGGCTTCCGAATTCGTGGACTTGCAACTAAGTGAACTTGCAACTAAGTGAACTTGCAACTGGGGGTTACCTCTGATAAAGGCACATTAGTGCTAAACGTTGTATTTTATTTTACCTACAAGGATCTAACTTACAGTGCAGGGTTATAGTCAATTTAAAAAAAAACAAGGCCAGGCTTTACTTATTTTTTGTTGGATGTTGGAAAACACTCTATTGTAGTGCTTAGTCTAAAAGACTGGTCCATTACATTAGTACTACCAGAATGTCACTTTCATTTAATTTAGTTTCCTGAATTTCCGGAGGAAAACCAGCAAAGGCGTATATGATAAAGAAGCTGGACTTGTAGCTACCATCACATTACTTACAAAACTTCATTATAATTTCTGATATCCAGATTCGGGGTGGTCGCTGTGGCGTAGTGGGTAGAGTGCGACCCTCACTCACAGAAGGGTCTAGGTTCGATTCCCGGCTTAACACCAATTTTTCGGTAATTTCACGCCACCACCTCTTTCGAGCTGCTGACAACACTCAAAGAGTAATAACTGTCTAAGAAAACTTCTCAAATTTCGCCGTTCGGAGTCGGCAAAAAACTGTAGATCCCTTCTACTCGTGAGAGAACAGTAGCCCAACACACCATATTGCCATTCAATGATTCAAAATTCATTGAAATAAATTACTTCCCTCACATAGCTTTCAAAAATAATGATTCTATGCTCTCCCTGCTCAAGAGAGAGACAGAGAGAAGTTTGAGGGAAATAGTATTTCAAAGGCCCCAAAGCCTAACTGCATATAAGTCGGTGGATTCAAATTTAGAACTTATACGAATTGGGATCAAACAGCTATTCGCCAATTGTTCTTCATATGACTGTAAAAGTAAATGGCGGTGATCGGAATTTAGGACTTTCAGGATTTTGACATTTTAGGGCGACGAGTATTTCGACATTTTGGCGGTTTGTCTGTTTACTGTCTTTAGTCTACCAAATCTACGAGGAATTCAAAAGTGTTTCATTCGGAATCTGGCCTGTTTTTGATTTTTTTCATAATTTTTGAAAGATTTCCTCTTTTTGAATCAAATATAAAAAATAAGAGGATGGCAGAGAAATATTAAATTACTTGGTTGGTGGTCTACCATTCATTCAAAGTCCTTTTCGTATTTGTCAACTAGACAAAATTATTAGTTTTGATAAACAAATTTAAATAGGATTTACAAAACGTTGCGCATTTTTTTCCTGCAGTAACAAAAAAATTCATTTATAATGCATTAGAAGCTGCCAGAAAGGCGGAGTGTTGATTGGGTGTCCTTAAAACGAAAAAAAAAACAATTCGGAAACATATTCTAAATTATACCGAACAGGCTTCATAAATGAAATTCGAACGATTGAGAACCTGCCACCTGTCAAGCACACACAACGTTCCTCAAAAAGTAGATTTCCGGCGATAGCCCACACATAATCTCAACTCGTCAATTTTATTTCAATAGCCACAAAACGGCGAACAGGTCATGGATCATTAACCACTTTTCATCCAAAAATCTCTAGGCCCCCGTCCCCCACCAGCTGAGCACTCACTGCCACCACATCACACCAGCTGAGTCCATTAAAATACCCCCGTCCTATGGGTACACCGCGTCAGATTCAGCGAACTTCAGCACTCAACACCCTCATAAATTACCTCAACGAAAGAAAGAAAATTCCGCGCATCTAATTCGAGAAAGCCATATCCTAAATTATAGCCAAGTTCACGCCCGAAATTTATTTCGAAAATATCTGCCGCCTCTGGGCAGCGGCGGCGCGGTGCCGCGGCGGACGCGCACACCTTTCCGCACCGTCCAACCGGTGGGTGGGATGGTGTGCGCTGTGACTGGAATTAGATTCTGTTGAAATTTCTTTCTGTTTTTGTTGGTTTTTGAAGGCGTTTCCAACGGTCAGTTGTTCGTTTTGGTGATTTTCGACATCTTGGTCATTTTGTTCGGCGTTCTTCTTGGAATTTCGAATTTTTGTTTACGATTAGATAAATTTTTCGGCGGCGGCGGCGTGGCGTGGCGAATTAGTTTGTCACTGTGACGGGCGCTCATTAGGGATTGTAAACAAGTTTGGCAAACGCAAATAAGATGTGGGGACGTGCGTGGAGGGCGTGATGATCAACTCGTCCGCTAATCCATCTTTGCAAGCGGCAATGAATCACCGTAATCTCTGCTGATGCCGCATAAATCCGCACGACTGCTGTGGCTGTGGCAGGGGCGGCAGCGCGTCAAGCCTGTGTTTCGATTATCGCTCGAACATGGCAAATGGAGTGCGTAACCGCAATGGGAAGTGCGCCCTTGAGCACAACCCATGTGAATATAAATCAATTTTCGGAAAACTTTTTCAAGTGGCCACTGATCCTTTGTGAGGAATTTTTCCCATTCGTTCGATCTTCGTTTCTGTTACAATCGATTAGGGATGTGACATGGGGTTGGGAGCTACAGGGGGTGCCTTGGGCCTCTCCCACCGCGCAAAAGTTTATTCATTAAAAGTTCGACAGTTTATCTTGCCCACGAGCAGAGGACTGCACGACGGCTGTATTTGTGGGATATTAAAAAATGTTCGAATGTAATTGAAAAATTAATCGGTTCCTTGTGGGCATCGTCGATAAGAGTTTACCCTCGTTCGGCTTTTTAATCAAACTCCTGAACTTTCGCGATAAATGCCTGCTCGGTGGAGGAGTCCTTGTGTAACGTCATCAATTTTCGGAACTCGCGGCGTTGTGTTTTTGGCACTGATTTTACGATTCATTCGGCTTGTTTGAAATGTCCTCTTGGGAAGCCCTTAAAGTGCGTGTTGAATGAGATTAGCCGACTTGAACTTGAACTCGTCGTGGACTTGTTTGTACATCTACGAAGTTTTTACCGAAAATCCTTCACCAAATTTCAGTCATTTCCGTCAATGTCACCCCAGCAGTAATCAATAGGAACATTGGTTTCTTTTTGTTTGTTCATTCCTTGACCACAAAAGCAACACGCGCTCGAAAGCGAAATCACACAAGTCGTAAATAAAAGCACTTCCGTGGCATGTCAAGATGCAATCTGGAGTATAAATCATAACCACGCAATCCCAAAGTTACGATAGGGATAACAACAAAAAAAAAAGAAACAAACAGACGGACCCATGCTGACCCGACAACCTCCCCATGCCCCAACAAGGGTGCTAGGGATGGGAAATGTATCGCAAAGCGATATAAAATTTATTTACATCCAGATAATTTGCTTAGTATCTGAGCATTCCGCAATTGGATTTCCCCTTATCGCTGCGCTCATCTGGAACCCCAATTTCACCACGAAGCGCTCATCCCCATCGCTGTCCCAGCGGCCCACTTGTGCCAATCTCGGTACTCTGATACAGCTCTTCGCTCGCTCTCGAATTCCCAGTGATTTTGTTTTTTTATTTAATATAGCAGCAGCGAGCCAAAAATGCTCCTTTATGGAATTTATTGATTAGGAGACAAAGCAGAACGGGGGTGAGAAGATGACGAAGTGAATTGTGATGGCATCAAGTTGCCTGGCATTCCTAGGAATGTCATATTCTGCCCAGGCCAGTCTCCAGAATTTGACATCACAAATGTGGACCGACAATTTGACGGGGGACGATGGAAGGGGAAGTTTACATTGTCTATCGATGAACCTGCGAAACCTACTGCCATCGGAGGGCAGTCAGAAGAAACGCCAATCCAACAAAATTGAGGAAAATTTTGGGCGACAGTCATTTTTTCCTCCTGTCGTGCCTCCTCCCTTGGTGTGGATTTTCTTTTGTTTGTGTTTTGAAATTGAGGGGGGCTAATGATGACACTGCTTGTTTCTCTATTCTCTCCCCTTCGTGAGTGAATTATTAGGAAAATAAATTGCAGGCAACACAACCACACCACAGTGAACCGCGAATGAGGACATCACTTAAACGACGATACAGTCGGAGGGAGGGAGAGAGATAGATAGCTTCGCAGTGTGAAGGGTGGCGGGGTGGCAGTTTATTGGTATGCTAATTGCGTTTATTAGAACACGAATAGCAATTCACAAAAACAGGCCAGATCCAATCATCCGTGGGGTTTGCATTTGAATGGGGAATGCGGGCTTGTGACAAGGACACAGTTGTTGTCGCACACGACATCGTGTTGAAATCGACTGTCAGGGGAGAGAGTGGTGCTGTTTCCATGTCGGGATGAGTTTTGTCAAAGAGAACGACATTTGCATACAATTTGCCTTGTGTAAAGGCTTTGTAATGATATTCAGCCTTAGCGTGCCTTTGATACTGCGGATCCTTGAGACAAAGCAACAGAGGACGGTCTAGTTCAGTCGTATGGATGACGCAGACTAAAGGGGAAGTCATTTTTGGGAAGGAACTAAACCAAGAGTTTCCTTGACCACAGTCAACACTGCTCAAGCGTAGGTGACATAATAAAATCCCTCTGAACTGTGACCAAAGATGTCTCATGATTTCTTTCTGAGACACATCAAATGAAATTTTTAAATCATAACAAATTACTCCATATGTCCCGTGACATATAGGGAGCGCCATGATAAGAATTTACTAATTAATTATTATTTTTTTTGTTAGTGGTATCCCCTATATGTCCCGGGACTTATTAAAAAATGTGTAAAAACCGCTTCAAATATTCTCCATTAAAATGTTGCTCATCTAAGATTTTTTGCAGATATAAGATTGTTAAATATCTCTCTCGGTCTACGTGGCCTAGTGTGTAGAGTGCGACGCCCACACGCCGAAGGCTCTAGGTTCAACTCCCAGCTCAACACCAATTTTTCGAATTTTTCACGGCACCACCTCTTTCCAGCTGCTTACAACACTCAAAGAGTAATAACTGTCTAAGAAAGCTTCTCAAATTTCGCCATTCGGAGTCGGCAAAAAACTGTAGGTCCCTTCTACTCGTGAGAGAACAGTAGCGCGCACAACACGAGTAGTTGATGAGCAAGCTAGTCCCTGGCCCTACTGCGGACTGTCGCGCCGAATGTTGACCGATAGTGTTAAACGTTCATTAGGACTTAAAGGATTTTATGTGCTGAAATAAGTTCACTTATACATTTGTAGTTAATACAGTTGAAGTAAAGACAACTCTCATCTATCTGGACGAGCTCTATCTGCTCATCTCCAGCTGCGTTAAAGACTCTGCAAGTTAATACACCACTCAACACTGGACACTTTTCCAGAAAATGCTGATTTAGCACTCCAGAGGAATGCACTATCACTCGAAATATGAGACGAGTGAAGTAAACAAACTCGGAATATAAACAAATCAAAGGCGTCCGTTCCCATGAGCACTTGAGATAAATAATCCTCAAGAATGCCCTTCAGCGACACATAGTTTTAAGTATATATTATTGTCAAGTTAGATTTTAAGATCAGTTCTAGTTGGGACATCGAACGCTTCGGTTCGATGAATAAAATATTTTTTAAAAAACTCAGCTAGAGACTCAATTAACAATTTGCATACTGTCTGTCTGTACCAGCAGTCTTTTTCGGACCCATGTCTCAATATCGGTACCATCAACCCATCAAATGATGCGATGTTTTTTCTTTTTATGTCAACAACAAGCCACACACAATAGCCAATGACAAAGAATTCAAAATTAATAGGCATACATTCATAGACAATGTGAGTATAGGGTGAGTAGATGAGTGTTCAGTGCATTTCAAATTTCCCACCTAGCATCAGTACTAGTCCACGATAGCTACGGTAGCGGACACTTTTGAAAGAATTTCGGCTCATCCGCGCAATGATTTCTTCTTTCTGACGCATACATACATATATATGAAGGATCCAGAAACTACGACACTGGACAAACGGACGTAATACCTACGACGACAACACTGGTACAAGACAAAAGAGAGAGGACAAAAGAAAACGCAAAGGACTCAGTCATTAAACTCACCCCTAAGAAGAAAGTTCAGATTGTGCGCGGATGGTTTGTTTCCTCAGGCTTGTTTTGTTTTGATTAAACCATAAAAATTAAGATTCAAGAAGTGTTTTTTTTCTTATTAATTAAAATCGAGTTAATTTGATTGTTTAAAGAACTAGTGTTTTATTTGCATTTTGACCAATAACCCGAATTGTGTGAAAAGAACCCCACATATGTACATTTATGTATTCTGTATGGCGCGACAGTCCACAAGCAGACCAAAGACTAGGTTTCCCATTAACTCTCGTTGTGCACGTTGGTGTTCTCTCACAAGTAGAAGAAACATACAGTATTTCCGAAAATCGAAATTCAAGAAACTTTTTCTGAGAAAATGATTTCTCTTTGCGTATTG
The DNA here is from genome assembly GCA_955652365.1 of Eristalinus aeneus. Lineage (NCBI taxonomy): Eukaryota > Metazoa > Arthropoda > Insecta > Diptera > Syrphidae > Eristalinus > Eristalinus aeneus. Next base: position 79,196,066 of record OY019132.1, read on the forward strand.
TCAACTGCTCGAAAGAGGTAGTGCCTCGAAAAAAGCGAGGTGTTCAGTCCGGGAATCGATAGTGGCACATTCGCCACAACGGGCACTCTTTATGCATACAGAACTGATAAGTCTTACCTCGAAGTATACCACAAGGACTTGTGGAAATCTGGCGCTTCACATGTCTGAATGACAGTTCAAGTTAATTACTGCTGTCACCCACTCCAAATTTATGCATTCACGGTTACAACGTGAGCGCCCTCTGTGCACCAGGCAGAGGTGAACCAGCATTTCGATGCAAACGTCAGTCAAAGTCGTAGATTTCAGTGAGAATTCAAATTCGAACGCACGTCCATACCAAGCACTCACTTGATTGATGGATTAATTGGAAATTAGTCGTGTGCCCAATCGGAATTCACTGTGGCCGTCGTCCCCGGTGGTCAGATGAAATTGATTTGTTGGTTCAATACAGTACGGGTCACTGACAGCTAATCAATTCATAGTGTCACGCGAAAATCAACAAGTAATTTGTGGTCTCAACACCCGTCCTTTTTTTTTGTCCGCCACCAAACGGATGAATATGTTGCCTCGCCCGGGGATTCATAACTCGCACAGCACAACAAATACGTCTTGCTTGTTGGTTGCGTTCGCGTGCTGCTGTGCTGCCGGGCCGCTCGCCCTTTCAAGCGCTCAATAGCATAGCGTCCTTAATTAAGCCGCAGCACTCTCCACAATGCAAATATCAATATTTGACTGTCTTGTGGGCGTTTACATTTATTGCGCCTCCCCCCTCCCCCTCCAATCTGCGGCGTTCGATATGGGCGGTGTTGTATTGGTTTTTTTTTTGGAGGAATTTGATGGATTATTTGTTGCGGTGATAGAGATAATGGATGGGCTGTGGTCGGATACGGCGACAGAGACGTGTGGTACCCGAAATATTGATTAGACACAAATTGGTGTTTTGAAGAATGTATGTCGCATATACACGGATGTGGGCTTGATGATTACATGGCTACAAGTGCGTTGCGATAAGCAAATTTCATATTCGGTTGGGTATCTGGAACATGCATGACAGCAGTGACGGGTGGAAATGTTCAATGGGTATCCTACGTTCGCCACAGTTAACCCCACATGAAATCGAAAGCAAACAAAAACATATCAACGCTAAAGTCGGAGTAATTGAAGCTGTCAGACCAAGTGACATTGCATGGGTGGGGTATAATTTGGTATGTCGACACTGTCATTTTAAATGCGCTCTGAAAACTGTTATGAACTCTAGTTGGACAGTCCATGAACAGACTGCAATTCCTTTGAGAGCTGTGTTGTTGCGTGGGCTTCTGAAGTCATGTCAAAGTGATTGTTCGAACAAAAATGAAAACACTGGCTTCAAAAACAAACTTTACAAAACTACTTTATTATATTCAGGAACAAATAACTTAGTTGATGTCTTTTTGGCGAAGGCAACGGCGATGTGTAAAATGTGTATTCTTTTCTTGGCGATCCTTTCTGTTTGCTGGCTGGCCGTTGAACAGTGAAATAAGTTATTTTTAAGGTTCGATAAGGAACTTCTAAAGCTCGATAAGCCCCTTCTCATTCAACCAGAAGCGGACTTCTATCTCATTGGAACTCCATCTTCGAGGGTTCCCTTTTATATGTCGGGATTAGAGAAGAAAAACAAAACCATTAATCAGCGAAAATAGGTTTACTGTTTTTCAAAATATTCCCCATTAAGATCTATACACTTTTGTATGCGTTTGAAACCAATTGTCGAAGCACTTTTGCCACTCTGATTGAGGTATCTCCAAAACATGCATTCTGAACGCATCAACCGCTTCTTCAGGTGTCGAAAAACTTTGACCCCTCATTTTATTTTTTACGTGCGGGAATAAAAAGTCAGCGGGAATAAAAAGTACAGTGGATGACTCATCAAATCGATGTTTTGAGTGCTTAAAAATGCAGTTGTTTGAACCGATGTGTAAGAGTTCGCTTTGTCGTCGTGAAGAGTGATCCGTTTACGGCGGTTGGTTATCCTGATATCTTGGAAGACGACTGGCAAACAAATGGTTGTGTACCACTTAGAAGGAGACCCCTTCGACTGCGCTAACTACAGAGGGATCAGTCACCTTAACATCGCATATAAGATTTTCTCTGCCGTATTGTGTGAGCGCCTGAAACCGTTCGTCCACAACTTGATAGGTCCTTATCAGTGTGGTTTCAGGCCAGGGAAGTCCACAATCGACCAGATCTTCACAGCGGCAGATCCTGGAGAAGTCCTAAGAAGTACAAATTTGGTCTGGTCTATTCTATTGATAGACCAGATTTGCACATTGCGGCAAATCATGGAAAAGACCCAAAAAGTGCAAATCGACATTCACCACTTATTCGTCGATTTCAAGGCTGCGTATGACAGCGTGCATAGAGACGAGCTATACAGTGCCATGTCTAGTTTTGGCATCCCTACCAAACTCGTCAGATTGTGTAGGATTACGATGGAGAACTCCCGCTGCTCTGTCAAGATCGGTAGCGAACTCACCGAGACCTTCAATGTCAAAAAAGGATTTAGACAAGGCGACGCACTGTCATGTGACTTCCTTAACATCATTCTTGAGGGGATCGTGCGGAACTTACACATCAACATCAGTGGCACGATCTTCCAGAAGTCAGTTCAATTGCTAGCTCACGCTGATGACATTGACGTGATTGGACGAACACAGCGAGCCGTCAATGAGGCGTTTGCTGGCATTGAAGCGGAAGCGGCTAAAATGGGTCTAGTGGTAAATGAGGGCAAAACGAAGTAAATGCTGTCATCAAGGAAGGATACACAACATCGACGTCTCGGACGGAACGTCACACTAGGCAGCAGAAACTTGGAGGTAGTCAAGGACTTCTTCTACCTCGGCTCCGCGGTAAACAGGGACAACAACATCAGTAACGAAATCAAACGCAGAATCACTCTTGCCAATCGCTGTTTCTTTGGGCTCCAGAGACAATTAAGTAATAAAGCCCTCCCTCGAAGGACTAAGCTCGCTTTATATAACAGCTTGATCATCCCGCCCTACTATATGTCGCGGAATCTTGGACGTAAGCAAAGGCGGATGAGAAAGATCTTAGTCTTTTCGAAAGAAAAGTCTTGCGTGTGACTTTTGGTCCTGTTTGAGTTGATGACATCTGGAGGAGAAGATTTAACGAAGAACTTTATGGGCTGTACAGCGACATGCGCCTGGTCAATGTTCTACGAATACAACGCTTAAGTTGGCTAGGCCATGTAGAGCGTATGGACACCATTGCTCCGGCCCGAAAAGTCTTTGAATCCAAGCCATTGGGACAACGCAACAGAGGACGACCTAGACTAAAGTGGCGCACACAAGTGGAGATGGACCTCAACCAACTTGGAGTGCGCAACTAGAGACAGCTGGCGAAAGATCGTGCTGGCTGGAGAGGAATGTTGGTTGAGGCTCAGGTCCACCCCGGACTGTGGTGCCATCCGAAGAAGAAGAAGTATCACTCAGAATTGACTCTTCTGCGTTGTTATAGTGGTACAATTGCGACATGCTCAGTTTTTCCAAAGAAACAAGCGATCGTTTGCTTGGAAGTGCTTCGTGCGCGACCAACTTTTGTTGGATTTGGCTCAAGTTGGAACACCCATACAGTCGACTGCTGTTTACTTTCGGGCCCATACGCGTAAATCTGCGATTCATCACCTGTCACGATGTCATAGACGTGTTTCCAAGCACGGCGATCGTATTTTTGGAGCATTTCTTTCGACCAATCGACGCGAGCCTTTCTTTGAGCGAATGGCAAATTGGCGAACAAATTGTTTTTACGGTAAATTTTCGTGCAATATTGAATGTATGCTGGTCCCACTAATGCCTAAGGTTGTCTCAATCTCACGATAGGTCACATGACGATCTTGCAATATTAGTTGTCGCACAGCATCAATGGTTTCCGGAACAACAACTGATTTTGGACGACCTTCACGAAATTCGTCTTGGAGCAAAGTACGACCTCTGTTGAATTCACCATACCATCGATAAATACTGGTCCTTGATGGAGCTTTCCTAGACAGTTATCACTCTTTGAGTGTTGTCAGCAGTTCGAAAGAGCCGTTAAAAACTCGAGGTGTTCAGCCGGGAATTGAACTTGTAACTTCGGCGTGTGAGCGTCCTTTTATTTTAATTGAATCACATCCTCTTCGTCTTCATTACTACTCCAATATATAACCATTCCAAATCCATTATAAATTTGAAAAAAAAAAAATGTTGTGTTCACACTTGTTTCACAAAACTAAGCTTCTTTGACATTTACACGAAAAAAATCGAATTTGACAATTCAATTATTCAAAAGACAGTCTGCTGCTGGTGTGGAATGTATGTGGAAAAACAGTTAAAAATCTTAAACGGATGACCTAAGCCACTCGACTCGTGTCGGTTTAAAGAAATGTTGAATTTTGGTATTTACGTATGAACCGTCGTAGAATTAAATAATTTCACAAGACCTGTAGTTACTATATTTTCGGCACGTTTTAAGCTTACAAATTGGGAAACTGAGAAGGTTAGGATATCTTAATTCGCTCCGTTTTATTTTAAACTTCGTAACACTGTTGCCGGAATAAGAATGAAGGAACTACGATAGGGTCCACAATTGATCATCTGAATTTCGCTTAAAATATTATTTCCCAGACACCGTTAACAACTTGTTAATTTCATCAGAACGATACAAATGCACTAAAATTCCGCAGCTCGTGAATTTGTTTATTATGTTTTAATTCCCATTGATCTTAACGACTCCCACAAGGCAGAAATAATCATGCCAGCATGGGCCGAGGAACCTCTTTGAGGCCCAAACGATGTTCAGTCCCATGATTCACGGCCATCAATGTGCATGACTCAAGAGTCGAGCGTCGTTGTCATCGTCCAGAATCACTCTCAACAATTAAATTCCCGTTAAAATGTTTTCAAATCATCCCCCATACATGTTGTGCATGCACAGATGTCTTTAAAGTATTTGTGTGTGATGTATTTCGCTCCTCCTCATCACACCACTCATCTCTCGCTTTCTCATCTCTGCTCTCTTGTTTATATTAAATCAACGTGATTCATTCACCTTTTGCTCAATCATCTCAAATTAAGGGGGAAAGCATCCAAAGAGGAAGCCAGCACGAATGAAAAAAACGTGCAAAGTTCAACAAAATATTGTGGAATGAGAAAATTGGACAGAAGAAAAGAATTAAAATTTCACTCAAGGGGCATGTTCGTTGAATCAGCATCAAGGTTCACCAGCTTGTGCCATTGCCTTTCATGTGGTTATCGGGGGATGTATAACGGTGCGGCATACACACATTCACCAACAAGTGGAGAAAGAAAAAGTTCAAAAACAACAAAGAGAGGGAATCAGCGAACTAAAGTAAAAACTCCCAAACAACAGTTCGAGACTCAAAAATGCTCTAAACGTGTAAATACCCAAAAGGGAGGGGGAAACTGGAGGAAACTGTATTTTGTCTATTTTTTCGGTTTATTGTAAACAATGTTTCGTATACACGAACATTTCTGTGCGCACAGTGGTGGGCCGGGAAAGTTATCGGAATTAATGAGTTCAAGTTTGAATAGTTCTGTTGGATTTTTTCTTTTGTTTTGCATTTGCTCTGAAGAAAGGAACTGTGGAGCGATGGGCGTTTAAATAAGGGAGATGATGGGTTGAGATTAAGGAAATTAGGATTAAATTTGATTCGATTGAATTGGAGCTAAAGTGGAGTTTGCAAAACCAGAAAAGTTTGCCATTACTGATCATTGTAGAAAGTTTACTTACTTTTCAAAGATTCAAACTGCTTTTTAAGTGAAGCTTGTAATTTTGTTTGTAATAGAAAATTGAAGACCTATTCGTATATTAAATGCTTGTTTCAGTCGATAGCGGCAAAATATCGTTCAATAACTTCTGATAAAACATGAAAAGAAAAGAACTGTTATACCAATCCTACTTCTTTTGGCACTAGGATATTTCTTTTTCACTGGAAATTGCAATTCTTAATTTCCGATTTAACCAGACTTATGTATGTATGACTGATGACCTGTGTATCCAACCGAGTTGTAATTCATAAAGGAATACTTACGAAGGTTTCCTTTTATATTTCGGGATTGGGCAATTTTAGTGTTGCAATCTGCTCTATCGTAAAGTTTGGCATTTTAGAGGTTATAAGTACTCAGAACGTTTTGACATACGACCGCTATTTGTATTGTTTACAGTAAATTAAAAGATTCATCACGCCCAAAATATGGAATTAAATCGTTTAAATTTTTCGTTCGATTATTGTTTACAACATTCGACGTGAATTAATTCAACAACCTTGCATCGATGAACTTAATTCAATTTATTGGTGATGAAGTTCCATTAAGGACCAGTGTTTATCGTTGGTATGGTGAATTCAACCGATTTCGTAGTTCACTCCAAGACGAATTTCGTGAAGGTCGTCCATAATCAGTTGTTGTTCCGGAAACCATTAATGCTGTGCGCCAACTGATATTACAAGATCGTCATGTGACCTATCCTGAGTTTGAGACTACCTTAGGCATTAGTGGGACCATCAGACATTCAATATTGCATCAAAACTTGACCGTAAAAAAAATGTTTGCGTTGGATCCCATACAATTTGTCAATCGCTCAAAAAAAGGCTCGTGTCGATTGGTCGAAAGAAATGCTCCAAAAATACGATCGCGGTGCTTCGAAGCACGTCTATGATATAGTGACAGGTGATGAATCTTGGACTTACGCGTATGAGTCAGAAAGTAAAGAGAAGTCGACTGTATGGGTGTTTCAAAATGAGCCAAATCCAACATAAGTTGTTCGCGCATGAAGCACTTCCAAGCAAATGATCGCCTGTTTCTTCGGAAAGACTGAGTATGTCGCAACCGTACCACTAGAGCATCGCAGAACAGTCAATTCTGAGTGATACACAACCATTTGGTTTGCAAGTCGTCTTCCAAGAAATCGGGTAAACCAACCGCCAAAGACGGATCACTCTTCACCACGACAATGCGAGCTCTCACACATCAGCTCAAGAGTCAGTCGTTCACAGACCACCGCGGAGTACGCTTGTGTTTCGACTTCTGCAAAAATATATAGTGTTTTATTAAAGTCAGAAAAGACATAAAATTTAAATCAAGTCGGTAGCTCGGGTGTAGAGCACTAGCGTAGTGACTGGTAAACCCGGGTTCGAATCCCGTGGGGGAAAGTAAATTTCATTTTTTTTTTCTTTTTAATTAACAAAGACACTTAAGTGTGAGTGAAAACATGGAGAGTGAAGAGCAACCCGAGCTCAGCAAATCGGCTAAATCGGGTGATTTTAAGACACCGGTGGCTGGGGCGTCAGGCCATCTTACAAGTGACGGTAGTATCCGTCTGGCTAGTCCCACCAGCCAAAATACAGAAGTGACGAAGAGGAGGAAAAGACTGCAGCCGCAGCACGTTCAAAACAAGCGTCGGACGACAACAATGACGTCGGACGAAGAGGTGGTCGCACCTAACAAAGGCAAGACAGTGGCGGCCAAGAAAACACCGCCAAAAAAAAAATCAACAGCAACATCGGAGATCGACATTGATGCCCTCCAATGTGAATCAGAGGGTAACGAATGCCGATTCTCCTACAAAGGGAGCGAGAACTCCTTCAATGTGCTCGCAACGACGGACGCTGACGATGAGGAGGAGGAAATCAAGGAGAAAAAAACAAAGCTCATGAGACTTGATGAGGAAAGAGCAAAACTAAATGCTCACATCAAGTTTCTCTATGAACAGGCTACAGCTAGGAAGGCTGCTGAGAAAGCAGCAAAAGAAAAAGAGCAGCTTAGCGAAATTCTTAAGCTACAGCAAAAGAGGCAGCAAAAGAAACAGGAGAAGGAAAACCTGCAAAAACCTCAAGATTCGCTGCCTTCTACATCAAAGGCAGCGCAACGTCTGCAGACAGCTCAACATGAGCACAAGCTGCAGCAACAAAAACAAACGCAACAACACCAACAGCAGAAACAGAAGGCACTGCAACCTCAACTCCCGGTAAAGCAGCAGCAACAGAAACACCAGCAAACACTCCAGCAAAAACAACAGCAGCCACAATTGCAGAAACATCAGCGACCACAGCAGAAACAACAAAAGCAACAGGAACAGCATCAGCCACAACAACATCAAGAGCAACAGGAGCCACAGCAACAGCGCCAGAAGCCCAAAGTACGCTGCCCACCTATCCATGTCTTTGGCATGGGTACCGACGAGCTGCAGACATTATGTGAGTTGGCCCTAGACAATAAGACTTTTTATATTAAATATAAAACACCCACAACTCATACCGTCCACTGCCTCACAATGGACGGCTTTAGATTTTTCAAAGAGAAGTTAGCGGCATCGAACGCTGATTTCTATACATATACCCCAAGAGGAGAAAAACCACAGACCTTGCTCCTCAAAGGCATAAATCCCTCAACTGACCCGAAGGTCCTCCTCGACAAGCTGCGCCATGTTGAGAGCGACGAGGTCCAGTTTGTAGGGGTCAAGCCCTTTATCACTGCGGCAGCGAGAGCGAAGAAGAAGGCACTCCCCTTCTTCTTAGTACAGGTAACCCATAGCACCAAAATTGACAGCCTACGAAAAATTCGTTTTGTAGGCGGTCTGAGTGTGAAGTGGGAAAAATTAAACAAGTCTGACCACGTACTCCAATGTGCGAGATGCAGAAGGCTGGGGCACGTCGCGGAGAACTGCAATATGGAGTTCCGCTGCGCACGATGCACCTTCAGTCACAATAAAGGGGAATGCCCTTTAGGGGCGGAAGAAGTCGAGGATAAGGCGCTCCTCAAATGTGTACTCTGCGGAGGAAATGGACATCCTGCAACTTATTTAGGGTGTCCACGAATTAAAGAGCTTCGTCAGAGAGTAAAGGAGGTAAGGAACAAAAAAAAAAGTAGAAGCCAGGCCAGTAGCCCGCACTTTAGCTACTTCTGTTACGCCTGGTATCTCCTACGCCCAAATGGTGTCAGGCAGACAACTGGCACAACGGACAGTGCCAAAGGTTGCCCCAGCTCCTATGGCAAGGCAACCTGAGGTAGAGCCCTCTATAAGGGACGTTATGTCTTCCATCCAGTCAATGCAAGCGCAGATGATTGCCTTGCAGAAACAGATGGTCGAACTACAGACCAGTTTCTTAACGCAGACGGTTAGAGTTGATTTCCTTTTCTCTCAGCTGCCTGCGAAGCAACGCGCACAGATATAATGGGCTCACGCGAGGGAAGAACCCTTAAGATCCTAGCGGTGAATGTAAATTCGCTGATAAGGATCGAACGAAAACTAACGCTCTCCAATTTGTTGGAAACCCACAATCCTGATGTGCTAATGGTTAGCGAAACTAAGCTAAACCAGACGCGCAATCTCAGGTACAAAAATTACCATATAATTAGAAGAGATCGACCCCAATCCACTCGAGGTGGTGGGGTCGCTCTCTTGATAAAAAATAACATTTATCATAAGGTAGTATATAGCAGTGATGTACGTAGATTTAACGTGCTAGAAGCAGCGGTCGCACGCATCTCTCTCCAAGGTGGAAAGAAATTGTTTGTGATTGCTGCCTATGCATCAGAAACGCAAAATCCTAACTTTCTTTCGGAGCTCGAGGCTCTCTTCTCTAGCCTCCGATTAAATTCGGAAGAAAATTACTATATTTTAGCCGGAGATTTGAACGCTAAACATGGTGATTGGGGTAACACTGTTCCGAATGAGAGAGGAAGCGCTCTCTTAGAGTGGATGGAGCAGAACAATATCGAGTTCAGGCTAGATCTGCTTGCAACCGATAGACCATCATTTCCTAGAAGCGGGTCCTATCTGGATGTGATGATAATAGACAGACGACTTGCGTTACTAAACGTGGATCGACACACGAGGAACTGTTTAACTACGGTCGAGTACGACAGTGATCACTGTGGTCTCGCCGCGGTAATACAGCTCCCGAATAAGCTGGAGGAACTGGAGGAATATGCCCAAACGCATCCTTATGATTACAATAAGGCGCGCTGGCCACGTTTCTCTAGAACCTTAGTCAGAGAAATAAGTTCGAGTGTGATCAATCCTCCTACGAACAGAAACCTAACAAACGAAGAGGTTGATGGGTACCTCAGACAAATGGACGAAGCCATTAAACGAACAATGGACAAAACAATCCCTAAGGTAGCACGAACCGATTATGGCGACATTTATCGGAATGCTACTATCGATTCACTTCACGTGCAAAAAAGCAGGCTCCTGTCAAGACTTAAACTCTTGTACAGACGGTTTACGGACCCACAGAGTGCAGAAATTCGCTCTCTGAAGTCTCAGATAAAAGTACTCCAACATTTAATCAAATATAACTACAGACTAGCTGTAAGCTTGCACTGGGGCAATAAGATTCGGGCTGTACAATCCAACAACCCGAGCATGTTCCCGCAAATAAATAAAATCTTCCGGAGGAAAGACCATAATGACATCCAACGTATTCGACTTAACAGAACAATGGATAACGCGAATCTACTGACAACAGTTGGGATCGATCCAGATAGGGCAGTGCTTGACAACGACTATTTCGTTGTCGAGGATCCCCAGGAGAAGGTGAGAGCAATTGGTGCTGTATTCCAGAGAATGTATACGGTCAACGAGACTCGTAATCCAAATCACGAACTGGAAAACCGGGCCTTGCTAAACCATGTCTGCCTGCGAAATGAAATAAATCAATGGCGATCCGAGAACCCTGGTTTCACCAGGTTCAGTGACGATCTTCTGGCAAACAATGTCGTCGCCGATGATGGAAACAACTCCATCCTTATTTCCAAAGACGAACTCCAAAGTATCCTCAACTCACTGAAGAAGAAGAAGTCAGTGGGAATAGATGGGATACCAAATATTGTTCTGCGCCATCTACCCTCTGAGGCGGTGGACATATACACAACTCTGTTCAACAATGCGCTGAGTAATGCTTATTACCCGGCGCATTGGAAAACAGCTGTGGTACAGCCAATTCCAAAACGGGGCAAAGATACCTCCATCCCGACGAATCTCCGTTCTATAAGTCTTCTTCCGTGCATAAGCAAGGTATTCGAGAAGATAGTCATTAGAGCTCTGAAAGAATGGGTTGAGGAAAAACAAATAATACCGGAAAACCAATTTGGCTTCAGGGCGGGGCACGACACTATTCATGCTGCGTCTAAACTGGTTTCCGACATTCAATGGAATAGAAACAAAACACAATGTACAGGAGCCTGCCTGATTGACATGGAAAAAGCTTTTGACACCGTATAGCTAGAAGGTCTTTTCCTCAAGTTAGTCAGTCTCGGCATTCATAAAACATTGCTATATACGATCTATGATATGGTTACAGGTAGAAAATTCGTTGTGAAAAATGGCAACGAAATTTCAACAACTGTTTTCTACATAAAAAATGGGTTGCAACAAGGGGCGGTGGGTTCGCCGATCTTGTTCACTATATTCACTAGCGATCTTATAGGTTCTATGCCTAACATAATAGCGTTTGCCGATGATTTAATCGCGTACAGATCAAGTCCGAAGGTAGAAGAAATAAACGGTTTGTTGCAGTGTGACTTCGATGCAATTCAACGATTTTGCGACGACTGGAAGTTGAAAATCAACTACCAGAAGTGTGAAACTATCCTTTTCAGAACTCCGTTGTCCAGAGCCTCAAGGGACACGAAAATGAACTGGCGCAAGTTCGGCATAGTTGACCCACTGGGACGGCCATTGGCCGTGAAAAGTGTAGTAAGATATCTAGGCATCTGGTTGGACCAGTATCTGTATGGTGGTATCCATGTAGATACAGCTCTGACCAGGGCTAAGAATGCTTTCGCTATGGCAAGAGGGCTGTTCTACAGCAGTCAACTCGACACCAGAGTGAAGGTAATCTGCTACATGGCCCTTATCCGGCCAATCATGGTATATGGTTGTCCTGTGTGGTTCAACGTGAGTCCTTCCCAAATGGAAAAGATGAGGGGGTTCGAGAGGCGGTGCCTACGGGCGTGTCTTCGATTATATCGAACGCCAGAATTCCAGTACAAGAAATTCTATCCCAACGAGGTTCTGTACAACGAGGCAAACCTTATAAGGATAGATAATTTTATTATTAAGTTGATTCGGAGTCACACTGCACGAGGTATGACTTCAACTAACAGCTTGATCTTTGGGGCTTACTACCCTAATGACATGTACCATGAACGGGTGCGTCTTAACGGCTTCATTCCACCTGAAGCTTTCCTCTATTTGGACACTATAGGCCTGATACAAGATATGGAAGGTTGCCCTATCATCTTCCATGTCGTACGCCGAACAGTAGAAAGGCGACTTCAATACGAGCCGGACGTCGCTCGCAGCCACGAGGAGCTCTTACGGTTCAGTAGAGCGATTTCTGCCCGCGACAGAGCAGTGTCTGCAAAGGAACGGCTTTTTTACTGGTGGTTACACCAGAATCAGCTTTCGATGCCGCTAACTTCTTAAAGCAAAGGTCAGGATAGTTGATTCACTAGGGTCAACTCACATAGGTTAAGGTAATTTTAAGATTAAAAAAAAAATAAATGTAAAAAAAAAAATTTTAAAAAAATTAAAAAATTAAAAAAATTTAAAAAAAAACAAAAATACAAAAAAAAAAAACAATAAAAAACAAAAACCAAAAAAAAGGTCCACCACGGCGTATCATATATATATGTTAAGCATATAAATAACACATATGCCCTGGTGGACACGTCCGTTTTACGGACATAGCTAAGTTTAATTGAGTTAAGTAGAGTTAAGTTTTAGGATGTTTTTAGTTTTATATAGTTAAAAGCTTAGGTTTAATTAGATTACATAGTTACATAAGTTAGGTTAAGAACAAGAACAATCACATATCCAAGTTTTTACAATTTTCTTGGAGGAATTAAAAAAAAATATATATAGATTTAAGTACTGAAATGAAATGCATATACAAGAACCCGAAAGGCACAAAGAAAAAAACATAGATTAGCTTAGAGTACTCGGGAAGAGTCAGTAAGTTAGAATTAAGATCAGTAGATTATATTAGTAAGCTAGATTTAAGTATTTTTGTCTAGAAACTAAGAAAATGGATTAAAAAGAATAAAAATGCATTAAAAAACAAAAAAAAAACAAAAACATCAGCTCAAACGACTGCATTTTTAAGCACTCAAAACATCGATTTTATGAGTCAGTCGCGGCATAGTCCTGACTTGGCGGCATAGTCCTGACTTGGCACCGAATGACTTAATTTTATTCCCGTACGTGAAAAATATTATGAGAGGTCAATGTTTTTTGACACCTAAAATAGTTTTTGATGCGTTCAGAATGCATGTTTTGGAGATACCTCAATCAGAGTGGCAAAAGTGCTTCGAAAATTGGTTTCAAACGCATGCGAAAGTGTATAGATCTCAATGGGGAATATTTTGAAAAACAATAAAGCTATTTTCGATGATTAATATTTGTTTTTGTTCTTTAATCCCGAAATATAAAAGGCAACGCTCGTATTTAATTGCAAAGAAAAAATTAAATCATTTGACTTCACGATTCACGTATTACTGGTAGCAAAGGAGATTTTACACCAACTACAAAAACTACTAGTTTGTCGATGAACGTTTTTTTTTTCATTTTTAATACATTTTTATTTCAAATTCATTGCAGACTTACGTACTAGACAAAAAATGCTTAAAACTAGTTTCACGTGCTTTGTTTTCTTTTTCCTACACTCTAACTTACTGGCCCCCTACGGGCACTCTAAGCTAAACTTATCCTTAATCTATTGTCTTTCGACCTAACCTTACATCTTATATATTTATGGAATTCATTACTACTTATTATTAAGAAAAATTTTAGCGAAAAGACTTAATAACTGCACCGATGAACGTTATGTGAAATGTGTTTTTTACTTTGCATATGTGTGTTGGTTTTGAACTGAAATACAGAGCTGTCTGGATAGCATGGACTTATCTCTACACAAGCCGTTCACACAAACAAGACTCTTCACGTTTTTCACGTTTTCACGTTTTCCGTTGTTTTGCCCTTAAAACACGCTTATACAGTAGTTTCATTGATATTTATTTAGACTTAATTTTCGTCCCGTCAAAAAAATTCTTTAAACTGCAGCAGGCCGTAATTTCAATTATTTCAATGTTAAAATATAAACGAAAGCTTGCTTTGAATTTGAAAAATTTTCTTAGAAATGAGTTTCGAAAATGCGAAATTGATTTCCGTATAAAATTTAAGGCAGAGTCAGTGTAAACAGTGATTAAAGGCGAATATAAATAATAAACGTTTATAAAATTTATAAATTGATTTCTTGTTTTCGTTATTTTTAAGTAGAAATCTAAAACGGTGGTTAGGAGTTTGGTAGGTAAAAATACTAGTCACTTTTTTAATTGCAGTACCTTGTGCACAGCTTTTTCACGAATTTTTGGGCAGAATTAGTATGTCAGAATACTCCGTGGTATTATCTTCCTTATCTACACGGCATAGTTATATTGTATGCAGAAACGAACAACGCCGTGGCGTAGTGGGTAGAGCGTGACGCTTACACGTCTTAGGTCTAAATTCGACTCCCGGCTCAACATCTCGAATTTTTCGCGATAGCACCTCTTTCGAGCTGCTGATAACACTCAAAGAGTAATAACTTTCTAAGGAAGAGTCTATCAAATTTCGCCATTCCGAGTCGGCAAAAAACTGTAGGTCCCTTGTTCTAGTCTGAGAACAGCAGCGCGCATAACACGAGCAGTTAATGAGTAAGATAGGCCCTGGTCCACTAGTGGACTGTCGCGCCATATAATTATTATTAAAACCTACTAACTCAATGAAAAATCGAATGAACGAGCTTAGACATTTCCAACATGCATGCAGTTATGCACGCACTACTAATTTAACATACTCCAAAAGATTAACGAATGAAAATGAGTGCTTACGCTTGCGGAGTGTTCACGGAAATAGAGGTTCACACTATTCAGACAGTATTGTAGGATGTTAAAACAGTTAATATTTACCTCTTTAAAGCCTATATTTCATACCTGGCAGTTGTCTTAAATTTCACAAAAACTCGTGATTCAACTTTCAAAGTTTTAAAAACTACAAAAACCTAAATTCAACCAGGTTCTCTTTACCATGGCTCTCTATTAATTTTAATTAAAGAAGAATATGGAATGCCAATGTATGAGCATTTTGTTGGTTTGTGTTTTTAATTTCAGAAAGGGACACTGTCGTCATTCGTATTAGTCCTATGCACATCGAAAAATTCATCATTGCTAAAAAAGTGTCGCTTTTACAAGCAACTGCCGCATTAACCTCATGGCACTGTTTTACCCTAAACTCAGCAGCCCGCCACAATGACACCTTTTCAATCAATTTAGGTGAGGAGAAACTGAAGTAAGAAAGTTTTGCAATGCTAAAAATACTCCGCAGCGTGTTTTTAAATTTAGGAAACAAAAAGCACTGCCCCAAGTATACTATAGTAA
Organism: Eristalinus aeneus; assembly: GCA_955652365.1. NCBI lineage: Eukaryota > Metazoa > Arthropoda > Insecta > Diptera > Syrphidae > Eristalinus > Eristalinus aeneus. The sequence continues at coordinate 79,211,542 of OY019132.1, forward strand.
GAGAAAACGAAAGAACGACGAAGAGTTCATTTTCCGCCTTAAGAGTGTATAATTGGAAAATAATCATATCACATGTGACCAAAAATGGCTGCTTTACTTTGATATACCGGTATGAAGTGAGCGTCAAGATATAAATGTATCGATAAGGAACATTTGTTGTGAACGAGCTCTTATTTTCTTTTTTTTTGTTTGTTTGCTACGACATCTGTGAAAAATATTTAGTATACATCAAGTCATTGAACAGACAACAAACTATTTTTTCATCGTGTAAAAATTGTCGAAATTTTTCGATGATTTGCGGAAAGCATTAATTTTTTGTTTTCATTTGAAGAAAAGTGCTGCAGAGTCGTAACGAATGCTTGTCGAGTCATATGGTGATCATGCTATATCAGAAGCAACATGCAAAAGATGGTTTCAAGGGTTCAGAAATAATGATTTTGATGTGAGAAACGAAGAACGTGGAAGACCACCAAAAAAGTTTGAAGACGCCGAATTGCAAACGATATTGGATGGAGATGACACTTTGAGTCAAAGGCAAATGCCAGCAATGTTAAATGTTGCACAACAAACAATTTCTGACCGTTTAAAATCTATGGGAAAGATCCTAAAGTGTGGAAAATGGGTGCCATATAAATTGAATGAAAGACAGATGGAAAACCGAAAAACCACTTGTGAAATTTTGCTTCAAAGACACGAAAGAAAATCGGTTTTGCATCGAATTGTTACTGGCGATAAAAAATGGATTTATTTTAAGAATCCTAAACGGAAAAATAATAGTTATAATAATAATTGTTGGCGCGACAGTCCACAGGAGGACCAGGGCCTAGCTTGCTCATCAACTTCTCATGTTTTGGGCGCTACTGTTCTCTCACGAGTAGAAGGGACCTACAGTTTTTTGCCGACTCCGAACGGCTAGATTTGAGAAACTTTCTTAGACAGTTATTACTCTTTGAGTGTTGTCAACAGCTCGAAAGAGTTGGTGCCGTGAAAAATTCGAGGTGTTCAGCCGGGAATCGAACCTAGGACCTTCGGCGTGTGCGCGTCGCACTCTACCCACTTCACCACGGCGGCCACATAAACGGAAAATCCATGGGTTAATCTGGGACATCCATCAACATCGACTGCAAAACCAGATCGATTCGGCAAGAAGACAATGCTGTGTGTTTGGTGGGACAGAAAGGAGTGCTGCACCACGAGCTCCTAAAACCTGGTGAGTTCATCCATACTGATCGCTAACGACAACAAATGATCAATTTGACCCATTCATTGATCCAGAAACGACCTCAGAAGACACGGCACAAAGACACGGCACGGTAATTTTGCTAAATGACAATGCAACTGCACACAAAGCAAAACCGGTTCAAGATACAATCAAAACACTTGGCTGGGAGCAGCTACCTCACCAGCCGTATTCACCAGACTTGGCTCCTTCCGACTACCATTTGATTTCATAGATGGGACACGCATTGGCTGAGCTGTACTTTGATTCCTACGAGAAGGTCGAAAATTAGGTATCTGATTGGTTTGCTTTATAAGACGAACAATTTTATTGGCGTAGTATTCAGAAATTGCCAAAAAGGTGGTCAAAGTGTGTAGAAAACAATGGCCAATACTTTGAATAAAATGTTTGTAATTTTCCCATTAATAATTAGTGTTGAATTTTCAAAAAACACGCTTTTACTTGCAACTGCCGCATTTACTTCATGTCACTGTTTTTTCCTAAACTCAGCCGTCCGCCACTTTGATACCTTTAGGTAAAGAAGTTGTGCAATGCCAAAAATACTCCGCAGCTTGTTTTTAAATTCAGGAAACAAAAATTACTGCCCCAAGCATACTATATCAAGGGAAAACGAAAGAACGACGTAGAGTTAATTTACTGCCTTAAGAGTGTATAATTGGAAAATAGTCATATCACATGTGACCAGAAATGGCTGCTTCACTTGCATTTATCAAGCTCATGCGTTCTCAATGCATTACGTCTTGTTTGAACGTGGGTGTTAAGGTAAACATTTTCAGTTTTAAATAAATTAATCAGCCGGATCACCAAGTAATGAAACGAATTTCAAGCGGAAAAGCTATTCGTTCGTGGATGTACGTCATCAACGAGTCATCAGTATGCATATACCGATTGGTTTTCTATTAGATGGTGCGAAAGTCCAAAATGGGATTAGTGTCCAACTATCTCATCAATTATCCGTGTTGTGTGCCCTATTCTCTCATTAGTAGAAGAGACCTATTCTTTTTCGCTGATTCCGAACGGGGAAGTTCTAAGAAAGTCATTCAAGGACAATTATAACTCATTGACTGATTTTATTAGCAGCTCGAATGAAGTGGTTTCCTGAAAAATGCGCGGTGTTCTTTCCTGGAATCGAACCTGAAACCTTCGCTGGTTAATGTCGCACCCTACCTAGCACGCCACGGTCACATCTTTTGGTTTAAAGTCAAGAATTGTATTACAGCGAAACTGTACATAATTGCAAACGCGTTATGTATTAACCTCTGGTATGTTATATTTTGTTTTACTATCAACTGTGTATTGTCATCACGACCAGCAATCGGGGTCGAGTAACCAGGCTCGACAATATGTCTGATACTTCCTTTCAGACATGCCACTCGCTGATGAATATTTGATTCTTTGAACATCTCTTCATACGAAGATACCTCTCAAAAATCACACAAAAGGGAACAGATCCAAATTGAACGTCTAATAACGAAGGCATGTGCAAATAATTCATAGTTCCTCTTTTGCAAGCAGCACTGTACAGAGACATTCAAATTTTTGAAACGTCTGCAAATACGAGCGCACTGGAACCGAGGATTTGTTTCAGTTCGCCTCTAATTTGATGTTATTATAAACACACATGAATTTATTCGAATCTTAAATAAGCAACGCACCGATCGGCCACCGTCTTATTCCGTGTCGGCGAAATAAAATGCGGTTCAGTACAAAGTACGCGATTCACACTCGCGTCACAGCAATCTAAGGCAGTCGGTGGCCTTGCGTTTGCTTTCTGCCTGATGGACGTGTGATATTTTGGAGGGAAACCACGCTCCTTTTGTGGCATTGAAAGCAATAGTGAACAGGCATGGGATGATAGCAGTGGTTGAAGATCCTCAATTCGACACATTTCGTCTGTACCTTGTCAGCGCCGCCAATCAACAATCAGATGAAGTCCCCAAAGTAGGCTCGTGTTGCTTCATATCGGCATTGACCTTCTTGTGTCTAAAAATGAGAGAACAGGAGTATTCTTTGAAGTTTCTCCGCTCAGTCTAAATTTCCCTCAACATCAATCAGCTTTTCTTCATAAATTAATGATTATCCTTTCTCCTTTCTCTTTTCAGGTGAGCATCAGCATAAGCTACACGATTACACTCCCGTGAGTTTCCCTCAGTTATTATTGAAAGTTATTACACATCCATGAATTATTCAGACGAATTTGTTCCTCGAAATTGACGTGCAGCCTTGGTATTCTTCTTCCGGTCGGAGTGGGCTTCCGTCAAAGACGCCTCCATGGGGAGCTCGCGAGACGGCAGTTTCACTAATTACCTCTCGTACCCTGTTTAGCCACAGTAGTGCCTTATCTTATCCGGTTCACTTCCGCTGCCGCGTCCACCGGGGAGTGAGGTGAGATGCCAAAAACGTTCCGGTAAGCGGTAAGAGGGCCGGTAATCCATACCCTAATCCTTCCAACTTCAGTGGAAATGAACGAGCGAATGAACAAACATCTTGCTCAGCAGTCGGGCGTTAGGTGGATATCCATTTCTAATATTCTGCCTTAAGACAGCTCTCTTCCAACGGCAACCGCCCTCTGTCTGGGGATAAATATTAATGAGTTCCATTCGGGAGTTTTGTTGCTATGCTGTGTGTCGGGGGTTGTAGTCTCGTTTCGCCTCCAGGGTTGATTCGTTCTTTATTTTCATTATTTGCAGGATTTTCGCAGATTGAAGTGATTTGTTTCAATATGTTTCCTCCTCCTTTGGCCAGTTGGAGCGGATTCTTTCGAGGACTCAACTGAGGACGATGGTGGCGGTGAATTGGTTGTATGTAGTTTTTCTTCTCAATGGCGTGGCTTGTGTGTCTCTTATTCTGTGAATAGGCGAGATGTAGTGTCGAGTTAGTCATGAATTGGATTTGGAGGACTTTCTTTGTACACCCGCTGTTGCGCTGGAATGTTAATCAGGATAAGTGCTAATTTGGGGATGAAATGGTTAAGAAGAGGGTTTTTGTAGGGTGTGTGTTTTTCTAGCAATTCGATGAGGTTGTAATTTGGAAGTCCGGTGATTAGCAGTAAATTCACTTGAAAAGAGAACACAGAACACATTCTTAGGTGACGGCATTATAAATGAGTATTTGTTCTTGGGGATAACCGTTAGTCAAGAAAGTAATGATACTGAATAGAAGCATGTCTTACTTTTCTTAGAAGAATGAGTTTGTCTTTTTTGGGAGGGTATTGCTATGCAACACATAGAAAAGGTGACAATAGCGGTGAATATTATTTGGGTATGTTGGACAAGTCCAATAACTTTATTTATGGATACACGCACGTGGCTCACAAAAGAAGTGTTCTTGTACAAATGACATGTTACAGTAGTTTCGTCGAGCTTCAACAGATCACTCAATAAGTCGCGAGATACAAAGATGGCATCACTAACCAAATTTATTTGTTTAATACTCATTTTTTTTTAGTGGCGTCCTCTACATATCTAGGGACTATTTAAGTGATGTATTTTATTTAGTTGTTTCCGAGATTGGCCTAAACAAAATTATAAACATTTCCGAAACTTTCGCCAACCATCGATATTCCAACTTCCTTCTTCATTTTCGTGTGGCGCTAGAGTCCGGAGAAAAACAAGGCCTCCAACATGCCCCGACAGCAAGCCCCATCTCTCACTATCACTTCAAGTTGGTTGGCCACTTGTTTGCGCCATTTCAGTCCCGGTTGTCCTTTGTTGCGTTGCACCAATGACGTACCAATGGTTCGACCTTTCGCGTCGAAGTCGTAGTGTCCATATGCTCTAGCCGTCTTATGCGTTGAATCCGATGACGCTTGAATAGACGAATGCCACTATATAGTCCATAAAGTTCGTTTTTGAATGTTCCCCTATAAATGTCATCAACGCAAACAGGACCAAAAATCACGCATTCAGAACTTTTCTTTCAAAAGTGCTTAATCATTCGCTGTAAGGAACGTCCAAGTTTAAGTGCCATAAAGAAAGACTGGGATGGTCAAGTTGTTATACAATGTCAGGATAGTCTTTCGAGAGAGGGCTCTGTTATAAAGTTGTCTTTTGAACCCAATGAGAGAGATTGAGAGATTGAGAGAAGTAACACTACGTTTGATCGGCACTGACATTGTTGTCCCAATTTGCCGCGGAGCCGAGGTAGACGAAGTCCTTTATTGTGCCGCTCTGTCCGAGACATCGATGGTGTCTTTCTTTTCTTAACGCAAAAAGGTACCGCCATTTTTAAGACGCTTTCGCTTCATTGCCAGCAAGAGACTTTTCGATGGCTGTGTTCGTCCAATCACGTCAATACTGTCACGATGTCATAGACATGTTTTGAAGCACCGCGGTCGTATTTTTGGATCATTTCTTTCGACCAATCGACACGAGCCTATTTTTGGGCGATTGACAAATTGTGTGGGATCCAAAGAGAACAAATTTTTTGACGGTCAAATGTTAATGCAATATTGAAAGTATGCTAGTCCCACTGATACCTAAGGTTGTCTCAATCTCGCGATAGGTCACATGATCTTGCAATATCAGTTGGCGCACAGCATCAATTGTTTCCGGAGCAACAACTGATTTTGGACGGCCTTCACGAAATTCGTCTTGAAGTGAACTACAACTTCGGTTGCATTCCCCATACCATCGATAAACACCGGTCCTTGATGGAACTTCATCGCCAAAAAATTGAATTAAGTCCATCAATGCACGGTTGTTGAGTTAATCCACGTCGAAAGTTGTAAAAAATAATCGCACGAATATTTTCACGATTTACTGTAAACAGCACAAATACCGCTCGTATGTCAAAACGTTCTGAGTACTTATAACCTCAAAAATGTCAAACTTTAGTATTCAGCTGGCAGTTACCAGATTGTAACACTAGGGTTGCCCAATCTCGAAATATAAAAGGCGACCTACGTATTGTCCGCGTAAGCTAGCAATTGAGCCGACTTCCGGAAGATTCTGCCTTTGGTGTTGACTTGTGAGTTATGCACGACGATGCCCTGTGACATCCTCAACATTGCTTTAAGAAGACTTAAAGCAATGTTGAAGATGTCAAAGCAATGTTAAGAAGACTTAAAGTAATGTTGAAGATGTCACAGGCCAGCGTGTCGCCTTGTATGACAGTGTGTCGAGATATCTGACAGCGTGTTGCCTTGTCTAAAAAATATTTGGATCTAACACTTTCTATAGGCAGTTGCTGCCACACAGCATTCAACCGCTCAATAGTTCATACATAGAACGACTTATGCGATTTCTTTAGAAGCACACTATCACAGGCAAGATTTGTTGATACGTCGTCCTCTGCGGAAACTGTGGATCATGAAAAAGGGCGTACGGTCAATTTTTTAAAGTCACCCTCGAAGGAGACTGCTCGCTTTGACGCTCAGGTTATGAGTCCGATTTGACTTTAATATTACCTTCTATAAGAAAACTTTTCTTTATGCACGATAGATGTGAACTAATCTTTATCTCAGGATTAAGTAATATGCAAGATGAATTAAGCCATCGTCTTTCTCTCTTTGACTGACTGGGTGTCTGCCCTAAGTAAAATCTTTACGGACATGGAATATAAATGAAGTAAAGAAGGTTAACCTTGAAACAGAGTGGAACTTCTTTCAGTTAAAAATGAAAGCAACGAGAGGAGAGCCTATTTCACAAACAATGTTCTACATTGTTTTACTGCATCATTGATATCAAGTTGGGAGCTATAACATTTCAATGAACTTCAAGGCCGACAGAGCTCCTTAAATTACCTCGTTTCACGCCATAAGCTTCAACCAAGGATCGTCTTCAGCGGAGGATGATTATAGTCAAAGTCACAATCTTTCGTGATATTAAGTTGATCCTTTGTCAGGTTTACTCAGGCTAAGCGGAACAATCATCATGGAATTATCTCTGAGCATTGTGCTGTTGGCAATGAGAGAAATCGTTCCTTCGACGGCATTAATAATTTTTTTTTCATATGTATCCTCCTCTAGAAGTGCGAAGCCTCCTCAAGATGAAAAAAAAAATATGGGAACACACTTCTTCGACAGTTTGATTGACCCCACGGATGCTGGCACTGGGCAACCTACGAATTTTATTGAAGTCTCCTGCTGGTTCTAGGGACCAAGCTAGCCTTAGTTGGGTGGCAAATGCGTGCAACTTGCCTCCATTAAGTACTTAACTTCTTCGTCTTCTTGTGGCGCTACAGTCCGGTATGGATCAGGGCCTCAACCAACAATCCTCACCAGCCAGCACGCTCTTTCGCCAGCTGACTCCAGTTGCGCACTCCAAGTTGGTTGAGGTCCTTCTCCACTTGTGTGCGCCACTTTAGTCTAGGTTGTCCTCTGTTGCGTCGTCCCAATGGCTCGGATTCAAAGACTTTTCGTGCTGGAGCAGTGGTGTCCATAAGCTCCACATGGTCTAGCCAACTTAAGCGTTGTATCCGTAGACCGTTGATCAGGCGCATGTCGCTGTACAGTCATTAAATCTCCTCCTCCAGATGCCATCAATTCAAACAGGACCAAAAGTCACACGCAAGACTTTTCTGTCGAAAAGACTAAGATATTTCTCATCCGCCTTTGCTAACGTCCAAGATTCCGCGCCATATAGTAGGACGGGGATGATCAAGCTGTTATATAATGCGAGCTTAGTCCTTCGAGAGAGGGCTTTATTACTCAATGGCTTCTTGAGCCCAAAGAACCAGCGATTATCAAGAGTGATTCTGCGTTTGATTTCATTACTGATGTTGTTGTATTTGCTTACCGCGGAGCCGAGGTTGACGAAGTCCTTGACTACCTTAAATTTTCTGCTACCTAGTGTGACGCTCTGTCTGTTGTGTCTCCTTGATGTGTGTTGTGTATGTTGTGTATCCTTCCTTGATGACAGCAAACTAACTACGTTTTGCCCTCATTTGCCGCCAGGCCCATTTAAGCCGCTTCGGCTTCAATGCAAGCAAACGCCTCATTGACGGCTCGCTGTGCTCGTACAATAACGTCAATGTCATCAGCGTAAGCTAGCAATTGAACTGACTTCTGGAGGATCGTGCCTCTGGTATTGACTTTCGAGTTTCGCACGATCTGCTCGAGGGTGATGTTAAAGAAGTCGCATGACAGTGCGTCGCCTTGTCTGATTTCTTTTTTGATATGAAGGTCTCGGTGAGTTCGTTACCGACCTTGACGGAACAGCGAGAGTTCTCCATCGTCATCCTACACAATCTGATGAGTTTGGTAGGAACGCCAGAACTAGACATGGCACTGTATAACTCATCTCTATGCAGACTGTCATATGTGGCCTTAAAATAGACGAATAGGTGGTGAGTGTCGATTTACACTTCTTGAGACTTTTTCAAGATCTGCCGTAATGTGAAGATCTCGTCTATAGTCGGCTTCCCTGGTCAGAAACCACACTGATAGGGGCCTATCAGGTCATGGACAAACGGTGTCACACGCTCACACAATACAGCAGAGAGGATCTTGTATACGAGATTGAGGAGACTAATCCTTATGGGGTCCACGTATCTAACTGTCTTCTTAATAAACTCTAAAATGGACAAAGACATAAATAATTTTAATTACATTCTTTCCAGACAAATTTGTTTTTACAGTGAATCAGGATATGCAAGTTCAATTGCGCCTGAGGTGATGCTGTGCGCCCATAAATTTTAAAGAGAGTACCTCATGCGTAAGCGTTTTTGTTGGATGGGTATGTTTATATGTCTACTGCGGTTTATTTCGTTTTTCATATGAAAGGCGAATGGCGATAGACATTGTCATAATTTGTTGTAAAGTTTTTTTTATTCTCCCTCACATAAAATTGCTTTCTTCAATAGAATACAAGTTGACACAAACTCTTTAGTTCTTGCAAGACAGCGCACTAGTATTAAAAACTTCCCACTACACTTGTTCACTAACTTTGGACCCAAACCTCACATCAGGTCTATGACACAAGAATATATTCGTCAAAAACTGTTCCCCAATCTGCATGGTACCCACTTTTCCTTCAGGACACAGGCTCATCACAAAACAAATCAAGTTAGACCTCCACTGGTCATCTCTCTCATCAAACCTGTAAACGCTTCCTCTTCAATGCTCCTGTTGAGTGCTCTCAATCTACGAGCAAGGATCACTAAATAAAAAGTGCCCCCAACAACAACAACCACAAGTCATGTTCACTGCTATCGCAACGAATATAGAAACAAAAAACAACAATTCACTCTACCCCACTGCCTTGCAGTCTATTTTCCACAGTCCAAGGAAAGCAAAAACTGCGGGCATCATAAGTGAATAGAAGGTCAAGCACAACTAGAAGCGCACAAAAAACAGCACCAGGGAATGAAGGCAAACGCAGATAGCAGCAAAATAAATAAAACGAGGCCACAAAGGATAAGTCTGAGGCAAGGCAGCAACAAAAAACCCAAAAAGGATTGGGGAAAAAAATAAATTTCTTTAAATTTTACGGATCTCTGAGCGTTGAAATCCTTTTGAATCCAGCCGCTCCGCCGATGAGGAGGACAACAAGCAAAATTCTAAGAACACACAACTTTTTGGCTTTTATTTTTGTGCTGTGTTCGTTTTTAACTTCTCAGATATTCAGATACAAAGTATCTGGCAACTAAGCACGTGGCAGTCAGGGACGATGACACACCAAGAAGAGTTGTCGTCGTCTTATCCAGGGAGCTTAGTTTGTAGTCCTTGCTGGGCGGTGGGATGTCGGGGTGTATTTTGAATAAGTTTCTGGATATTGTTTTTTTTCCAGCTCTTAGCAGGAATGATATTAAGCTGCTTATTGTGGTGACTCTTGAGACTGAAAAGTAAAGAAGAAATGAAGTTTTCTCTACAGTCTGCCGAGGACCCTTGCAGGTGGAGACCGCTTCTTTTGAAAATGTGTTTTGAAGTGGAAATATCACTCTTCGATGTTGTAAAACTGAAGGATGGAGGATGCTGTGCTTGATGGGTCACTTCAGCAGTGTTTGTGCTTGGGCTTAAAGTTGTCTTAAATTACACGGGAAAATGCAGTATTTATAGGGTAGCGAGAAGTCAGTACCTGGTTTGTTCGAATAGAAAGTTTAATTTGATGACGAATATGATTGCCGTCTCAAGGAAGTACATTTTATGATCCACACATAACATTGATCCATTCAAACCAATCCTCGCTTTCTGATAAAATCTGCAACAACTATTGTAATCCATGTCCCCATAACGTGAATTTTCAGAGTGACGGACAGAGTTCTACAATTTAAATTAATTTCGAATGGGTTGACAAAGAAATCCCCAAAATTGAAGGGCAGCTTTCAGAACAAACGAAAATCCTGGTGTAATATTCCGCTAAATACAAAAGTTACTCCGCAGGAAGATAGAGAGCTAAACTTTTTGCATCCCAGAACCCTGTTTTCAGGGAATTTCTAGCCTTAACAAGCAGCTTTTAGTTGTATGACTTTTCTGTAGAAATTAACGTGACTGTATTCAATTATTCGTGGCCTCACTGCAAAGGGAAATTCACTTCAACACACCAGCAGATATTAAAACTTGATTTTTGAAAAACGATTCCTCCATTCAGTATCAATTTTGTTCATTTAAATTTTAGTCATAACTATCTATGAGCCTTTGTCAGTTGGGTAGCTTCACTGCTTTGACGACGTGGTTTATGGGAGATTTTCAGCAAGACTTTGGTCCAAAAGGAATATTTTGGAAACTGAAACGAACAAACAAAAGTGGGTCAATTGGATGGGCACTTTAGGTGGGACAACCGGACTATTCTGGTTATTATGCTTCACAACACGGCTGAAAATTAGAAGACAACCCCCTCCACGTTGTCCAATTCCAAGCGCTGCTTTATGTTTGCTGAAAAGTTTCGACAGTAAGAATTGAATTAAACTTTTGAAAAGCTCACAATAAACAATTTGTTTACGATTCCATTTGAATCTCAACAAATCTCGAATCTCAACAAATCTCTATTTACTGTCAAATGGGGATGTAATGCACTTAGTGGTTAAGTAACAGTCTTGACCGTCTATTTATTTACTTACTTAGTCTTCCCTTTTCTATCGCAATTTAAGAAAAGTGAAGAAAAGTTGAACTTACCTAACTGTACGCAATTCTTTCTTTGCAGTTATTTGGTTAAAACTAAAATTGCGTTAAAAATTTGAATTTCTCTTGGATTGAAGACGACACCCGAATGTCGAATGGTTTTGTAAAGTGTCTTCTTGAACTCCTGACAGTTTCCATGTCGTTTCTATTGCATAAGTTGCTGAATTGTTTGGACTCTTTGTTTGACAACCTTACCAGTGACAGAGTTATTTTTTAAATACAAGTTTCAGAGGCAGCATTGAACGCTTCATAGGTGCAGTTGCCATGGCGTTGTGGACAAAGTGCGACATTCACATGTTGAAGGTCCCAGATACGATCCCTGGATTGAACACCTAGGTTTTTTTCCATCACTACTTCTTTCGAAGCGTAGCCGCAGTAGCGTTGTGGGTACGACGCATACACGCCCAAGACCCAGCATCGTTTTTCGGTTAAACACCTCGAATTTTTTACGGTACCACCTCTTTCAAGTTGCTGACAACACTCAAAGAGTAATAACTGTCTAAGAAAAAGCTTCTTAAACTTCACCGTTCGGAGTCGGCAAAAACCTGTAGGTCCCTTCTACTAGTGAGAGAACAGGAGCGCGAACACCAAGCTAGGCCCTGGTCTCTTTGTGGACTGTCGTGCCAAGAATTATTATTATTATTACTTCTTTCGAGGACTTAAAGCGAAGGCCCCCTTAGGAACTGAAGCGCCGTTTTATATAATAAAAAATGGATGGCGCGACAGTCGATAGAGGGACCAGGGCTAAGCTTGCTCATCAACTACTCATGTTGTGCGCGCTACTGTTCTTTCAAGAGTAGAAGGGACCTACAGTTTTTTACCGACTTCGAACGGCAAAGTTTGAGAAGCATTTGCTTAGACAGTTATTACTCTTTGAGTGTTGTCAGCAACTCGAAAGAGGTTGTGCCATGAAAATATCGAGGTGGTTAACCAGGAATCGACCCTGGATCTTGGGTGTGTGAGCATCGCACTCTACCCACTACGCCACGGCAGCCAGAGTGCGAATCAAATTGGAAGTATTTAAATGAAATATTGGGCGGAAGAAGTTTCAAAACTAACGGCAATAAGAACACTGACATAACCAACTAACAAGAAACCGCACTGCCATTTACTTCTCTGGTCGATGTTGCAGCTTATCCTTCAGGATTTAGTTAAACAGTTCAGAATTTTAACAATCCCGAATCCAACTTGTTTATCAACTATAACATTGCTTTCTGAAAATATAGTAGACTAAGCCTGCCGACAAAGTTTTGCGTGCGATATTTCGTCCTGTATGCTTTGATGGCATCTGGAGGACAAGATTTAATGACGAAGTTTGAGAAGCTTTTGTTTAGACAGTTATTACTCTTTGAGTGTTGTCAGCAACTCGAAAAAGGTTGTGCCATGAAAAATTCTAGGTCTTCAACCAGGAATCGACCCTGAATGGGCTGTACAGCGAAATGCGCCTGGTCAAGCGTTGACGGATACAACGCTTAAGATGGCTAGGCCATGTAGAGTGTATGGATACCACTTCTCCGGCCCGAAAAGTCTTTGAATCCGTGCCATTGGGACAACGCAACAGGGGACGACCTAGACTAAGGTGGCGCACACAATTGGAGAAGGACCTCAAACAACTTGGAGTGCGCAACTGGAGACAGCTGTTGGTTGAGGCCCAGGTCCACCCCGTACTGTAGCGCCACAAGAAGAAGAAAAAGGCTGCCGACATCTCTGTAGAGGTCCCCTCCAATTGCTCTGATTTGCTACGAATGTCTACGAATTTGCCCGAAAAACTACGAAAAAGCATTCCATTAGTCGATTTTTTCGTAGATGAGAGAGCTCATGAGAGAGCAAAACATTTCCCCTCCCTACGAATTTCTGCCAAAGAAAAAACTGTGGGCAGCAGCAGGGCAGCAGATAGCTGTCAAATCGAAAATTAAAAAACCTCTGAAATTTCGTGTGCCTGATGACTGTTTACTAATTTCTACGAAAAGTTGTTTCATAATTTTCGGTAGAGTTACTCTCTTCCAGAGAGATTTTGACCCAAACTACTCAATTACGAGTTTCTGTACAAAAATGGATTGAAACAGATCTAATGTCAAACTTCACACTCAAAACGGCATTGTCTTGGTTCATGGAGACCGTCACGGTTCAACGATCAAAATTTAACCATGTTTTGATGGCTGTTTAATATTTTGGTGTATCTTAAATCTGCCAGAATTTCAAAATAATATTTGATAAAATATAAGCCATCACAGTATTTTATTAGAATGGAGGAGACACATGACAACCACAATTTACTGACCTGTCATCTGTCACACTGCCCAACATAAAAACAAAGCTGTACGACCATTTGCGTCCCGCGCATTAAATTATGTGGAAAAAATGTTAAGTCGTGCAAATTATTTCAAATCTTTATGGCTGAACAGTCGTAAAATTGGGATCACAAAAAAAACTGACATTCTTTGAATCCGACTGTGTGGATGGCAAGGTAGCGTTTGGGATGTTTGACAGATGAAAGAGAGGGTAACTTTTTTAATTATAGAGTTGAAGTTTCTTTTGCAATCCTTTTCCAATGAATTAATCAGACACCATATTGGGCTTGAATTGAAAGTCGAACAGTCTTAAGCTTATAATCAATAAATTTTGTTTCTTTCTTCGCTGATGATGGTTTTTGGTGTAAACTAGGCTCATAGTCCCAGGTCATCGTGAATTATAGTCTTCCATCTTCATTATCAAATGCGCCAGAGTATCCTGATCAACTTTAAGGACACGAGAAAATTGTTGCACACATCTATCATTTTGTTGTGCAGTTCCAGACTTATGAATTTGTGTTTAAATTTGTCACTGCATTATTCAAGTAACAAAAGAATTTTTACAATTAAGAAATGCCTTTAGTTGCCTGCTGTCACTTCATATTTCTAACACAATTCATTTGTTCTTATTTCAAGTCTACTAAATGACAAGGCGCCTAGCAATTAATTAAATTTGAAACACCTGCCAATTTAAATTTGAATCAACATTTCATGATTTTCTTGTTTCATTTTGGGGAAAATAATAAAAAATCTTGGAAAGGCTCTCTAAGAAATCAATTTCTTCATTCCATGCAGAACGTAGTTGTTGCCATCATCTCCAACTGAGCTTTGACTTTTTCCTAAGTGTACTTTTCTCCAACATCAGCCAAATGGTTTTACAAAACTGCTGAATTAACAAAATAACCTGAGAACTTATCACCAATTTCGAAGCAAACTTGCCTCGCCACAGATTCAGCTTACTGTTCGGCTGCTCACTTCTCCCCAGCTTCCGTTCAAGGCCGATAATATCAATATCCTTTTGCAAATGACTCTGCCCAGTCGACCCATCACGCTGCAATCACAACTTAGCACCGACTACGACAGTTCAGACGATGAGAACGTCACGTGACCATGAGCTGAAATGAAATGAAAATGAAAATCTCCGTCATTTCAATAGACGACGTCCTTGTCGTCTTCATCTCCCCACTCTAGATGATTGCACTGAATACACGCAGAAATGTAATTCAACAAGACCCCAAGCACTGCCGTCTAGTTAACTTCGACTGCCTCCACAGCAAGCCATCCCCTTGAAAATTTCATGCACATCTGAATAATATTTCAGCCCCTTGTCGCATAGTGCCAACAGTGCTCGGCCCGGATGCAGACACAGAACGACGGCTAAATTCGCCAGATTTCCTTTTTCGTTTTTATTGGCGAGATTGTAACATATTTTGATGTCCTTACAAAGTGTTGCAGGCACCAGGAAGAAACTTTTCTGAAGGCACCATTAAAACAGGATTTTGGTCTCGACGTCAGTTGGTCCTTTTGCAAAAAAGGATGGAACCGGCCCTTGTCTGTGTGTGTGTGCGTCCGAAGCGGGTCGAAAAACTTGTTTAAGCCGACAGATGATAATTTCCGTGTTCCAGGGGACAGGAACTTTTTCCTCTCTATCCCCCCCCCCCCAAAAAAAAAAAAACTCATTTCAGTTCGATAATTTTTGCTAAATATTCTCCTCTCACTTCCGGCAGCAAAGACAAACTAAACTGTGGAGAACGACAACGGCGACGACGTGGGGCTCCATACGAATGAAGCCCAGGCGCCAGGGACGAGTGCCATAAAGTTGCCTGCTTGTCAGCCAAAACTAATAAAAAAACAAGAGAAAATTCGCTCGTGGGTGACGGCGACAGCGAACGATGGGGTTGTGTGCGAAGGCGGGGTTGGGCTGGCGTTGTCTGGTGTGGGGCAGCAGGGTAGTGGTAATTAAATTTGATTGACTTTGATCTTAAAGTGGAAAAGTGAGAAATTGATATCAAAACTGAGGGGCGGCGACATCGAGAAGCGCTGCTTTGGGGATGTGTTTATTTTAATTACACTTATTGATACATAAGTGGGATGTTGATAGACACAAAGCTATTAGGGGTGATCGTAAAACATCGTTATCGTTGTTGATTTGGCAGGGGCATCAATTTCTTTTGACGCAGGGGAGGCACTTAATGCGTTGCAAAATAACCTTCACTGCACATACTCTGCAGACATTATCAAATTACCCAGCTGCATACCGGGAGGGAATGAAACAGAATATGGTCTTAGCACATGTTACCGCTTGAAGAATGCCCGCCTAATGACGTCTTTTTAACGATTATGGCGCGAGATTGGCGCCACGATTGTCAAAACGAACACAAAATACCACTTAAAAGATAAATATCCACTCGACAGGCCTTTATGAGCATTTTTCATAATTGTATCAACATTTTACACAGTCTTGTCTTTATTTCAATTTTTCTGGTCTGTGTGCTTGTGTTTGCATAACTTTTGCGATTGGCCATGTCTCAGGTTTTCGGCGATAAAAGCTCACTTCCGTCAATTTAACGACGCAACGCGGAAACTACCGCTGCGACGACGTTGACGTCTTAACGATGTTTGTCAAATGAGCTTTGAGCGGCAAGGTGTCGAATGTCATATTTCAAGTGAAAACTCATTTTGATGGGCTTTTTAATTACATTTTCGAGCTCGAGATTTTAGACTTAAGAAGGCTTAAAACTTGTGTGATTTTTAAAGGGAAGAACGAAGATTACCAACACAGAGGTAATCGAGCAGCTCCCTCGTAAGAAGGGACAAACGTACATGAAATTAAGCGCGGAAGCTTTTATCTAGCGATGTTCCTTTAGATGCAAGAGCTTGCGTCAGTAGGAATGGGATAGTTCGAACAACTTGGTATTTACCATTCCTGTTCTAATGTATGAAGACAGACGTTCACGAAATGTTCATGATGCGTGAGATTTGTAGACCTTGCTTGGATTGATGATTCTTGGAGGGAAAGGTTAAACTGCACACTGTGTACTGGCTGTATGTTCCCATACGTTTACAGTTAATCTTGTGGTTCCATTTTGTTGATATAATGATATCGTAATAAAGGGCTTTATATAGTGTGGGTGCGATGCCATAGGATAGACCATAAAGACAATACAAATCGCAGCTTCGGAGTTGAATGTCCCGAGACATTCTTATCTGCGATGACACACATGAGTCGAAAAGAAACTCGGTCAACTCGAGAGGGCGTTCTGTCTTACTCCATTCGTTTTCAGATTATTTTTCAAAAGACCACTTAATCTCAAATACCGCAAAAACTAAAGAGTTTGAAGGCTTAGAAGATATACAAGAAATTTACAATATTCTACTGCTTCCTGTCGCGCATAATCTTTTGACTACTCGATAATAAAATAAATTTGTACAAAAATAAATAAAAATATATAAAGAAAGACTTAAAGACTTAACGTCTAAAGTAATCGTTATATGAAACGTTTATTTTGAGAAAACATATTTCATCAACTGAAAACTTGGCGTGTTCCAGTACTTTCTGCACTTCATTGTGCTTAATTGTGTTTGTCTGTTTATTAAGGAATGGCGTGAAAATCTCCCGGAGAGCGACAAAATTGTCAGAAATGCAGACGTACTGTTAACCAATTGTGTCAATTATATTATATAGCAGTGACTTTGCGTTAACACACTTTTATTATATGTAGTAACACATCACTTAATAAGTCCCTGGTCATTTAGGGGGCGCCAGTAACAAAAAAGAAACAATTGTATTAAATTTATAATAATTGTTAGTGGCGCCCTCTGCACGCCCCGAGATATATTTAGTGATCTGTTATACATTCGGAGCTTTGCTTTTTCTCATATCGTTGTTATTTTGTGAAGGGAGCAACAACAATTGAAACATACATAACCGCTAGCTCTCGTGTTCACTATTGTTGCCCTCACTAACTGTAAGAATAGCTGAAGTATGCCCCTATGAACGGAATAAAGATCATTCTGTGCGCGATCGCCAATGTGACAGTAATGTTTTCTTTTTTAATATTCGCCTTCACCCATAGTTAATAAGTCAAATCTGAAAAGATGTGTCCCTGTACCAAAAATAAACAACACATGCTATCGAGAGTCTGTTCGCGTATTCCAAGAAATGGCTTATTGTCAAGCCAAACACACGCACATATAAAAAATTCAATTGCTTTGATAGAAAACCTCGGTTAAAAGCGATAGGGCGGTGAAATATTTGTCTCTCTCAACAAAGCGTTCATTTGACATAAAACCAATTATTGGCATACTGGATCAGACTTTTGTTGATTTGTATTGTTTCAAACTGTTGTGTTTTGTTTATGTCGGGGACGGAACACACCTATTGTTTTAAAGATTAGGATGGGTTAGAAAAGTTGGTAAAGTGAACAAATTAAAAAATACGCATTGTTGGCACCTAGTAAATTGTGAATTTTATTTAAAAAAAAATAAAAGACAATTCTTTCATGGAACAAAATAAAATTGTTCTGAAAAGTATTACCTATTTCGAGCAATGATCTTTTGCCATCTTTCAGACGGCATCGTAATTCCACGTTAATAAAACTTCTGTTCTTTATCAGCAAATATCTGAATAAGGTAAGACTCGAAATCATATTCATTATTGAAAATTTTACCATTTAACGAGTTTTGCAAAGATCGAAATCAAAGGTAATCAGATAATGCAAATCGGAACTCAGAAGATGTGTGTTGCCTTGCATTGAGAGGGTTGCCTTTTATGTTTCGGGATTAGGGAACAAAATGAAATATTCATCATCGAAAATAGCTTTATTGTTTTTCAGTATATTCTCCATTAAGATCTATACACATTCGCATGCGTTTGAACCATTTGTCGAAGCACTTTTGCCACACTGATTAAGGTATTTTCAAAACATGCATTCTGAACGCATCAACCGCTTCTTCAGGTGTCGAAAAACGTTGACCTCTCATTTTACTTTTTACGTACGGGAATAAAATGAAGTCATTCGGTGCCAAGTCAGGACTACACGGCGGATGACTCATCAAATTGATGTTTGAGTCAAAAATGTTGTTGTTTGAGCCGATGTGTGACAGCTCGCATTGTCGTGGAGAAGAGTGGAACGTCTTCTGCGGTTGGTTTTCCTGATTTCTTGGAAGACAACTGGCAAACAATTGGTTGTGTACCACTCTGAATTGACTGTTCTGTGTTGTTCTAGTGGTACGGTTGCGACAGGTTCAATTTTTCCGTAGAAACAGGCGATCATTTGATTGGAAGTGCTTCGTGCGCGAACAACTTTTGTTGGATTTGGCTCAATTTGAAACACCCATACAGTCGACTGCTGTTTACTTCCGGGATCTTAGGCGTAAATTCATGATTATCACGATGTCCTGCCAACTGTCACGATGTCATAGACGTGTTTCGAAGTACCGCGATCGTATTTTTGAGCATTTCTTTCAACCAATCGACACGAGGCTTTTTTTAAGCGATTGACAAATTGTGTGGGATCCATCACGAAACAAATTCTTTTGACGGTCAAATGTTCATGCAATATTGGATGTATGCAGGTCCCACTAATGCCTAAGGTTGTCCCAATCTCACAATAGGTCCCATGACGATTGTGCAACATCAGTTGATGCACAGCATCAATGGTTTCCGGAACAACAACTGATTTTGGACGACCTTCACGAAATTCGTCTTGGAGTGAACTACGACTTCGGTTGAATTCACCATAATATCGTTAAACACTGCTCCTTGATGGAGCTTCAACGCCAAAAATTGAATTTAGTTTATCGATGCACTGTTGTTGAATTAATCCACGTCGAAAATTGTAAAAAATAATCGCACGAAAATTTTGACGATTTAATTATATTTTGTGGGCGAGATGAATCTTCTAAGTTACTGTAAACAATACAAATAGCGCTCGTATGTCAAAACCTTCTGAGTACGTATAACCTCAAAAATTTCAAACTTTACAATAGAGCTGTTAGTTACCAAATTGCAATATTAGTTTTGCCCAATCCCGCAATATAAAAGGCAACCTTGGTATCATGGTGGAATACAACACCTCTTCGATTTGTCAATTCTGGGCGGTTTCTTTCAACTGCTTTGTTTTATTCTGTCAATTGCTCGTCGTTCGGTTGGGTGGTCAAAACAGACAATTCCTTTGTAATCCAAACCAACTTGATAACATAACTTTCTTTAGATGAATATCAGCTTACAATGTAGTTAGAACTGACTGGTTCATCACGATCTTTTTCGATTAACATTGTTGTAAGCAATTCATTTATCATCCCCGCTTAACAATCGTTTCACAAATGGTACATTTTTTACGTTTCCGTAACATATATCAGATGTTAATGCGTTGTGTCAAATGATTTTCCTTCAGTTCATGAGAAAACTATATATCAAGTTTTCGTACATAGCAAAGTTGTCTTAAGCAATTTTCAATGGATTTATTTTACGTATAAAGCTTCCCAGCAATCTCATGAATTATAACGTCATGATCTGAACCGATTAGTGCTTTGATTTGGTCGTCATCAACTTTAACTGGACGTTCACTGCATTTTTCAACTTGGAGGACAAACTCATCAGAACGAAATTTGGTAAACCAATTTTGATGCTACCATTCTTTTAAAGCTTCGTCACCATTAACAGCACATCCATTTTGGTGAGCTTGTGATTCGTTTTGTTTTCCTTTCTGAAAATAAAGAGGCAAAATATTTTTGTCATATTTTACTTTGTGTTCCACAAGCAAGATTGGTTGCTTTGATTTTCCATTTTGCAACAGCTGATAAAACAAAAACTTTACAACCGATCAAAATCAGTTTTTAATGGTTGACGATTGAAGTATCAATTATCAACTAGCAATTTGTATTTGACATTTCGATTACGCCGGCAAACCTACAAATTAGCATAAATTATCTGTAAGTGAAATCCACAATATCTTGATTGCCAACCGAATAACTTGAGCTCACGTTCTTTGTAAGTAGTCCTCAAATTTATTACAAATAAAAAGACTCTGTTCAATTGAAGTTTCGCGTCAGGAGTTTGGAATGCTCTTTTAAAAGCTGTGTTTTCGTGTTTTGTGATATAAGGTATTTCAATTTCATTCCAAATAAGTTATCAACAATTCTTTAACTATTTTATACCATTCGAGTTTATTTCCAATAGTTTGAATGTTAATTAAGCTGGGTAGATGTTATCTTCTGCAATTGAAACTTTTGGCGACAGATACATGTACTGACTGCCAGTTGAATTATTTCTGAAAATTATAAAATACATTTAAATTTATTTAGGAATAGAATAATAATTTAATTTTGCCCAAATTCGCACGTTAAGCGAAAAAGTTACTTCGCAGGCATTCCACACACTACCTTACCTTGCTCACTTTCGTTCACTTAGAAACACTTGTTTCGTGTACAGTTTAAATCTTTAAAATTGTTTAAACGTTCTGACGTTTTGATGTTTTCACGTTTTTCCACATTTTTTGTAGCGCAGAATAGAAGCAAAGTGGCCGCCGCGGCGTAGTGGGTTGAGTGCGACGCTCACACGCCGAAGGGTCTAGGTTCCATTCCCGGCTGAACACCTCCAATTTTTCACAGTACCATCTCTTTCGATCCGCTAACAACACTCAAAGAGTAATAACTGTCTAAGAAAGCTTCTCCAACTTCGCCGTTCGTAACAGTAGCGTGCACAACATGAGTAGCTGATGAGCACGTGAGGCCCTGGTTCCCCCGAGGACTGTCGCGCCAACACTTATTATTTTTATTTAAATAGAAGCAGGCATTCAGTTGTATTTCGTACAGAGTGACATATGTTAGGTTAGTCAATTGTGGTCATCGTATTTCTTTTCCATTGAAATAAAATACAGTGACAGTTTATGTTTACTTTGTCATTTGTCCAAATTCTAATAGAACTTAAACACATAAAAAGTTACGATCGTCAGGATACCATACAATTTTGAGAATGAAATCATGTAAGTCTCAGGAGCTGTAGGTAATGCAGTTTTCATTGTGGCGGTTGACATTGAATGTATTTAAAACACGTTTTTCTTCTTTATGTTTTAAAAAATATAAGATCTTTAGAATGGCATATCGCCAGAACTTAATTTTATTTATTTAATAATTTTTGCAGTGAGTGTTTAAGCTAAATCTCTTAAATGATCCGTTAAAATTGAAAACATAAAATCTGTACGACAAGGATATTCTGTGTTTTTCCTGTCAATTAAGGAAAAGCGTTGGCTAAAAAATAGTTTCCTAATCTTATGAAACAATGTGTTCTGCGTTGAAATACATTTAAATCACTTTGACCGTGCAATCGGTGCCACAAAGCTTCGCGTCTGAAGTTGTTGTTCGGATAAGGGGCTTTGTTTTTCATTTGCACTTCTAAAATGGAAGCTAAAAGCGTCTTCAACTCCCTTAGAGATCATTTAGCATAAAGAACTTTGTTGTCGCGCAGTGCAAAATGTAGATCCATGTTAACAAAGATTTCATTTATTGCAGTCAAATCTAATCATTATTCCCAAAAAGCTATTTTTTTCTATTCACGGGATCCCTATAAGACTTCTTTACATTATTGTAAAAACCGCATTGCATAGGCTTTTATCTACGAAGAAAGGTCAGGGATAGTAAATTTGTTTCCCCCATCGATTACTTTCAACAAAGTCAGGCACGCCTGAGCGACTAAATAATAAATCATCCTGAAATACCCTTGTCTGCACAAACCTCATTCAATGCTGCCGAGCGTGTTAAGTTTCTCTGTTCATAGTTTTCCAGTTAATTTTTGAAAGTGCTGTGGAAGGCAGAGGCTTTCACGTGTATGCAAAAATTCCATCGCATCAACAACTTAGCAAAACTATAGGAATATATGTGGGATTTGCAGAGGCCGACATTCTTGGCAGGATGCGCTCCTTGCTTGTTCTTACGCTCATTATCCTCATTAGCGTTGTTGCCTTCAAATGATGCGGACGATGTCCCGCAGTGCAGATGAGTTAATTTTCTTCGACAATGGCTTGAGAAGTCAAAAGTTGCAAAGGGCACTGTGGCGTATGTGGAATATTTTGCAGCAACTGTGAAAATTATTTAACTCTTAATAGAAAGTTTGACAGCCATACATCCCTATGCTAGATCAACTTCAAAACAGTGACAGACTAAAAAAATAAGACACCTTTCTCCCACTAAATTCCTTCAGAGTGCACTTTCTTTAGGAAGCCTCACCATTCTGCCTCAAAATTCCTCCACCATCCCCAAATAAACAATCAAATATCCTAAATAATTCCATATTTTCGGACTCCCTCATTCAATCCGTTCAATTCCGCTGGCACGTTATCTCTATTGAAATATGACATTTATTGGGCGCACATTTATTAAACCGACGGACCAGCAGAATCTGCACAGAATGCCTCCGCCAGGGCCAGCAGCCCTGCCAGGAACTCTTTATCTCTGCCGAAACAAAATTTATATCCCACATCCTCCCGTCATTCGCTCGAAGAATAGAGTGAGCAAGGCTGCTTACCTTTTTTTCTTGTTTTGTTTTCTTTCAAATTTATGCGAACCGCTTGCCCACCCCCTGCTCACAATGACCCAGGCGAGCTTTAGGGACTCATTCATCGATAAGCCGCAACCCGTATGCTGCTCTCCGGAGTGCGAAAGCGGAATACCAATCACCCACCGTCGAGATATGCGATGATATCCTCTTCTCACGCATCAAACTCTAATAAATTACTGCACGTCGACGACGCTTGAGGGTGCGTAGTTGCTTCGGGCTTTTCCTCTTCAGTGTCCCGACTCACCCCTCAGTTTCTATTCTCTTGCGTGTAGTTAGCTTTTGATCAAGTCTCTGGATTGAGCCAAGAAGGAGTCCCAAGGCAGGGCAAGGAAAAAAATCAATTTGCACGGGATTCGGGAGAGCAAGTGAATCCCGAACCTGATGTGAATACGTGCCAATGGAATATCTGTTGATTTTATTCGAGGTACAATATTTTTCTAGGGCCCGTACTTTGTTTTGGATTTTATGACTTTTTAATGACATGAGGAGAACGGCACGCCGGGACCTTATCTGGTATGCAGCACGTGGATTGCCTGATTTGGATCTTTGAGCTCCTGTACACGTGACACCGCTCACTTTGGAGTCTTGCTCCATTAAGCTGGCTGGATGGGTTCACGATTTTTGAAATCGCCAACTGAACAGCTTGTCGTTGCCTAATCTTGTCATTCACGTCATGTGAGTTGGGTATTCCCAGTCATCCACTAGTCTACTCCTTGCGGGCAAATGTGAGTTGGAGTCAGGATGGTTGGAGGAACTACTGCCATGGCAGGCCGGTTGCTTTGAAATGTTTTGTTCTCTGTCTGCTGACAGTTGTGTAACATTGTTCTCGTCGGCTCGAGCATGACGGGGGTGCAAATGGGGTGTAGTTCCTGTCAAGTTGACTATCAAAGAGCCGGGCATACGGGTTGAAGGTTCCCGATACCAACGGCCACCACACCCAGCGCTGGGGTGAAAGAGAACAAGTCTCATGGATCATTTGTAGATAGAATATGTCAGCTGCTGTGGTCCATGCCCTCATCTATTACTCACATGCCTCACGAGGGTGGGCTCTGTGCGGTGAGGTGGCGTGCTGGAGGAAACATCTCGTCGGAAGCGATGAGGTTTTTGCTTATTTTTTCTGCACAAGGACTTCTCTCCATCCAACATGACAGGATCTCAGTTGCAAAGCGTTTTCCTTGGCGGAATGAAAACGGTTCGCAGTCTCTGCTGTTGTTGCTGAGCTGGTTTTCAGGGCGAAAGGACGCCAAAAGGGGGAAAAGAAAAAAACCGTCGTACCTGCGCGAGAGGTATTGTTTAACTCTGTCAAGTGGCGGTGACGTTGGTAGTGGTTGCGGTTGGAGGGGTTTTGTTGCCTCATTTTCCATAACAAGGCTATCGAGCGTGTCTAAAACCTGTGCTTCCTGTTTGCTCTCGTGCTTACTTTGGACGCGGGGTTCAGGATGTGACGGAGCTTGACGGTATTTTTTCGATTTTTGTTTTGTTTTGCTTTTTCCTATTTGACGGGCGGTTTTCAAAGAAGTATGTTGGGGGTGCAGCTGTGTGCTTTGAGACCGCCTTAATAGTTAAATCTGTGAGGGCATGTGGTATTTAAATGAATCGCTGTGCACGGGAATGGAGCAGAAACGTGCTTTTAAAGGATTTAAGGTGACTTTGTAAGGAGATTCCAATGAAAAATGGCTTCGTTTCAATCTACCGAGGTACGGCTGCTTGCGTGTGTCGAAAAAACAACCAAGGGGTGTTTAGTTGACAGTCTGTGGATGCGAACAGGTTGTTGTTTATGTACATTTTATCAATGATAAGATCGCAACAGGCCCTTCGGGTCAATAGGATTTGGCCGCTGTACAAGCTCTTTAAGACAGTGACGCAGACGTCATATGCGAATAGGTCCGATAGAAATTTGCGCCTTCTTGTTGCTATAGTTGATTGCAAGGATTCCATCGAAATCGGACATTTATTGCGTTGTCTTGAGTAGCCTAGTTGAAAACCGTCATAGTGAAGAGTGTGCTGAATGTGTCGAAAGACCGTTTTTATAGTCGTGGCTCCAGGTCCATATGTGGGCGATAATGTGTGCATTAAACTACAGAGTTCAATGACAACTTGATATCCAACGGTATAGAAGGACTGCTGAAGTTATTTCTAACGTTGTTACATTTCAAGATGGCAGCCTAATGACAGAGCTTGCGGCATTCGTGGAACTTGATGGCAAAGCTTGCAGGCTTCAGTTAGATTGTAGTTTTATATGACTTCGTCTCATCAAAGTCCTTAGAATTAAAATCGAATGCAGCTGAATATGAAAAATGGTGATGCATTGTGTTTTTTTTTCATGCGGGCATACGAATTGTGGCGCCATGAGAGGCCGCCGTGGCGTAGTGGGTAGAGTGGGACGCTCACACGCCGAAGGGTGTATGGTCGATTCCCAGCTCAACACCAATTTTTCGAATTTTTCACGGCACCACCTCTTTCGAGCTGCTGGCAACAATCAAAGAGTAATAACTGTCTAAGAAAGCTTCCCAAATTTTGCCGTTCGGAGTTGGTAAAAACCTGTAGGTCCCTTCTACTCGTGGGAGAACAGTAGCGCGCACAACACGAGCAGTTGATGAGCAAGCTAGGCCTTGGTCCCCCTTTGGACGGTAGCGCCAACAATTTATTATTATTATACGAATTGTACACGGCGATGTTATGTTCATGACTTGAAATAGAAAAACTTCTGCCACTAAGATTTATTTTTAGGTCGACGGAACAAGAACCTTATTCATTCTGAATCATTACAATTTTCACCCATCCGCATGTTCCACTAAATTGGCCGCGGTTATAAAGCACGCCCTCCAGGTCCCTCGATCCTTCACAATCGACTCTAAATTCGAATAGAAAATTGTGTTCTAAGGAGCCAAGCGAGCTCATGGATTTGATTCAAACACCTCGTCCTGGGTCTGCCGATAAGATGCCTATGTGATGGAATTTCATCTGAGGCACGCCTCGGAAGTTGTGATGAAGGGGACATCCGAACCATGTGCATAAAACATGTCAATGTTGAGCAGCTTCTTCTTGGGACGGTCTTTTCCGTCCGAAAAATTAGGTGTTCAACATTGGGTTCCCCACGCATCTTCGCGTTCCTCTGTCAATAACTGCGAGTAACCCCCGCAACGACATACAGAAGTCTCATCTCAGCAGCTAGCACTTGAAATCTCATTTATTCGGTCATTCCTGTATGTTGTATGAAGCCTAAAAGAATGCAGTAAGAGGAGGTGTATACCGGAGACTTCGAACCTGCATAAGAAGGGTTCTTGTTTCGTATGATGGAGTATCTATTAAATAAGTGAATGGAGAAATTACAGATCAAAACGCTGAACAATCTTATGGGCCTTGAGTTATCAGATTGTTATTATATTAGATCCCATTCAAACTCACTTAAACTACGTCTGTGTTACCAGAAGTTTGAAAGAGTGCGTCTAAGTAACGATAGCCCCTTTGCCACATAAAGTTCAATAAGGACTTACAACCTTTGAATTTCATTTGCAAATCCACTCCTTGGCTAATCATCAAACTGTCGCTGTCAATTTATTTAGTTGATTAATCAGGCAACGTCTCCAAATTGTAAAAATGTTTGCATCGAAATTCGAAGTCAGTTACTGTGACTTTAAGGAGGTTGACTTAGATGTGACATTAAGAACGTTGACTCAATTTTTCGATCTGTACACTTGCCATCCATATATTTGTTGCCTGTTGCTGCCATGTTAATGAAGCAACAGGTTGGTCGAAGCGTCGAAAATATCGATGCCAAGCGTAAGTAAACGATGGGACACAGTCAGTTCTAAAGTGTTGTTGAATAATCCATGGTTCAGACCACATTTATAAGTAGCTTCATCAAGAGCACTGAATTAATTTCAAGCAAGCTCAAGCGTTTTTTAGACAAGGCGACCCACTGTCATGTGACTTCTTTAATATCATCATCGAGAAGATCGTGCGTATCTCACAAGTCAACACCAGAGGCACGATCTTCCAGAAGTCAGTTCAATTGCTAGCTCACGCCGATGATATTGACGTTATTGGACTATCACAGCGAGCTGTCAATGACGCGTTTGCTGGCAATGAAGCGGAAGCGGCTAAAATGGGTCTGGCGGTAAATGAGGGCAAAACTAAGTACATGCTGTCATCAAGGAAGGACACACAACATCGACGTCTCGGACGGAGCGTCACACTAGGCAGCAGAAATTTCGAGGTAGTCAAGGACTTCGTCTATCTCGGCTCGGCGGTAAATAGGGACAACAACACCAGTACCGAAATCAAACGCAGAATCACTCTTGCCAATCGCTGTTTCTTTGGGCTCCAGAGACAATTAATTAATAAAGCCCTCCCTCGAAGGATTGAGCTCGCTTTATATAACAGCTTGATCATCCCCGTCCTACTATATGGTGCGGAATCTTGGACGTTAGCAAAGGCGGATGAGGAAGCCCTTATTCTCTTCGAGAGAAAAGTTCTGCGTGCGATTTTTGGTCCTGTTTGCGTTGATGGCATCTTTAGGAGAAGATTTAATGACGAACTCTATGGGCTGTATAGCGACATGCGCCTGGTCAAGCGTCTACGGAGATGCTTAAGATGGCTAGGCCATGTAGGCGTATGGACATCACTGCTCCGACCCAAAAAGTCTTTGAATCCGAACCATTGGGACAACGCAACAGAGGACGACCTCAAGAGAAGGACCTCAACCAACTTGGAGTTCGAAACTGGAGACAGCTGGCGATAGAATGTGCTGGCTGGAGAGGCATGTTGGTTGAGGCCCAGGCCGACCCCGGACTGTAGCGCCACAAGAAGAAGAAGAGACTCGAGCTGACAAAAGAATTAAAGTTGGTGAACAATCTGAACTGACGAACATTCTCTGATATCCTTCTGGAGAAGATGAGCCGAGACGATGGATTTCATCGCAAAATCATTTTCAGTGACTAACCTTTCTTTTGGTTCAATGCAATGTGTGCGTTTATATGTGATATATGCATTGGACGATGCGATAGTCCACAAGGCCTACCTGTCTCATCAAAATTCGTTTTGTGGGAATACGAGCTGTCAAGTTTGAGAAGCTTCTTCATATACATTTACTACCCTTTGGGTATAGTCAGCAGCTCGAAAGAGGTGGTGCCGTGACAAATGCGAGGTGTTCATTCTGGGAATTGAACCTGTTACCTTAAGCATGTGAGTGTCACACACTACCCTTTACGCTACAGGGGCCGCAAATGCGTAATTGATCGGATGAAAATTAATTGCTCCATGAATCACCACTTTATATACAAAAAAAAAACACTATTTGCTGTTGGCGTTACTGGGTCATAATTTTCGACTCTACCGTAACTGCGAATAGTTAAGGTTTTCGGCCCATGAATACCGATTATTTTTTACCCCAATTGAAAGATATGGACTTGGACAACATGCGGTTTTAACAAAATAATAGCACAGGCTCCACAGCACTTATTCAAATCCATTGACTAAAGAGCAAATATGGTGACCGTCTTTTTCCAGCAAATTGACTGATCGATTGAGGAGCATTTCGGTGCGGGTTTACAACCCACAATTTTTTGTGGGGCTCGAATAAGATATTAGTTTCAGCCAACAGGCCAATAAGCTAAGAAGTCTTTAGACCCAAAATTTAACTCGAAATAGCGGCCGATTTGGCGGAACTGTGTGATAGATTCCAACTAATTGTCTCTGCTATGGATGCTATGGACGATGGCTGTATGAACAAAATCAACTTTCATTCACAAATGTTTTGATTGTACTTCAAGCAATGATTTTGAAATATATCAAAAGGTTTGCATTCTATTAAAAACAAGAGCTATCAAATCATTATTGGAAACCCCTTGCCGTCCATGGAGAGAAACATTTAAATAATTCGAAGAAAAACTCCTCAACCTCATTTTTCACAGAACACTCCAATTAACCACGCAATTATATTTGTGGTCCGCCAATATACCACAGGTTCACGCACTTTATACACGCCTGTAGCCAAATTAACACAACCGCTATCTGACATCCCAAAGAACATCGGGGACAGTTTCATTGTACCGCCACCATCGACAAACCGAGGGAACATTCGTTATCGTTTTATTTCATCTCCCATCGTTTCCGCATTAATTTTTTTAACAGAAATCCCGCCACTGGCCATTGCAGGCCAGAGCGTAATGCAATTCGAAGCTATAAGTCGCACATTCGCTACAGGCCGACGTTGCGTTAATAAAAATCATGCAACCACACCGGCACGGTCCTTATTCACTTTCCAGCAGGACCTCGCCCTGCTTGTTTTATGCATCGGGAATTCATTTCGGAATTCATATTTCGTATTTAAATTTCACTCGTGTTCGGCCGACTGTTGTCGATGCGTTTTTGTTGTTGTTTTATATTTGTATCCATTAGCAATGCAAATTGTGTATCGAATCCTCTTGCATCCGTGCTGCTCCATGATCCATGAGGAGAGTGTGCGAAATGTATGATGAATTACCCCCGACGAAGGACTGGTATTCGAATCTCCTCAGAGTTCGAATGGAATCAAGAGGGAAACATGTTCTCGGTATTTCCCGAATTATTAGCAAGCATCGATGGGATATTCTTCTGGGAGGAATGCCAATTTTAATTTATACCTGCTAAAGAATGAAAATCGCAAATTATGAATTCGGGTATTTAAAAAAATTATTCCCCGAAAAATAATAAATCCCTGTGCGAAGTCGAAGGAGTAGAAGTGTTTCGGGGATTCTTAGTAATCCCTCTGGGGTTCGCGTCTAAAATCGTTTACCCACAGCGCTCAGTGGGATATTAAATTTCCCTAGAAATTTATTGAAATGCGACAGAGAATTTTGCTGTTGACAGTTTTGGTGATTTTTTGTCTCATAATTTGCATAAGTTCCAAAATTAAGTCGTCAGGGGCTCGGTTCGTGGCTTAAGTAACTAAGCCTAAAGACGTCGACTGGGATTTGAAAAAAATCAATTAGGAATTAACGTGTTTAAATATGGCATTCTGTTGTCGTGACATTTGACAGTTTCTGGAGAAAAGCCACATGTGCCGCGTTTGATGCAGATGACTACAAAGCGCGGCAATAGTAGATTTTGTGTTCAAATTGCCAGCTAATAAAATGCGGACACAAACTCGAAGAGAAGTTTTTCAAGGAGAGTGAGTGAGTTGAATGACATTAAAATGCGTTGTGTGTAGGGTATATACGAAATTTAAAATTCTTTTTTTAAAAAAGTAGCCTACTTACACTTACATTGCCTACTACAGCATGCTTTATATATAAAAGTATAAAATTTGAAGGATTATTTGGATTAGGCACAGGAAGTCAAAAATCAACATAGAAATCCTCTGTTTATCGTTAACATTTTGATGTAAACACTTAGCCGAAGTGAAAGGATATTGCCCCTCTCCGTAACCTCTCTGTTTAGGTAAAAATATTTTCCATTTCCATTGCAATTTCAGAAGAATGTTTAAGAATTTTCAAGAAATTAATAATTCTCTTGTTCAGGCTTTTTTTAACTCTATAAAAAATGTGCTTGCTCCCAGATATTTATTTATTTATTTATTTTTTTCATTATTTCATAAAACAATTCATATAATGATTTAAATATAGTTTACAATATGCATAAATAGGGTATTTACAATTGAAATAATGTTTATGACATTTGATAATTTTATACAGTTGGTAATAAAAATAGTGTTAAATGTCTCCTCTTAGGCTGAGATACTAAAACTAATCAATTAGTTTGGGGTAAGCCATGCATAGCTTGACAAAGAAAAAACTAAATTTAAAAGGTTAAAATTTACAGAAGAAGTGCGAAAGACAGAAGTAGTTCATTATACTTTAGAGTACATTCATTATACTTTACTTTTTCGTTACCTTGCATCAGAATGCCAGAGAAAGACAGTTCTAAGTCAGAGTAATTTAAATTGAATAGCCAATTTCTTAAATGCTTTTCAAAACTTCGAGAGTCACCTAAAGATCTTATAAAACTGGAAGTTTTGCGGTATTTTGGAACAGGTACAACAAAAGAAGTATTCGAACGTAGTCCAAAGTTTGAAATTATTTTCAAATTGCGGTGACCTGATCTCGCAAAAAACACTTTTAATACCTTATAACAATAAAGATGTCTAATGGGAAGAATTTTTGAACTAAGAAATAGCGGATGACATGGATGATGATGGCTTTTGTTAAAAATTTTTCTTATACACTTTTCTTGTATAAGTAATAAGGGATGTATTTTATTCACAAAAGTTCCACCGTAACATGTTATACCATATTACAATCTTGAATGGAAGATTTGGTTTAAGTGTGATTTCTCTTTGGAAACATAATTATTTGCATTTTTTCTTAGTATTCTAATGCCTTAATAAACACTCTGCTACAAGATACTGGCTTCCTCAAGATACCTTGCAATAAAATTGTCAAACAATTTGAAGTCATTTTTCACATATAAGGTTTCTGCACATTTTGACCAACTTTCCGGCAATTTGTGAATACCACGCCAAGAACATTGTTCGTCTTTTAAAGCAAACCAATCAGACACCCAATTTTCGAACTCCACGTAGGAATCAAAGTGCTGCTCAGCCAATGCGTGTCCCATCGATAAAAACAAATGGTAGTCGGAAGGAGCCAAGTCTGGTGAATACGGCGGGTGGGGTTGCTGCTCCCAGCCATGTGTCTTGATTGTATCTTGAACCGGCTTTGCTTTGTGTGCAGGTGCATGGTCATGGAGCAAAATTACATTGCCGTGTCTTCTGGCCCATTCTGGTCGTTTCTGGATCAATGCATGGGTCAAATTGATCATTTGTTGTCGGTAGCGATCAGTATTAACGGTTTCACCGGGTTTTAGGAGCTCGTGGTACAGCACACCTTTCTGGTCCCACCAAACACACAGCATTGTCTTCTTGCCGAATCGATTTTTGCAGTCGATGTTGATGGTTGTCCCAGTTTAAACTATGACTTTTTTCGCTTAGGATTCTTAGAATAAATCCATTTTTCATCGCCAGTAACAATCCGAAGCAAAACCAATTTTCTTTCGTGTCTTTGAAGCAAAATTTCACAAGTTTTTTTTTCGGTTTTCCATCTGTCTTTCATTAAATTCATGTGGCACCCACTTTCCGCATTTTTGGATCTTTCCCATAACTTCTAAATGGTCAGAAATTGTTTGTTGTGCAACATTTGACATTGCTGCCATTTGCTTTTGACTCAAAGTGTCATCTCCATCCAATATTGTTTGCAATTCGGTGTCTTCAAACTTTTTTGGTGGTCTTCCACGTTCTTGATTTCTCATATCAAAGTCATTATTTGTGAACCGTTGAAACCATCTTTTGCGTGTTGCTTCTGATAGAGCACGATCACCATATGCCTTGACAAGCATTCGATGCGACTTTGCAGCACTTTTCTTCAAATGAAAACAAAAAATTAATGCTTTCCGCAAATTATCACTTTCTGGTACAAAATTCGACATTTTTAATGCGATGAAAAAATATGATGTTGTCTGTTCAATGACTTGATGTATACTTAATATTTTTCACAGATGTCAAAGCAAAGAAACAAGAAAAAATAAGGGCTCGTTCACAACATATGTTCCCTATCGAGACATTTGTATCTTGACGCTCACTTCATACCGGTATTACTGGTAAAGCTTCAAAAAAAAAAACTTTTCCTCTTTCTATGCAAAATACCCATGTATTGCCGCCTTGAGTTCTTCATTATCTGAAAATCTTTTTCCATTTCCGGGAACAGGAAATAATTACTACGGGCAAGGTCTTTACTTTAGGGTGATGTTAGATTTCTTCGAAACCACAAACTCGCGCAGCAGCCTTGAAAACTCGTGCCGTGTGAACAGCAGCGTTGTCAATAAGAAGCAAC
The DNA here is from genome assembly GCA_955652365.1 of Eristalinus aeneus. Taxonomy (NCBI): domain Eukaryota; kingdom Metazoa; phylum Arthropoda; class Insecta; order Diptera; family Syrphidae; genus Eristalinus; species Eristalinus aeneus. The sequence goes on from OY019132.1 coordinate 79,244,561, forward strand.
ACACCCGCTGTGAGTTTACCCCGTCTTTTCTTTTTAATTTCCTCCCGCAAATTGTGGATGTGACGTTCATTTAACCGTTTTCTTTTTTGTACTCAATGAGCAAGATTCTCTTTGAGTCCCAAAAAACTGTGGCTTTGAACTTCCCTTAGACGGAGTGACTTTGAACTACATCGGGTGCCTGTTTATTTTTTATGCCACTGCATGGACTCTTGTTTGCTTTCAGGGACATAGTGGTGAAACCATGTTTCGTTCCCAGTAACAATTTGATCCATAACACCGTTCGCGTTGTCGCTACACATCTCCAAAAGTTCTCTGCAGCATGCGATTCTCACTTTTTTCTGAGGCGCTGTGAGCATTTGTGGCACCTACCTTTCACAGACCTTTGAAAGATTCAGATGGTCATGAAGAATGGTGTGAATGGTACCAGTTGAAAGCTTGGTGAACTCTGCCATCATTTTCACCTTTGATTCACCTTTGATGCATTCTCCCGTACAAACAGTAGCCGTGGCACCGGAGTGGGGGACGTCTTCAATGCTTTCTCTGCCTCTCTTGAACTCACTTGACCACTTTTGCACAGTTGATAATGAAGGTGCGGAACCCTGGTAAACAGCCACCATTTTTTTCTGTATACCGGGGTTCCGCACCTTCATTCTGCTTAACTATAGATGAAACGCGAGTTAATAATCACATTTATATGAAATTTTACATGAATGCACTAAAATAATACTACTTGATGAATAAGTAAATTTTTATGTATAACCACAGCTTCACCCCGATACTGAGAATGAATTGAAGGCCCGTCGAGAGTACGTGCATTACGTTCTTATGACGGGCCTTCAATATATTCTCGGTGTCGGGGTGAAGCTGTGGTTATACATATAAATTACGGGTGCATTTTTTATACCACAAATATTTAATTTTGCTTCACCTCGCCAACAAAATTTTTAAAATGCGCTTTTGTCATGCTAGTGCACGACCTGTCGACCATTTAATGCATACGCGCAACAATTCAAATCTATTTCGCATTGGGCAGCATTCTGACATCCGCCTCATGTGAATTTTCCTGTGCTTTGCTTTATTATTTTAAAATTCTGAATGAATGGTAGAGGGAAATGTGTTGTTCATAAACAGGAGTCACTCCGTAAAACTCAACTCTATTTTTTAGAGATAGGTCTGAACTGAAACACATCTAGCATTAAGATTAAACTCAATTTGGTTTCGTGTCTCCGGGCAGTTAAGCAGTTGGAATTTTGGGATTTTGTCCTTTGGGAATACAACAAGATCCACAGGGTCTTAACTTTGAGTGCAAGCTTCGGAGTCTGATGTTTTGAGAAGATTTCAGACATTGAAGTGCTAAAAAGACACATACGCGAGGGCTACCAATTCATAGACAATGGTGGACTTCGGGACTGTCTCTGCTCTGCGAATTTGTTCTCCAATTTAAGTAATCAAAACTCGGGGAGTGTCGTTTGAGTGTAAATGGATACGGAACACTCCCTAGTCGTTCTTATAACTGGTCTGCCAGATACCTTATCATGTTGATTCATCATTTTAGCCTTAAGTCTAGGCGACGAATTTGACATACATATTTCTACAGTTTTTATTGGGGCACGTCCTTTTTGTCATTCCCCCACAAAATCCTTTCACTTTGAATATTGTCTTCGCGCTTCAGGTCAATTTGCTGATGATTGCACTTCTGTCACGAAATCGCAATAATTTCCCCCCGCTCGGTAGTCCTCATCACGCTAGTGACTCTACGGAAATTTTCCGTGAATCACAACCTCGCCGAGATTCTATCGAATGAATCACACTCTGTTCGGTGGCAAATAAATATTTCATCGAATCAATTACCCCGACCACACAGCGCTGGGTGTATGTCATCATCATTATCAGCTCCGCCGGCATCGCTCACTGGTTCCTTGTCGTTTGACACATTTCATTAAACTAAGAGGAACGGATTCAAGTACTGCTGCTGTATGGTGGCCCATCTTAGTGTGTCTGGGAACAACGCCATTACTGAAGGGACACATTATAAATTGAATACTGGCGAGGAACAAACAAAAATAAATGCAAACAAAAACTGACGAAGATGAAAGAATTCAGCACTGTCTCCTTTTCTTGTCGCCTTCATGTCCTTTCAGCAGAAAGTAAAAGACGGATTATGAAATAAGAGAAAGAAAACAAAAGGAGAAATCCATTTAATAATTTCTTTCCCACCACGTGCCGGTGCCCCACTATACGCGCTTCGCTCCCTCGCATTCGGAGCTGCTTTAGTTATCGTGTGATGGTAATGGGAAACTGATGTTTCTCGTTTCTCCCGGTGAAACTGTGGTAATCCGGCAGGGTTGCAGTGTCCCCCTCTTTAAGCTTTTCAGGATGTTCTTTATTAATTTTTTGTTTTCCGAGCAGTCTTGCTTGAAGAAAATGAAATGTATTTCCTTTTTGGGATTTAATTAAAAAAATAATTTTTTTGTTCCCTTTTGTTCTCGTGGTGGTTGTAGTACCTACTTGATTATAATGAGGTTTGAGTGTTGACCTGTTGGAAGGAGTGGAGGGGACAGAAAAGTCTTCGAAAGGAATTTGATACGTACACGTGTCTGATGGGAAAAAGGGACTAATGAGTTGCTGGAGAACTGGCAACATCCGAAGATGTAATTAAAGGCAGGCTTTCGGATGCAGTATCCTTGTGTCAGACGTGGGCCTAGTTTTCCCTCTTTTCGAAATCCATTTTGTCTGTACTTAGCATTTATTCAAATATCACAAAATAAGGGAAAAACAATTAATGAGTAACAAAAGTGGGCAACGTTTTCATGAAAGTAAAGGCTGGAATTAATCCAAGACACGAACTAAGCGAAGGCTCAAATTGAGCGAAGGCTCGTTAGTTCTACGAATATAATAGTGGAATGCATGCAACTTATCCATAAACTTGAAATTGGACTCAAACCATTGATATATCCAAAAACCACACGATCTTACGTCGGAGCAGAAAAACTAGAATCGAAATAGCGAAGTTGCTCCGCTTCCCCGAAAGGGATCAGTCTTAAAAATTGTTTTATTTCTGGCAGAAATCAATAAGGAAGGAGATACCATATAGGCAGTTCACACGTATTCTCATTTACAAACAAAAAAAAAAAATTATGTCTGTGAATCAGTTGTTCAGGAGGGGAAATGTTATAAAAAACGCTGTCAAAATGAATTCAAGGGCGGGAGACGAGGGAGTTGACTGTCTCCCTATTGGTCTCTGATTTCTGGTGAGTCGCCATTTGTTAACATGCCGAGAGGTCTTTTCAAAATATACAATTTTGGACGGCCACCTAAAAGTAGACAGCTTAAATGGTGACTGTTTGGACAGCCCTAGCAGTCGATGGTTACTTTTCGCTCATATTTTTGGACCATTGGTAGCGTTAACATAAATGTGTCTGTATACCTTTAACCTGTCTTTATTCTGTCGAATAAAGCGATCATTTCAACAAAACTCGACGCCTTTTCACAAAGCGCGTATGAAAATTAAAAAACAATGTTCCACATTTCATTCTTTCGACACAATTTATTGCAAGTTTGTTGGCTTTCTTCGTGCTGGATATTTTAAAAGCGGAGAGTGGTACATACAAAATCGAAAATTGAAACCACTTGCATACTGTGTGCGATTCTTTTTTCGGTCGTCATAAGTCATTATTTATTTTTATATTATTTTTTACTTTCGCCCATCATAATTTATAAAAAGATAAACAATAAAATCATCTTCAAAGGTCCTTGTGTACGTATTGAGTGGTGCAGTAGCACACAATGGTCTAGTTTCCTCAGTAACAACTTGTTTTCTGCATCTTTTTAAAAAGACCTTAACTTGTTTGTTGACTCCGAACGGCGAAATTTGACAAGCTTGAAAGAGGTAATGGCGTTCATTTCAGTCCAGCAATCAAACCTGAAACCAAAGACAGTTGACTCACTACGCTATTGCGCAACAAAACTGTTGTATGTCCAAATCAAACAGGTAGGTTATGTGTTTTAAAAACCGAGTTTTTGCATATGCCGAGAATGGATTTTCGCCACAGTCTCGAGATTAATGAAAATATATTTGCCTTTTGCCGAATTTTGGTTAGTTGGTATTGTAAAGAGGGGTCTGACACATATCCACTTCTTTGTAAACGGAGACAATTTCGCACGTGCGGCCACCACATACCCTATTCTTAGGGAGAACCAATTGCATAATGAACTCTGAAGAATTTTGTTGCTTCCTTGTGAGCTTCTCACATTGCTGGTTCAAGTCCCCATTCCAACATACGGTCTGATATTTTATCATGGGCACGGAGATTGTTGTTGATTTATAGTCAATCCCACTCCGCTTTAACTGCCGATAATCAGTTAATGAGGCAATATAGTCATTACACCGAAATAAATTAAATTGATTACCACCCCTCTGACAGGAGAAAGTGAAACGGTACCTCCACATGCATACACTCACGGTTCACTTTCCTGCGTAATTGAATTTGTCGGGGGCACAAAAACTGAACCGGATACCTTTCTGGTGGCAAAAGTCAGTCGAATGCCACCCACCTGGCGGCAGTAGCGGTATAGCATGGCGTCACCTCGGCCAGAGTATCATACTTTTGCAACGTTTATCCATGATGACACTTCGATTAATATAATTATCCAAGCGAAAGCAGGACACACATGACTCGATTCTCTCTGACTCCACAGGGCTTACGGTGGGCGCAGAGTATAGGGCATGGTCGTGTATGGAAAATCAATACTAATTCGATTTAGTTATGCAAATTTGTGCCATAAACCGAAGGAGAAGACGAGCAGGTCAGCACAACCGTTGCGTACTTTACGTGACTAAAAATATCCTCGTATGTCGGGCAACAGCACCCGTGTCGTCTGAAGATCCTTCCCTTTATCCGACACACAAATCAATGGTTGACAGTAATAGCCGCAGTAGATGTATCGGGAGAATTATAGCCTCTGCTGCTCGGTGGTAGTGGATTATTTCTATCCTGCGACAGGGGTTAGTAACACCTGTCAGGACTTCCGCATTGAAATCAATTGAATGTGTGTTTCCTTTCTTCGTTCATCTTTTCTGCCTACTGCTGTTTGTTTTCAGTTCATTGCGCCAACCCTTTTATTAGAAATGTGGGTCGATGTTTTCATCTTTCACCATCAGGGTGGCAATGTTCACGTAACAGATTGATCGTCAATTCTGATGCAGTCACAGTTAAATGATGAACATGTGAGTTCCTCCTCACTTATTTCAGAAGTCGTTCATCGAGAAGACTACTTGAACACAGTGAACGAGGAGAAGTTGTTCTGTTTGAGTAGCGAAAACGTTTGCGTCTTGAAGTTTTTGGTTCGAAGAAGTTAAATTCGGGATCACTGAGAAATACTTAGCTTGGCGTTATTTCCGAATATGGAAGAGGGTCCGGGTACACAATTGATTCCGAAGACAGAGAGAATATTCATTGCTTTCATTTTCATTAAATAATGTATTGTCTGCGACTCAGGTTGGGCGCCACTTTTTGCTGTCAGAATTCATCACGTGTGAATTTTTGAAAGTGTTGGGTCTAAGGAAATTTTTAATAGCCTTTCGGCGTCAGTCCATTGTCAGGTATGTTCTAATAAAGAGCGTTTGGCGGCAATTTGAACGTGCAAGATTTGATTTTTTTTTGTGTTGGAGGTTGAGATAAGCTACACTGGAGCGCTCAGACTCAAATACTTATCCATTGTACCAGGCATTAACCTTTAATTTTAATGTACTTTCTTGGTTTTCCGAAGAAAAACCAAGATGTGCGTCTGTGATATAGAACTTAGGTTTTCAGTTCCCACCACATCAGCGCCAAATAACCGCCACCTGATACGAGCGAAAGCAGGACACTGACATAGAAAGTGCTCTGAAGTGTCTTCACCTTCTCCACAGGCGTCGCAGAGTGTGACATCACTAAGCCCAAGCCGACTCAGGTGCATAGCGAAGGTAAAGTGTCCCGTTAGTACGCCAGCAAGTCGTCTGCACTCGTTTCTGTCTAGAGATAGCAGAAAAGACGCGAATTTTTTTGCTGACGTATGGGAGAATACTCTTGGTCACCCTGCATTCTGGAGAGTCACGCTATCTCTGGTTGTGCTGTAGAGACACCCAACCACCGACGGAGGCCCTGACCAGGGACGACCCCAAGGTGGGTTCGGGCCCTACGAATGCTTCTGCTGAACCCAGCCTGAACAGTTAATCGGCAGTTTCGTTTCCCAAGATCCCGTGATGACCCGGGGTCCAGACAAGTCTTAGCGAATTCAGGCTGCCGACCAAATTAAGGGAAGACTTGCATTCTTCAACTATCTTGGAAGTGGTTAGAGGGTTGAGAAAAGCCTTGAGCACAGCTTGACTGTCGCCGCAGACGCAGATACTTCTTCCCTTCTACCTATTCTTCACAATATAGTTGGTGGCCATTAGGATTGCGAAGGCTTCCGCCTGGAAAACCGTCGCGAAATTACCTAAGGAGGCGAAAAGCCAAGATTTGATTGCAAGTTTTGATACTTCGAAATTTTTGAATTTTAAATTAACTTTGCTTGTGTTCCGCATTAGTTGCCACATTCTCTTGTCGAAGGCTATACCTTGAAGTTGTGGGAAAGATTAGAAACTTCAGAACAATTTTATTCCTGCTACTATGTTTTTAAAATTTGAAACGATGTCTATTGCCGGGCGCCATTTTCAAACTCCAAACGTTGAACCAGAGAACTCTTTAATATACGTGCTGATCTTCCACACGTCAATAGTTTGCTTTGTGTCTGTGTTTTATTTTTCTTTATCACAGCGAATGTTGGGCGCCAAGGGGTACCCACGCTTAGGCTCCCCGAGGAGGAGTTTTATCCTTGCATCTCCCTGATAGCCTTCGGATGTTTATATTTTGTCCGCATGTCTTCTCACATTTCCAGGAATCTCCGATTGTAAACAAAAAATGACAGAGAAAACAGAATAAACACCGTTATTTCGAAACTCGATTCGGTACCTCTTTGTCCTCCCATCACATTTATTCAAGTTTCACATCTGCTGGTTGCTCACCGCTCATGCAACTGGCTCGTTAGAGATTCGTGCCGTACGGTGTGGAACCGCGTCGATATGCCCTTCTTGCGGTGCACGGCGATAGCTGGTGCACACAAGAAAACAATAATAATCCGACCAAATATCCTTGTTTCCTCTTGTGTTCCATTCTGCAGCCGCATCCTCTGCCTCTCTCTGGTGGATGACACAAACGCATACTGGCGCACACAAACTGATTCCAATGCAATTTCGGCGGTAGATAGAGCATGCTTTAAGAGGCTTTATGTCACCGCTATTGTTCGATATTGCGCTGTTGCGTTGTTGCTCGGGTGCGGTGAGGCACACACGAGCTATTTGTGTGCGCCACCGAACCTGATATTCATGCGATATGTGTCACTGTTCTGAATCGGTTAGGTAGCAATGCAAATATTTTTTCAAAATCCCTGCCTTTAAGGGATCCCAAATCGGAGTTTTATTTTATGTGCTTCTATTGATTTTGTGTATCTGCAGTAAGGACTCAGGAGATTTTGAAAAATGTTCTTTAACTGAAACTTGTCCATATTTCATCACATTTCATCACCACCATACCGTATCCTTTCAGCGTAATTAAATGGAGAGCGACGTAGCATTCGACTGGTCCCACAGCCACTGAGACTGTTAAGGTGCAAAAGTTTCAGCTAACAGATTTCAAATTGAACGCTTTTCCCAGAAGTTCTGAAACAAAACGTAGTGAGAACGAAGGAGAAAAGGAAAAATTGCTTAATGGACCATAAACTTGAGCGAGTCCCTTACGAGAGCATGCGTCTTAATGCAGGGAGTTGATTCCTTTCTTAGACCGATACCCAGTACAGGGAATAATAAGTTTGACGAACGAGAACGAGGACGATGAAGACACGGTGATGAATATGAATTACGACTTTCATCAGAAGAAAGTTCATTGTGCGCGTCGACGTCGCCGTCATCTCGTAATGACAGATTCAAAAATATGATGAAAATATGATGAATTTAATTGCTATTAAAAAGTTTATTCCATTCTCGAGGAGAAACTCTGGCAGGGTAATGGAGCCTGAGACTCTGGCAGTTGGAAATGAGGGTTACACGGCATTTTGCGCTTTACTCTGAAACCTGTTCCAAATGATACAAGGATGACTTTTAATGAATTAAATACCAACTGTCTAGTAATGGAAAATGCAACAGATAGGAATCCTCTTATGTAAGGGGCAGTGTGGGGCTAAGCGAAGTTCTCGGTCCAAGGCAAGTCTATCAAACATTTTCTTTGATGTCAGGCTGACAAACTTTGATGAATTCGCTTAGATTGTTCAAAGGATGTTTACCTTTTAAAGGAGGTATCTGTAGAGTTGCGTGTGAGCGAGGGAAAAGATTAGTTTGTAACGGCTTACGAAAGTACCCCGTGATTCAGACACGTCCTGCTCCATTTAGCTTTGAGGAGAGGATTTCCAGCTACGAACTAGCATCTAAACGGGTGGCAATCCACCCGTCCGCTGTCTGCACTAGTTCTAAACTAAGAGGCCCTCAACCTGAACTGGTCCAGGTCCCTTTAGTATCTTCGGAGCAATTCCACCCAATGAGTTAAGGGCACTGATATGCCTTTCAACTATTTCAGTCCATCACGCGTATCACCCGCCCCTTGCAAACTTCCACCCGCTCAAGTGAAGAGCTCAACAAGAAAACCAGCAAGAGCAAACTACTACGAGACTGCCACGGGTCTACAACAAAAATACACGCTCTGCAAGTAGTTTTAGTCAGAACGCGCACCCTATCGCTAAGAACGCGCACCAGAAGGGCTGAGAGAAGCCAATACCAACCGACTTGTAAAAGTGAAGTAAGCGGAAAAAATTGTTATTGCTCTTCCTAATCTCAGAAAACCTGATGGAATCTTGTGCTTGTCAGGCTGCACCGTTGAATGTTGTCGTCCTCTAAATACCGAACCGTTCCGTGGCGCACTGACGCTAACTGTAACCTTAAGACAGCTCGACAAGGGGGTATGAGCGTGATTTCTTGTTCAGGGGCACCAACAACTTAAAAAGAAAGACAAATGCAGCGATCGTTGTGTGGGGAGATTGATCGGGCAAGAAGCACGACCCCGTCAACATTAGCTGCAGCCCTTGGCGTTCAATCACACACCGTCGACGATACAGCTAGCAGACAAAGAAATTGAAAGTTACGACATCGGAAGATGCAATGCAGAAAAGCCCCAGGGCAAAACATCAACCTTGTGTGCCCCCTACATGCACCCGAGTATGCGAAGTAAGGTGCGTAATCTTGTGCCCGGTGTTCCCCGCCCGACGGCTTCCAGCGGCCACCTCGCTCCCGCAACGTGACCTTCCTTTAATCCTTCGACGATCCCCATCTCTAACGGATACCTTCTTCTTTCTGCATGTCTTCCATTGGAATTTGTATTCACTTTCTTAAAGTATTTTACAGTTTTGAGTATTTATTGTGATTTTTCTGGTACTGGGGATTGTGGGAGCATCTGCGATGAGGATTAAGTTCCTCGAACTCCCAGCAGTGTGTTTTATAGAAATGTGGTTACCGTGGGCAATCGTAATCCTGCGGACATGACCACATCTCAAAATCTCTTGCACAAAGAATCGCGTCAGAAAGTGGGTGGAAAGTGGAGTTTAGTCGCCTCTTACCATAGTTATGCCGTCTGATATGTGCCTTGTATTTTCCACATACTTTTGCAGACATTTTTACCATGAGTTGAGAATTCATGAAAGGCCGAAATGTTGACTTTTCCCTGTGCCGAATTTCTTTGATTTCGTAGTGAGAGAGATATGACGATAGAGTACTAACTTAGCCAGCTTTGGTCACCTTTTATCAGTATGTCAACTGACAGTCCGTCTTTCTCTATATTAAAACATGGCCATAATGTTCGAGAATAATAATGGGTTTCACAATTTTCTGAAATCGGCAAAGTTTAGAGCATCTCAGTGAACGTCGTTTAGGCGAAGAAAATGTGTGCCTAAGTACTCCATCGGGTAAAAATGTTTATAACATGTTCATATCCCGGCTAAGGCGGTGTGTTGCATTGCTATTTGGCCTCCCGACAGTAACCCAGTGAGATTAGATAAGGCTGCGAAGAGTGTTTTAACGTTCCCCACGGCTGCACTAACTTCCTCTGGGCGAATATGGTGATTGGGAATGTGCACACGAAAGAATTGATTTTTCGAATTTGTGGCCTGTTCTGGTTTGCTACTTGGGTAATGATCTCAGCATCTCAGAAAATGCAAAAGCTATGGTTTAAGTACCTTCCTCGGAGGTTGAAGCTTACGTTCTGCAGACCAGCTTAATACCAGGTATACCTGTATGAAGTGAGCGAAATGTCTCGATAGGGAACATTTGTTGTGAACGAGCCCTTGTTTTGTTTTTGTTTGTTTGCTATGACATCTGTGAGAAATATTTAGTATAGCTCAAGTCATTAATCAGGCAACATCATATTTTTTCATCGCATTAAAAATGTCGAATTTTGTACCAGAAAGTGATGATTTGCGGAAAGCATTAATTTTTTGTTTTCATTTGAAGATAAGTGCTGCAGACTCGCATTGAATGCTTGTCGAGGCATATGGTGATCATGCTCTAACAGAAGCAATATTCAAAAGATGGTCTCAACGGTTGAGAAATAATGATTTTGATGTGAGAAATGAAGAACGTGGAAGACCACCAAAAAAGTTTGAAGACGCCGAATTTCAAACGATATTGGATGGAGATGACACTTTGAGTCAAAGGGAAATGCCAGCAGTGTTAAATGTTGCACAACAAACAATTTCTGGCCGTTTAAAAATTATGGGAAAGATCCAAAAGTGTGGAAAATGGGCGCGAGTGTGAAAGACATATGGAAAACCGAAAAAACACTTGTGAAATTTTGCTTCAAAGACACGAAAGAAAATCGGTTTTGCATCGGATTGTTACTGGCGATGAAAAATCGCCTTATTTTAAGAATCCTAAACGGAAAAAATCATGGGTTAATCTGGGGCAACCATCAACATCGACTGCAAAACCAGATCGATTCGGCAAGAAGACAATGCTGTGTGTTTGGTGGGACCAGAAAGGTGTGCTGTATCACGAGCTCCTAAAACCTGGTGAGACGATTAATACTGATCGCTACTGACAACAAATGATCAATTTGAACCATGCATTGATCGAAAAACGACCAGAATGGGCCAGAAGACACGGCAAGGTAATTTTGCTTCATGACAATGCACCTGCTCACAAAGCAAAAAAGGTTCAAGATACAATCAAAACACTTGGCTAAGAGCAGCTTTCTCACCAGCCGTATTCACCAGACTTGGCTCCTTCCGACTACCATTTGTTTTCATCGATGGGACACGCATTGGCTGAGCAGCACTTTGATTCCTTCGAGGAGGTCGAAAATTGGGTGTCTGATTGGTTTGCTTTAAAAGACGAACAATTTTATTGGCGTGGTATGCACATAGTGGTCAAAATGTGTAGAAAACAATGGCCAATACTTTGAAATATGTTTTTATTTTCTCATTAAGTGTTTATTTTCAAAAAATACCGGTATACCTGTTATACAGCGATATCTTTTCCGAACAAGAAAGTCTCTGTAGGTGGGGTACTGTGAAAAGAAGTCTGCAAGGTTTTGGGCCTTTAAAAAAACTTTTGAATTTGTTTCGGATCGAGTCTTTCCGGTGGACAAGTGAATAATTTCCAGCAGTTCACGCATTGGGCAAAATATTCTTCGTCCTTACTTTGTTTTTCCCTTAACTTGAAGCTGAACACAAAACAGTGCTGTCGGTGATGGAAAGATGAGAATTTTGATTGATTTAATAGCCGAGTGGGAGTTATTGTCTACATTTCCCTTTTTTTTTTGTTTTTGATCGACGATACAATCAGAGTTGGGCTTGGGTCTTATTTACGTGTCATCGAAACAATTTTCTCCCGAATTTATTGAAAGTCGATCGCCAATTTATAACAAATGGACAGAAACTCCATCCCTTCCCTTAAGATATAGTACTGTCAATCCCTTAAAGTCAAATTACGCCTACTGCAAAGATAAACATGGTACTCAGCAACATATTTCTCCTCCTAGCACGCTCTCTGGTCTTAAGGGTCAGTAAATTTCACTTTGTAAGAAAACTTCTTCCGCCGAACACTGTGACTTGTGCCAGATTACATAAATTTAATTATTTTCGTTTAAGCTGTTAAGAGTCGGATACCACAAAGCACTCTCCAAGGTGAAATATGGTTCCAATTACGGGATTTCACACGAATTGTTTTACCAAATATGGTATGTACTGATTTTATATCAAGCAGACAAACTTCTTATGAAAGACTTCAAAGAAAAATATTCCATGCTGGTGTATAACGGCTGCAATCCGAAAATAACTTTTTCGATTTTCATCTACTCCTTTACTCTACTTAAAGCTGATCGCAACCGAATTCTAACTCAGCTTCTCTATACTGCTTTGTGGCCGGTCAAATTGATTCCAACCTGCCTAGTGGTTGAACCCTCTCATCCAAAAAGTCTGTCCTTCTTTGAAAATTCCTCACCAAAGTCGACTGGTTTTCACCACAAGTTGAACACATTTTTTGTATGCGTCATTCGCCTGTCAAAAAGCACAAACGACACGAACCAGTCGAGAGACCCAGACCCCGCCGCAAACTCAAACAGAACTACAAGAAAGTATTTTAGAAAATATTTCTCCGGTTAACACCTTTCTACCCACGTACACACACAAATGCACATACCACCCGCCCGACCGCCCACAGAGAGACGAAGTCTTTTGTTTACAAAGTTCCCGAAACTTTTCTATCTCGAGACAACGATAAAGTTGTTCACGGACAGAGTGGGATCCACTGGAATGCACCGCACAACCATTGGCATCGCCACCATCAACAACGCCGTCGCCGACGCCGCCGTGCGTCGCCTCATCGGCTGCCGGAGAATGGAACTATTTGAAATTGAAATTTTCAGGTCAGCTGTCAATATTGCCGCTGGCTTTTTCGGTTTTCTTTCTTCCCTCAAAGTGAAAGCGTCGACGGTGGGTTCTGGGAATAAATAAACCGTGCGTTTGTGTGTGGGGGAGTGCGATGCCATCCAGTCTTAACCCTGACATGGATAAGGAGGCGCGTGGGGACGACGTGGGTGAGAGGACCCCACTTTGACAGGCACAACCGATACTTGGGTCGTTGGCAGACCACATTTTCAATGAACGCGGTTTGTGTCAGGCCAGATGGGACAATTAAGATACGAGGTAATTGCCTGGACTGAACGACAAGGATTTGGGGGCAATTTCGAAACAAGTGAATATTTGGGAACGAGTTAATTCGGTGAGACGGAGTTGGTTGATGATAATTTTTCCTTTTTCTTCTTATGGGTTTTGTTGCAATGTCCTAGATGTGCGGACGATTGAAGGATACTCCTTTAAATAGATCATATATTTTTGAATAGAGTAAAATGGGCAGAAATGTGTGTCACTTAAAAAAGCATTGCGTTGGATTAGTGTCGGATCCCCTGGGAATTGCTTCATTCTAGGAGACTGCTCTTCAGATTGCAACGAACATGGGTGTGATATAAAACGGCCAATTACTTTGGTTTCGCCCCGGAGAAGTATTCATTAGCCAGTCTTCAAAGTTGCAGTGGCAAGACTCATAACGTGGTCAGTGTAGTGTAGTTTTCGAGATCTCTTCTATATTTCCACGATTAACATGAATCCTGTGGAGATAAGTGATCCCGGAGTGCACATAGTATGAATGCGGATGAAAGTTTCTTTTTTATTAAAAGTTAATTTTGAAAATACTGGTTTTAGAACCACTTGAACGAGCTACCCGGTTGTTAGCGAGCTGCAGTTTTGTATTTACGTCTTTAGATAATCTTAAGACAGACTTCATTAGTACGCGGACGTATTAGAATCGAACAGGGCAAAAAAATTTAGAAATTTATGTAGACATGCTGCAGCCCATTCGTTTGGCACAAACGCAAAGATGGGAGTGGATATAAAATTGTGTGAAAGTAGTAGACTTTGATAGGAAACATTGATCTATACCCGGGTAGACCCATATAATAATTGTTGGAGCGACAGTCCACAGGGGACCAGGGCCTAGCTTGCTCATCAACTACTCGTATTGTGCGTGCTACTGGTCTCTCACGAGTAGAAGGGACCTACAGTTTTTTGCCGACTCCGAACGGCGGAGTTTGAGAAGATTTCTTAGACAGTTATTACTCTTTGAGTGTTGTCAGCAGCTCGAAAGTGGTGGGGCCGTGAAAAATTCGAGGTGTTCAGCCGGGAATCGAACTTAGAGACCCTTCGGCGTGTGAGCTTTGCACTCTACCCACTACGCTACGGCGGCCACACTGCAGGATAGGAATGACATAAAGTTACGATCTCGGCAGTCAGGTGGCCGCATGGTCAAAAGCGGACTTTGTTTTCTAGTCCATACTTACACTTGCACTTAAGCAGCAGAATGAAAGTGGGGGATGGTCAAAGATAAAGAACTTGCCTTAGAAAACAGAGAACAAAAAATATAAATCTATCACTGTAATAATAATAATTGTTGGCCTTACAGTGCAAAGGGGGACCAGGGCCTAGCTTGCTCATCAACTACTCGTATTGTGCGCGCTACTGTTCTCTCACGAGTAGAAGGGACCTACAGTTTTTTGCCGACTCCGATCGGCGAAATTTGAGAAGCTTTCTTAGACAGTTATTACTCTTTGAGTGCTGTCAGCAGCTCGAAAGAGGTGGTGCCGTGAAAAATTCGAAAAATTGGTGTTGAGCTGGGAGTCGAACCAAGACCCTTCGGCGTGTGAGCGTAGCTCGAAAGAGGTGGTGCCGTGAAAAATTCGAAAAATTGGTGTTGAGCTGGGAGTCGAACCAAGACCCTTCGGCGTGTGAGCGTAGCACTCTACCTACTACGCCATGGTGACCACAAAAAATCTATCACTGTACCCTTCTTTTAATGTCTAACTTGAGGACAAAATTTGATCAGAACAATCGAACGAGCTTATTTCGTCAAATTAAACTCACTGTTCGTAGTACACTGTTTATTGCACGAATCATAGCTCGTTCTCTACGTACAAATCTTATTTTGTCGTTCCTTAGGAATTGCCATCCAGTGATTCAGTGTTGGCAGGTTGTTTTACGCCTGCTCTTACTTCATGAACTTATACATATATATACATTTTTTTATATCTATCACGGAGCAACACAAAACACTACGTTCTCTAAGTGTTAGCTCTCCGTAACGCTTTACACCACAGACTCTTGCTGCGCGACTAAGGATCATCTACAGACTTTTCATCTCATTGATTACATCAAATAAACAATATTAATCAAGAAATAAAGTATACACAATCTTCTTAAACTCTGATCCTGGCAAGGTAAAATCAATTTTGTTGCAAAGGTCGTTAAAGGTTTCAGTACACCTTGTAATTGCAACCGTGATTGGTTTTATGCCTTTTTTTATCAAGCAATAACTTTCCCACCCGAAGACATCTTTGGGGAGCACATATATTCATAAGAAAAAGTAGTTCTGACGGATTAATATGTTTATTTTTAATATCGCGAATAAACATGGTTGACGTTGCCTTACGTCTGAAACTTAAGGTTTGCAGGCCAAGTGTTTTACATCTTTCGTCATAGCTAGGTTGTTCTTAGTAGAAATATAATTTACTGAATGAATATCTCGTGAAATTTTTTTGAACTTTTTTGAGTCAGGCTTTATATGCCTGTGGATTGTAATGAGGAGGAAAAATCGAGCTAAGAAGATCAATTCAGATTCGTGTAGTGCGGCTTTAGAACGAGTCTCTGAATTTGACTGTACGTTCGAAAGACGGCTTGAGGGTGAGTTGGTGGCCATTCCTAGCGAGTCGTGTATTGCGGGTGAATTCTTGAAGGGGAGGAATGCAACTGGCTAATTCATCTGAGCATTTCTTGTTAAAATAGCGATAAAAGAGTGACAACGACGCGACATTACGTCAGTGTTCTAACGAGTCAATCGACTTCGGAATATTACTGTCACCTGTAAGTTTTATCGCTCGTTTTTGAATTCTATCCAGCAGGTGCAGCGAGGTCTTAGAAGCACCTGACCAAATAGGAGCGTTATACTCAAGTTTTGGGCGTATGTAGGCCTTGTATATTGTAGCCAGATCAGAGGGGGTGAAGTATTTCTTGCATCGTTTAAGGAAGCCTAGACATTTCGCAGCATTTTTGGCGACCTCAAATATGTTATCGTTCCAACTGATTGTTGGGTTGATTCACATACCGAAGAAGTCTTTCGGTTTCAACAACGCAAGTGCCGTTAATGGATAACGGCTGATTATTTTGTGATCGCTTTAACGACAGTAGACATCACTGTGTTTTGGAAGCATTAAATTCCACTCTATTCTTATTTCCCCAATCGATTATGCTGTCAAGGTCGGAATTTAATGTGCTTAACAAACGCTGCCGTTCTGAGTCAATGGCCGAAGTGGAGGGACGTGAGCCAAGGAACGAATATAAAAAGCTGAGGGTACTGTCATCAGCGAAAGAATGAATAGGATTAGAAGTAGCAGACAAGAGATCATTTATAAAAATGAGGAAGAGTGTCGGAGACAAAACAGAGCCCTGGGGAACACCAGCATTAATATGGTGAATATCAGACGTGAATCCATCCAAAGCGACTTGTATTGAACGATTCGAAATGTAATTTCTAATCCATTGAAGAAGAGACTCATCGATCCCAAAAGCACGCATTTTCGACAAGTTAGCCTGATGCCAGACCCATATCAAGCGCAACAATCTTGCTTTCTCCTACATTGTGCAAAGATAGGTTCCACATTTCAGTGAGATATGCCATCAAATCACCAGTGGAAGGGTGTCTTCGGAAGCCGTACTGCCGGTCATTAAGAAGCTTCCGAGACTCAAGATATTTCATCAGCTGACGGTTTGTCAGCGTTTCCATGACCTTGGAGAGAAGGGACGTTAGTGCTATGGGTCGGTAGGAGGTGGATGACGAAGATTCGCCTGTTTTAGGGACGGGCTGGACAAATGCAATTTTTCACTTACTCGGAAAGAGCCCTGAAGAGTAGGACAGATGGAAAAGCTTACGCAGTGGTTTTGCCAGCGTAGAGGAACACCTCTTCAGAAGAACAGGTGGTATACCATTCAGGCCAGCTGATTTGTGTATGTTTAGATCTTTAAGTGCTCTTGCTACTGTACGAGTGCGAAAATGGATTTGCCCCATGGAGAAATTTACGCTCTCAAGTACAGGCGGGGACAAAGTGCTAACTGGCAGCGTTGAGCTAGCTGCAAAGTGTGCAGCAAGCAGATTAGCTTTGTCCAAAGACAGCTGGAATGTCATTGGAAATGAGCGTTGGGATCGAAGACGAGGCTGAATTCCTTATGCTTTTTACGAAAGACCAAAAGTTTCTGCTACCCTTAGAACATTGTAGAGCTTGTTGCCTCAACTTTTGATCGTAGGAGAATTTTACATGTCTTGTTAATGCATTACAGTCATTTTTAAGAAGAAGAAGTGCTTTTAACCTGTTTATTTTTCTTGCGTTTCGAGGTTTTTCCCTTTTTCCTTCCTTTCGTTTTGTTGGTTGAAGCAATCCAAAAATTCAACCAAAAGTGCATCTGAAATTGCCCCAGATTACTCTAGTATCCCTTTTATCTGGGAGCGACTAGACGGAGGGCACTCACGCTCTATAACGCGGTGGCTCCTTTAACCAAGTAAGGTGTACATAGTATTACATGTATCCTGATCCTGATCCTACGTTTGTCTCGCACAACGATAGAAGTTTTAAACAGACTGATAAGACAACAGATACGCGAATAGTGTAAATTTCTCATAGATTACAAAACCGAGTCTGAGAGGGGTGTTCAATATATTCTCGGTATCGATATGAAAGAAAATGCGAATTCAATTTAAATTGTTTTTATTTTTCAATACAATCTCCCCTAACATCAATCAAAGTGGCCACCGTGGCGTTGTGGGTATAGTGCGACGCTCACACGCTGAAGGGTCTAGGTTCGACTCCCAGACAGAATGGCAGAAATAATAAAAAAATAAGTGAAGGAACTACTCGTTATTAAGAGTTAAAAGAAAATGAAATACTAACACATATGATATTTTTTTAAAATAAATGCTGCAAATGTGCTATCTTTTTTTCGCTCCAAAATTTAGTATTTTTTTATTTCCTCTGTATGGTATAAATTTACTCAAAAAAAAACTCTATACATGAATAAGAAGTATTCAAATTTTTGTTCAAAAATAAATTCACTGGGTTTGTTTTGTGTACAAAAATAAAAAAAAATGTTAAAAAAACGAATTGCGCTATATTTTATTCTAGCGCAGCAGTCAACAAAGGGACAAGAGTATAGCTTTCTCATCAACTACTCATTTTGTACACGCCACTACGTCCTCTCCGGGTAGAAGCAAAGTTTAAGAAGCTCTTTCATATCTAATCACAGATGGGCTACAAATCATCACCCTACTAAGAATGACCTGCCACATCTTCTAAGTTCAAAGGAGTTATTTTGTGCACCCCTTAGCACTGCACTGTTGGGTTTGAGGACAAGAAATCCATTAGATATCTTTCATCTTCATCCATCTTCTTGTAACACAAAGCAGCAACTATATCTATCCCACTGAGAAACACTACACCTCCAGCAAAGCCTACCGAATGACAAAGAACAATCCATCTACCTCTACTTCAGGCAGGACATCTTGTGTATGCCACCCACAGGTTAGAAGCACACACATACACGCCTCTAAAGAAATCCCTCATTTTAATTATTCCCACATCAAATGCAGGACCAAAATCGAGAATCTAATTGTCCCGCCAAACACAAAGGCGCACATCACCGCACAAAAGACATTACTTCCTCTCCAGCAATCAAAGAGATCCGTCCCGCAAACGATCGCTCCCGCAGACGCAAAAAATCATCAAAAGCTAAAAACTCACGTGTCAGACTGACGAGCATTGAATTTATCTCCGAGGGTAAATATTAAAATGTCAACAGCAAATAACAATTCCATTGAAATTGTCTTCTACGGATCCTTGCTCGCTGTCTGCCTCCCAAGAGGGGCAATGAAGAGACGTTGGGTGATGCCTCCTCAGCTAATTTTAGCTTTTCATCTGTCCTTCTTCCTCTCCCGTGTCGGCCAGTAATGGATGTCGTCAAAATCGTGCAAGGACAGATAGATAAATACTGACGCCGGCTGACACAGGATCGTCTTTCATTTGAGTTTAGAAGGAAGAACCTTTCGGCACCCCACACCACTCAGAATCCAAACATTAGCGTCATGTCGTTTGCAGATAGTGAAACACGACGAAATGGGCCCCGCCGCGGTGTGGAATCAGCTGGGAACATAAAGTGGAAAAAATGCTACATTTCGTGAAAAATGAGTCGTTGTCCTTAGACCTCACGCGACGAAGGTCCCTTGTTCAGTGTAATCGTTTTTCGGCGATATTGTCTTCCGGTATCACATTACTCTCACTGTGGAGACATTACAGTGAGGGCCTTAGCTTAATTCGTTCCTCCTCTCACCGTGGGCCAACAATCGGCTCACTTATATGGAGGGAAAGCGAAAATGAGCAAAAAAGCAACCAAGTCGGCGATAAGTGGTTTTAAGCTTAACTCTCGCCACCACCCACTGTTTCCTGCCACCAATCGTTGCCTCATTCTGCTTCTCCCCACCACCTGTACTCCCCCCTCAAGCACTCGTTAGCTTCCCCACACACCTATTCCAGTTAAAATAGAAGATGTACTTTTTCCCAGTTTCAAGGACTTGAAACTCTCCGTAGTCATATTCGTGAGATGATATGGCAGTTTACAGTCGTGCACAGATCCACAAAATATTCAGATGTACGTGTGCGTGTGTGTTTGCTTTTCCCGTTCACCATCACCAGAGGACTGGATTCGGTTGGTATCTCGCTTCCTTGCATGTAGTACTTCCGGCGTGAATTGCTGCTGCGGGTAAACGATGCGGCGTTGTGTGGCGCGGTGCGGCGTGTGGGCCGCTTCTTTCCGGGGTGATTTTGCTGACATACATATGAGTTTAGATGCCGGCGACGGGAAGGTGGGTGGGTGGGGGGAGCTCATCTTTTTAATATGAGCTCTCACATGTTGGCTTCTGTGCAAATCGATGTTTAAGTGAGCGTGTGTAAGTGAGTATTATCCTGCCAGTCAATTTATTGTTATGATGCCGAAAGGTGTCTTTTAATTGGCAATGTGCTTTGGTTTGCCTGTTGTTCATCCTTGTGAAAGATTGAAATGATTGTGGGAATGGATGTGGGTTTCTGCGTGTGTGTGTGATGTGATGTTGTTGAAGGACTTTCGTTGGTCATTTACATGCTGATTGACTTTGATGTGGGTGGTGAGTGGAAAATAAAGGGCTAAGAACAACTGGACATAGTTTGCTTCCTGTAAGCGTCCTGGCCAGAAACAATCAAAATATTTGCTCTCCTTGCAAGGCATGTTCAATTTTTCCCCAAACTTTTGCTTCTTTTACTGTAAAGCCCGGATTTACGACTTTGACAAGTGTTGGTGCACATTGTCTTTAAAACTTAACAAACAACAGAAAGCCGCAGGCTTATGAAAACCCAAAACAATTCCTAAATCGACCACGATCCCCACAAACAAAATTCACTGCATCAGGTCCTTTGACTCAAGTCCTAATGAGAGTTAGAAGAGTTTTTAGGCCTCAAGAGCCATCATAATCGCGTCAACCCCACCCGCAACCTAATAAGGGATCAATTCCTTCGAAATTGAATCCACTTACCCATGGCGAGAGATGCAAATTACATTTGGCGCCCAACCTTCGTCCAGAAAGTATCTTCCCCCATGCCTCCAATTACCAGCGAATTGTTCGATTTATCCACTTGATTCAATTTTGTAAAACTGTGTCAACTCCGCTTCTTGGATAAGTTCCAAGAAGGCCATGAATCAATTTCGGAACTGCTCCCAAGACAGAGATAGCAATCTGTAGTCGACTTATATTGCAAAATCAACAGGAACGCAAAGGGCTTGTTACCGCCGTCGCCAAAAACTTTCCCTTTTTCTGCTGCTGCCGTCCGATTTCGGGTGTTGTTGTTTTCATATACGTGCTGGTACTCTCCGACCCAAGGAAACGTGTCCTCGGGGCATGTCACACAACCCTTGAAAGAAAAATATGAAACCAAAAGAGTCCTTCACCAAGAGGCACTTCATGCGAGGCAACTATTTGGGTGCGAAGGGAGGTTTTCGAATGGAGGGAAGAGGAATGGAATCAGGTGCGTTTGGCGAGGGAAACTATGCAAAGGAGAATATGATGGAAATCTGTTCGGTAAAGTTGAGATGGGGAAAAAAGTTCCAGTTTGACCCGCACCAGCTGACAGTATTTAAGCAGAGGAGCAGGCAAGAAATCAGTAAATCCAATTAAAAGTTTGACAGGTAATTTACCGCAGGTAGTCGTTGTGGCTGAGGTCAGATAAGTGAACTTGCGGCAAAGAGTTGTTTCAGAAGAACACGAACAGACAGCAGTAGTTGGCGATGTACATCCAAGAGTTTTTCTCTGCGTGCCAAAGTTAAGTAGCTTCAAGCGCTTGTTCACGATGACAGAACTTAGAAGCGGTCAAGGCGATGGACGTTTGTGTGGGGAAATTAGAAGAGTTGTTTGGATGCCTGTCAAGTTGGAGAAGTTAAAGGGGGATGTGAGATGCAGCAGGGAGTATACCTCAATTCGTCGAGAAGATAACCTTGATTTGGAGGTTACAAAGGAGCAATGTGGTGCCTGCCAATATTAGGGGACTTGATTATCTTAACATTAATTTCTAGAACGACGAAACAGTGTGCAGAAAAGAAAAAAAAGCAGTAGGTAGACACATTTCGGTTTCAGTCATTTGATGACTTTTTCGCTCCAGCTGACTAAAGCACTCTAACTTGAAAATACTAGGTGTGTTCCCGTAACCGAAACAAACAACACAAAACAACACAAAGGGCGTTCCCGTATACCGAAAAAATGAGTTTTGCGTCTAATGAGGACTAAATTATTGCCCCACACTGCTCATTTTAAAACAAGAATTTTTTGTGGGTAGGTTGTTGGTTTTCTGTCAAATTATCTGGGTGCGTACAGAGATAAGTGAGTATTGACCCATTATTTCTGTGTATGTGCCTCAAATTTTGTTGTTGTATCGTTTTCTGTAGCGAGTAAATTTGGACATTTCTTAATGACAGACCTTACATATTTAGCTTCTTTTTTTGGTTTCTTTTTTGTTGGAGGTTTGGATCAACTACACTGGAGCACTCAGACTCAAATACTGGTCCATTGTACTACCAGGCAGTAACCTTTATTTAATGTAATTTCTTGGTTTTCCGAAGATACAGTTTTCCGCTTCTGTGATACAGAACTTAGGTTTTCAGTTCCCACCACATCAGCGCCAAATAACCGCCACCTGATACGAGCGAAAGCAGGACATTGACATAGAAAGTGCTCTGAAGTGTCTTCGCCTTCTCCACAGGCGTCGCAGAGTGTGACATCACTAAGCCCAAGCCGACTCAGGTCCAAAGCGAAGGTAAAGTGTCTCGTTAATACGCCAACAAGTCTTCTGCACTCGTTTCTGTCTAGAGATAGCAGAAAAGACGCGGATTTTCTTGCTGACGTTTAGAAGAATACTCTTGGTCACCCTGCATTCTGGAGAGTCACGCCATCTCTGGTTGTGCTGTAGAGACACCCAACCATTGACGGAGGCCCTGACCAGGGACGACCCCAAGGTGGGTTCGGGCCCTACGAATGCTTCTACTGAACCCAGCCTGAACAGTTAATCGGCAGTTGCGTTTCCCAAGATCCCGTGATGACCCGAGATCCAGACAAGTCATAGCGAATTCAGCCTGCCGACCAAATTAAGGGAAGAATTGCAGTCTTGAACTATCTTGGAAGTGGTTAGAGGGTTGAGTAAGGCCCTGAGCACAGCTTGACTGTCGCTGCAGACGCAGATACTTCTTCCCTTCCACATATTCTTCACAATATACTTGGTGGCCATTAGGATCGTGAAGGCTTCCGCCTGGAAAACCGACGCGAAATTTCCTAAGGAGGCGTGAAGTATAATGTTGTCGTTGTCCACGAAGGCTCCAGCTCCAGAACCCTCCGTTGTCTTGGAGCCGTCCGTGAAAATCCGACTACATTCCTTTTCCGGTTCAGTTTCTGGCCACAGCCAGTCCAGGACACGTGGAAAGTCGACTTTGCACATTTAGCTTAGATACGTCTCGAGATTTAACGAGATTAAGCCCCACTCCTTAACAAATGACACACTTCCGATTTTGGTACAGAAAGTACTAGAACACACTTAATATTTTGGCTAGCGGCCTTTTTTTTGGCATATTTTATTAAATATCTAATGTTAACTTATTTAAATACTAGAAAAATACTTAAAACTAGCTTACATGTATCTTAACAGTTCTAGTTCATGAATCTAACTTACTGACCATTAGCAGGTGCTGTAAGCTATTCTTCATGTAATTTTAAAATTGCCTTTGGGCATAGTTTGCGCATTAAATTTTTTGTTTATAATAATTTATTTTGTTTTTATTTTTTTCCAAGAATGGTTATAAAACTTGGGTCTGTTGCTTTTATAACCTAAGCCTGACCTAACCTATCTTAAATTTAAACTGAATTAAAACGTACGAAGAAGTACAATAAAATTAAACTATGTCCATATCAAAATACGGACGTGTACCATGGCGTATGTAGAATTTATATGCTTAACATATATAGCTAAGTAGCCGTACTGCATCCTTTTTTGTATATAATTTTTTTTTTATTTTGTTATACTATTTTAATACCTTAGGCACTAGCTTAAAAACAATGTCAGTTGGCCACGAGGAAAACTTTAAATTTAATATTGTCTACTTTCGCGCGGTGGCGGCAGCTGGTTTTGGTGCAACCACCAGTAGAATTGTCATTCTGCGGCGGACTGTGCCCTATCTCGGGTGGAGATCGCCCTACTGAACCGAAGAAGTTCCTCGTGGCTACGAGCGACGTCCGGTTCGTATTGGAGCCGCTTATCCACTGTTCGGCGTACTTCAATTTTCGGGCCTGATCTGTACGCTGAGGTCATCGGCTTACTCGATTAAATGCGGCATGGAACCAATAAAATCGCTAGTGAATATAGCGAAAAGGATCGGTGAACCAACGGCCTCTTGTTCAAACCATTTTTTATGTGAAATACTGTGGTGGATGTAATGTTGCCATTTTTCACAACAAACTTCCTACCTGTTACCATATCATAGATCATATACAGCAGCGTTTTGTCCATGCCTAGTCTGACTAACTTGAGGAAGAGGTCTTCTAACCAAACGGTGTCGTACACCTTTTCCGTGTCTATCAGGCAACCATCTGTGCACTGGTTCTTGTTATTGTTCCACTGAATGTTGGATACCAATTTGGAAGCGGCATGTATGGTATCATGCCCCGCCTTAAAGCCGAATTGGTTGTCCGGTATAATTTAACGTTCCTGGACCCATTTTTTTAAGGCTCTAATGACAATCTTTTCCGTGGCCGCCGTTGCGTAGTGGGTAGAGTGCGACGCTCACACGCCGAAGGGTCTAGGTTCGATTCCCAGCTCAACACCAATTTTTCGAATATTTCACTGCACCACCTCTTTCGAGCTGCTGACAACACTCACAGAGTAATAACTGTCTAAGAAAGCTTCTCAAATTTCGCCGTTCGGAGTCGGCAAAAAACTGTAGGTCCCTTCTACTCGTGAGAGAACAGTAGCGCGTAGTTGATGAGGAAGCTAGGCCCTGGTACCCCTCTGGACTCTAGCGCCAACAATTATTATTATTATTATTATTATAATGACAATCTTTTCATAAACCTTGCTTATGCACGGAAGAAGACTTATAGACCGGAGAATTTTCGGGATGGAAGTATCTTTGTTCCTTTTCGGAATGGGCTGTTCCACAGCTGTTTTCCAATGCGCCGGATAATATGCGTTACTCAGCGCATTGTTAAACAGGGTTGTATATACATCTAGTGCCTCAGAGAGTAGATGGCGCAGAACAATATTTGTTATCCCATCGATTCCTACTGTCTTCTTCTTCTTCAGTGAATTGAAGGTGAAGATGATAAAGAGATACATCCACCTTCTCCTGAGGATCTTCGACTACAAAGAAGACGTCGTCAAGTACTGCCAAATTTTGATCGATGTCTATGGTACTGTCCTTAGTAAGTTGGCGTTGTCTGTCGTTCTGTTGAGTCGGACAGTTTGGATGCCGTTTAAACCTTTCCTCCGGAATATTCTATTTACTTGTGCGAGCATGCTCAGGTTGCTGGATCTTACAGCCCGAATCTTATTGCCTCAGTACAAGTTCACAGCTAGTCTGTATTGCTGGTGGAGAATTCGCTGAACTAGTTTGATCTGCGACTTTAACAACTCTATTTCACCATTCTGCGGATCTGTAAACCGCCTGTACAAGAGTTTTAGTCTTGACAGTAGTCTATTTTTTTGCACGTGAAGTGCGTCCATCTCCGCGTTCCAGTAGATGTAGCGGTCCTTTTGTCAGCTTTCGAGTGATTTATTTTTAGTCTGGTTTGGCATTTAAACGTGAAATAGTGAAAATTAATTTTGATTATCACGATTCTGTTCAAAGTACGCATCGGGCACGATAAAAGGGATACGTCAATAGGAAAAACTGCAGAATGATTATAATCCTTAAGTGTATGATGAGATATCGTTCTTCTTTCTATTGTGTGGCGCTACAGTCCAAGAAAGATCTCAACCAAAATTCCGACCTGCAAGAACCATCACAATCTGCCTTAAATTGCACACCCCGAGTTGATTGAGGTTCTTCTCCGCTTGTATGCGCCATCTCATCCTAGGGCGTTCTCTATTACTAATCATCTGGATTCGAAGAATTTTCGGGTAGGGGTAGCTGTGTCCACACGGTCTTTATGTCCTAGCCATCCTAAGTGTTGTGGGTCCGAAGACGCTTGACCAGACCATTAAATTCGTCTTTGGCTCTGCTTCTCCAAGTAGCATAAACGCAAGCAGGACCAAAAATCGCACGAAGTATTTTTTTTTCGAAAAGTTGAAAAGCTTCCTCATTCGCTTTTTGTTTCCGCGCCATAAGGCAGGACCGTGATAATTATGATGAGGGTGTGATAATTACAGAGGGATCTATTTGTTAATTGTTTTTTGGCCAAAGTTACACTTTTTGACCAAGTTACAATTTGATTCTGAGTTATATTGCAATACTTTTATTGTTGTTCTTGTATGCCACGGAGCATAGTTTAACGACGTCCTTGTCTACCTCGAAGTCTCTGCCTCCGAATGTGATCCTTGTCTTAGACGTCGGCATTGTTTGCTTTCCTTCACATCCTAAACATCGTTTTGGCTTCATTTGCCCCCAAACCCATTCCAGGCACCTCCGCTTAAATGTCAGCAAACGGCTGACTGTTTTTCTCCAATCACGTCAGTTAAGGTTGCGTAAGCTAGAAATTAGTGGCCGCCGTGGCGTAGTGGGAAGAGTGCGACGCTCGCACGCCGAAGGGTCTAGTTTTGATACCTGGCTGAACACCTCGAATTTTTAACGGCACCACCTCTTTCGAGCTGCTGACAACACTCAAAGTGTAAAAACTGTCTAAGAAAGCTTCTCAAACTTCGCCATTCGGAGTTTGCAAAAAACTGTAGGTCCCTTCTACTCGTGAAAGAACAGTAGCGCGCACAACACGAGTAGTTGATGAGCTAGGCCCTGGTCCCCCTATGGACTAACGCGCCCACAATTATTCTCATTATAATTAATCTAGAAATTGAGCTTACTATTGCAATATCGTGTTAAATTTGGAGCTGCGCATTTTCTTCTCAAAAATTAAAGAAGTCAGAAGTCACATGACAATGCGTCGTCTTCTCCGAAAGTTTGGTGAATTTTTTTATCGACCATAACGGAGAAGTACTTAAGACATCGCTACATTTAAACACAAAAACTGACTTTTCGCTTTTTTTTTATAAGTTTGTGAAAAAAAATACACAAACAGTGAAATAATTGATCAGTACTTCATTACAAAAGTGGCCGCAGTGGCGTAGAAGTTACAATCCGACACTCACACGACGAAGGTCCAAGTTCGATTCCTGGCTGAACATCTAGCATTTTTCATGGCATCACTTCTTCTTCTCAAACTTAGCCGTTCGAAGTCGACAGAAAAATCAACATCCCTTCTACAGATGAGAGAACAGAAGCATGAACGTAACGAGAAGGTGATGAGGAAGCTTGTCCCTCGTTCCTCTGTGGAGTGTCGGGCTACCAATATATAAGGTTGTGGTCCTAAGTAAGATTTTTAAAGTGAAAACATAGAAATTTCTCATCTCACCACCTCTTTCGAACAGCTCTTGAAGAAATCTATTTGAAAAACCAAAAAAAAAAAACAATTATAGCCCTTTGTAGTCGAAAGGGAAAGGCTTGACCTTTCGATTTTGTGATTTGTGGGGATAGCGAATGCATTCATGTCTTCAATGAAGGAATCAGTATGTGAGCGAGGTAAAGAGTTAAACAGTTTTGAAAAGAGCATTCGAAGTTTTGTTTTGCGCTGAAAGTGAAAGAGTCAAGTTCCTTAGATAGGCTCTTAGTATTTTTTGCAACTAAGAAATATCCCGTGAGATTTAAACTTTCTTGATAAAATTTATAAAGACTTATCAGAGATTATCAGCTTTCTTCCTTTCAACGATTCCTCGTGATGACAATGGATGCTCTCAAGCGAATCACCCAACAAAGGAATATATGTATTCTCCCAAAGCACACACGCACACCCGGTTCTATTTCAGAATTCATTACCGCTCGTGTCTAGTTATCATAAACATAAATATGAACATAAAACTAGAAAGGCGAAGAGATAAAAACTCATAATTCCGACGCCAGTCGGTAATAAATTCGAAAGAAATCCCACCCGGATATACTGATTAGCGGTAAAATAACAAATTATTCAAATTTTGTTTTTATTTAATTCCTGCAGCGGGTGGCGGCCATCAGGTACCATGGCGAGAGCATAAAATCACTCCTATCCGGTACCTCATTGATTTCGAATGTAATCAGATTAACCGGATACCGGCAAGTTATAATGTTTGCAATCTGCATCCGGAACGACCCCAATTCAAAACAATTTCATTTTCGCATAAACAGGACCCTCCGCCCATGCCCCAGACACATTATCAGTTTGCAAACTCGGAATTTCGACAAATTTTATGCGCCACTCCATTGAAACAAATTACCGCCGTCCCATTATTGGCCGCCCCTTCTGGCATTAAAATCCAATTGAAAATTCAACAGCTCATATCCTTTCCGGTGAAATCATTAGCAGCTCTTAAATCAACTTTCCGTACAACATTAAATAGTAAAAATAAAAAATAAAACAAACAAAGGGATAGGCCGTTTGGCTCACATAAAATTTCTCGGGACGTTTACCTCGTCCTTGTCGGCCATTTGGATCGTGAAATTCGAGTGCACTAATCGCTGGCGTCCTTCCAGGCCATTTCCTTTGCAATAACGGCAGAGAGTGAGCAAGCTCCATGCCAAAGCCGGCCAGAAATCAAAAAAGGATTGCGTCCCATCGAAAATGGGATCATTATTTAAATTTATGAACTGCTGTCTGTGGAGATGGTGTTGCGGAAATGAGGATATCCCGTTCGGTTTGCTTGAGTGTGTTAGTCATCAACAGGGTGACTTGGTTTGGAAACCTATTGTGCTACTGACCTTTTCGTTGAGCATCTATGATGGTTTCCGATTTGAAGCTGAATGAGATTTTTATTACATCAATTGTGGGCAGATCTGTGAATGGTGGGTGGGTGGGCGGTCAGGCCTTGGAGGGTACTAGGATCAATCTGGTCTGGTTGTGATGTGATGTTGATGGTGCGGTTTGTAAAGAGGTCCTTAAGGAGCTTTGTTTGGATATATAAGTGGGTTTCGAGGCGCTCGAAAAGATTTTCCTTGAAGATAAACTCAAGATAAAGAGATTATCTGTTTCTGAAATTCATTTATTTTATTTGCAAAGAACGGAAGGAGACAACTTTTGCCTATAATAGGGTACCTCAAGGGTGTTAGTAGTCACCTTTGATTTTTCAAGTGTAAAACGCTTGATTGAAATGTGCTGCAGGTGTTCGTTTTATAGAAGCATGGAAGACATTCATTCTACTTGTTGTGCGAACCTGGAGGCAGATGGCGGAAGAATGTTCCACTCGAATTAAAAGAAGCCCAGGTCCTCGGCGTACTCGTATGTAGCTCCATTCAAAGGAACGGCTCGTCAGTCTTGAAGGCCCTTTGAAGATGATTTTCGATATATCGTCCGAAGTATGAAAATTATTTGTTTTGTTATTTGAAGAGACATATCAGCATTGATTGAAATGTCGTGAGAATATGTAATTTTAGTTTGATTGCTAGAATAGGTTCGTTACAAAGATTTCAGTTGCTTATAGTTTTTAGTGTGAAACCCCCTGTTGCCTTTATTCGTGTTTTTTATGCCCCGAACAAGAGTGGTATTTGGCTGACTAACTTGGAAGATGGCCGCGGTATGATTTTGCGCTACGCGATTATCCTCTTTCTTTCATATTGGTTTTTGAACCCAAAACTGCGACTTCGCTTAAGGAGGCCTAATTATACCGATCAAGATAATAATAATAATAATAATTGTTGTCGCGACAGTCCACAGGGGGACCAGAGCCTAGCTTATTCATCACCAACGCATGTTGTGCGCAGTACTGTTTACGAGTAGAAGGGCTTACAGTTTTTTGCCGACTTCGAAAGGCAAAATTTGAAAGCTTTTTCTTAGACAGTTATGCTCTTTGAATGTTGCCAGCAGCTCAAAAGAGGTGGTGCCGTGAAAAATTCGTGTAGAGCTGGGAACGATTAAGATACGAAAGTCGCCTTTTATATTTCGGAATTGGGTAACCCTAGTGTTGCAATCTGGCAACAGCCAGCTCTATCGTAAACTTTGACATTTTTGAGGTTATACGTACTCAGAACGTTTAGATATACGACCGCTATTTATTTTGTTTACAGTAACTTAAAAGATTCATCTCGCCCAAAAATTGGAATTAAATCGTGAAAATTTTCGTACGATTATTTTTTACAATTTTCGACGTAGATAACTTCCCAACAGTGCATCGATGAACTTAATTCAATTTTTGGCGATGAAGCTCCATCAAGGACCAGTGTTCATCGATGGTATGGTGAATTCAACCGAGGTCGTAGTTCGCTCCAAGACGAATATCGTGAACGTTGTCCAAAATCAGTTGTTGTTCCGGAAACCATTGATGCTGTGCGCCAACTGATATTGCAAGATCGTCATGTGACCTATCGTGACACTGAGACAATCTTCGGCATTAGTGGAACTAGCATACATTCAACATTGCATGAATATTTGACCGTTAAAAAAATCCCACACAATTTGTCAATCGCTCAAAAAAAGGCTCATGCCGATTGTTCGAAAGAAATGCTCCAAAAATATGATCGCGGTGCTTCGAAACACGTCTATGATATCGTGACAGGTGATGAATCGTGGACTTATGCGTATGGGCCCGAAAGTGAGCAGCAGTCGACTGTAAGGGTGTTTCAAATTGGGCCAAATCCAAGAAAGTTGGTCGCGCACGGAGCGCTTACAATCAAACGGTCGCATCTTTTTTTCGGAAAAACTCGATATGTCGCAACCGTACCACTAGAGCAACGTAGAACAGTCAATTCTGAGTGGTACACAACCATTTGTTTGTTTGTCTCCCACGAAATTAGGAAAACCAACCGCCGAAGACGGATCACTCTTCACCCCGATAATGCAAGCTCTCATAGATCGGCTAAAACAACAGCATTTTTGAGCACTCAAAACATCGATTTAATGAGTCATCCGCCGAATAGTCCTGACTTGGCACCGAGTGACTTCTTTTTATTCCCGTACGCAAAAATAAAATGAGAGGTCAACGTTTTTCGACACCTGAGGAAGCGGTTGGTGCGTTCAGAATGCATGATTTGGAGATACCTCAATCTGAGTGGCAAAAGTGCTTCGACAATTGGTTCAAACGCATGCAAAAGTGTATAGATCTTAATGGAGAATATTTTGAAAAACAATAAAGCTATTTTCGATAATTAATATTTGTTTTTGTGCTCTAATCCCGAAATATAAAGGCATTCCTTGTATTAAGACCGATTTGAATGGACACCTCCTCTTTCTCTCTTCCCCTTTATATTCCGCCCGTACTGTTACTTAATTATAGTCACTCTATGGTACAAATAAAGCGTTCAGCAAGTGCTAATTGTAAAAAGATAAAATAATGCTTATGAATATGAACGAATTTTGCATTTTTTAAAAGCCGCCTATGGTCTCATTTCATCATTTGACGATCGCTTGTATTTTTAAACCCTTTCGAATGTCTTCAAAGTTTTGACTACACAGGAACCTAATCAACATTGTTTCCAGAGTGTTGATGTCCTCTATTAGCAAATGGTGCCAAAATATACAATTTTTTTCTTCCTGTATCATTCAGTTGTAAAAGGAAGAAAGAAATAAGTCGGACAGTCAAAAATTTTTCATCTTCGTCTTAAAACTATGCTCACTCGACGTTCCTTAGTCACCATTCTGACATTGAGCTATGCCGACTGTGCGCCGACTATGCGACAGACGTGCAACTAAATAAAAGTAATGTTCATGCTGACTGTCCTTGAGTTGTCTGTTGAGCAGTTTTCCACCCCGCATATTGCAAAAATTTGAGACGCTCTTATTTGTCATCTGTCACTTGTCACGTTTTGTAGGTTTGGGTGCGTGAAGAAAAACCTTCAATTTCTATTCTTATCGGCTTTCCTTCAATTTAATTTGAAATCCATTAAAATCATTGCTTTCGTTTCTGAAAAAAACGCATTTAGGTAGGAGACTGTAGAAAAATATGTCCTCCCACAACCGCAACGACCCTTTCAAACTCAAAGGAAATTTCCAATTGAAAGGAAAATCATTGACTGCGGTAAGAGGGAGAGATGAGTTTACGGTGGGTATGTCAGACTTGGAGATATTTTCCCCACTCTGACAACACCTTGTCAATGCGCGAATTGAATGATATATTCAACCTGACAGCTGTGGGAGCCACCTCCTTCCCCCAGCTCCTGAAATGACATTCATAAGGGGGTGGCAAAATCTTTGAATGAACGATTGAATGATTTTCTCTTAAAGATGAACAATTTTTAAGTGTGTTTCTAAGGTCTGCGGTTTGTGTGTGGTTTATCGAAAGGCAAACTAGCCAAACACATTTACTAACTTTTAAATTTTACATGGGGGAAAGAGATTTTCAGTTTATGGAATAGAGGCCCTCGGACTAAGAAACGAAAAATTATAAAAGTTCGAGAAAATATTTTTAAATGAGGAAATCCAAAAGCTAGCTGTAAGGGCCAATGTGAATTGTTGGTGCGGCAGTACACCGGAGGACCAGGGCCTAGCTTGCTCATCAACTACTCGTGTTGTGCGCGTTATATATCTCACGAGTAGAAGGGACCTACAGTTTTTGCAGACTCCGAACCGTGAAAAATTCGAGGTGTTCAGAAGGTAATCGAACCTAGACCTTCTGCGTGTGAGTGTCGTACTCTACCCGCTACGCCACGGCGGCCACAGTGCGTTGCCATTTCTAATATTTAAGGTTTCGGTGAGCTCGTTTCCGACCCCAACTCAGCAGCGAGAGTTGTCAATCGTCATCCTAATCAATCGGACGAGTTTGGTAGAACTACACAGAACGACATGGTACTATATAGCTCGACCCTATGCACACTGTCACATGCTGCCTTAAAACAGGCAAATAGGTGTTTAGTGTCGATTTGTACTTCTTGAGACTTTTCCAGAATCTGCAGTAATGTGAAGATTTGGTGTATTCTGCACTTCCCTGGCCTAAACCCAAACTAATAATAACCCATCTGGTTGTTGACACATCAGGTGGTGCTCACAGAATAAGACAGAGTGGATCTTGAAGGAGTTGCTGAGGAGGCTTGACAATTATTGTACATAAGATCCAGAGTTCCTTTCCATGCAGCTGAACATTGATGATTGGTGTTTATAGAGCAGAAGCATTCAATTCTCTTGTGTTGAGCCGTCCACATTATCACGACTTTTATTGCAGAGCAAGTGAAAATTCCTCGGGCTGCAGTGGGTGAGAAACTATGTGTTTAAGACTACTTTTTGGGCAGAAAAGTGCATGTCTCCTTCACAAGTTACCCTGACACGTATGCCTTCCATGGCGTTAACAGACCTTGGGTCTTTAGATGATCGGACTAAGGCCAAAATTTCTTTATCTGAACATTTCTGGTCATAATTGCAATTAACAAAAAGAGCCTCATAAGGGTGTCAAATCTCTTTTAATGTAAACCACAGACGTTATGAACGAAGGTGACATTGGGATGACTACAGAAAAATCTTACAATCACGGATTCGAACTCACATCTCGTATATAAGTCGCGCCTGGTCAATATTCCAGCAGACGCAGGTCCAGGGTCTGCGTAATATTGAATTATGCGGCACTCCACCCCACATTTTGTCAACTGCTCCCAAGGCGCGTGAAATGGTTGAATTCTGTTCATTTCCTTTTATTTCCGCCCAAATGAAATAACAGGACGCAAAATTATACAAACTCTCGTTCAGTTGTGTGAAAATCACATTTGCCCTGTCCTTCCCCCATCCATACATACACACCCCTCAGATTGTTTTACCTCTCGTCCCTTCGCAGGCAGGAGTAACAAAACAAGTGAAACACTTTACAAAGCTTGCACACATATGTACGCAGGGAGACAAGTTCCCCACGAGTTGCACGAGTTGCTCTCCTTCGCATGGACGACTGCCAGCAGTACGAGCAGTAAGAAACAAACTTGTTCAGCTATTCTGCGATGACTGCTAGTCTACACGTCAGGACTCAATTCTCATTTTAAGTCTTCACCTCCTCCCTTGACTCCTTGGAGCCCACAGCCACTCGGCGCGATGAGAGGCAAGTCAGAAGCCTACATTTGAAATTTAGATGACAATCGTAGTTAAGCTTCTCAGAGTCCTTGACTTGTTCTCTTTTGGGCGCCAAAAAAAAAAAACTCACACTCATACACGCATACACCCGGCGAGCCCCTTGGCAACTCTCTGTTGATCTGAAAGCCGTCTCCCTCATGCAGGTGGTAATGCGCCGAATTGTGTTTGGTAATTTACATGTTTATGGTAAATGGGACTCAGTACGAAGACGAGGTCGACGCTGACAAGGATCCTCATGGTGGCACAGCGTTGTGTTTGCGCCTTTCCTTCGATTTGAATTTTATTATTCATCAAGTGAAGGAACGTGCCAAAATGGCAAACGGACTGGAGACTGGAGGCCAGCTACCTCTGCTGTGGCTGAAACTGGTGCTTTTGTTACTTTTGCTGTTTATGTATTTTTCGTGTTCCTGAATGCCGAGCAGTAGGGAAGAGTGCCGGAGAGAAGTCATCATATTTGCTGGATGCAGAGAGTAGTTTGCATTGCGGGCGGTAAGCACCACACTTCTCCTTCCGTTTAATGGCTGTGATTGCATACTTGTGAGCGGAGTGTAGCTTTCAATGAATAATTAAATTTTCGGAGTTAAGTCTAGGCTAGAAAAACAGGCTTTTGCACGGTTTTTTTTTCTTATGTCAGAGTTATGAGTTGCGGGGAAAAGTTCACCTAAATTGAAAAGGGTACACGAAACAATGGGAAGGAGCAGTGAATATTGGTGGATGCAGCGCAGGTGCTGTAAACTTTATTAATCCAAAAAGGCTCCCCTTCTTTTGAGCATTAAGAAACTTATGCGGAATGCAGTAAAAGGGAGACTTCAGATTCTTAAATTTTTTTTAACTCAATTTAATATATTCACTAGCCACTTCAATACAATTTTTAAAGGAAATTATATAATAAGTTTTTTTTTCTCTTTTTTTTCAAGAGATTTAGTAGACTTTCCCTTACAACTGTAATTCAATGTATTTATAAAATAAAGTTTCTATTTGCTGCATTATTTTACCTTAAGGGAAAAGCTACCAACAAAAACCCTTACTTAAATCTTAAACCTACTATTGGACATTAACCCTCTTGCACACTTAATTCAGCAACTAGTCTATGTTCCGAAAAAGAACAATTATTATAGAATTTTATTTGGACTTTATTTAACATAGTAATTAAATGGTTGACGCAGGCTATATTATGAAGATTGATTCTGAAAGATTTTGGCCAATCGGGACTTTTGGGAATCCATGAAGCTGAATATTACAAATTTTTATCATTTTGTGTTTGGGTTTATAAGATCTTGGTTCAACTCGATTTTAGGCATTTCATTAGCTTGTCTTTTTGTAAATCGGAGCTCTTGTTAATCTGGATTATATGACTTTGGAACCTTTTGAGATTTGGAAAATTGGACGGTTCGGTGGCGATTTCCGATTGTTGTTTATGAATCACCGTTGTTCTCTTCAGATTTTGGAAATGCCAACAATTTAACTTATATAATAATAATTGTTGGCGCGACAGCCCACGAGGGGACAGGGCCTAGCTTGCTCATCAACCACTCGTGTTGTGCGCGCTACTGTAAAAAGGACCTACAGTTTTTTGCCGACTCCGAATGGCGAAATTTGAGAAGATTTAGACGGTTATTATTTTTTGAGATTTGTTAGCATCTCGAAAGAGGTGGTGCCGTGAAAAATTCGGAAATTCATCTTGAGCTGGGAATCGCCTGTGAGCGTCACATTCTACCCACTACTCTAGGGCGGCCACAGTAATTTAACTTAGAATGCGATATTTAAAAATGAATTCTAAGCGAAAGAAAGAAGAGACAAGCAGTACAAGAATTGACTCATGTACAAGTCTACACTATTCGATGGCCTCTAGTCAACATGGTATACTTATTCGAAATAGAAATGCATGTACTTCCAGTGATAAGGGCGCCAACTCAACTCAACTGAAATCTTCATCAATTGCTTGATAAATTCACATTCAATTCTTTTTCTTTTTCTTCTTCTTCTTGTTCTTGTTCTTCTTCTTCTTCTTCTTCTTCTTCTTCTTCTTCTTCTTCTTCTTCTTCTTCTTCTTCTTCTTCTTGTGGCGCAACAGTTCGGGATGGACCTGGGCCTCAACCAACATGCCTCTCCAGCCAGCACGATCTTTCGCCAGCTGTCTCCAGTTGCGCACTCCAAGTTGGTTGAGGTCCTTCTCCACTTGTGTGCGCCACTTAAGTCTAGGTCGTCCTCTGTTGCGTTGTCCCAATGGCTCGGATTCAAAGACTTTTCGGGCCGAAGCAGTGGTGTCCATACCCTCTACATGGCCTAGCCATCTTAAGCGTTGTATCCGTAGACTCTTGCCCAGGGACATGTCGTTGTACAGCCCATAGAGTTCGTCGTAAAATTTTCTCCTCCAGATGCCATCAACGTAAATAGGACCAAAAATCACACGCAAAATTTTTCTCTCGCAAAGGCAAAGGGCTGACTCATCCGCCTTTGCTAACGACGGAGATGGTCAAGCTGTTTTATAAAGCGAGCTTAGTCCTGCGAGAGAGAGCTTTATTACTCAATTGC
The DNA here is from genome assembly GCA_955652365.1 of Eristalinus aeneus. Classification (NCBI taxonomy): domain Eukaryota; kingdom Metazoa; phylum Arthropoda; class Insecta; order Diptera; family Syrphidae; genus Eristalinus; species Eristalinus aeneus. The sequence continues at coordinate 79,281,087 of OY019132.1, forward strand.
CAAAGAAACAGCGATTGACAAGAGTGACTCTGCGTTTGATTTTGGAACTGATGTTGTTGTCCCTGTTTGCCGCGGAGCCGAGGTAGACGAAGTCCTCGACCACCTCGAAGTTTCTGCTGCCTAGAGTGACACTCTGTCCGAGACGTCGATGTTGTGTGTCCTTCCTTGATGACAGCATGTACTTAGTTTTGCCCTCATTTACCGCCAGACCCATTTTAGCCGCTTCCGCTTCAATGCCAGCAAACGCCTCATTGACATCTCGCTGTGCTCGTCCAATTACGTCAATGTTATCAGCGTAAGCTAGCAATTGAACTGACTTCTGGAAAATCGTGCCTCTGGTGTTGTCATACGACATTATCTACACGAATTGGCGGATTACACAACAATAGCGCAACGATATACTCAATACACAAAGGACATAATGCAGACGTCTCTTGCTTAGATGACACGGTATTATAACTTTTCTTAGTTAAAGAGTTTCGCCTCTCGCTTTTAGATGTCAGAAGTTGAGACTCTAGGAAGCGACTACTTGATGCAAAGAAGTTTCCGAGTGATGGTGCGCCACCAGTTTATATCGGCCGCCCTTCATATTGAAGGTTTCGAGTTTAGCTCTCCACGCGAGATGGAAGGCAATCAAAGATAATATTTCTTTTCTATGTTTGTGTAAATGTGTATTTCTTTGGAACATATTCTTGTTGCGGGAGAACCCTGTCAGTTATTAAAATGAACGGAGAAAGCGTCTTGTCAACACACAGCCAGAGGTCTGCCTCTTGTCTTAGTAGCCAGAAGCACAAAGTAAAATAAGCCGTAATATCGTGATCGTTAGCCAGAGTCTTGAGCCTAGATTCAGTTGTGCTAGTGAAATAACATAAAAGGGAAAAAACAAGAAACAGAAAGGAAGAAAATAATAAGTGCATAGTACAAAGTAATGAAGCCGTTGTCGCTAAGACCAAACAATAAATCAGTTTATGCGCTCTGGGTTTTGTTCCCTTTTACATATCAAAATATTGTAATTTTTTAACACGTGGATTCGTAGATTGAAGTTTTTATCTTTGCTTTCCTGCATGCGTGTATGGTTGTTGCTGACGTTGGCTTTGTTTCCTTTTCTGTTGATGACACATTTTGATGAAATAAGCAGAAAGACCCAAAAGGCATAGACAGCCACCTGTATCGAGCAACTTAGCTGTCAGTTATAATAATATAATTGTTGGCACTACAGTCCAAAGGGGGACCAGAGCCTAGCCGGCTCCTCAAATACTCGTGTTCTCTCACGAGTAGAAGGGACCTACATTTTTTTTTTCGACTCCGAACGGTGAAGTTTGAGAAGCTTTCTTAGACAGTTATTGCTCTTTGTGTGTTGTCAGCAGCTCGAAAGAGGTGGTGCCGTGAAAAATTCTAAAAGTTGGTGTTGAGCAGGGAATCGGACCTAGACCCTTCGGCGTGTGAGCCTTGCACTCTACCCACTATGCCACGGCGACCACCACTAGTGGTCAATTACCTGAGGTAAAAGTAAGACACTCCGTTAAAACACGATCGTTTATGTGGACACGTAGCTGAGTGGGTAGAATAGCCAATTTGTTGCAGAATTTCCCTCGGGATGCGAGGGTTCAAACACCGGGTATATTATCGCAACGATTAGAGAATATTGTTAGGTTAAGATATTTGATAAATCGAATTTGAATAATACCGTCTTCTACGAGGGTTGCCTTTATATTTCGGGATTAGGGAAAAAAAAACAAATATTAACCATCGAACATAGCTTTATTGTTTTTCAAAATATTCTTCATTAAGATATATACACTTTTGCATGCGTCTGAACCAATTGCTGAAGCACTTTTGTCACTCTGATTGAGGTATCTCCAAAACATGCATTCTGAACGCATCAACCGCTTCTTCATGTGTCGAAAAACGTTGACCTCTCATTTTACTTTTTACGGACGGGAATAAAAAGAAGGCTTTCGGTACCAAGTGAGGACTATACGGCGAATGACGCATCAAATCGATGTTTTGAGTGCTCAAAAATGCAGTTGTTTGAGCCGATGTGTGAGAGCTCGCATTGTCGTGGTGAAGAGTGATCCGTCTTCGGCGGTTGGTTTTCCTGATTTCTTGGAAGACAACTGGCAAACAATTGGTTGTGTACCACTCAGAATTGTCTGTTCTGCGTTGTTCTAGTGGTACGTTTGGCACATCTCCAGTTATTGCGAAAAAACAGGCCACCATTTGCTTGGAAGTGCTTCGTGCGCGAGCAACTTATGTTGGATTTGGCTCAATTTGAAACACCCATACAGTTGACTGTTATATCCTTTCGGGCTCATACGCGTAAATCCACGATTCATCACCTGTGACGATGTCATAGACCTGTTTCGAAGCAACATATTTTTGGAGCATTTTTTTCAACCAATCGACACGAGCCTTTTTAGAGCAATTGACACATTGTGTGGGATCCAACGCGAACAAATTTTTTTGACGGTTAAATGTTCATGCAATTTGAATATATGCTGGTCCAACACTTGATGGAGCTTCATCGCCAAAAATTGAATTAAGTTAATCGATGCACTGCTGTCGAGTTAATCAACTTCCAAAATTGTAAAAAATAATCGCACGAACATTTTCACGATTTAATTTCATTTTTTGGGCGAGATGAATTTTTAAGTTACTGTAAACAACACAATTAGCGCTCGTATGTAAAAACGTTCTGCGTACGTATAACCTCAAAAATATCAAACTTTACTATAAAGCTGGCAGTTGCCAGATTGCAACACAAGATTTACCCAATCCCGATATATAAAAGGCAACCTACGTCGAGTTAAAAAAAACTTAGATTATTCTTCAAATTTTCCATTTAAGGTACGCGACCTTGGAACTTGGATTTATGTCTTGCTTATGACACGGAAATCGAGAAGTCATCTACATAGACTGGCGGTTTAGTGCGTATTGTGAAGACAGTAGATTCCGTCAACGGTTTGTATTTTAGTTCGTTTTATCCCCACTGATCTAGAGATCTGCAGTATGCCGCAGACTGTACATTCGGTTCCCAATTGTCGGTTGTGCAACAAATTCCAAAATCATGTTTCCAACCGTATTAATGGATTCTCTGCGAATTAAATGGGGGACAGAAGAACTGCTCAGTCACAGTGCTGTGCCATACCCCAAAGCATCAAGAAAACTAAGACGGAGTTCGCCACTTGCCACTTCAACGAATTTCTGTGTTTTCTAAACTGAAATGTTTGTTCTTTCCTAGAAAGCTATCATTTAGTTAACTTTGTTTGATGTTTTTGTACGTTAATTGAATAGTAAACTCGGTTACCTTAAAAACGATAGGGGATTTCCTCTTGGAAAGCCAACCAATTACCATTCCTGGGAACCATTTCCAAGAACCATCTCCAAGCCAATCGTTTCCCAAATTGCAGTTTTCAGGTAATTGGAAATGCTCCAACGGCTAAAATTTCTCAAGAACTCCTAAACTTGTTAAGAGTTTGAATTGTTGAAGTGGAATGGTCAAGCATCTACACCCGAGCAAATTTTCTCACCTCATCCACAACTTCTCTCTAGTCATCTAGTGCCAGGAACAACGCTTCGGGATCCCACCAATTATTTTTTATTTTTTGTTAAACGAGCGCCCTGAAGCAATTTCGGAAGCAACAATTTCGTTCATGTCAATGGTGCTTGCTTAACAGCTTCTTGCTACATTGGTCGTGTCTCATTTCAACACCCACTCCAAGTCGCAATCACACTCAAAAACGCTGCTCTGCCCTTAGCCTTCGCCAAAATTATTCAAAACGAAATGGCATTCATTGCGCTCGAGATCACGACCAGAACCAACGCGTAACCACATACTAAAACCAAATTGAATCCGCCCCATTCATCCCTTCGTGGCAGGGACAGGAACCAATAACGCCACTGAAGAGCACTCACCCACAAAATTGTGCCGCATAAATGCAAAATAAACGAGCTTCCACCCCATAGACCTTCCAGTGGTCGGTATGCTTCAGTTTCCAACGAGAGCGTGGCCGCCGACAAAATGCGAAAATCCGAAAAACACGATAATAGAATATTAAATAGAATATTTAGGATAATTATTTCGTACAAAGGCCCAGCTCTCTCCTTCTGCAATTTTTGTTCTTCACTGTCCTCCACTGCCAAACCGTCAGAGTCAAGATGTCTGCATACAGTTTAATTAAAGTCCTATTCCACTGAACGAACCCAAGGTGGATGCTTGGCATTCGGAGAGAGATGTGTACGTACTTGCGCTCTCCACTTTGAATATTTAATTAACTCTTCTCAGGACAAAGCCAGCTGCAGGGCTTAAAGGGTGTTTTATGTTTCCAACTGGTCGCTCTCCATCCCCCCACCGACGGCCACGTTCACACAACAGGACAAGGCTCCAACAAGTAATGTCTTCTGCTAGTCAGTTCGCAATTGTATAATAAACTTTTAATTGAAATGCTAAGATCGAAGGAAGAAGCCGGTGGGGGCTTCTCCCATCTGAAGTGGATGCTGGTTAGAGTGGGGGGTTGGGACAGGATGCACGAGGAGTAAACGAGATGAGCACTCTCCGTGCCAACGATGAGCAGCACGACGACGAAGACGGTGAGGATGTTGGGGAGGAACGAACGTCGAGTACAATGGGGATTTTATAAAATTATTTTGAAATGGCTCTTCAGTGGGTGCTCGAAGGAGGCCTTTAGCAAACAAATTATTGCCGAGTGCTAGGCTTGGTGGGCTAATTAGCACGGCTCCGCCACCCTGCTGGTGGGCAATAAAGGCGGTTGCCATGACGAGGTGTTCTCCGGTCGGATTTCGACACCACAGTTTGGAGCACATCAGAGATACTTCATTAGACTGTTGACTTATGGTCATGTGCTTAACAGGGATGATGTTGTGACAAATATTTCACGACACACGAATTGTAGTGGCAAGGGATAGTTTTCAAGGAGAAGCAGCTAAAAGATCAACAATGCCAACAGCATCCCACACTCAGATTCGACTTCAGGAAATCAAATGCTGTGAGGAAGCACAAACGAAGTGAAAAGCAGGAATTAGGAGGAGGATAATTGTCCTTAGGCAGGTCAGAGTGCGACTTAGTCATTTCCAGTAAAGTCGCACAGAGGTTGAAAGTGAAATGCAAAATGATTAGTATTCCTTAAGAGTCACCTTCCAAGGATTGAATTGCTGATTAATGAATTTTAGGTAGATAAGCAGTTGCCGGTAACCTTTGCCTTAGAGCCACTAAATAATTCATGCACTTGATTACTTTGATTGATTTAGTCTGCTTCAAGAAACTTCCCACACCCAGCAAAGTAGAATATTCTCTACTCTGTGGTTGCACAACTCTTGCACTCTCCAAATAGTCTCGGTTGGGGGGAGTCTTCATTTTGACCGGCTGTCATGTAAATAAACCATAAGGTCATCCTGCACTTATGTATGCTGCCAAATAATCTTCACTGTCGGGTCATCTCAGAAGCATAAAAGTCGTCTCCGCAATTGCTCACCCCACACACTCATTGCCCCTCGTATTTGATCCACTTCGTCGCCGGGGCACACCCAAAATACAGTCACGTCCCTCTACCCAGACTAATGCTGTTCGTATTGCAGAGACACGTCGTGCATACATTGCCGAGAAAGCAGCCTTGCATGAAAGTGGAAAGTGGAAAGGGGCAAGTAAGCCACCCACAGCAACCTCTCCAGCACGAAGGATCAACAGGATGAGGAAAATTCATGGCAATGCTGTCGTTTCGGATTTTCGTTTAAAATGTGAAATGAAGCGAGCACAACTTGGCGACGTCCTCCCTCAGTCAACCGGATAAATACTTAATAAATAGATGAGGGTGAGAGGGTGAAAGTTTTCAAACTACCTGTTCACCCGACTCGGCGTTAACCGAGTCTCCAAGGACGTGCAGTCTTAATCAATAACGATGACGACCGACATGTTCGAACAACTGCGCGCCTCATGTATCTCCCGATGATCCCTATATCCTTTTAATTGGACCATCTCATCGCCACCCCAGCTGTACAGCTGTAAAGCTTGGAACGTATGCAAATGTAATTAATGGCGACCGATGGGGGCGAATGCCGTAGATGTTTGCACAATTTCGATGCAAATTTGTCCAACAAATTCATCGATGCAACGAAGGCGACGGCGGCAGCGGCGATGGCACCAGCTGTGCCTGGTGCTGCTGCGGTTGTACACATGTTTGCTGACATGACGGTGGTGGTGGCGGCGTAAGAGAATAATTGGTTATTAATGGGATTAGGCTTCGTAATGCAGATATCAAAATCGAAGACATCAAATCGTTTGGTTTCCAAACCGATAATTATATCGTGAGTGTTTTGCAAACTCGAATATTGTTTAAGGCGTCAGGTTGTTGAGAATTTGAAGGCCATTAGCATCAGTCGGTAATACTTGCTTTTTTCTCGGATAATTCTGAAAGCGACAGTTTCTTTAGAATTTGAAGGATGTTTGTATCAGTGCGTAATACTTCGTTGCGTAGAGTCAGCTCAATTAACTGGACTTCCATGTCATTTCTAAGCCCCTTCGACCCACTTTGTATTCACAAAAATTTTGCAACTTACAAAAAGCTTGTGAACCTTGGTTCAAGTTGGAAGTGGACTCTTGGACTCTTCCGTCTACCAGAAGGCAAAGAAGAAGAGGCATTTCTAAAGCGCTTAGGTTTACTTCAAAATTTGTAGTTTTTTTGTAAACAGCTAAAAGTTATTATCTCGTCTCTTTTAATGTCTTCATCTATTCGGCAACACATTGCTGAAAGAGGAAGGAACAAAAAAAACTGAAGTCATGGATTAAAATAAATTTTAACGACTGCAGAGTAATCATTTTTCCTAGATGTTAAACTTACATAGAGACAAAACTGAATATAGTTGAAGTTTAACCTTAAAAACAAGTCTCCAACTTTAAAGCGCGAGGGGCTGTAGACGCTTAAAGAGCCAATTGTAAACCGAACAAATTATAAAAATTAAAAGAACACAAAACAATTGATACCTACTGAAACTTCTTCCTCTTCTTCTTCTTCTTCTTCTTGTGGTGCTACAGTCCGGGGTGGACCTGAGCCTCAACCAACATGCCTCTCCAGCCAGCACGATCTTTCGCCAGCTGTCTCCAGCTGCGCACTCCAAGTTGGTTGAGGTCCTTCTCCACTTGTGTGCGCCACTTTAGTCTAGGTCGTCCTCTGTTGCGTTGTCCCAATGGCTCGGATTCAAAGACTTTTCGGGCCGGAGCAGTGGTGTCCATACGCTCTACATGGCCTAGCCATCTTAAGCGTTGTATCCGTAGACGCTTGATCAGGCGCATGTCGCTGTACAGCCTATAGAGTTCGTCATTAAATCTTCTCCTTCAGATTCCATCAACGCAAACGGGACAAAAATCGCACGAAAAACTTTTCTCTCGAACAGACTAAGGGCTTCCTCATCCGCCTTTGCTAACGTCCAAGATTCCGCGCCATAAAGTACGACGGGGATGATCAAGCTGTTATATAAAGCGAGCTTAGTCCTTCGAGAACGGGCTTTTTTACTCAGTTTTGCCCTCATTTGCCGCCAGACTCATTTTAGCCGCTTCCGCTTCAATGCCAGCAAACGCCTCATTGACGGCTCGCTGTGTTCTTCCAATCACGTCAGTGTCATCAGCGTAAGCTATCAATTGAACTGACTTCTGGAAGATCGTGCCTCTGGTGTTGACTTGTGAGTTACGCACGATCTTCTCGAGGATGATGTTAAAGAAGTCACATGACAGTGCGTCGCCTTGTCTGAAACCTTTTTTGACATTGAAGGTCTTGGTGAGTTCGTTACCGACCTTGACGGAGCAACGAGAGTTCTCCATCGTCATCCTACACAATCTGACGAGTTTGGTAGGAATGCCAAAACTAGACATGGCACTGTATAGCTCGTCTCTATGCACACTGTCATATGCAGCCTTGAAATCGACGAATAGGTGGTGAGTGTTAATTTGCATTTCTTGGGTCTTTTCCAGGATCTGCCGTAATGTGAAGATCTGGTCTATTGTGGACTTCTGAAACTACAGCGCTATAATCGCACCATGCTCGACTTTGTCACTATTTTTGCACTTGTTTGCTAATAACTTTTTTCTACCGTCAAGCAAACACTTCATATTTACTGCACAAAATCATTATTCCATCAGTAATAAAACCCATAAACAAGATGAGAAAAAAGTGCATTCTGAACTTAGGAAAGGCCGGAAAACCGTAATGTTATCGGAGTGCAAAATTAAAACACCCAGTCCGAAAATTTATAAATATAAAGTAAAAGTCAAGGGAATAGCGATTTTTTTAAATTTTTATTTTTTGGTATTAGATAAGTACTTGTCGTATAACCTTTATCCTTAAACACATCGTCACAACTGACATCGCTGAACAGGGATATTTTTCAACGCAACCAACAATCCATTGCTGTAATGTAATTTTGGGTTTAGCTTCATATACGGCTTTCTTTACATCTGTCCAACTGTTTTCCAGTTTCAGAGGATGAGGCCGCGACTCCGTAGCTTTAACTCCATTGCTTTGGAAAAATTCTTACGCCAGTTTGAAATCATTGTTTTGCTGTAGAGTCCATATATGCCGCATATTCCACTCTGCGTAAGGTGGCATCGTTTCTCTCATAAAGCTGACACAAACTGCGGCAGTCATCATCGGTTTATTCCAAAACGGGACCAGTAGAATCATAGGAAAAGCATCCCCATACGTTATTTTTTGCTCCGCCGTGCTTTACAGTCTTGATGGTACACTCCAGCTGAAACTCTTGGTTTCTCTTGCCTGCGAACAAATGTCCTGGTCCAGGAGTACCAAATAAAACTATTTTGGAATTGTTCGTCCATGATATATTGCGCTATTAAGAAGGTTATCACTTCATGTAATAATAATAATTGCAGTCCATAGGGGGACCAGGGCCTAGCTTGCTCATCAACTGCTCGTGTTGTGCGCGCTACTGTTCTCCCACGAGTAAAAGGGACCTACAGTTTTTTGCCGACTCCGAACGGCGAAATTTGAGAAGCTTTCTTAGACAGTTATTATTCTTTGAGTGTTGTGAGCAGCTCGAAAGAAGTGGTGCCGTGAAAATTCGAAAAATTGGTGTTGAGCTGGGAATTGAACCTACATCCTTCGGCGTGTGAGCGTCGCACTTTACCCACTACGCCACGGCGGCCAGTTCGTATGTTCTTCCGAAAATTTAGTTCGTTTTAGTAAATTGATTTTTGACAGTAGTGATACTTTTCTGAGACTTCTGGCATGTAATTTCTTCTTTACCGTCTGCCGTCTTTTTATTGTTGATGTCACCACGGGTAAATTAAACTCTTATGTTATATTCCTAGCGTTCATAAACGGCTTACGTTTGACCAATCTTATTGTTTTTCGTTCATCGGCGGGGGTTACTTTCGGTTTTCTTCCCCTTTTTTCTTCCTTTTGAACATATTTTTTGGCATTGATTTGAGCACTCAACAGTTTTACTTATACGAGGGTTGCCTTTTATATTTCGGGCTTAGAGAACAAAAACAAATATTAATGATCGAAAATAGATTTATTGCTTTTTCAAAATATTCCCCATTTCAGATCAATACACTTTTATATTGCCTCTCGTCTTCCACCCTATGTCATGTTCCTTTGACAAAATGTTACAAAACACAAGATCAACCATCCGAAACAGTTCTCTTGCTTAAGGACATCACTTGACTTTCGTCTCCACGACAACGACGAGAAGTTCCACAAAGCCCTAACAAAATTAGTGACCGCCTAACGTCATCGGAAGCATCCATAAGCATGGTCGTCTGCTATACCGTCACATGTCTACAACAGACTGTCGTTCAACGTTATTTCACTGCCCCCACTCTCAACCTCAACCTGCTCCTGTCCATCTTTCCTCGCAGCTTTTCCATCGTTCGGATGCAGTGCCACTTGAAGCAATACGATTACACCACCCCGCCGGCGCAACTTAATTGAATGAAGAATAATGGACGGTTTTGAACGACTTATTCGTACGAATTGCTGGGTCCCCCGGTCATGTCCTCGAAACTTATTCAATTTGCAACCCATTCGATTGCCGGTAGCTTCCTGTTTATCAACATCTTCAGAACCATTGTCGAATGAGACGACATGCAGATGAGAAGAGAAACCGTGCGCATGTTGCCACTTCTCAAATTCGTAATCGAAGAAACGTGGCGAACTGAATGCCACTTCCCAGGCAAATTAAATCGACTCAGAACGCAGGGGCTGGATATTTAATTTTACCCGATGCCTAGGAGTTTGTGTTTTAATCTAGGGAATTAATTAATTACAGCCAATTAGATTGTGCCGGGGAACTTCGAACCGATGGCGCTTGCTCTGGAAGCGTGATGAATTACAATGAGGCGGGAAAGATTAACGTTTAATGACTTTGAAGAGGGTGGTTTCTTGCCGTTGTTCTGTTTGTTTAAACATACCATTTGCTGTTTTTTCTGTTACTTCTACGTGCCCAGACGTCGTCATTAGGCAGAAACGGGTAGGTTTTTTGTGTGTTAACTTCGAAAGGTTGCTGTCAAGTGCTTGCTTTTGGGGTGGTTTGACGGTAATGAATAATGGGTCGGTGCGCTGAAGAGGGAACCGCATGTACATCGTCCTGTCAAGTGATGAATATTCCCAAGGCTTCGAGATGTTGATTGAAGGAGGATGGTTGAGTTTTAATTAACTGAAAATTCTTTCTCTCGTGCAGACTTAAAATCAAGTGTGTGTAAATTGACTTGGAACGGGTGAAAGCATTCTCACTCTTCTTTCTTGAATCTTAATGGACCTCCGAACCAAAGGCCCCTTCCCGCGGATAAGGGAAAGTCGGGGTTTTCTGTGTATTCATTCCTTAAACTGTCCAGAAGAGTCATGAAATTCACATGAATTGAATTTCGGATGTATAGACAGAGCCATTTGTTCACAGTTGAAAGACTCAATGTAATGCAGTACAACCATGACTGTGTTTGAAGATTCATTTGAATGGCTAAATGCTAAACAGTTCTAATTGAAGTCCCTCTTCCCATGCCAGCGACAAATTCACCTTCAATGTGAAAGAAAGGTTTAGACAAGCCGACAGTTGGCCTTTTGAACAGCATACTTGAGAAATTTTTGCGAAGCTCACGGGTCACTACCAGAAGCAAGATCTTACAAAAGTCCCTATAGCTGCCATCGTAATAGGTAGAGAAAATTTTGCGGCAGTTAAGGACTAAATCCACCTCAACTCAGATAAAAAAGCACAGAAATCGAGTGCAGAGTCATTAGGGACAACCGCAATTAAGCTTACGTGGTTGCAAGGCCTTTTTGAAAAGATACCGTAAACATCCCTTTTTTAAACGCGGATGATTATGTCAGTGGACACGGGTTTGTGCAGGCAATAGGCAATGTCATTTATCATGTTTAACAAGGTTCAGCAAGAGCTAGTTGAAATACGACCTCCTCTCTGCGCCCTGCGAAAAGCTATCATAACAACAGTTGTGAGGTGAACCATTGTAAGAAACGAAATGCCTGTATACCCGCGGTTTATATAATGGGCCTGGCATACCCGTCTGTAAATTGCGACGTTAACTTTTTCACGACCAGAACAGTTTTAGCTCAGAGACAACGATATTCCTCGGGTATGGACGAATGAACTGTTAACGACCCTAGCAAGCAATTTAAGGAGAACGATTTTTGGTTGTGCACTTGGAGTGTAAGGTCCCTAAGTAGAACACGTGCAGCCAAATAACATGTGAAGACGCTGGACGAAGCAAACATCACCTCCATCCAAGATGTGCAATGGGATGGTCGCGGTAAAAACCTTGGTACTGTTGCTTTGTTGTTTCTAACGATCAGAAAACAATGTTCAAGAGGTGTGGAGTGAGGTGCTCTTTTGAGAGGTGAGAGAGGCAGGAAAAGAAGCGCTTATTTGGATGTGGATTTGTTATTCGGGCAGACTCCGGAAAAAGGCCTTAAGCTATGACACCGTAGGCGATCGCCTCTTGACAATCCGCATCAAGACTTAATTGGGCAACATTAGTCCAATCTCCTGTGGATTGGACACAGGAGAAGGAAAATAACACCAAGGATGACTTCTATGATTTCCCAGAAAGAATTCACAGTCGAGGTCCCAGTTTTGACATCAAGATCGTTCTAATAGATTTCAACGCTCAGCTAGGAAAGGAGAACATATTTGCTGGAGTCATCGGAAGACACAGCCGGCACGACATTACATCCGGAAACGGGCTCAGGCTGTTGGATTTCGACTCGGGAGAGAATCTCTCTGTGCTTAGCAAGCAGTTCCCAAACCTACACATTTACTAAGGAACCTGGTGCATTGGATTACCATCATCAATAAATCGTTAGTCAGCGACAATGGACAATCCTCTAATACAATCGATGCCCGAAACTTCGCAAGTGCTAACTTTGACTCGAATCATTTTCATATTGTAGCCAAGGTAAGAACCCATATGTCGAGAGAGCAACAGAGTAGTGTCAGGCCAATTCGGTTTGACGTTGAAACGCTACGATTGAAGATGAATGGAAATGTTATCAAGAAGTCATCAAAGAAGCTGCCACTGATGCCTTCCGTCGCCATTTTCTTTGCACCTGGCAAAAGTCAAGTTGTTGAGTTGAGGGAACGAGAATGGAATTACAATGCTGGTAGTATATGCATGTAATGCTACTGACCATAAGGAGGAAATTGTTTTTAAGCAGCTTGTCTCATTTTGACTGGTGCTCCGCTCTTCAGCTGCCATAATTCTCCCACAGAATGGGTATTAAAATAAGTTTGTCAGGCTTCAGTGAGATCGGTAAAAAGAGCACCTTACTCCACACCTCTTGCACATCATTTTCTGCTCGTTAGAAATAACAAAGCAACAGTGCCAGTGTTAGTAGTGGACTCTGATTCAGGAGAAAGACAAAACAATCCAATGGAGCGCATTATGACAAGCGAAGTTGGAAGGGTATGTGACAGTTTCAAATCCAACAATTCAAATCAAAGCATATGAATTCGTCTGCTTGAAGCGTTAACACCAACAACGATCACGGCAAAGAAACAAAGTCTGTGCATAACCTGCAAACTGTCCGCCTGTGTAATTTGTGTACATTAGCAACGAATGCTGGAAAGGGTACACATTCTTAGAAGTCAAGCACTAACATGATCCGCTACGCAAACCCTTATCGAATTTATTCTCCCAGTCATGTGACTCATTCCTGAACACTTTCCCAAGCCGGACCAAGGTTGTTTCACTTAAAAGTCGTCTCCGCGAGCACACACATAACTCATACGTAACATTCTCTGCCCAGAAAAAACATCCCCCCAACGATGCTTACACCACCACCCAACCCGTAAGGAGCAAGCAAAGATAAAACAAACAGGCACTTATTTTCCAATCAATATCGAAAAGTAAATAAGAGAATCAACGAAAAATAAGTTTAACTAAACAGCAGTAAAAGGCACGCGCAAGCAATATCACTCTTGCGAAACGCTTTACACACCATTCCCCGGTCGTAAAGCATCCCAAAAAAGCATACAAACAAACACTACTCAGCCAAAAATCAATATCGCTCGGTCAGTTCCAATATTTACTCAAAAGTCTTTCACTAGGAACGCAGTCAGCTGTAGTCCTTCACTCGGACCAGCCCTGTGAGCAGTCACAGACAACGCGGTGCGGCATGGGTGCTTGTATGACGGTCATTTAAAATTAGGATCACCCACCCCCCCACCATCGCCCCTCACTGACGGGTCCATCGCCTGCGAAAAGGCTTATCCATTCGAGACCAGTCGTAAAATTAAACAGAACGATTCAAGCAGAATTATGGTCCGAGCCAATTGACTTTTCATTTACTGGGCGGAGCTGTCTGCGGGTTTGTTTTGAGAGCCGTCAGCCCTCTCGCATTCCCAGAAAATGATTTCGCCTTGACACTGTTTGCTGCCGGCTGCGAGGAGACGTGCTAATTTAAGAACTTTAATGGCCGCCGTCAGAATGGGTCAGGTCAACATGAACTCATTTCTGGGTCTGCTTACATTGCGAAACGGTCTGCATGGACGCTGAGTGAAGTTTGGGTGTGCACAAATGACGAATGGAATGGGAACTCACTGACCTTCGCTGTGGATGGGAATTCTATGAATCTTCAAATCTGCTTCTGGCTACTTGCATATGGTGTTAATACAACAGCGGAGTGAATAGCAGAGCATTTCCATTGTTTGAAATTTCGACAGGGACACGTAGTTTTGCTGTTGCCAACACCCGTTGACGTCTGTGGAAAATATCTTGACAAAAGACACACAGCTAAAAGCGATTTGTCTGAAACTATTCAACAGCGCATAATTCTGTGGCATGCTGTCCTGTAAAAACTTGGAAATGCTAAGAGAAAATGTTGTAAGAGAATTCCGGTGAGCAAGCTTTGTCGAAAATAAAAGCTTAAGGGCTGTTGAAAAGGGCGAGAGTCCAGGTAGGGGCTGAGAATTCGGAAGCACCATTTCTACAGACTGTTGAAAGACGATTAAGAAACAAATACCGCTGTTCGACTGGACGTTCCTTCCCAAACAATGGCCGATGAAAGAGGAGAGTCTCTTCCCCCCAACCGAAGTGAAATCATGATAAATACGTGAAGGCTGGTCAAACGTCTTCGGATGCAACGCTTAAGACTGGTAATCCATGTAGAGGATATAAACACCACTGCCCCGGTCCGCAAAGTCTTAAAATTTGAGCCTTTGGTACAACGCATTAGAGAACGGCCTGGGCTAAGGTGACACACATAAGTGGAGAAGGACCTCAACCAACTTGGAGTGCACAACTGGAGGCAGGCGGCGAATGATCGTGCTACTTGAGAGGCATATTGGTTGAGACCCAGGTCCACCCCCGACTGTAGCGCTACAAGAAGAAGAAGGAGAAGACATAAGACGATAAGGCGAAGGCAACAAAACGAGCACGTCGAGTGGATTCGCACACAAGTGGAGAAGGACCTCAACCAACTTGTAGTGCACAACTGGAGGCAGGTGGCGAATGATCGTGCTACTTGAGAGGCATATTGGTTGAGACCCAGGTCCACGCCGGACTGTAGCGCTACAAGAAGAAAAAGATGAAGAAATAGAAGAAAAAGAAGTAGAAGAAGAAGAAGAGAACATAAGCTGACAAGGTGAAGGCAACAATAAAAAAGTGGTCACCGTGGCGTAGTGGGTAGAGTGCGACGCTCACACGCCGAAGAGTTTAGGTTCGATTCCCAGCTCAACACCAATTTTTCGAATTTTTCACGGCACCACCTCTTTCGAGCTGCTGACAACACTCAAAGAGTAATAACTGTCTAAGAAAGCTTCTCAATATTCGCCGTTCGGAGTCGGCAAAAAACTGTAGGTCTCTTCTACTCGTGAGAGAACAGTAGCGCGCACAACGCGAGTAGTTGATGAGCAAGCTAGGCCCTGGTTCCCCCTTGGACTGTAGCGCCAACAATTATTTAATAAAAACGGAAACCACTTCAACAACACCAACTAAGAACGATAGATCTCCTTATCGTTTCGTAAAAGATCCTTTCTATCGTATTTTATGAGCGCCCTAATAACCTGATAGCTCTAGGCAGACAAGTTCAGCATAAACCAAACCTTTACACTTAGATAAATTTCCGAGAAAAACCCTAAGAGATGCAAATCAACACACGACTCTGTCGATTTCATGGCCACATATGACAGCGGGCAAAAAGCGGATCTTTATGGCACCATGACTGGTTTTGCATTCCTGTCAAACAGAGCGGATCTTTATGGCACTATGACTTGTTTGGCATTCCTGTCAAACTTGCCAGGGTCCACTGGACTCTGGATACATTGTCAAAGCCGAACTCACTGAGACCTTTCGAATCCAAAAGAAAATAAAGACAAGACTACTCGTTTTCCTTGAATTGGTTGTGCACACAGCGATGCGTTGTCATATGACTCTTCCAACAGTCTTTAGAAAGTTGTGCATCAACATAGAAAAGACGATCTTCCAAAAATTCACAGATCCACGTAATCAGTCAAACACAGTAAGACATCACCTAACTGTTCGACGGTGTTTAACCGAAAGCAAAGATTGATTATTTAGTTCAGACGCAAACCACGACAAAGTGAAGTATTTGAAAGTGCAAAGAATTCCACCTCTATTTCGATCCCAACGCACATTCACAATGACATTCCAGCTGTCATTTTTACAAGTTAACGTACACAATTATTAAACTCCAGAGATGATTTACTGCCATTTATTCCCACGATTTCCGCTGACGCTGCGTCTGGCGGCATACCAGCAATCAGAGGCGAGAAGCTGAATTCCATCACGTAGTGCATCAGGTGACAGCTTTCAGGTGCAACATAACACCACCCATGGGAACATCCGCTTCACGGGGTAGTGGTATGACTTGAGGTATAGGCTAGTTAGCTTCAGTTCAGTTTTCACTTTGAAATAAAGAGGAGCTAAAGCTCCGAAAAAATATTTTTTTAAATCAAAAAGTAAAGTGAAATCTTAATTTACACACAAAAAATGTTTGATTACTACATTCTTGGCCGCCGTGGCGTAGTGGGTGGAGTGCGACGCTCACACGCCGAAGGATCTAGGTTCAATTCCCGGCTGAACACCTCAATTTTTTCACGGCACCACCTCTTTCGAGCTGCTGACAACACTAAAAGAGTAATAACTGTCTCAGGAAGCTTCTCAAACTTCGTCGTTCGGAGTCGGCAAAAAAAGCTGTGCGTTCCTTCTACTCGTGAAAGAACAGTAGCGCGCACAACACGAGTAGTTGATGAGCAAGCTAGGCCCTGGTCCCCCTGTGGACTGTCGCGCCAACAATTGTTATTATTATTAGCTGTATTTTTAATAGCTTTTTTGAAATTTTTGAAATTTTTGATAGCTATACATACATTTTGCACATAACTCAATGCTATCAGATTGTGAATTGTCTCCGCTTCCAGATTGTATTGTTCACCTGTAAGGGGGAGCATTTTTGGAAAGATCTCAAAGTGCGCGAAACCGCTGCCGCGGGTGGTATAGCCCGCGTTCTTCTGAAGAGGTATTCTTCTATGCTGGCAAAACAATTCAATTCAATTTATTAAGATTGATAAATACTTTAAAACATGATCTTTTCTAGTGCAAGGTAGGATTATGTTACAAGTCCATTACTAACAGTTAGACTAGCAACTGCGTTAGTATTACCATCTATCATACCCTCTAGGGCTCTTCTCGAGTATGTGGAAAACAGCGTTTGTCCAGCCGTAAGTGAATGGTCCTCACCCATAGACTCATAGCACTTACGTCCCTATATTCAGAGGTAATGGACGCTCTGATAAACGATCAGCCTCTGAAATGTCTTGAATCCTGGGAGCTTTTTAATGACCGGCAGTACAGCTTTCGCAGCAAAAAATGCACTGGTGATCTGATGATGTATCTAACAAAAAAGTAAAACAAATCTTAACCAATGTAGAAAAAGCAAGGTTGTCTCGCTTTTTATTTCAAAAGCATTTGACAGAGGCTGGCATCAGTCTGGTTTCAGTGTCTTTTGTCGAAAATTCGTGCTTTAGGCGTGAATGAAAAAGAAAAGTTGTCTCGCTTTTTATTTCAAAAGCATTTGACAGAGGCTGGCATCAGTCTGGTTTCAGTGTCTTTTGTCGAAATGGAGTGTTCCAGCTCAACTTTTTCTCCTCATCAGAATCCACAGGCATCTGCACCTCCTCCTCCTCCCTTCCTTCATATCCTTGGCCGTGGCTTAATCCTTAATCCCGGTCACAAAAGAGTTGTAATCCATTCAGCGCGCACCAAGTATTAAAAATGAGACGCCGTATCACCATTGACGCTATTCTCTTCGAGGCAATAAAGGACTTCGTCTTCTTCCGCTCCATTGTAACGAACATGGAGTACTTTGCTTTTCAAACCAAATGCAGAGAGACTTCTGACAAGGAGTTGAGAAGAAGAATGTCGGTTCAAGATTTTGGATGTGCTACACGTAAACAAAATTAAAAATTGCAGCTGACATTGACAGTTTACTACATTTAAACATGCAAGATGGGAACTGTTTTTAAACTTCATCCTGTGAGCAAGCTTATTTCAGAAATTTCCTGTGACAGTGTAAGGCTTGACTGCCAACCACCATTCTCCCAATTACAGCTTTCTTCTGTACAACCTCCAGCACGCCACGTAAACATTCGTTTTTAAATATGGCATTCAAAAATGTAGTTCTTTCCTTTGTTTGGTTGGCGACACAGTCCGGGATGAACCTGGGCCTCAAAATATTCTGTTTCTAATATGAAAACCAATACAGACCTTTCTGTGCGCAGGAGACACATCCTTTTGCAAAAGCACGCGCTCACTATTACGCGGCTTACAAAATTTGGTCATGGTCAAGAGACGTCGACCTTGTACTACTTCGTCACGTCGAGTAGTAGACCAAAGTTATTAATAGGTTTTCATTTCGCTTGTGTATTCAGGATCCCTTGTCTTATTTCGTCACGTTTCAGTTTATTTTAAGGAGTCAGTGTCCTTCTGTGTGGCAATAAATAATCAAGCTCCACGTTTTCCCTTTCATTTCAGCATGGCAGCAATCGATCAACCACAGCTACCACACGTATGACACCATCAATTACCCGCTTCATCAGCTCACGTTTCAGTCCCTGACGTGATATCACAGACTCAAGCCAGCAAGAGGAACAGCAGCAAACAAACATAATTTGCCGACGGCAACCAGTCACATAAAATGTTGCACTCCTCCAGGGAGTCCAGACATTCAACACATGCAGTCCCGGTCAGTATTAGCAACAGCAACGGCAACTCAAACACTAACATCAACATCAGTGCAAACACATCGGTGATTCTGCCAGATCCGTCGAGTAATGGCAACGCGAAGCGCTCACAACCGCATCCCTCGGACTCGGCAGACATCTCCGCATATCGGATACCAAAGCCATACAGCAGCGCTAGCAGCAGCATCCCAAATCGATCAAGGATAGACGCTTCTCAGTCCTCCACGATGGACAGTAGTGGCGGCATTGCAGCCCGAGGTGGCAGCTTCCGCAGCAAAGATCGACCGACTTCCAGAAACCTAAGTTCCTCAAGTGCCAGAGCGAGTAGTAGCGGCGGCGGCGGCGGTAGTGCAAGTGGCGGTGAGTTCGTGGCAAGTGGTCACGGCAGTAGTGCAAATGAGAAGGGTACAAATAGTGCAGTGGCAAGTGCGGGTTGTGTAGCGGACGCGTCAAGCTTCCCTAAGAATCCTATTAATGTTAAGAGCAGTAGCTTAAGTACTAGTAATAGACTGAACCGTCAGGCGAGTGAGAGTGTCAGTGAGACCGGCGCGACGGACCCGTCTGGACCCCCTAGTGGCAGGCGTCACCGGACAGCCACAACTAGCAGCAGCAGCTCTCAGCTCCAGCACACGCGCAGCCGTCGGAAAACCTCGTCCCCGGGCCAGCGTCCTTCAGACAATTTCTACAGCAGTCAATCGACTATGCATTCGGGGGCGGGAGCTGCAGTGGGTGCCTCCGCCAGCGGCGGTGCTGTTGTGCACAATCGGCGAAAACACGGCGGCCATCGTCGCAACAGCGCTACGTCCTCCAGCGATGGCTCTTCATCGTCTTCGTCGTGCAGCGGTTCCTGCAGTAGCGAGGATGGCGACTCGAACTCAACATCGTCTGGAGAGCCAAATCTTCCCTACCCGGGATTTCCCGAAATCGCACTGAAGTACTTGACACAGGACACGAAACCGAGAAACTGGTGTCTGATGCTGATCACTAATCCATATCCTTTTCAAAAACAAATGAAATGAATATGTTTTCTTTTTCTCATTTTTCAGGCCAGCTCATGCATGTATGGCGGTAAGTTTTGCTCCATTTAACTTTAGTCGTGCCGAAAAGATGGCTTAGCTGAATTGTATTCAAATCAGTAGGCACAGTTCTACGAATAAGATTCAAATTTAAGGCCCAACAACAGACGTTTCAAAGTCTGTATGAATTTAAAGAGACGGGCGTAAGCGGCTCATGCTTGGAATAGCTTTTGGACTTTGGACAGGTCCTTTTGCAAACGACCGAAAATTGTAAAAATTGGGAATTTTATGTTTTTTTAAAAGTTTGAGAATTTTGTGATTGTTTTTGATCGTTCTTGTATTTGTATATTCAAAAGCTCAAAATGTCGAACACGCTAATTCCCAGTGAACCCTAAAATGCCAATATTAAGATTTTTGAAATTCTAGGTCTCGAAAATAAGTTAGAAAAACCGACATCTGTTTTCTTGGTTTTTCATTCGCACCTCGTTTCTTCTGTTCGGTCCCTACTATTCAGAAATGGTCGTTAATTAGCAACGCGTAAAGCTCACGCCGTGTCAAAAATTGGTGCTCAGGAAGGTTCTGCAGAAAACGAGCTAGAGAAGATTATGCAGGATGAACAAAGCAGCAATAGCGATGGCCGAGGAATTGATACAGGTACGAGAGTTGTGGAAGGACGTTTGTAAAATCGGGAAGTGAAAGCGAGGAATGCTTAGATACTAAGGGATGAGAACTGAAGGGGATGAAACTGAAAGTGATATTAAGACAGACTGAGACGATACTGAGAAAGCACACTTCGGAAAAAGAATTCTATCATGGAGTGAAGACAAATCCGCTCCCTTCAACTGGAGGACATCGAAACTTATTTCAGAGATATAAGAAACTATGCTTCCATTAAGTTGTAATAACTAACAACATAAAATTAATAATAATTGGATGGCGCAACAGTCAAGGCCTTGCTTCCTCATCAACTACTCGTGTTGTGCGTGTTACTGTTTTCTCACGAGTAGAAAGGACCTACAGATTTTTGGCAGCTTCGAACGGCGAAGTTTGAGAAGCGTTTTCTTAGACAGTTTTTCTCTTTGAGTGATGTCAGCAACTAGAAAGAGGTGGTGGCGCGGAGGAGCTCAGGCGAGAATAGAACCTAGACCTTCGGCGTTCGATTGTCGCATTCTATCCACTACACCACGGCGCAGTAGTCCCTTACAACATTAGAGGTTATAATTTGAGGAAGTGGCAGACGGTATGGAAAGTCGCTTACCTTGGAAAGCTTTTTCTACCGGGAATCGCCAAGCTGTTTGTAAAAACTGTTCACTCCCTTGAGAGTGTAGTGGTTAATCCATGTTTCATTCATAGTGATACCAATGCAGAAAGTCCTAATTATTTTGGCGAAGCACCTCCAAACAGCTCATCATCATCAATTCCTTGTGGTTTTTTTGTCCATTGTAAGCAAACCAGGCACACATTTCGAAAATATCTTTCTTACGGACAAATGTTTATACAAAATAGTGTATACACTGCTTTCTGATATCTCAAGTGTGTCAGCTATGTCACGAAATTTCACTTTTTTGCTTTCCAAAACGATTTTGTGTAATTTTTTCACGTTTCTAGGTGTAACCACCTCAATTGTTCTTTCAGAGGGTTCAGTGTTTTGGTGTCTGTACGGCCACGTTTAAAATCAGCATACCACCGACAAATAGTTGTTTTTCATGAAGTAAAGTCTCTGTAACACTTTACAAGCCGTTGCTGAGCTTTCCCGTCAAAAAGCAGTGTTTAATCAATACACGAAATTCTGTTGTTTTTTTTCCATTGTTTTAAAAAATCGCAAAAGTGGGGTCACTTGAAGCACAATAACTTGTAACCTAATAATCGGACTGTAATGAAAATTTGACAGGCATCATTGTACTTCCCAAAAATAATAAGCATGTTTTGAAAGTGGCGCCTCCTATATGTCAATCCTTATTGAGTGATGATGAGTGCAAAGTTTTCGGAATGGGTATGAGAGCAGTCTTTAGATTTAAAAACAAAACTTTTGTTACAATTTCAAAGTTTTAAAAAATAATAGTTAAATGGTAAGCGTAACGAGAAAATCAAAATAAAAAAATAAAAGAGGTTAAGGAAAAGCGACGTCATGCGTTTCTCTTTGTAGTGGAATGTACTGTTGGCACACATTTTAAAGTTCCAGCGTCTACAGAAGATTCGAAAAGTTATTTTATTAAAAAATGCAAGTCCGTGGTGGACCTGGGCCTCAACCAACATGGCTCTCCAGCCAGCACGATCTTTCGCCAGCTGTCTCCAGTTGCGCACTCCAAGTTGGTTGAGGTCCTTCTCCACTTGTGTGCGCCACTTCAGTCTAGGCCGTCCTCTGTTGCGTTGTCCCAATGGCTCGGATTCAAAGGCTTTTCGGGCCGGAGCAGTGGTGTCCATACGCTCTACATGGCCTAGCCATCTTAAGCGTTGTATCCGTAGACGCTTAACCAGGCGCATGTCGCTGTACAGCCTATAGAGTTCGTCATTAAATCTTCTCCTCCAGATGCCATCAACGCAAACAGGACCAAAAATCGCACGCAAAACTTTT
This sequence comes from Eristalinus aeneus, assembly GCA_955652365.1. Taxonomy (NCBI): domain Eukaryota; kingdom Metazoa; phylum Arthropoda; class Insecta; order Diptera; family Syrphidae; genus Eristalinus; species Eristalinus aeneus. The sequence goes on from OY019132.1 coordinate 79,303,413, forward strand.
CTCTCAAAAAGACTAAGGGCTTCCTCATCCGCCTTTGCTAACGTCCAAGATTCTGCGCCATATAGTAGGACGGGGATGATCAAGCTGTTATATAAAGCCAGCTTAGTCCTTCGAGAGAGGGCTTTATTACTCAATTGCCTCTTGAGCCCAAAGAAACAGCGGTTGGCAAGAGTGATTCTGCGTTTGATTTCGGTACTGATGTTGTTGTCCCTGTTTACCGCGGAGCCGAGGTAGACGAAGTCCTTAACTACCTCGAAGTTTCTGCTGCCTAGTGTGACGCTCCGTCCGAGACGTCGATGTTGTGTGTCCTTCCTTGATGACAGCATGTACTTCGTTTTGCCCTCATTTACCGCAAGACCCATTTTGGCCGCTTCCGCTTCAATGCCAGCAAACGCCTCATTGACCGCTCGCTGTGTTCGTCCAATCACGTCAATGTCATCAGCGTAAGCTAACAATTGAACTGACTTCTGGAAGATCGTGCCTCTGGTGTTGACTTGTGAGTTACGCACGATCTTCTCGCGGATGATGTTAAAGAAGTCACATGACAGTGCGTCGCCTTGTCTAAAACCTTTTTTGACATTGAAGGTCTTGGTGAGTTCGGTACCGACCTTGACGGAGCAGCGAGAGTTCTCCATCGTCATCCTACACAATCTGACGAGTTTGGTAGGAATGCCAAAACTAGACATGGCACTGTATAGCTCGTCTCTATGCACACTGTCATATGCAGCCTTGAAATCGAAAAAAAATGCAAGTACCTTATAATTATTTTTTGCAGCCAGAATAAGTTTGGTATTAAAACCAATATGGAAGCGTAGGAATAAAGGAATGCTGTGTTTTAGGACACACAAATTAATCAAGAACAGTTTTGAGTAGCTTTGTTTTTTAGCTCCTGCATCTCCTCTATGTTTGCATCCTCAATTTCAGCCTCTGCTTCTCAATATTTGAAAACACGCCCTGTCGTTTTATAATTTCCCTTTTAAGTGACTCAGTACATTGATTTTTTAAATTTCTTTGGCGGCTATGAGATGTCATTTTTGCAACCGTCTGCATTTTTTTACATTTTTACAGTCAATTGCGTGGTCGAGATGTGCCACTTTCACAAAGACTAAATGATTGAAATTATAATACGCGTCCAGTATTTCAAAAAATTCCAGGGTCATACTGCTTCTTCTTAATTTTTCTTCTTTTGTTTGTAACCATCATATTTAAAAACTTTCAGATAAAAACTTCTTCTTCTTCTTCTTGTGGCGCTCAACCAACATACCTCGCCAGCCACCACGATCTTTCACAGCTGCCTCCAATTGCTTACTCCAAGTTGGTTGAGGTCTTTCTGGACTTGTGTGCGCTATCTTACCCTATGCCGTTCTCAGCTGCATTGTTACAATGGCTCTGATTCTAGGACCTAGCCATTTTAGGCGTTGTATACGAGGACGCTTGATCAGGCGCATGTTGCTGTTCAGCCCAATGAGTTCGTCGTTAAATCTTCTCCTACAGATGCCATCAACGCAAACAGGACCAAAAATCGCACCCAAAACCTTTCTCTCGAAAAGACTAAGGGCTTCCCCTTCCGCTTTTAGTAACGTGCAGATTTCAGCGGCATAAAGTAGGAATGGAATGATCAAGCTGTTATATAAAGCAATCTCCTACTTTCTTGTTGACGGCATGTACCATACTTTATTTTGCCGTCATTAACCACCAGACCCATCTTAGCCGCTTCCGCTTCAGTGCCGACAAACGCCTCATTGACGGATCGCTGTGTTCGTCCAATCACGTCAATGTCATCAGCTTAAGCTACGAGGGGCGTTCTATATGGTATTGTTGGTATCGGGGTGATGCTGTGGTTATATATATAAATTGACATATTTATCAAGTAATACTGTTATTTTGGTGCATTTGTGTAAAATTTCATATAAATGTGATTATTAATTCGCGTTTTATCTCTAGTCAAACAGAATTAAAATGGGAACTGAGACGATGATGTTGAAAATTGAGCATCGCGCTGTAATTGAATTTCTCGCTAAGCAAGGAAAAAGTAAAAAAAACTATTCATGTAGCTGTTTACCAGAGTTTCGCACCTTCATTATCAACTGTGCAGAAGTGGTGAAGTGAGTTCAAGACAGACAGAGAGAGCATGGAAGACGACCCCCGCCCGTCACCACCAACAGGGAGAGCATGGAAGACGACCCCCGTTCCGTCACCCCAACTACTGCTTGTACGGGAGAAAGCATAAAAGAAGTCGAAAACCTTGTTCTTGAGGATGCCCGAATAAAGGTGAAAATGATGGCGCAGATCACCAAGCTTTCAACTGGTACCATTCACACAATTCTTCATGACCATCTTAGCCTCTCAATGGTCAGTGCAAAGTGGGTGCCACGAATGCTGAAAGTTAGAATCGCATGCTGTAGAGAGCTTTTGGAGATTTGTAGTGAGAACGCGGACGATGTAATGGATCGAATTGTTACTGGGGATGAAAGATGGGTTCAGCACTATACCCCTGAAAGCAAACAAGAGTCCATGCAGTGGCATTAAAAAGGAACAGACCCCCTAAGAAGTTCAAAGTCACTCCGTCTGCCGGGAAGCTCATGGCCACAGTTTTTTTGGGACTCAAAGGTGATCTTGCTCATTAAGTGCAAAAAAAGGTGAAACCATCAACGCCACATACTGCGCTTCCATTGTGAATAATTTGCGGGAGGAAATTGAAAGAAAAGATGGGGTAAACTCGCAGCGGGTGTGTTGCTTCTTTATGACAACGCTCCTGTTCACACGGCGCGAGTTTCCAAGGCTGGTGCGCGAAATTGTGGTTTTGAAGAAATCCAACACCCACCCTATAGCCCAGACCTTGCACGTAGTGATTATTTCCTGTTTCCGGATTTGAATGAATATCTTCGTGGAAAAAGATTTTCGGGTGATGAAGAGCTCAAATGGGCAATAAATGGGTATTTTGCAGAGAAGGAGGAAATTTATTTTTTTGAGGGTTTAAAAAATCTAATCTCAAGATGTAGCAAATGCATTGATGTTAGGCAGAATATATTTTAAAACAAAAACAATTTAAATTGAATTCGCACTTTCCTTCATATCGACACCGAGAATATATTGAACGCCCCTAGTAGCAAATGAATTGACTTTTGGAAAATCGTGTTGATTTGTGAGTTACGCAGGATCTTCTCTGAAATGAATGATCTGAAATGAAAAGTCACATGACTAAAACTGTTTTTTTTTTTTTGACATTATAGGTCTCGGTGAGCTTGTTACCGTCCTTGACGGAGCAGCGAGAGTTCTCCAACGCCATCCTACACAATCTGACGAGTTTGGCATAAAGGCCAAAACTAGACATGGCACTGTATAGCTCGTGGCTATGCCCACTGACATATGCCTCCTTAAAATTGAGGAATAGGTGGTGAGTGTCGATTTGCAATTCGGACAATATCATTTAGAGAAAATAGAAACTCGAAATCAGAGTTTTATACTCCAGAGTGTTTTCTTCTTCTTTTTTCCTCCATAAAAATTTTACTCGAATTCAAGTCTCTTATTAATTAAAGATCGATTGCGCCTCCACTTTCACATTCTTCTGAAAAAATAATTCTTCAACGAATACATTTCTCAATTTTTAAGTTTTTGCATTCTATAATTCTTTTTTATTTGCTTTTGTTTGCATCGAAGGTCTATTCGCTTTGCGATCTGGATTAGTACGCATTGACATAACTTTTCTTGTTTGCGTTTTGTAATGTTTGCTTTTGATGTATTTTGGAAATTAAGCGTTTTGGGTAACTCCCTACTTCTTGTTGTTTTTTAATAAATGTACCTCCTGTTGATTTTTTGAACTTCGTTTTTTTGTTTTTAATTTAACTAAATTTCCAAAACCTCCTTTCACTACTTATTCGGATTTATAAAGTGAACTTTATCGTCGGGTCAATTGTATTATCAGGGTGGCGGAATTTTAGCGGAAAAACTTAATTTTGGTTCCAACCTTAATTGCGAGACTGAATTGGTCCTCTTTTGCCGATCGTATGATTTTGCGAAATGTAGAGGAAGATTTTAGTAGCATGCCTTGCGAGATTAGTAACATCTTTGCACACATTTGCATTTGAGTGATTTTTCTTAACAAGCGACACACAGCCAGAACGTTGTTTGGCATTGTTCTTATGTCCATTTCCACTCACTTGTCCAAATCGCTTCCTATTTGGTAAAACTCCTGATTTTGTCTGTTCTTGAGTTTTTATTAAAAGTGGGGTGGAAGACGTGGAGTGGCATAAGAACATTGCCACTCCACGTCCCAGTCGTTCCCCTTTTTGGAAAATTCTTACACATTCGGCACTGTGCTCAAGTGGTGCTCCCATTTTCAAAACTGCACGCAGACAACAGACAGAGTCATTCCTTACCTTGAAAACTTGCAACGACACCTAACAATTCTATCCCCAATAACCGCCCAACAACCTGAACTTGTCCCAACTGTCAGTTTCCAATTGCCAATCTTCTCTGGTATCACCTTAATCCCCATCCACTGACCCAGCTGAGGAGATTGCTCTTCAATTTGTGTGGCTTGTCAACTTCTCAGCCATTTATCTCAATCCTGTCAAAATGGTGTACGTTTCCTCTAATGCCGTGGCTTTGCAACCGACACTCTCTCCCCTTCCACTTGAGCAAAAACACATCCTGCCTTTTGCAACTGCATCTCCGGCCACTCTCAGGGTATCTCAGTAAATTACTGTAACTTGCGACAGTCCGTTCAGCACTCGCACTTTTGTTGTTTGTATCTTCGCCCACCCACCCTCCGGAGAACCACTCTATCACAGAATCTCTCTGCGCACTTCGTTCTTCTGCCCCGTCGCGTTTGTCCTTAGACACGTGCGCTTCCACTTTCTTTTTTGATTTCTTTCCTCACCCCAACGGATTCCAGTGAACCAAACAAGGCACACTCCTCGGTATTGTTGCTGCCCCGCCGCTGTTTGCCGCCGGGTGACGGCTGCCGTTCCTGCTCCTGCATCATCATCGCCTTCATAGTCATGATCGTAATCATCATCAGCAACAGCACCAGCAGCGTCGACGTCGTCCTTTACCATTTCAATTCACCCACGTCGTCTGTTTGACGGTGACTTGGGATGTTTCTGCATGGAAAAGCCGTAACGGAAAGGGAAAGAATTGTCTTACACTACACACCCCGTTGCCGGAAGGCCAACTTCCGCCATTGTGCTGCTGACGGCGGCAGTGGTCGACTGCCAACTGCACTGGGCCAACGAATTCTGGCCGCCTCTCACAATCCTTTCATCCATCTTTCGGGTGCGGGGAGCACGGAGAACAAAAGAAAAAATAATTCCCAGTATGTCTTTTGGAACGTGTCCTTCGCGCTTTGTGTACGCCTTCACTGCCTGCCTTCCATCATCACTCTCGCCACGCTCGGGTTGAATAGGCTTTCACCAAATTCTCACTCAACCACGACGACTGCGACGATGACGACGATGATGATGATGATGTTGACGGTAGCGGTGATTTATTTTGGTTTTGTGTTTGTGCGGTATGCCTGCGTTGGCATTAAAGGGTTTTATCCTTGAGGACTCTCTCGGTGCCCCGCGCGTCGTCGGTCGTGGTTTAATTGATTTCTTCGGCGTGGTGTGGGACCTATCAGTTCACAAGATGACTCTTAACTTCAAAGTTTCGTCAGATCTGAGCCAACCGTTGTTCCAAAGGGATTTCTCTCCTCTTGCGGGTGCGGAATATTATTTTATTACTTAACCCCCGCCCTTGGCGCCTCACACCGATAGGATCTGAGTAAATGGATTCTCGGCGTTCTGCCCCTGCAGCATATCGCACGCGGGAGCTCCCATTAATTGGTATTCCCCGCACCTTCGGCAATCGTGCGCACACAGACGGTTCGCTGTTTATCTCTCATCGGCTGCAGAGGCGTCATCGGGTAGAACACAATAATTGCACGCCACCATTTGGGGGCGCACGATGGAATCTTAATGGCGACATTTATTTCTGCGGCCCTTTGATGGATGTTTTCCAATTCGCGGAGGGATGGCGACGACGTGAAGTGTCCCGGTTATTAAAGTACAAAAATCGATTAACGGCGTTGTTTGGGAGAAGATAATTTTCTTGAATGATGGCAATTTTATCGCCACCACGTATCTGAATTCGTTTCGTATGCTGGAGGAAGCGCTGACAATGAAAGCGAGTATAAACGGCGAGCATGTCATTTTGTTCAATTCGCTTGATGTGATAAAAGTGTTTGCAAATATTTCGTAGATGGTTTCGTTTTCACTTCGATTCGCAAGAAAAGGCTTTAACTGGACATTTCGACAACTTTTTCTTTGTGTAGGTGTGCTGATGAACAGTCATTCCGTCTTACGAAGGTCCTCTTTGTCCAGTTTCCTTTCGTCCCCTTCGTTAAGTGCTTGAGTTCATAGTAATAGAGCACTGCAAATGTTCTTAGTCTCAACTGACTGAGTCTTGGACAGTATCAGAAGTGGTGGGACTTTTCCCCTTCCACTCCTTATCGCCACAACAACACCATCTTCGATGGCACGTATTTTTAAGGATATATCAGAGCTGTTTGCGCTCTGCTAGTTCTCTAATCACCACTGAAAACGTCTTTTTATTGGACCAGAAGGCAAAGTCGCCTTTGGCCATGCGGCCACCTGACTGCTGAGATCGTAACTTTATGTCATCCCTATCCTGCAGTGTGGCCGCCATGGCAAAGTGGGTAGAGTTCGATCCTCACACGCCGAAGGGTCTAGGTTCCATTCCCGGCTGAACACCTCGAATTTTTCACGGCACCACCTCTTTCGTGCTCCTGACAACACTTAAACAGTAATTACTGTCTAAGAAAGCTTCTCAAACTTCGCAATTCGGAGTAAACAGAAAACTGTAGGTCCCTTTCATGCGTGAGAGAACAGTAGCGCGCACAACACGAGTAGTTGGTGGGCAAGCTAGGCCCTGGTCCCCCTGTGAACTGTCGCGCCAACAATTATTATTATCCTGCAGTGAACCTTGACCTGAGAAAATTCATTGCAGGTCCAATGTGTTCTTAATATTAACTCGTTTTGCAAGATTCTCATTCAATATCAGTTCTCTGTTCATGCACTTACCAAAACAGGAGCCATCATTAGGTGACTGAATTCAAGGAGCCAAAAGCCTCAAATGTTTGCGTCCAGCTTTGGCTAGATTTCTACATAGGAGATTCATTTAAAGGGCGCTTGCCTGTCAACAAAACTATTTACATAAGCTAGACTTACATTCAACAGTGAAATGATTTCAGCTGCTTCCTTGACGATCAGCACGTCCGCTTGAACTGTGTGTTGTACTCCATAGGAACAGTCCAAATTCAATGAATCGGATTTGTTTTCAAGCCATCAGTGTCTATGTGAAAGCGTTTTACTTTGGAAGCCAAACGGCAAACGCTGTGAGCCGTTCTTGATCTCGCTAATCAAGTGGGTATGCATGAAGCTGACGCAAGAGGAGTGTATTGAAGAAGTGTGTGAATCCCAATACGCATTCTTTTTAGTGAAATTTTGTTTGAAGATATTAAGGAAGAAAAGATAGAAGATTTGCGTAAAGATATTAAGGAAACCTTTTCCGTGGGTTTGGTTTGGCATTTGACAAAATACGGCCAAGATACAGCCCCCGTGCCATAGCTGTAGCTGAATTTTTGTCAAATCATTAGGACTTGTAGTCGCGCCGCATCCTTAACTAATCAAAACCAAACCATACCACGTGGTATTGAGCCTCTTTTTGTTATTAACTGAGTGCCTGTAGACACGTAAAGGACTGTCTGGTCAGCTTGACTCCCTGATTTCGTGAACAGTGCATTGGCGTAAACACTCATATTCAAGTTCATTCGTTCATTTGTTTGAGCTTGTGAAGATTGTAGTTCGTGCTTATCTGCATGCACATAAATAATAACAAAAAAATAATTGTCTGGAGCGACAGAAGACAGTAGGACCAGGACCTAGCTCGCTCATAAACTACTCGTTTTGTGCGCGCTACTGTTCTCTCACGAGTAGAAGGGACCTACAGTTCTTTTTTTGCCGACTTTGAACGGCGGTCACCTTGCCGTCTGGATCGAACGAAAGTTTGAGAAGCTTTCTTCTTATACAGTGAATGCTCTTTGAGTGTTGTCAGCAGCTGAAAAGAGATGGTGCCGTGAAAAATTCGAGGTGTTCAGCAAGGAATCGAACTTAAACCTTAGACGTGTGAGCGTCGCAGTCTACCCACTACGCCACGGCCACCACTGCATGCAAACTAATTGGAAAAAAAAACTTTATTTCAAAGACGGTACAATTTAAATATTACAAATAATAAGGAGGAGGAGGACTGGACCGTCCAACGACCGGACCTTCCGAGGACTCGATCTCGATTGCTTTTTGTAGGATGCTGCTCGGAGTTAGTATTCTTAATCTGATGTGTTGCGGATGGGGGTTGAAATGTAAACCTATGCACATTTTTGAAACTTATCAAAATGTTCAAGCGTTTTCTTTGATTTATTGATCGCTTGGATCATAAACCATAATGTTTATGAATTCCAGATTGTATTTTTTGTCCAGTGTTATCTACGATTGGATCGAAGTGTTAACTTGCATATTGCGCTGTCTAAGTTCGTTCATTCCTTTGTTTGCTGAGTTGTTCGTTTATTTGCAAAAGTAACTTTTAAAAAGTGAATTTATTGACAACTTGGAAAGAGATGAAGGCGCATTGAGTTTGTCCCGGCAGTACGGTGTATCCAATTCAACAATTTCAGGGATAAGGAAAAATAAGGGCAAAATTTAAAAAATAGTGATTACTAGCCACAGGTGTTTGTTGAAAAGAAAACTTTAAAGCAAGGCGTTGAAAAGGCGGTATTTATGTATGGAACGGGTATTATGTGAAAGATATTTAAGGCAGCGTTGTAAAAATCTACCAGTTAATGTGGAAATGCTAAAGGAAAAAGCAAAATTATTGCATACCCAACTTAAGGAGAAGGTATGCGCTGTCAATGTCCGTTCTTGTTGGCTAAGTGGCTTCAAGTCAAGTTTTAATATCAAAAAAGTTTTAGGGAAAATTAAAATCTGATTAGTTACTACATTAAAAAATAACTTGGAGAAAGTTTTTATAACCGGTGGTCTGTCCAAATTAAATTAAACACTGTACTTAATCGTTCAAGAGCAATTCTTTGTTCTTATTCTATTTGACCACATTTATTGACACAATAAACCAAACATGTTTCTGCCTATTCGGTCACTCGTAGACTGAACCCCAGCAAGCGTTTGCATGTCAGGCGCATCCGACAAGTGTCTGCGTAGGGTGTGCGTGTGTAAACTCTATACCTGCTCAGTGTGTTTACGTGCAGCTGACTGCTCACCATCGGTGGTTACAGATCTCCACAAAAGTAAAACTTAGCCTGTCGAAAATTCCAAGAAGCAGAAAAAATCGCCTCTTATCTTGAGGCGGCAGTGATTTTAAGTGAAGAGAAATTTAAACGATTACGAATATCGCACAAGCCATAGTTTGATTTTGCTAAGGTAACACGCTCTACAGCAGATATAAACATATGGAATGCAATTGAAGACTTTGTACTACAATTGCCAGACAAAGCTGCATGGGGAGAGATTATGAATTGTTACAAGAATCATCCATTAACCTGCTTTAACGATAGTAGCGAATGAAATTTTTAATTTTTTTTTATTAATATAGGCAATAGAATGGGCTGTGGCCACCGTGGCGTTGTGGGTAGAGTGCAACGCTCACACGCTGAAGGGTCTAGTTTCGATTCCCGGCTCAACACCTCAAGACCGACTTTGTATACTTCTTTTTGAAAAATAACATACAATTTACATCAGTCCCTCATTCTCTTCTTGTATTTCAATTCGGTTGTCCCTTTTACAGTAAAGACATTCATTTCTAAAAAAACTGCCTACTAACTTGAATAAGGCAACTAAAGTTTGGACTTTAAAAAAGTATATTTTAAATTACGGCCTGGTGCTGTATGTGCGAACCTCAGTAAGTGTATATAAGTACCTCAGTAAGTGAATGGAAACTTTATCTCAAGAAATACCAATAAAACTACTGTCTGAGTGTAGTTTATGGGTAAGAAAACAATTGGATAATAAAAACAATTTTGTTTGCGTGAACAGCCTCCGCACTTCTTAGTTCACGCTATCCAGACATACACTGGATTCTCGATTTCTTTCGCTTTTTTTTATTTATTTATTTTTTTTTGTTGTACAGTATTGTAATGGGTGACTTAAATAAATGCATTGTAAATCCCACGTGGGGCCAATGTTAACTCTTCTGGCAAGGGCATAGCTAAATACCAGTTGTCTGTTCATGAACTTACAAACATCGGAGCCATTGTGGCAACACTCTCTCTCTAACTCCTCTCCTCTCCGCTCTCTAGCCTATCCGCTCCTCTATAACTCCAGTATTCATACTTCTTTATAAACTTTCCTAAATTTGTAGTTAATTTTGTAATGAGTTCATTTTAATATAATAAACAAAGTCATGAAGTCAGCATCTTTAAGTGACAGAGTTCAGGAAACCAAAAGCCTTACAACTTTTTTTCATTCATCTTTGACTTGACTTCAATTAAAGAGATTCATTTAGCAGCCACATTTCTGTTAGTAAGAATCTAAAAATCAGTTAGTGAAACATTCAACATTTACATAATTTCGGCTGCTTCTTCGGTAATCAGCACATCCCCTTGAACTTTGAGGGAAAAGTGCAAATTTAAGGAATCGTATTTGACTCTAAGCCATAAGCTAGACTTACATTCAACAATGAAATTATTTCAGCTGCTTCTTTGACGATCAGCACGTCCGCTTGAACTTGACTGTGTTGCACTTCGTAGGAACAAATTAAATGAGTCGGATTTGTCCATCAGTGTGCAAACTCTTTGAGCCACTCTTGGCCTAGCTATGCAAGAGACTATGCATGGAGCTGGGATATCTTTAAAAAGTCAAACGACTAAGTATGTGAATGCCACAAGGCATTTTTTTCTGGTGGAGGCTTGCGTGGAGAGATAATGGATACTGGGTGTTCATTGTTTTAGTAAATGAGTGTATGTAGCCGAGTGAAACCAAAAGTGTTGCATACATGATGAGAATAATTCGGTTATTTGTCCATCTTTGGACACTCTGACATGTGATCTTCGTAAAATGTCTCCAATACTGTAAGTCTAACGAATTGTTGTACTTTGAGAGCAAATTTAAAGAGAATAGAATATGTGCAACTGCCTTTCTTCTTCAGAGTAAAATCAAGACCTAGCCAGATAGTTACTGTTTTCTTTCTTTTCTTTTCTTTTCTTTTTCGTTCTTTTCTTTCTTTTTCGTTGTGCGACAATTGTATGCGACTTGCCAGTAATTCACTTCTGCCTCTGGGTAAAAATTAATGCATTTGAAAGATAGTGGTTGCAGAAAATGGTTGCATCAGTTTCTGCGTCTGTTTGTAATTGTATGTTGTGCCTGTATCGCGAAAAACAACAGGCATTTAAAACAATGTGCATCGGTTCCTCCTTTCCCTATCTTCCTCTATACCTTCGGCCCGTCCTGTGACTTAATTGTGATTACTTTAGGGTATAAGCAATTCCTTTCACGAGCGCCAATTATAGAAAAAAAAAATAAAAAATATGTTACCTCAAAGTGTACTGTGAAGTTTTCAGTTCGGGGGGAGGAAAATTTAATTTTTTTACCTCAGCCTGAATTTGTGTCCGATTTAGGGGCAATTCTTTCTTTAAAAAATTTTAACATTCTCTTATAGTTTGACATACTAAGGTTGTTAAGGTTCTTTTTTACTTTTGGGAACTGTGTCAGACGACTTAATTTTTTTCGATAGCTTTAATTTAAAAATGTTCTGGGTTGTAACAGTGTCGCTTTCGTGGCGTAGTGGGTAGAGTGCGATGCTTACTCGCCGAAGGTTCGATTCCCGGCTGAATACCTCAAATTTTTCACATCACCACCTCTTTCTAGCTACTAACAACATCCAAAATGGATTACCATAACTGTCTAAGAAAAACGCTTCTCAAGATTTCGCCGTTCGGAGCCGGCAAAGACTGTAAATTCCTTCTTCTTGTGTGAGAACAGTAGCGCGCACAACACGATAGGTTGATGAGCAAGCTAGGCCCTGGTCTCCCAGGGACTGTCGCGGCATACAAAAAAACAAACAGTATGGCTTATACACTCTATATGGGGCGGACCCTAGTTTAGTTGCAGTTGCGGATGAATTCTCTTTTTCAGATGTCATCAAAGCTAAAAGGACCAAATTGAGCTATGAATTTTTCACTCGATGGGACCAATGGCTTTCTCATCATCTACAAGAAAGCATCAGTCTCTACGCCAGTGAATATAAAAGCGATTATCAAGGTGGTGTATAATGCAAGATTATTTTTATAGCTAGAGAATAGTACTTCTCTTTAGATGTTCTCCTAAACAAATGCAAACAATGTCCGTCAACGTTTCATTGACCATTGCAATGCTTCCTATTTTCTATTTTCGAGGTGATAATCAATACTCTAAAATTCTGAAAATATAGACCGTGGAAATAAAAAGGAACAAAACAAAAACAGCTGTGCAGTCGAGGATTAAGAAATATACACTGGCTCCTCCTCGAGATAAAGTAACTGAAAATTTATTGAAGTAAACAATTTGCTTATTTAGACATTCGTATGCAAAGTTTTCAATACAATCAACGCATCATGTGACGCGACATTTAAACAATGTCGACCATTATCCCACACAAAGGGTAATAACATTGCATGCAAATACAGTGGGGCATAAAAGTTACTGGCAGTGAATTTGAAATTGAACTGGGCTACACAACGCAATAGTTGTAAAAAAAAAATGAAAAAGAGTAAGATAATTGCAAGAATCTCGGAGTTCAAAACGGCAGACAATGGCCGTCACTCTCAAAACAAAAGCAAAATATGTACAAATTGAAGCCACACCTACTGCACTCACAGAACAGGAACTAAAAAACAAAAGTAATTTCCACAGTTAGTATTCGGATAGAAACAATTTCAAGCGTATTTAAGAGGTTTTTATAGTTTTAAAAATGTACAATCCCTCATTTTCGGTCAAATTATTCTTCATAGCCTTTCTACAAATTTCGGACATGCGTTCAACCATCCTACGGAATGAAGAGACAACAAACGCCCCTTAGCAAAACCGACGAAAATTCAAAATTTACATTTCACTCAACAATTCGTGAGCAATTTGAATGGCTAGCACCACGAGAGTTCCAAATTACAGATAGCCCTGACGCCTTGACAAAACTGCCCCGCATTGTTGCAATTAGCCCTTACAATCCACTGCACCGCTGCACATGCACTGCAGATACGAATTTCATGCCGCCGGGCATGGTTGAGCGAACTTTTCTCTGCAGTTGTACCTGCCAGAGTTGATGAGGGGGGGAAGCGGACTCTTTTTTGTTCTTCGATTCCTTTTGTTTTCCCATGGTTTTGTTCATAACTTTTTCTTTTGCCCTACACACACACATTCTCTTCCTCTCTCTCTCAGTTTCATTTGTCATTGTATCATCGTCATTCATTTTAAATTCATCCACCTGGGATTGACAATGGCACTGCTCCACATGCAAACAATGCAAGAAGGTCAGCAGTGGCACAGCGGCGGGAGGGCCGTCAGCATGATGTGTGTGAGTGCCTTCATCTCGTTACAGGTTTCTGTTTTTGATAAAAAGAAAAAAATTACACAGAAAACAATAGAAACACGGAGCGTGAGGACACATCTACTCGTACGTCCGGAAGCAAAAAGATTGCAACGAAAAACTGAGTGTTTAAACTGCGGCAGGAAGGTTCTCGAGAACAGAACCGCACGCAGACGTCAAGGGTTGTCAGCACAAGAGCGCTCAATTGATTAAGTCCTCATTGTTGCTGCTGATTGTTGTAAATGCTGCGGAAGAATATTGTGGTTTCTCTCGAAGGACGTGGAGTGGAAAAGGGTTTCTTTGACGTGGCCTTGACTTTTGATGATGTTTGGCCGGTGATACACGAATGTGTTAAGGAAGGAACTTCGGGATGTGACTGCTGTAACAGAAAGGAGCGCACTAGACGAGCGCAAAGGATAAGCTTTGAATAGGATTTTAAGGACTGTATCGAATACTGGGGTTTGCTTTCGAGGAAAATATTTTTTTAACCTACCTTCAAATGTAAATTTGGCAAGTGTGCATCCTAGCTACAAACAGAGCGAGCCATCACTGAAGAGTTTACTGGCGTTGAAACGATAGAAACAAAGTTGAATAAAAGCCTTTTGAAGACTTGTATATTTTACAATTTTGATGTGTAGGGAATGTTAGCAGAATTTGTTTGAATTCGAAATGTTGGAAATATTGATTTAAAGTTTTTCGGAGTTTTTCGGAGTTTTTCGGAATTAAGAAATTTATGGGATTTTGAATTATTTTGGATTGTGATTCTGTCTCTATCCTGTCTCTTTCGCTTCCTGTCTCTTTCGCTTTCTGTCTCCTTCGCTTCCTATCTCTTTCGCTTTCTGTCTCTTTCGCTTTCTGTCCCTTTCGATTTCTGTCTTTTCCGCTTCGCGTTTTTCGGAATTAAGAAATTTTTGGGATTTTGAATTTCCTTGGATTGTGATTCTGTCTATATCCTGTCTCTTTCGCTTTCTGTCTCTTTCGCTTTCTGTTTCCTTCGCTTCCTGTCTCCTTCGCTTCCTGTCTCTTTCGCTTTCTGTCTCTTTCGCTTTCTGTCTCTTTCAATTCCTGTCTTTTCCGCTTCGCGTTTTTCGGAATTACGAAATTTTTGGGATTTTGAATTTCCTTGGATTGTGATTCTGTCGATATCCTGTCTCTTTCGCTTCCTGTCTCTTTCGCTTTCTGTCTCATTCGCTTTCTGTCTCTTTCGGTTCATGTCTTATCCACTTCGTGTATCGTTGGGAAAACGCCAACATTTTGTGGTTCATTTGTAAAGTGAACCCGCTATAGAACGAGCTCGGTTTGGTAAGTGCCTAAATATAACACGCAATTTTGCCACATGCGTAGAAGGCTTTTGTAAAAGGTTCAGTTCGATCGGAGATGCAGAATAAATTACAGGACGTTTGGGAAAGTGGTTAAAAAATCAACAGTTGTCGGTGATTCGATATTTGTTTCAGGAGCTAAGAAATTGAAAATACCTGGATGTTGTATATCCGGAAATTTTTCCTGACTTAACGAGGTTCACATTTGAGCCCTGACGCTACGAAAATAGTTGGCGCAGAGAACAACACAATAAAGGGTCAAGATCATTGATCGAAAGTGCACAAGATAGCTAATTTAGTAAACATCTCAAAGGCTAACAAGTCCTGGCAGGATTCTGTTCCCTGGTACGCAGCAGGGAGAAAGAAAAAGTCTGAAATCTACAGATTCTTTTCACGTTTAATTGATTCTGCCTTGTCTCATGTCTAAATCTAGGGCCTCTTTTTTTTCACTACTCTTTCGCATCCGAGTTTTTTCGAAATATGTTCAACCATTCTGCGGAACGAAGAGGCAACATTGCATCTATAGCAGCTACTCGTGTTGTGCGTGCTTTCGTTCTGAAGTAGAAAGAACTCACAGTTCAATGTCGACTTCGATCTCCGTTCACAAGTAATACCCTGTATGTTGTATGCAATTCCAAAGAGATGGTGCCGTGAAAAGTGCGATATGATCAGTCAGATAATCGAACCTGAAACCTTTAGCGTGAGGGTCTCGATATAAACCTTCACGCGACGGTAGCTAAAATCTCTTTCCGGATGATTTCGAGTGACTTCTTTTGTGTTTTTATTACAATTCACTCGATGAGTAGAAATTTAGGTGGCCACCACGAAGGCCCTAAGGACACTTTTTCTTACAAAAAGGTTTAAGACCAGCAATTTTGTTATAAATTTTTTTGAGCTCAAAGAAGACTTTGTCGACAAATGAATCAGTTTCTCTTTTCATCCACTTTTTGTCCTTAATAATAATAATTGTTGGCGCTACAGTCCAAAGGGGAACCAGGGCCTAGCTTGCTCATCAACTACTCGTGTTGTGCGCGCTACTGTTCTCTCACGAGTAGAAGGGACCTACAGGTTTTTGCCGACTCCGAACGGCGATATTTGAGAAGCTTTCTTAGACAGTTATTACTCTTTGAGTGTTGTCAGCAGCTCGAAAGAGGTGGTGCCGTGAAATATTAGAAAAATTGGTGTTGAACTGGGAGTCGAACCTAGACCCTTCGGCGCACTCTACCCACTACGCCACGGCGACCACTTTTTGTCCTTCCTTGAACATATTTTCGGTGAACGAAAAATTTTGCAAGACAGTGTCATCGCACTTCTCCCAACCACTATAGTGCTTTATGCAATGAACAGCGTTGCCTTTGTTTTGTTGTGTGAAACGCATTCGGTTTACAAATCAATCGACTGATAAGTATCAAATATAATTTACACTTACACTGGAATCCAAAACTGCTCACGCCCCTGGCAGCGGGAGTCCAACAACCAGTCTAGACGATGACGCAGACATTGACTGCGCCCATGTCTATTTCCAACCGCACCTCCACACCACACCCTTCTTCACATCGTTGGCTTGGCTCGAAATCCCCAATTAAATGTGAATCAATCACGTTTATAAATATTTATTCCGTTTCATCTGCGGGAAAAAGAATGAAAGCAAATTCCCGCCCAGCATTGAATTGTAACTCACGCGCTAGTGCACACATGTCTGCACACACTCCCCCCATGTGGGCAAATCTAAGCTCAACTGATGTGTATTTCATAACCAACAACAAAGCCGCTGGCTAAAAACGCCGAATTTGAATTTACAGTTTTCCCCCTCCTCGGCCATATTCGAATGCGACTCCTCTACATAACCACAAAATATTTCATAAATATTCATTTGACTAAAATTCGAAATAAAATCCGCACGCCACATGCTGTGCGGGGTGGGGGAAGGTTTATAACGGCATTTAGTGGGAGGTTTTGTATTTGAAATATGTCCCTGTGCCTGCAGCCCCATTCCAGCAGATCTGCGCCGATTCCCGGTATTTATCCCTGAAAAGCATGTTAAATACAGAAGAACGCGCCAAAGGACATTTCATTCGAGACTCGGCCCAAATGTGAGCAAGTCCTTGAATACAGTTAAAAGGGCGTAGTGTGGGTGAGAGGGGGCTTGAATTCTAAACAAAAGGAGTTGGGGACTGTGTGGCGTTTGGATTCTAATTTCAGAGTACAACATTCAACTAATTGAAATGGGTCTGGCACTGCTGTTGGTTCCCTTTCATTCCAGGAATTTGTGGTCCCGTTGTTCCTCTGTACCCAAATTCTCGTCTGAGCAGTGACTGGGAAGGGATGCATGCATCCGCGCATGATGGGATACAAAATCGATTGAACATGAACTGAACCCCAGCTGTAGTGCACTGAACCAATGGAAATGATACAACGGTACATAGCAGATGCAACAACTGCATAAGCTGCAAAAACTTTGTCCGACTGAGTGAAGAAGTGAATTTTGCATTACTGAGACTGCACTCCATTCCACCTGAGACTGGTTAGGAGATGGGCACGAAATGGGAAATAGATTGAGAGCTGCATTTGAGAATAGATAAAGTTGCCATTGGGTTCGCAAGGGAATAAATATTCAGAAAGGGAAAGATTTTGGAGAGCAAATGGTCATGGAGGGGAAAACAAAATCAGTTAGTGGCGTAAATGTGTCTGAAGTTAATGCAAGATTGAAACTTACAAAGTGTCCATTGGAACGCAGTCTGCCTCTGACTCCAACTCAGATATTTACAAGGGTTGCCTTTTATATTTCGAGATTAAATAACAAAAACATATATTTATCATCGAAAATAGATTTATTGTTTTTTTTTCAAAATATTCCCCATTAAGATCTATACACTTTTGCATGCGTCTGAACCAATTGTCGAAGCACTTTTGCCACTCTGATTGAGGTATCTCCAAATCATGCATTCTGAACGCATCAACCGCTTCCTTAGGTGTCGAAAGACGATGACCTCTTATTTTATATTTTACGTACGGGAATAAAATAAAGTCATTTGGTGCCAAGTTAGGACTATACGGCGGATGACTCATCAAATCAATGTTTTGAGTGCTCAAAAATGTTGTTGTTTGAGCCGATGTGTGAGAGCTCGCACTGTCGTGGTGAAGAGTGTTCCGTCTTCGGCGGTTGGTTTACCTGATTCCTTGGAAGACAACTGGCAAATAAATTGAGTTGACTGTTCTGCATTGTTCTAGTGCTACGGTTGCGACGTGTCCAGTTTTTCCAAAAAAAAACATGCGACCATTTGATTGGAAGTGTTTCATGCGCGAGCAACTTTTGTTGGATTTGGCTCAATTTGAAACACCCATACAGTCGACTGCTGTTTACTTTTGGGCTCATACGCATAAATCCACCATTTATCACTTGTCACGATGTCATAGACGTGTTAAGAAGCACCGCGATCGTATTTTTGTAATATTTCTTTCGACCAATCGACACAAGCGATTGACAAATTGTGTGGGATCCAACGCGATGAAAGTTTTTTGACGGTCAAATGTTCATGCAATATTGAATGTATGCTGGTCCCACTAATGCCTAAGGTTGTCTGAATCTCACGATAGATCACATGACGATCTTGCAATATCAGTTGGCACACACCATCAGTGGTTTCCGGGACAACAACTGATTTTGGACGACCTTCACGAAATTCGTCTTGGATTGAACTACGACCTCGTTTGAATTCATCATACCATCGATGAACACTTGATGGAGCTTCATCGCCAAAAATTGAATTAAGTTCATCGATGCGTTGTTGATTTAATCCACGTTGAAAGTTGTAAAAAATAACCGCACGA
Source organism: Eristalinus aeneus (assembly GCA_955652365.1). Lineage (NCBI taxonomy): Eukaryota > Metazoa > Arthropoda > Insecta > Diptera > Syrphidae > Eristalinus > Eristalinus aeneus. The sequence continues at coordinate 79,322,192 of OY019132.1, forward strand.
AAATGTTCACGATTTATTTCGATTTTTTGGGCGAGATGAATCTTTTAAGTTACTGTAAACAACACAATTAGCGCTCGAATGTCAAAATGTTCTGATTACGTGTAACCTCAAAAATGTCAAACTTTACGATAGAGCTGGCAGTTGCCAGATTGCAACGCTAGGGTTGCCCAATCCCGAAATATAAAAGGCAATCTTTGAACAAAATCAGCAGAGGTTACCGAAGGTATGGGGAAGGGAAAATCAAATGTTTCAACATGAGGAGTAAAGTCATTTTCAGCATATCTTAATGCGTTCGATGCATGCTGAGAAAGTAAATATATGAAGAAAACTTTTTTCCGGTGGCCAAACAACCGAAAATCCTTTTGAGATCAATTCGGACTGGGTGATAAATATGTTTGTGAAGTTGGATGATATGAACAGAGGGCTTAAGACATATTGTGGAGCATGGATTGTCGAGATGAATGCCTTGGCATCCAAAGTGGCTGAGTGCATTTGGGGGGTGAAGTCTTATCTCGCATTTTCCCAAAGCACTTCCGAAACCAACACCAAGAACGTTTACTATCTAGAGTTAGTATAGTAAATTTCGACGTTTAGAGTCGCCCATCAATGAGAGCTCCCTTCAAAACATGCGCAACATGGGTTATGGCTGCAGAATCTAATTCCTAACCACTTGTGTATGGTAGTTCTCTTGAATTTCTATAGTACCATATCACATGTGTCTTATCAGCTTCAATCAAAGGGATAACTACGTACAGTTACAAGCGCATGTTGACTTTCGTTTTATGGAAGTGGGTCTTCTTTCGATCTCGAAGTTAAAAAGCGGTCAAGCACGGCTAAGAACTCTCGCTCATACAATCGTTGGTAGCCCTGAATAATTTTTTAAAAGTTCCTACATCCGCCCAATGTCACCTTAGAAAAAATTTGCTTGCCCCGTCCAAAAGTTAGTCTTTCCCGGACTGGAAATTTAGATTTTTTTCGTACTGGGATGCCACTGGTAAACGCTTCTCCACAGAAATGCTAACCCGATTTGCTTGATTCCTCAGACCGTGCTCTTGTTTAAAAGAAAGAAGGCATTCACGGTCCAAACGGTGAGTTACTAAAATCAAAAACAATTAATCCAGCTTCGAGGTTGACTTCGTGAAAAATCGGAAAAGCAAAAGAAGGTAGGACAAATAGCACATCACTCAATAAGTCCCGGGACTAATCAATTAAAACACATTTTCTAGACGAAATTCGACTTTATTCATCACCATAGTTTTCTTGAAGAGTGTTGCAATCAGTCCAAGGCCGCTCTAACATTTTGATACCTTTTCTATAGATCGACTTTTATATGGTTTCACAATTGACTTCACAATTGGCTTCACAATTGGCTTCACAATTGGCTTCAATCTCGGCGATCACCACCTCATTTGAGCCATATTTTTTCCCCAGAGCAGCAGCAGGCGAAAACAGTGGATCTCATCGTAGCTCATAAAATAATGCGAAAAACATTCAGAATCAGCACAAAAACAAAAATCGCGGACATGAGCAGTTTCTGAGCAGACCTAAAAGAGCGTACCATTGCAAATAAGTGTTTCTCTAAGAAGTAATGTGTCTCAATTCGCCACACTTTCTATTCATGTCCTTAAGTTATCAAGTTTCTATTGTAGAAAACGCAAAAATGTGGTATTTAAAGTGAATACCATAAGCCCACTAGTACTTAGGAGTTAGAATTTATTCAGACGTTATTCACTTGATTCGACGTTCTCTAGAGCAAACATTGTTATGTCAAGCCGGATATTAACCTATGCACCTTTTTAAGGGGTCAGAATTTACTCTGACGTTGTTCTGAAATTTGATCTTAAAAGAATAAACGTGCGAGAGAACTAGAAACAGAATATAGCGGCTAGAGAGGCATGTGTGTTGATGCCCACATTCATTCCTGTAGTGTTAACTACAGAGAAGAAAATCTGGAACGTTAAGTTTCTGATAAAAATATTAACTGAGCATGATCACGTCGGTGAATCCCAATGGCTCATAATAGAAGACTTCTCGGGCGGGAGCAGTGGTGTCCATACGTTCCACATGGCGAAGCCATCTTAAGCGTTGTATCCGAAGACGCTTGACCAGGTGCATGTCGCTGTACAGCCCATAGAGTTAGTCGTTAAATCTTCTCCTCCAGATGCCATCAACAGTTGGGTATGTCCAAAAATCGCAGATGTTAGGTCCAAAAATCGCAAGCAAAACTTTTCTTTCTAAAAGCCTAGGAGCTTCCTCCGCGCTATGAAGTAGGACTGTGATGATTAAGCCGTTATATAAAGCGAGCCTAGTCCTTCGAGAGAGGACTTTATTATTCAATAGCCTCTTGAGCCCTAAAAAAAGGGAATATCAAGAGTGATTATTCGTTTGATTCCGGTACCGACTTTGCCTCGATTCCGGTATCCCTAATTGCCCCGTAGCCGAGTTAGAGGAAGTCCTTGACCACCTCAAAGTTTCTGCTGCCTAGTGTGACGTTCTGTCCGAGACGTCGATGTTGTGTGTCCTTCCTTGATGACAGCATGTACTTAGTTTTGCCCTCATTTACCGCCAGACCCAATCTAGCTTCATCCGCTTCAATGCAAGCAAACGCCTCATTGACGGCTCGCTGTGTTCGCAAAATCACGTCAATGTTATCAGCGTAAACTAGCAATTAAACTGACTTCTGGAAGATCGTACCTCTGGTGTTGACTTGTGAGGTACGCACGATCTTATCGAGGATGATGTTGAAAAAGTCACATGACAGTGCGTCGCCTTGTCCAAAACCTTTTCTGACATTGATTGTCTCGGAGAGTTCGTTACCGACCTTGACGGAGCAGCGAGAGTTTTCCATCGTCATCCTACACAATCTGATGAGTGTGGTAGAAATGCCAAAACTAGACATGCCAATGTATTGCTCGCCTCTATGCACACTGTCATATGCAGCCTTGAAATCGACGAATAGGTGGTGAGTATCGATTTGCACTTCTTGGGTCTTTTCCAGAATCTGCCGTAAAGTGTAGATCTGGTCTATCGTAGACTTCCTTGGTCTGAAACCACACTGATAGGGACCTATCAGGTTGTGGACAAATGCTTTAGACGCTCACACAATACGGCAGAGAGGATCTTGTATGCAATGTTCAGGAGACAATAGGGCAGAGAATATCTTGTATGCGATATTAACAAGGCTGGACCCCCGTTGGTTGGCGCAGTCAGAAAGGACTACTTTCTTGTGGGCCGGGCAAACAACGTTGAGATTCCACTCACCAGGCGTGCTTATCTCCCACCATATCTTACAGATGAGCTGGTGTATGCACAGAACGAAGTCATCTCCAGTTCCAGTCCGTCTGCTCCAAAAGCATTGTTCGACTTCAGCTTCGATATTGCTAGCTTCATTTCGTCTTAGTCGGGAGGACGAAATTCTTGTCTATCATCGTCTAGGACGGGAGGACGAAATTCTTGTCTATCATCGTCCAGGACGGGAGGACGAAATTCTTGTCTATCATCGTCCAGGTTAAGTACAACATTCGGCTTAACAGCGGAAATTGGGCCTTCATCGCCGTTACGAAGTTTACAGGAATGATTCTTTCAGATTCCCAGGACAGACTGCGATTCTACCACAAGTTGTCCATTTTGGCCCCAGCAGATCGCACATGATCTTTTGTCCCGAAATAGCTCCCTAAGCAACGATTTCTTAAAATTTCAATCCAAAGCGATTTCAGACTACGATTTAATCTATTCAACTGAGACTCACCACTATTCTTAGCCGTGTCCTAGATAACAAAAAATTTGCAAACATACCTCCCACAGTACGTCGGTGAAACCCATTTTTGCACCATTTCCCCACCAACACAGAGGTCCTACTAAGGTAACGAAGTCGTCCACAACTGAAAAGCAATCCATTAAGGACTCTCAATAAATTCGCTTTCACTTCCTCTCTCGGGGCCACGCTCTCATTTACTTCCGCCCACCCGCAGTCAATGAATAAGACATGACATCGACCCCACTCGCCGTTGTAGGCGATTCATAATTTACCCAGAAAGTCAATGAAGTCAGTCGGCTGGTCAGTAATCGATTGGCAACAGTTGTGCTACAACAAACTTCACAAGCAGAATGCTAATGAGTCCCCCCAGACCTTCACTGTCGCTGCCCAGTCCAGCTCAAGATGTCACCCAGCCGATAGTGCGGAGCTAATTAAACGAATTACATCAGATTACTGGTGACGATTATCGTGGAAAATTTATTTGAATGGCAGTTTGCTTTGCGATCTTATCACGGAATGACGCTTGCGTTGAGTCACAGGATTAACTAATTAACACACACTCTGTTGGTGTACAAGCGTATGGGCGGGAAAGTGTGACACGTGTATTTGCCGAGGATAAAGTATTCCAGTTCACTTGCAGTAAGAATTGGTTTTGGGGTCTGCACGAACTTCAATTAAGTCAAATACGGTTTATGCTGGCATGGAAATATTAAGTCCTGGGTGAGACCACTCTCGACATCTGTACAAAATCAAGGAAGAGCCTCCATCATCCCCTACCTAAATGCGTTGTGTATCACACTCCTTAATTACCGCATTTATCTTTCTCCGCGTGTGCACACAGATAATTTCTCGCGAATGCGATCCGTTCCCTCATCTAATTAACATTGCGTTAAGCTCCCATCTCGCTGGCGAATTCATTTCGATTCCCTCGAAACAATTAGAAAACGAGTCTAATTTCGAAAGTTTCCCAATTTACATTTAATACCCTGACGCTGTCGTGCGCACAAAGTTCCCCGCTCGTCCCAGTTTCGCTTTCGTTGACACACGGACGTAGATCCACGCCACTCTGTCTCGCACTTCCTGATAACCTAATTGATTTCCGCTGGCATTGTAAATAATCCTCTCTCGCAGATCAACCAAACGGTCGGAGCTGTGTCGTCGGTCGGCATACAAAGATGTGGCAAACTTTGTCGTCGTCACCCACCCACGTCCCCCTCAACATCCACTTCTGCCTCAACGACCACACCAAGGAAACTAGAGATGTGACTGGAAATTGAGCTTCTGCCTCAGCTGACACCATATTTCCCGTCGCCTGCCGACCCAAATTAGGGGGGGCTCTCGAGTACGCTTTGCCCAAAAATTCACACGCTGTCATAATGGCAAATGCAATTATCCCTGCTAATTGCAACTTGGTGTCGTCCCCGCAATGGCGCCTGGGATTCAGCTACATGCGCACCTCTCTCCTGCGTTCTGTGACTCGTGTTCGTTAGTTGTGTGCGACAATTAAATGAAAAACTGGCGCAAGGACGCGATGAACATCGCGCACCGTGGAGAATTTCGAGGATTTTCCTTTATACATTTTTTTTTTTTTGCGATGGGAGAACATCATCATTCCGCCTTGTTAACTCTCGCGCAGCACTCACTCTCATTCTTTCCTCGGCGTGGAAATGGCAAACTGCAATGTCGTCCAGCACGGCAGGGCAACAAGAGAAAAAACTCAGAAGGGTTTAGTTGACATTTCGGAGTAATTCGAATGGCAGGTGCCTGCTTTCGGGGATTTTGATGGGTAATCCTCTAACTGATGGGGAGGCACTGGCACAGATGGACGGGCTAGCAGGTGGGCTTGGCAGGCGAGTCGGCGTGACCTTTGGCTCCGGGCTGAGGGGATTATCCGCTGAAAGCTGATTTCGGATGAGTTATTGAATGGCGTTCGTCCTTTTGGGTTTTTTCTCTACTTTCTGCATGGCACGACTACGAAAGGTGGGAAAATGTGTTTATGATGTTGGCACAGCCTTTGTGTTTGTTTGACTCTAGTCCTTCTGAATGAAATCCCCTGCACAGCCTTGAAGCATTTGGCAGCAGAGTTAGAAACACATTTGCGTCACACTCCTGCATCATGCTTTTGCGTCACGGCTAACTATCCACCCACCTCATTTCGCCGACCAAGAGAGTGCTAGTATCGGAAACGAAATCGAACTTGATTGGCGGCTATTGACTGACATCCCCTCCTTCTACTGACGCCATCGGTTGCGTCTTGTTTACTCTGCGTCCAGCTGCAAAAATAATCAAAATTGCAGTAGAAGTATTTAGTTCGTCAGGGAACCATGGAATTGAGCGGATTCCAGTCGCATTTTACCGCAAAACTAAAGGCAGCCAAATATTTTATTGCTGCTCAGCCGATTAAAGTCTTAAACTCTTCTGGCGCCCTGCCAAAAATTCCGAACGTCCCCCCCAACAGACGCAGACGTTTGTACCGCCCCTCACCGTGCCACCGACTAACTGTGCAATTGTCGAAACAATAGCAACAAATACAAACAATGCTCACCCGACCTACCACCGACGGTAGTCTGCAGCCTAGGACAGTGGCGGGTGTGAGGAAATAGGAAGAAGAATGCATTCTGAGGGTCGTAAGGAAAATATCTTGAACATAAATCTTAAAATAGCAGACCTGTGGGCCACACATGGGGATTTGTTGGTGCAAAATACAAACGCGCACTGTGGCTCAACGGAGTACGTCGTCGTCGTCGGTCAGCATTGAGACTAGACGTAGAACTCGTGAAGGTGTGTGCGGAACAATGGAATCGAGCAAGTTTATGAATTTTAATTGGTCTGGCGTCTAATTGTTGCATGGGAAGTGTATCTTGAGTGGATAGTAAACAACAGATGGTCCCGTGAACAAAGCATCTTTTGCGAGATCTTAGCCGGGCTATTGTTCGTGCTTCAAGTGGTTGGCGTGTTGTTTGCTTAAAATATTTTCCAGTAATTTTGAAAGCAAAGAAAAGTGGGGATGATGGTTTATAACTTTGTAATCGTGTCTGGATTCGGTGCCCATAATGACCTCAAACAGAAGTTTCGTCACGAATTTCCTAGAATTCAAGTTTTCTGTCATTGAAGCCGTTTAGAAAAGCTTCTTCGCCAATTTGTTGACAAAAGTCTGTAATTGCATTTTGAAAGCTTTATATCAAATAACAATTGCAGATAATACTTGAGGGGCTAGAAGAAGCTTGAACGTCTCATTAAATTTAATTGTGACTTGTGGTCCTGTGCGGGAGGGAGTGCGATTGCAGAGCACAATATTCTCCTCAAAAATGACTTTTTCGTCGAGGCTTGGTTGTTGATGTTTCAGTATGTTGGATTTTCAATTTTTTTTTTTAGACCAAGTCAACTCCAGCGTACAGTGGGACAGAAGTGGCCGTTTGACGGCGATAATTATAAGCCCTTTTGTTGAGTTAACCAAAATATAATTTTCTAAAGGATAAAAATAACTGTAACTGCTCAGGTTTCCGAAAGAACCGTTATGAAATTTTAAAAATGGTACTTGTTTGGTAGTTTTTGGGAAGTGAGGGGTTGGATTTACAAAAAAAAAGTAAATAATCATTGATTTAATATTTTCATTTATTCTGCAAATTATATAATAAATCAACAGTAGAACAGTGGAAGAACAGTATAACTTTACTTTGAAACAATTTACAAAGTTGGAAAATCTGAAAATAAAATATTTTGTGTAACTGGGTTTGTAATAAAAGTAAAACATTTTATTTACATTTTCAAGATTTAATTTACAAATTATTCTGAGTCCGAAAAGTAATCGCAGTCAATTTGATGATGTTTGTTTAAATCTGGCAGCAAGAACATATCAATAGCTTCAGTATCAAATGGAACTTGTTTTGCAGACTTCCTTACTCTCTGGTTTGTAATAAATGGATCTGAAGATAAAAACATTCTATTTATAATATCTGAAAGAGTGTCTTGTCTATATGTTTTTCGACTAAAATTCTCTCTTTACATTTAAAAATCCTTATTGCTTGCTTCTAATGCTTCCTCATTTAATTCACCAATTGGTAACACACTCTGAGAAACTATTTCATGCCCATGTATCACTATCTTGTGAACTGAAGTACTCATATAATACCAAGGATACAGCGATACAAACAATCTCGCAGTTTCAAGGCAAGAATTTTTAAATTTTGGCACATCTATATTAAATCCGTTTGATAAGCACTGCAAAATTATGTGAAATTTTTTTATCAGATTAACGTCTATACATGTTATTTCGATTGATTTGATTGCGTTTTTAAAGAAGCGCCTCTCCACATTTCCAGTATTCGTATTGCCAAATCCCGGCTTTGGTCGATCAATTTTCAATCCCAATTCCGTTTCGAAAGCTTCTTGAATGCGAGACTTGTTTTGGGTCACACAATCTTCTGTAGCTTTAGATATACGTCATTCTTTAACAGCTAACTTATAAGCAACGTGGAGCAAGCATTCAAACATTCTTATCCACGCGTGAAGAACGGATATTCCAAATGATAAAAATTGTTCTCAAAAGTCCTAAATTTACTATTTAAAAATATTTCAAAGAGCTCCGATCTTTCGCAAGAAAAAAATTGCATTTTGACACCTTGAATATAATAACAATAATGTAATATTTTTTATTACTTGCATTTGTACTTGCAGTTGCACTTTTGAAATTGTATCTGTAATAATATGTCTAAAATAATGTTAAAAGTCAAGAAATTTTAACTACTGGTGTTCGCTACGAGAAGGCTCTTCAGAATAACGTGCCGATATTATTTTGCGCAACTTAAAATAGGTTGCATTTCAGGTATTCGGATGTTTTTTTTTATGACAAGGTGCATTTTTATTATTATGTTGTTTATTACTTTTATGACTAATGTAATAAAGATGTTGTGCAATGAATATGAAGCGCCTACCTGACCATGGGAAGAAGTTATTAGCAAAATCAATAATGGTGCCATTATTCTAAACAGGGCTGTATATACACAAAAAATTAAAAAAAAAACTTAGTTTAGGCAAACATCGGTGACATTTGACTTCGGTTTTCAGTAAAGAAATGATTAAGATAAAAAAATTAAGTTCAAATTTAGCTCGATGTTTGCCTATTCAAAAAGTACCGTTATTAAAAAACAACTTTTAGGCTCTTGTAATCCGCCATTTTTTCGGGCTAACGGTACTTTGTAACCGAGTGAAAACTAACTGTATTCAAAGAACATATTCTAATTGATAAATTGAATCCAAAGCATTTGTTACAAACACTTGTTTTTTGATGTATCAACTGAACAAATACTTTTAAATGAATGCAACTTCCCTAGTCTTACAACTTTGATGCCAAACGCTGAGTGATTAAGCCACTTATTGGGAAAAAAAATTCCCAAACCATATGGCCCATATTATCACCTAACAGGAAAGGTAACTTTTATGAGATCGGTTACGTTTTAAAAAATCGACTTCTCGCTGCTCCTGCCATAGAGCTGCCCCATAGTGCAGCGGCACGATCTTTTAAAAGTCAGTTTTGTTAACATACGTGAACAAAATTCACGTGATTGGACGAACACAGCGAGCCGTCAATGAGGCATTTACTGAAAACCGTCAATGAGCCGTCAATGAGGCATTTACTGACATTGAACCGAAAACGACTAAAATGGGTCTTGCGTTAATTGAGGGCAAAACAATGTAGATGCTGTCATCAAAGACGGAAGCAACATCGAATTCTGCGACAGAGTTTCACACTAGGCAGCAGAAACATCGAGGAGGAATTTTCTTATAGGATCCTCAACCGAAGTCAAAATATCTTGAGTCCCGGAAGCTTCTTAATGACCGGCAGTACGGCTTCCGAAGCAACCGTTCCACTGGTGATCTGATGGCATATCTCACTGAAAAGTGGAACCAATCTTTGCACGATATAGAAGAAAGCAAGATTGTTGCGCTTGATATTTCAAAGGCATTTGACAGGGTCTGGCAGCAGGCTTTCTTGTCGAAAATGCGTGCTTTTGGGATCGATGAGTCTCTTCTTCAATGGATTAGAAATTACCTTTCGAATCGTTCAATACAAGTCGTTTTGGATGGATTCAAGTCTGATATTCACCATATTAATGCTGATGTTCCCCAGGGCTCTGTATTGTCTCCGACACTCTTCCTCATTTTTATAAATGATCTCCCGTCTGCCACTTCTAATCCTATTCATTCCTTCGCTCATGTGAGTAGCCTCAGCTTTTCATATTCGTTCCTTGGCTCACGTCCCTCCACTTCGACCATAGACTAGGAACGGCAGCGTATGTTAAGCACATTAAATTCCGACCTTGACAGCATAATCGATTGGGGAAATAGGAATAGAGTGAAATTTAATGCTTCCAAAACCCAGTGATGTCTACTGTCGTTAAAGCGATCACAAAATAATCAGCTGTTACTCATGAACGACACTTGCATTGTTGAAACCGAAAGACTTTCCATCCTCGGTATGTGTATCAACCTAGCAATTAGTTGGAACGATCACATATTTGAAGTCACCAAAAATGCTGCGAAATGTCTAGGCTTCCTTAAACGATGCAAATGTCTAGGCTTCCTTAAACGATGCAAGAAGTACTTCACCCCCTCTGATCTGGCTACAATATACAAGGCCTACATACGCCCGAAACTTGAGTATAACGCTCCTATTTGGTCAGGTGCTTCTAAGACCTCCCTGCACCTGCTGGATAGAATTCAAATGCGAGCGATAAAACTTATAGGTGACAGTAATATTGCGAAGTCGATTGACTCGTTAGAACACCGACGTAATGTCGCGTCGTTGTCACTTTTTTATCGCTATTTTAACAAGAAATGCTCAGATGAATTAGCCAGTTGCATTCCTCCCCTTCAAGAATTCACCCGCAATACACGCCTCGCTAGGAATGCCCACCAATTCACCCTCAAGCCCTCTTTCGGACGTACAGTCAAATTCAGAGACTCGTTCTTTAGCCGCACTACACGAATCTGGAATGCTCTTCACAGCTCGATTTTTCCTCCTCATTACAATCCACAGGCATATAAAGCCTGACTCAAAAAAGTTCAAAAAAATTTCACGAGATATTCATTCCGTAAATTATATTTCTACTAAGAACAACCTAGCTATGACGAAAGATGTAAAACACTTGGCCTGCAAACCTTAAGTTTCAGACGTAAGGCAACGTCAGCCATGTTTATTCGCGATGTTAAAAATAAACATATTAATTCGTTAGAACTACTTTTTCTTATGAATATATATGCTCCCCAAAGATGTCTTCGGGTGGGAAAGTTACTGCTTGATAAAAAAAGGCATAGAACCAATCACGGTTGCAATGAACTCATTACAAGGTGTATTAACCCCTTTAACGACCATTGCAACGAAACTGATTTTACCTTGCCACTATATATATATACTTTATTTCTTGATTAATATTGTCTATTTGATGTAATCAATGAGATGAAAAGTCGGTAGATGATGATCGCGCAGCAAGAGTCTGTGGCGTAAAGCGATACGGAGAGCTAACACTTAGAGAACGTAGTGTTTTGTATTGCTCCGTGATAGATATAAAAAAATGTATATATATGTATAAGTTCATGAAGTAAGAGCAGGTGTAAAACAACCAGCCAACACTGAATCACTGGATGGCAATTCCTAAGGAACGACAAAATAAGATTTGTACGTAGAGAACGAGCTATGATTCGTGCCATAAACAGTGTACTACGAACAGTGAGAAGTAGAAAAGTGGTAAAGCAGAATTTAATTTGACGAAATAAGCTCGTTCGATTGTTCTGATCAAATTTTGTCCTCAAGTTAGACATTAAAAGAAGGGTACAGTGATAGATTTTTTGTGGTCACCATGGCGTAGTAGGTAGAGTGCCGAAGGGTCTTGGTTTGACTACCAGCTCAACACCAATTTTTCGAATTTTTCACGGCACCACCTCTTTCGAGCTGCTGATAACACTCAAAGAGTAATAACTGTCTACGAAAGCTTCTCAAATATCGCCGATCGGAGTTGGCCAAAAACTGTAGGTCCCTTTTACTCGTGAGAGAACAGTAGTGCGCACAATACGAGTAGTTGATGAGCAAGCTAGGCCCTTTGGACTGTAACGCCAACAATTATTATTATTACAGTGATAGATTTATATTTATTGTTCTCTGTTTTCTAAGGCAAGTTCTTTATCTTTGACCATCCCCAACTTCCATTCTGCTGCTTAAGTGCAAGTGTAGGTATGGATTAGAAAACAAAGTCCGCTTTTGACCATGCGGCCACCTGACTGCCGAGATTGTAACTTTCTGTCATCCCTATCCTGCAGTGTGGCCGCCGTGGCGTAGTGGGTAGAGTGCAAAGCTCACACGCCGAAGGGTCTCTAGGTTCGATTCCCGGCTGAACACCTCGAATTTTTTACGGCACCACCTTTTTCGTGCTGCTGACAAGACAAAAATTACTGTCTAAGAAAGCTTCTCAAACTTCGCAATTCGGAGTCGACAAAAAACTGTAGGTCCCTTCTATGCGTGAGAGAACAGTAGCGCGCACAACACGAGTAGTTGATGAGTAAGCTAGACCTTGGTCCCCCTGTGGACTGTCGCGTCAACAATTATTATTAACCCAATGCCCAAACATACATAATACCTAGTTTTCCGTGCACTTATGAGACACTTTATTTGGTTGTCAGAGCACAATTGATTTGTGAACGTACAGTGCGTGGAGTAACTATAAGGAAGACTTTAAACGAGGTCAAGTAGGCTTTCACCATTAAATTTCTAGTGCCGCAGAATCGCTCAGTTTCAGTTCGGTTTTCAATCTGTCCATATCGTCATTCAGCCGTCAGTTTTTGAGGACATTTTTGACACCAAAACGCTTACCCTAGTTTTTCCCCAAACTTTTTGATGGCAATAAGTTTGGTAATATACAATACATTCGTTGATCACTCTTAGTGGAGGCCCTGGCAGTATAAATACAGCCACAGAAATATCAAAGTTTGAATAAAATTCACTTAAACCCGTTCTTGTTGACGGTGACATTTCTTTAAAAATAGAACCAAAACTAGGCTGTAGAAATGACCGCAAGACGTCAAGGAGTATCTGGACTCAGGGCTGTCAGTCAAAAAGCTGGTTTTCCTGAAAAGGAAGTTTGAATATTGAACTGAAATAAGTGGCTAAAATACTTGTGAAGGGTGAGTAATATTGATACACCCCTGGGCCTTTAGACCAGGGTAGTAGTAGTAAATCACTATCAGATCAGTAGATCACTATATCTGAAAGTCTAGAATGAAATGAGTCTCAGGAAAACTACAAATAACTAGTACCACTTACAAGTTTCCTGTGAGACTGGAAATATAAAATTCCAAAGTTCCATGGACTCAACTTAAATATGGTTTAGTGGGTTATTGTCTGTTAAGCTCAAGAAAATAAATAGCCTTGCCTAGCCCTTGCAAAAAAAAATTAACTCACTGCTTCTGTCAGTACTTAGGGCTAAGTGATATAAAGCTGACTATTGTAACCGCATACGAACCTTCACGCCCTTGCAAGTTTCTAAAACTTACCTTCTTTCGAAGAACTATGCGAAATGAAAGCTATTTTGAGCGTATTTCTGCGCGTCAAAGTGGGGCAATTGAGACCATGTGGACCCAACTTTAATGGTTTTTGACATGTTTACACATCAGAATACTTAGCAGGTTACCCATTATCTCCCAGAGAAAATTTCACTATAAGTAAATTGTTGCGAGATTTCCGTCTGTAACTTTAGGGCCTCAACGTATATTAAGGAGGAACATTCAGTCCGTTCATTTTGTTACAGAGGCCTAAACCCCCAGTGGCACTCTTTTTCTGAATGTTAAGGACGAGAAACATAGCAATTCTTTTTGAATATAAAGACTTACAAAACTTTCCGCTTTATTTTCCAGAAAGGAAGAACACGCAAAAACATTTTAGTTTTTAGTTTAAAAAGCATTTTATTTTGTTTAACTAATGCTATCTTAAAGCTAGGCACAAAATGCTTAACCTAGGTACAACTTATATGTTTTATAATACTACTTACTGGCCCTATGCGGCCGCTCTAAGCTAAACTAGTAATTTATTCATTTTGTTGCCTTTCAGCGTCAATACTTGTTTTAATTAATTTAATTTATTTAAACTATTATACATTTATGTAAAACTAAGAAAATTGTTCAAAAACTTAGTTGTCTTGTTCTGTTTTAATAAAAACTTAATCTAACTTAATTTTACTTAGTCTAACTTAAATATTCTTACGGCTAACATTTTTGTTTACATTTTTTGATTTTATTGTTTTTTTTAGTTTTTGTTGTTTTTGTTTTTTTTTGTTTTTTATTTTTTAATTTAATATTAATAACTAACATAACCCAACTTATACTAGATGTGATTTGGCCGTGGGGGACCAACGTAAACTTCACTAGGCTGACGACAACTGGGGTTCCTGATGTGGCTCTAACCACCAATAGAACCCCCGGTCCTTATTCGTGTCCATCCTATCACGGATGGAGACGGATAACGCAAAAACATTTCATTCGTACAGATGCACATGTAATGAATAGGGGGGATTGGCCCACCGTTCAAGCAGCAACACAGCTTGAGTGCAATCTAATACAAACTTATTTAAAGCCTCTTCTCCCAAGTAGGGAACTATGTAGGTCCGAAACTACACAACTCTACTCCCATCTACTCCAAGTCCTCAGACCTGCAAAGAGTGGCCATATCTTTGGCACAAGAACAATTTCGTTTTTCCACAAATCAGTGAACATGTGTCCCAACCCAAAATATCAAGTGTTTCCCATAAAACCCGACAAAACACGTCCCCAAAATGTTCTAAGCCCACGCGACTAACTGTCGCATCTCCGACGCGTCGTCATCAAACATACCGCACCTCCCACTGCATGCGCCCACACATTACGAACCAAGGAACGGAATAACCGTTGTTGCTGTCATTCATTTTATGCGCCAATAAAAATGTATCCTCCGTGACAAAAGGATGCCAAAAGAATACAAATTTCTGCAATCCTTCGGAGCGACGCCCCTGGCGCACGACAGAGAGGGGATTTCCGCTCTGGTGGACAATGTCCCCATATCTTTTTGCGTGAGCTCTGCACATTGCGCTGCGCCCCAACATCGCGCGGCTGCCGCCGCCATCGGTGCTTGTCCTCATTTGTTTTTTGTCGTGCCTCAAATGGCACTCGTCGGGAAATGACTTTCGCCCTCCGCTTTTCTGGGGGGCCATTCCTCTCAATGTCGCACAAAGTTGCAATTTAATGGTCCTTCTGATCGCAAAGCCGAATCGTTATACGATCCCCTTCGCCCAGCCCAGCTTACACGACCACTCTGCGAAATGACTTCCAAAATGAAACTCAGATTTGCATCCGAGCAAATTCGGAGAGCATTTCCAGGCGATATCTTTGGCACTGCGAAGCCTTTGTCCTTCGCGATGATGGATGCCGTTTGATGACGCTCTGCCTTTGAAGCACACCGCTTCGGGACTGGGACTCGGAATTGCATTTGAATGCAGAAAGGATGTGCGCTGTGACATTTGTCAAACGCCAGTGCAAACCCAATGCTTGCGTACGAGGTGCCGGAGTGCATTAGTGCCCTCTCTGTCGCGTATGAATAATTCGCCCATCAATCAAGTCGATGTTTTTTAAGAGCGCGAGCGTTTCGCGGTGACAAATGAAAAGGAAGCCACAAGGACACAGCCCGAATACAGAAATAGATCCGCGTTGATGGTTCGTTAATCAATCGATTTTCACTTGTTGTCAGCTGTGTTGTCGCGCAGCAGGCGTGGACGCCAAAGTGTTCTCCACTTGGCACCTTTATCCGAAATCGTTTGCAGACAGACGAGTTGAATACTAATCACTTTGCCGGGGGATAACAAAAGACTGTCAGCGGCAGGAAGAACGGAACGAGCATCCCCGGGAATTCATGGCCATTTTGCACATCAGCATGAGGTGGTGGAATGAAATTCTGCTCGAGGTGTGCACATTCTTATGGAAATTTGTGAATTTCGAGCTCGTGTGCACGTCCGGGGCTGTGGTTTGTACAGAATCCTTTCGAGGACTGCACTGATGTGCCACGCACAAGTGCTCTCAAGTGTGACAGCAAGCCATCGTTACTTGCAGATTCAATCTCGGCGTAATCCCCTCATCCCCGCCCTTAAGTTTGTCACAGTCTTCATAAAATTGCCATAACCTTTCGCCTGTGTGGAGACTATATTCTCCACAGCCGGAAGAGTGATTTACTCGGCCATTGAGTGCGGCGGGATGAAGCGGTGAATTGAACCTAACTTATCTGAAGTGTCGTAAACACTTTTATGATGCTCTGATGCTCGTTTCAAATGCCCACTTAAGAGTGAGCGGCAACGGTGGCTCCTCTGATGCGGAGACGATTGCCCCAGCCATTTAAATATTCACTGAGACTGCAGTTGACCTCGTCACAACCCCAATCCATAAATATTTAAGGGTGTTCGCTATCGTTGACAATCCGTAAAACATTTATCGGCATCCATTTGTTCTGAATTTAGGGATCTGCGGTGCGAAATTGATTGTGATGATGCAAGGGAAATGCGCATGGGTGTGTCAAAGGAGGGTTTATGACAAGGCGTGGGTTTGGGTATGGGAAGGAGCACTTGTTGAATCCCTTATGGCAAGGTTTTTTTTTTAACTTAAAACTTTGACAAAAGAAAGCAAGCAATATCTTTGCTAACAGTTACCGGGATAGACATTTAAATAAAACGCACTCGTCAATTTGAACCTCTTTAACAGAAAGATTAAAGGAAATTTCGCCTTTCACAAATAAGGCTTTTGAATAATTAGTGAGTCAACAAATGAGGAAGCATCTTGAGAACCAAGAGCTTCTAACAAATTTGCAGACCGATTTTAGAAAGAAAATCAGTTGTATATGGGTCTTCCGTATTGTGTGAGCGTCCGAAACCGTTTGTCCACAAGCTAATAGGTCCCTACCGCTGTGGTTTCAGACCAGGGGAGTCAACGGTTGACCAGATCTTCACATTACGGCTGATCCTGGAAAGACCCAAGAAGGGCAAATCGACACTCAAAACCTTTTCGTCCATTTTAAAGCCGCATATGACATATAGACGGGCTATACAGTGCCATGTCTAGTTTGGGCATTCCTACCAAACCCGTCAGACCGTGTAGAACGACGATGGAGATCTCTGGATGCTCCGTCAAGGTCGGCAATGAATCCAACGAGACATTCAATGTCAAAAAAGGATTCAGACAAGGCGACGCACGCACGACGCAAGAAGTCACATGACTTCTTTAACATCATTCTTGAGAAGATCGTGCGTTACTCACAAGTCAACACCAGAGACACGATCTCCCAAAAGTCAGTTCAACTGCTAGCTTACGCTGACGACATTGACTCGATTGGACGAACACAGCGAGCCGTCAATGTCCACGTTTGCTGGCATTGAAGCGGAAGCGGCTAAAATGGGTCTGGCGGTAAATGAGTGCAAAACGAAGTACATGCTGTCATCAAGGAAGGACACACAACATCGACGTCTCGGACAGAGCGCCACACTAGGCAGCAGAAACTTCGAAGTGGTCAAAGACGAGGTAGACGACTACCTCAGCTACGCGGCAATTAGGGTAGCAACGTCGGTACCGGAATCAAACGAAGAATCACTCTTGCCAATCGCTGTTTCTTTGAACTCAAGAGGATATTGAGTAATAAAGTCCTCTTTCGAAGGACTAAGCTCGCTTTCTATAACAGATAGATCATTCCCGTCCTACTTTATGGTGCGGAAACCTTGATATTACCAAAGGCGGATGAAGAAGCCCTTAGTCTTTTCGAGAGAAAAATTTTGCGTGCGATTGTTGGTCCTGTTTGCAAGGATGGCATATGGAGGAAAATATTTAACGACGAACTCTATGGGCTGTACAGCTAGAAAATTAATTGTACCATATAACAATTGTACCAGGTATGTTTTCAACCTAAGGCGATGCGATCACGTCTCTTTCTATGTAAAGCAAATCATTTGCTGTCCATTGAATGTGTTGCTGATGATCCCTACTGTCCTCACTCCTCTTAAAATAATGAAACGCAAAACAGCAGAATATTTGTATTCAAAGTTGAAATTTGTAAGATTTCAACGAACTTTCAATCAAGTTTACCCCAGGCATAAATATGAGATTAGAAACCTCAATTTGTTGATTCCTGCAATTCTTTGAGTTAGTTCACACTCAAAGAATTAAATACTTGAACAGTGAGAAACACTTAAGACCTAAAATTTACCACTTTCTAAAGTTGCAGCATTTAATATGATCATGACATGAATTCCTTTCATCTAAATTTATTATTTTGATATTATTAAACTAAAATTAAAATTTTTAACAATACCTCATATGTTTTGTAGACAGTCTATATTCAGTTCTGTAGGGAGGTGGCGTGCGGTGAACCATCGAAAAAACAACTTGCTGTGGTAGGCTGAAAGTCTCCATTTATTGCAGTCTCATATATACTAAGTAACCGGTATGAAGTGAGCGTCGATATGCAAATGTCTCGATAGGGAACATTTGTTGTGAACGAGCAGCTCTGTACACGCAGAAAGCATTTTCAAGAGCACAAATTTCCAAGTAAAGTGAACGTCAGGCAATGAATTGCAATTATGAAATAAATACATGGATCGGGGGTATATGCTATTTTTATGAACTTTTGTCATTCATGCGGCATGCATCACCAAATTAAATTCGACGCTATGACAGCATCGAACTGAAAACTCAGTGAAGTAAGATGAGGGAATGAAATGGGAGGACGGGAGAGAATTCATGCCAGAGGCTTGACAATGACATTGTTGCCTTAAGAGATCCTTTATGTTGAAGGGCTGCACAGAGTCTAGAAGACGAAGTGCTTCATATATGAACCGCCGTCATTTTGTACTGCACTTAAGAGCGTACGTCATTTTTCTGAGCTTTCCTTGGCAGGAATGATGGAAAGAAAAGAAAGTGATTAGCTGTTTACTTCTATGACACGCAATTAGCCGGAAACAGCAAACCTTAAGAGAGACATGTTCGAGCGGCAACTCTCAATTTGACGAGCGGTTGAGAGGCTTGTATTGAAAATGTTGTTATCAACATTCGAAGAAGTGTTTAACGTGCAAATCGTCCTGACATTTTGTAAACTATTTCAAATCTTTAAACAAAAGATTAAATCAATCAGGTATACCGGTATGAAGTCAAGATACAAATGTCTCGAAAGGTAACATTTGTTGTGAACGAGCCCTTATTTTTTTCGTTTGTTTGCTATGACATCTGTGATAAATATTTAGTACACATCAAGTCATTGAACAGACAACATCATATTTTTTCATCGTGTTAAAAATGTCGAATTTTGTACCAGAAAGTGATGATTTGCGGAAAGCATTAATTTTTTGTTTTCATTTGAGTAAAAGTGCTGCAAAGTCGCATCGAATGTTTGTCGAGGCATATGGTCATCATGCTCTATCAGAAGCAACATGCAAAAGATAGTTTCAACGGTTCACAAATAATGATTTTGATGTGAGAAATGAAGAACGTGGACGACCACCAAAAAAGTTTGAAGACGCCGAATTGCAAACGATATTGGATGGAGATGACACTTTGAGTCAAAAGCAAATGGCAGCAATGTTAAATGTTGCACAACAAACAATTTC
Source organism: Eristalinus aeneus (assembly GCA_955652365.1). Taxonomy (NCBI): domain Eukaryota; kingdom Metazoa; phylum Arthropoda; class Insecta; order Diptera; family Syrphidae; genus Eristalinus; species Eristalinus aeneus. The sequence goes on from OY019132.1 coordinate 79,341,605, forward strand.
TGACCGTTTAAAAGCTATGGGAAAGATCCAAAAGTGTGGAAAATGGGTGCCACATGAATTGAATGAACGACAGATGGAAAACCGAAAAAACCACTTGTGAAATTTTGCTTCAAAGACACGAAAGAAAATCGGTTTGCATCGGATTGTTACTGGCGATGAAAAATAGATTTATTTTAAGAATCTGAAACGGAAAAAATTATGGGTTAATCTGGGACAACCATCAACATCGACTGCAAAACCAGATCGATTCGCAAGAAGACAATGCTGTGTGTTCGGTGGGATTAAAAAGGTGTGCTGTACCACGAGCTCCTAAAACCAGGTGAAACCGTTAATACTGATCGCTACCGACAACAAATGATCAATTTGAACCATGAATTGATCGAGAAACGACCAGAATGCAACAGAAGACACGGCAAGATAATTTTGCTCCATGACAATGCACCTGCATACAAAGCAAAACCGGTTCAGGATACAATCAGAACGCTTGGCAGCAGCTACCTCAACCGCCGTATTCACCAGACTTGGCTCCTTCCGACTACCATTTGTTTTCGTCGATAAGAAACGCATTGGCAGCACTTTGATTCCTAAGAGGAGGTAGAAAATTGGGTGTCTGATTGGTTTGCTTTAAAAGACGAACAATTTTATTGGCGTGGTATTCACAAATTGCCAGAAAGGTGGTCAAAGTGTGTAGAAAGCAATGGCCAATACTTTGAATAAAATGTTTTTACTTCCTCATAAATAATTAGTGTTTTATTTTCAAAAAAAAGCGCTCATTTCATGCTGGTATACCTGTCGAAATATTCAGCAACTTGTCTTACAGTGACTCGACGGTTCTTCATAATAATCGTCCTCACTTTTTCAACATCGGTTGTTGATGTGCTGTGTGGTCCAGGGCGAGCGTCTTCATTCACAACTTCTTTACCTTCTTTGATAAGCTTGTACCGCTTGTAAACATTACGCTGACTCCGAGTGCACTCACAATAAGCCACTTTCAACATTCCAAGTGTTTTTGAGCACCTAACTCCATTTTCTACACAAAATTGAATGCAAATTCTGTGATCCTCTTTTTTCTACAGGAGGAATATAACTAACTTGTATGCCTCTCACAAACAAAATCAAAATTCAAAATTCATATTAGTTTTTGAACAGATCTCGTACAGCGCACGTAGCAAACGCCGAAGCCAGATGAACTCTAATTATCTCACCCCTGTAAACTAGGTGATTGAACTAGGATGAACATTTTAACACGTTGAGGACGGCGCAGTTGTTTGTATAAAGTAGCATCTGAAGGCAGCAAAAATCAAACGTTACTTTATATGGCTGCATCTTGCACAGACAAATTTTGAATTTTAAAGAAAAACTACAAATATGGCGAACAATTCACATTCATAAAACATTGATTTGTGGGCCACGGGTGGTACACGCCGTCCTCAACGTGTCAAATTCTATGGAGTTCACGGAGGAAGAATTTTTGAAGGATTTTGGCAACGACCGATTAGGTGATCAGAATTACGATCTTTCTCTTTTCTCTTTTTTTCTCTTTGCGCGCATCCGCTAAGGAGCCTCACTTTTATTTTGTGATACGTCACAAAATTATGACTTGAAAACAATGTCATTCCGCAAATATGTTTCATGTTCATGTTTCGATGCAGTTGTTTTTTTCAACCTCATCTGGGGCATTTCGCTTTTTCCAAGTTGAAGTGAAATCAATGATGTTGGCCGTCATGCTATGTGTGTGACAAGTCACTAGATCTGCTAAGGAACCGCGCTGCAAACAGTGAAACGTCCTGAACGCGCTTAAATGGTTTTGCCTATAGTTATAATAATAGTATATAGTATATGATATATATAATAAATAATAGTTTTCAATGTTATTGTGAAAAAGGTGGTCAAACACTTATGATTGAAGTTCCTGTTCCACAGCGAAGGGCATGACACAAGTTGATTCGCCCTCTTGTCTCAGATCAGCTGGACTTTCTAACTTGTGTCGCAACAAGAATGCAAGATTTAAATTATAAATAAAATGTAGATATTTAAAAAAAATCGTGGATTCTTTATTATATTGTAAAGTAGACAAGATGAGGTTATGTGTGGAATAACATATCGGATAGATGGGCGCCCCGGCTTTGCTGGCACATACGCGATCTTTTAATTAAATTTTCAATGACCGTTTGGCATAAATGCTGCGGTATTTCATTAATCCAGCGTCCAATTTCCTCTTTTAAGGCTTGAGTCGTCGTCGTCTTATTCGCATAAACCATCGACTTCAAAAAACCCCAAAGGAAAAAGTCTAATGGTGTTAAATCCCACGATCTAGGCGGCCAATTCTGGTTTCCAAAATGCGAAATAACACGACCGGGAAATGACTGATGCAGCAATTGAATTCTTTCTATGGCTGTATGAGATGTGGCGCCGTCTTGTGGAAACCACATCCCCTACACATTCATTTCTTCAATTCTAGGCACAAAAAAATTGGTTATCATTTCACGATACCGAACACCATTGACTGTTTGCGCTTGACCTGACTCGTTTTTATAAAAAAAAATCCAATGATTACTTCAGCCCAATACCCACACTACACAGTGACACGTTGAGGATGCATTTACTTCTCTTTGAACACTCGAGGATTTTCCTCGCCCCAGATGCGACATTCTGCCTATTGACGAAGCCATCAAGATGGAAATGAGCATCGTCAATAAAGATGATTTCATCGGTAAAATCAGCATTTTCATGTTGTCTCTCCAATGCCCAATTAACGAACTCCCTTCGCTGTGCATAGTCAGCTGGCATCAGTTCCTAAGTCAATTGAACTTTGTATGCATGAAGTTGTAAATCTTTTGTCAAAATTCGCTGCATAGTGGATTTTGAAACACCAATTTGCTGAGCTCGGTGTCGAATTAAGGTGGATGGAGTTTGAGCGACATCATCACGTACTGCTGCGATATTTTCGATCGATCGACCTGGTCGAAGGCGCGTTGTTGTCTTTACATCAGTTGAAGACCCAATTCCAGGAAATTTTTAAATTAATCGCTTTACAGTTGACTCTTTTGGAGCATTGTTGTAACCCCAAATTGATCGCAATTTGCGAACTGTTCTCGCAAAACTTTCACCATTTTGGTAAAACAATTTCACAATGAGAATGCATTGTTCATTCTTGTAGCGCTACATTTTGATTAACCTAATACCTTCTATTAACTAACAATAATAATTGTTCAAATGTCAAACAATGACAGTTCGAATGGCGCCAAATTTAAATCTTGCGTTCTTGTTGGGACACTCTTTCTTTACGCCGACGCAGTGCCGCCAACACAAAGATGGATTGCAATTGCGTGCTGCGATGCAAAGAAGGATATGTGACAATATAAGACGCGATGGATAACTCAATGCGCTTAGTCTTGTAGTCTGGAGTTTGTGATCTAAACCCAAACGTTAATACTTATATAATTTGATAAGTAGTAACTCGTCATTTGGAAAAGAAATTTTTGGCGGTAACACTAGTTTTTGGACTCTACTGCCAGTTATAGGCTAAATTCCATTCGCCCTTCGTCACAAGCTTACGAAAGAAGTTCTGATTTCCGTGCTCATCCGTATAAATAATACGTTACCGGTAGTATCTGTTCTTACTTCTGTTATGCAGTTTAAAGCTAATTGACTTCGCGTGCCTGGAGACTGAAACTTTGAGTTCTTTGTCACAGATGGCGTATGGCTATGATGGTTCATCGTGACATCGTACCCGCTTATCATTTTAACATCGACATCGTTATGACCGCTTTAATGAGTGTCGGCTCATTCAATGAAGACACTCTTACTTCCAGGCAGTTCAAAGAAGTGCCGTAATTTAGAAGAAAACGTACCAGCAGTCGTTCTGTTTGAAGCTTAACTTCCGTAAATCACCGGACTGCGTGTTTCATTCGTTCACAGACAAATCGTACATTAGCCTTAGTTTACTCAAACTGTAACAACACTTCGAAAGAAACGTAAGAAACCCTCGGCGGTGGATTTTCGGACAAACGGAGCATCTAACGAAGATCCGGCTAGCGGTGAGATCCTGGAAAATACAGAAACATGCCGAAAGTTCATGGTCGACGAATATTCTATGTATAAAGCGAAGGATTACTTGCTTTCTACTTCTAGTAGCTGTGTCTCAAAGCAACCATACATAAGTTTATGCGACTATAAATGCCACGGGAAAACAAGAGCTATACGAATTCGTCCTTGCGTTTAGGACTTTCATTTTAAAATTCGAAAACCTCATTGAAATAAACTTTCCCAGAATTTCCATAAAATATGTCCGCAGGGTGAAATAAATTCTCTTCAAAACATCCCCCATGCCACACCCACACTGCACTGCACTCCATGAGACCCTCCAGCGTATCTTTCCGCAGAAATGCTCCTGACAGGCTCTCAATTAATGCACTTTCACTCGCCGCCATGAGTCAGTGCAAAACACTCTCCACGGAGCCCAACGCAGCCCCGCTGCCTCCATTAATCACTCAACGCTCCTCACAAAAGCGTCGGAGACTTGCCAGTCACCCATGAAGCCGGTACCTGCTGCTGCCCCCGACCCATTACTGCAGAGGAGTCATAAACTGACATCCATCCAAGCGATATCAAATTAACGACCATTAAAACCGCTCCCCGAACTATGAGCAAGGGGAGCGGAAAAAGCACTGAGCCAGGACCAGGACCAAGTGTTGCCAGGATTTTATTGTCCCCTAATAGCACTGACATAAAAAAACGTCATTCATCGTCGAAACCTAAACAGAGTCACCGGAAAACTGATGGCGGGGTGGGCTTGTGTGCATCACTTGGACCTGGGCAAGATGCGACTTTGGGGGAATTCAAAAACTTTCCAATGCACTGCCGTACACACAAAGTCGTTCTTTACATTTTATTCATTTATGACAGCCATAAACTCGGCTTTAGTGGCAGCTGTATATAAATTTCCGTTTTCGCACTCGAACTCTATCTGGTGGGGAAGATGTTGCGGGGAACGGGAGATGCTTGCAGAATTTATTACGTTCGAAGATAAATTCTTCACAGCAGATACACTTTGGAAAACGAAACAAAACAGCCCACTGGGGGAGCGGTGGGGATCTAAGAGTGTGTTTTCAATTTATAAATGGCTTCATATTCGCACCAGACTTCGGGCCACAGACCGTCGGTTGACCTAAAAAGGTGAGCGGTTGTAGCCGTAGTGGGAGGGTGTTTTTCGATTTATGATTCCGATTCTGATTCCGGTTTGGATCCCATGGCACTGTCGGATTTAACGAGTTTTCTTCCGGAAAAAGGGAAGACAGGGGGATGGGACGAAACTTCAATATTTAGATACTTGCCCTCCCCAGCGATGGTTGTCTTCATTCCGGCGAAGGGAGGAAATATGCGTTCTTGCGTCCTGATTTTTATGCAAAATGGATCGCACTCCACTCCAGATTCGGTGAATGGCGGAGTAATGTAAGAGTTGTGGGCGATGGAACAATGGATGCTAGTCTCATGGAACTTTGTATTCTATCGCTCACTGACAATGGACGCGAGTGATTGGTCGCATGGAATGAGGATTCACTCTAGATAAGGGATTTAAATCAGTAGTGTCCCCGATTTTCAATTTTCTCTTCACATTTTCTAAAGAGTTCCAAATGTATGCAATTTTAAATCGAAGGAAATATTTTTCGAGAATCTCTATATAACCTATCTGTCTGGCTTCTGAGGCCATGTTAGCCGAATTTTAAAGACTGTGAAAATTTAAAGAGTTGCCTACTAAACAGCTTACAATAGAAGGAAGTTGTGTGTCTACTTGCGCGATGAAGGCTTCGTTTGTCAGCTAGGAATTATTTGCCGGTTGGCAGATTGTGGCTGCCGTGGCGAAGTGGGTAGAGTGCGACGCTCACACGCCGAAGGGTCTAGGTTCGATTCCCGGCTGAACACCTCGAATTTTTCACGGCACCACCTCATTTGAGCTGCTGACAACACTCAAAGAGTAACAACTGTCTAAGAAAGCTTCTCAAATTTCGCCGTTCGGAGTCGGAAAAAAATTGTAGGTCCTTTCTACTCGTGAGAGAACAATAGCGCGCACAACACGAGCATTTGATAAGCAAGCTAGGCCCTGGTCCCCCTGTTCTGCCAACGGGTATTGGCTGACTCATGCCATACGATTTTGAGATATAATAAATTTTGAGAAATAAAGCATGTGTCAGTGAAGTTCGTTCCAGATTGCTAAATATTGCCAAAACAATGTCGCATGAGCATCGCTTAGGAATTGTTGAATGACGCCAACTGGTGATGAATTACGGATATGTATATGGTTATGACAACGAGACCAAAGTCAAATCGTCGCAATGGCAAGGCCCAGGAGAGCCAATGAAAGACCAAAAAAGCACGTCAAGCTCAAACAAATGTAAAGATTTTACTGACTGTTTGTTTTTTATTACCATGGCGTAGTGCACTAGTTGTTCTTACCACATGGTCGCTCAGTCAAAAAACAGTATTATCTTGAAATTAAGTTCGGAATCATGAAAAAACAGTTCTTGGCTCACCCACCCACTCATCACTGCTTGTTCGTATTTTTTGGCTTAACACAATTACGGTATTGTGCCTCATGCCTCAACCTAAGTATTCACCAGATTTGGACCCTGCGAACTTTTTCTCTTCCCATGAGTAAAGACCACCATGAAGGAAAGCCGTTTTGCTACGATTGAGGAATTACGAATCGCCAAGAATTGGAAAACCACTGGCACAATTGCATTATATCTGAGGGGACTTCTTTGAGGGAGACGGATTAGAAATTGATGAAAATTATATTATAATTACAAAAATACGTCATTCTGGCCGCCGTGGCGTAGTGGGTAGAGTGCGAGGCTCACACGCTGAAGGTCTCAGTTTGATTACCGGCCCAACACCTCGAGTTTTTCACGGCATGGGCTCTTTCGAGCTGTTGATAACACTCAAACAGTTGCGTTGTCCCAATGGCTCAGATTCGAATACTTTTCGCATGCAAAACTTTTTTCTCGAAAAGACAATGGGCTTCCTCATCCGCTTTTATGGTAGTAACGTCCAGGTTTCCGCGCCATAAAGTAAAGTTGGGATGATCAAGCTGTTATATAAAGCGAGCTTAATCCTTTGAGAGAGGGCTGTAAAAGCAATTCGCACATGCTCGTTTCAAAAGAAAACTTTATGCATTGAATCTGTTCGTACTTTATCCATTATTCAGCGCCTATTATCAGGCAAATGGTTCAATTTTGTTATGTCTCGGCGGTGTTCACGTGGCACTCGCGTAACACACGAAAGTCGAGCTTGCTTAAAAAGCCTGCTTATTGCAATCTCTTGATTGATGCCTTTGGCACCTCCACTATTTGGACAGCTTTCCAGGTCCATCAGTAGCCAAATTTCGTTTGTGTCAGTAAGATCTGTTTGAAATGCATTGATCATCGAACAAACCACCTTTTATTTCGTGTTTCACTGGCAGCATTTGCCCAAAATGTTCGGCATGTTTTTTCAGAGTTTTCTAGATGTTAATATGTTAAAGCATCACAATGCGTCTTCCTTCAACTATTTCGCTCATATTCAAGTCGTTATAAATGCTGATACGAGAAACAAATTGAAAAGCTACAGCCACAAAGCTGCATCAACAAGACATGCAGGTGAACACGTCTTCCAAAAACACACGTGTTCGTTGGACAGAATCGGATTAAGCTTTTCACACGCACTTTCTAGTGACTACACAGCTGCGGAGAATTTTAACAGAAGCGCACAACCCTTTGTGTATGAGACAATTACCAAAAATTACAAATATGTAAAAAAAGGATAAGTTTTTTACACGGGCACTTAACCACTTGAATCAAAAATAGAATTGGCAATTTTCTTCAAATATTTCTCTAAGCCTTTCGTCGCACGGAATGACCTTCATTATGGGAACGGGAATGACCCGCCGTTCACCTACAACAATGAAACTGACATGTAACGATGTAATATTTGATACCTTACTTGAAACACAATTTAAATGTCTGAATTAATGTTAAATGACTGCCTCGTGTTTGACATTATTGATTGAAACGCAGATTATAGAAAATGGTGCCAGTGCACTGCATTAGATCGTTATGGCCAAAAGCAAATTGTTGAAATGCTTTATCAAGCAAATATTCTGAATGCAAAGACAACTTTGAAATGAACGAACCAATCTTAAAATGACTACTAACGTCGCATTTGCAATCTCAGTTGTAATTGCCCTCATCCAAATATAAAGCAGTATAATAATAATAAAAATTGTTGGTGCGACAGTCCACAGGGGGACCAGGGCCTAGTTTGTTCATCAACTACTCGTGTTGTGCGCGCTACTGTTCTCTCACGAGTAGAAGGGACCTACAGTTTTTCGCCCACTCCGAACGGCGAAATCTAAGAAGATTTCTTAGACAGTTATTACTCTTTCAGTGTTGCCAGCAGCTCGAAAGAGGTGGTCTCGTGAAAATTTTGAAAAATTGGTGTTGAGCTCGGAATTAAACTTAGACCCTAGACTACCCCACGGCGACCACAAGGAAAGCAAACCCTTACAGCATTACTTTCCGAAAAATTCTTACCTTAACGATTTTAAGACAGCCTAGGTAAACCTAGTAAAAACGAACGCATTTCTTGGTGTATATTCCTTATTTTATTTCTGTTTTTTTACATATGAACGAATCCCTCGACGCGCGAGCACTGTAGTACTTAAATTGGTTCTTCTTAAATAATTAATTTCACAACTAAAAACTGCTGCCCCTTTATAATTGACTGCCTCACCTAACCGTTCTGTTTCTAAACACCACTTAAATAAAGTCAAAAGCTACTTTACTCATCAAATACAAGTAAGTCCTCTCCAGACTGACCAGTCTTTATCGAGCATCACTCAGCACTTACGCAGGTGAGTATGAATGAAGTTTATGCCTTGTTTCATTATAGATATCAGCCATATCATTGTTGTTGTTGTTTTCCTTAACCACAAACATGAAATTCCCTCTCAACCCAACACATGGTTCGAGCGGATATCAATTTTGGTCATTCTCCTCAACTGTGTCACCCTGGGCATGTACCAGCCATGCGTGGACGATGCCTGTGTAACAAATCGATGTAAAATCCTACAGGTGAGTACTGCCCTTAGCCGTAATCGGAATAATTACAACCCCATAGGCGTGAGGACCTCGTGTGCTATGGGCGGCACTTTCGCCCTGGTTGCGAACAAGTGCGAGCCAAGCACATGAAGTACAATTAAATCTAATCACACACTCGACCAATTAATGAGATAAAATTTCAAGGGTCACCTAAGCGAGGACGTAAAGTCCTGCAATTAAGATGCAAATCTGCGCCTGCACGAAGCCGCATGCAATGACGCCACGCTCGGCTTCCTCTAATTAATCACCAAAATCCGTACTGTTGCTCCTTGCGACTCACACACACACATGGCCGGGTGGAGGTGGTTCGCTCGTTCTTTGAATTCCTTTCGAGGAAATATCTCGGTTGTCGTCGAAGATCGACCTGTAGAACGTGCTGCTCTGGGTAAGGAAGGCAAGCCACCTCCTTGTGCATTCCGCTCGAGTGTGCCAAGCACACTTGTTGAAGACATCTGCTCGCGTTCGACTTGTGCGAGGTGAGGCATCTCTCCTTGAGCCTTCCGATGATAATTGATAACAGGATGTTCGTTGCAGAATGTGAATGCTTCGTGAGGGTGTGGATGTATGTATGGCGGAGAGAATGCTAATGAATGCTGGCAGTACTAATGAGGTGCCTGCCGCGAGGGAGTTTGTAAGGGATTTACACGCCCTGATATGATGGAGATGGCTTAGAGGGATTGAAGGAAATTTAATCAGGGCATAGGAGAGGATGACTGTGTTATCTACAGATGGCACAAGAGGGCGCTTGGGAAGGATGTGTTCCGAAGTGACTGCGGATCATTATTGTCTTCTGTTAATTTAGGGATCCAAAAATATTTACCACAAGGAATCATCTTTTCGATGAAAGTGTGAAATCAACGCTTGGATCATGTTTCAGATCCTGCAAGAACAGTGAGCAAATCACGAAAACTGTTCTTTCGGTGGTGTAGGGTTGATACGAAAGAAACTTGCTTACATTTCCCACACGTCAAGCAAACGACTCTCAAAAGTCGCATGTTGATGAGCGCGCTCACTTCAAACTTCGAATGCGAAATGCGAATTCAATATTTTACCCGGTTCGAAGTGAGCTCCACACTCTTTGTATACACTTATGCCAACGGCCCGATCAACTTCTTTATCTCACTGGCATTGAAGTGCTGTGTAACGAAAAAGTTTCAAATTTGGTTTCAAATGTGGTCTTAAGACTTTTGAAGATTGGCCTCGCAAACGTTGGTAATAATTTCGAAGGACTTGCAAACAATATTCAGGTGCGACTGATCCAAAATGGTTTCAAAACTTAATGCGATCACAACTGTCACAAGACAATATGGCGATGTATCAAAGAAAGAGTTCGAATTTCCCTTCTGAATGTCCCTTCTGAATGTCCCTTCTGAATGTCCCTTCTGAATGTCCCTTCTGAATATCCCTTCTTGGTATTCAAAGAGGCATTCGCTTGTACATCTCCGTCATGAGTAGCCGAAACCTGATAATTTTTTTTTATTTTTTGGTATTTATTTTTTATTTTTTGGTTTTTATTTATTTTTTTTTGTGTTCTTTACTTAGCGACATCTTAAAAACAATGTAAGCTGGCCACAAGGTCAACTTTCTTGGTTAATTATGAACTGTGGAAAGGGCTGGTTTTGGTAAGGCCACTAGTACAAGTGACGTTCTTCGGCGGACTGTGCCCTGTCTCGGGCGGAGATCGCCCTACTAAACCGAAGAAGTTCCTCGTGGCTACGAGCGACGTCCACTGTTCTGCGTACTACTTGGAAGATGATAGGACATCCTTCCGTATTCTGTATCAGCCCTTTGGAGTCTAGATAGAGAAATGCTTTGGGCGGAATGAAGCCGTTTTTCCGCACCTTTCCGTGGCATGGAACCAATAAAATCGCTAGTGAACATACCGAAAAGGATAGGTGAACCAACTGACCCCTGTTGCAACCCATTTTTTTTTTTTTTTTTTTGTAAATTACTGTGGTACATGTAACGCTGCCATTTTAAACAACAAACCTCCTACCGGTAACCATATCATATACCAAATACGAAAGTGTTTTATATATGCCTAGTCTGACTACCTTGAGGAAGAGGCCTTCTAACCAATCGGTGACGAACGCCTTTTCCATGTCTATCAGTCACGCACCTAAACATTGATTCTTGTTCTTGTTCCACTGAATGTCGGATACCAATTTGGACGCGGCATGTATGGTATCATGCCCCGCCCTGAAACCGAATTGGTTGTCCGGTATAATTTTTATATTAATTATAAAGAAAAAGGTTGACGTTCCTGGACCCATTCTTTCATGGCTCTAATGACAATCTTTTCAAAAGCCTTACTTATGCACGGAACCTTAACCCGATACACTTCAACGACGATGAACTTCGATGTATCAAAAACACAGTTTTGAAAAGCCTGATGAGATCAATTGGAAATATAAAATAATAAATATCTCCTTTCCGCTTTTTTGCTCGTCATTCAATGCTTCATAAAAAGTGTTTTGTTCGATAATCTATTTCCATCTAGACGGCAACTTCATAATACCTCCCTCGTAGAAGCCTCCATTCCTATTTGCGAAGAACTCGGACAGACAATTCTCACAAGCCTCTTTTGAGTTCAACTTCACACCACCAAGGGCGTTCGCCATGGACAGGAACAGGTGGTAATCACTTGGCGCTATGTCCGGGCTATATGGTGGATACAATAAAACCTCCCATCCGAGCTCCCGTAGCTTCTGATGAGTCATCAACGAAGTGTGTGGTCTGACGTTGTCCTGGTGAAACACTACACCCTTCCTGTTGACTAATTCTGGACGCTTCTGGTCGATCGCCTGCTTCAAGCGGTCCAGTTGTTCGCAGTAGATGGATGAATTAAGCGCCTGACCATATGAGAGCAGCTCATAGTGGATGAATCCCTTCCAATCTCATCAAACACACCACACAACCTTCCTGACCGTCAATCCCGGCTTGGCGACTGCTGGGGACGATTCACCGGCCTTCAATCACTACCGTTTTTGCTTGATATTGTCGTATGTGATCCATTTTTCGTCGCCAGTCACCATCCGCTTTAAAAATGGGTCGAGTTTGTTCCGTTTCAGCAGCATATCGCAGGCGTTGATTCGGTCCAGAAGGTTTTTTTGCGTCAAATCATGCGGCACCCAAACATCAAGCTTTTGTTTGTATCCAGCCTTCTGCAGATGGTTTAAAATGCTTTGGTGACTAACTCCCATCTCCTGGGCGATGTCACGAGATGCCACATGCCTGTCAAACTCGATGATTTCCATGATTTAATCGGTATTCGTCGTCACGAGTCTTCTACCGGCTGGCTTATCCGTGGTGTCGTTTTCACCGTCTCTGAATCGTCGAAACCATTCCTCCGCGGTTCGAAGTGATAGAGTACCATCCCCCAAAACACTATTAATCTCACGGAACGTTTCTCTAGCGGATTTGACTTTAATGAAGGAAAACTTGAAAATAGCCCGAATCTCAGCGTTAGTGAACTCCATGCTTACACGTCTATAACTGCTGAACGCAATATCCAAACTAATCATGCATAGTTTCGTTTTGTAGGTTATGTCAGGACCTTTCAAATGATGTATAGATTTGCAAAATACAAATGGCCAAAAAGGCAGATATTTGACAACCTTATAAAGGGTGTCCCAACAAGAACGCAAAATTTAAATTTTAAATAAAACAATTGAATTGTTTCACTAGCTGCATGAGATGTGGCGCCGTCTTGTGGAAACCACATGCCCTCCACATTCATTTCTTCAATTTTAGGCACGAAAAAATTGGTTATGATTTAACGATACCGAACACCATTGACTGTTTGCGCTTGACCTGACTCGTTTTCATAAAAAAGAGGTCCAATGATTCCTCCAGCCCAAAATCCACACCACACAGTGACAAGCTGAGGATGCATTTGCTTCTCGTGTATCACTCGAGGATTTTTACCGCCCCAACTGTGACAACTCTGCCTATTGACGAAGCCATCAAGATGGAAATGGGCATCATCACTAAAAATGATTTTATCGGCAAAATCAGCATTTTCATGTTGTCGCTCCAATGCCCAATTAACGAACTCTCTTCGCTGTGCATGGTCAGCTATCTTCAGTTCCTGAGTCAATTGAACTTTGTATGCATGAAGTTGTAAATCTTTTGTCAAAATTCACTGCATAATGGATTTTGAAACACCAATTTGCTGAGCTCAGCGTCGAATTAAGGTGGATGGAGTTTGAGCGACATCATCACGCGAATTTTTCGGTCGATCGACCTGGTCGAAGGCACGTTGTTGTCTTTACATCAGTTGCAGACCCAGTTTCAGTAAATTTTTCCTTTAATCGCTTTACAGTTGACTCTTTTGGAGCAATATTGTAACCCCAAATTGATCGCAATTTGCGATCTGTACCCGCAAAACTTTCACCATTTTGGTAAAACAATTTCACAATGAGAATGCGTTGTTCATTCATGTAGCGCTCCACTTTTGTCAACCTTATACCTTCTACTAACAAACAAGTAGTTGCCTTTAGAACTTAAACAGACATTCAGAGTATGACTGTATGACTGTTTATCGTGTACACCGATGTGGTGCAATAACATCTCCTTAAAGACTTCCACGAGATTTCTGTTTTTATTGGAAGTTGGAAAACGCTACACTGGAGTACTCACTCGCAAAACTGATTCACTGCTCTACATACAAAACAGGAATATCAGGAAGTATTTCTGTGAAAAAGAGTCTAAGGTTTCAGCACAGAGCAGCCGCCACCCCTGATCCAATCAAAGGCGGGGCAATGTCAGAGAAAGTGTTCAGTGCAGTGTCTTAACCTTTTCTTCATGCAGCGCAGACAGTTTTGTCACTTCGTCCAAGCCGACTTATGTGCAAAGCAATTGTGAAGTACCCCATTAGCACTCCAGCAAGTAGTCTGCAGTCTTTTCTGTCATAAAGTAACAAAGCTGTCGTGGATTTCTTACTGACGCTTGGGAGCACGCACTTGGTCAGCTTGATTCCTGGATAGCTATCGTTGGAAGCCTGACCAAGGACACGGTAAGTCCCAAGTTGGATTGGAGTCCTCTTAGTGTCCCTTTTGATCTGATATTACAGGGCCCAGACAAATCTGAACAAATTTCGTCTACGGAATTACTCATATTCCTGATATATGCTGGAAGAGGTTCGAGGGCTGAGTATAACATTGAGCACAGCTTAGATGCCACTAAAGACGCAAACACTTCGTCCCTTATATTTTATTTTTTTTTAAATAAATTTCGTGACCATTTAAATTTCAAATGCTTTTGTTTGGAGAACCAACGGGAAATTACCTTAAGCGATGTGAGGTTTATTGTGGTCTTTCACCAGGGAAGCTCCAACTCAAAATCTCTTCATCGTCTTGGAGCCGTGAGTGAAAATCCGAAAATCTTTCCTGGCTTAATTTCTGTACCGTGCCAGTCCTGGGCACATGCAGAATAAACTTAAAATGTTCCCCAAAGCTGGACTAGCGGTGTCCTGGCATGAGACGGCATATCCGAGGGACTGGTGTAGAAGGAGATGCGATGTTCAAGATCATAAAACGCAGTTATACAGAGTATGACACTCAGATGGTCATTAAGTCACGCAGTCAAGGACTTAATAACTATCTGACTGCATTGCACTGTACGACTGTATGACTGTATGACTGTATGACTGTATGACTGTATGACTGTATGACTGTATGACTGTGTGACTGTATGACTGTGTGACTGAATGACTGTATGACTGTATGACTGTATGACTGTATAATTGTATGACTCTATGACTGAATGACTGTATGACTGTTTGACTGTATGACTGTATGACTGTATGACTGTATGACTGTATGACTGTATGACTGTATGACTGTATGACTGTATGACTGTGTGACTGTATGACTGTATGACTGTATGACTGTATGACTGTATGACTGTATGACTGCTTGACTGTATGACTGTATGACTGTATGACTGTATGACTGTATGACTGTATGACTGTATGACTGTATGACTGTATGACTGTATGACTGTATGACTGAATGACTGTATGACTGAATGACTGTATGACTGCTTGACTGTATGACTGTATGACTGTATGACTGTATGACTGTACGACTGTATGACAGTATGACTGTATAATTGTATGACTCTATGACTGAATGACTGTATGACTGTTTGACTGTATGACTGTATGACTGTATGACTGTATGACTGTATGACTATATGACTGTATGACTGTACGACTGCATGATTGTATGACTGTATGATTGTATGACTGTATGACTGTATGACTGAATGCATAACAGTAGGACTGTATGTCGGTATTACAGTGATTATTGTGTAGGCAATCAATCCCAATCCTTTGACGATTTTCACACCTTAACACCTCACATTCGAACTGAGGAATGGTCAAACGTGATGTATGGTTCATTAGTAAGTGCGAAAAAGGAATGCAAAAAAGAAAATTTAGACTTACAATCTAAATATCGACAGCCCACACTTGATCGAAAAAATAAAGACAAAATTTTCTTTCAATTCTCGTTTAACTTATGCAAGCAATTTCAAGTAATCTAACTTACCTTTAAGACTTCTAAAGGTTTCAAGTGCTCAATGGCTCTCTGTCAGGGTCATAACGTTGGTTTTGTCACACATCCGCAACCAAACACGTTGTTGATTGTCGCAATGCTTGTGGAATCCGTAACAGCCTGAAAATCAAGTTGTTACAAAGTATGACGCATCTGGTTTAACAACGCGGAGAATCCCTTAAACAAACCTTCAAACAGGTGCATTTCCCTGGAGAAGAACTTCAATTCCAATAGCTACAGGGCGTTCAATACATGGCCCCTTCCCAACACACCCCACAGAGAGCATCCTGTCACCGAGAATTCCCTTTATAGAAAAAATATCCTTGACCGCGACTATTTCCAGTACTCTGAAGTCGCCGCAGTTCAATTACTAAATGTGTCCCCGGAGCTTCCGTGCTGCATTAGAGGCTGTGACCTGTATCTGAAAACTGCATCCCTAGCCTTCATTAATTAATTAAATATTTGCAGAAAGAAAATTGCACAACCCCTTTCCACAGATGCAGTCCAAACTCAATTAAAAGTAAACTGATGCATCCATTAGATGTCACGAGAGCGGCCAGGAATAAAATGTATCTTCAATTAGCCATCCATTTTGGGACTCATAAATTATTCCGCAACGCAATCAATGTCAATTCATCCATTCGCATGGTGGCGCAAAAGCTTGCTCCCATTTTTTGCAGTTAATTACGACATTAGGCAGATCGCTTGCTGTATCTGCACACTCATCAATCTAGATGCTCCACTCATTTGTTGTTTGTGTTTTTGTTTCTTTGCTTGCAGATATTCGATGACATAATTTTCGCATTTTTCGCACTGGAAATGAGCATCAAAATGGTCGCAATGGGCATGTACGGCAAGAATACGTATCTGGCGGACTCGTGGAACAGATTGGACTTTTTCATCGTCCTCGCCGGTCTGCTGGAGTACGTGATGCATGTGGAGAACTTGAATTTAACAGCGATACGCACAATACGAGTGCTGCGACCGCTACGGGCCATCAATCGAATACCAAGTGAGTATGAAATAAAGTGAAATAAATGTGTGCGCGAGATGGAATGCATGCATACGACGACGTTGTATGTAGATGTTGGGTAGCCAATGTAAACATAACAACCACGGCGTTGCGGCGTATGGCGGTAAAGGAGCGGGTTTGCTTAAATTATTAACTTGACCGCGATCGATATTGATATGCGGGGTGATTGGTAAATCATGATGGCTGAGGGTATGGCCGGCGAGTTGTGCGTTGGAAATCGATTTGAACACAGTTCGTTCGGGTAAAGGCGGTGGGTCATGGAAGGCTCAGGCAAGTGCGGCTCAAACATTGGGGGACATTGGGGGGTCAATTAAAGAAAATTGAAATGTTGTCGTCGGTGTTTATGGGCTAACCCTCAAATTGCAGGCTTGTTAGATTGGGGCACATGGGTTGGAATGACTCCTTAACGCAGCCGGCGTTAGGGTCTCCTAAAAATCGATGAATCTCATACCACACGAGGACATTCTTTGCTTTGTCGTCAGAGTGCCAAATTATCATAATGGACCCCCCAACCATCAGAAATCTGAACTCATGTCACTGCTATGCCACCACTTAAGGTTTTCAAGGTTTCCAGTCACACCGGCGCCAGAAAAAACTGCAGCCACAGCAGCAATGGAGTCATAACTCCTATCAAACGCTCAAAATAATCCGCGTTTCCGTCATAAAAAAAGTCATGTCCCATCGAAGAATTATGACCCTGTTCATCTGGAAGCATACACACCCGACTGCAGCAGTCGCGACTGGAAGGCGTTATTGAAATCCATGAAATAACATCAATTTCACATAGAGAGTCATTCAGTGGCACACACCATATGGCACATGTCAAGATGCTCTCCCGGAAACGGATGCCATAACAAACACCATTCATAGTCGAGACAACCACCCTAAAAAGCCAATCCGGTGTCGAATACAAGGAAGGGAGATTTGTTTTCCAACAGCATCCAGACGTGCACTTCACTCCAGACACATAAATCCAAATGCATCTTGTTTCCTGCCATCCCCTCCGAAGAGTAAGTTCCTTTCGCTTCTCGCCACGAATTCCTCTGTGTTCTGCTGCCATCCCCATCCACCGACACATGATGTCAGGGTTAACCAGACCGCCCACCCCATCGAACAGCTCCGTAAACAAAGATGTTACAAGACCGATAATACTAAGTGGATTATGGGACAACAAGGACGACGACGACGACGATGTCCTCCTCCTCCTAGCAGCCGCAGAAAAGCCACTCGTTGGCGGCGTCGTCGTCGTCGAGTAGTTTTTACGTGATCTGTGATTTTCTTCATTTTTTCGTTTTCCTTCTCGGCGTCCTCGACGTCGTCGCCGTTTGGTGCTTCTTATAAATCCCTGGATTCTCACATCCTTATTTTGTTTCTATTCTTGTTGCGCTGCTATGTGCCGCCAGCGGTCGGCATTGAAACAAAAATACGGTTGTTGTACGGGGGAGAGGTAAAGAGCGAGGCGAAGCGTATTAACAAGGATATTCGTAAATGGAATTAGATTAGGGAAGAGACTCATATTCCTTGGGTAAGTCATGACTTTGCACGTTTACTCATGAATTTAGATTCAACAAAAGGTTTGGTAATTGGATTAGACGAAGCAACAGAATCCGGGAACGATCCCCAAGGAGTCGTCCCTCGTAAAAAAAATAAGATGGTCATGTTCGGTAATCAGATACAGAGGTAATCATGCTCAGAAGTGAATGGGTGAATCCCAGATTATTAAAAGATTAAGACCGAAGCCCAAATTCCACCCAAAAAAGGGTAAATTCTCTGCAACAGTCACATTCACGTGTCTGCTGGATACTACATAATTTTTACGAGTGTCACTAAATAGTGTTAACATCATTTTGTAGAGAGTCCTATTTGTGTCCTTTTTCTTTTCAAATAAGGCGACTTAAAGAAATTGACTTGATTGTAGGCGGAGGTGATGATTGAGGATCATTTTGCTTAATAAAGGAGAGGCTATGAAGTGGAGAAGGGTGACCTTAAAATTTAAATGGAAAAATATTTATTGTAAATAAAATAAAAATTAAAGTTTAAGAAAATAAAAAAATATATATTTAATTACGAAAAGTGCTGATGGAACTAGAATTTAAAATTTAAAATATATTTATTTATTTTTTATTTTAGTAAAACTTAAAAATAAATTTAATCGAAGACAGTCGAATAAAAGTTCAAAAACTACCCAAAATGACGTATTGCCAAAATCTTTTTCCACAGGTATGAGAATCCTAGTGATGCTTCTCTTGGACACACTGCCCATGCTTGGTAATGTCTTGTTGCTGTGTTTCTTTGTGTTCTTCATTTTTGGAATAATCGGCGTACAACTGTGGGAGGGTATCCTGAGACAACGATGTGTCCTTCAACTGCCACCAAACGTGATCACACCCAAGTGAGTAGTAGTTTGGTATACCGATGTCACTATTTAAAAAAAAAAAATTTTTTTTAAAACAAAATTAAAATTTTCTAACAGAAGAATAAATTTTTGAAAACCAAAAAAAAAATATAACTTTGCCAAAAAAATTAAAGAAAACAATAATTGTATTTTTTTTAATGAGAAAATGTAAAGAGACCATGGAAATGTCTGGTAACAAGAAAACGATTAACAATAAGTTACTGTGCATCGAGTGATGAATTGCCTGCTTAGGTTTTATAATTTTGTTTGATCTTGAGTTTATTTTTTGTGTTTCTATTCTTTTTTTCAATGATTTCTGGTTTTAACTAAATAACTTAAAATTGTCGATTAAATTGTAGATTAAATGCTTAGGTTAGAAGTAGACTAACAGAACTAATTGAAAGTGAAACGTATCGCTTGGGTTGATGAAGTGTGTTTTTTTTTATTCGCTTCTGTAACTAAGAGAGTGTGGAAAGGAGTGGAGTAACTTTAAAACAGAAAATTAAAGTAAAAATTGAACAGACGTCCAGTGTCACTTCTACTGAAAGTTTTTTTTTTTGTGAGTGAGGTTGTGGCTAAGGACTGACATTGCGACATTGCCTTGACACACATGATTCTTACAAGCTGAAGAAAGGTTTACGGTGAACATAAGGACCAGCAAACTTTAATGTATTTGATTAGAACAAGTGTTGAATTGGAGCTGCTGTTGCCGTTCAGGCGACTTTTCCTGCATTGGAAGTAATACCAAGTCTTGTTGTGTAGAGGTCTGTCCTACTATTTTAAATAAGTTCCACTGGTGTACTTATTTAAAAAAATAAGGTTGCATGACCCTCCTTGATTCATGCAAATTTTATTTTATTACACATAGAGAGCATAAATAAATTAGTTCGGGGTTTTGTGTTAAAAAATACATCACTCAAATGAACAATATTTTCCCATTTCTCTACTTCTCTGGCTTGTACACAGTCATGTTCCAGTCTTCGATTTTTTCGAAAGACCAAAAACGGTGACATCCTAAATCGTTTCGCATCCGCCAAAAAAAGCCAGTAGGTCTGGAAATTTCAGCATTTCCAGGTCCTTCTTGACCGCAACGGCCTCGTGGGGCCGGGTGTTATTGTGCTGCGCAATCACCTCGTCATGCCTTCTGTCGTTTCTGGTTGTTTCTGATAATTTTTGTTTATTTTTCTCACAATTCTTGGCTCAAATGCTTAAGTTGTAGCGGATAAAGTTTCTCATGAATGGTCCCACTAACACACCACTCAATAAATCCCGGGACAAATAGGGGGCACCAGTAACAAAAATTTTAATAATTAATAATTTTTATTAATCTGTTATATATGATTATGAGCATGACCTTTAAGCCGAGGATGTTTTCCCGATCGATGTAGAAGATGGCGAAACGGGTTCTCCAGAGCTTGAGTAGTACTTTATCTTTCTAGATTATTGTGGTACAACCACTTTTCATCTGGACTTCCAAAGCAACAATTCCTTCCTCGAATGTCTTTTATGAAACACTTCTGAAGTGGAAAATATCTTTCAATATCTCTCTGTTCAGTTCGTATGATACTATTATCTTGAATAAGCACAAATTTGTTCTAATTTGCTTAAAGAAAAGCTTTTTATTTCTAACTCTTAATATTTTGGGCTGTGTAAGACGAACTTGTAAGTCAACAAAGCTGGCTCTCTCATCTTGTCACAGAGCGCAAAATACTCTGGGCCATTCGGAGCTTATTGAGATCTGTATCATATACTGTATCATATTGAGAAATATCTCTATCACAAGGACTAGTCCTTAGTAGCCTTCGTGGATATAGAGGGTGATTTTAACAATGTCTTCCCGCATTCGATATCTAATGCACTGGCAGATTTGGATGTGGACGAGGGTCTCACCACCCTGATACAAAAGCTAATCGTTAGCAGGCGTATCACGGCGAAATTGGGCCCCACCACTAGTTCCAGATACGTTAGCAGAAGCACTCCCCAAGGTGGAGTCCTCTCCCTTCTTCTATGGAACATAGTAGTCAACGAACTGTTACTACTCCTGGAAGGTGAGGGCTGCAAGGTGATAGCATATGCGGACGATATTGCTATTGCGCTCTCTGGCAAATATCCCTCGGTACTTAGGGACCTTATGCAAAATATTCTATCGCTCCTATCCAAGTGCGCGAGCAAAAATGGACTAAGCATCAATTCAAGAAAAAACAGAACTAGTCCTCTTCACCGGGAAATACAAAGTTCCCCATGTTGACCCACCGACAATCAGCGGCCAGCAATGCTCTTTTTCCCAGACAGCCAAGTTCCTTGGACTTTCGCTGGACAGGAAACTCAGTTGGAAGGCAAATCTTGCCGAGCACACCCTCAAAGCCACGACAGCACTCTACATGTGCACAAGGGCTATTGGGTCTAGATGGGGTATCCAACCGCATATGATGGCCTGGATCTACACGGCTGTGGTGCGCCCTATTCTACTATATGGCGTTGCAGTTTGGTGGCCTGCACTAGACACAGCCTCCCACTATAACACTATCAGAAAAGTCCAGCGACTGGCCTCCATATATACCTGCGGTGCTCTAAGAACCACCCCATCAGATGCATTCGACGTCATTCTCAACTTTATGCCCATAGATCTGTTTACCCAACAGGCGGCGGCTAGTACAGTCATAAGACTGATCTCCTCATCACAATAGAACGTGTCCCACGGACATTCAAGAATTGTATACCAAAACCTTGACTATGTGGCGCCGAAGGTCTTTTTGACACAGTATTTCAGCACTATGATCCCTGAACGAGACATGTGGTCGGCTTACCCTCAATGTGTTCCTGACGCTACGTGCATCTACAACGATGGATAAAAAACAAACGAGATCGTTGGTTGCGGAGTCTACTCTGCGGATCTGAACCTTGGTCTAAAATTCAGACTTACGAATCACTGTAGCGTGTTCCAAGCTGAAGTAATGGCCATTCGCGAAGCATTATCTTGGCTGAAGAGGAATAGAATATCATCAGCTGATATCCTTATTCTTACGGATAGTCAGGCAGCATTCAGAGCTCTGGAATCTGTCCCAACAAACTCTAAGACGGTCATGAACTGCCGCACATCCTTAGACGAGATGGGTGAGCAGTTCAATATATGCCTGTGCTGGGCGCTAGGTCACAGAGACATTCCAGGCAACTGTCAAGCAGACGAATTGGCCAGGCTTGCCACAACGCAACCACAACTTTAGGAACACGAACACCTCGGTATCCCTCACGCCACATGCAAGTCAGAACTGCATTTGAACGCGAACCATCGGACTTATCAAATGTGGTCTAACCATAACGTTTGTCGCGTCTCCAAGGGGGTGTGGCCCTCTCTTGAACCCAAACGCTCCAGACTGCTACTATCGCTCAAAAGATCAGACATAAGTCTGGCCATGGGAACCATAACCGGGCACTGTCTAATCGGTGAGCATGCTAGCAGGCTAGGGGCTCCCTCAAACGATTTTTGATGAAGCTGCAAGGATGAGGAAGAATCAGAAACTCTCCTACACTTGTTATGCACATGCCCGGCGCTCTCACGCCTCAGACACAAGCACTTTGGAAGCTATTTCCTCATCGGCCTACTTGACCTCAATAAAACCCCTCCCGCCGACACTTAAAACTTTATTAACGGCTCCAAGTGTTTTTAGATTCTTCCCACAAGGTGTGGTAGCACAATTGTCCTGTATGGGACTAAGTGCATTCATCAGCCACTTTAACCTACCTACCTAAGACGCACTTGTCTTCAATGATAAAATCACTACTTTCGAACTGTCGAAACTAATCTCTGCAGATTCGCGATGTATCTCTACAAGCATTCGATAAGCTTCTGCTGCACTTTTCTTCCAATTAAAAACGAAAGTCAAAACATCTCCCAAATGGTCTTAATTTAAGACAATTGTGGACATTTTCGAAAAGACCAAGAACAGTGTTTCCCAAAACAGACGCCGATGCACACTTCTCCTTCTCTTTGTGGCGCTACAGTCCGGGGTGTACCTGAGCTTTAACCAACATGTCTCTTCAGCTAGTACGATCTTTCGCTAGCTGCCTCCAGTTACGCACTCCAAGTTGATTGAGGTCCTTCTTCAATCAACTGCGCCACCTTACCCTAGGCTGTCCTTTGTTGCGTTGTCCCAATGACTCAGATTCGAAGACTTTTCAGGCCGGAGCAATGATGTCCCTACACTCTGCATGGACTAGATCTTAACCGTTGTATCGGAAGACGATTGATCAGGCTAATGTAGCTGATGCACAATTTGTCGATAAATTTCAGACATATCCACTGAAAACAGACCAAACTAGCAACAATTCAAACGTAGCCTAAGACTACTACAGACTTTTGTCACGATTTATTTCGTGTGAGATTGAAATTGCTTCTTCAATGCTTTTAAGTGTCTTTCTTTTGTTTTTCGCAGCCCGTAGGTGTCTCAGCATGCAGTTCATCTTCTCGTAGACGTAATCTAAAGTCAAATCTCCGTACAAATGGACCCAAAAAGTGATCTTCAACAGTATGTAGCAGTGTCCGTGTATTGCTACGGTTGTAAAACCCAACTGCATACTGGTCTGGAAGTGATTGATGATTCTACATAATCAGGACGCGTAGAATAGCAATACTCGAATGTAGATGAACTTTTGCAAGCTTCCCAAATAATAACAACTCCCGTCGTTTGTCAGCTTTTTGATCCTTTCGGAAAGCTGGATTAATTGATTGATTGTGTTGACAATTTTCCCGTTGTAACAGAAGTAGTTGAGAGCCAACATGAAGCAAGTCGAATGTACGACAAAGTACTGACTGGTGTAAAGGAAGAATTCAGATGCAAGCGTGTGAAATGTTAACCACAGACTGAACAGCCCTAGGTACATAATGACACAAAGAAATATCGCTCGCTTTCGGCGAGATGCTTCCACTCTGTTGGTCACTTCATTGTGCTCGAAAGGTGCCAATTTCAAGAACTGAAATACTCTTAACAGGAACTGCACTGATAGTTTGAAACTGACTTTTCGTTTGTTCACGTCCATTTGGAAGAAGCGCTCAATGTAAACAGACACCGTGTAATGAATAGCGGTGTGGATCGAGTTGCTCAAGTTGCGGTTATAATAATAATAATAATAATAATAATTGTTGGCGCGACAGTCCACAGAGGAACCAGGGCCTATCTTGCTAATTAACTACTGGTGTTGTGCGCGCTACTGTTCTCTTACAAGTAGAAAGGACCTTCATTTTTTTGCCGACTCCGAGCGGTGAAATTTGAGAAGCTTTCTTAGACAGTTATTACTCTTTGAGTGTTATCAGCAGTTCGAAAGAGGTGGTGCCGTGAAAAGTTCGAAGTGTTCAGCTGGAAATCGAACTTAGACCCTTCACCGTGTGAGCGTCGCACTCTACCCTACGGCGGCCACATAATTGCGTTTGCTTTACTTAATTGATGTACTTCCATTATAATACTGTCGGAAAAGGCAATCATGAAAGTTTCTCAGTGGGCATGCATTTGCTTTCCAAAACAGGGACTGAAGAGATGGGCTCTATGTCTAAAATCAACACTTTTTTTGTTTCACTCGCCGATAACTGGATAAGGCACTTTTATAAAGCTCTGTTTTGTACTAGGCTTATGTTTATCAAGCGGACCAGTACAAGAAGCTGTTCCCTGCCTAATATTTCATTCTAGTAAAAGGAGAAAGAAGTCAAAAGAAGTGTGATTTTATCAGCAGCATAAGCTGCAGTGGCCGCAGTGGCGTAGTGGGTAGAGTGCGACACTCACACGCCGAAGGGTGTAGGTTCGATTCCCAGCTTAACACCAATTTTTCGAATTTTCCACGGCACCACCTCTTTCGAGCTGCTGACAACACTCTAAGAGTAGTAATTATCTAAGAAAGCTTCTCAAACTTCGTGGTTCGGTGTCGTCAAAAAACTGTAGATCCCTTCTACTCGTGAGAGAACAGTAGCGCGCACAACACGAGCAGTTGATGACAAGCTAAGCCCTGGTCCCCCTTTGGACTCTAGCGCCAACAATTATTATTATTATAAGCTGGAGTTATGTGCGTTAATAAATTTCTGCAGAAGGCATTCTCCTTTCCTAGTAGTTGAAATTTTCTTGTATACTAACTTAAGGAAAAGATTGCCAAATATTCGCGGTTATAAGTTCCGGTGTTAACCTTTCAAAGCTACTCTTTCATCCACAACTGGATTACATATCCCTGCATGCATTTCATTGTGGTCATTCTGGCTTAGTGCAATGTCCCTTTCTAACATATCATAGTGTTGATTGAATCCAGTTCTGACTAGAAGATTAAACTGAAATTTGAAAAAAACAACAAATCGTCGATTTCTATACGAAAGTTTTCTGTTCGAGTTCTGAACTAAAATGCATATGACATTCTTCGATCGAAGGTGGCACTGAACTGCAGGTCCCTTTCACGTGAGAAAGAACAGTAGCATGCATAGTACAGGTGGTTGATAAAAAGGCAGAAAGTTAAAAAAGGATAGGTATGCAAATACTAAAAAGTGGGTTTCCGTTCGGTTGGACATTCAAAATCTTAGACGTGTCATCTACTTCTGCATAATTGGGTCCTCATTCCTTTCAGTTTCAACACATTCTCTCGACAAGGCTTGTCTTAAAGTAATTAATTGATCCACTTCATTACACTTCAAGATGCTAGTTCTTCAATCGCACAAGAAGATTATTTTCGATACACACATGTGTGGCCTGCAATAGTCCAATTGTTACAAGAAGTACAGGGACAAGGTGAAAGTCGGTTGCACCATTTTTACATTGCGTTGCTTTTTGTCAGAATAAGAACCCCCACCACTGCTCCGGCTCGAAGAGTCTTTGAATCCGTGCCATTGGGCCAACGCAACAGGGGACGACCTAGACTAAGATGGCGCACACAAGTGGAGAAGGACCTCAACCAACTTGGAGTGTGCAGCTGGAAAGAGCTGGCGAAAGATCGTGCTGGCTGGAGAGGCAAGTTGGTTGAGGCCCAGCTCCACCCCGGACTGTAGCGCCACAACAAGAAGAATAAGAACCCCATAGGTACTTTTCAGAAATGCTCGATGATGAGAAGCAGAGCTTAATCTGAAGCTGAACTTAAAACACTAGCTCCATCACTTTTGATAGTCCAGAGGGATTCCCAAAGTAAAGGAATATATTCCATATGTAAACGAGATTTGTGCAGTTGTTTACGTAAAGAACGAGATGAATTTTGATTTTCCTAAAAAATAATCATTCCTCATCAATTTCTAATTTGTTTTCCTCAAACTTGTTCCCCTCTGGCATAACACTCTCGAATGTATGGTCCTGAGCCCTCTCAGCAATTCGGCATGTACCTCTTCAATTGTCGTAAAACGTCTTATTTTCATGGATTTCTTCAATCTTGGAAACATAAAAAAGTCTCAGGGGCCAAATCTGGTGAACGCGGAGGCTGAAGCATTATGATGGTGTTATTTTTGGCCAAAATATCAAGAACAAGCAATGATGAGTGAGCAGATCGTGACGCAAAAGTCAGGAACGGTTTTTTTCCGCAATTCCAGAAGTTTTCTTCTTGGTAAGAGCTCCTGATGCATTTCGCCACGGAAGTCGAAAAAAACGACAGCAAACATTTTACATTTGAGCAATCTTAGCGTGGATTTTTTGGCCTTGGCTCTTCTGGGTTCTTCCATTGAGACGATTTGACTTTGCTTTCGATATCATAATCATATACAAGTCCTCATGATTCGTCACCAATTATGACTCTTTCAAACAAACCTGGGTACCTGTTGGCGTCATTCAAATATTCCTGAGCAATGCTCATGCGTCATATTTTTCAGTAATTTTGGAACGATCTTCCCTGCCACACGCTTTATGCCCCAAATTGCCGATATCAATCGATATACCGGCATGTGATTCTACAATTTGCCACAACAATATTTCTCATTGTCTTAACATTGTTTTTGTTTTCGTTGGAGGTTGTGATACACTGCACTGGAGCACACAGATTCTATGGCTGGTCCATTGTTCTGTGCTAACAGGCACGGAACAAAGGACCAGTCATCTTCGGAAAACCAAGAAAACACATTTAATGTTTTCCAAAGAAAGACCGGAAGGCGGCTCTGTGATACAGAACTGAGTTTTTCAACTCCCACCACGTCAGCGCCAAGCAGTCACCACTGATACAAGAAAAACCGGGACATTGACAGGTAATGTGCTCTGAAGTGTCTTCACATTTTCCACAGGCGTTCGCAAAGGTTTCCATCACTAAGTCCAAGCCGACTTAGGTGCTCAGCAAAGGTGAGGTGTCTCATTAGTACGCCAACAAGTCGTCTCCACTCAATTCTGTGTAGAGATAGCAAAAAAGTCTCGGATTTCTTGCTAGCGTTCGGGACCATGCACTTGATCATCCTGCATCCTCACGCCATCTCTGGTTGTACTGTGGAGAGACCCAATTGTCGACGGAGGCCCTACCCAAGGATGTAGGTTGCCCCAATGTCAGTCAGGGCCCTACGAGTTCCTCAGGAACGGTTTTTTTCCGCAATTCCAGAAGTTTTCTTCTTGGTAAGAGCTCCTGATGCATTTCGCCACGGAAGTCGAAAAAAACGACAGCAAACATTTTACATTTGAGCAATCTTAGCGTGGATTTTTTGGCCTTGGCTCTTCTGGGTTCTTCCATTGAGACGATTTGACTTTGCTTTCGATATCATAATCATATACAAGTCCTCATGATTCGTCACCAATTATGACTCTTTCAAACAAACCTGGGTACCTGTTGGCGTCATTCAAATATTCCTGAGCAATGCTCATGCGTCATATTTTTCAGTAATTTTGGAACGATCTTCCCTGCCACACGCTTTATGCCCCAAATTGCCGATATCAATCGATATACCGGCATGTGATTCTACAATTTGCCACAACAATATTTCTCATTGTCTTAACATTGTTTTTGTTTTCGTTGGAGGTTGTGATACACTGCACTGGAGCACACAGATTCTATGGCTGGTCCATTGTTCTGTGCTAACAGGCACGGAACAAAGGACCAGTCATCTTCGGAAAACCAAGAAAACACATTTAATGTTTTCCAAAGAAAGACCGGAAGGCGGCTCTGTGATACAGAACTGAGTTTTTCAACTCCCACCACGTCAGCGCCAAGCAGTCACCACTGATACAAGAAAAACCGGGACATTGACAGGTAATGTGCTCTGAAGTGTCTTCACATTTTCCACAGGCGTTCGCAAAGGTTTCCATCACTAAGTCCAAGCCGACTTAGGTGCTCAGCAAAGGTGAGGTGTCTCATTAGTACGCCAACAAGTCGTCTCCACTCAATTCTGTGTAGAGATAGCAAAAAAGTCTCGGATTTCTTGCTAGCGTTCGGGACCATGCACTTGATCATCCTGCATCCTCACGCCATCTCTGGTTGTACTGTGGAGAGACCCAATTGTCGACGGAGGCCCTACCCAAGGATGTAGGTTGCCCCAATGTCAGTTAGGGCCCTACGAGTTCCTCTTTTGAACCTTGCCTAGGTAGTTCATCGGCAATCTCGTTTCGCATGATCCCGTGATGTCCCGGGATGAAGATAAGTTTTAGAGAATTCAATTTTAAGGGAAGCTTGAATTGTTGGACTATATTGGAAGTGTTTAAAGGGTTAAGTAAGGCCTTAAGCGCAGCTTGGCATTCTTGGACTATCTTGGAAGTGGTTAAGGGGTTAAGTAAGGTCTTAAGCACTGCTTGGCTGTCGCTACAAACGCAGACACTCCGTCCCTTCTGCCCATTCTTCACAATGTAGTTGGTGGCCATAAAAATCACGAAGTCTTCCGCCTGAAAGACTAACGCGAAATTAGCTAACGAGGTGTGAAGTCTGATGTTGTCGTCTTCCAGCTACAGATTCCTCCATCGTCTTGGAACCGTCCGTGAAATCCGACTACATTCCCCTCTCGGTTCAGTTCCTGGCCATAGCCAGTCCAGGACACGGGTGATCTCGCATTGGACACATTCTAATCGGTTGCTAATGAGGCGTCCAGAGCAAGCGTCGCCAGTGACATCTTTTTGACCTTCTTTAAAAAGCTTGTACCACTTGTAAACATTTTTTTTTACTTAGAGTACACTCACGCCATTGTCGACATTTCAAGTACCCTAGAGTACCTAATTCCATTTTTTGAAAAATGATTGTTTCCGACAGCAAGAAACCGTCGACGGACAGATTGGCTTTGATTGATGCGACGTCGGTAAGGCATCACAGGTGGTGCTATATTTGTCATTCAACTGATTCGATGTCTTTTACGATGCGTGGTCCTTATTTTGTGTTTTTTATGCGGAAAATTGAAAATTAATAAACGCACTCCCTCTCTCCTATTTCAAGAATGTAGACATGACCTCAATGACGTTTGAAAAGCATTAAATCATTTAATCAAGAGGTACCTTAAAATTGATCAAAGAGAAGATTGCTTAAAATAATCCATATTCTCCTTTCTCCACTCTCAAAAGCTTGAAATGCTAGAAAATAAGATTCCCAAACAAAAGAGCACCCAGGTGATACACTCAAGCGAAATAAATAATCCACTGACTACACGAACGTCTGATACCTGCCAGGCGAAAGTAACCTCCCAGCAATTAAACACAACCAAGAACAAAGCTAATCGAACACCGAACAAACAACCACCAAAAGAAATCGTATGAAAACCTTCCCGTAGCCATCAGGTTCAAACTTAATTTTCTTTTAGTTTCACTTCTTCAGTTGCTTTTTATTTCTGTTTTTTTTTTTCGCATCATATAGATAGAGTAGAGTCAGTTGCAGATATGCGTAGCTAAACTAGATACACACAAAACCAACGAACCCATGAACACACGCAATTGGTTCACTCTTGAGGGCAACTCCATGAGGAGTCTGCCGAGCAATGAGGACACTTCCTTAAAACCAGTAGGACACTCAATTGAATAAGTAAATCCCTTAAGCACACACCCTACTCTCTGACATTCGTTCGACGACAACAACGAGGACGACGACGACTATTTGGGCATCCTGTGCGAGGGACAAGGAGACACCCTGGAGCCACAGGTGGATACAACCCAACCCAACAGATAGCAATGCTGGCTGTCAGTTTTCTGTTCGAAAAGGGGCAAGGAAGGGTCGTGTGCAAGCACTCGCCACCACCCAACACACATATCCGATGGTGGCGGCACAAAACAATTTATTTCTCATTTTGCGGAACGAAATCCTTTTTTCCAGAGACCTTTTTTTCATTTGCTGTTGGGTGGGGGTGGGGTACAGCGAATGAATTTGTGAGGCGAACGTCGAAGTTCCTGTTAACTTATTTTTCTGGTGCAATAAATATTTGAGATACATTCTCGGTTATTTGTTCCTGTTGCTTCGGTTTTTCTTTCTGGGGATCCGCTGCCAATTCTCCCTAGGACTAGAGAGTCAGAGCATCGAGTAATCCATTCAAAGTAACCAATATATGAGAGTTCGCAGGGCGTGCGCTGCGAGGGATCGAAGCAAAAAGCGGCCAAGTACCCGAGACCGAGTAAAGTATTCGAAAGCAACTTTTCTGTTGTGCGGTTGTACTTGAGGCTTGTAGCCGATGAGGCGGCATCACGGGTGGCATTCATTGAGGACGAGAGGGCAAATCCTGTATGCAAAGAGTGGAAATATTTTCCATAGAACCTTCCCGGGGGCTATGGGGCTGGACGGAGAATTGAAGGCGTCCTTTGTTGTTGGGTAGTGGTTTGAACCTTTTCTCTGGTTGTTGTTTTTTTTTCTCTCGGATTAATGTAATCATACAGACGAACATATATGTATATATATATATATGTTTGTGTGTTTCTGTGTGTACAGGAGGGATTTCGTTATTTCTTTGGATTTTTGTGCGCAAACAATGATTCGCAGCGGGCTGCGGTCTCGGTGGGATGTAGGTTAAGTGGGTATTAGTTGCGGATTGAGCGATGGAAATTTTAAGTTTACAGATAGTTTTAGATACTTTTTGAGGGCGCCCTTGGCTTCCGAGGCAAGTGACGTGCTGTGATGGTGAAATGGGTTTAATGAGCAACTCGATTGAAGGAAGTGGTGCGTTAACAGTCGATTCGAAGGTCAAATGTAAGCTTTTGTTTACTAAGAGGTCAGGAGGGATTGGATGTTCCATTAGTTTTGATCTGTTTCAAGGTGCTCGTAGTTGAGTGAACATATTGTTATTTAGTTGGACTTTGTTCCTTGTGTTGAGCGCCATTTAGGAAAAACTGTTTTCTTTGTGACACATGTTGACTGTTTTAGTTCACAATAACACTAAGTGACCCATTTTTCTATTTATCTCACTTCAAAGGATTAAAATAGGTAAGCCTACTATTCGTCCCTGTAATTCATTTGGTCTTCTTCTTCTTCTTCGGATGGCGCTACAGTCCGGGGTGGACCTGGGCCTCAACCAACATGCCTCTCCAGCTAGCACGATCTCTTGCCAGCTGTCTCCAATTGCGCACTCCAAGTTGGTTGAGGTCCTTTTCCACTTGTGTGCGCCATCTCAGTCTAGGACGCCCTCTGTTGCGTTGTCCCTGTGGTTCGGATTCGAAGACTCTTCGGGCCGGAGCAGTGCTGTCCATGCGCTCTACATGGCCTAGCCACCTTAAGCGTTGTATCCGTAGACGCTTGACTAGGCTCATGCCGCCGTACAGCCCATACAGTTCGTGGTTGAATCTTCTCCTCCAGATGCCATCAACGCAAACAGGACCAAAAATCGCACGCAGAACTTTTCTCTCGAAGAGACCAATGGCTTCCTCATCCGCTTTTAGTAGCGTCCAGGTTTCTGCGCCGTAGAGGAGGACTGGGATGATCAAGGTGTTGTACAAAGTCACTTTGGTCGTTCGGGAGAGGGCTTTATTACTCAATTGCCTCTTGAGCCCAAAGAAACAGCGATTGGCAAGAGTGATTCTGCGCTTGATTTCGGTACTGATGTTGTTGTCCCTATTCACCGCGGAGCCGAGATAGACGAAGTCCTTCACTACCTCGAAGTGTCTGCTGCCCATAGTGACGCTCTGTCCGAGACGTCGATGTTCTGCGTCCTTCTTCGATGACAGCATATACTT
Source organism: Eristalinus aeneus (assembly GCA_955652365.1). NCBI lineage: Eukaryota > Metazoa > Arthropoda > Insecta > Diptera > Syrphidae > Eristalinus > Eristalinus aeneus. The sequence goes on from OY019132.1 coordinate 79,373,782, forward strand.
CGTTTTGCCCTCGTTTACCACCAGTCCCACTTTAGCCGCTTCCGTTTCAATGCTAGCAAACGCCTCATTGACGGCTCGCTGAGTTCGGCCGATCACGTCAATGTCATCCGCATAAGCTAGCAATTGAACGGACTTGTGGAAGATCGTGCCTCTGGTGTTGACGTGTGAGTTCCGCACGATCCCCTCAAGGATGATGTTAAAGAAGTCGCATGACAGCGCGTCGCCTTGTCTAAATCCTTTTTTGACATCGAAGGTATCGGTGAGTTCGCTACCGACCTTGACGGAGCAGCGAGAGTTCTCCATCGTCATCCTACACAATCTGACGAGTTTGGTAGGGATGCCAAAACTAGACATGGCACTGTATAGCTCGTCTCTATGCACGCTGTCATACGCGGCCTTGAAATCGACAAATAGATGGTGGGTGTCGATTTGTACTTCTTGGGACTTCTCCAGGATCTGCCGCAGTGTGAAGATCTGGTCGATTGTGGACTTCCCTGGCCTGAAACCACACTGATAAGGACCTATCAGGTTGTTGACGAACGGTTTCAGGCGCTCACACAGTACGGCAGAGAAAATCTTATATGCAATGTTAAGAAGACTGATCCCTCGGTAGTTGGCGCAGTCGAAGGGGTCTCCTTTCTTGTGGACCGGACAAACGATGCTGAGATTCCACTCGTCGGGCATGCTTTCCTCCGACCATATCTCACAGATGAGCTGGTGCATGCACCCAACCAGCTCATCCCCAGCCGCTTTGAACAGCTCTGCGGACAGTCCGTCCGCGCCAGCAGCTTTGTTCGATTTCAGTCTCGATATTGCTATCTTGACCTCGTCGAAGTCGGGGGGACGGAATTCTTGTCCATCGTCGTCCAAATTGAGTGGAACATTCTGCCTAACAGCGGAATTTGCGACGTCATCGCCGTTTAGGAGTCTGCAGAAATGATCCTTCCAGATTCTCTGCACCGACTGCGACTCTACCACTAGTTGTCCATTTTGATCCCGGCAGGCTTCTGTCCGAGCCTTATAACCACCGGATAACTGTTTTATCTTGTGGTAAAAATTTCGGACATCATTCCTGCCATAGCACCTCTCCATTTCCTCGACCGCGCGCTTCTCGTGCTCTTTCTTTTTTCTTCTGAGAAGCCGGTTCTCTTCCCTTCTTCTCTGTTTGTAGAGCTCACAAACAGCTCTCGTCGTTCGATGCAGCGTTGCCTTGTACGCTTCTTGTTTGGCAGCATGCGCCTGCCTACACTCGTCGTCAAACCATGGGTTCCTCTTAGGTGGTGGCGTGAAACCCAGCACATCAGTGGCGGCCTCTTTGATGGCTTCTTGACAACGTTTCCATTTGTCTTCTATTGTTTGTGCAGGCAGCGTCGAACTTTGAGATAGTTTCAGGGAGAATCGATCGGCAAAGGCTCTAGCGATCGGTTGCGATTGTAGCTTTCCGACATCAAACCGTCTTGGCTTGTCTCGACTCCGTTGCTCTCTCGATATCCGGGTTCTTACCTTGGCTACAACAAGGTGATGATCCGAGTCGATGTTTGCACCTCGGAAGGTTCGGACATCGAGGATATTGGAGGAGTGTCTGACGTCGATCGCAACGTGATCAATCTGGTTGACGGTTGATTGATCAGGTGATCGCCAGGTACCTTTATGAATGTTGAGGTGTGGGAACCGCGTGCTGACCACAGAGAGATTTCGCCCAGAGGCGAAGTCAACTAGCCTGAGTCCGTTTCCGGAGGTGTTGGCGTGCAGGCTGTGTCTTCCGATGACTTTAGCAAAGACTTCTTCTCTTCCCAGCTGAGCGTTGAAATCTCCTAGAACTATCTTGGTGTCGTAGCTGGGGCATCGATCATATGTCCTTTCTAGGAGATGATAGAAGTCCTCTTTACTGCTGTCATCTTTTTCCTCTGTCGGGGCGTGGGCGCATATGAGGCTTATATTCCCGAATTTAGCCTTGATGCGGATTGTTATGAGGCGTTCGCTTATGTATTGGAAGCTTAAGACTTTTTGCCTAAGTCTGCCTCGAACAACAAAACCGCATCCAAATAAGCGTTTCCCTCTCTCCCTGTAGCAGTCGCCGTGGTATATGTCGCAGTTTCTCACTCTTCTCTTGCCCGGCCCATCCCACCGCATTTCCTGAATTGCGGTAATGTCTGCTTTATAGCAGTCCATTCATTTGGTCTATGGTGACTTAAAGTTTCCCTGTTTTGGAAACAATTCTTCTTTTACTCAATCAAACAATTTTCATCGAATTGGCGAACCGAACACTTTTCAACAAAACAGAGAAGAATTTCCGAGTGTTGCGTGTCTTCAATCTTTCTCTCTTTCAAGCAGAGGGGACATCAAATGTCTTGATTGCAACCAAAACAAATTGACATACTACTTCCCCACGGCGGGTCCTCTTTGAAGTATTCTCTTTTTTATTATCTTTCAAGTCAAAGATTGATCTGTGTCCTAAATACATTGTCTTGGCGGCATGCACGGTATGTTATCAGGTACCTCAATATTTGTACACTAAGTTAGTTGGTGTCATTATTGGTTGTGCTGTTTCTTTAGCTTTATTAAGTTTCGTTGATAATTGTTCAATTTTGCGAGATCTAAATGTTTCTTCTATGTAACAGTCCAAACCAAAGTTGATGTTCACTTAGCGTTAAATGCAGTCTCGGTTGGCAACAATGCATAAGCCTTTTAAACCCTACACTGACTCTGGGACTGTTGAAGTTGTACACTATATTAGAAATCTCCAGTTGAGCCTTGCGATGACGTCTTCTTTTTCTGCATTCAATCGTCCAGTTGAGCCTTGTGATGACGTTTTCGTTTTCTTCGTCCATTGTTGGAGCTACATGGTGGGTTTTATTTAGCCCTTAGTCACCATGCCCCATCAACTAGCACAATCTTGATGCACCCAGCTTCAGTTTGGTGCGCTCAATTGATGGAGATCCCTTTTCAGCTGAGAACTTCTTCTATTACATTAATGTTGATTGTCTCTACATGAATAGATCATCGACACACGGATCTGAACACCCCGATGTTAAGACAGGACATCGTTATATTGTAAATAATTCACTTGTACACACTCAACCATGTAAGACAGTCGTTCATCCGTCGGGCCCCTATTGTTGAGCCGACACATATATATGTATATTCACTGTAGTCTTAAGCTTAAAAATTTGAAATTGTAAATATTTTGTTCAATAAAGAAAATTGAAAAATTGAAAAATTGAACATGAATAGATCTATATCTCCGTATGGCTGTTAGAGTTCGCTGTTAAATATTTTCCTTCTATTTCCTCATTCAGAAAATAAGAAGGATAGTGAAATTTGCGCTCGCAATCTCCATTTAAAGTCGATTATACTGCAAAGTACGGCAGGAGTATATTGGTTCTTCGAATGAAAGATTTCCTTATCGCAGTTGATATCTGCAAGGAAAGTCACTGTGGATGTCATATCCTCCTATCCAAGTTGCGGATTAATTTCCGGAGTTTATAAATCCTTAGTTCGCAACATTGAACTTTAAAGTATAAAACTATGAAGATCTTAAAACATTCTGAACCCCTGGTTTCCAGCACATTAAGACTGTAACAAATTGATATTGACTTGGTCCCTTCCACGTTACACTTTGCCGGCGAAATTTTACCGGTTACTCTCCAAATTGTTGGTTACTCTCCAATTTTTGTGTGTTACCCTACAGTCCACCATGTGGCCGCCGTGGCGTAGTGGGTAAAGTGCGACACTCACACGCAAATGTGTAGGTTCGATTCCCGGCTGAACACCTCGAATTTTTGACGGCGCCACCTCTTTCGAGCTGCTGGCAATACTCAAAGAGTAATAACTGTCTAAAAAAACTTCTCAAAATATACTTCGCCGCTCGGTCCCTTCTACTCGTGACAGAACATTAGCCCGCACAATACGAATAGATGATGAGCAAGCGAGGATCTGCTCCTTCTGTGGACTGTAGCTCAACTCAATTGTTGTTATTATTATTGTACAGTCCACCTCCAGATGATGTGACTGGAGTTATGAATCACATGATTCAAAATCACATCCATATCACTATTTATAGTGTCAACGGAATCACTGATGGAGAAAAGACCATCTACGGATGGTGGTAGTGACAACTTGACCAGAGGCTATATTCTGGTGCCACGAGAGGTCAGGGGCCCCTGGAACTTCGGTTCCAGCCTGACCGTGCGGTAGCCTGGAACTCCCCTTGTGGGAGTATCGTGGTGGCTGTGGGTTACCACCTTACATCGCGGGTAGAGTCGAGGATAGTGTACTGTGCTGACTTGTCTAGTTCATTATTTAACCACAACTAGACAAGACGGTTAGGGGACTATCCCTTCTCAGTGTGGAGTTGCAGTCTCAACCGGGCGCTGCGACCCAGAGAGCGGAAGAGGTTTTAGAAAGGCTTCGCATCAAACCAAATTGGGGTGATTGCCTCTCAAGCATGATCTCAGTTTGGTACTTGGGTAACTAAGGCGTCTAGTCTTGCGTTACTTACGACTTTTGATAAAACGTTCCCCGTGGTATAAGCCGTTGACCAAATCATACATCTGTACAGTCCACCCTGAACTATAGAGCTAGCTGCTTGTAGTTCCGCATAAGTTCATTGAGGTCCTCCTCCACATCTATGCGTCATTTCAACCTAAGCCGTTCTCTGTAGCGCTGTGCCCATAACTCGAATTCGAAAACTTTTCAAGAGAAGTGGTTTTGATACATCTTTATGGTCAAGCCAACTTTAAGATTATATACGACGACGCTTGGCCAGGCGCATGCCGCCCTACAGCACATAAAGTTCATCGTTGAATTCAATTCCAAGTGTCATGAACCAAAAAATCGAATGAAGAACTTTTTTCTCGAAAATCATAGGAGCTTCCTCATCCGGTTTTAGCTGCCTCAAAGTTTTCGCGCCATAAAGCAGAGTTGGGATGATCAATCTGTTATATTAAACAAACCCAACTAAGTTTCTGAAAATTGCTAGAGCCCAAAGAAGTAGTGACTTGCAAGTGACTTTAAACTGATGCTGTTCTATGCGAAGCCTACGTATATGAATTCATTGGCTACTTTGAAGTTTCTGCTGTTGATGTCTATTGCTGCTGCTGCTGTTGATGCTGATGTCTGTGACATCATTGGTGTGTGTCCTCCTGGACAACATATACTTAATTTTACTGTCATTTGCCGCGAGCCCAGCCGCTTCTGCTTCGTTGTCAGAAAACGACAAATTGAGGGCTCACTGTTATATTTCAACCACATCAATGTGCGTCGCGTAAGCTGTTGACCTGACTTTTGAAAGATCGTGTCTCTGTCCTTAAATTGTCAATGACACGTCATCTTCTCATGACTACCGTTAAAAGAGTCACACAGAAGCACGTTCCCGTGTGTGAGCTGCGTGAGTTCGTTACCCACCTTGACGGAGCAGCAAGAGTTCTCCATCGTCTTCCTACACAATCTGACGAGTTTGATAGGAATGCAAAAGCTAGACATGGCACTGTATAGCTCGTCTCTATGCACACTGTTATATGCTGCCTTAAAATCGACGAATAGGTGATGAGTGTCGATTTGCACTTCTTGGGTTTTTCCTGGATCTGCCATAATGTGAAGATCTGGTCTATCGTGAACTTTCTTGGTGTGAAACCACACTGATAGGGACCTATCAGGTCATGGACAAACAGTTTCAGAAGCTTACACAATACGGCAGAGAGGATCTTGTATGCGATGTTAAAAAAACTAATCCCTCTATAATTGGCGCAGTCAAAGGGTTCTCCTTTCTTGTGGACCGTTTGCCCGGACTCAAAGTTTCCCCTCATCGGGTGGGTGTCGATTTGAACTTCTTGGGTTATTTCCAGGATCTGCCGTAAAGTAAAGATCTGATTTATCGTAGACTTATTCGTGGCCTGAAACCACACTGATAGTGACCTATCAGGTTGAGGACAAAAGGTTTCCGTTGCTTACACAATACGGCAGAGAGGATCTTGTAGGTGATGTTAAAAAGTCTGATCCTTCGATAACTGGGGAAGTCAAAGGGATTGTGGAAAGAGCACATTATCATATGCGTCGTCGGACGAATAGGTGGTGAGTAATTCTCGTAATTCTTGGGTCTTTCCCAGGATTCACCTTAAAATGAATATCTGGTTTATTGTGGATTTCCCTATCATTAAACTGCACTAATTGTTGAGGAACTGTTTTTGGTGATCACATAATAAAACGAAAGAGATATTGTAATCGATAGTTAGCACAGTCGAAAGAGCCTCCTCTCTTGTGAACTCGACAAATGACACTGAGATTTTGGGGTTGATTTTTATTCGTCTTAAATAGGTTGCAGAGCTTACCACCTCCCTTAAAAATTTCAATAGTTCTCAAGGCCATCGCTCCAGCAATCGTATTCTTCCCTAACTTTGATGTTAAAGCCAACTGTAGCTTTTATGAAACAGCTCTACTTCGAAGTGTTTTAAATCTAAGATGGGGTTTCGGTTTAAAGAAGATTCTGATCCCCATAAAATTATGTTCTAAAATTGATAACAATGTAAATCTATTTTCTAAACTGTTTGAATTTGGCAAAAATTCAGATCAGCTCGATGTACGAGGTCTGTTCAAAACAGGTCTCGTACGGCATGTCCACATTCAAGCGTAGAGTTCCTCCATGTAATGTCGCTGTAAAAATTCTTCTAAAAAAATGATTTTTCGGGTGAATGATGGATCAGTTAAATTTCTCGATCATCCTACCAATTAATGGTTGAATCCATTGATGTGAAAAAGAGTATTAGCATAGGGAAAATATTATAGAAAAGTGACAACGCGAAGGAAATCTCATAAGGTCACATTGCACAAACAACAAAAACTGCAAAATCTCAATGAACTCCCAAGAGGATTAAATCACTTATCCTTCAAATCGTAAAAAAAAGCTTGGAAAGCACAATATCGAAAATTAGATCGCCAAAGAAAGTTCTTGGAATTGAAATATTCCGACTGAATTCAGGTAACGCCAACCCCGCCCATCCTAGTTTTCTCCACAAATATCGAACTGACATATGAAATCGAAATTGTTTTATTTTTATGTTTTGACTTCGAAAATCTCTATTTACTTCGAATCCTTTCTAACACTAAACTACTTCCACTAATTGCATTCAAAATCTAAGGCAACCACCCGGAAAACACCAAGGCCCTCTTGATCACACTTAAGTTGTCCTGCAGCCGGGATAAAGTTTCCTTTCCAATTTAACTGCCTGACTGGCTGCCCCGACCAAAAAACGCCCATGAACCGTGCCCATCTGTCTGCCCGACTGATGTAACTTCTCGAAAGTGCAGCAAATTCACTTGGCCCCTGCTCGTTTTTCACAGCTCGTTAAGTGCAGATTCAAAACTCATTTTCGAGCAAACATTCTGGGCAAAGTTTTCCAAGTGAAGCGCCAAAAGTTCAATCCCTGTGTAAACACACATGCCCCCACGTCACTTGCGCCATGTGATTGACCAGTTTTTTAAGCACTCTGTCTTTTAAGAGCACCACACCGCCCCCGTCCGTCAACGGCAAAAAATTGTGCGCACTCACAATTTCACCAGCTGCGACAATTTAATGGATCCGCTCCGGACGTGTGTGCATGTGGCCCTTCCTCGCAGTAATTTTCATATTAAATGTGTGTGCGGTTACCCAGCTGGAATGTACACATCCAAACATATCCTGGTGCGGTGATGGGCAGGGTTTATGATAGGATCCTTCTGCCTTCAGTTCGCATATTGCCACGTCGCGCCGTGTCAGTTGAATAAAGTGCAGTCAGCTTGCAGCCGAGAAACTGGCACGTATCCAGGATTTGTGGGTGAACGGTTTGCGTTGGGATCGGCGCAACTTAACTCAGCCACAGGCGGGGATGAGCTGGCGCCGAGGAAAGTGTGCAAATTTTTATTTTGTTTTCCAAATCCTTTTTGCAGTTTATTTAATTTTCGAGTAAGGGCTTGGGAACGATGCACATGTGGGTGCTAACTTAATAGTCCATCCTCAGCTGGAAAATCAAAATCGAAAATTCAATTTTGTGTTTTACACAAGTCTCTGGCTTCTGAGTGCTTTTGGGGTTGGGCGAGGAAAGGTAGAGAGGCTTTGGTTTGATGAAATCACTGGAGAATCATCTCTGAAACGCATTTTCGGACACATAGGGTTGAGTTGGGTCTGGGAACAGTCAAAATTTTGGAAACGCAATAGCATGTCGTAAACATAATTTCTTCGATAGAGATTTAAGCGCATCAGGGTTATAAAAGAGAATCTTTCTCTGTTCGAATACGGGGTTCGTTGGTTATCCACATTCCCCAAAGCATGTAACATAGTGGATACTTAGGTAAAAATAAGTCCCAAGTTTTGTCGGCCATGCCGATGCAGACATTGACCTTGAGTTTTTCATGTTTCACAGACAGCACAGTTGTTCATGGTTCATGGGCAAAATACATTCGGCTCCACCAAACATGGAAGATAGTAAGTTATATGGCGCGACAGTCCAAAGGAGACCAGGGTCCAGCTTGCTCATCAACTACTCGTGTTGTGCGCGCTACTGTTCTCTTACAAGTAGAAGGGAGCTACAGTTTTTTGCCAACTCCGAACGGCGAAGTTTGAGAAGCTTTATTAGACAGTTATTTCTCTTTAAGTGTTGTCAGAAGCTCGAAAGAGTTGGTGCCGTGAAAAATTCGAGGTGCTTAGCCAAGAACCGAACCTAGACCCTTCGGCCTGTGAACGACGCACTCTACCCACTACGCCACAGTGAAGAATCTGTTGATGCAGTTCGCTGAGTTAAATGTACGCCCCTTCAAATAAATAAAACATCAAATCCAAATCCAATTTTCTTGAAAAAAAAAATAAATTTTTAAAATTTCAAAGTCCCAGCTTTAAGCTAGTCGTACACCGAAGTGACTCAAAAGAAGTCAACAATATTTTGACTTTCTAGGTTTTCAAATATTTAGAATCGAAAAACTAATACCACTTCGCTCAGAAAATTATTTCAGTTTACGTACTTTTTCCGCTCGGGAACCACTGCATGGCGGCCACTTATAAAGTTTAAAACAATTTGTCGGATATTACAGCTTCAGCAGCAATATTGTGGACTATTAAATTTCAAGTGCACTCATTGAAAGATCCAGCAAAGGCACAATGGGGTCAAATTTTATTGAATCCTTACTTATTGCACCTTCACAACACACTTGTGACTTAAAACAGAGACCAACCATTGTTAAAACTCAACAGAACAGAAATCTGAAGGAAGGTGAAAAAGTTAACTCTTGTGTTTTTTTTCTAAAAGTTCTAAATTCGGTGTAGACATATACATACATATTGTCCATTGTATCCACTTTAAGCCCCAGGGTGACCAGCTACAAAGACAAGCACCACTTAGAAACTCTACAAAATCCCCAAAGAGACACCAAACAGACGACAGAGAAGCCCATAATACCCACAACTCGCTACCTCAACTCTTAACCATTAGATGTGTGTTGTTGCTTAGCCTGATTACAGCTTCTGACTAAATATTAGCATGTAAGCGACTGTCTACAGACTAGCTAGAAGCTTCTCCTTACTCAGTATCGCCTAAGAAATTCAAAAGTAACTTTTTATTTCTTTTGCTTCAAAATCACATAACATGGAAAAATAAATAGATTACTCACATTTTTTTGCAAACACACCTCTCTCTCTCTCACTCTCTCTCTCTCTCTCTCACCACGATTCGGATCAAAGTTAGATAAGAGTAAGAGTTCAATTGTAATAAACATGTCCCCACCTCTACCCCACCTTCTGTCAGCAAATCGTTACACTTCTGTACATATCACGAAAAAAAAGTTAAACTTTGCAAAATCCAAAAAAATCGACAAAACAATACAAGCCAACCACCAAATGTCACAATTTTAATTTTTCTGTTTGTGCTGACAGCCTACATGTTCGTTCGTTAATCAGATCTGTACAAGTTAACAAAATGTAAATATGTTTTTTGTTCTGCAAAACAAAAACAAGTTATTGAGTTAATGAGCATACAGTTAAATTTTAAATACAAATTTGTTTTTCTTAGCTACCGTTCATTTGTTTGATGTTCTGTGATGGTTCAAATCAGTTGTGTAACCTTTTTTGCTCCTAACAAGTTTATGTATCTACAAGTATCTCGTTCCTGTTAAGTTTGTACATAGAATTAAACAAATTTATATAGATGTCCAGAAAAAAAAAACAAAACTATACATGTCAACATTTGTTTCCCCTCAATTAATATATATATATTACCCAAACATAAACCTTTTGTACATATACCATATTTAATAAAAAAAAAAAATATTTAACTGTTATACAAACCAAGAGAAATACATTTTCGTTGATTACTTATGTTCTCTGTTTTTTGGTTCTGTTCGTTCTTTTATTTCATTAGTAGAATTTTGAAAAACATAAACAAACAACATTTAATGTTTAGCAAACAAAATTCTAGAAAAAAAAAAACAAAAACGAAAACAAATCCAAATCATTCCGGGTTTTTTGTTTACAGGGGACTACCTGACGAATACAGAGTTCGAGTCCGTGTTAACTCGTAAGAATTTAAAAATATATATCAATATATATATACTACATGTACTATCTATCAGCTACCTCCTCTTTTTTCAAACTCAATATTCGTACTCGTACTATATACATTACAAAAATGAAACTTTTAAAAATATTTCAATTAAAAAATCAATACATCTACTCTGCTATTGCATCACTGTCAAACAACTGTCAAACTACTCCTTTATATATATTTTTTTCCATTTTACGTATTTTTGTTAACTTTTATTTCGTAAATTTCTTTCTTTTTGTTAATTTTGTTGTTAGAGAACACCCACTGTCTTTCGAAGAACTTAAAGTGATTTATGTTTAAGTGTTCGATGTATTTTATTTCTGCCGCATTGATTTTCGTTTTTTTGTGTACACATTTGTATGTATATAGACGGTCACTTGGAATGTTGGTAGATGAGAAAATGTAATAGAACTTACACAAAACACTTTAATTGGGATATGGTTAGATGTTGTGAACTAATTTGTTTTGTTTTAATTTTTGTGTTTCCTTTTACACTTATTCACAATGATCACTGAACACATCCACCTTGCACATGACACAACCAGTACTAAAGCATGACAATCTACCCGACTATTATTCTATCTCTAATTATGGAAAAAAAAGTTGGCGCGCTTTCTTCTTTCTTTTATGATCTTGGAATTTTTCAGCCTAGTTATAAGCTGAACAGCGTTTTGCGAGCACTTCACAGTGTTCGTCAGCGGCAGGCAAGGTTGTGTAACCTTTTTTACTCCTAACAAATTAATGTATCTACAAGTATCTCGTTCATGTTAATGAGCATATGAATTTTAAGTAAAAACTCGCATTTGTATACAATTCATGAAATGATGGCACAAATTTAAGCTAATCCTTTCTTCATCGAAACGTAGCCAGAATCGGTTATAATTCATCTTCTCTATGCGAAGTGTGAAAAGTTTAATCAATATTTTGTTAAAGTTGTGGACAGAGATTTTACGAATTATGAAATTTATAAAGTATTCGAAGCTCTTCGTCAATTTTTGTGACAGCTTGGAACTGTCTTTAAAAAGGCCGTTTCCCAATTAAGGAATGTGAGAATTTTAGGTCACTTTACTATACTGACGGCTTGGAATTGTCTTTAAAAAGGCCATTTCCCAATTAAGGAATGTGAGAATTTTAGGCCACTCTACTATAATAGGCTATTCTTCAAAGATTTGAAATTAAATTCCATTTTTCGATGATTGTTTCGGCTAAGACGCAGCAAATGTTGTCCTCCAAGTTTTCAATTATTTATCAGCGTGGACTAGGGACGTGTCATTTTCCCGCAAAAATAACCAAACGGCTTTTAGTCGCACCACAATGGAGAACAATTTACGTCTTTTTCAAACTAACTATGGTACAAGCTGTGTGCCGTCTTGCGTTGTCTTATTCAAATCACAGACCCTGCTCTTTATGGTTATTCAATATAGGAACGGAAAAGTTACTCAACATGGATCTTCATTGGCAACCATTGACCGAAACGTGCTGGCCTACTTCTCTTTTCAATTATTTGACACACCACACCATACAATCAATTTTTGTAAATGTTACGGTGTCTCAACCTATACCAGAGTCTTATCATCCCTGGAAAATTAATTAACTAATCAGAAGTTTGTTTCATCAAAATAGACACAGTGCTTGATACTAGGCATGTACCAATTGCTCCGAATTGCTACGAATGTCTATGAATTTCCCAAAATATGAAAAACTCCCAAAAGACGTTCCATTTGCTGATTTTTTCGTAGAAGTAAGAGCTCATGAGAGAGCAAAATATTTTATCTCCCTACGAATTTCTGCGTAAGAAAAACCTGTGAGCAACAGATGACTGTCAATGTGAATATTTAAAAAACCCCAGACATTTCATATATGTTATGTATGTATGTATGTATATATGTATGAATTCTATAGCTGTTCACATTTAATTCTGCAAGTTTCTACGAAAAGTTGTTCCACCAGTTTCGGCAGAATTATTCTGTGTAAGAGATTTTTACCCAAAATACTCAACTACGAATTTTTGTACACAAACCAATTGGACCAGATCTATTTAGCTCGAACAGAACCATGCTGCCAGCTTGATAGTCTGTACTATTGTGGTTTTCACTTTAAACCATTGTGGCTTGACAGATTTAACTTATTTTTCTTACATCCTTAATTTTCAATTTCTGAGAAGAACTAATCGAATTTTACTGGAGCTCCCATTTAATTCAACACACATGGATGAATCTTGTATATGATTTTTTCCATGGTCACAACCAATATATGGCACCTTGGACATGGGTTTGAAAAGTGGCATAATATTTTCAGAAGTTTTGCATTCCTGGACGGGCATGAAATTGGTTTCAAAGCATTCAAATTAATTAATTGTTTTTGTATATTTATTCAAGCCTAGTGGCAAGTTCCTAGTCTTAAATATTAAATTTCTCCATGAAACAATTATTCTGCAAGCGTGCTAGATAAATTCAAATGCAAATACAGTAACATTTGAATCGAGTTTATCGATAAGGTTGCCTTAGAACTTAAAACGTTCTCACTTCGTCTTCAAAATTTTTTTGAGACATTGTGATGAGATTTCTTACCAGCAAAAAGCGTCAAGTTCAAGTTCAGATCTGTACACAAACATTTTTGACTGCAGAAGATTAAACTGGAGATAGACAACTTAATTTGTTCTCCAACGGGGTTTGTGAACCATTAAAAGTACCTAATTCGTCTTTATTGCCAAGGGTCATTCTCAAAACCAGGTAACAAAGTATGAACAAAATGAATAAGATGGCAAGACATTGGAATATAATTAGGCTTTTCTAATTACTCTGAATTGCTACGAATGTCTACGAATTCCCCAGAAGAACTACGAAAAAGCCTTCCATTAGCAGATTTTTTCGTAGAAGAGAGAGCTCACAAGAGAGCAAAATATTTCCCCTCCCTACGAATTTCTGCCGAAGAAAACACTGTGAGCAGCAGCTCGGTAGCAGATGTCTGTCAAATTGAAAATAAAAAAACCGCTGACATTTCATATGTCTGATAGCTGTTTACGAGCTTCTACGAAAAGTCGTTTCACAGTTTTCGGTAGAGTTACTCTCTGGAAGAGAGATTTTTATCCAACCTACTTAACTACGAATTTCTGTACACAAATGAATTGGAAAAGACCTATTATTTCGGTCTGGTGCCGAAGTCAGAATCAATATTTTTGTTAATACACATGACAATTGCTTGTTATATACACATGTATCGAGCAAAAGGGATAAGCCAACATATCTTGGTAACATCGAATGATGTAATAACCGAAAATTGTCTCAATTTAAACATTGTTTAGGTTTTTCTGCTCAAAATTGCGAAATGTAGAATATATCCTCTCTTTTTTTCACCATAAAATAACAGACTTCAATTCGGTTTTTGATAAAATTCAGAAAAATGTGATTTGGCAGCGCAGAGATTAATGTTCGGATGGTTTAGTCGGTTTGAACACGTACTAAATTTTCACTCGTATAAACACGATAATAGGTCTGTTCCAATTGATTTGTGTACAGAAATGCGTAGTTGAGTAGTTTGGGTAAAAATCTCTCTTGCAGAGAGTAACTCTACCGAAAATTGTGAAACGACTTTTCGTAGAAACTCGTAAACAGCTATCAGACATATGAAATGTCAGAGGTTTTTTATTTTCGATTTGACAGGCATCTGCTACGGAGCTGCTGCCCACAGTTTTTTTTTCGGCTGAAATTCGTAGGGAAGGGAAATATTTTGCTCTCACATAAGCTCTCTCTTCTACGAAAAATCAGCTAATGGAACGCTTTTTCGTAGTTCTTCGGGCGAATTCGTAGACATTCGTAGCAATTCAGAGCAATTGGAACGGACCTAATATATTCGCTGTACCAATCTACTTTGCCCATTCCAATCGTCGGAGTCTGTTTTCCAATCATATTAAATTACACTTTTGAAAAACCGAAACAAGTTGTAAGCGACAATCTGTAAAATTTCATAATTTTAATCGAATTGTTGTTTTTAGAAAAAACTTTTTGTCAGCAATTGCAATTCTCCGGCAAACTATGATGCAAGCTGAAGGTTCACTCTACAGTGAAGAAAACTAGGAACTTTCCAAGGTTTCCTTCCATAAAATCCTTTAATCCTCTTAATTTAAAGACACTTTATTTACTTCTTTTCTTATACTACTTACCACTTAACAACACTTAGAACATGCACCAAACACGTAAACTAAACACATTCACCACAAATTATATGTCTCCGAAAAATCTGCTCCTCTCTCTTAACTCGTTCCCCTTCGTATCTAGTTAGTAAATGTCATTAGTTTTCGTTCTTTAAGTGTCTCTTAAGTCTCTTATTAAGTATCTAATCGTACAATTTTTTCTCCCATAGACATAGTTTAGATAAGTGCGCACATTACCCTCCATACCACTTATAATTGGCAAAACCAAAATATTTGAAAAGAAATTTAAATTGATTTAAATTTATGAAATATATAAACTCTTACACCCGAAAATTTACGAACCCGTAGGTGAAGTAATGAGTTAGATATCCAACTAGCAATTCCATTTGGTTTTATGTTTTTCGTTGAAAATAGAGCTTTATTAGTTTTTTTTTTTTTTTTTTTTTTGAATATTTTTTTTTGCAGTTATGTCTTAAGTTCGATTTAAATTTGATTAGAAAAGTCACGAGATATTGAAAATATACAAGTCTGCAGCATAAACTAAACAAAAACAAAAATATTCTTTGCAGGATGAACACATACAGACTTCGGAAAAGGTACTCAATTCTTTGCTCAATATTTTGAGGGATTACATTTTCGTAGGAGTTTTGATTTTGTTGAAACACTGATCACATTGAAATTAGAAGAGCAAAGTACAATCCACCAACATCCAGCACAATTGATACAAATTCGATAGATAACTTCGAAATTATCATTCACACACAAGTTCGTTGGTTTGTTTTTCATTGATTTATAAAAAGAGCTCCAGTAAACATAAAGAATTAAAAAGAACATAAATAAAGATGATTTAAAAGCTGTTTATTATTTTAATTTTATTTTTGGAGTTAGTTATTTTCGCACGGAAATTTCACTAATCTTGAGAGCTAAGTCAATATAACCCCTCTCCAGTCCCTTAAACTTGAGTTATTTTCATTCTAAACAGATTAATTTAATAATTGTATGGCGTGACGTGGTCGCCGGCGCGTAGTGTGTAGAGCGTGATGCTCACACGCCGACGGGTCTAGCTTCGATTCCCAGCTTAACACCAATTTTTCGAATTTTTCACGGCATCACCTCTTTCGAGCTGCTGACAACACTCAAAGAGTAATAACTGTCTAAGAAAGCTTCTCAAATTTCGCCGTTTGGAGACGGTTTACTGCAGGCGCGCATAACACGAGTTGTTGATGAGCAATTTAGGCCCTGGTCCCCTTTGGACTGTAGCGCCAACAAATTATTATTATTATGGCGCTACAGTCCACAGAGGTCCATGGCCTAGTTTCCGAATCAACTACCCATATTGTGCACGCTACTGTTCTCTCATGAGTAGAGGGGGCCTACAGTTTTTTGCCGACTCCGAACGGCGAAGTTTGAGAAGCGTTTTTCTTAGACAGTTAATTCTTTTTAAGTGTTTTCAGTAGCTCCAAAGAGGCGGTGCCGTCAAAAAAATCGATATGTTGAACCGGAAATCGAACCTAGACCCTTCGGTCTATGAGTGTTGCACCCTATTCACTACGCCACGGCAGCCACTAAACAGATAGAATGGAAAAAATCGCCAAAGTTAAGTTACAGAGGAAGTGAGGCCTTGGTCTTATATGAACTCAAGTGGCACATGGCTTCAAAGAAATTTCCAATGTCCGATTTCGGCATTAAACTGTAGGTCTCATCTTACTGGATTAATTTTTATTTTAACAACAAGGTTCATAATTTTCAAGGACTCTAATCCCAGCTGAGTTTGTAAGACGGATGGTTCTTAAGATCAATCAATTGTAAAGTGATCTGAATTTAATTGTCACAACGTGAAGGTATATGTACGAGTTTGTCATTCATCCAATTGGGCTTGCTCTAAATACACCAAAAATACTTCTCCCTTAAGAGTTTTTTTTTCCAAAGCGCACGCTTTCATCATCGCCATCAAAATTCTCAGCAGTCCGCATGTTCAAATTGTTGAACAAAAGCTGCAAACACACAAGATTCAAGTGTCACATGACACACTCCAAAATTTTACTTGTCAGGAGCTAAACCAAGTGCAACTTGGTCCAACTCCCTTCTTGTGAGCTCATCAACCATTCGCCTACGCGGATAAGTCAATTTGTTCTCTTGACCACAATAATTTGAGAATTCCTTTTGAAACATTGTGCTGTGTGTGGGAATTAAAATGTGCCCCACGTTCACATTTTAGATGGAATACTCCCGCATGGCTTCTTTCTTGTCGGACATTCACTTGATGTTTCATTGATTAACATTCGCTTAAATCAATGTGAATCTCCTTCGTTGAGGCCATACGTCCGTTCCGTTCTTAGATCTTAATTTGAGCAAAACAATTGAACGTAAGCTGCAGTACATTTTTGCCCATCGGCAATGTTCATTCGTGACGTTCACATTTCCAGATAGAGAAATTACTACTTAAAGCCAATTGCTTCGAAACTCAAAGAAAAATTCGTCTTTTTCTTGAAAGTTAAATTAACGCAATTTATTTCAATTGGAATCAAAATTTTCTCTGCTGAAGGAAAAATCTGTCATTAAACAATTCAATCAATGCGGCCTCATTAAATCGAAATTTCCCACAGAAATAATCCTCAAGTCTATAAATAGATCCTTCCGGACAAGTATCGGAAACCCATTCAGACCAAATCCAACAGACACGCTTAACTAAGCAGCAACTCAAGTGAAATAGGGACCTAAGACAATCTTTAAAAAAAAACACTCCCCAAATCAAAGTTCAGCCATGTGGAAAACTACAGCAAAACATTTTGAAATGACCATTCCTCTGACCACTTACGATTTCAGACCGGCTAAGTCCTTTGCGAAAAGGGAAAAATACGTCACATCCCCATCTGTCTGCGGAACGACGCATCGTGTCACTGACGCACGCACGTCTCATCTCTCGAATTCCGTTTAATCGATTTTTCATTATGAAAAGCTTTTAGTTTCACTTGAAATCGCTTTTTATAATTTCGAATATTCATCTTTATTTACATTCTGTTGTTTTCTTCTTTTTGTATTGTTTTCGAAGCGAACATTCTCTGTTTGTAGGGTTAATGGCTAAAGCTAGACAATTACGAAGCGCTTAACTAATCAATCAGCATAAAACCAAAACAAAAGCAATCGAATTAAATCAAATCTAACAAGAATTCATTAGTGTTTAGCAACTAACAGTGTATCCCCCCCTCAGTAAGATATGCGAATGTGATCGTGTGCATTTTGCCAAAAAGTAAAAACCAAAAAAAAAAACATGAAAAATTTGTCAAGCAAACGACACATATGTTCTTTAGTTTGAGTAATTTGGAATTGCCATCATTTCTTTTGCCTTAGATGTCATAGGGACACGAAAAATGTTTGAAAATCCGTTGAGTGAATATCTGCCTGCGCAAGTGACGCTAATAACGACATTTTTCTCTTTTCTTTCTTTTTTTTTTGTTTCTGTTTTACTCAACGTGTCTTTTGTAGTGTCTCGTTCTACTATGAATTCTCGAAGGAGCAGGACTATATCTGTTCGAAGCCCGAGGACTCTGGGATGCACTTGTGCTCGGATTTGCCACCATATCGGAATGGTCCGATGCTGTGTAATGGTAAGTGATCGATTTGCCACTTCTTTTCGTTTTCTCAGCAGGGTGCTCATAATGTGCAGAGGGTCCTTTCATACATATGGGAAGGAAAAATCAATATATAACCATATATCAATAATCAACATAAGATAACAAGTCCGTGAAAGACATATAGGGGGCGCCACTAACAAAAAATGCAAATTATTTTTAGAAAGTACAAATATTCAAATGATGCCTGTCAAATTTGCATGACAATCTGTTTATTAGGTTTGAGGTTACAGTGCTTCAAATGACGTTACTTTTGGAAAAAACACAATTTCGTGTCTTGATTAAACACTGGTTTTTGATAAGAAAATGTACAGTACACGCAAAGGCTTGAAAAGTGTTACAGGGACTCTGCTCCATCAAAAACAAATAGTGAGTGATGTATGAAAATAGTGTGTAAAACTCTGTCTGGCTTTCCTTAAATGTACCTTGCAACATACACAATAACAAATCACTTGTTAGTGGCACCCCCTATATTTTTTTTTTTATAATTGACGCGTGCAAAAGGGGTTGCGAGTACCCTTAAGTGACCGGATCAAGTCACAGCACGGGCCGAAGGTATAGAGGAAGAGAGGGAAAGGAGGTACCGATGCACATTGGTTTTAAATGCCTGTGGATTGTAATGAGGAGGAAAAATCGAGCAGGGAAGAGCATTCCATATTCGTGTAGTGCAGCTAAAGAACGAGTCTCTAAATTTGACTGTACGTCCGAAAAAGGGCTTAAGGGTGAATTGGTGGGCATTCCTAGCGAGGCGTGTATTGCGGGTGAATTCTTGAAGGGGAGGAATGCAACTGGCTAATTCATCTGAGCATTTTTTGTAAAAAATAGCGATAAAAGAGTGACAACCACGCGACATTACGTCGGTGTTCTAGCGAGTCAATCGACTTCGCAATATTACTGTCACCTATAAGTTTTATCGCTCGCTTTTGAATTCTATCCAGCAGGTGCAGGGAAGTCTTAGAAGCACCTGACCAAATAGGAGCGTTATACTCTAGTTTTGCCTTGTATATTGTTGCCAGATCAGAGTTCCTGGGGCTTATTGAGTTATGTGTTACATATGATTTGTCAACTCTTCGTGCAATACATCCCATCGTGCATGATTGAGTCAAAAAGGAGCCGCCACATCGCTACCAAAAAGAGGCGTTAAATCACTAACCCCAAGAGGCAATTAAGTAGCGATTTCCTTTTTCATATTTTATGAAATCCTTAATCGTTGTCCTACTCCACGCCGCAGAAAAGTATAGTAGATGAGGAAGACCTTAATCTTTTCGAGTGAAAAGATCTCGCAATGCGACATCCGCCTTGCGTTTTATGGCATCAAGTGGAGGAAACAATTTCAACTCATTCAGCATTGCGACAATTATACTAGGAAGCCCCATGAAGTGGTGTGTTTAAGATTGGTGAAGCGTTGGTCTTGTAGACTATTTGGGTAACACAACTGCAGCTCCGAGAGTCCTCCAATCATTTAGATACCAATACTTATCGCACGAGGAAAAAATATCAAACGCAATTAAAACTGAAAGCTGTATACTAAGTCACTTACCAGTTGCTTCCGTAGTAGTTGTGTCCAGGACTCATTTTGGAATCACCTAGTTTGCTCATCAACTACTCGTGTTGTGCATGCTACTATTGTCTCACGAGAAGTAGGGATATAAAGTTTGTTGCCGGCTCCGAACGGTGAAGATTGAGAAGCTTTGATTGTTGTCAATCACTCAAAAAATATGATACCGTAAAAGTTTGGAGGTTTTCAGTCCGGGAATTAAACCTGGACTTTCGGAGTGTACACACACACAATTCACCACGACAATTACCTTGGAATCTATAGAAATAAATATTATGTCAAAAAGACGATTTTTTCTC
The DNA here is from genome assembly GCA_955652365.1 of Eristalinus aeneus. Lineage (NCBI taxonomy): Eukaryota > Metazoa > Arthropoda > Insecta > Diptera > Syrphidae > Eristalinus > Eristalinus aeneus. The sequence continues at coordinate 79,393,989 of OY019132.1, forward strand.
AACTGAATATGAATTAATATTTCTCTCGACCTCAGTCAATAACGTCCTTCGTTGCGTCAATGGCTCTTATTCACAGACTAAGAGGGACATAGGCTATGTACCAATACAGTCTATAGCTTCCCTCGGCCTCTCTCAAATTTTCAGAGGGTCGATATTGTCGTAAAGCTTCAAAATTTGGCTCATTATATCAAATTTATTCATAAAACCAAGGAATAACTTGCCTCAAAAGATTCCCCTCTAATCAGGGTTTCAAATGATTCCAGTGGTAACTACCTGACAAAAATATATCGCTCACTAACAAAAATCAGGTTTATCTCCTTCAAAAGCCTTGATTGTCAAATTGGATATTTGCAACATCAACAACCATATCAATGGAAACCTCTTCAAACTGTCTCTTCCTGAAAAGGCATTTCTTTCCTCAATCTACACCGAAAGAAGTTCAACGTCTCTTAGATTTAATTGGACGCAATTAAAGTGAATTGAAAACTCCTAGCATTGATTGATGTTGACTCCCATCAAAGCTATATTTTCCACTCTACTTAATCGTACTTTCGTCTACCTTCTTCCGTTTTCACATTTCCTTTTCAATTACACACGCAGGGACAATAGCAACATTTTCGAAAAATACTTGTAGGGACTTCATTCATGTGAAGGACGCTGTGAGACATTAAATGTGAACGAAAATCAAATTTAATTACTTCTGCGTGGTTCTGATTTGTGGTTCTAATTGAGAGGAAGTGTGGAAGATTGTTCGAAACTGAAATTTCTAAAGTGGAAATTGGAAAAGGACTTCTATAAGTTATGTAAATTTAATTAGACTCGCTGGTTCTATGGACATAATGTGATAATCGTTGGACATTTATGTTTAAAAACGTAATTAAATGAATCGTTGTTCATGTGTACAAACAAATAAGTGGTTAGGCCTTCCAACAAGCAATCCTTATTGTTGGCATGGAATCGATCCTGTACAAAAATAAGAAGAAATGGTGAACGTTGAGCTGAAAAATGGCCGATTGCAATCACAAACAAAGACATGATTTGGAAATTTGCCGCGTCATGATATTTTTTCGCATATTTCAATTATTTCCCGTGTTTAGGAGGTTTTGTCCTTCATCACTAATGGAATTTGAATACATCAGATAATATGGCTTTTTATAACCCACGGGTTGAAGTCAAATTTTTGAGGATGTCACCACTCCACAGTCCGCACATCACTCTTGGTGGATTCAGACATTTCCCCGATGGTGAAGTTCTCTTTGAAAAAGAGAATCCAATGCAGCTCATCAGATTATTTTCCCTCAATATCGTTGTTCAGCTCAAGACCAAAATTGTCAAACGATAACAAAGCTATCAATTTAACTGACATTTGCATGTGCTGCAACAAGCTTTGTCAATTCAACCCTGCTTTTTCTTTTTCTTTTGATAGCGCTACAGTCCGGGGGGAATCTGGGCCTCAGTCAACATTCTTCTCCAACCGGTACATTCGCATTCCAGTTTAGTTCAGGTCTTTCTTCACTTGTGTACGCCACCTTAGTCAAGGTCGTCCTCTGTTACGTTGTCCCAATGACTCGGACTGAAATACTTTTCGGGTTGGAGCAGTGGTGTCCATACGCTCCACATGGCCTAGCCATCTTAAGCGTTGTATCCGTAGATGCTTGACCAGGCGCATGTCGCTGTACAGCGCATACAGTTCGTCGTTAAATCTTGTCCTCCAGATGCATCAACACAAACAGGACCAAAAATCGCACGCAAAACTTTTCTCTCAGAAAGACTAAGGGCTTCTTCATCCACTTTTGCTAACGTCCAAGTTTCCGCGCCAAAAAGTAGGACTGGGATGATCAAGCTGTTGTATAAAGCTAGCTTAGTCCTCGAGAGAGGGCTTTTTCACTCAATTGCCTCTTAGGCTAAAGAAATAACGATTGGCAAGGTGATCCTGTGTTTGATTTCGGTACTGATGTTGTTGTCCCTGTTACAGCGGAGCCGAGGTAGATGAAGTCCCTGACTACCTCGAAGTTTCTGCTACTTAGTGTGACGCTTTGTCCGAGACTTCAGTGTTGTGTGCCCTTTGTAAATGGCAGCATGTACTTAGTTTTGCCGTAATTTACCGCCAGAACCATTTTGCCGCTTCCGCTTAAATGCCAGCGAACGTTCACTGACCGTTCGCTGTGTTCGGTCAATCACGGCAATGTCATTAGCGTAAGGTAGGTACTGAATTGAGTTTTAGAAGATCGTGCCTCTGATGGTGACTTGTGAGTTACGCACGATCTTCTCAAGAATCATGTTGGAGAAGTCACATGACAGTGCGTCGCCTTGTCTAAAACCTTTTTCTACATTGAAGGTCTCGATGAGTTCGCTACCGACCCTGACGGAGCAGCGAGAGCTCTGCATCGTCGTCCTACACAGTCTGACGAGTTTGGTAGAAATGCCAAAACTAGACATGACACTGTATAGCTCGTCTCTATCCACACTTTCCTATGAGGCCTTAAAATCGACGAATATGTGGTAAGTGGCTATTCGTACTTCTTGGTCGCGATTTATCCGACAAACCAAATTAAATCTACTTCCAAAATAGTTCCCCCGGAGGAGAGGCCTTTTTAACACTACTACTGCAATACTTACCATTGAGTTGAAATCAAATCTCACCAACGGTGCACAGTGGTTGTATGGGGACCGCGAAAATAAATCTGTAACTTTTGAACCCGTTGACCGATGTTAATGAAATAATGAATACAGAACCAGTGTCGAAAAATCCTTCTACTAAGTTCGATATAGCATGAAAGATAGCAAAGTAATCTTAAGTTAAAAAACTGAAAAAACCCACTTTTTTGTTTAATTAATAATTGTTGGCGCTACAGTCCAAAGGGGGACCAGGGCCTAGCTTGCTCATCAACTACTCGTGTTGTGCGCGCTACTGTTCTCTCACGAGTAGAAGGGACCTACAGTTTTTTGCCGACTCCGAACGGCGAGATTTGAGAAGCTTTCTTAGACAGTTATTACTCTTTGACTGTTGTCAGCAGCTCGAAAGAGGTGGTGCCGTGAAAAATTCAAAAATTGGTGTTGAGCTGGGAGTCGAAACTAGATCCTTCGGCGTGTGAGCGTCGCACTCTACCCACTACGCCACGGCGACTACTTTTTGTTTAATTGCATAAAAAAAATAAAAAAATTGCATAAAAAAAATATTCAATAACAATTTACGACAGTAAATTTAGGCTGAGAATAAAGCTGGAATTCATACCTATATAGACAAATTACATTCAATACTATTTACTGACACACTTTCGTTGTGAGAAATTGTAAATCTGAAATTCGTGTAATTTGGCTGGCGCTTCACAACTTATTAGTTCATGCCCATGGTATTTGCGCTTCACTACTTGTTGGTTCATGCCCATGGTATTTACGCAATACAAGCAGTGGAAGGGAACTCGTTGCAAAATTTACAAAAAATGCTCGAGATTGTTTCACTTAAACGACTCGTTTCCCCAAAGTGAAAAAAGTGAATTTTCATTTATGTACCGTTGATAGGGAATATTCGAAGTTTTCAGTAAAACGTGGTACCTCGTTGGAGCACTTTTGACGTGCTCCATCAAACATGGAAGTACTTTCCGTAAAAGGAGAACTTAACAAAAAGCCATGTCTAGAAAACTTGTGGACTGTAGATGCAGTATGATGGTTAAATGTATGCCCTATCAAAAAAAAATTGTAACACTATGTTCCGAAGTGGCTTTAATAGGCCCCATTATACATTGTTTGAAAAAAGGCCAATTTTTAAAATTTCAAAGTCCCAACTATGAGCTAATTGTACACCAAAATGGCTCTTTGGAAGTCAACAAAATTTTGGCTTTCTAGGTTTTCAAATACGTAGAATCGAAAACCCAATTCCTTTTGGCCGAGGAAATTATTCAATTTTACGAATTTCTTTTCCGCTGAAACCCACCGTGCAGCGTTGCAGTAATAAATGTGAAGCAGTAAAAGGGATATTTAATAGGTTCGTTTAATCACCGCGGTATTTAAGCTAGGGTCCCTACCATACGAATAGACCCAAGCACTAATTTCAGAAGCCCCCTTTGGCACCAGAGTCTTCAGTCGATATCTAAACCAGGTAAACCGAGGTGTACCACAACAATTCCACGGTTGTCACTCAATTTCTGAATAACGGAAGCAAAGCCTTACTTCTCTCTGAATATGTCGTTAAGTCAGCTTCTCCTGTCGCTCCACTTCTACCTACCATCAAACAAAAAGAAGAAGGCAGGCAAAAATCAGGCAGGAGCCAGAAGATGCCTTCATCTTAATCAATTGTACATCATGCAGTTAACGTGGCGTGTGCCACCTTCATCGAGCCCATCCTTACATTGATTGTCCGAGAACCTCGCATTCGAAGACTCTTTAAACTGGTTGAGCACAGTATACACACCGGATATCTCTCTCTTAAGCTGTATGCCCCAGTTCTAGTTCGTTACACCTCATTGTCCTCAAATGACACGCGATCCAAGAACAAATACTTTCCCTGAAGTGGCCGTCAACGGATTAGACTGCTAAAAAGCTAAACAAAATTCAGTGTCACCTCTCGGACTCACTGGCCATCGCCGGTATTTTCTCCGTTTATCATTAGTTTCCAGCTTTTAACGAGTAGAACTTTTAAGTAATTAAGCTTCCGCCGTGTCATAGTGAGTAGAGTGCGACGGTCACACGCACAAGGTCTAGGTTCGATTCCCAGTCCAACAGGAATTTTTCAAATTTTCCACGGCACCACGTCTTTTGAGCTGTTGACAACATTCCAAGAGTAATAACTGTCTGAAAAAGCTTCTCAAACGTCGCCGTTCGGAGTTAGCAAGACTCTGTAGGTCCCTTCTACTCGTTCTCTCACGAGCGCGCACAACACGAGGAGTTGACGAGCAATCTAGGCCCTGGTCCCCCTGTGGACTGTCGCACCGTACAATTATTATTGATTTGGCTTCCTTTTCACAAAATCCAGCTATGAATTCCTCATTTAGCGTTCGCTTCTGACAACTTTCTGTCTCAATGGTGATATCAACGGTCTATCGATGAACTTTCCCTTCTCCCACATCGTTAAGAACGTGCAAGCATCTTATTTACTCCAAGCCCCCTCTGCAACAACTTAACCAACCGCAAACAGGTCGACCAGTCAGCCAACCAGCCCGACGGTCTAACAAAACACATCCAACCACAACTTGAAGGAACCTCTTTAACAATTTGCAATGACCATTAGGCCCATGAAGCCCATCAAACCCATTCAATGAACCCGCTCTCACCCTCATTCCGTGCTCTTGTGTCTTTTCAGCTTCAGCCGTTCAGTTCTCGTACAACCACCCGACGAACAAGTCCTGCGTGAATTGGAACCAGTACTACACTAATTGCACCCAACTGGGCGGGAATCCATTCCAAGGAACGATATCATTCGACAACATTGGACTGGCGTGGGTTGCGATATTTCTGGTGAGTACGAATACGAGTCTGTTTCATAGCTTCCTGATATCCTTGCTGTGCCATAACGGTCGTGCTACGGGTATTTGTCCTTCTATTAGGATTGGATGGCTAATTTAGCGCCGGTCATGCTCAAGTGGGCCAGAGCTTTTATGGCCAGGTTCGGACTCTCCGGCGTCATCTAGGTGAATATGTGCGGCAGGAATTAAATGTTAATTCTGTAAAATGATCCTCGTTGTTTGTTTAGCAAATAATCCCTCCCGAAGTGGGCGGAGTGTGTTTGTGTCTGATTCTGGCCAACAGTGTAGATGATGGTATCCTTTGCCGTGCATCGAGGGCGAGCTCAAGCACCCCTTCACATGGCATGACATGTGGGCCCCACTCCACTCTGCGTCGTCCGCTGCCCGCCTCTGTGATGAGCACAATTTGGTTTAATGGCCAATTTGGCAAATTTTTCGAGTACATGCCTCGCAGTGTAGCTAGGCCGCATTTAATCATGGAAATTGCAACGACGCCCTTACATGGCGCTGTGTCCCTAGTCGGGGGGGCGCAGATCACACAAAAAATGAGTGTGTGTACCTTTTTCAGCGGAACGATGCCTGGCTGTGGCACTTGTTTCCGGCGGCCGTTGGTTGTTTGTCCGGGGGTTTCGTGCTCCGACCGGGTACGGGGCGATTAAATGCTTTGTGATGATGCATTAATGAGTTGCGGCCGCTCCGTGCGGCTGCACGAAATAATATTGTACTACCTGGTGCGGTGTTTGATTTTGTGCGCTTAAAATTTAATCGAAATATAATTTGGAGCGCTTGCCGGCGAAAAGTGTTGACTGTGGGGAAAACGACCTTCATCGCACCACAAATCTGAATGGGCCTTGGAGTGGGACGAGCGAGCAGGATGGGAGGTTGTGGCGGTTCAATATGGAGTGGATTTGCAGTGAGCTTTGTGCTGTGTCATCAACTCGTCATTTGTGGTGCGAACACATTGAATACGGGGCAACTTGGGGAATTTGCGCACGAGTGAAGGTGAGCTGCATCCTATCATCGGTTTTATTTCTATTAGTAATGCATGATGTGCTGTGTGCAAGCAAACGAGGCTGATCTGCATGAGATGGAACGATGATGAAGAGCTGTGTGTCTATCCTGCTTCCATCACACGTAGCTACCTAGAACTCACTTTTGTAACACGAAGAGACCAGGAAATCCCGCAAAAAATTAATTTGTCACATCCATGGACAAAATTGTCAAAAGGTCAAACCAAAAGCCAAAACAAACTTCATTTCACTCCGAACCACGGATCTGTTATGCACATACACGGATTTGTTACGCCCGTGTACACACTGCTAAGCCAATTACCTTTCATAACCATCCGCTTCGAAACTATAATTCAAACAATTTCAATAATCAACATCCAGTGTGACGAACAGAAAATCTCTCCCGGCGGGAACCACTGCCGCCATCGCTGGCAAACTCTCGCAACAACTTTGCAATTAATTTGTCCAAACCCAGAGAAACGACGTTTCACTGGCTGCACCAGAGGACGACTATATCGCATTTATTGAAACAATAATCCAGCGCGGAGTACAGTGTCAAACTCTGGCTCATACCACAGCCAATGCCGTCGCAGTCGTCGTCGCCATCAGCACCCAGCAACATTCCGGATCGCTGACTAATTCAATTTTAAGCGGGTTTCACTTTGTTTCGAAAACATTTTCATTTTCATTACGTTGTTTGTTGGAAATCTATCTCCATATATCTGCATGTTGCCATACAGACTGAATCCCAGATCATCGGCACTTACACCAGACCGTGCAGCGACTGTTGCGTTGCGACAAATGGAACAAGGAAGGGGTTTGAGTGCGAAATAAATGAATTTTAATGCAGAACTCTGAGTGGCATTGCATTTGAATGCTGGCGATAACAAGATGGAGTTTTGATGAAGTTCTGATGGAGTTTCTTGAGAGAATGGTGCGAGACATGAGTGGGAAGAGTTTTCCAATATTTGCAAGTTGGATGTTGGAAACGTTAGTCAATATAAAAGGCTTTGTGGGATAAGTTTTGAAATTTCCATCAAGTTTTCGCATAGTTTCAGAATATTCAGATCTTAAGCGTTTTTGTGTAAGATGACTTAGTTTTTTTTTTCTCCTCATTTCAGGTGATTTCGTTGGAAGGGTGGACAGACATAATGTATTACGTTCAGGATGCGCATAGCTTCTGGGATTGGATCTATTTTGTGCTGCTTATTGTGGTAAGTTATCTCTCCGGTAACATTCAAATTTTGTTTCGAAAAGTGCTAAGTTGTAAACTTGTACACCCTCATGTCAAGGTTTGTTGCCGAATTCACTCCCAATACAGTTTAGTTATCGAGACAAATATTTGCTGTTTGTGGAAGAAATCAAACTCGCAGATAAATTCGTATACGCACAACGAAGTTCATCTAATGTGTGACATTTAATTTTAAAATTTTTTTTTGAAACATTTGATCAACTTAATATTTCTTAGTGAACTAACTCCGTCGTATTCTGTTCGTTTGCTGGAAACCAAGCTCGGCATTCAACGCTTACTAGACTTGCAACTAATCCAGAAAAAGGGAATACTAAACTACATGTGGCCACAATGAGTAGAAAAAGAGGAGAATAAACATAACACATTTATTTGGCAGGAAAAGGGTGACAAGTTAATGAATCCCTTAAGGGGATTCATAAAATACGAACAGGTTGGACAAGCCTCTCCCAACCGTTCGACTTACAAGCAAAACCATTTTTAATTTTAGTTTTAAGTTTACTACTAACTTAAACCTACGAATGCTGTTGAAGCGTACGCCCCTCCGCCCATTTCGTTGTCAGCATATCAGGTCAACTTGATTCCATGCACCGGTACCATGGGAATATGCTCGCGGTTGCCCAATTCAAAGGCATTGACTCAGCGAATGTTTCGTCAAATAAGATTGCTGTGGGTTGTGTTAACTAGTGGTACTTACCATTGAAGTGGTAGAAGAAGAATACAAAAATACAAACGAATAAGGAAAAACATAAATGAGAATACACTAGTTTGGTATTGATATGTGAGTTTGGGTTGCTAGGTGACCAGGGTAACCAAAACGTGACGTACGTAACAAACGATCAGTGACTAAACGGGAAGCAACAGTCGTAACTTGATGATATCGAACTTTTCCTATACAACCTTAAAAGATTTTTTTGTACAATTTTCTGGGAATTGAATGTCTAAAGCAAAGAACTTAAGATGACAGTTTAAAGAAGTAGTTAATTCTTTTTGTCAAAAAGGATGTATAGTGGTCGCCGTGGCGTAGTGGGTAGAGTACGACGCTCACATGCCGAAGGTTCTAGGTTCGATTCCCAGTTCAACACCAATTTTTCGAATTTTTCACGGCACCACCTCTTTCGAGCTGCTAACAACACTCAAAGACTAATAGCTGTCTAAGAAAGCTTCTCAAATTTCGCCGTTCGGAGTCTGCAAAAAAATGTTTGTCTTTTATACTCGTGAGAGAACAGTACCGCGCACAGCACGAGTAGCTTATGAGCAAGCAAGGACCTGGTCCTACTATGGACTGTAGCGCCACCCAATTAAAATTATTATTAAAGGACGACTGGGATTTTCAAGTTGTTTTATAAAGCAATCTTAGACCTTCCAGAGAGGGCTTTATTTCTCAGTTGTCTCTTGAGGCCTAAGAAACAGCTATTGGCAAGAGTTATTCTGCGGTTCTGGTGTTGTTGTCGCTATTTACAGCGGAGACGTGGTAGACGAAGTACATGCTGTCTAGTATGGGACTATGTCCAAGACGTCGATGTTGTTTGTCCTTTCTTAGTGATACGTAGGATGCCTTTCATATATCGGGATTGGGCAATCCTAGTGTTGCAATCTGGCAACTGCCATCTGGCAACGTACTCAGAACGTTTTGACATATGACCGCTATTTGTCTTGTTTACAGTAACTTAAAGATTCATCTCGCCCCAAAAATGGAATTAAATCGTGAAAATTTTCGTCCGATTATTTTTTACAACTTTCGACGAGGATTAACTCAACAACAGTGCATCGATGAACTAAATAAATTTTGGGCGATGAAGCTCCATCAAGGACCAGTGTTGATCGATGGTATGGTGAATTCAACCGAGGTCGTAGTTCACTCCAAGACGAATTTCGTGAAGGTCGTCCAAAATCAGTTGTTGTTCCGGAAACAATTGATGCTGTGCGCCAACTGATATTGCAAGATCGTCATGTGACCGATTGCGAGGGATTGGGACAACCTTAGGTATTAGTGGGACCAGCATACATTCAATATTGCATGAACATTTGACCGTCAAAAAAATTTGTTCGCGTTGGATCCCACACAATTTGTCAATCGCTCAAAAACAGGCTCATGTCTATTAATCGAAAGAAATGCTCCAAAAATACGATGGCGGTGCTTCGAAACACGTCTATGAGATCGTGACAGGTGAAGAAACATGGATTTATGCGTATTAGCCCGAAAGTAAGCCGCAGTCGACTGTATGGGTATTTCAAATTGAGCCAAATCCAACAAAAGTTGCTCGCGCATGAAACACTTCCAATCAAATGGTCGCATGTTTTTTCGGAAAACTGGACATGTCGCAACCGTTCCACTAGAACAACAGAGAACAGTCAATTCTGAGTGGTACACAACCATTTGTTTGCCAGTTCTCTTCCGAGAAATCAGGAGAACCAACCGCCGAAGACGGATCACTCTTCACCACGACATGCGAGCTGTCACACATAGGCTCAAACAACTGCATTTTTGAGCACTCAAAACATCGATTTGATGAGTCATCCATAAGTATAGTCATGACTTGACACCGAATGACTTCTTTTTATTCCCGTACGTACAAAATAAAATGAGAAGTCAACGTTGTTCGACACCTGAAGAAGCGGTTGATGCGTTCAGAATTCATGTTTTGGAGATACCTCAATCAGAGTGGCAAAAGTGCTTCGACAATTGGTTCAAACGCATGCAAAAGTGTATAGATCTTAATGGGGAATACTTTGAAAAACAATAAATCTATTTTCGATGATTAATATTTGTTTTTGTTCTCTTATCCCGAAATATAAAAGACAACCCTCGTAACATGTACATTTTTCGACTCATTTTAATCGCTTCCGTTTCAATGGCAGCAAACGACTCATTGAGGGCTCGCTGTGTTCGTCCAATCACGTCAATGTTCAGTGTCAGCGTAAGGTAGCTATTGAATTGACTTCTGGAAGATAGCGTCTCTGGTGTTGACTTGTTAGTTACGCACAATCTTCTCGAGGATGATGTTAAAGAAGTCACATGGCAGTGCGTCGCCTTGTCTAAAACCTTTTTTGACATTGAAGGTCTCTCTGAAATGTTTACCGACCTTAAAGAAGTAGCTAGAGTTCTCCATCGTCATCCTACACAATCTGACGAGTTTGGTAGGAATGTCAAAACTAGACACGGAACTGTATAGCTCATGCACACTGTCATATGCGGCCTTGAAATCGACGTATAGGTGATGAGTGTCGATTTGTACTGCTTGGGTCTTTGCCAGGATCTGCCGTAATGTGAAGATCTGGTCTATCGTGGACTTCTCTAGTCTAAAACCACGCTGATAGGGACCTATCAGGTTATGGACGCTCACACAAATCAGCAGAGAGGATGTTATATGCGATGGTAAGAAGGCTGATCCCTCGGTAATTGGCGCAGTCAGAGGGGTGTCCTTTCTTGTGGACCGGGCAAACTCCGCAGAGATTCCACTCATCGCTTTCCTCCGACCATGTCTTACAAATGAGCTGATGCATGGGCCCAACCAGGTCATCTCCAGCTGCTTTAAATAGTTCTGCTGATATAGCCCGTCCGCTCCAGCAGCTGTGTTCGACTTCAGCTTAGATATTGATATATTCATCTCGTCTAAGTCGGGGGAACAAAATTCTTGTCTATCCTTGTCTAGATTTAGAAGTACATTCTGCCTAACAGCGAATTGGGTCCGCCAACGTCAACATGGTGCTATTATTTTGCACAGTTCTGTAGTTTTTGAGATGAACAAGGTTACATTAGAAAATCCCTTTACTGACAATCCTTTGAGGACACAAAAGCCCAATTTTGTTTATGTCTATTACATATTTAATTGCTTGTCTTTTTTAATATCGTGAATGCAATTTTTCCTATCGTCGCCAATCAATAAATGTATTCAAGTTCTTGCGGCACTAAAGAGTGACTACACCTTAACTTAAATCATGTCATAGTTGAAAGTCAAGTCTGAATAGATGTGTTCCCATACCCGAAATAAATGACACAAAACAGTGCAAAACCACAAAAAAAAAAAAAACGAAAATCTATTCATTGGGTGTCCGCAATGACTTTTCAAAAACTTTCAAACATCTGACATGATAACGGAGATCGATGCTCCTGGCAACTCTCATCAAGTTCGCTTGGCAACCCTTCCGTCATTTGCAAAGAACCCTTCACCATCGATTCAACTAACTCTTGCGACACATCGTTTTCCACTTATCTGTCAAATCGAATCGGAACTCTTTGAAAAGATGTCGTCAGCTTGAAAAATTCTGCAATGTCTGCCAAATCACGACACCCTACGTGTCGAATGCAAATGCTCCTCTGTCACATGAAGGTGTCGACTACGCGTTCGTGTGCGAAAATCTACTAAAATGGTTTTCGCATTGACTGACAGCGATATCCTGTCTCCCAACATCACCATCTTCCCTCGATTGTCCTTTCAATTATTCTTGAATTTCATTTCGCATCGATTCACCCATTATGTGTACCCAGATTGATTGATGGAAATCAGAGGTGAACAGCCAGCGCGTCGTCGTTGGGCTGACGGAGGTCCCCTGCAATCAATTCCTTAGTTCACCTGCAAATCACAGGAGCCTGCTCCACTCAGCCAACTGGAACTGAACCAACTGTCTTTCTGTGGGAGACGAACGAGAACGAGGGCGAAACAGCACCCACACGAAAAAGGATCAACGTACACAACGGTGTACTGGTAATATTGTCTGTCCGGAACACGGTCGTTGGGGTGGTTATTCCGAGTGCCCGACTTTATTGGCAGAAAATATTGAAACTCGGAACATTGTTGCTGTGCCCCGGCAGGCGAATGCAACGCAGCTGTGCGGGGGTGTCGAGCAATTTTTCAGGTCGTTTTTTCGCTTTCATCGCGCTGCCGTTCATGTTTTTTGAACCAGCGCCTGTTGCTGGGTAGTTACCTGACGAACTAAGTGGATACACCGCACTATCTTCATGCTGCGGGTGGGCGAAGGTCACTACTTGTGCAGATTTCGACATAGACACGGCGCCCCTGTTGGCAGCGGCAATTAAGGATCCCACCTGCCGTCCGCCCATCCACACTGCTCGCCGATGACGGTGCACGTGGGCATGCTGGTGTGGACGTGGTTGAGGGACAGGAAATTTTTCTTTTTTGTGCGCACACGTACATACACACAAAGACTTTTAATTAACGTTTGAGTGCCCTTGTTGTGTCCTTTATTAGTTATTTGGTGGTAAATGAATTCGCTTGCCCCCGAGAATTAAACACAGCGGTTTTTATTGGATTTTGAATGGAACGTTGCGGTGGCGTTGGGCGCGAGGAAAAGCACAAACGTTGTGGCTACATAGGTTTCGGGAATTCATGGTCCCCCGGGGGAATTGAGTAATGGAGTTGTTCGGTTTGCTGGCACCAACCGGAGAGGGGAAAGGATTTTTGTGCAAAAACCAGTGAGTGGAGGTAGCCGACTACTCAAAAGTTTCACTTTTGAGAACTCGTTTGGTTGCTTGAATTTCAAAAATTGTTGAATGCTCTAACATTGCGCAGAGTGCTAGGGCGTGTTGAAATTTCATCAATCAACTAATTACTTGGGAAGCTCTCCGGGCCTTGGCTCGAGGCCATTATTAGATCTCTGAACTAACTGCAAATTGTTAAATTGTTATTTATTCAAAATTCTTTAAGGGGATAAGTTTCTCATCAGCAGCCTCACTGTGCAACCTTCGAAAATAAAAAACTAAGGGAGAGTTACATTAACAAGGTTGCGTGGTGGTTAGGGAGGTGCGTAAATAAATTAATTGTATGGCGCGACAGTTCTCAGGAGACCAGGGCCTAGCTTGTTCATCAACTCCTTGTGACAACAGCGCTGGTGTTCTCTCACGAGAAGAAGGAGCCTACAGTTTTTTTACAGACAGTTATTACTCTTTGAGTGTTGCCAACAGTTCGAAAGAAATGGTACCGTAAAAAACAGAGGTGTTCAGCTGGGTATCGAACCTGGACCTTCTGCGTGTGAGTGTCGCACTCTATCCACTACGTTATGGCGGCGCGTTAAGTTGTTCAATTTCCTCGTTGCCTATTTCCGAAGGGATATTTTGCCTTAGTGTCGATATATTCAGCATCTCTCTTGTTTACGTTTTCAAGAGTGAGTTCTTTTGCTAGGCACTTCAGCCAAATTAACTCCTGACCAGCAACAATAATTAATAATAATTGTATGGTTGATGTCCGCTTCTCCCATCTGAGCGTTGAGATCTACTAGAACGACCTTGGTATCATAGCTGTCACATCGATAGTATGTTCTTTTAAGGAGATTATACAAGTAACAAGTTACTAACATTCCACAAACATTTAAGCATCTCAGATGTATATTTATCGGCAGCAGCATGCTTTCCCCCTGCAAGCAGAAGTAAGGCTTCTTCCAATTTGACACCCACTAATATTTTCGATTCTTATACATTTTAAAATTGTCTCCATTTTTTATTCCAAGGACTTGTGACTCAATGTCTTTGAAGTAAAGAAATAAAGATCGTAAATACTTCCAAGGATATCATTCAAGCCATTCTGATTATTGTCCTCTTTTCGGGCTGGAGTGAAAATCAGGCTTAAACTCTCGAATCAAACCTTGATGGGAATCATCGCGAAGAGCTCAATTAAGTACAACGACAAATCTACGTCCAGATGAGTATAGCAGGATACAAGTCACCGGCCTTTCGTTATTATAGTTTGTTTCGGCCCACGATCAGAATTTGTTTCAGTCCATTTTCAGATGTTTCGCAACTTCATCAACATCTTGGGGTCTGCTTAAGGACATTACCTTCCAAGTTTTTTATACATTTCTTGTCAACATGGGTCAACATGATTTGTTCAGAACCGAGACTCCGTCATGCATTTCCTAATTTTTTTTCTGAATAACAGGAGCCCTAAACTCATGCAGTACCTACTCTTGGGCAGAATGGGTTGCCACAGGTTGGCTTACTTGTCTGATGCACTCACAGTGAAAGTTCCTACTCCCACAAATCGATTAACATTCAATTATAGTCCTCTTTAGCAAGTCAGGCCCACTACAGCAGCCGTAGTGGAATATGCTTAATTTTTTTCCCTAAAGCAATTCAAGTAAGCCCATTACCAGCACCTGAGTAATAACGGATGTGCTCCCAGCGAACCCCTGATAAAGCGGTTTCGCTAATTAACGAACTCCTCATTCACCACCCTTCGGCAAGCCGTCAGCAAGCAATTACCCGGATATACCTCCAGATTACCCAATTACAGAGCAAAATCTCGACCAGAAATATTCCAATTATCCCGGCGCTATGCTTAATGGCAGCGCCTCTCATCCACCCTTCCATCCACTCTCGATACCATAAACGACAGATCCTTAACCGGAAAATTCCCACCAATTTAAGATCAAAATTCTATTTTGCTGTTGATTTACTTTTTTTTCTCAATCCCTCTGCTATCCGTCCCCGGTGTGCAACAAGTCGCAAATAGCTTAAGAAATGTGTCCCCAACCCCTAGGGCACACGCCCTTCTCCACAAGCCAACCGACAACCATCGTTTCGGGGGCGGCTGCTTGCAAGATATAATAGTCCTTCCGCTTCTTGTGGTGCGGAGGAGAACGAGAAAGCAAAAGAAAAAAACAAATTCAAAATTTCGTTCTCCTCTCCGTGCCATATCGAGTGAAGGAGGAACGACTTGTAGATACAAAGCCAAGGAATTTCCCTTTTATGTGCTAATTTCGTTTGCAAGTTTTCCTCAATTTGTATCGCACCCCGCTCTATCCTGGCAGAGACCGGAAAAAGGAATTCCCACCTAGTGGTAGGCATTTGCCCTCATCCCCCATCGCTTCATTTCTTTTTCGTTTTGTGGCTAAATCAAATACAGCGTCGACGACGACGACGGTGGCAGCTCCATGTCGAGGAAATTGAATTTTCGGATGAGGGTGGGCAGAGCGGAGGGGAGACGTTTCGAGATTCCCACGGCAACGCACCTCAAAGGTGTTTTATTATCGCATGAGCTCCCTAGACAAATGTCTCGAAGTTTATGTCTTTGAGGTTGAGGTGGGATAGGTGTTGCGTGTGAGGTTGTTGCTTGTTGTTGAACTTTTCTTTCCTCCTTTCCGCTCATTCCTACGACCGGGGAGAGATAGAGCGATATCCTTGTCGTAGATGATACTTCGCATTCCACTGCGGAGTGAATGCTGGGTGTAATAGATTGAAAAGTTTTCCTTCGAAGTGAGTTTTTGTGTTAAAAAGAGGACAAGTGGAGTCGAGGAGTGGCTGCGTGTTGTGTACGTTGAGAGCTCCTCACGGTGTTGATTTTGCAATCAGTGACACAAATATGAAGGAACTTTTAAGAGCCATTTAGGGGAAGTTGGCATGGAAGTTTGAAAAGCACGGCCAAATGGGAAAGTTTTTGAAACCGAAGAGACATGCCATGGAGAAACCAGATTATGTGAGTTTTTTTGAAACTTTGGTGACATGCATGGAAGCCACTGTGAAATTCAGTGTATCCTGACACAGCACTGATCTGAATCGATCGCATCTTAATGCACTGACGGCAAGGTAAAGAGCTATTCCCCTCATAAATCAAACAGCGACTCCTGCAGCACATTCTGAACTCCGCAACCACATCAGGGCAGTACTCTGACGAAACAATTTCTCATGCACTCGCTCTCCACTGTTCATGTGAGAAAATGAAAATAAATCTCCCGACCACCGCACACAGGGCATTAACAGGGAAAGGGCACATTTTGAATGCGATTATGGAACTGCAGCTGATGTAAATCACAGCTCCCCTTAAAAGCGCACAATCGCGGCAGCAACTGGTTGTCCATTGCACCATTCCCGCGTTACTCCAGATTGCTGCAGCGACACGCATCCCGCAGATAAACAACTTCCCAGAACAGCACAATGTGAAGCAACATTATTTAATGTGAGTTGGAATGAAATGCGCCTTCCGCAAATGAGAACACTCATTTTTATTTTTCCTGGAATAACCGGCAGGTCCTTGCACCCCGCAATATGAAAACTGGGCCAGCAAGGCAAACAAGAACGTACGGAGTGCATTCAAATAGCTTCAATTGTGAGCTGAAACTGTGCTTAGTTTGGAGAAATTTATTTTAATGAGAGAACAACTCAGAGTGGGGTCTGCGGTGACTCCAAGTGCCTGAGGCGTGTGAGTGGAAAGGGAGTACCAACTGTGCCAACTGGGGTTCATGACTTTTGAACGTGCACTCGGAACTGAAACTTAAAGTGGGGGTGGTGCCTTGTGGACACAAGAGGACCTCTTTTCTTCTGCTTTTTAGTTCAGTGAGACGACGAGAGACTTTGGAGAACTTCAAAGTGCCTTAAACTGATGATGTTATCGATTTGAGTTGTGGACCCTGCTGGAATGCGGGAGCACCTTTGCCTTGCTAGGAATCAGTGGAAAGTTTAAGTTTTTCTTTCGCCTGAACGATCTGAGGCACTCGCCCATTCCTCGGCAAACAGAAGTAAATTGTGCTTGGGAGTGCAAGCACTAGAGACATAATCATGTGTGCAAGACTTTGAAAAACGTTCTCTGCCTTTGACGATAAAAAGTTGTTCGTATGAGTAAATGGCGGTATCATTTCACTTCATTCCACTTAATATGAGTCAGGCGACAAGTAAGGTTTGCAAGCCATTGGAAACCATTGAAATTTGGTGAAGGATTATTGTTTTATTTGAAGGCGCCCTCATGCCTTGATGAGACGCGACGCAATCCTTGCTTCACTTTAAGATATAGTACGCATTTTCAGCAAAAGATAATTTTTGAAACAATCACTGATTAAGAGCAATAAGATACAGACAAATACAGATCAAGAATGGACTCGATTCCGTGTAAAATCAGGCACCTCTTGTCAGCTTCTCCCTTGTTCATAATTGAGTGGAGAGCATGAAAGCGTAGACAGAGATCAATAGCGTGGAGAAGAGCATTTCGGAATTATTTTGTTCTTTTGGGCCGACTTGCAGTTACCTGAATTAGCCAAGAAAATAAGATACACCACCACCTCTTTGGTTGCCGTGGCGTAGTGGGTAGAGTGCGACGCTCATACGCCGAAGGTTCTAGGTTCGATTCCCAGTTCAACACCAATTTTTCGAATTTTTCACGGCACAACCTCTTTCGAGCTGCTGACAACACTCATAACTGTCTGAGAAAGCTAGTCAAACTTCGCCGTTCGGTATTGGCAGAAAATTGTAGGTCCCTTCTACTCGTGAGAGAACAGTAGCGCGCACAACACGAGTAGTTGATGAGCAAACTAGGCCCTGGTCCCCCTTTGGACTGTAGCGCCCACAATTATTATTACCACATCCTTGGCGGTATCCAAGAATTGGACTGCCTCGATGTAGGGATATTTAGAGACTTTCTTTTTTACAAGATGGCGCCACCTGCAAGTGGTGGCTAACTTGGAAGCGATTACCTACTTCATTGGAAAGCGGTGACATATGTCGGCAATAATAAGAGTGATTTAGACAGCGCCATTGAGCTCCGTTTTTTCGTCAAGATGATGTGACTGGATTTATGAATCGCATGATTCAAAATCACACCCGTATCACTATTTATAGTGTCAACCGAATAATTGATGAAGAAAAGATCATCTACGGATGGCGGCTAACAGACCCAGGCTTTGAGGGAACCTGACTGGTAGTGACAGCTTGACCAGAGCCTATAATCTGGTGCCACAGGAGGTCAGGGGTTCCTGGAACTTCGGTTCCAGCCTGACCGTGCGGTAGTCTGGAACTCCCCTTGTGGGAGTATCGTGGTGGCTGTGGTTTACCACCTAACATCGCGGATAGAGTCGAGGATAGTGTACTGTGCTGACTTGTCTAGTTTATTAATCACCCACAACTAGGCAAGGCGGTTAGGGAACTGTCTCTTCTCAGTGTGGAGTTGCATTTTCAACCGGGCGCTGCGACCCAGAGAGCGGAAGAGGTTTTAGAAAGGCTTCGCATCAAACCAAGGTGGGGTGATTGCCCCTCAAGCATGATCTCAGTTTGGTACTTGGGTAACTAAGGTGTCTAGTCTTGCGTTACTTACGACTCTTGGGGAGTTTGACCCCGTGATATAAGCCCTAAAGGCAGGTGATCACGTAAAACCAAATCCCACATCTGTTTTTTCGAATATGTTCGAATTTGTCTTTTTTAAAAACTATTCTCGAGAAATGTTAATTTTCGTTTTTATATAAATCCTGAAACTGACACTGACGCTGTGATGAAGCAGTGTCTTGGTCAAGCTGCCAGAGTCCCAGTTTCGATATCAATAACATGCCCATGGAAAAACTTTCATGATTGCCTATTCTGACAATATTCTAATGGAAGTTCGTCAATTAAGTGAAGCACCTGCAATTAGAGGCAACTTGTCCGACGCCACTATTCACTACACCTTGTCAGTTTACATCGAACTGTTCTTTCAAATGGAAGTTGCCCAACGAAAAGTCAGTTTTAAGCTATCAGTGCAGTTCCTGTTAAGAGTATTTCAGTTCTTAAGATTGGCACCTTTCGAGCACAATGAAGTGACCAACAGATTGGAAGCATCTCGCCGAAAGCGAGCGATATTTCTTTGCGTCATTATGTACCTAGGGCTGTTCAGTCTGTGGTTAACATTTCACACTCTTGACGCCTATATAAAGTTTCAAATGCTCCTAAATGCATCTGAATTCTTCCTTTACACCAGTCAGTACTTTGTCGTACATTCGAATTGCTGCATGTTGGCCGTCAACTACTTCTGTTACAATGGAAAAATTGTCGACACAATCAATCAATTAATCCAGCTTTCCGAAAGGATCAAGAAGCTGACAAACGACGGGAGTTTATATTATTTGGGGAGTTTGCAAAAGTTCATCTACATTCGAGTATTTCTATTCTACGCCTCCTGGTTATGTAGAATCATCAATCACTTCCAGACTAGTATGCAGTTGGGTTTTATAACCATAGTTATACACGGACACTGCTACATACTGTTGGAGATCACTTTTTGGATCCATTTGTACGGAAATTTGACTTTAAATTGCTTCTACAAGAAGATGAACTGCATGTTGATTAACCTACGGGCTGCGAAGAACGAAAGAAAGACACTCAAAAGCATCCAAGAAGCAATTTCAATCTCACACGAAATACATCATGTCAAAAGTCTGTTTAACAGTTTCTTCACGACTTTTTACTTGATCTGTTTCCTGGGAATGTTTTTTGATATATGCACCGTCTACAACGTATTCAAGTTAGTAGCTATTTATTTGTACGACGATATTGAAATACCGTTGTTGTCAATTGTCCAATCGCGTTATTTTGTGATTTTCGGCGGTTATTATGCGTCATATGACTTATATGTATCCACCTACACATCGGATGGCTTAGTTCTGTCCGAGGAGACATTTCTACGAGAGTTAGTAACTCTTCAAAATACACACGAATTTCTTGCAACAGATATAAGCATGCAAAGAGAGGCAAGTGCTTAATTTGTAAGTCTCACTTATAATATAACTAGTGTTTTACAGATTGAGATGGCGTTGGTTCTTCATAGCGTGAGGGATATCTCGACAAGGACTTTCGATCTGTTTGTGGTGAACCGTCGATTCTTGTTCGCATTTTGCGTGGACATTATTTTCTGCTATTCCTTAATCATGTTTCAAACATTTCTTGCTGATCTATATTCGACACCAGCCGATGAATTACGTACATTCACTTTAAAGAGATTCATTCGACATGGTTGCTAATTGTCTTAATCTTTATTTTTTAGGAAACTTTTTGAAATACGAGATACCGACTGAAGATTTGAAATTAAAAGTTTATCGGTGGTAACGTATCGTTTAAAACTTTTCTGTAATAGACAACTCAAATAAGAAGTTATATTAAAGAGTAACACTTTTTTCAACTCGAAGTTTGTGACAAGTTTTTTTCATTCATTCCTCCTACGGTGTCTGGTTCAAGAGGGCCCGCCAAAAGCCGCTTCATTGACTTGGATGCATCCAAAAGCTAGGTAATTGAGTGACGTACAAGACAAAAAAAATGCATCGATGTCGAAGGGGCAATTTTTCATCCCGAAACTGCTTTTTAAAAGACATCAAACAAAAAGGGAGATTTACAAGGAAACTGCAGACGGAAAGTGAAGATATGATAGCCCCAAGAAGAAAAAATAATATTCAAAGCCTTGTGATTCCCCTGCGTAATCGTCCACGCTCCAAAAGTCATGCGCAACATATTGTAGAGTGTGGTGTACTAAGAGCCTCTAAAATCAGGTAAAATTATCGATGAGAAACGTTATCGACTTTGACTAAAGAGTTTGAAACAACCAAAAGCCATAACAACATGATTGGTCTTCAGGAAACCTTAGGAAAACCTTGAAACATTGAAATGGGAGATCGTACCCAATCCACCGTATTTTGTATGAAATGAGCACTAATTATTAATAGGAAAATATTTTATTCAAAGTATTGGCCATTGTTTTCTAAACATTTTGATTACCTTGCTGGCAATTTGTAAATACCACGCCAATAAAATTGTTCGTCTCTTAAGGCAAACCAAACAGACACCCAATTTTCGACCTTCTCGTAGGAATCAAAGTGCTGCTCAGCCAATGCGTGTCCCGCGATCTCTATGCGCAATGGCTCCCAATGCGTGAAGGAGCCAATTCTGGTGAATACGGCCGGTGGGGTAGCTGCTCCCAACCAAGTGTTTTGATTGTATTCTGAACCGGTTTTGCTTTGTATGCAGGTGCATCGTCATGGAGCAAAATTACCTTGCCGTGTCTTCTAGCCTATTTTGGTCGTTTCTCGATCAATGCAGGGTTCAAATTGATAATTTTCTGTCGGTAGCGATCAGTTTTAACAGTTTCACCAGGTTTCAGGAGCTCGTAGTACAGCACACCCTTCTGGTCCCACCAAACATACAGCATTGTCTTCTTGCCGAATCGATCTGGTTTTGCAGTCGATGTTGATGGTTGTCCCAGATTAACCCATGATTTTTTCCGTTTAGGATTCTTAAAATAAATCCATTTTTCATCGCCAGTAACAATCTGCTGCAAAAGCGATTTTCTTTCGTGTCTTTGCAGCAAAATTTCGCGAGTGTTTTTTCGGTTTTCCATCTGTTCATTCAATTCATGTGGCACCCATTTTCCACACTTTTGGATCTTTCCCATAGATTTTAAACGGTCAGAAATTGTTTGTTGTTCAACATTTAACATTGCTGCCATTTGGTTTTGACTCAAAGTGTCATCTCCATCCAATATCGTTTGCAATTCGACATCTTCAAACTTTTTTGGTGGTCTTCCACGTTCTTCATTTCTCACATCAAAATCATTATTTCTGAACCGTTAAAACCATCTTTTGCATGTTGTTTCTGATAAAGCATGATCACCATATACCTCGACAAGCATTCGATGCGACTCTGCAGCACTTTTCTTCAAATGAAAACAAAAAATTAATGCTTTCGGAAAATCATTACTTTCTGGTAAAAAAATCGACACATTTAACACGATGAAAAATATGATTTCGTCTGTTCCGAAATATTTTCAATGACTTGATGTAAACTAAATATTTTTCAAAGATGTCATAGCAAACAAACAAAAAAATAAGGGCTCGTTCACAACAAATGTTCCCTATCGAGACATTTGTATCTTGGCGCTCACTTTATACCGGTATACCTGACCTTGCTTCTTCCGACTAATGGCCTTTTTGACAGACGCAAAACGATTCGGGTGTCATCGGTACAGTTCTCTTGAAGTAATCGAATGATACCAGCGAGAAATCATTTTTCAAAAATGCTTTTCCAAACTGATTAGAGAGATGGGGAAAAGGAGTCGCTCCCACGGACAGCTATGCACAGTGCTCCACAGCATTAGAAAAGAAGATGCGCACCCACGATATCAGATATAAAGACATGTTGAAAGAAAAATTGTTAGTTGAGTGGACTAATATAAACAGTTCTTACACAGAAAAATTGGTAGCATCTATGCAAAACCCATTAAAGGAGGTAATAAGGATGAAAGGATATCCGACTAAGTAAAGTAAGAAGTTGAAATTATTATTTCCCTTCAAATTACAGGTGTACGCAAACTTTTGAGGAATGAATTTCGGAACTTCTTTTGGCTTTTTTATGTTTTTCTTTGTTTTCAAATTGCATCATTGTACGCAAACTTTTGTGGAGCACTGTATTTCTTAAGAAAATTAAAATAAAAGCACGGACGATTTATTTTGTACACGCAACACTTAAAATTTTGGGTGCGACACATGCAATATCCGATTGTTGTAAGGTGCGCTTTGTGTTTCCACCTGCATTCCACCATGGTTTTGATCTCTGCTTAGCATACATAGTTATTATCGCATGTGAAAGTGGTGGAACTGCGTAGTTTTTGTCCTTCTTCAATTTATAGTGTGCCGAGTTGTCAATGTTTTATCTTCTCTTCTATTTGAGTTAGGCATCTAATTTTGTCATAAAAGATACCCCACGTATGTGGAACTTATCAAACATGTTGAAGCCATGAGTAGACTTTTTCTTCATTATGCATCAGTCGTTTGGTGGAAGATGCTTTCGCACAAGTACGTTACTTCTGCTTTCTTCAAGCTTTAAAGAACAGTCTGTCTTGACTGCAAAGAGGCTTTCCCCTGCCACGATTGGCTCTGATCTCAGTGCACGCCGTTACCTCCCTCCACTTGACATCCACATCACGGGATGCACAATCAATCATCATGGGTCCGCATCGCCTATGACCCCAGTCTTATGTATACGCCGTTTGATTCAACCACACCATCAATCCAATTGCGTCGTTTACAAAAAGTCGACTTTTCCTGTGTGTGTCCAGGACTGACACTGACCAGAAAATGAGCCAGGAAAGGATTTTCATAGATCAGGAGCAGAGGCCTTTGTGAAAATCGGCATCATTAGACTTCACACCTCCTTACTTAACTTCACGTCGGTCTTCCAGACGGAATGTATGCTATCCTAATGACCACGAAGAATAGATAGAAGGGGCAAAGTATCCGCGTCTGTAGCGATAGCCAAGCTGCGTTTGAGGTCTAACTGAACCCTCTAACCACTTTCAAAATTGTACAAGAATGCAAATCTTCCCATAATTTGGTCGGCAGACTGAATTCGCTGGGTCCCGGGATATCACGGGATCATGGGGAATGATGAACTTTCCAGAGAAGGATCAAAAAAGTCAGAACCCGAACCTATCTTGGGACTGTCCGCGCCCTTCATTCGGGCTTTCGTTGGCAGTTGGGACTCCAGACAGCACAACCAGAGACGGCATGACTCTTCAGGAAGCAAACTGACAAAGTACATACTCCCAAGCGTCAGCAAAAAATTCGCAGCCTTTCTTCTATCTCGAACTAAGATAGACTACAGACGACTTGTTGGCATACAAACATCTCTAGGAAGCTGACATCACTAGGAAAGACATGCTCCCAGACGTCAGTAAGATAACCGCGGCTTTTCGTCTATCGCAATTTGGTTTCATACAAATGCAGCACTTTGCCTTCGCTAAGCACTAAAGCGTGCTTGGGCGTAATGACGGTTGCCTAAGCGTTGCGTGAAGAGATATTGAAGGCAGTCCCAAGGCTCTGTCAATGACCCGCACTTGCTCGCCCCGGGTGGCGGCTGTTTGGCGCTAACGTGGTGGGTGCTGAAAACCAAGGTTTTAATCACAGAAACGCTTGCTGGTTTTCCTCCAGAAGACCAAGAAAGTACATTAAATGTAGGTCACTGTCTGGTAATCAACCTTCAACAAAAAAAATGTTAAAACACATGTAAAACATAGTCCTGTTCTGCGACTCGTTTCTTAAGTGC
Source organism: Eristalinus aeneus (assembly GCA_955652365.1). Taxonomy (NCBI): domain Eukaryota; kingdom Metazoa; phylum Arthropoda; class Insecta; order Diptera; family Syrphidae; genus Eristalinus; species Eristalinus aeneus. The sequence continues at coordinate 79,418,490 of OY019132.1, forward strand.
ACCCCTAAGCAAAGTTCCTTACATAATCATGTTGTCAACCACCAGAACTTATCTGAGCACAACACGGTTATATATTTGAAGACGTCTGTAGAATATACATGTCCTCTAAAACTCCAAAAGAAATTCATCAAACATGAGGCTCCTTTTCAAAAAAGCTCATCACTTTTGTACTTTCGGCTTCTGACTTATTGATTGATTGATTTTCTGTATCTCTAGCCCTACACAAATCTAGCCCCAACTATGATTCTTTTGTTAAACATATTTTTTTTTCGTCTCTTGCAGATCGGCTCATTTTTCATGATCAATTTGTGCCTCGTTGTAATCGCCACACAATTTTCCGAAACGAAAAAACGCGAAATGGAACGAATGCGACAGGAGCGGGCCCGCTACACATCAACATCAACCCTAGCATCGAGCACCAACAACTCAGAGCCAGCCACCTGCTATGCGGAGATCGTCAAATACATCGCCCACCTCTGGAGGCGCTCCAAAAGACGACTACTAAAGAAGTACAGATTATATAAGTATGATGGTGTTATTTCAGTTTTCTTTCGGTTTTTTTCTACTTTTATTTACTCCTTAAGTTTTCAACTTTTTTGGGTTCTATCTCCGTTCTGTCTCCGTGCAACCCGTCCCCAGAAAAGAACGCAACATTTTTGTATAACAGATTTTTGTTTCCCAACAAACTAAAGAATTCGATTTTTTACAACGAAAATTGAGTTTTGTTTTGTGTAAATACATTCGAGTGGATTTTCCTTTAGAGATCCCCAGCAAGAGAATGAATTTTCAAAAAAAAAATAAATAATTTTGTATATAAGCATTTTTATTTAGACAGCAAAGCATATTCAAATGATACCAATTATTAAATGACCAACAAATTGTTTTATATGCATTCCAACTAACCACCAACCACCAACAACCATCACAACCAACCACCCACCCCGAGGAGGCCAACACTGTTGTATATAAACGCAATCAACCCCGAAAAAAAAAAGCCAAATATAAATATGAATTAATCAAGTTTTCAGACAATTCCGAAGACCGTTGTATACAGTTCTAGTGAACTTAGAGCTAGTAAATGTGTCATTTGTCAGAAACAACAATGATTTGAACTCATTTCCCATAGCGATTGCCTTGCTTTTGTGCCAACCCCACAGTAGCCACAAACAAATCAAAAACCTTTTAATGATATTCAAGCATCAGTCCTTAGTTGGCTCTATAAGTTGAAAATGATTTCTATTTTGTTGTTTCTTTATTTCTTTTGTTTCAGTTTTCTAAGACGTTTTGTTTGGTTATCGTTTCACGTTCATTCTTATAGATTTGTTAACTTCCTGTGTTTCCTTTTGTCAGCATTGGTTTTGGTTTTATTTTCTCTTTTCTTTTGATTCTTTCTCACTTTTTCAGTCGTGTTGTGCACGAAAACAATGTTTTTTTTTTTGTTTTAGACAGCATTTGAGTTATGCGTAGTGTATAGCAGTGTTACTCAATGCTCAATCACAAAAAAAGGCATTATTCATCACATCACTTCATTGGAATCTAATTTTCAACTGATTTGGCGATGCAAGGATCATTTTTAACTAACGTATTGAACATTTTGTAGTCTTCTCTTCATTTCCCTCTCCTTCAAGAAATACAACGTAATTCCGTCATCGTCGTTTGTGTATATTTAGGTCGCTCGAAATCCTTATTCATTCCCATACGCAAGCATTATTTCATGACTTCAAGTTTTAGTATTTTCAGCAGAGAAAAACTCTGTGCCAAGAAAACAGAAGCTCGTCAGCAGCAAGCATTTAGACCTTACTTTAAATAGATAGCTAGCAGAATGCGGTACTTGCATCTTGTCTTCTTTCTTTTATATTTTGAGTTTTTCTCTGGTTTTTGTCCTTCACTTTACTTTGCACATGTGGCCAGTGAGACGCGCAGCTCGTTACGAATATTCTACTGAATGCATACACGGCTCTGACTATAAATAAATGTGCTAGTAAAGTCTGTATGGTTTAAGCTAAAACTTAAAAAAACTATAATAATAATTGCTGGCGCTACAGTCCAAAGGGGGACCAGAGCCTAGCTTTCTCATCAACTACTCGTATTGTGCGCGCTACTGTTCTCTGACGAGTAGAAGGGGCCTACAGTATTTTGCCGACTCCGAACGGCGGAAATTTGAGAAGCTTTCTTAGACAGTTATTACTCTTTGAATGTTGTCAGCAGCTCGAAAGAGGTGGTGCCGTGAAAAATTCGAAAAATTGCTGTTGAGCTGGAAATCAAACCTAGACCCTTCAGCGTGTGAGCGTCACACTCTACCCACTACGTCACGGCGACCACGTCAACATATTACCATTAAAACAACCAACGTTGTTTATCAGATTATTCAAAAGAAACGTCGCAACTAATTTTTTTGACATTTTGAGGAAAAGAAAGAAAACCGCGGAAAAAACAACAAGCCGTCAACAAAACTAAAGCATCGTGATGCATTGCAACATTAAACCATGATTGAATCGCAGCGCAATGGAAGTGATGCTGATACGATTCCCATATTTTGGACGTTTACGAACTTAGCCGTGCTCTCCCGGGTTCTGCTGTGTTTTTTTTTTTTGTCGCAATGATCTTACGAAACGCTTCGAAGCTGTTTTTTGTATCGTTGACTGAGTTGACTGAGTGACTGGAACCTGATTCATTTGCAGTTGAAGCTCAGTTCCGTCAAAACAAATCCCTCACTTATTTTCCTCAAACTGAACATAGCCCTGAAATTGTCGAAGGGAACATCGAAGCTTCCAACCAACAGTTTACCTCAACTGAACACTTCTTCATATGTAAATGGGCCAGCCATACATCAGTTCACTGAACAAGTTCAAGTCTCAGAACCGTTTCAATTTCTACATCTCATCTACTGATGTGTGTCAATCTATTATGCCGCCTCTTCAGTTTGTTATTGTAATACTTCTAAATCGAAATGTTATTAGTATATAATCAGTCCAAATGTTTTTAAATGATATGTTGGGAGCAATATTCCCCTCCACTGCTAGTTCCGTTCCCTCTACTTTCAGTCGTCAAAACCAGGTTGCTACAAGCCCCACCGAAATACCAATTTTTTCTTTCCTTCTCTAGGCTAAAGGTTGCAAGTTCAAGATCAACTTAGCTGATGCATTGCTTCTCATTTCCGCCTCGAAAGAGAATAAGTCAAAAATTGTTTGAGTCACACAACAGCGTAAAACACATTCCGTATCGTTTCACCTCATCAAGCCAAACGAAAAATTGGACAACCATTTGAGTAGCACTGCACCCAAGCTTGACACTCACGAACGAAATTAGTTTAGCTTCTCATGCATTGCAAGTGCTCACAGAACCATTTCATTTCATTTTAAATTGAAATCAAAAATTGAACAAAAATCAAAAAAAAAAAAACAAAATTAAACTCCACCGTCACTTTTTCCGGACAGATTTCTTATTAAATTAAATTTGCTCTTTTCACATAAAATAAAACATCAACAACAACAACAATAACCACATGAAAACAATTCATCACAACAATCCAACACACAACCACAGATACCAGCGCCAGCAGAAGAAGGAGGGTCTCCTGCCCAATGCCGACAACTTGACTTTCTCGCCGAGCCGGATCAAGTGTCACCACCCGAAGTGTCCCAAATACAGCCAGCGCAAGCCGTCCAACATTCAGGACCAAATGATAACGGTGATGGTGCCATTAAACTCGAATAACAATGTCAACACAACGGTCGTAACAGCAGCAACAATGTCAACAGCCACAACAAATGGCAGCGGCGGTGGCGTTGGCGTTGGCGGTGGTGGTAGTGGCAGCGGCCTGGGCAGCACTGGTGGTGGGGGTGGCAGTGGCATCGGTGTCACCAGCAACGGAGGTAATACCCTGTCGACGACTGCCCATGCTAACGTGCATGCAGCGGGAGGAAACGGCGGTGGCGGTGTCGGTGGGAGTGTCGGTGTTGGTGCCAGCAGTGGCGGCGGGCCCATAACACTAAATCAGAACTTATCGTACTCATCGATAAATTCCATGATGCACCATCATCACGGCATTGCGATGGGCGGCAGCAACAATGCTGGTGGCGCAACAATCAACAACAGTCTGATGCAAGGCACCCAGAACCACAATCATCACTACCACCACCAGCAGCCGCAGCAGCAGCAGCCACATCATCCCCAACTTCCGCAGAACCAACATCACGCTGTGGTGGTGGCAAACAATGGGGCGCACAATTCGTCATCAGAGAACTCTGAGCTGTCGCTAGAGGTATCGTCGCACGGGCAGCGGACGTCCAATCTGAAGAAGATCAACACAAATCACATGAAGGACGACAACACCAGCTGCAGCAGTGGACAGAAGACAATCCTGCTCAAGATACCAACCAGCATTGACTCGGACCAATTGATTGTAAGTATTCGACGATTTACTGTTCCTGTAGTTGAGAGGGGTGTCTGCTGTTGCAGGCGCGTTTACTTCGAATTGACACCCATTCGATAATGAACTGCTTCACAGCAAACGCATCTCCCCCACGCTAAGCACGTCCTCAATTTCCTGCCTCCTGACATCTATCACCCAAAAGAAAGCACAGAGCTCACATTTTTCACAAGATCGCATTCTCGTTTCTTAGAACCACCCGTGCACGTCGGGCTTCCTGAGTCCGCCCACGTCAGCAAGACGGCGTTCCTCGGTGATGTTCAACGAGTTTGTCATCCTGCACACGCCGCCTTCGATGCCGGAACCAACGCAGGACAAAAATGTCTGCTCATCGGAGAAGATGACACAGACCGGGGACGGCACAATCTGGCAGGTAAGTTACTCAGCATATTCCGGCCACGTTTTGCGACTGCACAAGCTCCTTGTTCGCAGGTTAATCTGCCCCAAACCATCGCCAGTCATGCCCTGGCTAACCCGTACAGCGATTGCTCTGAACTGGGTCTGCACGATGCGATGACATGTCAGGAGCTGTTGGCCTTCTCGGTGGCATTCTCTGCTGCGCTCCCGACTGGTCAAAGCACACTAGAGTCATTCTACACGTCGTTGGCACGTTTCGACCCGCACACGGCCGAGGCGCTAAAGAATCATCAGAATCTGGAGAACTCAAGTGCACTCCGTGTCGCAGCCGCCAATGCACATGTCAACGGCGGGTCTGGTGGTAATGGAAACGGAGCCGGCGGAGGGGGAAACTACATCGATGACTACTCGTGCTGCTATGACCTCTACCAGAACGCCCTGTCACCCCTGGACGAGAAGAAGAAGCATCGGTCGAAGGTGGTGACTGGAATCATTTGTGTTTACCAGTACATAGCTGGGGCACTGAGCTTCGTGCGCCGGTACATAAAGCGTCTGGTTGAGCACAAGTACTTCCAGCAGGGCATCCTGCTGGCGATTCTCATCAACACCCTCAGCATGGGCATCGAGTATCACAACCAGCCCGAGGAGCTGACTGCGATTGTGGAGACGAGCAACATTGTCTTCTCGGCGATCTTCGCCGTCGAGATGCTGCTTAAGGTGATCGCAGAGGGGCCCTTCCGGTACGTTGCCAACGGATTCAACGTCTTCGACGGGGTCATTGTGATATTGAGGTAAGCTGCTCGTTTAATCCCTAAAATCCCCCTTTCATCCCTCGAAAACTGAAGAACCGGAACAATTCCCATTTGTTGCCGCAACATTAATTCTAAAGTTTCCCAACTAACTCACTGAGAATATATCGCCCGTGCCCCCATTCCATTCACCAAATGCATCCTTAACCCACTCAACTCGTTATTCACTTTTCAAATTCCAAACTTAGACGTCTTTCCCAACTCTCTGTGCGCGATACCCGTGACTGCGAATTTTCAAGAAAAAGTTCTCGTCGTCGTGCGTCTCAACAAGTGTCTCCTAAATTAAACGGGTCCCAGCAGTGGCAGCAATTTCCCCAACTTATTAAGGATTTTATCAGGATCCACTGACTGCACGACGCGGCAAAGGCGACGACGATGTGAGTGGAGATTTCCTTCTGGGAGAACGCTTGTCGTCCGGTCGACGCTTAACACTTGGTCGGTTCGGTGTCCCGCATGTGTCACTTGTACTTCGCCGCCAAGGACATACTAACTCGCAGCACTTTCACTCGGTCGTTCATGGTTTTGTCGTTCTTCTTGTTTCGTTCGCAGTGCCATAGAAATTTGCCAAACATTCATGGGCAACGGTGGTGGTGGAGGTTCTGGCCTCAGTGTGCTGAGGACTTTCCGCCTGTTGCGCATCCTCAAGCTGGTGCGATTCATGCCGAATCTCAGGCGGCAATTGTTCGTTATGCTGCGAACAATGGACAACGTGGCTGTGTTCTTCTCGTTGCTGGTGCTGTTCATTTTCATCTTCAGGTGAGTTAACGTAGCTCCGCCTTAACGTTTATGAATTAGAAATGCTAAAGGATTTTGAATAATTAAATATAGTCTTAACTAACAACTGGATTTTTTGTTCTAGTTTTTGTTCATAAGGTTTTTAAGTTTGGCCCTCTTTGAATTTAATTTAGTTTTCATTTTTTTATTAACGTTTAATACAACGACAAGGATTCTGCAAGTCGACAGTGGATTCAAAAGAAATCTTTATAAATCAAATATGTATTTGAAGGAGCTTTTTTAACTGTAATACAATATTTGAATTGTTTTTTTACTTACATCCCGCTGATTTACCGATCTTATTTTTCAATTTAAACTCACATCTACGTTTTAAGGTTTCGTTTTCCCACGTAATTCCATTATACCAAAAGTATGTCCGTTCTTGTCTCTCCGTTACTTAAGAGTAACTAGACGAAGCATTTTTTAACCAATTAATGAAACTGTTGGCATTTACAATAATTTAAAAATACCTCTTGTACATAGAGTGTGGATCGCAGTAAATTAAAATACGGATCCGGACAAAGAGATGAAACATGGGTCGATGCTTGACAGATCTTTTAAAAAAAAATTGTAGGTCTTATTTTCAGCTTTATCATTGAAGGACTAAATCCGGTTTACGTCGATTCATAAAGTGCACTACGGGTGTTGCCGTCGTGTGAGTGTCGCAATCTACCCACTACGCCAATGCGGCCGATTCATTTTGAAGGACTGTATTTCGGAGGTCTCATTTCGAAAGACTCATTTCAAAGGTCTCATTTCGAAGGTTTCATTTTGAAGGCTTCATTTTGAAGGCTTCATTTTGAAGGCTTCATCTTGAAGGCTTCATTTTAAGGGCTGTATTTCGAAGGTCTCATTTCGAAGGTCTCATTTCGAAGGCATCATTTTGAAGGCTTATTGAGGTCTTATTTGAAGGACTGTATTTCGAAGGTCTCATTTCTAAGGTCTCATTGAAGGGCTGTATTTCGAAGGTCTCATTTCGAAGGTCTCATTTCGAAGGCTTTATTTCGAAGGCTTCATTTTGAAGGCTTCATTTTAAGGGCTGTATTTTGAAGGTCTCATTTCGAAGTTCTCATTTCGAAGGCATCATTTTGAAGGCTTAATTTTGAAGGCTTAATTTTGATGCTTCATTTTGAGGGCTTCATTTGAAGGGCTGTATTTCAAAGGTCTCATTTCGAAGGTCTCATATCGAAGGCTTCATTTTGAGGGCTTCATTTTGAAGGACTGTATTTCGGAGGTCTTATTTCGAAAGTCTCATTTCAAAGGTCTCATTTCGAAGGTATTATTTTGAAGGCTTCATTTTGAAGACTTCATCTTGAAGGCTTCATCTTGAAGGCTTTATTTTGAAGGCCTTATTTGAAGGACTGTATTTCGAAGGTCTCATTTCTAAGATCCCATTGAAGGGCTGTATTTCGAAGGTCTCATTTCGAAGGCTTCATTTCGAAAGCTTCATTTTGAAGGCTTCATTTTTAAGGCTTATTTTGAAGGCTTCATTTTGAAGGCTTTATTTTGAAGGCTTCATTTTGAAGGCTTCATTTTGAAGGCTTCATTTTGAAGGTTTCATTTTGAAGGCTTCATTTGAAGGGCAGTAATCCGAAGGTCTCATTTCGAAGGTCTCATTTCGAAGGCTTCATTTCGAAGGCTTCATTTTGAAGGCTTTATTTTGATGCTTCATTTTGAGGGCTTCATTTGAAGGGCTGTATTTCAAAGGTCTCATTTCGAAGGTCTCATATCGAAGGCTTCATTTTGAGGGCTTCATTTTGAAGGACTGTATTTCGGAGGTCTTATTTCGAAAGTCTCATTTCAAAGGTCTCATTTCGAAGGTATTATTTTGAAGGCTTCATTTTGAAGACTTCATCTTGAAGGCTTCATCTTGAAGGCTTTATTTTGAAGGCCTTATTTGAATTACTGTGTTTCGAAGGTCTCATTTCTAAGATCCCATTGAAGGGCTGTATTTCGAAGGTCTCATTTCTAAGGCTTCATTTCGAAAGCTTCATTTTGAAGGCTTCATTTTGAAGGCTTCATTTTGAAGGCTTCATTTGAAGGGCAGTATTCATTTCATTTCATTCATTTCGAAGGTCTCATTTCGAAGGCTTCATTTCGAAGGCTTCATTTTGAAGGCTTTATTTTGAAGGCTTATTTTGAAGGCTTCATTTTGAAGGCTTAATTTGAAGGGTTGTATTTCGAAGGTCTCATTTCGAAGGTCTCATTTCGAAGGCTTCAATTTGAAGGTTTTATTTGAAGGACTGTATTTCGAAGGTCTCATTTCGAAGGTCTCATTTCGAAGGTCTCATTTCGAAGGTCTCATTTCGAAGGCTTAATTTTGAAGGCTTAATTTTAAAGGCTTCAAATTTGAAGGCTTCATTTGAAGGGCTGTATTTCGAAGGTCTCATTTCAAAGGTCTCATTTCGAAGGCTTAATTTTGAAGGCTTAATTTTGAAGACTTCATTTTGAAGGCTTTATTTGAAGGTCTGTATTTCGAAGATTTCATTTCGAAGGCTTCATTTGGAGGGCTGTATTTCAAAGGTCTCATTTCGAAAGTCTCATTTCGAAGGCTTCATTTTGAAGGCTTAATTTTGAAGGCTCTATTTGAAGGACTGTATTTCGAAGGTCTCATTTCGAAGGTCTGATTTCGAAGGTCTCATTTCGAAGGCTTCAACTTGAAGGCTTTATTTTGAAGCCTTCATTGAAGGCTTAATTTTGAAGGATTAATTTTGAAGGTTTCATTTTGAAGACTTCATTTTGAGGGCTTCGAAGGCCTCCGTGTGAAAGCTTAAATTTAAAGGGTTCATTTTTGAAGCTACATTTTAAAGGCTTCAATTTAAAAGATTTGTTTTGAAGTTTTCTTTTTGAAGGCTTCAGTTTGAAGGCCAAGAAAGAATTTTGAAAAATCGGAGATGAAAACGCTAGGAGCTAAGATCACTTTTGTCTGTGTACTCTTGATGGGACCGATGAAAAAGAATTTCAGCACAACTAAAAAAACTTACAAACAACGCGGAATTATTGTCCATGCCCCATAAGTCACAAACCATCACATCGGGCAAAACATTTTCCAAAAGAGCATTAAACTCTGTATAAACTGAAGCCGACAGACGTTGCAGTCCAATTTTGCGTATCTGAACTTCGACTACGATGCACAGATTACGGCTGGGTCTATTACAGAGAAATTAAACGTCGAGTGTTGCCATGATTTATTTCACTTACCACCAGAAGATTGGTTAGTGCATTTGAAGCATTTGCGTATGATTTTTTGTAAGCGACTCGAAGTTTATTAAAGGCAATTGATGCTTTTCAGAAGATAACCGATTTTTTTCTAGACACGAAACTTCGTTGTGTTGCAACAATTTTCTTATTTATTTTGTTAAATATAAACTTACGAGCGTATTTTATATCACAAATATTTGACAAAACCTGCAATTTGTCCAAATGTGGTACTTTTTGTACTTCGTTAATCATTCTTTTCCTTAAAGTATTCAAAACGCATCAAGTTGTGTCAAAAACTAAACCATTTGTGAGTAAAATACACACTTGTCACTTCAATTAAACTTTGAAACCGAGACCATTGAGGTCAATCATTAATCAATCAGCATTTGTATATATTTTCCGAAAATTCCCCTTAAAAAATTCCCTCTCGAAAATGATTCTAATTTAATTCGAAACCATATTCAGAATCTGGAAAAGTAAATCTGAAATTCAACCAAACGACGAATGGAAAAGAAATCATGTTTGCCTTCCTCCAAGTCAATTGCAAAGACAAATCCTTATTTCACATGAGTGCCCTCATTATTCGTATTTGATTAAACCAAGAAAAAAACGAAGAATACGTTCACTCCCCGCACGCGGTATATTCAAATTGAAATCATTCAGTTTGGAATAACTGCACGGAGGAGTTAATTTTAATAAACTTCAGCAACCTACTTCCGCATTTACTTATTCTTGGCAAACAGTAATAAGAAGATATGTAAACGGATGTGCGGATACGAGTATACGCCATTTTGTACTTCATTAGCATTCACGAGATGCTTTCAACCGCAAATGATACCTTTATGCGTATTCCAAGAGACATGACAGAAATAATCCCTCCCCTGAAGAAACTCGCAGCTTATTTGTTTAGCGCGAAAGTAAGAGTAAGAATTTGGAAGATCTTTATTTGGTGGGTATTGGGTGGTTTCGGGGATTCTCAAAAGGAATGTTGTTCTTGAAAAAAAAAATAATATTTTTAGGATACTGAATTGCTTAGTAGCAATTTGAAATTTATATGAATAGGCAATCTAAATCTATCTTGGCAATGGACAATTATTAACTAATTAATAATAGTAATAATTATTGGTGCAACAGTCCACAGGGGACCAGGGCCTAGCTTGCTCATTAACTACTCGTGTTGTGCGCGCTACTGTTCTCTCACGAGTAGAACGGACCTTCAGTTTTATGCCGACTCCGAACGGCCAAGTTTGAGAAGCTTTCTTAGACAGCTGTTCCTCTCATTAACTAATTAATTAACAAAAATTAAGAGTTTTATTAGCTTTAGACTATACATAGGTCTCTTTTTCGGTTCGATAATTTTATAAACATTTATTACGTTGATACAACGAACTTTGTGCCAAAAAACTGTGCCCTTTAGTGAAATATTCTGGCTTTTCGAACCACGTCTGCACTTTCTAATCTTACTTAGTGAATTATTTGCGCAGAATTTCTAACAAATACGTGTTGAGAGTACCGCCTTTGAAAGTTTCTTTCTTAAAAGCACAGCAACATGGATTTTCATATTCGCTCGTTAGTTTAGATGTTCGTTTTCTCGATAATTGAACGCATTACTCGGTCCATTTATTTTTCTTATGCTTAAAACTTATTCTTCTTCTTTGTGTGGCGCTACAGTCCAGGGTGCACCTAGACCTCAACCAACATGCCTCTCCAGCGAACTAGATCTCTCGCCAGCTGCCTTCAGTTGCGCACTTCAAGTTGATTTAGGTCCTTCTCCACCTGTGTACGGCAGCTCGGCGTAGGTCGTCCTCTGATGCGTTACCCTAATGGCTTGGATTCGAAGATTTTCGTGCAATCCATATACTCTACAATGGCTAGCTATCTTTAGCGCTGTATCCGAAAACACTTGATCAGACACAAGCCGCTCTACAGCTGATAAAGTTCATCCTTGAAAATTTTTCACCAAATGCCGCCAACGTAAACAGTGCCAAAGTGCTATAAACCAGGGCTTGGATGATCAAGCTGTTAGACAAAACCAGCCAAGTCTCTTGAAAGAAGGCTCAATTACTAAAAAAAACCTATTGAGCCCAAATTAGCAATGATTGGTTAGTGACATAGAACTAATATTGTTGTCCTTATTTACGCGGAACCGAGATAAACGAAGTCTTTGAGTACCTCGAAATTTATATTGCCTAATATGAAGCTCTGTCCAAGACGTCGATATTATGTGTCCCACTTTGTTACAGCTTATACTTTGCTCCTATTTCTTGCCAGACACATTTGAACTGCTTCTCTTTTAACGCCAGCCAACGCCTTATTGACGGTTCGCTGAGTTCGTTCAGTAACGTCAATGTCGTCCGTGAACGCTAACAGTTGGGTTGCCCCTTAGAAGATCGGTCTTTTGGTGTTCACTTGTGAATTACGCACGATCTTCTGTTAAAAAGTCACATGACAGAGCATTGCCTTGTTTAAAGCCTTTTTTTACATTGAAAGGCTCTGTCGGTTTGTTGACTGCCTTGACGGAGCAACGAAAGTTCCCCATTACCTCAGAAGAAATGACAAAACTAGACATGGTACTATATAGCTCGTCCCTATACACAGTATAGCCCTTAAAATTGACGAAAAGGGTGGTAAGTGCCGATCTGTATTCTTGTTAGTTAGTAGTAGTAGTTCTGGTAGTTCTTTATTTCCTTTGCAGCGAAAAAAGTTTTAAAAGCCTGTGAACATATTAAACATATTTTTAGGAAAGGAAATGATCAAGAAGACAGAGTCCTTGTCGTTGCACCAAAAAAAGTATTGAAATAAACATTTAATTAAAATTTAATATCAATTCATTTAGTTTTTCCTTTCTTTAAAATTTTACAATATTTATATGAGGTTATAAGAAAAAAGCAACATAGAAAGAAAATATTTTATATTCTCTTATAAAACTCTATTTCCTAACCTAATCTTATTTTGTTTCTTTCTAAGATATATATTCCATTTCCAGCTCTTTATACTGTATCCCAGTTTCTTAAGCCAAATCTTCTGTACTTGTATTTTTAAAGCTTCTTCTTTAAACCCCGTCCCTCATTTTCACGTCAAGTAAGAAAATACCATTCATCATCGTCATCGAATCAACTTTTTCCCCACTTCTTTCATTCTCAGTGTGCCCAGTCTATAACAAGTCATACACTTCTTCTAGAACAAGCTTTTGTTTCAATTTTTGTTCAGTCTCTTCTGACGGCTTCTAAACTACTTAGATCTTATCCATTTCTTAACTGCCAACCACTTGCTGTTAAATATAACTCAAGAGAACACACATTTTGTCCATTTCTTATTTTCCTTAAGTGTTTTTTTTAAGACACACTTTTTTAATAAAATTTTATTCACTTCAAAAAAAAACAGAAAAGACACTTTGTCAATTCACGTCATACTTTAAATTATGTTTTTTTTAATTCATTCACATACCACATAAACATCTCTTTATATGTGTGTTAGTTGAAATCATAGACAAGTAAAATGATTCTCTTTTGATTTGTGTGTAGCAGATTATTTGCGTCAACTTAGCTTAGATACTTGTTATTAGATACAAAACTAAGATCAAATCTCTAAAGTAAAATCTCTTAAATAAGACGAAAACGAAAAACTAATCTTAAAGCGAAAATCAACAACATATAACATATTCTGCTATACTTATGCCCGCTATACACTCTTACTTGCTTAGAAGGTTATTCCTAATAGAAGCTATTCCACTCTACTCTAACACTATCTAGACATGCTTTTACTGAACTCTTCTAATGGACTTCTAATTCTTACTCATGGTTATTTCGTTAGTTATTGTTTTCTTTCTTTTGTTTTGCATTACATTTTTCATTTGCCAGCAAGGAGCTGAAGTCACACATGTTTAGAGTAAAGGCTCTTAAGTTTGTACCCTTCGTCTGTTAATCAAGACATTATTATTCTAAATTGATGTAACAACCTTCCATAATGGACTTCCCTCTTTTATGCGAAAAAACTACTTCCAAGGCACCATGAGAGAATCTCAGGCGTCACTATGATCGTAGGGACGGTTCAACCGTTTTGGGTTGATCCAACCCTTTAAACATAATCAACTTCACCCTTCGTCAACAACCATAGGTCCTCTGTCTGTTCAGTGCATTTTCGTCCGCTTGCTGACAAATAAAACGTTGCGTATACGCCCTGATGTGAACATCTTTTGAGTTGTTACATTCACTGAACAATGTATAAATAACAAATGATCCTTTCAAAAATAAAAATCTACTTCCTATGTTAAATCATTCAAACAGAACTTAAGGTCCCACGGCTAAGACCGCCCTGATATAACAGAATTTGGTCTGAAATAAGAGCAAACATATTTTTCAGTGCGGCACAGACAGTTGCAGAAACTTTGAAAATTTTGACAAATACGGGGTCTGTTCAAAAACTAAGGTGGATTTTCAAATTTCGCGGGCTTCGTTTTTTGGTTTAACGATTTGTTTTTATTTTGTTATGTTGGTAAATTTGACTTTGTTTACAGAATCAGGTAAATGGCATATTTATTTTATTTTTGAGAGATATAAACGTTAGACGCTATTTCGGCGATTCCGACGATTTCGGTGATTCTGGCGATTCCGGTGATTCCGGTGATACCGGCAATTTCGGAGATTCCGGCGATTTCGGCGATTCCGGCGATTCCGGCGATTTCGGTGATTCTGGCGATTCCGGTGATTCCGGTGATACCGGCGATTTCGGAGATTCCGTCGGTTTCGGCAATTACGGCGATTCTAGCGATTCCGGCGATCTTAGCGGTCCCGGCGTTTTTACGCGATTTCGGCGATTTTGACGATTTTGGCAATTTCGGCGATTTTGGCGATTTTGGCGATTTTGGCGATTTCGGCGATTTTGGCGATTTCGGCGATTTCGGCGATTTCTTCGGTTTCCTGCTGTTGAAAAAAAATGTATCAAAGAATTTGCATTCAATTTTGTGTCTAGAATGGAGTTAAGTGCTCAAAAACGGATTAAATGATGACAGTAGCACACGGTGAGTGTACTATGGGTCAGAAAAGTGTCTTCAAGTGGTGCCCACTTATCAAATAAGGTTGAGAAAATATGAATGACGACGATAGCCCGGGGCACCCCAGCACAAGCGATGAAAATGTTTTGAAAGGGAAGCAGATTGTTATGGAGAATGTTCGAATCACAATCAGAGAAGTTTCTGAAGATGTCAACTCATGTCATGCAATTTTTTCAGAAATTTTGGGAATAAAGCATGTGGCAGTGAAGTTCGTTCCAAATTGCTGAATACTGGCAAAAAAATGTCACATGAGCTCGGTCAGGAATTGTTGAATGACATCATCATAATCCATATTTGTTCAAAAGGGTCATAACTGTTGACTAACCGTGAGTACTCGTATATGGTTATGACATTGAAACCAAAGTCCAATCGTCCCAATGAAAGAGGCCAAGGGAGCCAGGGCCAAAAAAATACGCCAGGTTCGATCAAAAATGAAATCTTTGCTGTCCGTTTTTCTAAACTGCTTTGACGTAGTGCATCAGAAGTTCTTACCACATGGTCGTACGTTTAATAAGAGTATTATCTTGAAGTTATGCGCCGCTTGCGGGAAGCAATAAGAAGAAATCGTCTGGAATTATGGAAAAACAATTCATGGCTGATCATTATGCACCTCCTCACTTCTTATTGCTTGTTAGTAAATTGTTTACCAAAAACAACACTGTAATCATGCCTCAGACACCGTATTCCCCGGATTTGGCCCCCTGCGACTTTTTCCTGTTTCCAAGATTGAAGAGTCACATGAAAGGACGGCGTGCAGTTGTGCCCGAACGTAAAACGAAATAATTTCTCAGCCAAGTGGTATTGGTTTTTCGGTTCTACATATTCGAGAACCTAGAAAGCAAAAAATTTTGTTGACTTTCACCGTTTCGGTGTACAACTCAACTCGCTCACAGTTGGGACTTAGAAATTTTTAAAATTTGCCTTTTTTTAAACAATGAACGATGTTTCATATTCTTTAAAAATAAGGCCACCTCTGAAGATGGTTTCATATTTTTTTTGAAAGGGCCTACATTAATCCTTCACACTGAATCAAACGTTTTTTCATTTAGCCACCAGTTTTCTAGACAAAGCTCTTTGTTAAGATCCCCTTTTGCGGAAATTACTTTCATGTTTGGTCGAGCACAGCAAAAGTGCTCCTACAGGCTGCAACGGGTTACCATATTTTCCTGAAAGCTCAAAACATTCCCTATCGATGGTGCATAAAATGAATTCACTTTTTTCACTTTTGGAGAACGAGTCGTTTAAGTGAAACAATCTCGAGCATTTTTTTGTAAATTTCCCTACGAGTTCCTTTCTAATGTTAGTATTGCGCAAATACCATGGACATGAACCAAAAAGTAGTGAAGCGCAAATACCATGGGCATAAACCACTAAATACTGAAGTCCAAGCCGAATTACACTTAATTCAGATCTACAATTTTTTACAACGAAAGTGTGTTAATAAATTGTGTTGAATGTAATGTTTCTGTATAGGTATGAATTCCAGCTTTATTCTGAGTCTAAATTTACTGTCGTAGATTATTATTAAATATTTTTTTTTTGTGTAATTAAACATAAAAAAATGTTTTCTTTTTTAATTTTTCAACTCAAGATTACTTTGCTATCCTTCATGCTATATCAACCATTTTTTTTAGAGCAGAAGGATACTATATTCCAAGGTTCAAAAGTTACACACTTATTTCCGCGTTCTCCAAACAATGGCACCACTGTGCATCGTTTTGCGACGATTGTGGAAATGAAAACCGAATCGTTGAGGGAGCTCAAGAGCATGCCAAAAAGTGCGTATCAAAACTGTTTTGAGAATTAGAGAAAACGCTGGCACAAGTGGGCGACAAGATGGAAAAATAAAAATTCCCCTTATTTTTTGAACAGACCTCGTATAGATGGTTTACAATAACTTATTGTTGGTCAATTATTAAAAAAAATGTCCTTCTTTGTTTTTTACCATAAAGAATAACCGAATATTGATGGCAACTTATAATATTGCTTCATTTTACCAAACGGGACAAGTTGAAGCTACTTCGCCAAGAGTTCATGTTATGAAGTAGCCAAAGCTTTATTATCGTTTGAGAATCTGATAGATTAACATAAGATTAGTTCGTGACATAGTTTTCTAATTATTGGTTCCTATCACTCAACTTAGCTTCTGGGTGCTATAAGATCATTGATAATTTGCCTAAAAATTCTATTGATCAGGGCCTCACTTTAAAAACATCCATTGACTAACAACACAAATTTTGTTTCTATATTTTGGCTTTTCTCTTCCAAATACAGTATCAGGACTTGTAAACTATACAAATTTTTAGCTGCTGCCATTTCAAAAAATAGGCTTAGCTCATATGTAAATTATTTTTCATTTTTCCTTAATCCACGCTACTTATATTTGAACTTCTTCCACTTCCTTCAAAACTCTGTCATTTAACAAGCTCAAAGAACAATTAAACTTAACCTCAAACCACTTGATTTTCGTTTTTTAATTTAATTTATTTAATTCTCTTTTCTATCTTTCCTCTTCTACAAATCTGCTGTAATTTCTTATATCACTTAATCTAAACTGAATAATTAAATTTTAAAATATAATAATATGCAAAAATTAAATTTAAACAAAAAAAACAAATCTATAATAAATTATATAAAAAATATCCGAAACCAAAAATATACAAACATTGCGAACAAACAAAAAACAAACAAAACTTTAGTATCCTCGGCATGAATCTGTTCGGATGTAAATTCTGCGAGAAAGTTAACGGAGAGATGATATGCGATCGCAAAAATTTCGACACCCTATTGTGGGCGCTCGTCACAGTATTTCAGGTAGAATACAAATTTCGTTAACTTAACCTTAATGTTTTCTGTTTGTTTTTTCATGTTTCCTTATTTTCCTTTTCTTTTGTTGTTTTTTTTTTTTTTCATTTTTGTTCTAATCGAATTTGATGTTTTCTCTTTTTCGTTTGTCGTTTTGTTTATTATGTGTTTTTGTTTTTAATTTTTGTTTTAGTTCTTATAAATGGATGTGCATTTTTGTGGCAACCGAATCAGCTGTATATACAACGTTTTTGTAGGTGTTTGAACGTAATAAAAAATCTCCTTAGTGGTTTACTTCTTTTAGTTTTATTTGAAGTTTTTCTTTTCTTTTTCATTTGTGTTTTGTTTATTTTCTTTGGTGTGTATATACTTTGTTTGTTTATTTTTGTTTAGAGTGAATGCGTAGAATGAAATTCATATTATTGCTTGCGTAGGGTAAATGCATTTTTTGACTCTCACTCCGTATTGTGTTGGGAGTGCGCCTAGGTACATACGTCCTCTAGAAGAAAACAAACAAACATTTTAAAGTGTAAAAATCTAATGTACGAAAATAACAATTGACGCTAAATCAACAAGTGTTGAGAATCCGTAACTAATTATGAAAACTAACATAACTACGAAACAGTCTAAAATGTAAATTTGTAGATATGTGGATAGTAGTTGGAAGTAATGAAATTTTTTGATTAGTTGAAGAATGGGGTTGCACCTTGAGAGATTAGGAAAACAATTGCTCTTACATGCGCATGTTTCAGTAGGTCATGGCATTTGGTACATTTTTTTTCTTTTGTTTGGTTTCTCGGGAAGACACACACGACGCATGAGGCCAACGTCTGCCACAGGTAAGAAGTTAGACTAACGAAAGGAGTTTGAAGTTATTTTGAATTTATTCATTGTTTCGGGTATTGTTAAGTATTTTAAGGTTTCTGCATGAATATATATTAAGTGTTCAACAAACTTATTGAAGAAAATTTTGAAAACTGAAATATTGAATGTAAGACATAAACCTCCTCAATTAGAAGACGCCAATCACAGTGTGTTTTCATCAAGTTAATGACGGCTTCTGATTTGCATGTTTCAGATTTGTTACTGCTGAAAAATTTGACATTGCAGAGGTTTGAAATCCCAAAAATACGATTTATAATATGAAAATACATCGCATCAATTCAGTCTAGCCAATTCTAAGCTGTCTGGAATTAAACACCTGTTAAAACCTTTTTAATTTTTTTGTCTTCGCCCAATCCGTTTGACACATAATTTTGGCGGCGATAATTTTCCATTTGCATTTTGAACAATTGCCAGTTGTGTAGTTAGTGGCTATCGATCTACAGTTTTTGGCCTTAAATAACTCTCCCTCAAAAACATGTATGGTAGATTAGAAAAACGATATCAAAAAGCAAATACTTAAATTCCTGAAATAAAAATTTCTGACAATATTAGGTTGGCAACTAAGTATTTGTTTTTATAGGAAAATAAAAGACAACTTGTGGACGCCGTGGCGTAGTGGGTAGAGTGCGACGCTCACACGCCGAAGGATGTAGGTTCGATTTCCAGCTGAACACTTCGAACTTTTCACGGCACCAATACTCAATACTCAAAGAGTAAAATAATTTTATATCGGAATACAATAGTACCCTGCTGAAACCGTGTCGCAAATCTAAAGACACAATTTGTGATAACAAAGGAGCAAAAATACTTGAACTTGCTGATGAGTATGACATGTCCTTGTTGAATGGTAGTTGTGAAGGAGATTCTGATGGCGAACTGACCTTTATCAGAGGAACATCAAGCTCAATAATTGATTACTGTTTTGTTTCGAGAAATTGGCACAAGCTTCTAGGCAGTTTTCAAGTAGGAAGCGAGATCTTCTCGGACCACATGCCCTTGGAAGTAACCCTTAATTGTACTGCTAACAAAAACTATACCTGCATAAAACCTTTAAGACTTCTGCCGAAATTCATCTGGAATGATCAAATACTGGATTCGTATCAGCGAAACATGAACTCGAAGCTTATGGAACTTTGCACACTGCGTTATACACCAAATATAGAAACTCTAACGGAAATAATAAAGAAATCTATACCGCAACAGAAAGATTTAAAAACACATACAATATATAAGCAAAAATGGTATGATTCTGATTGCGCGAAAGCAAGAAACAAGTCCTTTAAATTCCTCAAACTTCTTAGATCGAACAACTCCAATATTTTTAAAACTCTCTATCAAGATGCCAACGTGGAATATAAGCGCATTTGTTACTTAGAAAAAGTAGCCTTTGAGCAACAAAACATTGCGCTCATAAACACCTCTAAATCTCCTGCTCAGTTCTGGAAAGCTGTCAAATACCTTAATGGTTACACGTCTAACATCTCTGTAACTCTTAAAGCCACGCAACTCAGGAATTATTTTAATAAACTTCTTAATGCTCCATTAACCTCTCCGCTATTTCAATATGCAGCCCCTATGCTCTTAGACGAAAAGTTAGATTCTGCATTTACCCTAGAAGAAATCAAAGAAGTAATAAGCAACTCAAAAACAAGTAAAGCACCTGGTATTGATCGCATCCCGTTTGAGTTCTATAAAAATTGCACTTATGAATTTATGAATTTTCTCACAATTGAATTTAACCGAATATTTGACTCTGCTAATATCCCCGATATATTCAGAAAAGCAATAATTTTTCCTCTACACAAAAAAGGTGATTACAGGGACCCGAAGAACTACAGAGGAATCACATTTTTAAACACCTCTGCCAAGCTGTTTGCCTCATTAATTTACAAAAGATTGCATGATTGGGTTCAAGAACATAACATCCTTAAAGAATTTCAAGCTGGATTTAGAAAAAGTTATTCTACAATCGACCAGATATTCTGCTTAACAAACATTGCCGAAACATATAAGAGAAAGAAAAAAAAGTTGTACGCCTTTTTCGTTGATTTTCAAGCAGCGTTTGATTCAATACCACGTGAAGCACTCTTTTTCAAGCTTTCGAAAATCGGCGTATCAAGCAAAGTTATAAGAATTCTGAGAGCCTTGTATGAGAACAATACTGCACATGTATGGGATGGAGACTTAATTTCCGACGAGTTTGAAACTTCAATGGGGGTTAAACAAGGCTGTACTCTAAGTGCACTACTCTTTATTCTATACATCAATGATATAACAGATGATGTCAAAGGTGGAATAAGATTCAACGATGTATCCATTCCAGCGCTGATGTATGCTGATGATATCGTCTTTCTGTGTGACACTATCCAAGGTAGTAGAAGGGGCCTACAGTTTTTTGCCGACTCCGAACGGCGAAATTTGAGAAGAATCTTAGACAGTTATTACTCTTTGAGTTTTGTCAGCAGCTCGAAAGAGGTGGTGCCGTGAAGAATTCGAAAAATTCGTGTTAGGCTGGGAATCGAACACAGACTTTCGGCGTGTGAGCGTCGCATTCTACCCACTACGCAACAGCAGACACGCGTTTTTTCCTCTCCGGAAATAGAAACGGAAAATATGACAAAATATTCCTTTTAATTTTCCATTTTTCTACAGACGCCAAACAAAAAAATATTATTTACTGATTGGCAGTTGAAAAAGTACCAACTAATAATTGTTGGCACGACAGTCCACAGGGTAACCAGGGCCTAGCTTGCTCATCAACTACTCGTGTTGTGCGCGCTACTGGTCTCTCACGAGTAGAAGGGACTTACAGTTTTTTGCCGACTCCGAACGGCGAAATTTGAGAAGCTTTCTTAGACAGTTATTACTCTTTGACTGTTGTCATCAGCTCGAGAAAGGTGGTGCCGTGAAAAATTCGAAAAATTGCCGTTGAGCTGGAAATCGAACCTAGAGCCTTCGGCGTGTGAGCGTCGCACTCTACCCACTACGCCACGGCGGTCATACTACCAACCAACTATCAAATAATAAAATATGTTCGACGTTTTGATTACGTCGGCACACCTGAAAATTTAAGTAAAGCCATCTATAAGTGAAATCCGCAATTACTTATTTGCACACCCATCAAAAAAATTAATAAAGTACTTGTTTACCTTGTCCCAATCTAGCACCTTCTCCTACAGCGACCTCCGATGGCAGCTGTCGCATGGGACTGCATTCTTTTCCATTTAGTATGTGACCAGTCTGTGTTTTACCACTGACTTTATTCTTGTGTGTTGACCGAGCTTTAAAGGCACATTGTTCCCTTTATTGTGCTAGGAATTCTTTAAATACTCGTTTATCACAACAAATCAACAGTCTACCCACCCTGTGGTCTGATTTCTTTTATCGCTTGTCAATTTGTCATTGTCCGTGAAGTATACGTAAATCTGTTTCAACTCGCAAGACTTTCTGTTTGCATTGTTAATTGCTTGAAAAATAAAGTTGAATTACAGAATTGTCTTGCAAGGTTCCATTCACACGCTTGTGCTTTATGCACCTTGGCACAAATCAAACACAAACTTTGGAAAAGATTACACTTAAGCTGTAGAATGGAAGTTGAGGATGGTCAAAGATAAAGAACTTGCCTTAGAAAACAGAGAACAAAAAATATAAACCTGTGACTGTACCCTTCTTTTAATGTCTACCTTGAGGACAAAATTTTATCAGAACAATCGAACGAGCTCATTTCGTCAAATTAAATTCTGCTTTACCATTTTTTTTTACTTCTTACAGTTCGTAGTGCACTGTTTATGGCACGAATCATAGCTCGTTCTCTACGTACAAACCTTATTTTGTCTTTCCTTATTTATTGCCAGCCAGTGATTCAGCGTCAAAATGCAGGCTGCTTGCTTTACGCCTGCTCTTAATTCATACAGGTTTCTTGTTTGTTTTTTTTTAAATATCCATCAAATTGCAACACAAACTATTACGTTCTCTAAGTGTTAGCCCTCAGTATCGCTTTACACAGCAGATGTTTGCTGCGCGACTAAGGATCATCTACCGATTTGTAATCTCACAGATTACACCAAATAAACAATATTCATCAAGGAACACGTATAGTATGCCTAAAAGATATAAGTTGCCGTTTATTCGGCTCTAAGGTTCTTGAACCCTGCACCCGCTTACCCTTCAATATTTAAGATTGTACAGCACGCATTGCGGTACGCACAGAGTGAATTCTTCGATGTTTCTCTATCGTCCAACAAAAAAGTTCTGTCGTCTAGTCACAAATATTTCATTACGTTGAATTCAGTTTCAAAATTTTCTTCGTCTCTTATACTAATGTTTGCTTTGCATGAAGTTGATACTTTCGCTTTCATAATCAACTCGCTTTAAAAAAAACTACTAAACTTTCACTTCTTCTCACCAACGCTTTTGAATGCATTCTTTCTGTTTCTTATTCTTTTCTTATAAATTTTCATTATTCAATTCTATTTTTTGAATTCATTTTTAAAAGAAAAAACTTTATTCTCCCCGTTTATTGAAAAAAGATCCTCATGCCACTCTCTTAAGAAGAACACACTAAACTTAACCAACACAACTAAATTTAATTTTTTAATTAACAACATTGTATCCCTCCACTACACCCACTACCACCGCTGTCATCACTGCCAACTATGTTTTTACTTTCAGCAAAACAATATATTTTACTAAATCATAAAACATTATATATCCCTCTGAGACTTAAATTGAATTATTATTTAATTTGATACGATCTTCAAAGAAGGTTTCGTTTTTCGGCTCATTTAATTCCCTTCAGAGATTATGATTTTCTGACAACAAATACATTTATTTGGTTTTGTATTTTAATTTAAATCTTACATAACAAATATGAAACATTAAAAAAAAGATTCTTAAAATATATGCTTAAAATACAAAGAAAAGAAAAAAACAAATCGTTTAGTTAAAAAGAAAAACGATCAAAAAGAAACAAATATACATATATATACTATACATACAGCATTCTTGGCATGTATCTATTTGGCGGTAAGTTTTGTAAATTTATGGACGAGTCCGGACAAGAAAGGGAATGCACTTGTCCTGAAATAATCAGCAAGCATCCACTATGTGAATGTGATCGCAAGCATTTCAACAACATTTTATGGGCAACAGTAACCGTTTTCCAAGTAAGCTTTACATCAAAAACATAAACCTTTTTCCGTTAAATTTAATATTATCTTTTGTTACGTTTTGGTAATCTTCTTTTTGGTTTTGAAGAGAGGAATTTTATGATTTTTGTTTTTGGTTTGAAATCACAAGCGTTAATCATTTGAAATTATGACAAAATGCGAATTTAAATATGCATCACCACAGTGCAACTTGTTATTCCTTTTTTTTTTGTTTTGTCACAACACAGTTTAGATGTGCATTATGTTTCTTTCTTGAGTTGGTTGAAAGAGCATTACAAGTTAATGTTAAAACACAATACTACTCAACATTACAACAAGTAGGTAAACGCCAGTTTATCGAAGCGAGTTACGGTGAGTGAATAATGAGAGTTGGAATATGTGTTTAAATTGAGGGAACCCCTAAAGCACAGTTTGTTTATTTGAACCACGTATGCTGTTTTTGGATCAATGCTTAGTATTTTTTTATATTTTCAATGCAATACGACAACTACGATTGAACGTTGACAAATTTGTCACGCAACAATGCCCTATTTGGCATCACCAAGGTGAACAATTTTAGACACAGGCAGCAGTGGTAATCGTTTTCATCTTCTTATGCTGTCCTACCTGAAATTTGATGGCATCATGGAGACGTCTAGTGGCAATTCGATTTATTAATTACAATGGACGCTTGTAATTTGCTGAAATTGTTATCTACGAATTTAAAGTTTTTTCTCCTAACAACAAATATTGGTGCTTCGATTTCTTTGCCTTGCTTCAGCTTATTAATCAGCTTTTTATGAGAAAATCTTCTTATCTTCACGCTTACTCCAGAAGCTTACAGTTTAAGTTCTTCTTGATCGTGAGTCAAGAAAGCTTCAACCAAAATATTTTTCGAGCAGCTCAACCATCCGCACTCAATCCCTAATTGCCAAAGCTGCTTTTCTTTTTTTGTTGAGCTTCAGTGTCAATGTTGAATTTAAATAGAATCGTTCCTTAGTTCAATTTATTGCTTAATGCTCAGCCCTCTGGTTAAGCATCATTTTAGACTTTTATACATTGTGGACCTGTCTGCAGAGATAAGCTTCTATAGAAGCTACTCATCCTACAAGCAGAACACACTCAGATGCACATGAGACTTTTTTACCGATACCAAACTGAAAGATTTAAGAAATCAATACCAAAGAGTGGTGGAAGAAAACGGAATTAAAAGTCAGTGGACGAACGCTAGACGAACGACGCACATACCAGGTATACCGGTATGAAAATAAAATACTATAAAATACTAGACATCAAACAAAAAGGGAGATTTACAAGGAAACTGCAGACGGAAAGTGAAGATATGATAGCCCCAAGAAGAAAAAATAATATTCAAAGCCTTGTGATTCCCCTGCGTAATCGTCCACGCTCCAAAAGTCATGCTCAACATATTGTAGAGTATGGTGTACTAAGAGCTTCTAAAATCAGGTAAAATTATCGATGAGAAACGTTATCGACTTTGACAAAGAGTTTGAAACAACCGAAAGCCATAACAACATGATTGGTCTTCAGGAAACCTTCGGGAAACCTTGAAACATTGAAATGGGAGATCGTACCCAATCCACCGTATTTTGTACCAGATATACCGGTATGAAATGAGCACTAATTATTAATGGGAAAGTAAAAACATTTTCTTCAAAGTGTTGGCCATTATTTTCTACACATTTTGACCACCTTTATGGCAATTTGTGAACACCACGCCAATAAAATTGTTCG
Organism: Eristalinus aeneus; assembly: GCA_955652365.1. Classification (NCBI taxonomy): domain Eukaryota; kingdom Metazoa; phylum Arthropoda; class Insecta; order Diptera; family Syrphidae; genus Eristalinus; species Eristalinus aeneus. Next base: position 79,443,708 of record OY019132.1, read on the forward strand.
TCTTTTAAAGCAAACCAATCAGACACCCAATTTTCGACCTCCTCGTAGGAATCAAAGTACAGCTCAGCCAATGCGTGTCCCGCGATCCCTATGCGCAATGGCTCCCAATGCGTGAAGAAGCCAATTCTGGTGAATACGGCCGGTGGGGTAGCTGCTCCCAGCCAAGTGTTTTGATTGTATCCTGAATCCGTTTTGGCTTGTGTGCAGGTGCATTGTCATGGAGCAAAATGACCTTGCCGTGTCTTCTGGCCTATTCTGGTCGTTTCTCGATCAATGCATGGTTCAACTGATCGCTACCGTCAACAAATGATCAAATTTGTTGTCGGTAGCGATCAGTATTTACGGTTTCACCAGGTTTAAGGAGCTCGTGGTACAGCACACCTCTCTGGTCCGACCAAACACACAGCATTGTCTTCTTGCCGAATCGATCTGGTTTTGCAGTCGATGTTGATGATTGTCCCAGATTAACCCATGATTTTTCCCGTTTAGGCTATAAATTTTTCATCGCCAGTAACAATCCGATGCAAAACCGATTTTCTTTCGTGTCTTTGAAGTAAAATTTCACAAGTGTTTTTTCGGTTTTCCGTCTGTCTGTCATTCAATTCATGTGGCACCCATTTTCCACACTTTTGGATCTTTCTGATAGCTTTTAAACGGTCAAAAATTGTTTATTGTGCAACATTTAACATTGCTGCCATTTTCTTTTGACTCAAAGTGTCATCTCCATCCAATATCATTTGGTATACCGGTATGAAGTGAAATTTTTTTCAAACTTTTTTGGTGGTCTTCTACGTATTTCATTTCTCACATCAAAATCATTATTTCTGAACCGTTGAAGCCATGTTTTGCATGTTGCTTTTGGTAAAGCATAATCACCATATGCCTCGACAAGCATTCGATGTGACTCTGCAGCACTTTTCTTCAAATGAAAACAAAATATTAATGCTTGCCGCAAACCATCACTTTCTGGTACAATATTCGACATTTTTAACACGATGAAAAAATATGATGTTGTCTGTTCAATGACTTGATGTATACTAAATATTTTTCACAGATGTCATAGCAAACAAACAAAAAAAAATAAGGGCTCGTTCACAACAAATGTCCCCCATCGAGACATTTGTATCTTGACTCACTTGACTCACTTCATTCCGGTATACCTGGTACCAACTTTGCCACTGTACTGCAAACACGATATTCAAGATTTCATTCCAAAGTGTCCAAAATTGCTGCTGCCATTTTAATAATGGGATCACGCGACAGTCCACAGGGGGACCAGGGCCTAGCTTTCTCATCAACTACTCGTGATGTACGCGCTACTGTTTTCTCACGAGTAGGAGGGACCTACAGTTCTTTGTCGACTCCGGACCGCGAAGCTGAGAAGCTTTTTCCTAGACAGTTATTACTCTTTGAGTGTTGTCAGTAGCTCGAAAGAGGTAGTGCCGTTAAAAATTCGAGGTGTTCAGCTGGGAATCGATCCTGTACCTTCGGCGTGTGAGTGTTGCACTCTACCCACTACGTCATGGCGGCCACACCAATTTAATTATTCTCTAAAAAGAGCCAAGCTTGCTAAGAAAGAATTGTTTCTTCTTCCTCTTGAATAGGAATTGTTACCATTGGCTATTCAAATTGAGTCCTTTTTTACATATTCTTCGCTCAAAAGATCAGACGTAAGCTTGGTCATGGGAGCCATAACCGGGCACTGTCTTATCGGTGAGCATGCTAGAAGGCTAGGGATGAAGAAGAATCAGAAACTCTCCTACACCTGTTATGCACATGCCCGGCGCTCTCTCGCCACAGACGCAAACACTTTGGAAGCTACTTCCTCAACGGCCTACATGACCTCAATAAAAACCCCTCCCGCCGACATTTTAAACTTTATTATCGGCTCCAGCTAGTTTTAGGTTCTTCCTACATGGTGTGGTAGCACAATGGTCCTGTATGGGACTAAGTGAATGGTCCTGTATGGGACTAAGTGAATGGTCCTGTATGGGACTAAGTGAATGGTCCTGTATGGGACTAAGTCAGCCACCTTAACCTATCTACCTACCTATCTACATCTTCTTGCTGAGAAAGGATTGTTTATTTTTAGTCTCTTCAGGCTTAACCGGTTTTGGCTGTACCTTGTTTAAAGCCAAAGGCTTTGACAGGCAAAATTTGCGCATATTGAAAGCGACAATTAACTCTCAATGCACTAAATTCGACATATATGCAATGCAAAGCGAAGTGATTGCTTTATAAAAACTTGCGGACTTAGCAAACTGCCTTTTTCCAAATTTTGTTTAAAAAAAAAAAACCACCAGATCCACTTGAAACAATTTCAATCACAATTTAAAGAAAAACCAAAACCCACACCTTATTCCGCCAAACAGCCCCATCGTCCTCCACTCATTGGAGATGTTTTACACCGTCCACAGAGTAAAACTTTTACGAGACACTCATAAAGGATTCCTGGGTGGAAGTACTATTGAGGGACGAATGTTATGCCAGAATGGCTCCACATAGACTGTTATGACTTGGAATTAAGCCAAATGTCTACACAAACTACCCATAAAGTCAACTGAACATCCAAGGCAGTGCACAACAGGTCACCTCATGATGAATTCGAATAAGCACTGCAACGATGATGTCAAACATTTTTGTTTTTTTTTTTTTTCATTCTGTCGGAAGTCTATTTGAATTTTAACAATTTTCAACAGTTTGCCAACGTTAATCTATGACACTCAGGAATGTCGAAACGAAACCGCATTAACCAACTTCATAAAAGATTTAATTCCAGTGGATATCCCTGTTCTCTTACTTTATTTCCCATTAGCCTCCGCCAAGTTTGTAGCTTCCCATTAAAACAACTATCTGCGCTATAACGCTGAGGTCGGTTTTATGAATCCTCTGCATAAACATTGCACACGACGGTGTGCGGCGGCATGCTTAATGAATTTTATAAGATCGCATTTCGCTGTTACACGCATCCCTTGAATTGCCACATGTCAACATCAAATCTCCTGATAGCACATGAATTTAGTTTAACGTTCTGCCAGCGCCGGCTCTCTGAATTGACTTAAATTTAAGTGATCATTTGAAGAATGAAAACGTCTCATTATTCTGTCTCCCGAACCCGCTTCACATTCGCTTTTAATTTCTTTTGGTTCGCCTTACATTTAGTTTAAACAAAAACCAAACTCAAACAACACAAAACACAAAATGTAAATACAAAAGACTGAAATATTTAAGTTTTAGTTTCATTTAGTATTGTTTCTTAGTTCCTAGAAGTTTTCTTTTTGTCAAGAAGCTTTAATCTGTAATAGTTGAAAATAAGTTCGTTTGCTAGTTTCATCTAAATTTGATTAATTTTTAGTCAGCAGTTACAGAGGAATTAAACTTGACGAAATGTTGAAAGAGTTTCGCACTTAAGCATTCACTTTTTTCGATAAGTGTGTACATAAAGCTTAATTTTTTTTTATTTATAAATCTTGCAAAAGTTTGTGAGGCGTGTACGCCAGCATGTATTCTTACTTGAAAATACATATGTACCTACTAAGTCACAGCTCAAACACATTTGAAAGATTTTGTGCATAGCCGCGACTGCTTTTCGAAACATTTAAACAACTGTTAGGTCACGCTTTTTGAAGTGTTTAATAGTGATTTGCTGGTTATTCAGGACTACAACCAACCTTAGCATCAAACCAAGAAAAGGTTTGTTTTTTTCATTCGCTTCGTTGTTACTTGTGTGAATAAATTCCTTAGTCGTCAGCGTCTTACATTTTCATGAAACAGGGAGGTAATTTGACTCACAAGATGTATTTGATAATTTTGAGAGGGTATAATGTGACTCTTTAAAATATAAGGGATGGTGTTTTACAATCTTACTTCTAAAACGAGAGACAACGCGGTTTTGTTATAAAATAACTGTTCTTATTACAATTGCACCCGTGCACTACATATTGTATTCAATAAAATGCAGTAATTTTTATATTTTTTTTAATTTTTCGGTGTAGGTCAATACAAAAGTTGCCTTTTATATTTCGGGATTAGAGAACAAAAACAAATATTAATCACCGAAAATAGCTTTATTGTTTTTCAAAATATTCCCCACTAAGATCTATACACTTTTGAGTGCGTTTGAACCATTTGTCAAAGCACTTTTGCCACTCTGATTGAGGTATCTCCAAAACATGCATTCTGAACGCATCAACCGCTTCTTCAGGTGGCGAACAACGTTGACTTCTCATTTTATTTTGTACGTACGGGAATAAAAAGGAGTCATTCGGTGCCAAGTCAGGACTACACGGCAGATGACTCTTCAAATTGATGTTTTGAGTGCTCAAAAATTCACTTGTTTGAGCCGGTGTGTGAGAGTTAGCATTGTCGCGGTGAAGAGTGATCCGTGTTAGGCAGTTGGTTTTCCAGATTTCTTGGAAGACAACTGGCAAACAAATTCAGTTGACTGTTCTGCATTGTTCTAGTGGTATGGTTGTGACATGTCCAGTTTTTTTCCGAAAAAACAGGCGATTATTTGCTTGGAAGTGCACGAGCAGCTTTTGTTGGATTTGGCTCAATTTGAAACACCCATATAGTTGACTGCTGTTTACTATCGGGCTCATACGCGTAAATCATCACCTGTCACGATGTCATAGACGTGTTTTGAAGCACCGCGATCGTATTTTTGGAGCATTTCTTTTGACCAATCGACACGAGCCTTTATTTTTGAGCGAATGACAAATTGTGTGGGATCCAACGCGAACAAATTTTTTTTACGGTCAAATGTTCATGCAATATTGAATGTATGCTGGTCCCGCTAATGCCTAAGGTTGTCCCAATCTCACAATAGATCCCATGACGATCTTGCAATATCAGTTGGCGCACAGCATCAATGGTTTCCGGAAGAACAACTGATTTTGGACGACCTTCACGAAATTTATCTTGGAGTGAACTACGACCTAGGTTGAATTCACCATATTATCGATAAACACTGGTCCTTGATGGAGCTTCATCGCCAAAAATTGGATTAAGTTCATCGATGCACTTTTGTTGAGTTAAACCACGTCGAAAGTTGTAAAAAATGATCGCACGAAAATTTGGGCGAGATGAATCTTTTTACTGTAAACAACACAAATAGCGCTCGTATGTCAAAACGTCCAGAGTACGTATAACCTCAAAAATGTGAAACTTTACGATAGGGCTGGCAATTGCAAGATTGCAACACTAGGGTTGCCTAGTACCGAAATATAAAAGGCAACTTTCGTATTTATGTATCGCTGGTTACTACTGTAAAGGGTGATGTTTTTAAGAGCTATAGGAAAGTTTTTCATAAAAAACATATAAAATTCAGAAAAATACACTAATCGATAGTACGGTCCATATAATTTAATGTTTGAAGATTATTTCATGCAAATGTTGACCTTGACTGCGCCTCAAATGGTCCATCCGCTTAGTCCAATTTTGGCATACTCTTTCCAACATTTCGGCCGGTATCCCACGAATAAATTCTTCAATGTTATCTTCCAATGCGTCAATTGAAGCGAATTTGTCTGTGTAGACATGAGCTTTAACATAGCCCCACAAAAAATAGTATAAAGGCGTTAAATCGCACGATCTAGGCAGCCAACTGCCCGGTCCCGACCGTGAAATAAAATTTTCCCCGAACTCGCCTCTCAATAAGTCCATTGTGGCACCGTTTTGTCGATACCACATGTCATGCAAGTCAAGCTCTTGCATTTTGGGCAAAAACAGTTGGATGTCATTTCACGGTAGCGCTCACCATTGTTGCGCGTGCTGTGTGGCGTGTGGCACCGCACGATGAACTTTCTTAACAGAGCACACATTTTGATAATAAAATTCAATTATTTGCAAGCGTTGTTCGTTTGTAAGATGATTCATGGTTAAATTATAGACCAAACTGAAGATTTGACAGTGAAACAAAACACGAAACGTGCGTCAGCTGCTTAAACCAGTGTTGCCAAAAAAATAGCTAAAAAATCACCCTTTAGCTGTTAATTTTCTTTGAATATGATCTGCTCGACAGATCAGGTGAATAACCTATACTCAGTAAAACGCCTCTGACCGTCATGAGCACGGCGCTCAGTAAAACAGAATAATAAAGAAGTAATTGTCTACAAAATTGTCTTTCTCGTGTACTCTCCCGTACACATTTTGTATACTACATCACATTTCTCGCTATAAATTTAAACTGCTATAGAGTTATCACACCCACGTTATTGTTTCCTTCTTAACTGGAAATGTCCCAAAATGATTGCAACATTCCTGCCAATATTCGATGTAAACTTTACTTCTGTATAGTAGACACAAATCTGAAATCACATTGAGCCTAGGCTCAAGTCACTTTTTGCTATGTCGTACTCTATCCTCAACCAAAACTGAAATGAACTCCAATTTAGAGGACAAGACTCGACTTCTGATACGTTTGCACGTATGCCATGCCGCAGCAACATGTTGTCGTTTACTCTGCTTCAAAAACTCTGTCTGCAGCAGATTTCAGAAAACGAAAACATTTTACATTCTCGCACACGAACATTGTGCAATCAAGCTTTCAGCTAACACTTTACGAATGGCAGTCATTTTTATGACATGTACATACTGTGGCTCCGTTGCGTAGTGAATAGAGTGCGACGCTCACACCCTGAATGTATAGGTTCGATTCCCGGCTGAATTTTTTCAGAATTTTTCACGGCACCACCTCTTTCGAGCTGCTGAAAACACTCAAAGAATAATAACTGTCTGTCAAAAAACTTCTGAAACTTCGACATTCGGACACGCCAAAAAACTGTAGGCTCCTTCTACTTCTGAGAGAACAGTAGCGTGCACAACACGAGAAGTTAACGAGAAAGCTAAGCCTTGGTCTCCGTGTGGACTGTTGAGCTGACCAATATGTACCAACTAATTGTATGGCGAGACAGAACACAGGGGACTAAGGACTAGCTTCCTCGCTAACTCCTCGTGCTGTGCACGCTACTGTTCTCTCAGGAATAGATGGGACCTACAGCTTTTTGGCGAGTCCGGACGTCGAAGTTTGAGAAGTTTTTTTTTCACAGACTCTTTGAGTGTACGGCGCAGACGAACGGCGAAGTTTGAGAAGCTTTTCAAAAGACATTTACTATTCTTTGACAGTTGTCAGCAGTTGAAAACAGATGATGTATTGAAAAATGCGAAGTGTTCAGTCCGAGAATCGAACTTGGCAACTTTGGCGCATGATTGTCGCATGATTTGTTAAAATTTCATAATTTGAGTAAGCAAAGTTCAAGTTGTCAATAAAGCACTAGCTTCCTATCCCGCTCTATATAGAAATATTTGTTAAAAGGCAAAAAAAAAATAAAATTAATTAGATTACAAGAAGCTCTAAAAGCTGAAATTGCCTATAGCCAATATTGATCAAAGCAGCTTAAGAAATAATCGGTAAAATAGACACTGCGGCTGTGGTACAACCAGAATTTGACTTAAATGTCTGCCCGGCTCGAGAGTCATACACTCTAAACTGCGGTAAACGACGTGCATCACTAGTGATTTCATGTTTTTAAGGGGTCATGAAATGTCAAAAAAAAACTGCTTCATTTAGCTGTTGACCAGAACTAAATACTGTTCTGAATAAGTCGATAGGTTTCGCTTGTTCTTCGACTCATACAAATGTGAAATCTATAGCAAAGACATGACATTTGTTGCATAATAACCTGCAGAGGAGATTGTCGCGGCAAACTGGGCAACACCAGTACCAGTACCATGAACTCATTTTTTGTTTAGTTTTACGGACTTAATTCTGACTTCTCATCTGACATTTGAAGACTGATAGTAATGAACTCACCACTACTGCCTGTCTTCATACTAGCATATAAGCTCAGACTTAGAAACCTGTTGCCTGAAATCAAGCCAAACTCTTCACGTAAACTCTTTAAACGTAATACTCAATAAACTTACATCCTACGTGGTTCAACAAATATTTTTATAAGACTACGAATTCGAATCGCCACAGAAAATTAGTACGCTGTCCAAAAATTCTTTAATCCAAAACTAAATGCTATTAATTTGACACCTATTGAAGCGTAACTCCACCTTTTTTATCCTCTCGACCGATGAATTCCACTTTCCAACCAACAACGAATAACCAGCAAATTTGTATCACACTTAAGAAATGCAAACACATTCCACCATTAAACAAATGCAAAATCAAAGTCCACACAAAACAATTGTAAAATATAATTTTTGTTTCATTTTTGCTGCATGTTCTCCATCAAGAGTTACATACAATTTGAAAACGCAATTGAACATGCAACCTCGCTAAGCTATGTTTTGAAACAAAACGCTTCTGTAAACCTAAGTTACATTAAGTTTATATTGTTCTTACATTCACTTTAATTGTTTTGAAGCTAAAAAGAAATGAATGCTTTTTTACAAACTTATACAAACTAGGCTCTAGGAATCGAATTTCTTCTTAGGAGAATGTTGATTTTTTCATTAATTCCCTCCCTCAAAATTGTTAAGTAATTACATAGAACGATGTTAGAATGTTTACTCTTCCCAAGTCCCACACGCCCCCGCCCAAGTACTGGACAATGAAAAATATGAAACTTTTTACGAAAAAATTGTAGCTTCCCCGCACTCAAATGTATACTCACCCGATTTCTAGAACCCGATACAACTGCCCCGTAAATGAAAATGTGTACAAATTAGCAAGAGAAACCATATTTGTATCCAAAAATTTCAAAATATTTACTCACACTGTAACACATGTCGGTTTGCTGCTACTAAAATCAATCAAAAAGACAAGAAAAAAGAGATATGTGATAATTTAATGTACTCAGCTTTTTTGTCAAAAGTTTTATCGCTTTCTTTTGTTTTTTGTTTAACGAAATGCATTTTGCAATTAGTTATTTTCTTTGCTCTAATGGGGCTTGTGTAATGCAAGAGATTAACGGTAAAACAATTGTAGATCCTTACACAAGAGGATTGGAACGTGGTCCTGTTCAATGGCATGGAGAAGACTAGCCATTGGGCAGCGTTATATTTTGTTGCGCTGATGACGTTCGGGAATTATGTTCTCTTTAATTTGCTGGTGGCTATTCTGGTGGAGGGATTTAGTTCGGAGGTACGTGAATATTGAATCTGGGAAGAGAAGTTTTGTGTTGGTATTGATGGGGATGTTTGCTTGTGTAGCGAAATGAACGTCGTGAACGAGAGCAAAGGGAATTGGTGAAGAAACTCCGTGAAGAGACTCTAGCTGAGAACTACAGTGATATAATGTATGATGAGTCTAGGAGCACATCGGATTCATCGTCGACAAATGAAAGTTACTACGAGATTCGCAACAAGTGGCATAGTGCTGAAGATGTGAGGAAGGTATATTTGAGACAACAATTCAGTGAATTTTTCTGCTATAGATTTTTACATATTTCAGCTCAACGACGCAACTGAAATCACCATCGATCCAAAATGCAACATTCAAAAACAACGTCTACTCCAACCAAGCCTTGACTATCAAGTGAACGAATCTGTTGCCGCTGCAAAGAAGTCCTCCGAGAAAGATATCAGCAGAATACTCGAGGAGGATAGAAAAAGTTTAAAAAAGGTACTGGTCAAAAATGGTGGTAGTTTCGGAGTACACATTTCGGAGTTCAAATGTCAAACAATATGTTTTACATGTTTTCCATATTTAAAAACATTTTTATAAGTTTAATAAAAAAAAATAATCACTCCGAAAATAGTCCGAAATTACTCCGAATTCTTTCTGACCTACATTATCGATATTTCACCTCGTTCAGTAACTATGCATTCATAAATTACTTACTAATTCCGAAAACTGTCCGAATGCATCTTAACCTGTAACCTCTATAACTTTCATTTGAAGATCATCTACGACACTTATATAGAAAGGGCCCTTTAGTTCATAAACACAAATCCGAAATTCTCTTCTTAAGTTAAAAGCAGATTCAACTTATGTCATAAGCATCAATCTCAAAAGCAAGCCTTTTAGCTTTAAATGATTAACTTCGAAATAAAGTCATACAAAAGAGCCAAACCTTTTACTTCTTCCCTACAGACATATTCGATAAAAGAACGACGAAGTGAGAGTGCTAAACTTGCCAAACTACGGCCAGTCAGGGATCCGCCCATCATTACGACCACGGCGGCCACTCCACAGGACTCACCCAACACCACCTTAGAGTCTGGAGCAACATTCAAAAACTGGAGCCAACAGGAATTTGACGCCGCCACTGCAAAGCTAGAAAGTGTTTTAAAGGTAAGCATCATAACCACTTCAATCAAGAGCGCTGGTTAATTTGTTTGCATTATGCACACTTCCAGCAGAGTCACAGCTCGCCATCATTACTCAAACCACCGACGCTCTTTACCGCGCAACGCTCACTCGATGAGGGCATCCCCTCGATTGAATTCATTCCGCCGTCGCCAGTGATGCCGCACAAAGCGCCCGTAAACATACTGAGCGCTAGCAACTTAGGAAGCAATTCTAGTATTAACCAATTAGGTAGTAGCCGTAATCTAACAGATGACATCTCAAAAAATTCCACCACCACACCATCGACGGGCGATGATGACCAGCACTTAAGTCGGCAATCGTCGCTCGAGGCTGGTCAGCATCCACCAAGTTCACAGGTCCAGCGAGCGCCGAGCTTCAAGCGATTCCGGCGATCCAGTTCGAAGAAGAAAAAGCAGCCGAGCGATGGTACCGCAGACGCTGACGAAGAGAATATAATTCTCAACAATGGACGTGACTCTTCGCAGCTTCTCGGCGCACCGAACCAACGTGGCGATCCGTTTCTACGTTCGGCGAATCGCATCCAAAACAACACCAAGGACACAATCAAACTCAGTCCGCAAAATTCAATTCGCCGTCTCTCCGTAGCGAGCAGCAGCAGCGGCATCGGCGGACGACGTGCCTCGTGCATCTACAACAACTCCCAATTCTATCAGAACCTGAACCGCCATAACTCGATAAAAAACTACTCCGGACGGAGGATGTCCTCGATCGAGATTGCATTCGGCAAAGCGTCGAATCTGAATCTCTACAACCTGGAAGCAAATCGCAAGGCGATGTCATACACGAACTCAAAAATCGATTTGGAGAAATGGCAGAAGTCGCTGTCGAATCTCAATGAGCCCGACATGCTGCAACAAGTCAAGGAGCAGAAGGCTGCCAAAAAGAAGGAGAAGCACCAACACCACCAGCAATCGCATTCCATTCTGACAAACTCGGAGCGAGTGTCGAAGATAAAGATCCTCATTGAACGCCTGAAGCCGACAAATTTTACCGAGGAACGTGACTCGTATTCGATGTACATTTTTCCCGAAGACAATAGGTAAGATTTTCCGCCTTCCTAAAGGGGGGTGGGCTCTGATTTTATAGCCACAAGCTCGCAGAGTAGAGGCCATGGGGTGTGAGCTCGTAAAAGGTTCCTAATGGATTTATGAATTATTTGTGTGCTCTGGGATATTTTATTGTTTCCAAACCAGACGTGCGAAACGATGATGCTGGGTAACGGGATTAAGTTCAAAACATGTAAAAGCAATAAATTTCCGTTCAAAAGAGCGCGTACACATGGCGCTGCAGGTGAAACCTGTTTGCGTCGCTTAACTGAGGTTAAAATGGTTCGTGGCATTCACAGTTAAATAGCGGTAAATTTTCATCATTGGCGGGAAAAGAAGCCTAAATAGCTGTCTGACCCTGAATCGTTGGAAAATATAAATCAGTGATAAATGGCATACGCAAGGGAAGCGTTCAGCACCCCAAACAATTTGTTCATCAATCAAATGCGAAAGATTGCGAACTTTTGGCGTGTGTACCACACTTGTATAAAAGTTCAATTCACTGCGCAGGAGAAAGATATGTTTTGTAAATGATTTAAATGTTTTCTTAAGACTGCTAAGGTGCTGGTGCAATTTTAATGGTGTGAAAATATTTTGTTTAAATTTTCTATTTCGTGTACATCGTTCAAAGTCTGAATTTTTAAATTTTCTATTTCGTGTAAATCGTTCAAAGTCTGAATTTTAACGCCCGCAAATAATAATACCAGCAGCACCCCAAATAAGTGCATTTTTTAAAATTGTGTATCAGTGGCGACGTTGCCGTCCAGGGTTTCAACTGCCCTTCCACTTCACGGTATTTCACCAGCCAACATTCATTTATGTAGGAATCTTGATATTTGTTCCACAGTCACTAAACACGTATGCGAAGCTTATTAACTTTATTTTTGAATATTGAAGGGAAACATTTTTTAAAAGCACTGATCATGACGGACGATTACCTGCACGCTTTCAACTAGAAACCAAATATGCGAACGTTTCAATAATTTGGGTTTCAGTCTCTGGAGATTGGCTTTTCGTGTTCAAATTTTTGTTCCGAACGAACAAGCGATCTTAATGTGACTGGTATCACTTTGACATTCCCCCTGCGAATGCATGTCACCGAAATTGACGCGACGATTAGTGGAAGTACATAATTTACAGAGGTGTGTGCCAAAGGGGATGTGGTTGCTCGTTTTCAGTTCCAATGATTGACATTCTTCAATCTGTCCGAGTGACATTAAGGGTGAGACTAAGACTTGAATAACTAAATAAAAACTCATTGTCTCGAAAGCAATCATATTCAAATTAACTGCGGGTGACAAAGTTGCAACCTGACAGAACAAATATAATCTCTCTAGTGAGCTGCAGTTTTGTTAGAGCCTTTTAAATCTATATTACATACGTGGAAAAGAGGGAAGTGATGTAAACAGAACTCGTTTACTTTCGACAAAGAAAACGAATGTTCAATTGATTTCGAAGCAAGCAAGGCTTGTTCGGTTTGTGGGGTTGCCTTTTAATTTCGGGATTAGAAAACAAAATCAAATATTAGTTATCGAAAATAGCTTTATTGTTATTCAAAATATTCCCCATTAAAATCTATATACTTTTATATGCGTTTGAAGCAATTGTCGAAGCACTTTTGTCACTCTGAGTGAGGTATCTCCAAGACATGAATTCTGAACGCATCAACCGCTTCTTCGGGTGTCGAAAAACTTTGACCTCTTATTTTATTTTTTAAGTACGGGAATAAAAAGAAGAACAAGAAGAAGTGGATGACTCATAAAATCGATGTTTTCAGTGCTCAAAAATGAAGTTGATTGAGCCGGTATGTGAGAGCTCGCATTGTCGTGGTAAAGAGTGATCCGTCTTCAGCGTTTGGTTTTCCTGATTTCTTGGAAGACAACTGGCAAACAAATTCAGTTGACTGTTCTGCATTGTTCTAGTGGTACGGTTGCGACATGTCCAGTTTTTCCGAAAAAACAGGCGACAATTTGCTTGGAAGCGCTTCGTGCGCGAGCAACTTTTGTTGGATTTGGATCAATTTGAAACACCCATACAGTCGACTGCTGTTTATTTCAAGGCTCATACGCGTAAATCCACGATTCATCACCTCTCACGATGTCATAGACGTATTTTGAAGCACCGCGATCATATTTTTGGAGCATTTCTTTCGACCAATCGACAAGAGCCTTCTTTTGAGCGATTGACATATTGCGTGTGATCTAACGCTTACAAATTATTTTGGCGGTCAAATGTTCATGCAATATTGAATGTATGCTGGTCCCACTTATGCCTTAGGTTGTCTCAATCTCACGATAGGTCACCTGACAATCTTGCACTATCAGTTGGCGCACAGCATCAACGGTTTCTGGAACAACAACTGATTTTGGATGACCTTCACGAAATTCGTCTTGTAGTGAACTACGACCTCTGCTGAATTCACCATACCATCGATAAACACTGGTCCTTGATGGAGCTTCATCGCTAAAAATTGAATTAAGTTCACCGATGCACTGTTGTTGAGTTAATCCACGTCGAAAGTTGTAAAAAATAATCGCACGAAAATTTTCACGATTTAATTCCATTTATTGGGCGAGATGAATCTTTTAAGTTACTGTAAAAAACACAACTAGGGCTCGTATGTACGTATAATCTCAAAAATGTTAAACTTTACGATAGAGCTGGCAGTTGCCGAATTGCAAAACTAGGGTTGCCCAATCTCGAAATATAAAAGGTAACCTTCGTAAAGCACAATTTGATTAGAAAGATATAATACGAGGCATGTTCAAAAAAATTTAATTTTTCTCAATAAATATTTCTTAATTCATCAATTTCTATTTTTATAATACACATGAGCTAGAGTTTTTTTTTCAATCCTGGAAGTAGTTCTGATTTGCAATTTTTGGTATGCCCCTAAGCACTTTCAACAATTCGGTTTGTGTCTCGTCACCCATCCTTTTGTGGGTCTCTTCTATTTTGGAAACACGAAGAAGTTCAGTGATCAAATCTGACCAAAAAATTATGAACAAGTAATGACGAGTGAGATAAAAGCCATGAATTGTTTTTCCAACTCCTTTTCTCCCTTTTTTCCAACACACATACTAAAGACACAGTGGTCGCCATGGGAGTAGAGTGCGAAGCTAACACCCCGAAGGGTTTAGGTTCGATTCTCGGCTGAATACTTCGAGCTACTGACAATACTCAAAGAGTAATAACTGTCTAAGAAAGCTTCTTAAATTTCCGTTTCTTCTACTCGTGAGAGAACAGTAGCGCGCACAACACGAGTTGTTGATGAGTAAGCTCGGTCCTGGTCCGTAAAGAATTCCGCCTCGTCTTCAATTTCAATGCTCATTTGCAATGACATTCCAGCTGTCAGCTCTTTGGACAAAGCAAATCCGTTAGCTGCACACCTTGCAGCTCAACACTTCCAGATTGCGCTCTGTCCGCGCCTGTACCCGAGAACGTAAACTTTTCCATGGGACAAGTCCATTTTCGCACTCGTACAGTTGCAAGAGTACTTAAAGAGCTAAGTGTGCACAAATCCACTGGCACGGATGGTATCCCCCCCCCCCCCAATCTTCTGAATAGGTGTTCTTCTTCGCTGGCAAAACCACTGCGTAAGCTTTTCCGTTTGTCCTACTCTTTAAGGCTCTTTAGGAGTAAGTGAAAAACAACATCTTTCCAGCCCGTCCCTAAAAAAAGCAAACCATCTTCACCTACCTCCTACCGACCCATATAACTTAAGTCCCTACTTTCCAAGGTCATGGAAGCGCTGATAAATCGTCAGCTTATGAAATATCTTGAAACTCGGAAGCTTCTTAATAACCGGCAATACGGCTTCCGCAGCAACAGGTCCACTGGTCATATGATGGCTTATCTCAACGAAAAATGGAACCCATCTTTGAACAATTTAGGAGGAAGCAAGATCGTTGCACTTGATATTTCAAAAGCATTTGACAGAGGTGGCATCAGGCTGTGCTTTGGCGTGCTTTTGGCGTCGATGAGTCTCTTTTTCAACGGATTGAAATTACCTTTCAAACCATTCAATACAAGCTGTATTGGATGGGTTCAAGCCTGATATTCACCAGTGTTCTCCAGGGCTCCGGTTTGTCTCCGACACTCTTCCTCATTTTTATAAATGTCTGTCACTTCTAAACCAATCTACTCCTTCGCTGATGACAGTACCCTCAGCTTTTCATATTCGTTCCTCGGCTCTCGTCCCTCCTCTTCGGCCATTGACTTGGAACGCTAAGGTATGTTAAGCTCATTAAATTCCGATCTTGACAGCATAATCGATTGGGGTAAAGAGAATAAAGTGGAATTGAATGCTTCCAAAACTCAGTGCTGTCTACTGTCACTCAAGCGTTCTCAAAACAACCTGTCGTTATCTATGAATGGCTACTGCATTGTTGAAACTGAACGACTTTCCATCCTCGGTATGTGTATCAACTCAACACAAAGTTGGAACGATCACATATTCGAGATCGCCAAAAATGCAGCGAAATTTCTAGGTTTCTTTAAGCGATGCAAGAAATATTTCACTCCTTCTGACCAGGCCACAATATGTAAGGCCCATATCCTTGACACAATTGATGTTGAAACGTCAAATCACCCACACAGTTTACCTTCCTTATCCCTTCGCAATACCTCCTTTGCCATAGAAGACAACGTTTTAGACGCTTGCAGCCAAAGTTTTATCAAACTTCGTCTAAAACAGCAGAGGGTTTTGAAGGGATCGACGATAGACGATAGACGATAGACGATAAATGTATTTCTACCCCTCAATTTATTTCTTGTAACTTTTTAAACGTTGACAACGTCACAAAGGTTAATTTATTTTCCCTACAACGTAACATTCGAGTGCCTATAGTTGCCTCATTGTACTGAGCATTTATTTGCATGAGAGGGCGTGACTTTTGTGCAAACACTAACTGTGTCAGTCAGCTTAAGACTATATGTGTGCAATATGACATCGTCCCTACAGAGAAGCCTCAACTCAACTGAACTTAACAGAAGACAAGGCCTTTACTGTAAGTGTCAATCAGTCTACAGCAGTGACACCATTCATCAAATACCTGATGTTTCTAACCGTTAGTTCCTTCTTCCTACATCTAAATTAACTCATCCTATTTGCACGGCTGCTTTTAACCTAGTCGCAGTTCGAAAATGAATTGGTAACGCGTCTCAAATCTCCTCACTCGGAGAGGACTTCTCAAAAATTCCACAATTCGTTGATTTCTTGTTTGTGAAAGATATATCTATCTTATATAATGTTATTCTTCCATTTTATTGCCTTAACGTTTATCCTCGTGCAAGTCACACAGAAATAAATCACGTCTAATAGAAACCACCACTGAGTGCTCAGTACGCCCTTAGTCTAAAAAAAAAACTTGATATCATATCGTACTCCATAAAAATATAAGAAGTTTTGAAAGTAAAATAAAAAACTCCAATGAAAACGGTACATTCTTCTAAAAGTAGAGTGTGAAACTCAGACGCCCAAGGTTCGATTCCAAAACACCCCGCAACATTCGCGGCTCCATCACTTTCGAGCTGCTGGTTACACTCAAAGAGTAATAACTGTCTAAGAAAATACTTCTCAAACTTCGCCGTTCGGAGTCAAACATTGTAGGTCCCTTGTGAGAAAACAGTAGCGCGCACAACACGAGAAGTTGATAAGCAATCTAGGCCCAATTTAATGTTTCTAAAACTCAATGCTGTCTACTGTCAGCCAAGCGTTCTCAAAATAACCAGCATTATCCATGAATAGGTTCTGCGTTGTTGAAACTGAACGACTTTCCATCCTCGGTATGTGTATCAACTCAACACTAAGTTGGATCGATCAAATATTCGAGATTGCCAAAAATGTAGACATTTCGAGTCTAGGTTTCTTAAAGCGATGCAAGAAATATTTCACCCCCTGTGACCTGGTAACAATATATAAGGCGTACATCCGCCCAAAGCTTGAGTACAACGCCCCTATCTGGTCTGGTGATCCTAAGACCGCTCCGCACCTACTTCACAGAATCCAACTTATTAGTGATAATAATGCTGCGAAGTCAATCGACTCGCTTAAACATCGACGATATGTTGCCTCTTTATCTAAAAAATGCTCTAACAAGTTAGCCAGCTGCATTCCTTCAATTCAAGAATTCACCAGCAATACCCTTCTCATGGAATGGTCACCCGTTCACTCTTAAGCCCATCTTCTGACGTACAGTAAAGCTAAGAGACTAGTTCTTCAGACGCACCACACAAATATGGAATGCTCTTCCCAGCCCAATTTGTCCCCCGCATTACAATCCACAGGCATTTAAAACCAATGTGCATCGGTGCCTCCTTTCCCTTTCTTCCTCTATACCTTCGGCCCGTGCTGTGACTTAATTCCAATCACTTAAGGTTGTAAACAATCCCGTTAGTGCGCGCCAATTATAACAAAAAAAAAATATTAGAGAAATTGCATATCCGACCCTTAGGTATCTAAAGCCTTGGAAAATTGTTTTGAATTCCGTTGATTTTCTTTTTTGCCGCACTCTTCAATCATCTGATCTCATCAAGCGGTTAAGATCGTGTGAAGAAAAATTTTTAACGCATGCAGATCGTGATGCGACTCTTAGAGCTTAGATCAGGGAAAAAGAGCTACCATATCATCGATTTTGCAGGCATGCAATTGGGCTCACAGACATTCATATTACTACTCAATGTAAAGCAAATTTGCATTTATTGCAGCCATGCATTTGAAATACAACCAATAAGCCTTTTAGCTTTAGAGAAGGAGTGTGCAAAGAAGATAAAACACAGGAGCTGTGAAAGATTTTGCGAAACTATGACTTCCATTGACCTGTGTCATTGGCTTTCACAAATGGAATCAAATCAAATCATTTCACTTTCTTCCCCTCTATTTCCTTTGTTACAGATAACACGTCCCATCCTTTCTGGCTCCCAGTTTTACTGTCTCTAGCACAAATAATAATTTGTTCACATCGTGCGTCTTGCTCCCATTTGCATTTAAATCAATTCATTTCTCTCCTTCTTTGATGCTTTCCATTGTATGTCCACAATCGAAGTTCTAACAACTGGAATTTCTTTCTATTCAATAGGTTCCGGCAAGTCTGTACCTGGTTCGTGAATCAGAAGTGGTTCGACAACGTCGTCCTGCTGTTCATCGCACTCAACTGTATAACCCTGGCAATGGAAAGACCGAATATACCTCCGTACAGCACAGAAAGATTGTTCCTGGCCACGGCCAATTACGTGTTCACAGTAGTATTCACCGTGGAAATGTTCATTAAGGTAAAACCCCACCAAGGTGTGGACTCTTGTAGCTCAGTGTGGCCCGGGGCGCGGTGGACGAGTGTTGTTCTTACGTACGTGCGCACAGGCGTGTGTCCACAGATAAAGAATCGACAAATCTCCACAGGAGCATCTCACACAGAGACGCAGTCATCCGGCTGGGACTATGGTCAGCTCGGCAGGATACCACGTTGATTGGATTTTTATGTTTGCTCCCTAATGCCGGGGACCACTTGAATGTCGAAACAACACTGACCCTACTCGCCGCCACGCTGGGCACATGCAGCAACAGTTCCCATTTCAGCAGCAATTGGTCGTCCGCTGGACACACAAAGACACTTGTCGCTCGCACTCATGGTTATCCCTTATCTGTCCTTAACAGGTGGTCGCCACCGGCATGTTCTATGGACCGGATGCATACTTCACATCTGGATGGAACATTATGGATGGATCTCTCGTTACAATATCAATAATTGATTTGCTAATGTCATTGATAAGTGAATCGAGTCCAAGGATATTTGGGATTTTAAGGGTAAGTTGGGGCCGAGACGGGTCGATCGTCGTGGGTGGCGTGGATAATGAGGGTAACATGTCTCAAGCAGATGCAGGCGACTTAGCGGTTAACCTTTAGTGGGTGTAACTCATGCGTGTATTCAATTGACATCGGACTCTTGGCTCGGTGATAAGGGATCAGTGATGACGAAGTTGTCTAATTAGAGCATGTAGGATTAAATTGAGGGCTTTAGTGGAGTGTATTAATGCAACGGACGTCTGATTAGGGCTACTTGGCCACTTGTTCGGAAGCGAATGTTAATGAGGATTACTGCTAATTGAATAAGGGCTTTCATTCAAGCTATATGTTGGAACTGGAAAAAAATTAATTGGATTCACGTAGCCAAGGTTCATCGGAATCGTATTCCGAACTGTTTCACTCAATTAAGTTTACTCCGAATGAATGTGACTGCATAAGCATTGATTTGTGATTAACTCACGGAGTTGTTTTAATTGAATGCGATTCCTATTTTAGGTAATCATGTAAATTCCATGGAAGGTCAGCGAAGACAAAATAACGTTGAAGTTGGTGTCGACAGGTTTTTTCAGAATATTGGCGTAAGAGATACTGCCCTCGTTGATATAAAAATGCGCCAAATGTAACACATTGAGCAATACGTTCTATTCAATTTGTGTGGACGTGGGAAACATAATCTTTGTTGGCACCAAGAGAAGAGATTGGTTTTTCCAAATCTTATTTAGGCAATTTGTTGAATGTTTTTGTTATTTTTAATGAATATTATAGACCTGTGATTTAACACATCACTCAATAAGTTCCGGCACTAACCATTAAAAACACATTTTCTGGACAAAATTCAATTTTTTCATCAAAATAGTTTCCTTCAAGAGTGATACAATCAGTTTCGGCGATAACCTCCTCATTCGAGCCAATTTTTTTTCAGGCGAGCATCTTTTTGAAGTTTGAAAAGAGGTAGAAGTTGCTGGGACCCAGATCTAGAGAATGTAGTGAAGCGGAACCAATTCAAAGCCCAATTTGTGCAATTTGGCCACGGTAGCCAACGACTTGTAGCACGGAGCATTCTTGTTGGCGGAAGAGTATTTTTTTCTTCTTCATATGAGACCGACTTTTTACAATTTCTTCCGTCAAATGCACCAATAATGCCATGTAGTATTCAGTGTTGTTCCTTTTGCCTTTCTCAAGAATATGAATTAAATTCTGCGCGCATCCCAAAATACGGATGTCATAACCTTGCCAGCCAATTTTTGCGTTTTTGGACGCTTTACCGTCACCGGCTGTTGTCCACTCCGTTGATTGCCAATTTGACTCTGAAGTGTAATGGTGGATTCATCTTACATCCGTTGTGACATACTGATGGAGAAAGTCCTGCTTATTCTGGCGAATGAGCTCCAGAGAGCTCTCAGAATCATCGGTGCGTTGTTGTTTTTGGTCCATTGTGAGCAAACGAATATCGAAAACAGCTTTTTCATGGACAAGTGTTCATTCAAAATAGTGTACACTCTGTCTACGGGTATCTTTAAGATGTCAGCTATCTTACGCAATTTCACTTTGCGTTTTTCCAAAATGATTTTGTGTACTTTTTTGGCGTTTTCATGTGTAGCCACTTCAATTGGCCTTCCAGAGCGTTCAGTTTGACCACGTTTAAAGTCAGCATACAACTGACAAACAGATGTTTTTGATGGAGCAGAGTCCCTGTAACACTTTCTAAGCCATTGCTGAGCTTACACTGTTTTTTTCCATCACAAAGCAGAGTTTAATCAACAAACAAAATTCTCTTTTTGTATTGTTTTAAAAATTGCAAAAGTAGCGCCATTTACTGTCGTTACTTCTTCTTCTTGTGGTGCTACAGTCCTGACTGGACCTGGTCCTCAACCAACATGCCTCTCCAGCCAGCATGATCTTTCGCCAGCTGTCTCCAGTTGCGCACTCCAAGTTGGTTGAGATCCTTCTCCAATTGTGTGAGCCACCTTAGTCTAGGTCGTCCCCTGTTGCGTTGTCCCAATGGCACGGATTCAAAGACTTTTCGGGCCGGAGCAATGGTGTCCATACGCTCTACATGGCCTAGCCATCTTAAGCGTTGTATCCGTAGACGCTTGACCAGGCTCATGTCGCTGTGCAGCCCATAGAGTGTGCCGTTCAATCTTCTCCTCCAAATGCCATCCACGCAAACAGGACCAAAAATCGCACGCAAAACTTTTCTCTCGAAAAGACTAAGGCCTTCCTCATCCGCCTTTGCTAACGTCCAAGATTCCGCGCCATAAAGTAGGACGGGGATGATCAAGCTGTTATGTAAGCGAGCTTAGTCCTTCGAGAGAGGGCTTTATTACTCAATTGCCTCTTGAGCCCAAACAGCCATTCGCAAGAGTGATTCTGCGTTTGATTTCGGAATTGATGTTGTTGTCCCTGAAGCACTATTACTTGTAACCTAAAAATCAGGTAGTCATGGAAATTTGACAGATATCATTCGAATGTTTGTACTTCCTAAAAAAATATATGGATTTGTGCTAGTGGCGCCTCCTATGTGTCAGTCCCGAATATGTGTTAATATGTTGTATTTGCAAAAAGAACACTATCCTGTAATCGTTCATATGCCCTCGTCGTTGTAACAATCACTTCAAGAGCAACGGACCAGTTGCCTTTGTAATCGTTAGGACCTGAGCCTCACAAGAACATGTTTTCCCACCCTGCATGATCTTTTTCCAGTTGCTACAGGAACACACCAAGTTGAGTTGATTTCATCTCCACTTGCGTGTTTTATTTCAATGAAGAACTTTATACTTTGCTTTGTTCCATTCATTAAAACTCAAGAGGTCTTCAAGCAGGATGTGTTTTGTTAACTCTACTTCTTCTCTGTACGGTTACATAAAAAAAAATATGAAAATATGTACACAGATGCTCCTCACAACACTTACAATTGTTCGACAAAAATTCTTGCATAGGTTCTATCTGCGTGCGTGCTGCGTGTACTATGAAGAGATCAAAAGCCTCTAATAAGCTTTCAGAAATATTAGTTCCAGAAGCAAAGCGAAAGAAGGATCTACTGTTTCCAGGCTGAAATCAATAACGACGATGGGGACTGGTACTGATGTTATTGTTTGGTTTAACGAAGCTAACACCACCTTTAAGAGTTTCCTCCCAATATTGATGTTTGGACCATTGGACCAAATGGTTGATGTTAATCCTTCATTCCTGCTGAACAGGGTATGAACCAAGTCTACCTAATAGGATGCACATTTAAGAGGAAAAAACTAAGAAATCCATATTTCAACAAAGACTCAAATTGATCATTTTGACTTTTATTTGTTCATTATTGACTTAACTAAAAGGACCCTTCTTCACACGTGAATAAAAATAATTAATTCACAAAAGGCCGCAGGCATAGAAGGGAGAGGCTAGCAGTGCACATTGTTTTAATTGCATGGCGATTGTGGTAGGAGGAAAAAGTTAACCCGAAAAAAGCATTCATTATGTATGTGATGCCGCTAAAGAATGAATCCCTAAAATTAACAAAACACGGCTTAAGGAAGGTTATATAAGGAAGTCCAAATAGACGAGTTTGGCAGAAAAGTTAAGCCGCAGAAGTGACATTGTACAGCTCGCCTGCTTGAAATCGTCTAATTGGTTATGAGTGTCAACTTGCGTTTCTTGAGTCATTTCTAGAATCTGCCATATTATGAAGATTTGATTAATGAATGAACGATGAAACATCTAAAACCATTGGTCAGCAACATAATATGTCTTTATCAGTGCGGTTTCAGTCTGGAGAAAGCCAGTATTAACCAAATCTTCATACTGCGGCAGATTCTGGAAAGGACTCAAGAAACGCAAGTTGACACCCATAACCAATTAGATTTCAACCACGCTTATGACAGTGTGCATAGAGGCGAGCTGAACAATGTCATTTCTGAGTATTAACATTTCTGCCAAACTCGTTAATCAATATACGGAAGTTGGTAATTTGTTGGGGATGTCCTTTTTATGAATGAATGATCATTATTCTGTCTATCTTGCAGATGAATTGAGGAATAGGCTTTTACTGCTCTTCTCCAGCGGCCTTTAAAAACTTTGCAGACCGTCTCTTTATACCAGAATTTTTTTTCCACCCTTGTTCTTATTTCACTATCTTAACAGAGTCTATGTCGTTGGGACGAAACTCTAGGCTATTCGCCTGCATTGTGTGAATAAAAGAAAAAAACATGGGTAGCCAGTAGTAGCCGCGGTGGCGTAGTAGTTGGAGTGCGACATTCAGACGCCGAAGGTCCAGGTTAGATTCCCGACAAAACACATGGAATTTTTCACGGCACCACCTCTTTCGAACTGTTGACAACACTCAAAAAATATTAACTGTCTAAGTAAAAGCTTCTCAAACTTCGCCGTTCGGAGACGCAAAAAAAACTGTAGGTCTCTTCTACTCGTGAGAGAACAGAAGCGCGCACAACACGAGTAGTTGATGATCCCCCTGTGGACTGTAGCACCAATCAATTATTATTATCATTATTAATTTTTATTAGCTCCTCGTCGAGGTGAATTAACAGAGGCTTTATTGAAGTAAACAACTTGCTAACGTTCTTATAAAAAAAAACAGTAACGAATCGTTTTTTGGTACCATAAATATATGGCGCAATATTTTTTATATATCAACCACTAGCCCACACAAAAGCTAATGGCATATTATGCAGGTACACTGGAGCATAAAATTTACGAAGAGTGAATTTAAAATTTAATCATCACTCATCACTGTTTGGAGCGAATTTTAAATTAAATTTGCCTATTGGATCACAATGACTCTCGGCGATATTTTTGACCTCATCACTATTTTACGGTCCGCTCTAGTGCCTCTTGAGCCCGAAGGAACAGCGATTGTTAAGAGTTATTCCGCGCTTCATTTCGGTACCGCTTTCTTCAACACTGCCTGCAACTTTCGTTGGGACAGAGAGTCAACATTACTGGAGACAACCTCGGCGTATGTTATCCGTGGTAGGATGTGGCCGATACCAGTTTTCGCCTTACATCTATTGGTGTAGAACAAAAGCACACCCTTAAATTACATAAACAACCATATATAGGCCGAATAACCCCTTTAATGTGGTCATGTACTGGCAATTCACTGTTAATAGTAAATAGTAAGCTGGTGGCCGTATTTACTATTTCGAGTTTATCGTCAGAAAGTACAATATTCGGCAATAAGAAAAAGGATAAAACCGAATTTGAAATACAAATTAGCCGATATTTCTTCGGGTTCAGTTAAAAAACCGTTTTTGAGCACCACATACGAAAATTTGAGAGCTCTTGATTCATTAATAATAATAATAATTGTTGGCGCTGCAGTCCAAAGGGGGACCAGGGCTTGCTCATCAACTACTCGTGTTGTACGCGATACTGTTCTCTCACGAGTAGAAGGGACCTACAAACTGTAGGTCCGACTCCGAACGGCGAAATGTGAGAAGCTTTCTTAGACAGTTATTACTCTTTGAGTGTTGTCAGCAACTCGAAGGAGGTGGTGCCGTGAAAAATCGAAAAATTGGTGTTGAGCTGGGAGTCGAACCTAGACCCTTCGGCGTGTGAGCGTCGCACTCTACCCACCACGCCAAGGCGACCACGCTATCTTGATTCATAAGCGCTTTAATAATTTTGTATAAATTCTTATTGCTTTACTTTGCTTTGCTATCATGACTAATCACCACGCCGCGTGTACCGTTATCAGTACACGATGCAAAAATTCCTCTAAACATCACTAAATAACATAAAACAATCATAACGAGAATTAAAATTTAGAGAAAGAAATTTAATTTGAAAAAACACGTTGGCGTAGAAATGAAGCTAAGCGTGTACTGTTTTCGGTACACGCGGCAGGGAACGTGTTAAATCTATTTAATTGATTAAATCACATGAACATCAAATAATTTTAAATTAGCTTTCTACAATAAAACATACAAACAACCATCTCGTAACAACAAATTTCGAAACTAAAATATTAGAATTTGGCATTACTTTTTCTGCTGTTTCCACACAGCGTGCGTATTTTTTTCGCGGGTATATGGTTTGCAAACAGATCAATGTGAGCTAAGAATTTAGAGAGTAGAAGGTTAAATTAGCAGAAAAATATACTCTTCTTCAATTCCCATTTTTGGATACGATATTTGAGATGGTATTTCGTTGAATATAAAAACAAAATCCAATTCCCAATTTAAGGCTCAAATCAAATTAAGCAAACAATCGCTCATTTAGCATGCTTCGAATGTAAAAGAGACATTTCAAGAATGCAACCTTCCATCCAAAAGTTTTAGGGAACCTTCTAAAGAATTCGTTAAATAATAACATTTTTCATTTTAGGTGTTTCGACTACTTCGGTCCCTTCGGCCCTTGCGTGTGATAAATCGGGCCCCGGGCTTGAAATTAGTCGTGCAAACGCTCTTATCGTCCCTCCGCCCAATCGGCAATATCGTCCTTATCTGTTGTACATTCTTCATCATATTCGGGATCCTTGGCGTCCAGCTGTTCAAGGGCACCTTCTTCTACTGTGAGGGCGAAAACATCAAAAACGTACGCAACAAGACCGACTGCCTGGCGATCGTGGGCAATGCATGGATCAATCGAAAATACAATTTTGACGATCTGGGCAAGGCGCTGATGTCGCTCTTCGTTCTATCATCACGTGACGGTTGGGTGAACATTATGTACACCGGTCTTGATGCGGTCGGTGTCGATCAGCAGCCAATCGTCAATTACAATGAATGGCGGCTGCTGTACTTCATCGCGTTTATTCTGCTCGTCGGATTTTTTGTCCTAAACATGTTCGTCGGTGTGGTTGTTGAAAATTTCCATCGCTGTCGCGAGGAACAGGAAAAGGAGGAAAAGATCCGACGTGCTGCAAAGCGTGCTCTTCAGATGGAGAAAAAACGCCGACGCATGCATGAACCGCCCTATTACACGAACTACTCACCCACCCGCATGTTCGTTCACAATGTGGTGACTTCGAAGTACTTTGACCTCGCAATAGCGGCTGTCATCGGCCTAAACGTTGTCACCATGGCCATGGAGTACTACATGATGCCAGTGCCTTTGGAGTACGCCCTGAAGATCTTCAATTACTTCTTCACCGCGGTCTTCATATTGGAGGCCGTCATGAAGCTCGTCGCCCTCGGCGTGCGCCTCTATATGAAGGACAAGTGGAACCAACTGGACGTCGGCATCGTTCTGCTTTCTATCGTCGGAATAGTCCTGGAGGAGCTCGAAACCAACATCATACCGATCAACCCGACCATCATCCGTGTAATGCGGGTGCTGCGCATCGCCCGCGTGCTCAAGCTGCTCAAAATGGCAAAGGGCATCCGAGCTCTGCTGGACACCGTTATGCAAGCCCTGCCGCAGGTCGGCAACTTAGGGCTCCTCTTCTTCCTGTTGTTCTTCATATTTGCTGCACTAGGCGTCGAACTCTTCGGCCGGCTGGAGTGCTCCGATGAGATACCTTGTCAGGGCCTTGGGGAACATGCTCATTTCGCCAATTTCGGGATGGCTTTCCTTACATTGTTTCGCGTAGCGACAGGCGATAACTGGAACGGCATCATGAAAGATACCCTGCGAGATAACTGTGATGACGCAGCGGATTGCGTTCGCAATTGCTGCGTCAGCTCAGTGATAGCTCCGATATTTTTTGTGATATTCGTTTTGATGGCGCAATTCGTGCTTGTAAATGTCGTCGTGGCTGTACTGATGAAACACCTCGAGGAGAGCCACAAACAGATGGAAGACGAAATGGACATGGATGTGGAGCTCGAACGAGAACTGGTACGTGAGCAGGAGTTCGAGGAGGAACAAGCCCTGTGTATGCAGCTTCAATCAGAGACCCAGCCCACGAAGAGGCCACTTGAGAAGGTATCATCGTTGCCCTCAAACTTCACCTACAGTACACCGTCACTGGACAAAAAGTTCACCAACACCGGACGACGCCAAACCATTCAGTATTTCAATCAGTCCGGCATGGGCCTTACCGAGTTGGGCAATTTGACAGTGCAATCGCTTGCTATGCTCGGCGAGAAAAATAGCATATCCGAGGAAGTAGCTGAAGAGAATTCATTCAATGACGTAGACGAGGCGAGTAAGATAATGGTGGCAAACTTGCAAGTTCCACCACTGATGGGGCGGCGTATGGGACGTCGAAGTAGCGCCGCCTTTCACAGGAAACGAGGTATTCTCACCAAGGAGCGGTCACTGGATGAGCAGGTAAGTTGCCTATTTTTTTGGTTTTTATTTGACTAAACGGTCATCTGCGGTTTTGTTCACTTTAGACTTTTCAGCCTTGGGTGATGTATTTCTAGGCATTCGGGTAAATATGAATGCCCACTTAATTCTGTGTTCCTTCCCTTCGTGATGGCCTATGGTTTGATTCCGGACACCTCTTCTGTGTCTCCGAAATTGCTTAGAAACCAAACCTGTTTACAACATATTTCTAAGAGATTCCCAATTCAATGTATCGGAAAGTAACCGCCTTTAAACCACCTTACAAGTGCGGTGTCCTCCCTCTTTCATTTGAAAATTTGTCTGTTATTCAAATCCATCTCGTCTTCGTTGTGTACACCCTTTACCACTTGCTTCTTCTTATTTTGTAAGCTAATGTAATTTTGAAATTTCCTGTTCACAGGCAATTCGGCGTCGCACGTTTGAATCGAAACAAATGAGCTGTGACAGCCTCCCCTGGGGCGGTGTTGCATCGGACAGCCGTACGATATTCGAGAGTCTCGAAAGTGATACCAGCCCGCCCTCGACCTCACAGCAACCGTTCGACATTCGAAGTGTCCGTAGCGAAGATTGCACTGCCAAACATATAGACATAAGTCCCACTGTTCGCCCAGCAACAACCGTGCCTGCAGACAAGGTGCAAACACCAACAACCATCACCCAGCTGATCCCGAAGGAGATCACACAAATCAAAACCGAACGAAAGACTCCATCCACATTCGGCCGGTCCATCTCATCGGACCAGGGCTGCTTGGGTCGCGGTAGTGGCGGTGCACTTCTCTCTGTGCCAAGATCAATGCCGCCGCGCAGCCGTTCTGGCAGTACAAAGCAACTCTTCAAGCAACAAGCACTCGACGAGGATCCTGACATGGATGAGAGTTCACTCCTGCTGCCGGCCACTACCAAGGCCCAACACCACGGTTGCACCGAACGCTCGGCAACCATTGACATCGCCGAGGGCCTGAGCAAGTCCGATTCAGCGGAAATCCTGCGCATCATCTCCGAGAGACGCCGCATGGACAAGAACGACAATAGCGGCAACGAGGACTCCGACTACAATGAACTACTACTCGTCAAGTCACCGCTGTCCTCAGCGGACACTTGAGCCGACACGCCAACAGCATTGTAAATTAATTCTAACTCTAAGTAACTATTTTCTAATTGCAAACAAGGTTTTCATTGCAATCTCTAGAACAACACAACAAGTAATTAATTAGAAGAAAAAACTCTGTGATTAGGTTATGTGTGTATAGCAAACAATTGAGTAGAGTTAAAGTTCTTTCCCCTAGTCACCCTCCTCATCCCGCTCCACTCTTTCCACTTTTACTAACAAACAAAACCTCTCACAAGCAGCAACAAATGAAACTTAAAGTAAGCCAACTATAAACTAGACAACTTATAAACAATGGAATTTAAAAAATTGAAATCTAAACGAGGATCAAAAACATATACTAATAACAACGTATACATACACATAAATATATAAATTTATACTGGACATAAAAATTAGTGAAGATAATATTAAATTTAAACAAAAGAAAATATTTTATAAAAATGACAATCTAGTAGAAGCCTTTTTCTAAGTAGTGTACGACATAAAACAAGAAACTCCCAAACACTTGACCTGGAAGTTAAAGTATTATTTTGATTTAATTAATTTGTTTGTTTAGTTGTTCTGTTTGAATTTGTTTTCGTTTTTGTTGAAATTGTTAATTTATGTTACTGCGGTGCTCAATAAAAAAAATTATTTTATGAATTGCACAACTTTTCGTTTGTTTTTATTTTTGGGTTGACATTTTATTTGAATGCATTGTTTTGTTGCACCCTATTGCATCCATCGACAAGATTTCTGCACTTGTTACAAAAAATGTTTCATCTTGGTATGTGAAAATAAAGAGTTTTCGAATTCTGTACCGGGTTTCAGCTCAAGGTATCGGACCATGTCTGTCAAATGCTAATCAAACTAAATTAAACTTGTCCATTCCAAAACTTAGTTTCTGATCTAAGTGTACTCTATGTTGGAGTATTTCTATTTTGCATTAACATGTGAATATAAAAAAATATGTTTCAACTGTCAAAGGACCAGCGAAATTGGACCGATTGTGTAAAAAATATAAGGTGTGCTTTTTAATTAATTGCCATCTCCTTAAGTTTTGATACTATTCCGTTACCGTTCAACAAGTTTTTAAGCTGCTATCGCGATTATGCATTTTGCACAGGGATAGGAGAAGAAGGAGTTGCACAGCTTCTAAGCTGATCGACCAGTCGATATTCCCTTGACAGTGCATGAACTTCACGATGATTTACGAATTGTTCTTTGATGTAGGCTTATTTTTGAAGGTTATAGACGAACATTATGCTTCTTTTTCTTGTGGTGCTAAGGTCCGGGTGAACCTGGCGCTCAACCAACATGCCTCTTCAGCCAACACGATCTTTCGCTAGCTGCCACTCCAAGTTGATTGTGATCCTTTTCCACTAATGTGCGCCACCTTAGCCTAAGCCGTCCTTAGTTACTTTGTCCCAATGGCTCAGATTCGCTGACTTTTCAGACCGAAGCAGTGGTGTCCATGCTCTACATGACCTAGCCGTCTTAAGCGTTGTATCCGAAGACACTTGACCAGGCTCATGTCGCTGTACAGCCCATAGAATTCGTCGTTAAATCTTTTCCTCCAGATACCATCAACGCAAACAGGACCAAAAATCGCACGCAAAACTTTTCTTTTAAAAAAGACTAAGGGTTTCTTCATCCGCTTTTAGTAACGTCCAATAAAGTAGGACCGGGATGATTAGGCTGTTATATGAAGCGAGTTTAGTCCTTCGAGAGAGGGCTTTATTACTTAATTGCCTCTTAAACGCGAAGAAATAGCGATTGGTAAGATTGATTTTATGCTTGATTTCCTAACTAATGTTGTTTTTCCTATTTGCCGTGGAAACAAGGGAGTGACTATTTTTAAGTTTCTACTGCTTAGTGAGACGTTTTGCCCGAGACGTCTATATTGTGCATCCTTTCTTGACGATAGCAGGTACTTCGTTTTCCCCTTATTAACCAGATCCATTTTAGCCGCTATTGCGCCAGCAAACGACAACACATGCGGACACGGACTCAGGCCGTTGAACTTCGCGTCGGGGCGGAACCGCTTTGTAGCTAGCACGCGGTTCCCACACCTAAACATTCACAAAGGATCCTGGAGATCCCCTAATCATTCAACCATCAATCAGATTGATCACGTTGCGATCGACGTCAGGCACTGCTCCAGTATTCTCAATGTCCGAACCTTCTGAAGTGCAAACATCGACTCGGATCATCACCAAGGCTCGCTGTCCTCGTCCAATCACGTTAATGTCGCCAGCGTAAGCAAGCAATCGAGATGACTTTTAGAAGATCGGACCTCTGGTGTTGCATTGTGAGTTACGGAAAATCTTCTCAAGAATAATGTTAAGGAAGTCACATGGCAGTGCCGCGCCTTGTTTGGAACCTTTTTTGACATTGTAATTTCGGTGAGTTCGTTACCCAGCTTAACGAAGCAGCGAACGAACGCATTCGAAAGCGAATGGACGAACCATATGGTATAAAAAACGCTGTCAAATGAAATCCTTAGGTGGAAGACGAGTAATCTGAAAGTCCCTTTCCTCGTCCGCTATTAGTTTCTGATTCTTCTCAGTGAATGGAAATACATTGAAAAGTGACTTCTCACAGAAAGTTTGATTAAACTGGAGCAAGAGCACTTTAAACTTTTAATACCGCGTTCTGTCAATGTTCAGTGTCGCCCTTAAGTCTTTAGGAAGCCTCTTTCATTGATGTTGTATAGTACAAGGACTGCTTTCGTCTTGGTTTTGTAACAGGCCGTATTCAGTATGCCTTCTCGTTGCTAAATACATGGCTGGCAGTCTGGAAAGTGCAGTTTCTCCCGGAACAAAGACCTAGTAATAATTGGCCTTCATTGTTTCCTCTCAGATTCCTTTGCAAAGAAAGACACATGATTTTGTGATTGTTCACTTTTCCATTACTACTTCGAAACTAAAGATAAGATAACCTTAGTTCAAAGTTTTGCTAAAGTATGTACAAAATCCACAAGTTATAGAAGAGGGAAGAGGTAAATTCATTCTTATGCCTTCATTACTTATTGTACCTTCCACTTTGCAAAGAAAATAGTATTCGAAAACAAATGTTTGAATCTTAGCTCAAGTTCTCCTAGACATTTAGTCTATTACTTTAGAGTGTATTTAATTCCAAAACTTCACTAAATGAAGTTTGAAATTCGATTACCACGCTTGGTAAATTAACGCCCACCTTAAGAAAGTAGATTGCCTATCACGTTGAATCCTTGTCAGCGTAAAAGTGCAGTATAGCACCTTTAAGTTTAGCAAGAGTCTGACTTTATTCTTTTCCTTGCATCGCATGTTTCTTTCTGCTTCAATAATTTTCACCTCCCATGTGTAGAAAAAAAATTATTTCAACTACTATGTACTTAAAATTGTCTATACGAATGTATTTAAACGTCAACTGTCAGCCGAAATGCCAAAATATATTTAGAATTCAAAGCTAGAATTATAAACGTTAGAATAAACTAATACAAAAATACCTAAAACAAACAGTAACAACTAAAAGCAATTAACTCTCAAAACAGAAAAAGAAAATAAAAACTTATATAACAGTAACTCTTAGGACGTGTATTTGAAAATTAGAAGCAAATAAGATTACCTAACACTAGAACCTAAGGTTTTAGGACGTATTTTTGTATTTACTCACCACCTACCTGGTAAGATGTGAAATAAAAATTTAAAAAGGTTATGAAATTGAAAATAAAAATTAAATCTTTGCGAATATAACCGAAAACAATTCTATTATGATGTAGTTTAGGAAAACAATGAAAAACAATTGTGTGTAGCAGTTAAAGTTCATAACACTCACTCATTTAACAATGTAATGTTTTAGGAGAAATCTAGAATATTGTGTAAATTAGAAGTACATATATATTGACGTGTGTATTATTTATATTTTCAAAAGAATACCAAGAAAAAACAAACAATTTTCGAGACAACTTTTGCCTTTTTACAAGAACAACAACAAAACAAGAAAAAAGAAATAAGAAATTGAAAAAATAAGTATATTGTAATATAGTTAAAAGAGAATACATTTATTATTAGATAACATTTGTAGATTAACTGTCAACGAATTTTTTCATCAAAACAAAACAAAAGAGAACATTGAACATGAAATCAAAAATATTATATCACATGAAAAATCGATTGAAAATGCCTGTCAAACTTAAGAAACAAATTAAAATACAAATTCAACTGTCAATTGTCTAGAAAAAGAAATTGTTAACAAAACAAATATTTTATACTTCTAACGTCATTTAAACTAAACTTAAGGCAGCTGAGTGTATTCGAGTTGTGATGTGATTCCATGTGGGGGGTGCTCCATTCCGTTTCCCTTTTTTTTTATAAATTTTTATTGAGTGAAGCCTCTTCAAAGCTGGAAACCATTTGTACAGTATTGTGTATTCAATTTATTGATATGACTTCCACGCTTCTTAAAAGTTTGCGTTGTGTAATAATTAATATTTGTCAAATTTTCTTATTTAATTGATGATTCTTTTGATCCTGTTGATCCAGTACAGAAACACTGCAGACCCGCACTCTATTCCATTTGTAAACCTAAACTGCTTCAATTGCTTATTATCGTTACACTCTCTAGTACAACAGATTGTAAACAATTACAAAACTGTGTTTAAACGGTAACAAACGATGGATTTCTTTGAATGAAAATAAATTTTTAAGTTACGTAAGATCATGATTGTGGCCGCCGTGGCGTAGTGGGTAGAGTGCAACAACCATACGCCAAAAGTCCCAGGTTCGATTCCCAGACTGAACACCTCGAATTTTTCACGGCATTATCTGTTTTGAGTTGGTGACAACACTCAAAGATTATTCACTGTCCATCACAATAGTTCTCAAACATCTCCATTCCGAGTCGGCAAAAAACTGTAGCGCCATTTTACTCGTGGGATAACAGTATCGCGCACATCACGAATAGTTGGTGAGAAACCTTAATGCTTTTCCTCTTGTGATGTGTTGCACCATTCAATCTATATATACATAAGAAAGTCAATGCTTATTATATTTGGAATCAAAATAGTCAACAACTTCGAGCCTTACAAGAAAAAGTGCAAATTTGGTCTATCTCTGCACTTATCTCGAGTTTTGAACTTTAAAGGAGTTTGAACCTGCCGTTGTATATAATGTAAGTGCGTCTTCTCACAACCTGCAATTTCCAATTCAATTCCTGTACCGGATACTTTCAGTTTTTGAACACACCTCCTATTTTCAAAATCAGACTTAAGGAATAATTTTCTCAAATTTTGACATTCGGAATCGACAAAAAATTGTGGGCTCTCTTTATTTATAAGGGTTTACGTAAGGCATGAGTAGTTGCGGAAGAAACTACGCCTTTTGGAATCTTACCCCAACTTCTTTCATAACTTGATTGCCTGTACAATACCAGCATTCATATATTTCCTTTCCAAAAACGACCAAAACCTAATTCCCTACTATCGCTTAAGCCAGGAAAAACACGTGATATCTCAGCCTCAAAGGTCGAAATATATTGGATATTCGCGGTTTTTCTTTTCACAGTTAATTGCCACAAAAACTAAGTTTGATGTGAGTTGACATTACAACACACCTACAATTGAGATTTCCACGGCGTCACGAAATTGCATTAGGTGTGTACTTTCTGTACTAAATTCTGAAGTCTGTCATATGTTAAGGAGTAGGGTTAATCTCTCTCAGAAAAGGGCAAAGTACGGGAAAGCATCAAAACCAAGTATGTCATTAAGAAATGTCAAATTCACTTTTTAGATACAACGAATGGGCAGGGAGAGAAAATATTTTACTCTCTCGAGAGAACGCTCATTTGAAGTAAAACCCATTTTTTTGGTATACGGGAACAGACATTGTGTTGTTTTGTGTTGTCCTTTGTCTCTACATATTTTATTCATCGACAACGTTGTCCGATATTTTGTTTCCACGAAGCAATAATTTGTTCAGGGTGAACTTATTTTCATATTAGTTACTTTCTAGCTGTTGATTATCTTGAATTTAAGCTTGTATGAAAATATTCTGAATCAGATTCAACTAAACCTAAATCTAAATCCAAACTAATTGAGACGATCATTACAATCCTAGCATACGATCTCTCCTTAAATTGGGCTAAAAATTGTATCTGGTATCTTACTTATAATGTTCTGTTCTGTCCTGAATTTGCTTTTGCTTGTTGTTTTACTGCTACTCTACACGGTACTGATCAGACCACCTATCGAAACAATTGGCGCTCGGAATTAGAAAGAGTAGTGATTTTTGTCAGTGGCCGCCGTGGCATAGTGGGTAGAGTGCGACGCTCACACGCCGAAGGGTCAAGGTTTGATTTCCGGCTGAACACCTCGAATTCTTCACGGCATCACCTCATTCGAGCTGCTGACAACACTCAAAGAGTAATAACTGTCTAAGAAAGCTTCTCAAACTTCGCCGTTCGGAGTCGGCAAAAAACGGTAGGTTCCTTTTACTCGTGAGAGAACAGTAGCGCGCACAACACGAGTAGTTGATGAGCAAGCTAGGCCCTGGTCCCCCTGTTGACTGTCGCGCCAACAGTTGTTATTATTATTAGTGATTTTTGTCATTTTGTTGTCCTAACATCAATTCAAATTACTTTTATGGCTTGATTGATCCGTGATCCGTCAGCTTACGACATAACATTATGGACTGAATCATCACTTTTAGTTGAATTAGTGAATCATCGAATTCAGCCTGAGGTTTTACTGCCACTTCCCTCAGCACCTCACATAAAGTGGAATCACTTCACATTCCTTAACAGCGCCACCCTTCCCAGCATCCCACTCCTATTGTAGATAGGCAACTCTTAACAAAAGTAATCCCCATCTAATTTTGTTAGAGTTTTTGTCCCAAAAATTAAAAAACTAAAAAACAAGTTAACAAAATCAAAAGCAATCGCTATACATATTTGTACATTAAGTTGATTTCCCGAAATTCGCCGAAGAAAATTCTATTTTACACAAACAGAAAAAAAATCAACAAACAATCCTTTCGTGCCTTTTTCAAGATTTTCTTTACAACTAGAAAGAACACAAATCTCTGCTACTTCCTGAGTTTCCCAAATCTACGCTTTTTTTCTGTGTAAAGTGAAATTGTCTTCTGCGTAATATGTATAAAATAATAAGTTCTTGTTGATTAATGATTAAGAACAACACAAGAGAAGGAGAAGCAAAGGAAACTTGATTAAAAAAAACTTTATGAATAATTAGCAACTAAATGAATTAATTTAATTCCTAAATTAAAGTTTCAGAGCAGAGAAAGAAAGCTCTCTCTAAACGAGAGCATGAGAATCATTTAAATTAATAAGAAAAAACAAATGATTAAATAACTTAAACAAAAACCATGTTGTGAAGACATTTGTAAGAACTCAACAGAAACAAAATCAAATTGCTTTGATGATATAAATAAACACAAATTGAAGATTAATTAAATATACATAATGTTGAATTGTTAAATTTTTAGCAATGCTATATTATACTTGATTGAAATTGAATTATTAAATTAAATAGAGTTTCGTGTTAGCATTTAATTGAATATAAAATGAAAAAATTGAAAAAAAAATAAAAATATATATGAAAAGAGAAACAAAACAAAACTAACTGAAAACCAATAAAAGTTGACGGAAATGTTCAAAAGGAAAAATACAATAATACTAGTGTTTTATTTACAACAATGAAGCAGGTTCACGAGGGATGTGATTGGTGTATTTTTTATTAATCGTTGAAGTTAGATGTTTGTTTAATACTTGCAATGCATGTTGTCAGTCAATATTCCGGGAACAATTTTTGCTGTAAAGTTGTTTCTCTCATCGCATGGAAGTGAAAGTTCGTTAATCAACATGAACCCTCACCACAAATAACGAAAAAGGATTCCAACTGACATCCGGTTAAGCTTTTACTCGAACAGCAACTAAAACCTAATCGGCTACAAAGGTAACACACCTTTCTCTAGTCATCAATTCATCTATAAATATCCCCAATTTCGGTTGTGGATAAGGGTAGATCAAATCGTGAAAGTCGAAAATGAAAACTAAAATATTGCATGGCCTTGTGCAGGTCTGAGTCTACGATGAGAAGAACTTAAGCCCTATACAGAAATATTAATACTTACATCGACAGTCTAACTCATAAACAGAAGAAGAACTAGCCTGCTCAACATAGGACTAATAATAATTGTTGGCGCTACAGTCCAAAGGGGGACCAGGGCCTAGCTCGCTCATCAACTACTCGTGTTGTGCGCGCTACTGTTCTCTCACGAGTAGAAGGGACCTACAGTTTTTTGCCGACTCCGAACTCTTTGAGTTCGTTATTACTCTTTGAGTGTTGTCAGCAGCTCGAGAAAGGTGGTGCTGTGAAAAATTCGAAAAATTCGTGTTGAGCAGTGAATCGAACCTAGACCCTTCGGCGTGTGAGCGTCGCACTCTACCCACTATGCCACGGCGACCACTGAACATAGGACTACTGGAGTTAAAATCACATGAAAATCTAAATTAATTTCACCAAGCAGGCACTTTTTATTTTATTTTCAATTTTCTTATTGTTAGTCTTATGTTTAGTTGTTTGTGTAGTGTAATTTAAATAGCCCACTGTATGGTATATGTTTGAACGTAAGGAAACATTTTGCATTCCAGTGTAAGTGGACAGAAAATAAATTTATGGGTTGATTTTTATGGAAACTGATGCCGTACTCAATTCTCAAAACCGGACGATACTGGAAAAATGTAAAATCAGTATCAGTAGTATTTTTAAGTTTTGACTTATCGTGACTCGTATACTTCAAACTTCAAAACATCCAAAACGATGACCCCCCAAACTAGTCCAAATATAAATATGTGTCAAATATAAACCTCCCTTCCACCTTTTTGTCTTTTGAATTTTCCGGCTATGTACAAAGCGCTACTGGCAATACTATACATCATTTTAAAGGTCTTAACATAACCTACAAAACGACGTTATGCATGTTTAGTTTGTATATTGCGTTCAACAGTTATAGACGTGTAAACATTGAGTTCAATAACGCCGAAATTAATTATCACTTCGAACCGAGAGGATTCAGAGCTGGTGAAAACGATACTATGGATAAGCCAGCCGGCGGAAAACCTGTGACGACGAATACCTATCGAATCATGAAAATCGTCGAGTTTGACCGGCATGTAGCATCTCGTGACATCACCCAGGAGATGGGAGTTAGTCACAAAACCATTTTAACCCATCTGCAAAAGGCTGGATACAAAAAAAGCTTGATGTTAAGGTGCAGCATGATTTGACTCAAAGAAACCTTCTGGATCGAATAAACTGGCCTGCCAAATAACCATAGTCTGCTATATGCTGCTGAAACGGAACGAACTCGACCAATTTTTGAAGCGGATGGTGACTGGCGACGAAAAATGGAGGCCATACGACAATATCAAACGAAAACTGTCTTTATCACATCCACCATATAGCACGGACATAGTGCCAAGTTATTACCATCTGTTCCTGTCCATGGCGAACGCCC
This sequence comes from Eristalinus aeneus, assembly GCA_955652365.1. Taxonomy (NCBI): domain Eukaryota; kingdom Metazoa; phylum Arthropoda; class Insecta; order Diptera; family Syrphidae; genus Eristalinus; species Eristalinus aeneus. Next base: position 79,481,692 of record OY019132.1, read on the forward strand.
TTGGTGGTGTGAAGTTGAACTTAAAAGCGGCTTGTGAAAAGTGGCTGTCCGAGTTCTTCGCAAATAAGGAGGGGGCTTCTACTAGGGGGTTGTTATGAAGTTGCCGTCTAGAGGACCGGCTTATTTAGATTATCGAACAATACGGCGCATATTTGAGCTAAATCCGATCATTGTTACACTTTTTATGAAGCATTGAATGAAGAGCAAAAAAGCGGAAGGGAGATACTTCTTTTATTAGGTCTGTTCCAATTTATTTGTGTACAGAAATTCGTAGTTGAGTAGTTTGGGTAAAAATCTCTCTTGCAGAGACTAACTCTACCGAAACTCGTGAAACGACTTTTCGTAGAAATTTGTAAACAGCTATCAGATACATGAAATGTCAAAGATTTTTTTATTTTCGATTTGACAGCCATCTGCTGACCACAGATTTTTCTTCGGCAGCAATTCGTAGGGAAAGGAAATGTTTTGCTCTCCGATGAGCTCTCTCTTCTACGAAAAAATCAGCTAATGGAACACCTTCGGGCAAATTCGTAGACATTCGTAGTAACTCAGAGCAATTGGAACGAACCTATTACTGCGATTGAAAAACCACAAAAATAAGTGTCGTGTAATAGTTTTAAATTTCCAGGATGCGTAGTACAGAAAATTCGAAAGTAGATGAACTGTTGCAAACCCCCCAAATAATAGCTGTTCGAGTACTTTTTGTACTAAATTCTGAAGGCTGTCATGTGTTAAGGAGTAGGGGTATATCTTTCTCAGAAATATACAATGTACGGGAACGCATCAAAAGCAAATGTGTAAAGTATGCATTAAGAAATGTGAAATTCACTTTTTAAACACAGAAAACAAAAAACAACGACAGAATTTGAGACACATACACAGATATAATGGGTCAATGCTCACTTATCTCTGTACCTACCCACAAAAAACTTCTTGTGTTAAAATGAACAGGGTCGAGAAATATTTTACTCTCTAAAAGAGTGCTCATTTGACATAAAACCCATTTTTTTGGTGTAAGGGTACGTGACCATACCTAATATAAACTCCCGTCTTTTGTAAACTTCTGGATTCTTTCGGAAAGCTTGATTCACTGATTGCTTGGGTTGATAATTGATCTACTGTAACAGAAGCAGTTGAGGGCCAATATGAAACAATTATAAAAGTGAAACGTCTTTTCGCTGAATTAAATGCAAACGGCTATCAGATATATGAAATAGCACTTTTCACTTTGACTTTAAAATTCGTAGGGAGGGAAAACATTTTGCTCTCTCTTCTACGAAAAAAGCAACTAATGGAACGCCTTTTGTCAATTTTTCGGTGAATTTCGTAGACATTTGTAGCAATTTAGAGACCTAATAGAAAATTGACTTTTCTTGGGGTAAAGTCCATTTGGAAGAAAAACTCAATGTAAACTAAAATCGTGCAATGAATTGTGGCCTCGGAGAAGTTACCTCTTATTGCGGGTGCTTCACTTAATTGATAAATTTCCATTAGAGTATTGACCAAAAGGCGATCTTCAAAGTTTTTCCAAGGGCGTGTTATTGCCACCGAAACGGACACTCAACAGCTTGGCGAAGACAGTATATCATTACTGCTTTCGAATCGTTGAAACCACTCCCTACAGACTCGGCATATATTTCTTCTAGCAATCGATCAGCTTCAGCTGCACTTTTTTTCCAATTAAAAAGAAAATCAAAACTTTCCAAGACGGTATATCCACTCCCTACAGACTCGACATATATATTTTCTAACAATCGATCAGGTTCAGCTGCATTTTTTTTTTTTTTTTTTTTTTCAATTAAAAAGTAGATCAAAACTTTCCACGAATTCTCTTTATTTAAGATAAATCCGTATATATTCGAACAGGATAAACAAAGAATGCACTGGATTTGCATTAATGTTCCTAAAATGGAACAAAAACACAAAGTGAGCATAGAATTCAGTCGCGCAGTGTAACTGTTACTGACTTTTAAACTGTCAATTCTTGTTGTGTCATTTGTACTACATTTTTAATGTTGATTTTAATTTTGGATAAAATCGTTCTTAATGGCTGAAATACCGAGTATTAGATATAGAGGGAAAAACAATATTTTAGAATTAGCCAAGAATCTCGATGCATTTAAGAAAGTTCCTGAAAAGTACACAGAAACTACGGAAATCGGTGGAACACGTACGTTTGACGTATACACCAAGCCGGTCACTCATTCAATTGTTCTTTAAGGCATAAGCGAAAACATTTCTCTTGCTCAAATAATTTAATTATTATTTATTAATTAATTATACTCCGGCCATGAACGTTTGTCGGAAAAAGAAGGTGACATGTTCTCAAAAATTATCTTATTAACTATGCTACTTTTATTTCAGTGTCCCTCTTAAGTCGACTACTAGTAATTTACTTGATTTACAAAGAAGTTTCCTACTACCACGATGCAAACCCGGTATTCAAATTCAGACCCGACCTCGATATGGACGACAAAGTTCAATTTCACGTAGATATAACAGTGGCAATGCCATGCACTTGTAAGTCTAAATAGCTCGTAATAATCCTTCACTAACAATTTATAATCTAGCTCTGTCCGGAGTTGACCTAATGGATGAAACCCAACAAGACGTGTTCTCCTATGGAACCTTGCAGCGAGAAGACACTTGGTGGAAAATGAGTGAAGAAGAAAAGAACAACTTCGAAATGACACAGATGATGAACATTTATCTGCGCGAGGAGTATCATTCAATAGCTGATATTCTCTTCAAAGACATACTCAAAAGCACAGATGTGAGTGATGCACCTATCACACCAAGGCAGCCAACGGGGAAGGAACAGTATGACGCATGTAGACTACATGGAACGCTTGGAATCAATAAGGTTGAAGTCGTAAAACGTTATAGAAAGTTCCGACTTTTAAGTTATGTTCCATTTGTAGGTGGCAGGTGTTTTAAATATCGTGGGAGGCAGCAGTCGCATAGTGGAACTTGTAGACGACCATTGGGTTATCGAATTCAAAAGAGTCGCACTGAATTTCACCCACCGCATAAACCGTCTCAGCTTTGGGAGCTATTCCCGACGCATTGTTCAGCCTCTTGAAGGCGACGAGAGAATAATCGAAGAGGAATCCACAACTGCTCAGTACTTCATCAAAATTGTGCCAACCGAAATTCATAATACATTCTCAACTGTCAACACCTATCAGTACTCTGTCACGGAAAACATTCGAAAACTTGGTAAATTTGAATAGAAGAAGCGTCTTTGAAAGAAATTTTAATACAGTTCTTTCTTCCAGATTCTGGGAAAAATTCATATGGGTCGCCCGGAATTTACTTTAAATACGACTGGTCTGCTTTGAAGGTTATTGTAAAAAGCGACAGAGACAATGTGGTCCAATTTGCAGTGCGACTCTGCTCAATCATTGCGGGAATCATCATCATTTCTGGTAAGCAAACGATATTTGACGTTCTAGTGCTATTTTAATAATCTTTATTTTCGTAGGAATCATAAATTCGATCCTTGTTGGCATTCAGAGAACAATTTTGCGGACAATGGCCCCTCAGATATTTCCCAAAGTTGATCGACAACCTCTTTTGACAGAAATTCCTCAACAAGTAGCTGTAGAGAATGAATTAATCATCAACGCAAATCGAATGGCATCAAATGTTTTGCCGGTTATGGCCGTTCCACAATACATTCCATCCAATTTACAATCTGACAAAAGCAATAAACAGATTTAGAAAATAAACGACATACCGAATCTTCCAATTTAATGTCACTTTAAGTTTTAAAAAGACTTTTGTAATCATTGCATTTAATATATATTTATTTTGTTTTCTACAAGTTTGTTCATATAGGACGCCTGAAGAGAATTATTAACAACAGAGGTTTTAAGGTTCGTTCCGGCAAATTATTGAAATTCTTCTCCCCTTTATTACTGGCGCACCCTTGAATGCTGAGTTCTCATTCGAAAGAATTTCGTGCGTAAAGTTATACCTCGCCGAATGGCTGCAAAGAAATGAAATAGAAAATGCCAGCCAAACAAACAGCCACTTACCTCATAATGTACAATGACCTTCGATTGAGAAGGATGTCAGCATAGAAGTTCCCCTCCAGCTGAGTGACAGGTTGATTTCGGTATTCGTCGTCATTTTGATTGCTTTCCGCATTCCCTTGCATATACTTTTTTTCGTCTGTCCTCACCAACCTCATCACCGCGTTAGAAAGCAAGCTAACGCCAGATATTGTGGTGCCACAGTACTTTTAACAGAGAACATATTGAATGAATGAAGAATTGGAACAGCAATGATCTCCTCACTCGTGTGCTATCAACATGTGGTTTAATCACTCCTTTATCAGCCAAGTCTAGCACGTGAACATACTGCATGATCTCTCCTTCAAAGGCCGTAGCACGAATCCTTTCGATAACCTCCCGATTGTGTGGATACCAATTCTTGCGTTCAGTTTCACGAAAACCATGAATGGCCTAGAAAACAAAAACACTGTCATAACAAACAAAGTTTTGTAAGATTCGCTCACATCATCCCAATGATCGAATTCATAACGTAGTCGCTTCATATAGGGTTCAATCTCCTCGAAAAGTTTTGTTTCCTCCTCAGGAGTGATGAAGTCGGGAATAATACGCATGTCACGAATGAAATCGGATTGCTCCTTTTCAGGCCAGGAACCATGAAATTCAATAAACTGAACATCTGAAGGGACACAACTTTACATGGGCTCTCAGAACAACTTTGGTAATGATTACGTTTTGCAGTGTCCTCGATTTTATTTGCAGCTGTGCTGAATTTCTTTTTTGGCATCGGGCATTGACAAGTGTTGCATAGTTGCGAAGCAGTTCTTTTTATTTGCTGCGAGTTCCTCAAAATGCGAAGGACACTCATTTTCTTTTTAAACCCGGATTGATCACAGTTCCTTAACCTGTTTTATATTTGATAACAAATTGACGTTTGAAGTTTGTCCACAACTGACGTTAGTTAAACAGGCATGTCAGGTGAAAGCGTTCCACAATGTTTTTGTTTATGGAGTTGCGCAATATAATAAATGGGACATTTCTTTCACAATTTGAATTTTGACGGAGGTTCCACTAAAAGCTCGATTTTAACCGTTGATTATCGTATTTGCAAACATTTGTAAATACTAAAGATGAATATCTAGTATATTTTTAGAAAACAAACTTTTGATTTGTTTACCTTCCACATAGTCCGCCGCTCTTTCGGACTGTTGAATAGTCGAGAGTGAAAAAGATAAAGATATCAAACAAAATGACGGTCTAATCCAGTAATAAAATAAATATTGGACATAACCTCAATATCAAAATACATTCAAAATAATATACTGAAGTAATATACTTTATTACCGTTAGTATAATATAACAGATAAACATTTAAATACACATATAACATACGTACTCTCGAAATAGCCTTTTACAAGAACATAGCTTACCATATACTTAAGGTTTAACTTCTGCTTCCCCTGCAACGCCAATTGCAAAGTGTGTTTTGACTAAACGCGACATGCAAAATGCATAACGGTGTCTTGAAAAACGAAACGCATTTTAGCTACAGCGGAACCAACCTACTTAAGATTCGGAAGGGGAAATGAAATATTGCCAAAGTTCAAAGTTGTAAGATACTGCAGGAGTTGCTGTAGATACATATCACAATTATAAAAAAGTCCAAAGAAGAGTGTAAATCTGTTCAGTTGGATTTGTAAGGAAAGAACGAGAAAGAGACCAAAGAGAAGATAAAGGGATAACCATCCTATACACGCGCCCACACACACACAGCACATGTTGTGTGGCATCGTTGTCGATCAGTAGCAATCTCCAATTTGTAGCCAAGCCAATAGCATAGTTAACGCCGGTTGTAGAAATACTAATTTTCAAAGATCGGTATTGATACTAATTTGGGTTGGAGGCTCCGAGCGGCCGTCGGCTACAGCACGAATAATTTCGAGCAGCAGATCCCGACTGAGACCCGTCATTTTTGGAAGGCGGGCAACTGTGCCGAATTCCCTTACTATTAACCGAAGGGCGTATTCTTTGATGTCGACTATTTTGGTGTAATCGGCTGCCTCTAGGGTTTGCAACACGTTCTCGTAGGTGATGTTGTGCTGCACTGAGTATTTGCAGAATGCAAGTAATCGACTGTTGGAGAGACCATAGAAGCAGGGGGCCTGAAATAAGTAAAGCGCGTCTTGTGGGGGCAATTTAGTTTCTCCATAGTAGATGTAACGCAGCAGGGAGTTGAACGATTCCAAGGAGGGTGAGACATCACCTATTTGTATCTGTAATTGAATAGAGTGCAACGTGCAGGATTTTCTGATACAAAGTAGAAAACTTACATTCACAGTGTTGTCTGGAGGCATAAACGAGCGGAACATGCCTTGGAAGTAAGAACAACGAGCAGATAGAATCGATTTGTGCGCCGGAATAACTTGTCCGTCCAAGACAAGGTTTATATCACAAAAATCCTTTCCGCAGGACTCGAGGAAAACGGCCATGTCACTTTCCAATGTAGTGCCTAGAAATATCATTAAAAGATCCGCCACGCTTTGCTAAGCTTTCCCACATACCAACATTCTTCTCAAGGTTAGCATCGGGATTCGTTTTGCTCGGATTCAGCCGTCTTCGAATGATCTCTACGAGTAGGGGTTTATCTAAATCGCTGAACTCACTTGACATCACCACATCGGTAAAGTTTTCGTCCTTAACGATGAACTGCATGCAGTGATCCTTAATAATTTGAATCCTAAATAGACGGGATAATTTTAAGAAAGTGGTCTTCTCAGAACTTTGTGTCTCAACTCACTTGTGCTTGTCAGCATTGTAAAGTGCCTCCAAAACATTTTGTTTCGATGTCTTAAAGTCCAGATACTGAATACAGCCCTGGGCCAATCTAGGCATGAGAAACTGCCCAGCCAGCTGGTAGATATCCGTTATCAGAATGACAATATTCTTGCTGTACGAGTCCTTCAGATCAATGCGGTCTGTATAGATGTAATTCAAGATGATTTCGAATGCCTCAGGGGGTGCATTTAAGAGGCGTACTTCCAGCAAGGGTCTATCATTGAACGGCACATCAGCAGTTCCGATTAGCTTTTGCAGATTCGCGTTGCTTGCACCGCGGGCGGCCAGTATTTTTGTTCGCAAAAATTTCGATCGCGCTGCAACGAATGCAATGTGCGCCTGAATTTTTATCGCTTCGGGACCCACAATGAATTGAATGTCACAGAATTGCTTCTCGTTGAAAAACTTCCCAAAATCATCACGCAGGGTACACTTGGGGTAGCTAGAGAACTGGAATCGGTATGTATCACCACGTCGAACGCTGTTGTCGACTGTTCCGCCAAAGATGTACATCGCATCACCGATAACAGCTGAAGCATGAAATACACGGCCTGAGGGTACGTCGGAATTTTGTTCGGGTGCTACGACAGACCAAACCTGCGAGTCCAAGTCATAGCAGTGGAGGTCATTGGGTAGTGTCGAATCGGCTGACCCGCCAAAGACATAGAGGAAACGATCGTGGTGAACCATTGTGTGCCCATAACGTCGGGACGGTGGTGAGGATGCACCACGTAGCACGTGTTCGTTGGATATTCGTCGCCAGCTATGGAGATACATGTTATCAGATCGGTCTTAAATGTAAGTACAGTGCTTTTGGACTTACGTTTTCGTTTTAAAATGAAACTCAAAGAGCGAATTGGTGATCTGTAAACCGCTCTGCCCCGAGAACACATACATGCAATCTCTTGCCACCGCCACCGGGAAGTTGCAGCAAGTCGGTGGCCTGTCACCATTCTGCTCTATCTCTTCCCATTGATGGTTTTCACCCTACAAACATTTGGAATTAGAATTGCACTCTACTTTTCCGTTCTTGATCCACTTACAGTCAAGTTCAGGGTCCACATATCATTTAGCCTCGCATTGCCATCGTAGCCAGCGTATATCCACATCTTGTGGTCGTACACAGCTGCCCCGTGGGCTGATCGTGGAACGGGCATTCTAGAAAAAAAGAACACAGCTCTTCGTAGACTTGAAACATCAAACTCAATAATCTCTTGATAACAACCTGCCAGAGAACTTCCACTCCACCCACATGGCAGACTGAAACTTGTACTCAAACAAGTCGTTTTTATTCGTCAGATTCGAGTTCGAATGAATGTCTCCAGTGTATCCACCGAAAATAAACATCGAGCTCCCATAGACCACGGCTGAGTGATGATATCTGGGCGCAGGGGCAGTGCCGGTAACGCAGGCTCTTCCCCAAGATTTGTCCTTTACACCGAAGCGTATCAGGTCATTCAGCATTGTCTTGCCATTATCGCCACCAAATACAAACATTGCGTCCTTGTACGCAACCACTGTATGCTTACTTCGTCTGCAAAATGCAAAGAATTGAAACACAGGTATCATAGGTAATTTATCGTGCTCACTTTGCCCCAACGAATTCGGCACAATCCAGCATTTTAGTCCACTGATGCGTTGCGGTGTATGAAGAGAAGTCCACGCTGAGTGCATTGCAGCTGAAACTTCCAGGCGATACGGACTTTTGTCCCTTAATCGAATTCGAACTGGAGTGAGACATTTTCCGTGAACAAGCTCCCTTACGACCCTTGCGACTACCAGACTTTTCACAACTACCAGTGAATGAGCATCCGCTGCAGCTAGCGCTCACTCCACCACCAGCGCTACCGCCGCCACCACTACCGCCAATACTGTTATTACAGCCAGCTCCGCCTCCACTGTCCTCAGTGGGATCGGACTCACTGCCTAGAATCGCTTTCAACATCAAAGCATTACATGTATGGAATCTCCTCCGTTGACTGCTAATTGTTTCGCCGGCAGCACCGCTCAACTGGCTTGGTAGTGATTTCAATAGTCTTCCAACTGGATTTTCCAATGCTGGTGGATTATGATAGTTACTAACGTTGTTATCGTCTTCTTCGTCTTCGTCTTCTTCGAACTCACTACATACGCCTACGCACAGTGACCAAATGCGGATAAAATAATGAAAAGATTCGATGGCGATGAATGAATTTAATGCACTTATAGTTTTAGCAACTACTTGATCGAGTTTTGGGACGTATTTTCATTGCGAAACTTTAAAGCGTTTTATGTGTGCAATTATAATTTGTATTCGAAGACCTATTTCCTCGACAGAAAAAATATCTTTTGAAAGATGATGTGAAAATTCTTACAAAACAACAACAAAGGGAGCAGGCGTTTTGGCAGTTCTGTAATTGACAGGAGGTATTTTACAATTCTATCAGAGACTCTTAAACTGCTATATGAAATGTCTTGTGTTATCATAGTTTCTATTTACCACAGTCATAATAAAAAACTTTTATACGAGCTGTAGAAAGCATATAAGTCCCAGTTAAAAAATCTAGTTGAGATCGAAATTCGTCAATGAAAATCATTATTGGTACAGCAAATTTACAAAGCGAAACTTTTGTTATTGCAGTCCAACACAATTGTCACATTGTTTTTCCCATTTAGTATTACGTTCTTTGAAGAACGAATCGCGGCCCAACAAATACCGAATCTTCAGTACCAATAATACAGAAAAAGAGAAAACTTGATGTTGTTTTGAATCATGTTACCAATTATTCATACTCATTATAAAGTTTAAGGGCATCTGAAAGTTGTTCCTATTGCACTGCCAGCCTAATGTCATTCAAGTTTCATTACGTTTGACATTTGTGTGATGCTGTCATGTGAGAAAAATTTTTCACACTCCATATTTGAGGATAATTTTTTTTAATTTGCCGGAAAAGCAATATTATTATATTCATTAAAAATATAAAAAGTTCAACAATTGTTTAATTCTGGTTTAAAGCATTCAGTTTAAAATATAATAAAGTACATCGCCAATGAAATGAACTAATCAGAAATATGTCAAACAAATGGCAAAATCGCAATGAAATCGGTGGCATTCTACGCAAAGGCAATCAAGCCTCCACAAATCCTGAAGCTAGAGTGGTGGATTTACTTGTATTCGGATATGCATGCAAAATATTTCGCGACGATGCGAAAGCTCGTGAAATTGACCAAGGAAAACACCTAATACCGTGGATGGGCGACGCCAATCTAAAGATTGACAGGTTAATATTTTATTTTAAGATTACTAAGGAAAAAAAGTATGAAACTGATTTTTTTTCTTTAGAACAACTTTTTAAAAACTCCCTATGTGTAGATTTTTATTTACTTATACGTTCTTTTGTTATTATTTTGAAAATGCATGCTAGAATGCATGTTACTGAATTTGAAATACAAACAAAATGTGTGCTTTCTATATGTCGATTGGAGATGAGGCTGTTTATGTATAGCAAATCGAGATGTGTCTGCAAGTCTGCAAGTAGCTTCTTTGGCGGGATGAGAATAAAACGGCGCAAATGTACAAATTGTGAAATTTGTGAAGTGTTCAGTAAGCCTAGAAATGAGTTTTGTTTTGATTTTGGGCGTGCTATCGTGACCGACTCCAAATTGTGAGTCGCAGCATAAGGGTCTTATGATGAATTCAAATAACAGGAAATAAAACGATCCAGGGGGTATTTTGCGCGTTAAATAGTCACTGATGTGGGTCTTTGGCATGTGTGATTATCCTTATCGCTCAACATCCGACAATTAACCTTGGGCGACCTTCTTCTTAGTCTATCGATAGATTTGATGTTCGTGTTGGTCATGTGTACGGGATTTATATGATAAGAAATTTGAGTGATTCTAGTCGAGCGCATGCCACACCCCAGAAAATTGAACATGATTAATTTGGTTGCCGACAGAGGTAGAATGGTATTTTAAGAATAACGATTAACCCCTGCGCTGTGATTTGATATCTGCGTGTGTCCATGATCTTTATGTGACAGCAGCCAACACTTGAAACAGTTCCGTCGTCAAATTTGTTTCCGCTAACATTAAAAGAAACTACTTTCTGATTAGATTGAACTAATGCCTCAAGCATTATAGTCCTCAAAAGAGTGAAGATTCTCTTCTACGACTAGATGTAGATGGAATTTTGCGAATTCTTTTCACCCATCAAACTTAAATTTAGCTCTTATAGAATGCAGTTTCTAGAAATTTGAACAGAGTTTCCTGAAATATACAAGCCAAGTTGCTTACAGGAGGCATTTATAAGTGCTTGTTGGTGCAGTCAAACAGACTCTCCAACTTGATAAAAGCGCACAAAGTTCAACAGAAGTAACTCAAATAACCTACGCACGTGGGTAGATTACCATAGGCACACAAGCGATCTCAAAGTCTGCAAAGGCCATGTGAACGATGCGCTATTTTTGTTTATCTGTGGACGCGTTCGATTTGTTCGTTTTTGTTTCTGTTTTGAATTCCAAAACCAAAACAAGATAAGAGTCTGTAATAAGAAAAAAGAAGAAATGCCACAATGACGCATTCGGATGTGACAAAGAAACTTGCTCTCTTTTCCATACGTTAAACGAGCAAATGAAGTTGAAACGTTAATCTCAAAGCTGAATAATGTTTATTTTCAATAAATCACGTGTTTGGCTTAAGTAATGTTGATTGGACAAAATAAAGTGAACATATTTACTACAGTTCTTTATACCGTTTTTTTTTCTAATTTATACATTCACCTTTTGTGTTGGTTAATCTAAGTCCTAACTTACGCTGTAGCTAAAGGTTTTTCCAGCTCATGAAAAATTCCTCCATGTTAGTATTTCAGCTCGATTTCCATAATGTAATCGTAATAGTTCAAATTCGAACACTTTACACTGGAAAGGGCTCCTTTATACATGCCCGATAGTACAACAAATTTACTTCATGGACTCTATATTAACTTCTTTATTCAATGCCAATTACAGTCTGAATAGTTACGTTTGATTTTAACGTCAAAGTGTATGAGGTGCAGTTCAAATTGAAATTGCAGTCGCAAAATTTAAGAAAACTTTTCTAGACAAACCAAATTAAAAAAAATGGAAACGTAAATCTCCGTAGCAGTCAACATAGCCATGTGAACATCTCATGTTCGAAAATCTTCTTAAAAACCAAAACTATGATAAATCAATCCATATGGTAATTTTTGAGCAACCCACTTGGCATGTGGTCGTAAGTCCTGTTGGGATTGAATCGAACCTGAAAGCAGTATATGCACACAAACTGATTTATCGCTTGCATGTCTGATTAAATTCAGCATCACATGTTGAACTAGTAAGACAAGTCGTCTTCGTCATCTACGTCATTGCATCGTATTTACCTAAGAAACATCAGGGTACACTTTCCTACACTGATGATGTCATATCGTTGTATATTTGTCCTGTCAAGACACACCTGAATCGCTGGCTTATTTCATACAAAAAACAAATGTTTATTTTAAGGTACATGACACTTTCAGAGTTAGATTTATTGCACTGTTACAATTTTGCAATGTAAGAGATAATAAATGAGTGTTACCAGACGCTGAGAATGCACAAGTCACAGTCGCCCGAGTGAACTACTGCACGATTACTTCCTGGTCAGTCATTGGTCAGGGTCTAATCAGGTCTCTTGATTGATTGTTTTGTAAATATTAAAAAAATTCAATAATTTTCATCAGTGCTCGTGTTACTTTCATGATACGTTCAATTCGGTTGGTCAGAACTCATTGAGGAAGCTGACCGATAAGAATGAAATGTTTTAAAATTGTACATGATTGCAAAAAAGTCACTGTTGTAAGAACACAACATTCAATTAAATTCACACAAATAAGTAGAAACGTAACTGGGATTCAAAAACCCATTCATGTTCAGGAAATCAAAACATTTCTTACTTCTCGTTTACAGAACTTGGTGATTCTGGTATTTCACGTGCAATCAGGCATGTGTTGTATGTTTGCGAATACCCAATACCATACGATCTGTTTTCATAATCAGGCTTAAGGTCCCTTTCAACTTTTTTTGCCTCGACAGGATTCCTCTTATAATGATCCTGAATTGTTTCATGAAGTACAAAATTTTGTCGAAATGTGTGACATCTTTGTAACAAAAAGTTGCATCAATTTTTAATCCAATTAGCAGTTTTCAGTGACCATGATAAACGAAGACATAACTTATATGAAAAAAACTTGCAGTTGACACAGTGTCAGAATGCGCAGGAGTGACACTGGTGGTTGAGCTAGGAAACTAAACAATAATTTTTGATCTAGACATCTGATCTGTGCCGACAATTTTTTCAAAAAGTTTGCATCCCGAAATAGGTTTCTCACTCGCATTTTCTTACTTCCGCAATCAATGATTTTGAAATTTGAGCAATTTTTGTTACTACCAACGGACCAAGATAGTTTTTGCAATGTGTTCTTAATGCGTTCGAAGGTAACAGTTTGTTAGTTTTTGAAATACGCAGTTTTACAGTGGTCCAGGTTGTCTCGCTTCTGGTATTAAATGTACACATCAACAATATTTTCTTCAAATACGGAATCCTTCCAGAAATTAAGCATTGGATTGTTGAAAAATGATATCAATCTTATAGAAGTAAACTTTAGTCATTATCTCAAAACAAAACAAATCAAACAACGACGCTGGACTGCCTCAACAAAGCATTGACTAATGCTTCCGGTCACAAACACTTTTGAACTTAAACCTTTCAGAATGGATCACAGTTTGGGGGAAAAGAGGATGTGATTTTGAATATTCCAACAGGTTAATTAATTTCTTACACACAGGTTGTTTAACTTTCTCTCGGCTTGGTATGTATCCTTCTTATACAACATTTTTTCAATAAACTTTATTTAAACACAATTTTATATGCGTTTTTCGACACAAACCAAAAACACACGAAACGAGAAAAGAGAACTCAAACAAAAAAAGAAATAAACAACAAACTGAGATCCAGAAATGGGATATCATAACAAAAGACAAACGAAAATCGAAAAAACGCAATAAAAACCGAAAACAAACCAAAAAAAAAATAAACATTAAACATCTAAAAATTTAATGTAACTCTCTCCCGTTGCGAGTGATTCTAAAAGTTTACTTTTCGTTTACCTTCTTTTTTATGATTTGTATTATGTGGGGACACATGACACACACATGCAAATGCAAATAAACAAAATAGATATGATGTTAGAGGGGCATTATACGATCTAACCCCATATGAGCCCCCACCGGGTGGCTATGGCAATCGTTTGGATTACCTCACCTCTGATGAACAGCGTGCCGAACAGCTTTGCGAAGAGGAAAGATACCTTTATCTCTATCGCAATGAACAGGAAGAGATCTTGTATCAAGGTAAGTGTTACAAGTGCCAAACGATTAAACATTTTGCCTTAAAAAAAGAAATCAATTCAAACAAAAAAATATTCTGTACAAAGTTAAAGCGTAAAACGTTCAGACAAATACAAAGATTCTATGATTCAAGCAAGAAAACAAATTCATTATTTCCCTTAAATCACAAAATTTTGTCTCAAATTTGAATGTAACTACCGAATTAGCTGCGAAACTTTATCGCAAAGAAAACGCACATTGATCGTGCAAAATTCAAACTGAATAGGGTTTAAGATCGTTACAAGCACAGGCGAGTAAGTATGCACACAACGAAAAGGAAGTGAATGGATTTTAGGTGAAGTTGAAATAGCCAGGATTTGCCGAGAGTCGCCCTCGCCCACGCCCTCGCCCCAGGTAACTATGCCATTCAAATTCATTCATTAACGTATATTTTCAGATGCAATCAACTGATGATCAACAAACGACGACATAAGCACACGTCGCGTGCCGCAACTAAAAATCCATAGATAGGCTCTTCATCAACATAAAACAGCACCTTTTGTTTTTATTTCAAATTTATTTTCAAAATAAATAAAAATCTATGCAAATGTTTTTGCGATAAGCAAAGAGACGGAAACAAATACCGCAGAGAAACCCTAAAGCAATGCAAAACGCAAAGCAAAGCCCCTTCGTGGGCTAGCGAATCAATCAAAGCGAACAGAAAAAAATATATATTATTAACAAAATAAATTATAATCCTCCCACCCCATCCCATAGAACCCAATGCTCTATGACTATCACTCTCTCTGTCTTTCGATCTATCTCTCACTCTCTTTTTGCATTGGTCAGCCACGATTTTTGTTTTTATTTAAAAACCCACAAACATTTTATAGAGGAGGAACTCAAACGTTTGCAACAAGAGAGCGGCACCGACTCGGCATACAATCAAGTACAGTTCAACTATGACACCCCAGTGGGGCCAGATCGTGACGAAAATTCCACTGCTACAGAGTTGGGCGCCGAGAATGAGGCCGATAAGGTGTTTTGCTTACCGAAAAACTTCGAGGTGCCACCATCAACACAATTGGTAAGTGCAATCTAATCGTTCATTTGTTTGTTTAGACCTCTTTTTTTGCTTGGATTTCCAATCTCAATTTTTGAAGAATCATTCCTTTATCTCTCGGGGGCATTAAGTGGGTTATCAAATGCATAGTATTCAACTAGCGTTTGGGTTATCTGTAAACTTTATTGAAACCACTGGCATGTGTGAGCTCTTGCGACAGCATCAGGAGGATGTGTCTGCTTGAGCAAATTTGTCATGAGTATGGCTTCCCTTCATAGAGAGTTCTAGATTGGTTTTGTTTACTTTGTCGTACGTTCACAAGTTTTCTGGCTGATGTTATCTACTGTTATGTTGTGGTCCAAATGTGAGAAAGTATCAATTTTGAAAGGCGCATACGTTTTTATCAGAGGCATTTATTTCTGATTGAATTGGGTTTTTCCTTCTTAGTTGGCAGAACAAGTTTGTCGTCAAATAAGTGCGTAATTGGCAAAATTTATATAAGGTTACCAAATATCCACCTTTTGTTCTTTTGAATTTTTCGGCTATGTACAAAGCGTTACAGAGCTCATATCTGACAATACTATACATTTTTTGAAAGGTCTTGACATAACCTACAAACCAACGCTATGCATAATTAGTTTGGATATTGCGTTCAACAGTTATAGACGTGTAAACATGAGGTTCACTGACGCCGAAAGGCCGGTGAATCGTCCCAAACAGTGGCCAAGTCGGGATTGACGGCCAGGAAGGTTTGCTGTGTGTTTGGTGGGATTGGAAGGGAATCATCTACTATGAGCTGTTTTCATATGGCCAGACGCTTAATTCTACCATCTACTGCGAACAACTGGACCGCTTGACGCAGGCGAGCGACCAGAAGCGTCCAGAATTGGCCAACAGGAAGAGTGTAGTATTCCACTAGGACAACACCAGACTACACACATCGTTGATGACTCGTCAGAAGCTACGGAAGCTCGGTTAAGAGGTTTTATCGCATCTACCAAATAGTCCGAACATAGTGCCAAGTGATTACCACATTTTCCTGTCCATGGAGAACGCCCTTGGTGGTGTGAAGTTGAACTCAAAAGAGGCTTGTAAAAAGTGGCTATCCGAGTTCTTCGCAAATAAGGAGATGTGCTTCTACGAGGGGGGTGTTATGAAGTTGCCGTCTAGATGGAAACAGATTATCGAATAAAACGGCGCATATTTGAACTAAATCCGATCACTGTAAAACTCATGAAGCATTGAATGAGGAGCAAAAAAGCGGAAGAGAGATATTTGGCAACCTCATATATCGTTAAAAATAAATGAAACCTTCCTAGACCACAAACTAAAGAATTTTTCAACACTACATTTGAGTTTCTGGCTGCTCTTTTCTTTTGAAGTTGCTTTTTTTAAGCGTTAGTTCGATTTGACTAGCTCTGTTGAGATGCATTTGCAGACGTCAAAGACTTGTGCACAAACAGGGTTTATTTATTCGTGAGCTCTTATTTATTGGCCCAGGATAGTTCGAGCAGTTCAGTGGTAAATTCATATTTTGCATATGCAGGAAGGATCATGAAATATCCATCGATCGACTCTATTGATGCAAAACATGAAGTTCTAAGAATGACTCCGATTTTGTTTTGGCAGACATCCTGATGGTCAGAAAGGCAAAATGTTGGGCTAAAGATGGATTTTGTAACAAGAACTATACGCTTTCCTTGCCCCATAGAGTTCTACCTTGTCGACTGAAGTTATAGTTTTCTTTAAAACACATTGAGACATGACGTCGAAGATTCTCATATGCAATCTCCCTTATCACATATTGAATTTGATTCCATATAGCAGCACATGCCATTGACCCATGTGCTTATTACGTTGTGTACAATGCATGCACTTGATCGTGCTCTATCTTCACAACAAAAACATTCAATTCCCACTAAAAAAAAAAACAATGAAACAATATCATTTTCTGCGAATATCTGCATTTTGTTAAATGTTTTATTTTACCAATAAAAATATGTATTTTATAAACTAAATAAAAATTACACCTAAAGCTACTCTCTAAAATTCAAGCTTCTTAGCTTCCTCCCAGGAGAAGTCATCTCGTCCGAAATGACCGTAGGTGCTGGTGTTCTGGTAGATTGGGCGACGCAAATCAAGATCCTTTACAATTCGTCCAGGTCTCAAATCAAAGTTCCTGTTGATGATATCCAACAGTTCTTTTTGTGTCTTGTCAGATGTTCCGTAATCAAAGACACTAATTGACAATGGTTCCGCTAGACCAATGGCATACGCAACTTGTACCAGGCAACGTTTGCAAAGACCGGCCTTCACCAGAGATTTTGCAACCCACCGAGCCGCATACGCAGCAGATCGATCGACTTTGGTGAAGTCCTTACCGGAAAACGCACCACCACCATGCGCTCCCCATCCACCGTATGTATCAACGATGATCTTTCTTCCCGTCAATCCGGCGTCGCCCATGGGTCCACCAATCACAAACAATCCGCAGGGATTGATGTGGACGACAGTGTTCTCGTCGAAGTACTCCTTTGGCACAACTTCCTTGACAACCTTTTCCAAAACCTCCTTCCTCAGGTCCTCAAGAGAAATCTCCTCCGAGTGCTGCACTGAGACGACTAATGTGTGAACCCTCCTTGGGATAGTGGAACCATTTTTCAGAATGTATTCACATGTAACTTGTGTTTTTGAATCAGGCCGTGCCCACCAGAAGACTCCAGATCTACGCAGTTCGGCTATTTTTGCATTCAATCTGTGCGCCAACACTACTGTGAGTGGCATGCATTCCTCAGTTTCATCAGTTGCATAGCCAAACATGAGTCCTTGGTCCCCGGCACCAACATCATCCTCTTCACGATTTACATGCACTCCGGCAGCGATTTCGGGGGATTGCTCCTCTAGGGCAAGCAGAATGTTGCAGGTTTTGTAATCGAATCCCTTCGATGAGTCATCGTACCCAATGTGCCTGATTGTGTTGCGAACAACTTTTTGATAATCCACCGTGGCCTTAGAGGTTATTTCACCGCAAAGGAGGACCATTCCAGTTTTCGCTACTGTTTCACAAGCCACCTTCGCATTCGGGTCCTGCTGCAGATGCGCATCTAGGATGGCATCACTGATTTGATCGCACATCTTATCCGGGTGACCTTCACCAACAGATTCTGAAGTGAAGAGGAATGGACGACCATTCTCCAGGGGAAATATGCTGGCAAATCCATTTATGACGGGGTTGGCTGCGGATTGAGGCATTTTTGCAGATTTTTTTTTTGGTTTAATCTGAAAAAGGAAAGAGTTTTTATTAACAGAACATCTTCGAGCGGACTTGACGGATAATTTTTGTTAGCCACAAACTAAACAGCGCCTTTTTGAAATGATAAGATGAATATGAGCTATTGCATCAGCCACTTTCGATATTGTGTGTACGTTTGCTTGAGTTCAATGTACTTTCAGCGTACATTCATGACGCTTGACAGATGTTTTATTTCCAGAAAAGATTTAAAAACTAGCAACACTTCTTAAGAAGGACACTTATGAAACGACAATAAATTAATTTTTGTATTAGAAATACGTGATTCGGAAAGTTGCTAATGTCTCATGCTGTTTGATAAACGTTAATGATGACCCGCCGAGTTTTCGCAAAATTCTTAACCAACACCTCGACAGACTAAAATTCAACATTGAGACTTTGAAAGAGTCTTGAGTTGATAACTTCTTTTACTTTTCTATTTTTACACATTTCACTATCAAATTGAACCAAAAGAACTGTCTAGAACGTATCCTCTCATAATATGCGATGCATGATTCTCAAGGAAGAATAATATGTCCTTTGTAGAACACACAGGGTCCAGTTTCTCTAAAGTTCATGCCAAGAGAAGGCAAAAAAACACTTACTTCGAAAATTTCCTTTCTTCAATGAATCACTTCTGTACAACTTGGAATTACTGTTATATAACCTTCACATTCGCGGTCGAACTCTCTTTGAAAGAATAATCAATTTCAAAATTGAAATTAATTTATATACTCGGCACTGGTAGGTCAAGCACAGATCTCATCAAGGCCACTGAATTATCTTCCAATCCGTACTGTTATATTCGACTCATGCGACTGTATGATAGGATAATATGACGAAAATTACTTCCTCTATTTCCAGCCAGAAACGATGAAACAACACGCAATCATTGAGAAAACTGCTCGATTCATATCAGCTCAGGGTCCGCAAATGGAGATTCTAATTAAAGCAAAACAGTCCAATAATCAGCAATTCGATTTTCTCACTCAAAATAATCCCCTGAATCCATACTACAAAGTTGTGTTGAGTGCATTGAAGAACGGCACATACCCTCAGCCGGAAAATGAATTGCCTGACACACCAACCGATGACGGCTCCTCCAGCATGGGGAATACCAATAATTTTGAGGATCCATTTTCAAAACCTTATGTACCAGTGCCTACTATTAAATACACACCTTCGGCAAACTGTGCTTACACTCAGTTGATAAGTAAGATCAAGGGTGTACCACTGCCTCCACCCGAACCTGAAAAGCAACAGCAGAGCATATACACGCCTGTTCTGCTGCAACAAAATGCACCGCACACGGGAGAGAATGGAGAGGCGGCAGCAAACTCAGGCCAGCAAACAAAAGTTGAGATTAGAAATGTTTCGAATGCGTTGATGCTGGCGCACTACTACTCGTCGGACACAGAGAACGAGGGCGATCAATCCGACGAAGAGCAGGAAAAGCAGAAGTTGAACGAGACAGAGCCTGAGTTATGTTTTCCTATTCCACCAGACTATCTGCAGAATATTATTGACAAAACTGCTGGCTATGTGATCAAGAATGGACGTCAGTTCGAAGAGACACTTCGCATTAAGAATGACGAACGGTTCACGTTCCTCTTCCCCGACAACGAGTTCTATTCGTATTACATGTATAAAGTTACAGGAGAAATCAAATCTTATGTGCCTACCGAAGTGGACGATGAGGAGAAGCAGAAGGTTGCGAGTGGTAAGTGGAATCAGCGCACCCAGCGAACGCTTAAACTAAAATTTTATTTCCAACAGGTCCAGTTTCATTCTCCATCAAAACGAAGGACGATCAACCTGTCCCAGTCATACGTCCAGCTCTACCTCAAGAAACAAGCGACGATGAGTCTGAAAATAAGGTTAAATCAAATGGTACATCCGCTGGCGGCGAACAAGTTCAATTGTCGCATCAGCAACCGACACGCAGTGTACCTGAGCACGTACAAAAGGCAATTCAGCTGGTTGAGAGTCAGCTAATGGCCAGAAATGCACAGTTGGGCCTTCCGACAGTGCAAAATCGATCAAGGTTTGACATTGATCACACGGGAACAATAGCACCAAAACTTCCGACAGTGCACTTGGGATTGGATGAGCCCCAAATCAAGGTTATAAACTCGCACCAGAAGGAGCTTAAACGAGGTATTCCTTTGTCATTTCATGTGTAAAACCCATTATAATATATGTTTGCTTACAGCGGAAGAAAAAGTCAAAGACAAACTCGCGCAAATAGCGCGCGAAAAGCTGGGAGGATTGCTTTCCAAGGAGAAGCAATTGCAGATCGAACGAAAGAAAAAAGCAATGGCTTTTCTCAATCAAATTAAAGGTACAAAAAATGCAATTCATTCACAAAAATCTAATCACGATTCCCTGGGGGGACATCACCAGTTTAAATTTTTCTGACGCAAGTGTGGCATGAATTTCACGTTCTGTAAATGCTCCGTCTCAATCTACACTCTCACTCGCAATGAACTGAATGTTCTAGAATTGAGTAAAAGAAAGAGTTCATTCTCAGCACTGGGATTTCACTCAACACTGGGATGCCACTGTTTTGCTGTTAATTAAGTTAATCTCACTTTAAGCACAGTCATGTTCGGCTACAACTGTCAAGTTCAAGAACAACACATGAACATATGTTAGCACCCCCTGTTATCTGGCACATGCTGCCCTTTTTGAGAATGAATTCTGAATTATGTACGTTGGCATTGCTGTTCGACTTATGCTAATTTTTATGTTTATTGAATTTACAAACCAATCGCTATACGAGTACAATATTCGAGTAGTTGTCAGAAACAAAAAATTCAGCATTAGAACAAGGTAAACCTTAACCCAGCAGTGTTCAATAAGTTTATATACACAATCCCTCTCACATCGAACTCTTATTCTCATCCCCACGTGAGGAAAATTGGAAGTCACTCAATCTGTTTAAGAATGTGCAAATTAGCCGCTAACATGTAAGAGCTAATTATCATTGAACAGGCAAAATATTCTTTCCTGAATAACAAATGAACGACACATTTTCACAATGACACTGCAAATTAAACAAATATCATATTTCTTCATACCAAAAGTAAAACTTCATAAAAAGTATACCACGAGAGAATTGACTTGGTATATTTCCGTAACTTCCGCGTTCGCCATGTGCTAGTACCACCAAAACGACTAATATCGCACTTGGTTATCAACTTTTTTGTCATCGAATTAATCTCACTGATAGCAAATTTTACCATATTAAAACTAGATAAAATTACGCATCTCAATATAGTGTGGAGTAATAAATTTATCTATACCATCGTACACTTTTGCATTTATCACTGTGGGAAGATTAGAAGATTATGCGATTTGACAACAAGTAGTATTGCTTCGGCGGTGGACAAATTTCTGAAAACCTTATATAAGACGACGGTACTACCGCTGAATCACTTTTGAAACTGAAGCAGTTCTTATGGTAAATAATGAACTGACTTCTGGAAGATCGTGCCGCTGGTGTTGACTAGTGAGCTACGGACGATCTTCTCGAGGATGATGTTAAAGAAGTTACATGACAGTGCGTCGCCTTATCTAAAACCGTTTTTCACATTGAAGGTCGTTACCGACCTTGACGGAGCAGAGATTTCTCCATCGTCATCCTACACAATCTGACGAGTTTGGTAGGAATGGCAAAACTAGTCATGGCACTCGTCTCTATGCACACTCTCATATGCGGCCTTAAAGTCGACGAAAAGGTGATGAGTGTCCATTTGCACTTCTTGATTTCTTTCCAAGTTTTCCCGTAATATGAAAAACTGGTCTATCGTGGACTACTCTGGTCTGAAACCAAACTGATAAGACCTATCAGGTTATACGCAAACGGTTTCAGACGCTCACACAATATGGCAGAGAGGATCTTGTAGGCGATACCCCTCGAAAATTGGCGCAGTCAAAGGGGTCTCCTTTCTTGTGGACCGGACAATCGACGCTGAGATTCCACTCATCGGGCACACTTTTCTCCGACCATATCTTACAGATGAGCTGGTGCATGCACCCAACCAAGTCATCTCCAGCTGCTTTAAAGCAGCTCCAGCAGCTTTATTCGCCTTCAGCTTGAATATTGCTGTCTTAACGGAATTCTTGTCTATCATGGTCGGAATCGAGTAGAACATTCTGCCTAATAGAGGAATTGGGGTCATCATTGTAGTTAAGGAGTCTGCAGAAATTATCCTTCCAGATTTTTAGCAGAGACTGCGACTCTACTACGAGTTACCCGTTTTGAGTCCGGCAGGCTTCAGTCCGAACCTTGTATCCTCCGAATAGCTGTTTTACCTTTCCTTTATATTATTTCTGCTGTAATACCTGTCCATTTCCTTGACCGGTGCGCTTCTAATGCTCCTTTTTTTCTGAGAAGCCGGTGCTCTTCCCTTGGCTGCATGCGCTTTCCTGCACTCGTCGTCAAACCATGGGTTCCTTCTGGGTGGTGACGTGAAACCCATCACATCAGTGGCAGCTTCTTTTATGGCTTCTTTACAACGTTTCCAGTTCTTCTATGGTTAGTGCAGGCATAGTCGAAATCTGAGCGAGTTTCAGGGAGACTGGGTCGGTTTCCAGTCATCAGTTGCAATTGTAGCTTTCCGACGTCAAACCGTATTGGCCTATCGATATCCGGGTCGTTTTCGCTCGTGGTTTCGAGCGTTTCAAAAAAAAAATAATTAATTTCGGCTTATCTTATCTTGATATGGGCTCCACTTTACGACTTTTTAAATATGCAGTAGCGTAGTAGGAATAAACGTCGCCTAAATACCGTTTGCAAGATTAAGTATTTCCACTTTTTAACCGGCACCACCTCATTCGATTTCTAGACAAAGAATTCTTATTGTTTATGTTAAAGCTTCTCAAAACTGTGTCTTCCACTGTGTGGGGTACACGATTTGTTAAAAAAGGAAATATGTCCATCTGGATTCTAGAATGAAACCATGAAGAAATTTATTAAAAAACTTTGTTTCGAGTCCTTTTTTGTCACTTCAGACGACTTGTGGTTTGAAAAGTTTTAAATGTGTTGCTCATTTACAATAGTTAACAAAATTCGTGTACAACATACCAATTTTCTCTTCATAGACTAATGGGAAGGGTTTGTTTGAAAGATATTCACGCTTAGCTGTTTAAGAGTTGACACTTACTACTTGAGAGGGCCGTTTAATAGTACAATAAATGAAACGATTATTTTCGTGTGAAAAACCAACTGATCGTTCCTGCAACTACTCAACACCTTATACCTATTGTAGAATAAGGACATCTCTTAGGCGACACGCATTATTGAGTCGCAGAAAAGTGTGGCTGTGTATATTTTAAATCATTTATACATATGAAAATCATTCTGTATGTGTCCTAAGGTTTCTCGATTGTTTCTTATTACGTAAAAATACAATTGTGTTAAAAAGAATTGCAGTATTTTCCGTTAGAATTTAAACGCATATTTTCTCAATTTTTTGACTCTG
Source organism: Eristalinus aeneus (assembly GCA_955652365.1). NCBI lineage: Eukaryota > Metazoa > Arthropoda > Insecta > Diptera > Syrphidae > Eristalinus > Eristalinus aeneus. The sequence continues at coordinate 79,505,745 of OY019132.1, forward strand.
AACGAAATGATACGTTTTCAATTGAGTGGCACAACAGTCCACGAGGAAATACGAGAGTCCAGCATCTTTAGCAACTACTCGTATTGCGCATCCTCGTGCTTAAACACTAGTCGAAGATACCTAAAGATTCCCGGTAGTCGACGAAGCTTTTAACCAATTATGTTACCACTCGCTCAGGAACTGGAATGAGGTGTTAGGCTGATAAAATGCAATATCATCAGTTTTGGAATCAAACTTGTCTTGCGACCAGCCACTACACCTGATTCTAGATCTAAGTACTATCTTTTGAAATTTTTAAATCCAACTTAAAAGACTTGTAACCACCGCGGCTTTGTGGGAAGAGTGCGACGCTCACACGCCGAAGGTTCGATTTCCGGCTGAACACCTTGAATTTTTCACTGCACTAGCTCTTTCCAGCTGCTGACAACACTCAAAGAGTAATAACTGTTTGAGAAAGATTCTCAAACTTCGCCGGTCGTAGTCGGTAAAAAACTGTAGGGCCATTCTACTCGTGAGAGAAAAGTAGCGCACATAACAGAAGTAGTCGATGAGCAAGTTAGGCCCTGCTCCCCTTGTGGACTATCGCGCAATACAATAATTATTAAATACATAAATTTAGATCCTTGTGATTTCCCTTACAAAAGGGAAAACATACAACCGTTGACAATTAATTAGAAACGACAGTTTTAACTCAAGATGTCAGTTTTTTCTGCTTTATTTCATAATTTTTTATTTAATATTTTTTTCTTAAATTATCTTTGGAACATAAAAAGACAAAAAAAAACACAATTAATTCAGTTTCTTTTTGGAAAACATGGTTTTAGAGATGTTTTTTGCTCTAAAACTCCATAATGAACTATGACTTAGTTGTCAATTAGAAAAGCTGGAAAATAATAACACAAATGTAAGATAATTTTTACAAATAATTTTGAAACGTACCATAATGTCTTATTAAGACTAGCACTTAGTCGGAAAGCCCCTTTGCTTCAACACGGCTCCGCAACGATTCTGCCTCGACCTGACTAGGCCTCGGCATCTCTCCACTGGAATTGCGTACCACGCTTCCTTCACCTTTTCATACAAAACATCCAAATTGGAAATGTTTTGAGTACTGACTTCTTAACATCACTTTAAAGATTTTCTATAGGATTTAAGTCAGGACTTTATGATGACCAGTCAAGTACACACATGGAGTTTTGATCAAAGAAAGTATTTGTGTGTTTTGCGGTATGTTTAGGGTCATTGTCTTGCTGGAATGACCAAATAATCGTCATATTTTCCTCTGCCTATGGTAGCACTTCATTTTTCAATATGTCAACGCACTGCGCGATGAATTGGTACAACGCCGATCCACGAAAAACATCCACAAATAAAAATTGAGTCGCCAACGCCATGCTTAACAACTGGAGAGGTGTACTTGGGATCGAGTTCTTTTCCTTTTGGTCATCGGACGTAGCTTCTACCATCCGGACCAATCCTATTTATCTTTGTTTCATCGCTTCATAGTACAAATTTCCACTGATTTGCCGTTCAAGCAGCATGGGTCTTGGCAAAGTCGATACGACGGTGTGACAATTTAATCATCTGTTTCATTCGCGCATGTCTTCCCTGAAGTCCGTCTTCCGTCAAACGACGAGCAACAGTCCTCTTAGACACATTAATGCCCGTTTCATCCATTATTTCACGCTGGTTACGCTGTCAATGTGCTGTCTTGCGGGATCTTTTTTTGTAAGGAACATTTTCCGTGGTGCCATATTTACGGAAACCAAATACCATCTTTTTGGAACAGTTTCCGTTTAGAAAAAAAAATGTTTAAAACTGCACCACAGCAGTCACAAGAATAAATACTTCATTGCTTTTAAAAAGATAGCTGGTAGATTGAAGGTTCAAATAAAGTGCTGATATTTCTCTATGCTACCTTTTGATCTAATCTACAAATTAGCCTATAAATTAAATCGTAAATTGCCGGTTAAAAATATGCTGTGGCGGTGCTTTGTCTAAGCACGGTCAACAATTTTTAAGAAATCAAGCAATGTAAACATTATTTGCTACCTCAGAAGCAATCTAATCTCACCATCGAAAATCAACAAATACGTCCTCTATCACTATTCATAAACAATAACAAAGATAAGTCGCTTTTATTCGTTCTTTATCCGATTTTATTTTTTTATATTTTTAGGGTCTTCCCACTCAACGACTAACGATTCAAGAAAGTTCTCCACAAAGCCAACAACAGAAACAAAAGATGCAGACGAATCGGATGCCTCATCCGTACATTCCATCCCAATTTCTTCCTACGGCGATGACAAGTCCGACAGTGAAATAGTTCAGAATCCTTTTGCTAACAATGTGCGCTACGAAACGCACCGCACTAACGGTGGTAACAACGCAGTCGATGATGATGACGTCCAATTAGTCACTGCTGAACCTAAAAAGCGACACTCCAGATCACGAACACGTCCACATACTCAAACGCCAGAAGTTGTGATAATATCTCCAAAGAGGTCACGTTCACGATCAAGACACTCAACATTACGTGCAAAACGCTCAAAATCTAAGTCACACAAATCGAAAAAGAAGTCCTCCAAGCGGAGCCATCACCACAGCAAGAAGAAATCAAAGAAACGTTCGCGTAGCCGCAGCACACATCGCAGTAGAAGCTGCTATTCGGACGACGATCAAGACGAAGAATACTCATCATCGGACTCATCAAGCAGAAAGCGAAGAAAACGATCCTCGTCACACAAGAAGAAGAAGAGCAGAAGGCATGATAGATGATAGGTGGCCCAGCCATGACGTTAACAGCAACTCAGTCCTTGTTACACAAATTATATCTTTTCTAATCTAACATCATGTTTTGTAATATAATCTTAGCAATAAAGTACATTCTTAAGAAATCAAAACAAAACGACCGGATTTTATGACTTTTACTGGAGATGCCGGCGAAGACGTGAATGGCGTGTAAATGATTAATGTGCTGTAACCAATAAATGGGGGCGGACGTAGTAACAAGGTAGAAGGCCTGCGACGCCTGTTGGTTGAAATAGGCTGACCGCCAAAGAATGTGAACCAGATCCTTCCTTCAGTCGACTTGTGTTTTATTACCAACATTTCTGTGTAATTTTCTCAATGAAAATTTCGTTGATCTTATCGAAAGGAACACTGAATACATTATTCGGTGCCCGTTGTTTCAGTCGTTATGCGACATAAACTCAACCGAGCTTGTAATTAAAAGTAAGCGACAGTTTACAGTCTCTGAGTGTTTAACGATTTAATAAAAAAAAAAAAGTGGAAAGATCACCAGGTTTAACGGCTATAAGGAAAAGGTTATAAGAAGAAGAAACAATCGAAGAAACTCTGCAAGACTTCAATCAGAAAATATTTGTGAACCAGCTGTAGAGACTTGTTTGTTTATCAATTTTATAGTAGTTGACAGCGACACAGCTTTGTGGTATACTGATTCCTGTTGAAGAATCAACAAGTGTGGAATATACATTCTTCTTGATGTGGCGCTGTAGTCCGGGATGAACCTGGGCCTCAACATACCATACAATCCTGAACATGGGCTAATCTCTCCAGTCGATGATGATAAATCTTAAGATACGAGTATGTGCGTACAACGCAAGATTTTCAACTTTTGTAAATTATAAATTTGTCGTCTATAGCACTTTACCGTTGTTCACGAGTCAGAAAATGTTTGGTCTCAAAATGTATTATTCACATATTTTTCGGGATTATAATTTTAGCATTTTGACTAATCCCATATTTCAGCCCATACATTTTACCTTTTAATGAACAGTTTCTGCGCCATTAACCTTAAAACAATTGTACTTCACACAAAAGTTTTGCTTTCAAAAAGGGCCCTTGCATACCCCTCTAGCCCATATCCTTGACACAATTGATGTTGAAATGTCAAATCACCCACACAGTTTACATTCCTTATCCCTTCGCAATACCTCCTTTGCCATAGAAGACAACGTTTTAGACGCTTGCAGCCAAAGTTGTATCAAACTTCGTCTAGGACAGCAGAGGGTTTTGAAGGGATCGACGATAGACGATAGACGATAGATGTATTTCTACCCCTCAATTTATTTCTTGTGACTTTTTAAACGTTGACAACGTCACAAGGGTCAATTTATTATCCCTACAACGTAACATTTGAGTGCCTATAGTTGCCTCATTGTACTGAGCATTTATTTGCATGAGAGGGCGTGACTTTTCTGCAAACACTAACTGTTGCTATATTTGTGCAATATGACATCGTCCCTACAGGGAAGCCTTAACTCAACTGAACTTAACAGAAGACAAGGCCTTTACTGTTAGTGTCAATCAGTCTACAGCAGTGACACCATTCATCAAATACCTGATGTTGATAACCGTTAGTTCCTTCTTCCTACATCTAAATTAACTTATCCTTTGTGCACGACTGCTTTTAACCTAGTCGCAGTTCAAAAATAAGCAGCGCGTCTCAAATCTCCTCACTCGGAGAGGACTTCTCAAAAATTCCACATTCCGTTGATTTCTTGTTTGTGAAAGATATATCTGTCTTATATAATGTTATTCTTCCATTTTATTGCCTTAACGTTTATCCTCGTGCAAGTCACACAGAAATAAACGTCTAACAGAAACCACCACTGAGTGCTCAGTACGCCCTTAGCCAAAAAAAACTTGATATCATATCGTACTCCATAAAAGTAAGGAAATTTTGAAAGTAAAATAAAAAACTCCAATGAAAACGGTATATTCTTCTAAAAGTAGAGTGTGAAACTCACACGTCGAAGGTTCGATTCCAGAACACCCCGCAACATTCGCGGCTCCATCACTTTCGAGCTGCTGGTTACACTCAAAGAGTAATAACTGTCTAAGAAGATACTTCTCAAACTTCGCCGTTCGGAGTCAGCGAAAAAATTTTAGGTTCCTTCTACTTGTGAGAAAACAGTAGCGCGCACAACACGAGTAGTTGATAAGCAATCTAGGCCCAATTTAATGCTTCTAAAATTCAATGCTGTCTACTGTCAGTCCAGAGCTCTCAAAATAACCAGCCATTATCCATGAATGGCTTCTGCGTTGTTGAAACTGAACGACTTTCCGTCCTCGGTATGTGTATCAACTCAACACTAAGTTGAAATGTCTAGGTTTCTAAAGCGATTCAAGAAATATTTCACTCCTTTTGACCTGGTAACAATATATAAGGCGTATATCCGCCCAAAGCTTGAGTATAACGCTCCCATCTGGTCTGGTGCTCCTAAGATCTCTCTGCACCTACTACACAGAATCCAACAGCGAGCGATAAAACTTATTGTTAATAATAATGCTGCGTCAAGTCAATCGACTCGCTTAAACATCGACGAAATGTTGCGTCTCTATCACTATTTTATCGCTATTTCAACAAAAAAATGCCGTAACGAGTTAGCCAGCTGCATTCCTTTCCTTCAAGAATTCACCCACAACACCGGCCTCTCTAGGAATTCTCACCCGTTCACTCTTAAGCCCTCCTTCAGACGTACAGTCAAGTTTAGAGACTCGTTCTTCAACCGCACCACACGAATATGGAATGCTCTTCCTAGCCCAAGTTTTCCCTCCATTACAATCTACAGACATTTAAAACTAATGTGCATCGGTACCTCATTTCCCTATAACAACTCCCTATACCATAGAGCTCGTTAATTATAAATAAAAAAAATTTCAAAGCTGTTTCAGCCCATCATCTTCACCTGCATTGTTGAAAAGATGCATAGGAGGATTATTCTTGACAACTTCACAACTGCTTATTCATTTATCGGCCCGACTGTGTTACGTCCGACATACTGCTATTAAAACGAAGGCGATGAGATGATAGAACTTGATAGTGACATGTTGGCCAGAGGCTGTACTTTAGTGCCACGGAACATCTGGAGCCCCTTGAACATCGATTTCAGCCTGCCCGTGAGTTTCACCCTGCTGTGGGAGTAAAGTGATGTCTGTGATATAGAACCCAACACCGTTGGCGAAGTAAGGGCATTGTTCTGACTGATCTAGTTTAGTGTTGACCCAGGCGGTTAGGGGACTGCCTCGGCTTAGTGTGTAGTTGAGCTCTCAACCGGGTGCTGCGAACCATAGAGCGGCAAAGGTTTCAGAAGGGTTCGCTCCAAACCAAGTTGAAGTGAGTGTCCCTCAAGCGTCATCTCAACCAAGGCGTCTAGTCTTCCGATGTCTACAAGAAAGGGATCCCCTGATGTAAGCCAATAATAATAATAATAATTGGATGGCGCGACAATCCAGTTGAGACGGGGGTTTAGCTTGCTCATCAACTCCTCGTGTTGTGCGCGCCACTATTCTCTCATTAGTAGAAGGGACCTACAGTTTTTGGCCGACGGCGAAAGGCGAAGTTTAAGAAGCTTTTTCTTAGACAGTTATTACTCTTTGAGTGTTGTCAGGAGCTCGAAAGAGGTGGTGCCGTAAAAAATTCAATCCGGGAATCGCACCGAGATCTTCGGCGTGTGAGCGTCGCACTCTATCCACTACACCACGGCGGTGAAAGCAGGTTAATTCAAATCCCTATTATGTCGATTTTGTTGCCTCAATAATTATTGTGAAAATCAGAATAGAACATCCACATAATATCATGACACTCAGCGACATGCGAGATTAACAACGGAAACCCTGAATGGGCTCTTGGCTTTTCCGTAAAGAAGAACTTCACCGAGAACAAGGATTCTGGAAGAACTTGCAAACTAGGATTCCGTAAGCTGAATTAAGTGATTATTCCAATTTATTGAATTAACAATAAAATTTAAGATATATATTCCAAAACCTCTCCCGAAGAAATAAAATACAGAAAATCGTACATCAAAATATCATATTTCTTATCAGAGCATGACTTTGAACCTTAAAGGGATCCCGGGCTGATAGGAAGCAAGTAATTGTTTGTCTAACGGCAGCACCCTTCCCAGTGCCTAGTACACCTTTCTGTAGGAATTCACATGTACTCTGTTACAAAATGATTTCAAAACTAAACAAATTCAAAGTGATATTAATTTCTAAAAAACAAGGCCAGATAAGGGCTTAAAACATTCCAAACTGCAGACTTGCGTCAATTCTCAACCCGACCGCTTATTGATTAGACGTGGAAACATTCCTCTTAAGGTCAACATACAACTCAGTTCACCATTATGCACGCGAGCACACATGATCTGTGAATCTTGTTTGTTTACTGAATTACTTAATAAATTGACGATGCTATTGAAAAATATTAGTTCCAGTTCTAGCGAGTTCAGCTTGTTCAAGTTCAAGACAGCGATGCTCACACTTGAGGGTGCGCTTATGAAAGTCAATCGTAAGGACTGCAATTAATAGGGTCGGGGTAGTTTGAATTTATAGCACAAGCGTCTTGTCTATGATTTCGATTTCAACATAAGAATAGAATCTATAAGACACACTGTATACTGCGATGCTTTGGAACGCAACCAGCAATTGACCCAAGGAACATTTTGTCGTAACAAAGTTTTGTAACAAGTGAAACGATAGGCGAATACTTCAAAATAAATTACAACTTGATGCGGAGAGGAAGAGTAGAAGAAGTTCACGGGATGCATTTTTTCATCGCTCATTGTTGATACAGACTATTTTCTTACATCTAGCTATAAAAAAACTTTGTAATATATTTTAGAATTATTAAAAATAATTTTACTGGCAATATGCGGACACTCTAAGTATAATTAATTCTTACATCAGATGACTTACAGACGCCGTTCAGCGTCTATTTGTGTTTTTTTGTTTTTTTCTTTTTAATGTTAAAAATAGTAACAATTTTCTTTCAAGCTTTATACAAAAAAGGCTAAAAGAAAACTTTGCAATTTTATGTTTTTTTATTTTGTAACTAGGTAGATACTTTATTGAAATTCATAGTTACAATTTTAAAAAAAAATTTGAAACGTACGCAGCTTGCACAAGGATTTGATACATAATTTATGTCTTACAACTGAACAATTATATTTTACGAATTGGAAACAAGATTTTGCGAAGTAAATTTTAACTATTTTTAAGGAAAGCTATGATCAAAAACCTTCATTTAATATGTTTTATGTTCAAAATTGTGTATAAAATATTTAGAAAATTAAAATTCAAGCAAAAGTATATACATTCTTTTTAACCAGCCAAAAATTAAATGAGAAAATAAATAGGCAAATCATTAAATGAATATAACTTCAGATATAAACAAACAAATAAAAAAATAAATAAATAATAAACAAATGTATAAATAAACAATTTGAGTACAAAATAAATAAATAAATAATTAATGAATAAATAAATGTATAGATATATAAATAAAAACCGGAATATTATAAATAAATCGTGAAATAAATAAATAAGTGTATAATTGTGGCTGCCGTGGCGTAGTGTTTAGAGTGAGACGCTTACACGCCTAGGTTCGCCTAGTGTCTAGGTTCGATTCCCGGCTGAACACCTCGAATTTTTCACGGCTCCAACTCTTTCGAGCTGCTGACAACACTCAAAGAGTAATAACTGTCTAAGAAAGCTTCACAAACTTCGCCGTTCAGAGTCTTCACAAAACTGTAGGTCCCTTCTACTCGTGAGAGAACAGTAGCGCGCACAACACGAGTAGTTAATGAGCAAGCTAGGCCCTGGTCCCCCTTTGTACTGTCGCGCCAACAATTATTATTATAAATAAACAATTTAAGTAAAACATAAATAAATAAATAATAAATAAATGTGTACAATCAACTTTTATTTTGTATAAACTCGGCAGATCTTTTATTATTATTTTTATATTTATTTTTATCGTTCGTTGAGGACTTCAATTTTTCTTGCAACTTGAAGTATTCCACTTTGTTAATGTCAAATTTGGGCAAAAATGAGCCAAGGCATATTGGTCATCATTTTTAAACTCTTGTTTTGAGAAACCTATAACTTTTTGATGTGAGATTTTGCACAAGTTTCCGACGCTGGACAAGCAAAAGTTATCATGACTTAAAATATTATTTTAAACATTATAATTTTATTAGTTTCACTCAGGAGTGATTTCCTACATATAAGGGGGTATAACATTTTAGTAGCAATGCTTATTTTATTTAGAATATTAGCAATATGATCCCTATAAGTTAATGTCTTCTCTAAATATACACCTAGATATTTGACAGAATTAACCCACGGGATATAGTTACCATTTATATTCAGCTGACCAAGTGGATAGAAACAGGCTTTTCTTTTCTGATTAAAAAAAATGGCCTGAGTTTTGTCAGCTTTAGGTTTCATTTTCCATATTTTGAAAAAAAAAACAAACCTTTTGTAAGTTGCAGGTTTTTCTCAATTTCATGCCCAGATTCACTTTAGGTGTAAGGTGTAAATAGCTGTGTCATTAGCAAACATCGCTATTTCATAGTTCCATATTTCTGGAAAGTCAGCGACATATGAGATGTATAACAATGGACCCAATATTTATTTATTGTATTTTTTTATGAAAGTATTTTTTTATAAAAATAACTTATCGCTATATTGACTAAATTTAAAAGTAGTAATAATAATTGTTGGCGCAACAGTCCACAGGCGCACCAGGGCCTAGCTTGCTCATTAACTACTTGTGCTGTGTAGTTACTACTACTACTAGCTACTGTTCTCTCACGAGTAGAAGGGACCTACAGTTTTGTGACGACTCTGAACGGAGAAGTTTGTGAAGCTTTCTTAGACAGTTATTACTCTTTGAGTGTTGTCAGCAGCTCGAAAGAGGTGGTGCCGTGAAAGATCCGAGGTGTTCAACCGAGAATCGAACCTAGACCCTTCGGCGTGTGAGCTTCGCACTCTACCCATTACGCAACGGCCACCACAAATTAAAAAGAGTCTTATTTAATTTTATTTATTCATTATAGGTTTTAAATTTTCTTTTTCTTTTCTTTTTTATTTCACTGGTTTTTCTTTTCTTACATAGCAACCTATCTTAGCTTATTTTAAATATAAGTAGAGGACCAACAGTTAGCTTTCTAAAATAACAGCAGCTGGGGCACTTCGTGTACGTCTAGCCACCAATTAAATCTTCTATACCGTTTTCTCTCTTTCCCAGAGCGCCCGGGGATGATGAAGATCACCCGGACTTCCGTTTACTACGTTGGTAGTACCTGCTTGTCCACTGTCCTTAAAAAAATGGACGTACCTCGGTATCCTCGGCCAAGGCAATTCGGTCGATTTATAAGAAGACTCCCGGTGAATGTGGCCTGCGCCCACATGATATGCGTCGTTTGGATAATAAACTCCGCATATCTGTTAGTTTCCGGAGGTCATTGTTCTTAACAACGTTTTCGTTTTCGAACAAAACAGCGATAAAATGTAACTCTATCCGAATCGATTTCCGTCTTTGATTCGTTTATGAATAACGGTTACACAATACACAGGGGGAGAGAATACACAGCTCCTGTTCAACCAAAGGAAAGTGTACTTGAGCAGAGGGCATGAGCTAGAGAAACTATGGCGTAGGATTAAACATTAATTTTATGGCTTTAAACGATTTCCCTTAAACAAACTAAGGGCATGTATATGTTTGCATTTGGGTTAACCGATTTGCCCTCTCTTGAGGGCGTGTTAGACAAATTTCTTAGTTCGCGAATCACTACACACAATCGCTTTGCAAACGTTACTGTCAAATGCTTTTGTTTTCACTTCCTTTTGAGAGCACATATTAACCACATGTGCAACCAAAATGATATCGTTTTATCGATATCGCTTTTTTTACTTACGCGATGCAAAATTCTCGTTTCATCGATATCGTCGCACGATAGCCGTCATCCGTTATTAGACCCCTGGTAAAAGTAATGCAAGGTACGTATGCTTGTTTGAAATCGTAAAATGTGTAATTCATCATAATCTCCGGCCCTTTTTCTTCATACGTTTTACCACATTAAAATTTGTGCCAAAATATAAATTGGATGAGGCGACAGTCAACAAGGGACCACGGTCTGGTTTTCCCCTTAACTACTCGTGTTGTGCGTGCCATGAAAAATGAGAAGTTTTCAGCTGGGAATCAAACCTGCGTAATTGTCGTACTCTATTACAAGATTTGTGGGCACAAATTTGTGCACAGAAAATAAGAAAATAGAAAATTCGGCGACTGTTAATATACAAATATATATGTTAGGTGGCACAACAGTCCACAAGAGTGTCAGAGATCTATCTATTTCAGCAAAAACTTTTGTTGTGCGTGCCTTTGTTGTATTATAATGGAAGTAACTATTTTTGCTGACCCCGAGCTGCGATATTTGAGAAAGTTTTTCGTTTGCAGCGCTTTTTGAGCGTTGTCATCAGCTAAAAATATGTGGTGCCTTAAAGAATACATGGCGTTCAGTCCAGGACTTAAACCTGAGAGCTAGAGTGTAAGTGTCGCACTTAACCCACTACGCCACGGCGGGGCACTCAGAAAATATGTAGATACCTGAGCAGCGACTGCATAATTAGCAGTGCACCCAAATTAAGAAAGAAATAGAGAAGAAAATGAAAATGTTTGTTTTATAAGTTTAAATCATTTCTTGTTAGCCTTAAAGTGATGTTGTTGCTGAGACCACTAGGGTTTCTTACTTCATCATCCTGTGGATGAGCGTAATGAACCCTTGCAATTGTCACACTGGAAACCCTACATACAATCGCTTTGCAAACGTTGCTATCAAATGCTTTTGTTTTCACTTCCCGAAATAAATTAAGTAAAAAAGTTCAAACACTTTTAATAATATAATAATTGTTGGCGCTACAGTGCAGAGGGGGACCAGGGCCTAGTTTGCTCATCAACTACTCGTGTTGTGCGCGCGACTATTATCTCCCAAGTAGAAGGGACCTACAGTTTTTTGCCGACTCCGAATGGCGAAGTTTGAGAAACTTTTTCTTTGAGTGTTGTCAGTAGCTTGAATGAGGTGGCGTCGTGAAAAATTCGGGTTGCTAAGCCAGGAATTGAAGCTACCCCTTCGGCGTGTGCGCGACGCAGTCTATTTATTACGCCATGGCGGTTTTTTTTTATAAAACTTTAGTTGAATTCTAAGAAAAATATATTGTTCAAAAACTCAAAACTTCGACCTATTTTGTTTTTTTTTTTTTAATGAACCAATTGTTTTATGATGTAATCTCTTAGCTTCCTAACGGAAATTCTATGACCGGCATAAATGAAACACGTTTCGTGCGTGTTCTAAAAATACCAAAAGCACAAATCAAATATGTCATCAGCTTCTTCACATCCTTTTCGCAAATCATCCCATTTTATCTGTCTGCACATGATGCAGGATCAAAAGATCATCGCCTCGAAATGGAAACGTTTCCAAGGCGTTAGTCATTCCGAAGACGGACTTAAATAATCACGAGGCCCTCGTTATCGCATCGTTCGACACTAATCGCTGCTTAAAGACCTTGTCTAGCAAGTAATAACAATAAAATTAATTGCTATTTAATGAATGTAAGAAGAGAGCATTTTAATTAATTTCCTGGCAATTGAAAATATATAAACATGAGACGCTATTATGTTGATTATAAATTTTATAGAATGTAGTGCTTTAAAGTTTTGGTCATTTACATGATCAAAAGTATATGTTGGAAGCGTACGCATTGCATCCATATATTCTTTGTTACAAAGATTTCTTAGTGGTCACAAATACATAGGGTTGTAAAAGAACGAATTTTTCACATTTTACTTCAGTTTTTTTTTCTACATACAGTTAATCAACGCACGAAGTAAGATAATTCAAATAGTTTTTGTGTAATTAAACGAAAATTTAGGTTTATCTGCAGCTACATACGAAATTTTTATAACTAACTTCAGCCAATAAATAATCAAATAAAACAAAATATTGTTTGATTTTTGAAACCTTCAAATAGACCAAATGCTGTTTTTACACAGCCGCACAATTCTCACAGACATTTTCCTTTACGTGAGGACAATATTTTGTACGTACATTACAATAATATGCGTCGCATGCTTTTTCAACATACCATACACAACGCAATGGTTCCATTTCAATTATAGCGTCGTGTCCGTCTTGAAGGCTTTCTGCAACAAACATGATGATTCCCTGAGACTTGTGTAAAATGTTGAAGTTAATTTTGTCCACTTCACATATGCACATATGCGCATAGTTGCTTTCTGAGATCGATAACGTAGCATATAAAGAGCATATACTCCCTGGTGCATGCGTCCGTATTGCTTACGGATATAGTCGTAAGATATCTGTAAATATGTTTAAGTTTGATTTAGGATAAGTAAGTTAAGTTAGCAAGTAAGTTAAAAACATTGACTGAGGAACGTCCAAGTTTTTTTTAATTTTGTTGGGCAACAAAAACAAAACCACTAGACTTAAGATTTAATAAGAATACAAAAGATGTCGAAAGGCAGAAAAAACTAACATAGATTAGCTTAGAGTACTTGTTTAGAGTCAGTAAGTTAGATATAAGATTAATATTTCAGATTAAATATTTAAGCTAGTTTTAAGCATTTTTGTCTAGCAACTAAGTTAACGAATTGTAAAGTGTTAATAAAAATGCGTTACAAACAAACAAACAAAGATCGATAACGTTTCTTAACGGAATTCGTTTTGAAAAATGAATTTCTTATTCAGACAGAAAACCCGATTTACGACAATCAACTCATAACAAATTTGCAAACGACCAATCAAAACGCACAAAAATAATTGGCAAGTTTAAAAAATAGAACCAACAGTGGAAAATAAAAGACACAACTTATTTTTATGCAGTAAAGGATGGACACCTGCAATACGAAGGTTGCCTTTTATATTTCGGAATTGGGCGACCCTAGTGTCGCAATCTGGCAACTGCCAGCTCTATAGTAAAGTTTGACATTTTTGAGGTTATCCGTAGTCAGAATGTTTTGACATACGAGCGCTATTTGTGTTATTTATAATAATATTAATAATTGTTGGCGCTACAGTCCACAGGGAGACCAGGGCCTAGCTTGCTCATCAACTACTAGTGTTGTGCACGCTAATGTTATCTCACGAGTAGAAGAGACCTACAGTTTCTTGCCGACTCCGAACGGCGAAGTTTGAGAAGCTTTCTAAGATAGTTATTACTCTTTGAGTATTGTCAACAACTCGAAAGAGTGTTGTTTACAGTAACTTCAAAGATTCATCTCTCCAAAAAATTAAATTAAATCGTGAAAATGTTCGTTAGATTATTTTTTACAACTTTCGACGTGGATTAACTCAACAACAATGCATCGATGAACTCAATTCAATATTTAGCGATGAAGCTCTATCAAGGACCAGTGTTTATCGATGGTATGGTGAATTCAACAGAGGTCGTAGCTTACTCCAAGACGAATTTCGTGAAGGTCGTCCAAAATCAGTTGTTGTTCCGGAAACCATTGATGCTGTGCGCCAACTGACATTGCAAGATCGTCATGTGACCTATCGTAAGATTGAGACAACCTGAGGCACTAGTGGGACCAGCATATATTCAAAATTGCATGAACATTTGACCGCCAAAAAAATTTGTTCGCGTTGGATACCACACAATATGTCAATCGCTTAAGAAAGGCTCTTGTCGGTTGGCCGAAAGAATTGCTCCAAAAATACGATCGCAGTGCTTCGAAACACGCCTATGACATGGCGACAGGTGATGATTCGTGGATTTACGCGTAAGAGCCCGATAGTAAACAGCAGTCGACTGTATGGGTGTTTCAAATTGAGCCAAATCCAATAAAAATTGTTCGCGCACGAAGCGCTTCCAAGCAAATTGTCGCCTGTTTTTTCGGAAAAACTGGACATGTCGCAACCGCACCACTAGAACAACGCAGAACAGTCAATTCTGAGTGGTACACAACCATTTGTTTGCCAGTTGTCTTCCAAGAAAACGGATCACTCTTCACCACGACAATGCGAGCTCTCACACATCGGCTCAAACAACTGCATTTTTGAGCACTCAAAACATCAATTTGATGAGTCATCCGCCGTATAGTATTGACTTGACACCGAATGACTTCTTTTTATTCCCGTACGTAAAAAATAAAATGAGAGTTCAACGTTTTTCGACACCTGAAGAAGAAGTTGATGCGTTCAGAGTGCATGTTTTGGAGATACCTCAATCAGAATGGCAAAAGTGCTTTAACAATTGGTTCAAACGCATGAAAAAGTGTATATATCTTAATGGGGAATATTTTGAAAAACAATAAAGCTTTTTTCTATGATAAATATTTGCTTTTCTTCGCTAATCCCGAAATATGAAAGGCAACCCTCGTATTTACGGGAAACTGCGGACCAACGCAGCGTCTTGAAAAAGGCAAATGCTAATCGCAATGGAACGACTGAAAATCCAAACCTGTTAGTCTGTGTAGAAAAAAGAAATAATGGATATTTAATAGATGCCGCTACTTCCTTTACATTCCAATGCTAGCTGGTCCCAGTGTATTTATCGGATGGTTGCATTGCTAGGTTTTATAAGATTTTTCAAAAGTGATATCAGGTTATATCTCCTCTGCGTCCCGTTGATTCATTATTAATAATCAAAAATTCATAATGAAAAGCATTTTTGGGAGTTTGTTTTACATTTTCTTATTAATTTTTGTTTTACATTTTCTTATTCAGTCATTTACACTTTCTTATTCAGTCAGTCCTGAGAATCAATCTGAACTGCCCCTACACCAACATGACTTAAATCTGACTTTAGTCTTGAAAGCACTTCACTCCTTAAATCAAAAATATGTTCAAACCATTCAATTCCATTAAGTTGCGCCTTCATTTTCTTGTCGTTCAAAAAGTGTCTTGCATGCTGTCGCACCCTATAATAGAACGCGAATCGATTAGAGATCTGCCTTTATATCCCTATCAAAAGCAGACCAAAACAAAATGTGAGAGGTCATAGCGTTCGCACGCTTCCAGTGATTCCCGAACATCTACGACCAGAGAGCAAAGAAGCATCAGACGATATAACGTTATCATTGCACGTGCTAATCGTTGTAGTTAACTAAAATGCGTGCCAATTTGGCGCAAGGATGGTTTCCATTCATCCCTCACCCTAAAATCCCACAAACGTCCATTCGTTAACTAATCATTTTTTAAGATAACCAATTAACCGACAACTGTTTTGCTTTGTTTTGTTTTTCATCGGCGTTGCGCAGCGTTGTGGAGCTATCTGATCGTTCTTCTATAAAAGCATAGCTCCCTGACAGACGTCAGTTAAAACGATTTTAGACCTGCAACTACGTAAATCGATAGATGCACCTCGTATTGTTTAAGTGCGTTTAAGACTTTTTAAATAAAGACAGTGAAATAAAAAAAAATGAAGTTACTACCAGAGGTAAATTTTGAACAAAAAAATCAAATAATTCTGAATAAAGTTCATAATTTAATGAAATAGAAAAGTGCAATTATTGTGGAATAAAATTATTTTTGTAGAAATTCAAATCTAAACTCTTCAGTTTTCAAGTTTCTTCAGTGTATGTACGAAAGTAAATCCCGCCGGCTTTCAAAAGACCCGAAAAGAAGCGAGAGTTTATAGAATTCTCTGGCAATGTGATTTGTGATGTCTAAAAGAAGTTTCAGAATTTGTTTTAAAAAGTGAACCTAACTAATAGCTTCTTGTTTTACTTTCCTTAATGATATGAATTATGTGATGGTGTCTTAGAAAGATTGCTACAGGAAAATATTTGCTTATACTTAATTTTAAAGAAATCAGATGCGTATTGAATAAAACTAATCAACGGCAATCGCGGTCTTAACCAAGATGGCATAGTTTCACAACCGTCAAAATAATATATATCAAATAAGATCTTGTCAGTTGAAACAATTCCTTGTAACAGATCAAGCTGTTACAGCACTGTGCAAAATAATAGCTCCGTATTCGACTTTGTCTTTATTTTGTAACTATTTTGCTAGTAGCTTTTTTCTACCATCTTGCAAAAACTTCCTATTAAACCCATAAACAAGATAAGAAAAAATGTGCATTCTGAACTCAGAAAAGCCCCGTCATTCGGAACGGCATCGAATTTTGCCAAGTGCAAATATTCATAAATATCAAGTTAAAGTCAATGGAATAATGAAGTTTTTTGTTTTAATTTTTCTTACTGGATTAGTACTTCGTATAAGGTCGTATAACCTTCATTTTTAATTACAGCGCCATAACGTCGTGCACAGAGTCGATTAATGCATGACATTGCTAAACAAGGATATTCTTCCACGCAATCTGCACAACATCCCATTACCGTTATGTGTTTTGGGATTTTGCTTCATATACAACTTTCTTTACATCTGTTCAAAGGTTTTCAATGGGACTCAGGTCCAGAGACTGAGGCGGCCATTCCTTAACTTCTTCTTCTTTGGCCAGTTTGCTGGTTTGTTTGGGGCCATTGTCTTGCTGTAGAATCCATCTAAGCGGCATATTCCACCCTGCATAAGGCAGCATGGTTTCCTTCATTATGCTGACATAAAATCGGCTGTCATCATCGATTTTATCCAAAAATGGGACCAGTACCATAATAGGAAAAGCATCCCCATACTTTTATTTTTGCTGCATCGTGCTCAACAGTCATTACAGGTTGAAACTCTTGGTTTTTTCGCTTACGAAAAATGTCCTGGCCCCAGAAGTACCACATAAAACTATTTTTGATTTGTCCGCCCATAATGTATTGCACCAATTTTTTTTGTATCCATCACAGAGCAACACAAAACACTACGTTCTCTAAGTGTTAGCTCACATTATCGCTTTACACAACTGATATTTGCTGACCACGGATCATCTACCGACTTTTATCTCACAGATTACACCAAATAAACAATACGAGGGTTGCTTTTTATAAATATTAATCATCGAAACTAGCTTTATTGTTTTTCAAAATATTCCCCATTAAGATCTATACACTTTTGCATGCGTCTGAACCAATTGTCGAAGCACTTTTGCCACTCTGATTGAGATATCTCCAAAACATGCATTCTGAACGCTTAAACCGCTTCTTCAGGTGTCGAAAAACATTGATCTCTCATTATATTTTTTACGTACAGGAATAAAAAGAAGTCATTCGGTGCCAAGTCACGACTATACTTATGGATGACTCATCAAATCGATGTTTTGAGTGCTCAAAAATGCAGTTGTTTGAGCCGATGTGCTCGCATTGCCGTGGTGAAGACTGATCCTTCTTCGGCAGTTGGTTTTCCTGATTTCTTAGAAGACAACTGGAAAACAAATGGAATTGACTGTTCTGCGTTGTCCTAGTGGTGCGGTTGCGACATGTCCAGTTTTTCCGAAAAAACAGGAGACCATTTGCTTGCAAGTGCTTCGTGCGCGAGCAGCTTTTGTTGGATTTGGCTCAATTTGAAACACCAGTCGATCGGTGTTAACTTTCGGGCTCATACGCGTAAATCCACGTATCACCTGTCACAATGTCATAGACGTGTTTCGAAGCAACGCGATCGTATTTTTAGAGCATTTCTTTCGACCAATCGACACGAGCTTTTTTTTTGAGCGATTGACTAATTGTGTGGGATCCAACGCGAACAAATTTTTTTGACGATCAAATGTTCATGCAATATTGAATGTATGCTGGTCCCACTAATGCCTCAGGTTGTCCCCATCTCACGATAGGTCACATGATTATCTTGCAAAATCAACAGCATCAATGGTTTCCGGAACAACAACTGATTTTGGAGGACTTTCACGAAATTCGCCTTGGAGTGAACTACGACCTCTGTTGAATTCACCATACCATCGATAAACACTGGTCCTTGATAGAGCTTCATCGCCAAAAATTGATTTAAGTTCATCGATGCACTGTTGTTGGGTTAATCCACGTCGAAAGTTGTAAAAAAATAATCGCATGAAAATTTCCACGATTTGCTTCCTTTTTTTGGTCAAGATGAATCTTTTAAGTTACTGTAAACAACACAAATAGCGCCCGTATGTCAAAACGTTCTGACTACGTATAACCTCAAAAATGTTAAACTTTTTTTTTTGTTTGTTTTTTTAGTTTCAAATTTCGAATTTCTCAAAATGTGTTTGTTGATAAAAAATTGCATCCCTTCTGTAGACAAAAATTACGCCTGTTTTCTATTGCACCAATAACTTGAACAAAGATGCACGTTTAATGATGATGTGCCTCTTCTATTCATATTTTTGTTTTTACAATCGAGATGGAGCTTGAGTTTACCCCTCATGATGGCGAACTTCAAGTTGGCGTAGGCCCTTCTTAAATCATGTGTGACATTTTGAGCAATGATTTTCTCTGTGCTTTGTCCCAAAGGGGCTGGTTCAACGATATTTCTAGCCGAACTGTGAAAGACAAAACACACATTGGACATCCTAAATGTTGTAAATTGTGATCGCGTACAGCAATCGCAGCTGCATGATTTTTTTTTTTTTTGAGGTTGGGATAAACTACACTGGAGCGCACAGACTCAAATACTGGTCCATTGTACTACCAGGCAGTGACCTTCATTTAATGTACTTTCTTGGTTTTCCGAAGAAAAACCAAGACGTGCTTCTGTGATGTAGAACTTAGTTTTTCAGTTCCCACCACATCGGCGCCAAATAACCGCCACATGATACGAGCGAAAGCAGGACACTGATAGAGAAAGTGCTCTGAAGTGTCTTCACCTTCTCTACAGGCATCGTAGATTGTGACATCACTAAGCCCAAGCCGACTCAGGTGCTCAGGTGATACTCGTATTCATACTTGTACTTCCTAAAAACAATATGGATGTTTTTTTTTTTTTGTTAGAGGTTGGGATAAACTACACTGGATCTCTCAGACTCAAATACTGGTCCATTGTACTACCAGGCAGTAACCTTTATTTAATGTAATTTCTTGGTTTTCCAAAGAAAAACCAAGATGCGCTTCTGTGATGTAGATCTTAGGTTTTTAGTTCTCACCACATCAGCGCCTGATACGAGCGAAAGCAGGACACTGACAGAGAAAGTGCTCTGAAGTGTCTTCACCTTCTCCACAGGCGTCGCAGAGTGTGACATAATTAAGCCCAAGCCGACTCAGTTGCATAGCGAAGGTAAAGTGTGCCGTTAGTACGCCGACAAGTCGTCTGCACTCGTTTTTGTCTAGAGATAGCAAAAAAGACGCGGATTTCTTGCTAACGTTTGGGAGCATACTCTTGGTCACCCTGCATCCTGGAGAGTCACGCCATCTCTAGTTGTGCTGTGGGGAGACCCAACCATCGACGGAGGCCCTGATCAGGGACGCGGGGAGGATGCACTTTAATTTCATTTATTTGAGTAATGACTTATTACAAGATATTTAAACATTTTAAAAGTTTGGATGGGATAGAAGTAAATATGTGACTTTATTTTGCATTGGAAATTCGTCATTTGAATTTGTGGTCTACAATTCGTGAAGAGGACGATTCCATAGTCGAAGTGCACGTAGGTAGAATAGGCAAGAATTAGCTTAAGACCAAATGCAGACTGTAATAATAATAATAATTGGGTGGCACAATAGTTCACAGAGGAATCAGGACTTAACTTGCTCTTAAACTGCTCGTGCTGTGCGTGCTACTGTTCTCTCACAAGTAGAAGGGACCTACAGTTTTTTGCCTGCTCCGATGTTTGAGAAGCATTTTCTTAGACAGTAAGTACCCTTTGAGTGTTGTGAGCAGCTCAGTGGTGCCTTAAAAAATTACAGGAGCTCAGACGGGAATCGAACCTGGGCCTTCTACCCACTACGCCACGGCGGCCACAGACTGTCCAAAAGTGAAACGAAACATGCAAATATTAGGGACGTTCACGGTGTATTAATATTAAACCTAAAAGTCAAATCAGTTCAAGCCCACGCCGTAGATTTTAAATGAGAAACGTCACATCTTGGCACCCAACACTCATTTTTCTTTTACTTTCATAACCAAGATATCGGTATATTCAACATTTATAAGTAGAAAATGCAGCAATCGACTTTTGAAACGTTATATCTTACCTATTAACCAAGCTGAGTGTCGTAAGCCAAGCAAACCAAAATAAATATTTTTGAAAATATTTTTAGAAAAAGGTGTGTTGCACAGGGATGTTTATGAGGAAAAAGAATCTTTATGAATCTTGGACTAACACTTTCAGAGCCACTTTCATTTGCTTTATTGACGTGATCGCCTCCTTAACATCAAATTCATTAATGCACTCGAAAGTGAAGTCATAAAGTGTATCATTGACTACAGAGCTAAAATCTGGTACTAAGTTACTTCCATAACTTTCTCGGGTTCCTGTTAGAATTAAGAACTGTTAGGCATGGGTGATTGGTATGTATAACACAAGTAAGTGTGGCTACGGCGCATGTTCATATGTGAATTTTTTTCTCAAAAAATATTCTATTCATCGATTACTATTTTGACCTCCTCAAAGTAGCCCTCCTCAGATATAATACGCTTGTGTCAGCTTTTTTCCAATCCTGGTAGTATTTTTAATTTGCACTTTTTGGTTTGCCCTTGAGCTCTCTCAGCGACTTGGTTTGTCGCAAATCGCTGTCCTTTTATTGGTCTTCTCTTCAATTTTGGGAGCAGGAAACAGTTGCGGAGGGCGAAATATGGTGAATACTGTGGCTTATGCATCTTTTGTTAAAAAAGTGACGACCAAGCAATGACAAGTGAACAGGAGTATTATAGTGAGCCAAAACCATGCATTGTTTTTACAAAGTTCCAGACGTTTTCCTTTGTATTAATAATAATTGTTGGCGCGACAGTCAACAGGGGGACCAGGGCCTAGCTTGCTCATCAACAACTCGTGTTGTACCCACTACTGTTCTCTCACGAGTAGAAGGGACCTACAGTTTTTTGCCGACTCCGAACGACGGAATTCTTAGACAGTTAGAAGAAGTTAGAGAAGCTTTCTTAGACAATTATTACTCTTTGAGTGTTGTTAGCAGCTCGAAAGCAGCCATGAAAAATTCGATGTTGAGCCGGGAATCAAATCTAGACCTTCGGCGTGTGAGCGTCGCACTCTACCGACTACGCCATGGCGGCCAATTCCTTCGTATTGCTTCAAGATAATCCTCCTTATTGACCGTACGATAGTGTGGTTAGAACTCCTGATGTATAACGGAAGGGTTATCGAAAAAACAGTCAGCAAAACATTTACATTTGATCGAACTTGGCGTGTGATTTTGGCCTTAACTCTACTGGACTTTTCAATTGAGACGATTGGACTTTGGTATCAATTTCATAACCCTAAACGAGCACCCTTAGCAAATATACATCGCCGTTGACATCACAATTCCTGAGCGATGCTCATATAGCAGTTTTTTGGTCAAAATTCAGCACGCATCATTCCCAAAATTTTCAAAAAAATTGCATTGCATGAGTTAACCGATATGTCGATATCTTCAGCAGCTTCTCTTATTGCGATTCGACAATTCTCCATAACAATTTTCTTCGCTTTCTTATCATTTTTATCAATTGTTGATTGGGGCGTCCTGGACGATCATCGTCGTTCACATCTTCTCGACCTTCCTAAGGAGGAAGTACCACTGGTAGACATTTTTCCGACTCGGAGAACACTCTTTTTTGTTTTGAGGACTTAACTCCGTTTTTTTTACAAAATTCATTTTTATACAAACATTTTTTGATCCATTTTTCTTCGGCAACAGGAAATCGACGAACACGCAAAACACGTTTAACTTATATTTTTCTCACAAACAAAATAAATATGATATTTAGCTGAAACTGTAAACATATGTTCGAGGCGAGTGTACCAACATAAAAAGTCGATAATCGAATGTGTGTACGTAGCCCGGAAATTTGAGCAGACCTCGTATGCATAGGTTTGCGCTGTTCTTTCCTCCCTTCCCAATACTCAAATCCAATGAAGCATCCTTTTGAACTTATCTTAGGAACCAATAGGCATACATAACTTACTGTGTTCTCTTTCCTCTTTAGGGTTACGTTGACATAATCGATCCATCGGAGCTCCTGCGTCCTGAGGCCACCTTCGCTGACAAAGCCCTTTCGCAGTTTCGTGACTACACCATAGACGAGAATGATCCACTGAAGGAACGCGTGCGGCAAACGTACCGTGACATGCACCTCAATCAAACCGTCGACTTCGTCAAAGGTAAGTAGTCAATCAGTCTGACGGGACAGGCAAGTAACAGTTCAACCATTGCCTTTTCTTTAGGTCGCCGTGAGAAGTGGTTGAAGTTTAACACATTCAAAGCCAACATTCGGGATGCCCTGGAAAAACTGAACGACCTCATTGATCACTCCGATCCAGACACGAATTTGCCAAATATCGTTCACGCCTTTCAAACGGCGGAGCGTGCTCGCGCTGAGTTCCCCCAGCATGATTGGCTGCATTTAACTGCACTGATTCACGATCTGGGAAAAGTGATGGCATTCTACGACGAACCACAGTGGGCAGTGGTCGGAGACACATTCATTGTGGGCTGTGAGTGGGGAAAGAGCATTGTCTACCGAGATGAGAGCTTCATTGGCAACCCTGACGGGGAGAACCCGAAGTACAACACAAAGTACGGGATGTACACCCCAAACTGCGGACTTGACAATGTTCTCCTGTCCTGGGGCCACGACGAATACATGTACCAAGTGCTGAAGCATAACAAGTCCAAATTGCCCGAAGCTGCACTGAATATCATTCGGTATCATTCGTTCTACCCGTGGCACAATGGTGGCGACTATGAATACTTGTGCGAACCTAAGGATGCATTGACAAAGAAATGGGTTCTCATCTTTAAGTGAGTCTAGGATGTTTGCAGGTGGATGGGGAATTTATTTTTTATTGCTTTTCTCTATTTTAGTCGTTATGACCTGTATACCAAGAGCGCCGCAGTTCCAGAAATTGAGAAACTCTGGCCCTACTATCAATCACTTATTGACAAATACTGTCCTGGCGAGTTGGAGTGGTGAATCATTTGCGAATATTTTATAATTTGATTGTTTTTTGTACTTTCTGCATTTTTACCAAAATGTGTTTGTATGTTAAGAGTTAATAAAGTTTATTTCGAATGTTCCATTTTAAGCACTTCCATGTTTACTATTTGAGTTTCTTAGTTTTCTTCTGTGGTGCTGTAGACGCATTAACTCATCATCCGCTTGTTTAATTTTTAATTGAGTAACAGATCACTGAATTAGTCCCAGGACTTGTTAGTAGCGCCCTCTATGCGTCCGGGGACTTATTGAGTGGTGTGTTACATAGCACAAGTAAATGAAGTTTACATAATCTTTACTCACTTTTTCATTATCTTGAACTTATGACATGAGAAGTGACCGTCCGGAATTTTCGATCAACATCCAGACAGCACGATCTCTCCCCAGCTACTTCCTCTTGGCTTTGTGTAAGTCGGGGAGGCGGAATTCTTGTATGTCATCGTCCAAATTGTGTAGAACATTCTGCCTAACAGCGCATCGTCATCGCCGTTAAGCAGTCTTCGGAAATAATCTTTTCAGATTCTTAACTCTTTTCAGCTACTCTACTACAAGTAGTCCATTTTGTTCCAGGCAGGCTTCAGCCCGAGCTTTGTATTCTCCGGATTACTGTTTTACCTATCGGTAAAGCTTTTGAACTTCATTCCTGCCTTTCATACCTTGCCAATTAACAGCACGCTTCTCATGCTCCTTCCTTTTTTCTTCTGAGAAGCCGGTGCTCTTCTCTTCTTCTCTGTTCGTAGAGCTCACGAACAGCCCCCACAGTTCGATGCAGCGTTGCCTTATAAGCGTCTTCTTTGGCAGCATGTGATTGCCTGCGCTCGTCTTCAAACCATGGGTTCCTTCTGGGTGGTGACATGAAACCCAGCTCATAAGTAGCGCCTTTTTTTATAATTTCTTGACAACGTTTCCAGTCTTCTTCTTTAGTTTGTATAGGTGGCATCGAACTCTATGCGAGTTGTAGGGGGATTCGGTTTGACAAGTTCCCAGAGATCAGTCGTAATTATAGCTTTACGAAGTCGAATAGTTGTTCCGTTGTTCTCTCGATATCCGGGTCTTTACCTTGGCTACAACAAGGAGATGATTTGAGAGATGATGTTGGCACCTCGGAAGGCTCGGACATCGAGAATAATGGAGGATTGTCTGAAGTCGATCGCAACGTGATCAATCTGATTGAAGGGGATCACCAGATTCCTTTGTGAATTTTCAGGTGTGGAAACCGCGTGCTAGTAACAGAGAAGTTCGCCTAGAGGCGAAGCCCAACAACCTGAGTCCGATGTTTTGTCATGCAGACTGTGTTTACCGATAACTCCATCAAATATGTCCTCCTTTTCCAGATGAGCGTTGAAATCTCCTGGCCGCCGTGGCGTAGTGGGTAGAGTGCGACACTCACACGCCGAAGGGTCTAGGTTCGATTCCCGGCTGAACACCTCGAATTTTTCTCGGCACCACCTCTTTCGAGCTGCTGACAACATTCAAAGAGTAATAACTGCCTAAGATATCTTCTCAAACTTCGCCGTTCAGGGTTTGGCAAAAAATTGTAGCTCCCTTCTACTCGTGAGAGAACAGTAGCGCGCATAACGCGAGTAGTTCATGAGCCAACTATACCTTAGCCCCCCTGTGGACTGTCGCGCCAACAATTATTATTAATCTCTCGCCAGCTGTCTCCACTTTACTTAAAATTATTTCAGGTCTTTCTCCAGTTTGGTGAGCCGTCCTCCGTTGGATTCGAAGACTTTTTGGGCCGAAGCAGTTCCGACCTGGAGAAAACAGTGAGGGCCTACAGAATCTGACGAGTTTGATAGGAATGCCAAAACTAGAAATGACACTGTATACCAGGTATACCGGTATGAAATGAATGAATGAATGAATAAATTAAAACACTAATTATTAATGAGAAAGTAAAAACATTTTATTCAATTGGTATTGGCCATTATTTTTTACACATTTTGACCACCTTTCTGGCAATTTGTGAATACCACGCCAATAACATTGTTCGTCTTTTAAAGCAAACCAATCAGACACCCAGTTTTCGACCTCCTCGTAGGAATCAAAGTGCTGCTCAGCCAATGCGTGTCTCATCGATGAAATCAAAAGGTAGTCGGAAGGAGCCA
Source organism: Eristalinus aeneus (assembly GCA_955652365.1). NCBI lineage: Eukaryota > Metazoa > Arthropoda > Insecta > Diptera > Syrphidae > Eristalinus > Eristalinus aeneus. The sequence continues at coordinate 79,531,699 of OY019132.1, forward strand.
AGTCTGGGGAATACGGCGGGTGGGGTAGCTGCTCCCAGCCAAGTGTTTTGATTGTATCCTGAACCGGTTTTGCTTTGTGTGCATGTGCATTGTCATGGAGAAAAATTACCTTGCCGTGTCTTCTGGCCTATTTTGGTCCTTTCTCGATCAATGCATGGTTCAAATTCATCATGTGTTGTCGGTAGCGATTAGTATTAACGGTTTCACCAGGTTTTAGGAGCTCGTGGTACAGCACACCTTTCTGGTCTTCTTGCCGAATCGATCTGGTTTTGCAGTCGATGTTGATGGTTGTCCCAGATTAACCCATGATTTTTTCCGTTTAGGATTCTTCAAATAAATACATTTTTCATCGCCAGTAACAATCCGATGCAAAACCGATTCTCTTTCGTGTCTTTGAAGCAAGTGTTTTTTCGGTTTTCCATCTGTCTTTCATTCAATTCATGTGGCACCCATTTTCCACACTTTTGGATCTTTCCCACAGCTTGTGAACGGTCAGAAATTGTTTGTTGTCATTGCTGCCATTTACTTTTGACTCAAAGTGTCATCTCCATCCAATATCGTTTGCAATTCTTCCACGTTCTTCATTTCTCACATCAAAATCATTATTTCTGAACCGCTGAAAGCATCTTTTGCATGTTGCTTCTGCTAGAGCATGATCACCATATGCCTCGACAAGCATTCGATGCGACTCTACAGCACTTTTCTTCAAATGAAAACACAAAATTATTGCTTTCCGCAAATCATCACTTTATATATACTCGTACGTATATAGCGATAAATAGGTGGTGCGTGTCGATTTGTACTTCCAAAGTTTTTTCCAGAATCTGCAGTAAAGTGAAGATCTGGTCCATAATTGACTTTCCTTGCTTCAAACCAAACTGATAAGAAACTACCATGTCGTTGACAAATGATTACACAATATGGCAGAGGAGGTCCTGCAGTCGATGTTGAGAAGAATGATTCTCGATCACTGCCGTAGTCAAAGAGGTTTCCTTTCTTGTGAACCGGATAAGCGACATTGAGATTCCACTATTCGGGCATTTTCATACCTTACAGATGAAGGGCGTTTTCCAAAGCAAGCATTCCGAAACGCAAACAAACAATTCCGAATCGCAATGCGAACAAGTCTGCGGAAACAAAAGGAAACAAAGCATCATGGAACGTCCTGAAATGGAGGAATCTTTACCACCGTAAGTAATTTAATTTTTATGTTTAAATTATTAAACAATTACTTTTTCAGAAGAATGTGAAAACCGGAGCCGCATTCAACTTCTAATTAATAAGAGACTGAAGAAGATAAGTCTCTGGAGGCAGGATCACGCCGAAATTTTAAATTTTTTTTTCCATATCAAACCCATTGCCGCTAACTTCGCTTTGAATTTTTTTTCCACCATGAAAACGCTCCTAAACGTCAAATATGCAAAGGCAACAGTTGAAAGTTGGGAGTGGCCGCCATGGCGTAGTGGGTAGAGTGCGACGCTCACACGCCGAAGGGTCTAGGTTCGATTCCCGGCTTAACACCTCGAATTTTTCGCGGCACCACCTCTTTCGAGCTGCTGACAACACTAAAAGAGTAATAACTGTCTAAGAAAGCTTCTCAAACTTCGCCGTTCGGAGTCGGTAAAAAACTGTAGGTCCCTTCTACTCCTGAGAGAACAGTAGCGTGCACAACGCGAGTAGTTTGTGAGTAAGCTAGGCCCTGGTCCGCCTGTGGACTGTCGCGCAAACAATTATTATTATCAACAGTTGAGAGTTCTGTATTCGAAAGCATCGCTGACTCTGTATCATTGCTTTTGCGGCACTGCTTTTTCAGTGCGATGCGTAACTATTTGACATTTTAGAAAGCGTCATACCGAGCTGTGCAAGCGCACAGCCAGATCATCTCCAGCTGCTTTTAATAGTCTTGCGGACAGTCCGTCTTCTTCAGTAGTCCATTAACAATCTAAATTGCAACCTTCCGAGCATGAATTACGACACATCATGGAGAACCCTCCACCCCAAAATGAAGCCCCAACAAGCACACAAAGAGTTATGTTTAAAAACCTTACGCACATTTATTACTTATACAAGAGAACGCTTAAATGCATAGGCCTTAGGAATAAACATAGAAATAACCCTAAATACTTCTATTTACAGACCAGCGATCCTCTGACAACACTCATTATAACCTATTTAGCAGATTAAAATACATTAAGAACGAAATCTACCAGTACGTCACAATTAAATACTTGTCTCCTAAAATAAATTCTTAAGTCTAACCTACAAACAAACATGAAATGTTTTCTTAATTTCTTCAGTTCTATCCCAGTTCGATTGTGATTCATTGTACATGGACCGTTGCATTACGAATTTGTGCTGAACTTGTTGCGGTTGTTAACCGCCATCTGGCTGGCAGGGTTAACTGTGATTGTGCCGTTGGTCACGTCTGTTTTGTAACTACTGCTGCATTGTGAATCTGCCACAGACCGGCCGTCGCCCTCGTCGCGGCGGCAGAGTTCATTGAATGGACTCGCCGGGCGCTTGCCGACCACGTTGCTCACTCCGTCGCTGTTTCCACTCGAGCTGGTTGTCTTGATTTTGTTCTGGCGCTCAAGGATGTCGGCAGTGGTGAGATCACTGGCCTTTACGATGCTGGATGGGATGTTGCTCAGCCAAGGCTTGAGGGTGGACTTCTTCTGGACTGTGGCGGCTTTGCAGCGGCAGATAATGTCGGCGGGCTCTCCGCACACAGAACACACTTCACCGCTGTTGCCCTTGGTATTGGAACTGGAAGCGGATGAGCTGCTCAACTCCATTTCGCTTACTGCGTCGACAATGCTCTTGATGGCGCATCCGGCCGGAGAGAGTTTATTCTCCGACTCATCGTAGTTCTTGCTAAGAAGCAGTTTTGAGAGCGGCGGCGCCAGGCCCAGGCCAAGATTTCTTTCGTGGTACACCTCCGAAATGGTAGGCGTCATCTCGCGGTTCATGTGGCGCATGATGGTATCCTGGATGCTCTTAGTGGAGGGCTTAGAGCTCTCTTTTGAGGCGGCTGCTGATGATGTGCTCGAAGATGGCAAGGTCTTGGAGGAGTGGTCCTTCTTTCCACTCTCGATCTCAGTTTCCGTTGGTGCAAAGTAGAGGCTTGAAGAGTTGAACACCAAAGCGCTGTCATCTTCTGGCAAATTCAGAGGTTTACGACTGCCACTAGTGGTGGGCACTGCTGACGCGTTGGTGCTTGAGACTTCCGTTCGGACACTCAAGCGATCCATGAACATGGTGGTCTCCTTCAGCCGGCTGGACAGGAGTGTCTGCGCACTGCCGAGTTTGATTTTGGGCTTTAGCCGAAAGTGTGCCAGCGACTGTGGAGGAATTTCCAGCCCTCTCTCGAACTCCGAGTCGGAGCTGGTCGACTCCAAGACGTTGCTCATGCAGGAGGTTGACGGGCCCGCGCTGGGGAGATTGCCCAGGTTATTGTAGACTGGTGCTAGTGGCGCCAACGGACGAAGGCTATCCACAAGCGGCAGGTTCTGCCTCGGAGGTGGCAATGGAGGAAGGTTCTGTTGCTGATTTGATCGCCGCAAGACGGTGGCGTGGCCGGAGCCCTCCCAGTCAGTGGTGGAGCTTGCCGAACTTGAACTGTCGGGCCGGCGTGACATGCTTGGCGGCACACTCATCTCCGGAATCACACTGTCTCCGAGGAAGGTCATACCCGTGCTGGAGTAAAGATTACGGATGCGCGTTTGATGCGCCAGCGCCAACGACACATTCGGATCGACCGCTGTTTGCGTGGTCACAGGCGGACTGGGGGTGAAGGCTGCATCACTCTCACCGCCGCCACCGGGCCGAGACACGCGTACCGGGGCACGTAGGCTAGAGTAGCCCAAGCGGGGACCGGTTGGCTTCGTGAGATGGCTCTGGGAGATGTAGCCGTCAGAGAGCTCGCTGTCTGTCGTGTTGGCCAAACTGGAGTCCAGTGTGGGATAGAGCGAGGTGGGTCCGGTGATGGGGCCGGTATTTGTGGTGCTTGCCGCAGACGACTCCGTGTCAGTTCGACCTCCGTCTGGTTCGCCTCGTCGCCGGACGTACGAGATGAAGGCCCCACCTCCTGCGCTGAGGATCCTCGGTCTGTTAATGGGCAGCGGTGGCAGCGACATTCCCATGTTCATGGACTTCACGGTATCAGTTGGTGAAATGCTGGCCTGCTGTGATGTTGGGCCGGAGAGGGAACCCGTCGAGGCACTCATGGGATTCTCCGGACGTGTGTCTTCATTCAGCGATTCACAGCTGCTACTAGAGTCCAATCCAAGAGTCTTTGGAGCCTCTTGCGTGTCTAAAGAGCGAAAGAAAAGATCATCAATCCAAGAACGATGCAGTGAATTACGGGTTGACTTACCAAAGAGCGCAAGAAGTGCCTGCAGGACAAACTGACAGCTTCGGCGATTTGCTTGCTTTCCTGTTCGCAGCGTCACTTGATCCTGTCCAACCTCTGTCAGGTCAAAGCCAACCGAGGCCAGGAGTTCGTGACAGCCCGACACTCTCCAGAGCCTCACTGAGAGTGGGATTTCGATGCACGACTCGACCTCTGGACTTCCCTTCGGCGGGAATTGGCCGAGCACGTTCCTGATGACTGCTATGATGTCGTCTGCGACATCAACGCTGTTGACAAGTTTTGCCAGAGCCTGGAGGGTGATCGGAGTAAGGGCTAAGAGTGCCTGAAGGCTGGCCGAACACTGTGAAAGTCGGTCTTCCGGATCAGCCTGCGGGAAGAACACGCTGGACGGAATTCCGTTGGCGGCAGGTTCGAACCGGAATCCCACTGCCATGAGGAGGTCTTTCCATCCGTTCACCGGCCCGGCCTTGTTCTCGATGCTCTTCTGCGTGGTGTACATGGCGTTCTTCTGGCCACGGTGGATCCTCTGGAGACTTTTCTCCACCAGGTGCAGGCAGACGCGGAGGGCGTCTCGACACTTGTCTGGCGTTCGCATTAGCTCACACAAGGCATGACCCATTAGAGCCACCTTGTTGGATAAACGGACATTGCCGCCGATCAGAAGGAATCCAGCCCAGTTGGCTGGGTGGGCGAAATGCTTCGTGTGCTGAACAGTCTGCATAGCTTCCGCCAGTGCTCTGTGGAGGGACAGAGTTGATTTTTTCTCATCAAATAATGTAGAAGAGAGGACTTACCTAGCTGCCCTGGATCCTTGAAGCAGAGCGGAGTAAAAGGCTCGCAGCAGGATTTTCGCTGCTGTCTCTGGAACTGGCCACAGGGAAATCAGCACTGCTCCGGCTCCCGCACATAACCAGCTTCCGGCCAAGTTTGCCACTCCCGCTCCGGTAATTGGCTCGATCGAATGGTATGAGCTGAGGACTACAAGCTTTGCGTTCAGCTTCATGGTCAATACATCTGCAGCCGAGAGGATGAAGTCCGAGAGAGGAGGAATCTCGATGCTTCCATTTGCCAGTTCGTTGCCCTCGTCCTCATTATCGTCGGCATTCGAGGTTGATTGGTAATAACGTTTCTGGGATTGCGAGTCAACAACATCGCCTGGACTCAGCACGACAGCTCCCAGTTTCCAGCTCAGGTTGGCGGCGAAGTGTACGCACTCAGCCGTTGGCAACTCGGAGATCACTGCCTCCTTGGTGGCGTTGCACCCGGCCAGTGCTTTCGCCTGCAGCATGTCCGCGACCATAGCGGCCTCCTGGATGGACGCTGGGGACTCCGACCAGCCCCAGGTCTCGGAGAGTGTAGACGGGATTCTTGGACCGCCGACAACCAGGGCGGTGTTCAGGTTCTCCGCCAGCTCGCGCGTGCGAATTGTCTTGCTCTTCAGCCGAAGGGACTGCAGCGACGGAATGGTTATGATCGAGCAGCGCTCCGAAAGATATTCCCCGTCGTCCTTGGCACTTCTTAGGATGGCAAACGGAACCAAGTAGAGTTCGTTCTCCAAAACGAGGATTAGCTCTTTCCGGCCCTGGCGGGACACAGCGCCCCCGGATGGGAGAAGGTCGTCGAAGGGCTCCAGCAAGAGGTTGTACAATGTGTGTAGACAGCTGGGACCTTGCCATGCAGGCAGGATCTGCGCCCGTCTTGATCTGGTCGAACCCTGGAGACTGCCTATCGAGCGGGTCGATCCCTGAAGGCTGGCCACTGATCCTCCAACGCTTCCTAAACTGAAGAGGGAACTAAGGGAATAGTTGCTGGAGTTAAGTAAGTGGTTCCGGTTGACCATGCGCAGGAATCCGGCGCGTTCGGTCGAAAAATCGTCTAGAAGGTTCTCGGAACTTGAGCGCCATCCACTGCCGTCGCCCTCGTGCAGCACACTGTCCGAGTTCACGCCCAAACTATCCCTCACCATGTTGATGTAAACCTCCAGCAGACTCTCCCGCCGTTCCTTGGAGCCGTCGTCGTTCAACTTCTCGGGTGGAATCTTCAGAGTGCTCTCGTTGACCTCGATCGAGTGGAATCGGACGATTCCCTTCTGCGGCTGTAGGAACCACGCGAAGAGCTCGTTGCCGGCCAAGCTGAAGTACAGGACGTTGGTCTTGGTCTTGTTGACCGTGTCGAAGATGCTTTCGCTGCACGTTATCATGGTCTTCCGGGAGATGCTGTTTGTGTCTGGACTCGTGCGGGCCTTGCAGCGTTCAGCTGCCACAAGGGCTTCCTCGTTACGTGACATTGCCACGAGGATCTGCTGGAGTATGTGATAGCAAGACGTCTGCAAATCAAAGAGGACTGTCCGTCCCTCGGGTGATCTCTGGTCGTAGCGTACCGATTCGAGGATTTGCGCAGCGGTTTCCATCTGTGTGCGAGCGTTCTCGTTGTCACCGGAAGCTCTCAGTGCAAGGCCTGTGGAAGGATATGGGGATTACAACGGAGAACATTGCCAACGTTCTGGCGGGAACTTACCTAACTGATGCCTTATTTTGGCCTCGTCTTCCGATTTGTTCAGCGATTGCACAATGGCCAGGCCCTGGCGGAGGAAGTTTATTGCCTGCGCTGTCTGACCCATTTGATGGAAAACGCGACCTGGAAAGAAGAACTGTCAGCATGGATTCCGAGACTTTCACTTACAAGGAGCTCACCCAATGATCCACACGCGTACGCTTTGCTCAAGCGATCTGAGGTCAGGGAGAGCTGCTTCTCGAAGAACTTGACCGCGTCTACGTAGCTGCGGATGCTCTCGTACACCGATCCGAGATTGCCGCACGCCCTCGCCTGTAGACTCATAACTCCAAGGCCTTCGCACATCTCTAGATCCATTTTGTGAAGTTTCAGGGCGCCATCGTGATTTCCCATTTGCTGGTAGACATTTCCCAGGGCACTGGTGGCGTCTGAGACCAAAGCCCGGTCGCCCAGTTCACGAGCGATTTCCTTCTGATGCTCGAGGCAGTTGACCGCCTGGTCGTGGTTCCCCAGGGCGCAGTGAATGTTGCCTAGGTCTCCATATGCCGCTGCCTTGGCCTCCGGACTTCCCAGTTCGTGAGCCACGACCAAGCGCTTTTCCAAACACACCAGCGCCTCCTGCAAGTTACCCAGGGCGCGGTGGCTGTGTCCGAGACCTCGGTAGGCCCTCTCCTGGTCACGATAGCTCTGCAGAGCAGTGGCGAGCTGCAGATGCCTGTCGTGGCACTTGATACCCTCCTCGTAGTCCCCAAGCGCGTCGTAACAGTCACCTAGGTGGCCGAGAGCCCGGGCACGATCGTGTTGCGTTGTGGCTGTGTTCACCTGCTCCAATGTGCCCAGCTGTTGTTCCAGGTACCCGATGGCGTCTTCGTAGTGGCCCATGTTTAATTTAGCGATTCCCAGGTTTCCGTAGGCCTGTGCCTCGATGGCGGAGTCCTGCAACTCCTGGGCCCGCTCCAGCTGTTCCTGATAGCATTTTACAGCGTGTGTGTAGTTTCCTAGCGCCATATGCACAGCTCCGAGATGTCCGTGAGCTTTACACTCGCCTGGGAGATCCGCCATTTCCTGCCGGAGTGTCAACTCCTGCGTGTGATAGCCCAAAGCCTTGTCGAACTTCTTGATCAGTCTATGTGCGAGCCCCAGCGCTCCACACGCTGCCGCTTCCATTGGTCGCTCTCGGGCTTGTCGTGCCAATGCCAGCTGCCTCTGGTACATCTTGGCAGCCTCCTCGATCTCTCCTGTGCGAATGAGGATGTCACCGATATTGCCCAGAGCTCTGAACTTGCCCGGCAGGTGGTTGGTCATATGCGCCACGGCCAGAAAATACTTCTGGCATTCGAGAGCTGCTTGGCTGTTGCCGAGCGCCAAGTGGGCCAGCCCCAAGTTGCAGTAGGCTCGGCCCATGTTCATTTTGTCCTGCAAGTCCTTCGCAAGCGCTAAGTCCTGATCGTAGTACCGCACCGCCTCGCGGTAGTTGCCTATGCAGTAGTGGGCGTATCCCAAGAAGTGGCAAGCTTTGCCCTCAGCCGCAACGTCGCCCAGCTCCTGCGACAGCATCAAGTACTGCTCGTAGTAGGGCACGGCTTGTGCGAACTCCTGCCTCGAGCTGAGGCAGTTACCAAGATTGAGTAGAGCGCACGCCTCGCCCGCCGTATCTTTCAGTTCCCTGGCAATGTTCAAATGCGCACGATAGTGCATCAGAGCCATATCGTGCGCTCCAAGGGCCTGATAGGCCACTGCCAGGTTGCCATGAGTTGAAGCTTCCGCACTGCGGTCGTGAACCTCCTTACTTATGGTCAACTCCTGTTTGTGATACTTGATGGCGGCCTCGTACAGCCCAGCGGCAGAGTAGGCATTTCCTATGTTCCCGTAGGCCCTGCCCATACCAGCCCGATCATGAAGCTGGCGTGCTATTGTCAGATGCGCCTGGTGAAGCTTTAGAGCGGCGTCGTGCTCGCCGAGTAGCTGGTAAACTATTCCCAAGTTCGAACAGGCCCTTCCCTCGCCCACCTTGTCTCGGGCGGCAAGCGCCATCTCCAACTGCTTCTCGTGCCATTTCTTAGCCTGAATGGCGTCTCCAGCGCACCGAGCAGCGTGTCCCAGGCCCGCGTAAGCTCTGGCTTCGATGTTCCGGTCTCCCAACTGCTGGGAAATTCGCAGAACTTGTTCGTGGAACGTGATCGCTTGCGTAAAATTTCGTCGGTAGTGGTGGCTGGACCCCAAATTGCTGTAGGCCCTCGCTTCCTCCACCTGGTTGCCCAACTTGCGCGCCAGACGCAGATGCTGTGTGTGACAGTCTACGGCAGAGTCGAACTCGCCCATGGCAAGGTACACCGCGCCCACATTCCCGATCTCCCTCGCTTCTTGCAGGCGGTCCCCCATCTGCTTAACCAACTGGACGCATTGCTTGTGGCTCGCCAGTGCATTGGGGTAGTCACCAATCGCCGTGTAGACGTGACCCAAGGAGGTGAGTGCTGCCGCAGCCGCTTGGGTGTCCTTGCACTTCATGGCTAACACCAGTTGGTATCGGTGCGCTGTGAGAGCTTCCTTGTACGATCCCTGACTAAAGTATGCGCTTCCGAGGTTTCCGTGAGCTCGACACTCCCCTGCTGTGTCTCCCAAACTTTTCGCTACTGCTAGATCCTGCTGCATGTATCCAATAGCTTTGTCCAACTGGTTGAGTGCCCAATGCGCCGAGCTGAGTGCGCTAAACACTGATCCCCTCAGTTTCAACGAGCACGAGCCGATCCGTAGGGCGGCCTCCAATACCGTCACTGCTGAGTGGTACTGTCCAGCCTGCAGCAGCTCCTGCCCAACTACAGAGATCACCACGAATGGACTCTGGTCCAAGTTCATGGTGCGCAGTTGCTGAAACGTTGGTTCCAACGCGTGTCTCAGCGGACTCTTGATAGACGCTTCAAAGAGGCCCGCGAGTAGCTGTTTGTTTTGCGCATCCTGTGCCAGTCCTGCGCTGAAGGAAGCCAGAGCCTCCCCATACCTCCCTAAGCACTGTAATGCGACGCCTTGCCGAAAATATGCCTTCGGCCACTGGGGGCACAGTTCCCGCGCCTTGGTCGCATCCTGGAGAGCCAACGCGAACTGACCTTGCTTCAGGCGAGCCGCCGAGCGGTTGCTGTACAGAATGTAGTTTCCCGGGTCCAGAGACAGGGCGTCTGTGTAGAGAGCGACAGCCGTAACAAAGTCCCCGCTCTGACAGGCCGCATTTGATTGACGGACTTTCTCGAGAAACAGCGCCCGATTGGCAGCTGGCAGCTCCGGTGTGCATTCGGGTTCATTCTGAAAGAAAGAGAAGAAACAGAGTAAGACGCTGGATCGGTGCAGTAATTAACAGTTAATCTAGCGAAAGAGATCTAAAATATCGGAGGAAGGGATGGACGATCATTGATCATAATGTACGGGAGAAGCAATCACCGAAACCCAGAATCCTCAGAACGGACACTGCCAAAGCCGAATGGCGGAGGCAATTACCCCTTTATGTCGGAGAACGGCCAGACGATCCCACTGCTGCCTGGTCGCCATCGCCATCATCATCATCATCATCTGCATCACTATCACCGTCATCACCCAGTCACGTTCCGATCTGGTGAGCCGTCCAACATGTTCCCTCGCGCGTATGAGGAGAGCGGCCGCTGTGGTGCTACGGGCTGGGTAGATGATTCCGCGGAATGCGGCAACCACATGTGTGTGTGGCGAACACACCGTAGCGGAGAGGAAACTGCTGCTTGGTGCGATGCGAAAAATTCATTTCATTAATCGTTTTAAATCGCTTATTGCGAATGTGGATAGAAAGAGACGCAGAGAGAGATTGAGAGAAGGAGAGGTTTTAAGAAAGGAAATGGAGGATGCAGTTAGCTTGCGATAGAATGATTGGATTTCTGGGTAAGCTTGTGCAACGCCTAACTTTGGAATAGGAAGATTTTCCCGTCAAATGGTGTTGAATTATAAAAATACTTTGCAAGCGTCTGGAATAGGAAAATGCTTAAATGTCTTTACATCAACTTTTTGTTGTTAAAGAAAACAATTCAGTAGAAGAAACAAACAAAATTTTATAATATAAGGACTTCTCTGCAGAGTGAACCAGTGTAACCACTTTAGAGCGAGCCCATATTTCTTACACAGCTCAAAACGAATTCACACTCAAAATGAATTCGCACAGTTCAACACGAATTTGTCAGCTGCAAAGAATAATCAATCCGTTGAGATGACTTACCGCCATCGGTCTACATTCTAGGTTGCGTAAGTAACACATTATTCAATAAGTCCCGAGGCTGACATATGGGGAGCGCCATTACAAAAAACCATTTTATTTTTAGGAAGCACAAACATTCAAATGTTACATGTCAAATTTTCATGACAATCTAATATTTTGATACTTTTCTATAGACCGATTTATCTTTGACCTCGAAATAGGCTTCAGTTTCGGCGATCACCTCCTCATTCGAGCCATATTTTTGACAGCCAGATCTGTAGAATAGAGTGGTTGCGGAAGCAATTCAAAGCCCAATTCGTGCAATTTGGCCATGATACCCAACGGCTTGTGGCACGGTGCATTGTCTTGGTGGAAGAGAATTTTTTTTCTTCTTCATATGGGACCGTTTTTTTTTTTTGCAATTTCTTCCCTCAAACGCACAAATAATGTCATGTAGTATTCGCTACTGATTCTCCTACCTTTCTTAAAATAATGGATGTATAAAATTCCGAGGGCATCTCTCAACCTCAACTGCCCTCAACTGCCCTAACCTTGTCAGACAACCTTTGTGTTTTAGGATGCTTTGGGCATGGTTCACCGGCTGCTGTCAACTTCACTGACTGCCGATATGATTCTGAGGTGTACCGGCGGATCCATGTTTCCTCCATTGTGATAAATCGAAGCAATAAGTCCGGTTTATTCTGGAGAAACAGCTCCAAACAGCTCTCAGAATCATCGGCTGTTGTTTTTGGCTCATTGTGAGCAAACGCGGCACCCATTTCGAAATCAGGTTTCTAATGGACAAATGTTCATGCAAAATAGAATATACACTGCCTTCTGGTATTCTTAAGGTGTTAGCTATCACACGGTTTTCCAAAACGATTTTGTGTACTCTTTTGACGTTTTGAACGCCTTCCAGAACGTTCAGCACTGTTGGTGTCCGTACGGTCACCTTTAAAGTTAGCATACCACTGACAAATTGTTGTTTTTGATGGAGCAGAGGGCCTTCAACGCTTTCCAAGCCATTGTTGAGCCTGCACAGTATCTTTTCCCCATCAAAAAGCAGTGTTTAATCAACGCACGAAATTCTGTTTCTTCCAATATTTTAAAAATCGCAAAAACTGCGTCTCTTGAGGCACTGTTACTTGTAACTTAATAATCAGATTGTCAAGGAAATTTGGCAGGCACCATTTGAATTGTGTTCCAGTACTTTCTGTACCAAATTCTGAAGTCTGTCATTTGTTAAAGAGTAGGGGTACATTTTTCTTAGAAAGAGGGAAAGTGTGGGAACGTATCTAGACCAAATGTGTAAAGTATGTTATTTAGAAATGTCAAATTCACTTTCTTCTTTCCAGAAAACAAAAGCAACAAAACAAATTTGAGACACATACACAAAGATAGTGGGTCAATGCTAGCGTTTCCAGAGCATCTCTTTTAAAGAGGGCATGCCCTCTTTTTTGGCATCGACCTTATATGTACTCTCCTTTTTCATCTGGATCTTTTTTGTTCTCTTTATTTTTCTGCGTTTACTTTTGTCCTCTTTTTCATTATTTAGTACTAAGAGAAAAGTTTTGCGTACGATTTTTGGACCTGTTTGCGTTGATGGCATCTGGAGGAGAAGATTTAATGACGAACTCTATGGGCTGTACAGCGACATGCGCCTGGTCACGCGTCTACGGATACAACGATTAAAATGGCTAGGCTATGTAGAGCGTATGGACACCACTGCTCCGGCCCGAAAAGTCTTTGAATCCGTGCCATTGGGACAACGCAACAGAGGACGACCTAGACTAAAGTGGCGCACACAAGTGGAGAAGGACCTCAACCAACTTAGAGTGCGCAACTGGAGACAGCTGGCGAAAGATCGTGCTGGCTGGAGAGGCATGTTGGTTGAGACCCAGGTCCACCCCGGACTGTAGCGCCACAACAAGAAGAAGAAGAAGTACCAAGTTACAAAACAACTATGTACTTTTTATAAGTACCTAGTAAGTATCCATTCTGTTGTATGCACGTCGGCGTGGCTTTCAATGCGAAGTGGAGTCTTTTCTACATGCCTGCTTCAAATGTTATAGAAAGTGCTGTGAATATTTAAACATATGGACAGCCCACTTTAAAGAGTTCAATGCATTTGATTGGATGAATTTGAATGAGGTTCCAATTTGGTCTAATGTTGAAAAAACGATCACCTACCTATCTTCAAAAGGAGTTACGTTAGACGTTTCAAAACTTTTTGACCAGATTTGTAATTTGCAAAATTTTCTAACCAACAAATTAAATAATGACTTCTTTAAAGATAGTATTTCTGTTGACATATGTGTCATTTATTTCGGAGCTTCAAAAAATTGTGACTACTATTGAGAGCTTCATCGACTGTGTCAATTTTTCTTTTGCATTCCCGGCCAAAATGCCAATGTTGAACGCGTTTTTTCACTCGTTGGTTTACATTGGACCAAAGAAAGAAATCGGTTAAAAATAGCAACAGCAAAATCTATCTTGATTGTGGTGTACAACTTAAGAGACCTAAACTGCAATACATTTTATGACGTTTTGTTAAATAACAAAAAATATCTTAGTCAAATAATAGTTCAGAAAAGTATGAATCTTCTGATGATGAAGATGGTGATACATAATTATTATGACAACTAATGTACGTGAATTCTTAAAATATATTTTTTTTTTTGTTTAATTGCCTATATATGATAATATAAATATAATTTGTTCGTATTGAATTGTAGCATTTCTCCTTTTACTACACGCGAAGTTGTGGGGTGGGGGGAGGGGTTTGTTTAGCACAAAATGTCCCCTTTTTTTCTGGCTCGCAATATGAACACCCTAGTCTATGCTCATTTATCTCTGTACGCACACCAATTAATTTTACTGAAAACCGAAAACCTACCCACAAAAATTTCTTTTGTTAAAATGGACAGAGTGGGGAAATATTTTCCTCTCGAAAGAGAGCGCTCATTTGACGTTAAACCCATTTTCTCGGAATACGGAAAAAGATTTTGAGTAAGTTTGTGTTGTTTTTTCGAGTACGGGAACACACCTAATGTATGTACTTCCTTAAAAGAAATTTGGCTTCCTTTCATTGATTATGACGGACACATTTTATGTAAAATTGAGTAGGTAAAAATTAATCCAAATTACAAAAACAAATTTGTTAAGGAGTTGCCAGGGGATTTAAAGTCATTCTCATGACTAATTCGAATTTTACAACAATGATTACAAAGCTCAAGGGTATAGGATTGACCGAAAAAAGAAATATATATTCCTTTTAAATATAACATTAAATTTTTAGTGCACAACTAAGGAATGAGCGTCAGAAACAAATGATAAAGAATATTTGTTGTGAACGAGCCCTTATTTTTTTCGTTTGTTTGCTATGACATCTGTGAAAAATATTTAGCATACATCAAGTCATTCAACAGACATCATATTTTTTCATCGTGTTAAAAATGTCGAATTTTGAACCAGAAAGTGATGATTTGCGGAAAGCCTTAATTTTTTGTTTTCATTTGAAGAAAAGTGCTGCAGAGTCGCATCTAATGCTTGTCGAGGCATATGGTGATCACGCTCTATTAGAAGCAACATGCAAAAGATGCTTTCAACGGTTCAGAAATAATAATTTTGATGTGATAAATGAAAAACGTGGAAGACCACCAAAAAAGTTTGAAGACGCCGAATTGCGAACGACATTGGATGGAGATGACACTTTGAGTCAAAAGCAAATGACAGCAATGTTAAATGTTCCACAACAAACAATTTCTGACCGTTTAAAAGCTATGGGAAACCTCCAAAAGTGTGGAAAATGGGTGCCACATGAATTGAATGAAAGACAGATGGAAAACCGAAAAAAACACTTGTGAAATTTTGCTTCAAAGACACGAAAGAAATTCGGTTTTGCATCGGATTGTAACTGTCGATGAAAAATGGATTTATTTGAAGAATCCTAAACGTTAAAAATCATGGGATAATCTGGGACCACCATCAACATCGACTGCAAAATCAGATCGATTCGGCAAGAAGACAATGCTGTGTGTTTGGAGGGACCAGAAAGGTGTGCTGTACCACGAGCTCCTAAAACCTGGTGAAACCGTTAATACTGATCGCTACCGACAACAAATGATCAATTTGAACCATGCATTGATCGAGAAACGACCAGAATGGATCAGAAGACAGGGCAAGGTAATTTTGCTGCATGGCAATGCACCTGCACACAAAGCAAAACCGGTTCAGGATACAATCAAAACACTTGGCTGGAAGCAGCTACCCCACCCGTCGTATTCACCAGACTTGACTCCTTCCGACTACCATTTGTTTTCATCGATGGGACACAGATTTGATTCCTACGAGGAGGTCGAAAATTGTGTGTCTGAATGGTTAGCTTTAAAAGAAGAACAATTGTATTGGCGTGGTATTCACAAATTGCCAGAAAGGTGATCAAAATGTGTAAAAAACAATGGCCAATACTTTGAATAAAATGTTTTTACTTTCCAATTAATAATTAGTGTTTTATTTTCATACCGGTATACCTGGTAATAATATTAATTGTTGGCGCGACAGTCCACATGGGGACCAGGGCCTCGCTTGCTCATCAATAACCCGTGTCGTGCGCGCTACTGCTCTCTCACGAGCAGAAGAGACCTACCGTTTTTTGCCGACTCCGAACGGCGAAGTTTGAAAAGCTTTCTTAGACAGGTATTACTCTTTGAGTGTTATCAGCAGCTCGAAAGTGGTGGTGCCGTGAAAAATTCGAGGTGTTCTGCCGGGAATCGAACCTAGATCCCTCGACACTACTGCGGCCACAACTAAGGAATACAATTCAAATTTGTAATGTGAACAATTTAGCTTTTATAAACAGACCTATTTTTATTTACTTGCTCTACCGACATTGTACACTGCAACAATTTTTAAATGCCTCATTCATCAGCTATTTAAAGAATGGAAACAGCAACAAATTCAAACCCCATTTTTAAGCTAATGCACTTCTACAAAAACTTATATTCTCAGGGGTCTGTCAGTCGTTTTTAGAGTGGAGTCCATGAAATTTCATCTAAATATAAATCCAAACATTATTAACTCCACTACAGCATCTCAATACCTCCAACCGAACGCTTTTGGCGACTAGCTTAGCATCACCGACTTATTGAAAAAGAGTCTCTTCTTAAGAATATGTGCTTATTTCAATAAATTCTTGCTTGCGTCATCATATTACCTTCAATTTACAAGGAACTGAGCCAAGATGCTTCTGAATCAAACACATGCTTGCAAGTTACTTCTTGCTTTTGAATTATTTCTTTAAGTCTGTGCCAAAAATATTTCTTTCCATCTGACTGGAAATTATTCATTACGGTTGCCTCCAACCAAATCACTTTTTTTCAGTCCAATGCTTGTGGTTTTTGCAGAGCCTTACTTATTGACTACTTGTTTAATTGGACTACAATGTCTAACGTTAGAAAAATAATGATAGTAATAGGAAGGCGCGACAGTCCACAGGGGGACCAGGGCCTAGCTTGCTCAAGAAGAAGAAGTTTGAGAAGGTTTTTCGTAGAATGTTATTGCTTTTAGAGTGTTGTCAGCAATTCGTAAGAAGTGGTGCTGTGCAAAATGCTAGGTGTTCAGCCGGGAATCAAAACTGGACCCTCGACGTGTGAGTGTCGCACTCTACCCACTGCGTCACGGCGACCACTCTTAATTTAGAAACTTAGTTTATTTTGAAGGCAAAGAAAAACTATATTTGCAATACCCTGGCAACCGTACTTTTTAAGGGTCAGATAGGTGAACTAACAGAGCACATATCATTCGACAGAAACACAGGCTGGCATTCTGAGCCGTCGTCCTATGCGTAAAAGACCACTCAATACGTCCCGGGAAATGTAGGGGGACCAGACCACTCAATAAGTCCCGGGACATATAGGGAACACCCCTAACAAAAAATGAATATTAAATTAATATTTTTTTTTAGTAGCGTCCCCTTTATATCACGGGACTTATTGAGCGATTTGTTATTAAATCAACATCGAATCAAATCTTATGCACAGTCTCCAAATTCAAAACCTTGCTTAAAATGACATCACATCCCAAACTGACAAATCATAGGATTTTACTATAAGAACTCTTGTATTACATGTGTTTTAGTACGTTATGAAGACATTTGTCATTTTAAGAGTTTAAGAGTGGAGAAAAAGAAATCTGTCAGGAAGCCAGAAACTCAAAAAATGCAAAGAATGCTGTTTATAAAATGTCAAATCTAAATAGCTGGATTTATGTACCTGAAATAAACAACACAAGACCGTACAAAATAACGCAAATCAAGGAAAGTCTGTTTCCTTATACCAAAAAATGGGTCTTATGTCAAACAAAGCCTGAAATAAACAACACAAAACTGAACAAAATAACGCAAATCAAGAAAAGTCTGTTCCCGTATACCAAAAAATGGGTTTCATGTCAAACAAAGCCTGAAATAAACAACACAAGACCGTACAAAATAACGCAAATCAAAGAAAGTCTGTTCCCTTATACCAAAAAATGGGTTTTTATGTCAAACAAAAATATTTGATTCGACAGATTTGGGTGTAAATTTGGGAGAGAGTAACTCTGCCGAAACTTATGAAACAACTTTATGTAGAAATTCGCAAAATTAAATGTAAACAGCTGTCAGGAAGGGTCTAGGTTCGACTCCCAGCTCAACACTAATTTTTCGAATTTTTCACGGCACCACCTCTTTCGAGCTGCTGACAACACTCAAAGAGTAATAACGAACTCAAAGAGTTCGGAGTCGGCAAAAAACTGTAGGTCCCTTCTACTCGTGAGAGAACAGTAGCGCGCACAACACGAGTAGTTGATGAGCAAGCTAGGCCCTGGTCCCATTTGGACTGTAGCGCCAACAATTATTATTTTTATAGCTGTCAGAAATGCCAGCTATAAAATAATAAATAATAAATAATTGTTAATATTAAATTAACAATTTTTGTTAGTGGCGCCCCCATAATTCCCGGGACTTATTGAGTGGTCTGGTCCTCCTATATGTCCCAGGACTTTTTGAGTAATCTGTTACAATATTTCGAGTTCAAAAATATTATACATTTCCATCCACCGAGCAGAAGAAGGTTATGCAGACAATTTTGTCGAACATGACGAGTGGGCCCTAATTTTGGGAGTTTGTAAGAGGATCTGGTTAAACAAATTGTACGCCAACGGTATAAACATGCATAATTCTCGTCGTTAAAAAAAGGAATATGAAACGAGATCCCGTAAATTTCTGTCAATAAATCAGTGTTTCTCTGTTTCTGTGGAGCTATTCTGTGTAGCTATGTTGTCTCCGCGGGCTTGTATATTCTCCGTTTAAGACTCGTTTTCCCAAATAAAAGCCGCGACGAGCAATCCAAACAAACAATTTTAAAGACCTTCAATACCCATTTACAGCCTTCCCATATCCCATTGAAATTGTTCAAAGAACAAACCACAAGGAAAGAATTAAAGTAAGCAACACACTAACACCAAACCACGACCAGACCGAGTATATTACTGCAGACTTATGGCACGATAATCAAATTGGCTGCACCAACCCCCCGCACAGCTAGCAAAACGAAGCTAAGGGGAAATCAAAGGGAATACCCGCGTCCGTCTGGCGATTTAACCCCTCACTAAGCAGGCGGACGCATAATTTACCAGCTTCCACGGTCGACCACCTGTATAATCAGTGTCCCATTTTAATATTCTCGCAATTTTGAGTAATTTTCCCAGATTTCCAGGTAACACACGTTACGCAACTACACTCGCCCCCTGTGATCCGCTGAACTTCACAACTCCTCAGCTCCCCGCCTCCTTCGCAAGCAGCCTCCCATTCCTCAAAAATTGAAGACGAATACGACGCACAGCGCTCATACAAAATAATTAAGTTCACTCCCGGGGATTGGTCCGGAGAGGCATTGCATACCACATCCGTACGCTTTTACACAATTCTGAATCGTGATCTAGATGGAGGCTCTTCATCAAAGAAATACCATTACGGGCGTTTTCTATTCCGGGCCAGCACAGATGCTCCAGCTCTACGAACTTTGTTGTTGTTGTTCGCAATGTTGATGCCGACACTGATGCGCGCCTCCCCGCAAAGGAAACACAAAAAACAAAATCGCAAAGCAGATCCCCAGAGGAATAGGGCAGCTCCCAATCACCACACGTTATACGAAGGAGCAAAGAAGGTGTACACCGAAGCATAATGAGATTCATTTATGTGTTCTAGCCGCCTAATAGTGACCAACTACTTCACCACCACCGGCACCGGCCACATCGCATCCTGCGTTGGTAGCCCAGTTTTCAATTTTGATGCAGAGGTGAGGAGAATGAAAATTTTCGCTGCAAGCTAAGGGTCACCTCCAAGGTCACTGCAATTGGCAAAAGATAGCACTCGCGTCTCGCTTTCAAGCGTCGCCCAAAACGTGGCAGCGTGCTTGCAATCCGCATT
The DNA here is from genome assembly GCA_955652365.1 of Eristalinus aeneus. Classification (NCBI taxonomy): domain Eukaryota; kingdom Metazoa; phylum Arthropoda; class Insecta; order Diptera; family Syrphidae; genus Eristalinus; species Eristalinus aeneus. Next base: position 79,551,262 of record OY019132.1, read on the forward strand.
GCCACTCACAGTCCAGGAATGCCTCTTGGATGCACACAAATCCGCTGGCAATTATTTTTTCTATCATCACCACACACACACACACATTGTGACAGGTTAGTGATGCCAAGTTGCCACACATTCAAGGCTGAAACGCGCTTTGTTTCAGACTCGTCCCTTGCCCATGTGAAGTGCATCGGTCTCGCGAAGAGTTTTATGTGTTTATGGGGGGACTGTGATTGTGTGCGCTTGTCGTCGTCGCCTGGATCATTGGTCGGTCGGTTGGCTTGTTGTTTTGGGTTTTTATGGCCCCTCGGCTTGGGGCAGTAAACTGAAAGGTGTACATGACTTTTGAATGCCTCTGGGCGCCTTTTCGGTAGACACACATCTGTGAAAGAGGAGAAAACTATTTGCAGTGTGTACCGCGCTCGAGAAGCCACAGAGTGAGGTGTACATGACAGCGGGACATGATGAAAGGATTCCGTTTGAGGTTAGGTGATGGTTTGCTTTTGCTTTGTTTTTTTTGTTTTTATGTTGTTGCTCACTCCCTGGTATTTTTACGTTTCTGTTTTTCGTTCATCAGATCTGCGCTTTGTTTTCCACTGGGATGTGTTGACTTTTACTTGATGCTAGGGAAGTAAATGAGCGCGCACGTACTCGTGTGTGGTGAATTGCATAACGACTGTCAAAGATGGAATACAATACAATTCCTTTGGATGGATGGTGTTTTATAAACAATCAAATGCTGATGACCGCTGGTTGAAATAGACGTTTGTGTGTTGTGCCCAGTATGAGAATACAATGAATTTCATACTTTGTTCCCAAAGCAGACGCACGCTTTTAATTTGGAGCATGACGGACAGAACGTACATTAAATGAGAGGAAAAAATCGGCAGGAATGGCACATAGGTGACAGGGCTGAATGCCAGGCACACATACAAGAATAGACATGGATCATAGAGGAAGCATTTTTGTAAAGTGACAACCACAACGGATCAGCGGCAATAAGTTCAGTCATCGCTGTGCCACGAGGAATGCTGATGCTTCTGGGGCTCTCACTGATGCATCCAAAATATTTACTCACAGAAGCAAAATCTACAATCGATGATAAGTGCAGGCTCTGATTTGGAAAAAAAACTATGAAAACCATACATACGCATATGCTCTGGCGGGAGTTCTGATACTCTGTCACAGCATGCTCGTTGGTAGGAATGCTTAAAGTCATCGAACCGAAAGTATAGGATTGATGCTAAATGTGTTTAAGTTCAGCAATGGAAATGGAACATAAACTAAAAAGGTGTGACAGCTGTTCTTTTAACTTAGCAAAAATATCTGGAACAAGACAATCAAATCACTGATGCAAAAAAAAAAATTGATCGATTGATTGATTGTTTGCTTAGTTGCAATTCTTCCTCATCTCATGCTAAGCTGCGAATCAAAGCAGAACAAGCAGATTTTGAATAAATCCAAATTTCTTTAACCGAACGGAAATGTATTGCTAAGTTACCCCCAAAGAATCCGAGAGTTTAATTTGCGTTAGACATGGGCCTCATTCAAGCAAAGCCTTCTATTTTTAAGTCGGCTTTAAGTCTTTGCCTTCGATGCTAACATCACCACTTTTGAAGCATCGAATGCATTCTCTGTATGATTTATTCGTCGTAGCATATTCAGCATAAAACTTTATGAGCATTCGATTGGCTTCGGCTGCAATTGTCCTTCAATTCAAGAAGAATGTCAGAACTTCCCGCAGAGACAAATGCAGACATTTTTAAAAAGGCACAAACCAATGTCAGAACTTCCCGAAGAGACAAATGAAGATATTTTTGAAAAGGCACAAACCAATGTTCTTATCTGAAAGAGACGCTGATGCACACTTGTTATTGCAAACAATGCCACATGTTTTCAATGCAGTAGGCAATCGCTTCCAAGATCAATCTCAACTTACAAGTGACGCCATCTTTTGAAATCCAACCGAAACAGAAACAATTCAAACGAATTCGATTGGTCTTTTTTTTCTCTTTACCCTGACTCCTTCCTCGGTGTGAATTCGGAAGGACTTTTTATGGATCAGCGATAAGCAGAATGACAGACAGGGGGGAACTGGCTGCTTAAAAAGGACACTGCTCAACCACTCACAGTGTATGAAGAATGAATGAATTGAAATTATGCCGCATTCTAAATAAAAGTAATCACAAGCTAAAACTTTTTCTTCTTCTTGAACATCTTATTAATTTTTTCTATAATACAACGTCTTTAAATGCAAAACAAAACAGTGAAAATTACTCCAGATGACTTTTAATTTTTAAGTTTTCGACGGGTACCTCATATATTATATTAAAAAGACCCCTACAAAATAAAGAAAATTTATATGCAAACAAGCCGAATGAATCTCCTTAAATTAAATGTACAGATGTGCTCAAAATAATACAAGCGCGCCTAGTTATATTGGTTATTTAAGCTTTGTCGAATCACAACAACTAAACAGAATTTCCCTGTTCAAAATATAAGGCTGCCAAATATCCCCCTCCACTATTTTGTCTTTTGAAGGTTCCGACTGTGTACAAAGCGCTACAGAGTTCATATCTGGCAATACTATACATCATTTTAAATGTCTTGACATAACCTACAAAACGGCTATACATGATTAATTTGGATATTGCGTTCAAAAGTTATAGACGTGTAAACATGGAGTTCACTAACACCGAAATTCGCATGTTGCACGAGCCATGACCTCTGAGAACGATCTCATATTTGGGGCCTACTACCCAAATGACGAGTACCACGAGAGCGCTCGCCGAAGGGGTTTCATTCCGACGGAAGCGTTCTTATATCTTGACCGCATTGGACGTCCACTATTTTAAAGTTTTCCTTCGTCAAAGGCAAATCCGTTAGAGAAACGTTCCGTGAGATTAATGGTGTTTTGGGGGTTGGTACTCTATCACATCGAACCGGGGAGGAATGGTCTCGACGATTCACAGCCTGTGAAAACAACACCATGGATAAGCCAACCGGTGGAAGACCTGTGACGACGAATACCGATTGAATCATGGAAATCATCGAGTTAGACCGGCATGTAGCATCTCGTGACATTGCCCAGTAGATGCGAGTTAGTCACCAAACCATTTTAAAACATCTCCAGAAGGCTGGATAAAAGCCAGCCATAAAAGCCAGATGTTTGGGTGCCGCATAATTTGGCGCAAGCAAAACCTTCTAGACCGAATCAACGCCTGAGATATGCTTCTGAAACGGAACGAACTATTCGGATGGTGACTGGCGACGAAAAATGGATCACATACGACAATATCAAGCGAAAACGGTCGTGGTTGAAGGCCGGTGAATCGTCCCAAACAGTGACCAAGCCCGGATTGACGGCCAGGAAGGTTTTGCTGTGTGTTTGGTGGGATTGGAAGGGAATCATCTACTATGAGCTGTTTCCATATGGCCAGACGCTTAAATCTACCATCTACTGTGAACAACTGGACCACTTGAAGCAGTCGATCGACCAGAAACGTCCAGAATTGGCCAACAGGAAGGGTGTAGTATTCCACCAGGATTGCCAGACCACACACTTCGTTGATGACTCGTCAGGACCTACGGGAGCTCGGATGAGAGGTTTTACCGCATCCATCATATAGCCCGGACATAGCGCCAAGTGATTACCACCTGTTCCCGTCCATGGCGATCGCCCTTGGTGGTGTGAAGTTGAACTCAAAAGAGGCTTGTGAAAAGTGGCTGTCCGAGTTCTTCGCAAATAAGGAACGGGGCTTCTACTAGGGGGATGTTATGAAGTTACCGTCTAGATGCATACAGATTATCGAACAAAACGACGCATATTTGAACTAAATCCGATCACTGTTACACGTTTTATGAAGCATTGAATGAAGAGCAAAGAAGTGGAAGGGATATATTTGACAACCTTGATTGAAACAAAAACAAACGATTTGACATCAAACAAAAATGGGTCTTAAACATAAGATAATCTTAATACTTGGTGGTAAACCCCTTATTCTTTAGGACTGATTTGCACCGACGTGGCATGGAGTTCACCAAATCCTCTCTTGGTTGTAATATTCTGCCACTCGTTTTGCACTACTTTCCAAAGTTCTCTTTTATTGGTTGACTTTGCGTTCGCCACTGCTTTCTTGAAGTAACACCACAAGCTTCCTATGGGGTTAAGGTCTGGTGACTGTGCGGGTCCCACCATAACATTAACCCCTTTGACCCGAAACCATTCCTTGGCATTTTTGCTGGCATGTTTAGGGTCTTGCTGAAAGACCCAGACTATGGTAAAGGCATTTCATATTCTGCGTAAGGCAACATTACCCTTGCAAGAATATCAAAATATCCAGTCTGGTTCATGGTCCCAGCAATAAGATGGAGAGGCCCAACACCATGGTAGGAAACACAGCCCTAACGAAAGGGTGTCCCAACAAGAACGCAAGATTTAAATTTGAAATAGAACGTAGACATTTAAAAGAAATTCTTTATTATGTCGTGAAGTAGACAGGATCAGGTTATGTGTGGAATAACACATAGACCAGATGACCGCCGCGGCTTTGCTGGCACATACGCGATCTTTTAATGACCGTTTTGAACAAATGCTGCGGTATTTCTTTAAAGCAACGTCGAATTTCCTCTTTTTAGGCTTAGTTCGTCGTCGGCTTATTCGCATAAACCATCAACTTCAAAAAACTCCAAAGAAAAGTTCAATGGTGTTAAATCGCAGATTCTAGGCGGCCAATTCTGGTCTCCAAAACGCGAAATAACACGACCGGGAAATGACTGATGCAGCAATTGAATTGTTTCTCTGGCTGTATGAGATGTGGCGCCGTCTTGTTGAAACCACATCCCCCCCGCATTCATTTCTTCAATTCTAGGCTCGAAAAAATTGGTTATCATTTCACGATACCAAACACCATTGACTGTTTGCGCTTGACCTGACTCATTTTCATAAAAAAAAGGTCAAATGATTCCTCCAGCCCAAAGTCCACACCACACAGTGGCACGTTCAGGATGCATTTGCTTCTCGTGAATCACTCGCGGATTTTCCTCGCCCCAGATGCGACAATTCTGCCTATTGACGAAGCCATCAAGATGGAAATGGGTCTCGTCACTAAAAATGATTTTATCGGCAAAATCAGCATTTTCATGTTGTCTCTCCAATGCCCAATTAACGAACTCCCTTCGCTGTGCATGGTCAGCTGGCTTCAGTTCCTGATTCAATTGAACTATGCATGTATGAAGATGCAAATCTTTCGTCAAAATTCGCTGCATAGTGGATTTGGAAAAACCAATTTGTTGAGCTCGGTGTCGAATAGCAGTGGATGGAGTTTGAGTGACATCATCACGTACTGCTGCGATATTTTCGGTCGACCGACCTGGTCGAATGCGCGTTGTTGTCTTTACATCAGTTACAAACCCAGTTTCAGCAAATTTTTCCATTAATCGCTTTACAGTTGACTCTTTTGGAGCATTATTGTAACCTCAAATTGATCGAAATTTGCGAACTGTAGCCGCAAAACTTTCACCATTTTGGTAAAACAATTTCACAATGAGAATGCGTTGTTCATTCGTGAAGCACTCCATTTTTATTAACCTACCTTCTACTAACAAACAATAATAGTTGTTCAAATGTCAATGACAATTCGAATGGCGCCAAATTTAAATCTTGCGTTCTTGATGGGACACCCAATATTATTTTTGAGCCGCCGTGTTTTGTCGTCTTAATAGTTTATTTAGGACGATAACCCATGTTTGGAGGACGGCGAACATATTGACGGGACCCATATGCCCCAAGAGGAACAACTTTGCTCTCATCAGTCCATAATATATTGCGCCATTTTTCCACAGGCCAGGTGATGTGTTCTTTGGGAAAAGCTATCCGAGATGCTATGTGCTTTTTAGAGAGTAATGGTACCTTGCGGGGACTCCGAGCGTATGGCCCTTCATTTAACAGCCGCCTGTGGACTAGGCCAGGTAATGTGTTCTTTGGGAAACGCTATTCGAGATGCTATGTGCTTTTTAGAGAGTAATGGTACCTTGCGGGGACTCCGAGCGTATGGCCCTTCATTTAACAGCCGCCTGTGGACTGTGATAGCACTAATACTTAGCCTAGCCAACTCCTTTGGAGCAAGCTAGGCCCTGGCCCCCCTTTGGACTGAAGCGCCAACAATTAATTAACTCCTTTTGAACTTTGTAGATGCAGAGGGGTGCGTCTTGCTAAATCTTACAATTCGCCTGTCCTCCAATGCTGATGTTTTTTTTTTTTCGTCTACGGGATTCAGGGTTAGGATGGTGCTTTATTGCGTTAGCAATCATTAGGGTTGTGCATCCTATGATTTCTTGAATTTCTTTATATGTTTTTCCATCTGCTCTTAATTTTAAGATTAATTCTCTCTCCTGCTCTGTGCAATGCTTTTTGCGGCCCACTGTTTAATTAAAAGTTCAAGATTTTACTATAACCTAAACTAAAAATAAAATCACAAACTTAAACTTCTTTTTCTTAAGCATCTAATTTATTTTTTCCATAATACAACGTCGTTAAACGCAAAACAGTGAAAATCACTCCGGATGACTTTTAATTTTTAAGTCTTCAACTTGTATCTCATATGTTAAAAAGTCCCCTAAAAAATAGAGAAATTTAATTAGCAAACAAGTCGAATGAATCTCCTTAAATTGAATATACGTATTTTATCGGCTGGTGTCGAATACAAATCAGCAAGAAATTCTTGAAACATGATCAAAGCGTAGCAAAAAATTATGTCTACGAAATATGAGAACAAGAATCCACGGTTCACCACAAACAGGTCGAATGTCCTTGTCGAGATATCCCTCACGCTATGATGCATCAGCGCCATCTCAATCTGTAATGCATTAGTTACATTGTAAGTAAGACTGACAACTTAGGAACTTGCCTCTCGTTGCATGCTTATATCAGTTGCAAGAAATTCGTGTGTGTTTTGAAGAGTTACCAACTCTCGTCGAAATGTCTCCTCGGACAAAACTAATTCATCGGATCCGAAGGTAGATACATACACATCATATGATGCATAATAGCCGCCAAAAATTACAAAAAAACGCGAATACAAAACTGACATAAAGGATATTTCAATTTTGTCGTACAAATATATAGCTACCAACTTGAAGACGTTGTAGGCAGTACAAATATCAACAAACATTCCCAGGAAACTGATGCAGTAAAAAGTCGTGAAAAAACTGTTAAACAGTCTTTTGACACGATGTATTTCCTGTGAGATTAAAATTGCTTCTTTGATGCTTCTGCGTATCTGTCTTTTGTTTGTCGCAGCCTGTATATCAATCAGCATGCAGTTCATCTTCTTGTAGAAGCAATTTAAAGTCAAGTTTCCGTATAAATGAATCCAAAAAGTGATCTCCAGCAGTATGTAGCTGCTTCCAAATATTACTGCGGCTACTAAACTCAACTGCAAAGAGAACGGCGGCTGAATAGCTCTAGATATCCAGGAGGTGTAGAATAGAAAAATTCGAATGTAGATGAACTTTTGCAGACTCCCCAAATAATATAAATTCCCGTCTTTTGTCAGCTTCTGGATTCTTTCTGAAAGCTTAATTAATCGATTGATTGTGTCGACAACCGATTCGTTGTACCGGAAGTAGTTGAGCGCTAACATGAAGGAATTCGAATGTATGACAAAGTACTGACTGGTGTAAAGGAAGATCTCAGATGCATTTAAGAGTATTTTAAGCTGTACATAGCCGTCAAGACTGTATATTGTTAACCACAGACTGAATAGCCCGAGGTACATGATGATGCAAATAAATATCGCACGCTTTCGCGGACATGCTTCCACTCGGTTAGTCACTTCATTGTACACGAACGGTGTTAATCTCAAAAATTGAAGAACTCTTAGTAGGAACTGCACAGACAGTGTGTAACTGACTTTTCGTCGAGTAACGTCCATTTGGAAGAACAGCTTAATGTAAACTGACCCCTCGTACTTAATAATCGTGTGGAACGAGTTGCTCTAATTGCGGGTGCTACACTTAATCGACAAACTTCCATTAGAGTATTGACCGTATGACCGCAGCCATGAAAGTTTTCTCATTAGCATGCAATTGATACCGAAATGGGAACTCTACAGCTTGGCCTAGACACTACTTATTCACCACCCTTGAAGCGTTGAAACTACTCCTTGCAGATTCTTCATATTCTTTTACAGACATTCAATGAGATTCAACAGCAAAAAAAAAAAAGTTAAGACTTCCCACAAATGCTATTTAATTATTACATGGATGGCGCGACAATCCACAGGGACCAGGGCCTAGCTCGCTCATCAACTACTCGTGCTGTGTGCGCTACTGTTCTCTCACAAGTAGAATTTTTTGCTCACTCCGAACGGCGAAATTTAAGAAGCTTTTTCTAAGGCAGTTACGAGGGAACAAAAGAACAAAAACAAATATTAATCATCGAAACTAGCTTTATTGTTTTTCAAAATATTCCCCATTAAGATTTATACACTTTTGCATGCGTCTGAACCAATTGTCGAAGCACATTTGCCACTCTGATTGAGGTATCTCCGAAACAGGCATTCTGAACGCATCAACCGCTTCTTCAGGTGTCGAAAAACGTTGAACTCTCATTTTATTTTTTACGTCCGGGAATTAAAAGAAGTCATTCCGTGCCAAGTCAGGACAATACGGCGGATGATGAAATTGATGTTTTGAGTGCTCAAAAATGCAGTTGTCGATGTGCGAGAGCTCGCATTGCCGTGGTACTTCTTCGGCGGTTGGTTTTCCTGATTTCTTAGAAGACAACTGGAAAACAAATGGAATTGACTGTTCAGCGTTGTTCTAGTGGTGCGGTTGCGACATGTCCAGTTTTCCGAAAAAACAGGCGACCATTTGCTTGGAAGTGCTTCGTGCGCGAACAACTTTTGTTGGATTTGGCTCAATTTGAAACACCCATACAGGCGATTGTTGTTTACTTTCGGGCTCATACGCGTAAATCCACGATTCATCACCTGTCACTATGTCATAAACGTGTTTCGAAGCAACGCGATCGTTTTTTTGGAGCATTTCTTTCCATCAATCGACAAGTCTTCTTTTGAGCGGTTGACAAATTGTGTTGTGTATCCAAGGCGAACAAATTTTTTCGGCGGTCAAATGTTTATGCAGTATTGAATATATTCTGGTCCCACTAATGCCTAAGCTTGTTTTAATCTCACGATAGGCCACATGACGATCTTGCAATATCAGTTGGCGCACAGCATCAATGGTTTCCAGAACAACAACTGATTTTGGACGACCTTCACGAAATTCGTCTTGGAGTAAACTACGATTTCGGTTGAATTCACCATACCATCGATAAACACTGGGCCTTGATGGAGCTTCATCGCCAAAAATTGAATTAAGTTCATCGATGCACTGTTGTTGAGTTAATTCGCGTCGAAAGTTGTAAAAAATAATCGAACGAAAATTTTCACGATTTAATTTAATTTTTTGGGTGAGATGAATCTGTTAAGCTACTGTAAACAACACAAATAGGGCTCGTATGTCAAAACGTAGGTATAACCTCAAAAATGTCAAACTTTACGATAGAGCTGGCAGTTGGCAGATTGCAACACGTGGCTTGCCCAATCCCTCTTTGAGTATTGTCAGCAGCTCGAAAGAGCTTAGGCCGTGAAAAATTCCATGTCTTCAGCCGGAAATCAAACCTAGACCTTCTGCGTTTGAGTGTCGCACTCTACCCACTCCGCCAAGGCGTCCACGCAAATGCTGCTTATTTAAATCAAATTTGCATTTTTTCGAAGAGCCAACAAACGATGTTGTTGCCCTTACATGACCTCACAACGAGTTGCGAGTTAACGAAATTCAAATAGTACTATTTGCCCAGAACAACCTTTCCCTTCGGCAATTAAGTGCTTCGTTACTCTCTAGAAAGAGCATCAAGCTGTTGAAATAAATTTTAAAACTTAAAAAAGAAAGTCAATTCCCTTCTCCAAAACCAATCGCAATCAAAGAAGACAAACTGTCTACCAACGAGTAAAATGTTGCCTTAACCCAGGAAAATATTTAAAGTGTGCATATATTTACCTCCTCAATGATTTGAAAGATCTGCAAAGAAACATCGTTCAAAGAAAAAAATAGATTACTGAGATGTTTCAGATTTTGATATACACTGTCGGACAAAACAAATTTAAAAATTCATCAAACAGAAAAGGTCAACAAACCATCGCACCTTTCAAATTTGAACACAAAAAAAAACATTTAATAAATGTAAAAAGGGGGTAAATTGTTGATATTTTGTTGCAAATCCTTTCGCTTTAATTACCGTCAACCACCTTTTTGACATAGAGACAATAATCATCTTTCCACGGACCCTCTAGTGCCTTATACAGCTGGCCCAAATTATTACACTGTTATCAAATAGGCAATCAACACAATCTCCCACAATTTTTCAGTTGGGTCGAGGTCAGGAGACTGCGCAGGTCAATCCAAAACTTAAATTTTTTCACTATCGAAACAAGCTTTGGCAGCTGTGCTGATGTGTTTGGGATTTGTCCTGATGGAACCTCCAGATCAGCGGCATTTCCTCTTTGGCATGACGCAGCATTATTGTCTTGAAGAGTTCAAGTATTTGAAACGATTCATTTATTGTATTAATGTGCCCTATTCCCCAACCAGAAAAACAACCCCGCACGAAGAATTTTCTTCGTTCAAATTTTACTGTCAGGATGCAATCTCCCTATTCTTGTGTTCCCGCTAAACAACACACCACTCAGTAAGCCCCGGGACTCAAATATAGAGGGCGCCACTAACAAAAATACATTTTATTTGTTGGAAGTACAAACATTCAAATGATACCTATCAAATATGCATTACTTTTTTTTAAGATTGGGATATACTGCGCTGGAGGGCTCAGGCTTAAATACTGGTCCATTGTACTGGTCCATTGATAGTCGATTTCGAAACCGTTTTTATGGAACGATTTATCTTTGGCCTCGAAGTTCTTCAGTTCAGTTTCAGTTCGGTTGTCACCTCCTCATTCGAGCCATATTTTTTTCCAGCGGGCATCTTTTTGACGTCTAAAAAGTAGTAAAATTCGCTTCGGCCAGATCTGGAGAATATAGTTAGTGCGGAAGCAATTTAAAGCTCAATTCGAACAATTTGGCCTTGGAAGCCAAAGACTTGTGATGCGGTGCATTGTCTTGGTGGAAGAGAATTTTGCTCTTCTTTATATGGCAATGAGACCAATAATGTCATGTAGTATTCGCTGTTGATTCTCTTACCTTTCCCAAAATAGTGGATGAAATAAAATTCCGTGCGTATCCCAAAATAGGGATGTCATAACCTTGCCAGCCAACCACTGTGTTTTAGGACGCTTTGGGTGTGGTTCACCGGCTGCTTTCTACTTCACTGACTGCCGATTTGATTTTAAAGTGCAACGGCGGATCCATGTTTCATCCATTGTGATAAACCGATGCAAAAAGTCCGGTTTATTGTGGAGAAACAGCTCCAAACAGCTCTCAGAATCATCGGTGCGTTGTTGTTTTTGATCCATTGTGAACAAACGCGGCATCCATTTCGAAAACAGTTTTCTCATTGACAGATGTTCATGCAAAATAGTGTACACGCTGTCTTCTGATATCTTTAAGGTGTAAGCTATCTGACGCAATTTCACTTTGCGTTTACGTTTAAAGTGATCATACCACCGACAAATTGTTGTTTTTGATGGAGCAGAGTCCTCGTTACATTTTTTAAGCTATTGCTGAGCTTGCACGGTATTTTTTATCATCAGAAAGCAGAGTTTAATCAACACACTAAATTCAGATTTTTCCATTGTTTTAAAATTCGCAAGAGTAGCGTCACTTGAAATACTGTAACTTGGAACTTTACGATCAGATTATCATTAAAATTTGAAATGTATCATTTGAATGTTTGTACTCCCTGAAAATAATAAGTCTGTTCCAATTGCTCTGAATTGCTACGAATGTCTTCGAAATTCGCCGAAAAATTGACAAAAGGCGTTCCATTTGCTGATTTTTCGTAGAAGAAAGAGCTCTTGAGAGAGTAAAATATGTTTTTGCCCTGTCTACGAATTTCTGCCGAGGACAAATCTGTGGCAGCAGATGGCTGTCAAAGTGAAAACCAAATAACTTCTGACATTTCAAATGTCTGATATCTGTTTACACTTAATTCTGCGAATATATACGAAAACTTGTTTCACATGATTCGGCAGAGTTACTCTTTCCAAGAGAGATTTTTACCCAAACTACTCAACTACGAATTTCTGTGCCCAAATGAATTAGAATAGACCTTATATGTTGTTTTTAGTGGCGCCCCTATATGTCAGTCACGGGACTTATAGAGTGATGTGTTACTTTTTATCATATTTGAAATCATAAGAATGAAGAAACGTCTTCCACTTTGTAATCATCCCCTCCTGGATGTTTTCGTGATTCTTCTCGAAAATAAATGCCCTAGGAGCTGGGCGTCAACTAGAAAGACTAAAATGTGCAGTTATTCGTTGAATGGTCTTGGCACCTACGAGCAATTGCAATTTGACAGATCTTTGGTGATCGCCTTATAGTCGTTTTTGCCGGCCTTCCTTTCCTCCGAAACACTTTGTAAACGCATTACCAATTGCCAAATATCTCCGTTTTAGCAAGGATATAATAGACCTACTTATTCTATATTTCTTGCTAATCTTATGCCTGTATAACTTGTTTAAGGTTATCATTGCACTTGTTTTGCGTCATATTGACAATAAATTCATTTAAATTTCCATTTAAGCTCATTTTGCTGTACAACATAAGGGTGAAATAAGGAAATATCCTTTGATCTGTTAATCAAAGGAATTTTTTTCTAGGGGGTGTTTTAATATTGTCGCTGACTTTCCTGGTGTAATGAATTTTCATAATTTTATTTTAAATAGATTTTGTTTGTTTGTTTGCATGTTTATTTTGTTCAGTAAAGTTAAGAAAATCAAAAAAAAAACATGTCAACCCCGTAGCTTTTCTCTGTCATCCGCTACAAGCAGAAACGTAATTTTGCTCTGGGTGGTGCTATTGTTTTGTCCGATACTGTACATACAAAATTCCGCCACGTCCAAACCAAATTCTCTATCCTCTCCAATTCAAGGCATCAAATCGTCACTTTACCAACATTTTCTGCGAAAAATGCATGCAACTTCCAAGCGGGTACCAAAGATGGTGCGTAAAGTACAAGCTCCACACATGCGCACTCTCCCCCACTGCAACTGGCTGCACCCGCGATCCGCCACATATCTGCATCTATCCGATTGATTCATTAAGTGTATCCTCAAGTGACAATGATCGTTACATAAGGCGGCAAATTACCGCCGAGTGCCAACTGCCTTATCTCCGGTTGGACGATCGTACAAGAAGTGAAAGTTTCGCCGTTTGATATTTTCGAATCCCCATTCTCATCCTTTCCGAGCGGCGTCACATTCGAGCATCAATTCCCTCCGCCAACCACCACCAGAAAGCGAATATGAGGAATTTTTTTGTTTGTCGAGTTTCTGTCCCCGGCCAACGGCGTGCGGCGTCAACGTGTGAGTTTTCTCTGGAAAACACATCCGACACACGACCACCGACCGATAAGTGTGCGAACGGTTTGTTTGCTTGAACATCCAAAAAAATGGCGGGGATTTCGCGAAAATCGAACCCAACAGCTCACTCCATCACGCTTCACGAATTGGAGGGGCGAGTGGCGTGTGGCATGCAGAAAGACATGCAGTCACAATTGTCATTAACACATCCAGCAAATGTCCAATGCCACCTGGGATGGTTGTGCGGAAAAAAGGAAAAGGAAAACGATACCTGCAGCTCGGCACTTTTGCGGTTTTTCTTATGAAATTTTCCACCTGAGTGCGATACGACTAGTGCACACACAATCTCGGGGCGCTGTTGATTTATTGTGTTCGGCGCTGAGGTGAGAAAATCGCCAGATACACACAAACGCGCTGTTGGCCGGTCTCGGTTTCCTTTTCTGCGAGTGAGTCTTCAGTTAATTATGAAAACAAAAGCAGAGTTGAATGGAGTACACATTCGCGAGACTTTGCGGCCGCGGCGACGTGGAATGAGTCGAGATAAATATTTGATTTCGTTCGGTTTGAGGGAAATGTCAGCGGTGTTTGTTAACATCATGGACAGCCTGTCTCCACCTTCATGCGTGATGGGTGTCGGCGGCGTTGGTTGGCTTGATTCCGGCGCAGAGGGCGTCGATTACACATTTGCAAAATACGAACAAGTGATTCAAGTTCCAGCTGCTTGATGATGCCATTTTGAGGAGGTTTCATAATAACAGTCGTGTAGGGTGTTAGTGCGTTGTTCAGTAGCTAAAAGTTGATTCCAAGACTTGATGCCTCCCGCATTTTCCAAGCAGCCCTTTCTTAAGTCTCATCAACGTTCCAAGATCTGTAAAACTCCAAGACAAAGAAAAATAATTGCTTGTGTGCGGAATTTCGTAAGTCCCTGTTGGACGGTTGCCCCATTAAAATTAGTTTTCGAAGGAGGCGTCGCAGCGATTGATTTAAAAACTATTTAAATATGTAGACTTTTTTGAGTTGGAAATTGTTTTGAAAATGGAATTCATCGCTATCAAACCGTTAATTTGTATTGAACTCAGATCCTCATAAGGTCAGATGTAAGGACACGTGTGTTGCCGGGCTTTTGCTCCGTCGTTTTGCTTTACATTTGAAGAAGTTTTTATTGTGAGTGCTGCCAAATTTTACAAACTTGAACAAATAGACACGCTTAAGCAGATCTTTATTTTTTTATTCTGTGTAACCTTCCGAATCAAACGATCGGTACCATTTTCTACAAAAAACACATTCTGGTTTCTTCTGGTTTCAAAAGTAGTCAACAACTCGTTCAAACTTCTGTCTGTTATGCAAAAGGACGATAAATAGAAAAGAAGTTCGGACTACTGTGAAGGCTTTAAGGGATTTAAGGAACACTTAACTTAAACAACGGAATTTACAAGATAATAATATAATAATTATTGTTTGGCGCGTCAGTCCACAGTGGGACCAGGGCCTAGCTTGCTGATCAACTACTTGTGTTGTGCGCGCTACAGTTCTCTCGCGAGTAGAAGGGACCTACAATTTTTTGCCGACTCCAAACGGCGAAATTTGAGAAGCTTTCTTCTTGGACAGTTATTACTTTTTGAGTGTTGTCGGCTGCTAGAAAGAGGTGGTGCCGTGAAAAATTCGAAAAATACGTGTTCAGCTGGGAATCGAACCTAGACCCTTCGGCGTGTGAGCGTCGCACTCTACCCACTACGCCACGGCAGCACAATTTGAATTTTCAAGATAATGTCGGTTTTTACGCATTAGTCCTTTTTTCGTGGAAGATGCTTTTACGAAAGTACGTAGCTACTACTTTCACCAAGCTTCAAAGGCTCTCAGTCTGTCTTGGCTGTACAGGGGCTTTCCCTAGCAAGCCCGTTTCTGCTCTTGATGTACTACTAAGCCACCCTTCCCTGCACATTGACAATTTTTGGTTCAACTCGCATTGGAGCTTTGATAACTTCGCGCACCGTATCGCCTATGGCACTAATCTTATAGACATGCCGCCTGATGCGGGGACACCAACAATCTGGTTGCGTCTTTCATACAACCACTTTCCAGGACTGGCTCTGACCAGAAACTGAGACGGAAATGTATTCGGATTTTCATGGATACCTCCAAGACGATAGAGGGATCTAAATCTGGGGCCTTCGTTGAAAACGACAGCATTAGACTTACTTCGCACTTCCTTAGGTAACATCACATCGGTCTTGCGGGCGGAACGTATGCGATCTAAATGGCCAATAACTATATTGCGAAGAATAGGTGTCAAGCATCTAAAGCTCTAGTTAAATGTAGTTTAAGGCCTAAACACTCTAACCACCTCCAGGATGCAATTCTTTCCTTAATTTGTTCGGCAGACTAAAACTCGCTTAAACCTGTCTGGGTCTCCGGACCGGAATCACGGGGAATGAGATTGCCAATGAACTTGTTGGGCAAGAATCAAAAAAGGCATTCACAGAGCCCAAACCCACCCTGCCACTGCCGGCGTGTTTCGTTAGAGCTTCCGTCGATGGTTGGGTTTTCCGACACCACAACCAGAAATAGCATAACTCTCCATGATGCAGGTTGACCAGGAGCATGGACCCAAACGTCAACGAGAAATTCGCGGCTTTTATCCTATTTCTAGACTATAGACCACTTGTTAGCATACAAACGGGACACTTCGCCTTCGCTGAGTGCTTAAGCGTGTTTGAGTTTAGTGACGGTACCCTATACTATGTCGGTAGAGAAGATTAAGACACTGCAGATGAAGACACTGCAGATGAAGACACTGCAGACGAAGACACTGCAGCTGAAGACACTGCAGATGAAGACACTGCAGACGAAGACACTGCAGCTGAAGACACTGCAGATGAAGACACTGCAGACGAAGACACTGCAGCTGAAGACACTGCAGATGAAGACACTGCAGATGAAGTCACCCTGCCAATGTTCCAACTTCGCTCTGATTAGGTCTCGGCTGTTTGCTCCTGATCTGGTGGGAGCTCTTTATCACAGAAACGCTTGCTGGTTTTCCTCCCACCAATTGCATTAAATGAAGGTTGCTGCTCATAGTACAATGGACCAGTTTCTGAGTCCTTTCAGGAATTTTTTGAAAACTTTATCAAAACAATATAATTTGCAGGATTCAGTTGCATATTGTTAGGGCACAGTTAACATGAAACAATTTTGGTTAACTTTTAATCGTTCAAATTATTTGCAATTTACGCTTATCTCGTCAAGTTTTCTGATTGTCTTGAGTTGAATACTTCCACACACGCATATCCACATTTGTCCATAATTTCCATAAAACAGCCTCCAAACACAAGTCCACCACCTTCTTCTAATTTCAACAGACACACGTCCCGGCACCAATTCAGATAGACAATTATTTCCTAACAATAGCCCGATATCATGACTTTGAATATTTTCGCACGACCGACACCTTCTGCGCAACCCACGAATAGAAGGAAGTGCCACTGCAAATTGTTACTAAATAAAGGCGGCTCCACGATTTTTCATTGAATCAATTTATCGAAGACACCAGACGCGAGAGTCCCTGAACCAGCTCAGCCAAACCCGTCGAAGAACCGTGCACCAATGTTCTGTTAACCGCCTCAGACTTATGGTGAACGGCAGAATGATATGGGGACACAGTTAGCATTGGCATATGGTTATGCAGTTGCCCTTCTCAATTGCTACATGACTGTGGTGAGGTAATACTTACGCTTCGTGGCTGTCGTTTCTTTTGTCTGTGTTGCCGTTCATCGGTTTGAAAATTTGAATGAAACCGTGAAAAGGAGCGAGAAAAATCATTTTTCTTCATTGTGATTTGCATTCTTCCAGTTTGGCATCATCATTACTCTTGCACGGATACAGTCCGTAATCGCTAAGTCAGCTCTGCAAGCGGCAGTAACAGTGAAGTCTAAAGCCGTGCAATGTTATCGAAATAATTGTATAAATTGGACTCTTAACGCAGTTGCCATATTGGAATGGAAATTCTGAATTTTGATTTGTTTGTGGTGTTGGCGTGGCATCGTGTTGTTGTTGGGCATTTCATTTGGAAGCATAGTGTCACGCAGGAATGGAGCAACGAGAAGTAGGAATTCCTACTGTTTTGTAAAAAAAATAATTACCCTCCATTGAGGGAGTACTCTTCTCCATTACACCGTGAAGCATGTCCCATCCTATCATTCATGGAAGTTGAAAGTGATGAAAAAATTTCTCCCCTATTCAAAGCAGTTTGATTAAGACCACAAGTAACGTCCACGCTTATTCAAAAGCTGAAATTAACGAGCAAATTCTTATTTTTTATTAACAAATTGTAAATATTTCTTCTCCGTTTATTGTCGCTTTGTTCAATTGCGCCTTCAAGGTTTCTATTTGAATATGTCTGCTCCAATTCATTTGTGCACAGAAATTTGTAGTTGAGTATTCGGGGTAAAAATCTCTTTAAGAGAGTGTACTTACTTACTTATCAGGCAGACGAACCATGAAGGGTTTGAGACTGAGCAATTGCTGCCTTCCATCGGTGACGGTCCTGGACACCTTATTTCCAGTCATCAAGGCGAAGTAGTCTTACATCCGTGATGACTTTGTCTCCGTACCGGAGGTTCAGCCTTCATCTCCTTCTCGAACCAGGAGGCTCGGACTCGAAGACCGCCTTTGCTGGAGCGTTTTTTTGTCCATTCGCTCGATGTGGCCGAGCCAGTGTAGTCGTCGGATTTTTACCTTCCGGGCTACATCCACATCCTTGTACAGCACGTAGAGTTCACGGTTGTGTCTTCTCCTCCATTCGCCTTCCTCGCAGACGGGACCATATATCCGACGTAGAATTTTTCTTTCAAAGGCTCCAAGAATCAGCTCTGCAGTCTTACTTTATATCCAGCTTTCGGCTCCATAAAGCAGGACTGGCAGAACAAGGGTTTTGTAGAGCATGAATTTGGTCCTTCAAGTCAGGAGTTTCGAGCCCAGTTGTTTTGACAGACCGTAGTAGCATCGGTTTCCAAGGGCTTTTTTGTAAAAGGCTAGTATTTTTTGTTTGTCCCTAGACTCTTCGATATCCTTGAACTGGGAATTTGCGAGAGACCTTTTCTTTAGGCGTAGAAGCCTTTTGCTACTCCCGTCTTCTAGCCCGGTACTCCTCTTGCGCTGCTCTGGTTTTCCTTTGCAGCGCTTTTTGGTATGCCTCGTCGGTTGCATATTTTTTCTGCTCACACTCGCCATCGGGAGTGGTAGGTAGCCTAAGGTAGTTTCCATTACCTCTTTGTTGGCCGAGCGGCAATGCAACCACATCTCGTTGGCGTTTGACGTAAGCATACCGGAGAGTCTATCACTTAATTGCTCTTCGTAGGCTCTGGCAATCTCCGGCGTGCTTAGGCGCCCAATGTCAAAAGTTCTTTTTGTCGGCTGGTGCAGCTTTCTGGCATTGGACAGTCGAGCTCTGGATCTTCCTGCAACGAGAAAATGGTCAGAGTCGACGTTTGGCCCCCTGAATGTTCGTACATCCAGAATATTTGACGCGTGTCTTCCATCAATAAGCACATGGTTGGTGGTTCGACCATCCGAGGAGGTTGTGTGGTGGATATTTTTTGCAAGGGAATCTTGTGCTACATTTGACCATATTACGTGCTGTCGCAAAGTCTGTGAGTCGGAAGCTGTTATCTGTTTCTGTGCTTTCCGATCACTCCGCCGAAGATGTTTTCCTTACCGACTTTAGCATTGAAGTCTCCTAGGTACGATTTTGAGATCGTACTCCACCCAGGCTCCGTAGGCACCATCCAAGAGGTCGTAATAATCTTCTTTGACAGAGTCTTCCGCTTCATCGGTAGGGGCGTATGTACATATGAGGCTGATGTTCTAGAATCTGCCTTGGATGCGGATCACAGCGAGGTGATCGCTTATCTTGGAGACTGTAACCCAGCCGAACCTTGTGAAACGACTTTTCTTAGAAATGCGCAGAATTAACGAACCGTCCAAAAAAAAATATTTGTAGACAGCTATCAGACACATATATGAAATGTCAGAGGTTGTTTTTATTTTCAATTTGACAGTCATATGCTGCCAAAAGATTTTCGTAAGGAGTGTAAATATATTAATCTCTCATGAGCTCTCTCCCTTTTACGAAAAAACCAACAACTAGAACGCCTTTTGACAGTTTTTCGGCGAATTTCAGTGTCATTCGCTGCATTTCCGACCATTAGATATATTAGATCTGTTCCAATTCATTTGTGTACAGAAATTCGTACTTAAGTAGTTTCGGTAAAAATCTCTCTTGCAGAGAGTAACTCTACCAAAACTTTTTAAACGACTTTTCGTAGAAATTTGTAAACATCTATCGGATGTCAGAGGTTTTTTTGTTTTCATTTTGACAGCTATCTGCTGCCCACAGATTTTTCTTCAACTGCAATTAGTAGGGAGGGGAAAAATTTTGATCTCCTATGAGTTATCTCTTCTACGAAAAAATTAGCTGATGGAACGCTTTTTCGTAGTTTTTCGGGCAATTTTGTAGACATTCGTAGCAATTTAGTGCAATTGGAACAGACCTATTGTCTTCTCTTCGTTTTCTTCGCTGTCATTTTGTCAGTTCTTTGTCAGTGCTGCCAAGTTTCGGTGGATTGTTTTATTACGTAAGTAACAATCTCCTATTTCGGAAACCTTCAACTTCGCTTCTGCACATACAAGAAGGCTAAATATTCTTTATAATAACCTAAATTAGTTGCTGATTGTTTGTTTTTCACCATTTTGGAACTATTCATGTTTTTGAACAATTCAGAGATGTCCATCAATTACTACTTTTGCCACGACTGTGTAGGGAGCAAGAATGATGTATTACAGATAACGCAATCCACACGTCCGCCATGTTTGTTGATATATCAGCTGTTTTTGCCTACGTCACAGGAGACATGAGTATATTTCCTTCTATAATATGGAGGGAAGGAATTTAAAGCACTCAAAACATTCGTCGTATAGTTCTGACTTGGCAACGAATGACTTTTTTTTATTCCTGTACGTAAAACAACAAGCGGCTGTCAAATCAGTTGTCTCCAGTGACGTCAGCAGAGCAGCATATGAGAAAAAAGTACATGCTATTGCGCAATCTTCTTCTCAGTCATTCGTGTGTAGGGAGGGTTACAAAATTCCTAAGGGAAAAACAACTTAATCAATAAGAGGGGTTTCCCTGCACCTCCCGAAGAGTAATTTAATTTCTTTCTTGAAAAAAGTTTGGTAAATTTTGATGTATGACAGATTTGGAAAAACTGCCTACTAGTTTTAGGTCTTAAACCTACAACATCAATTTGTCAGAACTTGATCACATTCATATGCCAGAATAACTTGTCCAATGTATAAGGACTTTCAAGAAGTCTACAAGGAGTTCACATTCGTTTCCGTTACAAAGTATTGAAATGCCACCACAACCGGTCACAGACTCAAGTGACATCTCCTTGGGCTCTGTTTTTATGACAACTGAACAAAAAACTTGGCATCACAAGCAATGAAAAAAGAAAACACACGATGAAAAAACCTACAACAAACGAAGAAACCCAAATCCAAAATGTCTCCCTCTTGTCACCCTACATGTGACATTGAAACGTCGATCCATTGATACACCCATACACATCCGGGCAAATGTGTTGTTCGAATCTGCTGAATGTTAAATGCATAGCAACTACAAAACTCTAATCTGGTTCCCTTTAGCTGATGTCTGCAACTTCAATTTCATATCTTCATGCGGCTTGCGGATGGTACATGGTGCGATTCATCCTCAGTTTTCCCTTCATTCGCCGACAAACAAACAAAACACAACAGCAGAGGAAAAAAAACGAATCGCGAACACATCCCCACCAACCGTCAGAGCGCCGACGACGACATCGCGCGTTGTGTCGATGTCAACCTGGGACATCTTACCTCTGCCGCCATCGTGTTGTTGTCCTTCGTCCATTTGCTATTCGGAACAGAAAGATGTCAACGTCTATTTTCGCATGAGTGATTATCAGAAATTGGCAGATACAAAAAAGCAACAATCAGACGGAGAAGAATGAAACAAAAAACCCCATGGATACATATTTATAAAACAAAAACTCAAAGATGAAGGGCATGTTCATGTCGGACGCTACAACATCATGCGGTGTGGTGTGGTGTGGTTTGGCGTAGTATGCCCGACTTGATCCAATTCGATTGCACGCATGCGCAATGGGACGCTTCAATTGCCCTGCCCGTCTGCCGATCATCATCATGCCAACCAGCTTAACCTCTTCTCCGCTCCCTCTCGCTCTGGTTTTTATTGCACAAGCACTTGAGTGGATATCGTTTTCACATTCTAGAGACGGAACTTCGCAGTGTAGGCAAATGCGAGTATGCGTTCCACTGATCGAAATCTTGATCATGGCGACGACGGCGTCTTGACGTTGATTGGAGGCGATATTTGACTGAAATTTGAATCAAATGAATCAATTTAGTTGCGGGTGTCCTCTGGAGGAGATCGGCCATCGTGGATTTGATTTCCCTTCCCTTGAACCCGGCACGACTACTCCTCAACTATGCCGAGATGCGAATACGGACTAACAAATACCGTGAATGTCCCCAAGGATTATTGAGAATGGGAAGAGTAGGAAATCCGGAGTCACATAAAAGTCTAAATGCCATTTAGAAACAAAACAGATTCATTTCAAAGATATCCACAACGTGGCGGCCGGGAAAGGAATGTCGTTCCTCGTGCTGATAAGCTTGAGAACAAATTGCAAGCAATACCAGCAGGAGATGATATGAATCACGTTCCAGCCATGAATTCCATCGTGTGCAGCCATACCCAAGCGCTGTAATCCTCGCATCATATTCCAACACATCCCTGCATAGCCATTTTCTCTCAGCCACGCGATTCCAGATCTAACCTGCCCTACCTCCACTTGCGCGCACTCGTTGATGCACTCATCCCCGGCACCTATCCATCCCAGCAATCATATTGATTGTCGATGGAATTCACTGGAATTCGATGGTGATCCACGTTTTGTTTTTGCTGGCGGTCGTCGCTTCGCTGATTTCAGTTCACCATCTGTTGCTCGCTCGCTGTAAATCGATCAACAGGTGGAAATTGAAGGTGTTCCCGTGATTATGTGTAATTTAATCTTTTGGAAGCCGCATTAAATGCTCGCGCATGCACCGCGCACTCACATCTCGGTCGCGTTGCCCTTCTCGCTATGTGGCATCTATTGCGGACCTGCACAGATTGATTTAATCTTTTGATCCATTTAGGTTCTGTGCAACTTGAGCCAAGGATTGCAGCAGACTCACACTGACACAGCGCAAGAATCCAGCCTAAATTGCACGCGTTTAACTGAGTTAAGCCGGAAAGTTCGTGCCGATGCTATTCCTGAGCAATTTCTGTCATAATGCAGACAGTTGATGCAATCGCTGGTTCAAGTGGGTAATTGTCAGTTCGGAAGGCAGCACTGGCAATGGACAGAGTGTCGTTCATAATAAAGGCGTTCTCAATTGGATCGACATGCAATTTGCTCTTCCCCAAGAATGCTCCGAGTCAAGGTCAAGTCGCAGGTAATGAAAGAGTGCCAGAGGTCCGCACCCAAGCATCCCAAACGAATCACGAACGTTGGACCCTCGAATACTTTTAATTACCTAACTCCTTATGCAAATTTAACTAGACTCCTAAGTGAGCCAAGTGCCATCGTGATGACCTTCGAATCCGAGTGGCCGCTTGCTTGCTGCCAAAATTGGTGACCCTTGGAATCTCCTCGAAATGGTAAGATGGTGAACGGGAAACCGTTTTATTCGGTCGTCGACTAAGACGGTTAGTCCCGCCTGGACTAAATCTAAACTCAAATTGATCCCGGCGAAGGCCAGCCGGGCAGAGGAAAAGAGACACCGAATGAGAATGAGAATCACGACCAAATTCTGAGTGGCTCATGCAGCAGCGATGTCTATCGAACGCGCGGCACAGGGAATCCCGCACGATCACTCCGATCAGTGAATGCGGCGGTGAATGGTGATGATGATGACGATGGCGGTGGTGCCCGTGGTGGTTGTGGTGTTCAACTTCCACTTCCACATGACTGGCAAAACAATTCTAATTATTTTTAATTTTCGATTCGATTCGCTCTCGTATTTGTATGTGCGACTGTGCGCCCCATGGGAGCGCTGCAGCCTCCAAGCGAAGAGATTCTGGCATTGATCTGATGATGGTTTGCTGTGACAAGCAACAGGCGGACTCTGATGGCATGGCACTGATTGTCTGCCTGCTAGTTGGTGCTCGTCCCTGCCGTCGTGGAAGGTAATCTGATTAATTAACGATTAAAATGAGAATCTCGGTTTCGGTCTCATTAGACGAGGCGGTTACAAATGGGAGGATGTCGACCGGGCAAGGTGTCACTCAAACGAGAGTTGCAATGAGAACTGAAGTTGTAGGCATCTCAGGGGTCTATCTTCGTTGCAAATGCGACTGAAGGGCTTTCTGTACTTTAGCTTGAGACGTGGTTGAAGAAGAATGGCTTGAAATAAACGCTCTGGCAAGAAACAGCTGTTCAAATAGAAGCTAACGCAGAAAAGTGTTCGGTTCGTGGAGAGTTTGGAGATTTTTTTTGCGCTAACCATCCCCATCATTTACATTTAGTTTGCACTGTCTAACAACCGTAGCCTAACACTTTCGGCGTGTGCAGTAAAATTCTTGCGTTTGAATAAGAGGTCGAAACTCTGCACACAAGAGCACACGAAGAAGGAAATAATGATTAAACTTGGTTTGGTCTTAAAATAAAATATAAAAGAAACTCTTATAAAAATAAAACAAAAAAAATGGGATGTAAAATTTGATTCACTCTATTGCTTAAAGAAGCAACAAAAGGAGAGTTTTGGGTATTCATGCACTTTCCTCAGGGCATGTGTCGGAATACAAAAAAGCAAATTGACACACCGACACCGATAGAAAATCGGTAACTATGGGAGTATGCTGCTCAAATTCATTATTCAAAAGATGAACACGCACAATTCTGTGCCCCTTCTTTTTATTCAAGAATAAAGTCATCACTGTTTTGAGTCTAAGGTTTACGTAGAAGGATTATTTCCTTTTAGAAAATGATGCATGCCGCTTAGGAACAGTTTAACTTACACGTTTAATGCCCTGAGGTGAGTCAGCGCAAACTGTTGTTAGTACAGATCTAAACAAAGTACTGCGTTTTTAATGGTGGAGGCCTTTCAGAAAAGTTAAGGACAGAGACTGGAGTAAAGAAGGGATGTTGGGCGAGGTCTTGAAATGAAAATTGGTACAGATAGAAGTAGCAAAAGTATGCAAATATCTTGTCGTCTTATGTACCGTCTTTTCTAATCTCAACAGGAAAGAACATTTAAAAGAAAAATTAAAGAAGTCTCAGACGGCAAACACAAAAATTTTGCAGCCGTAGTGCCCACACTCATACACCGAAAGTCCAGGTTCGATTCTCGGCTGGACACCTCTAATTTTTTACGGCACCACCTCTTTCGAGCTACTGACAACGTTCAAAGTGAATTAACTGTCTAAGAAAAAGCTTCACAAACTTCCCCGTTCTAAGTTGGTAAAATCTGTAGGTCCGGGAATCGAATTTATCAAAAGCGCAAACAAAGGTAACAAGGTAACAAAACAATGTATGGACAACCCAAGAATGTCGACTTTTACAGTGCAGAACTATTGATTGCGACTAGAATGTACCCGTTTAGTAATGAGAACAATTTAAATTGTGTAAATAGAAGTGAATTTTATTTATTCACTCTACCTAGAGTGTAGTCCACAGCGATTTCTACGAAGGGCGCTCAATGTATTCTCGGTATCGGAGTAATAATAATTGTTGGCGCTACAGTCCAAAGGGGGAACAGGGCCTAGCTTGCTCATCAACTACTCGTGTTGTGCGCGCTACTGTTCTCTCACGAGTAGAAGGGACCTACAGTTTTATGCCGACTCCGAACGGCGAGATTTGAGAAGCTTTCTTAGACAGTTATTACTCTTTGAGTGTTGTCAGCAGCTCGAAAGAGGTGGTGCCGTTAAATTCGAAAAATTAGTGTTGAGCTGGGAGTCGAACCTAGACTCTTCGGCGTGTGAGCGTCGCACTCTACCCACTCGGCCACGGCGACCACTGGGGGTATCGGGGTAAAGCCGTGGTTATATAAGGTTGCCAAAAATCTCCCTTCCACCTTTTTATCTTTTGAATTTTCCGGCTATGTACAAAGCGTTACAGAGCTCGTATCTGGCAATACTATACATCATTTTAAAGGTCTTGACTTTACCGCTATGCATGATTAGTTTGGATGTTCCGTTTATAAGTTATAGACGTGTAAACATGGAGTTCATTAACACCGAAGTTCGCGCTATTTTAAAGTTTTCCTTCATTAAAGGCAAATCCGCTAGAGAAACGTTCCGTGTTTTGGAGGATGGTACTCTATCATTTCGAATCGCGGATGAATGGTTTTCTGTGAGAAGGAATACCGATCGAATCATGGAAATCATCGAGGTAGACCGGCATGTGGCATCTCGTGACATTGCCCAGGAGATGGAAGTTAGTCACCAAACCATTTTAAGCCATCTGCAGAAGGCTAGATACAAAAAAAGCCGCATGATTTGACGGGTCCGCATGATTTGACGGGTCCGCATGATTTGACGGGGCCGCATGATTTGACTGGGCCGCATGATTTGAAGCAAAAAAGACAATCTGGACCGAATCAACGAATTATTACTGCGGGCGAAACATGGGCTCACCACTCTGACCCTGAAAGCAAACTCTTGTTTGTTTCCATGCAGTGACATAAAAAAGGAACAGACCCCCCGAAGAAATTCAAAGTCACTCCATCTGCTGGGGAGCTCATGGGCACAGTTTTTTGGAACTCAAAAGGAATTTCGTTCATTGAGTACAAGAAAAAGGTGAAACCATCAACGCCACATCCTACGCTTCCACTTTGCATAATTTGTGGGAGGAAATTAAAAAGAAAAGACGGAGTAAACTCGCAGCGGGTGTGTGGCTTCTTCATGACAACGCTCCTGTTCACAGGGCGCGCCTTTCCAAACTCGCAGCTGGTGTGTTGCTTTTTCATGACAACGCTCCTGTTCACACGGAGCGAGTTTCCAAGGCTACTGCGCGAGATTGTGGTTGCGAAGAAATCGAACACCCACTCTTTAGTCCAGACCTTGCCCCTAGTGATTATTTCCTGTTTCCGAATTTGAAAAAATGTCTTCGTAAAAAAAGATTTTCGGATGGTGAAGAACTCAAGTCGGCAATAAATGGGTATTTTGCAGAGAAATAGGAAATTTATTTTTTGAGGGTTCAGAAAAGCTCAAAATGTAACAAATGCCTTAATGTTGGGGGAGATTATATTGAAAATTTAAAACAATTTAAATTGAATTCGCATTTTCCTTCATATCAATACCGAGAATATATTGAATGCTTATTCCTCATTTGTTAAAAAAAAAGAAAGCAAAAAACAAAAAGAAAAAACAAAATCTTATCCTATTCTGATGAAATCTTGTGAAGCTAGAAAAAATATTGTGAGTATTAAAACATGAGGGATCAAAGAAATGAACCTATCTTGTTTCTTTACACAACGGAACAGAAATTGACATTTGAAATATGGAACTTCGACTTTCCTATAAAATACAAGTGATGCCAAATACATGTTAAAATAATTAATTTCCTATCCTAACACATTCGAAAACTATTACACGTATTACACGTCAAAAAAAATATCTCAATATTAAGTCCAGATGTAAAGAAACCCCTCCTAAATCTCTTAAAATCTGTATTTGTATCAGAATATATTAAAGAAGTTTATTTACTGCCTACGAAAATGCTTCTCAAACTACGCAGTTCAGAGACAAACAAACTGTAGGTTCCTTCTACTCCAGAGAGAACATTCGCAAGCACAACACAAGTAGTTGATGAGCAAGCTAGGCCTTGGCCCTAGTCCTGGCCCTGGTCATAAATGACTGCAGTAGCTATACATAATAGCTATACACACGATACAAAACCAAAGGACATGGTATTAAGAATGGGTGGGTAATGCTCGTAATTATGGCCTTGATTTAAACTTAGAAGAAAGGAATTGAAAAAATTACCTAAAGCGACCAATAAAAAAAATTGACGACGAATCACTTCCTAAGTGAAGCAGTGGGATAACTGCGTTGAGCTGTGTAAAGTCGCTTAAATCATAACATAAGGGTCAGAAACTATTTCAATGATATCCACTAAATCCATAAAATGGTGTGGGGCGAACTACTGAACCGAAATTTTGTTCCATATAGAGATGATCTTCCAATCCTTTATTCCATATGCAATCTATTAGTAAGGGAAGATATAATACATTTTATCGGCAAGGATCCAACACTGATAGAGACAAGACACATTTTGGGAAAAAAATTAATATTCAAGAGGCGTGTTAATTTTAATGCCTTTCACTTTTCGCTTTGAAGCGAAGGACTCAAAGGTGGTCCGGAATCTATAAAATACGTATGCAGAATAAAAGCTGATAAATGACAATTTTGTGTTAACATCCGAAACCACAGCTTGATAGGTCCTTATCAGTTTCGGACCTGGGAAGTCAGCGATAAACTAGATCTTCACTTTACGGCAGATCTTGGAAAAGACCCAAGAAGTACAAATCGACACACCACCTATTCGTCGATTTTAGGGCCGTATATGGTAGTGTGCATAGGAACGAGCAATACAGTGCCATGTCTAGTTTTGGCATTCCTGTTAAACTCGTCAGATTGGGTAGGATGACGATGGAGAACTTTTGGTGCTCCGTCAAGGTCGGTATCGAACTCACCGAGACCTTCAATGTCAAAAAGTTTTTTAGACAAAGCGACGCACTGTCATGTGATTTCTTTAACATCATCCTCGAGAAGATCCTGCGAAACTCACAAGTCAACACCAGAGGCACGATCTTCCAGAAGTCAGTTCAATTGCTACCTTACGCTGACGACATTGACGTGATTGGGCGAACACAGCGAGCCGTCAATGAAGCGTTTGCTGGTATTGAAGCGGAGGCGGCTAAAATGGGTCTGGTGCTTAATGAGGGCAAAATGAGGTAAATAGGGACAACAACAACAATAATAATAATTGTTGGCGCTACAGTCCAAAGGGGGACCAGGGCCTAGCTTGCTCATCAACTACTCGTGTTGTGCGTGCTACTGTTCTCTCACGAGTAGAAGGGACCTACAGTTTTTTGCCGACTCCGAACGGCGAAATTTGAGAAGCTATCTTAGACAGTTATTACTCTTTGAGTGTTGTCAGCAGCTCGAAAGAGGTGGTGCCGTGAAATATTAGAAAAATTGGTGTTGAACTGGGAGTCGAACCAAGACAATTCGGCGTGTGAGCGTCGCACTCTACCCACTACGCCACGGCGACCACAACACCAGTACCAAAATCAAATGCAGAATCACTCTTGCCAATCGCTGTTTCTTTGGACTCAAGAGGCAATTGAGTAATAAAGCCCTCTCTCGAAGGACTAAGCTCGCTTTGTATAACAACTTGATCGTCTCAGTCCTATTCTATGGCGCGGAAACCTGGACGTTACCAAAGGCGAATGAAGAAGCCCTTAGTATTTTCGAGAGAAAAGTTTTGCGCACAATTTTTGGTCCTGTTTTCGTTGATGGCATTTGGGGGAAACGACAAAAATTATGGGCAGTACAGCAACATGCGAATTGTCAAGCATCTTCGGATAGAACGCTTAAGATGGCTGGGCCATGTAGACCGTATGAACACCACTGTTTCGGTCCACAAAGTCTTCGAATCAGAGCCATTCGAACAACGCAATAAAGGACGGCGTAGGCTAAGATGGCGTACACAAATGGAAAAGTACCTCAACCAACTTGGAGTGCGCAACTGGAGGCATCTGGCGAAAGATCGTGTTGGGATATTGGTTGAGATCCAGGTCCACTCCGGGCTGTAACGCCACAAGAAGAAGAAATGACAATTTTCAAGTTGAAGACACATGACAAACGACCTTCTGAAATGGGAAAAGCTTGATAAGAATAGGGATTCTACATTATATTATCTTATTTGAAAGGCCTTTCATAGGCAAAAAGAACTCGTTAAGTGTCGTCTGATACTCGAAAAAACGGATGACTTTAAATTTATGTTAATGTTAAGCCCATTACACAAAGGCGTCGACAAATGACATAAGCCATAGGACTGTAAAGTTGTCATCAATACGGTCAGGGCAAATTCCTTTACGACAATTTAATGTCCCATCGTGAGTATGCCACGATATGCCACGGATATAGTCTAAAAATTCCTTTAGCCATATTTTCCGAGGCTTACAACGACGGAAGTCCTCTCTGCAGGCATTACTCTGTGTAGCCAAGAATATATTTAACGATTTATTGGGGAAGCTATATAGTTGGCTAATTTTGTCACAATTTTCATTTTCAATGGGTATTGAGTTATTCCACAAGAAATATGAACTCGGTGAATTGTAATGCGAAAGTAATTGGTGCGAAAGGATTTTTCCCACAACGTTTACTTTAAGAAATAAGAACACACGAAATTCAAAACTAAATGTCAAGATTTCTTGAATTAGTTTGAAGATTCATCTATTTCTCTTCTACATGCCAAATTATTCACTCAAAGCAATGAAGCACTTTAATTGGCGTCGTGCTCGACTCAAAAAATGTTTACCCACTTCCCATTGACAACGCCAATGTCAAGCTCATGAGTGCTGATTCATCCATCTTTTTCTCAAAATGTACATGTTCTCCCAAATGAATCACTCTCATTATTCTCATTTCCCACCAATTTGTTAAATTTTCACCAAAAACAAAAGAAAAAAAAAATTAACCAAGCCCCCAGAAAACTTGACCACGAAAAAGGGAAGCAAAAGAGTTGACACACGAACTTGAACCAAAATGTGTTCCATCCGCAATCGGTGGCGGCTGCTGCTGTGGAGTCTTATCCACATCTCAGGCATTTTAAGAGGAACCTTCAACGCTCTCCTAATTACTTCATTTCGTAACAATACTCTGAAGTGCGCGCCACCACCGTCACAGTCGTCCCAATCGCTCAAACAGTTAAAACTCCTCCTCCCCATCGTCGTCTCCCCCCGACCGATTCTGCATCATTTTGCTTTTTTTCCATTCCGAACGTTTTACTTCTTTTATTTTTCTAAAGAAATCGCGCAGATGAACCCAACTGATTAGACCACTTTTTTCAAGGTAAACAAAGCGCACAGCGCTGCTGCTGCCGGTGGTGGAGCACCAGACGAAATGTGGATAATGAAACACAAGGCGGCCAGACTTAAGAGGACAGACCAACAAACCAACAAACGGACAAAAAAAAACACAAAAAAAACAGAAAAAAATCATCAGAGGGCAAAAAGAGGAACCCCTCCTCTGGAAGACTGAACGAAGCAAAAGAACCGTCTCATTTTGTCGTCTGTTTTCGGAAAGAGATTGAAATCTAAGATTGGACAGGAGCAGTGCAGTGGAGCGACAAAAAGGGCCCACATTTAAGACGAAAAGGGCAGAGGCGCACAGCACACAGAATCTCCTCTCGAATTTGTAACTCCATTGCTTTTGGGCTTCTTTTGATTCCCTTTTGTCAATTTTTTTTTTGCTGCGGTTTGTTTTTTGTTTATTTATCCGTCAATCGTGACAGACTTTACGTGTACAGATGATGACGATGATGATTATGGGACACAGCCGCGAAGATTTGAGCGTGGGCCATGAAGAGGAACCAAATAGAGAGAAAAATTTCGGTGTTTGGTCCCCTCGACAGTGGACAAGAATTTCCTGAAGAGGGAGTTATCTGGGATAAAGGCCGAGAGGAACCTGTGGGCTTTTTTGAATTTACGACGTTGAAATGTAGCAAAGATGCGGTACTTACCTCTGAGAAATCTCGCTGAGACATATCTAAAGTTGTATTAGCCAACTTGAACGTTTTTCTATCCCGCTCTTCCGTGATGATGCTGATTGTGTCGTTGGGTGCGTTCGAAAAATTCCAAATTGAAGATGAGTGGGTTTAAAATGCGAGTCGAGTTACATCACCTTTTCTTTGAATTGTCTTGAGTCTAAACAATTAGTGTTCACTGTGAGGGCAGACATTTTCTGAAAGAGAATATGAATGAAAGAATAATTAATTTAAAGTGATTTGCATTCAAGAAACAATAAGGTGGTTGTTAGTCTTTGAATCTTTAAAAAATATGATTGGACAAACTCAATTGAATGTCTTTTTATTTTCTTTGTAAACTGTAATTGTATTACTTTCAAATGACAGATTTGCCTACACTTGTCACATATGATGGGAAAGTTACATTTAATCTTAACAGACGGAATTTTCCGGAGATACATTCAGGAGTGTTGAAAATAATAGAGAATGGGAGTAACTGTAGTAGCGGATTGGGTACAGTGCGACGCTCACACGCCGAAGGTCTAGATTCGATTGCCGGCTCAACATCGAATTTTTCACGGCACCAACTCTCTCGAGCTCCTGACAACACTCGAAGAGTAATAACTGTCTAAGAAATCTTCTCAAATTTCGCCGTTCGGAGTCGGCAAAAAACTGTAGGTCCCTTCTACTCGTGAGAGAACAGTAGAACGCACAACACGATTAGTTGTGGAGCAAGCTATGCCCTGGTCCCTCTGTGGACTGTCGCGCCATTTTGAGCAATGACCTTTTGCCATCTTTCAGGCAGCATCATAATTCCATATTCATAAAACTTCTGTTTTTTATTAGCAAAAAACGGAACCAGGTACGTTTTGACATCGTCATCATTATCAAAATTTCTGTCATTCAAGGAGCTTCGCAAAGATCGAAATAAAAAATAATCAGATGGTGCAAGGTGAGGACTATATGGTGGATGTGGCCAAACATCCCCACCAAGCTCTAATCATTTTTGCAGAGTGACCAAAGATGTACATCTTGCATTGTGGTGATGAAATACAGCACTTTTTCAATTTGTCGATTCCAGTCACTTTTCTTCAACTGCGTTGTTCAATTTTGTTAGTTGTACAATGTAGACATTTGAATTGATCATCCGGTTGGGTGGTAAAAGTTCAAAGTAACAAACTGAACTTTCTTTTGATGAATATCAGCTTTTGATGTTATTTGAGCTGGTTCAACTGGCTTGTTTCACAGTCTTTTCCGATTGACATTGTTGTAAACAACCCAATTTTCATCATCAGTTATAGTTATTAATCATTTGCATTACGTTTCTTCAACAATCGGAGATGTTAATGCGTTGTATTAAATGATTTTCATTCAGTTCATGCGGAACACATATAATATATCGTACATAGCAAAGTAGTTTTAAGTGATTATCAATGCATATACTCGTATTTCATACTTGAAGCTTCTCCAATGACGATTCTACACTCTCACCTCTTGCACTGTGATGATCCGAATCAGTTATTACTTTGACTTGGTCGTCATCAACTCCAAAGAACGGTCTCAGCTGCACAAGGGCTTTCCCAGCACGCCTCTGCTCTCAATGCATTGAGCAATCTCCCTCCCACTGACCACCACATCAATGGATGTACACTCAAGGCCATCTCCCGATTAAAAAGGAGTGGTCTTTAGTTCAACTCGCACTAGAGCTTTGATAACCTCGCACACCAGCGTTACCAGATTTAGCAGTTTCCTGCGATTTTAGCAGGATTTCATCTTCAAAATCACATGCAGCAGATTTTTTAGCATTTCCTGAAATTTCGCAGTTTTTAGCAGTTTTAAAAAAAAAATAAAAAGTCGACTTTTCCCGTGTCCTGGACAGAAACTGAACCGGGAAAGAAATGTAGTCAAATTTTCACGGATGGTTCCAAGGCGACGGAGGGTTCTGGAGCTGGGGCCTTCGTGGAAGGTAAGAACATCAGTCTTCACGCCTCCTTAGGCAATTTCGCGTCGATCTTCCAAGCGGAAGCCTTCGCGATCCTAATGGCCATCAACTACCAGGTATTCCGGTATGAAATTTTTTTGAAAATAAAACACTAATTATTAATGGGAAAGCAATCATTGTATCAATTAAACAAATCAAGGAAATCCTGGGATTCATAGCTTAAGAAGAAAGAAAAAGGACTCGTAGGAAGTTTAGCTTAACAACTCATTCCACTTTACTTCAAATCAGACCCAATCAGTCCAACGAGAGCGCTGCTGTTAGAGTAACTAGCTTACATTCCTATCTGCAGAGTACTATCCTCCTAGAGTACTACTTGTAAGACCCACTTTCAATTCTTCAGAAGCAAATAAGGGGTGTTTTTAAGAGGCATAACGCCTTAATATGGAATAAGAAAATACAAATTTGGTTTAAATTAGAAAGAAATTCACGCTTTTTGAAAGACAATTTTCTGGCAGTTTAATTTGAATATAATTACTGGTATACGATCGCTATAAATAGCTTAGATGCAGCCTGATCGGAAACCACAAGCTTCGATGATTTTTGCCAAAATGTTTGGCCTCATACCAGACCCAGGCAAAGGTTGCCCTCCAAGTGCTGAAATGTGTCATCGACCAACAAATGTACATATCCCCACAAAAAAATGGTGGCGTTAATTCGCGTAACGTGAAACAATGCGACTACCAAAAAATCAATAAAACAACGATGGCACGAGCTGTGTGATGTTATAGGTCGTCCTGACACCACAGCTCCTGCACATCATAGTTAGTCAAATAACTGCGGAAGAAGCCAGAAATCATGCCTCTATAGCGGCCATCATTGACTGTAACGGTCTGACCAGCACCATTTTCAAAGAAGTACGAACGCTTTTCTCCACCAACCCCTCAAGCATACCAAACAGTTTCAGTCTTCGGAATGTGGAAGCGGAGTTAAGACGTCAGTCTATACATATCAAAACGCCAAATCAAACTTTATGTTATGCTACTTTCAAACAAAAATTTTGTCAGTTCCGTCAGTACTAAAATTGTTCCGCATGTCCTACAGCATCGGAGAGAAGCCTGATAACAAATACTGTCAAACGATTGGGACTATCGTCTGAACACTTCTTTAACCACTTGACAGATGGCGTGACTGTTCTTTGGCGGACCAGTGCCTAGCTTGCTCATTAACTCCTCGTGTTGTGCGTGGTACAATTTTCTCACGAGTAGAAGGGACCTAAATTTTTTTGCCGACACCGAACGGCGAAGTTTGAGAAGCTTTTTCTTCGGCATTAATTGCTCTTTTAGTGTTGTTAGCAGCTCGAAAGAGGTGGTGGATTCGAGATGTTCAGCCGGGAATCGAATCCGGACCTTCGGCGTCTGAGTGTCGCACTCTACCCACTACGCTACGGTAGCCACAAAAGTAAACATATTGAGGGTACAAAATCAGTCCATTGCTGGAAGATGTCACCACCTGGAAGTTGTGCCTGAACTTGAAAGAAATAACCTACATCATCGGAAAGATTTGAATTACAACAACATTGTTTATTGCCTATTCTAAAATAAATAAACAGCATCTGCGGAAATTTTGATTCTCAATTGGAAGAGCAATGAAGGTGAAGCCCAAAATGTATGCCTGTAAATATATACAGTGAATCCGCAGATAGTGTTTTCAAGGCTTCAAATGTGGTGATGAAATAGTGTCTTCGCTAAGTTGTAGAGATCCCATTTGAGTGGCAATTACATGCCCATGAGAAAACTTTCATGATTGCCTTTTCCGTCAATACTCTAATGAAAGTTCGCTCATTAAGTGAAGTACCCGGAATTAGAGTAACTAGTTCCACACCACTACTCATTACAGTCAGTTTATATTGAATTGTTCTTCCAAATGGATGTTACTCAACGAAAAGTCAGTTTCACACTATCGGTGCAGTTCCTATTGAGAGTTCTTCAGTTCTTGAGATTGGCACCATTCGAGTACAATGAAGTGACTAACAGAGTGGAAGCATCTCCGCGAAAGCGCCCGATATTTATTTGCATCATCATGTACCTCGGGCTATTCAGTCTGTGGTTAACAATATACAGTCTTGACGGCTATACACATTTTCATTTACTCTTAAATCCGTCTGAATTCTTCTTATA
The DNA here is from genome assembly GCA_955652365.1 of Eristalinus aeneus. Lineage (NCBI taxonomy): Eukaryota > Metazoa > Arthropoda > Insecta > Diptera > Syrphidae > Eristalinus > Eristalinus aeneus. The sequence continues at coordinate 79,586,764 of OY019132.1, forward strand.
CACCAGTCAGTACTTTGTCATACATTCGAATTGTTTCATGTTGGCCCTCAACTACCTCTGGTACAATGAAAGAATTGTCGACACAATCAATCGACTTATCAAGCTCTCCGAGAGGATCCAAAAGCTGACAAAAGACGGGAGCTTATATTATTTGGGGAGTCTGCAAAAGTTCATCTACATTCGATTATTTGTATACTACGCCTCCTGGGTAGCGAGAGTTATTCAAATGGAGATCTCTGCGAATATGGGTTTTTTTACCGCAGTGTTATATGGACACAGCTTCATACTCTTAGAGATCACTTTTTGGATCCACTTGTACGGAAATTTGACTTTAAATTGCTTCTACAAGAAGATGAACTGCATGCTGATTGATATACAGACCGCGACAAACAAAAGACAGATACGCAAAAGCATCCAAGAAGCAATTTTAATTTCATACGAAATACACCGTGTTAAAAGTCTGTTTAACAGTTTTTTCACCATCTTTTACTTGATCAGTTTCCTGGGAATGTTTATTGATATTTGTACTGCCTACAACGTCTTCAAGTCGGTAGCTATATATATGTGCGACAATATTGAAATACCGTTTTCGGCAATGGTGAATTCGCGTATATTTGTATTCTTATGCGGGTATTATGCTTCATATGACTTGTATGTATCCACTTACGGAACGGATGAGTTAGTTAGGTCGGAAAGGACATTTCGGCGAGAGTTAATAACTCTTCAGAATATGAACGAATTTCTTGTAACTGATATAAGAATGCAACGAGAGGCAAGTTCTACATATATGTGTGAGGCTAACCTCATAATCATACCTTAAATTCCAGGTTGAAATGGCGTTGGTTCATCATAACGTGAGTGATATCTCGACAAAGACATTCGATCTGTTTGTGGTAAACCGTGGATTCTTGTCCGCATTCTTCGTGGACATAATCGTTTGCTACGCTTTGATCGTGTTTCAAGAATTTCTTGCTGACTTATACTCGACACCAACCGATGAATTACGTACATTCAATTTAAGGATATTCATTCGACTTGTTTGCTAATTAATTTTCTCTATTTTTAGGGGACTTTTTGAAATACGAAGTATCGCATAAACATTTGAAAATTAAAAGTCATTCGTTGTAACTTACATTGGCGGATATTTTTTTGTTGAGTACATATTTTTTTGTTTTGCATTTGAGGACGGTATATAAAACAAATATTAGAGTTAAATGGTAGGGAAAACAAATGTTTCTTAAACTTAAAGATTGTGGTTTCTTGTTTTAAATTTGCAGAATAATTTAATTCCATTTTTTCCTCTAATACAGCACGTGGTTAAGAGGTTTCCTATTTAAGCAGCCTGTTTATCGTGGATTGGTAAAAAGTTCATAGCAAGAAAGGAAAAAAAAAAAACGTAAAGAGTAAAAGAGCAATCGATTCAGTTGTACAGCTGTAGTTTTTGGTTACATTTGAATTGTTACTGTTTCGGTTTGTTTTCAAAAGGTGGCACCACTTGTAAGTTGCGACTGATCTTGGAAGCGATTACCTACTGCATTGGAAATGTGTGGCATTTTCTGCAAAAATGAGTGTAGCGTCTCTTTCAGATAAGAATATTGGTTTTTGCCTTTTCAAAAATGTGTGGATTGTCTTTGCGGGAAATCTTGATTTTCATTTTAAATTGTAAGAAAAGTTGAAGCCCCTTCAATGCATTATATATTATATGCGAATTCATTATGTATACGATGATTTTTCAGTGAGTGGTTTCAACGCTTCAAGGGTGGTGAAAAAGTAGTGTCTTGGCCAAGCTTCACAGTTCCCATTTCGGTGGTAATTGCATGTCCATGGGAAAATTTTCCTTATTGCCTTTTTGGTCAATACTCTAATGGAAGTTTGTCGATTAAGTGAAGCACCCGCTATTAGAGCAACTCCTTCCACACGACTATTAAGTACGAGGGGTCAGTTTACATTGAGCTGTTCTTCCAAATGGACGTTACTCAACGAAAAGTCAGTTTCACACTGTCTGTGCAGTTCCTACTAAGAGTTCTTCAATTTTTGAGATTAACACCGTTCGTGTACAATGAAGTGACTAACCGAGTGGAAGCATGTCCGCGAAAGCGACCGATTTTTATTTGCATCATCATGTACCTCGGGCTGTTCAGTCTGTGGTTAACAATTTACAGTCTTGATGGCTATGTACAGCTTCAAATACTTTTAAATGTATCTGAATTCTTCCTTTACACCAGTCAGTACTTTGTCATACATTCGAATTGTTTCTTGTTGGCCCTCAACTACTTCTGGTACAACGAATCTGTTGTCGACACAATCAATCGAATAATCAAGCTTTCCGAGAGGATCCAGAAGCTGACAAAAGACGGGAGTTTATATTACTTGGGGAGTCTGCAAAAGTTCATCTACATTCGAATTTTTCTATTCTACACTTCCTGGATATATAGAACTATTCAAGCGCAGTTCTCTTTGCATTTGGGTCTTTTAGTCGCAGTTATATTTGGACAAAGCTTTATGCTGTTGGAGATCACTTTTTGGATCCACTTGTACGGAAATTTGACTTTAAATTGCTTCTACAAGAAGATGAACTGCATGCTGATTGATATACAGGCTGCGACAAACAAAAGACAGATACGCAAAAGCATCCAAGAAGCAATTTCAATCTCATACGAAATACATCGTGTCAAAAGACTATTTAACAGTTTTTTCACCATCTTCTACTTGATCAGTTTCCTGGGAATGTTTATTGATATATGTACTGCCTACAACTTTTTCAAGTTGGTGGCTATATATTTGTACGATGAAATTGAAATAACGTTTTTGTCAACGTTGTATTCGCGTTTTTTGGTAATTTTCGGCGGATACTATGCGTCATATGATTTGTATGTGTCTACCTACGGAACGGATGAATTAGTTTTGTCCGAGGAGACATTTCGCCGAAAGTTAGTAACGCTTGAAAATACGCACGAATTTGTTTCAACTGATGTGTACATGAAACGAGAGGCAAGTTCTTAATTTATAAGTCTCACTTAATAGAACTAGTATATTGCAGATTGAGCTGGCGTTGGTTCATCATAACGTGAGGGATATCTCGACAAGGACATTCGATCTGTTTGTGGTGCACCGTGGATTTTTGTTCGCATATTTCGTAGACATAATTTTTTGCTACGCTTTGATCATGTTTCAAGAATTTCTTGCTGATTTATATTCGACACCAGCCGATAAAATAGGTATATTCAATTTAAGAAGATTCATTGGACCTCTTTGCTAATTAATTTTCTCTACTATTTAGGGGACTTTTTGATAAATGAGGTACAACCTGAACATTTAAAAATTAAAGGTCATCCGGAGTAATTTTCAATTTTTTGTTATGAATTTAAAGATGTTGTATTATAGAAAAAATAAATAAGAAGTTGAAGAAGAAGGAGTTTAAGTTTACTTTTACTTGGAATGCAGCACAAATTATTTTTATTCATTCCTCATAGAATGGAGTGTCATCTTTAGCAACCTGTTCTTCCCCTGATTATGTCATTCTGCTTATCTTGGATTGATAAAAAGTTTTTCCAAATTCACACCAAGAAAGGAATCATTCCTGTTTCGGTCTATTTTCAAAAGATGGCGCCACTTGTAAGTTTCGCCCGATCTTAAAGGGATTTCCTCCTGCATTGGAAAGGTGTGGGATTATCGGCCATAATAACTCACCGTCTTTTTCTGATTACAACATTGGTTTTTGCCTCTTTGAAAATGGCTGGATTTGTTTCTGCGGGAAGCTTTGATTTTTTTCTTTAAACGGAAGAAAAGTGCGGCTGAAGCCAATCGAATGCTTGTCGAGGTTTATGGAGCGATGATCTCAGCGTTAAAACAAAGTGCGTCTTGGCCAACCCAAAAAGTTTGAAGTTAAGGAACTTGGGGCTAAACTTGATTTAAATCCATGTCGAACGCAAAGTGCAGAGGTCTATGGTGCGATGATCTCAGCGGTAAAACAAAGTGCGTCTTGGCCAACCCAAAAAGTTTGAAGTTAAGGAACTTGCGGCTAAACTTGATTTAAATCCATGTCGAACGCAAAGTGAACTCTTTGAATCATTTTGGGTGAATCAGCAAAAAATTTACCTTCGGTTAAAGAAATTTAGATTTATTGAAAAGTTGGGAACTGGATTGCCGTACGACTTCAAACTTGTTGAAAGCTGATTTTTACCTCGGAACTGCTTCTTGAACGACATCAAAGGGATAGACTTTTTCACTGAATCGCCACAGAAGATAAAAATAAATATTGTTCAACAATCCCAAAAAGAAAAAGTACTATGCGAAAGCTGGTAAACCAGTTCCAATATCGGTAACATCGTCGCCGATAAAAAACATTCACGATTCGAAAGTTACGAAAGTTGCTAAAATAAGGCGAAAATGTTGATTGGAAACATGGATTACATAAAAAATATTCAGAATCGGCCGAAAGTTTATTTTGCAACATAACAACACTCGGCCCCAAGTATCTGTAGCTGTGCAAAATTACCTGGAAATGCTGAAATGGGAGGTCTTACGCGTCGCGCCGTATTCTCTACACCTTTCCTCTTCCGACTAATGGCTTTTTCGACAAACAAAAAAAACAGTGACCTTTTATTTTAAATTTTGTCATTCAAAATTATTTCCCAGGTAAGTATACAATTACTTATCAGAACATAATTAGACACATTTTCACTTACTTTCCAACTGCTGTCGATTTAACCCTATCACTGCGACACTCTCCGACCACGTCAACTTTCACATTTCATTTCAATAGAGATTACCACTGAACAAATCCCATGAATTACGGAGGTCTTCAATTCTTGGACAAACCATGACAACCACCCAGAAGGTGGATGCATCATTTTCAGGCCAACCTTCATGGGTAATGATGGAAGCGAATTTCGACCACGAATTATGCTTTATGGGGGTATGCTAATGGACCCATGACTGAAATTTCATGTTTACGCTATGGCTTCGCATTAAGCTTTCTCATTGTGTTTGTTTTTTTTCTGTTCTCTTGTAGTGAAGGCAGTAATTAAATTTTTTTGGCATCCATTACCCTGATGCGATGTACTCAAGAAAGTAGTTTGGGGGAATCTCAATTTCATTGCAATGAGGTTGGTGGGGTAATGAAGACGATTTTATGAATATGTTGGCGCAATCTTTATGAATCAAGTCTTTGTTTGAATACCCGAAAGAAACTTGAAACTAAACCCACGTATGAATGACCAAAATATTTTGCAAGATATGTGACAGAATGTAGAACAAGCGAAATGAATGAAAAACGAAAACTTGCTTATCATCGTTGGACGCTGTACAAAATGTCCCTGTCTCTCTTTACGTAAAGTCAGCTTAGAGGAAATAAATTAGACAGCAACCAGCTCACAAGGAACAGAGACATAGCTTCTTCAACTGTTTCATGAAGATATTGGACCAACTGCGAATTTTTTTAATAGACAGCTGATTGTCGGCTTAAAAAGGATTAATAAATGTGCCCTGTTCAGTTCTCAAACAAAACTGGGAACTTTGGTTAAATCACTTACCCACCAAAGTTGTTGACACGAAGACTTATACCCTTGTCAATAGCGCGAGCCAACTTTCGCAGTTTTTCTTGATTTCAATCACAAGTTAGATGACAGTTGCAGGTGTTCGTCTGCGAAAAGCACGCTCTAATTTCCATGCATTCTTCCCCGAGTACACTCCGTCAGAGTCAACTGTAACGTGAGACACTACCACTCGGCTGCCCCCTCCTATAAATTCCATCTCTATAGCGCGATTTAATCTCTTGATAGACATCCCACAATGACCGGCCCAGCACCAGAGTTACACCTCGATTGCAGCCAGATACATTCTACTCGCGAACACACGATCAATCGACTGACTTCACTTGCTGTTTGCCCGTCGTACGCAAATCAGAATCCAAAAGAACTTTCAAAGATTCTCAGACTTGATAGCTTTTATCTGCAAGATTTCTTTGCCTTATCTGTGCACGGTGATTTTGTTGGCTTTTGTTTGCGACCACATACCTGAACAAAACAAGGGGACAATACCAACCTTCGCCATCATCGACCACCCCGGCAATCTACAGTCGCCACCAAACCAGCACAGGTCGTTTGAATGTCCACCTTTTTGTACTGGACTTGCCCTGTGTCGTCTGCACACAAAGTTACCTGGAATTTACATACGAATGACATTTCAGCCTGGCAATTGAATGCGCAAATAAATTACCGGTGAGTGACTACCCACTGACGGCCGGTGGATTCCTTTGAGAAGTTATTCCCGGTGGAAGGTAAGGAGAAAAGGTGCAACGGGCGCGCTGCAGATGTCGGGTGGCGCAAGCGCCCATGGAATCTAGAGAGAGGAATGGAGCAGGTCCAAGGAGGAATTTCGGTGAATGTAGTCAACTCGAATGGGATTCGATGGTAGTGCAATAATGCTGCAAATAGCCCCACGATTGGGGGTTTGTTTGGAAGTCAAGAGGATGCAGTTGTCCTTCGAGCAATGGAATGGTTGGCAGCGGAGGGAGGGATTGAGAAAATTAATTTGCAGCAAAGAATTGAATAAATGAAAATGAAAGGATTTGAAAGTTTTGGCTAGGAGTGAGAGTTCTTAAGTTTTCTTGAGGCATATGCTTTGTTTCCTGTTTTCTTAAAAGAAATATAGTTTTGTTCGTACTGTACACCAGTCATTCAAAAAGTCAACTGGACAGAGGAATTTTCACCTTTATTAGGTTTGATAAAATAAAATAAATAAAAATATTCACAAGAGGGTATCAATTTCATATAACACGCACATAAGGGCTCTGACACATATAATACTTTACATGCGTAGCGTCAAAAGAGAAGGAAGGAGATGACACAATGAATATTTCAACGCACAGCTGATTTCATCGTCAATCTTCAATTTACGGCCCGGACTTCATACATAGATCAAAATGTGCACGTTTTTTTGCGTTAAGCTTTGAGAAACTATACAATAACGATCTGGAACAATTTTTCACAGCTGTGAGAATGAAAAACGGAATCTTTGATTTACTATTCAATTAAGTACATCAAGATCTTACAAAACATTCACCACCTAACAAACGTCAATTTAAAATTGAAAAAAATCTTTTAAAATGTCATAGTGTGCTGCTTGTCAACGCTGAAGGAGAGAGAAAAGTTAAAAGTTAAGCAAACAAATCCATCGCGTGAGCAGCAGCGTTGGTCTATGTACCACCTTCCCTAATAACACATGTATTTTATGTACACTAAGTGCCATAAGTTTACGCTCCCTGCAATATGCTTGTCATTAGTATGCTTTTCAATGAAAATTACCAGAATCTTCGATGCTGCTTGATATTTTGTCTTGTATTCAAGGCGTCAACAGAAGATGCCGGCGCCACAAATCTTGCACGAAACACAGACGCCGGCGAAGATATCGGCACTTTTAATAGATGTGACCTGAAGGCGGACCCGTCAAAAGTGTACACTCATCAGTCTGCTTCAAAGGTTTTTCCCCTGTATAAGCAGTATACACAAGTATTTTGAGCAAAAGTGTACCCAATACTAATAATAATAATTGTCACAAAAATATCACATCACAAAAATATTGTTATCAGAAATTGGTCTCTGATTGTTATGTTCACATGCACATGAGGGTAGACTTATGGTATGACACTTAGTGTATCTGTCAAATTTTGGTGATTCTGACGCATGTAAAGTATTCGATATGCCGGGGTCTTTAGGGACACCGACACTTTTACCAGAAACAAGCAAATAACTTTTGCCTTTTAACCTTCCCATTAAGCTTCGTCGATATCGTTGTTTATGGCCTGGCGTTGCGATGATGGCTTACAATTCCTACCCAATGATCAGAACACAAGCGATTACTTTGTCTAAATTTTAATTTACTCTTCAGCACTTCAAACTATGTACAAATTTGCTATCGACGCTTTGGTCACATTATGTTTAAAAGAAAGGCGCACCATTGACATTCAAATAATCCAAAGCACAATTGCACGCTTTTATCGTTGGGATACGGTCTGGCCTGCATTTTCGGCTTCATAGAAAACAGAAACGTGGCCGCCGTGGCGTAGTGGGTAGAGTGCGACGCTCACACACTGAAGTGTCTAGGTTCGATTGCCGGCTGAACACCTCGAATTCTTCACGGCACCACCTCTTTCGAGCTGCTGACATAACTCAAAGAGTAATAACTGTCTAAGAAAGCTTCTCAAACTTCGCCGTTCGAAGTCGGCAGAAAACTGTAGGTCCCTTCTACTCGTGAGAGAACAGTAGCGCGCACAACACGAGTAGTTGATGAGCAAGCTAGACCCTGGTCCCCCTTTGGACTGTCGCGCCAGCAATTATTATTATTATTATTATTATTATAGAAAACAGAAACGATACCGTCTGGCCTGCATTTTCGACATGATAGAAAATAAAAACTAAAATGTTGTTTTTTTATTGCTATTAGCGGTGTTCATTCTTCAAAGTAAAACTTCACCTATCAACAATTAGACTGCACCAAAGAGACCTCTTACAATATGTCAAATCCTGTTTTAAAACAACCGAAATTTTACGTGCAATTAAGAGCTTACTTAAGAAAATAAATACATATGCAATAAGAGTTAATGCCGCAATTTAGTCAATATATTTTTAAATGATTTAAATTCATACAGACAAGATCCGTGGTATTGTCAACTTTTAAGCAAAGAGGGTGTAAGCGAGCCGATCATTTCGTCCACCTGTGAAATTTGTTTTACTTGAACTCGATTACTGAAATATCATCTGACCCCTTATCACTGGTGGGGGGAAGTCAAGTTAACACTCAGTTTGTTTGTTACGAATTAAAAATTTATTGAAACAAAATTCTCCTTAAATACTACAGTATTGCTTACTTAGCTATTTACAATAGAAATTTTACACCACACAAATTATCTTCTGGGCGAGTCACCTGTGTTGCGGAGTTATACTTCTTTGCTGTGCTTTGTAGTCACAACACGCTGGAGCCGACTTATGTTGAAGTAACACAAAAGTCAGATTCATCTAATTTTCTGACTGAGATGGATTCACAGTCCTCTATTTGTGTCCTCTTGCATGGTTTAGGTTCAGCTGGCTTGATGGTTATTTGCGTCGTCGTACGTGGCTCACGTTCAGCTCGCTTGATGGTGATAGTCCGTCCACTAATCTTCAACACTATGAAGAAGACAAGTACCATTAATAGTAATGTCGTAATAGACCCGACCGTCGTGTATTGTTGAATTTTGTGCTTTCTTAACTCCAGTAGCACCTTTTCCTGACTTTGTTGTATCTCGAGGGCGTGTTCTATCTCACCAATATCCTTGAAGATATCTGGCTGTAGAACTGACGCTTCATCTCTAGCATATGTGAATTTCTTCAACTGCTGCGATATGTTATTTGCTGGCAGGAACGAAAATTTAAATCGGCTTGATAGTGTTCGTTTTCCAACGATGATCATACCTTGCTGACGAATCATGCAGTTTTCTTGTAAGTTTACAATCCCACTGCCGTGCAATGATATCTGACTTGTTTCTTGCCCGCAGATAACGTCTATATTCCTCTGACTGGGCATGCTGAAAATCCACGTGTTGAGATGGTACATCTCGATCCAATAGGCTCTGGCAGGACTTGTGTGTGTTGCGCATGTTGGCGACAGCAAATTGTTGTGTTGAAGAATGCTCATCTCGCATGCCCTAACAAATGAGTCGAGTGTGTAAATTGGATGTAGGAGATTGCACCAATAGTTTCCAGCTGATCTTTGCTTACAGGAACCTATTTCTTGCTTAGTATCGGTCACCTTGAACACTGATTAGCAGACAGTCTGACGAAGGCAGTAGGTATGTTAAGTTTCCGTTGTGCCAGGTTGGCACTGGTATCACATTTAAGACCTTGAATTTTTCATTAAACAATAATGGAATGATAATGATAATTGCCAAAAATACTAAGCTCTCGAGGCTCAAAGACTTAAGTAGATCCAGTGGACCTACGTTTTGTTCATAATTGACAAATTAGGGGAAGATGGCGTGTACAAACCACTTACTTCCAACATTTTTCACTTTTAGTTTAGACAAACTCTTTTCACTAGTGTTTTCATCAGAAACCGCTAAAAAAGAAGACGGCCCACTGAAGAACTGATTTAACAGCTGAATTCCCCTGGGCATATGTAAGGTTTGATGATTATTAACCAATTTTGTTGCGTAAAGATTTATTTTTAAACGTTATGAAGACCGATGTCAAATGGAATTCAAGATCGACAGCTTTTATGTTCTCCATAATTGAATTGGTGTTTTCTTTATGCTAATCAAACGGATCCGACAAATGTGGAGTATTCCGTAATTGTTTGTAAACTCCAAATCCATGTTGCATTTCCCAAATATTTCTCAAATGTTTACATTTTCACCACTCAACCGATGTTTCAGAGCTTAGAACTTTTATTCGATCGCAGTTTCATCGAACGACGTTGAAAATCAAAGTAGTCTGCCATCGCTTTTGGCTGATACTCTATTTCTTTCTTAAGTAAATGTTGACCATTAGTTTTAAGTACAGGAAATATTACATTAATTTTTTTCGCGTCGCAACATTCCTTTATAGCAGTACATTGGAAGTTCTCCATTGAATAATTCAAATTTTATCGAATTACATGTTAAATCATGGCGTAGTGGGTTGATCGCGACACTCACACGCCGAAGTTTTCGGGTTCATTTTCGGAACTGACCACCTCGCATTTTTCACCATACCACCTCTATCGAGCTGCTGAAAACACTCAAAGAGTATTAATTGTCTAAGAAAAGACTTCTCAAACTTCGCCGTTCAGAGTCGACAAAAACTGTAGGCCATTTCAGTTATTTAAGTAACGCCTTTGCTGAATTCACATAAGTATAAACATTCCCATATAATTTAAATAATGGACAACTTTAATTCACTTACTTTTTAACACGCAAACACAAATTACATTGAAAATAATTTTATAACCACTTTAATAGAGAGAAAAAAGAAAAACTTGAACGAGAAGTTACTGTACGTACATACACAGCAAGTGACCAATGACAGCGTCAAGTGGATCCAATGTCAAAAAGTCGTAAAAAAAAATAACTGAGACCACCTGCGGTTGGCAGGCCACCCCGAAAAAAATTCATGTTTTTATGACGCGGACGCAACAAGGTGAAAAGGTGACTGAACTGGTGTGTCTACAACCAAAGAGATAAAACTATCCCCACGAGAATGACTGTGTTCAAAAATTTATTTGATAAACCCCTGCACTGACTTTCTGTCGGATTCGACAAAAATGTTTAAAACCATCCAACATTACTTAAGTATGCGTCCTCGTTGTCTGCCTCGTAATAAACTCGACGAATTCAAGGAGAGTTCCTCAATTACAATGGCCATTCGAAATGACAAGCTCCTTCGCCGAAACAGCGTCTTTCGAGAATTCTCTGCCCAATTTTACTGTCGCCACTTGACCTGTGTCATTCGGCCCCAATGAGAACGTCGTGTTCGAATTCGTTTTGGCAGAGAATTCACAAAGAAATATCGCGTCGATTGTTGGCAATACTTAAAATACCAAAAAACCAATTGACAGCCAACATTCCGCCATCGCCCTGCGGATTCTTTACGGTTTTACGATTGCGCTGGTGAAAAGAAACCGAACACACAAATTCTGGTGATAAATAAAAATCCATATAGAGTCGCAGTATCTGCAGTCGACTTAAGGAGCTGTTTGCCGGCCTCGATGCCACCTAACATCAAACCGAAAGGATAGGAAGATCAGGATACGATTGCCGCCTCGATTGCTCGATCAATCCGGCACGTCCACGCTCCTCCCGCTCCGCGCAACACCGGCCCCGCTGGGGTCACTGAAAATTTCACATCCGAACCCGGCGCGAACTCCGCGCGCCAAGGAATGTAAATAAATTGTAATTCGCTCGCAAATTACACAAAGGTAGTCGTTTGGTTTGCGCTTGTAGTGTGGTTGATGACGAGGGGAGCATTTAAGTGCGCACATCCAATTGGGACTAAGAAGATCTATCGGCCACTACTGGTAGTTGCCGTTGTTGCCGCCGTTCGCCTAAAATGACGAGGAGAGCACAAGCCGGGTAGGATGTTTTTTTTTTTTTTGTTTTTGTTCTTCTTTTGGGTTGCTTTGAAATTTTTGTGGCCGGAGAACGCGAAATGAAAATGAAAGATGCGGATGCAGATGGAGATGGAGAGTTGTGGCCGAAAAGGAAAGAGAAGAAATGAAAATTGATTCTGTGAATTTGTGAAAATTACTGCGCCGATAATTTCGATGCAGAGGTCAAGTTGAAAGCGGACATGGGAGCATTGGGAGATGCAATGGCAGTAAATTTTTTTGTTGGCGCTGTAGAGGAAGTTTGCTACTTTGATGAAAATCGATGAACAGGCTTTAATGGCTACGAATTCGGATTGCTGTGGTTAAGGAAAGCAATTGGTTTACAACTGCCTAGACGTCGATAGTCTGTAATCTGTCTGAAATCGAGAAGTAATTTTTGTATCATTTGTGTAAGCTAATTGCAACTGAAAGGAAATCGCTTAGAGTGAAATCGATTGTAGAGATATAAAGATTTATCTAAATTTGAGACAAAAACATGAGGAAACAAAGACCATCTTAGTTTACACACGTTTCAGTATACAATGACGATTGAAAAATTCTTAAATTGTGACGCGCAGAAGTCAAAAATGTATTAAAAAGATTTGACACCAATTCTGTGATTTAAAAAAATCATTTAAAGGTGTCTTGCAACTTAATTGTTTACGGGACCGATTTTTTTTTATAACCTGAAAAATGTTAAGGAGCAATGATTAAGTTATTAAGGTCTTCTCGAACATCACCGTTTATTGGGTACCCCTACTCGTTAGAAGTGAGAATTAGCACGCACATCACGAATAGTATACACCCCTGCAGGCACAAGTGTCACTTAATCTAACTTCAGACTGCAAAATATTACCGTGTTTTGTTTATTTTTTGTAATTTTTAGAGTTGTGGAAGTCAACAGATACCAATATCGAAGTTGAAGTCGAACAAAGCTGCAGCGGACGGGCGGCCCGCAGAGCTATTTAAAGAAGATGGAGATGACATGGTTGGGCGCATGCACCAGCTCATTTGTTAGATGTGGTCGAAGGAAAGCATGCCCGATGAGTGGAATCTCAGCGTCGTTTGGCCGGTCTACAAGAAAAGGAGATTGCGCCAATTACCGAGAGCCCAGCCTTCTTAGCATCGCATACAAGATCCTCCGTGCCGTATTGCGTGATCATCCAAAACCGTTTGTCCATAACCTGATAGGTCCCTATCAGTGTGGTTTCGGGCCTGGAAAGTCCACGGTAGACCAGATCTTCACTTTACGGCAGATCCTGGAATGCGTCCAAGAAGTACAAATCGACACTCACCATCAATTCGTGGATTTTAAGGCCGCATAGGACAGTGTGCATAGAAACGAGCTATACAGTGCCATGTGTAGTTTTGGCATTCCTACCAAACTCGTCAGATTATGTAGGATGAAGATGGAGAACTCTCCCTGCTTCATAAGGTCGGTAACGAACTCATCGAGACCTTCATTGTCAAAAAAGGCGACGCACTGTCATGTGACTTTTTCAACAACATCCTCGAGATAGTGCGTAATTCACAAATCAACACCAGGGGCACGATCTTCCAAAAGTCAGTTCAATTGCTAAATTACGCTAATGACATTGACGTGATTGGCGAACACAGCCAGCTGTCAATGAGGCGTTTGTTGGCATTGAAGCGGCTAAAATGGATCTGCTGGGTAATGAGGACAAAACAAAGTACATTCTGTCATCTATAAAGGACACACAGCATCAACGTCTCGGGCAGATCATTACACTAGACAGCAGAAAGTTAGAGGTAGTCAAGGACTTCGTACCTAGTACCGAAATCAAACGCAGAATCACTCTTACCAGTCGATGTTTCTTTGGGCTCAAGAGGCAATTGAGTAATAAAGCCATCTTTCGAAGGACTAAGCTCGGTTTATATAACAGCTTCATCATCCCCGTCCTACTATATGGCGCGGAATCTTGGACGTTAGCAAAGGCGGACGAGGAAGTCCTTAGTCTTTTCGAGAGAAAGTTTTGCGATTTTTGGTCCTGTTTGTGTTGATGGCATCTGGAGGAGAAGATTTAACGACTGACTCTATGGGCTGTACAGCGACATGCGCCTGGTCAAGCGTCTTCGGATACAACGCTTAAGATGGCTTGGCAATGTGGAGCGTATGGACACCACTGCTCCAGCCCGAACAGTTTTTGAGTCCGAGCCATTGAGACAACGCAACAGAGGACGACCTAGACTAAGTTGGCGCACACAACTGCAGAAGGACCTCAGCTAAACTGGAATGCGGATGCACCGGCTGGAGAAAAATGTTGACGGCAGCCCAGCTCCACCCTGGACTGTAGCGTTATGGAAAGAAAAAGATGAAGCAACGTTGAATTGACAAAGCTCGTTATAGCACATGTAAATGTATTCTGTCAAACTGATTTGTCAAACTCTCAGACAAATTGACAGCTTCGTTATAACGCAACAGAGGATGGCTTAGGCTGTGGCGCACACAAGTGGAAAAGAACCTCAAACAACTTGAAGTTAGAACTTGGAGGCAGTAAGCGAAAGATCGTACTAGCTGCAAAGGCAGCAGTCCATATTGAGGCCCAGGTTCACCCGGGATTGTAGCCCCACAAGAAGAAAAAGAAGAAGGAAACCATCATTTCAATACATTTAAAATGGAGCGATAGTAAGAACTTCCTCATTAGCTCATTTCAATTTAAAATAAATAAAAAGGTACCATCCTAACAACTCTACAGCTATCGACGCATTCAAGTCCAAAATTTCTCAATCATAAAAATGATCAAACATTTTTTCTTTTATGCAAACTGCAAATACTTAAAATGTTTTTCAAATTTTCCTTCAAAACGGTTGGGAAATGAGTAATTAATTCACATAAAACAAAAACACATGCAACCATCTGTTCATTTTAAAAATTGGTATTCATCACAAACCGACCATCCATCCATCTATATAACAGAAAACCTGACTTGTTACGAACAAAACGGCAATATGCTCATCAGATATTGCAATCTTCCACATCACGCCGCAGTAAGGCGTGATCGTTACATGAGCGGCCATTTCCATATTCCCACAGTTGTCTCAAGAGACCCAATTTCTTCTGTTCATCTGCCCCACAAGAAACACTAAAATCCATTCATTATCATTTAGTCAACGTTCCACAAAAAACCACAACGCCAAATTTGCAAATTGTATGCATCAAAATTGTCGCAAACTTATTGAAAATCAGATGCATAATTAATTATCGAAAGTCGTCGCTGCATCAGGAAACACAACTTTTACTCTATAATACATCTGGCGGAAAGTAAACGAAACTACAAATCACTTGAACACACACATACTATGACACTAAATTGAGTGTCAATTATGAAATACAATTTCGATGACGATTAATCGGCAGATGACACAAATAATATTCAGCTACCGGGGCTGACTGCATCTGATAATTACTCGATACAATATTTGTCTCAATGAAACGTCAAATTCGTGAATAGACACAAGTGATAAATGCCAGCTACCGCTATTGCTACCGCACTCGCCGTCTATGGGAATCGAATGATTTGCATTTTCAGTTAGCACATCAATAAATTTTGAATAAATATCTATCTCCGGATGCAAGACCAGCCGTCAACGGAATGCATCTATGACAGCAACGCATGGCGGTGTTCTTTGACACATGAAATGGGTGTTTACTTCTACATGATAATTTGCTGCAACGTACTGAGTTACGGGAGTATTAATGATTGGCCCCAAGGAGGTGTAACTGGATATCACTAACAGTTTTTGAAAAATTGTTATTAAAAATGTAGTTGCGAATATGGAAGGATGCATATACATATGCCGTATATTTTCCATTTGCAAATTTTAGCGAAGTGAATCTGTCTGAAGAGACTGAGATGACATTGTTTACACATCACCGACTTATTGGAATCCAAAATTACTCGTGCACCTGAAAATGTATTTATATCAAAATGTCAGAATATAAAAATATAGAGCAAATTATGAAAAACTAAAATTTGCAAACGTACAAAACGACCCAAGGAAAACATGGAGTACATGGAGTAATGAGATACTCGGAAAAAGCAAACTCCCGGTCGATACTATACAAGAAAACTTGCCCAACACAGAGATCAACCTACCGGATATTGTGAAAAAAAATTGCTAAACAATTCTCTGATCAGGCCTCAAAAATCGTCCATATTTGCAACAAAAACACATCAAAATATAGAAGCTCGGAACTCGGGAAAGCAGTATACCTAGTACAAGCAACAAAAACTAAAGTATTCACACTTTTGACCAAATTGAACATCAAAAAAGGACCTTGGGGAGATAATACTCGTATAAGGCCAATAGATCTGAAATTAAACGTCATATCTTGCACCCAAAGGGTGATTTTTCAGCTATTATCTTTTTGGCTACACTGGTTTAAACAGCTGACGCACGTTTCGTGTTTTGTTTCACTGTCAAACATCTTCAGTTTGGTCTATGATTTAACCATGAATCATCTTACAAACGAACAACGCTTGCAAATTATTGAACTTTATTATCAAAATGCGTGCTCTGTTAAGAAAGTTCATCACGCGCTTCGTCCATTTTATGGTCAAAACTGGACGAAGCTCATTTTTGGCTCAATGGGTACGCAAATAAGCAAAATTGTGGATTTTGGAGGGAATATCAGCCAGAAGCATTGCAAGAGCTACCAATGCATCCAGAAAAAGTCACAGTTTGGTGCGGTTTATGGGCTGGTGGCATCATTGGACTGTACTTCTTCAAAGATGATGAGAATCGTAACGTAACTGTGAATGGTGAGGGCTACCGTGAGATGATATCCAACTTTTTTTTGCTCAAAATGCAAGTGCTTGTCTTGCATGACATGTGGATTCAACAAGACGGTGCCACATGCCACGCAGCACGCGCAACAATGAACTTATTGAGAGGCGAGTTCAGTGAAAATGTTATTCCACGTTCGGGACCGGTCAATTGACCGCCTAGATCGAGCGATTTAACGCCTTTAGACTATTTTTTGTGGAGCTTTGTTAAATCTCATGTCTAAACAGACAAGACCGCTTCAATTGACGCATTGGAAGACAACATTGAAACATTTATTCGTGAGATAATAATAATAATAATTGTTGGTGCTACAGTCCACAGGGGGACCAGGGCCTAGCTTGTTCATCAACTACCTGTGTTGTGCGCACTACTGTTCTCTCACGAGCAGAAGGGACCTACACTTTTTTGCCGACTCCGAACGGCGAAATTTGAGAAGCTTTCTTAGACAGTTATTACTCTTTGAGTGTTGTCAGCAGCTCGAAAGAGGTGGTGCCGTGAAATATTAGAAAAATTGGTGTTGACCTGGGAGTCGAACCTAGACCCTTCGGCGTGTGAGCGTCACACTCTACCCACTACGCCACGGCGACCACATTCGTGAGATACCGGCCCAAAATATTGGAAAGAGTATGCCAAAATTGGACTAAGCGGATGGACCATTTGAGGCGCAGTCAAGGTCAACATTTGCATGAAATAATCTTCAAACTTTAAATTATATGGACCATGCTATCGATTCAAATAAAGATTAAAGATTTCATGCATTTTTCTGAATTTTTTGTGTTTTTTGTTTAACTTTCCTATAGCTTTTAAAAAATCACCCTTTATAATCACACAAATTATTAATCTAATAAAGACATCGATTATCCGGGGAAAAACAAGATTGACTCAGGTAATTTTAGGTCCATCGCCATCTTACCAGCTATTGAGCATTTAATAGCTAGTCGCATATATTACTAAACAAACATAAAATTCTAAACAACAATCAACATAGGTTTCAGAAAAACAAGGGCAACCAATCGCTTCTAGGAGAATTTACGAATACTATTATCGCTGGATTGAACAAAAACCACCATGTCCCTGTACTTTTCATGAATTTTAGTAAGGCTTTTGACACTCTAGAGCCTAAGATAGATAATAATAATAATAATTGTTGGCGCTACAGTCCAAAGGGGGACCAGGGCCTAGCTTGCTCATCAACTACTCGTGTTGTGCGTGCTACTGTTCTTTCACGAGTAGAAGGGACCTACAGTTTTTTGCCGACTCCGAAAGGCGAGATTTGAGAAGCTTTCTTAGACAGTTATTACTCTTTGAGTGTTGTCAGCAGCTCAAAAGAGGTGGTGCCGTGAAAAATTCGAGTCCAACCTAGATCCTTTGGCGTTTGAGCGTCGCACTCTACCCACTACGCCACGGCGACCACGCCTAAGATGTATAGTCTGTAAAAATATGGACTAATGAAAAATTGGTTAAGAAATTACAGACAGAACGATAGAAGTTTAGGTATCGGCACTGAAAAAAGGATCAAGTATGAAGTACCACAAAGCACGAAACTAGGACCTATCTTATTCATTGTTTCTACGAATGAACTGCTGACAATACTTAATAAGGGAACGACCTATGCGTATACGGATGATATAGCAATCGTGGTAATGCACCGAGACTTGCAAGCAGCCATAAACATATTACAAAAGAGTTTGACGCACTACCTTAATGAGGATAGTTCGAACGTGCGTTATTATGTTGCATTATTTACACGAGAACCTAAATATGTGTATTTTATGAAGTTTACTTTTTTAGCAAAAGTGGTCACATTTATTTTAACGAGATGCGTTTTCTTACAGGACATCACATTGGGACACAAACGTAGTCGAAAAAGGAGGAGAAAGGCAAGATTAGGCGGCATTCTCTTACACAAACCATAAATACGAGACTGCTTACGAATCAGTAGTAATACTTCGAGTTAAATCGTCAAATTCCAATTTGAAGTACGGACACAAGTTCTGTTCATTCTGCCTTTATGTGCAATGTGAATTCACCATGCACATTAGCAGTACATTTACAGAGATTTAAAGGTTGATTAGGTGCAATTAAAGACCAAGACACCATAAGTAGCTGGAAGTGAAAGGCAGCACTCCATGCGACCAGGTTCCCATAGATTTCTATCCATCAGAAGAAACAGAAGCGATTATAACCATCAATTTGTCCGAAATTAGACAACTACCAAATGGGAGGCATAATTTGAAGGAAAAAAAACAGCTGAGAAAAGATCAGACGCTCCATGGATTCCTTGTTCTTGGAATCGCATTCCACATTCGACAAATGATACGTTTGAGATGTTTTCAATTTCCGTTTTTTTTTTTTTTTTTTTCTTGATTCCAACCACTTTCCACCTACTCACTCAAACGGATGCGGCTTCCCAAGACGTGCTCTTGACCATATCTCAAAGAGCAGGTGATTTAATGACCGCTTACAGGAATGAGTCCCGGAGTGTTGTTCGTTTGTCTGCTTCACAACCGTGTCGCGTCGATACTGTCGCTTTGTTCTTGTTGCCCTTTCGCAGCATTCAGCGCGAAATAAAGAAACGGACTTCACATGCTCCGCCGGATACATATTGCGCTTGAAAGTTTGTTGTTTAGAAGCACATAATTATCGGGGCCAACGGTTGCGACGGGCGACCTAATGTGTGGACTCACTTCTTTCTCTCTTTCGTCTGCCTTCGTCGTTTGAGTATACGATTGAGGTGTACATGTGTCAGGTGTATAATTATTATCATTATTGCTTCGTGTTCTTTGATAAAAGCAAATATCCTCAGTCCCGGCTGGCGGATCCACAGCAGAGAAGTTGTCTGCCAACAGACAAATTTATTTCACATTATTAAGCAAATTGCAAATTATAATTGAGATTGTGTCAAGGGGAAGGAGCTTTGTCTGGCAACGCGCCAATTGGCGATGGGGCTTCATTCGCTGGCAGTAGCTATTTTCTTTCATCGGAAGGGGGACTATGAATGAATTTGAGCGATAGATACCCGAAATTAGTCAACATCTTTGATTGAAGAGTTATCATTTTTTGAGAAGACAGATGTTTCAATCAAACAGACCCTACAGACTGACGTGATGGGAAGTTAAGGTTTTCAAAGAATGTTTGGTTTCTTTAAAAGTGGACAATATCGATTTGAAAGTAATTTTTCATAACTTAGCCAAGCGATATTTTGGACAATTCATCTTATTCCACAGCAGACGTCTTCAACACTGTGGAGCAAAGGCAAATCAGCCAGAGCTACAGCCATATTCAGGTCAGCAACTTATGACTAAGTGTGGGGTCTATCACCACTGGTCTTTACGGAGGTAATTATTTCTTTGTTTTGCCCCATATTCTGTGCGGTGGTTTAAAGTCTAAAATAAGGTAGTTGTGTGGATGGAATAGAATAAAAGTTGTTCCAGTTTAGGCTTTACGTTACGCTGTACTGATTTATGCTCCCTCTTCTCAACTGCAACTTGATTGGGACGAAAGGCAATTGAATATTACAGCCCTTCCTTTGGAAAGATAAAGCTTTTGAAGTCTACACACCTAAATCATCCATGTCCTGTTCCACAATCCAGAAACCTGGAAACTAATTAAAGTGGATGAAAAACTATTTTTAAAATAAAAATACATCCCACTGGGTACAATTGTATTCGATTAAATGCACTCCATCTTAGATCAGTTGTCGAGGGAAAGAAGGCTCAAAAATTCAAGGCAATGTTGAACATTGGGGAATGCAGATTTATCGCAAGAAAACAAAAACAAAGAACTCCCACTCCTAAAATAGAGCACACTCGTGACGAAGGAACTTAATAAGCTTTAGGGTCAAAATTAGAGGAAAAAATCAAACAAGCTGAAAGGACATGTTGGTTGGCACACGAGCCAACCAAAGAGGACAAGTCCATTTCGCAATCTCGTACAGCAATCCTAAAACAACAAACAGGCGACCATTTGCTTGGAAGTGCTTCGTGCGCGAGCAACTTTTGTTGGATTTGCCTCAATTTGAAACATTCATACAGTCGACTGCTGTTTACTTTCGGTCTCATACGCGTAAATCCACGATTCATCACCTGTCACGATGTTATAGACGTGTTTCGAAGCACCGCGATCGTATCTTTTGAGCATTTCTTTCGACCAATCGACACGAGCCTCTTCTTGAGCGATTGACAAATTGTGTGGGATCCAACGCGAACAAATTTTTTTGACAGTAAAATGTTCATGAAATATTAAATGTATGCCGGTCCCACTAATGCCTAAGGTTGTCTCAATCTCATGAAAGGTTACAAACGTTTTGTGGGAAAAGGGAAATAGACGCACAGTGCACTTCGCTCTTTAATGTTCCTTTCATTCACGCAAAACCAATACCAACTACAACTTTGTCCGCCATCAGATCAATGGCTATACGAAAGCAAATAACCACCTGCACAACCCAGTTCCAACAAAACTCTCATCATTCCTGTGTCACGCTTCGCTCTGTGTACAGACAGAAAATAAGGCCACATTACCCTATAATTACCCAAAGTTATAAACGCAAAATATTTCGCAAGATCTGTGGCAGACACCGTGTTGATTCAGTTCTTTAATTTACGCGATAGCAAATGATTGCTGGATGCTTTGTGTTGGCCCTGTGTGAATGAACTTTGTAAATGACCTTCTTCCCAGGATGTAATTTTATCAAAAAGATAATTGTGCACAACAGTTTCCTTGGGCAATGTTTAACACACGGTCCATGGAAAACAATTAAAATGGGAATCTTTGGGGTTTCATTTATTGTAGAGCAACTTCCTAATCGTGAATGAAATTTATTGCAAGTACTTGAAAAGACAATTAACCTGGAACAGGTCTTCGCATAAGGTATCTCTTAAGATCAGAGCCGCAGCGAGTTTAAAAATTATGGTTCGTAGAAGAACTACAGCAAAGATATTGTGGGAAGAAGTTAAAAAAAAGGAAACGACCAGGAGAGTACGTGTCGAGTAGACAACAAAAGAAGTTCATAAAGCATGATATATTGTAAATTTTCTCAGTTAGAGATTTTAGGGTTAAACGCACTATTTCGTGACAGTTTGTTTTTTATTGCGAAAGATATTTAAACCGATTCCGGATGGAGACATAGAAAAATTAGATCGGAGCTTAAAAAGTATGCGAAAAACTTAATAATTCTAAGTCACGCAAACTATTGTCAGAAAGTACATTCCCTTAACTCCCCACTCTTTTCCATCAAAGACCAAAGGAATTGGCAGTTGGCCTTTGTTCACAATGGGCAGATAAGTTTCAAGTCCGTCTGAATCTGATTCTAAATTTTAATTGTCGGATTTATCCCTAAAAGTAAGAAAGGTGCTTAAACTTAAACTTGCCTTTTTAAACTGAACAAATGAACTTAGCTCAAGACCAAAATTCGCACTGTGGATCTGAAAGACTATTGATCATTCACCGAACATTCATAATATACTGAAAAAAAAATAAAGTCTTCGGTTTAAGTGTCGTTAGGAGATTTTTTTAAAATAATTCAAGCCCCCTTAGAACAGACAAACATTTCACATTCCGTGTTGAATGCACAAACACCCAGAAAAATATCACAATATTTACAGGGTTGTTAATGAGATTGAGGGATTATTATCTTGCGCTTATTGAAGCATCTAAACAGAACAACAATATGTGCACGTAAACTTACCACAAAGAGGAAGAAGTTCCCATTTACATACGAACGTACTATATATCCAATTATCCAAAATACTTATTTAATTCCGTCGCTGCTCGAGCATCTTAAATAGATTCAGTTTATAATTATAAATCCTTTGCTATTTATCTTACTCCTATTTTGCAAATTCGCATCTCACTCTCTCCCCCCACAACCGACTAAAACTAGGTTAGTTTATCATTTAATAGAAAATATTTAATCGCAATTTTCTTTCATCACATTCCACAAAAGAATGCACTCTTTCCACTTCTTTTTGCATAAATGCATTCTACACACACACCGATGGGCAGGAAAACACAACTACAAGCGCTCCAACAACACGAGGTGAAGACGGGTTTTGAAAGAGCGAGGGAAAGAGACAGAGAAAACACAAAAAAAACTTTTTCACCACACTTCAATTCCAGATACTCCCAGGGGTACGCAACCAATTAAGGCCCCTTGTCTTACAAGGATGCCAAATTTTCGAGGATTTCCAATCCAGGATATGAATTTGTTTCAGACTCTTTTTTTCAAATGGCAAATTCCTTTACATTACACCACACATTATGGACCAGTACACGAGAAAAAACTCACAAACAAGACACACAACTTTACACGAAGAAGCCCACCAACAACAACACGATACCACGATATGGTAGAAATTCCGATGTGCAAAAGTTGAACTCCAAGAGAGGGAGATGGTGCTGGGCAATTACCACGACGAAGATGATAATGACGATGATGATGAAGAAAATATTTTCAATTTCAAGCCCATCTTAGCTCACTTTATGCATAAAAAATAGCGTTTAACAGCCGCAAATGCACTCCGAAAGTATTATTTTCAAAGAACTGCTCGGCAAAATTCACACAATCTTAGATATTTTGTCTCGTTTGTGGTCCAACATTCACTTGGATTGGATTTTGGTGAGTTGATGGAACGCGGTACCACGAGAAGCGGCGGTCTCCCGTAAGAAGTTGTAACTCGCGCTCAATACCACAGCAAACTGAATTGATCAGCTCAGCCTTGATCGAGAAGAGATTCACGCTGCTGTGTACCTTGGTTTGGACGAGAACAGGTTGTTTGTGGGTTCCATCCGAATGCAGAGAAAATAAGAGTACCTGTCAAGAGCGTGCCTGTGTGTGTGGGATGCTTGAACTGGTAGGGTACGACAGGTAAGTCATTGTTGATGATGGCTGGCAAAAGAGATTGAAGAAGTGTGGTACCTGTACTAAGGCAATAAGAGAGAGCCTCATTTGTTGAGGCACTTTAAGAGAATCAACGTTATAAATTCGCAATGTGGATCTGAAGTGGAAGCAATGTTACACCAATAAGTTCCATAAAAAACTGCAAATGTACTAGATGTTTAACAAACATATCGAGATTTATTCTTTCCATAAAGTCAATTGCCCAGAGGTTGCCTTTTATATTTCGTGAATAGAGAACAAAAACAAATATTAATCATTGAAAATAGCTTTATTGTTTTTCAAAATATTCCCCATTAAGATGTACAAACTTTTGCATGCGTTTGACTCAATTGACGAAGCACTGTTGCCACTCTGATTGAGGTATCTCTCAACGCATCAACCGCTTCTTCAGGTGTCGAAAAACGTTGACCTCTCATTTTATTTTTTATGTAAGGGAATAAAAAGAAGTTATTCGGTGCCATGTCAGGACTATACGACGGATGACTCATCAAATCGATGTTTTGAGTGCTCAAAAATGCAGTTGTTTGAACCGATATGTGAGAGCTCGCATTGTCGTGGTGAAGAGTGTTCCGTCTTCGGCGGTTGATTTTCCTGATTTCTTGGAAGACAACTGGCAAACAAATGGTTGTGCACCACTCAGAATTGACTGCTCTGCGTTGTTCTAGTGGTACGGTTGCGACATGACCAGTTTTTCCGAAAAAACAGGAGACCATTTGCTTGGAAGTACTTCGTGCGCGAGTAAATTGTGTTGGACTTGGCTCATTTAGAAACACTCACTTTCGGGCTCATAGGCGTAAATCCACGATTCACCACCTGTCACGATGGCATAGACGTGTTTCGAAGCACCGTGATCGTATTTTTGGAGCATTTCTTTCGACCAATCGACACGAGCCTTTTTTTGAGCTTTTGACAAATTGTGTGGGATCTAACGCGAACAAATTTTTTTACGGTCAAATGTTCATATAATATTGAATGTGTGCTGGTCCCCTTAATGCCTAAGTTGGCGCACAGCATAAGTGGTTTCCGGAACAACAACTGATTTTGGACGACCTTCACGAAATTCGTCTTGGAGTGAACATACGACCTCGATTGAATTCACCATACCATCGATAAACACTGCTCCTTGATGGAGCTTCATCGCCAAAAATTGAATTAAGTTTATCGATGCCCTGTTGTTGAGTTAATCCACGTCGAAAGTTGTAAAAAATAATCGTACGAAAATTTTCACGATTTAATTCTACTTTTTGGACGAGATGAATCTTGTAAGTTACTGTAAACAACACAAATAACGCTCGTATGTCAAAAGGTTCTGAGTACGTATAACCTCAAAAATGTCAAACATTACGATAGACCTGGCAGTTGCCAGATTGTAACACTAGGGTTGCCCAATCCCGATATATAAAAGCCAACCTTCGTATTTAAAAAAACTAAATCTTAAAATATATAACTTTCAAAGAAACTCGCTCCAGACAAACAGGCCTCAAGATAAATAGAAAACCGTCAACATAAATTTATTGGACGAAAAGCTGGATTTTATATATACCTTTAAAGTAATTAGAAGTACACTAATTTAACGTGAAATACAAATTAACAGTGAAGTGTACAGGGTGGAAAATAAAGTTTCAATAGAAGAACTAAACTGCAGAAGTAAAAGTTCTTTCTAAGAGGTAACTCAAATTTAAAAATCTTTCTGGTAACCCAAGAACTAATCTCTGTCAAATTTTGCATTTGATAACGATTTTAAGTTAATGCGATATTGAGGAGGAAAAATTACTTTTGTCTGTTTAAAAAAGGACGCGTATCTCACAAAGTTTTGATAACTAGTCAATACAACATGCTAAAAGTAGGGTTTAAGTTTTCAAATACATTGGCGTCAATCTTTACCAAACTTAAACCGAAACAGAAAAAAGAAATAAAACTGACATGACCTTTAGAATCAACTAAAAGAGCAAAATCAACAAATCCTTTAATGTAGGTTATATGGGCACTACCAAATAGTTGCTTCAACAGAGACCATTTGACAATCAGCAACAACATTGGCAAGCCTTTGCATCCAAACAAACACCTATCCTATCCTATCTTTGATGAGAAACACACCAACATTGGGTCCACTCTGGAAACCCTACACATAATGAAAACCAACAACAATATGCATGCAGGAAACAGGACATATAGACTTTATAATAAGTCCGTTCGTTGCTCTGAATCGCTACGAATGTCTATGGATTTGCCTGAAAAACTCTGGAAAAGTGTTTTATTAGCTGATTTTTTCGTAAAAGATAGAGCTCATGAGAGCAAAATATTTCCCCTCCCTACAAATTGCCGCCGAAGAAAAATCTGTGGGCAGCAGATGGCTATCAAAGTGAAAACAAAAAACCTCTGGCATTTCATAGATCCATTAGCTGTTTACGAATTTCTACGAAAAGTCGTTTCAGAAGTTTTGATAAAGTTACTCTCTGCAAGAGAGATTTTTACCCAAACTACTCAACTACGAATTTCTGGTCACAAGTGAATTGGAACAGACCTAATTCATGGGCGTATATTCTCCGCTTGTTACGGCTTAGACATTAAATTCAAATTTGAATTAGTCCAAGACTGATCTTCACTCTAAGAAGGGATCACTAAATGCAATAATTTAGCTAAAAAGTTTTTAATAACTTTAAATAATAACTTGACAATAAGTGAGTCTGTTCCAACTTTAGTTGTTCGTGTAGTTCCTCAGACATCATATTTGATTCGATAAATTTTAACAAACAACTACAATTTTTTACAGACCATGTACTTACAGCTCTGGGTAATGAATTGTGTACTGTATATCAAAATGTGTATATTTTGTTTAAAATTTTATGTGGCATTTTCAAATATTTTGACGGTAAGAAATAAAAAAAGTGATGTCATTCTTTCAATTAGGAAATCAACGACGTTAAAATGTCCGTTTTGTTCGTTCAACAGACCTTATATCCTTACATTAGTTTTACTTTCATTAAACATACTATTTGGAGCTGAATAACTGAGCCGGGGGGCTTCGAATCAGAGCCACAGAGGGCGGCTTAGGATGATGATAAGATGGCGCACACAAGTGGAGAAGGACCAAAACCAACTTGTAGAGCGCAATTGGCAACTAGCAAAAGATAGTACTGGCTGAAGAGGCATGTTGGTTAAAGCCCAGGTACGCCCCGGACTGTAGCGCCACAAGAAGAAGAAGAATAACTGAGCGATGAAGACATTTTTGTCAAGAAAATACTTAAGTCTTCAAAACTGTGTCTTACTGACTACGGAGTTACCAACCTTACTACAGTTCTCAACATTTACCAACAATTTATAAGTATTTTACATTATTATTCTTCATTGAATGCTATTCCATCATTCACGATGGTTTTAAAGTCAAATTCTGGTTAAGTTGTAGGATAATTATTCAATTCCTGTAACACTATTTAGCAAATTTATGAAGAGAACGAAGATCATCCAGCTGTATCTTATGTCAGTTAAACTCCTCCAAGATCAACTGGAGGAGGAGCTAACGAAATTACGTGTAATTCTGAAGAAGGAGGAAGAAATTGCAAAACAAAAGCGGCAAATTTAAGAACTTCAAAGTAAAGAGGCACTGTCCAGTCCGAGGTATACAGCCTTATACAGTTTCAAAGACATGGGGGACTGACTCTTTTACTCCCTTTGATGGGGATGATGATTATCTGGTTGAACGATGGATTAATCAATTCGAAGAAAGTTCAGAGCTAATACAAATGTGTTTTATTTTTTTTTCTTTGGGTTTGCTAAATTCTTCTCTAACTATCCCCCACACTTAGATGTACAAAGATTGAAACTATGCAGATCAATGTTGGCAATCCTCTTTTCATGATCCCCTTACTGCGATGATTGTCACTTCTGCTGAAACTCCTTGTGTAAAAAACGTGCAAAACGGTTTCGTTTTTCTTATTAAAAAATGATTTACACTTTTAACATGCCAAAAATCGAACGTTAACTTCGTAAACCTTTCCCCATTTATCCTAATACCAAGAGTGAGAGTGAGTACTAACGTCAGAAAAATGAGTTGCCAGCGTTTGATAATTCGTTCAAGCTGGATGCGGAATCCAAGGATTAAGGCCTGAACTCCCTGCCGTTATTAAAGAATAATTTCTTTATCTTTTATGTCCTTCCAATCACATACCAATGGAGTATCTCCTCTGTGCGGAAGGATCCAATTCATTTCCAGTCCAACGATATTAATGAACGAAGCCTAATAAATGTCGACTGAGGTTAACTTATTGATCATAACTGTTCTTGGCATAAGTTTTATATAAGCTATCCAAAGTCTCACAAGCTCGGTACTGTGATTTAACTATAAAGTAGATAAAGTAAATTACGCAAGCTGTACAATTAATTCTAAACTAAAGATTTGACAAAATCATTTATTTTCTGCCACGTCTTTCATTTACTAAATTAATAAAAAAAACATTTTGTTTAAATAACCCACAAATAGTGCGATTACAGTCTATTTTTTCTCCGATACACTGGATATACACAACTTGTGATCATAGAACGAGCACGTCGCCATATACAGTTGACCGTTAAGCTCGGTGCTCGTATCTAAGCACCAATCGGCCCCGTAGCAGATGCTCTCGTGCTCGTTGTATTCGCCGACAAGTTTCAATTCACTCATCTCATCCATTGTCTTAACAATACTAAAGTTTTTGTACATGCACGCAGCCAAGATTAAGTCTTTGTCATACGGATCACTTTTCAGTCTCCAAATGCCTCCTTTAAGATTGATTTCAGAGACCGGTTTCTTCATCGAACGAGTATCAAAGACTCTGAGGCGCTCATCATAGCTTCCGGTAAGCAGTATGTTCTCTTGCTTTGGGTGACTCAGTAGGCAAGTGACGCCCGCAATGTGCGACTTGTTGGTTAGGATTTTATTTGGACCTCTGATGTCGAAGGCGTGCAAGAACGTGTCATCCCCACCAGTAAAGACTCTATTCTGATCCCATTTGTCAAACGCACAAATCCAAGCTTCAAAACTGTGGCCGGACCAACAGCTCAACTTGTCCAACTCAGTGCCGTTGTACTGGAGCAGTGTTATATCGCCTCTGGAGTCTGATGAAATTATTCTTCGATTTTCCGCTGTTGATGTTGTCCAATCCCAGTCTAAGGAAAGTGCCAGGAGGTTGTGAAATTCCGTATTCAGATCGTACGTGGATTTAAGAACTAGTTTGTTGTCCTCCAGAACGAACACTTCAATTTGGCCAAGAGCATTGGCAGACGCAAGAGTGGGAACATCGGGGCTCTTTTCATGTAACCATTTCATATCCAGTATGGCTGGCGTTTCGAGACGATGAAGTTCGACAATTTCGTTCACTTTTGACTTGAATCGAAAAAGGTATATTCGTCCTTTTCGCCGACATGGTGGTGAAGATGATTCGGATGTGTCGCCTTCTAGTTGATATGTGCCACAGACGAAGTAGTCAAGGAAATTTGGATGTGGACACCACTCGATTGAATCCGCGGAGTATTCTGTGTCCAGAGTGTGTAGGGTTTTAATTTCCTGAAAAAGAGGAAAAAATTAAATTTAATTTTTTTTTTTTGAATGCAACTTTTGAAATTTCAAAAAGGGTTAATAGGGGATTTTTTTTTTTTTTTTGATAAAGTGCCCCGAAGAATATAACAACTGTATTCATAGCCTTTATCTGCCAATACAACAATCTTCGTGAAGAAAAACGTCTGCAACCGTATCTCGTCAAAGAAAAGTATTAAGTCGCATATGGATTATCTTTGCCTCTTTGAAGGTGTCACAACTATGTCTACCGATGTCAAAATAGATCTGACTGTAAGCCAGTGTTGAATCTCAACAGATATCCGCTTTTTGTATTGTCACGTTACGGCACATGGATTTCCATGCACAATGCGAACTCTTTGAATATTGTCAGGAATTTAAAAGAAGTGGCTGCGCCTTGAAAAAATGTAAGTTTAAATTTCCAGCCCAGAAATCTAATAACGAAACTTCCTAAAGTTAAGTATGTGCTACTGCTGTCCTCGCAAAGAAGTGTCCGACAACGTGTAAAATTAATTGATACTTCTAAAAAAAGCACTAACGGTTGTTAAATGCAAGTCACAAATTAAAAATCAACAACTTTACCGACTTTTCCTTTTCTTAAATGAGTGAAAAACTGTCGTTTTTATCAGTCAAAAGGATTCATTTTTCTTCAAAAGTGAAGGATAAAATGTTCAATCTCTATAAGAGGACCACAATGCTACGAATATTTCGGGATTGGGCGACCCTGGTGTTGCAATCTGGCAACTGCCAGGTCTATCGTAAAGTTTGACATTTTGGAGGTTATGCGTACTCACAACGTTTTGACATACGAGCGCTATTTGTGTTGTTTACAGTAAAAATATTCATCTCGCCCAAAAAGTAGAATTAAATCGTGAAAAATTTTCGTACGATTATTTTTTACAACTTTCGACGTGGATTAACTCAACAACAGTGCATCGATAAACTTAATTAAATTTTTGGCGATGAAGCTCAATCAAGGAGCAGTGTTTATCGATGGTATGGTGAATTCAACCGAGGTCGTATGTTCACTCCAAGACGAATTTCGTAAAGGTCGTCCAAAATCAGTTGTTGTTCTGGAAACCATTGATGCAGTGCGCCAACTGATATTGCAAGATCGTCATGTGACCTATGGTGAAATTGGGACAACCTTAGGCATTAAGGGGACCAGCACACATTCAATATAATGAGAACATTTCACCGTCAAAAAAATTTGTTCGCGTTGGATCCCACACAATTTGTCAAAAGCTCAAAAAAAAGCTCGTGTCGATTGGTCAAAAGAAATGCTCAAAAAATACGATCGCGGTGCTTCGAAACATGTCTATGCCATCGTTACAGGTGGTGAATCGTGGATTTACGCCTATAAGCCCGAAAGTAAACAGCAGTCGACTGTATGAGTGTTTCTAATTGAGCAAAATCCAACACAAGTTACTCGCGCACGAAGTACTTCCAGGCAAATGGTCTCCTGTTTTTCGGAAAAACTGGACATGTCGCAACCGTACCACTAGAACAACACAGAACAGTCAATTCTCAGTGGTACACAACCATTTGTTTGCCAATTGTCTTCCAAGAAATCAGGAAGACCAACAGCCAAAGACGTATCACTCTTTACCACGACAATGCGTGGCAACAGTCCCGAAATATAAAAGGCAACCCTCGTAATTAGATGAGTATTGGTATTGAGTTCTAATATCAGAAACTTTTTTTGATGTGAGATAACTTTCAGCTAATAAAATCATCAATTTGTGTAAAAAGGCGGGAAAGATGATCCAAATCCCTTGCTGTACTTTAACACGCTGTCTTGCGCCTTTTTCAAAACCATTCTTGAGAATATCATGCAAAACTCCAATGTCAACACCGGTTAAGCTACTAGGTAGTAGTAAGTTTTTTTCGCATTGAAATAAAACCAGCTTAAATGGGCAGAGCGGTAAACGAGGATGAAAGAAAATAAATGCTGTCAGTATGTCACAAGAATAGAGAACAGTGACTTCTGGAACGGTCACTGCATAACGGCGACGAGGAACCAAATCCAACTATCAGGCAGAACAAACCATTCAGCTCAATGAAAGGGACGATGAAGATCAACGATTCCGCCCACCCGACCCGGATGAAGTGAGGACTGAAATCCAACAAGGCTGCGGGAGCTGACGGCCTACCCGCCGATCTTTTAAAAGCCGCAGGCGATGATTTGGTAAGCAGCCTGAACCAACTCATCTGTAAAATATGGTCGGAGGAAAACATGTCCGATGAATGGAACCTCACCATTGTTTGCCCGATTCACAAAAAGGAGACCCTTTGAACTGCGCCAACTACATCATCAGGCATCAGTCTCCTAAGTATGGCATACAAAATTTTATCTGCCGTACTGTGTGAACACCTAAAGCCATTCGTCAACAACCTGGTCGGTCCATACCTGTGTCGCTTTGGGCCAGGAAATTCCACCATCGACCAAATATTCACACTACGGAAGATTTTGAAAAAAATCTATAGAGGTGAGCTATGCAGACTAATGTTTAGTTTTGACATCCCTACAAAACTCGTCCGCTCGTGTAGAATGACGATATAGAATGCACGCTGCTCCATCAAGTTAGGTAAAGACCTTACTGAGACCTTTGATGTCAAAAACGGATTCAGACAAGGCGACGCGCTGTCATGCGACTTTTTCAACATCTTTCTTGAAAGAACTGTTCAAAACTCGAACGTCAACACCAGAGGAACAATCTTTCAGAAGTCCGACCAACTAGTCGCATATGCCGACGATATTGACATTATCGGAAGAACGCAGCGTGATGTCAATGGCGCTTTTGTGGATATTGCAAAGGAGGCCGCGAAGATGGGTTTAGCGTTAAACATGGGTAAGACCAAGTTTATGCTGTCAACGAGAAAGGATACTCAACACTGATGTCTCGGTCAGAACTTCACAGCATACATATATAACTTTGAGGTAGTCAAAAACTTTGTCTGTCTAGGCACTGCTTTAAATTCACATAAAAAATAACTCTTGCCAATCGCTGCTTCTTTGGGCTAAGAAAGCAATTGGTCAATAAAGCCCTCTCTCGAACAACCAAGGTCGTTACCTTTATAAGACCTTAAACATCCCAATCCGTGGCCGCCGCAATCAGTGACCGCCGTGGCGTAGTGGGTAGAGTGTGACGCTCACACGCCAAAGGGTCTAGGTTCGATTCCCGGCTGAACACCTCGAATTTTTCAAGGCACCACTTCTTTCGAGCTGCTGAAAACACTCAAAGAGTAATAACTGTCTAAGAAAGCTTCTCAAACTTCGCCGTTCGGAGTAGGCAAAAAATTGTAGGTCCCTTCTACTCGTGAAAGAACAGTAGCGCGCACAACACGAGTAGTTGATGAGCAAGCTAGGCCCGGTCCCCCTGTGGACTGTCGCGCCAACAATTATTAATCGTCCCAATCCTGCTATATGGCGCGGAGGCTTGGAATTTTTCAAAAGCATATGAAGCTGCTCTTGGTTGCTTCGAGAGGAAAATTCTTCGTGTGATTTTCGGTCCCGTCTGCATATATGATGAGTGGAGGAGGAGAAAATGTGACGAACTATACGGGCTGTTTAGCGACATCGACTTAGCCAGAAGAGTGACGATCCAACAATTAAGATGGCTAAGTAATGTAGAGCGGATGGAAACCAATGCTCCGGGCCGAAAGGTCTTCGAATCCACCTCCGAGGGACGGCGCAGTAGAGGAAGACCGTGGACAAGTGGAAAAGGACCTCAACCAACTATACTTGCGAAACTGGAGACAGCTAGCTAAAGATCGAGCTGGCTAGAGACGCTTTTTGGTTGAGGCCCAGATCCATCCCGCACTGTAGCACCACCTTAACTAAGTAAGTAATATTTCTGGAATCACATTTACCAACCGATGTTGTGCTCAAGAGGCAATTGAGTAATCAGACGAAATGAATAATTGAATAACGCCTTCATAACCCTTGTCGTCTATTTCACTTTTACGTGAAACACTCCAGTTTTATGCGAATGTTCCTTTGCATGTTAAAAGTAAGTGAATAGTGCTGATTCGAGTCGAAGAGGTTTTAAATCAGAATCCTTGTCACAAACTTGAATTGCGAAACTGGAAAGCGGTGCTAGGTGGAGTAAAATGTTGGTTTAGGTGAGGTTGTCCCTCGACTGTAGTGTCTGAGGACACAGAGGAAAAATAGGAGGTAAGAGATAATTTGTAAAAGAAACTGAAAGGTGTATGCGACTAGTGCAATTGGACCAAAATTGGTTTCATGACGTATGCTAAAACATTAATCACAACAGCTTTTCTAAAGTGCCTATTTGGAATAACTTTGATTTGTCGGATGGTGCTGAATTAAAAGAAGACTGACTTACTGGAAGTAAGGGCACAGTATTAAACGAAGTCATAATAATTTGCTAGACAATGTAAACTTTCTAAGCAATCAATCCCTATTACGGTTGTCATGATATGAAATGACTTATTTTGCTTTAATAGTGAAGTCATTTGTGTATCAGCATAAGAAAGTTATATGACTCATTTATTTTAAACGACTTTGCCTACTGCTGTACTCCCTCCACGATCCTGTCTTACTTTTTCAAGTTTATCACCCCGATTATGAAAGTCGTATTTTTTTGCTGACACATGTCGTTTTGATAGTCGATAAGGCATCAACGACTTTCGTAATCGGGGTGATTGTAAATCAAACATAATGGAGGAGCAAAAAAGCTGACTTCAAAAGTTAAAAAGCGAAAAGCTCAATCAGACACTGCGATCAGAGTGCAGATGTTGGGCAAAACTATTAGTTCCAAAATCATATTCCCACTTCTAATTAGAAATTATGCAAAAAACGTGGTCCTGGAAAAGCATGCAAACAGACAATTCGGAGATATACATATATACCATATTGAAGCGTTGCATAAATTTCGGCGTTTCTCAAACTTCTTACCGTTGCCTTCCTGTAGTTTTATTGAACATGTTCTGTTGCATTACTTTACCCAGGCAAACGAGCGAGTACTAGACTAGGGGGAATAAAAGTGATTAAAAAATCATAGTCCGGGTAGGCCTATGATTCAAAAACCACAATAAGTCCATCAATAATAATCACGCAACTAGAGTGTACCGGGAAAGAAAGACATAAGACATAAATTTCGTATACAAAGTAAGCTGTAAGTGAAACGACTTATTATGAAGCAATCTGAAATTTCAGCTCTTATCATATAAAAGTCAAGCCGCACAACACACCCGTCAAATCCTCCCACAATTATAGATACCCCCAATGCAGAGATCGAATTAAAACAAACCTATTCTACTCTTAAAAAAATTATTGACTTTTGTTTTATTGGATTTTGTTATTTCATTAAAGTTTTTTTTTTTTTTTGTTTTTCCTTTTTTGTTGTTTTCAATTTATTCTTCCTACATTTTACGTACACTTTAGTTAGTCACTACTTATTCAACTAATTACATATTTTTTGCATTACTTTACTCAATATTCTTATTTACGTGTTGCCTTTATCTTTCTGCTTAATTTACTTGGTTTTCATAACAATGATAGGTTCTAAGATCTTCAGCACGTCGTTATTTTCAGATTGTCCGAAATCCTTGCCGGGATTCTTGACGAACTCCTCACCGTTGGTGATGACGTTGATCTGCTGCTGCGGGTGGTGCTGCTGGCTCTGTTGCTGGTGCTGATGTGCTGAGTGTTGTTGTTGCTGTTGTTGTTGTGAAACCACGAGTAGGCTATTGTGGTCCTGGACAGTGTCGGTGTTTTGGGTGAGACCCATTTGTTGTTGGTCTTGTTGTTGCTGCGAATCTTCCTCTGGAACTGGAAGGTTATGTAGCTGTGCGTATAATTGCTTGGCGCGTTCTTCGATGCGCTTTTTGTTTTCCGGTGCTTGGGCGCGCAGTCTTCGCATGCGGGCATACTCTGCTTGTTTGGCTAGGCGTTCTTTGCGTTCCTCTTCAGTTTCGGTCGCTCGGATTTGGGCGCGCTTCATGCGCGCTCTGGCGCTCAGATTTTTTAATCTGATTTCACGTTGTTCGAGAGTTTCATTTGCGCGAACAGCGCGCTGGTGGGCGGCCATACGGTCCAGACGCAAACGTCTTTCTTCCTCCGTTTCTTGACCACGTCCACGGCGCCTTCCTTGCTTTACTGAGGGTGTTGTAGAGGATGCTGCAGCAGCAAGCATTTGATTGATCTCTTGCTCAAGCAAAGAATTCGCTTTTTGTTGTCTAAGCATGGCATCTTCTTGCAAGTCAGATGACATAGAGCTGTCGGCATAGATTTTTCTAGGGCGACCGCGGACCGGCTTTGGAAAATCCTGGATCATCTGCTGCTGCTGTTGTTGATGTTGCTGTTGTTGTTGCTGCTGCTGTTGCTGCTGCTGTTGCTGCTGCTGTTGCTGCTGCTGCTGCTGATGAGGCGTTTCTGATGGTTGCGGATGTGCTGGTGTGGACGATGGCGTATTTGTCACATTGAGAGTAGAGTTTGTCAGCAAGTTGTAAGGACTTGGTTGGGATTGCGACGAAGACGGGCTTGGTGTGTTGGAAGTACCTTGCTGAAAGTGAACTGGAGTGAATGGCGGAGGCACAGTGTTCGGAGCGATGGCTAACTGAAAGCCATTGTGATACATAGGATAATAGGCAGTTTGTTGAGTACTTGTGGGTGTCGTTGGGCATGGCGAAGGTGAAGTTCCTGGTGGAGCGTTCAGCACTGAAGAACCTGGAAATGTTGACAAGTATGAGAACTGATTGTAAATAGTATTTGGCGGGTTCTGATTTTGCTGATGATGCTGGTAATTTGCTTCAGAATTTGGAGACGCCTTTAACTTTAGTTTGTCCTCGTCTACTTGAAGCGGCAGAGGGAGTATCTTAACGTTATTTACATCATGGAGTTCCTGTTTTTTAATAAACTTATTCTGATAGTACTCAATTGAACTTGCAAGCGTACCGAAAGAAGCTACGTTGGGAATCTTTGCCTGTTTATGCTCATCGTAGAGGGTTTGCTGAAATAGGCTGTTGGACTCAGAGTCTAACGAAAGACTGTTATTTGAATATCGCAATGGTTGCTGATGTTGTTGATCTTGTTGTTGTTGGTGCTGCTGTTGCTGCTGCTGCTGGTGTTGTGATTGTGACCCTGGTGTGGAATCTTTCGACATGAGTGCATTGTTGGATCGAACAGATGGACTCATGAACATGTTTTGATAATATTCAATAGAATTTGCCAGCGTCTGATGCTGGTATTGAGGCGGCAGCTGTTGGTGCTGATGTTGATGCTGTTGCTGATTGTGCTGCTGTTGCCTCTCCTGTTGGTTCGTCAAGATCGATGATCTAGGGCTTGTCACTTCCTGATTGTTAAAATTGCCAACATTATTAACGCTATTTGGATTGTGCTTTATATGTTTTTTCTTTTCTCTGACCTTTTTTGCATACTCGTTCAACTTTTTCAGTCTTTCCTTGCGTTCTTCTACTGTCTCGTTGGCGATGCGCTGCCTGGCGCGGGCCGCCATTTCAGCAAGACGCATCTTTCTCTGTTCGGGACTCTCATTCGCACGGTAAAGACGCATTCGTTCCGCCAACTTTTGCAGCCGCTTTGCTCTTTGGTCCGGAGTTTCCATGGCGCGACGCAGTCGCTGACGTGCTGCATTCCTTACTAAACGCATAGCACGTTCCATCTCGGACTCATTTTGACGACGCATACGATTTGCTTCAGCGTTGCGCGCTAAGCGCTTTCGATATTCCTCTTCTGATTCGCGTGAACGTCGTTCGCGCATTCTTTCAGCATTACGTGCCAAACGTCGAGCTCTTGCTTCGGGACTCTCGTTCCAGCGCTGCTTACCCGATGATGAAAGTGGAGTAATACTACGATATGGCGAAAGGGATGAAAGACTGCTGGGCCCCGGAAGACCTACGGAGTTCGGAATTGAAACGGTTGGGGGGGTTGGTTGATGATGAATTGTGTGTTGATGCTGTTGTTGCTGTTGCTGCTGTTGGTCCTGCTGTTGCTGATGTTGTTGGTGCTGCTGCTGTTGCTGTTGTTGCTGCTGCTGTTGCTGTTGCTGCTGAAGATGAGGTGGAAGATGATGATGCGATTGAGCAGCCGCTAGCGACAACAGCGTGGAGGGATGATCAATGATGAGCCGCCCATTGGCGCCATTCAAACCGAGCAATTGTGAGTACTGTTGTTCCGATGGTGGCTCAATTTTTATCCCATTGGGATCAGATTCCATTATTTTTCCAACACACACTCACCACAACCAAATCACAAACTATATCAATTAAATGTTCTACCAATTTCTCGTGCTGCCCAAAACTAAACAGATCGCGACGTGAAAACCACAAAGAGCTTGTGCATCTGAATGTATATAAATCCCCTCGGCACTGTATTGTCACTTTCACCACAATCAAAGGACTAATATTTGGTTTTCTGTTTACAAAATACAACGAAATGCATATTTAATGCGAACAAAAAACTACAGTAGCCAGGGAAATGGGGAAAAACAAAAAAATCTTTTCCTGACAGCCACTTCTATTTTTGACATTTGACACTTTGCAGACGAACGTTGTTCTTGCCCTTATTGGAATGAAAGTGGTTCCTTTATCGATTTTTTTTCTATCTTTAAGTATGTACATGAATTATTTTCCGTTCCGCCTAGATATGTTTATTTACAAAACTTAATTCACAGTGTTTTATGCACACATGTCCGCGGCCCACCGATTGCATAATGTTTATTAGACGAATATATGTATGATCGTTGCCGACTAGATAATCCACTAACAATCCGCAGAGCGAGACATTTCTGATTGGGATTTCGAACGTTGATGTGCTTCGACCGGGCGGGTTAGTACGGTTTTCTCGCTTCCTCGCACCGGAGAGCAGAAAACATGAGAGCGAGACCTTTATTCTGTCAAGAATTGCTGGATCGCTTGCAAATCTTTTTTTTTCTCATTTTTTCCTCTAAGAAAACGAAGTACAATTTTACATGTGGGACTTTTGAAGGTCTAATATTTCAAAAGTGAAATGAGTATTTAACATATTTGAGCACTACACATCTATAAAGTTTTCTTTCCGTATTTATTTCAAGATTTTTTTTAAGGAGCACAAACGAAGTAAGCGCAAAGTAAAAAATAAACCGAATTTGCAGAATTGTTGGAAGGAGAAAGACGCATCTGGACGCGGAATATAGTTTGTATTGTTTACATTTTTTTTATTTTAATAGGTAGGGGAATCTAGTACATTTTTATCACAGTGGCGGGCGAAATGACGGGAGCTATGAATAATATATTGCGGGAGTAATTCAAAGTCAAAGAAGGCAACACAACAAGAAATTATCAAAAAGATTGCAACTTAAAAACGGCGAAGCTTTTTTTCAAGGATGTGACATATTGAACACTTAAGCATCTTACTATACATCTGAAACTGGCCTGCATATTTGTTTGATTGTAACATATTACGTTGTTAAGCTAGTATTAGTTTCATCGCTAATTATTTTCTAGATGCAATTTTTTTGGGCGGGATTATGAACGAAAGCGTACTGACTTCTTTACTGAGTGACAAGTGCATACTAGAGGCAGAGTGTTTTATTTCAGCATCTTTAAGCTTTCCTTAAGACAAATGATACTACAGATTGGCCTTTAGACGACTGAAATAAGAACAAAATATTCAAAAGAATTTAATTTTCACGACAAATGCAAAAACAAAATAATTGTTAATTAAACATTTTTCCCAACAACAATGTAAATGAAACGTATGTCCTCCTTTTCTTAAGTGTTGAGTCATGATAAATAAAACATTTTTCATAAGTATGGCTATTAACATGTACAACAAAGGTAGACTAAAGAAGACCCAGTACGTAAAAAGTACCGCAGAGATCGATGTGTCGAATATGTATTCTAAAAGTAACAAGATTTCAAAACGTTTTCGTGCAAATACATGCTACAAATGCAGTTTAATAAGGAAATTGTCGTAAAAGAGTTGAAGATGCGCAGTTTATCTTTAGAAGCTGTCTTGCGTATAATAAATATTCATACCGGCAAAAGCACTCCACATTTCACTTAAACTGTATCATTTTGAAAATACTAGCAAATCAAATTTTATATTCAAGTTCATCAACAAAGTCATTTCGTTAATATTATTATTAACATTTCGAGTTTGCAACTCCCCAATTACATATAAAAAGTGAAATGCTTTCTAGCAACATGTCACTAAGTGTTTTTAATAGATCATTACATTTTCATATTAAAATTTCTACTTCTGCTTTCCGCTTTCTGCTAGACTAAATACATCATA
Source organism: Eristalinus aeneus (assembly GCA_955652365.1). Taxonomy (NCBI): domain Eukaryota; kingdom Metazoa; phylum Arthropoda; class Insecta; order Diptera; family Syrphidae; genus Eristalinus; species Eristalinus aeneus. The sequence goes on from OY019132.1 coordinate 79,626,382, forward strand.
ATAATGACCAAATGTAACTGCAGACGAAACGGACTTTTGAATAGGTACGACAGGTTCAAAACAATTGTAATAATAATGTTCTAAGCAAGCAAAAATCATTTCACCACAATAACTTACTGAATTCTAGCAAATCCGTAGCAAAAAGCGACTGCTGCAAACACTGGATGTTAGGGTTACTATTTGTTAGTTAATAAACAAAGTTAAAAATCATTAGCTTTATATGTACATAGGATTCATTTACCTCAAATACGCTAGTTGTGTAAGAAATCACATACAATTTTATAGCTTAAAATGAAATGTCTATGTAAAGATCTCTATTCGTATTTTCTGAAAAGCTCATAATAGGAATGTGATCTAATATTTATAATGGTAAAATTTTAAAAGTAGGCGTCTTTGACTGTCGAATAAGGCAGGCAAGTGTCCGTTTATGGAGAGGTTTTACGGGAGATTTAAAAAAACCAACAAACATTAACTAACAAAGGAATTAATACCTCTGAATTGTATAGAATATAACAAATATTTGAAAAAAGGAAAACATTCTAGATCGTGTCTGCATATGAAAAGGCCTTTATAGATGCTTCAATTAATCAAGGTCATATACGACAAACAAAAATGTCAAATTCGATCTAAAGTCGTTGATACACTCTGTGGTGACCAACTTACGGTGCCCAAACAAATGAAAAAGCTAATCTAACCACCAAATATGACGCAATTCTGAATCGTCCCTATTACAACATGGTCTTTAAGTTTCTTTTGCTGTTTCTAACTTATTACATATACGCATGCAACCCGAAATCGATTTATGTAACGTACAACAAAACAGAAAAAAAACAACCATATCATTAAAGATATCTATTCAGTAGCAAATGTTTTTCAATTCCATCCATTGAAAAATGCAGATTTAAATAAAAATATAAAAAAGAATTGACATTTTTTTTATAAGAGATATGAAACATAAATACACATATGCAAGGCCCCAATGCACATGTGTAGTGTATGCATGCATTTTTAAACACATTTCTCCCTTAACACCGCCACCCACCACCGACGCACAAACGTCACGCCGAGAGCAAACAAAACGATAAAAACTTCAAGAAAAAATCAATAACTTTGCGGTGGTTCGATTTTACTCCGTCTCTGCGTGTTAGAAAGAAAAACGCAAGTCATTTCTTATATCGTCAAGATACTTTATTAAATGCTTACTGCTAGATGTACCTACAAAACTTGCTTTATTTTCTAAAAACATAAAATACACAATTTTTTCCTTTTGTTTTCGCTTTGTTCAACAAACGATAGATGAAAGGGATACTCCAAAAGAAAACACTAAGATACAATATCGCTCGAGGGAAATACAATAGCTTGCCAAAGAAATATAGACTAGACCAATAGACAGATAATACTTATGTATCTAGTTACATATATTGTATATCCTTTAATTTCTTGCACTCTTAAGGACTATGGTGTATTGTGTTGTGTTGATAACCACTAAAAGGCGCTCACTATTACAGCTACTGTCAGCAGCATGTCGCTCGCAAATTGTGTACTTCTTCTAGTACCCTTTCAGGCGATCAGCCAGAGGTGGTTTATCAACTTTTGGAGCTCTGGCGCGAGCCAAACGCATACGTTCGGCAGCCTTAGCCAATCTCTTTACACGCTCCTCTGGAGTTTCACTAGCCCTTCGTAGACGCTGCCTTGCCGCATTCTTCATCAGTCTTAAGGCTCTTTGTACTTCGTTCTCATTTTGCCGTCGAACACGATTAGCTTCGGCGTTTTTCGCCAAACGAGCTTTGTACTCCTCGTCACTTTCTTTTGAACGTTTATCTCTCATTCTGGCTGCGTTTCTTGCTAAGCGTCGCTCCCTAGCCTCCGGAGATTCATTCCATCTAGTGCGTGTCTTAACGCTCTGATAGGTGTCCAAGTTAAGCAAAGTTGCTGAATAATTATAATCAAAACGAGAATTATGATGAAATTGCGGATGATGTTGTGGATGGTGTGAATGAGATTCTATTTCCCCTGGATATTCAGCTTTCACAAGCTCCGAATGTCCGTGTGGTGTGGTCGCGGGATTAACAATGACAATATGGTGTTCTACGCCACCACCTCCACCTGACATCTGAGAAAATTTTCCCCGCGAGAACAAAAAAAAAATGTCCCAAATCACTTGATACCGTTCACTTCACCTAAAGTGTACCGTTTTCGTCGGTTTACCATCGAAATTCAACAATTCCACACCAATCACTAATCGTATATTTAATTTTATTTTAACTAAAATATTTCCGACTTTTGGTGGCAAAATAACGAAAGCGAAATTTTATTGTTTTTCCTTTCAACCCTTTTCCTCCTTGGTGAAATACACACAAGCGCACACGTACGATTTTAACGAAATTTGACAGTTTGATTGGTTGGGTTGAGTTGAGACAAATAGCTTGAAGAGGCTTTGGTGGGCGGGCGACGGGGCGGCCATGGGAGATTTGTGGACAAGTGGTTTTGCACAGTATTTGGGATATTTTAATGAGATAGAAGATAAATGATGATTGGACTTACCATTTGAATTGATTGTGAGAGGCAGCAATAAAAACACAATTCGTTCAACACTCGCGTGCGAATAAAAACATAACAAATACCGACAGTAGAAATTGGGAAACGTCAAATTTCACCCGATAGCGGATGGGAAATTACGTTCTTACGTTATTACCGTAACCGAAATTAAGGTGGGTGTTACATTGAGTCAGTAACAATATGCGTAAAATGGTAGGGAAATTTTTCCTTCTCAAGGGTGAGGATTGAAACGTTTAAGTCTGCTTTGATAAAAAAGAATTAACAAGTAATGTTGAATTTTTCATAAATTAAATTAAAATTAGATATACGCGCAATGCAACTAGTTTGCTTAACGAAATCAGTGGGAAGGTTGTTTTAGTTGTAACTCTAAGTGCTGGGTTATTTGTTACTTGTTACTATATAATTTCAACTTAATGATATCAACAAATACTGAAGCGATAAGTTTCGTTTGAAAAATAAATAAACAAAAATTCATTGTTCAATAAAAATGTGTTGTGGAATCCTTTATTTTTATTTCTTTTATTTTATAATTTTTTATCAGTTATAAAATCAACTATCGAAATTTTACTTTCCTTAAAAATCATTCCAAAAAAGCACAGAAAATTCAAGCTTTTTGAATCAGCTTTTCATTTGCCTAGTAAATGTACACGGCAACAACAATCCAACAAGCCTTTAAAAAAACAACTTTTTTGTATTTACATATACTTACAAGACTTGCTTTATTTCCTAAAAGCACTATTTCTGTGAGAAATGAGCCGGTTTACAAAGAAATATTTACTAGACCAATAGACAGATAATTTTAGATTGTTTAATAAAAGAGATACGGCATACGGTTCTTTATTTTCTTCTTCTTTTTCTTCTTCTTCTTCTTCTTGTGGGCCTCAACCAACATGCCTCTCCAGCCCGCTGCCTCCAATTGCGCAGTCAAAGTTGGGTCCTTCTCCTCTTGTGTGCGCCATCTTAGCCTAGGCCGTCCTCTGTTGCGGTGTCCCAATGACATAGATTCGAAGACCTTTCGGGCCGATGCAGTGGTATCCATACGCTCTACTCGCGTAGCTATCTTAAGCGTTGTATCCGCAGACGCTTGACCATTCAGATGTCGCTGTGCAGCCCATTGAGTTCGTTGGTAAATAGTTTCCCCCAAATGCCATCAACGCAAACAGGACCAAAAATCGCGCGCAAAACTTTTCTCTCGAAAAGATTAAGGTCTTCTTTTTAAACCGCCTTTAGTAACGTCCAGGTTTCCGCGCCATAAAATCGAACTGTTATATAAAGCAAGCTTAGTCCTTCGAGAAAGGGCTTTATTACTCTTAAGCCCAAAAAACAGCGATTGGCAAAAGTGATTTCGGTACTGATGTTGTTGTCTCTGTTTACCGCGGAGCCGAGGTAGACGAAGTCCTTGACTACCCCGAAGTTTCTGCTGCCTAGTGTGGCGTTCTGCCCGAGACGTCGATGCTGTGTGTCCTTTCTTGATGACAGAATGTACTTTGTTTTGCCCTCATTACCCACCAGACTCATTTTAAGCGCTTCCACTTCAATGTCAAAAAACGCCTCATTGACGGTTCACTGTGTTCGTCCAATCATGTCAATTTCATCAGCATAAGCTAGAAAGTTATTTATTTTACGCTTAGAATTTTCGTGCCCTACTGTAGCAACAGTAGCGGAAAAAATAGTTCCCAAATGAAATTTATACCAAAACTATGATCAAATTTAAACCAGAAGCCAGTAAAGTCCTCGTTCTGTAATATGTAAAAGACTTATAACTCTTTGAACAAAAATTAACATTTTTAGTTTTTAAAAGAAGCGAATGCAAAAACTTCTAATATTTTACTTCACAGTGAAAATCGCCAACAAAGGATTAATTGCTCTTTAAAGAGCCTCTGAAGAGGATCACATGTTCCAAATATTCCAAATTTGTTGTAAAGGCCCACCTTAATCGCAAATATTTTTGTAGCTTCTAGTGATTGATTCCGATATACACAGGATGATTAAGGAACCTTGCTTCTGAAAAATCCAATTCTAAGCTAACCTAGCATCTCGATACAAAAAACTCAATATCAGATAATTAAACGTCCCGGTAGAACAGCAATTCAGGATGTTTGTCTTATTTATGCAATTTGTGTTTTGAAACACAGTGACTTTCAGGTCATAGTTTACTTTCAAAGAAACTTTTGAATGTATTCTCAAAAAATTAATAAAAAATTTCAAGAAAAAATAGTACAACCATAGTTTATGAGTATGCCGCTTGTATGCCGCTTGCTAGTATTGGACAGATAACACTATGGATTGTTTATTGCCAAGTCTACGTCCCGTAGCCGGCATTTAACGACAGGCTACATTTATTGATTAGACAACAATAGCACGTGCAGGGTGAATGATAACTACAAAAGCTGAACCCAGTGAGATACACGTTTCTGCCCGTGAACTTTTAAACTCATATCATATTCTACCATACTTACCGTATGTAAATAATACGTCTTTATCAAAACCTGTACAGTGAGTCAGTTTATTTTTTTCGTATTTGTCTCTTATCTTATAAGACTTCAACTAATTTTTTCTATAAAAGTTTATCAAATTCATTTCTGTGGATTTTAAAAGGTTGTTCTAAACACGGGACGTATAACAATTTTTCAGAAGCACGTTTTCCAATTACACGTTTTAAATATGTGACATCGACATTGGAATGGAATATGCAGAACAAATGAGCAGAGCCCCATATCTAAAGCATTCGTTCATGCTTGTATTCGAGAAGCTAAACCGGGTTTCAGAAGGTCTATCTAACTTATTAATAAATATATTGGTTTATGTGAAATGTAAATGGAATTCAAAACAGATATGGCACAGAAATGGAAACAACTTAAAGTCAATAAATATTGGCTCGTTCTAAGCAATTTGAAAGAGAGAATTAAAACTCATATCAATATTTTTCTTTTATACTTCATGTGTGTCAGATAAAGACATTCGATTACGTATTTATTTATTTATATACAGAACTCTATTTGTAGACCTAGAGAGGGTGGGCAGACAAATATTTAATTCAAAGCTTTTTTCAACTACCATCATGAGCGCAATTTCATTCCTCTAAAATTCACAACCAATTCATTTATATGTTAGTCATTTCCCATTGATGTTATCCATAGTTCGTAAACAGCACTCTCCGAACGGGCATGAATTGCAAACAAAGTATAAAGTGGCTCGTCGAAAAACTATCATTGCACAAGCTTTATAATTTGAAGAGATATTCACTTCATAGACTAACCTCATTTCAAGTTCCTTACACTTACGTGTAACCAATTCGATTACTTTCTTAAATTACCTGTATGAGTTCCAGTTTCATGTCCATAAATATCAGAGTTTACATGTTGTGTCATTAAAATCTGTTTAATCATCATCATCATAAGGTAAACGGCAAGCCAACATATCTCGCTCGCATACCTGTATCAAAGCCAAACTAGCAAATGGTAGAAAGCGCAGAACAAAAGAGTCTGCAAAATAATAATGATAAAGCGAGATAATGTAAGAGAAAAAAATAAATGCTGCTTCCACGCGAGAATGGCGGCATACAAATAAAGTTATGGTGAAGACCATAAAACCAGTTCTGTAGTCATATGCCAGTATTTCAGAGTTGCTCAAGGGTTTATCCACCTTCAGCTGGTGCTATGCGAGTACACGCTAAAGTGTAATTGTTCGCTTTAGTATTGCGGATTGTTCAGCGGCCATGTTAAGATAAGACTCGAATGACCGTTAGAATTGATGTGGAATATAAATTAATGTATTTATGGGAGACCACAAACTTCATTGAAATCGTGATTTCATGGGACTTAAGAAAACACGAAATATGGCTTGAGGTCGTGATTTCACGGGGCATTAAAAAAATAGAAATATTTCTCAAAAACATTGTAATCAAAGTTATTATTTTTTTCTTTTAAATAAAGATATGTTCATGTGACAAAGAGAAGAAAAAAAAATCGTTTGCACTTTGCTATTGTTTGGTAACAAACACTATTGTTTTTTACTTGGAACCCATTTGCGTGAGGCATCTAACTTTAAAATCGATTTGAGGGCTTATGATTGGAAGAATTACGTCCCTGCACCTGAAATTATGTGGCGATACAAAAAAAAAACAGTGTTAGGACAAAACAATTGTCATTTTAAATCTCTTATTGCAGAAAAAGTGTCACTAGTGTGCATGGAAAAATAATATTTTGCTACCACCTATTGATCCGGTGCGTGAAATCATTTCGGCCTGAAATGAAACGATTTACCGACAACAATTCGTAGTATAATTTAAAAGACATGTTACTTAATAAAACTAAGACAGGAGTTAAATGTTCATATGTGCATATTTATGAACCAAGAAATTAGAACAAGAAAGTTTAAATTCATATTTATTAAACTGTTCTAATAAATTAAACGTCATTTAAAAGGTAAACCTTAAGACTTTATTTATAATTACATTTTCACAATTTATTTAATAAATTTCACATTTGAGTCAAACAAATACAAAATATTCTTATTTGAAGTCTTTAAAATAATAACTAGTATACTTCGTACCACACACCTTTAGCAAACAGAAACCGAGAAAAAAATATTTCATTCAGCTAGCTGAATCTGCTCACTCATTCATTATCCCCTCCCGAAATTGGAAAAGACTAGTTCTCGTGTGACATTTGAATGGAAATGGATGTCAAAATGCATCTATTTGCATATAATTTCGTTCCATTTTAATTCTTCGACGAAAAAGTCCATCAAATCACATTTCATGCTCCGGAAATAACATATTTTTTCCATTCCATATTGATATATATTTGTATCTAATTTATTACGGCTAGTGTTAAGTGAAAAAGTGTGTAATATTTATTAAATTCAGTGCGGACAATGTTAAAAACAATTGATTGTATAACATAAAGAAACATGAAATCTAATAAAACTATTTCTGATTAAATTACTAGTAAAAGAAACTCATTAAGAGAATTATTCGTGGTTATAGTTTTTTTTTTTATAACAACTTATGTGTGCTTAGTTGTCCCCCTTTCGTTTCATATTTCGTTTCTTTCGTTTTCTTCGTATTCCACAATATATAGAGTATAATCATTAAAAATTCTATTGTTGTACAAGTACATTGGTTCGGTCGTCGTCGTCGCCGTTTAAGTCGTCGTCATCGTCGTCGACAGTCCACCACTACAACACAACCACCACTCTCTTTTGGCTAATTGACAAGAAAAGAAGGAAAAATTACCTTTTTTCCTTTATTTCTAAGTGTTTTCCACATTTATTGTGTGTATTATTTTACATTCGATAAGAGGAATAAAAAGATAGAAAAAATAAACTCGTTTGATCGTGTGCACGGAAAACTCACATCCAGTGGTGGTCGGTTGAAGACGGAGCGCAACAACACACATTCGGAGTTCAGTGTCTGTTTTTGGTTAATTTTCTAACATATTTCCCCCCCTTGAATTCTAAAGCAAATGAAGAAAAATGGATGAGAATATTCAATTGTGTCGGATTTGCATATCAAATTCTGAGTGTACGACCATGATTCCGATATTCGGTGAAGATCTGCTGTGGAAGAAAATCACAACGTTGGCCGATGTAAAGGTATGTCTGCGCTGCTCTCTGTGGGCATTTTAATTCGTGCGTATTATTCTGGGTTTTCCTTTCTTATCTTTTCGTGTGTTGTCTACTCTTTAGACCACCGTTTTCGTTTCGTTTGCTCGTTTCATTTGTGTTTACAGTTATGCGAAATGAATATTATTGGTGGTTGTTGGCCTCTTATTTGAAACACAACTATGTGGCAACTTTGTGAATAATAAAACGAAATTCATAATTGTACGTTTTCAGATCGAGAAGGGAGATACTTTACCGCAACAGGTGTGCATGGCCTGTGCAAAAACGGCGATCAGCGCATGTATGTTCAAGAAGAAATGCGAGGATGCCGACAACTTTTTTCGGCATCACTTGCAGATGATGCGCAAGATGGATCCCCGCGGAGATGTTATAACAATCTCTGAGAGTTCGGACAATGACCAAAACGAAGAAGCAAACGGAAATGCTGAGTGCAATAACTCCATGGGAGTCACTAACATGTGGACAAATGGTAATGCTTCTGACACTTTATCGCAGGAGCAGGAAGACTATAAGAATGTTGATTTGAACTCCATTCGTCTAATGATGAGTAACTACTTGATGGACCAGCAGGCTAAGGAGGCGGATGCAATGGCGGCTGTAAATGGGATTGGGGCTGGTATGAGCCAGTCACAATCGTGCGATATGTCCATGGACGATGAACACCTCCCGCTTATCCCTGAAATCGAATTAATTACTCCTCACGAAGACGGAATGGACCGACAGGCAACAAACGGCCAAGTGCAAGGCTTTCAATGCACTATTTGCTACCAGCTGTTTGAAATGAAGCAGCTTTTAAAGGATCACATGCAAAGTTGTCACGGTCGTTCGGCGCCCGTATATGAGTGCATGAACTGCAAGAAGACATACTTGTACAAACGTTTCCTTGAGAAGCACGTTCGTCGTGGACGGTGTGTTAAAAAGAGGAGGAATCAAACGTAAGTGCGATAATAGTATGACGTAAGAATAACTTGGTTAAAATCTAGGCTAAAAGACTTTAACCTTTTAGGATTTGGAAAAAGTGTTTAAATGTATAATAGAAAATTTTGTAGCTGATTTGATGCCAATAGAAATCATGAGAATATGGCCGAAAGTAGGCGAGTGAAACGTTTATTAAAATTGTATTTAAAGAGAATCAATATAAATGCTTTGAAAATGTTGAAGAATGTAAATAACAACGTCAACAGTTAAACCTACTTTCGGTTGATTTCTCATAAAATAATAAGCCGCTATCTTAAAATCATTACCATATGCGCCATATGAGTTTCTGTGTAAAAAGCTGATAGAGAGTAACATAATGTTGAGGATTATGGGAAAATTTCAAAAACGAAGATCTGTTTGCCAAGAATAATGCATTAACAATACAAATTAAAAGATTAAGTGATTAATTCAGGAGTTAGCTAAAGTTAAAAGGTTTTTATGTCTGACTCTTTATTATATGTATTTGCTTTTTCTACAGGGAGTGCTGCCTCCAATTGTCTTATTTGTTTTCGTTTCCAGCACGTACATTTAACTCGTTTTTTTGCTGCGTTTTCTCGATAACTTCAATTCATAAAATCTTCTATACCAATTTTAATAATATTCATAAACTTAGCTTTTACAACTGAAATATGTAATCATTTTTGGAAACACATTCTCCACATCTCTGATAAAGGAAAAAAATTTGCTTGTGAGACCTTTGATTAAAAAAAACGACCAAGATTATAGTTGCGGTGACTTTTAATTTCACGAACTAATTTCCACTCTTATCATGATAATTTAAATTTCTGCTTACAATCTAAGAAGAATGTTCGGTATAAATTTAGTTTGTTTCTATCGTAGGTTTTATTAAGAGTATATAGACTGGTTTTTCTTCGAAAATCACTGTTTATTTGCAAATTAAATTCACTCAATAAATATAATGCCAATTCTGAAATGCTTACATGACCGATCATACAGACAGAATTGAATCGATTTGACGGAATTTGTCATTTATTTTGTTTGAAAAAGTTCAAAAAAATTAACCTTTCACTTATTTGCAAAGTATATTACTATTGGGCTAATGTTAGTGAATACGCATCAAGAAAATATTTACATTTCCTAAGTCGCAAGAAAACATTAATCCACTTGGAATGTATATAACATTTAGAACGTGTTAATTTATGTATAAACTCACTGCAAACTTGTGAAATTGTAGTTTTCATTTCACTTATTTCACAATATTCGATTTAAAATCTTTCTTTTGAGACCATGGGTGTTATACATATATTTATATCTACATATCCATCTGTAGCCAAATTTCAACAAACTTGTACTTAGTTCCTTTAATCATCTCTAGCGACGAAAAAAATATTAGGATTCGGAAGAAATGCATGTTATTTGCTATTTGTACCTAGTTCTTAGCAGTAAAGGTATAAGTAGCAGAGCGGAAGTTTCTATTAGTAGTACTAATAAGCAATAATCAAAATACTCAATTTATAATTTTTCAGGCAATTAATTGATTGACTGAGTTTCACAGCAAATAACATTGATATTATTATTTAAATTTTCTTTTTGATCCAAATGGCTATGAGCTTATTACGAATTGTAAATCAGTTTAAATCTAAACCGAAGGTGTCAATGTCACTTTAAGTAATAGCACTTCAACCCTTTGTGAAAAAAATGCACCATCCTAAGTAGTGCATATAGTGGCATAGACCATGAATACATTAAATTGTTGAAATTCGCCAGGACCATTTGGGTCCTCAAACCAATTGATTGTTGAGCTGAAAAGAGTTCTTGAAATTCGCCAGAGCCTTTTGGGTGCTCAAAACAGTTGATTGTTGAGCAGAAGAAATTTCTTTGATACGCTTAAAAGTGCAAGTGTATACCCTTTCTTTTTTAACGCATGATTTTTCTTCTTTACTTTAACGACTATATAAATCACTTAATAAATTTTAAACACAGTTTCTAAAAAGCTTTATTATTACCACAGCTTTTAAACAACGTACATTTACATAAAAATGTTCAGGCAAAGCACGATAATCCATAAAAATATGTGAGCTATCCAAAAAAAGTTGAATTGACGCTACTTCTTATCTCTATTTTTTCAATTAAAAAACATAACTGTATACATCTATTTCTTTCCATATTACCATTCATAACCACAATCCCCTACTTGTATAGTTTCTTCACATTCGATAAGAAGTAAAACAAACAGAAACTTACGACCATTTTTGTACACTGCTAGGGGAGACTGCTGACTATTATTGTTAGCACTGTGGGAAGTTATACGGACAAAATAATGTGTTCAGAAATCAAAGTGTAATAAAACACACACCAATTTTAGTGGATAATATTTTCTATATGGTGTACTTGTCACCTTAGCAAGTAACTAAATTACTCTGTTCTCACCCGATTTTAATCCCGAATAACATATTTGTGTGTTCAATGCGACATTTTTGTACAAAAACTTAAAGAACAATTGATTGTATTTATCAGAAAATAATCGTGATAAATACGCATCAGGTGGAAAAGACAAAGCAAACGTATTCCGTTTTTTATTTTTATTTGATAACATCGTACAATACGTTGATTGTATTCATTATACTATTAAAGTTGCCATTGAGGGTTTATAATCATAGATTACTTTAAATAAATTTTTTAATTATTACTTTTTTGATTCTCCTTCGCACGTTTTATTAGAGAAGATATTTAAATTTATTGTATCGATAAATTTGTAAAAGTTAAAATAAGTTCTGCTATATTGTAGATATTAGTGTTTTTAGAAAACAAGCGTTGTTGTCATTGAAACTGTTCAGAAGGTTCCACTGTGGAAATGGTATATACAGGTGTAGAAGGACATTTATTAAATTGTCCTGCGCAACATTAGATACAAGTTTATTTTACAAACTTCAATTTTGAAAGTGAGCAAAAGAGGTGAAAACTCTAAACGAGTAAATTACTTATTTATATCTATATATGGCTCAGAATTGATACTCTTTTACCCGATATGATTCCCTTACCAGTTGCAGGAATTTACAACTTGGTTTTAAACAAAATGTTTCCAGAATTTTTTTTTTAATCATTTTTATTGGATTGATTGATAAGAATCAATGAATCACGATCGTAGACTAGTTTTAAAGTACAATGTTCCAATCAAAAAGTGGAAATGCTGTTATTGTATTGTATTAAGGCCCGAAGATAAGTTTCAGTATTGGTTTACCACGAACATGTGTCATACGAATATTTCTGAACTTTAAAAGAAAACTTCTTCTGCTAAAAGATCATAGTGGTATAGGTATACCCCTGCCTTCTATATGCAAAGGCACAATTTAAATCATGAACGTAAGTAAGATAGAATGCGCCACGTATTCAATATTCAAAATCTGATTAATATTAGGTCTTACGTAGATCTAGCTTAAAATAATTCAGAGCAAGTAATTCAGAAAAAGAGCAGAAGTTTTGTAAGCTGGGCAGGTTTAAGACTAATTATATAAATCGGCATACGGATGAAGGGACATGTGGTTGTGTTGTGTTGACCTTATTGGTAAAGGACTATGTCTACGCAGTCTAGAATTGATTTTTTTTAAATAAACAAACAGGTAGTACCATCGCAAAATAAAATATTCACTTGATAACCTACAACGTTAATTAGTTAAATTGAAAGATGTAAATTATTTAGACAGAAAAGGGATATAACCTAGACAACTTAAGCAATAATGGTTTGATTTCCAGCCGTCCAATGCAATGCACTGACTGTCATGTACTATTTCCCACTGGACATCACCTTGGATGGCACAAGAGAACGGGTTGCCCATCTCGTGCCGCAAAAGTGTAAGCCTAATGTCTATAATTAGTAATCCTTAGCCGATTTTATCATAATTGTGCTTTTTAGGCCCTTACAACAATTATTTAAACAAAACATCGTCCAATATAACAACTTTCCAAAACCTGAAAATCCACCACGAAAACCAGATAATGCCTTTTACATTCACAATAGAAGGTAAAACCCGTTAACATTAAGCATTAAACCTTAAAATAATTCAACGCAAATTTTTCAGAATTTTTGTTGACAATTCAAAAAGGAAAGGGCGAACTCGAATAAAATTAGATGCAAACAAAATTGCTTTGGCTAAGCAATTAATCCTTAAAGAGGCTACAACTACACAAATTGCTCAAGAGCTTAACATATCTCGTACGTTTGCGTGGCGTCTGCGTAAGAATTTGGTTAATGGTGTCAGTTTACATGAACGATTCGTTGATCAACCCGGTGAGGGTATGAATGTAATGATGGTGCAGCAGGGGGAAGATCAAAAACCCACAACGGCAGAGGCTTCTAAAGTTGTAGCTGAACAAATTATGATGAGTATTAAAAACGAACAAATTGAAAATGAAACAGAGACTGAGAGTCAACGTGTGCAAGAAAGCACTGAGATCAAACAGGAGGGACAAGAGGAAGAAGATGATGACGACGACGATGAAGATGATGATGATGATGACGACGATGATGACGATGATGACGATGATGATGATGACGATGATGACGACGACGACGATGAGGACGAAGAAGAGGAAGAAGCAACCAAGAACCATGTCGCCCAAAACAATGCCCAAATGAACATCCAAGCGATGCAACAGCATGTGAAATATGAAAACAATTACGGCAATGGCGTAAATAATTGTATGCAGCAACAGATTGCACTATCAAATTATCAGAACAACATGAATAGCGATATGCAGCAGTACGCAATGGCAATGGGAATGGCAGGTGCAAATCAAATGAGCATGCACAACGAGAATGCAGAGTCATCTGGTGATGAGGACGATGATGACGATGATGAGGAGGATGATGAGGAAGACGACGATGATGATGATGACGACGAAGAAGAAGAAAATCAACAAGGTCCAAATTCTTCCGAACAGAATATAGATATGCAAAGATACAACCAACATTTAATGCAATCCCTCCCAGGGGTTTTCCAGATTCCACCGTAAGCTTTTCCGTTTTTACTTTCCACTTCATTACTTTATTTCCTTTTGAATTTAGGCCCGGCTTTCAGTTACCAGTGAATCTTTCCATAAAGCCAATTATGCCGATAAAATCTGAACAACCGTAAGACAATAACACCCATTTAATCCTTATCCACATTAACGCACAAAAATTTCACTCAGGCCTGCCAAGAAGCCCCGAAAGCCGAACGTATTCATTGATGACGAGAAGTATGAGACAGCAAAGGTTTTGGTATCACAAAATGCTTCCACAATGGAAATCGCTCGACAGTTAAATGTATCACAGATGACGGCATGGAAGCTTCGCGACGCAATTGTAAAAGGCATCCCTCTATCATATCGCAGCAGAAGGGAAGCACGTCCCAAGCCTCCAGAGCAGCAACAACAACAACAACAACAGCAGATACCACACATATCTGCGACAAGCACTCCAAAAACAAATACGCCCCGACGTCGCTTAAAAGCAGCCGAACGCGAACAACGTGACAAGGAAATTACACGCGAAATACTCGAAATGATCAAAGAAGACAGCAACATACAGTATTGGAAAGTATCGGCAAGACTGGCCGAAAAAGGCTACTCAATATCACCATCGTCTGTGTGTCAGAAATTGAAGGCACTGGGTATACATCGTCGCTGGAAACCTGGTGATAAACCCCCAATGCTTGACATGGACAATTTAAAGAATAACACTGCACCAATTGGTGGTGGTACTTCTACGGATAGTTTTGAATTCAACAATGAGCAACAATTCGAGTTGGGGGGCGCTCACTTTCTAAGTGCCTTTACGCATTAAAGACGATGAATATCTTTAAGGTAACATCGTCTTTGCATACGAATATTCTCGATTATGTTTTAATTTTTTTTTTTCACTATTTCGTCCTTACTCACAAAAGTAATATGATAAACTGTCTGTCTTGTTATATTTATACTCTCTTTTTTTATGTATTTGTATTTTTAAGATATGGTCTATAATAATGTATCGTGTTCTTTGTTTCTGTATACTTCTCCTTCTAATAATGTTGTTACATATTTACACGGCCTAACCTCATCCAAAAATAACATAAACAAGTTATTGGCTATTGACCAGAGACCTAAAGGGTGGCAGTTAATAAGAAATTATTGATTTTTTTTTGTTCTAGATTTATAAATAGGTATTGTTTGTTAATGAAAAGTATTTTAGACTATAAGCAGACAAAACATTTCATATTCATATAGATATATACATGTTGACAATTTAAGTTGATTTATTGGTTTTTGTACCCAGACACTTAGTTTTACCCTGCTTAAAGCAATTGTTTTACAATAACGAACTGAAAAACCAACTGCACGTTAAAGGTGAAAAGAAATGATGATTTATTGCATTTAGTGCGTGTATTTTTTAAATTTAACTAGTTGCAAACTTTATACTTGAAAACCAGTTTTTACAGGAAACTGGTTTTCAAGTCATGAAAACATTAAACATTTTTCCGTTGAAAGTTTGCTTCGTTGTGCTTTAATTAATTCACACTTCGTTGACAGTCTTTACCTCAAACTCTCTCACATACTTCTTCGAAGTTGAGCCGGTTTTAAAACAATTACATTTTCTACTATTCAAAAAAGAGTTTTGATGATGCGAACATTGTTGAAAAGAAAACGACATAATTAACTGGAATGCTATGAAGATAAAGAATAAATGCAATTAAAATTAATTATTACATGCAATTATATACGCGATGGCATGAATTTCAGTTTACAGCATGCAAACATGTGACGACTTCTAATGTAGACGTGGTTTTGTTGTGGTTTCTCTTGAAACTCTTAAGAAATGTTATTCCTTTCCTTTTAAAATTGTTTTCTTATTTACTTTTGTTGCCTGCCCCAGAACAAAATTCAGTCAGTCGTTTTTATATCACAGAGAAGAAACTTAATACCTAACAAACAATCCACCGCCGATTAGCGGAACTTAATGACTGCAATTTCAATCAAATACGAGTACAAATGAATAACTGCTTTTCAGATTCTTACACAAATCGAATGCACATTTGAATCTCTTGTATAGGATTATTGCATTCATTTTGTTTAAACACACATATTGATGACACACGGTATCTTAAGTAATTAACCATGTGACACATAATCTGTGCAACTGAAATGAAAGTGCCCATGCCCAGTGCATCAAATAATCTTTTTTTTCACCTTATGCTCATAAAGTAAACTATATACCACACGTATTACGAAAGTTAACACACCCGTATTATGTATGTAATTATCGTTATAAAACTCTAATGAAGGCTTAACGAAAATAAAATCCTAGAAAATACTAAATGATTAAAATTACTAACACCGTCATGCAATACACTCCATTTTGTAGAAGAAATATATAGAGAGATACTCTAAAATATATACATATATAAAAGTAAGAATAAAAGTTAAATATACACACACTAAAAAGGGATTATATTCAAAAATAAAAACATTCTATTTTAAAAAAATGAGAAGTAACAAAAAATTAAAACGTTTAGCTTTAAGGCACTGCAATCACAGCAACAATATAAGACATAGAGAGATTTAGATCCATTTTTATTATTATTATTTAACTAGATTATTTTCTTAAACTATCACATGTTTCGTGTGTGGGGGCGAGCATACAAGTGTATGCTTCGCTCCATTGAGAAACACACAAACGAAAAGCATAAAGACATTTTTTTTATTTTATTTTACTTTGTATTTGTTTAAATTATATATTTATGTTTAAAACATTTCCATTTACTGACATTCTATGTATTGTGTTAGTATTTTTTAGATAATTAGATATGAGTATTCAGTATATGCAAAGTACATTAGTATTGTGTAATTAAATTCTGTTATACTATTTGGCAATGATTTCTACGATAGTGCAAATTGTTTGGAAATTCAATAAAAAATAATTGAAATAAAATTTTTATTAATATACTCAAATTCGTTTTGGTTTCTTTAACACATATTTGATGAATGGATGAAATTAAACGAAAATGCAAATAAGGGTAACAGGGCCTAGCTTAGTCATCAATCGCATGTGTTATGCTTGCTACTGTCGTTTCACGAATAGGAGCAACATACAGTTTACTATCGAATTCGAATGGCACAATTTCAAAAGTTTTTTCATAGATAACAAGGCTTATCGGCAACTCCTAAGATGTGGTGCCCTAAAAAAATGCGTAGTATTCAATTCAGAAATAGAAGTTTGGACCTTAGGTATCTGAGTACCACACATTCCCAATGCATCACAATGGCGACGAGAATAACCCGAGTTTAGATTAAATTGAAATGTGTTTTTGCATCTGCCAATACCAGCAAAATATTTCCATTTCTACAGTTCCGTTTTGATTTCCAGTCAAAATTATATTCTTTGTTATAATTATTTTTTTTAGTTAAGGAATTCTACAAAATCTGTGCATAACAATCCTTTGAACTCGGAATGTTGATTTATCGACAAGATTGTATTCATGGCACAATTCCTAAGCGGAATGTACAGACAGTTAATAAAGTAAGCATGAATCAACAAAACATTTAAACAAAAATGTTAAGTACATTATACACTAATTAATCTTCACTTTGGTTGCGAGAAATTGAGTATTGAAATTCTGAGCATGATTTGTGATCCTAATGAAGATCTGGACGTCGTGTCGTAATTGTGATTACTTATCTGATCCGGATCATTTGTATTGGTTTCTGATTTACATTTACATTTATCATGAGCTACCGTCATAGTACAGATACATATATCTATACACGTACCTTCAATATATATTACTTTTTATAATAAATAATTGTTTACAACTATATTTTATCGAAATTAGTAGAACTCAAAACTAGGTTTTTTTTATATATAATTGACGCGTGCAAAAGGGGTTGCGAGTACCCTTAAGTGACCGAATCAAGTCACAGCACGGGCCGAAGGTATAGAGGAAGAGAGGGAGAGGAGGTACCGATGCACATTGGTTTTAAATGCCCGTGGATTATAATGAGGAGGAAAAATCGAGCTGGGAAGGGCATTCCAGATTCGTGTAGTGCGGCTAAAGAACGAGTCTCTGAATTTGACTATACGTCCGAAAGAGGGCTTGAGGGTGAATTGATGGGCATTCCTAGCGAGGCGTGTATTGCGGGTGAATTCTTGAAGGGGAGGAATGCAACTGGCTAATTCATCTGAGCATTTCTTGTTGAAATAGCGGTAAAAAAGTGAAAACGACGCGACATTACGTCGGTGTTCTAACGAGTCAATCGACTTCGCAATATTTCTGTCACCTATAAGTTTTATCGCTCGCTTTTGAATTCTATCCAGCAGGTGCAGGGAGGTCTTAGAAGCACCTGACCAGATAGGAGCGTTATACTCAAGTTTTGGGCGTATGTATGCCTTGTATATTGTAGCCAGATCAGAGGGGGTGAAGTACTTCTTGCATCGTTTAAGGAAACCTAGACATTTCGCAGCATTTTTGGCGACCTCAAATATGTGATCGTTCCAACTAATTGTTGGGTTCATATACATACCGAGGATGGAAAGTCTTTCGGTTTCAACAACGCAAATGCCGTTCATGGATAACGGCTGATTATTTTGTGATCGCTTTAACGACAGTAGACAGCACTCTGTTTTGGAAGCATTAAATTCCACTCTATTCTTATTTCCCCAATCGATTATGCTGTCAAGGTCGGAATTTAATGTGCTTAACATACGCTGCCGTTCCCAGTCTAAGGCCGAAGTGGAGGGACGTGAGCCAAGGAACGAATATGAAAAGCTGAGGGTACTGTCATCAGCGAAGGAATGAATAGGATTAGAAGTAGCAGACAAGAGATCATTTATAAAAATGAGAAAAAGTGCCGGAGACAAAACAGAGCCCTGAACACCAGCATTAATATAGTGGATATCAGACTTGAATCCATCCAAAACGACTTGTATTGAACGATTCGAAAGGTAATTTCTAATCCATTGAAGAAGAGACTCATCGATCCCAAAAGCACGCATTTTCGACAATAGAGCCTGATGCCAGACCCTGTCAAATGCCTTTGAAATATCAACCGCAACAATCTTGCTTTCTCCTAAATTGTGCAAAGATTGGTTCCACTTTTCAGTGAGATATGCCATCAGATCACCAGTGGAACGGTTGCTTCGGAAGCCGTACTGCCGGTCATTAAGAAGCTTCCGGGACTCAAGATATTTCATAAGCTGACGGTTTATCAGCGTTTCCATGACCTTGGAGAGAAGGGACGTTAGTGGTATGGGTCGGTAGGAGGTGGGTGACGAACATTCGCCCTTCTTAGGGACGGGCTGGACAAATGCAATTTTCCACTTACTCGGGAAGAGCCCTGAAGAGTAGGACAGATGGACAAGCTTACGCAGTGGTTTCGCCAGCGTAGAAGAACACCTCTTCAGAAGAACAGGGGGTATACCATCCGGGCCAGCGGATTTGTGTATGTTTAGATCTTTAAGTACTCTAGCTACTGTACGAGTGCCAAAATGGATTTGCCCCATGGAGAAATTTACGCTCTCAAGTACAGGTGGGGACAAAGTGTTATTTGGCAGCGTTGAGCTAGCTGCAAAGTGTGCAGCAAGCAGATTAGCTTTGTCCAAAGAGCTGACAGCTGGAATGTCATTGCAAATGAGTGTTGGGATCGAAGACAAGGCTAAATTCCTTATGTTTTTTACTAAAGACCAAAAGCTTCTGCTACCCTTGGGGCATTGTAGAACTTTTTGCCTCAACTTTTGGTCAAAGGAGAATTTAACACGTCTTATTAATGCATTACAGTCATTTCGGATCCGTTTGAACTTTTTCCGGGCTTCCTCAGAAGGGTTGGCTTTATAATCCCGGAAACTCAACTCTCTCACCCTGATAGCCTCTTTGCAGCTCAAGTCGAACCACGCGTTTGCCTTAGGCTTGATGCTCTTCACTCTGTGAGGAATGAAGAACCTCATGCCCAGCGAAATAATGTTTGTGATCGCATCAGTAGCGGCATCCAAGTCACTATCGAGGAAGCATAGTCGTCGAATTGAAATCATTTAAATCATCATAATTTTTTCTATCCACATCTTGTAGATCAGCTAATACATGTGCTAAATCAAGCTATGGCTTCATAAAGCCCTACACAATCGTGATAACTTCTCAAATGATTTCTTGACTTTTTTATTGCGCATGCAAGCAACGTTCAGAAGACCTAGTGAATCTGTTGGATGCTCTGCGACATCAAACCGTATTCTTCTATCTCCTCAATATCCTGGTCCTTACTTTGGTTGCAACAAGAAAACTATTCGAATTGATGCTGCATTCTCGGCAGGTTCGCACAATAAGAAAAGCGTAAGAGAATCTGATTATGAATCTTGTAGACTCTAGATTGAACAGCAGACTGCTAGATTTCTTTTATAGATTTGATGTGGAAAAGTGTGTTAAGAAGAGGTTGTCCCCATGGTACGAAATTCCTCAGCTTGAGTCGGTTTCCGGATGTATTATCGCTCAAGTTGTATATACCAAAGATTCTACTGAAATTCTTTTCTTTACCATTTTCCTGAAATTTCTATCACCAAAAGTCGTAATGTCAAAACTTTTCATGTTGAGTTCATTTAGTAAACATATTATTTGCACAAATCCTAGTCCCAGAATTAATTCATGTTGGGTTTAATTTAGCTGTTAACCACTATAATTTGTTTCTGCCAGAAACCATTAAGTACTTATATTGGTCTCTAGTTTCTGCTAATCACCTGAATTTTCGAAATCCAGGAAACTACTAAATTTTTCTAAATTTTCAAACACAGTTTTAGTTTTATTGTGGTTCTTGTAAACTACAGAATTGAGCTTAAAAAAATAATCTATTCAACCAAAGCTATCCGTCGATGAAATATCAACCTTAATCTCTCTTGCCTTTATGTCAATTTGACAAGCACATAAACATTGGTTCGCAATCAGATTCGTGTTTGTTGATTCTTTCTTTAAATCTAAAACATAACTTTAGTATTATAGCATAAATTGTTAGTATATTCAAAACACATTATTGTTTTTTTTTTTGTTCTTTGTTCCCTTTGCTCCCTTCAATTATCATAAAGCGAGAGAGCTAAGTTAAATAGAACAAGCACAAAATCATCCAGTAAGGAAGCAAAACAATCAATAAATATATACCCATTTTAGATAATCTGCAATGGCATCTGCATCGAGTAGCAGTGCTCGGCACCTCTTCAGCGATAGTAAAAAACGGCTGTGTGAGCGCGTCAGTGTAAATGTTAACAACATAGGTTCTGTGGTGCGCCAAGTGGTTAGGGGATCCAGATCAAATGAGGTAAATAGATAAAAGATAACAAATAAACCTCTTACATTCTAAATTTTTCAGATTTTAGCACAAAGTGCAAAAAGCATAGCCCAAACCGAGGCATTAATGGAAGCAAGTGCTCATAACTTGCATAAGATGGATTTGATACGACAACATATAGGTTACCAGTGCGATGCCATTAAAGAGAGCGTCGATCATTTAGACTACCTACAAGAACAAGTTAGCGCAATGGAAAGGTAATATGATGCAGTATAAATCTCATGGTGCCAGCATCTCATGCACCGAACTCTGTTGAATTACGCAATTACGTCAAGTACCGAAAGGAAGTAAAATTGTGGTGTTTGAACAGAACCACTTATCTAAATTAACTGATTGTTTTAAAATATTAGAAAAAGCTTATTTTGAGCACTTATGACTAGTGATGGCAAAATGCTATGTTTTAAGCTAAACGCCAGCCAAGGGAAATAAAGAAAATATTATTATTATAATTTATTAACATGTTATTAATATTACATAGTAGGCAATATATACAGAACCTAGCTGCAGAGACTATTGGTTCGAATTAATATAAATTAAGTTATAATATTAGTACTGTATAAGAATTCTGAGATGAGTTCGATATTTGTATAGTTAATTTTTTTTAAAGTATTATAGATGTTTGTGTTGTGTTTACTAAATATATGTTTTAATATTAGGCATTTTTCCAAAATGTGTTAGATCCATGACGGCGTTGCAGGAATAACCTAAGCACGTTAACGTTAAAGCTTCGTCTTTGCGTTCTCGTGTTGTGCCAATCTCTCTCATGATTTCATAAGAACTCGGCACAATTTTTTTGACATTAAATAAAGAAAATAATATTCTATTGTAAACCGACTTTATTATACAATTATTCGAAAATATACTACAAGCTTATTGCTAAATGGAATTCCATTGTATTCTTACATGATAAATCTTTAGAAGACGTTCAAGTACATGGGCGTTTTGAGTTAATTAAACGATTGATGCATTTTCTGTTGACTCTCGGTCCATGCTTTTGCAATCATTTGCTTTGTCTGGGCGTCTCCATTCTGGAACATTCGTTTCATAAGGTTGACTATGGCGTCATCACCCTTCATGTCATCCTTCATGGCAGCATCTTGTTTGTCTTTCAGCTGCTTCTCAATTTTCGTCAAATGGGACCATGTTACACCCTCATCCTTTTTCTTCATATAAATTGCTACCATATCAGTTTTAATTTTGCGATAGCTTTTCACATCATCAATTGGATTTAACAAATTGTTGATGGTTAATCCATAGTCTTTGTTGTTTAAATTTTTTGCGTGGAAGACCATTGATTTGTCGGTGAATGTAACATTTACGTCGTCCTCAGATAATTTTTGGATGCCTTCCAATGTGATAAACATTTTCACGAACTTGTCACTTTGATCCCATGCATACTCATTCAACTCAACAAGGTATCTATATGAAAGAGAGGATGTTTACATGTAAGATTGCAGTTTTATATATTTTTCTAGAATGACCATACCTTTTTGCTGGTACAGGCGTAGGTGCTGTATCTTTGGCTGCGTTGGTGTTGCCCTTTTTCTCTGCTTCAGCCTTTGCTTTTATTTCAATATTCACAATTTCCGTTTCTATTCTATGTTTTTCTACAATAAGAACATTCTTAATTCGCTGACGGGTTGCCTGGCTCAGCAATGCTGTGATTTCTTCGACGTCGCGTCTCAACTGTTCTCAAAAAGTCATCCAATTCATATCCCGAAGATAAAAAATTATTTTCAAACTTACCTCTTCAAGAGACATTTTGTTTGAGAATATTATTTAACAAATTTTCAACGCTTACAATTGTTTTTGCAAATTAATTTGCAGAGTTTTCCTATTCGTACCGCACGCAATTGATTTAATTCCGACTCTGTTTTAATTTGATTGAATTTTGACGGGAACTTGCTGCCCAATGTGTCAAAAGATTTCTCGAAATTTTCATAAAAGTGATGCCAAGTTATATAATTCTATTACTTTAACAGCAACCATTCTTCAAATAAATCTCGATTAACCATGCTTTTTTCTTTTGTCGTTCGTTAGAAAAATAAAACGTTAGCATTCAAAAACAAACATAGGGGTTTCTTGTCATAACGTCCTGGCGAACACAGAAATATCGTAGGTATTAATCTACAATTTTGTACCGTACAAAATAACAAGTAAAAGAAAACAAAAGTTATAAATACAGGCCGTGAAAGTTTGTCTGTGTCTGATACTTGTGACAGATTAAAAAATTAAAATTTAACTGGGCTACAACAGGGGCACATAGCCTACACACACCAACAACTTCTCAAAGGCAATACCTGCCACAAATGGTGTGATGTCCGGGCTCTGTACACAACAACCCCAAAAACTCACCAGTCCACCCACTGTCTGAATCTCCACCCCATCTAAACATTTTCGCAATTTTTTTCTTAAACGGCAAAATTTAATGAACGCTGTTATTCCACTACTTATCAACATATCTCCTTTCACGCAGACACTCAATTTAGATATTATTCAAGGATCCACATTTGGATCATAAATCATTATCGACTTTTTTATTTAGCCTTAATTTATTGATGAATTGCGTGTCGTTTACAAATCAATTAAACCCACAAACTGCATCCAAGCTTAGGAAAACTATTCCATAATAAACAAAGACTTTATTAATTGAGTGATTAACATTGTATATCGAATACAAAGAGATAACACGCGGTATAGTGGAAGTGTGTAATCGTTCTATATATTCTCATAGAAATGCACTGGAAACATAAAAACGTATGCTTTTTAATTTTTTGCAGCTATCAATTTTTTAATGATGAACACCGTTGCAACTCCGATAACTATTGCGCCAACAGCAATTTTAATTTCCCTTAAAAATAAAAAGAATTATATTTGAGGATTTTACTATATCTTTATTTTTTTTTTTTTAAACAAGCCATTAGACAGGAAAGAAGCAAGAAGTAACATTAACCAAACAAACGAGTCAAAGCTTCAAAAACAAAAATAGTAACAGTCAGTTTAATTCCAGATATTGTGCAATTTCTTTTGATATGGAATATACTAATTTGTTTAGTAAAGAACAATTCATGTTTCCATTATCACGATATTGTACAACATTTTCTCTGAGGTTCTGATCTGTGAAGTATTTAAAATCATTGAAAAACTGAAATTAGAACGCTAGTTGCTAGTTTTCACGTGATAAATATAATTTATCGTGCTTTACCCAAGAATTGTGCTTAAGTGCATACGTCCAAATTAATTAACAGTTTCATAACTTACTTTGGAGGAGTTAGTAGAATTTATTTTCAAATTAACTATAAGAATTAAATTTTATTTTGTTAGTATATTTAAATGTGATAAATAAATGTTTATATGTATACTGCAAACTTCAGAATATTGCATGAAATTAAACAGAAAAAATATGTTGATATTAAATTGTGTTTGATATGTAGCCATTGCATATGTGGCTCTTAACATCAAGTTAATGAGGTTATTTTTTAATCCCAGATGAGATAATAATAATTAATTTGTTAAATGTGTTGACATTTTTGTCTGCAACGAATCATTTATTAATTTCACGCAACGCAACGTAAACTGCAATATTTGTAAACAACTAACAATTTTTCGTATAAGCCTGAAACCATTCAAGGGAATACATTCTTTATCCAGTTTATCCAAAACCACATCTGTTGAGCCCACATAAGGGACAAAATTAAATTAATTCTTAGGTAAATGTCAAGAAAAGTGGTATTATACGTGCAAGTCGAATTGTTTACTGACTTTGACACGGCGATCAAAATGAAAATGTAACATAGAAATGGAAAAATAACAATTTACAAGACAAGCACACACAGACAGCACAATTAAAGTAAAAAAAATCTCAGTCAGCATATATCATTTCAAAGTTAGCGGAATTTACGCCATAAAAATTCCCCAGATGATTCAATGAAACAAAATAAAGAAAACCCCCAGAGTACATGCTGTAAGAGTATAACATATAGATGAGTATTATAAGCGCTCTTTCTATAATCTGGAATGAGCTTTGCAGTTTTTTTGTTTACTTTATAAAAATACAAATTTCTTTTAGCTTAAAGAAAACTGTTTTGCAAAGTGACGGCGTTATCTTAGTCAAACCTATTGTCACAACTTTTAAAACCTTCTGATATAATATTATACCAGATATACAATAAATTAGTTTTAAACAGTATCGAGAGTAAGATTATGCTGCATTTCAAACAAACAAAAATGAAGCAGAGCATATCAAATGGAAAGCAAGTTTTTCTTACCTAACAGGTATTTGGCAATCGGCTTTCTTCAGGTTTCCAATAAAATACTTCTTCATCATATCCCTTAATACAAGCAAAAAATTATAAAATAAGTTCTAGCAAAAAAAACATAACTTGTTACCTAGCTTCGCTACTGTGACCGACATCGTTAAAACCTTTGGTTGCGTCTGTTCCAGCCGATTCGTCTAATGGTTCTTCACCTCCTGGATGCTAAAAATAACTCATTAATCTCTTAAAACGATCTTTGTGCTATCATTTGCGGCATTACCTCTAAGCGAAATTTTGTTAAATCATACACTTTTTTCTCAATTACTACCCACAAATCAGAGGGGGTGTTGTGTTTTTTAACTTCATCCATGGTATATTCAGATATTGTCGACATACTAAAGTTGTTTTATTTAACCGTCGAAAAATAAGTTGCTTTTAAGAGGAACAAGTAGAAATAACTGAGGACTTCTTCTAACTTGTGCAAGTACTGCCAACAATATTGACAACTCTTACCGTATTCGTGAAATAAGTGGGGTCGAGAACACTGATTCAGTAAGTTAACTCGAAATTATGAGCTTTCTTCATTTGACAGCAGCAAGTTGTTATCTGTGTCCACAAACCGATGGTCGAACAGCTGATTTCTTCTACTGTGGTGAAGTAAAGCAACTTATTTTGTTTAGGAGACGTTCAGACTACCAACATTGATTTTCATGCATGTGAGCCTAGAGCTCTTGAATGAGAAACTTGCCCTTTCCTGATGCCTTTTTGAATAATTTTGTAGTTCGTGTTCAAAAGTTTTAACATCTGACTTTTGGTTGGATCACAAACCAAAGGTGGTCTGTGGGTTACGTTTACCAGGGACCAATAGCCCTTAATGGTTTCTGTTTACTAGGTACTGTGACCAATGTGATGGTCTACATCGGTCTACATCCTTCTATAAATCGTCCGCCTGAACGGCAAATGTGGCATTTGACAGAAGTCAGCTGTCAGAGTGTTGAAGGCCGGTAGCTTTATTTTCATAATTTTTAAAGAGTTTTACAAAAAAAAAATAAACTATTAAACCTAAAATTTCATTATGTTATTCGGAATAAAATTAACGACACAATTGGTCAAACAAGCTGCCCTTTGCACCAGGCCTAATTTTCAGTTTTACAATTCATTAAATAGGAATTTCATAACATCACTCAATAAAGGCACCTTTCTTAAGCCAAGTAAGCTAAATCTTGGCCAACAAATCATCAAAGGAAGACATCCAACACAGATCCGACAATTCGCCCAAACCATCGTACCTGAGAAGGGAAACAAATTGGTAGGAGCATGGCTATTAGGCTGCAGCGCAATGGTGTTTGGAGCAGTCGTTCTAGGAGGGGTCACTCGTCTAACAGAATCCGGACTGTCAATGGTCACATGGAAACTCCTAGGGGAACAGAGACCTCGAAACCAACAGGAATGGGAGGAGGAATTTGAAAAGTACAAGCAATATCCAGAGTTCAAAATGAAAAACCCCAACATGACTGTAGATGAATTCAAGTTCATATATTTCATGGAGTATTTTCATCGAATGTGGGGCAGAGCGATAGGAGGATTTTTCGCTTTGCCCGCGATATATTTTTGGACCAAGGGATACTTCAATAAAACAATGAAAATACGAGTTCTTGTGTACGGAGCTCTAATCGGTGCCCAGGGTCTGATGGGTTGGTATATGGTTAAGTCGGGATTAGAAGACCGTTTTAAGGACGTCAATGATGTTCCGAGAGTATCACAATACCGTTTAGCATCACATCTAACTTTTGCATTTGTATTGTACACATTATTCCTGCATTCAGCCTTAGGGCATTTATTGCCTGCTGAACGTCTTACTGAAATCACTCGAGGGGCAGTTAAGTTCAGGAAGTTGGCACATATCACGAAAGGTATGATATTTTTCACAGCTCTGTCAGGTGCCTTTGTGGCTGGATTGGATGCCGGTTTGGTATACAATTCCTTTCCGAAAATGGCCGATAAATGGATTCCCGACGACATTCTGGCTTATTCACCAAAACTTGTCAATTTTACTGAAAATCCGACAACAGTGCAATTTGACCATAGAATCCTGGGAATAACTACGCTGTCGCTTATTTCCGGGCTATGGATACTTTCGAGAAAAAGGCATTTACCGAGAAGAGCCTATTGGGCCGCCAATGCAATAGCAGCAATGGGCTGGACTCAAGTTGCTTTGGGAATAACTACACTTCTTACCTACGTTCCTGTGTCAATGGCTGCTGCCCATCAATCAGGATCGTTAGTTTTGTTATCGTTGGCAATTTGGCTACAACATGAGTTAAAGTTTGTAAAGTACATACCTAAATAAAAGATGTTGATTTTATATTGAACGAAATGATTTTTTTTATTATTTTTTATGTTCCTAAAATTTTCTTCGCACGAATGTTAAGTACATTCATTTGACGGTAATTTTGGGATTACATTTCGCAAACAGAAAATCAGAATAAAGGAAGACAACGATGCTTGAAACAGAACAACGGACTGCACCATACACCATATTCTTTGGTCTATAATAATTAATAATTGTTGGCGCTACAGTCCAAAGGGGGACCAGGGAGAGACCCGTCTCAAGTGAAACGTATTTTGACAATGCTAACACCCTTGACCAGCAGCATAAAAGATTCAATTCTAACTGATCTAAATTCTCTGCCACCTCAATTTGGACAACTTTGCGATTGGTTTAGGTTTAATTAGATATTCCGCTACTCTGGGCCTATCAGCTCTTCAAGCGTAAGAGATCGAGAAGTCGAATAATTCAAATTATAAAACGCATTTTTCATTTTAATCGAATCGTAACATTTATTGAGATAAACAAAGGAATTTCATTTTTCAGAACTTGTAAAAAGCATCTTGATACAAAATAAAAAATTAACATTGCGTTTAGTGAAAAATACTATGTTTATGAAGTTAGATTTTGTGATCAGTGGAAATAATTTAGAATGCTCCTCCGCGAAGACGCAGAACCAAGTGGAGGGTTGACTCCTTCTGGATGTTGTAGTCGGACAAGGTACGTCCGTCCTCGAGCTGCTTTCCGGCGAAGATCAGACGCTGTTGGTCTGGTGGAATACCTTCCTTATCCTGGATCTTAGCCTTGACGTTCTCAATGGTGTCACTTGGCTCAACCTCCAAAGTTATAGTCTTGCCAGTCAAGGTCTTAACGAAGATCTGCATACCACCACGCAGACGGAGCACCAAGTGAAGGGTGGACTCCTTCTGAATGTTGTAGTCGGACAAGGTACGTCCGTCCTCGAGCTGCTTTCCGGCGAAGATCAAACGCTGTTGGTCTGGTGGAATACCTTCCTTATCCTGAATCTTGGCCTTGACGTTCTCAATGGTGTCACTTGGCTCAACCTCCAAAGTGATGGTCTTGCCAGTCAAGGTCTTAACGAAGATCTGCATACCACCACGCAAACGGAGCACCAAGTGAAGGGTGGACTCCTTCTGGATGTTGTAGTCGGACAAGGTACGTCCGTCCTCAAGCTGCTTTCCGGCGAAGATCAAACGCTGTTGGTCTGGTGGAATACCTTCCTTATCCTGAATCTTGGCCTTGACGTTCTCAATGGTGTCACTTGGCTCAACCTCCAAAGTGATGGTCTTGCCAGTCAAGGTCTTAACGAAGATCTGCATACCACCACGCAGACGGAGCACCAAGTGAAGGGTGGACTCCTTCTGGATGTTGTAGTCGGACAAGGTACGTCCGTCCTCAAGCTGCTTTCCGGCGAAGATCAGACGCTGTTGGTCTGGTGGAATACCTTCCTTATCCTGGATCTTAGCCTTGACGTTCTCAATGGTGTCACTTGGCTCAACCTCCAAAGTTATAGTCTTGCCAGTCAAGGTCTTAACGAAGATCTGCATACCACCACGTAGACGAAGAACCAAGTGGAGGGTTGACTCCTTCTGGATGTTGTAGTCGGACAAGGTACGTCCGTCCTCGAGCTGCTTTCCGGCGAAGATCAAACGCTGTTGGTCTGGTGGAATACCTTCCTTATCCTGAATCTTGGCCTTGACGTTCTCAATGGTGTCACTTGGCTCAACCTCCAAAGTGATGGTCTTGCCAGTCAAGGTCTTAACGAAGATCTGCATACCACCACGCAGACGGAGCACCAAGTGAAGGGTGGACTCCTTCTGGATGTTGTAGTCGGACAAGGTACGTCCGTCCTCAAGCTGCTTTCCGGCGAAGATCAGACGCTGTTGGTCTGGTGGAATACCTTCCTTATCCTGGATCTTAGCCTTGACGTTCTCAATGGTGTCACTTGGCTCAACCTCCAAAGTGATGGTCTTGCCAGTCAAGGTCTTAACGAAGATCTGCATACCACCACGCAGACGGAGCACCAAGTGAAGGGTGGACTCCTTCTGGATGTTGTAGTCGGACAAGGTACGTCCGTCCTCAAGCTGCTTTCCGGCGAAGATCAGACGCTGTTGGTCTGGTGGAATACCTTCCTTATCCTGGATCTTAGCCTTGACGTTCTCAATGGTGTCACTTGGCTCAACCTCCAAAGTGATGGTCTTGCCAGTCAAGGTCTTAACGAAGATCTGCATACCACCACGCAGACGGAGCACCAAGTGAAGGGTGGACTCCTTCTGGATGTTGTAGTCGGACAAGGTACGTCCGTCCTCAAGCTGCTTTCCGGCGAAGATCAGACGCTGTTGGTCTGGTGGAATACCTTCCTTATCCTGGATCTTAGCCTTGACGTTCTCAATGGTGTCACTTGGCTCAACCTCCAAAGTTATAGTCTTGCCAGTCAAGGTCTTAACGAAGATCTGCATACCACCACGCAGACGGAGCACCAAGTGAAGGGTGGACTCCTTCTGGATGTTGTAGTCGGACAAGGTACGTCCGTCCTCGAGCTGCTTTCCGGCGAAGATCAAACGTTGTTGGTCTGGTGGAATACCTTCCTTATCCTGGATCTTAGCCTTTACATTCTCAATGGTGTCACTTGGCTCAACTTCCAATGTGATAGTTTTGCCGGTGAGAGTCTTAACAAAAATTTGCATACCGCCCCGAAGACGCAAGACCAAATGCAATGTAGATTCTTTTTGGATGTTGTAATCGGACAAAGTGCGTCCGTCTTCCAATTGTTTGCCGGCGAAGATCAAACGTTGTTGATCTGGAGGAATACCTTCTTTGTCTTGAATTTTAGCCTTTACATTTTCAATTGTATCAGAAGGTTCAACCTCCAATGTAATAGTCTTGCCAGTCAAAGTCTTTACGAAAATTTGCATACCGCCACGAAGACGCAATACCAAATGCAGAGTAGATTCCTTTTGAATGTTATAGTCGGACAAAGTGCGTCCGTCTTCAAGCTGCTTTCCAGCGAAGATCAAACGTTGTTGATCTGGAGGAATACCTTCTTTGTCTTGGATCTTAGCCTTAACGTTTTCAATAGTGTCGGAAGGTTCGACTTCCAAAGTAATAGTCTTGCCAGTTAAAGTCTTAACGAAGATCTGCATTTTGGAATAGTCTGTAAAAAAAAAATACATATCTGTAAGTCCTCCGGAGATGATTTAAATGTAAGGAATTAGAACTTAATATTCGCGAAGCAACAAAAAAAAAAGTTTATCAAAAGTTTTGCAAATGATACATAAGATGGTTCCAGGAATATCAGACTGAAATATCAAAAATAATTGAAGAATTACTTTCACATACATCAAAATTTAACCCTTTTTTATGCTCATTGCATGAAAGTAACAGAAATGCAAGAAAAAGAAACACATATATGTAGCACAGCAAAATGGTGGAACAAATTAGCTGATGTAACAAAGAAAGAACACCATTCTCTTTGTTTGGAGAAAAAACAGATGGGAGCCATTTTGAAAGTGAGACAACCCAATTGATTCCCACTCCAGGCAGGAGAAATTTATATGCATATCATACAATGTACATGTATGCATATACATTGTGAAAGAAATTTATTAAAAATTTAATTTTAGGAAATGTAGGAAAACTAATGTAGGAAACTTAATTTGAAATTTAATGTTGTTGAGAATTATTAATGCGTTGAATAAACACAAATATATATGCACCAGTTTTCACATAAAGGGAACACTTAAAACAGCTTCTAGATTTATCGATCCAGAGACGATGACTCAGCCATTTTGGATTTTCAAATTTCTATTTCACAATTTTTTCACAAAAACAATAATTGACATATTTTGAAATTACCTCGACCCTTTCAGCAAAACACGACAAATTTAATTTCGATTCTTTCTGAATTTATTCTCACTTCAATAATATTCTTCAACGCTTAATTGATTTTCCTTGTAACTGAGTATGTATATAATACACAAATTATATTTCCACTTATTTCACAATTGATGTGCCTTTCACAACTTTCTGAGATGTATTATGGACAATTTTTCACCTGCACTGATATTTATAGGGATCTCACACACTTAGGGGAAAACTTCCACGATGAACTTCTTTCCAATTGGAAACGTATACGTATATGACTCACACAGCGAAAGAAGTATATAAACCATATTTCCGTCTCTGTTTAGTCAAGAGTATATACAAAAAATACCTTGGACTCTTTGTTTGAAAAATTTACTTCGATGTAGTCAGAGACATGCCTCTTTTTGATCTTATTTACAGGGAAAAATATACATTTTTAAAGAAATAAAATTCAGTATTTGAATTGTGATAAATTTTTGCATATTACAGTTGCGCATTAGAGGAAAAAATGTATTGTTGTAATCTATCTCTGTCTAGACCCTCAAGGGAAGAGAGACCTTGGAGTAAGTGTTCAATGATGAAAAGTATGAAAAAAGTTAACTTTTATTTGCTAAAACAAAATATATTGTATTTTAATGTAGTGTCCTGAACTGTTGAAGTACTAATTTTTTAGCTTTGTTGACCAAAATTAGTCACTGATAAATATGTTTGAATATGGGGATTTCTTGCTACAGTTCTACACTTATGCTACTTTAATGAGAATGAATTAATTTGTACTCGAACGATTTGTTAACTAGTTGCCCACATGATGAACAAACCCCTAATTTGCATTGCAGATACAATTATTCCAAATTCAATCTTAAGATTAAGATAAGTATGTAATAGTTCAAATTCTTGATCATCAATGAATTTACGCCAAAAATTACTTTCCCATACTCGTCACTGTTTTTATTCCAGTACCTATTTCTTAGTCTCCCGATGAATTGATATATTGATAAGCAAAAAATATTTCAAGAAGGTCACCCAAGTCATAACCAGAAACCAATAAGGAATTGGTCTCTGGTCATAACTAGTACATGGTGTTTCATATTTTTCTCCAATGTAATCCAACCCTTAGGGAATCCTAAAGAATGATCATTTTGTCGAAAATCTTCATTCTTGGAATAACGTAAAATTTACTTATTCCAGTAGCAGATGTGAATAATGAAATTAAATAAAAATCAATACGCTCTTACCGTTGGTGTCTTTATACATTATATAAGTATTTATATATAAAGCAGCTGATATGCGCCGATGCCCTTAGAAGCTACGTATTGGAGGATTTGTACATACACATGTATGTACATGGAACATGAGATACTAAACAAACCGAATTCCTTCGAAATGTCCTTACTAAATAAATTTATTTGAAGCAAATCGAAATAAACATTTTGCGAAGAAATTTCATAGAAAAGCAAATGGCAACATGATCACATAAGAAATTTAAGTTCGCACAGTTTGCAGCAGGAAGGCATTACTCATATGTATACTCATATATGTATGTATGTTGATATGAAAAAAAACTTACTTATTCTAGAATGTTTATATTGCAAGTCATGCGGACATACATACACACGTATGTGCGGTTTTATATGATTAAAGAAAAGCTTAAACTAGATAATTTATGTTTAAAATAAGTACATGTTTATATATCAGACATTTCTAAATACATAGTTTAATATACATACTGTATCCATATACAATATATGGACATAAATCTATTCAGATATGTATACCGTATGTGTTTTGGCATATTTATAAAGGTAAATTACAGGATTTATTTTACTTGTGATATTGGGAAACAATTCCAAACATAATAACTATAATTTTAAATAAGTGTATAAGTTTATAATAATGTACGTACAGTTGATTGCCCTAGTACAGCCGCAAACATAGTCAGCTGTATGACGTGGTAAATAGAGAATTAAGTACCAAAATACCTAGGCACAGGGACATTAAATCTCCGTTCAAGCACAATTATACTATCCACATTTGCGTAGTACATTTTTCTTAAATATCATACATATGTACATACATATTTCGAGAAAAGCAGAAATTCTGAAGAAAAGCGAATGGGGTAGAATTCTTTGTTTTTCTTTATTATGACGGTACATCATCTTTGTCCGGAAGATAAACACTTTAAAAGAAAGGCGCTTAGTGTTAAAAATAATTTACAATGTAGAGTTATAACAACAAAAATGAGAATCGTAAAACATGAAACATGGCAATTAAAAATAAATGTTCCTATTTTTAAAATTATACTTTCTTTGTGCCTCTCAGACAAGATGTGGTTTTAACTTCAGTACTCTCATTAAATATTAGTTTTATTGAAAAGGCAATTTACACTTATCCCTGCATGTGCAAATAAGCACAACTGTATGTGCAATTGCCGGATTATGTATACTGACCCAATAAGGTTACCTGCAATTTCAAGTTTATTCAACCCGAAGTTATGATGAAGATCATTTTCACTCATGCCCATATTTTCTAACACCAACACAGTTCAAAATTTATAGGGGGTTAGTACTAAGGTGGCACTCACCACACTGTCTCACCGCAAAATGTGCATTGCGTACGACTTAGACATACTGTAACAAATATTATTCATAAGAAATTTCTCGAAACTTTGTATTTTTTTTTGGACTTCTAGATTGGTTTGTTATGCCCCATGAACATTGCTCTATAAAATGTTTGTTTACAATAAGACATGGAGCTACATATGTTTATATGAAATAGATAAGAAAAACAGCTTTTAAAGTAATGTATTGATAAACTGCTCAGAATAAAGCTTTCACTGGTCGGTGAGTACAAATCTCAAAACTGGCTTATTTAAAGCTGTATGAGAATATATATGTATGTATGTACATATAACTGTATACGCCCGTCTATACGTATGAGGTATTGTGCAGCGTATCACAACGCAATTTGCAATTTTTTTTAATCCAAACCAAATATTTCTTTCTTTGCTTCATTATTTTTAACTTTCTAGTTTGAAAATGGTAAGGTTATATACATAGGTGGGTTCCAAAGTATGATATTTTTTACCCAGGGTGGCGGTGTCGAATTATGTGATAACGGAGTAAGACAAGTCAAGGAAATGGTAACTTGGTAAAAATTTCACGTAACTTGCAGGTTAAGGTTTGTCTTCTATTTTAGGTAAAGATACTTTGGTCTGAAGCAATGCCGACCATGCGTTCTACATGGTCTCCTAATCTTTGTCAGCGAATAATGACATGCTTGGCTAGTTTCGGGTCGCTGCGTTCGTGATTAAATCGTCTCCTCCAGACACCACCAACGCAAACAGGGCTAGGACTTCTTTTTCTGCTAGTTAAATTTCCGACCTTTTTTCTTTAGTAGTGCAATACATATACCATAAGTTTTTATTTCATTGGACAAATAACCTTAGAAAAGTGAAAATAACTTCCCTCGTAATTTCCTAGAAGATTTCTAAAAATTTTAAATGTTCTTATTTTAAAGTTGAAAATAAGTTAACAAAGTAAAAAAAGCTATATTTGTCGACGGTCAATGTCCGACATAAGTTAATAATACCAGGGAAGTTGCACTCATTAAGATCATTGAGTTACCTCATTTATATAATGCAAATCAGATATTAATGGTTTCTGATGAAAGTCTTAAACATAGTTGCAGTGCAAACAGCTGACACAACTTCTCGCGTATTTCTCTGTTCTTTTTCTCTCGGTATTATAAATATCGCACTACTTTCAGACTACAAAGCCAATGATATCTTTGCTATTGAATTCATCTTGAATTCATTCACATTGCCGTATTCAATACAAAGAAATAAAATAAATACTCTCGTTGAAGCAAGTTAAATGAAATTACGACCGGCACGTTGCCTAGGCATGTGTGCAATTTTATAACAAGGCTTGTGTTCGCCACTTGTTTTTGTTTGCTTTGCTCGTGTGTTGTGGCAAGCTTAATATTGCGTTCTTGGTCTAAAATTAAAAATTATTTATATTGAGCAAATAGATATTCGGTTCATAGGAAGCGTCATAGCATGTTTTGAGGCAAACTGAGACAAGAAGTGTGTTTGGCTACAATAATTTTGTCTTAAGTTAATTTACGCCAACAAGTTTTATGGGGCATCAATGATTATCTAAGAATAGGGCAAAAAAGAGATTTGAATAATTTAAATTGAGCTTTAATGTTAGTTCGACGTCTAACATAGCATCATTTGGGAATTTGATGCAAAACCTAATTAAATGAAAATGAGGGGCAATGTAAATTTGTTCCTTATTCTGAATACTGCGTGCCTATTTAAACAAATATTTAAAAATATTCCTTCCGTGAGCGTACCTATGCATTTTTTAACAGAATATACATTGCAATATAAACAGACAAACATAGTCCTTAAGGCAGGAAAACATTGTTTTTCTTTGTTGATGTAATTATATATATACATATATTATGTATATATATTTTAAAGGGAAAACGAACCTATGCCATCGATACAACACAATTACATCAACGATTAGTACAAGAAATGTTTGCAATATAAGTAAAATTAGAATTACATGATGATCTGTTAGTGCTTTTATATCAAACAGTTTGAAATTCTCTGCTTGTTAAGTTAAAGCGCATCTATCTTCATAAATGTTATTTCTCTGAAATCCTTCATGGTTGTCATTTTACATTTAGAAAACAAGAATATTGTTTAAAAAAATAGATTAAGAATTTTGTTCAGTTAACAAAACCAGGATGTCATTTAAACGTAAAGCAGAAGATGAGATCGAGATTATCGCAAACAAAAAACACACTCTTGACTCTGATGAAGAAGACAGTGATAGAGATGAGGAGTGGGTGCCTCAGGTCACATTAAATGTTCTGATAGTTTAATTAAATCTATTGTAGGGATGCTATGAATGAGAGCGATATTGAAGGCGAGGAAGACGGTGTTGCTGGAGTTGAGGACGAAGTTAAGATAACGCCTTTTAATATGAAAGAAGAATTGGAAGAGGGATATTTTGACAAATCTGGTCATTATCACTGGAGGAAGGAGAGTCAAGTGCAGGACAACTGGCTAGACAACATAGACTGGTTGAAAGTGAGAATTGAAACGAAAACATACAAGTCTCTTATTTAATTCGTTTTTATAGGTGAAGTCAAAAAACGGATCTTCGACATCAGCAGCGGCCGATGCAGAATCAAAGTTGGAAGTCTTTAATAGCAAAGAGGCATATGAGAAAATCATAGAAATGATGGAACCAAATGAAACCATAAAAAAGACTCTTCAGCGTCTTGGAAAGAAAACCATGAAACTCTCATCAGTGGAACGCCTACGAAGGAAAAAGAATGGCATTGTTGACGAGGCATCCGAGAGTATTGCTAAACTCACCGAGCTCGCTAATGAAATCCTTACACATACGGGTAACATGGATGTTTATGATGAGAGCTATGAAAAGATCAAAGCAAAGATTGGTTCTGGACCACAGACGAGCAAAGCAAGTGAACCGCTTGATATGTATGCAGACGATTTCGATGTAAAGGAGAAGACCCAAAAGGCAGAAGTTACTGAACCGGAGCCAGATCAAGTATGTTGGGAGTACAAGTGGAAGGAATCTGATACAGAAATTCATGGTCCCTTTTCTACTCAACAAATGCAAATGTGGACAGATGAAGAGTATTTTAAGAAACCGGTATTAGTAAGAAAAGTCGGCAGCGGCGAGTCATTTTACTCAAGCAGTAGAATTGACTTTGAATTGTATTTGTAGATGGGACATACAGTCAAATAAAGTAAAATGTTTTAGAAAAGTAAGACTGCGTTTGTTTTGAAGGACATTAAAATGAGAACATTTCTTAAAGAAGGAAAAATAAACTTTCAACATTCCGTATATCCTTTCAAGTGATATTCTGTGAACTGATTACAGTATACAAAAGTGCTACGAATTAGAATAGACATATAAAACAAGTTAGAGTTAATATTTATTAAAGTCTTAACGGAACAGAATCAAACGCGACACTGCGCAACCAGATAAATAAAACAACTTCTAATTTAAAAATACAAAATGGTAGAGCAAGCAATAAAATTAGTTTAAAAGGCAGGTCATGAATTGTTAAAACGTCTAAAACTAAGAACACAGTTATTAAGCACTATATACAGTTCACGCATCAGCTACGTAGTATTGGTTATAATTGATAAGCTGAATAAATTCTCCAATCTCCTCCTGATATCCATGCCGGACTATTTTCTTGCCCAAGTATATCGTGTACTTGATGATTTTTTCGAACGCAATTTCATCAGCAACTAGTTTCTCATAACGTGGATGAGTATAGTGCTCATCATCTGGTCGAAGTTTCCATTCACGAGATTTAAGGTTCCTTCAAGAAATATGAAAACATATAATAGAATTAAATATGATTCTCATGAATCCATTTACCAATAGAAACGAAGCGAGATTTTGAAAATGTTTTCAATTGTGTTGTAGAACTCCGCGCTCTTTCGATTAAGCATACACAGGAATAAAATTCTTTTAACATATGTCGTATGCTTCCTATAGATGTCTTCAATATTTTTTGCGTTCATTAAATCATCCTTGAAAGTCTTCCACGATGCTTGCAATGCATTGGAAGTGATATGATTTTTCAGTGCGTGCACAAAATGGTAGAATTTATGGCGTATCTGTTGCACATGAATGTATTGAGGGGATTGTAGCATCTTTCTTCCCATTTTTTTGGCGATCTCTTTCAGCATTTGATAAGATTCTTCGAGAACCCAGCTAATTCGCCGTACTTTAATGAGATATTTGAAAATATTTGCATACTGGTCCAACGTTTCTGGGTTAAGAATTAAATTCAGCGGCCATTCGATACGATAGCTTAGAGATAAATTAGAAAGTACTTCAGGTGAATGAAGATCAAACTTTTCGGGTACATCTGAGACGATGAAAGAAAGATTTTCTGCATTCTTATCGTTACCTGGATGGAAAATTAGGAGATAAGGGACATAAAGTTATTCGAGCATTCCACTAAACTTACCAATTATACTTGAACCTAAAGCTGTGTCGAGAATCGAATGTAGCATTTGATAGTTTAACAACTTCGCAGGAGTTGCACCACCCTCCAAGCGACCAATGATTCCGTCACATATAATTGAACCGAATTCTCCATCCATGAGAAAGAAATAGTTCCTTAAGCTCTTGAAATGTCCTAGTATATCGAGATCTTGTAGATACACTCTCATGACCTCATTGTTCATAATATTCAGATGAGCACTCATGGGCAGAAGAATCGATTTTTGCAAGAATTCCGTAAGCGTGATGACGCTAAGACTATTGAGATTTTTTTGCTTTTGCATTAAATCCTTGACTTGGTCAGTCGTAGGCGGATTTGTGTTACCAAAGTTCAAGCGGAAATGTGGGCTGACTGGCTGACATTTGAAATTTGTTTTAACAAGTTCTTCGCAACGTTGATACGGCTGTCGGACAACGGAAATCATACTGGTTGTGGTAAGTTGCCTATCCGAACTGGTATCACATACTGACGTTTTGTTGGCTTCAAAATTAAAACCCTCTCGCGCCATTATACCAGCAGTATTCAGTGCATTTAATGGAGTGTCGACAATCTGAGCTGTAGGTGCTTCTTCAACAATATCATCTGAAGACGGTGATTTAATGCTGATCTCTAGTGGTGGTGGAATATTTGCATTTTTCTCATCCTCGTGCTCTTTTTCTTCCTTTGTAGGACTCTTACATTCTTTTCCCATGATTGGGGGAATATTATCCGACGTCGTTGACATGGGAGTCGATTGTGTTTGATTCGAAGCGCCTGTGAGTATATGGAATTCACTTTCGAGAACCTTCCTCCTGTTTTTCGACCGTTCTGAATTTAGGTCCAAATTTAGATGTAGACGATTTGCCAGTGGATCCTTGTTTATTTCTACAAAAGGATCGTTTTCCATCATTTTTTTTCGATTCTTTTGTAGATCCGTAAGTTTTGTTGGCAGAGTTTCAACAGGATTTGAATTGATGTCTGATGTGGCTGTTATAGATTGTCCGAATTCCTGCTGGAGGACTTTCATTCTGTTTCTCTGCAGTTCTGTTAGTGGTTTGGGAGGATCTAGAATGACAATCTCGTGATTTGTAGCGTTGCTCATGCATTCTTCCATGCCACTTCCACTCAGAATTTTTTTACGATTTCGTTCCATATCGGTTACTACGACAGCTGGCACCTCATTGCTATTAAAATAGTCGGAAACGCTTTTTTTCATTGCAAATGGATTTGGTACTCCGTTTTCTCTATTACTGTCATTGGAAACTTTCGCCGATTCTATAATTTTTTTTAAGATCTCATCATTTTTTCCAAAAGTTTCTTCGAATTCCGCATTGACACAATCATCATAAAGAGATTCAGAATCTTCATCTCCAAGACATGATTCAAAGTCTGTCTCATTATTGCTCGCCGGAGTGCCAGGGTTTTTTTTGGAAATTTTCTCTCGGGGTGTGAAGAACGCATTACTTTCTTTCACTCCCATCTGATCATTTAATATATCACTTAGTTCTTGATAGTATTCGATTCTCTTTTTAAGGTTGACATTGTCACACAGCAATCGTTGGTCTTCAATATTCTGTGCATCCTTCAGCAATTTAAGCTCTGTTTCGATATTAGCACGTCGTTCTGCGATCTTTCGGTTTTTTACATCCTGCAGCTGCAGTGCTAGATCTTCATTGAGCTTTCTCTTCTTCTCAGCGAACGCCGCTGCCAGAGCTTCCTGTTCTAGAGTCCATTGTTCCATGTTGGCTTTGCTTTTCTCACTAGCCATACTGCGGAAGTTCTTTTTAGTTTCCCATTGGTTTTGGAAAACATCTCGAATTGTTATTGGTTTTCCGCAAATTTCCTGAGCACGTTCAGAGTACTGAGTGCAGTAGTCGTCTAATTTTTGTACCTCCTCAAAAGAAAGGCACACCGACATCGATGGATAATCCAAATCAAAGATTGCATGATTTGGTTTAAATGCCTTTAGGAGCATTGTGTACTTGCCGCACTGAAGAACTTGGTCTTCGTAACCCTGAAAAAATCCTGGAACGGAATCTTTTCGCACAAAATACGCTTTGTCGTAAAAATATTTTGTGTTCTGCCGGTAGTGGTCTACAAAACAAATAAACAACTCATTTGATGGATCATCCAGGACACCGTAGAATAGCCACTTTTGAAGATATTTAAAATAGACGTGGCAGCAACGTCTTAGGATGAATACTAGCAACATGATAAAGTCTCTTTCAGTCACTCTCATGATTTCTTTATATAGATAACCTAAGAATTGCGAGCCCATTGGAGGTTTGACGCTGATATCAACTAAAATAAATGTTGCCAAAATAAAAAACGAAGAAGAAATTTCAATGTATTTACAAACCATTGGGATGAATTGCCAATGCGAATGAAAGATTTGATATTTGTTTCATCATCTTCCTCATTCGCTTGTAGAATTCCAAGAGAGATTCATTTTGAACCGAAAATACGAACTGCCGGAATGTTACCAAGTATTCATCCACTGCGCTACAGAGTGCCTATAGAAGAATTCCTTTGATTAAAGCATACGTTATATATTTGTGCAATACCTTGAAAATAAATCCTTCAAACATCAACTTGTAATTTCTTTTCATAATCATTATTTGTAGTCGCTTGTAACAGGTACCGCATTCAATGAAATCTTTGACAAAGTTTGCAATTGTGCCTGGAAGGATATCACTTACAGTGATGTTCTCCACCATTTGAAACACAATATGTTCATCGTGCACAAAAGAATCTGACTGAATGCCAACTGTTAAATATGAGTTAAAATGACAATTAAGTTTATTTATTCTTATATTTCATAGTCACCTGTAAGCGATTTAAGGTCACGGAAAAATTTTTCTTTAGACACAATTTTCGCAATAAATTTTCGTCCCATAGATTCATCATTTATAGCTTGTAAGTGCAAGGAGAGATTTGCTTGGCCGATTTGTGGTTTTTGGAGAGAAACTCCAATGCAACCAAGATTCTCCCAATTCCAAGAGAGAACCTTTTTCTCTTCAGGAGGCGGGTTGGGGTTTTCATTATTTTTTTCATTCATGCATTCACACGGAGGAGCCTTCTTTATTGAGTGCGAGATAATTAACAATAAGACAAATTCCGATGTGAATGTAATACAAACCTGCTTGCGTCTGGAACATATTGGCGTCTTAAAGAGACGAAAAGCTCCTACATTGATGCGCAAGGTGTCACTCCACATTTTAGATGTAAGCCCAGTAAAAGAATTCTCTGGAGGAGGAGTGGGCTTTGTTGAAAATTTGTTATCGATTCTTGAGAGTATGTCCTTCGATTCATTATTAAATATGATTCGTGGGAGATATGGATTATCGGCATCCTTGATTTTGTGGACGCCTTTAAAAAACCTTGGGGGTGACCATAGATCATATGTCATATGTTCTGGATAATGGTGATTATCCTTATAATTAGCATATAAAGTGAATGGTCCTGGTACAAGAAGAACACCCTGGCCGTGCGGTCTTGTCTAAAATAAGGAATTGATATTACCCTAACAAATATGATCTCTTTTGGATTACTTACTCTGGTCTTCTGCTGCTGATCGCTTTTTTCGTTGTTTTCTAATAACAGCAGGAACTCCAAGATATTTCGACCATCTTCTTCACGAAAATAGGACTCCCCCGCAATAAAATCCAAACGCTCTTGGAATTTTTTCAGGTTCTTCAATTCGTTAACATTTCCATTTGCAGAGATTTTGGCAGAAAACAATCGAACATTTAGTTCTCGAATTGAATCAAAATTCTCAGTTGATTTAATTGAATACTTTTTCGATTTTTTCAATAGAATTTCAAACGACTTGGATTTAAGTTTGCGCACAGATGTTGTACTTATGCGGCTAGAATTTGTTTGCTGCTTCAATAAGTTTTCACATAATTCGTTTATCAGATAGTATACACTATCCGAAGTGCGTTCGTGCATGCTTTTTATTTATATTTGCAAGAATTTAAATAAAAAAAATTGTAACAAAACAAATTATTGAACTTAAATCGTTTTACGACCTTGTATTCCGTGCATTTCTGTCGGTTTTATTTTTGTTTTGACATGATTTTTCCATTTCGGAGTATTTCGGAATGTCATTCCCGCAGCTGTTGCTTAGAGACGATAAATCAGTCACTATTCATTTTAAAAAGTTCAAACATTGTTCGCGTATAGTTCAAGTAGCGGTTTCTTGTAAAAGAGCGTAATGTCCATGAGAGAGTTGTTAAATTTGGGTGATTTTAAAGAAGTATTACACGGGTGGTCTTCAATTTCTCTCCATAGAAGCAGTGAACAATGTGTTGCCGAATCCGTATGTCGACGATTAGAAGTCTGAGACTTGTCAGCAACTTGATAAAGGTAGTGTCGGTAAGAAATTCGAGACGTTCAAGTTCAGGAGTGGAACTTGTGACCTTCGGTATGTTGCTGGCACTCGCCACGTAAACTTACTTACCTACTTAAGGTGGCGATGCAGGCCGGGGTGGACCTGGGCCTCAACCAACAAGC
Source organism: Eristalinus aeneus (assembly GCA_955652365.1). Taxonomy (NCBI): domain Eukaryota; kingdom Metazoa; phylum Arthropoda; class Insecta; order Diptera; family Syrphidae; genus Eristalinus; species Eristalinus aeneus. The sequence goes on from OY019132.1 coordinate 79,669,882, forward strand.
GTCTCCAGCCAGCTCGGTCTTTAGTTATCTGTCTCAAGTTTCGCACTCATAGTTGGTTGAGGTCACTTTCCACTTGCGTGCGCTACCTAAGTCGCAGTATTCCTCTACTGCGCCGTCCGTCGGGGTGGAGTCAAAGCCTTTTCGCTCTACATGACCTCAGTCGTTGGATCTTCACTCTTCTGACTAAGTCGATGTCGCTGAACAGCCTGTATAATTCGTCGTTATATCTCCTCCTCCATTCACCATCTATGCAGACAGGATCAAAAATCACACGAAAAATTTTCCTTTCGAAGCAACCAAGAGCAGCTTCATCCGCTTTTGACAAAGTCCATGCTTCCGCGCCACATAGCAGGACTGGGACGATTAAGGTCTTATAAAGCGTTACCTGGGTTGTTCGAGAGAATGCTTTATTTACCAATTGCTTTCTTAGCCCAAAGAACCAGCGATTGGCAAGAGTTATTCTTCGTTTGATTTCAGCGCTGATGTCATTGTCTGAATTGATAGCGGTGCCTAGGTAGACAAAGTTTTTGACTACTTCAAAGTTATATTCGTTTGCCGTAACGTTCTGACCGAAACGTCGGTGTTGGGTGTCCTTTCTCTTATACAGCTAAACCCATCTTCGCGGCCTACCCACAAAAGCGCCACGAAAATACAATTTAGTCTATTTGCTAAATTCTTTTTTGAGATGGTTTCCTGAGTTCTTAGTTTTATCAATCTTCGGGGCAGCAAAACAAACAGTACTGGTATGAAATTTTGTTATGAACATCTACAGTTGCATAAATTCTTCTTTAAACGCCTGCAGTGAGGAGTGTTTTATTTCTATAAAAATAACATAGCGACAATTCGACATCAGCACTGTCTGCTTAGGAATTTCATCTGAAATCGAAAAGAACATAATACCCAAAGTGAAAAATGTCCAAGGTCTGTAACATGCACTGTGTGTACCAATCAATCACAATAGTTCCGTTCACAATGAAAAGATTTTATTGCATAATAATTTCAATTAGTCTGTGGATTTATGATCCGTTCAAACATGAAATAAACAATAGTTTTGTGGACTTATGTATGTCCCAAGTTTAACTTTTGGACTTATGTTTCGTTTTCAATCGCTTCTCAAACCTATTGATGAAAAATCCACTCAAACCGCTCTACTTAATCTCAACTATTGCCGCGTATTTTGATCGTAGCATATCTTCGACAGTTTTAACCCAAGTAAAATGAAAAATATATTAATTCTTTAAAGAAGTATAAACCCAGTTTATATAATTTATTGAACGACTGTCTTAAAATACAATGATAAATAAAATTAATAGATTACAAAATACTAAACTAATGTAAGGCTGTTTTTCAATTAGGAATTACTATTCGCCTTTCAAACATTTCCTTTCCTAGGTAATGATTTATGAGAAATCCTACCTCGCATTGATCTGTAATGTTCAATGCCGCCAAAGATTTATTGTATTTTTCAGCTAAAGCTTTTGCCACCGAGGTCACTAATGGATTTCCTTTGCTGACTTCATTAGCTAACTTTTCGACGGCATCAATGGAGACTAAATTATCACAGGTCATCTAAATTATATAAATAAAATAATGTTGCTTGAAAAACTAACTAAATTACTCACCATATCCATACGCTGCAGTACACATGCCATCAGACATTTTTCAGTGGGTGTGGCAGTTTTCAATTTCAATAAATTCTTTGGTATTTTATCTATAGAAGAGAATGTTTAGAATTGCATTTAAAATAAATTAAGACCTAAGTAATTACCTTTAGGAATTCCCCAGTCTGCCGCACATTCTTTTTTTACAGTATTTATTCTCTCAACCAAACTGGGTTTTTGCTGACGCTTCATTCGACCATCCACTTCAGGTGTATATGGAAAGTCTAGGGACTCTTGGTAGTATGAATGACAGGGATAACGTAAATCCGATGGTATCTATTGAAAAAATCTGAAAAAAGTTGTGACAAGAAAACTTAATTGAATCTTACCTCAATGTAATGAGATTGTGATATGGCGAAAAATGCTGTCAGGATAATACACGACAGTATTGTGACCCATTTCATGGTAGCAACGTTTTAGCTTTCAGACTGTGAAATGGTCTTTGGAGCATTTTTTTCTACTTTTAAAGTGTTTTTTTCATACAGTTTATTTTTAGTTCATGGTCAATGTAATATTGTGCAAGATCAGCTTTCAACTGACCTCTGTTGAGTTCATATTGAATTGCTGGCTAATGTAAGTACATACATATTTATTAAAGAAAATCAAAACGATAAAGACATACATATAAGACGAGAAGTTCTCACGTTGAATGTTCCCAGGGTTTCAACTTCTCTTTTTGACCATAACTGACAATATGTTTCATTGTTACCTAAAGAAACAATTAAATTGCCGTTATTGCGTATTTTTCGATACCAAAGAAGAACACAGAACTTAAGTGCGGTTCTATATCTCTTATTGAATGCGAGATTCTCACATAAAGAGATTTTTAGGTACGTATATTTACGAGTTAATGTCGAGGCTTTATTGTTGCAAGCCAAAATTTTTATATCTTTATTTATACTTCATAATCACACCACACTTCTTGAAATTTACTCATCTTCTTATATGGGTCTATGGTCTTCTGCACCATACATATAAGTTCATGTACAAGTTGAACCCTCAAGTAATGGATAAATTTGATATGCCATGCCAGCAACTAATAACAGGTGTTTCTTTTTATTGTAATACTATGAGCCATATGAGTTCGTCAGTTCAGTTCAGTTTTGTTGATAGATATTTTTTACATCTACATTTACATTTACAATTTAGTAAAATAAAGAAATATAAATTCATTATTCCTGCCTCCGATGTTAAATTTGTCTGGGTAATACTAATCATAGTAAGAGTTCCATAAGAGTAACGTAAATTAAAAGATCCACAAATCCAATCCAATCTTCAAAGATGAGTCATGCTGATCAAGAATGTATCAAAAAATGTGAAAATATCGAAAAATTTAGAAAAACAAAAACAGTTAGAAAGGTGAATGCTACAGTGAGCTATGATTTTTTTTAATTATTATCAAAAAGGAATTACACATTTTCACAAAATATATGAGTATGTGAAGCTGCTTTGAAACACCTCTAAACAACAGTAGAAAATAATTTAATAATAAATTTAAAAATTAAGTCAAGGGTAGTAAGTGGTAGTAAGAGTAATGATTGATGAATAATTAAAAATTTGAAAAATGTTTCATTAACAACTCTTAAATAACATAAAAAGCAATGCTGGCTATTTTCACATGATTAAATTCCTAAGCAAATGCATTGAAAACTACGCGTGGTTAAAAAACGCAAATGTAAAATGGTCAACAGATGATAGCTTGCGGGATATGACAGCAACTATATTTTGACACATGCCATGTATAAACAAATTTCGCATGGGCACGTTGATGCCAGGAACCAATAAATCTTTTGTTGATACTTGAGAATTAATTTATTATGTGTGGCATATATTGTTCCATTTGCAATGATAACCAATTACATACAATTGACAAGGTTCGAAAATAAAGTATCAACTCAAATATTAAATTTTTCAAATTTGAAATACTTAGAAATTACAAGGGCTCTTGTCCAATCGGGGTCCAGATTGCCAAAATGTCTTAGGCTTAGAAAACATCTTATTTGGAGGATTTGTTCTTTGGCAGCAAGGATTTATACTAACACAACAACCGCTTTCCAATGATGATTGGGTTCTGCTACTGAATGGAGATATATTCAATAGGGATGGAGGAACGCTTGAATCATCTGATACCACTTGGCTTTTAAATAAGATAACTGCTTGCGAGGAAGATATCCTTCTATTATTAAGACATTTAAAAGGGCCTTACAGCATTATATTTTACAACAGAAAAACTAAGTGTCTGTATTTTGCAAGGGACTCTTTGGGCAGAAATTCATTAATTGTTGAACGCGATTCAGGGCATTTAAGGATTGTAAGCAATTCACGTAATGACTTGATATGTGACTTAAAGGCTGTAATTTAATTTATTTTCATTTTAGTTATAAGTGAATTGAATTCTGAAAGATACTGCATAGAGCTACCTTCCCTTGGTTTGTATAAAATTAATATTCCGGATACCCAGAACATCTGTCTTTATCCATGGATATCGCTTAAGGAAACATTTACGAATGCGATTGAAGATCTTTCTAACATTTTCTCAAACATCACAGTCAGTAAAAGCATCAATCCTGAGTGGCTTTTGCAATCGGAAATCAAGAATGTGGGAAAATGTTCCATGGAAGAAAACATTCATTTTATAGTCCCTTCTTTTTTTAGTCCTTCGATTTTTATCAATTGTATGATTTGCGACCAAGAGATGCTGATCTGTTCAAATACTTGCTAGGACTAGAAAGTGTGAGGCAGACTGTTTGTAGACTTTTGGACCTATTGCGATCGTCTATTAAAGAGCGAGTATTATTTACCCCACGTTTTTGTACAGTTTGCTTAAAGGAACGTGTCCGGAGATGCAGTCATTCTAAGGTTGGAATCCTCTTTTCTGGTGGAATAGATTGTACAATTCTAGCCGTACTTGCAAATGAATTTGTGGACCCAAAAGACCCAATTGACATTATTAATGTTGCATTCGAGGCACCAGGTGCAAAGGAAGTCAACTGGAACGTACCTGATCGTTGCACAGGAAAGGATTCGTACGAAGAGCTAAAGCTTATTTGTCCAGAAAGGTAAATGATCTTGGATCTAATTCCAAAACGGTCTAAACCCGATTTCTTTGTTTAATCGCAGAAAATGGAACTTCGTGGAAGTAAACGTTACAAGGGAAGAATTGAATGCCAAATTGAGTTCTCACATAAAGCATTTAATTTACCCTCTCAACACTGTTCTTGATGAATCTCTTGGCTCTGCATTTTGGTTTGCTTCCCGTGGACATGGGATGTGTGAAAATGAAGTTTACAAGTCAACAGCAAGGGTAGGACTATTTTACTTACTTTTCATTTTTATTACTATTTACTTGGTAGGTGATATTGATAGGTAGTGGTGCGGATGAACTTTTTGGCGGTTACACTAGGCATCGAAATGCATACATACGATGTCAAGGATCACATGAGGCTAAGATCCAGAGTGTTTATAACGAATTAGAGATGGACTGGAAGCGTTTGCCATCAAGAAATTTGGGGAGGGATGATAGGATCGTTGCTGATAATGGGAAGACATCCAGAGCGCCGTTCATACAAGAGGATCTTGTTCACTTCGTTCGTAATCTTACTCCAGATCAGAGGTGCTGTTTTCTCCTGGAGCAAGGGGTGGGAGATAAGCTCCTTCTACGACTAAGTGGCCATCAGTTGGGCATAAGAAATGCTGTTACGTTCAAAAAGCGCGCTATACAATTTGGTGCGCGCATAGCGAATAAACATCAAAATGCAAAGGACAGATCCACTTACATTCAATAGCATTAAATTAAACGCAGTTTGTAATATAATGTACATTGAAAGCAAATAAATAAAATAATGTGCTTATACGAAATTGCAACAAAGCGTTTTTACAACCTTTCGTGAGAAAAAGGTTAAGTTAAAGCTGAACTGGTATGTTTGAATTAGATTTGCCTACGTAAGATGGCTTCTTTCATTAGTGGGATTAAATATTTCAGCGGAGAAAATGTCAAAATCAATCAGATCTGATCGTTGGGATCCTGTTCCAAGTTCCATATTGGCGCACAACTCAATGTCTTCACAAAAATCATCGTCGATGTAAAAGTCTTCAATTGACTTCGATACCTAGAAAGTAACCTTTCATGGTTTTAATCAAATAAACTTTAAATGCCGACTGATACGTACATGTAATCCAGAATTACGTCCTAACGGTGTTAGCAGCAATTCGGTGTATGCTTCATTGGCATCTTCACCTTTATTTGATGAAACTGAAAACAAGGTTTTAATAACCAATAATTTATGCAATTATAAAAAATCTCTTACCGACATCATCAACGACAAACAATTTATGCCCACAATTCAGGCAGGTTAGTTTACCAACTTTAATTTTAAAATCTTTTTTCTTATCGTCGAAAATGGAGGAACTGTTGTTATCGTCCTTTACACTATCACTTTCCCCCTCTACGTTTGGTTGTGCCTTTCGTAAGCGTTTCAAAATATCAGTACCGTATATTGAGTGTCTAGCAGTAAGTGCCTTATTCTTCGGAAACCTTCGTATATAGTAGCTGCTGAGGTCTGAAGCCCTTCGGTCTAGTTTTTTGAAATTTAACGTAAGCATGGGGCTTTGATCCTTTGACACATCAAACATTTCCTGGCGTTTGCTGCCTTTCTCTGCTTCCTTAAGAATTTCTTTAGCTGTTTCCTCATTTTTACTGTCTCTACTTTGAAGAACAACATTCAATTTAGAAATATTTCGACAACATTCAGCCCCTTCATGAGAATCCAGGGGAGGTGTCACTAAATTGATTTTGTTCTCATCAGCACTTGAAGTGAATGATACTGGGGTCCTTCTGGCTTTGGGTGAATTAGTGTCACTAAGACCGGACTTAGAGAATGATTCAAATTTATTCACAGCATCTTTTACCGACATTCGCCTTGGACTTTTTACACTCTGATCACATTTCTGTTTCTCCCGTCGCCACAGCGAGTTTTCGAAATCTGCAGCAGACTGATTGCGACTGAAAAACTCATTTATGTTTTTCTGAGTGACAGCCGGTTCCAGATGTGGGTCTAATTTTTTCTCAGTTTTGAAGTCTGGCTTTGTTATATTCTTATTGTAGTTAACATGATTCTCAACTGGTGATGTTGGTTTCCCAACTTCCGTTTTTAATTGGGACACTGAATTAAAGAATTTAATATGATCCGATATATGGGATGTGTTTCTGTTCAACTGGGTGGGAGAACAGTTTTCATTGGCTGAAGTCGAATAATCAGTTGATTTGTTTGGAGTTGTGTGTTTTGGACGGATTCGAATATTTACATTGTATGACTTGCCCCCAGTTGTGTCTTTTATTGCATCATTGTCTGAGAGCTTTTGCTCAACGATTTGTATCTGATTGATGGACGTGTCATTATCTTTGGCCTTTATTTCCAAATGCACAATTGGGGAAATAGATTGGTTCGAGAGCCAAGCTGTTTTCCGCAATTTGTTACTTCTCGCAATGGGAGTTTCTGGGATTGAAACCTCTCCGATTTCAAAACCACATTTGGGGCTATTGGGAGAGGAAGTATGTGAGGGAATCATTCCGTTGGATTTGCTTATTTGTGAATAAGAAAAGAGCTGCCGAACACTTAAATGATTATTACTCAGAATATTGTGCCGTTTTTTCATTGTGCTGTTTCTTTCGTAAACCATTGGATGAAATATTTTGGGGCTCAATAAATCGGGTATCTCATCTCTTTCCTTAATGGAAAGAAGTTTTTCTTCAGTGTGGCTTTCATGGGCTCTATCTTCAAAATACAGGGATATATCTTTCAGCACCTCAGAAAGTTGAGTAGTGGTGGATAGCCTTTTTCCGGCTTCCGCATTGAGACCGCTCTGTAGCGCGCTGTCAAACGGTTTCTGTCTTTCCACTAGCACTGTCGGTAAGTGGGCACTTTGTAGATGAACGAATTGCAGCATATCGTCGTATGTCGCTTCTTCATACGGAATACAGCAATTTATCATTTCCCATAGCGTCAAACAGATTCCGTAAATATCACTTTGTATTTTTGGAAATACAAATGGAAACCCTTTGGATAGCAGTTCGGGTGCTTGGTAATTGTGCTTAGTGAATGCCCTTCTATAATGAGTATTATACGGTCGTAGTTTGTATGGTAACTGACTAATTTCTGCACTACATTGGTTATCTGTAACGGAGAAGTTATACAAATTTTACTTCTTCAACCCGGCCGACCTGAAGTCTTACTATTCTGAAAAACATCCATGAGTTCATCCCTTAAATCACTATCCTGGGTCGTGGTAATTTCAAAAGATGTAAGCTTTACAGCTTTGGATAGGTTGCACATAAATATTGTATGTGATGAAATGTTTGAATGGATCAAACCGTGTTTATGCAGGTAGGTAACCGCATTTGTTATTTGCAGAGTGTATAAGAGGCATACTGGGAGTGGGATACAGGTTGCCTGCAAATAAAAAGTTACAAGTCCTAATCTGTGTTATGAAGTTGTTATTACCTCTGCGTGTATAAAGTGGTTTAACGAATAATCAAGCGGTTCCAGTATTAGAGAATCCATAGCACATTTATTATCAACCGTTATACCCATCAAAAGCGATATATCTGGGTGACGAATTTTCCTGGAAATAAAGTGAGCAAATTAAGGACTAAATGTCGTGCTTAAAAATAACTGAAACATACCGTAATACTTCATAGTTCATCTGAAGTATACTGTCACCGCAAATATTTTCCATTCTATGAGGCTTAAACTGAGTTACTGGCACACAGTAAAAGGTGCTTGAGTGAAATGTTCCATTGAGAGTCTCAAGTATATTCCTCGGTTCCTTTTCTGTCACTTCTTGCGTATTGCAAACTATTATTTCGGCAAAGTTCTATAAATGTTGGCAACAAGGTATTAGAAAACTATTTGACTTTAAAGGGATTCTAACGTAAACAAATATGAGGACGCATCGATTTAATCAATCAATAGCACATTTATCATATGAAATGTAAGTTCCCAATCTTCTCTTCCTCCACTTGAGGTCATAAAGCGGAAGAAGTTAACTCATTTAATTAAAAAAAATTCGTGGAAACATCTTGAGGCGCCGTTTTTCAAGACAAGATTTATAGTAAAAAGGGAAATTAGAGAACTTTTTTAAAAATTAAAGTGGCCGCCGTGGCGTAGTGGGTAGAGTGCGACACTCACACGCCGAAAGTCCAGATTCGATTCCCGCCTGAACACCTCGAATTTTTTGCGGCTGCTGACAAAACTTAAAAAGTAATAACTGTTTAAGAAAACGCTTTTCAAACTTCGCCGTTCGGAGTCGGCAAAAACTGTAGGTCCCCACTACTCGTGAGAGAACAGTGTCGCGCACCACACGAGTAGTTGATGAGTAAGCTACGCCCTGGTCCCCTGTGGACTATTGCTCCATCCAATTATTATTAAATTAAAAAAAATATATATCTTCCTGTTTTGTTAGCTAGGCAAAAATGTGGATTCTAGAGTTCCGACTCATTACTTAACAGCTCAAACATCTCATGTCATTTACAAACCTAGTTTGAATATTCATGCAGTGTATATTTGTCAACAGTTACCATATTGATTGCGGCCTTTTTCTCAATTCCGGTTTCCAAATTATCTTTAATGCTTCTGCTCCACGTCTCCAACGATTCAAGCTCTTGAATTATGTTGTGACCCTTGGAATTATTTTGGTCGTCAGTTACTTTAGTCCCTACAAAAAATCAGTGTACATGCATAAAAAATAACAAACACCTCTTTCTTAATATACCATTTGTTTTATCGAGATCGGTAACTGGAACATTTCTTCTTTGTAATTGATTTCTGTTAAATGATTCAGACAATGCAGAGATCGCCAGTGATTCCTTTTCGTCCAGGAATTCAAAATTTTTTTCTATGTACTGTTGGCAATTAGATGTGTCATTTATTACCACAACAGCACTAGCTTCTTCATTCGTAGATTCTGCACTATGGTTTATGCCATCATCGATTTTCTCATTTAACGGTAAAGCATACTCGACCTCATCACCGTGTTTATTAATCACTGTTTGATAGGGAGGAAATCGACTTGACTTTCCGCTCGATGTCGAGTGTCGGATATTCTCAGCAGGTATTTCTAGCGGCCTAAAATTTGCCCTTAGAATATCAAGAGATTCTGCATCGTTCGGAATCTCATAAATTCGGTCTGAAGTGTCTTTTAAGTTTTGATCACGGTTTGGGGTGATAACATTCGCAAAAGGATTTGAATTTTTTCTGAAAAATTTTGTAGGAGGGCTAAGAATAATTGCGGTTGTATTGAGAATATCTGAACTCTGTTCGAAAGTACTGATATTCGCATATATTTCGTTTGGTCGCCTCACTGATGAGTTCCTGTGTATAAGTGCGCTAGTTATTTTAGTGGTCGGCTCTGAATGCCGAATAGGGATTAATTCGAAGTTTTTATCGATTGTGGACGTGCTTAAATTTGTTTGGGGTGTATCGAAATGATTCAATTGAATTTCTTCATATAGACTGTTGTCTATAGTTGTCACATTATTGGAGAAATTGTTCTGATTTTTCAATCTGTTCTGATTTTCGAAAAATGTATCACTTTGACCTCTATTTGTTATTGATTTCTTGCTCTGTTTACGACTTAAACGATTGGTTCCTCCGAATTTTTGTCTAGTTCGCCACTCATTAAATTTTGATAGCGCCTTTACATATGATTCGTCTCGGGATAACTGCGAACTACTTCCAGGCAACGGAGGTTCACTTTGGCGACGTTTACATGAATTTGACGAATCTAACTCCCTAAAATGAAAAGAAAAACTGTTGTTTAGTAAAATAAAAAGTTATATTACAATAGATTCTACTTGAGAATCAAATTTATAAGTTCTAAGCACATTTCACATGTTCCTTGTATGAATCACAAAATGTGGTCTAAATTTAACTTTTTTTTTTCAAATACAAGAAAAATTAAAACACTTACTCTGGCCAAGAAACAATAATGGATGAAGAAAACATAAATTAAATCAAAATTGAAACTGTTCTATGTTTGCGTTTGAATTTTTGCCACACTAACTGACCTCCTGTTTGCAAATACCCGTTAAAAGACCCGCTTTAAATGTCATCTACAAATGCAAATTGAATACCTTTCACAAATGGTCAACTAGGCCAAAAATTAGAAAAAATGAGCCTAAATTATTTTGTGATTTTTTTTAAATCATTCTACAGAAACACTGGTACTGCACTGGTATACGATTTGGTATCGTATGAAAAGAATAGGATTACACACTCGTATAAACAAATATCATCGAACCGACTGTATTCCCAAAAATCACTTTCCACATTTCCCCACAAAATGAACAAGAACCGACACTCAAAGGGAATCAAAACCGCAGCAGCATAAGCGTTTATTTAACTTTATGGTAAATCAAAATAGGAGATACGCTTGAAAAACCACCTCAACTGTGATATGAAGAACTGAACACTGTATCACTGTGCTAGCAAGTGTATTTCACAGTCACTGAACCTTGATGATTCACCAATTTAAATAACTGTTTGAAAATGCTACAACTAAGAATGAATGTTAAAATGAAAATTCTGCGATATTTGTACCTTTTGATCCATTTTAAGAGCCCCATGGTTAGGTTCGCAAGTCAAGTCTTAAAATTATACTTTAAATAAAATATTTGTGTATATATATATTTGCTTCGAGCGTATACTACTTTCAGTACACAATACCGCACTCTGTCAGGTTATACTTTATTTAATTTTTTGTACTATGGTTTAAAGTCTGTCTAAGTTTATCCAACCATGCAATGCAGCTGTAACAGGGGCGTAACAGTATTATATGGGGGAGCTATGAAACAGGGCGCCACTTGACAATGAGATATATAAGTAAATTGTTTCGAGCTTAACATTGAAGAATATTATTCATTTTATTTGATTTCATGACAAGTTTTCCTAATACTACAATTTTTGCTAAGATGCCAGATGTTATTTGTTCTGAACAAAAACAAATGTTATGACTGCATTTGGTTAAAAAGAATTTATATGTTTTAAAACAATATTTAGTGTTATCAGACAGTCATGTAACATTCGCATACGGTTTTTAATGTTGTAACTATAAAGCTAGGATACATTTGTGTGTGACAAAGCTCCGACGTGTTCTGAAAAAGATAATTTTTTGCAACTCGTTATTATAAAACTTCATATTAGTATTTATGAAAAATCGAGAAGAAGATTTAGCTCTGCATTGTTCTGGAGAGAAATTGAGCAGTAGTATTTGACTTGTAGTATAAAAAACAAAAAAAAAAAAAAAAAAAAAAGAATAAAATAAAATAAAACAATACTCATGGAGTTTGGCATAAGCTATAGCTCCTGTAGACCTGATCAAGAAAGACTACTCACGTCGGGTTCACATGGTTGTTGTAGAAGAACCCAGGTTTCAAAACCTTGTAAGTTCTGCCCGTCGCATTAATTTATTTAAGTTTAAAAATCAGTTTTTTCTAAATCTAATAAGAAGTTAAATTTTTGCATTGTCGGTCAAAACATAGCCATAGAAATACATGTTTGCAGTCATAAAAAGCTGCAACAGGAAATACAAATTGTATTTCATACTACCATGCCAATTTTTAAAATAATTTCAAAAATAACGTCAATAACTTCCAAATAAAATATGGTTTATAACAAATGTGTTTTACTAGCACACAAGCGTTAGCTACTTATCACCAACACAATTACTTCCCATAATGGCTGAAACACACCCATTTTAAGTGCAACTAAAAATGACAGCTAAAATTGACTTTATCTGAACTGGGCCTATTCGAATTGACATAAACAAGAAAAGGAGTGCAGATCACTTAGTTTACGGAAATTTAAACTAGACTTATAAAGTAAAACATTTTACAGTTAACCATTATTCTATAAGCATCGACATCAGCAATGAGTTGCATTGTAAGTTATAATAAATGCCCTGTTTGACACATTAACTTAGTATTTGATTTTATGTAGACAGACAAAGCGTCTCTGGACGACGAAAATGTTTGGGACGATGCTTTACTGATCAAAGCTTATGATAGTTCTCTAAAGTTGGCTAAAGAAGAACTAGCGCGACGCATTGCTCGTTCGACAAATGGCAAGAAAACCCCAGTTAAAGCAAAAGAATCTGATCCACCAGTGGACCCAGACAATTTCCCATCGCACTCAAAGCAGTCTGAAGATGAGAATCTAAGCTTTAAAGTAGGAGACTACGCTAGAGCCACATACGATGATGGTGTTGATTATGAAGGAAAAATTTTATCGATTGATGAGGAGCAAGGTATGTGCCGCTTGCGATATATTGGGTACGAAAATGAGCAGGATGTACGCATATGTGATTTGGTGCCTTCTTGGGGTAAAAAAGTTCGACGACAGCAGTTCGCACGTGCCAAGCAAGATTATGATACAAATGATGCCCCCAGTGGTCAAGAAAGTAAAAAAACTAAAACTCGTTTTCCGATGTCACAGCCCAGTGGACTACCATTTGGTGCCATACCGCCTCCACCACCTATGCCTCCCATGCTAGGTCAGAGTCAGTGCGAAGATTCGGAACACCTTTCAGCAATGCTGATGTCTTGGTATATGAGCGGCTATTACACAGGCATCTATCAAGGAATGCAAATGGCTAAAGTCAAGACAAAGTCCAAAAAGTAGAAGAAACGCAGGCTTTATCATATGTACTTTTATTTCATGAAAAACATTTTTAGTTTGAAGAACAAATATATGTTAAAAATAAAACATTACTCTCAATATGATCTCTTAAGTTCCATTGATGCTACTCCATGCTATGTGCCTTTTCACAAGATTCTCGTTAATGGGCTTGATTGTTTGGAATGCTAATTTTATCTCGTTTGGTGCAATTGAATTAGCTGGTTTTCCTGAAGAGGATATATTTCGTATTTTGTTCATTGCTGCTTCCTTACAAGCCAAACGAATTTGATCTCCTGCAATGATTATTTGGATTAGAGTTTGCATCGATGGTGCTAAATTGTACCTGTAAATCCAATACTGGCTTCAGTAAGTTCGTTTAGAATTTCCGGAGAATGTATTTTAGAGTCCTGCAAAAAACGTTCAATCATAGCACTTCTTTCTTCAGTTGAAGGAAGGCCTATGAGTATTTTTTTCTCAAATCGACGTAGAAAGGCCGGGTCCATGTCCCATGGAATATTTGTGCTTGCTAGTACAAAAGTGGATGCAGTATTGTCTTCTAAGCCATCCAGCATTTGTAGGAATTCGTTTTTAAAACGTTTAGAGGCCTCATGGTCTCCTCCATGATCTCGGTTAGATGTTAGTGCATCAATCTCATCAAAAAATATTACAGACGGTGCCCGAAGTTTGGCGTAGTGAAATAACACCTTTCAAATTGAACACAATAAGTATCTGCTTCAAATTTGAATTGTAAAATTCGCACCTTCACAATTTTTTCAGATTCACCTCGCCATTTGCTCGTTATGCAACTGGAAGTAATGTTAAAAAAGGTAATTTTGCCATATGTCTCTGAGCATAGAATCCTAGCTAACAATGTCTTTCCGCTACCTAAGATATGAAAACATTGTTTATTCGTTAAAAGTTTGTGAGGTTACTTCTTTCCTGGTGGTCCGTGTAAAAGTAAAGATTTCCAAGGCTTTAACTGATCGGTGAACAATTCCGGATGCTCAAGTGGCATTAAAACGGCCTCCTTGATAGTGTCTACAGCTTTGTGATTTCCGAAAACATCTTTCCATCGAAACCCGAGATCCTTATTTACAATGGTTCTGAAAAAAGGCTTTAGATACACCAAAAAACAAAACACTATATGAAGAGTATCCACAATTTTGCATAGTGCTCCAGATCTTTGAACACATTAGCAGCCACTTCGTCGTCCATTTTAATGTTGGCAATTTTTACTCCAAAATCTAATGGATTTACATTTATCTCCCGATTGCTCCCATTAGGAATTCCTATTACTTGGAGACTATCTCCTAGGACTGCACTTTCCTTTTGTACATCCACCTTCTTTAAAGATGTACTGCTGACTGTCGATGTGTTCTTCTTTACAACTGCATTTAGTTGCACTTTTATATTTGTATTTAACTTCTTCAGAATTTTTGGATATTTTCCGAATTTTACTTGATAAAAACTAGCGTATTCCAAGTAAATTGCATCCAAATCTACGTTATCACAAATTTCATAATCGTCTTGAAGATGAGCTTCATTCCTAAGACATTCACTGGTTTCATAGAGACCATTTTCTTTCAAATACCTCTGAATCAAGTACAAAATATTTCGTCGTCGCCGTCCTTCTGACCGAACATCCTCCTTAAAATTCAATTTTGCTGTATCTGGAGCAAATTACATAGTGTTTAGGTTTTACCTCTTTCGACATGAT
The DNA here is from genome assembly GCA_955652365.1 of Eristalinus aeneus. Taxonomy (NCBI): domain Eukaryota; kingdom Metazoa; phylum Arthropoda; class Insecta; order Diptera; family Syrphidae; genus Eristalinus; species Eristalinus aeneus. Next base: position 79,684,932 of record OY019132.1, read on the forward strand.
GTATTTATTGACAAATTCGATTTTAAACAAAATATGTTTCTTTCAAATTTTACAGAGTGCTTAGCAACAGCGTATATTGACTTATTAGTGAATTATTATTTTTACACTTCCGTCACTCTCTTGTCTCATGGGGCAACATGAGGATAACTTATAAAAATGTAATCATTTGAATTGAGTCATCGAATATTGGCATCAGTAACAAATTGTTGCCGCTAATCAGTACCAACCCCAAAACCAAATTTCGTGGTTGCTTGGTATCCAAACAATAAACATTGTTTACATTCAACGCACGTGCTTTTACAACTGTAGCATACAAGTGAGCGTCGATAAACCAAGTAAAATAATTTCGTTTGTAAGAATTGTGATATATTTAAAAAAAAAAAAGTTACTGTAAAAATATTAAATCAACAAATATGTGTATATCATACTTATGGTTAATTGAATAAATTAGTCGTAAAAGGCACATACGATTGGTTAAAATCAGTTAATATTTAAGGTGTCCTTGACTTCTCATCTTTGTTACTTTTTGATATTCGAAAAATATAGAAACAAATCTTAGGCAGCATTCCTGTATCTGGTGAATAGACCATAAAGAACTCGAAGTGTTGACTTCAAATCCATGTTTACCACATCTGTGAGGAGAGCAAAATGTAGTAAAAAAAAAACGTTATTCGAAAACAACATACCTTCTGGTCTAGCTTTAGGCTTGGGAAGCCCAACGTCTTGCATGAGATCAAATGAAAATGCTACATTGTGCACCATTTGATCAACATCTCGTGGTGTCAAATGAAACTCATAAAGCGGCACAAAGAATCCGCCTAAAAGTCCCATTAACAGGCATAAGTATACGCCATCCCGGAAGTCTGTGTTCAAATCATTAACCTCAAAATTAAGTTTTGATAAGTGCTTGTTGACAAATGTTATAAGAGATTTCTTGACGACGGCCAATTTCTCCGGTGCACAGTCGAAAAGTGTATCGAATGCATCCTTTTCGCAACGCATCCCAACGTCATCGTATTCAGAAGTGATTTGTTCTTGGAATTTCCTTGAAAAGGGGAAACGGAGAAAGTAAAGTATAGAAATTGTTTTTGGGTAATTTCTTAACTTACTGTGCGTTCAAAACTCCACCATTCTTCTGGGCAATGACAACCGTGACAAAAATATTCTCTGGCAAGCGAATTGGAGCCCGGAAATGACGAACTAGAGCCACAAGCAAGTGCAGAATCGCAACAATGTTCTTAGAGTGAACACTCTCAACAGACCACTTTGGGATTTTTTGATGGAATCCCAATGTCTGTTATGAATACATTTTTGGTTAGGAAAATGTAATATACCACTGATGGAAGTTGAAAACTTACGTGATTTACAGCTCTTAAAACGATACTGAGTTTCTGACGCTGACCCTCTTCAGACTGGGTTACTTCAAGGACATCTAGTTTCCTTCCAGCAAGTTTTTCCCAAAGTTTATGGAGGACCTTGGATAGAAGGAAAGTACAACGGTTAACTCTGCATTACACGCATTCGTCAGTTTTAGCGTTGTATCTCAAGGCGTTTAACTAGTTGCTGTACAAACTTTGGCGTCAAATAAACGCACTTTCTCTTTCAGTTTTGCTGATTTAATGCGTGGCAGCTTTTTGCCCACCTTATTCCTAAGATGCATTGCCACATTTTGTGCTTATTTCCAAAGCAAAATGATTACCTGTCCATCATACATATCTTCATCAAGTTGCTGTACAATTATTCTCTGCTCGGCAAGTTCATCGTTGATCCATTCGATAAGGATCTCCTGCAATTTTATAAGCTCTGGATCCTTCAGCGACTGTGGATCTATGACAGCCCTTTGTTCATGATCGCCTAAAACACTTATATCATTAAAATGCTCTTCGTGTTTATTTTAATATCTAACTTACGCAGGGCATAATCCTCTGGAGGGATGTCATATTGTTTGGGACTTCCAGGGGAGTCTATGGCATATTTTCCTTCCTCCTGCACCTCTTGTACTAAAAAAGTATGTACATGTGTTATGTAGTCCCTATGACTTTAAAACAAATAATAATATTTTTGTTTTGGAATTCACTTAAAAATACCATAAATGATATTAATTGGCACACTTTTTACTTCAGATGAAGTCAACGATTCTGAATGCTGGGAAAGATATGACTCATAAGACCCACAATAACTCAAATTGAGTCAAATTCGCCAAGGCCCATATCTGGGCTAGGAAGTGTACTTTTTCGAAACAGATGGAAAATTTTTGCAACTAATAATTGATGACACGCCCACCTTGATTAAAATTCAATTCCCTTCAAGATATTATATAATTTTGTTGATTATGTACCTTCCTTAATACGTTTCTTTCTTCCAAGGGTTCCGATTTTATCCCAGAAACTCTCCTCTTTTTCACCGCTCTTAATGGTAGTCGGAGTTCGCGGAGATTTTGGGCGAGGTATCGTCGACATATTTTTCTGATCTAAATTTACGTCACCGTATTATAATTACTTTTTTGTTTATATCCCACAACCTCTCACGGAATATGCAACAAATGCTTCGAGTAAATTTTACTCTGACTGTCAAGCAGCAGTGTCCAAGCAAAAATGAGACGACAATAGAAATCATTTGATTGAATTCACCACACTACATTCACAATTTTATATTTCCAAGACCCTGCTTACATTGCTTTGCCCAGTCAATTTATTGTATCTTCTTAAGAAATAGTATGCGTGTGTTCAAACGCAGCTGCCCGCTCATTGAGTGTTCAGTTACGAGTTTTTGTGTACGAAAAATAAATTGAGTCCGAATCAAAACAACTGAATATTAATTGTAAAACTTAAATGGCTCGTATAATCGCACATGTTGATGTGGTAACGATAGCGTAACATGCCCTTAGATTCTGTGGGCTTAAAATGTTTTTCGTTTGTAGTAAAAGAATGCAGACACCATATCTTCTTGATTTTTTTTTTGTTAAGAAATAAGAAAATGTTAATTTAGTATGGTGTCCTAAGACTGCTACAATATAACCTACTTAAAGTTGAACAATGTAAGCTATTGGTTCAATATTCTTCAGATTGGGCAGTTATATGACTTACGTAAAAAGGGTGTCTATTAGGTAACAAAAGTATTATTAATAAATTTTACTTGTCACTAAAACGCATGAAAAGTATGACTAGAATTAGAGTTCCGCTGCTAATAGTCACGCTTTTCCAGAGTGAAACATGAATCCAAATGTAACATCTGCAACAAGCGTTTTATTGGGCCTGTCAGTTTATCGAATGTGAAGGATCTTCGAGTATCGCTGTCGAGGTGATGTGAAGAAATTCGAAAACTCTTCTCCTCTCTATGCTTTACTTTAAGTTTTAAATTAAAGATGAAAACGCTGCCACTCTAAGCAGTTACTTGTCTATGCTCGATAACTTACACCGAGTAAGCATATGATTCTAGCATTCTAGCATCTTATTATAAGAAGTTATATAAATTTCTAATAGGCAGTCTTATACCTTAGCAATAGAGCCATATTTATGTACGAATACTTACCTACGGTTCGCGTAAAATTTTCGATGCGATTGCGAACGGTAAATTAGATTGTATATCGTTATATTCATGCGGATTCAACTGGCAAGCAGGATAATTTATAAGCCGTGTCAGGATATTATAGAAAATGAAAGCCTGGTTAATCAGACGTATATGGGATTCAGCACAACCCTTTCATTCATTCAAACCGAATCATGACAAATAAAACATCTAAATAAGTATGTAAAAAGTTGTTATATTTACATTTAATTAAAAACAAAAAAAAATATATTTAATTAAATTAAATCACAAGTCATCTTTTGTATGTATTTAAATTTGAAAATGTTTAATTTGCGGATAATTACGCTGTTATTACATATTGGAGAAAAACGAAAAATACGACCAACAACAAAATAGTGAATTCATTAAAGCTCAATGTCTGTTTGATTATATCTATCGCAAGGTATAGACAAAAAAAAAACGAGAGAACTTTGTTGAAGGAAACAAGATAAAATGTTAACAAATCATCAATACCTTATATAAAATCGACAGTAGTTCGCATACTTGTGTTCGTCACTTGGATCTTTAAAGCGGAAGGAAATGCGTAGAAAATAGGTTTATCCAGGTGGATAGTCAAGCCTGAATTGACCAGCATCATTTAAGAAGTCGTTTTCATATATGTGGGGAGTTATATGTTACACCTAATCAATCCATGAATACAATCAATACAAACTGAATTAATTGACAATCTTATTAGCATGTGCATTGCAAATAAGTGATATACAAGTTTCTTTGTTTCTATATTATAATCACCCGGGAAGGTGACTTGTCTTTAATTAAGTATTCTGTGTAGTCTTATGTCAAATGAGAGAAATCAATCACATGAAAATTTTTTGCAATGAAAAACCTAGTGGAATGTACATGCATATGTAGATGATCTCTTTTTGTTGTTAAGAAGCAGCGTCACAATTTAAAATTCGAAATACATGATATTAGTAAAAAAAATAATACTTGGGTTTCGAAACAAGGATAGTCTACCTAATTTATAGGACATTTCAAAATAATGCTGAAAAGCTAAGCAGTACGAGACAAGGACCTTTAGATGCGCTTATAATTATATGTAAGAGAATAACTGGAAGACTAATGCTTTATAAAGAAGAAGATAGCAATTTATAAACAACCCAAAAAAATAGGAACACAAGGGATTTAACATCCAAACAATTTATAGGTGTATAATGTCATTGCGAATATTTTAGAGAATGTTGACACCTTATATCTTAAGCTATAGTTGTCAATTTAAAACAGAAAGAAAAAAAAAAACAAAGCAATAGAACTTTAAAAGTAAACTCCATAAAATACTTCAATACACATATTTTTCGCAAGTAAAGGCGTTTATCATATATTATCAATGCAATGCTGGCATTTGAGTGAATACAGTATAAACAAGATAAGTCCTTTAATAAAAGAATTTAGTCTTAAAGCCTACAGTTGAATAAATTACATAATAAAATGGGTTAAGTCATAAGTTACATTAATAGTTTGAGGTATGAAGCTATACCAAAAATAAAGACCCAAATCAAACTGCACAAGTCAAGAGATGTGCAAGAGCAAGAATGTACTTTGTTAAAGAGAACAACTTAGTATCCTTAGTGATATATTCATCATTGTTCGTATATTAAAAATATAGAGTTCTTTGTCTTTGTATTTTACATACTCTTCTTCATCAAATCATCAATGTTACTTGGTGTATTGTTGTGGCACTTAGTAACAAACGGTAGATACAAATCGACAATCTATGTCACTCTACTCGCAATAAACTGTACACATACTGTTTTTACTCATTCAAAACTTATCCTTATAGCTCCAGTTTCATCTATGTAAAACAGACAACTAGAGAAAAATGGACATGTCTCCATAGAGGGTGCATTCAACAAACCTTACTACGAGACTGAAGAGCAATGCCATTCCTGTGGAAAACAACCTACAAGCCCTGCCACTGCGAGTTCGCATTTTGCGTTTAATCCAATAAACGCGTTAAATAAACACGGCCTTCTAGAGAAATGAGGTTATTGCGTACAATGCAAAAAGAAAAATAAATATAAATCCATCATTTGATTTTTTTTGTTTTTGTGTTGGTTGTAAAATAAATACTAAGGTTAGATTTTTGTTTGTTGTTGTTTTAGTTGTAAAATGTTTCATCGCCGTATGAACTCAATTAAATCACGAAATGCTGCAACTATTCCTTGTACTATGACTTTGTGTAGGCGTCTTACATCGATTCTTACTTTTCGAATGCGTCAGTGTGTTAAAGCACTGATTCGTTGTCAACGCATATGATTTTAATGTCGACTTAACGGAGGGGGGCAGAGGCAACGCCTCTATAGCGTACACACTTGTCCGGCGCACAATTGTCCGACAGCAAAGTTCTTGAAGTGATAGTACTACGAGAAGACGTGATGATTATACATGTGACCTTTCCACTACTTTGCTTACCTTTATTGCTTCGCCATATTCGCTCCATACCGTTTCTGTGAAGAGCCATTCTTGCAAGTTCGCAAAATGATTCCCTTATGTTAAAATCACAAAGTGGAGAAATTTCAAAACAAGACATATTGTTGCGCGAAGCATACAATTCGGCCTGCTTAGCTGCTACCTGTCGCTTAAAAGCTAAATGTAATCGATTGCCAACTAGTACTTTTGGTATTCCTGGAGCATGCTAAGAAATATGGAGTTTATGAAAGAACTGAAAAGTGGCAGCAAATGATATCGGTACCTCTTCAACTTCTTTTAACCATCTATCGATGCCATCGAAGCTCCATTTATTTGTAATGTCGTAGACTAGGATTATCCCTTGCGCGCCTCTCGAATACGATCTGATGATTGTGCAAAATCGTCCTTGGCCGGATGTATCCCACAGCTGTAGTTTGACGCGCTTTCCTTCAAGTAAGATTGTTGTTGTCTTATACGCTGTTAAACGAATATTTTACATTTCTCTTTCAAATATTGTTTTGCTTTTATTTTACCGTTTCCGCTACAAAATGGGCTTTCCGATGACGCATCTTCAAGTCCTGATAGAATTTCGTGTTTACCAACATCACTGTCACCTACCAGCAAAACTTTCAGCAGATAATCGTAATCTTTAGCCATTTCGCTGTACGATTCCGATGATTTCCTGAAAATCGAAAAAAATTATCAAATGCAACGAAATCGAAATAGTTTTTTTTTTATTTTTTGTTTTTATTTCTCGGCAAAGAAGTTTAAGCTTTCTCAGACGAAGCTCAGAATAGCGCTTAAAGCTTGACACATATTTTTTTCAAGAAACCTTAAAAATTCTTATAAGTTGGATCAAGAATTGAGTTATTAAAATACTAAACTAGCTGTGATTTTAATTAAAAAGGTAGGTTGTCGATTGTAGAGCCATTCGATTTAATGTATTTGAAACAGCAAAAGTCAGAGAATTATCCAATTTTCACAGAAAATTTTGTACGAACTATAATATTCCCCGATGCGCACGAAGTTTCATTTTAAATAGTGACAGATATGTGGTAAAAGAATAATTTGCAATAAGTACAAATTAAACCTTTAAACTGTACAATCGAATTAAATAAGACGTTCCAACATTCACCATTATTTGCATACAACTAAAGTGGTTTATGTTAATTTAAATTTCATAATGGTATCTTAAAATGCTCCTTATTATTTTACTAGGTATATTAGTATGAAATGTGTAAAAACATTTTATTCAAAGTATTGGCCATTGTTTTCTACACATTTTGACCACCTTTCTGGCAATTTGTGAATACCACGCCAATAAAATCAAGGTGCTGCTCAGCCAATGCGTGTCCCATCAATGAAAACAAATTGAAGTAGGAAGGAGGCAAGTCTTGTGAATACGGCGGGTGGGGTAGCTGCTCCCAGCCAAGTGTTTTAATTGTATCCTGAACGGGTTTTGCTTTGTGTGCAGGTGCATTGTCATGGAACAAAATTACCTTGCCGTGTCATCTGACCCATTCTGGTCGTTTCTCGATCAATGCATGGTTCAAATTGATCATTTGTTGTCAGTAGCCGTCAGTATTAACGGTTTCGCCAGGTTTCAGGAGCTCGTCGTACAGCACACCTTTCTGGTCTCATCAAACACACAGCATTGTTTTTTTGCCGAATCGATCTGGTTTTGCAGTCGATGTTGATGGTTGTCCCAGATTAACCCATGATTTTTTCCGTTTAGGATTCTTAAAATAAATTCATTTTTCATCGCCAGTAACAATCCGATTTTCTTTCGTGTCTTTGTAGCTAAATTTCACAAGTGTTTTTTCGGTTTTCCATCTGCCTTTCATTCAATTTATGTGGCACCCATTTTAAACACTTTTGGATCTTTCTTTTACACGGTCAGAAATTGTTTGTTGTGCAATATTTAACATTGCTGCCATTTACTTTTGACTCAAAGTGTACTCTCCATCCAATATCGTTTGCAATTCGGCGTCTTCAAACTTTTTTGGGTGGTCTTCCACGTTCTTCATTTCTCACATCAAAATCATTGTTTCTGAACCGTTGAAACCATCTTTTGCATGTTGCTTCTGATAGAGCATGATCACCATATGCCTCGACAAGCATTCGATGCGACTCTGCAGCACTTTTCTTCAAATGAAAACAAACAAATTAACGCTTTCCGCAAATCATCACTTTCTGGTACAAAATTCGACATTTTTAACACGATGAAAAAATATGATGTTGTCTGTTCACTGACTTGATGTTTACCAAATATTTTTCACAGATGTCATAGCAAAAAAAAAAAAAAAAAAGGGGGCTCGTTCACAACAAATTTTCCCTATCGAGACATTTGTATCTTGACGGTATACGTTTTCTGCCCTTGATCGCACCTCAGGAGTATATACAAATCTAGAGAAAAAAAGATAAATGAAAGTTCAACTTGTTTTTAACAAGTTGTCATTTAAAGTCTAACATTCAAGAAATTCCACAAAACACGAAGGGACGTGCGGTGCCGGATGCGAAAGAGAAAGCAAGCAAGTAATGATCCAAAATAAAAATTCTGATCGTGTCACAAAGTGGGTCATTAAGGATGACTATCACCTAAAGCAGCAATATAAATCACCGAAAATAAGAAAGTCTTTGTTCAGTGTTCCGGCATGCTGCAATCAATTTATTTGAATTTATTTAACACCACTTGAATTGTGAGCAATGAAGAAGAGGACTGAAACACGTGTTTAATTTTATTCGCAATTTTTTGCGATTTGAAAGGATACATTCCATTTGTGGTTGTTCTTTTTTTTAAATGCAAATTCAAACTGAAGCCCAGTTAGAACAAATCATTTTAGCTTAAGAAAATTCATAAAAAAGTGTATAAGTATAAGATTTAGGCCATTTGCGATGCGACTGTGATGATATATTGCGTAACTTTTCATAACAAGCTATTGATAGATAATGTTTATCGACGGTTGAATTAAGAGTTCAAAAAACACGGTGATCATATACAACAAGAGTATTTAATATACTTAATATGTCTTTCAATGCTACAAAATCATTTTTTTAAATGCTGCTGCGCATTCATTTCGCTGATGACACGTTCAGTGCTCGTGTTAGAATTGTTTATGTATCAAAGAGATCTTCCAATACACGATTTGTGGAAAAAACATCAAGGTACAAGAATTAAAGTCAGGACTTTGTCCACTTAATCACTTAATCCACAATAATTTACTTTTTATATTCTTACGTATAATAAACAGTCTTAAATTGGCGGGCAGCATAAGTGGAAATGCAGTCAGATGTAAACACGTTGAAAAAACCTGCAATTGCAATTCTGCCATAATTTTCCGAACGACCTTCACGGAACCGTCAAGCACAGGCATCGTAGTTCACATTTTCCTTTGCTTAGTTTAACGCACAAATCAACTGTGGCAGCTGGAACTAGAAGCTGAAAGATGCACTCTTTGTTTAAGTGACCTGAATACGATTCATATTGAAACTTTCTTTTTAAGTGATCACAACTCTGGATACAAATAAATGCATTTTTTAAATAAAACTAGGCATTTAGCAGTTCCCTGCGTTAAAGTGTGTATACACCTAAGAGGGGACCCCACGCACAGAATCGTTTTCTGACAAGACAAAAGCACCTATCGACGTTGACAAACACAATCAACACATTACCTACACTGAACAACTGCGAAATTCCTATGTTCCGAACAAAACATTACACCGGATTTGGTTAAGTTCGGTTCGGTAGCTTTGTCAGGAAAATTCGCAAAAAAATATACTAGCAAATAATTTGTTATTGGCTTCTCCTTATTAGGTTCAGATTCCGAATGAATTCAAAAACGACACATTTCGATAAAGTGGGATAATTGGAAGCATTTCTCTCTTCTGACATGTATTCTTTCGGGAAAGCTCATCGTCGCTAACCTCTATGAAATGCACACGAAAGTGTTAAGACACTTCTACGATTATCTTAATCTAATCGACCTGTTATTCGAAAATACGAATGAACTCAATCTCATTAGCACAACCAAGTGATAGACGATTTCTATGTTTACTCTTTCGTTTGTGCACACGCTGTTTCACTGGATCCGATGCGATTGTTATTAACATTTACTTAAGAAGACGTACAAACAAAATGATGTATCTTACTACCAATACTATGCCAGTTAGTTAACAAAGCACCTGTGATAATAATTTAATGTAAAATGCAGAACTTTTCTGCCAATTGTCACTCACCTTTGATGAAAGGAAAATGCAACTTAGATCAGATTTTCCTCTGTATTATGTAAATTTAAATATTTTGGTCGGCAGATATGCAAAAATGTTAATGTAAGAATTTAAGACAAATTCATGCGGTTTATCACTTTAAATAATGTAGAATTCATGAATATTTCTATTTCACATTTTTAGGGCGTAAAACTTTAGTGTCACTAGAAATGTGGTTATACCGGATCTGAATTTGTGAATAATTGTTAAAGAGATACTGATATAACAAATGTTTTTTGTTCTGAGACACTAAGGACAATTTTTTGGATTAATATAGAAAATATTTGGGTGAAATTTGGCCGAAAGCTGACTTCATGTATATTTCCGCAACTCAAAATAATCCTCACTTTAATGTCAAATAAATACTGAGCGAAGTTGGTGATAGTTCGAAATATGATAATTCGCATATGGCAGTGAGTTCAGAAATTCGTCCAACATTAACAAGAAATCGTGGGAAAATATATTCAGTTTAAAGTTTGTGAAACACATAAGATACTAATTCAAAATGTTTTCTTATTTTTGCTATCAATTTATTGTAATAATATTAACTTTGAATTGCAAATAACTAAAACAATAAACAATACAGATAAAAATCAGCATACTTTAACAAAGCCAAAAAATAGTGCAGAAGTGTTTCTTTTGCGCAGAAACTCAACTGATATTATTTCTCTCCCGGATAATATATATATATATATATATATATATATATTATATAATGCACAGACTGTATGTACTTAGTAAGGTTAGTGTAAACTTTTCATTTGCATTTTTCTACGTTTACATTTTAAAACTGTTCCTGCCAATTTTGACGAACTTTGGATCAGATTTGTGGTAAATCGAAAAGTTAATGTTATCCGAAAACTTGTATACTAGCGAAAACTGAGCTTTAATAAAAAATAAATAACTATTAGTCCAGCCAATATGAAATTTAAGACCAATTTGTGTGCCAATTTAAGTGCAATCGCATCTTAATATAATGAAGCAAATTTTCACATGGCTTCACATCAGTAGAACAAAATGGAAACTGAAATACCTGCACATGAAATAGACATGTTCAACGGTACCTGAATTATCAGTTGCTCAATTTTTACTTAGAATCAGTTTTCATAGCGTTTTAAGTTTTTTATGTTAATAGGAGGATTTATGAAAAAACACAATTAATCATACACCAAATTGCATACAAATATTTTATAACATATGTTGAATTTTTTGAAATAAATATTTTACAATTTAATAAACTTTTTATATAACAAGGGTGCTCAGCATTTTTCAAATATGATAATAATAAACTTTTAAAAGTATTCCATTTTTATTGTATTAATTATTGATGTGAACACACCCCGGACATAATAGCCATGGAATTTATGTGAAACCTCTGCGCGGAACTAAATGAGAACACGAACATTAATTGCTGCTGCTGTAAAAAGAGACGGCCAACGGAAAATGGCTGCTTGTCACTTCTGCAGCTCTTTTGTCTGACGAGTTTTTCATTAAATTTTTTCTGTTATTGAAAACGAGTTCTTTTGAAGTACTTCTTTTTGTTATTTTCTTTAAAAAATCAATAAACTTTTGAAACAAAATAGTGCGGTTCGGCACAAACCGTAGTAATCCGCCTTTAAATTTCGGATACTTGAAATCCACCATTATTGCGTATCTCGTTCGTTGTTCATCAAACATTTGCTTCGATACTTTTCAATTGCCTACCCACCTAAAACCTAAGAAAATACACATCTAAAAATATATATAGGCATATATAATTTCTGAGAAAATAATAAACGTAATCGTAATCAAAAGAAAATAAAGTAATATCTGCTTTAAAATAGTTCACAAAATAGATTTCTTTTTTCATCAAACAAAATATTGAATAAAAAAATATTGTTCGCACGCTAAAACACTTTAAAAAGAACTTAAACACTATACTTGTCTCTCTCATTACTATCGAATTTATCTGGACGGACTTTTCTTCTGTGATTCGTTTGCGATTTATGTAGAAAGAAACAAAAAAATATAGCTTTTCGAAAAAGTGGCACACGCAGAAAACAAAAAGAAAACGGGAGTTTATCACATTCATCGTTTTTTAAATTAATTTTGATCAAAATTAGCTTCAAAAAGAACTCAAATTAAAAATGGAGAAGTTGCGCCAGATGAAGGACAGCAGGAGCTCAGAGATCATCATCGGAGGAAAATACAGAGTAATTCGAAAAATTGGTGAGTAATTTTTTTTTCATTCGTTTTTGGTGTATTTCTTCCTCAATCTTAATCCTCCCCAATCCTCGTGCATCATTCCTTCAGAAACGTAATTAACAGACAAGATTTTATGTGTGTACATGTTGGAAGGAACACATTTCGCTCAATGTATTTCTTGTTTTTTTTTTTATTTGAGAAGAAAAGATTTCTCCACATTGCCTGCCCGTCGTCATCGTAGTGCTATGTGTGTTGTGAAATCGTAAATTGAAATTTCCAGCTGGGAGTGATACGGTCATATTTTGTGTGTGGGATTGTGTTTTTTGTTTATTTTTTTCTCTTCTACGTGCTAGGGCCAAACTGGCTCCTCAAGCTGTTAACCTGTGCAGTGCTTAAAAAAGCAAGAGCTTCCGCGGCCATTTTTTTCTCCAGTGCGCCCCGAACGTGCTGCTACATGTCTATATTTTAATGCCTTTGAATGAGTTGCACTCGCAGCAGGTTGCAGTTCCTGGTGCTGTCAACTGTTTCAATCGGTGCTGTTTGTTCTTTTATAATTGAATTAGGCCGAAACGTTTATCCAAGGCTATTGAGTGTTGATTGTGAAACAGAGCTGCAGACAAACCGATAACTTTGACACTATTTAACGCTAACAATCGGGCCACATGAGTGATATCTTTTTTTCTTTGGTTTGAACATCATGATGAGATAGATGTGTGAATCATAATGGTCAGGTCTCATATAAGAGATTTTCGAAGCAGGCAAAAGGGAAAAGCTACTTTTCAAGGCTCTCGATGCTTGACGTGCGTGCGTTCAGGCACCTAAATTGGATTTTTGATTTGATTTGCATGCACTTCATGTTTCGGGCTTCGTTCTGTTGTTGTTGAAGTATCCCAAGTGGGTTCTCGCCTTTTGTTGGTTTGTTGGGCGCTTGTCTAATTAATTTTCATGCAGGTGCCTTCCATTATGTGACATACTTTTAAGCTACTTGAAACTAGATATTCTTGAGTTATGGGTTAACTTTTAAGCAGTTTGCCCTTTGATTACCTGTAACGTAACTAATTCGTTGTACTCACAAATTGTTGAACACACTACGCCGTCTTCCGTAGATAATTGATTTTTTTTCGTGGATAATTGATTTTATTCGTGGGCGTTTGAAACTCACTTGGAAGCATATAATTTATAAGAACTGTATATTTGGCTGGAACCTTGAATATGCACATATTTTTTTTAGCTTTTAGTGGAGGTCATGTGTTCTGTTTTTGTGAAGAAATGTTGGCTTAATGCCGTTTCGGCACGTTATTATCTCTTATGCCTTTTTGTTTTTCTTCCAAGTCGATTGAATATCTTTATTTACCGTGGCTATTCGGTTACATGAATCACCTGTTCAGGTCAGTTTCAAGTTTCTGAACTGGTTTTATGGCACTCCGTTAACAAGACACCCCTGACTTTGTCGTGTTTTTCTTCTGTGCATGAGGGAACTTTGTTTACTGTGGATGTATGCTAATGTTCCTGCATCTTAAACTGTTGCTTTTGGAGGATTTTTTTAAAAGAGGCTTCGAAGTATTAAATGGCTTGGAATGTGGAAAACTTTTTGTTTGTTTCTCATGAAGAGGGGAGGCCCTTCCCGAAGCAAACAAAGCGAATGTTAGCGAAAGCTTTACACTACAAATTTTCAAAAAAAAGTACAAATATCCTGGTAGTGATGCATCAGATAAAATTTGTCCATACAGATGGACATTTTGCAGTAAGAGCAGTAACAACAATCCTTCCTGACTGTTTAAATCGAAATAAATTTTAGGTTAGGTTAGGTTGTTGGTTGAAGAAGTTTTTGTTTATAGCTGGTATATGATTGGACTAAGTGATGTGTGTGTCGTTAGAATTAATTTTTCATGCAAAATCTGTCAATTCAATTCAAAAGATAAGGCTTCTAAATCTGTTGTTTTTCGTCAGGTGTGATTTTTGAAAAATTTTTAGTTTTATTTTTCTCTCTTTAAGAATGATGTGTTTTTCAGGACTTACAATCGAAACCCATCTAAGGATGACAAACTTTAGCTATATTTAGATACGTGACTACAGTCAGCATCAATCTTAGCAGTTTTCATGAATAATTGGCATCAATAGGCAGACAAGCATTTCCTCAAGTGTTATCAAGCGTGAAGTACAATTTGTTATCTCAGTCCGTAAGCCATATTTATTCCTAGTAACAGTATCAATATCGAGTTTTGTCATAAATATTTATCATAGTGGTAAGGGTTGCTCATTTGTATCACATCAAGCAAGGTGGATGAAGAAAGAAGAGCACGTTTGCAAACGTCCACAAAAGTGTGTCTATGTATATTTCGTACATATAAACGCACATTTTTGTCGCGTTTCTAGGCACCATTTGTAATGTTTCTATGCCTTGTTCCATTTTGTTTTCATTTTTCATCATGACTTTGATAGTCTGCTTGTGTAGAATTTGCTGCACGCCCCAGAAAGTTAATAAACTTAAGGGTTATAGTTATGTAATCGTCTGTTTGCTGCGTGTTAACGTTCGAAGGGTTCACCGTGATAGTTCAGTTCCCACGAGACTGCGAATGTTGTCAACAAATGGGTGGAGTCAAATAGAACTTAAGTAAAAAATACTTCTCGTTACACAGGTCTGTAAATAGAGTGTTAAAAGGAAGAAAAGCCTACAAACCTAGTAAAAAAATGTGCCACACTCTTTCATAATCTCCTTTTATTGAACAGAACAATGTTTATCTCTTCTGTACCTCTCTTTAACCACTTGATTTTTTTTCATTTTTCTTCCAGGTAGCGGCTCGTTTGGTGACATCTACCTTGGCATGAGCATACAATGCGGTGAAGAGGTAGCAATTAAAATAGAAAATTCCAACGCTCGGCATCCACAGTTACTATACGAATACAAACTGTATCGGGTGTTGAGCGGTGGTGTTGGCATACCACGAATTCGTTATTATGGTCACGAGAAGAGCTTCAATACATTAGTTATGGATTTATTGGGACCATCACTTGAAGATCTCTTTAACTTTTGCACACGTCATTTTACAATTAAAACCGTTCTGATGTTAGTCGATCAGATGATCGGTCGCCTGGAATTCATACATTTGAAATGTTTCATTCATCGTGATATTAAGCCTGATAACTTCCTAATGGGAATCGGACGACACTGTAACAAGTTGTTCTTAATTGATTTCGGTTTAGCCAAGAAATATCGTGATCCTCGAACTCGTGTACATATTCCCTATCGTGAGGATAAGAATCTAACTGGTACAGCGCGTTATGCATCTATAAACGCTCATCTTGGTATTGAGCAGTCAAGACGCGACGATATGGAATCCTTAGGTTATGTTATGATGTATTTTAATCGTGGTGTTCTTCCATGGCAAGGCATGAAGGCCACCAACAAAAAGCAAAAATATGAAAAAATCTCCGAGAAGAAAATGTCAACTCCGATAGAGGTCTTATGCAAGGGTTTCCCTGCTGAATTTTCAATGTATTTGAATTATTGTCGTAGTTTGAGATTTGAGGAACAGCCAGACTACATGTATTTGCGGCAGTTATTTAGGTAAGTATAAGTCGTACATTATATATGCAGTTTTAAGTTCTTAAGTAAAATTTGCCCAGGGCTACCAACCAGGCATCTTTTACCTTTCATTTAATGACATAGGGATTTTACGTTTTTGACATTATCAGGAACAACATTGTATCATAATTCTGGTATTAAGTTTTTATTGCTTTGTTTCATTGCAATTCAGCTGCAATTAGACGCGTAAGATGAACTTTCTTTGAGCTCGCTTTCAGCTCTAAAATTCTTGTGTTATATATTTCTTTGCAAGAGAATTGCATTTGCAGTCATCTTGAGCCTGGTGAACGTACGCCAAACGTGTTAAATAAGTTATAACCTTTGTTGAAAACAGATTATTCTTTTTCTAAGTGTATATACTTATGCATATATTAGCTTTTGGTTATTCACACAAAAGGATTCGTTTTTTGCCGGTGGCTCAATAATTAACTTGTTAAGACGTTTTATCACTACTAAAATAATCTTCAGACAGGAGTAAACTAGTTTATAAGTGAGACAATTTAATCAATTTTGTCGTCTTTTTCACTTTATTTAGATGTTATTCTTAAGTAACTCAAACGACTCATTTCATTGTCAGCACCACGAGCACAAAAAAACAAGTTGTGCGGCTTTTCACGGAAGTGGTGAAACTCTGAGACGATTTATAAACAACTTTATTCCCTTGCCTTCTCTGTTAAATTTAAACTCAGACCTTTGAATGACTGTCGACCCACTTACCACTGTGACACATCGACCAACAACTTACTTTTCTTTTCTTTTGTACTAACTTTGCAACCGCGACGACCGCCCGCATGCAGAAACGTATCGGTTCATAAAGTAACAAAGCTAAATGCGTGGGAATGCTGTTTATGTTAAATTCCGCTGGTAAGAATCGCTTTGCTAGTGTTGAAGATTAAGAATCATCAGATAGTTTACGGTTGACCACTTAAACTTGGTCAACTAAAAGAGTAATGTGGTTTTTAATTGATTATGTTGCAGTCGGAATGATAACTTCAAATGAAACGTTTACTTGTTTTGTATATTCCCGTAGAACAAGAAATTTAACGACACGTTTTATTGGATCTGTTAGTAATTTTCTTTCAGTTCCTTTTATTTAATTTTATTAGCCGTTCTCCTTTCTCTTAGGCCATGGGTTAAAATCTTCATTAATTAACGCGACATGTAACATATGAGTCAAAGGTTCAAAAAAGATGGTTTGTAAAATACAAAAGACTTCTCACCCAAGTCTCATGAATTTTCTGGCTGATTAAAGATGTGTATTCGTGTTATTTTATTTGACGGCTTCATATTTGATTTAAGGAATTTGCGGTGTTTTGACATACGAGCATATACAATTTTGAACTTTTCCGACACAACAATCCGAACATAAACACTGATCTTATAAAAATTAAGCTTGCCAATAAAAGCCTTATTTTCTTCTCAAACTTTTTACATTTCCTATTTAGTGTTCTTTGTTAATAAAATTTTAAAACGTTGCAACCGTTTTTCTTTTCTTTTTATAGAATTTTGTTCCGCACCCTTAATCATCAATACGATTACATTTATGATTGGACAATGCTAAAGCAGAAGACCCACCAGGGTCCAGCGAATGCAGCTATTACCCAAGGGACGGCAGAGCCTCGCAATGAACGGGATAAAGAGAAAGAGAAACAGAGCGGAAAAACAATGCTTTCTGATTAAAAAAAAATTAGATTAAAAAAGAAACAAAACAATTTATTTCTTTAAACGTTATACAATTGATAAATATGACAAACAAACAAAACAAACTGAAATAGTTATTTTAACTAAATGAAAGGAAATCAAATAATATACAAAGTAACATATTCTTGGGCAGTGTCAACAAGAGAAACGAAGAATGAGAAGAAGCAAAAAATAGAGAAAATTAAGAAAACAAACCACAATCAACCACACAGAAACGACAAAAGCAAAATGCAAAATTAATTTGCACAAAAGAGGGTTCTACGACACTTTCTTGTTCTCCTGTTTTTTGTCTTATTTTTTTTGCTCTTATAAAAAACACGTTCGCTTTCTCTCTGCAGCCGTCTCTCCCTCTCTTTCTTTTGGGGACCGTAACCAATTACCAGTTGATGAAGCAAATTCCTATACACTCTCAAACATACACTCACACTTTCACTTGAAAAAATGAAGGATTTATAATATGTTGAACATTGTAAATTAATTTGTTTTCACGAAATCCTTAGATTTTATTTAAAGATTTTCGCTGAAAAGTAAAACAATTGAAAAAAAAAAATTAATTGGAGTAAAGCAAATAAAAACGAACAACTGAACTAAAAAAAGAGTTACCAATGACCTTTGCAATTCAATTTTCCTTTGTATGAAGTGTTCTGCGGAGCGTGTTGGGGGCAGCAAGTCTACTCTGTTCGAAACTAACTTGGTTTATATATTATTTTACAATTTCATTTGCTATACATAGCAAGCAAGTATATAATTTTTTTAAATCCGCGCTCATATATGCATATAACTTTAATTTTGATTTTACGAGAAAAAAAGAAAAAGTAGGTTTCATTAATATTTTGTTATAAACTCCCCTCTATACTCTATACCTACTAAAACAAAACGAAGCCTTTGTTCATTACATTTAGTTTACATATAGGTCCTAAATAAATGATATGTCATTGATGCAAAAACAATAAACAATTTTGTATGTAAGAAAGCATAATCATTGCGTAGATTAATATATATATATATAAATTAAATAAAACAACAACAAAATGATTAAGAAAAAGAAAAAAATAAAACAAGAAAAAAAAAGGCTACAACATAAGAAAAACAAATTTGAAACGATTTTTAAATGCATACATTACTTATTAACCTGTAATTAATTATTGGTTATATGATAAGTGAATAAAGTATATTAAAACAAAACATAAATAAAAAAGTGAAAACCGAAAAACCTAATCACAGATAATTTTCTTTGCTTTAAATGGATGCATGTATTTTCCCCGTGTGGCGTATTTGACAGAGATTTCCATAGTTCGAATAAATTTCAATCTAAAAACAAGTTTCATTGTTTTTTATGATATGAGTTTTTGAAATATTCAAGAATAAATAGTTTTTTTTGTCGAATCTGGGAATTTCGTGGCGGTATCTCGAGCCAGTGACCGCCGTGGCATAGTGGGTAGAGTGCGACACTCACACGCTGAAGGTCCAGTGTCGATTCCCGGTTGAACACCTCAAATTTTTCACGGCACCACCTCTTTCGAGCTGCAGACAACCACAAAGAGTATAAACTGTCGAAGAAAAAGCTTATCAAAACTTCGCCGTTCGGAGTCGGCAAAAATCTGTAGGTCACTTCTACTCATGAGAGAACAGTAGCCCGCACAATACGTATAGTTGATGAGCAAGATAGGCCCTGGTCCCCCTGTGGACTGTCACGCCAACAATTATTATTTCGAGTCAGCGTATCCCCGTCGATAGGTATATTAAATTCACTTCGTCTCATGTTATTGCTTATTGTAAGGTATTTTGCAGTTGGAGATACAAATTAAAATTGGGTGATGCTGAAGTTCATGAAGGGGATGCTTACAGATTGGAATTTTATTTTATTGCAATTAGTATTTCTTGAACTTAGAACGCTTTAGCCTAGAAATCCTCGTTGCATTCGGCCGTTTAACTTGGTTAAACTATACTATTTATTTGTTAGATAAAATTGAACTGAGACCAGAACATGTAACGTAATCTTTTCTTCGTATGGCAACTTTCAAGGTAAATTTAAAAAAAAATTGTTCAACTTGATGCCAAGACATCCTGTAATACGTAGCCAAATTCAGGGATAGCTACAACATTGAGCTGGTGTAATACACAAAAATGTTAAGTTGGACAAGTTTGTAATAAAACTTCCTGCAAGTAACTGGTGTTCGTCGTACGGGCGGCATAATTTAAAATTGGTGCTTAAACGACTAATGACATGCGAAAATTAGATCCCTGTTGGTAGGAAACAACAATATTTAAACAGATAACGCATAAATAAATGCGTCATCACTTGCAATTAATTGCCAAACCCTTTAATAATCACGTTTTCTTAATGTCATATGAAAATAATCGCAATGGCGCCTATTTCCTGTAAGTCAAATGTACTTCGTCACAAACGGATATGTACGTACGTCCTGTAAGTGAAGTATGAAATTCGAAAAAAAACCTATCCATCTCTTACGTCATACGCCTAAACAAAATGACCACTTCGACTTGTGATCAAGGTTTTCATGCATGCAAAAATAACTCGTTTAAGTCTATAGCCAATCGGATTGGGTGAAACGAGAGCACAGATATGTATCAAATACTTGATTAACTTAAGTGTTTCGACATCGGTTGACCTACTGAACAGGTGCCTAGTCGGTACAAAACCACAAAAACCCTTGTGTATGTTCCATTGCAGGCTTAGTGAAACAGCTAATACAACTTGAGAATGGAACACAATTGTCAGGTGACAGCTGTACTGTCATTAAGTTTTAGTTGATAACAATGACAGTTTGATGTATTTTTCTGCAGTCTGTTTATGAATTCATGTCATTCCGGTATTGTGTTAACAATAAAATAATTCACCAAGAATAATGTTCACTTTTGAGAAAATAAATGCTTT
The DNA here is from genome assembly GCA_955652365.1 of Eristalinus aeneus. Lineage (NCBI taxonomy): Eukaryota > Metazoa > Arthropoda > Insecta > Diptera > Syrphidae > Eristalinus > Eristalinus aeneus. The sequence goes on from OY019132.1 coordinate 79,705,565, forward strand.
TCGCCGGTTGAACAATGTGGGGAGACTTTCTGCAAGGTACTTTACACGTTTACATCAAACCGATGCGAAGTTTCTGTTTAAAGATGATGCAACCACGTATATTAACGAACTACAAGCGGCAGAGAAAAACTTAATCATACGACAACATCCAAACAACATACCACAGATTCGAAAAATTCTTTCTGCTCTACAAAGTCAGAACCTAACGGCGCTTGAAATAAAAAAGTTGCAGAGCTCACTACAAGAGCAACTAGTAAAGTTACCTAACATAACACATCCAAGAATTTTGGAGTACGGCGAACAACCTAAAGAACTGAGCAGATATAACAAAGTGCCGGAATTTAAGTTTAAGGCCAAGGAGTTTTCTGAACTGGCATCAAAAGCGAATATGTTTCGTATGGATCATCTTGGAAATTTCACCGGGCACAAAAGCTACTACCTTATGGGCGCCTTGGCTGATATAGAGCATGCTTTAACACAGTATTTTTTGACGAAATTGAAGTCGGTTAATTTCCGACTAGTTTCAGTGCCCGATATTCTGCCGAAGGAGGTGATTGAGGGATGTGGTATGCAAACCACTGGTGATAGAACGCAAGTATATAACCTGTTTCTTTAATCAGATGTATTTAGATGAAGAGAACTATAATAAAATACGTGCATGCACGTTTTGATTTAACCTTATTCAGTAAAATGTTCTTAAAAGCAATATTTAACTGTCGCAATTTCTATGCAGGTTTACAAGTTAACAAACGGAAAGTGTCTCTCAGGTACTTCAGAAATGGCATTGGCAGGGTACTTCTCAAACAAAACCTTTGACGAATCCGATCTTCCTATCAAAGTGACAGCGGTGAGTAGATGTTTCCGAGCAGAGACCTCAGGTCTTCACGAGGAGAAGGGCATATACAGGTAAGACGCACACATTTTCATGATTATGTCTGACTTCATCTCTTCTATCAACAGAGTGCATCAGTTTACAAAAGTTGAAATGTTTTCTGTGTGCGCGGAAGACAAGTCTGAAGAAATGCTCGAATCCTTTAAAAACATCGAAATCAATCTGTTCGAAAAACTTGGCATTCATTTTAAAGTGCTGGATATGCCACCTACGGAATTGGGTGCTCCAGCATATCAGAAGTATGATATTGAGTCTTGGATGCCTGGGCGGCAAATGTGGGGAGAAATATCCAGTTGTAGTAATTGCACGGACTATCAAGCCAGAAGATTGAACATCCGATATCGTACCTCAGACAACGAAGTTAAATTCGCTCACACTGTTAATGGTACAGCTGGAGCGATGCCTCGTCTACTGATTACTTTGCTTGAGAGTAATCAACTTAGTGATGGGTCGGTTGTGATTCCTAGCGAGTTGAAAAAGTATATGAAAAATACAGATGTAATCAGCAAGGACAAACGGCTCCCAGAGCTCAAGCTAGTGAAACATATAAAATCCCCAAATATAACAAAAAATGACAAATAAGTTGGTTGTTTTAATTTCGCTCGTACGAATGGATTTTGTTCATGGACACGCATGAGTTGAAAACAGTTTTAAGGGCTTAAGGTATAATATGAGGAGTCTTATGGTGAGTGGAATTTTAATGTGTACGAGAAACGAACACCTGTGTTTGGAAACAGCAATGATAACTTCTAACTTTTAGTCTTTGAAGAAAAACAAAAAGTGTTTGTCGACAGTCAACAAATTACAATTATTGTTATTCGCATATTCCATTTGCCCCGACAGCCAGTTGTTGTAAGTATAATTCTTTAGTACGCACTAAAATTCGTGTCCGCAATCTTACCGACCCTCTCCACGAATATAATACAACTCCTAAATTAAACAAAAATAATATCTTTCTCATTTCAACTTTACTAAGTTTTTCTTTTTCGAATTTGACCCCATCTGGGATTAAGCATTCAACCGTGGTGGCTATCGTGGCGTATTGGGTAAAGTACGATACTTATGCACCGGAGGTCCTAGTTTCGGTACCAGTCCTGAATACCTCACATTGAAACATCACAACTTCTTTCGAGCTGCTGACAGCATTCAAAGAGTTTTAACCGTTAATAAAAAAGAGCTTCTCAAATTTTGCCGTTTGCAGTCGCCAAGGGGGTGGGTACCTCGTTGTCGTGACGTTAGTACAATAGACTAGTATTTGATTCTGGGCGCTCCAGTGCAGTATGTTCAAACCTTGGTTGTGAAAGATCAATAGCACGCACAACATTAGTAGCTACTGAAGAATTTAGGTCCAGTCGCCTTGTAAAAATATCTGCTGCGCAATTTTTTACGATCAGCATCCTTTTCAAGCAGTTTTTTCAAAGTTAGTTGTGGCTTAAAATCTGCCAAGTAATACTGAGCTCATTAGTAGCTTGTATTGACTGCCTTAAACTGGAGTTTCTTTTACTATGTAAGACAAAGCTCAACACTTATCATGTCTTGTTTGAATCAGAGATTGTCTCTACCCTTGAATCATGATTTTTAATCCAATACATTTCATTATGTAATGCCAAGTTACACAATTACCGAAAAGGGTTTCGACTTGTACCATCTTCACCAAGAGGTGATAGGGTGACAATGAGCTTATAAATAGTCTGGCGCCAAAAGCCAATTCATTCTATATCTGCCTTACGCCCACTCTCAGCCGCAACATTCTATGAACGTTCAATCAACGAAGCAATTATCATTTCACTGCTCATCCGTTTCAGCCAATTAGCTTTATTTCCATATGAGTATCGTTGTGAAAAAAAAATATGGTAAGGTATACATTTAATCAATTTAAACCAAACAATTTGTTGCGGTGTGTCAAAGTAGAAGATTAGTAGACTCAGTTATTGCTCCTCAAAGTTTCTGTTCGCTCCCTAAATGGAATTAAGTATTGGGTGCGTGGGTAACATCATTTTTCAATGGCCTTTTTCGTTCATGACCTTGGCGGCTTTATTAGTTTGCTTGCCGGAGGAGGGATTTTACAGAAGCCAGCCGCATCGAAGACCGGAAGTAATTCACGAACACGCCCAGGAATGCTTCCATCTAACATTCTATTTGCGAACAAAAAGAGAAGGGGAGTAAAAAAAATGATGTATAACAAAAAAATGAAAACAAAACAAAAAAAACTAACCTTCGCTTGTATTCGATTTTTGCCCCTTTCATGGGTATGTTGGCTTCGGTCGGGAAGAAGGTGGCGTCATAGAAATTCAAACCGTTCTGTAGCAATATGTTGTATTCATCCATTGAGGCCAATGTGACACGGATGACTGCCGGTGGCACTTCCCTCTTGACGTGACGTTCTACTTTTTCGACACCCGTCTCTGGTTTGGGGATGACATTTCCTACGGACAAAAAACAAATGCACATGAACAAGGACCACACGGAGTGAAGGTCATGCACTTGCCATCGGCATCTTTCTCTGTTTGTGGGGACGACGAATGATGAACATGCAGCCTCACAACTTCGACAACGGAATCGAAGCGATACAGGGAGTGTCTTATGTCTTCGACCGGTAAATCTTCGGGAACATCCAAAACGTATAAGGTAAACGTTTTTCGTGGTCGACAGGGTATGGCTATCTAAGAAGTAATGAGAGAAGTTGTTCAAATATGGTTGGTTTTGTCTGGATCTTTGCAAAAATCTTTTTGAAAAGGTGCTAAGCAGAATTAGTTTCTAAGTGAGTGTATTTTTTAAATTCTTTTAGAGGCCTTTAAAATTCGCGTAAAACAGTGCCAAGAATATGGCAGTATACATGCCACAAAGAGAGCACAATGAGTTCAAGAGCTATTCAAGAGTTATGTGGATTTTCGAGTATTGGATAATGCGTTGAATTTTGAACCGTATTTTAAAGATTGCATTTTGTTAAAAAATGTGTTGTCACTTGCGAGCACAAGACGGAAAACAAGTGTAAGTATATTTGCACAGGATGTTTCACACACAAGTCTTAAGACGTGACCAAGTGAACGTTTTTAAATGTTTAGTATGACACACTATAAACAATCGATGGGGAAATATACTTACACTTCTGGAGTATGAACTCTAAGTGACATGGAAATATAAAAAAATATAAGTTTATAGCAATTCAAGAAGGGAAGAAGAATACAAAAAGTTAACAAACGTGTGCAAATGAGTGATAATTGCGTTTGATTACAGGGGCATGCACATGCATTTTTTTGAATTGGTGATTAATGCGGGGAACGTGGTTATATTTGTCACTAAGCTGCTGTCCGATAGTATGGGTTTAGAAATACAGTGGTTGTTAACCAAGAAAGAAACATTGATGGTATAATATCCTATTTTATTATGAGACATTGGCTGGGGAACATAGCACATTTCCCTACAACGAAGTTTATCATTCATGCTTATACTATTTGGAGTAAGCTATGGAATATTATTTTTGTTTAAGACTTTGTAGTTATTCTCGTTATAAGAGACAGTGAAGTGTGATAATTAAAAGCTAATCCATTGCCGATTATTTGCTATTTTTCATTCTCATTATTTTAGTTTGCATTGACCGCAAATGAAGAAGAAGATATTGTTTAAAATAAGATCCACTCCGCGATGTTGTGGATTAAAATTATGTGAAAAATAAATTATTGACCAGGTTTATGACCTCTCTCTCTAGTCCCATGAAAGCGAACTTTTCTTTAATAGGAACATACAAGACGTAAAAAGAAATTGTATTAATGAAAAAAATCATCAAGTTTAGCTCAGCTTTCTCGTACTTTGAAAAATTATTTTTGTAGGTATATTAAAAATTAAAGAGTTTAAAAGATATTGATATTAAAGTTCTTTTGACAACTCCGTTTTATATATTTTGGTAATACACAGATTTAAGTTTTATTACCGTTTAGTAATACTACCGCCAATGTCAACCTGGAGACAAGAAGAAGGAATCTGCGTTATTTAAATTTTTTTAAGATTTCAACACACGCGCATCGTATTAGCTATTGAAAATGTCCAGTATATAGTTCTTCTGTCAACATCTCTCCAGTATATTAAAGCATTCCCCTGCGTTTTGATAGGTGTCTTTAAAATTATTTGTTTTTGGCGTGTACAGAAAAAAAACGTTTTTTTTTTATGTGATAAGTTTTTGAGGGAAGTAGGCTCCAAACAAAATTCTTCCTTTTTCTTGGCAGGTATACAGCTTGGACCACAATTCTATTCATTTTTCAGATTAGAACCCAAAAATAGTTCTTATTGGTTTCTGATTTAAACTGCGAGTTTTTCTGCTATCGAATTTAATATCTGCGCTATTATTGCATTTGGAAAACTGCACACTTGTGGAACCTATAAGAAACAAAGGAAATACAAACAAAACACTGCATATGTTTGTAGCATCCCTCAACATCCTTCGCTTGTGATTTAAAAAAAAATAATACACACACCATTTCAATCAAAACCAATTCAAAATTCAAGTGTAACACAAAACAAATGTCTACAAAGAAATAAAAGTGCTTTCATAGTAAAGAGAAAAAAGAATTGATTACTTTTCGATAGAATCTCGCTCCGGTTACTTTATGAAATCCCTTCTTGAAAATCGACTGATAATCTTCCGGATGTGAGAACTTGAAGAGAATGCCCGTTGCGGTTTTGGTTAAACTAAAACAGCCTTTGAAGCTCATCTTTTCACAAATCATAGCCGCGCGTTCCATAGACAGTTCGTAGGACGGCGTCAAGAGGAACGCCCCTAAATAAATTCCAAGGATATCACGTACAATTAATTCCTGTTATTGTCGACCTGTAAAAAATTGAACATAAGAAAATTACCTTTAGCTAAGAAATTATCCGACACTGACACCTCCGAGTCAGTGTCCTCATCCCGTTTATCCGACCACTTCGGTTCGGAGGATAATTTGTGCGCAGCCATTTTGCTGACTAAATTCGATTGCTGACGATTCCGCGGAAAATCATTCTTTTCCAATTCAATATCCGAGGTGTTCCCCAAGTATGACATCTCTCACAGTTCAGTTTTAATCAAAGATACTATCACAAGTCCACCACAACTCTATGGGTACCACCTTAAACTCGATCTAAGAGTTTTTTCAAGCGCAACTCGTCTTATATAGCAGACTCAAAAAAACTAAATGTGTTTAAACTCTCGCGAAATTCTTTCCAAACACAAGCACAAAGCCGCGCTCAAGACACCCTCACTTCGATCGGCCGGACTTAATGGCTCTCGAGATGAGACAATACGAGTGCAATGTCACCGTCGCGATGTGTACAATTCTGCCCAGTGTTCTTTTTGTTTTCGCTTGATTTGGTTTGTGACTTCTCACGACATAAATAGAATTAGCCACAAGATGATGCTAGGCAATGAAAAAATACGCGATTCGATGCCAAAGTGGAGAATTAATAAAATAAGACCGACCCAAGGAAATTGGGTTCATCGCTTATTATCGTATTTTGCCATTCCGAAAAGACGACCCGATCGAATTGCTACCATAAGTTCGTTTGCTGATTTCCGCGTGTGTATGGGTTGGCAGGCTGTTAAAACAAAAAGAACAAAAACATCTCTTATGTAAGGTCGATTAAATAGAGTACATCCGTTCTCCTCCCACATTGCGCGGTGTTGACTTCTAAAGTGGATGTGGTCTTTTTTGCAGACTCCAATCAAATAGGTTATTGGGAGTGTGAGGTTGCATTGAAAATGATATATCTTTGAATCGGATTTATATATGGGTTATTAGGACGTAATTTAGGTGCATTTTATGCATCATTTGTTTCGAGTTATTTGCTTTTGCTGTGACTAGGAGGGGTAAGTAAACTGGTCAAAGTAACAATTATAGTATGACACCTGTTTGGTTTTAACACTTGAATGAGAAGTACTGTCAAATGAAAGCAGGTATTTCTAATATCGCTTCTAATAACCTTTTTAACGGTTCCTCTAGAATTCGATTATTTATAATGCAACAGTTATTCCATTCTGTTTTAACATTTCTATCAAAATTGGAAGGTTGTTTGGGATAACGATGGAGAAAGTTAATTCAAAGTGGGTGCATAGAGAACTTGCAAAAGGTTTGCAACTTAGAATTAAGATCACCAGATTAAATATTTTTATTTTTAAATTTTTTCTTTCTCGCATATAAAAAAATTATGAAGAATCTTGGCCCTGCCATCATCTTCAATGCCAATTGAATGATGACTAATAATATACACTGTCGTTTTGTAAGGCTTACGGACCGGATTTTAATAAAACATTGTTTCGAATTATGCCATAGAAGAGGAATTTGTTTCTAATTTCACTACGCCGCCGTGGCGTAGTGGGTAAAGTGCGACGCTCACACGCCGAAGGCTCTAGGTTCGATTCCCAGCTGAACACCTTGAATTTTTCACGGCACCACCTCTTTTAAGCTGCTGACAACACTCATCTATGGCTAGATGTCTGTGGACTGTCGCGCCAACAATTATTATTATTATTTGTTTTTAATGATATAATGCAAAATCTGAACAGAAATACATATATAAAAATAAAACGTTTCCTATAGAGACAGGAAAATCTGAAGCCTTTTTAACTTTTTATGCAAGAAGTTGTTTTCTTTGTTGTTTCCTTACGTGCGGATGATGTCAAATAATTAACTCAAGTCTGTACTTATTATCAAACAGACAAACAAGTATTATTTTAAATCATAATAATTGCATGGCGCGTCAGTCCACAGGGAACCAGGTCCTTGCTTGCTCATCAACTACTCGTGTTCTCTCACGAGTAGAAGGGACCTACAGTTTTTGCCGACTCAAAACGGCCAAGTTTGAGAAGTTTTCATAGACAGTTATTATTCTTTGAGTCTTGTCAGCAGCTCGAAAGAGGTGGTGCCGTGAAAAATTCGAGGTGTTCAGCCGGGAATCGAACCTAGACCCTTCGGCGTGTGAGCGTCGCACTCTACCCACTACGCCACGGCGGCCATCATTTTATTTATAATTGTTTTAATTAGAATAGTTTAATATACCTCTTAGATAAAGAACAAATTTTCAAAGTATTTTAATGTCTTCGGTTAGGAGGCGGCGATTATATTTTTTTAAACAAAACCATAGTATCATCACAAAATAACAAAACATACCACGTCGAAGTAGATTCACTCAGCCGGAAGCGTTCATGCAAAGGGATGTCCACTTCTCTCCCACGTCATAAGACGGACAGTGGACATCCGGCTGCTCTACGAGAGTAATGCAAAAATCGTAAGTCCGGGGGATCTTCGGATCAGCACATCCATCCCCATTCGTGACACGAATGAGCTGGAAAGGGATAGGCATTTTTATTAGTGGCTAGAACCACATCAAGTTCTTCAGCTGCTGGCAGCTTAAAACGCATATTTTTGTTTCCCTACGGCCAATTCACATTTAGGTTAGGTTAAAATTAAAAATTAATCAAAAAAAAAAAAAGAAAAAAAAACTTATAGTTCATAGTTTAGGGTACTTTTTAGGTTTTAAGAATTAGTATTAAGTTAGCTTTTTAAAAACTAAATTAGATTAATAAGTTTAATGTTAATCTTTTCTTAGTAGTAAATTTGTAAAAAATCATCGTCAAAATTAAAACGAAAAAAAAATTATGAATTCACGCTGAAATGCAATTTAATATAAGAATAGGTCAGATGAACCTAGAGTGCCGGGCCAGTAAGATCGTTTTTAACAATTGTAAATTAAATAAAGAAGAAGAAGAAAATAAAAAATACATATCAAAAATAAAAACAAACAAAAAATATTTTCAAACAATAACCGTCAAAACCGTATTTTATGATTTACTACGAATTGCACATCTCTGTTATGTTCGAATAGAGACGGATGTCATACAGCCATCTAAAATTTCACCATACTGGTTGACGTTTATTCTCGAAATGGACTGAGTTTTGTTGTCATTTATTATCATTTATCCCAGCAAGGTAAACAATTATTTAAAGAAAGTATATCTAAACTAATTTATGGCAACTGAATCATCTGGCATTTCGCATTTCGTAGATTTGACGCAACCGGTGAAGAACTGAGCCGTTTATTTCAGAGTTAACACTCACAGCTCACTTCTATTCAATCGCGTCTAAACCGGGCCGGAATTAAAAATTGGTTAACTACAAGCAACACAAATGAGTTATTATATTCTTTGTTTATATTTGTAAAACTGTTTTGTGCTTACTTTTCACCATTTCACCAAATAGTGGCTTGTGATTTTTGTTTTCATATCAATAGCAAAAAGAGTTCCCCTTAGCACTTCCTTTGAAAAGTTTCAATTTGTAATTTACCGAAGCTACGTATACGAATTTCATTGTTCCAGATCTGGTATTTGTTGCCCTCAATATCATTGTTCATCATGGAGAAAGAGCGGTAAATGTGTGTTAATCGTTTTGGAAGATATCTTATTGTGTTTAATTTTCAGTTTCTCTTTGCTTTTGTTGGATCCCAATGAAATTTATTTTGAAGACTTCTCCGTTGATCTACTGTGCGAGACAGAGATTTCAGATGGCTCTAGTCCAATTCAAGGTCGCCTTAAAATGTGTTCCAAATCACTGGTTTTCGAGCCGAAAAAGAAGCAAATTCCACTGATTAAAGTGTACTTTAATAAGTGCTCAGAAATAAACTCCAACGAGAATGATGAAAAGCAGAATATTCTTTTGATTAGGTGAGTTTCGCAAACTCTGAAAATGACCGTCATTGATGAAAGTCGTTTTATGTTTCCAACAAAGGTGCAATCAATATGTGGAACTACTTGAAAACAATGTGATAGCTCCGTACAAATTTATATGTTGTGAGAGATATTTTCGATTTAGTTTTCACTATGTCCAAGTCAATGAGAATGTGGTTCCGTTGTGTCAACAACTTAAACGTGCATCCAGTTTAGATTCAACCGAACAGAGTGTAATGGTAAGATAAGTAGTTTCTAGAGTTCATGGTAAAATAAAAAAAAATGTTTTCTTTAAGATAGCCGCCATCGCATTCTCCCGAAACAAGAGAATTAAATTTGATCCGCTCTGGTTGAATAGTTTTCACGAGAAAATTATAGTGGAGTATAATGTTAACGAAGTGAATCCACTTGTACTGAACCCCGGGAGAATTTTATTGACAAATAAATGCATATACCTGCAACATTTTAATAATATACAAACGGTATGTGTTCAGTTCGAGCTTATGATCTTATTCTAAAACTATACTTTTCAGGAACCTGTGATAAAAATCAAACTAGGCTGTGTAACGAGCTTAACAAAGAGACGTTTTTTATTGAGGCACATAGTAAGTTGTACAGTTAACTGTATATTGATCGTATTTGAGTATTTTATTTCTATCGTAGGGTCTTGAAATTTATTGGGAAACCAAAATGCACTTGTATGTTTCTTTTAAAAATCCCGAGGAAAGGAATAATTTCGTTGCGATGGTGGAAGAACAGGACGACTTCACACCTTCAAACATCGAACCGCAGAGCATGACACTGAAATGGCAAAATCGTCTGATTTCTAACTACGATTATTTGCTATATTTGAATGGGTATGACTGGGCTTTCGTTCTAATATGACAATAGACAGCGTCTTTCTTCCCTCAAAGGCTAGCTGATAGATCTTTTAAAGACTTGACTCAATACCCAGTATTTCCGTGGATAATAAGTGATTACATGTCGGATGAATTGAATTTGGCGGACGAAAGTGTATATCGTGACCTTCGAAAACCTGTCGGAGCTTTAAACCCTGAGCGACTAGAGAGGTTACGGGAAAGGTATTTGGAAATGGACGAACCGAAGTAACAATAACATTAATTTATATAAGGATGTTGTTTAAACCGTTTTTGTTTTTTAAGGTACTTATACGGATCTCATTATTCTACTCCTGGCTTTTTCTTGTTTTACTTGGTAAGACGGGTTCTCATGAAACACTTATTTTAATAAATTCAAGTGTCTGAACAGGTCCGCAAATACCCACATCTTATGCTTTGTCTTCAAAATGGAAGATTTGACCATCCAGACAGAATGTTTAACAGTATTCAGGACACATTCAAAAACTGCCTTACTAATATGGCAGACTTCAAGGTATTTTACTGCATTTTTCAAGTGTTCATTTCGCAAAAGTATTTGTTTCATTTTGAAGGAGCTGATCCCAGAATTCTACGACACATCTCAAGAAGGGGATTTTCTTTTGAATGTATATAAAATCAATTTTGGTCAACGCAGCAATGGAGGTGTGGTCAATCATGTTCAACTCCCACCATGGGCTAATAATTCTCCAAGAGTTTTCGTGTCAAAATTGCGGTAGTGTTCGAGCTCACTTTGATAATTTTATTGAATTTAAGTTTGTTGTTTTTTTAAGGGATGCTTTGGAGTCGGAGTATGTGTCTGAGAATCTTCATCATTGGATTGACCTGATATTTGGTTACAAACAAAAAGGACCTGAAGCAGTAGCTGCTGATAATGGTGAGTCGAAATATATGTTACAGCGAAAACCACAAAAGTGATGTATTATTTTAGTGTTCTATCATCTTTGCTACGAGGGATCAATCGACTTAGATACCGTAAAAGATCCAGTGGCAAGACATGCTCTCGAAATTCAAATATCGGAATTCGGACAGATTCCCACTCAGTTGTTTGACAAACCACATGTTTCGAGAAACTCAAAAACGACAAATTCAGAAGATAATCCGCTCCAAAAGAAAGGTAGTCCCTAATCTTTTCTTTCTTGTCCCTTTCTAAACAAAACTATTTCCAGAAGGCAAACCGTACTTAGAGCTCAAGGATTCTTATTCTGCTCATAAGGACTCAATAACATCGGTCTTGCTCGATGGGGACACAATTATCTCAACGGGCAAGGACGGTCTATTAAAGTGCTACTCACTTACATCCAAACGACAGACAAGGTTTGTGCATTTTACTAATACATAATATTAATCATCTCTAACAGCGCCTTGCATTTCTAGGAGCATTTCTTTTGGGAAGCTTCCAATCAGCTCATGCGCCAAAATGAGTGAATCAAATATGTATATTGTAGGATCCTGGGACAATAGCATGTAAGCGACAGTGCAGGAGATATTTTTTGAGTTGTAGTTACCGTTTTCTATGTAGAAATTTATACAAATGTAATTATGGAAAAGTGTCCGATGAGATACCGGCTCACGATGACTCGGTTTCGTGCCTTAGTCTAGATGAAGAACTTGGCGTCCTAGTCTCCGGTAGTTGGGATTGTAGTGTCAAGTAATAGTTGATATTGTATGTTTTCACATTATCCGCTCACGTCACGTATTTCTTGTTTTTACAGAGTTTGGAAGGGTTTCAAGAATCTGGATGATAAGATGTTTCGGCTTTCGAGTTCAATAATTGCACAAACTCAATTTGACACAGACATAACTTGCCTTTGCGTACGAAAAACTAGTGTCTCATTTCAGGTGGTGATAGCTACAAAAAGTGGTGACATCTATTTATGGGATTTACCACTGAACATCCTAGATAAGCCGTATAACACGCAATCAGACCCGCGCTTTTTTCAAAGTCACCCGCATGAAGTTTCTCGAGTGTCACTCAACCGTAATCAATCTAAACTCGGTTCTTGCAGCCTTGATGGATTGATTCAGGTGACTGACATGAAAACTGGAATGAATCTCTTTAAGAAGAAGCTGGATTCAGCCCCACTCTCATTAAGCTGGAACGACAATGATTATTTGATGAATGTCAATGACAATGGAGTTATCTATGTTTGGGACTTGGTACAAGTGAAATTGCTGATTCATATGCAAATATTTGAAGGTAATCTATTGATTGGTAGAATTTTTGAATGTGCTGACGACTCTGCCTGCAGGTCCTGTTACGGCAATTGAATCACACAAGGAACAAAGTGGACTCATTGTCACCGCCGGAAAAGACAAAACTGAATACAAAATTAAATGCTGGGTGATATCTACAAAATAGTTATAATTTAAGCAAAACGTTTTCAATCTTAAACAATATACATTTTACGAATTATTTTGCCTACGTCTTGTGGAATAAATTTATTTTTTGGGTGTATTTTAGAGATTCCTATAAAAATTATTGTGGCTTTAATTTTTACACTTTTGAAATAAAATTTATTTTTTTCTTGCTCACACCGATAACTTTTTATTTACTTCCTTTAGCGGGAAATTGATTGTCAACTGATAAATACATACAGTGAAAGTAATTTAAGTGCTTGATTAGTTTTAAAAACTAAGAGGAAGTTCCTCATATTCTGGAATTGAACGACTCGAGTTTCTTTTACCAGATTTTATTTTTTGTAAACAATTAGCATTACTTTCTACAGTCCACATAACATTAAACTATGTAGTCTTTTTCTGCTGTGAAATGCAATTAAATGTAGATTTATACTCAAAAAGCATGAGAGAGAAGTGATAAGTGATAACATGTAGTTGTGAAGAGTAATTAAATGAATTGAAATATATGTGTAATTAAAACGTCCAGAGGTCTCTAAAAAGGTCGAACCGTCATCCAACCGAACCATAGCGCTTATACCCTTACTTTCGAAGGTCATGAAAACGTTGATACATCGTGAGCTTATAAATATCTTGAAATCCGAAAGCTTCTTAACCATACTACCGGTCTGGTTTCTGCAGCAACAAGTCCACTGGTGATTTGATGGCACATCTCTTCGAAAAGTGGAGCCAATCTTTGCACAATGTAGGAGAAAACATGATTGTTGCACTTGATATTTCAAAAGCATTTGACAGAGTGTGGCATCAGGCTCTCTTCCTTAATGGATTAGAGATTACCTTTCGAACAGTTCAATCGTTGTAATGGGTGGGTTCAAGTCTGATATTCATCATACTAATGCTGGTGTTCCCCAGGGCTCCGTTTTGCCTCCGACAGTCTTCCTGATTTTTGTAAATGATATCCTTTATGTCACTTTTAATCCAATTTACTTCTTCGCCGACCAGCTTTTCATATACATTCCATGGCTCTCGACCCCCTTCGAATACAGAATTGGGATGGAAGCGTATGTTAAGCTAATTTAATTGACAACATAATTGATTGGGGTAAAGGGAATAAACTGGAATTTAATGTTTCCAAAAAACAGTGCTGTCTATTGTTTCTCAAACCATCTCAAAAAACCAGCCATTATTTTTGACTGGCTTTTGTGTTGTTGAAACCGAACGACTTTACATCTTCGGTATGTGTAAGATCTCAACATTAAATTGGAACTATCACAAAATGCAGCGAAATATCTAGCATAAATATTTCATCATCTTTTGATCTGGCTGCAATAATTAAGGCGTATATTTGCTCTGATCTTGAGTATAACGTTCCTATCTAATCTTGAGCTTCTAAGATCTCCCTAAACCTACTAAATAGATCTCAACAGCGAGCGATATAACTTAGTATTGATAATAATGCTGCGAAGTCAAATGACTCGTTAGAACATCGACTCTTATCACTCTTTTTTTGCTAATTCAACGAAAAATGGTCTAATGAGTTAACCAGCTAGCATTCCTTCCCTTCAAAAATTAAGCTGGGCTAGGAATACCCAGCTGTTCACCCTTAAGCCCACCTTCGGACGTACAGTTTAGTGTAGGGACTCGTTCTTCAATGGAACAGCACAAATATGAAATATTATTTCCGGCTCAACGGTTACCCCTCATCACAATCCACGCGCATTTAAAACAAATGTACACTGGTACCTCCTTTCCGTCTCTTCCTCTAAACCTTTGGCCCGTGCTGTCACTTTACGGTACCAATTAATTAAAAAAAATAAAGTATGTTCTTGAATAGTTGCCTTTTACACATTTCCCAAATTTGAAGTATTTTCTAATATGAACGATTGAGAGGAAAATATCCACGTTGCCTTATTAGTTTCAAATAATTCAATAAAGTGAGTAAAAACTGAAATTTTATCAAATATAAAAAATGCATGTTATTCTGTATAAAATAGGGTGATATACAGTAATTTCTATCACGTATGCTTAATGATGATAATTTTGACTAAAGTAACATTGACTACGACTACACTAAACTATATCAAAGAAGGTACATGGTACTGTGTTTACGGTATCTTACAGGAAGTCTCCACTCACAAACTGTCTCCTGAAAACAAAGAATACCAATGTCAATTACAAAGTTTCAATAAGAAAAATAGTTTTCTGTTCTTACGATGGAGCAGTGTATTCGTATCCGCTAAGGCTGTGATCACTGTAGTCGGGGGGTGATAAATAACTGTAATCATCTCCACTCTGTTGACTGCCTCTCAGTGGTCCAATTGAGAGTGGCGCATTTGTTGCTGCTGCTTGTTGACCGAATAGATCGGGATTCCTTAAGTTCTGATTTAAGAATTTGAAAGGATTCTGTTTGACGGGCTGGGGAACTGCTGCTGGGACAACTTCTGGAATATCGAGATCCAGCTCTGTCATGGGATGGTAACCGAATTCATCGGCTGTGTATCTAAAAGGTGAGATGGAAGAGAATTGTGTTAATAACGGTTGTTTAAATGAAGGGGCAGATGAGTTGTGGTACCTTGTCTTGTAGCGCTTGCCATCGGCTCCTGTGAATGAATACTGTCCACTGACGACGAAAGTCTTGCCATCCTTTAGTTTGCCAACAGTTTGAATGTCAATTCCGTTTTGTGTTTTTAGTCTGTAAATAGAACGAGATTTAATTAAAATATTTGTTTAGGTTGAAATGTAATTGACGGTGGTTTGTTCACAAGGAAGCTTTTCAAGAAAACCAAATCAACACTGTTAAAACCTATTTGTGCCAACTAATATAATTCTTTGCAATCAATAATGTCTCCCGGTAAGTGCAACTTTTCTTCTTCTTATGGTGCTATAGTCCTTGGTGGATCTGAGGCTAAGTGCAATCTTTGAGCAAACCAACTTTTATAAGGACAACGTAAGTTGACCATCCTATCTTGATTCAGGTCATTTTCATCCTGTGTGCTCTTAATAATCCCGGATATCGAAATTGCGCGTATAATGAAGTGAAAGAACTGTAAATCAAACTAGATTTTGCATCGAACAGGTCTGTAGTTGGGCGCCATTTCATAAAGATTAAATCTATAAGCCTAACCACTTTTAAGAAGGCAACTTAAGTTTACCATCCTGTCTTGGTTAAGGTCATTTTCCTCCTATGTGCGCATAATAATTCCGGATATCGACATTACAGGAAATATAAGTAAAATAACTGTAAACTAGACTAGTAGTTGGGTGCCATTTCATAAAGATTGAATCTACAAACTTAACTTAACTCCGGCATTCCATAGTTCATTGCTGTGAGGCAATCTTTAATCATTGTGATCCGACTTGTTGGCCATAAACAAGCCTCGTGTCATGTGATGACGTTTATCCGCCAGAAATTATCTCATTAAGCAGTTAATTCCACACAATATCAATGAGAATCTAAAACATGCGAAATCAGTTCAATAAAATCTTTAAAATACAGCGCCACTTTATGATAAGGAGACGATTTTTACGAGTCTCCGCCACATGCGTCTGCGTACACCCACTGTTTGTTTGCATGAATAATTCTTTGCAAATGCAAAACAAAGATTTTCACAAATCCCCAAAAACAACTGTTTTAACCGGTTTCCGGTCTCTGATCACTGGGATGATATTATTTTCGAATTTGATCAGCTTCGCACACAGTTCTGAATGAAACAAGGTTACAAGGGGATAATTAAAAATTTTGAATTTTTTATTTGGCACGAGAAATCTGATCTCGGTGTAAGATTTCATCTTTTGTAAACTTGTTTGCGAGGAAGGGACGGAAGCCGGCTTTGTCAAGCCAACAGACAGGTTCTCACATCCTCTATTCGAAGCGAAAATCAACATACACTGTAGGTGAATTTTGGGTTTAAATAAAATATCATTTTAATGATTGCTAAAAACATACGTTGACGTGGTTAATTTGAAAATTATTCTCAAAATTATCGATAAAACGAAACGATAAACTTCTAAATGTGGAATAACAAATTAGGGAATAATCAGCACAAAGCCACAAAGAGTAGTTATCTTTGATTGTGGCTACTTCACCTAGAAACTTAAGGAATCTCCGTGTAGATGAAATGTTGACAAAATTTAAATTTCATAATGATTTTTGAAAATGTCAATTCCATAAATAGGTCCGTTCAAATGCATTTGTGAAAAGAAATTCGTAGTTTAGTAGTTTGGGAAAATCTATCTTTGAGAGAGTATCTCTGCCGTAACTTGTGAAACGACTTATAGTAGAAATTGGCACAATTATATGTAAACAGCTATCAGGTACATGAAATGTCAAAGGATTTTTTATTTTTACTTTGACAGTCATCTGCTGCCCACAAATATTTCTTTGGCAGAAATTCATAGGGACGGGAAATATTCTACTCTCTCATGACCTGTCTTTTCTACGAAAAAATAAGCGAATGGAACGACTTTTGGTAGTTTTTCGGCGAATTTCGTAAGCATTTGCAGCAATTCAGAGCAATTGGAACAGACCTAATGTTTCAATGAGGATTTTGGAATTGGACATTTTTGAAAGGGAATGCGTAGAACTTTTTGTTGTATATCATGTGGAATTAGTGTCTAGGAATTTGTTGAACGTGCATATATATGCCCGAAATATATTCGAAAGGGAGAAACGGAAAGGGAATTTGTTAATTTTGTAACATGCGTCTCTCAAATTAAACACATCGGAAATGTCCTTTGAAGTAGCCAGAGTTTAAATTCCACAAAAACCGCATCGCAGCAACTCTTTATTTGTCATCATCATTCAACCAAAGTGGTAAATACTTTCATTAAATTCAACAAACTCTACTGAGAAATCATTCCGGATATAACTTATTGTTTGAAAATGTTATCACTATCTAAATTAGTTCGGTAGGGCCAAAGACCATTAAGGTGCGTAACAACATTCGCTTAGGTCACACCAACAAAAAACTTAATCTCATCGAATATAGAAACATGCTAATCTGGATACTTAAAATCTCATAAAACATTTCAAACCCCGGATGTATTACCCCAGAAATCAGGTTCTTAAACTCAGCATACCCCCATCCACACATATTTATTTTAAATATTTTTTCACACAATTCTAAATGTTTCTTGACATTTTAATTTCTCAAAAGTAAAAGTTAACGAAAATGGTGATTAATAGGTTAACGTTCTCTGCTCGCAGTCAAGGACTGAAAACTGAAGAACCTGCCAAATGGTGCGACAACATAGTTGGCTAATCTTCTGGCAAAGCAATTATTAAACAATTAAGTGATTATCGCTTCACTCACTGACAGCTTCGTTTCGTAATCGGAAACCTATATATCATTTTATTTAATTTTCCACCCTTAATGCCTTCCGGACTGATTCTTAGCCAATCCCGCCAGCTCATAATCCACAGAAATAACATTGAATTAATTGCCTCAAAATGACACAGTAAATCATTTGCAAGAGCTATAAATACACACAGCAGTGGCGGCATATTCGGAACGTGTCGTTGATTTAACGCGTGTGTAGACCATCACGATGGGCGTAGGGCCAAACAATCGGCAGATGGTTTCCGTATGGGCTGATTCTATGTCACACAGAATATATAAAATCTGCGACTAATCCGTATGGTTAGCCATGACCTAATGGTTTGTTCGAAATTTAGTAGCGGTTTGTTTGGTTCACCGGTAGAGAGGTGATAATGCCTGATAATTGATGGAGCAGCTTCTTTGCTTGGAGACCAAATCATTTCCTACCAGTTTTGTTTCATCAGAGGTAGTTGCTTTGGCTGTAAAGATACTCAGCGTTTAGCGTTGACGGATAACGACCAGAGCGAATGGCAGTTTGTGTTGTCTTCTGTCACAGATTTGTTCTTGTTCAGGGTTAAGTCACCGCACGACACAAATGAATATGTGTCAAACGAAAAAAATACGTTGCGGTGAATATTCAATTCTTGGAGTGATTTTAATAAATTTGAACTTGTTTTATGAGCGGCTGCTTATAGGTTTTAAGCGAGTGCTTAACTATCAAAGGGGTGCTGATGAATAAACCATGAATCGGATAGCGGTTATATAGGTAACCAGTTGTCGATTGAATGATTGGGTTTATTTGGAGTATTTGTTTATTCACCGTAAACTTAAATGAAGGCGGATTCAGCTTAAATTCGAAACAGGTAGTGCGAAAAAGGAAATTGTAAGCAGTAACAAAATTAAATAAGATCCTGTTCGATCTGATTGAGTTGATTGATTTACTAACGTGTTTTAAAATAAGTTTTCGTTTTTTCCCCAACTTTAACCACACTAATAGCACGGAAATCTGATCGACGATTTTGACGACTCTCCGCCACAGGCGTCTGCGTACACCTACTGTTAGGTTGGATGAAAAATTCTTTGCAAATGCCAAACATTATTTGCACGTTATCTAAACGGATGAAGAAGACTTTTCAAGAGAAAAATTCTGCTTGCGATTTTTGGTCCTGTTTACGTTGATGGCATTTGGAGAAGACGATTTAATGACGAACGTTGCGGGCTGAGCGCATTCATACGCTCGTTGAAGCGTCTTTGGATACAACGCAAAAGATGGTTAGTTTATAAAGAGATCATGGACAACACTGTTCCACCACGAAAAGTTTAAGAATTGAAGCCATTGGGACAAGGCTTGGGACAAGGTGTACACAAATGGACAAGTACCTCAACCAACTCAAACTGCGGAATTAAAAGCGAGATATATTTCTGGTTGGAGAGGTCCACTCCGGATTGCAGGGTCATACGAAGAAGAAAAGAAGAAAAACAAAATAAACAAAATGTGTGACTTTTTAAAGGCAACACATAAATGATATGCTAAAATAACAGATTTAAATGTCAGCACACTTCTGCGAATTTCATTCACACATCACTGGTTTTCCCTAACGAACACATCCATGCGACAGTATGGCTCTTCCAAGTATAACTGATTCAAAAGCACGAATTGCACCTGAACAAAGTTGATGATGTGGTCTGAGATGATTAAATCAATCAAAATTATCACTTTATACTTAAATGCGTATAATGCGACCACGATGAGCTTTCAACAAATTGTGCAGAATGAAAGATGTTAAAACTCTTGCGGTAGACGTGTCAATCGATTGCATTCAAGAATGATTCCTACAAACTGTTGTACATGGATTTTTAGGTTTATTTGTACTGAACAAACAAAACGCTTAAAAGTAACGCTTAGTTTTGGAAATTGTAACGAAACCATCAAAAGTTGCACAAAATTGAACTTAGACTTAAAAAAATAATTAATTTTTTGCCTGAGTTGAAGTTTTCAAGGATGAGTCAAAGAGGAGAGATTTCCGGACGCAAGGCTGAATTAAGTTCTTCAACAATGAGCGTTAAGATTCAGTGAATTAGTAACGAATAACCTTTCCATGGCAAATTTTATAATTCAACTCTTATCGTGAATAAATCTTTAGCTCGAATCTTTTCTTTTGAATAAATATTTAATATTTGGTGAAATAATTTATTTGTACAGGAATACATATTAATTTATCCAAATGAACGAGGTGTGGTTAATTTCTTTGTTGTTTTCTAAACGAACATTTATATAATGAATGACATTTCGTCGAGTAACTTGTCGTTGCCTCGCGTTAAAGAATCGTAAGCCCATAAACTTTAAATAAAATTCATGAAAAATCGGACCCTGTTTTATAATTTTTACTATAAGCACGAGTTTTCAAGATTTGTTTTTTTTGTGTGGGGATAAACCGGCATCTAAGAGACAGCTTGTCTACGGGCACAACACATGCCGCCTCATTTGAATATTCAACAGAATCGCGGCATCGCGTTTCACTTGATTTCTTGGATTCGCGCTTGAACTGGTTTTGAGTTCGTTTCGGGCATAATAATTTGCAACGCACACTATATGACTAAATTATTCAAATTAAATATGTTAATTGATTTGGTACTTGTTTGAAAGCGTATTGGGAGAGGAACGAATAGACAAGAACACCCAAGAGTCATGAGTGAAATGTCACATGTGTGAAAGTTGGATTATTTATATACTCACTGTAGTTTGAATTTTTTGCCTGAGTTGAAGTTTTCAAGAAGCTCTGTTTTGGCTTGCATCACTTCACCGTTGAAGATTGTCGGTGGTTTGTCATCATCGATGTCTTCGGGGAGTGTGTAGATGTCATCTGGAGAGTATTTGAATAGCTCAACGTTGTTCTTTGTAATTTCACTGATGATTCCCCCCCTTGACAGGGCCAGGAGAGTCACAAAAATTATCTGGAAATGAAAATGTTTCGTTAATTAGGCGAATGTAAGCTGTATAGAGAAAAATATAAAGAGTGTGCTTGAGGGATGGCTGGAATTTTTAGAAGTGAGTAAGTATTAAGAAAAAGTATTTTCGAATAACAAGTTACAACTGTTACAACTGATGAAACAAATCTGTTTTTAATTTTTAATTATACTCGTATACTCAAATTTTGTATTTGAATTTCGTTTTAATTAATTTACTAAAACAAGCAGTAGATTTTTAAATCTTCGGGAATGCAACATAAGAACATAATGTTGTATTCTTCGCAGGGCGAACAGCTTCATTTCTGTAAAGAACATTTTTCTTATTTTTAGACATCATGGCAACTGATTGTAAACTGGCTTCAAATAGACAGGTCACAATACGTCCCAGAATGGAACTTATTCTATCACATGGAACTATCAATCAGTGTACAAATTCAAATAAATTTTTCGGCAGTGGGGATATAAATAAAATATTCTGAATTGTGTGTCACAAAGATTGTAAAGTGAGTTATTTTGTTTGGTTTGACATACTAGATCTCTACAAATTTCGATTTGTTTTAGAATATTTAAGATCCACCTGTCAATGTGAATTGTTTTCTTTTTTCTCTCTTTCTATTTCTCTTTTTTCCTATTTCTAACTGTAAGTATGCCATTCGATACGATAAGTGAAAAAACTTTAGCAAAATTCAATAAATAAAGAACACTCTTGTCTTTTGAACGCTTTTACAGATTCACTGATTGACTACATTAAATTGAATCGTGGGAATTCTACTCAATCGAGTCGAAGGAAATGGATACTGTTAAATATTTGTACAAAATAACTGCGAATATATCGGAAACATGGTTGGACACCTTCGTCACAAGTCTCTTCTGATTCTGGTTAATGCTGACCATGATTCCGATTAATTCAATCGATTTAGAAATTACAATTAACAATTATAAAAAAAATTGTAATACAAAAATGGCTTTTAAAACTGGGGCAAGAAATTAAAACTGAAACAGATCAGATCTAATAATAATAATAATAATTGTTGGAGCGACTGTCCGTAGATGGACCAGCTTGCTTAGCAACTATTCGTGTTGTGTCCGCTACTGTTCTCTCGCGAGTAGAAGGGACCTACAGTTTTTTGCCGACTCTGAACTGCAAGATTTGAGAAACTTTTTCTTAGACAGTTATTACTATTTGAGTGTTGTCAGCAGCTCGAAAGAGGTGGTGCCGTGAAAAATTCCAAAACTTCGTGTTGAGCTTGGAACCGAACCTAGACCTTCGGCATGTTAGCGTCGCACTCAGACCATAGACTTCACAGCCACAGATCAGATCTAACAAATCAATAAGTCCCGGGACATATAGGGGGTGCCGAAAACAAAAATCCATAGTCGACTATTAGAAAATATTAACAAATCTTTCAAAGTGAAAAATATTTGCCACTTTTTCGCACATCATTTCTCACTCAAACGCTTGCATTACAGGAACATAGGATTTAAAAGAAATGTGTTTAGTTTTATCACTTTATATATTTTAACTGGATCCTTAAAAATGAAAATAAAAATTAAAAAAAAAACTATCCGACAATCTATCTGTTTAAATATTTTGTGGAATGATTTCTAGTTAAGACTTTTTTTTAACACATTTACTATACAAAATATTATATGAAAAATATGCTAAAAAGGCTTAAAGAAATAAAAACAAAACACTGTGTCACTACAAAACTGTTGCAAATAGGACCATCTTTTTTAAATTCATTAAATTGATGTCAGTTCTAAAATAAACAAGTCCTTAAATTACTCCCCGCTTACAGGTGTAAAAATAAACAATCATTTCAAAATTAAACGCATCGTTAGCTCAGTCGCTAATTCCATCAAAACCTCCTTAAATATTTACACAAGATCAGTAAATCCATATATTCTCACAACATCAGCTTTAACAGTTCGCACTTCTCAGCACTTTCCTCCAATTAACACTTCAATTTATTTCATTCACAAAATCATAAAAAAAACTCTTAACTTAACATGAATTCAATTTGTATACACGAAAAAACGAATCAAAACTTACAATTCTTTGCATTTTGTCGAAACTGATATTCTTTTTGAAACTTTAGCTTTACAAATTTTGAGGAGCTCAATTCAATGTCGAATGTATTCGTCCAAGTTCTAGGTAACAAATAGTATGTCGGACACCTCTCGTCTTTTCTTTATATATATTCTAAATATAATATTATCTGATCAATGCCCCCACCTTGATTTCCATAAAACAATATTGATTAGTATTAGAAGGCAAAATGAAAAAAAAAATCACCATACATGCGATGGTAAATCAAACTGAAACCCGTGTATAAAGTATACGGGTTTTGGGGCTATGCTTATGTAAACGCGACAGACAAGACAAAAGAGTATCTCCGCGAAACCTATATATGGCGGACTAAGTGAGTGAGTCGCTGTTGTCTGGCTCACTCTGATTAAGAAGCGTTAGAACTAGTAAAATCAATTTGCCTATGTTGATTCTTTCGGTTATATCCCTTTGAAACACCGAGACACGCCGAGGAGGATGATTCTGGTTCCGGCGATCGCGGTGCTGTTGGTGGTTGTGGTGGTGATGATAGAGATGGTGTTTGTCCGTTGTTATGGCTGACAGTAGCCGTAGCCGGTGGTTGTTAACAATATATTTTTACTGATGACTCTTCTTTGTTACTATCGGCACTACAAGCTCCAGACTAAAACACAAACATTTTATGGAAGATCTTTGATTAGGCCGATCTTCGATAGAGATGTTTGTTTCATTCATGCGAACGCAAATCGTTTGAGGGTCAACATGGTTTAGTTTGCAAATCCCTTCTGCGAAGTCGGTGGGGCTTTAACATTGAAATGACCTTAGCAGTCTCCTGGGCGCTTTCTCGGTAATTAAACTCTTGTTTTATTGATGTGCGGATGCTTGAATTGAAAATTAGAGAAAATGTTATAAAAATGTATTTTAATTAAAAATAGTTGATGATGTGAATGGGATCGAACGATCGTTAAATTTGTATGACTCACTGTCGGTCGGCGGGTTATTCTCATATAAATTGCACTCAATTTCGAGATGCGTTGGTTTTCTTTTATTTTAAGTCAATGTGATGGTACCCCACTGCGTGGCAGAGGAAAACAGTCGAATTACGCGTGATTTGATTTCTAATCGCAGTTATTGACCCTTATGAGATGGGATGGTTAAGGGAGAAGTTCAGTTCTAATGTCACAGTCTGCATTCCTCATGAGATGGGATGCTTAAGGGAGAAGTTTAGTTCTGATGTTGCATTCTGCATTCACTGAAAGTTCATCCTATTCTCATTTCAGCAGATGTTCTTTGAATAAGATTTTCCACTCACACGTTTATTAACATATTCCGAAGAAATTAAAAGCTAGAAGCGATGTGTATTTGCTATTGTTATCCAGCAGCATGAATATAACTCGACTAGGCAAGAGTATATAGAAGGAGGCACGTGCCTAAACCATCTGTGAGACGAGGCATCAGGCCATCCCCTCCATAAAAGTTAAAAGTAGATTCACATCTCTCCAGACAGGGAGCCAGTGAATTCTGTAAAGCTTATCGGCAAAGTCTTGGAGTGTAATGGTATAAGGGTAGTTTATACGATAGTGAAGAAGATTGTGAATTGTGTTTAATGGAACAAGTGGAAAGCTTAAAATAATTTTATATGGACGAAACAGGAAGAAGTTTCAAGCTTTATTTAATAAGAAATGTGTTACGATTTTTAAGTGAAAAATTGAAGTAGGGGTGGAAGGCTCAAAAAAATTTTACAAAGAAGGTACAAAAAGAAATGACAAAGATTATTACATTCTAAACAATGTGTTACTGTTTTTCGTTCAAATTCAAATTCATCAATAATTCTGGCACGAGTTAATATAATAATATTAATAAAGTATAGATTAGTGACTATGTGATTTAAGCCGAATTGAATGAAAAGTCGTCTTCAAAGTATAATGTAATGGAAATTGCCTTTTATATTTCGGGTTTGGGGCAACCCTATCGTAAAGTTTGACATTTTTTAATTTTAAACGTACTCAGAACGTATTGACATACGAGCGCTATTTGTGTTGTTTACAGTAACTTGAAAGACTCATCTCGCCAAAAAAAGGGAATTAAGTCGTGAAAATTTTCTTGCGATTATTATTTACAACTTTCGACTTTCGGATTAACTCAAAACAGCACATCGAAGCACTTAATTCAATTTTTGGCGATGAAGCTCCATCAAGGACCAGTGTTATTGATGGTATGTTGAGTTCAACTGAAGTCGTAGTTCACTCCAAGACGAATTTTGTGAAGGTTGTCCAAAATCAGTTGTTGTTCCGAAAACCATTGATGCTGTGCGGCAACTGATATTGCAAGATCGTCATGAGGCCTATCGTGAGATTGAGACAATCTTAGGCATTAGTAGGATCAGCATACATTCAATATTGCATGAACATTTGACCGTCAAAAAAATCCTACACAATTTGTCAATGGCTCAAAAAAGGCTCATGTCGATTCGTCGAATAAAATGCTCCAAAATTACGATCGCGGTGGTTCGAAACACGTCTATGACATCGTGACAGGTGATGAATCGTGGATTTACGCGTATGAGCCCGAAAGTAAACTGCAGTCGACTGTATGGGTGTATGTTCTTTAGAATTGTTCCAAATCCAACAAAAGTTGGTCGCGCACGAAGCACTTCCAAGCAAATGGTCGCCTGTTTTTTCGGAAAAACTGGACATGTCGCAACCGTACCACTAGAACAACGCAGAACAGTCAATTCTGAGTAGTACAAAACCATTTGTTTGCCAGTTGTCTTCCAAGAAATCAGGAAGACCAACAGCCGAAGACGGATCACTCTTTACCACGACAATGCGAGCTCTCACACGTCGGCTCAAGCAACTACATTTTTAAGCACTCAAAACATCGATTTGATGAGCCATCCACCGTATAGTCCTGACTTGGCACCGAATGACTTCTTTTTATTCCCGTACGTAAAAAATAAACTGATAGGTCAACGTTTCTCGACACCTGAAGAAGCGGCTGATGCGTTCAGAATGCATGTTTTGGAGCTACCTCAATCAGAGTGGCAAAAGTGCTTCGGCAATTGGTTCAAACGCATGCAAAAGTGTATAGATCTTAATGGGGAATATTTTGAAAAACAAAGCTATTTTCGATAATTAATATTTGTTTTTGTTCTCTAATCCCGAAATATAAAAGGCAACCCTCTTATTCGTTTATGTAAATTACATTTGCCAATTTGTCAAAAATCAAACACGAACTAAACAACCAAATTGAACACTCCCGAACTTAACACAGTTCCTTTTATGCAACCAAACTCTGGTTTCGCAAAATGTGCAACATACCTTGGTAAAGTAATTTTCTTGTTTTCCGAGACATTCCTTTCTCCTATTCTCCAGATCTCCATGCATTTCAGGGTGACTTAGCGCAGATGATGGTGTTGTTTTGGAGTATTCCCCAGCACCATTGCTTTCTTAGTCTTATATTTATGTTTTAAAACATTTCATAATTGCGAGGTCAAGCGAAAGTCAAAGAAAGTTTTCACGAACTTAGTCTGTTAGTCTCAGGGAAGGAAGTTCTCTGCGGGTTCCCCATCTTTCTTGAAGAGGACTTTGGAATATGGTTAGCAGTTTTTGTCGATGTAATGTAGAGAAAAAGTGCGATACTCATACGTCTGAGGTCATAGGTTTGTTTTCTACACTGGGTAACTTTATTTTTTCATACCAAAACTTCTTTCAAATTGCTGACAACAAGACTACTGATTGTCTTTAAAAAAATTTTCTTAAATTTCGCTATAGCCGTCATCTACTCACTGAAGTAAAATAGCGAGCCAGAAGAAACTGTCGAAGCTGAACTTCTTGTGGTCAGTTGCGCCATTCTGTATACATATATTTTATGATATAGACTTCAAGTGCTGAATAATAATTATGTATAATTCTATGGACCAGGGCCTAGCTTGGTCGTCAACAACTCGTGTTGTGCGCGCTACTGTTCTCTCACGAGTAGAAGGGACCTGCAGTTTTTTGCCGACTCCGAACGGCGAAATTTGAGAAGCTTTCTTAGACAGTTATTACTCTTTGAGTGTTGTCAGCAGCTCGAACGAGGTGGTGCCGTCAAAAATTCGAAAAATTGGTGTTGAGCTGGGAATCGAACCGACACCCTTCGGCGTGTGAGCGTCGCACTCTACCCACTACGCCACGGCGACCACTTGAGTTCTTCATCATCCGAAAATCTTTCTTCACGAAGACATTTTTTCAAATCCGGAAATAGGAAATAATCACTAGGGGCAAGGTCTAGACTATAGGGTGGGTGTTGGATTTCTTTGCAACCACAATCTCGCGCAGCAACCTTGGAAACTCGTGCCTTGTGAACAGGAGCCGTGTGAACAGGAGCGTTGTCATAAAGAAGCAACACACCCGCTGCGAGTTTACCTCGTCTTTCTTTTTAAATTTCCTCTCGCAAATTATGCAAAGTGGAAGTGTAGGACGTGGCTTTGATGGTTTCACCTTTTTTGTACTCAATGAGCAAGATTCCGTTTGAGTCCCAAAAAACTGCCCATGAGCTACCCGGCAGACGGAGTGACTTCGAACTTCTTCGGGGGGTTTGTTCCGTTTTTATGCTACTGCATGGACTCTTGTTTGCTTTCAGGGTCATAGTGGTGAACTTATGTTTCTTCCCCAGCAACAATTCGATCCATAACACCGTTCGCGTTCTCACTACACATCTCCAAAAGCTCTCTACAGCATGCGATTCTCATTTTTTCTGAGGCGCTGTGAGCATTCGTGGCACCCACCTTGCATTGACCTTTGAAAGGTTAAGATGGTCATGAAGAATAGTGTGAATGGTGCCATTTGAAAGCTTGGTGATCTCTGCCATCATTTTCACCTTAATTCGGACATCCTCAAGAACAAGTTTTTCGACTTCTTGGATGCTTTCTCCCGTACAAGCAGTAACCGGTGCGTCGGAGCGAGGATCGTCTTCAATCCTCTCTCTGCCTCTCTTGAACTTGACCACTTTTGCACAGTTGATAATGAAGGTGCGGAACCCTGGTAAACAGCTACCATCTCTTCATGAATAGTTTTTTGACTATTTCCTTTTTAAGTGAGAAATGTAATGACAGCGCGATGCTCAATTTTCACCATCATCGTCTCAGTTGCCATTATGATTCTTTTAGCTAGTGATAAAACGCGAATCAATAGTCACATTTATATGGAATTTTATATGAATGCACTAAAATAATAGTAGTTCTTGATAAATAAGCCAATTTACATATATAACCACAGTTTCACCCCGACACCGAGAATATATTTAAGGCCCCTCGTACAACACAAACAGTACTAAATAACGCAAGTTAATAGTTTTTAAGTGTTCCAAAAAATAAGTTTTATTGCAAATGAGCGCTTTCTCGAGAGAGTAAAATATCTCCCTACTCCGCCACGTTTAACCCAGGAAGTTTTTGTCGACAGGTACTGTGTACGGATGAGACTGTGATTTTACAAAAAAAAACTTTTTTGGCACACGGGGACAAAAAATCTTCTTTAATTTGCATTGTTTTGTACTGTTTTGTATTGTTTATTTCAGACACGAGAACGCATCTATCCATTTTATAAATGACATAATTTACATACTTGGTTTAGCTGCATTTCCGCACGGTTTGAGACTTTACCTCTCTGAGGGATTCGTACACCCACTCCTTAAGAAAAGACAAACTTTATAACTTAATGCAGGAAGTACTGGAACATAACTATTATAAAAAATCATATTTTTAAACATTTATAAGTATTTCAGAGAATATTGAATTCTTAGACTTTTTGGATCAATAAAAGAATTTTGAAGCGGACAAAAATTCTTGTTAATCTTTCCTCCTTCGATACTTAAATTGTGGAATTTGTATAACACGAAAAATACTGCACGCTAAAAATATTACACAAAATGTTAGACAAAAATATGCTGGAAGTGAAATCTGGAGTGAAGAAATTTGATTTCCTAATAACCACCAAACGTTGGCACACATGATGCACACAAAAATTGTACCGATGATCAGTCCCGCTAGGTTGTCGTGCTGACGTGTACGGGATGATCGGATGTTTTGCTCGTCTCCTTTTGGTGATTCTACTTCGCGCCGCACAAAAGGGTTGGCTCGCCGTCGTTGATCTGCACGTGCTGATTTGTAGCTCGTAGACATGTCATGATGCCGTTGCTCTCTGCTCATGCTCCTTCTTACTGTCTAGCACATGTGCATTTTATGATGCGTGTGCCCGTGGCTCTACTTCGTTTGCTTAGGATGTGTTTTGGTGTGGGGTGCGTTTATGACAGCCGTTAGGTCGATCGGCTGCGCTGTCGATATCATGCCATGGGTGATTCAAACATAGACTAAACATTTTTTCTACAGATAAATGAAAAGCAATGCATTTTTGTCACTGATAATAATAATAATTGTTGGCGCTACAGTCCAAAGGGGGACCCGGGCCTAGCTTGCTCATCAACTACTCGTGTTGTGCGTGCTACTGTTCTCTCACGAGTAAAAGGGACCTACTACTTCGGAGCCGGCTCCGAACGGCAAGATTTGAGAAGCTTTCTTAGACAGTTATTACTCATTGAGTGTTGTCAGCTGATACATGTCAAACATTTAATGAATATTTGGAATGTTGTTACTGACAAGACGCAGAATCTTGGACGTTAGCAAAGGCGGATGAGGAAGCCCTTAGTCTTTTCGAGAGAAAAGTTTTGCGTATGATTTTTGGCCCTGTTTGCGTTGATGGCATCTGGAGGAGAAGATTTAACGACGAACTCGATGGTCTGGACCAGCGACATGCGCCTGGTCAAGCGTCTACGGATACAACGCTTAAGATGGCTAGGCCATGTAGAGCGTATGGACACCACTGCTCCGGCCCGAAAAGTCTTTGAATCCGAGCCATTGGGACAAAGCAACAGAGGACGACCTAGACTAAAGTGGCGCACACAAGTGGAGAAGGACCTCAACCAACTTGGAGTGCGCAACTGGAGACAGCTGGCGAAAGATCGTGTTGGCTGGAGAGGCATGTTGGTTGAGGCCCAGGCCCACCCCGGACTGTAGCGCCACAAGAAGAAGAAGAAGGAGAAGTTACTGACAAGAAACATGAATACCAACATTAAACTACGAAAAACAGAAGGTCAAATTGATATTCAAAATTTGCCATACTTCCTGAACAGATCATGTCTGTAGTCTGAAATGCAAGCCAGTCAATAGACTCTGGTTCCATTCAAGAACAAGAAACATCAAGTACAAGTCGAGGTGATGTTTAAAGTTGTATATTCGATTACCTTGTTCAGTCATTGCCCGAAGGCTCGGTAGTACATTTTGAGGAATAAGACTTAATTGGTGTTTGATTGAACAATTCATTGTACTGATTTGACAGAATGTACTTTTAAATTGATGACTCATGAAGGTTGTCGGTAAGGCCTGCTAAACCATACAACTTGTTTGATTGCAATTGATTTGTATCTGTCGAAGAGTATGTAATAAAATATTATTGATTGTAGTAACCAGTCGTTGTTGCCGTCTTGTCTGGCACAACTCTCGCAAATTGTTGTTCATGGTGTAATGCCGAAAATATTCCTTTCGAATTCAAATATGTTTTTTAATTGGTTTATTGCGACTTTTAATTGCTTTAAGCACTCATAAAGTCACATGTACTTGTCAGGTTATTCTATTTTAATGGCGATCGTTGTTCCTAAGATAGACCACTCGTTAATGGTCGTTTACTTTAAAATATTGACAAACCGCAGCACTTTCATAAGCACGTAATGATTTCAAGTTTCCTGCCGGATATCGATATAATTCATGACTATAAAATATTTAGGATTTTTTTTTGACGGGACAGTTGAAACAAGACGCTCCTTCTGGCAAACCAGTTTACGATCTCTCCTTTCTAAATCTTTAACTTTAGATTGGGGGGCGGTCTTCTTCAGTGAGGCCTCCGACAGCTCGCGTTAAACTCGAATTGAATACTTTATTTCATGGATGTATCCATGGCCATTGTTTGGACAAAGTTGCAGGAAGAGACCTGTACCTGTACAATAATTTATGCAAATGCGGGTGAAGAAGCTGTGATTGCCTCGCTAATTGGCTTCAGCAAAATTAATGGAACGAGTTGAGGAAATAAAAGGTATCGCTGCAAGCCGCCTGTCAAGCGAAATTCATCTTTTGAAAATAATTGCCTCAGAGCTGCCGCTGCTGTGACTAAAATGATAATTAGTGTCAAGCCGTCAAGGCTGGCTCGATGTGAAGCATTGAGTGTTGACAGTTTTGTAAGCCTAAACGTTTGAATCGATAATTTTCCCACGGCTGTCAATAGATTTGATGAAGGTGTTGTTGAATACATTTTATAGGAAATTTGCAAAAAGAGAAACGAGTGTGACTAAGAATTTTGTTTCGATTTGATTAATTAGTTCTTTGACTACTTTTCTTATCGGAGATTTCAATATAGGCAGATATCCGGGGGAGACAAACTCTAAATATACCGCTACCAGGACGAATGATGCTTTTTTATTAAACAATTTTAAATTCTTCGTAGATCAATTTATAACAGTTAAGATTCGTAAGCGATTTTTAATTATATTTATTAATAAACATCTCGTATCACATTGAGTTTTTATCTTGTAGACTTGCGTAACGGTGTAGTTATAATGTATATCAGAATTGTCTGTAGACTTTCAGACTAGGAAAGGTGGTTTTAGACTAGAGTAGGTGTGTTCCAGTACTTTCTGCACCAAATACTGAAGTCCTTCATTTGTTAAGGAGTGTGGGGTAATTTTCTCTCAGAAAAAGCAAAGAACGGGAACGTATCTAAACCAAATGTGTAAAGTACGTTGTGAAGACATGTCAAATTCACGTTTTTCATACAGAAAACAAAATCAACAACAAAATTGGAGACACATACATAGAGATGATGAGCCAATTTCCACTTTTCTCTGTACGCACACCAATTAATTTGATAGAAAACCAACAACCTACCCACAAAAATTTCTTGTGTTGGAGGGCAGGGCAGGGTTTGGAAAATATTATACTCTCTCGAGAGCGCGCTCATTTGATGTAAAACCCCTGTTTTCGGTAAACGGGAACAGACTTTGTGTTAGTTTGTGTTGTTTTGTACTGTTTTGTGTTCTTTTGTTAGAGTACGGGAACACACCTTATATGTTAGATCAGATAAAAGAAGTACAAATCGAAACTCAATAAACGTCGATTTTAAAGCTGCTCCGTTTAGTTTTGGCATTCCTATCAAACATATCAGAATGTGCCGCACTCCGTTAAGCTCAGTAACGAATTCACCAAGACTTTCAGTGTTAAAAAAAATTTTTGAAGGTGGCTTAAATTTATCTGGAGTATGTGTTGCCGTTAAGGAAAGACACATAGCACCGTTCATTTGGACAGAGCGCCACAAGCCCTCGGAAGACTTAAGCTGGCTAAAAGCGTGATCATCAAAGCCCTTCTTTACGGCGACATGCTTTTAGTCAAGCGGCTTCGGATATAACGCTCAACATGGCTAGGCCATGTAGAGTGTGTAAACAGTGGTGTCTTCGAATCCAATGCATTAGGACAAAGTAACAGAAAGCGGTTTAGGCTAAGATGGCACACATGTGGAGAAGGACCTTAACCAACTTGATATATTCAAATGTAGGCAGTTGGCAAGAGATTGTGCTGCCTGTAGAGGCATGTTGGCTTACGCTGAAGTCAACCCCGGACTATAGAGCCACACAGAAAGGAATAAGGTGCAAATTAAGATGACTAGAAGTATGTGCAAAAAATCCACATCTCGTGGAAGGCAACGTCTCCAATGCTGTTTTTTCGAATTCTCTATTCGAAGATAAAGTTTGTGGCCAGATAACAAAGTGTCAATCATCTTTACGTCTTTCTACGGTTTGGAAACTCAACGCTATGATGAAAGGATAACAAAACTAATGGTCTTTTCGAAACGAAAGTTCTTCGTGCTTCGTTTGGTTGCGTTTTAATTGATGGCATTTGGGGGAATTATATAGATTATCGAACATCAGACGGTAATTATGTGGCCGCCGTGGCTTAGTGGGTAGAGTGTGACACTTACACGCCGAAGCTCTAGGTTCGATTCCCGGTTGAACACCTCTAACTTTTCACGGCACCAACTCTTTCGAGCTACTGACAACACTCAAAGTATATAAATCGTCTAAGAAAAAACTTCTCAAACTTCATCGTTCAGAGTCGGCAAAAAACTGTAGGTCCCTTCTACTCGTGAGAGAACAGTAGCGCGCACGAGTAGTTGATGACCAAGCTAGGCCCTGGTGCCCTGTGGACTGTCGCGCCATGTAATTATTAATTAATTACACCTATTATAGGTTGCAGGCCCTTTGTCAAGTATATGCTGACATAAAGCTTGGAAAACCTAAGTCAAGTAGAACGAAATGTTAGTGTCTTAGAATTTGTGCTATCGAAGCAAGGCAACAGCGGTTGAAAACCTAAGCAGAAAATAAAAAAAGAAAAAGTGTTCATGGGCACTTTTGACTCTAAGACCAAGTGGAATACGTGCAGTTAAATATATGTTTGCATCTACTTTCTTGTTTTCAAAAGGGCTGTTATGTAACGTGGAATTCAGGTTCTGATCCTGTTCTGCTCTTAAGCTAATTTCCATACTCATCCCCAAAAATGGTGGCGCCGGCGTTGGGCAGATAGCATCTTTGTTGGTTCATTTATGGTTTTCATTAAACTTTACAATTCAAACGAGTAAGCACAAAGATAAAGGCTATCCAACACAATGCCACACTAATTCGAGGACTATAAACAAAATATCTACGACACATAAAATATGACTTAATAATGTTCTTTTCTTCTCTCTCTTTCTTTTGACGCCCAGTTCAATAATTCTGCCAAGTATGCTAATTCGACTAGACGTCTTTTATGATTGTTTCTCATTCAAAGGAGAGATCGTGTCGTTTTCTTGTATTTGTCGCGAAAATATCGTTTTTGAGTTGTGATCCGAGTGGACAGTTAACTAAAAATCCCACTGCCTGTATGTGTAAAATACAATACATACAAACTTATATCAATGAAACAAAGGTTCTTACGTATTTCTTTTTTGACGGGAATATTTTTTTGACTTATTTTTTTCGTAACTAATTTCAAAGAATTTGTTTTAATTTAAATGAGTTTCTTAAAATTGTGAAATTTTGTACAAGACAGTGTTTCCATTTTTTGCTCCTCGTTAAGATGACAACTTTTGCGTATCCATTCAAAGTCAGAATTTTCACATTTCATCCCGGATTACGTAATAATTGTTAGCGCTACAGTCCAAAGGGGGGACCAGGGCCTGGCTTGCTCATCAACTTCTCGTGTTGTGCGCGCTACTGTTCTCTCACGAGTAGAAGGGACCTACAGTTTTTTGCCGACTCCGAACGGCGAAATTTGAGAAGCTTTCTTAGATAGTTATTACTCTTTGAGTGTTGTCAGCAGCTCGAAAAAGGTTGTGCAGTGAAAAATTCGAAAAATTGGTGTTGAGCTGGAATTCGAACCTAGCCCCTTCGGCGTGTGATCGTCGCGCTCTACCCACTACGCCACGACGACCACAACCGGATTATGTGCGTTGTGTAATTCTGGCACATACGCTTGCTCATCCACAACTTGCGTTGTGCGCGCACGAGTAGAAGCGACCTACCGTTTTTTGCCGACTCCGAACGGCGAAGATTAAAAAGTTTTTTTTTAGAAAGTTCCTCTTGAAAGAGTTGGTGCCATGAAAAGTTCGAGGTGTTCAGTCGGGAATCGAACCTAGGCCTTCGGCATGTGACTGCCGCACTCTATTCACTGCGCCGAGGCGGCCACAATTTTCATATAGCAAGCTTAATTTATTTTCCCGAATTCAGTCGAGCAGCAATACATTTAGCGCTCTTTTGCCAATTCCAGCCGACGGAGACGGTCCAGGTGATGTCACTGGATTTTATGAATTTTAAAGATCACATGCGTATCACTATTTATATTGACAACAGTAACACTGATAGAGAAAAGGCCATCTGTGGCGGGATGGCGGCTAACAGACCTAGGTTTTGAGGGTGCCACGGGAGGTCAGAAGCCCCTGGAACTTCGGTTCGGGAGTATTGTGGTGGCTGTAATTTACCTCCTGACATCGCGGGTAGAGTCGAGGATAGTATACTGTGCGGACTTGTGTAGTATTTGTTAATCCATGGCTAGGCAAGGCGGTTAAGGGACTATCCCGGCTCAGTGTGGAGTTGCATTCTCAACCGAGCGCTGTGACCCAGAGAGCGGAAGAGGGTTTAGGAGGTTCTCGTATCAAACCAAGGTGGGGTGATTGCCCCTCAAGCATGACTGAGATCATGGTACATGGGTAACTAAAGCGTTTAGTCTTGCGTTATCTACGACTCTTGTGAAAATGGACCTCGTGAAATAAGCCGTCAAGGCAGGTGATTACGTAAAACCAATCCCACATTTGACGAACACGGTTACTGATATTTGTACCAAAAATGTGGCATCAGCATGAACACTGTTTATTAAACAGTTACGACTGGCTTGAGATGTGGTTGTAAGGCATTTTTCTTTGATTTGTTCTTGATTTTACTTAAATTTATTGTGAATCGTTTTGTCATAAGTGAAAGGTCCTCATGAAGAGAACTTTTATTGACTGTTCTGAATTTTGGTGAATAAGTCATTGTTGCACATTAGTTCGAGGTGAGTCCAATCATGTTTTGTGACCTTTTAATCTTTATTTATTTTTGGTGTTCACATTGACTCATGTTTTATATAAAACTCCAAAATCACAAATTGCAAGCCCGGTGTTATAGAATAGATGGGGAAGACGCCCACATCTTTGTAGAACTCCCTCATGTGAGGAACTGTCTAAATCTCAGGGCTTGTCGAATGAAATGTTTTCATGCAATTTGTTGTCGTTTTCCAGGAGACTCCTTTCCGGTTTTATTCTTCTTCCTTATTTGCATTCTTAAGAATATGAAAATTAGAATTGGACAAATTGAGTGTTGCGAAAGCCATCAACAACTTCATGCGTATATTCTGCGTTACGCCTTCTGATTCCGTAAATAAACTTTCTTCAAGCCCTTACAGCTCGTTATTCTGTCTTAGATGACATTTATATGATGCAGATTTCAAACCTAGTTCATATAACGTTTGAAAGATTTTCGTCGTTTTTTTGTGATGGATTGGTCAATGCGATGGAGATTTAAGCTGATGTATTTTAATTGAAGAAAATTTTGTTAAATCGGGACGGTTGTTTCTTCAGTTCAGTCTCAATTCAACATTCCTCAACTCATTAACTACTTCGTCCCTTTTCAGGCTTTCTTCTTCTTCTTGTGGCGCTACAGTCCAAGGTGGACCTGGGTCTTAAACAACATGCCTCTGCAGCCAGCACGATCTTTCGCCAGCTGTCTCCAGTTTCGCACTCCAAGATGGTTGAGTTCCTTCTCCACTTGTGTGCGCCACTTTACTCTAGGTCATCCTCTGTTGCGTTGTCCCAATGGCTCGGATTCAAAGACTTTTCGGCCCGGAACAGTGGTGTCCATACGCTCTGCATGGCCTAGCCATCTTAAGCGTTGTACTTTCCAAACTTTATTTATACTAAAAAAGGTCATCCATCAAAATTCTGCCTGATAAAACAGTATTTGCCTTTGTTGAAGTACTGCTTCTCCCCACTCAGTAGTTCATTGTTTCGACTTAGCTTCAGCCAATCAAGTATACCAGTAAATCCCAGCTGAATTTATACAAAGTCAAATACTGCTCTAAAGTAATCTTATGACAGTGCTGTTCTAAGTTTTTGTCTAAAAAACTGAGCTTGGATTTTTAAACCAGTGATACTTTCTCACATTATCACGTGCAAGGACTTCAAGCTAACTTTGTTTCAATCCATTTTTTTTCTGGCACTTGGTACCTCAGCCCACATCGAAAGCCTGTGTGTCAAAACTTTTGACAATGACCGAATCAAATGACTAAATCAAACATTTTGAATCAAATTTTTGATTCAAAAAACTGTCATTTGATTCGGTCATTGACAGATAGGGATTGTTAACTTTTTTTCAGATTCGCTTCTCATGATGATTGATCGATTTAATAGTATTAATCCCTTTGACGAAGACACTACGACCCAAAACCCTTGAAACCTTCACGACAGCCCCTCGCTACCTGGGACCTGATCCCCGCATTTGAGATTGCCTTAATGACACCGAGAGCGGTTACATTAGTTGGTGGTAATTTCAACAGGAACACCGATATGAAATGAGCGCTTTTCTGAAACTAATTATTAATGGGAAAGTAAAAACATTTTATTCAAAGTATTAGCCATTGTTTTTTACACATTTTCACCACCTTTCTGGCAATTTGTGAATACCACGCCAATAAAATTGTTCGTCATTAAAACAAACCAATCAGACACCCAATTTTTGACCTCCTCGTAGGAATCAAAGTGCTGCTCAGCCAATGCGTGTCCCATCGATGAAAACAAATGGTAGTCGAAAGGAGCCAAGTCTGGTGACTACGTCGGGTGGGGTAGCTGCTCCCAGCCAAGTGTTTTGATTGTATCCCGAACCGGTTTTGCTTTGTGTGCAGGTGCATTGTCATGGAGCAAAATTACCTTCCCGTCTCTTCTGGCCCATTCTGGTCGTTTCCCGATCAATGTATGGTTCAAATTGATCATTTGTTGTTGTATTAACGGTTTCACCAGGTTTAAGGAGCTCGTGGTAGAGCACACCTTTCTGGTCCCACCAAAGGCACAGCATTGTCTTCTTTGCCGAATCGATCTGGTTTTGCAGTCGATGTTGATGGTTGTCCCAGATTAACCCGTGATTTTTTCCGTTTAGGATTCTTAAAATAAATCCATTTTTCATCGCTAGTAACAATCCGATGCAAAACCGATTTTATTTCGCGTCTTTGAAGCAAAATTTCACAAGTGTTTTTTCGGTTTTCCACCTGTCTTTCATTCAATTCATGTGGCACCCATTTTCCACACTTTTGGACCTTTCAAACGGTCAGAAATTGTTTGTTGTGCAACATTTACCATTGCTGCCATTTGTTTTTGACTCAACAAAGTGTCATCTCCATCCAATATCGTTTGCAATTCGGCGTCTTCAAACTTTTTTGGTGGTCTTCCACGTTCTTCATCTCTCACATGAAAATCATTATTTCTGAACCGTTGTAACCATCTTTTGCATGTTGCTTCTGATAGAGCATGATCAACATATGCCTCGACAAGCATTCGATGCGACTCTGCAGCACTTTTCTTCAAATGAAAACAGAAAATTAATGCTTTCCGCAAATCATCACTTTCTGGTGCAAAATTCGACATTTTTAACAAAATGAAAAAATATGATGTCTGTTCACTGACTTGATGTATACTAAATATTTTTCACAGATGTCACAGCAAACAAACAAAAGAAAAAAATAAGGACTCGTTCACAACAAATGTTCCCTATCGAGACATTTGTATCTTCACGCTCACTTCATACGGGTATACCTGGTATTTCGACCTTTGAATTAAAGGTAACGTTGTGATCAAGAAGTGTGAGTGTGAAGTACAAGTTTAAGAACTTAAAGCTTGCGAAAATGTGTTCTCTTTTAAAATAAGAAAACACTTGCGTTGTAAAAAAAAATGTCAGTCCCGTTCTTTTCATCGATGCGACTATTTCCCTCCTCTGCCACTCGTGTTCTTTTCAGACATAAGTTTGTCTCTCTTAGCAGCTGCACAGAATTCATTTTAAGAGTGAGGGCGAACAGATAACTAGACGTTCGTTGAGAGGGTCTTAGACCAAAAAAGCCGACGAAGGAACGACAGTTTCCCCTGCATAATAACAATTGATTTGGTCAATTTTAACAAAGGTTCTTAGAAGCTGTTTTATGAAAAAAACTTTTCACACTCTAGACGCAATCATCTTTCAAACTTATTTTGATCTTAACCTTTGATAGCTTTAAACGCCCACTTCATATGAATACAAGTCGCTTGTTTGCATGCATGTGCTCTCCCCAGTTCGCTTCCAAGCTTTGTTTCTCTTCCTGTTTGATAACCTGACATCCACACAATGTCTGCGCAAATGTGTTGATGCCAACGGTTTTATTGGACCACACCTAGGCGATGTTTTGTTGATGGCCTTAAGACGATCATTCGTATTTATTTTTATGGACTAGGATATGCAAAAAAGAAAAAAATGCTTTATGCAAAATTGCTTGGCGCTATTTATTTATACAAAATGGAGACATCAAAACTAAGATTATAGCTTTTATTTCAATCAATAAAATATCCAAGCGATTAGAATAAACGTCAATCTGGGTGAAGGATAGGGTGTTTCAAAGAGGACCTCCCGGATGTGTAGGTGACTGGTGGAGAAATAAAAACAATTCTAGCAAGCAGTTTGTTTCAAGCAATGGCGCGTGACTTTGTGGGTAGAGCTTCGTGCTCTGGTTGTTTGATTTTTATGTCAGTGGAAGCATTGTCATTCTTTCATGTAAGTGTCAGCATTGTGTTGCATTTCATTCGTTGTTAAACATTTTGAATGCTCAAATGTTTGAGGTTTCAAAATGATTGTGCCCGCAATGCCTCAAATGTTTGAGGTTTCAAAATGATTGTGCCCGGAATGAATCAGCGGATAAAACAGTTGGTGCGTGTATTTCAACGCAATTTGGTTCTTTTAATTGGCTGCTTGATATTAATTTTTTTGCGATCAAAGTTGTTAAGCCTAAATCGTTATAAAAAGATAGTTCAAGGGTGTCCAGCACATGTTTCTTCACATGTTTGCATCGTATAAGTCGAAAACATACTCTGAAACGTTAATGAAATGTTGTTAATGCAAACATTTTCCTTGACTGTATAGTTTGGTTGTACGAAGGTTGCCTTTTATAGTAAGGGATTGGCCAACCCTAATGTTGCAGTCTGGCCACTGCCAGCTCTATCGTAATGTTTGACATTTTTGAGGTTATACGTACTCAGAACGTTTTGACATACGATCGCTATTTGTGTTGTCTACAGTAACTTAAAAGTTTCATCTCGCCCACAAAATGGAATTCAGTCGTGAAAATTTTCATGCGATTATTTTTTACAACTTTCGACGTGGATTAATTCAACAACAGTGCATCGGTGAACTTAATTCAATTTTTGGCGATGAAGCTCCATCAAGGCCAAGTGTTTATCGATGGTATGGTGAATTAGACCGAGGTCATAGTTCACTCCAAAACGAATTTCGTGAAGGTCGTCCTAAATCAGTTATTCCGGAAACCATTGATACTGCCCACCAACTGATATTGCAAGACCGTCATGTGACCTACCGTGAGATTGAGACAACCTCAGGCACTAGTGGGACCAGCATACATTCAATATTTCATGGACATTTGACCGTCAAAAAAATTTGTTCGCGTTGGATCCCACACAGTTTGTCAATCGCTCAAAAAAAAAATTCTCGAGTCAATTGGTCGAAAGAAATGCTCCAAAAATACGATCGCGGTGCTTCGAAACACGTCT
This sequence comes from Eristalinus aeneus, assembly GCA_955652365.1. NCBI lineage: Eukaryota > Metazoa > Arthropoda > Insecta > Diptera > Syrphidae > Eristalinus > Eristalinus aeneus. The sequence goes on from OY019132.1 coordinate 79,746,188, forward strand.
ATGACATCGTGACAGGTGATGAATCGTGGATTTACGTGAATGAGCCCGAAAGTAAACATCAGTCGACTGTATGGGTGTATGTTCTTTCGAATTGAGTCAAATCCAACAAAAGTTGGTCGCGCACGAAGCACTTCCAAGCAAATGGTCGCCTGTTTTTTCGGAAAAACTGGACATGTCGCAACCGTACCACTAGAACAACACAGAACAGTGAATTCTGAGTGGTACACAACCATTTGTTTGCCAGTTGTCTTCTCAGAAATAAGGAAGACCAACCGTCGAAGACGGATCACTCTTCAGCACGACAGTGCGAGCTCCCATACATCGGTTCAAACAACTGCATTTTTAAGCACTGAAAACATCGGTTTGATGAGTCAAATCGTATAGTCCTGACTTGGCACCGAATGACTTCTTTTTATTCCCGTACATAAAAAATAAAATGAGAGGTCAACGTTTTTTGACAACTGAAGAAGCGGTTGATGCGTTCAGAATGCATGTTTTGGATTTACTTCAATCAGAGTTGCAAAGGTGCTTCGACAATTGTTTCAAACGCATGCAAAAGTGTATATTTCTTAATGGGGAATATTTTGAAAAACAATAAAGCCATTTTCGATGATTAATATTTGTTTTTGTTCTCTAATCCCGAAATATAAAAGGCAACCCTCAAAGTTTTGAATTTTATAAAAAAAACTGTGCAACTTGTCACCATTGTCTATGAAATGACGGTTTTGATGATTGTGTTCTTAGTGTGGGAAGTCAGTTCCCATGACATTTGCGTAAACTTGTGTTCTATGACTTTCCACACATTAAATCTTACTCAGGACCACTTCCAATTCTCGTGAAATAAGTCATTCATCCTCCGCTTCCTTAGATACAGCAACAGGTTAGCTTAACCCAACAACCAACGGTCCAGTCATTTCCGTTGACTCCCAACTCGTTCTGTTGAAACCTGCTATGCGCATGCTAAAAATAAGTAATTTCTCTGAATATTGATATTCTTCACGATGCCGGGCGGTGGCAGTGGCCCCATAACATTTTAAATTTAATAACTCGGAGACAGTGGAATCACATTTTGAGGCAATAAGATCCGTTCCGACAACAAGCTAACTGTCATTCTTTGGTTAAGTTTCTGATGTATGTGATAAATCATCAGATTGTGTAATACGAGTAATTCGCCACGTGAAAGTGCTTTATCTTTCGGCAACATTTCACTCCTTCAGAAGATTCCGCCGGTTGTGTACAAGACTTTAAAGCAAAACATGAAGGCGGTAACTGAGTGCAAATTAATAAAGCTAATGCAAAACACCACGCTCCGTGTCGTTTTTATTTTTCATCTTTTTGTTTATCTCAAAAATAGAATCCATTCCAGCTTGGAGAGTTCGGTTTCTGTTTTGTTTTCTTTTCAGTTTGGCAGGCGGCTGCTCCTCCGAAACAAACTCACAAGGCATTATTAATATTTATAATCTGCGAAACGGGATAGGATCAATTTATACAAAAGAAATTCAAGTCAATTAATAAAACGTGTTGGCAAAGCAAACACACGTGGTGGTCGCTCCGGCCGAACTTGGCGTAATAAAATATTCTCGAGCCCGCGTGGCTTGAATGGCGGTGGTGGTCAAGTGGCAGCCTCTCTGACCGGGTCTTACCGCTTTATTCGGAATAAATTGATGCCCGTGCATTATCCCATGACAAATATGAATGTTTTTCAATAGAAAGACGCACCCCGTCTGAGCGGGTTCATATATCGTGCATGACCACAAGTGTTTAAATATGCCGCCGACTTCCCGCAGACGCGTCAAACTTCTCATCTCCCAAGCCACGACTGTGTGCTTCATAGATCGAATTGATAGGCCGCTCGGACTATGTGGATTGCGAGCTGACTCATGGGTGGTTGGGTTTTACTTTTTTAATTTTGAGCAACGCTTTGCGGTAATGTATGCGAAGTCTTGAATTTTATGCACGTGCCTGTTTTAATGGAGTCGCAGGCGGATGCGAGATCTTTGGGGTTTGTTGTAAGAGAGGAGTTCCCTAAGGGACAACAGCACTCGCTTTGAACCGCCAATCTCAATCAAGACGTCTCGGCTAGAACGGGTCTTTTATGCGATGGGCCGGATTTGATAACGATAAACTGAATGTTAGATGAATTGCGTGATTTGGTGGATCGTTGGTTGATCGGATTGAATTCAAAGAGGTGACCGCCCGGAGAAGACATGTTTATATTCATTTTTAAGGAAGTTACAAACACCAAATCTTTGGTTGGCCTGGTGTGTTTTAGAGCACTTGGATGTTTTCTTAAAGTTTAGAATAATAATTCCAAGGCTTCGAATTTTGATGGTATATCATTGCTCGAAATTGACATACACTTGAGATCCTCTTATATACCATACCATACCATATATACCAATATGAAATGAGTTTTTTTTTTTTTAATAAAACACTAATTATTAATGGGAAAGTAAAAATATTTTATTCAAGGTATTGACCATTGATTTCTACACATTTCCACCACCTTTCTGGCAATTTGTGAATACCACGCCAATAAAATTGTTCGTCTTTTAAAGCAAACCAATCAGACACCCAATTTTCGACCTCCTCGTAGGAATCAAAGTGCTACTCAGCCAATGCGTGTCCCATCGATGAAAACAAATGGTAGTCGGAAGAAGCCAAGTCTGGTGAATACCTCGGGTGGGGTAGCTGCTCCCAGCCAAGTGTTTTGATTGTATCCTGAACCGGTTTTGCTTTGTGTGCGGGTGCATTGTCATGGAGCAAAATTACCTTGCCTTGTCTTCTGGCCCATTCTGGTCGTTTCCCGATCAATGCATGGTTCAAATTGATCATTTGTTGGCGGTAGCGATCAGTATTAACGGTTTCACCAGGTTGTAGGAGCTCGTGGTACAGCACACCATTTTGGTCCCACCGAACGCACAGCATTGTCTCCTTACCGAATTGATCTGGTTTTGCAGTCGATGTTGATGGTTGTCCCAGATTAACCCATGATTTTTTCCGTTTAGGATTCTTAAAATAAATCCATTTTTCATCGCTAGTAACAATCTTATGCAAAACCGGTTTTCTTTCGTGTCTTTGAAGCAAAATTTCACAAGTGTTTTTTCGGTTTTCCATCTGTCTCTCATTCTATTCATGTGGCACCCATTTTCCACACTTTAGGACCTTTTAAACGTTCAGAAATTGTTTGTTGTGCAACATTTAACATTGCTCTCATTTGCTTTTGACTCAAAGTGTCATCTCCATCCAATATCGTTTGCAATTCGGCGTCTTCAAACTTTTTTGGTGGTCTTCCACGATTTTCGTTTCTCACACAAAATCATTTTTGAACCGTTGAAACCATCTTTTGCATGTTGCTTCTGATAGAGCATGATCACCATATGCCTCGACAAGCGACTCTGCAGCACGTTTCTTCGAATGAAAACAAAAATTTAATGCTTTCCGCAAAACATCACTTTCTGGTACAAAATTCGAAATTTTTAACACGATGAAAAAATATGATGTTGTCTGTTCAATGACTTGATGTATACTAAATATTTTTCATAGATGTCATAGCAAAGTTCACCACAAATGTTTCCTATCGAGACAATTGTATCTTGACGCTCACTTCATACGGGTACTTGGTAAAGTCTTTTGAAAGGATTATCTAAATAAAGGTTCTCAACAGTCCCGGCTAGTGCCCTAAATTAGCGTTAATGAAGAACACGAGAAATGTACAGGGCATGTAGATCGTCATGTCCATTAATGTGTGTGTTTTATGGCTTATGTCCGCATGGATAAAAAAGAAGCAGCGGTATGACGAAAAGGAAGTGCATTTGATATTAAAAATAATTGCATGGCGCGATAGTCCACAAGTCCTAGCTTGCTTATCAACTACTTGTGTTGTGCTTGCTGCTGTTTGTCTAACGAGTAGAAGGGACCTACAGTTTTTTGCCGACTTCGAACGGTGAAGTTTGTTGATTTAAGAAAGCTTCTTAAGCAGTTATTACTCTTTGAGTGTTGTCAGCAGATCGAATGAGGTTGTGTCGTGAAAAATTCGAGGTGTTCAGCCGGGAATTAAACCCGGACCTTCGGTGTGTGAGTGTCGCACTCTACCCACTACGCCACGGCCACGCATTTGATATTGAGAGTACAAATTAATTCGTTTTTTTTCGTCCTTGAAATGTAAAAAGTACATCACTCAAAACATTGTTTGTGAGGGCAATTACTTTTTCGAATCTCATTATTTTCGAATGCCATTTCTAAAAGTTAAGTCATCTCTGTCATCTATTTAATCATTGAGCCATACTTCGATTTCCTCCGGTAACCTAGATATAATTTCGAATCTTCCGAAAAAGCCAGTAGCTGAAAGAACCAAGACCTAGAGCTTCCATTTCAGCGTTTCCAGGTAGTTTTTGACAGAGTTGGGCATAAAATGGCATAATGACTAATGACTAAACTTTTTCATCGCTACAGCACCATGGGGCCGTGCGTTATCATGTTGTACAATCACCTCGTCATGACATATGGTCGTTTTTGTTCGTTTTCCACACAATCAACACGTCCAACACATTATTTGTATTCGACAATGTTTCTCATCAATGGTTCCGCCTACTTTTATCTGCTCATATTCGTATTACACTACACCCGTCTGGTCCCACCATATGCAGAGCACGGACTTTTGAATCGTGAATGTTTTTCTGTAGCGTTGTTGTAGACGATGATGGAACGGATTCAGCAGGCTTAACATATCATTGGTTTGTTCTTAAAGTTATCGTAGCACATCCCCCTTTCATCTCCAGTCACGATTCAGTGCAAGAATTAATTCTTTTGATGTTTTTCAAAAGCAGTTCCGAGGTGAAACATCGCTTCTCTACATCTCTCGTAAATTTTCTTCATTCGTGCATTCAGTTTTCTTGTTTTTGGATTTTCTTGCGAATTTCTTATTTTCCTAAGTCATCTCAAACGATTCTGCGAGTTCATTTTGCGTTTGGCAGGCCCAAAATTTGGATAATGAAAAATCTGAGGCAGTGAAGCCTTTTTAGGCTGTTCAAGACTTTTTTTTGTCTCCGACACTCAGGTAACCACTTATGAAGCGTCGAAACCACTCTCTGTATGATTTTTCAGTTTTAGCAGATTTACAATAAATTTGAACAAGCATTGGAATGACTTCAGCTGCAATTTTCTTCTAATTTTAAAGAAAAATCAAAACTACTCGCAATTGTTGTTTAATAATAATAATAATTGTTGGCGCTACAGTCCAGAGGGGGACCAGGGCCTAGGTTGCTCATCAACTACTCGTGTTGTGCGCGCAACTGTTTTCTCACGAGTAGAAGGGACCTACAGTTTTTTGCCGACTCCGAACGGCGAAATTTGAGAAGCTTTCTTAGACAGTTATTACTCTTTGAGTGTTGTCAGCAGCTCGAAAGAGGTGGTGCCGTGAAATATTCGAAAAATTGGTGTTGAGCTGGGAATCGAACCAAGACCCTTCGGCGTGTAAGCGTCGCACTCTACCCACTACGCCACGGCGGCCACGGCAATTGTTGTTTACTTAAGATAAATGCGGACATGTTCGAAGAGGCATAAAACAATGTTTTTGTCTTAACAGATGCTGATGAACGCTAATTATCGCTTTCAAATGTCACACTTTCCAATAAAATGTTCAATCGCTTCCAGGATTAGTCACTTAAAGGTAGCGCCATCTTTTGAAAGTGCACCGAATTAATTTGTATTCCTAATGGTTTTACACCGTATGAAAAATTATTTTATTGGTTAATTCAAAATATTTCGTTACGTGTAATTCAGAATTTTCCAAAACTTGTGAACAAAGGTATTTGGTTGGACTTACATATAATTTGTGAAAAACTTCAATCAGAATTAAACGAAAACTTTGGTTTGACAACGGGGTTAAGTCTTAATACTGCAAACAAAATTCAATATTCGAAATCGCCATTAATTTACAATTGCAGCGGTTGCAGGGAGGAGCACCCTACTCTCTTTTGCAAGGGTTGGTTATATTGGCTATTTCTCTCTCGCTCATATCACAGTTAACTCAGTTTAAACTATTCTCCGAATACAGTTCTTACTGGTTTTTGAATTTAACCCACTTACCATCAATTGAAGTTGAAGTTGAGGTTGTAGAAACAATCAAAGAGCCATTATTTTTTACAACAAAGCACAATAACTTCTGCATGCAAATCAGATCAACTTGTTTTAACTGAAACGCTATTTTAATGTGCACAGCCCACTCATAAGTTTTCGCGTCACTACAACGTACGAAAACTAGTTTGTTTTTATTTGCTTACGCTGTCTGCGATCGATTGATTATTATAAACGTTTTTAGGACAAACCACTTGTCAAACTAAGCCTAGGACGCGCTCTGCTCGTCACGCTTTAAAAAGGAAAACTTGTTCTGTGTCTTCGGCTCTTACCTTGAAGCAGTCTTCCGAGAAAGTTTCAATATTAATCTCAATTCATTAACGGTCCCCTCAAAGAAGATGCCCATAGGCGCTTCCATAGCGGTTTTAATTATTTTAAAATGTGGGTTTAATTTTGGATGTCATTTGTCTTCTGTTTGGCTAACCTTCGAGTAATTATAGTGAGAGGTCCAGTGACCAAAGTGGCGGTCCGTTTTATTTGTGGATATTTTAACAATGTACTTAATTTACGTTGATGTCATAAATTTGTCATATGTTGGGGAGTTTAAGGTTTGTTTGAGGTTTTGATGGTGAAAGACTTACACAACAAATCGGATTAAATTAAAAAACTGCGCATGAAAATAGCTAAAGCGTAATAAATGTTTTTGTTTGTTTTATAAATTAGAAAAGAGGTTTGTTGATTCTTTTTCAATAGATATCATTGCAAAGGTTTGCTTAGAGCAGATATTTTTTGGAATCATTTTGAGTAGAAAGAAAGTCAGTGTAGTAAGATCAGAGTGTTTTAAACTAAGCTGCTGCCTTCAGATGTAACTTTTTCCAAGAAGCCGGTTGGTTCAGTTCAGTTTACACGAAGCTAAAATTAAATGAATGAATTAAATGAAGCTTAAAGACTTCTAATTCGTCACGCTGTATATATAAACATTATTTTATGACAGAAAGCGTGGAAGAGGTGTAGGTAACTCAAAATTCGAGGATTTATAATAAAAAAAAACCATTTATTGTACAAATTCATTCCGTCCGCTTTCAAAAGATGGCGACACATGCAAGTTGAGGTTGATCTTGGAAGCGATTACTTACTTCATTGGAAAGGTGTGACATTTGTTGGGAATAATAAGAGAGGCGTGGCCGCCGTGGCGTAGTGGGTAGAGTGCGACGCTCACACACCGAGGGGTCTAGGTTCGATTTCCGGCTGAACACCTCGGATTTTTCACGGCACCACCTCTTTCGAGCTGATGACAACACTTAAAAAGTACTAACTTTCTAAGAATGCTTCTCAAACTCCGCCGTTCGGAGTACAGTAGCGCCCACAACACGAGTAGTTGATGAGCAGGCTAGGCCCTGGCCCCCCTGTGAACTGTCGCGCCAAAAATTATTATTATTATTGTTATTATTATTATAATTATTACAGTACAATATATTCTCGGTATCGAGGTGAAGCTGTGGTTATATATAATTGACTTATTTATCAAGTAATACTATTAATTTAGTGCATACATGTAAAATCCCATATAAATGTGATTATTAAGTCGCGTTTTATCTCTAGTTAAACAGAATCAGAATAGCAACTGAGACGATGATGGTGAAAGTTGAGCATCGCGCTGTAATTAAATTTCTCACTAAGTAAAAAAAAAGTTGGAAAGTTATTCATGAAGAGATGATGGCTGTTTACCAGGGTTCCGCCACTTCATTATCAACTGTGCAAAAGTAGTCAAGTGAATTCAAGAGAGGCAGAGAGAGCATTGAAATCGACCCCCGCTCCGGCGCTCCAGCTCCCCGGCTACTGCTTTTACGAGAGCATCAAAGAAGTCGAAAAACTTGTTCATGAGGATGCCCGCATAAAGGTGAAAATGATGGCAGAGATCATCAAGTTTTCAACTGGTACCATTCACACCATTCTTCATGACCATCTTAACCTTTCAAAGGTCAGTGCAGGGTGGGTGCCACGAATGATCACAGCGCCTCAGAAAAAAATGAGAATCGCATGTTGTAGAGAGCTTTTGGAGATGTGTAGTGAGAACGCGAACGGTGTTATGGATCGAATTATTACTGGGGACGAAACATGGATTCACCACTATGACTCTGAAAGCAAACAAGAGTCTATGCTTCTTCTTCTTATTCTTCTTGTGGCGCTACAGTCCGGGGTGGACCTGGGCCTCAACCAACATGCCTCTCCAGTCGGGCCAGAGCAGTGGTGTCCATAAGCTCTACATAGCCTAGCCGTTCTAAGCGTTGTATCTATAGACGCTTGACCAGGCGCATGTCGCTATACAACAGAGTTCGTCATTAAATCTTCTCCTCCAGATGCCATCAACGCAAACAGGACCAAAAACCATACGCAAAGCTTTTCTCTCGAAGAGACTAAGCGCTTCTTCATCCGCCATTGCTAACGTCCAAGATTCCGCGCCATAAAGTAGGACGGGGATGATCAAGCTGTTATATAAAGCGACCTTAGTCCTTCGAGAGAGGGCTTTATTATTATAGAGTCCATGCAGTGGCATAAAAACGGAACTAACCCCCCGAAGAAGTTCAAAGTCACTCCATTTGCCGGGAAGCTCATGAGCAGTTTTTTGGGACTCAAACGGAATCTTGCTCATTGAGTACAAAAAAAAAGGTGAAACCATCAACGTCACATACTACGCTTCCACTTTGCATAATTTGCGGGAGGAAATTAAAAAGAAAAGACGGGTTTGTTGCTTCTTCATGACAACGCTCCTGTTCACAGGACGCTCGTTTCCAAACTGACAGCGGGTGTGTTGGTTCTTCATGACAATGCCCCTGTTCACACGGCTCGTGTTCACACGGCTCGTGTTCACACGGCTCGTGTTCACACGACTCCTGTTCACACGGCTCCGTTTCACACGGCGCGAGTTTCCGAACTCGCAGCGGGTGTGTTGCTTCTTCATGACAATGCCCCTGTTCACACGGCGCAAGTTTCCAAGGCTGCTGCGCGAGACTGTGGTTTCGAAGAAATCCAACACCCACACTATAGTCCAGACTTTGCCCATAGTGATTATTTCCGGATTTGAAAAAAATGTCTTCGTGGAAAAAGATTTTTGGACGATGAAGAACTCAAGTTGACAATAAATGGGTATTTTGCAAAGAAAGAGGAAATGTATTTTTTTGAGGGTTTAAATAAGCTTATCTCGAGATGTAAAAAATGCATTGATGTAAGGGGATCTTATATTGAAAAATAAAAACAATTTAAATTGAATTCGCATTTCCTTCACATCCTTTATATCGATTACGATCGATTAAGAGGGATGTAAGTGTACATCAGTGTATTTATAAGACAACAGTATTATCTTGCAATTTTCGAAAATATGTGGATTTGTTTTTAATGAACATTATATGCGGGAAGTTTGAAATGTCTTTTTGAATTGGAAGAAAATTGCAGCTGACTCCTATCAAATGCTAGTACAATTTCCAGTCAATAAGTCATGACAGAGTCACTTTCAAAAGTGGTAATTTTACTATCGAAGAAAAATAGCGTCTTAGTCAGCGTGAAAAGTTTGAATATTAGGAATTGGAGGCTTGCAAGACTTAAGAAGAAGAAAGGAACAGAAGGAGGAAGAAACAGATCAAACAAGGAAGAAACAGACCAAGCAATTTCTGTTTTAATAATTGTATGGAGCGACAGTTCACATGGGACCATGGCCTAGCTTGCTTATCAACTACTCGTGTTGTGTGGGCTACTGTTCTTTCAGTAGAAGCGACCTACAATTTTTTGCGGACTCCGAACGGTGAAGTTTGAGAATCTTTTTCTTAGACACTTATTACTCTTTGAGGGATGTCGAAAATTCGAGGTGTTCAGCTAGGAATCGAACCTACACCTCTCGTTTTGTTCAGGAAATTTTAACTTATTCAAAATTATACTGGGTTGACACCGAGAAATGTTAAAAGGCGAGTTTTCGAACAGCTTATTGAAATACATTGAAGGATGGGTTTTTTTACATCGGAATTGGAGGTGAAAACTAAATATACTATTATAACCCCAAAAATGGAAAATGCTAAGCAAAGCTTGGTGAACCTGTTCCGCCATCGTCTACATCGCCGCCAAAAAACATTCACCGTTCAAAGGGTCTTGCTCATATGATGGGACTCACTTTTGTTCTATACCATGTGCTTCTGAAACCAGCGAAACCATTGATGCGAAACGTTAACGACAACAACTAATGCGTTTGAGTTGTGCATTGCGTGGAAAAGAGCCAAAAATTATAATGTTGGGTTTATTTTTTCGAGAGACCTTCACTTTCAACAGGATCGCGATCTAAAAAACTCGGCATACTCTGTCTGTTAACGAATTAAGTAATTTAATATTCTCCACTCGGGTATACAAATCTACCTTATGTTGAGCTAACATTCAGGTAAATACACTTTTAAACCCCTCACCACTAGGGCCCAAGAGCAATCTCCCTAACTGATCTGGTCAGGAGAAAAAAAATCCAAGCAAGAACTTAGAGCCGACTTGGCAAAGCTCACAGTAGAGGCTTAGAAAAAATTCCTGAATGTTGTGAACTTTCGAAGTATACATTTAGGCAAACCATATAAAAAATCAATTTAACATGGTTAAGTAAACAGTCGGTAAATAGGGAAAACAACATCAGTACAGAAATCAAAGGCAGAATCACTCTTGCCAATCGCTGTTTCTTTGGACTCAAGAGGTAATTGAGTAATAAAACATTCTCTCGATGGACTGAGCTCGCTTTATATAACAGCTTGATCATCCCAGTCCTACTTTATGGCACGGAAACCAAGGCCGGATGAGAAAGCCCTTAGTCTTTTCGAGAGAAAAATTTCCGTGCGATTTTTGGCCCTGTTTGCATTGATGGCATCGAAGGAGACGTTTTAATGACGAACTCTGTTGTATAGCGATATGAGCTTGGTCAAGCGTCTTCGGATACAGCGCTAAAGATGGCTAGGCCATGTAGAGCGTATGGACACCACTGCTCTGACACGAAAAGTCTTCGAATTTAGGGGACAACGCAACAGAGGGCAGCCAATCCACGGCTGCATGTCTGATAGACTTGAAAAAGCCGTTCGACATTGTTTCCTTAGAAGGACTTTTTCTAAAGCTGGTCAGACTTGGCATAAGTAAACCATTGCTATACGTGATCTATGACGTGACAACAGTTAGGAAGTTCGTTCTGAAAAATGGCAACGCAACACGAGGCAGTTGGTTCGCCAACCTTATTCGGCAACCTTGTTCGCCAACCTTGTTCGCTATATTTACAAGCGATCTCTTATGCTTCATACACACATTAGGTTGCCTTTTATACTTCGAGATTAGAGAACAAAAACAATTATTAATCATGGAAAATAGCTTTATTGTTTTTCAAAATATTCCCCATTAAGATTTATACACTTTTGCAATTGTCAAAGCACTTTTGCCACTCTGATTGAGGTATCTCCAAAACGTGCATTCTAAATGCATCAACCACTTCTTAAGATGTCGAAAAACTTTGACCTCTCATTTTATTTTTTAACGTACAGGAATAAAAAGAAGTCATTCGGTGCCAAGTCAGGGCTATACGGCGGATGACTTATCAAATCGATGTTTCGAATGCTCAAAAATGCAGTTGTCTGAGCTGATGTGTGGGAGCTCGCATTATCGTGGTGAAGAGTGATCCGTCTTCGGTGGTTGGTCTTCCTGATTTCTGAGAAGACAACTGGCAAACCAATGGTTGTGTACCACTCAGAATTGACTGTTCTGCGTCGTTCAAGTGGTACGGTTGCGACATGTGCAGTTTTTCTGAAAAAACAGGCGACCACAGCACATACACCCATACAGTAGACCGCTGTTTACTTTCGGGCTCATACGCGTAAATCCACGATTCATCACGTCACCATGTCATAGACGTATTTTGAACCACCGCGATCGTATTTTTGGAGCATTTCTTTCGACCAATCGACACGAGCCATTTTTTGAGCGATTGACAAACTGTTTGGGATCCAACGCTAACAAATTTTTTTGACGGTCAAAAGTTCATGCAATATTGAATGTATGCTGGTCCCACTAGTGCCTGAGGTTGTCAGGTCAAAGTTATTGGTTTGTTTCGACCAGTGACTATACTTTGACAAACTTGTACGTCAGTGCAGTATACTGACGAATGTCAAGAAAGCCTTTGCTGTTGCAAGAAGGTTGTTTTACAGCAGCCAACTTGATACCGGGTAAAGGTAACATGCTATATGACACTCATCCGGCCGATGATGGTGTTCGCTTGTTCTGTGGGGTGCGTCCTTCCCAGATGAGAAAGATGAGGTTGTTTGAGAGACAGTGTCTCAGGACCTGTATCACGTTGTATCGACTTCCGAATCCGGGTACAAGAAATTCTATCCTAAAGATAGAAGAATCAGGCAAACCTGATGAATATTGATAATTTCAGAATAAAATTAATTCGACTGTACGTTGCACGGGAGTTGACTTCTACCAACAGTGAGCTATCACACTATTTTGAGGAGGTTCGGCGGAATGACTTTATTTCACCAGAGGCATCCTTTATTTAGATATGATGGGTCTAAAGGGTGATTTCTTAAAAGCTATAGGAAAATTTAAAAAAAAAACACATAAAATTCAGAAAAATGCATGAAATCTTTATTTGAATCGATAGTATGGTCCATATAATTTAATGTTTGAAGATTATTTCATGCAAATGTTGATCTTGACTGCGCCTCAAATGGTCCATCCGCTTAGTAAAACGTTGGCATACTCTTTCCAACGAATGGTATTTCACGAATAAAAGCTTTATTGTGGTCTTACAATGCGTCGATTGAAGAGGGGTTGTCTGTATAGACATGAGCTTTAACATAGCCTCACAAAAAATAGTCTAAAGACGTTAAATAGCACGATCTAGGAGGCCAATCGACCGGCCCCTAACGTGAAATAAAATTTTCACCCAACTCGCCTCTCACAAGTCCATTGTTGCGCATGCTGTGTAGCATGTGGCACCGTCTTGTTGAAAACACATGTCATGCAAGTCAAGCTCTTGCATTTTGGGCAAAAAAAGTTGGATACCATCTCACGGTAGCGCTCACCATTACAATTCGCATCATCCAAAACGAATTTCGTGAAGGTCGTCCAAAATCAGTTGTTGTTCCGGAAACCATTGCTGCTGTGCGCCAACTGATATTGCAAGATCGTCATGTGGCCTACCGTAAGATTGAAACAACCTTAGGCATTAGTGGGACCAGCATACATTCAATATTGCATGAACTTTTGACCGTCAACAAAATTTGTTCGCGTTGGATCCCACACAGTTTGTCAATTACTAAAAAAAAGGCTCGTGTCGATTGGTCGAAATGCTACAAAAATACGATCGCGGTGCTTCAAAACATGTCTATGACATGGATTTACGCGTATGAGCCCGAAAGTAAACATCAGTCGACTGTATGGGTGTATGTTCTTTCGAATTGAGCCAAATCCAACAAAAGTTGCTTGCGCACGAAGCACTTCGAAGCAAATGGTCGCCTGTTTTTTCGGAAAAACTGGACATGTCGCAACCGCACCACTAGAACAACGTAGAACAGTCATTTCTGAGTGGTACACAACCATTTGTTTGCCAGTTGTTTCCAAGAAATCAGGAAAGCCAACTGCCGAAGACGGATCACTCTTCACCACGACAATGCGAGTTCTTACATATCGGCTCAAACAACTGCGTTTTTGAGCACTCAAAACATCGATTTGATGAGTCATCCGCCGTATAGCCCTGACTTGGCACCGAATGACTTCTTTTTATTCCTGTACGTTAAAAAATTAAATGAGAGGTCAACGTTTTTCGACATCTTAAGAAGTGGTTGATGCATTTAGAATGCACGTTTTGGAGCTACCTCAATCAGAGTGGCAAAAGTGCTTCGCCAATTGCAAAAGTCTATAGATCTTAATGGGGAATATTTTGAAAAACAATAAAGTTATTTAAGATGATTAATATTTGTTTTTGTTCTCTAATCCCGAAATATTAAAGGTAACCTAATGTGCTGTATGAAGCGTAAAAGATCGCTGGTAAATATAACATATAGTGAACAAGGTTGGCGAACAAGGTTGGTGAACAAGGTTGGCGAACAAGGTTGGCGAACAAGGTTGGCGAACATGGTTGGTGAAGAAGGTTGGCGAACAAGTTTGGCGAACCAACTGCCTCGTGTTGCGAACCGTTTTCAACGTCGAAAACCATGATGGGCGTCACTTTACCATTGTTCAGAACGAATTTCCTAACTGTTGTCATGTCAAAGATCATGTATAGCAATGTTTTACTTATGCCAAGTCTTACCAGCTTTAGAGAAAGTCCTTCTAAGCAAACGATGTCGAACGCCTTTTTCAAGGCTCTTGGATTGGTTCCATTGTCTGTCGGATACCAACTTTGATGCGGCATGTACTGTATCATGCCCCGTTCCGAGCCCGAACTGCTTGTCCGAGGTTATGCGAGTATTATAGCCCTCAACCCATTTTTTCAGAGTTGATATAACTAATTTTTCGAAGACCTTGCTGATGCAAAAAAAGACTAATCGACCCAAGATTTGTTGGAATCAACCTATCTTTTTCCCCTTTAGGGATAAGTTTCACCACAGCTGTCTTCCAATGCGACGGGTAATATGCATTACTCAGCGTATTGTTGAACAGTGTCGTGTAAACCTCCAACGCCTTTGAGGGTAGAAGGCGTAGCGCAATATTGGGTACACCATCGACTCCTGTTGATTTCTTCTTCTTCAGAGAGTTCAAGATGCCCTGAAGTTCTTCTTTTGAGATTTGAATGGTATTGATTCCATCTATGGCTACAGCATTGTTAGCCATATCTCGCTGAAACCAGGGTTCTCAGGTCGTCAGTGCCTTATCTCTTCCCGAAGGTAGAAGTGGGTCAACAGGGCTCTGTTCTTCAGGTCGTGGTCTGGCCTATGGGACTTGTTAACCGTATACACTTTCTGAAAAACAGCTCCCAGTGTCGTAACCCTCTCCTGAGGATCTTCAACTACGAAGAAATCATTATCAAGCACTGATTTCTCCGGATTGACGCCCACAGCAGTCAGAATGTCTGGATTTTCTGTCGTCTTTTCAAGCCGTACAGACTGAAGGTCATTCTGATCTTTCCTCCTGAATACTTTATTTATTTGCTGGAACATACCCGGGTTGCTGAATCCTACAGCCCTGATTTTATAGCCCCAGTGCAGCCAGGCTGTAATTCAGTTTAATTATATAGTGGCCAAGAAAAAAGGTACTGCACTAGCCGTTTTCTTCCTGTTCGAAAACTTGAACACCCTAGACATCATACAAAAATTACTTGCGTTTAGATTTGATTTCATCAGAGAGAACGAGACCGTTGTATTAAACTTGAATAATTTATGGAATCGGAATTATAATAATTGTGGCCGCCGTGGAGTAGTGGGTAGAGTGCGACGCTCACACACCGAGAGAGTCTAGGTTTGGTTAACGGCTGAACACCTCGAATTTTTCACGGCACCACCTCTTTCGAGCTACTGACAACACTCAGAGAGTAGTAACTGTCTAAGAAAGCTTTTAAAATTTCGTCATTCGGAGTCGGTAAAAAACTGTAGGTCCCTTCTACTCGTGAGAGAACAGTAGCGCGTACAACACGAGTAGTTGATGAGCAAGCTAGGCCCTGGTCCCCCTGTGGACTGTCGCGCCAGCAATTATAAATTTATGGAATCCTTCACGTATTTCCAGAAACAAGACTTGCTCAAAATGTCAATTTTATATATCTAACAATGAGCTACACTTACGTAGGTTATCGTAGGAAGATTGCGAAAAGATCTTTTTAATTTTTGTTTGCATGCTTGGTCGAATGTCCTTCAGTCAGTACTTCTTTTTATTTAACACTTCTTTCTGTTTTCCGTAAAACAAAAACGTATTCCCACTACTGCAAAGTGTATCGACAAATAAATGTTTAGTGATATCCTGTTGCGAAAATCAAAGCGTGTCCAAATATAGTTCCAAATAAGTTAATTTGCATATTCGCAAGAAAACTATTTTCGGTTTCGCCAGATGGCAATGGAATTTACGTGAATGCTGAGTGCTTCACAGTAGACAGTGTATTTACAAAAACACATTGGTATTTTGTTCTGTTCTTCCACTCATGCCTTCAGATCGCCAGGCAGGCAAATATCTCCCTTCTACCTTTTTTGTTTTGGAATTTTCCGGCTATGTACAAAGCGCTACTGAGCTCGTATCTGGCAATACTAAACATCATTTGAAAGGTCTTGACATAACCTATGCATGATTAGTTTGGATATTGCGTTCAACAGTTATATGCGTGTAAACATGGAGTTCACTAACGCCGCAGTTCGCGCTATTTTAAAGTTTTCCTTCGTTAAAGGCAAATACGCTAGAGGAACGTTCTGTGAAATTAATGGTGTTTTGGGGGATGGTATTCTATCACTTCGAACCGAGGAGGAATGGTTTCGACGATTCAGGACCGGTGAAAACGACACCATGGATAAGTCAGCCGGCGGAAGACCTGTGACGACGAATACCGACGATCATGGAAATCATTGAGTTAGATCGGCATGTAGCATCTCGTGACATCGCCCAGGAGACGGGAGTTAGTCACCAAACCAATTTACACCATTTGCAGAAGGCTGGATACAGAAAAACAAGCTTGATGTTTGGGTGCCGCATGATTTGACGCAGAAAAACATTCTGGACCGAATCAACGCCTGCCATATGCTGCTGAAACGGAACGAACTCGACCCATTTTTGAAGCAGATGGTGACTGGCGGCAACAAATGAATCACATACGACAATGTCAAGCGAAAACGGTCGTGGTTGAAGGCCGGTGAACCGTCCCAAACATTGGCCAAGCCGGGATTGACGGCCAGGAAGGTTTTGCTGTGTGTTTGGTGGGATTGAAAGGGAATCATCCACTATGAGCTATTTCCATATGGCCAGACGCTTAATTCTACCATCTACTGCGAATAGCTGGACCGCTTGTAGCAGGCGATCGACCAGAAGCGTCCAGAATTGGCCAATAGAAAGGGTGTAGTGTTCCACCAGGACAACACCAGACCACACACTTCGTTGATGACTCGTGAGAAGCTACGGAAGCTCGGATGGGTGGTTTTATCGCATCCACCATATAGCCCGGACACAGCGCCAAGTGATTACCACCTGTTCCTGTGGCGAACGCCCTTGGTGGTGTGAAATTGAACTTAAAAGAGGGTCGTGAAAAGTGCCTTTCCGAGTTCTTCGCAAATAAGTAGGGGGCTTCTACGAGGGGGTATTATGAAGTTGCCGTCTAGATGGAACAAGATTATCGAACAAAACGGCGCATATTTGAACAAAATCTGATCACTGTAACACTTTTTTTGAAGCATTGAATGAAGAGCAAAAAAGCGGAAGGGAGATATTTGGCAACCTTAATAATAATAATTGTTGGGGCTACAGTCCAAAGGGGGACCTGGGCCTAGCTTGCTCATCAACTGCTCGTGTTGTGCGCGCTACTGTTCTCTCACGAGAAGAAGGGGCCTACAGTTTTTTTGCCGACTCCGAACGGAGAAATTTGAGAAGCTTTCTTAGACAGTTATTACTCTTTGAGTGTTGTCAGCAGCTCGAAAGAGGTGGTGCCGTGAAAAATTCGAACAATTGGTGTTGAGCTGATTTTTTTTTTGATGATTTGGCAACCTTATATTAAACTAATCCCTCTCACTCTTTGGGGATTTTGCTCGATAAGTGACTCCAAAAAGAAAGACAACATCAACAATTGCTTGTCGTAATGTGAATTTTAATGTCTCTAATATTGTCGATTATCAAACCATTGCCATTCTTTGAAATCACTTTGGTCCACCACGTACGTGAGGCATCTTCCGCGGTACCTAAAATGCGAAGAACTTTGCAGATGTCTCGACTCTATAGAAACATGCAAACAAATTTACCATCTCAAGCACGCCACAATGGGGAAATCCTGCCTAAAGCATTGCGGCCTCAGAATATTGAAGTAGGTGATTCCTACTTTATTGGCCACAATGGAACCAGCTCTCTTTAGGCAAAAGTAGAATCTCTCATCGCAATGACAGTGTGAGCGGGTGAAGTATCCTGTGTTCGTCAGACCGAAGCGAGTGGTATCCGGGGGGATGGTGATTTGGCATTTGTCGTGCGTGCGACAGCAGCTATCGGTGTTGGCAAAGAAACCCAAAGCTTGACTGTTCCCAGCCAAGTTTCCAACTCCACACCAAATTGTGCCTAAAATTAGAACAAATTTGCATTGAACAGAGCGGAGCATGAGGGGATTGCACGAACCTGGGAAGACAGCGTATAGCTGAGCCCCTGTCTTTGATTCAAAGATGTCTGGTGATGTTATGTCAAGTCCTTTGCTAGTGGACTTCTCACTGAAGTGGCTTTTGCTGTAAGAGAGCAGAAATGCTGTAAGATCTGAAATAAATTTCAGTGAGTTTGTGTCAAAATTATTTATAATTATGGCAACGTACTGGATTGAGCTGGAGATGATGGAACTGAAAAATCTGGATAGGTGTCATCGAAAATCTGTAAAAAAAAAAACAAAGCGAAATCAATTTGAGAAAATTAATTAAATAATTGTATTGTAGTAGGCCCTGAAATTCAATTCAATTCATATTTCAAATACCAATCGTAATATGCTCTAATAACAACAACGGAAATGTAAAGAAACTACCGGATAGGAATAAGAGGGAACAATTCATTCGTTTGTGAACAGTCAGAGGAATGAGACCTGTGCCAGTGAAAATAAAGTTGAAAGTAAACTTAAGTATTTTGTATTTTCATTCCATTATAGTATGACGCGACAGTTTACAGGGGGATTAGAACCTAGCTTGCTCATCAACTACTCGTGCTGTGCGCGCTACTGTTCTCTCACGAGTAGAAGAGACCTACAGATTTTTGCCGACTAGGAACGGCGAAGTTTGAGAAGCTTTCTTAGATAGTTATTACCCTTTGAGTGTTGTCAGCAGCTGGAAAGAGGTGGTACCGTGAAAAGTTCGAGGTGTTCAGCCGGGAATCCAACCTAGCTATTCGGCGTATGAGTGTCGCACTCTACATACTACCCCACATGCTTAGGTGAAAAAAAATTATTCTTGCTGAAAAATATTGTTGAAATTTGTGAAAATTGGTAAATTATATTGTCTGATAAGCAAGGCGCTGTCCTAGGAGCATCTGTGAGAGCAGTGTTCTGGAACACTCAAGAAGCGGCAGCATGACATTTATTACAAAGTAATTGGTGCGAGCTAAAGGAAATGATCTATTCCCTTAAGTGACCGGCATTAACTCACAGCACAGGCCGAAGGTATAGAGGGAGAGAGGAAAAGAAGGTTCCGGTGCATATTGGTTTCAAACGCCTGTGGAATATAATGAGGGGGAAAATTTGAGTTTAAGGAATATTCCATATTCGTGTTTTGCCGCTGAGTCTCTAAGCTACACTGAACGTCTGAAAGTCTGGCATAAGGGTGATCGGGTGGGCATTCCTACCGAGACGAGTATTGCAGGTGGATTCTTGAAAAGAAAGATTAAGTTGGCTAATTCATTACGAGGGTTGCCCTTTATATTTCGAGATTAGAGAACAAAAACAAATATTAATCATCGAAAATAGCTTTATTGTTTTTTAAAATATTCCCCATTAAGAACTATACACTTTTGCTTGCGTTTGAACCAATTGTCAATGCACTTTTGCCACTCTGATTGAGGTAGCTCCAAAACATGCATTCTGAACGCATCAGCCGCTTCAGATGTTGAAAAGCGTTGACCTCTCATTTTATTTTTTACGAACGGGAATAAAAAGGAGTCATTCGGTGCCAAGTCAGGACTATACGGCGGATGACTCATCAAATCAATGTTTCGAGTGCTCAAAAACGCAGTTGTTTGAGCCGATATGTAAGAACTCGCATTGTCGTGGTAAAGAGTGATCCGTCTTCGGCGGTTGGTCTTCCTGATTTCTGAGAAGACAAATGGCAAACAAATGGTTGTGTACCACTCAGAATTGACTGTTTTGTGTTGTTCTAGTGGTACGATTGCGACATGTCCATTTTTTCCAAAAAAAACAGGCGACCATTTGCTTCGAAGTGCTTTGTGCACAAGCAACTTTTGTTGGATTTGGCTCAATTCGAAAGAACATACACCCATACAGTCGACTGATGTTTACTTTCGGGCTCATACGCGTAATTCCACTATTCATCACGATGTCATAGACGTGTTTTGAATCACCGCGATCGTATTTTTGGAGCATTTCCTTCGACCAATCGACACGAGCCTTTTTTTAAGCGATTGACAAACTGTGTGGGATCCAACGCGAACAAATTTTTTGACGGCCAAATGTTCTTGCAATGCTGAATGTGTACTGGTCCCACTAATGCCTAAGGTTGTCTCAATCTTACTATAGGTCACATGACTATCTTGCAATATCAGTTGGCGCACAGCACCAATGGTTTCCGGAAAAACAACTGATTTAGGACGACCTTCACGAAATTCGTCTTGGAGTGAACTACGACCTCGGTTGAAACCACCATACTATCGATAAACACTGGTCCTTGATGGAGCTTCATCGCCAAAAATTGAATTAAGTTCATCGATGCACTGTTGTTGAGTTAATCCACGTCGAAAGTTGTGAAAAATCATCGCACGAAAATATTCACGATTTAATACAATTTTTTGGACGAGATGAATCTTCTAAGTCTGTAAACAACACAAATAGCACTCGTATGTCAAAACGTTCTCAGTACGTATAACTTCAAAAATGTCAAACTTTACGATAGAGCTGGTAGTTACCAGACTGCATCACTAGGGTTGCCCAATCCAAAAATATAAAAGGCACCTTCGTATAACATTTTTTATGAAATAGCGAGAAAGAGACAACATTATGTTGATTTTTAATCGCGACAATTGACTTCGTAACATTAAGTTGTTAAGTTTTACTAACAAATTATAGCCCGATTTTCCCTAGGCTTCTAGCATTCTAGCATTCTGAAATTGAATAGAATAGAAGGGGACTACGGGCGGAAAAATTTTAAGAGCTCTCTTTAAGTAATGTCAGCAATTCAAAAGGTGTTCAATTGGGACTAAAAGGGAGGTGTTCAACCTCTCATCAGGAAAGGTAAGTGTCACAATTTGCCCACAATACCATGCGGGAATATACTTTAAATTTTAAGGTAACTCGATAATTTAGGATGCATCAGCATGCCAAGGAGTGAAATCACACTGTCCGGTCCACAAGAATAGAGACTTTGACTGCGGCAACTATAGAGAATTCAGCCTCTTCAATATTGCCTTCAAGATCCACTCTTCGTCAAAAACCTGATAGTTTCTTTTCAGCTTGGTTTTAGATCAAGAATGCCCACAATAGATTAGATTTTCACTTATCGGCAGATCCTGGAAAAGTTCCAAGAAGTACAAGTCAACACTCACCAGCTATTCGTCGATTTTAAGGTCGCATATGACAGTGTGGATATAGACGAGGTATACAGTGCCATGTTTAGTTTTGGCATACCTACCAAACTCGACAGATTGTGGAGGATGACGATGGAGAACTCTCGCTGTTCCGTCGAATTCGGTAACGAACTCACCGAGATCTTCAATGTCAAAAAAGGTTTTAAACAAGACGACGCGCTGTCATGTGGCTTCTTTAACATCATCCTCGAGGTGATCGTGCGTAACTCACAAGTCAACACCAGAGGCAAGATCTTCCAAAAGTCAGTTAAATTACTAGCTTAGGCTGATAAAATTGACGTGATTGAACGAACACAGCGAGCCGTCAATGAGGCGTTTGCTAGTCTGAAAGGAAAGCGGCTAAAATGGGGGCAAAACAAAGTATGTGCTGTCATCAAGAAAGGATACACAACATCGACGTATCGGACAGAGCGTCACACTAGGCAGCAGAAACTTCGATGTACTCAAGTACTTTGTCTATCTCGGCACCGCGGTAAATAGGGACAACAACACCAGTACCCAAATCAACACTCAGAATTACTCTTGCCAACCGCTGTTTCCTTAGACTCAAGAGGAAACATGGACGTTACTAAAAGCGGATGAGGAAGCCCTTAGCCTTTCGAGAGAAAAGTTCTGCTTACAATATTTGATCCTGTTTGCGTTCATAATACGCGAGAAAAGAAAGTTCAACGAAGAGCATTGTAGGCTGTACGGCAGCATGCGTCTGATCAAGCTTCTTCAAATATAATGCTTCCCGTAGCGAAACCAGTGTTTCGGGTCGAAAAGTTTTGGAATCTGAGTCATTAGGACAGCGTAAAAGAGGACAGCCTAAATTGAGATTGCGCACACATGTGGAGATGGACATCCACCAATTTGAAGCCAATTGTAGGCGGCTGGCTAGAGATCGGGATGTCTGTAGAGGAGAGTGTTTTGAGGCTAAGGCCAACACAGGATACACAAAGTATAAGGAGACTTTCAGAGGATAATCTATAAATACTCTGATTTCTACAAATATGATGTTCGAAATTAAGAAGAAAGTCTTAACATTTCTGGGACTATAACAGCAACGGCAACAGGGGCTTGAAAAACATCGCCTTCGTTCATTTCAATCACCTCTTTTTCACACTACGGTATCGTTTTAAATACTGCATCGATTTCTAGTAAAATAACTTGATCACTCAAGCACATTCCCTTCTTAAGTGCCTACGCATGTGCATCATTGAATTTCCGATCAAGTGGGAAAATCCATCGCAAAGGCATTTTCATTACTCCCTCATCTTCCTGTCAAACTTAGACGTGTTATTTGAACATTAAATTTATTGAAAACTCACCTCATTTAAACGCTCATTCTCCAAGAAAGTCTGACCCACTCCTGTCGAAGCATACCGAACCTCCATCAACCCAATCAGAATCGCATAAAACAAATGCATCCCAGTCCATCTGCAGTCGTTTCCTCTCATTTTGTATGTCTTTCGAATTAACTTTGAAGCACAAATCACAACAGGGTACGCAACTATCCATTACTTGAACTGTGGACCCTTTCTCTGCGGTACGGCAGCACGGCACAAGGAAACAATTACTCAACTTTCTAATGCATTAGATCTTCAATTTAATTATGGAGTCTGCCGTTTTCCGAAATCAAAATCTCCAAACTGTCGGCGCGGCGGCGATGCGATGGTACCACGCGATACAAGCAATCAACACATTCGCCCTCAGAGAAAGATCGACCACAACTAAGTGGGCTGTCCGGACCAGCCGCGACGGCTGCAGATCAGTTTGACTCTAATGACTTTTTTGGGATAAAAAATCAAGCAATTTGTATTTTTTTCTCTTTTTGGAAGTCTATCAGATGTTCCATTGTCGAATGGCTTCATCATGCTGGAGGTGAAAGAATTTCTTCTTTTCACGGCTTTGACTGTTTTGATGGCTGTGATGGTTTTCATTAGACGGCCGGAGGTATTTCACGGTTGTAAAGATGGTCAATAAAGAATTAATGAGCATGAGCTTTGAGGGCCAGTCAGCGCTCGTTGCGGATAATGTGGTTCATTGTCTTAGGTGGTGGTCGAGAGGGAGTATACTTTGCCATTTGTATTGTGGGTAATGGCACAATTGAGGTGTCGTAACTTCAAGAGAGAAGAAGCGGAGAATCTGTTGACTGAGTGTGTTTACTTTTTACTTTCATTTGACGGTTTTCTTTTGGGGTTTTTTTTGGCTTTTTCGTAGATTCAGAATGTGGAACGCCCTCCTTGTAGTGAAACGGTTTCTCATGTTTATCTATTCGTCTTATGGTCAAAATCAGTGAATCCGCGATGCGTGAAGCTTTCGCTTTGAATGTGTGAAAACAGATGGGTGCAGCTGTAAGAGGGATCTAATTAATCTAAGCTGTCAAGTGAAGTTAGAATACATGACTGTCGGTTGTTCATGAGCCACTAATTACCAAAGTTGTAGCACTGTTGTGTTCAAATAAGATTCCCCAAAATAATACATCACCCAAAAAGTCCCAGGACTGCCACATAGGGGGCGCCACTAACAAAAAATCGTTTGTTGGAACAAGCTTTTGCCCAAATACGTGACTTCTGCTTTCACCAAGCTTCAAAGAAACAGTTTGTCTCGGCTGCACAGGGACTTTCCCCAGCACGCCTGGCTCAGTTCTTGATGCTCTGATTAATGTCCCCCCTTGATCTCCACATCATGGGATGTACACTCAAGGCCATCTCTCGATTAAAAAGGAATGATCTTTGGTTCCACTCGCACTGGAGCTTTGATGACCTCGCACACCTCATTTCCTATGATACTACTCTCACGGACATGCCATCTGATGCGAGCTCGCCAATAATACAGTTGCGACGCTTACACAAAGTCATCTTTCCCCGTGTCCTGGACTGGCTCTGGTCAGAAACTGAACTGGGAAAGGAATGAAGTCGGATTTTCACGGACGGCTCCAAGACAAAGGAGGGTTCTGAAGGTAGGGATTTCTCGGAAAACGGCAATATCAGACTTCACGCCTCCTTAGGTAATTTCGCGTCGATCTTCCAGGCGGAAGCCTTCGCGATCCTAATGGCCACCAACTATATTGTGAAGAATAGGTGGAAGGCATGAAGTATCTGTGTTTGCAGCGACAGTCAAGCTGTGCTCAAGGCCTTACTCAAACCTTTAATCACTTCAGGTCAGGTACATGCAGGTCTTAACTTAATTTGGTCGGCAGACTGAATTCGCTAAGACTTGTCTGGGTCCCGGGTCATCACGGGATCCTGAGAAACGAGGCTGCCGATGAACTAGCTAGGCTAGGTTCAGCAGAGACATTCCTAGGGACGAACCCACCTTGGGACTACTCGCGTCCCTGGTCAGGACCTCCGTCGATGGTTGGGTCTCCCTACAGCACAACCAGAGATGGCGTGACTCTCCAGGATGCAGGGTGACCAAGAGTATGCTCCCAAATGTCAGCAAGAAATCCGCGTCTTTTCTGCTATCTCTAGACAGAAACGACTGCAGATGACTTGTCGGCGTACTAACGGGACACTTTACATTCGCTATGCACCTGAGTCGGCTTGGACTTAGTGATGTCACACTCTGCGACGCCTGTAAAGAAGGTGAAGACACTTCAGAGAACTTTCTTTGTCTGTCTCCCCTTTGCTCGTATCAGGTGGCGGTTATTTCATGCTGATATGGTGGGAACTAAAAACCTTAGTTCTATACCACAGAAGCCCATCTTGGTTTTTCTTTGTAAACCAAGAAATTACATTAAATAAAGGTTACTGCCTGGTAGTACAATGGACCAGTATTTGAGTCTGAGAGATCCAGTGTAGTTTATCCCAACCTCCAACAAAAGAAAAACATCCATATTGTTTTTAGGAAGTACAAGTACTCGTATTCAAATGGTACCTGTTTCCATGACAATCTGATAATTGAGTTTCAAGTTACTGTGCTTCAAGTGGCGCAACTTTTGGGATTTTTAAAACAATGGAAAAAAACAAAATTTCCTTTGTTGATAAAGAACTGCTTTTTGATGGAAAAATACCGTGCAAGCTCAGCAATGGCTTCAAAAGTGTTACAGAGACTATACTCTATCAAAAACAACTATTTGTCGACGGTATGCTGACTTTAAACGTGGCCTTAGAGATACCAACGATGCTGAACGCTCTGGGGTGCCAATTGAGGTGGTTACATTTGAAAACGTGAAAAAGGTACAGATATAGTTTTGGAAAACCGCAAGGTGAAATTGCGTGAGATAGCTGACACCTTAAAGATGACAGAAGGCAATGTGTACACTATTTTGCATGCACATTTGTTCATAAGCAACCTGTTTTCGAAATGGTTGCAGCGGTTGCTCACAATGAACCAATAGCAACAACGTATCGATGTTTTTGAGAGCTTTTTTGAGATTTTTCGCCAGAATAAACAGGACATTTTGCGTCGATATGTCACAATGAATTGAAAATGGATCCACCACTATACTCTAGAGTCAAATCAACAGTCAGCGGAGTGGACAGCAGCCGGTGACCCATGTCCAAAGTATCCAACAACACAAAGTTTGGCTGACAAAATTATGCCATTCGTATTGTGAAATGCGGCCGAAATTTAATTTATCTACTACCTTGAGAAAGGCAAACGAATCAACAGCGAATAGTACATGCCATTCTTGGTGCATTTGAAAGAAGAAATTGAGAAAAAACGGTCCCACGTGAAGAAGAAAAAAATTCTCTTTCGCGCAGACAATGAACCGTGCCACAAGTCACTAGCTAACACGGCCAAATTGCACGAATTGGGCTTTGAATTTCGTCCGCACCCACCGCATTCTCCAGATCTGCCTCCTGCGCTTTCTGCCTCTGTTCAGACCTCAAAAAGATGCTCGCTGGAAAAGAATATGGCTCGAGTGAGGGAGTGATCGTCGGAACTGATGCGTATTTTGAGGCCAAAGATACATCGTTCCATGATAAGATATCGAAATGTTTGATTGTCATCAAAATTTAAGAGTTATCATTTAAATGTTTGTACTCCCTAAAAATAAAATAGATTTTTTGTAAGTTGCACCCCTATATTTACTTATTGAGTGATGTGTTACATCCTGTTTAAGCATATGATCTTCAAATGGAAAAATATGATTGCGAATGGATAAAATATTACCCCTGCTTCACAGTGTACGAGGGTTGCCCTTTATATTTCGAGATTAGAGAATAAAAAGAAATATTTACCATCCAATATTCCCCATTAAGATCTTTATACTGTTGCATGCGTTTGAACCAATTGTCAATGCACTTTTGCCAATCTGATTGAGGTAGCTCCAAAACATGCATTCTGAACGCATTAGCCGCTTCAGGTGTTGAAAAACGTTGACCTCTCATTTTATTTTTTACGAACGGGAATAAAAAGGATTCATTCGGTGCCAAGGTAGGACTATACGATTTGACTCATCAAACCGATGTTTTGAGTGCTCAAAAATGCAGTTGTTTGAGCCGATGTATGAGAACTCGCATTGTCGTGCTGAAGAGTGATCCGTCTTCAGCGGTTGGTTTTCCTGATTTCTTGGAAACAACTGGCAAACAAATGGTTGTGTACCACTCAGAATTGACTGTTCTGCGTTGTTCTAGTGGTACGGTTGCGACATGTCCAGTTTTTCCGAAAAAACAGGCGACCATTAGCTTGGAAGTGAATCGTGCGCCAGCAACTTTTGTTGGATTTGGCCCAATTCAAAAGAACATACACCCATACAGTCGACTGCTGTTTACTTTTGGGGCTTGTACGCGTAAATCCACGATTCATCACCTGTCACGATGCACCGCGATCGTATTTTTGGAGAATTTCTTTCGACCAATCGACACGAGCCTTTTTTTGAGCGATTGATAAATTGTGTGGGATCAGTTGACAGTTGGCGCACAGCATCAATGGTTTCCGAAGCAACAACTGATTTTGGACGACCTTCGCAAAATTCGTCTTGGAGTGAACTACGACCTCGGTTGAACTCGCCATACCGTCGATAAACACCGGTCCTTAATGGAGCTTCATCGCCAAAAATTGAATTGAATTCATCGATGCACTGTTGTTGAGTTAATCCACGTCGAAAGTTGTAAAAAATAATCGCACGAAAATCTTCACGATTTAATTCCATTTTTTTGGGCGAGATTAATTTTTAAGTTACTGTAAACAACACAAATAGCGCTCTTATGTCAAAACGTTCTGAGTTCGTATAACCCCAAAAATGTCTAACTTTACGATAGAGCTAGCAGTTACCTGATTGCAACCCTAGGGTTGCCCAATCCCGAAATATAAAATGCAACCTTCGTAGACCACTCAAATATAACACGAGCTAAAGCACCAAATTTATTTTTTAGACTGTACCCCAAAATACAAATCAACTGATGTTAAATATATGAATGTTACAATGTAAATACGGGACAGTGGGATGACAATATTCTATCAGTATTAGACTATCAGTTTTATAAAAAGTCGATTATTTTAACGGTACTCGATTAAGTGTGTACAGAACGTCCGAAACAAAGAATAAATTTATACAAAATATTCGTTGACTACTACAACAGTTACTTTGTACAAATTCTCCATCCAGTCTATTTGTCACTGCCAGCAGAGGCTGCAACGGCTTAACTGTATAATGAACATATTTTAGTATTTTTTATTTTAAATATTTTTTATTTTAAATATTTTTTTTTATATTTTTATTTATTTATTTTTACTTTTATTTATTTTTATTATTTTAATATTTTTTTTAATATTTCTATAGAAATATTAAAGCGATATTTAAAAAAATGCGACGGTTATCGATAAGTGCGCGCTCAATGTCCTTTTTCCATTTTTACGAGTTTTGAGTACTGTTTTTTCTTTGAAAAAAAATCTTCGCCACTTAGTTTGGCAGAAATGTTACATTCCTTTACTCGAGGAAAATGACGAGAACAGACATATTCTTGGTCTCTTGGCAGCTGCAGGGCTCGCGGCACATAAGTTGAAAACAAGTGATCTGGTGTTTTGGAAGGAGATGGATGAATATTTATTTTGCTTTATGAACTC
This sequence comes from Eristalinus aeneus, assembly GCA_955652365.1. Classification (NCBI taxonomy): domain Eukaryota; kingdom Metazoa; phylum Arthropoda; class Insecta; order Diptera; family Syrphidae; genus Eristalinus; species Eristalinus aeneus. The sequence continues at coordinate 79,774,733 of OY019132.1, forward strand.
CATTACGTTTTAGAGATAGAAAACTTATACGAAAATTGGAAGAAATTTCCTTGGCGAGGAATAAGATTATATTATTATTATTATATTTATTATATTGATTATATTATTAGATTATATTAATGTTGTTTCGACATTTCATGGAAAGAAACAAACAGATATAGTTTTCTTTCACGTTTAAACCCTTAAGCACATTTCCAGTGTACATATGTAGCATTGGACGTGTTAAGTTGCGAGCGAGTCATATTCTCCTATTACAGAGCGATTCATATTTCTACAAGGTTCACTCTTCACAAACATTTCTCACATATCCATCAATTCAAAACCAAAAAAAAAAAACGTCTACAAACTACTAAACTACCGAAAATTTATTAAACATTTGTCGTAAAAGTTTACGAGGCTGAGTTAACGATTGATAAGATGAAAATTATGCCGCTCGCGGTCATTTAATGACAAATAATTTTTCATTTCGAAATTAACACATAAGACACTGATGTCTGTCAATAAAAGTAAAATGTTCCATCTGTAAGAATTTTATGTTTCCTATAAAGTTGAAATACAGGGACAAATCTTTTCCATTAACAAAACCTGATCACAGTCCATTCCATTTGTGATAAAATTTTTATGGTTACGTACCACAGTTTGCATGGACTGCTTTGTGTACGCGTAGGACAGTTGTTAGATCGATTTGGTGCATGTATCATTTTTAAGAAAACACTAGACAAGTTTAGAAATTTTAAAAAATGTTCATACTCTTGCAAATGTTCTACTTGCAAGTCGTTTGCTAAAATTTTTCTTGCTCTGACAGTCAACTTGTGATGGAGAGCAAACATAGACGATTACATGCTAACGAATTGTTTTCTTTTCGATAATTTTGAACATTTGCGCGCAGTTTAATCACCATTTCTTTAATGGTATTATTGAATAAGTGGTAGTAAACTTGCAAATGACTCACTGGTTTACTTATGACAGTCTTAGAGTTAAATTCTAAATCCAAAATTGAGCTGTCGCAGCTGTCTTTGACCTTGACGGTATACTTATGTATGAACTGAGCAGTATGAGTTCGTAAATGTCAAAAATTGGTTGGCTGCATTTGTTTTGGCGCAAGTATAAATTAAATCTTAAATTTGGTTACTCATTATCTTTAATAAGGGGGTTGATTTTCTTTGGGTATTTTTCACCCGAGTTGTGCCTTTATTTTAGTATATTAAGGGTGAATAAATAATCCTACTGAGGATTTTCTTCAGTCGACGTTTTCAGACGAAAAGCATCCAATCGGAATAACCTAAAATGAATGAGAGCGGAATTATCAGTGTTTTACGCAGAATAAAAAGATCTAAGAGCGAGTTATGAATTTTTTTGAATTCTTTTGGGTTCTTCAATCCTTCAGAAGTCAAATCTGACTCAATGTGGTTATTTTTCTTTTAAAAAGAATCTAAGTTTAAAATACTAGTACTGGAAGAGGCCTGCTTCACCAGTACGTTTAGACCTACTGTGAGCGTCAAAAGCGAGTAAACAAATATCTGATTATTGTATAAAGATGAAAATAAGGTCAAAACAAAGACAAAACTCAAATTCACGTCACAAAACTGATTTATTTTTCTTCTTCGACATTGACTGAAGGATTCAAAACCAAGGAAGGAAGATTAAAACAAATTCAAGCGAAATTTAAATTCGTATTCAAATCCATATCACTCGAAGTGAAATTTTTCAATTATATTGTTTTGGAATTTTGAATTTCTAAATTTGGAAGTCCTGCTCATGAAATGAGTTTTATCATAAGCAAACCTCTGGCCGCGGTGAAGTTGTGGGTAGAATGCAACACTCATACGCCCAAGGTCTCAGGTTCGATTGCTGTCCTGAAGACTTCATACTTTCCTGGCACCACTTTTTTCAAACTGCCGACAAAATTTAAAGAGTAATAATTGTCTGTGAGAAAGCCCTTCAAACTTCCCCGTTCGATAGAGAACAATAGCGCGCACAACACGCGTTGCTGATGAGTAAAATGAAAACAAATGTCCTTGTCCCCTTGTAAAATGCTGGTCCTTCCAATATATATATACAATATACACCTCTATATTGCTATAGTCTATTATTTTTGTTACGACATAAAGTAAGGTAGTTGAGAATCGACAAATTTTCAAGGATTCACTCCTATTGTAGTTTCTGTTAAATTTTGGCCCGAGGGCGGTCAGAAAAGAGGTTTCATACTGGAGTTGAATTCGACTGACATAACTTGGTTAACTGTTTAGACAGCAATTTTCTGTAAAAAGAAATTTGCAATCACACCGAATACAAGAGGATGCAGAGGTTCCAATTCAATCACACCCACGCATCAACCACAACATCGAATTACTTACAACATCTTCAGTCCATTTTATTATCAGAACAAACATGTGAAATAAAACACGTTGAATAAGCCAATTTTATGTTATATACATGCAATACTATAAATTTTGTTTTTTTCTCATTTTCGCACTTTTATTTTCTCATTTTCTGTGTATGCTTCTCTTTCACTATAGCAATTCTCATAAACTTAAAAAATCGAAACAAAATAAAGAAAGAATATATATGTAAAACAAAATGATGTGAACAATTACAAAACAAAACTAACGGTAAATTGTGTGATCCTTTTATATACCATTTATGTAAATTTCCTTTTGCTTTTGTTGTTTTTATTTGAATTATACAGAATTTTAAATAGAAACTACACTTCTACACACATTTTGTTGTTGAAAGTTTTATAAATAAATATACATATATGTATGTATACTAGCTCTATATGCATTCATAGATATATATTTATGTATAATTATAAAAAGTATAGTCATCTGGATTTTCTATGATGTTTTTGTCTGTCGTCTAAACACAATCTACTGATGAGGAAAAATTGGTTCTTAATGTTTATACAAATAATATTAAATAGTAAATATATATATATAGTGTTGTGTTTATCGAGTTTTCAATAACTATAACGTATCTGTTATAATATCTTCTTTAAATTCCTCCTAAAATAATTGCTTTCATTTTTTTCTTTTATTTTTGCTTTTTGTGTTTTTTTTTTTTTGTATTTTTTTTTTTGCTTTGAGGGTGTTTACATAAATTTTGTAGTTGATGTGGGGTTTGTTTTGTTTTTGTTGAGTTTGTTTTAAATAGTGTTTCGTTTCTATGTGGCATTGTTTTCACTTGTTAATTCACTACACTCAATGCTTGGAGAGAATTTATTTTTTCACATTAGAAGTTTGCTTTCCATTTCACTGGGGAATCGATTGCATTGTGCAGAGTTCATGACATCCGTAGATCCTTTCCCTCAAATTTTATTGTATGAAAAATCAAGGATTCTAATGCGCTTACCAAGCATAGTCCTTCGAGAGCGAAGGAAATCGCTAGATGCACATTTTTGTTACATTGATGGGCAAAATGGTAACTTTTGATAAGGAAAACTCTCTGCTCAGAGCTACGTAGACGATTTTGTTTTAATCAAATGAATTTGAAATATTTTTTCTCGTTTTCAAGCCGATAGTGCTCTGAGTGAGAGTCTGTGGGAAATAAATTGAAATTAAATGCAGACATGAGGTGACGTTTGAAATCGGTTTCCTGTTAATACTGGCTACATGAATTGGGATAAAATATAAAAAAACTTGAAAAAATAAGCGTCTATGTTTGTTTCAAAACGTTAGCATTTGTTATGCGGCTTTTGAACGCCATATTGAAAGTCGTGTACTGTATTTGGCACCGATTTCGAGTCTTCTCATGATTTGCAGGAGCTGCTCCCGTAGTTTTGGAGATTAGGGTCACGCTTTAAATACAAATCCATCAGGATTGTCATGATTGCACTGACTTTGCACTGGTATTTGCTTTTTGCCGATAAATTTCATTGTGAAACGTGGGTTGGTGATGATATGCATGGGTCCTGCGTTTTGTCTCTTATCGTGATGACGGAAACTGAAAATTCCACCGTGATTCGTGTGCAGTCTACAATACATTCTCAGTTGCAAGTGTTACTGCTTCATCTAAATCCCCTACCGACGCGGCATGGAGTCCGATTAAAAAAAACTCCAACTGAACCAAACAAAAGCATCACCACAGAAATAAAACCGATACCGAAAGCTTTCACAAGTGAAAACAATAATGCCTATTGTTAATAAATCTGTTCTATCCTAACTAGATGTTTGCTGTTTTGTTTCTCATTTTTCACATTTATTATAGATATTTCTTTTTTGTTCCAAAAGTAAAAATAAATATTATATATATAGATGTGTGTATATATATATAAACAATTAATATATATTTAAAGGATAAATATATAAAATATACAAAATAAAGAAGCAAATTAAGCAAAATTAAAATGTCATCTTTTTACAATGTCTACGTGTTACACAATTATAACTGCATTTGCTTAATTATTTTTTTTTTGTTGGTTTTTCTCTTGAAATAATATATATTTATGTAATGTTATGTAATTATTGGATAACACAGCAGCCCTTTTTTTTGTTCTTTTTGTCGTCAATGACTACATGACTAGCTGATGTCGGACCCGGTACAACTTTGTTTGACACCTGAGTCTGAGTGGTGGTACCATTTGCGTCTGATACACCGTTTGCAGCTGATGTTTTACCACCACCGGTTGCTGGTGTTGCTGTAGTTGTTGTCGTCGCTGGCCGTAATTGGGGTGAATTTGTACCATTTTGTGCTGCTGACTGCGATTGCGCAACCTGAATAAATAAATTTTACATTTGCTTGAGTTATTGTTTCTTTGCTCTTTAATTGTTTTGAGGTTACCTGTATTTTTGTCGCTCCATCTACTACAGCCGTTCCATTTTCAATTGAATGACTATCTTTTTGTGCACTTCCATTTGAAATTGCATGGTTAATATCACCAGTTGGCGTTATGGGTTTACCACCTAAAATGAAAAATGTTTAGTAAGTTATGTTTGTGTTGTCAACGGAGAAATTATTTATTGAAATCGTAGGAGGAAGATTATGAATATTTCTTAAATTACTTTTCCAGCGCATAGTGATGGACAGACAGTTAGAAAGGAAGCTGAGGTGGGTTGTTCGGAGAACGCAATAGATAGATGTCCATTCTACTAAACTTTAATGTTACCTCTTCGAGATTTTGTTTTGTGCTCTCCTTTTACACATTTCGATGTGATTTGAAGCGTTTATGTCCGGTTTTCATCCATTTTTGTTACGTTGATGAATTGAACATCCTTCAACTGAAGTTATTGGGTTCATACAGCAAGGAAATATTTAAATGAATTCCCAAAACGTCTTATTTCACTTATTACTACCAAATTTCAACCAATTTGTCAAGTCAAGCAAATGCGTTCTAATTTAAGAATTTTTAAGAGTAACAGAATCCTGATTTCGAATAAAAATCGCCCGTTTTAAGTCAGGGTGAAGACATACTTGTCGCAGCTCCTTTGTTTTTATGCGATGGTGACCTAGATTTGAGCACTTTACAGTGCCTCTACTTTAGAGAACTATGCGAATAACTGAACAATAGACAACTGAAGTAGAGGAAATAACGTAAATGTCCTCAAAATGAATGGTGCTTAATCGGTTTGAAGTTTTAATATTATATTAAGATTTCTTGTGAATATATATTCAAATAATCGGAATTAAATCTTGTTTTGTATACTTAAAATCACTTTTTTTCAAACGATTTTTGTAGTTAAAAAAGTTTATGACATTCGTAAGCTTAAGGAAGATAAACAGATTGTGGCGGTTGTTCTTCTAATTTTGTACGAACAATCGCAGTTGAATTCGATCCATCAGCTCTTTAGAGCACCATCGATTTGTTAGTGTCTTCAAAACTTGCCTGATAGGGAGAGAGTGTCTTTATTCGTGACATATTGTTGGCAAATCTTTTCCTGAGAAGAAGGTTGTGCCAGGGAAGTCTATTAAAAATAGACACACAGTGCAACAAAGGAAATCTTGACATTATTCGTTTAAGACATTATGTTCGTTTCTTCTTTCATTGTTTTTTAATTTTTTTGTAGTAACAAGGAAAGACAGAATCAAACTGGATTAGAAAGCCACTGTTGTATATTACTCAGTTTGACATAAGTATTTTAAGTGCTGGGTTAGATCTGATTTTCGAATAGTAAGACTTTTCCATTTTGGGCGCCATGGTGCAGTGGGTAAAATGCGCCACTTACACGCCCAAGGTCCCAAAAGCACCTCAAATTTCGCTATTCGAAGTCGACAAGAAGCTTTAGGTTCCATGTACTCATAAGATTACAATTTCACAACACGAGGAGTTGCTGAAAAAGCTTGATCGGCCTGTTATGTACTATCTATATGACCGCCATCCGTTATATATGTTATGTAAACATTGACCAAAACCATCCAGACTTGACAGCACTGACAAGATGGGTACAAAAAAAACGGAGAAAGGACATTATGAAAGAAACTTAGAGGATATGAGGGCAAACCTAAGACTAACGATATGTATAAAACTGTTGGAGACAATTTAATTACATCATGAATCTTTTATCGTTAAATGCATAAGACTATTCTACTGTGACCTCTAAGAAGGAATGCTTCCGAATATGAATGTATCGTCATTTCTCCTAGGCGACTGACCTCATGATAAAGGATAAATTTAAGGCTTAAAAATGGTACCAAATACAGCAGGGCGATAAAATGTAAGACCTACATGAAAAACTAAAATCCTTGGCCTCGAGTTGTGACCTGAAGCTGTACCTTTAAAGTGCTATAGGAAGATAATTACCATCGATAAGAGCCTGTAGCAACTAATAAAATATAATTTCAAAATTGAGGTTCGATTGATTTTAAGGCAAGCTGTGCTACGATACCAAGACTGTTTGCATTGACATCACTCAAACTTTCCATGTGACCTTTCTTCAGTCGCAGGTATACATAAACATGCCACAAACCTCACGACCCCTCAAACATCGTCATCAAACAAATATAGTCTCGATTGTGAAAAATAGTCAATTTCGACATACTGGAACAATGGCATTGCCAGGCTTTTAAAAATGTATATTTTCGGTGTAATTCCACACACATATTGTTTTACGCCCATGTAGTTGCCAACTTGGATTATCCTGTTTTGCACTTCGGTGAATTGAGTCAAAATAAGTTTTTATGACTTACAGAATTTTACAAGTCTCTTGTAAATATTAACTTTTCGGATTCTTTTTCAGAATAAAAGTTCGTAAGACGAGTTGAGTGGCCGACGTGGCGTAGTGAGTAGAGTACAGCGCTCACACGCCGAAGAGTGTAGGTTCGATTCCCAGCTCAGCACGAATTTTTCCAATTTTCTACGGCACCACCTCTTTCGAGCTGTTGACAATACTCAAAGAGTAATAACTGTCTAAGAATGCTTCTCAAACTTCGCCGTTCGGAGTCGGCAGAAAACTGTAGGTCCTTTCTACTCGTGAGAGAACAGTCGCGCGCACAATACGAGCAGTTGATGAGCAAGCTACGTCCTGGTCCCCCTTTGGACTGTAGCACCAACAATTATTATTATTATAAGACGAGTTAAGTGCTAATTTGGATATTTCTTGCAAGTGTTAAAAAATAATAATTTAACTGAAAGAGGCTGCATAGTTTTCAAACAAAAAATAGCGCATAAAACAATTTTTGTTGTGAAAGTCACTGTTTAGCCAAGAACCGCGAGCAGATGGTCATTTGTACGTCATTGCGAGACCATGAATGCCCAAAAAAAAAAAAGCGATAAACGCATTTGAAGCCCAAATCCATTCACTGAAGATCATTTTCAGAGGCCCTATGGGTAAACAGATGAATGACGAAACTTCACAAAAAAGCGCCAGCACTATTTTCGACTGTCGACCATCTCGACTCTGTTATGTGACGTGAATTCCCAAGTGCACGACTACGTTTCCGAAGTGATTATAAGTCACTCCAGATAAAATGATGAATGCTTATGAAATAGTTTGCCGAGTGACTTGAAAAAAGAATGTCAAGAGAATGGGGCTGATAAAAGAAAGATGTCTCATCACGTTGGTCATTTGCCAAGAACGTGACGTAACCAGGCATGAGTTGAGAACGCATTTTGTTTGCACACTAGGAAGCACAGCACATAAATGGCATTTCCATCGGTCTCTCTCTCCCTCTCTCTGTGATCTTAAATCAACAAATAAACATTTCGAGATTCAGTTAGCGTCTTCGAAGCAACAACGCGCACTTAACGTCCTAATCGAATTAATTAAATAGAGGCAAAGTTATTTCCCGTTGGTATGTGGTCGTTCAACAATTACACTTCATTCCTCATTCCTCAGAGCCAACTGATGCCGATGTCGATGCTGATGTCTGTCTGTCGCCGTTGCCGCACTGTCCCACGCTAATTGATTGACGTTTATTTTTAAAATAGCCACATCACACACGCCTCACGTCTGAAGGCCCACCCAAAATCGGATGCACACACTATTTCAAGCGATATCCGTGTCATTAAATCTTCAAGATGAGGGACATTTAATTGACATCAAAGATTACCACCACCTAGTTTATTTTTGAAATATGCCTCAGAATAGTTATGTTCCCGGCCGGGTGCTCCTCCAGCCGAGGCATGTCTTCAATGGTCGTCGCTTTAAATGCCGGAAACGTGTTCTGCTGCTGAATTATTTGCTTTTGTAGGTTTTGCCGAGAAGAGTGACATTATGTTTACTTTATGAAATTTTCGCTTCCTTAATTGCTGCTACAGACTCCACGAAAGAAGACGGAGTGCTCCATTACGGGAAGAGAGAACATGCAGTTCCACCGAACTTACCCGGGCGAGTGTCCAACATAAACATACGAGAAAACAATAAATACAAAATCTGACAACCATGACATACTTGGTTAGATGAACGTAAGAACATGATTTTATTGAGTACAAAATTCTGATTATATAAAATGTATAAAATATTGTTTTATCACTTAACGGTTATAGGATGTAGCTTTTATTTCGCTTCAAGATTACATACATGAACAGTTTCTTAGATAAATGTGAATGGTGACAATTTGTGACATTTGTGACAAGTGGTTGGCAAACAGTTATTGTGCGGTAGTTGTGAGGGTGGAATTTACTTTTTGAACATACCTTTGATCATATTTACAATCTCATCAGCCTCTCTCGATAGGTCACCTCCGGGTCTGAATGGGTTATCCCAACCGGAGTCGGTACTGAAAATAAAGAAGAATTTGAAAAATTGTTAACCATACTTTTAGCCTTATTTCAAAAATTTGCAAGTTGTGTTAACGTGACACTGTTCATTTCGACAAATAAAAGTTTTGTGGGGAAGATATTATCTCGTTGAATTTCGAAGTAAGATTGGAAAAAGGAGAAATGTGCCACCTTTCTCACAGCTCAAGGAAAGAAAATACAAATTCCAAAAGAGTGTTTTAAGCTGTCTATTACATGGTGATTGTAATAGATGAGTCCCAACTTGATTTTGGAGAGCAAAAGCTAGCGGATATTAAACAGAATGTCTGGAAGTTAACGAAAGTGAGCAAACTAGCAAGCCACAGACAAGAAGGGTAGGAAACTAAACAAGTTAAAAGTAAAAGTAATTTTTGAGGACTTTTTTGCTTTTTGGTTTGTAGGCTTTGGTTGAGAATTTGCGAAAATCCAAATTGTGTCAAGTTGACGATGATTCCTGATGATTCATTCTATTCTTTCCTATAGCTTAAGAAATAGTTCACTATTTTAAAGAGAAACACACAAAACCTCAAAATTTTGATGTTAGAAATGATAAATATTCCAAAAACTTGATAACTTTTTAAAATATCTTTCCTTGAAGTGACTTTGAATTCGCAGGATAAGGTTTACAAAACATTTTTTAGCCGATAACTTGGATGAAGTAATGCTTCTCCAGTTGTTGCATTAAAACCAACTTCAGAAAACATCGTTCCATAAGTAAGAACATTAAGAGCAGACGTTTCGCCGCATATTTTTGGATTCCTTTTCCCTGTTAAGTTTTGCCGCATACTTTTACATTCGTATTCCTTTCGTTAATTAACAGTTTGTCGTTTGTAAACACAGCTTCGAACTTTGTTTAAAAAGTGTTCAAGCTGAGCTACAGAAGATTCCATAAAGAAATGAACGAATTGTCACAGATATTATTATGGACAGTGGTTATCCTGTAGAGCTTGAAGGGAACTAAAAAAGGCAACACAAAGTCAACATTCCCCACTGACAAATTCCGAAGTATATGGTGGAGATTTCAGCATTATTGATCCATTTTAAAAACTGGTCGATGCAACGATAAAAAAAAAACAAGCGTTCAAGTCTTCAAGTACATTCGCCATCGGTCTTTACTAAACGGAAACCAAAACCCGACAAAGAAAGAAAGTTTAGAATAGAATATACTGTAGGAGTAAAGAAAATGAACCCTATACTCTATGTAACACAAGCACTACCAAACAATTTCTTTGACTGAAACTACCTGGTCATATATCGAATATTAGCGAAAACAGAACTTGCTAAGCATTATGTTCAGCCAAACTATCTCCCTGAACTTGATAATCTTAAATTCCTGCAGCAACACACCAGCACAAAGTACCAGGTACCAGTATGAAGTGAGCGTCATGATACAAATGACTCGATAGGGAACATTTGTTGTAAACGAGCCCTTATTTTTTTGCTTATATATACATGTATACATCAAGTCATTGAACAGACAACATCATATTTTTTCATCGTGTTAAAAATGTCGAATTTTGTACCAGAAAGTGGTGATTTGCGGAAAGCATTAATTTTCTGTTTTCATTTGAAGAAAAGTGCAGCAGAGTTGCATCGAATACTTGTCGAGGCTTATGCAACATGCAAAAGATGGTTTCAACGGTTCAGAAATAATGATTTTGATGTGAGAAATGAAGAACGTGGAAGACCACCAAAAAGTTTGAAGACGCCGAATTGTAAACGATATTGGATGGAGAGGACACTTTGAGTCAAAAGCAAATGGCAGCAATGTTAAATGTTGCACAGCAAACAATTTCTGACCGTTTAAAAGCTATGGGAAAGATCCAAAAGTGTGGAAAATGGGTGCCACATGAATTGAATGAAAGACAGATGGAAAACCGAAAAATCACTTGTGAACATTTTGCTTTAAAGACACGAAAGAAAATAGGTTTTGCATCGGATTGTTACTGGCGATGAAAAATGGATTTATTTCAAGAATCCTAAACGGAAAAAATCATGGGTTAATCTGGGACAACCATCAATATCGACTGCAAAACCAGATCGATACGGCAAGAAGACAATGCTGTGCGTTCGGTGGGACCAGAATGGTGTGCTGTACCACGAGCTCCTACAACCTGGTGAAACCGTTAATACTGATCGCTACCGACAACAAATGATCAAGTTGAACCATACATTGATCGAGAAACGACCAGAAGGGGCCAGAAGACACGGCAAGGTAATTTTGCTCCATGACAATGCACCTGCACACAAAGCAAAACCGGTTCAGGATACAATCAAAACACTTGGCTGGGAGCAGCTACCCCACCCGACGTAGTCACCAGACTTGGCTCCTTTCGACTACCATTTGTTTTCATCGATGGGACACGCATTGGCTGAGCAGCACTTTGATTCCTACGAGGAGGTCGAAAATTGGGTGTCTGATTGGTTTGCTTTAAAAGACGAACAATTTTATTGGCGTGGTATTCACAAATTGCCAGAAAGGTGGTCAAAATGTGTAGAAAACCAATGGCCAATACACTGAATACAATGTTTTTACTTTCCCACTAATAATTAGTGTTTTATTTTCAAAAAAATACCACATAGCCCTTTATTTAATTGAAACCAAACCTAATATGAATAGGAAACAGAACACACAGCTATAGTTGCCGAATTTGGTCATTAATAATGTTCTTGGTCTTTGTCATATTCTTTTTCAATTGTTCATTTTTTCATAAAGTCAAACCAACAGCAAAACTTACATTTTTATGCAATGACAGTACTTTTCTTTTCATCCGATAAAAATGGCGCATGAATATGTTTAATTAAACCCACAAAAAACTGAATTTGTTCATTTCCCTTTAGTAACTTAAATTAACGTATCAAAAGGCATGAACTCTTGGTCAAAATTTGACTTAGACAATAGATATAATAATCGACCCATAAAAAAGATATGAAATTTATAAAAAAAAAACACCACTCAACTTTTGAGACAACTATTTCTCACATTTTTCTCACTAACAACGTCGAAATTTGAGAAAGCTTTCTATAATTATTCCAAAAGTTTTCTATCGTATTCAGATTTTTTTAAGCCCTTCGATTGATACTTTTTTTCCTAGCTTCGCGATAGGGAAAATATAGTAACGAAGTGGATATCTATTGATATCTTGAGCACAATGGTCTCAACAAGGGACACACAATAGCCAAGGTAAAGAATGTAAAATACACCGGCGATAAGAAAGTGAAGGGACTTCGAGGCTCTTGCCTAAAGAACATTCAAACCCGCTTCACCAAATTTATGAAGGATCTCGTCCGTGTTGGCCATGCTCCCTACGAGAAGAGAACCTTGGAATTGTTGAAGGTGTCTAAGAATAAATGCGATTTGGAGATCTTGAAACGACGATTGAGAACACACATCCGCACCAAGAGGAAGCGTGAAGAACTTTCTAGCATCCTTACTCAAATGTGCAAGACACAAGTCCATTCTAAGAAAATGTTAAAATATTTTTTTAAAGAAACTGATCTTGGCCATAGAACTTAAAAGAAGAAAATCTTAGCGAGTTTAAACGAATACAGCTTTGAATAACAAGGAGCGGTTTCTTTTGCAACTACTTTAATAGTGTGAATTGTCAACAACTTGAAAGAGATGCTGCCGTGAGAAATGCGGGATGTTCAGTCTGGGAATCGAACCTCGACCTTCGTCGTGTGAGTGTCGCAGTCTACCCACTTTATGTTGTTCATAATTGCACAAAATGTTAAATAAATGTGAACAATTCCTTGGTTTACAAATAATTGGGCCATTTTTAGCTACAGTTAGTCTGTTTTAGTTTCATCTTTGGGTAAACATTTTTTTTTACAAGGCCATACAGCAGCACATATCCGCGGTATATTCGACTAAAACATCGAATTCAAATTTGAGTTAATTAAAGACTGATCTCCACACTAAGAAGTGATCACTTAGTGTAAGTTTAGTTCAATATTTTGTTTTATAAATAACTCTAAACAACAACTTGACAATGACCTTGTTTAAGACTGTTATGCATTTGTTTTTTTTTGCATCCTTAGCATCTTGTGAATGGAATTTTTTTATTGTTTCGATAAAATATTCCATTGTGAAGGTAGCACTCTCTGCCGAAATGTTGGGATAAAAAATGAACGCATCTGTTATCATTGCTTTGAACAGGGACCAAAAAAGACGACGACGAACAAGGTTTTTCACACTTAATTTTTAATTTGTGTAATTTTCACGTGCTTAGCCATTCACAGTGCAGAAAAGGGGAGTTGCGGAAATGCGCCTAAAATAAAATGGGTGGTGCTAAATGCCCGTGGTCTACGATTTTTGTGTGCTATTAGTTCTTCACGAGAATAAAGAAGCCTACAGTCTATTAGAGTGGTCGCCGTAGCGTTGTGGGTAGAGAGCGACGCTCATACGCCGAAGGGGCTAGGTTCAACCCCCAACTCAACACCAATTCTTCGAAATTTTCACGGCACCATCTCTTTCGAGCTGCTGATAACACTCAAAGAATAATAACTGTCTAAGAAAGCTTCACAAATTTCGCCGTTCAGAGTCGGCAAAAAACTTAAGGTCCCTTCTGCTCGTGAGAGAACAATAGCGCGCACAACACGAGTAGTTGATGAGCACGCTAGGCCCTGGTCCCCCTTTGGACTGCAACGCCAACAATTATTATTATTAGAAATTTGTAAAGGTACAGCGACTATTTGTATGCAATTTCAAAGAGCAGTTATCTTAGACTTCTCTTCCACCAAGACAATGCACCGTGTCACAAGTCGTTGGCTACCATGGCCAAATTGCACGAATTGTGCTTTGAATTGCTTCTGCATCCACGGTTTTCTCCAGATTGGGCCCCAGCGAATGACTGGAATGGGAAAATGTTGCAAAAGTGTGGTTTACTTGCACGTTACAATGAATTGGTTTGATAAGAACGGTCCTGGGAGCGAGGAATGTACCGATTTCAGATTTTTGATTTAACAAATTTAGGCCAAAATATTTTTTTTTGTTGGATGTTTTTCAGTGTAAGTTCGGAGCTTTAGGATATTCCATGGACTTCTGAACCTCTAATCTAGGCGGCTTTTGAATAAGAAGAATTGAGTTGGGTACTAGACCTTGATCAGAATTTAGGCCAGTCAATTTTGAGTTTGTTAAACTTAAAAAGTCCTGCAAATTTTGAGGATCAGATCAAAATCTATCTTAGATAGCTGTTTCGCTAAGAGAGGGCTATGTGTCTATTGATCAGAAAATTAAGGGATTAAACTATTTCTAGTCTAAGAAAGCTTCTCAAACTTCGTCGTTCGGAGTCGGCAAAAAACTGTAGGTCCCTTCTACTCGCGAGAGAACAGTACGCACAAAACGAGTAGTTGATGAGCAAGCTAGGCCCTGGTCAACCTGTTGACTGTCGCGCCAACAATTATTATTAAGTCATGATTCAGGCCTCAAAAGGTGTTCGCCAGAAAAAATATGACTCGAATGAGGATGTGATCGCCGAAACTGAAGCCTATTTTGATGCCAAAGGCGTTGGACTGACTGTATCACTCTTGAAGGAAACTATGTTGATGAATAAAGCCGAATTTTGTTTTATGTTTTTATTGATCTGTTAGCGACGAGTGCCATGTTATAAACTACATAAGGTAATCACCGCTGTGAAATTCGAAGTGTGAGTCGATGTTCTTACCCGCTTGATAATCCCCAGCTGAAGCAACGAATTGGACATTTATCTTCTTACGAACTAAAGGCTGACGTGAATTACCCGCATAATTATGTCATGATGACCACCGATCTCTCAACGAATTCTGAGTAATGAATTGTTTCGAATGACGCCATTGTGACTACACTTACACCTCATATGACTCTGTAATTATCAATCATAATCATATTTAAAACGGGTAAAAATTGAAGAAACCGAAGATATCGGAATTCTTCTCAAAGGAAAAGTCTTCAAATGTTTATAAGACCCCCGAATAAACCGCATGAGTGGGTGGTGTTGCAAAAGACTAAGCGGTAAGACCTCCTACACTTTATTGACGTAATGCACAACGTAATCCTAAAAGACGGGTTTTGTTTACAAAAGTCCACCCACTACTCCAAAGTCGTGTATGTTATGAAAATCCTCACTCATTAATCATAGTCGAGCGTCATTCTGAATGCTTATGCCAAGTTAAGAATGGGAAATCATTTAACGATTGATTGATGTGTTAAGAAAGTTCATTAGGAACGTGTAGATCCGTCAAAAGTCATGAATGGGCCACATGTGAACAAAAGCCAGTAAGTTCTGTGGAAATCATCTAATCTATCACTTTCTGAAGATTCGACATTTTACAATCACTGCTGTGTTCGACGAGGTTTAGGGTTCACGAGACTAATGAGAGATAATCATTTAAATGGCTCTCGATTCTTTGGATTTGTGAATGCCTAGAAACAGTTGTTATCAACTTGCGGGATTGTGAACATGTACGGTTTGTTTGATAGTTTGTTTGAAATGTAAATACTCTGTAAATATTTATGACGACAGGCGCAGATAAGAACTTGTCAGTAAGCGTTATTAACCCTTTTTGGAAGTATTTAATTTGGACATGGGCATCGCCGTACTGGTCAGAATTAATTCTCGCTGAAAGCGCAGTAAAACATGCGTTTATGAAGAATAAACAAGGTTTGTTAATTCTTTTGATCACTTTTTATGTTGTGATACTTAAGAGCAGACATGCGTCCAAATTAAATGTCAGCTTATCTCATCTTAGACAATAAAGGCAGTTTTATCAATGCGGGTGCCTTGCAAAATGAGACATGTGTACAATAAAAAATGTTCAAAAGTTCGCAATACTATTAAAAAAGAACAGTTCCTTGTCTGCTAAGGCAATATTTGATAGAAAATGAAGGAATGAGATCAAAACTTTTTTGCGAAGCTTAAAGATAAAGGAGATTGAATAGAGAATCCTAGTGGCATTGTTTACTTTGACTTTCATTTCTAGAAATCGGCTTGCTTGAGACAAGTTTTAATTCTTCACAGAAAAAGTGAAAAAAGCAGTATGAAAGACTGTTTTTCTTTTGTCACGAAATGTTCTTATGCAAAAAAATACTGGTAAGGACCAGAGCCAAGTTTATTCAACATCTATTCGTTCTGAGCATTTTCTATTGTTCCGTCACAAGAAAGGTGGACTTACAGCTTTTGCGCAATTTATGCGAACTTTGAAAAACCCTTTTTGAAGACTGTCAGTTGTAATCTATGAGGAATTAATCCTGGAATAAAAATTGGGAGCTAAGGCGTATGGTTCGCATTTCTTCCCTTCCAAGAGGTTGCTTTAAGCGCTACAAACCACAAAAAACACATCGATATACTATTGTGGCCGCACACCGGAGGTGTCCGATTTTCCGCCGAACACCTCGAATTTTTCACGGCACCAACTCTTTCGAGCAGCTGACAACACTCAAACAGTTATAACTGTCTCAGAAAAAGATTCTAAAACTTCGCCGTTCAGAGTCGACAAAAAATTTAGGCGCCCTCTACTCATGAGAACAGTAGCGCGCACAACACGAGCAGTTGATGCGCAAGCCAGGCCCTGATCCCCATGTGAACTGTCGCGCCATACAATGATTATTATCGATATAATGGTACATATATGTAGTCAAATGGCTTCCATTTAAATTCCAATCAAAGATTGCAAAATTATCAGGGAAACTTAGGGAAATAATATGACATTCCCGATGGCGATTTTAGCCCTCATTTAGGAGTTTAGTTGTTGATGGCAATCATTTCAAACATGTCTCAGTGCGGAGAAGCTGCTGAAAATTTCTAAGCCTCAAAAAATAAATTACTTTTAGCCTTAGCACACGGCTGCCCACTTTGAGAGGACAATATATATCTAGCAAGTTTTCCTCCAAATGTTATTTATATCGTTGAATTGGAAATTATTGCGCAAAGAACGACTGTTTTTTCAGTAGTAAGGTCTTGTACACTATACCACTAAGCAAGTTGGACCACAAATAAATTTGTCAAAACACGGTTGTACTATATAAATATAAAATAAATAAAATGTGTATCTATCTATATATATAAATCTAGCAGAACTCTAGCTTATGCCCATGGAAGAGACATGATCGTTTATAAGCGATTACGGAGAATGAACTTATTCCACTCTATTTTTTTTTTAATTTCACAATTTTTTTTACTAAAACTTAAAAAAAAAAACAAAAAAAAACAAAATGGAATATGGAAAAATTAACAAAATGAATGATGAATAAATCCTTAAACCTAAAACCTTGAAAAAAATAACGTTCACGAAGAACTATACACATTTTTTACGCTTTCAGCATTGTGCATGAAGTCTATGAGGCGAAAAAAGCTACACGGATCTAGCTCAATGTAGTGGGATACTTGGTAAATAATAAAGAAATCAGTGGAAATCTTTGAAATAGAATAATATAGAAAGTTATTTTTTGGGGATTGGAAATGAGCGTTGCCGATTCGCAGAAGAATAAAAACAACAAAATCCAATGACACACTTCAAATTTGTAAAAAGTCCTGTAGAGCAGCAGGGAGGTGGTTATCGAGAATCTCGATCGTTGTCAGAAAATAGACTAAATAATACTTTGTATATTCCAAATGTGGGACAAGGGAAACGAGATTGTATTGTCCGTTCTGTCAGAAAAAACACAGGTGTATATTTAAAGTATAATGCGCACACGCCCTTAAGCTATATGTCAAATTTATGACTTGTCAAAGGCATTTTGAATCCCTTTCTTATGTAAAGTACAAATTGTAAAATTTGTTTTTGATATTGAGTTTGCCCTAAAATCAAGTGTTCATAAAGTATCCTCCTTTTTAAAAGTAATCATAATATTTAAACAAATAGACGGCAAACAACATATTATTGTGAGACATGTAAGAACCCGGTATGAGTGTTGGGAATTTCTTTAAGTTTGCCCTTCTGTAAATGTTGAGTTTTTTTGTAAATGCGTTTTCTCCAATGTACAAGAATTTATATAAACCAAATTTCATTACAACTAATAATAATAATTGTTGGCGCGACAGTCCACAGGGCCTAGCTTCAACTACTCGTGTTGTGCGCGCTGATGTTCTCTCACGAGCATAAGGGACCTACAGTTTTTTGCCGGCTCCGAACGGCGAAATTTGAGAAGCTCCAAAGAGGTGGTGCCGTGAAAAATTCGAAAAAATTGTGTTGAACTGGGAATGGAACCTAGAACCTCGGCATGTGAGCGTCGCACTACGCTACAGTGACCACCACTCCTTACATGCTGTTAAAATTATACTGTACGAGGTCGCGAAACAAGCATACAAGATCCTCTCTGCCGTATTGTGTGTTTGTCCATGACCTGATAGGTCCCTATCAGTGTAGTTTCAGTCCAGGGAAGTCCACAATAGACCAGATCTTCACATTACGGCAGATCCTGGAAAAGACCCAAGAAATGCAAATTGACACTCACCACCTATTCGTCGATTTCAAGGCTGCATATGACAGTGTGCATAGAGACGAGCTATACAGTGCCATGTCTAGTTTTGGCATTCCTACCAAATTCGCCAGATTGTGTAGGATGACGATGTAGAACTCTTGTTGCTCCATCAAGATCGGTTACGAACTCACCGAGACCTTCAATGTCAAAACAGGTTTTTATACAAGGCGACGCACTGTCATGTGACTTCTTTAACATCATCCTCAAGAAGATCGTGCGAAACTCACAAGTCAGCACCAGAGGCAAGAATTTCCAGAAGTCAGTTCAATTGCTAGCTTACGCTGATGGCATTGACGTGATTGAAGCGATTGAAGCGTTTGCTGGTATTGAAGCGGAAGCTGCTAAAATGGGTCTGGCGGTAAATGAGGGCAAAACGAAGTACATGCTGTCATCAAGGAAGGACACACAACACCGTCTCGGCCGGAGCGTCACACTAGGCAGCAGAAACTTTGAGGTAGTGAAGGACTTCGTCTACCACGGCTCCGCGGTAAAAAAGGACAAAAACATCAGTACCGAAATCAAACGCAGAATCACTCTTGCCAATCGCTGTTCCTTTGGGCTCAAGAGGCCCAATAATAAAGTAATAAAGCCCTCTCTCGAAGGACTAAGCTCGCTTTTTATAATAACTTGATCATCCCCGTCCTACTTTATGGCGCGCAATCTTGGACGTTAGCAAAGGCGAATGAGGAAGCCCTCAGTCTCTTCGAGAGAAAAGTTTTGCGTACGATTTTTGGTCCTGTTTGCGTTTATGGCATCTGGAGGAGAAGATTTAATGACGAACTCTATGGGGTGTACAGCGACATGCGCCTGGTTAAGCGTCTACGGATACAACGCTTAAGATGGCTAGGCCATGTAGAGCGTATGAACACCACTGCTCCGGCCCGAAAAGTCTTTGAAACCGTGCCATTGGGACAAAGCAACGACCCGGCTGGAGAGGCATGTTGGTTGAGGCCCAGGTCCACCCCGGACTGTAGCGCCACAACAAGAAGAAGAGGTCACGAAACAAGTTTACATTTTACGCCTTTCACAAACAAAATAAATTGCTTTATAGCTGAAACTGTCAACTTTCATTCGAGACGAGTGTACCAACATAACAAAATAAAAAATCGATAACCGAATGTGCGAAATTGACATTCACCATTGATCAGACCTCGTATAATATCGCGAATGTATGTTTTCATTAAAAAGTTGCGTAGAGCTGCTGGTAGGTAACGTTCTTAATGGTGTCTAGTGCCAAGGGTTAAATAATAATTAAACAGAGCTCTGCGGAATACATGCTAAGCGTTTTCTTAAAAACACAAAATAATTGTTGTATAGAAAATATAAAAACAATTGATCGATCATGATAAAATACTCTACAAAACGTAGTTGCCAGTGACATCATTTCAACTTTTCTCTAGTTTGTCTCTAGTGATGTGTTCAATCCAAAAATGGCAAAGCACTTTGTATTTAAAAATGCAAATTCAATTTTATTTAAACAGTTGGCACATACGTTCTTAACAAGGTAAGTTCTAATCCATCAGAGCTGGTGGCGGCGCTGCCCACACAGAAGATGAAGAAACTGTTGACTAATTGCCTCATCAAATGCTGAATTCAGCAAGCCTACAGAAGTAAGAAATCTAAACGCAATCGAAGATGAATGTGTAAGAACATCAAGCGTTTGTGATGTGTCATCGGGTAAAAGCTATGTGTTGCAACCTACTAGTTTGGCAAAGAGTAGAAGGCTAAAAGAAAACATAGACGACAAGTTTCAACAAACCCACGTCACAAAGTAATCACCATCCGCTCACTCAGTAAACAAATGTGTATCACTATGCCAAATATTAGCTCTGTGCAAACAGCTCTTTAGCCTTTGTCTGATAATATGTTAATTTTTCAGACAAGGGAACTGTTCGTTAAAGGGGGTTATAAAGATCACAGGGGTAAAGCTAACATCTTTCACAAAAGGAGACATACGACGAGCACTATAGCTATTCTTTTTTTTTTCAGGAAATCGACTTTAAAATTTAAATTGTTTATTCACCTCAATTCAAT
Organism: Eristalinus aeneus; assembly: GCA_955652365.1. Classification (NCBI taxonomy): domain Eukaryota; kingdom Metazoa; phylum Arthropoda; class Insecta; order Diptera; family Syrphidae; genus Eristalinus; species Eristalinus aeneus. Next base: position 79,795,399 of record OY019132.1, read on the forward strand.
TCGGGATCCCTTTCGTTATGAAGAACAAATTACATTTTTAATGGCTTTAGTAAACGAAATTAATGAAATGAGATTCAGGAGTTTTTTTTTAGGCCTATAGATTTTAAGAACCACCCTGGCGTAGTGGGTAGATTGAGACGCTCACACACCGGAGGTCTGGGTTCGATTCTCCGCCGAACACCTCGAACTTTTCACGGCACCACCTCTTTCGAGCTGCTGACAATACTCAAAGAATAAAAACTGTCTAAGAAAAAGCTTCTCAAACTTCGCCGTTCGGAGCGGGCAAAAAACTGTAGGTCCCTTCTGCTCGTGAGAGAACAGTAGCGCGCACAACCCGAGTAGTTGATGAGCAAGCTAGCTCTTGCTTCCCCTTTGGACTGTCGCGTTAACAATTATTATTATTATTAGATTTTAAGAACGTTTTTAAATAAGTTGTGGCGGTGGCCTGGTGCGTAATTGCGCCTAGTCACACTCCGGCGGTCAGAGGTTTAGACTGGCTAGACTGTATTCAACAATGTTTTTCAATTTACGTTTCCTTTCGAGTTGTTAGCAAACTCAAAAAAAAAAAAAAACAATTTTATAAAATATAAAAAACTTATCAAATTTCTGTCTTTCGGATTGGGAACAAACTGTAGGTTCATTCCACTAGGGGTCATAAAACTTCTGGCTCCGGAAGACGTCAGTCCGTGACAGTTAAAAGTTATGCCACAGAATTTGCTTACTTATCACATCTTTGTTTGTCGAAAGTCTTGCATAGTTATTAAAAAAAAATTCTTTCAATCTTTATAACAAAAAGTGAATTCCCTGACCACTGACCTAAAAGCAAAAGGGGAAAAAAAACCCTCTCTAACTAATCCAACCTTCACCGAAATTTAAAACACACTGCAAGCAATTTCCAACCTTTTCCCGTTCAATGGATGCAATTTCGATTAAAAGACAGCCCCATAATCGAAAGAAGGTCACTTTGACTCCAAAGAGCTTAAAACAAATTGAAAATATATTGACCTACTTGCATTCTGGGTGTAGTCAAATAAATGCATCAGGAACGTGTTTGCACAGCATGTACCAACTATATAGATCAAAACAACGCCGTTCTTATTTCCGAATCCGAAATGACGACTTTCTGCTTTTGAAATTTTAGTTCCAAACGAACCATCTCACCGAGTAGTTGCACATTTGCATCGACTGTGATGCGCACTAGCAGAAAAAAACAAATTCACCTTCTGCAGCCAACCGTTTAAATTCCCTGCGAAAATTTATTCAAAAATAATGCAATTCTCAAAGACCCCCACTCACTCGACCATGCCTAAAATATTCACTTCACTTCACCCAGACAATTCAGCGGAGAAGAACAACATCGTCAAGTTTGCAGTTGAGAAGGAGGAGAATCCTTTTTTGTGCCCTCTGCAGACCGTTTTAACCCTTTCGTATTGACATTGAAACGGTCTGCTGGTTCCTCATCACCTTGAATAACACCTTGACACTTTACTGCGCGCTGGCTGTGCTGATGTCACGCAGCGGTGAGTAATGCTAACCCGGGGAAGACTGGGTTCTCACAATCCTCACATGACAAAGTGCAGCGAAAATTAATAATGGAGCAGTGTGAGTTTGTGTGAGACAAGGAACTGATTAAATATTCAGTGCAAGATTTTCAAATCGATTTACCTGTCAAACTGATCCCGGGGAACCTGCACCACATAGTACAGGGTTCCACCATGACTTTGTGATGTCTTGACAGCTTCTGTTACCATTTTTTTTCTGTTTACTTGTGTTTTTTGTTCTTTTGGGGTTTTGTTTCGTAGAAAATGTTTTAGGTCGTTTTTGATTTAGTTTTCGTTTGAATCAATTTCTCATATCACACCTTCAGTCAAAAAGAAATCACAGAATATTTCAGTCAACCTTAAACGAACAGCAAACAAAACATATAGAGGGGTAGAGTAATCACAAAACTTTCACTCTGAGGTCAGCCGCAATTATTTCGTATTTTAAACGCGCCCCCGTCGTCACACTAATAGATTTTAATTGACCTATTAATTGAATTAACTTTTGGAGAGAAAACAACGGGAAAACAACAAAACAAGGATTGTGACTGTAGTCGACTATTGTGGTTGTACCGCACACAAGTTTTGAATGCGAACACACGTTTTGGCTATTGGTTTATGAATCATAAAAAAATGAAGACATTTGGATGATTTACTGCGCGAGATAAACAGTTGTAAACGCTGCCTGCTTAAAGGGAGTCCACGCAAAATTTTGTCAAAAATAAAAACAAAACCAGAACAAAACAAACAAGAACGTAAATATTTAACGACTTTTTAAAGATTGACCCAACTCTGCGGGGACACCCTTAAGGCGTGTAATCTCGTGGTCACTTGGGCAGCACAACCACACCACGCAATGCGAATAATTTGTAATAAAAATTCAAAACACTCCCGACTGGAAGAAGTGCACGAAGAGATCTATTGCGTTCTTCCGTATTGACTACACATCGGAGCGTAGTTCAAGGTTAGGGGAAATATCTTCTAAATAAACACACACGGCCAGGCCAGTTGAAGAATCGATCAATAACAGAAGACAACAACAACAAAGAGCACGGCACATAAGTATTGGCAGCAGCACAACGCGTACGGAAGGAAACACACGCGAGTAATGGTCAAACTTTTCCTTTTCTTTCGGATTTTGAATTTTTGAATTTTTTCAAATCGTTTTGGCTTCTATTCCGATTCCATTTTTCGACTATGAACAAACGGTTTTTCTGCCTAAAAATATCAATGATGCACTTCGAAGGAAAGACCGAGAGAGTGAGGAGAGCAGGGTGTGCGCGACCGGACCGACACTGTTTTCGAGAACTAATTCCAGAGGAGGCGAAGAGACTACAAAAAAGTGGTCTTGTTAGCTTAACCCCAATTAATTGCACACAAATTTATATGACCTTAATCATAATTCGTTCCAAATGAGATACATCAGTTTTGACTATGATATGCGAGAGAGCGAATGTATTTGCGATGAGTCATTTGAATAGAAAAAAAACAAAAAACAAAAACCACTCTCCCTTCGTCTCTCTATCTCTCTGGCGGGGGACTGATTCGCGTTTTCCTCAAAAGTACATCCTTCTGACAGTCGCCCATGAGAGCGAAACTCCTCCGAACTGCAGCTGGAGGGTGGTGTTGGAGGTGGTGGGAAAGTCTCTCTGAAGTGGGTCATTAGGTCAGAACACTTGCACTCCCGTTTTTGGAAGCTTGCACACAACACACAACTTTGCTCGCCTGCATCGCGCATTCGGGGCGAAGGCAAACAGGCGGGCGGCACTTGTCGGTGACTTTTTTTCAAGCTTTGACAGGTGAACACACACAAGCCCACTTCCAACACACACACACACACACACAGCCGCATAAGGCAGGAATTTTCCGAAACAAATTCAATTTTTCCCTTTCGTCTCTTCACATTTCCACTCTCATCTCAAACGACGCAAAAAAGTATACTTTTTGTTTTGAAAGAAATGCAAATTTGATGTTTTTAGGTAAAAAAAAAAATTAAATACGTAGAAATGTAACCCGCAGCAGATATATTATCTCAATGTTTTCATTTTCGTTCGAACTATTTTAAGGCGCGCACTCGACTGAAAGCTTTTTTCAACGAGTATCTCGAACGGAGTACAACACTCTCTGCGGCAGAAAATCTAAAGAAAATTTTTCAACGTTCGGTGTGTAGTACGCCTGTGCGCGCTTAACCGATGGAATTTCTATGAAGTCATCCCTCGGTTACAAGAGACCGGAGTCGCACACAAGCAGCAACAGCAACATCGACTGACGACAAAACAGAGCAATAGCACCAAGGGAACAGCCGCAACAGAGCACACCGAACACCAGAGTACCGACGACAGAGTAGTAGCAGCAGCAGCAGCAGCATCTATGAGATACTCGATATTTTACAATAGGCTAGTGTGGTGGCAGCCCGCTGCTTGCTTGCTGCTTTTGCTCAGGTTTTGCGGTATTCGTACTTGTATCTTGTGACTATTTGGGAATCGTGCGCTGTGCTCTTTTATTAGCCCTCGAAACGAAATGAAGAGAGATACACTCGTGTTTCCGAGTTTGCCGATCTGGAGGGAGGGAAGTGAACGGGTGTCAAGCTTTGTTTTTTATCTGTGGTGTGTGTATGTTTTCTTTTTTCTTTTTGAGGACGGAAAGGGGAGAACCATAGAATATAGAAAATAGCAAACGATTTGAATGCATGCATTCCGGGGTGTATCCAATGGGAATGAATTCCGATGTATGGAGACTGATGGAACGGATTGAAGGGAATTGGATGTGTGGTGTCGTCGCCGGCCTGACTGTGGTGTTAGATAACAGTTAAATGTCGTTTTAGAGAGCTGACGTGTGCGTGATAGAGAGAGGTACAGTCTCCAGTGGGTCTCAAGGGTCATTTTAAAATGACGCTGCGGGTGTTTTGGACCTTATTGCATTCATTTCGCGGGCCTGTCATGTCGAAGTGATGGAAATAACGTGTCGTTGACAGGTGGAGAGAGGAGGATTTATGAGGGGGAAAATATAACCAATTCCCAGAAGTGGAGCTTGGGGTTTTGTAACATGGACACGTTTCTATGTGTTTCGTAATCGTTTACAAATGGGATCCCAGGTCACGAAATGGGAGAGCATACACAGTCAATTGGGTGGTTTATGCATACATTGAGGTGTGAATTGGAAAAAAAAACGACTGAGTGAGGTGAGGTAGGTTATGTAAAAATGGGTAGGGCTTGATAGTACATTGTGGGGTGTTTCTGGTTTCTTCTTATTTTTTATTCCCATTCAGTAAGACTACATTGGCTGTTAGGAATTTCAATTAAATAACTGGAGTTCCTTAAACTTTTTTAGACTTCATTAAAAATCGCTCAAACAAGACCAAACCAAATCAGAGCAAGACTACAGGTTCCGGTTTGTGTCTCGATCACTGCTTGAATGTTTTTTGGAGGCCGCCATCGAACGTACCGGACTACTCCAAAGGAAATGATTAAAACTTATCCCTCTTCCCAAAGAAAAAAAAAACTTTGATAACCGGATCGCCTCAAATTTTAAAATGTATATGGCTTCCTTTTCTGATTTTAAATGTGTGCTGCAGAATATATTTCAACTATCAGAAAGCGTCAATAATATGCAAAGCATCTATGGCAGTATATTACAGTTTTCCAACAGACATCACCGCAAGTTTGATCTTAGAATTGTTTTCGACAGTCGGTGTAACTTTTTACAGTGTTCCAACTCCACAAATGAGACCTCAGGACATATCGATTTAAGAATTGCTCTTGACCATCGACGCTTCTTTGGGCTGTCGAAACGCAGAGATTGTCGAGTCAGTGTCCAAAATTGCGCTCTTTAAGATGCCTATAATTCCGGTATGGTCTGTTAAAAAAATAATTTTCATTTTTCTCAGAAAATATTCATTTTTCCATCAATTTCGTTTTTTGACACTCACTTAGTAGATCCCCTCAGATAAAATAAATTTCTAATTCTCCAGCAAGCGGTGATATGTACTTTTCGGAATGTCCTTTAGATCTCTTAGCGATTCGATTTGCATCTCCTAAATCGTCGCAAAACGCCGTATTTTCTATTCTATTTCTTCAAATTGGGAATAGTAAGTTGGTGAGGCATGATTACAAACAAGCACTGACGAGTGAGAAGAAGCATTATCGTGATGCAATAGCCATAAATTATTTTTCCAAAATTCCGGATGTTTTGTATTGCTTCTTGAAAGCGGCACATTTCTTGTTGCGTTGTTGAAACCGAAAGACTTTCCATCCTCGGTATGTGTATCAACCCAACTATTAGTTGGAATGATCACATATTTGAGGTCGCCAAAAAATGCTGCGAAATGCTTAGGCTTCCTTAAACGATGCAAAAAGTACTTCACCCCCTCTGATCTGGCTACAATATACAAGGCCTACACACGCTCTAAACCTGAGTATTACGCTCCTATTTGGTCAGGTGCTTCTAAGACCTCCCTGCACCTGCTGGATAGAATTCAAAAGCGAGCGATAAATCTTATAGGTGACAGTAATATTCCGAAGTCGTTTGACTCGTTAGAACACCGACGTAATATCGCGTCGTTGTCACTCTTTTATCGCTATTTTAACAAGAAGTCAGATGAATTCGCCAGTTGCATTCCTCCCCTTCAAGAATTCACCCGCAACACACGCCTCGCTAGAAATGCCCACCAATTCACCCTCAAGCCCTCTTTCGGACGTACAGTCAAATTCAGAGACTCGTTCTTTAGCCGCACTACACGAATCTGGAATGCTCTTCCCAGCTCGAGTTTTCTTCCTCATTACAATCCACAGGCATTTGAAACCAATGCGCATCGGTACCTTCTCTCCCTCTCTTCCTCTATACCTTCGGCCCGTGCTGTGACTTGATCTTGAACTTCGCAACCCCTTTTGCACACGTCAATTAAAAAAAAAAACATACAACACTGTGCAAAATAATAGCGCCATGTTCTACTTTGTCTCTATTTTGTTAATAACTTTTTCCTACCCTCATGCAGACACATCATATTTACTGCACAACATATTTATTCCATCAGTAATAAAACCTGCAAACAAGATAAGAAAAAGGTGCATTCTGAACTTAGAAAAGGCCCGTTTTCCGGAGTGTCTCCGAATTTCGGATTGTGCAAAATAATAGCACCAAGTGCAAAAATTCATAAATTTAAAGTAAAAGTCAATGGAATAGTGAAGTTTTTTGTTTTTATTTTTGTTATTGGGTTAGTTCATGGCCGTATAACCTTCATTTTTAAGTACAGCGTCAAAACGTCGTGGCATGGAGTTGATTAAGGCCTGACATCGCTGAACAGGGATATTCTTTCACGCAACCTGCGCAACATCCTATAGCTGTTTCGTATTTTTTGGTTTTGCTTCATATACAGCTGTGGCCGCCGTGGCGTAGTGGGTAGAGTGCGACGTTCACACGCCGAAGGGTCTAGGTTCGGTTCCCGGCTGAACACCTCGAATTTTTCACTGCAGATGCTGACAACACTCAAAGAATAGAAGCTGTCTAAGAAAGCTTCTCAAACTTCGACGTTCGGAGTCGACAAAAAACTGTGGGTCCCTTCAACTCGTGAGAGAACAGTATCTCGCACAACACGAGTAGTTGATGAGCAAGCTAGGCCCTGGTTCCCCTGTGGACTGTCGCGCCAACAATTCATATACAGCTTTCTTTACATCTGTCCAAAGGTTTTCAGTGAGAATCAGGTCCGGAGACTGAGGCGGCCACTCCATAACTCGAACTCCATTGCTTTGGAAACATTCTTTGACCACTTTGCATGTATGTTTGGGGTCATAGTCTTGCTGTCGAATCCATCTAAGCGGCAATTCCACTCTGTGTAAGTTAACATAGTTTCCCTCATTATAATAATTAAAGTATAATAATTGTTAACGCGACAGTCCACGGGGGGAGCAGGCGTCTCACGGGTAGAAGGGACCTACAGTTTTGCGACTCTGAACGGCGAAGTTTGAGAAGCTTTCTTCGACAGTTATTACTATTTGAATGTTGTCAGTTGCTCGAAAGAGGTGGTGCCGTGAAAAAATCGAGGTTTTTAGCCGGGAATCGAACATAAACCCTTCGGCGTGTGAGCGTCGCACTCTACCCACGTCGCCATAGCGGCCACATAGTTTCCCGCATTATGCCGACATAAATTACGGCGTTCATCATCGGTTTTATCCAAAAACTGGTACCAGTACCATGATAGGAAAAGCATTCCCATACGATAATTTTTGCTCCGCCGTACTTCAGAGTATTGATAGTACACTCCGGTTGAAACTCTTGGTTTCTTCGCCTACGAACAAATGCTCTGGTCCCAGGAGTACCAACTAAAACTATTTTGGATTCGTCTGTCCATAATATTTTGCGCCGTTTAGAAGGTTCCCAGTTCATGTGTTCTTTCGCAAATTTGGTTCATTTTAGTAGGTTAAATTTTGACAGCAGCGGTACTTTTCTGGGACTTCTGGCAGTAGTGGTACATTTCTGGGACTCGTGGCAAGTTATTATTGATGTTGCCATGGGTAAATTGAACTCCCCTTTTAGTTTCCTAGCGTTCATAAACGGGTTACGTTTGACTAGTCTTATTATTTGTCGTTCATAGGCGGGGGTTTTCTTCCTCATTTTTCTTCCTGTTAAGCGTATTTTTTGACATTTGCGATCATTTTATTTGAACACCCAATTTCACGTATAAATTTGTAAGTTTTTCCCTAAAGAAGCATTTTTTTTTTATTAAGGCACGTTTTTTGGGAGTACAATGCACACCACTTCCCATTTTACTTTGCTAACAAGGCTTTGCTTTTGAAATATTGCCTTTTAGTAACTACAATAATGGGTGTAGTTATAGTTTAAAGTGCCCGCCGTGGCGTATTGGGTAGAGTGCGACGCTTACACTCCGAAGGGTCTAGGTTCGATTCCCGGCTGAACATCTAGAAATTTTCACAGCACCACCTCTTTCGAGCTGCTGACAACACTCAAAGAATAATAACTGTCTAAGAGAGCTTCTCATACTTCGCCGTTCAGAGTCGGCAAAAAACTGTAGATCCCTTCTACTCGTTAAAGAACAGTAGCGCCCTACACGAGTAGTTGATGAGCAAGCTAGGCCCTGTTCTCCCTGTGGACTGTCGCGCCAACAATTATTATTAGATATAGTTTAAAGCCAAAAATAATTCGAAACACAGATGTTCACTTCGAAAACGCTCTTAAGAATGACGTGGTGTAATCACAATTTGACTTATATCGTATTTTCATGATTCTTTACCATTTATGGCCATTTTAAGTAAATCTGGATCATCGTCGACGTCATTCAAGAATTTCTTGGCAATGCTCATCCTACTTTTTTTTTGTCGGAATTGAACAATTTTGGCACGAACTTCGGTGCCACACGCTTCATGCCCAAAGGATTGAAACAACCGATATACCAACTTCTTAAACAACCTCTCTAATAGTGGTTCAACAATTCTCCAAACCAATTTGTTTCACTTTCTTAACATTTTCATCGGTTATTGATGTGCTGGGTCGTTCAGAGCGAGCGTGGTCATTCACATCTTTTCATCATTATTTGAAAAGCTTGTACCATTCGTAAGCAATTCCTTGACTTAGCCAGTGGAATACAATGCCACTGTTAACATTTTTGAGTTTTTGAGCACTTAATTTCATTATTTACATAATATTGTAATGCAAATTCTTTGATCTATTTTTTCGACAGCAGGAAATCGTTGAACATGCAAGATACTTTTCTAGTTATCATATGGTAGAAGTAGATAGCTGACACTATGAACATATTTTCGAAGCAAGTGTGCCAACATAATAAAGTAAAATAAACAGACCTTGCATGCACAACTATCAAAGTGACAGAACAGATTCATAAAATCTCTGATTTAAATATTGTAGGATGGATAAATGGCCATGTGGAGTGGAATAATCACAGGACATAGTCGTGAGAAAGCATATACGCTAATTAAATTAGATTAGTCCCAGAAGAAGTTCTTGAGATAAAGGGGTCTATACTGCTCGTCGGGATAATTTAATTTTTTTACAGGAATCAAATAAATTCAAATTTTATTAGCTTTTGATAATGTGGTAACAATTCAACGCCAATCAGAAAAGAAGGGAAAAGCGCCTCGTGCGCCATTATATATCTCTTATACACATACTTCATAGCCGTAAGTCTATTTCGTACCTTAAAGTTGGCTACATTGGATTTGTTGAAAATATTTGTATCTTTAAGGTGGTACCAACAGGGTCTTTTTAACTAAATCTACAAACTGAATGACAGGAAAAATGCAACTGCCGGGCTACAACAATTGAAAGCGGTAAACCGGCGGTGGCCGCCGTAGGGTAGTGGATAGAGTGCGACGCTAATACGCCGAAAGGTCTAGGTTTGATTCCCGACTGAACGACACCACTTCTTTCGAGCTGCTGACAACACTCAAAGAGTTATAACTGTCTAAGAAAAAGCCTCTCAAACTTCACAGTTCGGAGTCGGGAAAAAACTGTAGGTCCGTTCTACTCGTGAGAGAACTGTAGCGCGCACAACGCGAGTTATTGATGAGCAAGCTAGGCCCTGGTCCCCCTGTGAACTGTCGCGAACAGAACGCTGAATAAGTCCGGAGACATGTAGGGGGCGCCACCAACTAATATTAAATTATTATTAAATTAATCATTTTTATTAGCGGCGGCCCCTACATGTCTCCGGACTTATTCAGCGTTCTGTTCGCGACAGTTCACAGGGGGACCAGGGCCTAGCTTGAAACTGGACTTATTGCAAGCGTTCAATCGAAGAGGTGCAAAATTAATTGCAGAGAATGCCTTTACCAACAGCACATTTTGCAACTTTTTCTGTGTTTGAAAAAACGTCGAAAGGCATTCGTCACTGCATTCAATCGTTACTGTTCATTTGGGGGAGCAAACACAATTGTAGGGCCTCCAATTTCAATGAACTCAGTTACTGTCTGTCCCCAAAAATCCTCAAAACTATTTAAATGGCAAATATTACTTGTAATTTTCTATTTTAGCTTCCAAATCATGTGCGGACTTAGCTTGTTGTCCTAAACAGAAATTAATTGTCAATGTGATTGATACTTTATGGCCCTTCCCCAGGGAGACAGCATTCCAACACAATGACTTATCAGCATTTTTCAAATTTCGCATCAAATTTTCAGTCCACAAGCAGTGGAAATAAAATTTTACATCTGATCATTAAAACGGAAATGAAAAAGTGTGCAAAACGCATAAAAATCCGGCCACACACCCTTCGTCATATCGATAACCGTGCCGTTTGAGGCGAAGGCCACGTATGAAGTTCAAGGTTGGAGCTACGTACCAGCGCACACACTGTCCAAGGTGATTACCTGTTTATGGGCAGTTTGCTCGTTAGTCTCACATAAAACCGAACACCAAAAAAACACAAATTACCGCGAATTTACAAGCGACGAGAGTCCAAGCGATCATATAGAGGGGTTTAATGATACAAGTACAAGCAGGGGATGGGTTTGCATGCTAAAGGGCAGCTAACATTGCTGCTACACACATGTCAAGATAGGTGCCCCCCTTTGACTGGTCTTCTCATTTCCGTTCTTGGTTACTCACGCACTTTCAATGACATTTCAAAGTCCCACGTAGTTGATTGTCTTCGGGATTCAAGTTGACGGGTGATGTCCTTCAGACGAAATCCTTGAAGATTTCCTTTCTTCTTACGCAACGCCCACACAGTCATCAGTTCGGAAAAAGGGGTTGAAGTCAATGATAGAGGAGGGTCTTGGAAGCACAATTTACGCTCAATCATGCGTGTGCTGGTGGAAATCATCGATTTTTTCTTAGACAATCAAATTTGAGACAGTTCGTCGCCGAACCGGAAACGGGTCGATGATAATCAAGAAATGTAATCTGGAGTAGATTACTCACGGTGTTGAGCGAACACGCATTAAACAGATTCTGCGCTTGTAAGCGTAAAATTGCGTGCTTTTTAAGTTGATTGAAATCAGAGTAGAAATTGTTTAAAGGCAATGGTAAATGCATGGAATTAAATCGATGTTTGAACATTTAACCATGCTTATCCTGTGTGTCGATGCTGGCAATCTGTAAATCATCTCTGCGAATTGTGAAGAGGAAATGAGACTATCATGAATGTTGAACCTAATTTTGACGCAGAGGAATCGAGCGGACAAAGGAAAACAAAAATTTCATCCCCGTCATAAAAAGGGTAAAAATAACAATATCAGGGCTGTCACCGGTAAAAGAATGGATTGCCAGCGGAAGTGGTGTCCAAGACGGAAATGTTCAAGATGGGGCATGTTTCACAAGACATTAGTTAGGAGGAATTTAAGGGTTGTGTGCCTGGTTCTCTAGCGCTAACTAGGAAAGGAATCTCGTATGGAAATTCCTCTTTTTGGCAGGATTTTCGGACAATTACAGCCCTTACGCGTTAACGACACACGCAGCAGTGACTAGAACGTCCTGTCAGCTCTTCTGGAACGTACCGTCGCCTCCCCTATATTGGTCGACTCTCTGCTTTTCGCTTTGAATGGATCTAACACCTACGCCCAGGGCCATGCAGATGATGTAGCCGTACTGGTTGCCGAGCCATGCCTTGCGGCCGTTTGTGCAAGCAGACAGGCGGCCCTTAACATGATCGATGACTAGGAATGTACTAGGAATAGGCTTTCAGTCAATTCTCTTAAAGTCAAGGTTTTTCTCTATACGAGAAAAAGGAATCTGACTGGTCCGATTCAAGTAGTACTTAAAGGTGTCACGATTCCACTTTCTAATGCAGTCAAATTTTTAGGCGTTATCCTGGATAAAAACCTTCTTTGGAAAAACACATTGAGGCAAAAACCTCCTAGGCGCTGTCAGTCTTCTGGAGGTATAAGGCAGTTTTTGGCATAAACATCAAAGAGATCCGTATAGACCTTTTCTCTCATATGCATCTGTCGTTTGGTGGAACAAGCTTTCGCGCAAATATGTGACTGCTGCTTTCACAAAGCTTTAAAAAACGGTCTATCTCGGCTGCACAGGGGCTTTCCCTAGTACGCCTGGCTTGCTCTTGATGCACTGCTCAATCTCACTCCCCTTGACATTCACATTATGTGATGCACAGTCGAGGCCATCTCTCGACTAAAAAGGAATGATCTTTGGTTCAACTCGCACTGGAGCTTTGATGAATTCGCGCACCGCATCTCCTCTGACACTCGTCTCATGGAAATGCCGTCTGATGCGAGGTCACAAACGATACAGCTGCGTCGCTTCGAACTGGCTGGCTTCGACTGGCGTCGTTCAAAACTGGCTCTGGCCAGAAACTGAATCGGGAAGGGAATGTAGCGAACGGCTCCAAGACGACGAAGGGATCTGGAGCCTTCGTAGAAGACGACGACATCAGACTTCACACCTCCTTAGGTAATTTTGCGTCGGTCTTCCAAGCGGAAGTGACTGTGATCCTAATGCCCACTAACGAAATTTTGATAAATAGGCTGGATTGGCGAAGTCATTGTGTCTGTAGCGACAGCCAAGCTCTGAACAAGGTCTTGTGGCGCTACAGTCCATAGGGGGACCAGGGCCTAGCTTGCTCATCAACTACTCGTGATGTGCGCGCTGCTGTTCTCTCACGAGTAGAAGGGACCTACAGTTTTTTGCCGACTCCGAACGGCGATGTTTAAGATGCGTTTTCATAGAAAGTTAGCTCGGAGGAGGTCGTGCAGTGAAAAATTCTAGGTATTCAGCCTGGAATCGAACCTGACTCTTCGGCGTGTGAGTGTCGCACTGTACCCACTACACCGGCCACTTAAGGATTTACTCAATCCTTTAACCACTTCTACGATAGTCCAAGAACGCAAGTCTTCCCCTAATTTGGTTGGCAGACTGAATTCGCTAAAACTTGTCTAGGTCCCGGGACATCACGGGATCATGAGAAACAAGATTGCCACCAAACTAGATTGGAAAGGTTCAAAAGAGTCCTTTGTTGGGCCCGAACCCACCTTGGGACTACCTGCACTTTTGGTTGGGGCCTCCGTGAACTGTTTGGTCGCCCAACAGCACAACCAGACATCTCATTATTCTCCAGGAAGCAGGATGACTAAATGCAACTTTAGCAAGAAATCCAAGACTTTTCAGTTACCTTTAGACAGAAATGTGTGCAGACGACTTGTCGGCGTACTAACGGGACACTTCGCCTTCGCTAAGCACCTAAGTCAGCCTGGGCTTAGTGTTGGCACCCTTTGCGTCGTCTGTGGAAAAGGTGAAGACACTTCAGAGCACTTTCCTTGACCATGTCTCGCATTTGCTCGTATCAGGCGGCGGCTGTATGGCACTGACGTGGGAGGAACTGAAAACCTAATTTCTTTATCACAGAAACGCCTTCTGGTCTTTCTTCGGAAAACATATAAAACGCATTAAATAAAGGCTACTCCCTGGTAGTACAATGAACCAGTCTTTGAGTTTTAGCGCTCCAGTGCAGTCTAACCCAACCTTTCACAAAATAGAAAAGTAACTTAAATAGTCTCATCAGGGTCTTGCTTAGTTTTCTTTTCTATACGCGAAACTCATCGAAGGCGGTTCGGAGCTCTCCATGAAGATTACACGAAGTTTACACATCTAAACTAGAAGTTAGACCAAAAGTTCTTAGTCCGCGCAATTGAGGAGAAGCAATTTGCTCAAAGAGGTTCCTGTCTAAACTAACACCAGGTTACAACTTTATACCATATGTGAATGGAGCTCAATGGGATTGCTTTTGGAGTCTAATCCCTCCTGCCACAACAGAGGTCAACCCAAACGTTTAATCAAGTTTGTGAAAAAATCAGTTCATAGAGTTGCTCCACGACTTCTCAAATTTTCAGTGTTTTGGAAACTGGTGAGAAACATAAATTCATCAACTTCAACACGGATCTCTGACTTTATGGAGCAGTAGTTTATGTGTTTCTTTTTTTGTTTTGGTTTAAAGAACCCATTTCACCCATGTCAACGCGCCCATAAATGTCACTCCGCCACCGAGAAGTAATCGAATTTAATTCACCACTAAATCGGTCAGAATTTGCAAGCATTTCACCCAACTACCTAGTCACTTATATCAAGGCTCAGGCACCCGCCACCACGTCGTCGAAACACAAGCCATTCGACAAATACAATTGAATTATCAACTCTTGCAAATTCAATCGTCCTCCACACTCACACACGCAGGGGAGACGATTAAATTCTATTCACACCGCTTGCGTCAAGCCCGTAAAACGAACTCTAAATCAATCTTGCGGCATTTCTAACAGTAGTCCGGTAGGTTAAACGTGACCGATCCCATCACGTGAATATCACAAGCTTCAGGAATTCCAAAATGCGATGATGAACGTGAAGTACATCGAGAACACAGGCACGTTGCGACCGTTTCTAGACAGTCGTCACTGCGAGATAATAGCTCGCCGCAAACATGTACGGATGGACAATGTAATATGACCGATAGGGTATAGGCTAATCGTGGACGGGAAGTGTCTCCATGGCATTGTTCCTTAAGGGGAGTCCGCCTGTGTTGCTTGCCAACAAACAATGAGCGGCGAATCAATGGAGGTGAGCTGTTGATTATTTTCACTGGAAGGAGTTGTATCTGTGATGTACTCTGAACGTGGTGTATCAGATTTGCGATTACCAATATGGGCTCCGAGGAGGAACGTGTCCTTAATGGTGGCTCCATGCGTTCGGTATTTTATACACTTGTCAACACGATTTCTCAGAATAAAATAATCTGATCTGGCAGATATGTCATGTTATGTCTGCTGCAGGGGAATGTGTGAGTGACAAGCACGTTGGCGTGTTGTAGTCATTTATTGCGCAATTACGTTGGCGAATCTATTCAAGCTCAATCTGAGGAGATGACATTTTATCATAACTCTGACCTTTAGAGGAAACACTGACGAGCCACAGAAGGATGAATTGACATTTCAAAATTCATTACATAAGACAGCGCAGCGCACAGCACCGGTGTAACCAAAAGATGGCCGTTTTACAGGTTTGAATTATTGCTGGTAATCGTCTCCTGTCTGGGGGGAAGTGCAAATTGAATTCACAATTTACTTGCAATTATTTTGCAGGTGGCCACTGTGGCACCGTGGCAAACTGTTCACGTCGCTCCGTGTTCTGGTCTGACTGTAATAAACGCCAAGAATTATTATTCGCGGCACCACCTACCGCTGGTTTAATTGGCATGAGAAGTTCCAGTGAAGTAAGGTCTGTTGCTAGCAGTGGCAGCGCGTTATTGTTGTGGTCGCATGCATGCTGCTCATTTTACAAGACGTGTGCTTTGACATGGAAAATTTAAAATGCGTCTTTATCTAGGGTTACATCAGAAGCTTTACACAAGGACGAGGGCAGTTGTTTGTAATGAAATTCACTGACATCGATTTCGTGGGGATTGTGCAAACAAGTGCTTTTATCAAGGCCACATTGGCGCCGCTTAATGGTTTGGCACCAGGTTACACAACTGTTGTTAAATTCCTGCAAGCATTTTCAAAAGCAAGCAATTTGCAATCTAATCTCATATGGCGTTCTTCGTTAGAGACCGTCTATTCTCCCGCGTGTGTCAAAATGTCATCATTACTCAAATGAGTACAGGAATGTGACAAGCAATAAAGATTTAAATTGTGACAGCCTAATTGAGCCCCCACGCCAATTTGCTGATGTGAACTAATGGCCAATGAATGGAACTAATGAAACGAAATATACTCTGCACAGTTGTGGTTACAAAGTTGCAATCGAAACAGAACAGTGTTTTAAACAATGCAGCTGCTGAATTTTTGCGCATTTCGAGCATACACTCATTTAGGTTGATCCAAGTTGAAAATTAAGAAAAAGAAATCCATTCCAACAGTCTGATGGCACATTAAGCGTTGCCTTGCTTTCTCCGATGGACTCAGGCTTTCAACAAGAGAAAAAATCTAATCCAGAGAGAAAGCATACAGATGTGTACATTACACTTTGTCATTCATTGTAACACACTATTTAATGATGGCTGCATTTTTATAAAGTACAAGAGACTTTCACCCAAGAACTTGAACATGCTCATAACCTGCAAGCTTCTTGCGCGCTTGTCCCTCACATCTGAGAATGAAATTCGTGAGAAGACATTAAATTTAATGAGAGACAAGTCAAACGAGAATCGAATTGCAAATGTGAGTCTCTATCTGATGGGAACAATCAGCACTTGCAGGAAGTGAGAACAGCAGTAATTGCAAATGCAATTCTATTAAAAAATGTGCCAAAGCAGACTTATTTTTGCAGTCAGTTTGTTTGTAGAAAAACGAACCGGAACTGAGTTTCAAATGTTTATTTTTTCCTTCAACTGCATTGATTGACAGATACTGCATTTGTTTACACTCAAACTGTCATCCTCCACGTAGTCGATCGATCAAAGCGCAAAAGGCGCATATTTCCACTCCATTTGATCTCCGAAAACAGTTCAAAACTATTTTCAGTCTTTAAAGTGTTCATTTTTTGAATCAAACACCCTTTAAAGGACGCCTCACACTCTCTTCACAATCAATCAAAATCTATTTCGGGAGGATTGAAGGGAAAAACTTTCACAACTGTTTGCGGTGTCACCGGGAAACCGAAAAACCCCAACCTCTTGTCACTTAATCGATAAGGGAGTCAAATTCATTTCGAATCCGCATGTCATTAAATTTTGTCATCTGTGTCACTGAGCATCTGTCAGTTTCTTTAACATCGACTATCACGTATGGTGGGAGTCTCCCCCTCGGAAGTCTGATGCCCTTTTTGTGTACGAGAAGCACTACTTCATTGCAATTCCCAATGTATACAAGAGAATATTAAGTTTTTGAAGAGAACTCCTTTTTGTTGGGATTGCCAGATTCTTTGAAGTATAAACAGAAGTGATTGCTTCCTCGTTTCGCCATGGAAAAGGGGAGTATACAATATAAACTTTGAACTCACTCGTTATTGATGTTTGCACGGACATTGTACATGGACAGTGGTGGCAGAAAGTTTGTTATCAGATGACAAATGTTTGATAACTAAGTGTATGCTGTTTTTAACTCCCGGTTTACCGCTTTTATAAACACAAGGATAAGGAGGAGTGTGCTAAGTCGATACATCATCATCATCAGTCTTGAGAAGTCCTCCTTTTTAGAATATCCGACTTTTTTCTTTCTTTTCTTTTTTACTTTCTTTTTTGAAGAGCATAAGATGACGAATTTTCATTTTTTTGTTTTGAAACACTAACTGGATCACAAATGTCATTCGAGCATTTCTGACTTGTTTAAGGTCCCTCTTCTGAGCAAATGCTTTTTAAAACTATTCATGCTCGAAAACAAGTCCATTGTGCTTCCAGGCAGTAACCTACATTCTTCTGGAGGAATACCAAGAAATGAAATTAAATGTATAACTTCTGTGATAATATAGACAGGGTTCCAGCTTCCTTACCACATCATCGTTGAACAGCCGCCATCGGATCAAGCCAAAGCACACTTAAGTGCTTAGCGAATGGATTTTTTGCTGCCCTTGGGAAAATGCATTTGGTCAGCCTGCATTTGGTCATGCTCTGGTTGTGCTGAAGAGACACGCAACTGGCGATAGAAGCCCAATGTATCCAGTGCCAAAGTGGTCAATTTTATTGTAGTTAAGAGGTAAATTTCCGACGTGAAAATAAATTTCTATTAAAAATAATTCGCAGGCTGTGAATTAACCTAATTTTAGGGTCGCATAAGCTCCACTGTAATGGCACGAGGATCAAAGGTCTCCTTGCCTTATACTTTTAACAAATTAAACTTTTATGAACTCCATACGACGGTAACAGAATTATTAATAGAGGACAAATGAGATTGCACACGATATACACAGCCTCTTTATTGCATATCAGGTATACCGGTATTAAGTGAGCGTCAAGATAAAAATGTCTCGATAGGGAACATTTGTTGTGAACGAGCCCTAATTTTTTTTTTGTTTGCTATGACATCTGTGAAAAATATTTAGCATACATCAAGTCATTGAACAGACAACATTATATTTGTTCATCGTGTTAAAAATGTCGAATTTTGTACCAGAAAGTGATGAAAGCAAATGGCAGCAATGTTAAATGTTGCACAACAAACAATTTCCGACCGTTTAAAAACTATGGAAAAGATTCAAAAGTGTGGAAAGTGGGTGCCACATGAATTGAATGAAAGAGAGATGGAAAACCGAAAAAACACTTGTGAAATTTAGCTACAAAGACACGAAAAAAAATCGGTTATGCATCAGATTGTTACTGGCGATGAAAAATGGATTTATTTTAAGAATCCAAAACGGAAAAAATCATGGGTTAATCTGGGACAACCATCAACATCGACTGCAAAACCAGATCGATTCGGCAAGAAGACAATGCTGTGTGTTTGGTGGGACCAGAAAGGTGTGCTGTACCACGAGCTCCTAAAATCTGGTGAAACCGTGGTACACCTCTGTCCTTCAAATGATTCCAGTCGTGGAGACTACACTATACGCTAACAAAGACAAAATATTTCTCTCGACATTCTGACCAAACTGTCCTTTTTGAGTAATCTTAGAAATCAAGTTATGAGATGGGGGTTATATTTAAACGAAGCAATCAAAGCTTAAATGTCAATGTTCCAACTTTTCGTACTACGTTTTTCAGAAATACATGTTGCATAGTACCATTTAGATTATTTAATAAACTGCCTATTGAATTAAAGTCATTACACTCATTTAAATTATTTAATATTAAAATTAAAACATGGCTCTTTGAATTTTATCACAATCAAATAGAAGATCTACTAGACTCAATTATATAAAATTAGTTTTTAACTTTTTCTCAATGATTACTGTTAGATGCTGTTCTTCTGTTCTCTTTTATTTCAATGTAAATCTTTAGTTCACCCCTTAAAAATGTTTTTGTATTTTTTGAAAGTAGCATTTATCACTATTATTGTTAAAATTTTGCAAAATGCTACCCCTATTCTCTACAAACTAAATTATCATTGAATGAAGTACTATTAATGTATAATAACAACTGTAATCAACTAGAGAATATGAATAAATAAATAAATGAATGAATGAATGAATGACTAACCTTTAAAATGTCAAATTATATTTATTGCTGAAGGTTCTTCCGTACTCAAACTTCGTGCCATTACAGACAGGAGAGCACAGGAACTCCAACAATAGTATCACTTTAGTGTGATGTCCTACACTGCCTCAAATCAATCAATCAATCAATTAATCAATCAATCTTTTGAAACTATTCTCGGAAAGCTTGCACCTCTTATTTCAAGAAACTTGAGCGTGGTAATACCTTTGAACACAGTTATGCAAACATGGATATGTTTGTTCCATGCGAATTTCGAACGGGTAGATTTAACATCGGCCACTGGAATTACCGCTTAATCAATTGCACTGTTGTATATGCACTTTTTTGATTTCCAGCTTAGATCCTGCGTTATCTCTTAGGAATTGAATCTTTCAATCCTAAACAAATATTTCTAAATGGATTTAAACTTATTAATACGGTCTGGGTAGCGTGAATCCTTGATTGAATGCTCCACTGGTGTGAACACCCATTTTTGTTTAAATATTATATTTACTTCATAGTGTGATCCAAATAAACCTGGATAACATAAACCAAAAGTATGTGCAGGCGTTTAGACATATTCCTTTCTCTTTTACTGGTTTCCTAGTGTTCGCTTACCATTAAAGCAGTGCAATTCTTTATATTGAAAGAATGCCAAACGAACCCGAATGTGAAGAGATTATTTCTGCTGAAGATTAATTGTTGAAACAAGCGGCGGATTAATCACGATCAGAGATAACAGCAGCTGAAGCTGTTCAAATTAGAGTTGCGCAAAACAGTCTCTATGCCGGGCCGAACAAACAGTAATGAACAAAACAATGAGACCAGTACATCAATAACATCAACCAACATCGAAACCCTATTCTCACTGGAGTCAAATGTAATTAATGTTTATTTGCATATTTCTCTTTGTTGGTATCGGTACTTCTTTCCCAACAAAAATAATACAAGGAAACAATAACATTTGAAGAAACTTTATCTTTAAATGTGAAGAAACTGTCTCAACGTTCAGACAAAATAATGAGACCGGGTTAATTGTTTTTTGTTTTTTTAGTGTAAATAACTGTGTCTTATATTATTTTCAACCATTACACTTTATGGTAAGTGTAGAAATGACGATATTTGTATGTTAAAATGCATCAAACAGTTCATGACAGCAGGTAAAATGGGCCCGGCGTGCACTGCTCTGCAACCGAAACGGACTTGATCCGAAAACTTACACAGGAATGATAGTCACAGCGGGACGTGTCCAAACTAGTGGGAAGATCTGAGACATTTGTTTTTAATGCGCTACAGCCGCAAAAATTTCACATGCCAACAGTCGTCTACGAAAAACATCTAAAAAGATAAGGCCCCCATTGAACGCTTGTTAAAAAACGACCTGTCTTTGTCAGCTGCAGACATCAAACGTGAACTCGACTTACCTGTTTGTTCTGCAGTGGCCAGAAGATCAAAATCAAAAAAAATGAGGCAAGAAGAACAAAATCTCTTTAAAGTACCACTTCTTACCACAAAAATATAGGAAAAATAGAATTGAATTTATAGGCCAGAAAACCAAGAAAAATGTGGCAAAATATTCTCTAGTCGGATGAAAGTATGATCAATTTTATGGGTATGAGGTGTGTCAATGGAGCATACCAGCCTCAGTGCACAAGAAAAACCGTGAAACATGGAGTCGGAAATATTTTGCTTTGGGGATGCTTTTCTTGGAATTGTGTTGGTCTATTATATTGGATAAAAGATATCATGGACCAGCATTTGTACACCAAAATTCTGGAAGACTTGATACTCCCGTATCTTCTTCTTCTTCTTGTTGTGGCGCTACAGTCTGGGGTAAACCTGGGCCTCAACCAACATGCCTCTCCAGTCAGCACGATCTTTAGCCAGCTGTCTCCAGTTGCGCACACCAAGTTGGTTGAGGTCCTTCTCCACTTGTGTGCGCCACCTTAGTCTAGGTCGTCCTCTGTTGCATTGTCACAACGGCTCGGATTGAAAGACTTTTGGGGTCGGAGTAGTGTTGTCCATACGCTTTACATGGCCTAGCCATATTAAGCGTTGTATCCGTAGACGCTTGACCAGGCGCATGTCGCTGTACAGCCAATAGAGGTCGTCATTTTACTTTCTCCTCCAGATGCCATCAACGCAAACAGGATCAAAAATCGCACGCAAAACTTTTCTCTCGAAAAGACTAAGGGATTCCTCATCCGCCTTTGCTAACGTCCACGTTGTTGATACTGAATGGTGAATGAGAAATGCCTCTGAAGTAACAGTTTATGCACGATAACGACCAGAAGCATACGGGGGGCAAAGTAAAAAGGTGGTTGGAAGAGCATAATGTCGATACCATGACCTGGCCCTCTCAACCTCCAGAAATTAATTTCCTGGAAAAACTTCTAGGAAATCGTGAAAAAGCCCCTTGAAGCTGAAAAACCAAAAAATAAAGAAGAGTTGTGGAGCAAGATTCAATCAGTTTAGTACGCCATGCCGACAAACTAGTCGAATCGAAGCCCCGAAGAGTGCGTGTTCCAATCAAAAATAAAGGATATTCCACTAAATATTAAACAAAGTTATATTCTTAAACTTTAATTATGAATTTACTACATATTTTATGGTGATCTTATTGTTTTGTCCCCTTTCGATTCACGCTTTTTATAGAAAAAAATATGCTTTGTTATGACCGAAATAGTTTCCAACTTTTTATGATTTATTTTTATTTTCCCTTTATTGAAACAGTAATAAAATGAAATAAAAATGACAAAATGCTTTTAGTTTTTTTTATGAAAGTTAAAATGATCTTCAAGGGTGCTATTGTTTTGTCCGTAACTGTACGTCCGGAACTACTCACTTTGGATACATGTCCAGTTTGCATTTTAATAGTTCCAAAATCATGTTCAGGACCTAAATTCGATTCAGGAACTGTGTAGGTCCGAAACTAAGCAACTCTTGTTCAAATATTTGATAAAGCAATAGTATAGGCCAAAGTTTCGGGATATTTCGACATACTAGTTTTCGAAAAAAATCGCGAAAAAGCTGTGCACATAGTGCTGCAAATTAAAAAAATTAAAGTATTAAGCATTTTTTTTAGTTAAATAAGAGTATGGAAATTGGATCTCATCTACCATTAAAGAAAACTGTAATTTATGGGTAAGCAAGAACTATTGAATAACTTAAATTATTTTATTTGCGTGAACGTGAAGCTATCAGACAGCAGTGTATCTTCATTTTTTGTGGTGTCTATTAAAACTATCCCTTTCTGTAAATATTTTTTCGGATTTCCAACATTGCATTTTACGCAAGGCTAGGAATTTAATGTTTGAAATATCCTATCGAAGTTCCGCACTTAAACAGGACTCATGTCCTGCAGTAGTACCAAAAAAATTAAGAATATATGATTTCTTAAAATTGTTTACACTACGAAACGATCAATTGATAAACCAAAACAACCTCAGAGACATTGCCCCCGCTCAGAAAAAAAAGTGAAATAAGAGCAGCAGCCAACATTTAATGTCTATCACCTTCATTACGAAGCTCAATTGTTGGGGTGAGCACAAAGAACACACTTCAACTTCAAAACTTTTGACCATCAGTGTACCCCTTTGCGTGTTCAGTTTATGACCTCATTCCACACACGCCAAACATTAGTATGTGTTTATTTTCATTTCCGATTCTCCTTTTTTTCATGTTCATCTCTCTGCCTCTTCCACTTCTTCTTGATCTATTTTAGAACTCGAGTTACATCACACACGACTCTTTGCGAATGCAGAAGACCGATATGTAAGAGCGTGCACATGGTTTAGTATGCGCGCCCCTCAAAGTTGAATGAACTGTGCGCGCTAGGCGCTGCAAAACAAAGGCATGCACACATTACACCATGAAGAGAGTTAGTAGGACACATGCCCTAGGAACAAACATAAACCTTACCCCCTCGATTTACCCGGACGACGGCGAACACACAACAAGAGTCTGCTTCGCCCCCATCCGCCACCAGTGCAATGGCAAAGTCGATGGGATCCGTCAATGGCGAGTGATACTCGGCTTCTGCTTTAAATGGGCTCATAATTCGAGTATCTTCACTACGATTATGTTCAACATAAAATGACGATGCAGTTTCTTCTCAACGGTGGAAAAAAAAAAAAACAAGACAATCAGAGCCCCACACACAATAGGCACTATTCGAACCGTGCATTCTGTACATCAGCAGAAGTATACTTATTCTGATGCACTACACGGCTCTTCAGCGGGGCGCCCCTCCGTTCGGAACGCTTTCAATTACAGTGCAACCTCGATACATTTTTTTGTTCGCCTTCTCTGTTCATCTGTCGAGTCTACGAAAACTGAAAAGAATTCGAAAAAAATGGGGAGAACGGGAAAACTATTCTTGTGCTGCACGAAGATACATGACAGATATGTCAACGAAATATATGCGGTTGAACAATACGTATCCTTTCCTGCACTGAGAGTGTGTGCGTCCCTGGAAGTGGGACATCTTTGATTTGATCCATTACAAACAACGCTAAACGTCAGCGAACGGAAACACAAAAAAGCATAAGAAGAAAATGAGAAATTGAAAAAAAAAGGAAGTAAGGTTACAACCATCTTGACTGTCCTTGTGGCGGGCGATGAGATGGTCCAGTTTCTAATTGAATCTTGGTAGTGCGCCAGAATGAAGGGAAGGGAAAGCACAAAAGAAGTCCGCTGGCAGAGCACTTTTCATCACAATTGGGCCGAGTTCGACAAGTAACGATGCTGTTGCACGACAGCGACGCACAGGTGGGATGACGTTCGGTGTCAGTAGTACAAGTGTCTCTTGAGAGTGTTTGAAGTGAGATCTGTCATGATAAAAAGATTCCTGGGGGATAATTATTTTTTGTTCCCCTCTATGGGGGCCTTCTTTTTTGAACTGTCAAATCAAGAACTTCAAACCATTGACAGGTGTCAATTCAATAGTGTAAACTATGACGTTGCATCGTTGTTTGGAGGCGTTTGAAGTAATGCATCAAAAGACAACACGTCGGCGGGCAAGGTACATTTCGTGTTTGGAATATGTTCAGTGATATGTCACTTGCAATTGACGTCTCTGACAAGGCTATGCTTCATTGAATGTATAATTTATGAAATTAAAGAGAGAGAAGGAAGAAAGAAAATGATTTCCAAGATGCTGTACATACTCCATGACGACGGTGAAAGCGATTCACCTGGAGTTTGAGTAGATCTTAATTTGAAACATCTCGAAAATCGTACATCATCCATTTTGACACATGGTTGTTGTCCAAATTAAGTTGCATTTGTTTCACGTGCAAATTTGCCGTCCAGAATAAATGAAAAAACTTAACATGCACATTAAGAAAGTTTTGATGTAGCCTTCAATTCACGTTTCTTACATCATTTTATGGCAATTTGTACGCTAAGACATTACTTTCTATAATTTTGACGCTTTAATAAAGTTTGTTCCGTTCATTTTCTGACAACAATTCGACACATCGATTTAAATGTCAAACATGTTAAACCACTCCTATTCCAAAAAACTGTAGAAATTGCATTAAAATTCATCCCAGTAACCTTTTCCGACGTGTGAACTGTGACAAGCACAAAGAAGAAAACATACCGTTCCACTTCTCACGAAGAAAGAGAAACAAAAACACCGTTGTTAACTTAAGTCCAGAACACATGTTCTTTTTACTAACTTACAAGTGCACTAAACAAACAAACACCCAGACGAAGAGGAATCACGTGCAACAGTTACATCTTTTCAGAGATTACAGAAAATAAAAAGCCAACTAATCGCCTGTCAATCCGGAGTGAATTCGTGCCTGATGCAACCGAAACAAGGTCAGCGTGATGTCAAGCGATGACACAACACAACGAAGAAGTTCAAAAGAGAACAAGAAAAAGTACATTTACTCCAGATGCTGATATGTACATTGACAAACAGAACTAATCAACACGGTACGCCATTCTTCAGTTCTTTTTTTGTTTTTTGTTGTACCGTAATTTAGCAAAAGAATTTTAATTGAATGAATAAATAAACAAACAAAAACGAACTTACCTCTGCTGCCTGTCATAGGATGTGGGTGTTGCGGTGACAGCTGTCATGATGTCGTCAAAATCACTTGGCTCGGTGCTAAAGCTATCTGATATCAGGAGGTAACTGTTATCCTTGAATTGCGAATAGCTTTCGGGCGGACTAACTTGTTGGGGCTGACTACTTTGGTAAATTGACACTCTAACTTTGGAACGTTCTAACCTGAAACGAGCCGAAAAAAATACAACAAATTGTTTAATCTGACATAAAATGACGTAAGGTTATAAATAAATTTATTTCGTTTTCGAGAATACTAAAATCAAAGGCAAATTATTATCACATAATCAAATTGTTTTTTTATAGACCTGACGTTCCAAAAGACGGCAGCGCACACACTCAGAGGCAAAAACGACGCCAACTACTTGACATTTTGATAGCTCCCCACGCTGACTTTTATCTAATGAGGAACGATGTGGAATCCATGCCCACTCATATGGAGTACATGAGAAAGGCATGTAACACGCGCGCGATTACAATACCTGAGAGGGCGGACAATTTTTTGTTGTCTTTTTTTTTTTAAATTGAAGGCAAGTCTCGAACTTGGTCGTTCGCGATGATTACTGATAACGAAACAATCTGTTCTGTGAGTGTGGGGGACGGAGTTTTGTTTACCACTTGTATCGGTGTCGGTCGTCATCGCTATTTTGGAAGCTTATTAGTCATTGGAGTTGGTGGCGTGAAATAGAAACGGAAGACACGAAAGCGAACATATCTTTTGAAAGACGGATGGTGTCTTTGTCGTTTGTTAATTTTTTTAATTGGGGGAAGTTGTTTGGCACTAAAGCGGCGACGAAAAGACTCGTGGTTCTCGCTGTTATGACCTTGTCGATGTGAATCAGTGCCCATGAACCTTTGCGCTTGAGTCATTTATGGTAAAATGATGATTTTTTTCAATGCAAGATTATGTTTACGATGTGTACAGCGGAGGAATATAAATTCAACACATAACGTCATATCTAGGGTTGTCTATCGCAGTTGAAACTTTGGAAAGAGGACTGTAAACATGAACAATGCCTAACTTACTTAAAGCACTGTTCAATCGTTTGACGATATTGAATGAATTCATAATCATAATTCAATTTTTTTTAATTTTTTTTAATGCGATGAACTACGTTATCCCGCCTGGACAGGCCCATGCTCCTCATCTCAATTAAACAGTGATGCAAAATTTGGTAGCGCGTTTTTTAGTGCTGAAAAAATAAAAGTTCGGTGTAAGAGTTTTTCGATAGCGTTCTTATAATATGTGTTGCCTTTATTAAGGTAGCCTTACGATACTTTTTTTTGTGGCCGCCGTGGCGCAGTGGGTAGAGCGCGACGCTCACACGCCGAAGGGTCTAGGTTCGATTCCCAGCTGAACACCTCGAATTTTTACGGCACCACCTCTTTCGAGCTGCTGACAACACTCAAAGAGTAATAACTATCTAAGAAAAAGCTGCTCAAATTCCGGCGTTCGGAGTCGGCAAAAACTGTAGGTCCCTTCTACTCGTGAGAGAACAGTAGCGCGCACAACAAGAGTAGTTGATGAACATAGCTAGGCCCTGGTCCCTTGTGGACTGTCGCGCCAACAATTATTTATTACTATTACGATACATTTTGGATATGCAGTAAAAGCAATGAACATGGAAGAGGCATTTCTCCTCTTTTGTTTGGCGTAACGGTCCTTGATAAACTTGGGCCTATTCCAAGGAGCCTCTCCATCGGCCCAACCATTCGCGGACTGTCTGCAGTTCCTAATTGTATCCTCCTGCTTGTGTGGATCATATTCATCCGAGCAAAGGTACTCATGCTCTCCTGACGACAGTATTATTGTTAGAAGCTGTGAACATACTGTGTAAAACCTTAGAATTTTACACAGCTTTTCCCTCGAAATGATAAAAGGCTTCTTCATGTACTTTTAAAAACGTTTAATTTTTGCATCGGTGGGTAAGGTGGGCACAGATCCCTGCAATATAAAGTCATCTTCGTAGCCCTTGAGAACTCTGAAGTGACTCTCACAGAATTAATTTCCCCTTTATTTCGCAACTTGCTTGACTCAACAGTGACTGTGGCAGCGGTTCGCGATCTAATTTAATTATTGGGTCTTTAACCTAATTCGTGTGGTTTGCTAAGAGATAGCGTTATTTGTATTATTCCATTAGAATCATGCGTTGGAAAGCTACTGTCACTGTACGTCATTTCAGTATATGCCATTCATTTGAAGAGTTAACAACAATAATTTGTTTCACTGATAAAGTCTTTTTGTGGGGAGTTCCTCTTCATTACTAATAAAATATGAAGAAAACTGCTGTCAAAAATCATCGCATTTTGGTGCAAGTGAGTGTATATGGTGAATAGGCGCTAGCTTAGCGGATGTGTCAAAAGTGGTTTGCACGATTTATAAGACGATGACTGTCTTGGGCAGCCAAAAAAGTTTGAGAATAAAGAACACGAGGCATTACTCTTTAAAGATTGTTGCCAAACACAAGAAGATCTCACAGAATCTCTAGCAGCCATTTCAGAATGTTTAAAAGCAGCTGGTAATATTCAAAAGCAAGAAAATTGGGTTCCATATGAACTCAAGCCGAGAGACGTTGAAGGAAGGTTTTGCATATCCGACATGCTTCTAAACCGCCACAAAAATTAGTCATTTCTACATCGGAATATTCTTCTTCTTCTTCTTGTGGCGCTACAGCCCGGGATGGACCCGGGCTTCAACCAACTTACCTCTTCACCTATCACGACCTTTCGCTAGCTGCCGTCAAGTTAATTGAGGTCCTTCTACACTTACAGCCAAGGCTTTCTTCTGTCCCAATACATCTTAGGCTCTGTATCCGAAGACGCTTGGCCAAGCGCATTTCACTGTACAACAGGACCAAAAATCGCCCACAAAACTTTTTTCAAGAAAAGACAAAGGGCTTCCTCATCCGAGATGAAAAATATGTGTAAATTACGACAACCCCAAGCGCAAAATATCATACGTGAAAGCCGACTAACCAGCCAAACCAACTGCGAAGCCAAATATCTATGGCGCCAATTGAGTGCTCTGTATTTGGTGGGATCAGAAGGGTGAGCCGTATTATAAGCTGCTAAAACCGGGTGAAATTATCAATGGACAAACACAATTAATTCGTTTGAAGAGAGCAGTAGCCGAAAAAACGTCCGAAATATGCGACTAGGCACGAGGCAATAATTATTTCTCATGACAACGCTCGGCTCCACATTGCTATTCCGGGTAAGAGATCCCTCGACAACAATAGATGGGAAGTTTTACCGCAACCTTATAGCCCAGACCTTACCCCTTCTGATTGTCATTTCTTCCTGTCAATGCAGAATCTTACTGAAATACGGTTCACATTAGAGCAGAGTATCAAACCTAAGGTCGATTCAGTCTTGGCTGCCAAGTCGGCGCGGTTTTGGGACGGGATTCACAAATTGCCAAAAAGACGCTCACTTTGATCCTCGAGTAATAACTATCTAAGAAAGCTTCTTAGATTTCGCCGTTCGGAGTCGGCAAAAAACTGTAGGCCCCTTCTACTCGTGAGAGAATAGTAGCGCTCACAACACGAGTAGTTGATGAGCAAGCTAGGCCCTGGTCCTCCTTTGGACTGTAGCGTCAACAATTATTAATAATAATAATAATAATTGTTGGCGCTACAGTCCAAAGGGGGACCAGGGCCTAGCTTGCTCATTAACTACTCGTGTTGTGCGTGCTACTGTTCTCTCACGAGTAGAAGGGACCTACAGTTTTTTGCCGACTCCGAACGGCGAGATTTGAGCAGCTTTCTTAGACAGTTATTACTCTTTGAGTGTTGTCAGCAGCTCGAAAGAGGTGGTGCCGTGAAATATTAGAAAAATTGGTGTTGAACTGGGAGTCGAACCTAGACCCTTCGGCGTGTGAGCGTCGCACTCTACCCACTACGCCACGGCGACCACGTCAACAACAATTATTATTATTATTATTAAGTTGAATAAGAGTCACATTCAGCTCTCATATTGTCTTACGACCACGCTTGTGTCTTTTCCTCTTACTCATTTTCCTCTTCTCATTGATCTACGTGGAGGGTAATCAAAAACTGTCACCGTATTGAAACTCATTCAATCATATTTGACGAAAAAGGAGAGATACCGTATCCAAGCCTCTTCAGACACACATTATTCAAATTCACTGCCATGTTCTTAAACTCGTTCATCTATATTGTATTAAAAATCAATGACTTTAATAAAAATAAACAACACGTGTAACTCAATATAATTTTTAATTCACTGTTCGTTACTTTTATGGCCCACTGTACCTGCATTCTATTTCATTGGCTTTTGTGTGGGCTATCAGATATTCTTCATCCTCGGATGGCGCTACAGTCCGGGGTCGACCTGGGCCTCAACCAACATGCCTCTCCAGCTAGCACGATTTCTTGCCAGCTACCCCCAATTTCACACTCCAAGTTGGTTGAGGTCCTTTTCCACTTGTCTGCGCCATCTCATTCTAGGAGGGGCTATCAGATGGCACTGTTAAAATAATGCGTCATATGATGGGTTGATTGTTCCCAAAAAGTCTACACTAACATTGTATATCTATTAAAGCAAGCTGTTCATTTCAATCAACTCTCTGTTACTTCACCTCGAGGAGGAGCTGTCAGTGTTTAATTTGGGAACCTTTCACAGACAAAAGACCAGTATCAAGTGAAGGCAAAGCAAAAAACAAACTTAATTCATTTCAAGGTAACAGAGAGGGTCAAGTTCAAATGAATGTTAAATGTTTCTGTTTCATGAACACGGTATTAGCACTAAAAATTAGCCAGCAAGAAAAACAATCACTTCTCCCATAAATTAGACATTTATGAATTTCTCCTCGTTTAGATAATTATCAGTCACTTTGACATGTGAAACTTTTTAGCGTCTCCCTCCCCCTTTGAGTTTGAAATAATACACACAAAGTTTTGACTGATACTATGTGATGAATACAAATTTCGCCAATAGCTGTAAAATACATTTAAGTTTTCGAGCCTAAAGCTTTTATAGCGTGTGCTCTTAAAACAACGAGTACTAACGTTGTAATTTCACATTTCTATACATTAATGGAAGACAAATTTCGAAAAAATCAAACAGCAAATTATTTTTAAAGGTTAGCTTTTCAGCACAAGAAACACAATAAAAGGCCCGAAATTGTGAACCGTTTTGCATGAGACCTTTTTTATAAATGACTAAAGTGAACAGTGAGAAGGTAGACGATGTACAGTGTGCGAATAATATATAGCACAATTCGTTTTTTTAACATTTTTTTTTATTTTTGTAAACAAAACAAACACAGAGAATTCACTTTTGAACACAAATTGGAATACTTCTTACTCATGTATAGAGTTTTATTGAGTAAAGTAATGCAATACAGAGTAAATAAAAAGAATACCAAAATTTTGGTGCGAAAAAAAGATAGACACATTTGCAGCATGCAGTTTAAAAAAAGGTATCATATGTATTACCATTTCATTTTCTTTTAACTGTTAATAATGAGAAGTTCCTCCACATTTTTTTGTTACTTCTGGTATTCTGTTTGGTAAAGATTTAAGTGATTTTGTAATGTTTTTTTTGTGGTAAATTTGATACAATGCTTTGTTTAAGCTCCTTAACACTTTCGTATTGCCTGTTTTCAGCACAAACAGCCCCTGCAAGAAGATCCCAACAATTTTCAATAATATTTATATCTGGCGACCGTGCTCGCCAATCTAAAACATCAACGTTGTTATCTGAAAAAAAAATTATTTAACAATTTTCGCCGTATGCACCGCAGTATTATTTTGCTGAAAAACAAGCGACAAGTCCGTAATTTCACCAGTTGATTATGTTGTTTTATCGGCAATCAAATCTAGGTATTCTTTGATGTCCATTCTTTGTGGTACGAACTTTATATCAATTTTACCATGGTATCCTATTCCAGCCCATATCATAACAGTTCCTCCACCATAATGCCGACGACTCAATATTATCTCTTCTTTTCTTAAGTCATGATAGTAGTATGCAAGGCCATTGGGACCGTCGAGATTAAACTTTTTCTCGTCCGTGAATAATACCCGACGCTATCGTTTTTTCCTATGAATATGCTCCATGGCGAATTTTACCCTGTCATCCTTGTGTTTTGCCGTAAGTGGTGGTTTCTTCTTAATTGTTTGCGCTAAACAACTGGAACCTCCTTTAATAGTACTTTGACGTTTAACATTGCTCGTGATACCTGCTTGTTCAGAGATTTTGCGAGTCGTTAAGTCCGAATTCGATAAAACTCTTAGAATTGCGCGCCTATTCCTGCCACTGATAGCCCTTGGACGCCCTGGGCCACCCTTCTTTGCGTAATTTTCAGGGTCGTTGAGGAAATTTGAAATCACTTTTCGGTTTTTTTCCAGTTCTTCGACAATATACGCAATTTTGAAATTTTCTTGGTGCATAACCTTTATTTCGGCACTAGTTAATTTTTTTTTTCTCTAACCATTTTACAACTTTTGGCACTCTCAAAAAAATAAAATCCCTGAATGGGCTTTTTTCTTTGGTTTTCTTCACAGTTGTTTACGCAGAGATCACCAAACCGCGACTAAAATTCCTTTTTTTGTGAAAATGTGCTAGCTTTTTTTCGGGGTGTTATCTGCAGTTTTTTCTTATAATTAAGGATTTCTTCAGAAACTTCTTCAGGCACCCACTATAAAACCACTGTGGCTTTACTGGGGCGCAGAGAGGTATAAGAAAGAAAAAGGATATAGATCATTAACCTTTATCCTATTATAACTAATTGTGAAATTACATGTTGTGCTATATTTTTTTCCCGGACTGTGTATTCCAAAGTCATTCCTCCTAAACACTTGCTGTCATATACCCGCTCAATTATGACAAAATCTTCTCATTCTCTTGCAAAACTGTGTCCTCTTCCCACAACATTATAATCAAGTGCTTCGCCATTCACATTTATTCACACCAGACGAAGACGTCTTTCAATAACCAAGAACCAGTCCCGTCATGGTGTGATGCCTCTAAGCCGTCTTCACTATCTTTCACGATTGTGAGACATTCTAGGCGCGGTCACTGCCCCTTGCGCTTGTCTTTCCAGTGGCCCCTAGAACGATGTTCTTCCGCCCTTCACCAAACCGTCATCCGAGTGAGAGACTACATCATTCATGTGTCGTCTCATTTCCCATAGATGTCGTAATCAATGGTTCGCTTCCTTCCTCGATGCTCGAGGCGCGACTAGGCGTCAACGTTTTCCTCACATGTCTAGACCTCATCACCGATGAAACCGGTAAAAACGGTGATGTAATATTTCACTTTCCATACACTGCCTCCCGGCACTCGCACTCCCATCAGAGTAGAAAAACGGAAAAAGACACATTTTTTTGTTCAACTTAACCGTGTCATGTACATCATGCAGAAAATCTGTGTCTCTAGCATAGATTAAACAAAAAAGGCAGATTCGCCGTCGCCATTCAGTGCAAACAATGCGACGACCACACAACACCACATCCGCCGCGCGATGACGACTGCACGTCGACAGCAACGGTTAGTTAATCGCCACGTTTGTCGTGTTTATTCTGAATTGAGTTCGAAAAAATTGAATTTAAAACAAAACTACCGCAATTACGCAACGAGAGCAGCGTCTGCCCACTCATGTTTGGCGAAAATCAACAGCGACGAGTGGCAACACAAAAAACAAAAGTTCGCGCAATGTTTCCAAAAGGTAATTAACTTACTCGGAGATGTGTATGGCACAGCTGAGGAATATTTGCGAGGGACCCGCGCACTAGAAATCGCACAAAATCGCGCTGCGTATTGTTTTCGACTATATTAAGTCGCACTCAAGCGAGAGGAGACTACGAGCGCGTTTTGTAAACAAACCAACGACAGGCACGAAATGAGCACAGTAGTGACCTTGCGTAGTCAGAAACGTCTCTCTCTCGGTTCGGTTCGGTTAGCCAGCAACCAGTTGAATTTAATTGACTTAGCGACTAGTGACGGTGGCGTCATCTAAAGCCCCCACAAGTGCTGCTCTGTGCCGGTTTTTGGCATAAAACAAAATTTGATAGCCACACCACCACGAGCGCAAATACAACAGACATTAAGTCATCGATTGAACGGATGGGTTCTGTGTTAAGTTTTGCCCAAATCAATGACAATTTCTAGTGCACTCCAAGTCACTTACACCCAGACGCAGAGTTTCGAACGAAATCCACTTCAGGGCCTAGTCAAAAACTGGATTTGAGGCTGACCTTGAAATGGTACCCTATTGAGTGGCGACACAGACAGAACGCAGAAGAGAACAAGTTACAGGCACCACCCGTACCTTCACCGCTGGCGCACAACTCGTTCGGCTCGACGTGGTGCCAAGGTTCATCGATGGAGTCATGTCAAAGATTCGAAGTAATTCAATTCAACTTTCAGATCTCGATATATTCGATTATTGATTTGTGCTGCGTGGTGTCGATGCGCAGACGACGCCCAGCCGAACAACGGGTTGGCACGTTCCCCGACTGCAGGCGACGCTCGCTGATGTCATGCCCCCCATACTCTAACATAACTCGATTCTGATAAAGCCTAATTGAGTTTTAAACGCCTCGATCTGGCGCTGGATGCGGTTGCTTTCTCCTCGTTCTCCTGCCCCTCTCCAATTGGTGATTGTGTGTCAAGTTGATTGCGCAACTCTTGGTTACGATCGCATTGTTCGTGGAGTTATGCGTTTGTGGAACGAGAAAATTATTAGCGTTTGACTTAGTACACGCAAAACAAATTGGAAACTCTCCCACTCCACGTATTCATATTCAAAGCGACGCAACGCTTCTGTGTGCACGCTTTGTTATCGTCTCGCATTCTTGCCCGTATTTTGTACAAATTGATGATGAAATGATTTGGAAATTTGTTTAAATTTAGGTTTAGACGTATTTCAAGGCCCGGACTTTTGATTTGCATTTTTGGTTGCTTGTAAAAGTTTCACTTCAGATTTGGACGGGTTATTAACACTGTTTATGGCGATTCATTCAGTCGGATCATTAATCATCAGCGTAAAAATTGCCGATTTAAATTGCGAATTTCAACAACAAACATGTAACACGCGAAGAGGATTACTTTCTGCTCTGAAGCGAAGAGGTCATTTGCTTCGGCTTCGTTCTCTTTGATCATTTCCGATTCTTTGGCTATTCTATGGCATCATGATCCCAATGTCGAAAGAATTGATGTACCTGGGGATGGTTTTGGTTTGGAATGTTTTATTTGTGTTTTCTTTCTCCTATGCTTTGAAGAAACTAACCACCTTGCCTTGGAATTTGCAGCGCCAAGCACACCATCAAAAAAGATGTAAGAAATCAGCACTCGACTTGTGCTGTTGTGACTTTCAGTTCTGGGTGAAGTATAAACCTCATTACAACGTTGCATGCTGTGCGGCAAATAGGATACTCGTACAAAGAGTTTAAACTATGGCATTTTAAGAAACTTCATGCCTGTCCCAGTTGCTGCCTCTTAAGGTCGATAACGCTTTTGCTGAGGTCTTCTGGAAGGCAACCTGCGGTCATCGCCGCTCTTCAACATCAAAATCGTGTTCACTTCACTGGTGGATACTAGGAGCACGATTTTAAAGTAAAGTTCAGAAAGTTGTAAGGCTATCTACACTTTCACCTGCTAAACACTTTTAAAGCGTTTTTAATAGCCAGCCACGAGTGAACGTCATTTGGACAACTGAAGTATATGATACTTGTATATTTAAGATGCAAGCATAATGTCGCAGCAAACGTTTGCAACTTGACTATAGAAAATCATGCCCCCATTGGCGTTGTGGTTTAAACGCGACGCTCACATGCCGAAGGTCTCACTTTCGATTCTTGGACGGAACATCTTGTATTTTATCGCAGCAAACCCTCTCAAAAACACTCAAAGCATATTAACTGCCTATGATACAGTTTGTCTAAAATCGCTGTTTGGAGTCGGCAAAAAAATTTGGTCCCTTTCAATTGCGAGGCATATACATGACGAGTAATTGCTAAACAAGCTAAGCACTGGCCCCTTGTCGACTGTTGTGCAATCAAATTATAGTTATTATTTAAACAATAGACTCATTGTCGATAAAATATCGAGAGATGAGATCATCTTTCAAGCTTTGAACATTTGTTTG
Organism: Eristalinus aeneus; assembly: GCA_955652365.1. Classification (NCBI taxonomy): domain Eukaryota; kingdom Metazoa; phylum Arthropoda; class Insecta; order Diptera; family Syrphidae; genus Eristalinus; species Eristalinus aeneus. The sequence continues at coordinate 79,831,173 of OY019132.1, forward strand.
AATGTTGCCTGAGTAAAAGCACACTTTTTACCGATTTTGTCCTCAAATCTTAGGCAGTTCGATGTTTTATGTACTTTTTTGATGAACGCTACACTTTTGCATGATCACAATGTGGGAAGGTAGTGATCGCCGTGGCGTAGTGGGTAGAATGCGACGATCACACGCCGAAGGGTCTAGGTTCGATTCCCATCTCAACACCAAATTTTCGAATTTTTCACGGCACCACCTCTTTCGAGTTGCTGATAACACTCAAAGAGTAATAACTGTCTAAGAACCGGAAAACCAGTTCGGCTTCAGAGCGGGGCATGATACCATACATGCCGCGTCAAAGCTGGTTTCCGACATACAATGGAACAAATCCAAGAGCCAATGTACGGGTGCATGTCTGATCGACTTGGAAAAGGCGTTCGACACCGTTTGGTTAGAAGGAGTTTTTCTAAAGCTGGTCAGGCATGGCATAAGTAAATCATTGCTATACATGATCTATGACATGATAACAGGTAGGAAGTTCGTTGTGAAAAATGGCAACGTGACGTCTACCATGGTTTTCGACATTAAAAACTGTCTGCAACAGGGAGCAGTTGGTTCGCCAATCTTGTTCGCTATATTTACTAGCGATCTTTTGTACTGCATGCCGCACATAATAGCATTCGCCGACGATTTGGTAGCGTACAGATCGCTAAATGTCGAAGTTATTAACAACCTGCTGCAACATGACTTCGAAAAGATTCAGCAATATTGTGATAGCTGGAAATTAATAATTAATTTTAATAAATGCGAGACTATCCTTTTCAGGACCCCGCTGTCCAGGGCCTCAAGGGACACGAGGTTAAACTGGCGCAAGTTCCGCATTGTTGACCCACGGGGAGAACCGTTAGCTGTGAAAGGCATGGTGAGATACTTAGGCGTTTGGTTGGACCAGTATCTATACTTTGACAAACATGTAGATGCTGCTCTGACGAAAGCCAAGAAAGCCTTTGCTGTGGCAAGAAGGCTGTTTTGAAGCAGCCAACTTGATTCCAGGGTAAAGGTAATATGCTATATGGCACTCGTCCGGCCAATGATAGCGTACGCTTGTCCTGTGTGGTTCAACGTGAGTTCTTCCCAGATGGAAAAGATGAGGTTGTTGGAGAGGCAGTGTCTCAGGCCATGTCTCAGGTTGTGTCGAACTCCCAAATCTGAGTACAAGAAATTTTATCCCAACGAGACTTTGTACAACGAGGCAAACCTGAAAAGGATTGATAATTTCATAATAAAATTGATTCGACGGCACGTTGCACGGTCGTTGACTTCTACCAACAACCTGATCTTCGGGGCTTATTACCCCAACTTGTTGTATTTCGAAAAGGTACGGCAGAATGGCTTTATTCCACCAGAGGCATTTCTTTATTTAGACATGATGGGTTCAGTTCAGGACAGGGAAGGATGTCCTATAATCTTCCATGTCGCACGCAGAACAGTGGACCGGCGACTCCTTTATGAACCGAACATCGCTCAACCGCGAGGATCTGCTTCGGTTCAGTAGATCGATCTCAGGAGGGAGTCTGGGAAAGAACGTCACCTGTACTGGTGGCTGTGTTAAGGCCGACCCCTGTCGCCGTTTAGGGATCTTTAAGAGTTTTTCTTTTTTGTGTGTACGGATATTGGTCAGCTGGGCAGTCTGTGGTCAGCTTTTTAGCTTTAGTTTTAAGTAGTTAGTAGTTAGTTTTTAGGTCAGGTTTAGTCTTAGGTTTTATATATAAAACAAAACAGACAAAAAAAATGTCTAAGAAAGCTTCACAAATTTCGCCGGCAAAAAAACTTAAGGTCCCTTCTACTCGTGAGAGAACAATAGCGCGCACAACACGAGTAGTTGATGAGCAAGCTAAGCCCTGGTCCCCCTCTGGACTGTAGCGCCAACAATTATTGTTATTATTGTGGAAACGTAGTACGTGTGTTAAAACAGGATCAACCAGATGGTGCTTGCCAGACAAATGAAAATCGTTTTCAGGTATTGTTTTACTGATTATTTGATGTGATCGGAAGAAAACACTTGCAGTCCTTTGCAAAATCATGGCACCATGTTCGACTCTGTCACTTTTTTGCTAATTTCTTGGCACCATGTTCGACTTTTCGGGCCGGAGCAGTAGTGTCCATATGCTCTACATGGCCTAGCTATCTTTAGCGCTGTATCCGAAGACGCTTGAATAGGCGCATGTCGCTGTACAGCCCATAGAGTTCGTCGTTAATTCTCTCTTCTACTCCAGGTGCCGTCAACGCAAACAGGAGCAAAAATCGCACGCAAAACTTTTTCTCTCGAAAAGACTAAAGGCTTCATTATCCGCTTTTAGTTACGTCCTGAGTCATCTCTGTCATCGATTAATTCGTTTATCTATTCTTTGACTTCTGCTAATGACCGGAACCGATAACCCGCAAATCGTTTGGCATCCGCTGAAAAATCGAGTAATCGAAAGGACCAATGTCTGGAGAAAACGGTGGGTTGGCTAAGGGCTCTCATTTCACCGTAGTTTTTGATCGCTTTAGCCAAATTGGCCGAGCGCTATCATGTTGCACAATAACATTTCATTTGGTTTTAGCCTTTTTACACGCTTTGCACGGCCCAAACCCAGTAGCTGTTTTCAAAAAAATTTGCCATTGATTTCAGCTCATAGAATATCTCTTTCGTCTAGTTAAAGACTTATGGACTGTGAATGTTTTTGTTTGGCGTCGATAACAACGATGATGACACCGGTTCACCAAGTTTTGTCTGGGTTTTTTTCTTCTTGGTGTAATCGCAGTATCAACTATTCACGTTCAAGCACGACTTAGTGCGAAAATCCCTTCCTTTATTGTCTTTCAAAACTGAAAAGTTGCCTTGCGTCATTCAACACTTTATTCGTACGACACCCAATTTCCTTGCTTTTGAATAAATATAAACTTCTTTAAACAAACGCAAGTTGTATGCTGAGGTTCTCCCAGCATTACGTTTGGCACGGATATTGATCCAATAAAGCCTCCTCCTCCTTATCTTCAAACGATGTGGACGGGCCAAGACAGTCTTCAACGCTAAAATCTCCAATTTTAAAGCGCCGAAATCATTCTTTACATGTTTTATCGGTCGGAGTAGATTTACCATAAGTTTCGATGGGCTTAAGCTGCGCTCTTCTTGCCATTGAAAAAGGAAATCAAAACTTCCCACATACGCTGTTTACTAAAGATAAATTCAGACATTTTTAAAAAGGCGAAAGAAAATGTCATTGTCCAAAACAGACGTTGAGGCACACTAATTATTTCTGAATAATGCCACAGCTTTCCAATAAAGTATATAATCACTTCCAAGAGCAGCCACGAATTGCAAGTGGCGTCATATTTTGTGAACGAATAAGTATAAACATATTTTCTTTTTTCATTTCCAGGCGATGTGACTGGATTTAAGAATCATTCGATCCGTAACACTAATATATGGGTCAACGGAATCTTTGGTGCAACCAAAGACCATTATTGCAGAAAGGCGGTTACCAGACCCTGGTGGTGAGGGAACCTGGCTGGTAGTGACAAATTGATCAAAGAATTTATTCTGGTGCCGCAGAAGGTCAATCGCCCTTGGAACTTCGGCTCTACCCTGACCGTTCGAACAGAATTGGGCCTACCCCTTGTGGGAGTATCGTGGTGGTTGTGATTCAAACTCAATATCGAGTTAAGGTTTGTGTATTAGTCTAGTTTATTGTAAACCAGAATCAGACTATGCGGTTAGAGGGCTTTCTCAGGCTTTTCAGTTTGGAGTTGCATTCTCAACCGATTGCTGTAACTAGGAGACCGGCAGATTTTTAATTAAGGGTTCGCTCTAAACCAAAGTGGGGTGATTGTAACCCAACACATGATCTCATTTGGTACTTGGGAAACAAAGGCGTCTGATCTTTCGTTTTTTACGACTTTTGAGAAAATGGACTCCGTTGAGGGCTATAAAGGCAGCTGACGACGAAAAATTCAAAACATTTGTGTTTTGTCATAAGAGGAGGAGAATCAAATAACGAATTGAATTGGCAAATATTGCGACCTTGAATGCCTTCGAATGACAAAAGTCATCTGAGCAAATGGTGCGAAGAGAAGCTGTAAAGTTAAAAACGTAGACCCCAAACAAACACACACTGCATAACAGCGAGTACGGTAGATTAAAGGAAGCATTCTTCAGTGAATGGTTTTTAAGTCTATCCACAATCTCATCTCTAATTCATTGAAAGACACAATTTATGTACTTTTCTCCCCTTATTGGCCATCTCCAGCTTGTTTTTCTTTAACAAGTGCGCAATTCCAACGTCCCTAGAATTGCGCACATTCGTATCCGCGTGTTTATCAAAACCAACCCTCATAACGAAGGCCGGCGAACGAACGAAATTCAAAAATTAATTGAGTTTAGATTGAGAAATGCAGTCTCAAAGTCAATTAAATTTAATATTTCAACATGTTTACATTTCGTTTAGATAAATGCGAAGTTTGCCATTGTCGTTTCGTCAGTCGCTCATGCAAATTGCATCCAGCAACGAACAATGAATGAATCTTGGGAAAAGTTCAAGGGGTCGTGATGAAAACAAAGTCATGCATTCCGCCATCACAAAAGACCCACTGAAAGGGGTAAGTCTCGACGTTGTGCATTCGTAAGTAGGTGAAATGAAGCAAATCATTTGTTTGATGAGGCGGCGGCAAAAAAGAACGAGATTCGATTGAAGTGACTGTGAAAAGGCATGATTTACCGTGATGCTGGAAAACAGACACATGCAATGAACTGGTCTATTGCATTTTTGCGCCATTTTAAAGAGATTATATAAAAACTGGAAACTTCAACAAATTCAGGTTTGTAAAGGAGACCACACCACGGAGAACACGCCTCTTTCGGGTTCAGGAAGCCAAAAGAAAGTTCCCAAAGTCCCTGGGCACATCATCAACTGATCAACTTCAAAGCAAATTTGAGTTTTACCTCGATTGTCATGCACAACACAAGCCTCTGACTATTTACATGTCTCATCGCACAGTGGCAATACTTTGGAGTGACATCAGTGCAGTTTCGTTTCCCACGCACCCGAGTGCTACTTTTCCACGGGCGTGCTTGCCAGCCTTACCCACAGTCACACAGATCCCCAGTCTCTCTGTGTTTCTGTGTCCAGCCTTTCAATTTCAGACACCCAGCACTCCCTGACATCCAACGCAAAATATTTTCAAAGAAAGTCACAACCGACAAAGTGACAGTAGTCTCTGAGAGATCTGCTTGTGCGAAAGCCAAGTCGAAGGATGCACGTACTAAATGCGAACTTATTTGTATCTAATTGAAACGGTTGAATGCGTTAATAAGCGATGAGATGGATTGCGGCGGCGTTTGCATTGTTTGCCTCCGCTGTTGTCGCCATCAGCGCCGCCGTGAGGTCGACTGTTTGCACACTTTTCAATTTCATTTGAGTGAAATACATTGTTACAGTCTGTTGGTGATGGGTGTTTATTTGGAGGAGGATGCTTTTGGACATGCAATTCCCTAGAACGTATAGACTGCTGTATGCATCTCTGCTGAAATTTATTTTATTCACTTAGCTGAATGATTTAGGGTCGGCTGGGTAGCCGCACATTCAATCTGAGTGAAGTGTGATGTCGTTTAAGTGGATCGAGGATGTATTCACTTGGATAACACGGAATTGATGTCAGCCTAACATTGCGTTTGCTGTAATTTGGTGAATGCATTCGCATATAACACAAAGTCTGTGTGACAAGTAGAAATGTTGCCTCCTGACTGAGGGTTAGCTTCGCCTCAGCGCCTTGGAAATCGAATTTATAAAGACATCATCAACCAGATCCCTTCAAAATTATACCGCCAGCTAACACCTTTTAACACCTATTCCAGCATCCCAGAAATCTAAGGAGTTTCACCAAAAAACAAACGAAACCTATGCTACCAATTTTCGATCAAATCCACGCCAGCATTGCCTCGAAAACAACACACCAGCGCATAGGTCAAACAAAAATTTGAATAAAAACACTTCAATTGGCGGTGGTGCGGATGCTGCGCAATGAATCCAGCAATTTCCCGTTGAGTCATCGCAATCGGAAAATGGAAGTCACACCTCACATTCATGAGCATATAAAAATTCCTTCATAAACCGAAAAACAATCGAACTTCGTGGCTGTTCCGCTCCCTCAAAAACCCGGGGAGGAGAGCAGATTATTACGCATATATATCTTTTTGTCTATTTTTGCTATTTGTTTATACCCGAGCGATTTTCGCATTTCCTCTCGGCACGTGAACCGATGAGAACGGAGGTTTCTGTTGTTTATTTATCGCTTGGATATCGGCCAACGTTTATCGAAATAATTACGTAAACCACGAAACGGCAACCAGCAATGGTCCACAGTTGACGGATGGACAGAGCACGCTCTGTCGCGGCTCTGACAGCGGGATGTTCTAATGGCTAATTCTTAACAAAATTTCTCCGGCATCAAATCGCAGCGAAGAGAATGAGGAGAACACAGGAAAAGTAGCATTAATTTGCTACTGTTCCGGCATTTCTATACACGTCTTCATTCGTTGCATTCTTTTTAATTCCATGAGATAGTGGCATCACGATGCCACACAGAATCATACGGGAGAGACGGAGGACTGAAAGCGGATAGACAGGCACACAACAGCTGAGCTGTGAGGCTTGGACGGGAGGTAATCAGAAATCTTTGAAAAGGCTTGTGCGCTTGGTTCTGGTATCAAATGGCGTGCGAATGATGGTGAGGAAGATCCATGAAGAAGGAAGGCTGGTTGGAATTGTTCTCCTCTCTGTGTGAGCTGCTTTGTGGCATTTATAGGTCAATGACATGGGTTCACCTGGTCGCCACGTTTACCGTGATCCATGATCAAATCGTCAAGATGGAATCTCTGACTAGATAGAAGTCAGAGTTTAGTACACGCACGCATAATTTTTTGTTTGTACTTGATGACTGGTGCTTTGGTCTGTCAAGGCATCAGCTGTCGGAAGTGAAAGGAAACCAGCGCACAACGTTGAGGCTGGTGAGAATTTTCTCGTCATTGTGATGAGTTGAAATTCCGAAGGAGAGAAGAATTTATAAGGTCGGGAGCCTGCATGCTTGGAGCCCATTAAGTGTGAAAATGCTTTTGGGTTTCGGTCTTCACATTTTATTGCTTTCGATTGATTAGATCTGAATCTTGAAGATGAAGAATCTCATTTGAAAGACAGTCGTGAGAAGGAAGCTTACAAAACGGAACAGGGGTTGTGAGAGCTGAATAATTGTGTGTGCACTGGTGAAAAGTGTGCACTAGCCGATTGTTCCGCTTTTGGTTTGGCATTTAATTGATGCACTCAAACAACAATTGTCAATTAACGAAATGGGTCTTCTTGAAATTGTTTTCAGTGAATTTTCAGTTTTCCTTCACATTACCCCAAGTTTATTTTACAAGCTAATCGCTACAACAGATAACTGGAGTTAGGAAATTGGGCAGTTTAGATGATGAATTCATAGCCACAACTGAACGGAAGATTGAACTTTACAGCGGTGTTTACACATTCTGACTGCACTGGAACCGAAAACTTCAATTCAGAGTAAGCCCGCAGAGTAGTAAAGCTGATTGTATGATAACGTGCAGCATAATAGTGAACTTTACAGCGGCTTTCCTCAACAACGGAACTGAGGAATAAAGTGCTAATGATGACCTTGCTCAAAGCAACTGTAACTAGGAAACAGGAATACATGATTCTTTGTGCTGTTGGTATTTATAGAGCTTTGCTAAAAGAGAAATTTAATTGTACAGCGGCTTTTTCACGGACAATCCTCAAATATTTATGCAAGAAGGCGATTACTGCAATTGTAGGAAATGTAGGTGAGAACAGTTGGCTAGTGTCGATAAATATTCAAATTTCCTATATGAAGATTAAGACAAACTTTACAACGGCTTCTCAAAAGATAAACTAAATTGTATGGAGGCTTCCCTACAGAAATACTCGTGCTGCGAGGTGATAACTACAATTGATGTATTACTCACAGAAGTTAATACTCTGACTGTTGTTACAGTCAGTATTAAACTTTACAGCGGTTTTTACAGATACTGCAACCGACAACTACAATTCAGAATAAGTCCGCTAAGTGGTAATGATGACTCTAATATCGCGTGCATCTTAATAGTGAACTTTACAGCGGCTTTCCTCAACAAATGCAATTAACGAATTAGTCAGTAATCGACTGTTAAGTGCTTATGATGCTTCTGCAACGAAGAAATTTAAACGCGTTTCACAACAGTACACTACTGTTGGCGTTTCTAAGTTCCTAAATAAATTACACAGCGGCTTTCTCATAGACATTCTTCAAATATTTATGCAAAACGGCGATAACTGCAGTTGTAGGACTAGATGCAAAAGTTGGTAAGTGCTGGCAGATATTCAAATGTCATACATATATACAGATTGAGATTAAATTTACAGCGGCTTCCCAAGAGAGTAAAAGCAAATTGTATTGATGCTTTCCTAATGAAATTTCTGAAATTTGTATTCAACGAGACGATAAACGCAATATAAGCATTATTTACAAAAGTTGGTATTTACATATATATACGTACATTAAGGATGACTTAGCCGCGGCTTTCCTAGAGAGATAGAGTAAATTGTATGGCTTCCCTACAGATTTTTTTAAAAAGTAGGCGATGACTGAAATTGAAGCTACACACATAACAGTTTATAAGTGCTCGTTATTTAAATGTAATTTCCTTAACATTGAGTAAAATTTACAGCGGCTTCCCAAGAGAGTAAAAGCAAATTGTATTGATACTTTCCTAATGAAATTTCTGAAATTTTTATTTAAGGAGACTATAAATGCAATATAAGCATTGCTTACAACAGTTGGTAGTTGCTGATATATGCGTACATTAAGGAAGACTTAGCAGCGGCTTTCCTAGAGAAATCGATTAAATTGTATAAAGGCTTCCTCACAGAACTTTTTTAAAAACTGGGATATAACTGAAATTGAAGCTTCGCTCATAACAGGTGGTAAATAATAGATATTGAAATTTAATTTCCTTAATATTGAGTAAACTTTACAGCGGCTTTTTAACTGAAATTTAACCAGAAATTTTACCGCAAAAGTTCTCAAGTTCCATGGCTTATTGAAAAATACGACAATGTTTAGAAGAAAAATATATAATCACAAAACAATCAAGTGAGGAAAGAGTTATAAACCGTGTGTCTCCACAATATAAAAACAACTTTTGATTCATTTCTTTTCGATGGATCCCAGTCGCAAACAGAAAATTCTCCCACGTTCCACTTAAATACCAACACATTCAGTGCATCGCCTACAAATCACGTCCGACATCTGTCATTAGCAATTAGGTCATACTTCTTTTTCGAAAGTCTTAGGTCAGTTCTAAAATGAGGTACTTAATGAACAAAGTAAATTGAGTAACGACATATCTAAAAATACACAAAAAATAAAACCCACTGAAAGTTTCACAAAATTAACTCACCAAAGAATTCAGTTGACAGTTGAAAAGCGTCAGATGAACCAACAAATTGCGTTTGTTGGCGATTTGACAACAATCCTTGACCGCCAATTCTCAAACAATTTTACAGCACACAACACTCTCGTTATTTATTAAAAATAATTTCTCCCTGCAGATTTTTGCTTTGGCACGAATGGTCGCAGCGTTTTCCGTTTCGAAAATCGAAACTAATAGAGGGAGAGAGGTCGTTGTGTTTTGATACAATGAAGGCCGCGCATCCGGAAGAGAGGGACACCCAAAATATACAGCACAGAATTCGAATTGAAGGCACACACCGTTAAATTGAAAGCGCGATTAGTCTCGGTTTATCGTGGTGCCTATTCATCAGCATCCAGCTCTGCACTGAATTGAACCGTATGCGAGCCGTGCCACCGCTCACGAGAAGACATCTTTTGTTCACACATTTTGAAAGAAGTCACCTACGGATGGTATTCAAGTGATTCATCAGCAATTCATATACAAAGTTCGTTAACCTATCTGTGGCTTGCGAAAGCGACACGCCGACACGATGTTTGTGACAGGTAGATGCGATGATGGCTTTAAAGGCATTCAAAACGCCTCAAATGCAAATTTGTGACAATTTTTTTTTGCTTCACGCTTGTTTCAACCGTTACATGAGTGAGGTCAGTGACATTTACCTTGAGACGTTGTCGCTATCCAAGTTTATCAGCCTTGTCTGTGTGTTGACATTCAATTTTCAATGGTGAGAGCTTGTTGAATCGATGCATCCTTGTGCATCCGTTGGAAGAAGTTCAGATCAGGAATTACACTCAGAAAGGGGAAAATTATTTTGGAGGTTTGCCAAACGGACTAGACAACAAAGTGGAATCTCTGCCCTCGGATCGCAGCGGTTGGCTTTGACGCCATGGTTGATTATCTCCCGAAGGCCACAGCCGACGTGAGTTATGCGAAGTTTCAGGCAAATCAACACGATTTTAAATTCACTTAATTAGGCATGCCCTGGTTTTTATTTGTTCTCCGCTCTCCTTATCGAAGTTTTATCGTTATCGGTGGAAGGGTATGTCGCCCGTTCATCGGAGATTATCAAATTTTGTCGATAACGGGACAGTTTTTTGTATCTAGTAGTACAAATTATGCAATGCACTGGAAAGTTTACGGTTTTATTGATATCGGTGTCTATAAACTGGAGCATAGACTGGGTGAGGTTTTGCTTTATGAGTGTTGCCAGGTATACTTGGTAGTAACTGTCAAATTTTTCAGGTACTCTTTAAAGTGTTTTAAATAAAACGAAATGCACTTTTAAAACAAGGAATGAAGGATACCTACTTTTAAAAATAGGTGTTGTTAAAGTTAAGGGTGCCAAGTATTTATTGTATGTGCACCTTTCAGATGTTAATAATAGCATTACAATTTTGTGTTATTATAGATCGGGTCGTTACTTTTATAAATAAAAGCAAAAAGTTTAGCTAAGTTGCAAATTTTAAAACTTGTGGGGAACAGAGGTAAACAATCTAATTTAGACCAGTATACAATAAAGTTCTAGCATGTCAGCGTGCAGCAACCCAGTTAACTTAACCGGCAGCAGCAGAGAAGTGTCGATAATTGGTTAAAGTGGTGTTCTAAACAGGTACATCATAACTATATTTTAGGGCTTCACTTAGTCGTGAACACCGCTCGTGCCCCCTGACACGAATATTTTGAACGCACCCAATTTTTGCCCTTTTTGTAGACGTCGTCTGAACCTTCAGAGGTGCAAACATCGACTCTGATCATCACCTTGTTGTAGCCAAGGTAGGAGCCCGGATACCGAAAGAACAACGGAGTCGAAAGATGCCAAAACAGTTTCACGTCGGAAAGCTACAATCGCTGGGAACTTTGCCGACCGAGTTTCCCTGAAACTCGCTCAAAGTTCGACGCTGCCTGCACTGACCATAGAAGAAGACTGGAAACGTTTTCAAGAAGCCATCAAAGAAACTGCCACTGATGTGCTGGGTTTCACGTCGCCACCCAGAAGGAACCCATGGTTTGACGACGAGTGCAGGCAAGCGCATGCAGTCAACCAAGACCCCTATAAGGCAACACTGCATCGAACAAAGATGGCTATTCCTGAGCTCTGCAGAGAAGAAGGGAAGAGCACCGGCTTCTCAGAAGGAAAAGGAAAGAGCATGTGAAGTGCGCGGTCGAGGAAGTGGAAAGGTGTTATGGCAAGAATGAAGTCCGAAAGTTTTCCCGAAAGGCAAAGCATCCGGTGGACACAAGGATCGGACCGAACCTCGCCGGGATCGAAATGGAACTTTATTAGAGTCGCAGTCTGATCTGAAAATGTGGAAGGATAATTTCTGTAGACTCTTTAACGGCGCTGACGAACTAAATTCCGCTGTTAGGCAGAATGTTCTACACGATTGGAACGATGATCGACAAGAACTCCGTCCCCCCGGCTGAGACGAGATGAAGATAGCAATATCGAAGCTAAAGTCGAACAACGCTGCTGCAGCGGACGGACTGCCCGCAGAACCGTTGCTGCTGCTGCAGATGAGTTGGTTGCTGCAGATGAGTTGGTTGCTGCAGATGAGTTGGTTGCTGCAGATGAGTTGGTTGCTGCAGATGAGCTGGTTGGGCGGATGCACCAGCTCGTCTATAAGATATGATCGGAGGAAAGTATTATGACCGTCATTTGGCCGGTCCACAAGAAAGAAGACCCCTTTGACAGCACCAATTGTCGAGGGTTTAGCCTTCATAATATCGCATACAAGGTCCTCTCTGGCGTCTTGTGTGAGCGTCTGAAACCGTTTGTCCATAACTTGATAGTGTGTGAGTGTGGCTTCAAGGCAAGGAAATCGACGATAGACCAGATTTTCACTTTATGTCAGATCCTGGAAAAGACCCAAGAGGTCAAATCGACACTAACCACCTATCGTCCAAGGCCGCATATGTCTGCATAGAGACGAGCTATACAGTATCATGTTTAGTTTTGGCATTCCTACCAAACTCGTCAGATTGTGTAGGATGACGATGGAGAACTCTCACTGCTCCGTCCAGGTTGGTAACGAACTCACCGAGACCTTTAATGTCGAAAAAGGTTTTAGACAAGGCGACGCACTGTCATGTGACTTCTTTAACATAATCCTCGAGAAGATCGTGAGTAACTCACAAGTCAACATGAGACATGATTTTCCAAAAGTCAGTTGAATTGCTAGCTAACGCTGATAACATTGGCGTAATTGGACGAACTAGCCTACTTTATGGCTTGAAAACGTGGACGGAACCAAAGGCGGATGAGGAAGCCCTCAGTCTTTTCGATTTCTTTCTTTTGGCAAAATATCGTGCTGATTGGAGAGGCATGTTGGTAGAGGCCCAGGTCCATCCCGGACTGTAGCGTCACAAGAAGAAGAAGAAGAAGAAACGTGAATGTTACCAAAGGCGGATGAGGAAGCCCTTAGTCTTTTCGAGAGAAAAGTTAAGCGTGCGATTTCTGGTCCTGTTTGCGTTGATGGCATCTGGAGGAGAAGAATTAACAATGAACTCTAAGAGCTATACAGCGACATACGCCTGGTCAAGCGTCTACGGATACAACGGTTAAGATGGCTAGGCCATGTAGAGCCCACAAAAGTGGCGATGGACCTCAATCAACTTGAAGTGCGCAACTGGAGGCAGTTGGCAAAAGATCGTGCTGACTGGAGAGGCATGTTGGTTGAGGCCCAGGTCCATCCCGGACTGTAGCGTCACAAGAAGAAGAAGAAGAAGAAACGTGAATGTTACCAAAGGCGGATGAGGAAGCCCTTAGTCTTTTCGAGAGAAAAGTTTAGCGTGCGATTTCTGGTCCTGTTTGCGTTGATGGCATCTGGAGGAGAAGAATTAACAATGAACTCTAAGAGCTATACAGCGACATACGCCTGGTCAAGCGTCTACGGATACAACGGTTAAGATGGCTAGGCCATGTAGAGCCCACAAAAGTGGCGATGGACCTCAATCAACTTGAAGTGCGCAACTGGAGGCAGTTGGCAAAAGATCATGCTGGCTGGAGAGGCACGTTGGTTGAGGCCCACGTCCAACCCGAATTGTAGTGCCACGAAGGGAAGTTACATACCTTTAGATTTAATGTATTTTCTTCGTCTTTCAGGCGACTACCAAGAAGCGCCTCTGTGATAAAGAGGATATATTTTCAGCCCCAACCACTTCAGTACCAAACAGCCGCTTCTTGATACAAGAAAAGGCAGAGCAATGGCAGAGGAAGTACTGTACATTGTCTTCACCTTCTCTACAGCCGTCACAAAGATTTTCATCACTTAGTTCAGGTAAATAAGTGGTTAGTAAAATTAAAGTGTCCCATCTATCCGCCCAACAAGGCGTCTTCAACGAATTTCTAACAGACGATCGGGAGCATGCACTTGGTCAGCCTACATTCTGGGCAGTCAGTCCATCTCTGGTTTTACGAGGGACCCAACTGTAGATGAAAGCCCTGACCAAGAACGAGAACAGTGCCAAGGTGAGTTCTGCCGCTTCGAGTGAATTATTTAATTCTTGCCTATGAGGTTCTACTGATTCTGAGGTATCGCGGGATCCGGACTGCCGAACTATCGAAGTCCTGACCTATTTTGGAAATTGGAGGGAGGGTAGAGTAAGGTTGAGTTGGCTTTCGTTATTGTAATAATAATAGTTGGGTGGAGCTACAGTCCATAGGGGGACCAAGCCCTAGCTTGCTCATCAACTACTCGTGTTGTACGCGCTACTGCTTTCTCACAAGTAGAAGGGGCCTTCAGGGTTTTGCCGACTTTGAATGCCGGTTTTTTAGTTGTTTCTCTTTGAGTGTCATCAACAGCTCGAAACGGGTCTTATTTTGAAAAATTCGAGGTGTTAATCCGGAAATTTTGTGGCTTTCGCTACTTCCTTAGTTCCACTCCTTCTTCACAACAACTGGATCGCAGTTTTTCGTTTCGGAAAAAGTTACCTAAATGGATGTGATGTTGTCGTTCATGCCTTCATATCTTCACATAGAATGTTAAAGATCTGCACACCGTTTTGAAGCCGTCAGTGAATAATCTGAGTACTTTCTCGCTCAATTTGTGGACAGAGTCAGTCTTAAACACAAGGAAAGTTGCTTTGTTATAAGCGATGAAGCTAGATGACGGCGTATCCGTGAAACTAGTGTCAAAGGAGATGCGGTTCACAAGGAAAACTGAACATGCAAAAAGAATACGGAGGACTCATGGAGACCAAGTTCTTTTGCTTCCTCAAGGACTAGATCTGCTCTGTCAATACTCTGCTCTTCGTAAATGGAAACTAGTGCTCTGTTGTTCTTTTTGATGAAGATCTGCTGTAAACTGTAAATGTGAGCAATAAATTCCAATCGACGAACCAGGAAATTGACCGTCAATATTCCGTTGCAACCGTGACCGCCGTGGCGTAGAGGGTAGAGTGCGACGTTCACATGCCGAAGGGTCTAGGTTCGATTCCCGGTTGAACACCTAGAATTTTTCACGGCACCACCTCTTTCGAGCTGCTGACAACATTAACTAACAGTAACTGTCTAAGAAAGCTTCTCAAAGTCCGCCGTTCGGAGTCGGCAAAAAACTGTAGGTCCCTTCTACTCGTGAGAGAAAAGTAGCGCGAGTACTCGAGTAATTTGATAAGCAAGCTAGGCCCTGGTTCCCCTGTGGACTGTCGCGCCAACAATTATTATTACTACTTATTGACAAAGTTGCTTACCATCAGCCATTCGAAACCGTTTAGTAGTAAATGATTATTTTAGGTTGAACCTTCTATTCTTCGGTCAATGGATAATTTTGAAAGAGCCGCCTGATGTGTCATAGAAAGCTCTTTTGGGAAAAATTCAGCGCTTTCAAAACATTATCGGAAGCAGGCGTTTACTTTTTAGTTGTGTTCTGTATCCTACACACTTTCCTGAAGGGAATATCTGCTTTAATAAAACAATTTTAAAAGAGCTTGTTGAATGGCATCCCTACTGATTGGACAAAAGAAACGGAATAAATGACAGCCAGGTGTCCCTTTAATTATAAAATATAATAACTTGGAAACGTCTAAAACAAATTGCATTCTCACATACAGATGACTTACAGACGACTTGATTCATGTGCCAATAAGTCAATGTGTCACTAAGTCAAATGTAACATTTTTAAGAATTCCTTGGGTTACAACGAAAGATCTCCCGGTTAATGTAATTGCATAGCTAACGCGTTTTCATTAACATCATTCACCCAATGATGCCTCATCCAGACCACAGATGGGCGCCTAGGCGTTCAATTGACCCAAGAGTCAAATTGTGGTGAATCGTCAGAAAGACAGCCACAAGTAGGTCTCTCTTGGAGTCATACAATTGGAACGCAAATTAAAATAAGTGAGCAATGCTTAAGGCCATGCATCTTCATGCTCCAAATTGACTTTATCTGCCTTCAAAATCTGTTGGTCTACTTACGCGAGTGGGATACACTTAGCAACAACCCCACCAGCAGCCGGCAAAATTCACAGTTGGCTTGAGTTTTTCGCTTTTTGTTGCCACAATTTCCGCTTGCCAATTTCCTTTTCTTTACGTAGACACAATTTATTGTTGTTGTTATATCTCCACCTCACCCCCGCCGCATCTATACAGTACAGGAGGCCTAGCCAGCTACAGAAAAACACAAAGCAATCATTTGGATCATAAATGCGCCACACACCGTCCGCCCACTCTGATCACTTAATTCGATACTGAAAGCTAATTTTAGCGCACACGACTCCCTACAGCGCAGATAGATTCACATTTTCGCGGTTCGCAATTCGCGATTCGCAATTCGATCTGTAAAGAACTCTAGAACAAGCGAATTGGGCTCGCGTAATGATATAATCTAGATGCGGTTAGTTTTGTTTGGTAATTACCCATCAGATTGGGAGGTATTCAATTCAGATATCGGGTTTTTCCAAACTGACAATGAACCTGGCGTGAATGAAGATTGTACGATTGACTGCACAGTCTGTCAACGATCGGTCAATAGCACATTGGGTCAGAGGTGTGTACGAGTACATTGTGAGCAAATAGAATTGTGGCTGGCAGGTGATGATGCAAGCATCTAATTGCGTCGTTTCCACTTGAACGATGGCCACATAAACTGGGTAAGCAGATGTTGTTGGAGCATTGAGTGGAGGGTTGCAGAATTGATAGGAACTGAGCTACATTCAGTCAAATATTCCGTTTAACTGTTTGCTTGCGAGGGTGACTGGGTGACTGGGGCAATAGAAATTAATCGACTGGTTTACGGTTAACCAGCGCAAAACAACGAAAATAAATTGTCAAATAAGTAATCCTATCAGAAAACAAAAGCATTGAGATTGTAAAGAACGCTTTCTTTCTCGATTTCTAACAATCGATGTTCATCTTCTTATTATTATGCCACTATATTCCGTCGTGGACCTGGGCCTCAACCAACATGACTCTCCTGCCAGCACGGTCTTTTGCTAGCTGCCTCCAATTGAGGACTCCAAGTTGGTTGAGGTCCTTCTCCACTTATGTCTAGGCCGTCCTCTGTTGCGTTGTCCCCATTGGTCCGGTGTAGACCTGTGCCTCAACCAACATGCCTCTCCTGCCAGAACGGTCATTCGCTAGCTCCCTCTAATTGCGCACTTTAAGTTGGTTGAGGTCCTTCTCCACTTGTGTCTAGGCCGTCCTCTGTTGCGTTGTCCCCATTGACTCAGATTCGAAGACTTTTCGGGCCGGAGCAGTGGTGTCCATACGCTCTATATGGCCTAACCATCTTAAGCGTTGTATCCGTAGACGCTCGACCAGGCGCTCCTCCTCCAGATGCCATCAACGCAAACAGGACCTAAAACAAGCGAGGTTGTGCATAGGAATATACAGCCCCCTGTCACAGTTCCTCACATAACCAGAAAGGAATCCTCTAGGCTTTCTTTGGTTTGTCTTCTTCAGGCGAAGAATTTCTATATAGAAGTAAAGACTTCTTAACAACTAGAAATGCTTGAGATGTATTACTTGGACCAGTAGCACAGGATATATTCCCAGTTACTTACCAGGTGTACGGGTATGAACTGAGCGTCAAGATACAAATGTCTCGATAGGAAACATTTGCTGCGAACGAGCCCTTACTTTTTTTTTGTTTGTTTGCTATGACATCTGTGACAAATATTTAGTGTACATCAAGTCAGTGAACGGACAACCTCATATTTTTTCATCGCGTTAAAAATTTCGAATTTTGTACCAGAAAGTGATGATTTGCGGAGAGCATTAATTTTTTGTTTTCATTTGAAGAAAAGTGCTGCAGAGTCGCATCGAATGCTTGTCGAGGCATATGGTGATCATGCTCTATCAGAAGCAACAACAATGGTTCAGAAATAATGATTTTGATATGAGAAATGAAGAACGTGGAAGACCACCAAAAAGTTTGAAGACGCCTAATTGCAAACGATATTGGATGGAGATGACACTTTAAGTCAAAAGCAAATGGCAGCAATGTTAAATGTTGCACAATAAACAATTTTTGACCGTTTAAAAGCTATGGAAAAATCCAAAAGTGTGGAAAATGGGTGCCACATAAATTGACTGAAAGACAGGTGGAAAATCGAAAAAACACTTGTGAAATTTTGCTTCAAAGACGCGAAAGAAAATAGGTTTCGCATCGGATTGTTACTGGCGATGAAAAATGGTTTTATTTTAAGAATCCTAACCGGAAAAAATCATGGGTTAATCTGGGACAACCATCAACATCGACTGCAAAACCCAGATCGATTCGGCAAGAAGACAATGCTGTGTGTTTGGTGGGACCAGAAAGGTGTGCTGTACCACGAGCTCCTAAAACCTGGTGAAACCGTTAATACTGATCGCTACCGACAACAAATGACCAATTTGAAGCATGCATTGATCGAGAAACGACCAGAATGGGCCAGAAGACACCACAAGGTAATTTTGCTCCATGACAATGCACCTCCACATTAGCTTAGAGTGCCCGCATAGGGCCAGTAAGTAGATATAAGATTTCATATCAGATGTACCTAGGTTAAGCATTATGTTCCTACGGTTAAGTTATCATTAGTTGAAAAAAAATAAAAATGCATTTTAAACTCAAACTCAATGCACCTACACACAAAGCAAACCGGTTCAGGATACAATCAAAACACTTGACTGGGAACAGCTACCCCACCCGCCGTATTCAACAGACTTGGCTCCTTCCGACTACCATTTGTTTTCATCGATGGGACACGCATTGGCTGAGCAGCACTTTGATTCCTACGAGGAGGTCGAAAATTGGGTGTCTGATTGGTTTGCTTTAAATGACGAACAATTTTATTGGCGTGGTATTCACAAATTGCCAGAAAGGTGGTCAAAAAGTGTAGAAAACAAAGGCCAATACTTTGAATAAAATTATTTTACTTTCCCATTAATAATTCAAAATAATTAAATAAAATAATTGTTGGTGCGACAGTCCATAGGGGGACCAGGGCCTAGCTTACTCAGCAACTACTCGTGTTGTGCGCGGTACTGTTCTCTCACGAGTAGAGGGGACCTACAGTTTTTTGCCGACTCCGAACGGCAAAGTTTGAGAAGCTTTCTTCGACAGTTATTACTCTTTGAGTGTTGTCAGCAGCTCGAAAGAGGTGGTGCCGTGAAAAATTCGAGGTGTTCAGCCAGGAATCGAACCTAGACCCTTCGGCGTGTGAGCGTTGCACTCTACCCACTACTCCACGGCGGCCACCACATGTCACCATTGGCCCCATTAATAATTAGTGTTTTATTTTCATACCGGTATACCTGGTATTGGTAATTATCCCAAGGCTGCAGAAGTCCAACCACCAATTGATTGTTTTTGATGGACAGACCTGTTTTTTTTTATTAATGCGTGCTAAGGGGATTGTTTGGTACCCTTAAGTGGTCAGAATAAAGTTAAAGTACGTTCCGTACGTATAGGGGAAGAGAGGGAAAGGAGGTACCGGTACCACGATCGTGTCTGATTGAAATTTAAATTCTATTAGGGTATCCTTAAAGACACGCATAACAGCGGCTTTTAAACCTTTGGAGAAATTAGGGCTGGTGCACAACTAGCACAGAACCCGAGAGGTTACGAACACCTATGGAGAAAATTGAAAAAAAAAAATCTTGAACTAGCTTTTCCTCTTCCCGGAACGGATGGCGCATACTCAATCAGTACAGTGTGTAGTAGCTGAAAACCAGCAGAAGATTATAGGTCTTCTTCACTTGGGCAAAAGCAATGGAAACAAAACACAACGTTAATGACTGATGTTAGGGCTAGGCTAGGAAATACCACATTTCACAAAAGAATTCTCAATGGCGCCACCACCCATCTGCCAATGACGCTGCATTAAGAGTCAGAATAGAATTCAATGACGGCCTTCTCCATTTTTTCATTTTCGCACACAAAGCGTGATAACTCAAGAGACTAGTGCCCTAACAGATTGCGGGCCTGTTAAAGGAAGAAGCCTGACAAAGGCATGCGTGTGATACTGGAGGAAATTGATTTTTTTTTGTAATAATCCACGCATTGCGACGTGAACTACGTCAATGATAGCAACATGGACACAACCTTCGTACAGTTTCATGGTTAAACAAATTAATTTTGTTTAAACTCTCACAGTAGTGCGTTAGCCATCACAGCAACAGTCCCCATTGGCCCACCGATTCAAAAATTGAACGCCCTTCACCAAAAAAAAAACGAGACATGAACAACTCCCCCTGACAGGCACTGTAAACTTATAGAATGTATGCTTGTCCTTCTGAACTTGACCTTCAAACAGAAATGACAACGACGTAATTGTTCACAATTGTGAGTGGGATTGGTGAACCCTCGTATGACTAATCATACGGACTCCCTATGACAAACCAATCGAAAACAAAACACAATATACGGCTATTTAACGAAACAACCTTCGTCAACTTCCTTTGCGTGATGCATCAATACATTCCACAATGTATTCCTTTTGTGGAATGTGTCGCATGAACATTCCACACGCAATCTATCCGCCAAACACTAATTGATTTACCCTACTTTTCGCGCAGAAGAAAACAAAACACAACAATAACAGTTATCCATTAGAAAGACACATTTCCTTGTGCAGTTGGCAACTCTATCGGAACCCTCTCTAGTGGAATCAACACACAGCACCACCGCTCGACACCGTGGAGAACCGCACACCACATTGCCCCAAATGCAAATTAAAGCCGCGAGACCAACAACAACAGCTGGAATCCGATGACGACGACGACGTAAATAGGAAGGAATTGCCTCATCTGTCCCCCTGAGTCCCTAAATACATAAATGATGCGTAATTCTCAGCCGAAATTCGGGAGTCATGTTCTAGAATACGAAAAATAACACATAGAAAGTAGGCGGCTGTTAGGGGGCGGTGGCGGCAGTGATGGGAGCGATGATAGTGGTGGTAAATAATCGCTTGACCTTGTTCAGGAACTAACTTCAGCGGTGAACCCCCATCTCACTCTCTCGCTCTCTTCACCACACACACACAAGCCCGCACACCCACACACAGCTGGTCAGCAAATATGTTCGTACTTACCACTAGATTCCAATTATAAAAATTCGCACCTTCCCAACCAGGAAAACCCTCGACACCTTCGAAAATAACGTCTCAACGTCACAGCGTCGTGTGTATCTGAATCGCGGAGCACTGATTTCTGTTTCGGCGGAGCACTACTCTCTGAAATGGTTTTATCTTTGGGAACACACTTCGGTTTTCACTTCGTCGAGAACGCAGTTGATACGTTTTTGTATCTACAAATAGGCGAGCAGATTGCAACAAGGTGCTTGAATGGGTCTACAAATCAACGAACACTCGAGCACTGACTCTGCTGCATACACATACGCACACGCGACAAGAGGGGGACGAGCTTGGACAATTGATTTCGAAATGGCAAAGGACACACGCGCGCGGTCTAACGCGACAAACTCGGCTTCTGGACGGGGACACACTACGATGACTGCGAGCAAACGGGGGGGCCTCTGACTCTGCTTGACGCACCACACACAACTTTTTTCGCTTTAGTTTTCAAAAGCAATTCATTTTCAGGTTCCCTCGCGACTTATGACATCACCCTGCGTCGAGGAAACAGGAATCGAGATTGAAATCGAAATTGTTATGGAAATCGAAATCGAAGTGTTGCTGGAACCTTGAGGATGGAGTGAGAGCTAGCGCACAGCAGATCTCTAAAAGGCGATCAGCAAAGCGCACAGCATTCAGCGTTGGAAATTGCCAAAAGTATTCTTCAATTGACGATTGACGAAATGGCGATTGGCGAACAGGCCCAACAGCAGAGAGACACGAACAAACACACGACAATGAGACGGAGAGTGGTATATGCGGCGATGTGAAGGAACAGCAACGACGACGAGTCGTCAGGAGGCATGCGCGTCGAAAAAAAAAATAATACACAAAACGAGAGAAAAAAAATTGCGGCGATGACAAGACGAACGTCGACAGCAGTACACACGACACAGATGGGAACTCTCTGCCGCGGCGAGAATGACAAACACAACACACGACCACACCGCTAAGCACCAGCTCGCCGGTTCTTGGTGTGCGTTTGTATCTATGAACAATTCGTGTTCCGTATTCACAGATGTTAACAATTTGAAGCGGGCGAGTGAAGGGGTGGTTGTTTTCTAACTGGAGAACAAGTTTTGTTACACGCACACATTCACATTTGGACGCGTAGTGGTTGGGGTTTAATCGAAAAAAAATTGTTTACTCTTGTCTCTTAAGCGAGAGGGAACTAGCTGTTGCTGGTTTTCTCTTTGATAGACACAGAGAGGGAAATGCATTGGCTAAACTATTAAAGAGAGCTGTGGTGCAGAACTTCAGTGAGGAGTGTATCGGATAAGCTACCCCCGAGTGGAATGACACACACATGCGCGCTGGCTCTGTTTATAGGGTAAATAAAGTTTGTGATCTGAGTTAAGCTCCAAGAATAAATGGGTATTTTGAGCAGATGCGCGAGTGTAAAAGGCGTTGAAGGGTCCGCATCTTTTAGGCATCTTTCAAAAGTCCACTTTCTTAATCTTAATCGTATGACAGATATCACTTCTTGAAGACGTTTATGCTGACAGGTGATTTGACGTCACCTACAGCTTTGAAGTTATTGAGAAAGTTAACAGGAAAGTAGGCAATTTATTGCGAACTTGTTTGTAAATGGCAGCGCAGTGTGCCTGCCAGGTGTCATATCAAATGTTAGGAGACCTTAATATTAGAAATTGACAGTGCGACGTACAGCCGGGTGTCTCTGAGTCGTACGTGGCAAGATTGTGTAAACGTTGTTGACCAACAATGGTCGCAGTTTGTGCAACTTTAAATCATTTTTCACATTGACGTGTTTGAATGGACAACCATTTGTTTGTTGTTTAATAAAATTAAATGTGTCCAACGTCATAGGCGTTGGCCTTTTTTAATTGAAACCCTGAAGTGGGGTCTACAGATTGTTATAAGGAATTTGCAATTTCGCTGAGCGCGATCAGCATGCACATAGCAATATCGAAACTGATGTCAAGCTTCTAGAGCGAATGGACTGCCAGCAGAACTATTTAAAACAGCTGGAGAGCCTGGTTGGACGCATGCACCTGCACATCTGTAAAACATGGTCGGAGGAAAGCATGCCCGTAAGTGGAATCTCAACATCGTTTGTCTGGTCCAAGCATTCTCGTAAGTGGAATCTCAACGTCGTTTGTCCGATCCAAGTATGCCCGTAAGTGGATTCTTAAAGTTGTTTGTCCGATCAATAAAGGAGACTCCTTTGATTGCGCTAAATATCGAGGGATCAGTCTATTCAATATTTCCTACAAAATTATCTCTGCCGTATTGTGAGCGTCTGATAGGTCTCCACCAGTGTGATTTCAGGCTAGGGAAGTTCACGAGGGATCAGATCTTCACTTCACTCTAAGGTTCTAAGAAGTGCAGATTGACAAGCACCACCTATTCGTGGATTTTAAGGCTGTATATGACAATGTGCATATAAACGAGCTATACAGTGTTATGTTTAGTTTTGCCATTCCTACCAAACTCGTAAGATTGTGTAAGATGACGATGAAGTACTATCGCTGCTCCGTCAAGATCGGTAACGAACTCACCGAGACCTTCAATTTCAAAAAGGTTTTAGACCAGGCGACGCACTGTCATGTGACTTCTTCGGCATCATCCTCGAGAAGATCGTGTGTAACTCACAACTCAATAGGCACGATTTGCAACAGTCAGTTCAATTGTTATCTTAAGCTGATGACATTGACGTGATTGGACGAACACAGCGAGCCGTCAATGAGGCGTTTGCTGGCATTGAAGCGGAAGCGCTTAAAATGAGTTCGGTGATTAATGAGGGCTGTCATCGACGCCCTGTCATACTAGGCAGCAGAAACTTCGAGATAATAGGGGACGTCGTATACCTCGGCTCCGCGGTAACTAGGGGTAACAACATAAGTATAGAAATCAAACGCAGTATCACTCTTATCAATCGCTGTTCAAGGGGTAAATGAGTCATAAAGCTACTTTAATAAATTATAAGACCTGCTGTATATGCCAACTTGATCAGCCCAGTCCTTCTTTATGGCACGGAAATCTAGACGTTTCTAAAAGCGGATGAAGAAGCTTTCAGTCTTTTTTAGAGACAAGTTCTGGGTGCGATTTTTGGCCCTGTTTGCGTTGATGACAATTGGAGGAGAAAATTCAACGACGAACTGTATGGGCTGCACAACGGCATGCGCCTTAACGCTTGAGTCTTCGGATACACTGCTAAAGATGGCTAGGCCATGTAGAGCGTATAGACACCGCTACTTCGGCCTGAAAAGTCTTCGAGTATGAGCCATTGGGACAACACAACATAGGACGGCCTAAGCTGAGGTGGCTTGCGCAAGTGGAAAAGAACTTTACCTACGTGGTGGGCGCAACTGGAGGCAAATGGCTAGGGATCATGCTGGCTGGAGAGGAATGCTGGTCAAATCCGTGGTTCATCTGGACCGTAAAGCCACAAGAAGAAGAAGTAGAAGATTAGAACTTGGCATACTCGCTTTGGTTCATTTTGGACTTTAAACAATACTACTGTGGTAGACTGGTTCTTAACATTTTTACCATTTGTCTAAAGCCTTTTAAAGGCATTTGACCACCTTTTCTTTAATCTCTTTTTTTAAACTTGACCGGTGTTCGCAGCTCTGGTTAATTGTAGTTGAGAGATTTCATTGTAATGTCTTGAAAGTTTCAACGTCGAGTCCTTAATTGTTTCTTTTTGTAATGTCTGGCAGCCAATTCCGGAGATTCAACGCTGTGTAAGAAGGGTTTTCTTTCATATTTGCTTTTAGACTTTTACTTTTCGAGTGATTTTCACATTTCTCAAAAGTTTTCGGTTTCACCTAAAATTTGATCACTTTTTTCAGAAAGTTTTGGACACTTTTTGGAGTTGTTTCTTGGAGCTGTATCATTAATCCAGTTCCAGAAATAATTTATGAATGGCTCTTCACAGTATTCTGCGAGGCTCTCTACAGCTGTCCATAATTTGTACAGTTTCTTAAAGTTTTTAAAAGTTTTTGGACGCTTTCCAACATATTTGACAAAATTTCCGAATTTGAATTGAATTGAAAGAATCTTCAAGTTGAGTTATTTTTGTAGATTTTCTGGGCAAATTTTCTTATACCTGAGCTCATGCCTTTACACTTTATTTACTTAAATTCCAAATCTGCACTCTCTTTCGCTTTCGATTGTACGCGAATCTTGATCTTTCCCCTTTTCCCCTACCAACTCATAACAGCTCAATGATCATCACACAACCATTACCCAGTTTATGCTTCTCATTTCCATAATAAATTTTATGAACCATCCTACCAAGACCTTAGACACGACTTTAATGACGTCTGTCAACTGAGAAGTTGTTGCGTAAGTGCCAACTTCAATGTATGACTCAAGTGAGGCACACTTCATCGTCGACACTTTGATGGATTCCATCAAGTGTTTCCATTGGCATATAATTTTTTCCATTCCTCACATCATACCTGTGCTGGTAGGTTGAAAGGGAAATGAGAAAAATTATTGCATGAGAATAAAAACCGTCACCGAACTGTCTGTAATGATATGCTAAGCGCACTCTTAATGTGAATTATTGCTTTTTGCACACCCTTAACCGTCCAAAGACAATGAATGAAAAAGAGCAACGCAATCGCTGGATTCTGTTTTCAATTTTCCCCGGCGACACTTTCTCTTTCTGTCTTTTAAATTGATTTGCTGACTTTTATTGGAACCAAACTGCCGGGTGGCTATAAAAAGAGTTCGGCTCGGTTGGATGAGCTTTGACAGGGTTAGTGTCATAAAATGCAGATTTGTTCGTTTTGACATTCGTAAGAAAGTGAGATGAGGGTGATTAAACTTGTAAATGCATTGCATGGCAGGTGAAAGACGGGTTTGATCTTCTGCTCGCTTTTATCTTTCCAACCAATAAACGTCTCAAAATTGATAACATGAGGTAAACAATACAAAATACTTACTCTTCTTGCAGTTCGATTCCGCTATCGTCTAGTGATGTGTTTATTCGACTGCAACTTGTGTTTATGTTGTTATTGCATATCGATTGCATGCCATTGACAGCATTCTCCACTGAGAAGCCAAACTCCCGTTCAGCATGCTCTGGTAGGGGTGTAGGAGTTTCGAATACTAGTGTTTCAACCATTGAACCTTTTGACGATCCAAAAGATACTCTGAAAGGAAAGCAAAAAAAAATAAAAACAACATTGAATCAGTTATCAGTCACAAACTAGTTGTGTGTCATAAATGTATCAAAATCTTAAATTTCAAAGTGACGGTCTCGAGGTAGGCTTAATGGTCTTATCGCGATATGTTATCGTGACAATGTCATTGTTTGCAACAGGTTAATGAACGATATCGCAATGTCCACGAGAAAAGAACATCACAAAAGATACAGAACGTGATATGAAGACGAGGTGTCGAACCTAGAGAAAAGCAGGCGGGATTATGTATTTAAGAAGTTGCAGCTAAGTTAAATTAATACGTTGTGAGGATTATTTTGTAAATGAGCTTAACTCTGTTTTATTTAAATGTCCCAGGGGGTACCGAACGCGGCTGAAAGATCTGAGTGCGATGTGGATTAACTTCATCACTTGCATTAATTGCATTATGTACATATATTTTGTATGGTTCGGTGGTTTGGTAAGAGATGGCGTAACTTGTATTATTCCATTGGAACATGCGTTGGAAATCTTCTGTCATTTAAAGCGTAAATAACAATCACTTTTTTACTCAAATATGTCGATCTTTGTGCCTGAAAAAGTGATTTTGCGGAGAGCTGCCGAACGTCATCGTATTTTGGTGGATGTTTATGGCGAACATGCGCTAGCTGAGCGAACGATTTAAAAGTGGTGATTTTGGCTTGGAAATGAAAAGGACGATGAACGTCCTGGGCCGCCAAAATAGGTTTGAAGAACTGCTGAAGCAGCTGCTACCAATTCAGTTTCAACATCCGTGCACAGTTTTTCAAACCCGTATGCGTCGCGGACGAAGTTAAGAATACTTAGCAAAATATTGATCAGATTTCTAAACGTAATTGTTTGTAAAGCCTGGTGTCTAATCACGGGTGACGACTATTGAGCGACGATATGATTTTGGTGAAATGAGAGTTTTGCATCGCGTAAGCAAGAAAATACGATATTGACAAAACAATAACATTTTGGTTGCTTCATGTAATCTCAAAACTGCCACTCGCTATTGTCTTGACGATCGGTTTTTGATGATTGCTATTTCACTATCGTTTTGCATTGCGCTGGCATACAAATAATGCAAATTTGAAGAAAAATTAAGAAAAAAATGTGATCAGTAATTACAAGAGATATGTTGCGTTCAGTAGCACTCAAACTGTGTATAAAATAGACCGTACACGAGACGATAGTGGTTGGGTTACGCGATGCAAATTATCGACGATATCGCTTTGGTGGATCGTCAGGACGATATGCGCTTGAAAAGTTACGCAATAACAGCCCTGACTTCCTTTTTGTTTTCATTTCTCCTCAAAGATGGGATCGTTAAGCCAATTTTGATATAGTATGTGATTGTTAGGTGCTTAAAGGTTGTAAGGATATCTATGCATTCTGCAAAGTACAATATTAAATAAAAAAATAAAAAAAACTCTAAGTTAGATTGTTTAAAAGTATTTAAGAAATAGATAAAACGTATACCCTGTGTGTTGGAGATAAATTTGTTTGTTTCATTTTTCTGTCGATTATTTATTAATACATTGGACAGCAGTCTATACGGGATAAGGGCCTATCATGCTCATCAACTACTCGTGTTGTGTGTTTTCTCTAGAAGGAACCTACCAATTCTGCCGACTCCGAACGTTTCCGAACGTTTGAAAAGTTATTTCATAAACAATTATAACTCCTTAGGTGTTGTCAGAAGCTCGGTGGTGCCGTGAAAAATGCAAGTTGTTCAACCGGGAATTCAACCCTGACATGCATGTGGCTATCACAATGTACCAACTACGCCACAGCGGCCACCGATTAGTTACTAGCGCCTTTTCGAAGTTTTACTGCCAATCTCTTAATCATTTTAGGCCACTTGTATATTGAAATAATATACGAAACCTGCTAACTAACCATCGACAAACTTGCACACTCTTTGTCTTTTTATCTTTACGAAGTGGAAGAATAACTTTGAAGCGGTAACAACAATATTAACTCTTTAATTGTTATCAAATGCGGAAAGACACATATTACACATTGATTTAACGGTCTTTAATGTATGCCTTCTTGAAATCTTTTTTAAACAGGTTTAAACAGGCCTTAAAGTCCAATTCTGCACTGAAAGTCAGTTAGGATTCCTCTTAGTTTGTTAAAGCAACCATATTTCTGTTGTGTTGTCCCAATGGCTCAGATTCGAGAACAGGACCAAAAATCGCAGGCAAAACTTTTCTCTCGAAAAGACTAAGGGCTTCCTCTTCGGCTTTTAACTACGTTCAGGTTTGCGCCATAAAGAACGAATAGGTGATCAAGAACGAATAAGTGATCAAGATCAGTTATATAAAGCAAGCTTAGTCCTTCGAGAGACGGCTTTGTTACTTAATTTCCTCTTGAGCCCCAAAAAACAGCGATTAGCAAGAGTGATTTTAGGTTTGATTTCGGTACTGGTTTTGTTGCTGAGCTAACGTAGACGAAGTCCTCAGGTACCTCGAAGTTTCTGCTGCCTAGTGTGACGCTCTGTCCGAGACGTGAGGTACCTGTACCTTGGTTTAATAATTTCCTCAAATTCATTTAAGTTTTAGCAAACATTTAATTTACAGCTCTGTTTGTTTATTCAATCCTGCCAATGTAGCTTAATGAACTTTTAGATGATCAATAAACCTTTAGATGATAGATTGGAGGAGAAGACTAAACGGCGAGCTAATAGGCTCTACAGCGGCATGCCTCTGATCAAGCGTCTTTGTATTCAACGATTTAGGCTACTCCATATGTACATCACTGTGGTCGCCGTGGTGTAGTGGGTAGAGTGCGACGCTCACACACCGAAGGGTCTAGGTTCGACTCCCAGTTCAACACCAATTTTTCGAAAATTTCACGGTACCACCTCTTTCGAGCTGCTGACAACAATCAAAGAGTAATAACTGTCTAAGTAAGCTTCTCAAATCTCGCCGTTCGGAGTCGGTAAAAAACTGTAGGACCCTTTTACTCGTAAGGAAACAGTAGAGTGCACAACAAGAGTAGTTGATGAGCAAGCTAGGCCCTGGCCCCTCGTGGACTGTCGCACCAACAATTATTATTATATGTACGGACTCCGGCCCGAAAAATCATAAAATTCAAGCCATTAGGCAGCGCAACAGAGGACGGCCTAAGCGTAGATGGCGCACACAAGGGGAGAAAGAGCTAAGCCAACTTGGAGTGGGTAATTGGAAGCAGCTGGCAAGAGGTCGTGGAAGATGAGGAGGCATGGTAGTTAAAACCGAAGTCCATCCCATACTGTAACGCCTATCAAAGAAAAAGAAAATGTGTATTTACCAGGTATAAAGTTGCAGAAGTCACTGGACAGTGATCAGTGAGCTCACCACCAGCTTTGGAAAACCGCCTGAACATAATTCATTTCTTAATTTGTTGTACTTAGATTTATAGATAATATGTTCAGTGCTTTCTAGAAACATTGGAGGAAATTATACTTCAAGGATATGTCACTAAAAGTGCTTTGAACATAAGATCAAAAAGTTGTTCTGATTTTTATTCAAATCGTATATCCTCTCCTATATTTTCCGAAACTCATCACATTTGAGTTCTTTGACTGAGATCACCCACCAAATGACTCACTAGACAATCATCGAGAGCGTAAGCTTCTTTTCCCGAGTAGATCTTCATTAAGGAAGCTATCAACAATCAATTAGTCCAGTTCTGGGTGGTTGCACTTGCACAGGGACTCACTTTGTGCTGACATCTTGATGACAGAGAGCAACAACGTGTTGATTTGTGTATTTGTTTTGATCTTGCCGCCACGCCGCCACCGCCGACGACGTTGATGGCAGCGATGGAAGCGATGGCGACGTATGAAAACTGGAGGCATGCCTAATTGCACCACCGAGGCCGCACGCCTCAATTATTCATATGAGTTCACTGCGAGTTGCGTTGCTCACTTCGCGATCAAAGGCTCTCGTGACCGCTATGACCCACATCCAGCGCCTCTATTGAATGATGCATTGTGCACGGACATCTAATTGATAAGGTTGTTAAAGTCGCCGCCTTCCTCTTTTCACGTGCAAGCTTCGTTATAATTTTTTTGAATTACAATGATGGGAAAAAATGCAAGTTCTGCTGACGAAATCGAATCAAAGATCAAAAAGGTCTTTTCTGCTTATTTGATTGATCGCCGTTGGCTGACGTTTGGGGAGTACGTTTTGGGTGTGTGTTTCAATTTCATTGGCGGGCATCCATATTCAACCGACCGACTGAAAGTTCAACTGTCATTGTTTTTGGTTGAATTCAAAGTTCCAGTGGAAATTTTCCCCCAGACCACTTTTGAAGACAGCGCAAATCTCAAGAATGCGTTGACTTCTTAACAATGCAAAGTACATTAGAGGGCATTGCCACTGTGAGGGACAAAAACAAACGCGACGCCGCCGTGGTGCCGGCAAAGGTTGTTAAAAGAAAACTGAACTTACAAGGCGGCGTGAAAGCTCTTCAGATCGTTGATAAGGAACAAAGAAACCCCTTTCCTGTTTTATGTGCCATTAAATGTTTTCCATTTTGTTTAATTACTTCAAAGCTGGAAAAGTGAATTACAACTTTCCGGGAGCCATTGAGTTCTAGGTCGTGGTTGCACTGTGACTGGCTTTCTATTCGAACTGAATTGAGTATTTAAGTTGGAAAACATGCGAGTGCACGACCGTTATGGTTGCTTCTTAGTGACATTTCTAGACTAGACAAGGAGACATGGGCCATAAAGTGGATGGCGAGGAAGAATTTCTTTGGGACGCCAAGCAGGTGCGGCAGCAATTGCAGCCTTTTAAAGGGGTTGTGTCGTGTTTTTGTAGACAATCGTAAAAGTGTAATATTTACGGTCTTAGGCACACGTGTGAGGGGAAAGGGCAAATGTCATTTGGTAAGCGGAAATTAAAAACAAGAAAATGATGTCTTGGGTATTTTTCAAAGTACAACCAGACCCAGTTTTATAGCGGACAAAGCTTGCCAGTTATCGTTTTGTTGTTGATCTTGTTTGCAAATGATGTGATGATGATTGCAGAAAAATTTAAACTGTTTATCAGTGTTCCGCACCTTTATTATCAACTGTGCAAAAGTAGTCAAGTTAGTTCAAGAGAGCATTGAAGACGAACCCCGCTCCGGCCACCCGGCTCGAAGTTGAAAAACTTGTTCTTAAGGATGCCCGAATAAAGGTGAAAATGATGAGAGATCAAAAAGCTTTCAACTGGTACCATTCTTCATGACCATCTACACCTTTCAAAGGTCAGTGATCAGTCAAGGTGGGTGCCATGAATGCTCACGAAAGTGAGAATCGCATGCCGTAGATAGCTTTTGGAGATGTGTAGTGAGAACGCGGACCGTGTTATGGATCGCATTGTTACTTGGGACGAAACATGGGTTCATCACTGTGACCCTAAAAGCAAATAAGAGTCCATACAGTGGCATCAAATAGGAACAGACCCCCCGAAAAAGTTCAAAGTCACTCCGTCTGCCAGGAAGCTCATGGCCACAGTGTTTTGAGACTCAAAGGGAATCTTGCTCATTGAATACAAAAAAAGGCGAAACCATCAACGCCACATCCTACGCTTCTACTTTGCATAACATGCGGGAGGAAATTAAAAAGAAAAGATGGGGTAAACTCGCAGCCGGTGTGTTGCTTCTTCATGACAACGCTCCTGTTCAGACGGCGCGAGCTATCAAGGCTGCTGCACGAGATTGTGGCTTCGAAGAAATCCAACACCCATAATATAGTCCAGACCTTGCCCCCAGTGATCATTTCCTGTTTCCGGAGTTGAAAAAATGTCTTCGTGGAAAAAGATTTTCAGATGATGAAGAACTCAAGTCCGCAATACCAGGTATACCGGTATGAAGTGAGCGTCAAGATACAAATGTCTCGATAGGGAACATTTCTTGTGAACGAGCCCTTATTTTTTTTCTGTTTATTTGCTATGACATCTGTGAAAAATATTTAGTGTATATCAAGTCATTGAACAGACAACATCATATTTTTTCATCGTGTTAAAAATGTCGAATTTTATACCAGTAAGTGATGATTTGCGGAAAGCATTAATTTTTTGTTTTCATTTGAAGAAAAGTGCTGCAGAATCGCATCGAATGCTTGTCAAGGCATATGGTGATCATGCTCTATCAGAAGCAACATGCAAATGATGCTTTCAACGGTTCAGAAATAATGATTTTGATGTGAGAAATGAAGAACGTGGAAGACCACCAACAAAGTTTAATGACGCCGAATTTGCAAACGATATTGGATGGAGATGACACTTTGAGTCAAAAGCAAATGTTGCACAACAAACAATTTCTGACCGTTTAAAAACTATGGGAAAGATCCAACAGTGTGGAAAATAGGTGTCACATGAATTGAATGAAAGACAGATGGAAAACCGAAAAAACACTTGTAAAATTTTGCTTCAAAGACACGAAAGAAAATAGGTTTTGCATCGGATTGTTACTGGCGATGAAAAATGAATTTATTTCAAGAATACTAAACGGAAAAAAATCATGGGTTAATCTGGGACAACCATCAACATCGACTGCAAAACCAGATCGATTCGACAAGAAGACAATGCTGTGTGTTCGTTGGTACCACTTCTAAACCAAGGGGAAAAAGCACTTTAAGTTCCATTCGAATGCTCAACTTCGAGTTCCCTCTACATCGTCGAGTTTTTTAGCCTATCCGGGCGAGTAACTTCCACAACGGCACAGTTAATTGTCAACTCAACAGCTTGCATTCGCGATTTTATTCTTTCGATATATACCCAAATTTCATGACAAACGCTGAATTTAAGACAGATAACTTGTCTTCGACACCAAGCTTGGCCTTTCCTATTACTGATCCAGCAAGTTGCTTTGAAATTGATCAAACCTGGCTAACCCTACAAGAAATGCTATGCTGCTCCTCCCTCCTGAAAAAAAAAACACCTAAACATCTCCAACTGTTTCAGTGGGACTCCACTAACATCTAGAGTACGTTGGACACACGTTTTGAATATTACTATTACTTCTAACATGTCCACCTTCACCTTTTCTACAGCATCAGTACATACGGCCACAAACCTATCGAGCGCGGCCTGGAGCTTCGTCTGGGAGGAAGTGCGGGCAAAAGAAGATGACATACTCTGTTAAGGCGTCAAGTAAATCAGTCAGTAAAAATTAATTCCAAAAATAAAATTCCCCGACATAGCTTCGGTCTTGTCCAAAACAAAAAAAAAAGGAATTGCTTTTGAAATCTTCGAAAAATCCTCACTTTCGATTATTTGAATCCGAGCTTCGCCTTTGGATTTTTTCCAATCTTAAGACATTTTGATAACTTTCAC
Organism: Eristalinus aeneus; assembly: GCA_955652365.1. NCBI lineage: Eukaryota > Metazoa > Arthropoda > Insecta > Diptera > Syrphidae > Eristalinus > Eristalinus aeneus. The sequence continues at coordinate 79,864,673 of OY019132.1, forward strand.
TTCTTTGTCGTCCACGTTATAGTTAACCCTGCCACACTATTATTTGCCAAATTTTCTGTCTGAATGTCGGAAATATCTAAATTCTGGGCCCATTGCCAACTAACCAAGTGACTGACAAATTTCTGTAGAAACTGTAAGAAATTCATGCAGATCTCCTCAAGAAACTGTCAGAGATTCGCGGAACACCACTCGAGAATCCCATACTCTCTCCGTCATCAAAACTGTCAGACTGACGTTTGCTATGAACTTCAAGAATCCCAATCGCGTGTGATATGAAACACGATTCCATTTAAAGAAACATCTATTTATGGTTCGGTCCACATGGCCGAGTGCGGGTCATACACGAGTACATTTACAGCGTCTTCTGTCTGTGACCCACCACCACCATAACCCAGACTGCACGGAGAGCAAGACAAGAAATTCGGGCAAGAATCGTTGCCACTGCCGCTACCGCTACCGCTGCCAACACCGCCGCCACCGCCACTGCGAATACAAATAAACAGATCGCTCGCGCGCCCAGTAAACGTACACATTGCGTTCAAAGGAAGCCATTTGCAGTCGCAATTGCAGAACCCCGCGACCACATCACACAGATGCTATTTTCAAAACTATCCATGCCCCATCAATTCGGATTCTGGTCGATGGGTTGCCGCAGCGGGTGCGCGACGTGGAGACACTCCCGCGCAATAGAAACCGTCACCAACACCGTCATCATCACCGTCACCGCCGACCATCATGGGCGGGAATTATTAGAGCAGGCTCAGCGGGAGAAGCGTGCGCTCGTACCATCGGCATTTAATTAAATAATTAAACTTTCCGCCATGACATTTGTCCTACAGAAACTCTGTCGTAAGCTGGTATGCAGCAGCTGTGTGTGTGTGTGTTTTGGGATAGATGAGGATCCGGGCTCGACTGACTGCAGACAAAAGACACTTTTGTGTGTCACAGTCAATTGTTTTGTTCCCTTTGATTGGACATAATTTAGCAGCGAAATTCCTCCACTCTACGCGCATTCAATTTGAAGCCAGCCACGGTTCAATGACCCAGGTGAACGCTGCCACCATGCATGCCACATCGTCCCGCTTCACCGGGATGAGTGTGTATTTTTGGAGCGAAGGAGTCATTGCAGGGACTGTCCAGTTTATTGTGCCGACGCCACTAAGGTGTCATTAAACACCGATGAAAAACATTTAATCATACGCCGTCACTGGCACCTCGGGCGACGTTGCAAAATATTCGCAGTTGGCTTGTGTATTCTTTTTGACGTCATTCCGCTGGCCGGCCGGCCGGTCGGTGATGGCCGTGGGCAGGGCACAAACATGTGTCTAGCAAAAGATTAGTTCGCTTCCTGAACCAAATGGGAGGTGGTCTATTTTCAGAACTGCGCGCATTTTCCAGAAAACGCCGGTCCAATGTTATTTTCGCAAATCAAAATTAAAGCCAAACGCCAAGCAAATAAATAAATAAACAAGAAAAGATGCAAAATTCGATGCTTTGTTAAATATAATTTAATTTGTACCTACACGCCGGCGGCGGCCTGCTGATGGACGAGCGTCTTTTGATTTCTGTGCATTCGCCGTGAGGTGAACTGCATTGGCACGCGGCCAACTTTGAAATGCAATGTTCTCGGGGAAATGGACGCAATTCGCTGCTTTGCCCGATCTGGTGATCTTTTGTGCGATGGCAGTGCGACGGACGGTAGCAGGGGCACTTTTCAAAATTGCGCTCTATGGAATTCAAATTTGAAATTCGCGTCTAATTCGATTTCTTTTGGCATATTTTTCATTGGTTTCTCGGTTTATTTAAACGAATTTAATGGTATGCCATGAATTGGTTTGCTGAAAACAGCTAACAATTTGTGAGCTTTTAATGAATGCTTTAAAGGAAATTCGAAAATGATTTTTAAAACTTCTGCGGGGAAATTTGTGTGTTTTGAAATGTGCCAATGGAATATGGCAACCGCAGAGGTGTAAGTTGGGAATTTAGTTTGCAGATTTGCTACTGTTGTTGATTGTTTACATCAAGTGTCAGAGGTAATTGTGAGAGCTGAAAAAACGTCTTTACATGTAAAGGTCACAGTACAGACCCAACTCACTTCTGCCTCCGGAATTTAATTTCCTGTAATTAAAACGCCATGTCCTCTACTGCTCTATTTACAGAAGTTCAAACCTGGATAGCAACTCAAATTTCAATGAGTTTTGATGCGCTGCGGCAGTTTGTCCGGAACACCGAACGTTGTATATCCTTCCTTGATAACAGCATGAACCTCGGTTTCGGCGATAAATGGGTTCAACTTCGTTCACCGTCAGACGCATTGTAGCCGCTTTCTTTTCAATGCCAGCAAACGCCTCATTGACGGCTCGCTGTCTTCGTCGAATCACAATAATGTCGTCCGCCTAAGCTAGCTGTTGAACTGACTTTCGGAACATCATGCCTTAAGTTTTGAATCTAAGTTACGCACGAACTTCTTAAGAACGATGTTAAGAAAATAACATTACAACGCGTCGCGTGTCTAAAATCTTTTTAGCCAGACCGCACTAACCGGTTGCAGTGAGTGCTTTTTTCAACCCGTACAGGGCAGCAACATTTTTCCATCGCCGCACACACCGACGTACACAATCTGACGAGTTTAACGGGAATACCAGATCAAGACACTGTATATATGGCACTGTATAGCTCGTTGATATGCACTTTGTCATATGCCGCCTGGAAATTGATGAAAAGATGACGTGTGTCAGTTTGTTCTTCCTGGATCTTTTCCAAAATCTATCGAAATGTGAAGGTCTGGTCTTCTTTAAACTTCCCTGGCTTAAACCGTTGTTTCAGGTGGCGCAAGTTGCTGGGACGAACATTTTTCTGCCTCGACGCCAAACTGTTTGAAACTCAAGGGCTTTTGAGCTACAGACTGTTTAGGGGCATTTTGTAGAAACGTCGCAGGAATTATGTTGCTTCGTCAACAGTTTAGTCTATTTCAATTTCTGTCTAATGTCTGTTTTATATCTGGCTGGAGTCTGTCTCAAACTCGAATGACCCCAAGGATAGTTTACAGATGCATCTCGCATTTCTAATTCGTCTTCTAAAATCAAAATTTAAAATTTGCCAGGGTGACTCTGGCAAAAGAATATTTAATTCTATTTTATTTTAGGTGCTATGTTATCTATTCTATTTTATTTTAGGTGCATACACGACCCTCGAAACTTCAATCAAAATGAAATTTGCTTTCCTGCCGCAACACCTTCATTCAAGTATTTTTACTTGAGAAATTATCGGAAAAAAACACTTTCCAAACCCCGGATGTATTTTTTTTTTTTTTTTTGCAATTGACTTGATTTCTCAGTCTTAACTAATTGACTTAATTTCTCAGTCGCCGACTGTCCCCAGACCAGTTCGTCATCAAATATCTCCGGGTTAATGAAACCTGCTCTCAATTACCGCACACTTTTCAACTCTTATTACGTCTCACACGACGAAACAGATCACAACATTAGATCGAACTTTACATAACAACTGAATCACTGTCAGGAACGATTTCATTATGCCACCTCGCTCCTCTAATTAAAAGTGGTTCACAGGCAGTAAATTTCTCATATGAACTTATCTAAATCTGAGCATGCATGAGCGCTTAATTGCTGGAAAGCTACGCGATACTCTGCGTTATGCACTCGTATCCGTTACAGAAGAAGACAAAGCTTACGCGCACAGTAATTAAGATACAGTCTACCGAAGAGAAACAAATTAATTCAATGAAGAAAAACAACTATGGAATTATAAGACATAATACCGTCATTGTTACAACAACCTGTACGCCATAAACTTACTAGCAATAATCTGGTTCGCTGAACATACCCGGGAGAGGTGTAGACGATAGACTTTCCCTCGAGCTTTTGTTGATTTCCTTTTAATTTTCTTGATGTGTGCTTGTCTCTCATGTCTCAAGGAAGAGAAACAAAACAAAAAAATTAATGTGGACGAAATGTTCTGGAAACAAAACAACGGTAAATCCAACCTTATCGGTGACACACACCAAACCACCAAGAACCCGATGACAAGGGCAGGCGGCGACTAATACGAGTATAGGGGGTAATCGGATTGGCGAATACAGTTGCCCCGCCAATTAACTTTTAGAACCGAAAATTTGTAATTCCGTAATTTTAATGCTGCTAACGATGGTGTATCTGTCAAATGACATTTAATCTGATTTATGGCATGCTTGTCTCTTTTTTTTCGCCGTCCTCATCAGATTTTCTGTAAATTTAGCGGCTGTCTTACGGTCTTAGCTTACGTGCTGAGGGAAGAAATGACGACTCCACTGTCCAGATGGACGGATGATAATAGCGGAGAAATGCTTCTGTTCTTTTTTGTTTGCTCAAAGACGTGCCCTGAATAGACATGGCCTGTTATGACGACTCAATTGAGTTGTTAATGCCCAGGGGTTAAGTTTTTATGTGTTAATAAGTCATAAAAATGAAACATCAACCTTTTGAGTGTTGTGTGGCTTCTGCCTTTCGCGAAAGAATGTGTTTGCTGTTGTGAATGAATGAAGTTCACAAATCAGCGCCAAATTGATCTAAAAGAAAATAGATTAACTTGGTAGATCTTTGGCTTTGCAAATTAAGAATTGCAGCGTAATTCGACCCTCAGACTTAATGTTATATACCCATGACGGTATAGTGTAAGTGGATACACAATTTTAAGTTTTCCAAACTACTTCTGGATAAAGAGCATTTTTATTAGTAAAGAAGACGATAAGCACAGTGCAACGTATTCGACAAAGCATTTGCTAAACAGCAAATAAACGGAAAAAAATGTTCAATAATTTGTTCCTGTCCCTACAACTTAAACGATACAGCGCTCTCCTAGCACCCTTCTTCCCTTCTCTTTAAATTTTGCAGGGGCTTTACTATGTTCGTGTTCATGTCACTGCAAAAAAATCAACAAGCTTTAAGCCACCATCATCCGTGTATTTACTTGAGTGGTATCAGGTAAGTGGTAACAAGTGACTACAAATATATTTGTATAAATACGGTGTTTTGTATGAGGATTTACGAAATGCAGCTCATACAATGTACTTTTACATGGTTCTCTGTCAACCAACCTTTCTTTTTTTGTTACATTTGCAAAACAGCAAAAATAAACCAGTCTGAATTGGGTTGGAATTCTGCTCTGTTCCCTTCTGGTATTTTTATTAACTTCATCCTAGACTCTGCTTTTTGTATTTTAAAATTTAGTTACTAAGAAGGACGTCGATATATTATACAGTCAAACACCGACAACACGGAAAAAAATATCATGAGGTAAAATGTAGGATAGGAAGGTCTGAGAAGAGTTCCAAAAACTGCAAAATAGAAGAGAGGTATTCAAAGAAACTGTTGAGCTTGGATACATATGGTGAAGGCCAAGTTTCGAGGGCTACGTACATTCGATTATCGATTTTTACTTTTATTTTGTTATCTTGGTACACTTGTCTCGAGCTCATTTTGACAGTTTCAGCTATGAAGCATATTTATTTCGTTTGTGAGAGGCATCCATTTGAAACGTGTTTTGCGGGTTCATCGACTTCCCTGCTGTCGAAAGAAATGGATCAAAGAATTAGCATTCAGCTTTGTGTAAAAAAAATTGATGTTAGTACTCAAAAACACTTGAAATATCGCCAATGACAAACGATGAGTGTATTCTAACAAGGGGTACACGCTTTTCAAAGAAGGTCGAGAAGGTGTGAAAGACGACGCTCGCCCTGGGCGTGCTGGGTCGTCCCAGCACATCGTCAATGTGCGATGAAAATATTCAAAAAGGGGAAAAAATTGTTATGGAGAATTGTCAAACGAATATTGGAGAAATAACTGAAGATGCCGGCTGTCATGCACCGTTTTATCGGAAATTTTGGGCATGAAGCATGTGGCAGCGAAGTTTGTTCCAAAATTTCTGAAATTTGACCAAAAGATTTCGCATGAGCATCGCTCAGGAATTGTTGAACGTCGAAGGCAATACAGATTTGCATAAAAGATTCATAACTGGTAACGAATTGTGAGTATATAGTTATGACATCGAAACTAAGGTTCAATCGTTCCAATAGAAGAGCCCAGGAGAGCCAAGGCCAATATCGCCGAACCTGCAAAACTCGTCTAACTTATATGCCTCTCACAAACAAAATAAATACTGTATATAGGTGAAACTGTAAACAAATGTTTAAGTCGAGTGTACTAACATAACAAAATAAAACAAATCGATAATCGAGTGTAAGTAACTCGCCAAATTTTATCTTTCCCTTATTTTCCAGATGCCAAAAATGGTTAAAGTCTTCTTCATCCACTCTCGAAAAACTATCCGCTTTCAAAAACCTTCATTTGTTGCATCGTAGAGTAGCGGCGTAGTGGGTAGTGTGTGACGCTCACGCCGAAAGTTCAGGTCCGATTCCTGGTTAAACACCTCCATTTTTTCACGGGACCACCTCTTTCGAGTTGCTGATATCACTTAAAGAATAATCCTGTCTAATAAAAAAGTTTCTCAAACTTCGGCGTCCGGAGTCGGCAAAAAACTGTAGGTCCCTTTTACTCGTGAGAGAACAGTAGCGCAAACAACACGAGTAGTTGATGAGCAAGCTTCGCTCTGGTACCTTTGTGGACAGTCGCGCCGTCCAATTAATTAATTACAATTCCATAAAGTGATTTTCATCTTCCTTCCTCTGTTACTCAATTGGTTCTTAGCCGAAAAAACAACAACTGCCACGGCATCACTCTCCACTGCATTTCGGTACTTGCTTCACTAAACAATGTGTGGAGCAGCATTGCGTGATCTAATTTTCTTAATTGAGATGTGTTGAATTGCTACAAGAAATTCCTAAATTGTAGATGTTCTTAAAAGAGTTTTGGGTATAGGATCATCAACTTCATCTTCTGTTTCTTTGACCTGCATGTTCCAGGGGTAATGCACGAACGAGAGACCTCGAGGGCATTCGATATTCCGTCATCGATTCTAATCGTTAGCATAACCAGACGAGTTTATTGTTTGATACCCAACTACCTCGCCTTAGGTCTGCGGAGCAGTCGCCTACATAATGGAATTGCATCTTAAGCAAGCCTCGTAAGTCGCGATGAAAAAAGGATTTTGTTAAAATTATTTAATTTGTTAATGGTGGACAGAACACATTCAAGTGAAGGAATTAACAACAACAGCAACAAAAGTGAAATGAGTGAAGCCCCAGAAATTGAATCCGACACCAAAAACCATTCGTTGACTTCTAGGGCAGGGTGACAGCGTATAAACAGGTGTCATCCTTGCTTTTGGCATTTCTACCAAACTTCTTCCATCCTTCAACTAAATACTTTTGGAAAATGTGACGGAAGTGAACTCTTTCCGCGTCAAAAAAGTCCAGAAATTGAGTCCAACACCAGCAAACACTCCCCAGCATTACAGTTACATAGACGACAGACAACTTACCAGGGGCCATGGCTAATTTCTGCATTCCTAAGAAACTAATTTTTATGAAAAGGAGTACAAACTTGTTGTTTTTTATGTGTGCCAAAAATGTTTGCAGCTAGAAGGAAAATAAAAGCAAATGACTACTTTGACTCTTTTTTTAAATAAGAATAAACGTTGTTTTTTAGTTTTTATTTACCATGATGACAATAGGTGTGTTCCAGTACTTTCTGTACCAAATTCTGAAGTCTGTCATTTGTTAAGGAGTTGGGGCAAGTCTCTCTCAGAAAAAGGGAAAGTACGGGAACGCATCTAAACCAAATGTGTTAAGTCTGCCATTAAGAAATATCAAATTCCCTATACACAGAGAAAATAGGTCAATGCTCATTTCTTTCTGTACGCACTCCAATTCATTTGACAGAAAAGCAAAAACCTACCCACAAAACTGTCTTGTGTTAAAATCGTCAGGGTGAGGAAATATTTTAATATCTTAAGAGAGCGCACATTTGACATAAGATTCATTTTTTCGAAATACGGGAACGGACATTGTGTTGTTTTGTGTTGTTTTTTTCGAGTACGGGAACACACCCAATATACAAGCAGTGAAGCAGTGGCTATATATATAAATTGACTTATTTATCAAGTAATACTATTATTTTAGTGCATTCTTGTAATTCATATAAATGTGATTATTAATTCTCGTTTTATCTCTAGTTAAACAGAATCATAATGGCAACTGAGACGATGATGGTGAAAATTGAGTATCGCGCTGAATTTTTCACTAACCAAAAAAAGACAAAAAACTATTTATGAAGATATGGTGTCTGTTTAACAGGGTTCCGCACCTTCATTATCAACTGTGCAAAAGCGGTCAAGTAAGCTCAAGAGAGGCAGAGAGAGCATTGAAGACGACCCCCGCTCCGGCGACTCGGCTTGTGCGGGAAAAAGCTTCAATGAAGTCGAAAAACTTGTTCTTCAGAATGCCCGAATAAAGGTGGAAATGATGGCAGAGATCATCAAGCTTCCAACTGGTACTATTCACACCATTCTTTATGACCATCTTAACCTTTCAAAGGTCAATGCAAGGTGGGTGCCACGACAGCTCACAGCGTCTCAGAAAAAAGTGATAATCGCATTCTGTAGAAAGCTTTTGGAGATGTGTAGTGAGAACACGGACGGTATTATGGATCGAATTGTTACTGGGGTAGAAACATGGGTTCCCCGCTATGACCCTGAAAGCAAACAACAGTCCATGTAGTGGCATAAAAATGGAGCAGACCTCCCGAAGAAGTTCAAAGTCACTCCGTCTGCCGGGAAGCTCATGGCCACAGTTTTGGAATCTTGCTCATTGAATACAAAAAAACAGGTGAAACCATTAACGCCACATCATACGCTCCCACTTTGCGAAAGGAATTTAAAAAGAAAAGACGGGGTCTTGTTGCTTCTTCGTGACAACGCTTCTGTTCATACGACGCGAGTTTCCAAGGCTGCTGCGCGATATTGTGGTTTCGAAAAAATCCAACACCCATCCTATAGTCCAGACCTCGCCCCTAGTGGTTATTTCCTGTTTCTGGGTTTGAAAAAATGTCTTCGTGGAAAAAGATTTTCGGATGATGAAGAACTCAAGTCAGCAATAAATGAGTATTTTGCAGAGAAATGGGAAATTTATTTTTTTGAGGGTTTAAAAAAGCTTATATCAAGATGTAACAAATGCATTTATGTTAGGATTATATTGAAAAATAAAAACAATTTAAATTGAAGTTGCATTTTCCTTCATATCGACACCGAGAATATATTGAACGTCCTCCGAAGATTTGATTAAATGACAGTGGCAGTTTGATGTCAAGCAAAAGAGTGCGTTCACAAATGAATTTCAATTTTTTCGAGTCCCTTTTGGAAACCCCTTTGTAAGTATCACAATGCGCCATTGTAGTGATAAGCATTAATCCAGAAATATATCACATAAAATTACCCAGCATCGTTAAACGACAAGTCTTTGACGACCAAGTAATCATTGAATGGACGGCCAGATATAAAACAAATCGATTACTGAACTTACTGTATTTTCCCCAAGTCCAAATTCTCATTTTCTGATCATAAAAACTGCCTCGGCAGCGCTCTTCATTGAATATAACGATTCTTTCATTGTCGCCTTGAAAGCAGAATGAACCAATAAAGCCAAAAGCCGCACCAAGTAGACACATTCAGGATGCATTGACTTCGCCCACTCATTTCGTGCATGTGGCCTGAAAATCGCTGATTGCCTGCCTTTGTTTCAATTTCAATTCCAGAAGGAGTGCATTACTTTTTACTCGAGGGGTTGATTACTTCCATATTTGCCAGACATTTAATTTTTTGTTGAAGGAGGATGGAAATAGCATTCCTGAAGAAAAGAAACGTTTATTAACAACCACAGAGACATTAATGTCACCCACTCAAATAAAGTAGCTTCCAATAGGGGCATCAAGAGACCACATTCTTTTCAAACTTGTCTGTGGCAAATAAATTACCTTCCTGACTTAATTAAAATGGTCCCCTTCAAAATGGGCTTTACTGTACTTTGCAGAATGACACTCATTTTTTCAGAAAGGGTCACTAAACTTAAGATTATCAGAGCCCATCGGTTTGGTTGAAATAAAACACACATTTTGTGTGTTCGTCCGCGATGCCCGTCATCACCATCTCAACTATCCAGCAAAAAATTAGACCATCATGATTCAGATTCAAATTTATTTCCATTGAAATGGGTGTTTCTGAAATCAAATCAAACGCAAATCATAAATACTCCCATCTGGAGCTAAAGTTCAAGAACTCTAAATTCCATTCGTGAGGCAAGAGAAAGCATTATCACTCGAATCTATTTTGCTTGAAGCCGCCACATTATGCAGCCTCTCCTACAAATGCTATCGCAGACAGGCCGCCTCCTGTACCAACCTTAAAGCATCATCATGTAAGTTTAAAGCGCAGACCTCATCATCGAAGATGTCATCTAATGAAATACCACTGAAACTTGACCCGCCCCCCACCGCAGACGGGTCGTTAAGACTCGAGAACGTTCCCCAACGGCACAGTGAGCGTAAATCAAATTAGAAGCACATAAATCCGACGACCGGAGTCATCAAACCGATAAATCATCGATGATTTCATTCGCACCCGCAGTGCCCCTGTTCAAAATTCAGTCGAAGCGATTTTTACGACCGATTATGATCGTGTCTCCGTTTGGCGATCGAACATAAATACGTTCTGCACATGACTAACCGGCAGCGGCGGTGAAATGTTATAGGCTTCGTCAGCTTCGTCACTCCTCTCCCCAATAGCACAAATCAAACGAGAAGATTAATATTCACAACATAAGTCGTTCTCTGTTTAACAAAAAATCTAATTAAGACACTAATGAAGTTTTTCAGGGTCCCCGAAGATTGTTGTCCGCCTCGAGCATGGTCCCCGGGTGTGGGGCGATGATGTATTTCTGCAAACATAGTCTGAGAAGAGCAGAGAAGCTATTTTAACGAGGCTCCCCTGAAACAATCATAAGCGCCGTGAAGCATCAAGCGAAATACACGGAAACAAGATCGTTAAGATTGTTTTTTGTTAATTTGGCCGCACAAATAACACCGAATTACCGCCGTCGCGCCGCGCAGGCGGGCGACTTGCGAATTTCTTTGGGATCTGAGCGAGACGCACGATGCTTGACGCAATGAAATATGATACGACAGGGGCTAACCAGAAGACAAGTCTAGGAGTTGGGCAACCGGTGCGGCTCCAAATCTTAATTACTCCTAACACTTTCTCGCGAATGCGGCAGCACGTGCAACTGTGTGTGCGAGTGTGGGCACAAAAACAACAGGCAACACATCTCACAGCCGGCGCGTCGTACATCGCTATGATTTATGAAATGACGCGACGTGCGACCGAGAGATGATGTAAGACGATTGTTTCCCAGTAAAGTCTAACCTCATCTGGAGCATGGGACCGCCGCAAACACTCGTCTGATTTGGGAATTATATTTGCTTCTGACAAGAACTGTCATGCAGTGCAGGGACTGTCACTCTCATTAGCTCGCTCATTAGTGTTTAAAAAAAAAAAAATGCCACTCAAAGAATCATTTTTTCAAATTTAGGGGTAATCACAGTGGAGACAGTGGAATTCGCTGTAACTAGAAGAGTGTCTGCACCGTTAGTCTGCTGTTGGCGGCGATGTTGTTGTTATTGTTCTTGTGGCGACCACGGCGGCGGTAGTTAATTACCAGAGAATGGGTATTATAAAATGGAACAGACAATTACGGTGTGATAACAATGGAAGTAGGCCGCAGACATTTTTTTCTAGTGACTGTGCGGGGAATTTAGGTTTACTTAAGTGACGCCTAATGATGTGCTCAAGGGAAGTCCTTGGATTGAAATTTGTTGACACACAAAGGGAGACTATCGAAGTGAGAGTGGGTGGTAATTGTGTGAATCTGTGATGGGGCTACGCGCCGCTGAATCTGTTTACCAGTGATGGAGACTAACTTGTGGTTTTTTTTATTAAATTGTCTTTGAGACCTGTATAAGAATATGTTGCAAATCATTGTTGAACTTTTGATGTGTGAGATTTTTTTTTTTTCGTCCGATTTTTGGTTTTCCTCGCTGATTAAGTGGTGGGCTATTTTCTGGATGTTTGTTTCGAAAAGATAGAAAAACCGACAAGGATAAGGAATAGCGGTAAGCGCGGTGGTCGAATACAACAAAGTAGACAGTTTGATTTTACTTTGACGACAATCTTGAAGACAAAATAAAGTTCACAGTGGAATGCGAAAAAAATTCTTGACGTAGAAATTCACCGGAAATATTAGACGGACGTATTCCCGGTGAATTTTTATTAGATGGCCATATTTTACATCAAAAAAGTTTCCGTTGGAATTTAAAAAAAAAAAACAGCATCAGGGAAAATTGACAACGATGGCTCCAACCAAGTCAAGCACAGTATTCACCAACGAGCGAAGGAAGATTCCATTAAAATAAGAACTAATTGTCACAGATATGCTCATGGATAATGATTATCCTGCAGAACTAACGAGAAGCATACAAAGACAACATTCACTATGAAATACAGACAAACACCGGAGCGTATGGTTGACATTCCAACATAATTGAACAATTTTAAAAACATAGTAAGTGGTCATTGCATCAATGTAAAATAAGTTTTCGAGTATATTGACGTCGGTCTTTGCCAAACTTAAACCGAAAACTGACAAATAAAGCAAAATTGGCGTGGTCTACAGAATCAATTATAATCTGTTCTACATAGTCACTACCAACCGTTTTTTTTTTACAAATATAATAATTATTGGCGCGACACAGGGGGACCAGGGCCTGGTTTATCATAAACTACTCGTGTTGTGAGCGTTACTGTTCTCTCACGAGTAGAAGGGACCTACAGTTTTTTGCCGACTCCGAAAGGCGAAGTTTGAGAAGCTTTTTTATACAGTTACTATTCTTTGAGTGTAGTCAGCAGCTCGAAAGAGGTGGTGCCGTTAAAAATTTAAGGTGTTCAGCCGAAAATCGAACCTAGACCCTTCGGCGTGTGAGGGTCGCACTCTACCCACTACGCCACGGCGGCCACAAAACGAAAATGTAGCCAGAAAACCTGACTCTTGTTCTGGGGCAGGAGTAAAATGCAAATTAATTGGGAAAAACGAAATTTTCAACATATTTTACTTTATTTCCAATTAAAATTAGAAAAAAATAACACAGGTCAATTTTAATACTTTTATGGCCTTCCTTGGCTTTTATGAGTGCGTTGACTCCTTTTTCATTGATGAAACAAGTCGTTCTCATATATTTTCAATTTCTTTGTCATGAAACCAAATATCAATAGTAGACGAAATTAGCTTAGTTTCCGGGGTGCAGTTTTTCTTTCTGAGTCTTCCTTTGGTAATTGCCCACAGATTCTCAATTGGATTGAGGTTAGGGGATTTGCCAGGCCAATCCAGGACATCAATTTTTTTTCATAACTTTCCGCATCGGTTCATATTTGTGTAAAAAGAGTTAGCCCATTGTTGTTCACGGCAAAAGCTATGATTTGATAAATAACAAATTTTGTTGGACTGAAATGCTTTGGAAAATTTGCATTTCTATGGCAAGAACTCATGGCAAAGAAGCAAGTTTGAGGAAGTTAAATTTAATGAAGTTTATGGTTTCGAAAAAAGTTAAATTATGTTTAAATTCTTCCCTAAGCGTTAGTCAGCAAATATCCACCAAATTAGGAAAGAGGAAAAATTGTAGCTTGTTGCAGATCCACAGGAACATGTTAAGTGGCCCTTCAGCGATGCTAGAAAATGTAACTAACTGCTTTCAACTTCCCAGGCTTTTATTTATGTACTCGATTTAAAGGGAAACACGTAGACCTGATTTAAGGCTTCCACTTCAGACGATCCCTCACTTAAACGGTTAAATATGCAGATAATAAATCTTATGGCGGACAGTAATGTTGATAATAGATTGCCTGTCTGGAAAAACATCTTTGACCTCGTTTCTTTTATTGTGCTGTGGCTGCTTGCGTAAAATATGTTCAAGTAAACCTCCTAGTTCTAACCGGTATAATGAATAGTATCGAAAAAATATAAAAGGACATCAGTACAAAGACTTCATTTCGACGTAAAAGGTTTCCTGTTTCCTCCACGGTTGGTTGGTCCAGTAAAGGGGTGTTATCCAAAAACCGCGTATGGCAGGATGAGATGTTCCAAGTCAAAAGAAATTGTGGCAAAATATACAAGAACCTGAAAGTTTTCTTTTCAAGTGACAAAAGGAAAGTATCCTTCAATTGACGTGAAGTAAGAATTGCCATGAAATATTAAACAGATTGCATTGAGAATAGTTGCTGATAAATTAAAATTGTTAATGAAGCGACATTTGTAAGTCACGTGTATGCATTTTTGCTCGCATTTTACATTGCACAGAAACATTTTTTTGCTTTGACGCCAGCACTTAGCGAATTAGAATTCCGTTCTCTTTTCTTTCCTTTTCCATACCTATTCAAAGGTTATCAGTTTCAAGTTGGCAGCCTTTGGTTCTCTGATTATAGTAATCCGCTCCAATTCCCACCTCTCCAGCCACAAGCTTGTCGCTAAAAATAAACACTGCGTAGGGGGTCGCTCGGCTGCTTGACCTTCTTCCATTCATTTTCTCCTTTGAATTGCAAAATGCTATTCCACATACGCTTCTAATCGCGACTCCCTGTGCCCCCTTATCATGCAAACATTTCAAATTAGCACGTTAAACCGCTTCATTTGATTACTCAAAGTCTTGGTGCTGTCAGCACACAACACAAGTGAACGGAGTCTCTGGGGTTTAGCTGGAATAGGAGATTCCTCCCTTATCTCTGGCACTGGATGACAGACGACATCACAGAGAACAGAACAGAGGGGAATAAACAAAAATTCACTCTGCTACAACAACATACATCTGTCATCTCTTGACGTGTTTGCCGAAAGTCTGCACAGACCACCATCACGGCGCTCAACTAGCTGAACAGAAAAAAAAATGTCCATTGGACCGCCCTTGGCAGTGCTGTGTCGTAGTTTCCTTTGTTCAGCCGTTACTTGGCAACGTCAGAATTAAAATTAAACTTTCACGTAATTCGTACAAATATTGATTTTGAACAGAAGAGGTTGGAGGGTTGAAGACAATGTGCGACGGCATAACGCCTCCGTGCCGGAGTGGAGGACGGTCTTCATGCGGACTTTACTTTGTCGCGCGCTTCTGTGTGTGTGTGTGTTGGTTGTTGTCCCCTTATCTTAGACTATTTCTCTAAGAGGGTGAAACTTAATTAGGTTGAGAATTTGAAAAGATATGAGGAGGGATGGATGTGGCGCGTCGAGAAGAGGAAGTGGTTTCACTGGTGGTGCACGTTGTGCAAGTGCAGAATACATAAATTGCTTCTAGGAAAAGGCAGAGAACAGGGATGTCATTGCCTTAACCGGTCTTGCATAAGGCAACCGAAGACGGAAGCCCTTTCGAACGACGGAGATCGTCAACAGTGTTTCAATCGTACGTCGTTGGTGTGAGATTTTTCATGAACATTTTCAGCTTTCCACCGCCGAGGGGTATTGGTATGGCATGCGGAGTCGTTGACATCTGTCCGACGAAAAGGGAAGGAGAACCCATTCTTGAAAGACTCTTAAGAATTGTCTTATCGATTTTGTGTACCTTCAAGGTCTTTTTTGACACCTGCACGCACAAGTTGCAACGACTTGTATGCACTTGTTTATTGCGAATAAAGCGAAGGTGAGGAAGATAAGGAACGGGCTTAACTGTAATAATATTTGAAGGCAAACAAGCGTAAGTAGAAGAACTTAAAGTTGATGAACTAAATGTGAGAGGGAAAAATGGTATCGTTTGCTGATAGGAAATATTTAGAAAGACACCTTCTGCAAATAGGTAATAAATTAATGCTTGAAATAGTCGGTAAACATCGATTTAAAATTAACAATGAAATGGCAAATATACACATTTTCAGGATAAATTTTTGCAACACGCTCACCACCGATTTTTAAACTGACAGTGTGCATAGGGACGAGCTACACAGAGCTACGCCTAGTTTTGGCATTCCCACCAAACTCAGCATATTATGATGGAGGACTCTCGCTGCTCCGTTAACGAACTCAGCGAGACCTTTGTTGTAATAAAAGGTTTGCGACACGCAGCCACGTGACTTCTTGAACATCATTGTCGAGAAGATCAGCGTAACTCACAAGTCAACATCAGAGGCACCATCTTCCAGAAGTCAGTTCAATTGCTAGCTTACCCTGATGACTTTGACGTGATTGGACGAGTACAGCGAGCCGTCAATAAGGCGTTTGCTGGCATTGAAGAGGAAGCGGCTAAAATGGGTGGTTAATGAGGTCCAAACAAATTACATGCTGTCGTTAAGGAAGGACACACAACATCGACGTATCGGACAGAGCGTCACACTAGGCAGCAGAAACTTCGAGGCAGTCAGTCGTCTGCCTCGGCTCCGCGGTAAACAGAGACAACAACATCATTACCGAAATCAAACGCAGAATCATTCTTGCCGATCGCTGTTTTTTGGGCAATTGATTAGTAGATCTCTCTCTAGAAAGACTTAGCCGGTTTTGTATAAAAGCTTAATTATACCACTCCTTCTTTATGACTCGGAATGGGCGTTATTAAAAGCGAATGAAGAAGCCATTAGTTCGTTCAAGGGAAAAGTTTAGCGTGCTACAATATTTGAAGAAGATTAAAAAATGAAATTTTTCGACTATACAGCAGCATGCGCCTCGTCAAGCGTCTTCGGATTTTACGCTAAAGATTGCTGGGCCATGTAGGGCGAATGGACACCCAATTCAGCCAGAAAAGTCTTTGAATCCGAGCCATTGGGACAACGCAACAGAGGACGGTCTTAGCTGAGATGGCGCAGACAAGTGAAAAAGAACCTCAACCAACTTGAAATGCGTAACTTGAGGCAGCTGGCGATAGATCGTGACGGCTAAAGGGGCATGTTGGTTGAGGCCGAGGTTCACCCCGAATTGAAGTGCCACACGAAGAAGGAGAAGAAGCAGAAGAAGAAGTAGTAGATGAAAAAAAAGAAGAAGAAAAAAAAAGAAGAAAAATAAAGAAGAAGAAGAAAAAGAAGGATTTTTGCAAGAGGCTAGGAAAGGTAAAAGCGGCAAGACTCTGTAATCCTCAATTTCAAAAACTGAAAATCTCGAAAGACCAAAAACCACGTTCTTGAAAGATGTCCCTAAAATTTCTCAGCTCAGCTCAATTATATAATTTTCCAGGAAATCAAGAACTTCGTGCTCTATATATCTTGGCTCTGCGGGATATTGACTGATGGTGAGTTGAGCGTTTTATGATATTGCCTTATCGGAATTTGGAGCACTTCGGAAGTTTGGCTTAGAGAACAAAGCCTTTCATGGATTTCCGACGTTTCATAATTTTGTCACTTTTCTGAGTTTTACGATTTTTAACCCTCCGGGACCATGAATTTTTCTGGATTTTCGGTATTTTTGCAATTCATTATTTCGGAATGGAAATATTTTTACTTTGGATTTTTTGAGGGTTTACGATGCTATCCGTTTCTCTGTCAAACTACAATTTTTGATATCAATCGTCAACAATAGAACAATAGAATTCTCGTTTACATGAACCTAAATTATTTCGAAATAAGTCTGCTAAGAACTGTTGCAGCAGTTTTTGACTAAAGAGCAACTTTGGTGTAACTATTGGGCCCTTGCGTTGGAATGTTTTGTGAGCTTCACATGTTATTTTTACTCAAGCTAAAGAATAATACGTTTTCAAATTCAAGCTATTGGGACTACTCAACAGAAGCTGAGATGGCGCACACAATAGAGAAGGACCTCAAGTATCTTGGAATGCGCAACTTGAGGCAGCTGGCAATAGATCGTGATAGCTGAAGGGCACGTTGGTTGAGGCCAAGACCAAGGCCCACCCACATTGTATCGCCACAGAAAGAAAGAACATGGCAATATAACGCGACTGATTTAGTCTTCACCCACCACCCCAAACTCAAGGCAACTGCTGTCACAATGGAAAAAATAAAATAAAATTAATAAGTGCCACCCTGTAAGGAAACATTAACTAAATTGGTAGTCCAAGACATTACAAGACAATCACATTTCTCTTATATAACCTTTACACTTTCATCGACACTAGGGGAACCAATCAATCGTTAAGAACTTTAAACAAATTTTATGCCCACCAGCTGATCAAAGTCCAACGATCAAAGGAGACGTTCCCCCGACCCAATTCCAAAAGAACCTCCCTCCAGAACTTCATCAAAACTAACTGCTTACACATTAAGCAACTCGCAACTGGCAATCCACATAAGGGTCCATCAGTCCATATTCCACCAAAAAAGTTTAACTCGATATCAAGCACAGGGGTACGGGATCTAGGGTCTATGTCTGTGCACCAGGCAAATGGGAAAACAAAAATTAACAAAAATCAAGTAGTTCATGGGGGAAGTCGGCCGGCTCGACTGAATCACCACCCGAAGGCAGCTGAACGTCACCATAAATCACCGCGTGTTGTGGCCACAAATACAGTGTGGGGAGACCAGATTTATGAGATACATTCTCAACAAACAGCCGTCGAAAGTACTTAGCGTCGAAGTCAAAGATCCCCGTCCGCACATACACACACCTAGGCGGGGAATGCTACGGTTTTGTTAATGTACAGGGTGGGCCGAGAATTTAGGACGAATATTTTGTTTAGTTCTTGTTTGTTATTTTTTGTTCCTGTTTGAATTGTTCGGTTGGGCACGATTTTGCAGTTGCGATGCAGGGGGGAAATTGGGAACAAGGTCACTTGGTCCGGCTGAAAATGCTTTTGATTGTGACTTGAAGCGTAGCATGCAGTGCTTGGTTAAGCGACTGAGGAATTTGTGAAGGAGAAAGGAACGAAAGTTGTCAATTAGTGTACACACAGATCATTATTTAAATTCTGTCAGCGTGTGGCGGGTGCAATGGGAGTGGTTTGAGTTCGTACGTCGAGGCTGATTAAATTGAGGACCTTTCACATGTCGCCGGTGGACGGAGAATTAATGGAGCATTGCATAGATGTACCTGGGGTCTTACGTGAAAAGTGAGGTTTCTGGACGAAAGAGACTCTTATGAGTGAGTTGAATATTTCTTGCACTCTAATGGGATTGGAAATAACCCACACAAACCATGTAGCAACAGCCGTCTTTCAAAATAAGAGCAACGTTAAACCAAGTGGCGCGAATTCCTTCTTTGTTACAATAATGGGGTGGTATTCGTATATCGCAGAAGTCTGACTGGCCTCCGCTTCAAACAGCGTGCAAGCCGTCAGAGTTTGTTCTCTTCAGCTTAACCTCACTTTGAACCCAGAAAATGCACTTCAAACGAAAACCTTAAAAAAATTTGACAACCTGACAAACAATTTTAATAGAAAAAAAATTAAATATTTGCAAACCTTCAGGTCGAAACCATCTTCCTCACTGAATACCATGAGTTCAATATTTGCTCCCAATTAACCCCAGAAGGCACTCTTGAATGCACTTATTTCCATGTTTCTTAAACCCGAGCAAACGAGGAAAACAAAAGAAGGCACAATGTCCTTGCAAGTGTCTGTAAGAGGAAAAATCTTTTTTTCTGACCAAATATATTGACGATGCTCTTATTTCCATCAGTCATGTGCCAGACATCATGCACTCCATCATTCCATCATTCCATCACTTCGTGAAAAACAATACCCACTCACGTGTCGTCGATACACTCTTTCACGATCCGCGAACGAAGTGAAGAGCTATCATGTCTCGAAAACGATTTGATTACATTTTTACACTTCCCTCAACCAAACGCGCTCGAGCCTAGTTGACAGGCAAGCATATGCACAGACATGCGCATGGTGACAGTGGCGGTATCTTAAAAAACGACTGATTCATAAAAGCACGTCCATCTTCCCCGGTTGTCGGTGGTGCCCCTCTATTTTTGGTAATGGAAGGGAAGACGATACTGCCACCGACACCACCCGCCCACCTTACATACAGTCAGACACGAGCAGTGTCTGACTGTATGTAAGCATATCTGTGCAGCATTTCCCTTTGATTAGATACATTTTCCATGAAAGGGGCTTGCCACAAATTGTGTCTTCCACGGCTCGCCTTTTTCGAATGTGAAAATGGGTTAAGCGGAAGTTTGCCCTTGGCTTGCTCGCTTTTGTCTGCTCTTTTAAGGAACGTCACGGGGAATCGTCGTTTGCTTGGCGCATCGAGAGTTTTAATAAGTTCATTGCTCTGGAAGGGAGCTCTTCTAAATTAAGCTGCGCTACCGCCGTTGCATCCAACGGTTAACCTGGAAAATACCCGCATACACCCGCAGGGACCCAGATAGAGAAAGGGAAGAGAGAAAGTGCGACGTGAGGATGTACATCGTACTTCCGTCCGCAATAAGGGTGCTTGCGGACTCTTGGTGGTGGGTTGTTTGCCGGTGGTGGGTTTCTTGCGTCCGTTCAGATGTAGGGTTGAGAGAAAGCGCTCTCTCTTGGCAGGAAAAAAATCGATTTTCAACGGTCGTGCAATGGCGCCAAGAATCAGAGAATCATTAATTAAAAAAAATCCCGCTCCCTAGGCGAGGTGGAGTCTTCTGTTGCGATATCTGAAGACCTCGAAAATAATCAATACACATAAATACTCGTGCATACATACGTTTGTTTGCATGGAATATGCGTGTTTGCTGTGCAGGGAGTGCCTCTGAGTGGAGGGGCCGTGGAAATCTAGGGCAGTGGTGGGTGTGTGCGTGCGTCCAGCAGGAACCGAATTTTATTGCGCTGCAAGGATTGCAAAGTTTCTTCATTCGGCCATCGTCAGATGAATGAGTTGATGGATAGGTACGTGATGACTAAAAGAATTGACTGGACAGCAGTGCCAATTAATTAAATCCTCATCGGGTCTTGTGAATAAACAATCAGCATGGAAAAGTGATGGATCTGTGGGTGATTGAGGGAATTTATGACGTTTTGACACGCGTTTACGTAGATACGTTTTTCTTTTGCGTGAAAAACTTAATGAAGGAGAAAAATTCCCTTTACTGAACGAACTTTAAAAATAAGAGCCCTCCGCGGAATAAATATGAAATCAGAGACAAAGAGAGGTAGAAATAGAGATTTCCATTCACCGGAAGCTGCACTGCACTGCGGAGATTTAAAATTTATTCTACGGCTGAATGCGAAAAAGTGTATGAATCAAAGGGAAACAATGCACGTTGCGGAGTGTGTCTGGGCAGGAATTCGATCTCAAAGAGACCATGAAGAAAAGTAGACTGTGCAGTCTTAAATTTGGGAGGAGTGTTTTTTTGTTTGTACCAAGAAGTGGGAGCACTATTCATTGATGTTGTTTGAAGACCTGGAGCTGTATTTAATGGTTCTAGGAAAATTAAATGTGTGTTCTTCGTTTTTCATCATTTTAAAAGCATTTAGCAAATTCGTGAATTTCTTTAATTAACAATTAAAGTGTAACAAAACTGATCTCAGACATAATGTACTTGTAGAATAAAGTTCAAATTCTATAGAGCCTTTAGATGAATTGGATTTCGTGTTGAAATATTTTAAGTTGACTACAGTAACGTGCGCAATTTAATGTCACTTGGCAAGACCTACCGCCACTTCAAAATATTTATTTAATTTATTGAAAATACAGTGCAGTGCATTTTGAAGTGATATGCTTTTCAAAATGACTTATAATTTCCCAACCAACAAACTGGTCAAAGGTTTACGGACATTCAAGATGTGCAAAAATACCGAAAAGCTAAAATTCCAACATATCTACGTTTTCAAAATACCTCCATTTCGAACAAATGTGTCAAACTGCCTTCAAGAACTCGATACAAGACATCACTACCGAATTTAAAAAAGGTGCGGAAGTCGTACAACTAAAAAATTCACTATATAAGCAATTTAAGGATTTGACAAGTTTCAATATCATGTAATTTTGGCCACAAGTTCTTTGGATTTCGGAATTTTGACTGTCTCTTGACACTTTTGTCGCGTAAAGCAACACTAAACGTGAACACTGTTTTTAATATGATCAATAAGCGGTTTGTTTTTTGATTTCAAAACGAGCATCTTTGAGACAATACAAGTACGGAGGAAAGGAGGTACCGGTGCACGATGGTTTTAAACCCCTGTACATTTCAATAATGGGGAAAAGTTGAGCTGGAAGGTCCATTTTGTATTTGTATGGTGTGATTGAAGAACGAGTCTGTAAACTCAACTGTACGTCCGTAGTGGGGCTTAAAGGTGAACGGCGAACATTACAACATTGTGTCGATGTTCTTGCAAGTCAACAGACTACGCAGTATTTGTTATAACCAATAAGTTTTATCGATCGCTGTTGAATTCTATTAAGTAGGTGCAGGGAGGCTTTGGCACCTCCAGACCAGGATAGGATGCAACTTTCAAGTCATTCACATGACTTACCATCTCATTGGAATCACTGATGACAGAGAGAGTATTTTTTCAATGTGAGTAACAGCCAAGTTACTGAGAAAGTTTCCTGGTATTGACAAATTGACATGATTTTTAATTCTGATGCAAGGGGGTTAATATGCGGTCGCCGTGGCGTAGTGGGTAGAGTGCGACGCTCACACGCCGAAGGATCTAGGTTCGATTCCCAGCTCAACACCAATTTTTCGAATTTTCCACGGCACCACCTCTTTCGAGCTGCTGACAACATTCAAAGAGTAATAACTAACTAAGAAAGCTTCTCAAATTTCGCCACTCGGAGACAGCAAAAAAAACTGTAGGTCCCTTCTACTCGTGGGAGTACAGTAGCGCGCACAACCCCTTTGGACTGTAGCGCCAACAATTCATATACAGCTTTCTTTACATCTGTCCAAAGGTTTTCAGTGAGAATCAGGTCCGGAGACTGAGCCGCCCACAATTATTAATTAAAGGGGTTAGAATGCATCGCGTTGGTTGTTTTTCGAGTATGATAGCAGCTTTGTTCTCGGCTATGAAAACCTTGCCAAAAAATCACAAAGACATTTGATCATGATCCTAACGTCTGTGCCGAAATTTAGAATTGAAAATGATTAATTAATGTATGAATCAATTCAAGAAAGCCTATGGCGCAAAGCTCTTTCAAAATCTTAGGATTTGAAAACTAAATAAAAGCAAGTGTCTAATATGGAGGTTATTGGTTTAAACAAATAGTAGTAGGTGGAATGCGACACTTAAACGCCGAAGGTTAAAAGTTTCATTCCTGGACTGAACACCTCGTATTTTTCACAGCATTCGAGCTGCTAACAACACGCAGAGAGTATTGACTGTAAATTAAAATGTTTTTGAAACTTAGTTCGTAGTCAGAAAAAATGTGTACGACCCCTCTATTCGTTAAAGAACAGCACAAAACACAAGTACTTGATGAGCAAGCTAGGCCCTTGTTCCCTTTTGGATTGTAACACCATCCAATTTGACCAGAACTAAATTGATATTGATGAACAAATAGATGCTTTAAAAAAAACACACAATTTAATACTTTTAAACGGACAAAAGACGTTTGTTTCGAGGCAACCGTTGAATCCTAGCCTAGAGTTTGAAAAACTAAAGAAAGGCGAAAAGTGTGACATAAGGATCAAGTTGAAGATCTTGATCGCCTACTTAGAGCAGAAAAATGTTATCGATTAAAGGCAGTACTACCTAATACTATGCCTCTTCATAGTAACCAAGTAAAAATGTGGCCCTGTAACGTAGTGGGTAGAGGGCGACACTTACAGTTGGGTGCAAAAATAGTACAGCTCTTACTTTGGCATACATTTTTTCTCATATATCCTGTTTTATTTACATAAAAAAGTGAAACTTTACAGGAATGTACCCGCAAGGTTTTTGGTTGACAGTAGGTGGGTTACCTGTTTGTTGTGCGTTAGCCTATAACTCATTCCTGTAGCAGTAGTCTGTTAGCGTAGTTTTGCATTCGCAGCTTCGAAAGAAAAGAGTTGCAACGAATAATTTCAAGTTGAGTTCTCGCTTTGCCTTATAGACAATAGTATTTTCTTAAATGGAAACCAAGAAATATGAAAAGATACATCTCTAGCATCGATTTTACAATATTTTCCTCAATGGATTGTTTAAATTGCAACAGATCGACAAAAAAATTGCAATTTCTCAAAGAAGGAAAATCAAACCCTTAAAAGGCAAATGAATTCAATGTTTCATAATCAGCTGGTGCAATTAAGAAGACAAAAAATTTGCTGATCATGATGACCCAAGTTTGTTGAGGCGTATGCTCTCAGGAAGGACGGTAACTAGCTCTGCAGCAGCAAAAGGACTACAGGGAGATACCGGAAAGGAAATGAGTCGGTTAACGGATACTGCTCAAGTAAAATGTCATACCTATAGAAAAGAAAAAGAAATCAGACCTTATAAAGAAGAACATAAAGGCAAAAATAAGCTTCGCTAAAACTGTGAGAATGTGGCCGCCGTGGCGTAGTGAGTAGAGTGCGACGCTCACACGCCGAAGTGTCTAGGTTCGATTCACGGTTGAACACCTCGAATTTTTCATGGCACCACCTCTTTCGAGCTACTGACAACAACCAAAGCATAATAACTGTCTTAGAAAACTTCTTAAATTTCGACGTTCGGATTCGGTAAAAAACTGTAGGTTCTTCTACTCGTGAGAGAACAGTAGCGCGCACAACACAAATAATTGATGAGCAAGCTAGGCCCTGGTCTGTCGCGCTAACAATTATTATTTAAAATTGTGAGAATAGATCCGAAGATGATTGCGGTAAGGCAACGTGATCGATGATCGAAGAATTAACCGTTACTGTACCGTTACGGAAAATTATGGGCTTGGGAGAGGCAAGAAGAATCGTTGAAGACATCTTGTTAAATAAACAGGGAAGCACGGAGGTTGGTTGGTGATGTTGTGGCGCTGAATAAGTTATTTTGTGTGGAAACTTGAACTTCATTTAGGTAGAATGAAACAACACATATACCTGGACACTGTTAGATCAAACCTCACACTTGCAATGAAAAACACGTCCCCTCCTCCCTTTTAATTGGATGTTTATGGATCCGAAGCATACGGAAGAGAAAGTCTGGGAACGGTTTTAAGCCCAGTTGTTTGATGTCAGATCATAACACAATCCAAACTGGTATTCTACAGAACTACAACACGCCAACATTATGCTTATAGTTACTACGGGAAAGACTACATGAGCAATAGCAAAAGAACACAGCGAATTATTGTCCGACTGTCCAACAGCTTCCCATAGTGACTCTATCAAATTGAGAAAGCCAATTTGTGGACAAGTTTTAGCAACCACATTTCACTTTGGAACAAAATAGAGTCATGACACTTTAAGTAAAATCGTTATTAAATGAATTATTGTTTAAGTAAAATTTACTTGATTAGTTTTGTAAGCTCTTAACAAAAATGAAATATACAAGGAAATTGTTTTTCGGGAAACGATTTCAATTTTTAACACTTTGGTTAGGAACCGTGTTCTTAAGTTCAAGTGATTCAGTTTTGCACACAACTGTATATGCTCAAGGTCCCAGGTTCGATTTCTGAACAGAAAACCTTACAGTTTTTGAAGTCACTACCTCTTTCCTTGCTGCTGACAGAACTCTGTTTTATCAGTGAGGAAGCTTTACAAAATTTTAGCGTTCGGAGTAGATCAAAAACTGCAGTCCCTCTCTTCTACTCGTTAGAGAACAATAGCACGCACAGCAGGAAAAGTTGTAGGACAAGTCTGGTCCTTTTTTGGATTTTGCGCAATCAAAAATTCGATCAAAAATTTCATCAAAAATTAAGTTAAAAAATTAGAACTCGACACATTTGTAAAAGTAATGTGATCGACCATCTTCTTATACGGCTTCTACGAATGCCATTTATATTTCGGGATCGGTTGATTGGATAGTGTTGCAATCTAACAACTGCCAGCTCTATCGTAAAGTTTGATATTCTTGAGGTTATACGGACTCAGAACGTTTTGACATACGAGTGCTATTTCTGTTATTTACAGAAACTTAAAAGATTCATTTTGCCCAAAAAATTCAATTAAATCGTGAAAATTTTCGTGCGATTAATTTTTACAACTTTCTACGTGGATTAACTCAACAACAGTGCATCGAAGAACTTAATTCAATTTTTGGCGATGAAGCTCCATCAAGGACCAGTGTTTATCGATGGTATGGTGAATTCAACAGAGGTCGTAGTTCACTCCAAAACGAATTTCGTTAAGATTGTCCAAAATCAGTTGTTGTTCCGGAAACCATTGGTGCTGTGCGCCAACTGATATTGCAAGATTGTCATGTGAGATATCGTGAGATTGAGACAACCTTAGGCATTATTGGGACCAGGATACATTCAATAATGCACGCTGGCATTTGACCGTCAAAAAAATTTTGTTCGCGTTGGATCCCACACAATTAATTAATCGCTCAAAAAAAGGCTTGTGTCGATTGGTAGAAAGAAATACTCCGAAAATACGGTCGCGGTGCTTCAAAACATGTCTATGACATCTTGACTGGTGATGAATCGTGGATTTACGCGTACGAGCCCCAAAAGTAAACAGCAGTCGACTGTATGGATGTTTTAAATTGGGCCAAATCCAACAAAAGTTGCTTGCGCACGAAGCACTTCCAAGCAAATGGTCGCCTGTTTTTTTTTTCGGAAAAACTGGACATATCGCTACCGTACCACTAGAACAACGCAGAACAGTCAATTCTGAGTGGTGCACAACCATTTGTTTGCCAGTTGTCTTCCAAGGAATCAGGAAAACCAACCGCCGAAGACGAATCACTCCTTCCCACGACAATGCGAGCTCTCCGCATCGGCTCAAACAACTGCATTTTTGAGCACTCAACACATCGATTTGATGAGTCATCCGCCGTATAGTCCTGACTTGACTTCTTTTTATTCCCGTACGTAAAAAATAAAATGAGAGGTCAACGATTTTCGACACCTGAAGAAGCGGTTGATGCGTTCAGAATGCATGTTTTGGAGATACCTCAATTAGAGTGGCAAAAGTGCTTCGACAATTGGTTCAAACGCAAGCAAAAGTCTATAGATTTTAATAGCGAATAGTTTGAAAAAAAAAAATAAAGCCATTTTTGATGACTAATATTTGTTTTTGTTCTCTAATTCCGAAATATAAAAGGCAACCCTCGTACTTATATGGAGTCAGGGGCTTCATGTTCTGACGTTATTGAAGCGTTCTGCATTTTACAGCCCATTTTCAGTACAGATCAAGCGCACGAACTTACTGCGATAGAGTTAAAGGTTTTGCTTGATTCGAAGTAAGGAATAAGGACACACACGGTTCCGTTTTTTAGGCCACTAAATATTTAAGGATTTACTCCTTGACAATGGAGTTTCGTCTAATTTAAATTCAGTTTCCTTGAATACAAAATGAAGCTCATTACAGACAGTTAAATAAAGTCAAAAACGCTGAAAAAATATTTTTTGAAAAATCAAAACAAAAGTAATTAATTATTCAGCAATAAAATTACACGTTTTTCAACTTGTCCTTAAATTATTCATCCGCTTGGAAGACAATTTCCGTCACGTCGGCACGATGTGTACAGCATTTGCCTTGTTTCTTCCTCAACCCACGATGAGTTCTTGATATCACGTTGATTTATTGGAGAGCGTATATTCTTAGAAGAGATTGAAATCATTGAAAAATTTAGACAAAGAACAAGATTTTGAACGTCACGGACTTGCGGAAATTCCGGGAAATAGCTCACGTGATAACGAGACAGCTTTGCGGAGATTTGTTTGGTGGTTGAAGGCTATTTATGTCATTTTTCAAATTCATTTCTTTGTTTTGTTTCTTTTTTCAATTGAATTTATTTAGTCAAAAGAACATATGCATTCAATTCATTTGGGAGATTCACCTATTTTGTCTCATGTGTGCGCCTATTTGTCTCATCAGTGCGCGTATTCAGTTTGGCCCCATTCACAGAGTTTCACGCTTGAATGCACAACTGGGGTAAGCATTCCACTTGTGTGCTGCCCCACATTTAAAAACATTTTCAATTTTTCCGCAGCCTGCATACTCCCGACGTGATCCCACCGTCTGTCCACTGTTGGGGGCAAATCTTAAGGCCCCACAAATCCCCTCTTTATTCCCAGATTACTACGCTTTTGGGGCACTTGCTTGTCAACCTTCAATTTCTTATTCATCTTCCCACTCAGCATGAACTACGGAATTCAAAGGGGATTACGGCTTTAACCCGCATCTATGGCAACCCATTCCAACAAATTTACGACTTCCAACAAAAAATCAGTCCCATTATCAATGTGGCCCACGGCACAAAGTTCGCCCAGAGACGCGACCTGTACACACCTCTGCTTATTTGTCACGTTTCAAGCAGTCAGTGCCTTTCTGCCGGAAGGAATACCATACAGCTGAGAGCGTATGCCGTGTCACGACCATCACCGAGGCACACATCCTTCCACGGGTGTTCCTCACATCTCTCTTCGCTCGCCTGTTGCCTAAGCTAATTAGCCTCATTCGCACCTACCTACGAGTGCGCTCCCCCGATCGCCTCTTCAATGTTAAGTGTTTACGACCAGCTGTTCGTCATATCTCTTCTCTCACTTGCGCCGCGACGTGCGGAGGGCGATGCGCGCTCTACCTGGTTATCATTGGCAGTAAAAGTATCTTTGAATCTTTTATGGCGCATCTTGACAATTATCGACCCTCCTTCGCTCACTCCTTGTCGGGCGGTGGTTTTATTTAGAATTCCAAACTAAAATAGGAAAAGTTGATGCCATTCCAGCCGACTATCGGTATGTGTTCACAAAATAAATGGAGCACGTCGTCTCATTACAATGTGGGCCACTCGTCGACGTCATGTCGACTGAGGTTCACCTACTTCAAACGAGTATAGTACACACTAAGTTGAACTCGTACTTGCACTCCGAGTCGCAGTCTTATGTACTGCTGGAAGGAGTGTCGACAAAGGGGCTACGTTCCGTTTAAACATCTAGTGCGTAAGTACATACGTTTGTATGCGCGACCGTGCTGGAGATACGGATGCACGAATAATCATTTCGTTTTGACGGCGGATCTGGTGTGTGTCATAAAAATAAAGCCGTCAGTGGGTCTAAATTGTTCTCGCTTGTTTAGTGTGTGTCTTCATGACTTCTGAATAGTTTGGCTGTGAGGAAACTTTTTAATTGGAGCTGCTGCGTTCTGCTACTGTTTCTGTTTCCCCAAATAGACGCCAATTAGCGTGACTATGTGTAAACGTCTTGGATTTGAAGAGGCTTCTTGCAGTCATACTTGCCTTGTGGATTATAAAATCATTGCTGGTGACCTCTTTATCTTAACCTTGACGCACCTAGCGTCTAACCTCTTGCAACCACACACTGCAGACACAGAGATTAAGCGTCTCGTGGCTGGGTTTAGAACGTATAGCGTGGAGCTCAGCCAACGCATGCGGCACTTTCGAAGGGAGCGTGACTGCTGCGCTCCGACCACGCACTTTTATGCTGGAAAACGTCATGCCATTGCAATAAATTCACTCACGTCTCTGTGGTGGTTGCGGGGTATACGTTCCACGATGAAACATGATTTTGATCAGAAGTGCATCTCTGTGGGATGTGTGCTGGTGTTAAAGAGAGCATCTCAACAAAACGAACCAAATCAGTTTCAATTGCAATCGACGGATGAGGAATGATGATGGTTATTGTGGAGATGACTGTCGAATGTGTGAGCTGGTGGGGCTAGAATCACGTTTTTCAAAAAGAAAAGTGCCTAAGAAGATATAATAGACGGGTGAGAGAGATGGTCGTTTTGGAAATGATTATCCGCGAGAGATTGCAGTTGAAAATAATTGCTCGCCTACGAGGTATTGGAGCAAAAGTGAGTCATAGGCAACCTAGATACACCGTTCAAAAGTAGCAGTTAGGTAACCCTTTAGCGGCCAACCAGAACCCTTTTAGGTACATTCCAGGAAAGTTTCGCTTCCTGAATTGAGACAAGAGGAGATAAAAGGTCTGTTCAAGAAATTAGATGAATTTTTAAATTTCGCGGGCTACGTACATTAGTTTATTAATTTTTTGTAAACGCAAGCAAGTTTTGGATATCCACTGAAAGATTTTACTGTTTCCGCAAGACTTGCCCGTTATCGCCTAACAGAAGCTGGACTGCATGCGTGCATAGCTCGAAAGAAACCACTTGTTTCAGATACAAACTTAAAAAAAAACGATTGACTTAGGCTAAAAAACATTTGCATAGTCTTCTTCAGTTTTGTAAAAAGGTCTTTTGCAGCGATGAGTCGAAGTTTATTAGGCTTCGGTCTGATGGGAAAAAATATGTTTATCGCCCTAAAGTTAAAGACCTCAATCTCAAGTACATTTTGAAGACGGTTAAACATGGTGGCGGTAGTAAGAGGGTTTGGGTGTTGGTTCTATTGTAAAGATATTCGGTTAAATGGACCAGCATCAATATACAAACATCTTTAAGTCACATATGGAGCCTTTGGATAAGCTGGAGGTTTGTCAATGACAATGACAAAAAATATACTGCTAAGTCAGTTAAACAGTGGCTTCAAGAAAATTTAATTAAGGTTTTGAGTTGGCCTCCACAAAGCCCAGACCTCAATCCAATTGAGAATTTTAGGAATGATGTCGACTTACTTTCGAAGGAAAAAGTTTGCAAAAATTTGAACGACTTATGAAAAGCCACACAAGAGGCGTGGTATTCCATACCGCTGCCAGAAACTCGTGAAAAGTTTACCGAACTGATTGAGGGCAGTGTTGTCAAATAAGCGTTATCCTCGTCTTCTTCTTCTTATCATGGCGCTACAGTCCGGAGTGGACCTGGGCATCATCCAACATGCTTCCTTCCCAGCCAGCACGGTCTTTCGCTAGCTGCCTCCAGTTGCGCATTTCAAGTTGGTTGAGGTCCTTCTCCACTTGTGTGCGCCATGGCATTATACTACCATGTATAAAATAGCAATAAAGGTACTAACTAATGTATGGTATGGTGTAAACAAAAACATCACTAATATTTTGTTTAATTTTTACTTCCAGTGCTTCCGGCCATTTTTCAATACTCCTTCTCTTTTTGTTTTTTATTTCCTTTTCGTTCATCAGTAAATAAAAAGTGAAAGTTTTTCAAAAAAAAAAACAAAAACACATAAAATTCAGAAAAATGCATGAAACTTTATTTGAATCGATAGTACGGTCCATATAATTTAATGTTTGAAGATTATTTCATGAAAATGTTGACCTTGACTGCTCCTCAAATGGTCCATCCGCTAAGTCCAATTTTGGCATACTTTTTCCAACATTTCGAACGGTATCTCACGAATAAATGCTTCAATGTTGTCTTCCAATGCGTCAATTGAAGCGGGCTTGTCTATATAGACATGAGCTTAAAGATAATCCCACAAAACATAGTCTAAAGGCGTTAAATCGCACAATCAAGGCGGCAGATTGGGCGGTCCCGACCGTGAAACAAAATGTTCACCGAACTCGCCTCTCAATAAGTCTATTGTTGCGCGTGCTGTGTGGCATGTGGCACCGTCTTGACCGCATGTCATGCAAGTCAAGCTCTTGCATTTTGGGCAAGAAAAAATTGTATATCATCTCACAGTAGCGCTCACCATTCACAGTAACGTTAAGATTCGCATCATCTTTGAAGAATTACGGTCCAATGATGCCACCAACCCATAAACCGCACCAAACTGTGATGTTTTCTGGATGCACTGGTAGCTCTTCTGGCTGATATTCACGACGACCACGCATTTTTATAATAAAATTCAATAATTTACAAGCGTTGTTCGTTTGTAAGGCGATTCATGGTTAAATTATAGACCAAACTGAAGATGTTTGACAGTGAAACAAAACACGAAACATGTGCCAGCTGTTTAAACCAGTGCTGCCAAAAAGATAATAGCTAAAAAAATCACCCTTTATTAATTTAAATCATAAAGATATTAATGTGATTTTCAGTTAAAATTTCTTAACGCGCGATGAACTTTTGAAAACGCGACGAAACTTTGAAAAATATTGAATATAGTATTTAGTCTTAATTTCATTTTATGCGTGAAGTTTGTCGAATTTAATTTAAAAATGGGTGCTATTTATATTTCCACCACTGTACGCATGTACATTCGTTTACTGAATCCCACCTTAGTTTTTGAACAGACCTCGTATACCAATTTAAAAACACGTCTCATATTTTCACCTTACTGTATACAAAGGAAGTTATAGTGTAAATGGCAAGCTATATTAGAATATGAGGATGCCGGGAAGCAAAATGTAGAAGTACTTCTTGTACTTTGCTTAGCGACATAGGCCAACGTTGGCCGAACCTCAACCGAGTTGCATCTTCGTTAAGAATAATTTCTTAACAGGTTTTGTCCTGTGAGTCTTGTATTAATAATAATAATTGTTGGCGCTACAGTCCAAAGGGGGCCTAGCTTGCTCATCAACTACTCGTGTTGTGCGCACTACTGTTCTCCCACGAGTAGAAGGGACCTACAGTTTTTTGCCGACTCCGAACGGCGAAATTTGAGAAGCTTTCTTAGACAGTTATTACTCTTTGAGTGTTGTCAGCAGCTCGAAAGAGGTGGTGCCGTGAAATATTAGAAAAATTGGTGTTGAACTGGGAGTCGAACCTAGACCCTTCGGCGTGGGAGCGTCGCACTCTACCCACTACGCCACGGCGACGTCTTGTATTAGACGTCGTATTTAGTTCATAATTACGTTTCAACGTTAAAAAGTTAAACCTATTGTGTCCTATTTACACATTTACACAAGTGTGTGCCATTTGAACTGAAGGTTTCCTCCACTGATACAGGAACAAAGACTCACCGGACCTGAACTGTGTTGTATCCCCAAGCGATTGACTAGATGCAAGGCCTTCTTTAATAACTTCCTCGATTCCCTGTCATTGATTTTAGAATGAGATAGGAAGGTAAAGTAAAATGATTTTGAATTGACACAATCCCAGAAGTATTGAGTTGGACTCATTTATTGTGAGGCCTAAAAAGATTGGGTCGAAAGTTAAGGACACTATCCATGTTTAGCATTGTTTTCTGATCAAAGGATGCACTTCGCATGACTTTCATTTAGCGCCAGTTCCCAGATAAAGCACTATGTGCAATTTTCTACCGCACTGAGAGATCTGATTTAACATGAACCAGTTCTAAAGCCTCGTGAACCTTCGTCCAGAAACCAAGGTGATACAATGAATTTGGTAATTTAGACTGACAAAGACAATTTAGGCCTCCGCATGCCAAAAAGATGACTGATCACGTTGAAATGGTTTGCGGATTACAAGGAATATAATTACTTGTGAATCAAAGAAGCAACACTTTGATTCCAAGTGATGGGCATACTTGTCTTCAGTTTTCATCTTTATGCTCTGATTCGTGGACAGGACTTTCGGTCATCTCACAAATTGAACTTCACTCTATTAGATTGTTGTCAAAATTCAAAGAAAAGTCACTGTCTGCGGAAAAGATTCTCAAATGTTTACAGTTTCCATTGGTGGATAAAGTGAAGATCAGTTGTGAGAAAGGCATAACCCAGCTCCTGCTTTTTGTAATAGCAAGACACGTTTTTATAAAAATGTGATATACCAGTCTTGAACGAAAATTTTGTACAAATACAGGTATTCCTTCGGACGAAAAGGGCGTTTTTTTCATTGTTTTAGCCACATTGAATGGATGTTGCTTTCATCACAACTTTTGGAGGCATGCTTTAGATGCAATTCCATTAGGTAAGCGACCGCTCGGCAGACCCAGGCCAAGGTGATTGAATCAAGCCCATAAACTCGCCTGAATAGCTCCTCATGAGTTGGAGTCAAACACGGAGGATCGAACGGCCTGGAGGTCTCTCGCGCGTGCATTACCGATTGAACTTTTTTAGTTAAACATGCGGGATAGAGAAAATGATGATGATGATGCTTCTTTTCTGTATAATAAGTTGGTACAACGAGTTTTTTGAGAAAATCATTGATTCGTTGGCGGTTGGCGCGTGTCTTCACTTCACACTGTCAACACCCAAACCGAAAATCGGCGGAAATTAGCGTATGATGTTCAATTTGATATCCAAAATTGAAGTATTAATGTTGAAACGCTATTGTGAACTGAACACAGCGTCCAACACAAGACTCACAGGGGCTCTTGCAAAGAAAACGCCTAAAAAAAGTACAGTTCAAGCATATATTCCGTAAATTGACACGGCTTGAGTTTGATATTGTTTTTTTCTTTTTGTTTACAGGTCACCGGGATAAAACAATAGGCGACGGGGTTTTTTTGACACAGGTTTTGGAGTTCTTTGGATATTCTAATATTCATATTATTTCCTTATTTCCAAGCTGAAGTCGAACAAAGCTGCTGGAGCGGATGGACTGCAAGCAGATCTATTTAAAGCAGCGAAAGATGAGTTGGTTGGGCGCATGCGCCAGCTCATCTGTAAGTTATGGTCGGAGGAAAGCATGCCCGATGAGTGGAATCTCAGCGTCGTTTGCCCGGTTCACAAGAAAGGAGACCCATTTGACTGCGCCAGCCATCGAGGGATTAGTCTCCTCAGAATCGCATACAAGATTATCTCTGCCGTATTGTGTGAACGTCTGAAACCGTTGGTCCATGACCTGATAGGTCCCTATCAGTGCGGCTTCAGACCAGGGAAGTCCACAATAGACCAAATCTTCACATTACGACAGATCCTGGAAAAGATCCAAGAAGTGCAAATCGACAGTCACCATCTATTCGTCGATTTTAAGGCCGCATATGACAGTGTGCACAGAGACGACCTATACAGTGCCATGTCTAGTTTTGGCATTCCTACCAAACTCTTCAGATTGTGTAGGATGACGATGGAGAACTCTCGCTGGTCCTTCAAGGTCGGTAACGAGCTCACCGAGACATTTAGTGTAAAAGAATGTTTTAGACAAGGCGACGCACTGTCATGTTACTTCTTCAACATCATCCTCGAGATGATCGTGCGAAACTCACAAGTCAACACCAGAGGCACGATCTTCCAGAAGTCACTTCAATTGCTAGTTTACGCTGTTAGCATTGACGTGATTGTACGAACACAGCGAGCCGTCAATGAGGCGTTTGCTGGCATTGAAGCGGAATCGGCTAAAATGGGTCTGGCGGTAAATGAGGGCAAGACTAAGTACATGCTGTCATCAAGGCAGGGCACTCAACATTGGCGACGACAGAGCGTCACACTAGGCAGCAGAAACTTCGAGGTAATCAAGAACTTCGTCTACCTCGGCTCCGCGGTAAACAGGAACAACAACATTAGTACCGAAATCAAACGCAGAATCACTCTTGCCAATCGCTGTTTCTTTGGGCTCAAGAGGCAATTGAGTAATAAAGCCCTCTCACGAAGCACTAAGCTCGATTTATATAACAGCTTGATCATCCCAGTCCTACTTTATGGCGCGGAAACTTGGACGTTAGCAAAGGCGGATGAGGAAGCCCTTAGTCTTTCCGAGAGAAAAGTTTTGCGTGCGATTTTTGGTCCTGTTTGCGTTGATGGCATCTGGATGGGAAAATTGAACGACAAACTCTATGGGCTGTACAGCGACATGCGCCTGGTCAAGCGTCTATGGATACAACGCTTAAGATGGCTAGGCCATGTAGAGCGTATGGACACCACTGCTCTGGCACGAAAAGTCTTTGAATCCGAGCCATTGGGACAACAGAGGACGCCCTAGACAAAGGTGGCGCACACAAGTGGAGAAGGACCTCAACC
Organism: Eristalinus aeneus; assembly: GCA_955652365.1. Classification (NCBI taxonomy): domain Eukaryota; kingdom Metazoa; phylum Arthropoda; class Insecta; order Diptera; family Syrphidae; genus Eristalinus; species Eristalinus aeneus. The sequence continues at coordinate 79,900,313 of OY019132.1, forward strand.
AACTTGGAGTGTGCAACTGGAGACAGCACCGAAATATCGTGCTGGCTGGAGAGACATGTTGTTTGAGGCCCAGGTCCACCCCGGGCTGTAGAGCCACAAGAAGAAGAAGAAGTATTATTTCCTTAGCCTTATTTCAGAAATGGCTACCGTAACAAAACATATGCACAATTAAAATCGAAGACACAAGCAAACGACACTCAGTATATCCTAGTCTCAATCCTAACCTCTTTTCGTAGTCATTTAAATTCCGAAATTTGAACTCAACACACATCCCTTTGCTCTCAGTGCCCTTACTATACGCCAGCTGTGTTTAGACAACATGCTTCTACACCTATGACATAGGAATATTTCCCAGAACTCCTAAACTCCCCTCTTTCTAAGAGTGCCTTCACAAGTTACTTAAGTAAATACAAGGTTTGTCCTATAGTACGTATAAGCACCCTGTAATCTGATATCAATAGAAGTTAATTTGAAGTGCTTCTTCTTACGGGTATGAGGTTGGGACAATATTTGTCGGAGCTGGTGGAGATTTGGTGTTGGAATACAAAACCTATGATGGTATCGAATTTCATTAACATTTCATAACCACTTTCCCCCTAATTGTATTGAGGAGTTTAGAGGATGTGAATTTGGATTTTGTTTGGCATTGACTTGCACTGACCTTGTGAAGGTTTGACAATAGTAGTCTTGGAAATTGTTTTGCTCGACCAAAAGCCCCACTGAAACGTTTTCTGTTTTGGTTGGCAGGAAAATTATGAAAGTTTGAGTTTTTTCTATTTTATATCCATTCTCAGTCCTTGGGATTCAAAGAGCATATAAATAAAAAGATCTATTTGTAGGCTAGTCTGGTTAATCTTGCAGTGGTCTTTGCTTTAACGCAAAGAAATTGTTTGTGAAAGCCCCACATGAGGAGAAAGGTGACAGTAAATGACTTCCTGAGTTTGTTCCTCTTCCCGTACGAGCGTGCTTACTCACGTAGCCGGCACATCCTAAAGCTTACAATTTGTAGATTTAATGAGTTCTCGTCAAGGCTACTCCTTGAATTTCCTTAGTTTGAGGGTTTAGCGCCCACACATCGTTGTCACTGTTATGATCTCAGTGCTATCACAGCATCTTTTTATTTTATTCTATTCTATTTTCGTCAACCTTACCTTAATGTCAACCCGACTGAACGGAATTACCTTTCTTCTAATGAATTCACGGCATACGGAGAAAATCTCCACCCACGACGTGCCATTAAACTGAGTAAACAATAAATTCGCGATTACGTTCTTCCCAGAGAACACACTTTTAGCACCGATATTCTAATTTTTGCAAAAACATCTCAAACTGTCGTCAACAAGTCAGTCGAAGCGAGATTTATTGCCCGACAAAGTTCTGTGTAGGCTTTCGCGGGAACTTCTGCCAGATTGACTGGACGTTGCAGCGAATCCACTTTTCTTTGAATGCAGGCCAAGCAAAGTGATTTTCCATTTCCTTTCGACCTTCCAAAGTAAATTACATTCGAACTTGAACTTTGCCACCCCCGCCCACACTTAGTCACTTAGAGTAAGAGCAGCGCTTCTCCTCACTGTCCTCTGCGCTCTTTCTCATTTTGGAAATTGGCAGCGCAATTATATCGTTTGCCATCTGCTTGCTCATTTCAGAACTATGTCTTCATTTGGAATGAATATCACGAAGCGCACTTCGCACATCGAATTAGCGGTGGACGGAAGGAGAAGCGTTAAGAGCCACAAATCAACGAAACAAAACACACGCCGAAGCAGGAGAGTCATGGCAATGACACCAGAGTATGAGGAGCGTTGATTGTCAAAATTGTATCTTGACCGCATGGAGGAGACGCAGTTGATTGCTCCACTCCACAAGCGGAGGTAACAAGCAAAGTGCTTAAAAATTATGCGCGTCGAGATGACGGCTGAACTCCGAGACACCACCTAGTCTATAGTTCGGGGGAATCGCGCAAAAACCGTGAGTGCCTGTACACAGATGTGTCTCTTCGCAGCAAAAGAAGTCACGTTTGGAGATTTATAGTTCACTTAACTTTGGATTGCCTGTCAGAATAATGACCGTGAGGCAGTTTGAAGCAAGTGAAGATTTCAACACCACGGCGGTTGTTTTCGCGAAAGCCGCAGGAGTTTTTGTTTCAACTCTCATGTGAATTGTTTGCTCATTTCAGGAAATTTGCTCAAATAAATCAAGGTTTTGAAGCAATGATTGGCTCAATGGTGTACACCTGAAAGGGGTATCAGAATCAAAGTGACTGTAAAAAGTGAATCTTCGAAAGACACATCTCCGCACCCGTAGTCCGCGGCCCGCAAAAAGAAAGCCGTGCTTGAAACTGGAGCACCAAGTGTGACAGTCTATTTGCCGAAGACAACACACAAATATTTGCCAATTAGACGGTAATTGTGGATACGTGACTTAAGTGCCCGAATGGGATACAAGCCATTTGTTCCATTTGAGGTGATGCTTACGTAGCCATGCAACGAGCTGAATTCCGCGCATTCTTTTTATTTTTTTGTATTCCCTGCGCGCAGCGGTGATTCATTCTGTGTGAGACCGGCAAAAGGAAAAGTTTTTTGCTAAACGGTCGTTTTTTTTTCTGCGAACTCATCGACCCCTCGACTCTTCAGTCATGGTCATAGGTTTTTGTTTTGATTTTTTGAAGTTTTCTTCTTTTGTTTTGATTCAATGCAAGACAGCAGTAGCGATGTGAGGTGTTGCAATCATGAATGGGAAATACGATACGCAAGGCACAATAGATTTGTGTGTCGTTTGTGCGTTTTCCACAGACTGATTCGAGTTTCTGTGATGAATGATGAAGTTCAAGAAAACCGACGAAGTTTACCAGAAGTGAACAAAACTGACTGGGGTGGGAGAGAATAAAAGTTCTCTGACGAAAGACAATGGCAATTTAAGAAGTGGCTCATTGTTTGAATTCAGTGAACCATTTTATATCGCAACCAAGGACTATCTCAAGGTTTTTCTTTCAAACCATCGTGGATTAGAATAAAGACAAAAACACATCAATTATTGCGTTGCTGTGGCGGTGTTCAACCAGAACCCTAATCAAAGTTTACAATAATCAGCTCATCTTTCAGTACATATGTTGGTGCTTATGGACGCATTGCGTTTAAAGACTGCGTGACAAGTGTTTTAAGGTAATGAAATGAAAGGAATATTATGAAGACAGTGACCTGCAAAGCTATGTTCATGTTACACAGATCTTGTCTCAAAATCAGAAGAATTTAGAACTTCTATGAGCTTAACTTGTGGTATCGATCGGTTATGACATTTAAGTGCGATCATACAGTTCTATCTCTTTATAATCAACCGATTAGACTGCGAAGAATAAAACTTGTTGAATAAGTTTTTCAAATTCGCTTATCGCATAAAGATCTTTGCCATAAAACCTTGATTCTGTTTCTTAGCGAAACCTCATTGCAACAAAACTTCATAAAACCACCACCAAAACGCGGCAACACAGTCAAACATATAATAAATGGCATTGATCGTTCTATTTCCTGAGCACCCCATTTTCTGAAAGAAAAGTCTTGTGAGTTTAAATTTTACAGGTCATTAAATGAGTACAACGATCAACTTCCTAGTGCCTCTGAAGCAATATTTCTAAATAAGGATTTAACTCTTTCACATCATTCACCCCAATCAACAACTGCTTCATTTGCAGCATCAGTTGGAACAAAAATACGTTTTAAAACTTAATGAGTCCAACAGTCAGCAGTGCTCAGGTTTACTTCGATGTATAAAACCGTTAAAGAAAACCCCTTAAAGCGCAACAACATACAACTGCACAAATCTGCAAAATCACAAAGCAGTTACACGATAGCCACTCACCGCCCATTCTCATCAATTCCACACAGAGCTAGGTGGGTTTAGTCAATTCAGACGAAATAATTAGGTTAGATGATCTTGCTAAACAATCGCATCAGCGATCTTGAATTTCTCCACTCGTCTGCTTCCCCATCCATTCCAACCTGTCATTCAACTGAACAAAGAGTGAATTAAATGACTGTAAATAGACTGCGGGAAAACTTTTACGTAACCTATCAAGCTTGGCGGTTTATTTGATTTGTCATCCAATTGTGCGGTGATAGGCACATTCAACTTTTTGAAATTGAAAACGTTCGCTCCCACTCGCCAAAACAAAGTCAACCTTGAAGTGAACATCTAATCTTATCGAAGTTGCAGTGAAAACAGAAAAATAAAACGCAAAATGAGTTCAGTGAAATTCTATCAGAGAATTCTAGCCAAGAAGCCACAGAGTCGTATCTAATCTGTCAATCTAATACACTAGCGAGAGATAATTTCGCTCAATTTAATCCTCTTCTCGAATTTGCCTAATGACTTGTGGCAAGACATTCAATTGAAAGTTTAATTACTTAACGGGTTGCCGACCTTGAGACATCTCGAGCACCATCCACCCCAAACCAATTTGTTGTCAACACGCTCGCTTAATCAAACAACTCGACATCCGTATTTGATTTGTTCTCGAAAGAGAAGGGAACAAAAACTGGTTTCAAGTGTCCATTTCCGAAGGTGTTTACATCCTTTCAAGCGAAATCGATTTTAAGGCATTTCTGTAGTTGCTACGTGACGGAGAGGAACGCACATACGTGCTCTTGAAATCCTGACAACAATAAAAGTGTTTTGTGAGCAGATGCCGCAAAGGAAATTACTCACCTCTTTAGTGTGACACTCTTGCCAGTGCCGCTACCACCCATTTTACTCAGTTTGACTTTCTTCAGTTGCTTGCGCCTATCACCATCACTAGTTCCTCCCGTTTCGGTGTCTTCATCGCAGGTGTCTGGAATCTCCTCCTCCTCGATACAACTGTGACAGCTGTCGCCTCCTTTCAGACTGCTGTTATTGCTGTTAATATTATTGTTATTCCCGTTCCCATTCGAGGTGAATTTCATCGACGTCCTATTACTATTGTGATTGCTGCCGTGCAAACAAACTGCAGAAGATGCACTCTCCAATATTGATGTGGATGATGCGGAGCCCTTACTAGAAGAGTCCACCAACAGCTTTGTGTTCTCGTCGCAATTGTCAATGCTGTGGCATCCGTCATCATCATTGTCGTCGCTGTTGTTGATTGTTGTGTTGTTTTCAATTATTGCCGACAGCAGGCCACCGTAGCCGCTGTGATTAAGTTTGTTGTTCAAATTCAGATTCAAATTGAGATTTCGCATCTGCTGCGCAGTGCCGTTGTTTATTGTGTTCACCTCGGTGGAGGATACTTTGACAATTGAAACAGGTGTCTGTTGGACTTGCAGGTTTCGTATTGCTCCGCCATCACCGTTAAGGGTTGTCTTTGGTGGAGACATAGCCATTGTAGTCTGTCCCGTTGTCGTTGTGGTCGCTGAGGGTTTCTCTTCTACAGGTAGGATATAAGAGAGCATAATGAACGAACGCTTTCAATTTCACTGAATTCCAAAGGATAAAATGTACCACGCGATTTCTTACTAAAAGACTACCAAATATGCACACACAGAAAGAGACGCAACGTAATCAATTAAAGGCTTAACTTTAGGCAGGATCACTAGCAACTTTTTTGCACATTTTCCTCTCCCTCTTCAGAAACAATTTCACAAGATATTTCGACCACCAAGACGCACGAGATGTGGTTGACAACAAACGAACGCACAATTTGCAATAAACAGGAGAGAAGAAAAATAAAACAAAACTGTATCTCACTGTGAATTACACACAAGATACTTCTCACGATTGATTCTGTGTACACATATTGATTTTTCTGATATTTCGTATCTTATAATCGAATTAAGCACACTTAGTGGCGTGTGCTGGCGAGCGGAACCATCTATTAGGAGTTATCACTGGTTCTTGATTGCAATAATCGAGAGGGTAGAATTACTGACGAAGAAGTAACACAGAGCCAACAAAAGCAGCAGCAGCAGCAGTAGGAGCTGCACCGACAAGTGAGTACGACGAACTACGAGCGAGCGAACGTGTGCAGGCCAGACAAGGTGTCAGATTGATTCGTCCCCAGTGTCTGCTGGTGGTGGCTCTGCTGACATCTGAGAAACAGAAACTAAAAATTTAACACCGTCTATCTGCGGGATGTTTCGGCCGCAATTAAACGATAGATTTGCACTGAAAAATCAAAATCCAAATTTCGCGTCACGACCGGGAGCGTATGCAGTAAATAAATGAAATAAATGAAAAACTGAATAATTTTTGTATCTAAAGCTTGGTTGGTGTGCGATGTGGTGTACGGTGTAGCGAACTGTGTGCGCCGTTTTGCCGTGAATCGCCCTCGATATAGTTTTGTATGCGGCGAATAGATTTGACGCGGCGCACCAGCAGCAGCACACACCGGAATTCGCTTATTTCGTTTTGTTTCCCCCACCCACCCTCGTCTCTTTTCCCTCTTGCTCTATCGCATTGCTCTCACCATCGCCACCGCGACAGGCCAGCCAGCCAGCTAGAAGCAATGCCGGTGATGGTGGTGGTGTGGAAGAGAGATTGAAGATGATGGCCGCAGCCACAAGGTGGAGGATTGTCTCTTTTCCTCTGCCAAGCGGCAGAAGGCCACTCTCGTTCTCCTCCTGCCTGCAGTTGTGTACTTTTTCAAATGACGGCGATGCACCAACACACCCACACGCACTCTGCTGCCACCGTATCAGACAGACGTCATGTTTGGTGGATCCAAATTTTGGTTGATTTCGTCGTGCGCTCTTTCGACTCTTTCGTACAAAACACCCGACGACATGGGGCGAATTGATTTAGCGGCAAATTGATTATGACGGTTTTTGCATAACGAAAGATAGAATTGTTACCAGTGCTTGAGAAGTGTTTTCAGCTCGGATGCCTAGTGCATGTTGACACTGAACGGCACGGCAGATGCGAAGAGATGGTCCAACAGGCCGGGCCCAAGTAACGATTTTCGCAGCATGCAGTGGTATGCGTTTGGGAGAACAAGGAGTACACGGGAGCGAATACGTATTAATTACCAGAGAACTGAGCGTTCTTGGCCCGAAGCATGCGCACTTTGGCGTATTAGGAATGAGTATAAGGAGAAGACGGGTGCTGTACATGTATAGATATATGGTCACTTCCTTTTCTATTGCGTTTTAAGTTGAATTGAATATGAAGTGCTCTCTCACAGTCTCTTTTGTGAAGGCACGAGTGAGTGGTTCTCTTTTGTAAGGGAATTCCCATGCATGAGCCGCACAGTGGTGATGAAAATTAAACGTTTGTCGCTTAAATTCGTCATGTGTTATGTTTTCGTTCCTGCAGAGGTTGTTGGTAAAATTAAGGATGTGTGAAATTTTACTTTGTGGTAAAGTGTGTGGATTGTTTGTTTTCTTATTTGCTTTTAAACATTGTACACATGTGAACACCCTCAACATAAAACGTTCTTTCATTGGCTAGAAAGAGCAGTGTTTGCTTGAACAAGTGTTTTCCTCGTTTGTTAATTCTTTTTCGACTTTCATGGAACTACATATCTGATATAAAAACAAAACCCACGTTCTTGTTCTTACGTTCAGTAGGTTATTTTTGTTTTAGAAATCAAATATACGAGAACAGAGAACGTCAAAAGTTATAGTCCTTTTTTAAGGCTATCGAAAAGTTTGTCAATCGCAGTTGTAAACATATTAGGTATGTTCTAATTAATTTGTGTACAGAAATTCGTAGTTGAGTAGTTTGAGTAAAAATCTTTCTTGCAGAGAGTAACTGTACCGACAATTGTGAATCGACTTTTCGTAGAAATTCGTAAACAGCTATCAGACATATGAAATGTCAAAGGTTTTTTTTTATTTTCGATTTGACAGCCATCTGCTGCCTAAAGTTTTTTCTTCGGCAGAATTCGTAGGTAGGGGAAATATTTTGCTCTCTCTTGAGCTCTCTCTTCTACGAAAAAGTCAGCTAATGGAACGATTTTTCGTAGTTTTTCGAGCAAATTCGTAGACATTCGTAGCAATTCCGAGCAATTGGAACGGACCTATTATCTGAGCTTTTAAATAATATAACCACTAGCTTTGTCTAATATTTATCACAACTAAGTGGAAACAACCATTTTTCTCCACTTCCACATTTTAAAAAATATTCAAAGAAAAGAAGAAAAATTTAAAGTTATGTAAAACGCAGCTTTATTTTTGTTTTCACTCGCACATTGCTTCTACAGCAATCCCACACAATAGATGTGTACGTACGCTAAGGTCGTTATAGCCAAATTTTGTTAAGCTTTCTTTAGATATTTGCTGCTATTATTATGGAAAAATTGAAAACAAATACACTTAGAGCGGATTTTATAAAGAAGGCTTCGCAATTGGTGATGTAAAGTAAATTATAGGAAATGCATTTGAAACCCCACTGTTCTATGTATATTTAAAGTGCCTGCTGTTGTTAAGTAGAAAAATCTTTCTAAGAAAATAAAGGCAAAGCAATCATTTAGTTCAAAACAACTCAGAAAACTGTGGTTTTTACAAAAAATTGTTTACTTGAAGGGATGAAGCTACTACTTGGCTTTTTAAAAAAAACGACTTTTTGTTTCTTTATATTATAAAAGGATGAACAGTGCACGAAATAGGAATAGGACTAAAGGGACAGGCACTCTATCACTTTACTAATATTTAGAAACTAATTTAATTATTAATAAATTCTCTTGGAAGCTATAAACTGTTAATCAAAGCCGACAGATGGCATAGAAGATGAAAACGAGTAAAAGACAGTCCTATAATTCTTCTTCGTTAATAAAGAGCGTAGTGCGAACATCGAACTGTCTTCACTAAGGATAATTGTAAGGAATACGCTTCGACAACAATTAAATGCAGCTGGTTGTTGTTTTGCTTTTAGATTAAAAAGTATGCTTCGCCATTGTTGATTAGAGAAAAGGGCAGGCTCAATGTTCGTTTATGAACACAGGAGACCTTAAGTTTATTATTTACTGCGAAGGCGTGGACATTTAGCACTCTCTTCCAATTGTCATGAACTCATAGATACTCTCAAGATTGCTAAGTCATTGTTAAGACACAGAATCGCACTGAAACGTGTGAGGCAACAGAACGCCATAAAAAGCACTTTGGATATAATGGTTTGGCATGCTGTGAAGGGTCACTTTCGCGAAACAAATTTAACATATTTATCAAGTAGTAAAGCCTCCAAATCAACCCAACTAAATAATAATTGGGTGGCGCTACAGTCCATAGGAGGACCAGGGCCTAGCTTGCTCATCAGCTACTCGTGTTGTGCCACCTAAATGGTTTACCCTTATATATATCGTTGCAGCATTATACAATCTAAGATCGCTGTGCGGAGTGGAGAAAATTAGTTCGTTTTGGAATTCCTAAAGATATTACAGAATATCCAGCTCAATACATGTAAGCTCATAAGGAAAAAGAACTTCGATTTAACATGATTTAATTTTGTTACCGCTAACAATGTTTCCTTTAGCCATTCAGACAGTGAATTCGTTTTATAGATGATAATTCCAATAGCTAGTGGTCGCCGTGGCATAGTGGGTAGAGTGCGACTCTTACACGCCGAAGGGTCTAGGTTCGACTCCCAGTTCAACACCAATTTTTCTAATATTTCACGACACCACCTCTTTCGAGCTGCTGACAACACTCAAAGAGTAATAACTGTCTAAGAAAGCTTCTCAAATTTCGCCGTTCGGAGTCGGCAAAAAACTGTAGGTCCCTTCTACTCGTGAGAGAACAGTAGCGCGCACAACACGAGTAGTTTATGAGCAAGCTAGGCCCTGGTCCCCCTTTGGACTGTAGCGCCAACAATTATTATTATTATAATTCCAATAGCTTTCACTTCTTTTACAAAAATCTGTAAAAAAGAATGTGGTACTTTCCCGGGGTATGTTTCCTTACAAATAATTGCACAGCGCAGTTGCAAGTTGAACGCGAATGTTTTCTTTCTTCATCTATGACAATTGTTGTTTTGCAAAACAAATTATGAGACATGCAGTGGGTAATGGGTAAGCACAATGTCCTACGAAGACTGCTTTTAGATAACTCATGTTTTTCCTACCTAAGCTGAGAAAGGACTTGTTTCTAAGCAAATCCATTTCTGGTTGTAATTACTTGGCAAAGGGAAGTGGTTAGTCTTCCGCTTGTTCTGAAAATTTGGTTTTTGATGGTTTTAATAGCGCATACATTCCCACTTTCTAACTAACATCTCTTAAAAGAAAATTCAATTTTACACTATTTTTGCTTTCGATTGATCCATTCAAATATTTTCTTCAACCACTTGATTATTTTGCTTCTACTTCACAAGGTCTTCCCTCGATTACAAGAACCCTATTATGGAATCGATTTGAAAGACCTCTAAGCAAAATAAAAGTAAATTAGCAGGAAATGATTTCATGTCTTGCCAAGCGATTTACGAAGTCCGATGACACCAAATGTTAGCCGTTCCACGCGCTTCACTTCACCGTGTGCAATGTCTACGGCCTCCTGCCATTAGTACTCAGCTTCATTATCTCTCTCCCTATCTTCACGTCTAATTATCTAAAATGCTCTGCCCAGTTATGATTTCCGAAAAAAAACTTCCCGAAATTACCCAACAAGGTGGACAGCACAAAGGAACGCACCGGCAAGTCCGCCTACGATGCGGTAGCAAGACCGCAATTTAAGTGTCTTTCCGTACATCGGTGGGCCAAAATTCTCTTCGTGACACCATCTCCGCGAGTGGCTGCCCCTCCATCACGACCTCATTACGAGGTATTATCTCTCATCAGGTGTCATTAGAGTCATGCTGACGACTTGCGGCTCCCGGCCACAACGTAATTGACATGTCAGCGAACTTAAGACCGCCGGAACTCACTGATCACAGCTGCGTCGGATTCCCGTCACACTCCAATATCTTCAGCTCGGTCCCTTTCTATTTCGCGATGCATATCCGACACTGTCCGCCCTCACATCGTGCGGACGCGGATTCGGCGTGCTGCATGATTGATTTCCATTTTCTCTCTTTCGTATCGGTTGTCAATGCGGATAGAAGTCACTGACGGATATCTCTGCGCGAACGTTGATCTTAACGCCAATGTTCGATAGAACGGATACCGTGGCCGAGTATCGAGTTGCGGCCTACAGGTTTTCCACATTGCGAGAGCACTTATCTGCGAGCAGATAAACGGAGATCGTGCAGCCGCAGTTGATTGCGAACTTTTTTTTCCCCTGTAGAATCTAACGCATCCGCTGTTCTTCTGCAGATGTGACGTTGTCATTCGTGTACGAGTGTGGTGAGGTGTGGCATGAACGGAGAAGCGGATTAATTATCGCTCGACTGTCGGAGGTGTTTGATATTTGATTCGTTAACAAAGTTGACGTCACTGTGTGTGACACAAGAACTGCATTCCACTTTGAACCGGAAGCACGAGATGCGTACACCAGACCGCGACGAAGATAGATTGAGGCTTAATAAGCTGATAAGTATCTTGGGAAATATCTGGAGCAGTGTCAGGTACAAAGCAGGAAGAGCTTGGACTGGGAAAAGAATCTCGCATCTGATGTCCTTTGATGGAGACGGAGGTCTTGACAGGTACATGGAGTTGATCAATCAATTGCGGGAACATGATGGAATCTTTTAAACAGATCAAGACTTCATTGGAGCTACTGAAGGAAAAGGAACAATTATTGATACGAGATCTGTAAATATCTCCTTAACATTCTTCATTTTTTGCCTTTATACAACCCACCACAGGATTTTATTTTTTAATGCCTTGTGGACACAGATGTTGATTATCGCATCAAGCTGGCAACAAATTAAACGTCATGGCACACTGAATTGTCTGCATTTCCACTTGGAACTTTAATCATTACAAAAGAACATATTCTCATAAAGAGAATGCAATTTTTCGTTTTTATGACCGGAATAGAAAACCGTCATACCTAACAACAGCGGAAGCAAATATTTGTCTTTTTCGTTAATTGCGATGAAAACAAAACACTTTTAGCTCAGAGAAGCTGTGTAAACACTGTTATCCGACAAGAAATTCCAGCTTATTTCAGTCTCCATTTTGGTATAATTTTTAAAAGTTTATGATTGCAATATATCATATTGCACAATCGAAACTGAACTTGGTTTATCTTTGTTAATACTTGCAGTTTGTATAAATCTTGCACAAATCTCCATCTTGTTTGTGTGGACAAAGATTTGATGAAAGATGACTGAATTCCAGAGTATGCGCAAGAGGCGCAGTCAACTATTTGAACAATCCCTGCTTTACGAATGTTGTCTCTCCCTACTAAAGAAGTGGAATGAGACAAAATACCAAACACCAAAAATAATTGAAAAGTCCTAAAGCTTATCAGTTTCAATCAGCCGGTAATGTTTACCTGACATTCAACTGTCAAAGCTTAATAAAAGGTTTATTGACCCATCATGTACTGTTTAACGCTTGCCAAACTTGCGAACAATAATTGAACACTCTGGCTGTCGAGAAAAGTTTTATAACTAAAATCATACATGAGTCGAGTTCCTGCTACTTGTTTATATATTTCCGGTTTGGTTTGCTTTCGCAGCGTCAGATAACCAACATTAATTGAAATATGATTCCTAGTAGACGTAGTTCCTCCTAGCCTAAGGTGCATGCTACAATCTATTGTTTTTTCAATAGAAACAGGAATAATAGGATTTTGGCTTCCAAAATGTAAACCAAATGAATAAAACTCATTTCAAGTGAATAATTTTAGGCTCTCAAGATGTTAAGAATTGAATTGAAAATGAACCTACTACCTTCATAGATTGTCCAATCTACTACATTGCATGAATTATTCGCAATCGAGTCTCGAAATCATCAGTCATCTCTTTTCACACCACAAACCACTCCATATTTTGTATGTTTTGTTTCTTTCACACCCAACTGCCGATCCCATTTTCGGTTTGACTGTCATCTGAATTTGACATACGTTCGTTAGCCAAGTGAAAAATTTATTTTCACAAAGGGAGTTGATATCTCGGTTGCGGGAGCAATCATAACAAATTAAAATTCGTTTCCAGTTTAAAATAAAACATAAGGTAAGCATAAAAGTTAATTCACATTTCCTATAAAAAAAATACACCTTCAACTACGGCAATTGGAAATGGGTGCAGTATTTGTGTTTCATTAGTGATTCATGTTTTTATATTTTGTGCAATGAAATCGTGTATTTAGCAGCCCTCAAATGTAAGTAGTAATTTATTTTTAACTGAACTCTTGGAAATCATAATGAAAACCACATTAAATTGAAGAATTTAGTTGCGAAACCAACATCTGTTGATTGCGGTCAATTGAATGCACTGACGCAAGATTTTCGCCTTTTATGGACTTAAGATTCAATCTACATCTAGATGTTCATCCCTATATGGTTATTTTGCAACCAGCAACCACAAAAAAAAAGTAAAACGAAAAAACAAATCACGACTCATTGCACTTTGGCGATAAACGGGACGCACACAAAAATGTTTTGTCTCTGACTCATCACTGTCGTCTCTTGGAGGTTCCACAGAAATTCCACGAAATAAACCAAATCATAAATGATTTTTTACAAGATGTTGGTCGTATATTTTCAAGATAAGTTTTTGGGTGTGCTTGTGGTGAATATTTTCTGTGTGACAAAGGTTCCTTGACGTCTTGAGAAGGTATTTACTTTCGCAATCCAATCGTGAGTGTAAGCGTTTTTGTTATTGTATTATCTTTGTCTTCGCGCAGTGTGAGCTGACTATCAACAGTTTTCACCTCGGGCACAGGGAAATGAGTCACATGCGGGTGACTGTCAACAAGGAACGCAAAGAGAATTGTTGAACTGATTTCAATTTAAAACACAATGGACATGTCTATAATTAGCAATTTAATGAAGGCAGGAGTTTAAACTGTTTTCAATTACTTTCTGTCTCAAGTCGATGACACCCGACATTTAACTTTTCGATATTTATCTTTGGGTGATTTGAGTTGGTTCACTTTCTCCGAAACATATCTGCGTTTGATGAAGAAATTTGCATTTTGCTTATTCCCATGTGTTTCAGTGCTTAGGTTGCAAACGTCAGCGTTAAGATTACGGGGGACTTCGGTACTGACTAAAGTTGTGATAACTCATTTTTCGGTCACTGACCCTTTATTACCTTAATTTTGAGTTTATTTATAGATTGATGTTCATGGAGAATATACGCTTCTGTGTGGCATTAAAAATATATCCATGTATCTTAAGATATGCATTTGTACCAAAATTTACCTTGAAATAGAGTATGAGTTTGAACACAGATTGAGAGCAGAAAGGCATTGCCCTCAACTCAAAAGAAAAACCTTCAGAACAAAAGTGAATGTCACAACTTCATGACTATTTATTTATGTATTTTGCTTAAATGTGCATGTTTCCATAAAGCAAACAAGGTCGAGAGAAGCTACTTCTTCGTTGGAGGTTGAAAAAAACACTACACTGAAATGCTGAAACTCCAAAATTGGTCCATTGTACGAAGCGAAACTTTTCTACCTAGCTTTGGCACACACTTCTACTGCCTTACCGGTTACAATGACATCTTCATGGAAATGTTGTTTGCAAACGGGTATGATTAAATTCTGGCTGTCTTGTTAAACAAATCAAGCTTTTTTTTATTTCTTTCAATCCCACAGCAGATATGCGTAGCCATTCTAACATTTAAGAATATATATTTTCCACGCAGCCTGCAAACAGCTCGTATGGAACAAACGACGAATATGGTGATTTAGACGATTTCATCTGTCCTGAAATATCTAAAGTCACTTGTTGTTTTTGGCTTAGGGTTGCTTAATGGAATCTCACCTTAGATATTGTTTGTATGAACATCCCTAACTGACAGCAAAAGTTATAAAAATTCCTATCATTTCCATTTTCAACCGACTTGACCCTGCAACTTAATTTAACACTAGATCTTGTCTTCAGAGGCTGCCGTGACATAGTGGGTAGAGTGCGACGCTCACACGGCGAAGATCCAGGTTAGATACCTCCAAGTTTTTACGACACCACCTCTTTCAAGCTGCTGACAACACTCAAAGAGTAATAACTGTCTAAGAAAGAGATTCTAAAAATTCTCCCTCCCTTCTACTCGTGAACAACAGTAGCGTGCACAACACGAGTAGTTGATGAGCAAGCTAGGCCTTGGTCCCCCTCTGGACTGTTGCGCCATCCAAAGATGATGATGATGATGTTGATGATGTTGTCTTTAGTTAGGCTTGTACTTTTCCATTTTGTGTATTTTATTTAAAGCTGCGTCATCGACTCTGTTCATAGCAATTTACAAGCGTTGAATAAAATGTTCTTAACAAATCGAACGAATTTGCAGAAATGTTAAGGAGGATTATCTTTCTACTCCGCCTACGCCTTAGCAGCATTGCTATAGCTATGGTACTGTTCATATTTTTCGTTGTCCTACGTCCAATGAAGTTGCCTCTGCCAGCATCGATAATGTTTCAAAGGCTTTTTCCCAAACTAATGTTAATCTTGAAATCCGTTTATTTTGACTTCAATCTCACCAAACTGAACATAATCAAATAAAGTTATAAAATAGCACTTTACAGGCCTCCTTGACTTTTGATGCAGATCTCTTGGAATTCTATAATGTTTCAGACTTTTATCATTAGTCCCATTTGAATGAGTCGACAAAACCATTTTCTCAATGTTTTTTTCATTTGACGACGCCGTATTTAAGTCCTCATTTGTACCATTCACGAGTGTAGTCAATAATGCCGAACAACTATTTGCTTTCAAGGCGGTGACAAGGTACAAACAAGCACGAAAAGAACACACGGTCCTTAGCAAAAAGGCTCCAAGTTAAGAATGAGAAAAAAAACCTCTATTGGAACTAAAGAATAAAAATATATATAGAATTCTCCTCAAAAATGTTCAAAATGTTGTAAACATCAAAAGCAGACCCAGACGATTTTATATTCTGCATAGACTCCTCTGCGATATATAATCGGAAAGAGCATACGAAGAAACACTGACTGAAATGTAATAAAGAATTTCCCAGTGAGAAGTATGAATCAACAGAACAAAAAACCAAATAATAAAAGCTAATGCACTACAGACAACTTCGAGGTAAATATATACAACAGGCATTTGAGCATAGTATTCAACTTCAAACGGTTTAGGACACTTATCCACAAAAATCTTCTTCTTCAAAGGCAATTGAATGATTTACAGAACCTGCGAAAAGTGAAAAAAAATTCTTACGCCAACGGGTTATTCTTTTGCAGATAACGATGAGGTTTCCCAAATGCCGTACATATATGGTCAATTCAGTTATACGGAGCTTATTAATTGAATGGTGAGACAGTCCACAGGGGGGCTAGGGCCTAGCTTGCTCATCAACTACTCGTGTTGTGCGTCCTATTGTTCCCTCACGAGTTGAAGGGACCTACAGTCTTTCTTCCGGCTTCGACCGGTGAAGTTTGAGAAGCTCCAAAGAGGTGGAGTTCCAAATAGGTGATGCCGTGAAAAATTCGAGGTGTCCAGCCGGGGATTGAACCCGGACCTTCGGCGTCTGAGTGTCGCACTCTACCCACTACGCCATGGCGGCCACTATACGAAACTTAAATAGATAGATATATAGACAATTTTATTTCGCTGAAATTAACATATTACAATATAGTATCACGCATTTTACAGAGATTTGATATATTATATCTTTCTTCTGAAACATTTACAAATTACCGGTCGGTGATCGGAACTCAGTTCAATACAAAACTTAGGCAATAGAAAAAACGAACATTTTCCAATCCAGGTTTGAATGAATACCATGAAGCTGAGTAGTAAAAGAAACGAAACAAAAATATTTAAGTCACTTACTCAGAAACAACAGTACCAACTCGCATATATCAGTGTGCAAGGCAGTATATTAGACGCGGAGACTGGACCCTGCCAAAGGCCAACAGGCAAAGCAAACTTGGGAAATCTGGCTTAAACTAAATCCACCATCAGATCTATTATGATAAATATAACTACTCCCAAACATGGGTTCTTTAATTAGACTCAAGGTTCTCATTAATCTTATGCCATATCCGTAAAAATGATTTTCTTTTAAACTTTGGCGCATGACACTCTCATACAAGTCATCTCTTTCGTACAATCTGACGACCGCGGTCGAAACCATTTAATAATAACAAACTCGTTTTAAAAATTATTTCATTTTTTTTTTCTAAAAATTTGTTAGTTTCTCAAAACTAAAATCAAAAACAATTTGTTTCAGATGCCAGTACATAAGCATTATGTGCTTAGCGTGTCAGTTTGTCAAGATAAGTAATGCCCATGAATGATGTCATTGTCACCCGCTGTCGTTCGTACCCCTACAAATTAATATTCGCAATGAAAAATTGATCGAGTAATTCATACAAAGAGTATTCTGAATAAATGTCATCTGTATTCAGTGCAAATTCTTTTTCATTATAGGGAAGTATATTTGGCATATCTTAAGCTCGAGATGAATATTGATTTGACATCATGGAAATCTGTTAAGTTGTGCATGATTAAAGGTTTCATCCAACAATTTCCTAAGCTAAAAATGATTTTCTTTATTTCAGTACTTTCACGTTCACTACTTGTTCTATCGTCATAGTGCTTTTCAAAGTTACGCTTTGATCGCGAAAACTTGAGTTTTGCATCAATATTCAATCTTGGCGAATTATGCGCTTTCGAATTTCAGCAGCGCATTGAGCTCAGTCGGCTTCCCTATTTTTCTTCCTTGTACAAAACAGAATGCCTTTCATATTAATAAAAATAATTGGGTCACGTGACAGTTTACAAGGGGACCAGGGCCTAGCTGGTGTAGTGTTTTCAAAAAGAGCAAATAAATCGTGTTGCTTACTCTGCATCTATAAACCAACTGTCCTAGGTATATTTCAAAAACTTAACTCGTATAACATAAATGGTATAACGATAAATGACAAAGATAAATGCTGCCAAATTGTTTAGACATTACAGCTGTTACATTACATTTACATTACAGCATTACAGCTGTGATTTGCGCGCTATTGGTCTCCCACGAGTTGAAGGGACCTACAGTTTTTTACCGTCCTCGAAGGGCAAAGTTGAAAAAGCTTTTCTTAGACCTTTGTTACTCTTTGAGCGTTGTCAGCAGCTCGAAAGAATTGGTACCCTGAAAAATGCGAGGTGTTCTGTGTTCGAACCTGGGCCTACGGCGTGTGAGCGTCGCACTCTACTCACTGCTCCACGACGGCCACAACGTGTCATATTTTTATAATTTATTATGAGACGATAGGAAATTGCTTTGTCGAGGTTCTGTTCAGCATTCATTGCCGTACACCTGCCTGTTGCTGCCGATCAAGAGCAAGAGATTATCTTCAGCATGGTGTTCGTCTTTCTCAATAAGAGTTCTAAATCAATTATTGAGGCGACCGAATATTTCTACGATTGTCTGTCTTTTGTCAGCTGTTTCGCTTTCCACGAAACGTGTAAATTTTGTAGTTGGACAAAATCTTAGAATCATATGGTAAGCTAGAATCATGCAAGCTCTTTAAGTCAATCAGCAGGGTACATACAGATTAATTAATTTATTTAAAACACCACAACCAATTATGATGACCACATCTTTGGACGCTACTCGCTTGAAATCAAATTAATTGATTTGATTACTTGGCTCCAAAAAATGTATGTTATTCACATGAGCAAAAAAACTGCTTTTTAAATGTGTCTGAATCTGAAGTTTCACGTTCTCGCCGAGGGAAAGTCTGACCTCGAATTTATTAACCAATCACGACTCAAATGCCCAAAGCCAGTCTGCTAATATGCGACACAGAATCCAAAGAAATTAATATGCTTTTTCCGGAAAAGTCAATCAATAGTCTGAAGGTTATGCTGTACAGGGTAATCGATATTAAGCATGTACCCACCCCCTCCTAGTTCTCTCCCCATCAAAATCAAATGACCATTCATTGTTATTTTTAGAGCTCACCAACAAATCCTTCTTTCTTTTTAGCCATAATGTCTTCCCGTAAAACTGCCGGCCGTCGTGCTACCACCAAGAAACGCGCACAACGTGCCACCTCGAATGTGTTTGCCATGTTCGATCAGGCACAAATTGCCGAATTCAAAGAAGCCTTCAACATGATCGATCAGAATCGCGATGGATTTGTTGAGAAAGAAGATCTGCACGACATGCTTGCGTCGTTGGGCAAGAATCCCACAGACGAATATCTAGAGGCAATGATGAACGAAGCTCCGGGACCAATCAACTTCACAATGTTCCTGACATTGTTCGGTGAACGCTTGCAGGGAACCGACCCCGAAGATGTAATCAAGAACGCATTCGGTTGCTTCGACGAAGAGAACAACGGTGTGCTGCCAGAAGATCGACTTCGGGAGCTTCTCACCACCATGGGTGATAGATTCACAGATGAAGACGTTCGTTAGCTGCAATCACAATCAACCCACAATCACTTATCGTTTGTTTATATTTCAGGTTGATGAAATGTACAGGGAAGCACCAATCAAGAACGGTCTCTTCGACTACATCGAATTCACAAGAATCTTAAAGCACGGCGCCAAAGACAAGGATGAGCAATAAACGCAAATCCTCTCCGCCGAACCCAGTTTGCTTTTAGCCAGCTGCCTCTTGCTGTTGTTGGACGAATATTGGTTATAAACAAATCCATTTTATTTACTTAATTTCAAAATCTGTTATTTATGTATAAATACATGATTCACTTCTCTTTTATTTGTAACTACCCGAAAACGATGAGTATTCGCACGTAAAGTTGATGCAATGGGAAACAGATATCACATAGGCGTTGCTCGGTGCCAGGGGTGTGTGCATGGAGCGATGACCGTTAAGATTAACACGTACTTTCTTAAGTATTATTGTATGCGGATTGTATTGGTCCCCTTAAACAACTAACCTTTATTTATGTCCTTATGTTTTGTCAAATATTTCCATTTTTACAAGAAATAAATTTCATATTATATACCTTTTATACGAATTGAGAACGAACGTCTTTAAGTGTTGTACTTTGACGAAGCAAGTTGATATTAAAATTGTATTGAGTCGTGTATTGTAACTGTTCCCGTGGAACTCACAAATAGAGTCCAGCCCAATCCAGACGTATTAAAATTGCCTAAGGTTGTAAACTATCATAAACATTCATTCCGGCTAGAAATTTCCTTTGCACACAGTCGCTAGGTTGAAGGACACTCACTTGTAAATGACAGTTCAATTGACTGTCACATGCCCTTTTCCATAGCTTTCGGGCCAAGTTTATGATAATGTCCGATGCATAGAATTCATTATAATTGACCTTTCTCATATTTTTTTCACAAGTTATAAATAAAATGTAACATTTTATGCTTTTTACCCATCCAATAATTTTTAGAATCGTAAACCTGACGAAAACTGATACGCGTATGTTACCAAGAACGCATTTTTTGTGTGTGGAATTGTTATATAATTTGCCCAACGCCAATCTGCAATAATTCTCTTGTGTGAACCTCTATAATGAGATGTACATATGTAGTCAAATCAAGGTAATTAACCTAGAGTTGTGAGTCGAATAAAAGTTCACCCGCTGTAGAATTTATTCCTTGAACACGATGCATTCTTGAACATTTTTTAGGATTCTGATAAACAGAAAATTATTATTGACTCTCGCTATCATTTTTACTCTACGGTTACCACAATCATACGGTGCTGTGCATTATACTTAAAACAAAAGATCTTTAAATCGCATAAAAAGTGTCAAACATTAAACTTCTGTGAACATATTTCTATGCTTTATTTATAACAACAAACGGTATGAAAAAAATATACATTATTCACTCAAACAAAAAGTAAATGAAAAACTTTAAATCAGAAGTTGATTGCTGTGCCCTGAACTTTGAATGGATGTTTTAAAATTGTCTTATGTTTATGGAAGAAATTGTTTGTATTTTATTTTATACGACTTACTTTTTTTTTATAACAGTTGCACATTATATCATTGCACAGAAGCAATGAGGTTACGAATAACATTTTTTGGTATATCATATCACTGCCTTTGAATTTTACGTCCGATTCTTATATTTACTGCGTCCTACAAGTTCTCAATTGAATAACCGAAATACATATCTTTCTCCGAATGCCACTTTGTGGGAAAGTTCAAAGTCCACGCAAGTGGCATTTCCCAATCCGCTTAAGGAAGCACGGTGTTGCTTAGAATGACAATGTAGCCTTATGAATTGGTTCAGTTCCTTGGCCTGAGGAGCACCTCCAGACCACAACAAATCCACCTCCGTGTTTAACTGTTCCTCTCGTATACTTTGCATCTAGTCGTTCACTTTTTGGCGTGCAGATCCATGCATATTAAATTTTAATTCCTTCGAAAAATAAGTATTTTCCATTCCTGCAAATTTCAATTGTGATGAGTTCGTGTGAATTTCAAACGAACTCTAATTCTTTTTTTTTTTAAATAAATGGCTTTTCAGGATTTTGAAACGACGCAACCCGGCCTGGGGTGTGTGTCGTCTAATTGAAGATGAGTCAATGGGTAGTTTGGCTTCTTTAGAAGATGCTGTTGGTGGTTTTTGGAAGAAAGTAATATTTTGTACGAAGGTTGCCTTGTATATATCGGGATTGGACAACTCTATTGTTGTAATTTAGCAACTGCTAGCTCTATCGTAAAGTTTGATAGTTTTGAGGTTATGCGTAATCAGAACGTTTTGACATACGAGCGCTATTTGTGTTGTTTACAGTAACTTGATTCATCTCGCCTAAAAAAAATGGAATTAAGTCGTGAAAATTTTTGTGCGATTATTTTTTACAAACTTTCGACTTTCGGATTAACTCAAAAACAGCACATCGAAGAACTTAATTCAATTAATTTTGGCGATGAAGCTTCATCAAAGACCAGTGTTATTGATGGTATCGTGAATTCAACCGAAGTCGTAGTTCACTCCAAGACGAATTTCGTGAAGGTCGTCCAAAATCAGTTGTTGTTCCGGAAACCATTGGTGCTGTGCGCCAACTGATATTGCAAGATCGTCATGTGAGATTGAGACAACCTCAGGCATTAGTGGGACCAGCATACATTCAATATTGCATCAACATTTGATCGTCGAAAAAATTTGTTCGCGTTGGATCCCACACAATTTTTCAATCGCTAAGCAAAAGACTCGTGTCGATTGGTCGACAGAAATGCTCCAAAAATACGATCGCGGTGCTTCGAAACACGTCTGTGACATCGTGACAGGTGATGAATCGTGGATTTACGCGTGTGAGCCCAAAATATATATAAGTGTGTTTTTAATTGAGCCAAATCCAACAAAAGTTGCTTGCACACGAAGCACTTTCAAGGAAATGGTCGCCTGTTTTTCCCGAAAAACTTAACATGTCGTAACCGTACCACTAGAACAACGCAGAACAGACAATTCTGAGTGGTACACAACCATTTGTTTGCAAGTTATCTTCCAAGAAATTAGGAAAAGCAACCGCCGAAGACGGATGACTCTTCACCACGACTATGCGAGCTCTCACTCATCGGCTCAAACAACTGCATTTTTGAGCACTCCACACATCGATTTGATGAGTCATCCTCCGTATAGTCCTGACTTGGAACCGAATGACTTCTTTTCATTCCCGTATGTAAGAAATTAAATGAGAGGTCAACGTTTTTCGAAACCTTAAGAAACGGTTTATGCGTTCAGAATGCATGTTGTACCTCAATCAAAGTGGCAAAAGTGCTTCAACAATTGGTTCAAACGCAGGCAAGAGTATATTGATCTTAATGGGGAATATTTTAAAAAACAATAAAGCTTTTGTTTTTGTGCTTTAATCCCGAAATATAAAAAGCAACCCTGTCATGTCGTGGTCGTCCTTCTTATGAAGAGACTCAAACTTTCCAAATTTAATTACCCAACAGATGTATGTGTTGCATATTTGATTGAAATCAGTTAAAATTTTTAATTCTCTTTCTGGTGAATAGGAGTACTTGTTTGAAGACGCTGAATTGCAAACGATATTGGATGGAGATGACATTTTGAGTCAAAAGCAAATGGCAGCAATGTTAAGTGTTGCACAACAAACAGTTTCTGACCGTTTAAAAGCTATGGGAAAGATCCAAAAGTGTGGAAAATGGGTGCCACATGAGTTGAATGAAAGACAGATGGAAAACCGAAAAAACACTTGTGAAATTTTGCTTCAAAGACAAAAGAGAAAATCGGTTTTGCATCGGATTGTTACTGGCGATGAAAAATAGATTTATTTTAAGAATTCTAAACGGAAAAAATTATGGGTTAATCTGGGACAACCATCAATGCTGTGTGTTTGATGAGACCAGAAAGGTGTGCTGTACCACGAGCTCCTAAAACCTGGTGAAACCGTTAATACTGACAACAAATGATCAATTTGAACCATACATTGATCGACAAACGACCAGAATGGACCAGAAGACACGGCAAGGTAATTTTGCTCCATGACAGTGCACCTGCACACAAAGTAATACAATCAAAATACTTGACTGGGAGTATTATTATTATTATTCACCAGACTTGGCTCTTTCCGACTTCCATTTGTTTTCATCGATGGGACACGCATTGGCTGAGCAGCACTTTGATTCCTACGAGGTGGTCGATATTGGGTGTCTGATTGGTTTGCTTTAAAAGACGAACAATTTTATTGTCGTGGTATACACAAATTGCCAGAAAGGTGTTCAAAATGCGTAGAAAACAATGGCCAATACTTTGAATAAAATGTTTTTACATTCCTATTAATAATAAGTGTTTTACTTTCACAAAAAAAAAAAAAATACAAACATACCGGTGGTAGATGTAGGTGGGTAGGTTTCCTTTTTTGTACAGTAAAGTCGACACACATAAAGTCTAGAGATATTGAAACAATTTCGTTTTAATAATAAATTTTTCGCACAGTACTAAAAGTTGATAAGTATCGTTTAAACGGAATACATCAACAAGTAAAGTAGTAATCATTAGATTCGATGTGGAGTAACAGCTTCCACACTACTTAGCAATAATTGCTATAAGGTTTAATAGAAAAATATGAAAGAAATATATAATCTATATGTTAAACCATATTCTTGGCGTTTTGTTAGATAAAAGTTAAATGCACAAGTTAAAACGAAATAGAGAGAAAAAAAGGCTAGCAGTGCACTTTTTATTATAAATGGAACGATGGGGGTAAGCTCTGGTTCACTCAAAAAATTTGATCTTTCGGTTCTCCTTCAATCTACGTTCACACTTGCAGCGTTATTTAAGGCATCAATATTTTTCCAATAATGATCTCCTTAAGGAACAATGATATTTCTTAAAGGAACACATTAATAGTAATAATTGTTGGCGCGACATTCCATAGGGAGACCAGGGCATAGCTTGCTCATCAACTGCTTGTGTTGTGCGCGCTACTCTCCTCTCACGAGTAGAAAGGAAATACAGTTTATTGCCGACTCCGAACGGCGAAGTTTGAGAAGCTTTCTTAGACAGTTATTACTCTTTGAATCAGCAGCTCGAAGGAGGTGGGGCCGTGAAAAATTCGAGGTGCTCAGCCGGGAATCGAACCTAGACCCTTCGGCGTGTGAGCTTCGCACTCTATCCACTACCCCCCAGCGGGCACAAAAGGAACACATTAATCTGACCTTATATACACAGGTAGCAAGACACAGTGATATTCAGAGGAACTGCGAAGTCAATGTATTGTCAGATGGGGCTTTAAATCACTGGTCTTGCCCAAGAATGACATGCCCTCCATACAGTGAGAGAATCGGTCTTACAACCAAGGTTATTTGGAAATATGTTAATCCTTAACCGCTCTATTCCTTGTCAGGTCAAAAGAAATGTGTTCACAGACCGTAGTTGATATCAAGTAATTGGACCATTGGAACACATTTCTCAAGACTCGGTCTCCAGCACAATACCTGCAGAACCGAGGTGGAGGATTTTATACCTCATCGCCTCTGCGACTATCAATCTCCGCTGCAATTTTCCCTGACTCACAAATCAACCATCTTCCGCTGCTCAACTGCTAGCTGGCAACATACATATGTACCCAAATCACACAAATATTAATTTTTTCTAATTTCTGTTTTTTTTGGGCTATATGGGTAATAGAGGAATAGAGCCGTCTATCGAAGGATTAAGCTTGACTTATATAACAGCTTGATCGTCCCAGTCCTGCTTTACACAGCGGAAACATGAAAGTTACTAAAAGCGGATGAGGAAACCCTTCGGCTTTTCGATAGATATTGGGTTCCGTTTGCGCTGATGACATTAAGAGGAGAAAATTTTACGACGACCGCGGTATGCGCCCCGTCAAGCGTCTTCAGATATAAAGCTTTAGATGCCTACGCCATTTAGAGTGCATGGACACCACTGCTCCGGTCCGAAAGTCTTCGATTTCGAGCCACTGGGGCAGCGCAACATAGCGCGTCCTAGGCTAAAAGAATGATCTTAATTTACAAAACTTGGATTTCGCAATTGGAGGCAGCAGGCGAGAGATCGTAATGACTAGAGAGGCATGCTGATTGAAACATAGATTCGCCTCGGACTGTAGCACCACACGAAGAAGAAGAAGCAGAACAAATATTTCAACAAATCCTAATAGCCACAAATATTTCAACTATTAAACAATTTAAATTCTGCTACTGTGCTCTGGTTAATTTTTTTTTAGTCCTGCCTACAATGTATGAATTCATCTATACTTTTTTTAATTACTCTAAAACCTTTTAACAAAGTCGCGAAAGATGAGTGGGATTTAAAAAGCACCGACAAGTATGTGCTTATAAAGATACCATTAAAACGAGTAATTGAAGTGAACAAAACGAGGTCAAGGTTTAAAAGCAAAAATGAGAATTCGTTTCTGCTATAGATTACACAATGGCTTGTACATACAATCGTAGCTACAGATAACGCGTGTGCACAAATCATCGGACCAAAATTTCTTCTTGAAACACTTTCTAACTGATGAAACGTCATCAGTTAAAGTGTGTTATCTCCATCCGTTCAATTGAACGCTTTCAGTGAGATTTGCCGACATTGACCCACATGTGAGTGTTGACCATCCACTGACCAGATGGTCCACCCAAAATGTTAAAAACACATGACAAATGACGTATTCATTTATAAATGGAAGTGACGAAGTTCTTCTGTTGCTACCTTGATAGTTCTGGGGAAGCAGCTAAGAAAACATTTTTTTTAATTATTGTAGAAGATTTAATTGTTCTTTCCTTTTGTTTTACGTGTCGATAAAGTTCGATTTGGACATAAATCTGAAGGGAGAGACATTTGTTTTGAGAGAAAATGGCGTCACCAAATCAAATAGCGCTCGGAGATACTTCTACTCAATAGCGATCGCCGACAATTTCATTGTTATTTTGACGTCGGTTTTAGGAGCCGTACGTCTGCCATAGAAGATCAAACAGTTTTAAGCCTTCCTTGAAGACACATGGGCAGTTCGCACGAATAAAATAGTTTGAAGGCTGAATTAAGGTCGAATTAGATAGAGCTTAAAGAACGCTGTGTTTAGAAATGTATCGCCACTTTCCCAATATCTAGTGGCCACCGTGGCGTAATGGGTAAAGTACGACACTCACACGCCGAAGATCCAGATTCAATTCCAGGCTGAACACCTCGAATTTTTCACGGCTCTTTCGAGCTACTGACAACACTCAAGGATTAATAACTGCCTAAGAAAGCTCCTCAAATTTCTCCGTTTGGAGTCGGCAAAAAACTGTAGGTCCCTTTTACTCGTGAGAGAACAGTGGCGCGCACAACTTGATGAGCAAGCTAGGGCCTGGCCCATGTGGGCTGTCGCATCGTTCAATTTTCAATTTCCAAAAATCTTAGCTTTTTATTTGTAAGCTGTCATTGTATTTTTGATTTTACAATAGTTTCCCTCGGCTGTTCCTCAATTCCTGCGAAAGTTCCCAGCATGGTCTCTATGTCAACGACACACATAACACCCAAAAGGCAGTTACTTTGATTAATAAGAACGTACTTAATGTGTTAATACCTGCCTCCCAACTCTGCAGAATTGTATTGGAAAAGTTTACTAACAGACCATAAACGTGGCATAGGTTTGAAATAAGTCTAAAGTGCTTTTACCAGACTGCCAGACACAGACTTAAACTTACGTAAGAAGTTAGGGAAACCGGATTGTCAAATGAAAGATCATTGGTATAAATGATGTCATGTGGCTCTTAAACTATACACCAAAGATTTGCTTTGTGCTTTAAAGATAACACGTCGACTCCTATTTTTTGGAAAATATTGCAAATTCCAAAGGAAATAATTGAAAAATGCGGTCTATGGTGAATTTGGGCTATGGCCGAAGTTGAAATACAATGTATGCGAAAACAAACAGCAGCATTGCATTCCAACATATCGCTAGATAAAGCACTCCTCAGGTGCGTTCCTGTACTCGAACAAACAACACACAATAATACAAAACAACAAAAACCAACAAAACTTCGGGAACGGAATATACCGAAAAATGGATTTTACATCAAATAGGCCCTTTTTCGAGGGAGTAACAATAAAAGGTCCCTTCCAATTGCTCTGAATTGCTACGAATGTCTACGAATTTACCCGAAAAACTACGAAATATCCTTCCATTATCTAATTTTTTCCTAGAAGAGAGAGCTCACGGGAGAGCAAAATATTTCCTCTCCCTACGAATTTCTGCCGAAGAAAAAACTGTGGGCGGCAGCTCGGCAGCATATCAAATCGAAAATAAAAAAAACCTCTGACATTTTATATGTCTAATAGCTGTTGACGAATTTCTACGAAAAGTCGTTTTCGTTACTCTCTGCAATAGAGATTTTTACCCAAACTACTCAATTACGAATTTCTGTACACAAATCAATTGGAACAGACCTACAATTTTTTTAGTTTTCTGTTAAATTAATTGGTGCCCGCACGCGTAAGTGAGCATATACCCATTTTTTTTATGTCTCAAATTTCGTTGTTGTTTTTATTTTGTGTGGTGAAAAAGTAAATTTGACATTTCTTAATGACATACTTTACACATTTGGTTAAGATGCGTTCCCGTACTTTGCCTCTTTCTGAGAATGATTTGACCCCACTCCTTAACGAATGACAGACTTCAGAATTTGGTACAGAAAGTACTGGTACACACCTATTATCTGCTCCAACCAATTTGCATCAAATTAAGTTCTGCAACTGGATATAGACTAATGCTATAGTTCAACAATTATCATTAAACAAGATCATTAAATCTAGATCTTAGACTTCGTCATCGACAATAGTACAAAGATCTTAGATAATCTATACTGTCGGAGGTAAAGGTGGGTGCGGTGGCGGTGTAATAACCCAAGTGATGAGTGTTCGTGAAGCTGCTGATTAACTGTTTGATTGATTGATGAGTACAATCAAGGTCGAGGGGGTGTACACTAATCAGCAAAAATATCAATTTTTAGTATAGGCCTTAACGTAGCTCTTAATGAGATTTAAAACCTGGTTTGCTGGTATTCTCGACTCAGAAAATAAACACAAGAGCAAAGACGAATTCATAATGCAACATAGACAGCACATTAATCAGAGGAGCTTTTAAAAAATGAAAAAAATTATGAAAACGATCATACCCAAGTTAAGATTGAATTTCAGCAGCCTCCACCATTCCTCCTCTTCAAGAATTAACCTTAAAAACATGTCTTGTTCGGAGTGCTCATCAGTTTAAAGTTGAGCGGTTGAAAGATTATAGCCTATAAATATGTTTTCGCGCAGCTGGCAGGCAATATTTTCGCACACGAAATTGTTTGAGTCACCACCCCACTAGCTTTCTGCCACAATGGGGCAGTGATGTCGTACAAGTCCAGCTTTGTTTTTCAAAAGAAATTCAAATTACACAATCTACAGCAGATTGCATAAGTGTAATGAAACAAGAAAATTCCACAAACTGAAACAAAATGTAAAACACAACAAAACCGAAAAATATCTGCAGTTAGGAACCACATCTACTAATCTCCGATAACAAAAAACTGCTCACAAAACGAGCTTCTACATATCTACTCTTGCAAATAAGGAGTAACGACTGCTGCCCAAGCCCAAGCGTACAGCAAAATTTTCTACAAAAACACACTCCCATAAGGATTCATAAACGTGCACAGATCTACACATAAATGAGCGTAACAAGGTTCCGGGTAAATATGTAGTATTTACTTATTCTTTGGCAGCGACACCTGCTTCTACCCCAAAATGGCCTGATTCACCACCCCAAAGTTGAATGCCAATAAACTTGACAAAGTTGGCATTCTCGGGTATGTGCTTCGTGCAAAGTGTGTACATATTTACATTGTTATTGACCATGAAACGAGTATATGAGAGAAATGAAGACTTGGCAAAATGTAGTAACATAGTGCTTAGGATAAGTTCAGGGGTTGACTGACGGTTAAGTGGCTTCGTTTGAAATGGGTCGAAATTTATTGAATAAAGAAGATGGTCTGTTTGATGTTTATCCGTTTGGAAATCAGGAAATGTTGAAAATGTTGAACGAACCGGAATGATCCATGCCTGGAAAAGATTTATAATTTGAAATTTATTAAGATATCAAAAAAGTCTACTTCCTTTACCTTCAATTCCACAATGAATGTTTCTCGTCATCCAAGCTTTCTAAACCCTCTCTTAAACTTCTGTACAACTCTAAAAGACTAATCCTCGCCATCTTCTTCAACACCAACTTTTGGTATTTTACATTTTTCAATAGCTTCAGTCATTATAATTATAAAGAAAAAATCACTTTTATCTAGGTGCCAAAATGGCGAATGGGGTAGATGCTAAATTAAATTTAGATTATGGTTATTTCCTACAAATAATAGATGTCATTACGCGACGCGTTACATTGTGCAGGAATGAAAAAAATTAAAAAAAAAACAGTTTTCAGATCGAAAACAGAGCTATTTGTTTTATTTAAGAGAAAATGAAAAAAAAATTGCCTGTCCCACAATGGTACGGAGAGGAGGTGCGGATCTCCTCGCCTACCTTCTTAAGAGCGGCCTATTGAACGTAGGCAATATAGAACCTGGAGTTGAGGTGACGACGTATGGTTTAGCCTTGTTAATGATGCTTCAGTCGAATGTTTTCTTTCATCTGGTGTACTTAGTCTATGTACAGCTTTTTGTCATACAAAAGTTTCCCAGTTTTTCCATACACTGAATATAGTCTTCCTTGGAAGATTTTTTAGTTGTGCATTTTGAAACATTCACTCCTTTCGAAAAGAATTTGTTCAACATCCTAAATATTTCACTTTTCACGATCTTAAAAAATAATTAATAGACTACCCGTGTGCATGAGTTCTTCAAGCACGTAAAGGGTGATTTTGTTAAAGCTATAGGAAAGTTTTTCAAAAAAAAAAAAAAAAAAACACATAATTCAGAAAAAAGCATGAAATCTTTATTTAAATCGATAGTATAATCTCATGTTTGTAGATTATTTCACGCAAATGTTGACCTTGACTGCGTCTTAAATGGTCCATCTGCATAGTCCAATTTCAGCATACCAACGTTTCGGCCGGTATCTCACGAATAAATGCTACAATGTTGTCTTCCAATGCGTCAATTCAAACGGGATTGTCTGTATAGCCTTAACATAGCCCCACAAAAAATAGTCTAAAGGCGTTAAATCGCACGATCTAGGCGGCCAATTGGCCGATCCCGAACGTGAAATAAAATTTTCACCGAACTCGCCTCTCAATAAGTCCATTGATGCGCGTGCTGTGTGGCATGTGGCAGTTTCTTGTTGAAAACACATATCATACAAGTCAAGCTCTTGCATTTTGGGCAAAAAAAAGTTGGATATCACCTCACGGTAGCGCTCACCATTCACAGTAACGTTACGATTCGCATCATCTTTGAGTACGGTCCAATGATGCCACCAGCCCATAAACCGCACCAATGATGCCACCAGCCCATAAACCGCACCAATGATGCCACCAGCCCATAAACCACACGAAACTGTGACTTTTTCTGGGTGCATTGGTAGCTCTTGCAATGTGTCTGGCTGATATTCACTCCAAAATCGACAATTCTGCTATTTACGTACCCATTGAGCCAAAAATGTGCTTCGTCCATTTCTGACCATAAAATGGAAGAAGCGCACGATGAACTTTCTTAACAGAGCACACATTTTGATAATAAAATTCAATAATTTGCAAGCGTTGTTCGTTTGTAAGACGATTCATGATTAAATTATGGACCAAAATGAAGATGTTTGACAGTGAAACAAAACACGAAACGTGCGTCAGCTGCACGGTGCAGATATGAAGGTAATATCTTGCGCATGTGTCATCAAAAGTAAACAAAATCAAAATCCAAGATGGCTGATCAGAGTGACATCGATGTTTGTTTTTATATGATTTTGCATTCTAATTCAGATTAGTTTGATTTCTTTACGGAAGTTTTTCTTTGTTTATAGTTGCAAATATTAATAAAGTGAGATTGTGGAAGAATAATCAATTGTGAATATGTGCCAAGTGTCTCAAAATGTATTTGCTATGCGAACAAAGTAACATGCAACAATATTGGATGAACGCGTATTGCAAAGGTGTTTATTCGGCATTGATTCAAAAAGATACTGTGTATTAACATAAGTTTTCAATAAAGTTTAAGTTGACGAAGTCTATTTGTAAATCTATGAAATTGTTTTTTTAATTTTCCTCTTTTTTTCATTTAGGTGTTTAATTCTAAAATACATTCTGAATCTGAAAAAAAATTTCCTTATATTTCCTATCGGTCGGTATGTCTATGGATAAATTTTTTAAGTGCTTTAAGTAATTGCGGCAGTACACTATGTTCTTTTTGTTAAAATTTCCAAAAAATGCCTCCAACCTCTCCATGTGTGTCATCATTTCGTTCGTAGGTTCTGAAGTTTGATTTTTGTACACCCCTTCTTCAAAGTGATTACTGCTGGAAGAGGATACTGTTTCCCTAGCAACAGTCGATATGCTCGAGGACCAGCTGCATGTATGGCTATAGCGTTGGCAATATCTTGGGATGATCATTTCACTCGCTTGTGGGGGCATTCCAATTTTTTCATCTGGCCCTTCGCAAAAATATGGCTAACAGAGTCAATTACCTGTTGTTGTTTCCAGTTCTTAGTCTTCAACTCTGCTATTTGTTTTAGTAATCTGCTAAATGAAAGCATATTAGCTCAAATTCTATTTAAGTACCATGCGTTTAAACTTATTCTGATCTTCTTACTCGGAATATGTCGGCCTGGTTTCTTCAGTTTGAGTACTTCCATCTACCATTACTGGCTTGGCTTGTACTCCGCAGTCTTTTTTCAAGATATTTACATCTTACACTTGGGGTCGTTGGATTCGTATAAATCCTCCGTTTGTATTTCAACCTCAACATTCTCCTTATCAATCAATCCATCATCCATATGTAAATCGATGGATGTGCTCACATTATGTGGACAACAAGTATTTTACAATGAATTATCGGCACTTGCCTGGATACCAAAATTCAATTTTGAGCTCGTAAGTCTCGTACAGTCGTTTCGCTATTATCCTCTGTGGTAATAAGATTGAAGGCACAGCATCATCCTTCAGTCGTCTAGTTTTTATCGATATTCCATACTGCACATAAAATTATTCAATGGCACAAAATTACTTTCCTTTAAATGTTCTGAGAAAATTCTTGCTGTTTTAACGTTGAACATATCACTCCGACCACACAAAAGTACCCATTGTTTACATATTTTGTTTTGGAAATAAATGATATTGTACATTTTCTTTTTCGCTTGTATTTGTATTCTTATTATTGCTTTGAGAACACCCGTACACTGCATAGCGCATTTTAGAAACTTAGAAGTTGTTTACTTTCATCAAAACACAATATTACCGATGTAAACAAACTCTACGATGTCACCGACAGCCGCCATATTGCGAGAATTTGACAGATGTGCAGAACGAAACCAAAATATCTGCCCGGAGTATATTATCTTCTGTACATGTACCTTGCGTCAGCTGTTTAAGCCATTGATACCAAAAATATAACAGCTAGAAAATCACCCTTTACATACATACGTATAGTGTTCCATTCTATATTGAAATAACCTATATCTTAACCTCGGCGTATCGTAATAAACAGAGTCTGTCAACTAAATGCGCAACATTTGAACAGAAGACTCAAGTTCAATTCATTTACTGAACACCTCGTATATCTTCACAGCGCCACCTTTTTCGAGTTGCTGGGAACACTTCTGACTCCATGAAAGAGGTGAAAGAGCTTCTGAAGCTGTACGACCCTTGTTCTTGTGACATTATGTCTGTTCCAATTGCTCTGAATTGCTGCAAATGCTTACGAAATTCGCCGAAAATCTGTCAAAAGGAGTTTCAATTGGTGATTTTTTTTGTACAGGAGAGAGCTCATGAGAGAGTAATATAATTCCCCTCCTTGCGAACTTCTGACGAAGAAAATTCTTTTGGCACCAGATGACTGTCAAAGCGAAAATAAAAAGAACCTTTGACATTTTTTAGGTATATGAAATGCTGTTAACATTCAATTCTGCGAATATCACAAGTTTCGGCAGAGTTACTCTCTCCAAGAGAGATTTTCACGGAATCTATTCAATTACGAATTTCTTTGCACAAATGAACTGGAACATACCTTTAATAGCACGACCGAGTGGTTGCTGATAAGGCGAACCCCTGGTTATCGGACGAAAGCCGATGAATTCGGCAAGACACGAGTATTTTCATTTAAAACTCAAACTGAAGGCTAGGCCTTAATCCTCCAGTGGATGTTACTGCATGGTCTTAGAGAAAGCAATCAAATCAGATGGGATTTAAGGATCTAACCAAATTGAAATATTGAAGTATAAGCCCCACACAGGAGCACCTATGTTTCCAGCTTACATTTACACGCAGTGTGTTAGGCTTAGAAATACATACATACATTAAGATCAAATACAGGTTAATTTTGCAGAAGTAAACTTTTCTGTGATAGCGTCTTCCATAAACAGCGTTCTTCTTGTGGCGATACAATCCAGGTTTGACTTGGGCCACAACCAGCATGTCTCTCTAGCCAGCACGATCTCTCGCCAACTGCCTCCAGTTGCGAACTCCAGCTGTGTGTGCCAGATAAGCCTAGGCCACCCTCTGTTTAGCTGTCCTAGTGGCTTGGATTTAAAGACTTTTCGGAGAGGAGCTGTGGTGTCCATACGCTCTACATGGCCTATCCATTTTAAGTATTGTATCCGAAGACGCTGTGGGAGGCGTATGTTGCTTTACTGGCCATACTATAGAGTTCGTCATTATATCTCCTCCTCCGGATGCAATCAACCTAAACATGACTGAAAATCACACGCAAAACTTTTCTCTCAATAAGACTAAGGGCTTCCTCATCCGCTTTTAGTTGGGTCCAGGTTTGCGCCATAAGGAACGACTGGGAGGATCAAGCTGTTTTATAAAGCGAACTTAGTCATTGGAGAGAGGGCTTTGTTATCCAATTGCCTCTTGAGCTGAAAGAAACAGCGATTCTTCTTCTTCTTGTGGCGCTACAGTCCGGGGTGAACCTGGGCCTAAAGAAAAGAAAAGAAACAGTGATTACCAAGAGTGATTTTACGTTTGATTTTGGTACTGATGTTGTTGTCCCTGTTTACCACGGAGCCGAGATAGACGAAATACTTGACTACCTTGAAGTTTCTGCTGTCTAGTGAGACGCTCTTTCCGAGACGTCGATGTTGTGTGTCCTTCCTTGATGACAGCATGCACTTAGTTTTGCCTTCATTAATATATACTTTACGGATTCCACTTCAATCTCAGAAAATGTCTCATTCAGAGTCCGCTGTGTTCGTCCAATCCGGTCATAGTCGTCCGCGTAAAACGGACAATTAAACGGACTTTTGGAAGATCGTGTCTCTGGTGTTGTCTTGTGAGCTACGCACGATCTCCTCAAAAATGATTTAAAAGAATCCAAGTGACAGTGCATCGCATACAAGATCCTCTCTGCCGTATTGTGTGAGCGTCTGAAACCATCTGTCCATGACTTGATAGGTCCCTATCAGTGTGGTTTCAGGCCAGGGAAGTCCACAATAGACCAGATCTTCACATTACGGCAGATCCTGGAAAAGACCCAAGAAATGCAAATTGACACTCACCACCTATTCGTCGATTTCAAGGCTGCGTATGACAGTGTGCATAGAGACGAGCTATACAGTGCCATGTCTAGTTTTGGCATTCCTACCAAACTCGTCAGATTGTGTAGGATGACGATGGAGAACTCTCGCTGCTCCGTCAAGGTCGGTACCGAACCCACCGAGACCTTCAATGTCAAAAAAGGTTTTAGACAAGGCGACGCACTGTCATGTGACTTCTTTAACATCATCCTCGAGAAGATCGTGCGTAACTCACAAGTCAACACCAGAGGCACGATCTTCCAGAAGTCAGTTCAACTGTTAGCTTACGCTGATGACATTGACGTGATTGGACGAACACAGCGAGCCGTCAATGAGGCGTTTGCTGGCATTGAAGCGGAAGCGGCTAAAATGGGTCTTGCGGTAAATGAGGGCAAAACGAAGTACATGCTGTCATCAAGGAAGGACACACAACATCGACGTCTCGGACGGAGCGTCACACTAGGCAGCAGAAACTTCGAGGTAGTTAAGGACTTCGTCTACCTCAGCTCCGCGGTAAACAGGGACAACAACATCAGTACCGAAATCAAACGCAGAATCACTCTTGCCAACCGCTGTTTCTTTGGGCTCAATAGGCAATTAAGTAATAAAGCCCTCTCTCGAAGGACTAAACTAGCTTTATATAACAGCTTGATCATCCCCGTCCTACTATATGGCGTAGAATCTTGGACGTTAGCAAAGGCAGATGAGGAAGCCCTTAGTCTTTTCGAGAGAAAAGTTCTGCGTGCGATTTTTGGTCATGTTTGCGTTGATGGCATCTGGAGGAGAAGATTTAATGACGAACTCTATAGGCTCTACAGCGACATGCGCCTGGTTAAGCGTCTATGGATACAACCCTTAAGATGGCTAGGCCATGTAGAGCGTATGGACACCACTGCTCCGGCCCGAAAAGTCTTTGAATCCGAGCCATTGGGACAACGCAACAGAGGACGACCTAGACTGAAGTGGCACACACAAGTGGAGAAGGACCTCAACCAACTTGGAGTGCGCAACTGGAGACAGCTGGCGAAAGATCGTGCTGGCTGGAGAAGCATGTTGGTTGAGGCCCAGGTCCACCCCGGATTGTAGCGCCACAAGAAGAAGAAGAAGAAGTGACAGTGCGTCGTCTTATCTAAGCTGGCCGATGGAACCTCCATTTTATTTTAATTTAAACTGAGAAAGGTAAAGTTGGCACTTGGGATTGTAGATAATTGGCATTACCGCCGATTTCGCATTACTGACTGAGGGAATTTTCCGAACATATTCAGTTGTTGAAGGTCGTGCTTCAAAGACAGATAGACAGAGACTGTCAATGAAAGTGTCAGAACTTAGATTTAAAATTGAAAACTTTATTTCCTAAGCGCTGATTATTCCTTGAGAATCTTGTATCATCCCGTAAAAAAAGTTTTTATCCTAGCAAGTAATTGAGGAATAAAATTATGTCAATCGCAGCGGCAGATATTTTAGCATTGGTGTCTGCTAAGAACACACAAACAAGCGATAACTGTTAACCAAGATTGCATACCAATAAGACAACACGAACATTCTGGACAAATCTGAACTCAAGTGGATCCTTGAACTTTAAATGAAGACAACTGAGGTGGATAAAATGAGTTTTGTGTAACTTAGTGCCATAAGCTAGAAGGCCGGTGTTAGAAGCCCAAGTAACGCGTCAGTTCCATTTCTATGAAGCAGCTTCAGAATCAGATAAGCCTTACATTTTCCATATATCAAAAATATAAATGATAGAGTGAACTTAGGTTGTTTTGAACATATTGGGTAACCTGTTTACAATTAAAGTGTTTCCCTATTAAAGTTTTCTGATGAAGGAATGCAGCACGAAGTGGCCGCCTGGGCGTAGTGGGCAGAGTTCGATGCTCACGCGCAGCAGATCTAGTTTCAATTCCCAGCTCAACACAAGCTTTTCGAATTTTTCACGGCACCATCTCTTTCGAGCTGCTGCCAACACTCAAAGAGTAATAATTGTCTAAGAAAGCCACCGTTCGGAGACGGCAAAATCCTGTAGGTCCCTTCTACTCGTGAGAGAACAGTAGCGCGCACAACATGAGCAATTGATGAGCAAGCTATTCCCTGGTCCCCCCTGTGGACTGTCACGTCAACAAATATTATTAGTGCAGCACGAATAACGAACGAAAAATATGTCTCTTCATGGTTTTCGTTCAACGACAGTCACCATGCCATTGTCTTTATTTTCGTCAATTCCCTGTATTGGAGGGATGGAGTTCAGTGTTTTTTTTTTGTTTTCGGTATGGTATTTCGTCATTGTTTGTTTGTTTCAGTTTATTCTATAGGAACCTTTAAATTGTGTTGCTAAGAAAGATAGGCCCTGATGTCCTTGTGAACTGTCTGTGTCTACCATACTGTATGACTGTCATTAAGGTCTTGCGATGTCGAATGCTTAGTAATAATAATAACAATTGGGTGGCGCGATATTCCACAGGGGGGCCAGGGTCTAGCTCGCTCATCAATTACTCGTGTTGTGCGCGCTACTGTTCTCTCACGAGTAGAAGGGACATATAACTTTGAGTGTTGTCAGCAACTCGAAAGAGGTAGTGCCTTGAGAAACTCGAGGTGTTCCTGGACCTTCAGCCTGTGAGTGTCGCATTCTATCCACTACACCGCGGCAAAGCATTGTTTCTTTAGTTTTTATTCAGGCGTCCTCTGTTGTGCTATTTTAATAGTTTGGGTAGCCTTCCCCTTCTTATTTACATTAAAAAAACGAATTGTTCATAACGGTTAGGTCAAAGTTGCATTAGATTCCTTTCGCCTGAATTAAAGCGTGACCAGTATTTTAAAGCCATTTCATAAATCAGTGAGGCCAACAAAATATTGATCTTTTCGTATTTCTTACATTTAATTAATTAATGAAGTAATTTTTCGATCAAATTTGACAACGCAAATGATCAGCTTGCTTGCTTAACCCTAAGCCCTTACTTAATTTAATTTTCATTCAAAGTTGTTGTTGTGCCGTAGTTGATTGGTGCGGCTATTCAAACGCTTAAGGTCTCTGGTTTGATTTCGAGGCACCATGAATTGCTTTATTTCGCCATTTGGAGTCCGTGATAAACTGTAGGTCCTCTCCACTCCAAAACACGAGCAGTTGTTGGAGAATCTAGGCTTCACGCAGTGTGGAGAGTAGAGCCACTCAATTTATTTATTTGTTTAATTCATCTTGTTCTACATATAAGTTCATTAGTCGCGATGCACTCAAGTTTCTTTTAATTACTTCTGATCCCTCTAAAAGTGACTTTCTGTAGTCTTGAGCAAATTATGCCTACGTCAGTACTAAAATGTAAAAATCGCGTGCTCTGTATCCTCTTTCAAAAGCCACGCCCAATCTCAACTCGTCAAGTTTATGCTGCTTTAATATTTAATCAATACTTAGTACAAGCAATTCAAGCAGTCTCCCCCGAGGCACATTTCATATTCCCATTAACGTCTCTAGACGCACGCACAACCGAACACACATCTCACACATCAATCTTAAAGAAGATTCCAAGAGCACAACAGGATGAAGGAGGGGAAAGCATAAAAACCATCTGAGCCAAAGTTGATAGATTCAATCTCAAATTACGGAACGAAAACTTACCCTCCGGCCACGACCGGACGTTCACTCCCATAGCAGCGACAGCCAGCATCTTCCGTGACTTTGTACGAAGTTGGTATATAGATGTTCGTTGGTGTTAAAATAGAGCACACTTGAGCTATTGCCTGTGTGTGCGTACATCCTAGATACTCGTGCAGCAACCTCAAAAGATAAAACTTTCCATTCCACTCCACTCCACCATGTTTCGTTCGCTTTTGTCGAAATGCGGGGTTGGAATTATAAGGGTAGCGGCAACATAATCCCTTGAGCCCAAGCTGAATTACATCACAAAAAGAAAACAAGGGATAACGAAGGTACAAGGTAGGTATAATGGCTCATTCTGCTCGGTCCTAACAACCCTCTTTGCAACAATGACGATGACATCTTGTCGAGATCAGGCCGTATGATGGCTGTCCAAAAGCGGGGCAAGCTGTTTTAAAGTTGCAGCTGAAATCCGAATTCGGTAGGTGCCTGCCTGAAAAGTTTATAAATTCATTGCACACAAAACTTTTTGCCGGTTACTCTTTTGGTGGACGGTTGTTGGTCGGTACACTTGAGCAACCCAGAATGTAGCAGCTGCCAGGCCAAAATTGACGCTCCCAACTCCAGAAATGGTGGACATGAGTAGTGCCTTCCATTCCTGTATCTACACTCTGTCTATTTATGTGGTGCATGTATAAAGCGAACTCGTAGCAGCAGCAGCCAGCCAGCTCTCCGTAACGAGGAAGGAAAATACCAAATATCGATCCAGTGCTAGAGAGGCTGGTTTTGTGATTCCGATGTTGGTTGGTGTCGTTTCTGCTCGCTTTTCACATCTTTTTTGTTCGTTCTTTTTTTCCTCTGCTCACTCCATCTCCCCGTCTGCTGTGCTGCTCTGCCGCTCGATTGTGGTGCTCGGTTTGGGTGAAGAATGACTGCCATTGTGTGCACATTGTTCGTGTCTGTGTCTTCTATCTATCTGCTGCCAAACCTTCATGGCTACATAAAAAATTATGCGAGTTCCGACGAGCCATCATCATCATCATCAACCGCAATGGCTTGGCATAGCGGTGCTAGAGCCGGTGGTTTGGCTGCTTTTGTCAGTGTTTCGCTGTTTCATCCCTCGAAACGATTGAGATTTGTGGCGACAGCACCAGTGCACCAATTCCGTCCCCAACAAATGGGGGAGTGAACGAATTAAAGTCCAACTTGGTCAGAACGTACGATCTGTTATCGCAAAACAAAACACACTTATCTGCGGGTCTGCTGACTAATTTGACTGACAAGCTAAATCGGCGCGGAATTAGGCAATCAGTAGCCACTCGAAAACTCTACACACGCTGTAGGTGTACATAGCAGACAATTAGAGGACTTATTGTGGGCGAAATGCGCGTGACTGAATTCGTTCTTCGTTCGGTGTCGTCACAACGTATTCAGCTATTGAGTCTGACTACCGGCCTGCCCCGCTCTGCTCCGTGTCGTTCAAAACAGTTTTCGCCTTGAAGCTGTTGCTGTGCTGTGTGCCAGCGCGCCAGAGTGCCAGCAGCGCCAGTGCCGGTGCCAGGAAATCACCATCCGCACACATACGCTGAATACACCAAAACCGAACGAACGAACGAACGAGGAGGGTTTTTTGTCGTTTGGAGAGTTTTGCTGCGGCAGTTGTGGCAGTGGCAGATGTAGTAGACACATTCGCCGCCTTTCGCCTCATTCTGAACCTCGCTCGTTTCGAACATTGCTGGTGCGCATATTTTTGTTCAGATGGTGATTAGTGCAGGAAGCGTTTGGGTTACACTCTCGCTCTTGTGGTGCTCTCAACTTAAGGGTTGTTTCTTTATTATTTCGCGCATTAATTCTGCCGGCAGTATAGATACTGATTGAAACTGAAAGGGATAGTTATATTGCAGAGACTATAAACAGCAGTGGCGGCAGCAGAGCAACCACCGACAACAGCGGCAGCACAGACTCATCAACAGTTACAGCGGCAGTGGTGCACATTTAAATGAGTTTTATTCGTAATGGGATTTTGTATTGTCCGCGGGTGTAAATCGCGATCAGATAGCAATAACCGTGGGAGGAAATTTCACGTTGTGCCCAGAGATAATGAAATGAGAGAGAAGTGGATTGTGGCAATCGGGAGAACGAATTTGCCGAAAAGTGGAAGTGTGTGTAGCCGACATTTCTTGCCAGAGGATTATCAGTTGTCACGTTCAGGTAAATAAATAAATGTGTATTGCTTTTATTTGGATTCGTGTTGTTGTTATTTGTAGTTTCGGTTGTGTGTTGTACCTGTTCTTAGGTGCGTTTTTGCTTGTGTGCGTTGTGATAATGAACGATTATTAGTGTTGTATAGGAGGGAAGGATGATTTGTGTTTGTTTTGTTGTGTTGAATGGTTTTGATGGGGCTATGCTCTCTAGATTGGCGTGCGTAATCAAACTGTTGCTTGAAAGCATTTAAATTTAACTTCGTTGAATACAAAGAAGTTTCTAAATATGTTTCGACCTTTTTGAATATATTTTTTTGGTGTCCCATTGGTTCTTAATGTAATAGGATTTGGCTCCGAAAAAAGGCTCTATTAATGATTCACTCCGGGGTGCCTTCTATAAGCCTTATTGGGTTTAAGTACAATAAACAAAAACTTTGTTTTAATTTTAAATCTGTCAGGATGTCAGTGACATCTTTGAACTTTGTGGAAGGTTTTGAAATCTGACGATCTTCATCTAAAGTATGACGTAGCGGTTAATTTGTTAAACTAGAATTAAATTCGTAAATATGTACAGGTGGGATAAGTTTCAGAAGAGAAGCTGGCCTCATCGAGCTCATATTTTTTGCAATGGTACTCACTTTCGCTAGAAGTATAGATAATCTGCGACATTTCCTTGCCTTAAAGGTGGATACACAATTGAGCTTATTGTGAAGATTAATTGAATATATATGTTTGTCAATACTTTTATAAATTCTTTATACTTTGTATATTTGTAAGTTATAATATAAAATGTTTTCCGAAACAAAAAAAAAAGAAATTCTAACGAATATGGTCACCATACCTGAACACTGTTCAAGTTTTCTTAGCTTTTAGTTTTCTTCCTTTTTTTAATTAATAATAATAATAATTGTATGACGCGACAGTCCACAGGGCACCAGGGCCTAGCTTGCTCATCAACTACTCGTGTTGTGAGAGCTTCTGTTCCCTTACGAGTTGAAGGGACCTATCGTTTTTTGCCGACCCCGAACGGTGAAGTTTTAAATTATTTTCAGTTATGACAGTTATTACTCTTTGAGTGTTGTCAGCAGCTCGAAAGAGGTGATGCCGTGCAAATATCGGGGGGTGATCAGCCGGGAATCGAACCTAGACCTTCTGCGTGTAAGTGTCTCCCCCTACCCACTACGCCACTATGACCAAATATTGCATTCAAGCACTTTCACTATTTTGAACATATGCATATTTAGAAAATGATTTGAATTCAAAACTGTTCCAACAATCGCAAATTTAAAACGCTTAAATAAACAATTTCTCAGATTTCGTTAGTACAATTTTTTTATGTTATTATATACTGTGAGCGTCAAAAGTGAGTAAACAAATATCTGATTACTGTGTAAAGATGAAAATTGGGTCAAAACAGCAACAAAACTCAAATTCCATTGATACACAAAAACAGCTTTATTTAATGTGATCATTTATTCAAAAAATAAAGTATGGTAAAAACAAAAACAAATACATTTTTTTAATGAAAATTATAACTACTTCAAATATTACGAGCCAAAAGTGAGTAAACAGTATACATTTCTATCAACGAATGTACTTATTTATTGCTTAGAAAATTAAATTTAGTACTTTGTTGGTCCTCCTTTAGACTTTATTACTTCCTTGAGTCTACGTGGCATAGACATTACCAGTTTATTTTTAATGCTATGCGTGCCTTGGGACAAAAAAATGAAACGCTTGTTATGTAGTGAAAGAAGTGGACAACTTTATTTCATTACGGTCAGAACGCGACTCTCTTGATTGTTGATCGTCATTCATGAAGTGAGTTGTTATGGACTCATGGCGTGGGAGGTCGAGATATGAATATCATCGAT
This sequence comes from Eristalinus aeneus, assembly GCA_955652365.1. Taxonomy (NCBI): domain Eukaryota; kingdom Metazoa; phylum Arthropoda; class Insecta; order Diptera; family Syrphidae; genus Eristalinus; species Eristalinus aeneus. The sequence goes on from OY019132.1 coordinate 79,943,061, forward strand.
GCTCCACTTTCGCTGTTTGTTTATGAAATATGATCCGGAAGGGACCACCGAGAGAATGGATAAACATTTTTCTCTAAACTTCAGTGGAAGCGACCACCGAACGAGTATATGCCACGTAGGCAAATCATTCTATTCAATACGCCATGTATATGCATAACAGTAACACCGGGGGAAATTTTTACCATTCTTCTGTTATACCTTTTTTCAGGTCTTCCTTGTTGTTAATAGTACTCTGTCGAATTCTCCTATCCAAATGCTCCCATAAATGTTCTATTGGTTTAAGGTCCGGTGATTGCGGGGGATGATCAAGCTGTTTTGGAGTCCTAGAAAGCAACCATTCCTTAACAAGACGTGATGTATGCTTAGGATCATTGTCTTGCTGAAATATCCAATTCCTAGCTAAACCTAATTTGTCTACGCTCGGTTGCAAGTTGCTCATGAAAATATTTAGATAATCTTCCTTCCTCATTGTACTATCAATGAAGACAAGATTACCGACCCCAGATGCTGCTACACACCCCCACACCATCACTGAACCTGCCCCATGTTTCACGACCGGCCTAATATATTTTTCATGTTTTCTTCATTTTTTGGTCTCCAAATTTTTTTTATTCATATTGCTCTTAAAAATATCGAATTTGCTTTCATCACTAAATAAAATGTTTTGAATAATTGATCACATTGAATAAAGCTGTTTTTGTGTATCAATGGAATTTGAGTTTTGTTGTTGTTTTGACCTAATTGTCATCTTTATACAGTAATCAGATATTTGTTTACTCGCTTTTGACGCTCACAGTATATTGTTATGTTATATTTATATTATAATTTATTAACCCCTCAAAAGAATGTGGTTATGTACTATTTAGCAACAATTTGTAGAAATTTGCTTAGTTTAGCCCAGGCATTGAAAATCAAATTTGAAAATTTTCGTTACCTGCTTTAATGGTTAAACTCTGTTATGAAACACCACCACGCCATGCAACTTATTTTTTTATGTATCGTAGCCCTCTATTTAACCATATCAAGCCCTAGAGAAGAAATGTTTCTACATTCCTAAAGAAATATCCGGCAGACGACAAAATCTTAAATAATAAATAATATTTATAAAATTAATACAGTAGTGAGCAAAAAAATACAAACTGAATTGTATAATTTTGTCTTAATGAATAACTCTCCCTTTTGACATCGTAATATTTTGAAATTTGTACAAACTTTTAAAATTATTTGTGTCTTTTATATGTATTTGGTCGCCGTGGCGTAGTGGGTAGAGTGCAACGCTCACACGCCGAAGGGTCTAGGTTCGACTCCCAGTTCAACACCAATTTTTCTAATATTTCACGGCACCACCTCTTTCGAGCTGCTGACAACACTCAAAGAGTAATAACTGTCTAAGAAAGCTTCTCAAATTTCGCCCATCGGAGTCGGCAAAAAACTGTAGGTCCCTTCGACTTGTGAGAGAACAGTAGCGCGCACAACACGAGTAGTTGATGAGCAAGCTAGGCCCTGATCCCCCTTTGGACTGTAGCGCCAAAAATTATTATTATATTATTGGTTTCCCTAACAAAGTAAACCAAAGCTCTTTTTTGAACACCTTCTATACCTTGAGTTCAAAGCAGGTTTATGGGTCAGTTTTTTTTAGAAAAACATGCGCACAGGTTTGTCATCCCCGACATCGACTTTTTAGGATGAATTAAAACCATTTTTCGCCTTCTTTCCAACTGCCAATTCTTGCAAAAAGAAAAAAAGTGCTCCTTTGAAAATCTAGACGAATCAGGCGGTATAAATATAGGACATTTTAGCCTTTAAACTTGGCTAGGGATGTGGCCCAAAAGTTGTTAGTCAGAAACGTATCCAAATACTCCTGATGAAGTTACCAATGCAATGCCTGTATTTCATCAAAATTTTTGAAACGAGTGAAGTTTTTAAAAAAATCAAAATTTCTAAGATATTGCTTAATCTTAATAAATAATTATTTGGCTTTCTGTGACTTCATTTTAATATGTCGAGTGTAAAATCGGCTGCGTGAAACACGTTTTCGTAGCTGGAAGTCGATTTTCCGTTTATAATAGAAACCGTGACCTAGTGGGTAAAATGAACAGATTACACGAGTCGTCTCTAAAAACGTTACATTTACACACAACACAACCTCTTTCGCGTTGACCTCTCAAAAAGTATTATTTGTCAATGAAAAAGGTTGTCAAATTTCAGAGTTTGGCGTTGTCGAAAAAATTGTAGGCCTCTTCTACTCATGACAAAACAATAACAATTACAATACGAGTTGCTGATTTTGCTGACCCTCTTGTTAACTATAGCGACATCCAATATATTTCTGAATAGAGAAGACTCTGCTATACACCTTAAGTGTAGTTTTTTTTAAATCTAGGGACCTACAGTTGTTTACCGACTTTGAACTGCGAGGTTTGAAAACCTTTTTCCTACTCTTTTCAGGCACAAGTTCAACATACTTGAGAGAAAAAACATGATTGTTGTTTACGTTTCATATGAATAACATATACTGAAATGACGTACAATAACAATAGCTTACCAACGCATGTTTCAATGAAATAATACAAGTCACGCCATCTTTTAGCAAACCACACGAAATAAGTTACACACTTAATAAAATATAATGTTCTTACTGACCTAAAATATGCCAAATTACATAACCTTAAATCAATGCCGATACCTCTTATCCTGAAAACTAATCCGTTAACTATCTTCATTCGTTCTTAGAATTTTTTTTTTTCAAAAGTTTTTGGGGTCTTTGCGTTTGTCATCTGGAGAACAAAGTTTATATAAAGTCGTGGAAGTGTAGGCAGGATATTTTAAATTTCCAAACAAAACTTCATATGCTAAAAGGGATCCTGTGTAAATATTATGGAAAATGGAAGAATTTTATTCAAAGTATTGGTCATTGTTTTCTACACATTTTGACCACCTTTTTGGCAATTTGTGAATACCACGCCAATAAAATTGTTCGTCTTTTAAAGCAACCCAATCAGACATCCAATTTTCGACCTCATCGTAGGAATCAAAGGTCTGCTCAGCCAATGTGTGTCTCATCGATGAAAACAAATGGTAGTCGGAAGGAGCCAAGTTTGGTGAATACGGCGGGTGGGGTAGCTGCTCCCAGCCAAGTGTTTTGTTTGTCTACTGAACCGGTTGAGCTTTGTGTGCAGGTGCATTGTCATGGAGCGAAATTACCTTGTCGTGTCTTTTGGTCCATTCTGGTCGTTTCTCGATCAATGCATGATTCAAATTGATCATTTGTTGTCAATAGCGATTTCACCAGGTTTTAGGAGCTCGTGGTACAGCACTGGTCCCACCAAACACACAGCATTGTCTTCTTGCCGAATCGATCTGGTTTTGCAGTTGATGTTGATGGTTGTCCCAAATTAACCCATGATTCTTAAAATAAATCCATTTTTCATCGCCAGTAACAATCCGATGCAAAACCGATTTTCTTTCGTGTCTTTGAAGCAAAATTTCACAAGTGCCTTTCATTCAATTCATGTGGCACCCATTTTCCACACTATTCGATCTTTCCCATAGCTTTTAAACGGTCAGAAATTGTTTGTTGTTCAACACTTTACATTGCAACATTTACAGTTGCTTTTGACTCAAAGTGTCATCTCCATCCAATATCGTTTGCGATTCGGCGTCTTCAAACTTTTTTTGGTGGTCTTCCACGTTTTTCATTTCTCACATCAAAATCATTATTTCTGAACCGTTGAAACCATCTTTTGCATGTTGCTTCTATAGATAGAGCATGATCACCATATGCCTCGACAAGCATCCGACGCGACTCTGCAGCACTTTTCTTCAAATGAAAACAAAAAATTAATGCTTTCCCCAAATCATCACTTTCTGGTATAAAATTCGACATTTTTAACATGATGAAAAAATATGATGTTGTCTGTTCAATGACTTGATGTATGCTAAATATTTTTCACAGATGTCAAATAAACAAAAAAAAAAAAAAATAAGGGCTCGTTCACAACAAATGTTCCCTATTGAGACATTTTTATCTTGACGCTCACTTCATACGGGTATACCTGTTAAGCGGCAATATATTTTTGGTTAAAACAATCTTTTATACCAAAACATTCGTAAACAGAATATTCTGTATAGAAAGTTTTTTTGAAAGCAGACTACTTCCTATCTGCGTTGTTGGGAGTTGCGTTAGTTACAAATTGCACTGGGCTAGTAAAAGGAAAACGAAAAGGGTATGGTATCATCCCGGCATAGGAACAATGAAATAGACGACAAACTTGCCCAAGTTAGGGAACACAGGCCGAAAGGGCCTTAACCCAAATTACATTAGTTGACGAGAAGCTATGCTAGTTGGAGCTGTCTTGTTAACGATCTGGTCCATTACAGCTAATAGTCCTATCCGAAGAATTATGAGAGCTAATGAATTTAAGTAAGAGTTTGAATCTGTTTAAAAAAAAACTTGCGTGTCCACTGACTTCATTCAACGAACATTTTTTAATTATTTTTAGGCCCGTCGGAACCTTAAGTAAATAACATTGTATTTAAATTTATGTTCCATGCAATACGCACGTGTCTCTTGTGCTCCCTGAAGATGAAAAACATTCTTTCCGGAAAATTGTGATTGAAACGGACTAAGCTTGAGTCTTCATAAACACCTCTTTAAAACTTAAAAAAACAAATTCATTTTAAATCTATTCTACTCCCCAGAACAAGAAAAAGTAAATATTTGTTTTAGTGCTCGATAACGTATTTGAAATGCAAATTACTACTTTACTTAAATTTCCTTCTTTATTTCCAAGGTGCATTCCCTTATTTTCTTCGTTAATAAGCTTCTGAAGCTGGTGCCTACAAATTATTACCTGACTGTAATAATTTATGTCTTGTATACAAATTATTCTATCACAACTTAATCTATTGAATAGTGTGCGATAATAATGCATATTGAAATCTGTTAATTATCCAACGGAGGGATGTTGTGTTTATTTTACGAAAGTCTACTTCAATAGATGTTCTTTCGACGCTACACCTGATCAAATGGGACCATACAGCAATTTCATGAGAAGCAAACAGGCTATCAGCCGAATCGCAATAGCAATGATTGAGGCTTAGGGAAAGCAGTCAACCGACGATAATATCACGTTCACGTAGACCGATAATTCTACCTTTGCCGAGTATGTATAACATGCGCGTACATACACCTCGCCAAAAGAAAACTGGCAGTAATTGAATCGAGGAAGACCCACAAACTTACTCTTTTGTGTGGAACCATTATTCTGAGAAATGAAATGAAATTGTTGTTACGACGGCTGTTGGTGGGGATTCGTAAGAATGCTTGTGAGATGAGAACACGTTCTTTGCTGGAATGAATGATGATATTGATACAATTTTCCACTGATGGAATTTCGGATCTACAAAGAAGCAAATATATGATAATTTGTTTTTTTTAAGCAGCAGACATCCGCCCCAATGTAGGAAAGGACCTTATGTGTACATTCGTTCAGCCCTCGTCTCCGTTTCCCCCTATATTTAGAACTAATAAAACAGATTCACTCGGGTACTTAATCGAAGAAATGATCAATGTGGTCCGATCTTTCGGATCATTGACAAGTTTACAACGCAGGCACTCCAGTTGTGTATATGCACTTAATAAGTGAAGAAAAACGGCACGTGCTTCCCTCTAAAGATCGAGTCTTGAAATGAAGGCGGAACAGAAATAGATATCACGAACTTTAACATTTCAAGAGATTGGGTGGCCGCAGTTAATCTATTCTTGGATGCAATGTAGAGGACTGATACAAAAAAAACAAATAATGTGCTCCTATTGGGTCAAAAATTCGCTGAAGGATAAGCTGCTTGTATTGTTCGCTTTTTTCTAGTTTCTTTTTACGAAAGATGTCAAAGCTTCTCTGACGAGGGACAGCGGGTCCCTCAATGCTGAGAAAGTGTCGTTTACTTTTTTCACATTTCAACATTTTCTAAAGGATGTGAAATAACAGGTTCAGCTACATTCCATTGGTTTTGTTCCCACAAAACTGGTAGTGTTCATCTTTATTTTTGTCGCTCAATTCCTGGGGTCGCGGTGCTTGGTTTGAGCAACTTGGATGTGTGGCGATTGTGGACATAACATATATTCGGGCACCTTTCAATTCAACCTAGCTTTGTGTGAGTATACGATTACGGATATAAAGGTCGTCTCCGAATGTTCACGATTAAAGATGATTAATCACACTAACGAACGCAGGGGTACACAACAAAATGTAATAAAGTAGGTAAAAGTGCTTGAAACAAAAATTGTTTCATATTTGTACGTATTTACGGTATCATTTCATTAAAAACTTCTTTAATTCTGATGTCCAATGAAATTGAAAATACGATCCTAACGAAACCCCCACATCAAAACTAAGTTACGATCAATTGAGATTATCAAATTCTGGTAACAAAATCCCGTTATCTAATCGACCCTCAAAAGCATTAAAGTTTTAAGCAATTTCTTACAGTCGTGTGCAAATTAATTGGGAGAAACGAAATTTTCAATATATTTTACTTAATTTCCAATGAAAAATAGAAAAAACAACACCGGTCGATTTTAATACTTTATATGGATTCCTTTGAGTCTTATGAAAGCCTTGAATTTTTATTTGGCATTGATGAAACAAGTCGTTCGCAAATATTTCATGAAACCAAATATTAAAAATAGATCAGAAAATCAGCTTAGTTTGTGTAGTGCAGTCTCTCTTCATGAGCCCTTCTTTTGTAATTGCCCAATTCTCAATTAGATTGACATCAGGGGAGTTGTCAGGTCAATTCAGAATACAATTTTGTGGCTTGCGAAATCCTGTTTATTTTTCTTGTGTGACATGGAGCAAGATCCTGTTGGAAGATTGAATTTGCTACGGAACGTCTCCTTTGAATGGTTGGAAACAGCATTTGAGTTAAAACTTCTGCATATTTGGTGCTGTTCATTATACCTTCTATTGGCTAAAGACTTTCAGGGCCTTCAAATGTAAAACAGTCCCAAAGCATAACTTTGTTAGGATGTTTTGGCGCTTGAACGATATGGCCGGGTTGGAGTTTTTCTTTCGGATTTTTTCTCTCGACACTTACCCAGTGTCCTTGAACCTCAAAGTGACTCTCATCCAAAAAAACAACTTGTCCACTGTCCATTCCTTATGTTTCTTAGCCCAATTTATTCGCTTCTGCCTCATTTTTTCGGTCACCAGCTGTTTTTCAAAAGGCTTTGTTGCCTTTAGATCAACTTCCAGAAGATTACGAATTGCAGACGCATCTACGTGTACGCCAGCTGTCCACTCCTTTTGCAGGTCAAAATATGTCTTGCCAGGGTTGATTATAAAATTTCTTATCAAAACCTTGTCGCCATGTTTTGTTGTGTTGCGTTTCCGCCCGCAATGACCCTTCCGAGTGAATTCAATTGATCCAGCAACCTTGTGGTGAGCAATAATCCTTGAAACACTGGATTTTGAAACTCCAATGCTAGCTGAAATCTCTCGGATGGTTCTCCCAGCGTGTGCAGAGGTTTCTTTTGGAATATCCATGATGATGAAGTCTCAACAAATAATGTCTGAAATTGTTTGATTTATTTTTTTTCCTTAAAAAACAGCAACTTGCCTCTTAGAACAGCCAAATTAACTTAAATGACTAACGAAAGCAATCAAAATAAAGCATATTGTAACATGATCCCATTAACTATGTTGCGTCTGTAACATTTCCCCGTAAGATGACGTAATCGGTTAGACGTCATTTGACGTTTGATCAACGCAAACACCAAGTGTACGTATGAGACCTCTCCGCTCTCTCCTCTGCTAGGTGATACAGCGGAGAGATTTAGTTAATTTAACCTCTGGACGTGAACGGTCATGAAAGTATTTAGACGTGGTGTACCGGTATGAATTTTTTTTTTAAATAAAACACTAATTATTAAGTTATTAAGGGAAAGGGAAAACAGTTTACTCAAAGTATTGGCCATTGTTTTCTACACATTTTGACCACCTTTCTGGCAATTTGTGAATACCACGCCAATAAAATTGTTCGTCTTTTAAAGCAAACCAATCAGACACCCAATTTTCGACGTCCTCGTAGGAATCCAAGTGCTGCTCAGCCAATGCGTGTCCCATCGATGAAAACAAATGGTAGTCGGAAGGAGCCAAGTCTGGTGAATACGGCGGGTGGGGTAGCTGCTCCCAGCCAAGTGCTTTGATTGTCTACTGAACCGGTTTAGCTTTGTGTGCAGGTGCATTGTCATGGAGCAAAATTACCTTGTCGTGTCTTTTGGTCCATTCTGGTCGTTTCTCGATCAATGCATGATTCAAATTGATCACTTGTTGTCAATAGCGATTTCACCAGGTTTTAGGAGCTCGTGGTACAGCACTGGTCCCACCAAACACACAGCCGAATCGATCTGGTTTTGCAGTCGATGTTGATGGTTGCCCCAGATTAACCCATGTTTTTTTCCGTTTAGGATTCTTAAAATAAATCCATTTTTCATCGCCAGTAACAATCCGATGCAAAACCGATTTTCTTTCGTGTCTTTGAAGCAAAATTTCACAAGTGTTTTTTCGGTTTTCCATCTGTCTTTTATTCAATTCATGTGGCACCCATTTTCCACACTTTTGGATCTTTCCCATAGCTTTTAAACGGTCAGAAATTGTTTGTTGTGCAACACTTAACATTGCTGCCATTTGCTTTTGACTCAAAGTGGCATCTCCATCCAATATCGTTTGCAGTTCGGCGTCTTCAAAGGTTTTTGGTGGTCTTCCTCGTTCTTCATTTCTCACATCAAAATCATTATTTCTGAACCGTTGAAACCATCTCTTGCATATTGCTTCTGATAGAGCATGATCACCATATGCCTCGACAAGCATTCGATGCGACTCTGCAGCACTTTTTTTCAAATGAAAACTTATTTTTTAATGCTTTCCGCAAATCATCACTTTCTGGTACAAAATTCCACATTTTTAACAGGATGAAAAAATATGATGTTGTCTGTTCAATGACTTGATGTATACTAAACATTTTTTTACAGATGTAATAGCAAACAAACAAAAAAGGGCTCGTTCACAACAAATGTTCCCTATCGAGACATTTGTATCTTGACGCTCACTTCATACCGGTGTACCTGTATTTTAATTACTTTCTTTGCTTAAGATTTGCCTGCTTTCAATGAAAGCTATAAGTTTTTGTGAGTTGTTTTAGTATTTAAAGAACGCTCAATCAATATTCTTAACATGACTGACGAAATCCACCAAGTTTCTGTGTCCCTTGTACCAGAGATGCTGATTCCATTTCAGCTCCAAAAGATGAAAATGCTTTTCACCCGTTTCAAATTATCATATCGTGTTTTCCGTATTTTCTTTCTATCGATTTCTTCGCCCAAAAGTTTATCTATGTGTATACCAGTACACCGTCCCAGAAATTAACGATGTGTTCTCTTCTACTGCCCTGAATTTCTTTCCACTTTAAATAATCGTTTTATGATAACGTTTTCGGTAGATTTAAATAAAATTCTTTACAAAGCCTGACCTTGCCTTATTTCGATCGACATTTTTATTGTTTGAATTCATTATAAAAATAATTATTAATTGAAGTTTTTAAATGTAAATGGGGGAACCTTTGGAGAAGCCACTCATTCGTTCTGAATACATGAACTGGCACATTTCGTTAATTATTTCTGAATTGTCTCTTGAGCATACGCAATTACATTTTCTGTTTTATTTATTTCCAGGACTATCAGAGAGCCTACAAAAAACCGCAGTACCCTCACAGCACCTGATTCCCACAAAGGATAGCGAGGCCGACGATGACCCGAACAGCTACGCTGAAGATGCCGAAGATGATGAAGAGGATTTGAGCCAATACGTAAGTAAAATAAATTTCATCATATCCTTGGACTACAGTCGAAGCACTTGCACCGTGTGGAGATACTAGATATCGAACGGAGGGAAATCGATTTTTGCTGTGTGAGACAGCCCCCGCCCCGACTTAGGATATTCGGAAGAACCCTAGTGAAATATATCACCATCCATCATTTGCCAACTCTTGAGAGCCATTGCAATCGAAAAGTTTTTGCTCTCTCTCCTTTTACTTTGAAGGACCCTCCTTGTGCATTGGATTCCATATCGATTTTCAGCGTTCTTTCAAAACCTTCTTTTCTGGCATACCGGCGGAGAGCGGAAATCAACCTAATCAAGGATTCAAATTCTTCCACTTTGAATGATAGAAGTTGTCATCTTCAACTTCAACTTTTCTACAATAAACAAACTTTTGAAGTGTGATGGGTGACATCGTTGCCCATCCATCTTCCGTTTACCTCTTCCACGTAGAAACTCTACGGGTCTGTGCCAGAAGGACAAAATCGAATCGATACCTTCCTGTTCATTCTTTCGTCACATTGTGGCATCGAATCATTGTTGAACTGGGATAACTGCCATTCTGTACTGTGGTCTCAAACCATCCACTTCCCTTATGTACTGCACATGTGCTAGGTTTGACCATGTAATCCAAACCCTGTCATGTGAAAAGGTCTCCTTGGGCTATTTGTCCGAATATTCTGAACATCCGTTTGGCCATCGCCCCATCACTGGGTGTGACCAGTCGACCGAGTGGTTAGCCTTAAAGTGTTTCTTTCGTGACAGCTCGGTTTGCATGACAAGCTGTAGCCGGTTGTTTGCTTCCGCCAGTATTCGGTTGCAGCATGCAGCAGTTGCCATCGCATGTTGTAGCCGTGTGTGAGAATGAGGAGCTGAGTGCATGCCACCACTATCGCCAGCATTGTTATGGATGAATAATACTCTGGAAACTTCAGCAAAGTAATTTTATATCGGTTTCTTGAAGCTCAACCTCTGTAAATGGCAAAATTTCATGGAAATCTAAGTGAAATAGGTTATGATGATGGATGGTGACCATTCTGAGGCATTTCTGTCTCCGCCGATGGATTATTAATTTTTTTAACGCCTTTAAAGACCCCATTCTGTGGGCTTAAAATCCTGGTACCTCAGGCAGGCGTTTTATTTTATTTTTATGTTGCTCCATTTTGAAGGAATAATAATAATTGGATGACGCGACAGTCGTCCTTTCCCGACTCGAACGGACGAAGTTTGAGAAGCGTTTTCTTTGACAGTTTTTAATCTTTGAGCGTTGTCAGCAGCTCGGAAGAGGTGATGCCGCGAATAATTCGACGTGTTCAGCAGGGAATTCTACACCTTTGGTGTGTGAGTGTCGCACTCTACCCACTACGCCACGGCGGCCACATTTTGAATGCTTTGAGCCAATTGACAGTCGTACTAAAATCTGTCGAAGAAACCTTTCGTTTGATGAATCAACAACAATAACAATTGTTGGCGCTACAGTCCAAAGGGGGACCAGGGCCTAGCTTGCTCATCAACTGCTCGTGTTGTGCGCGCTACTGTTCTTTCATGATCGGAAGGGACCTACAGTTTTTTGCCGACTCCGAACGGCGAAATTTGAGAAGCTTTCTTAGACAGTTATTTCTCTTTGAGTCTTGTCAGCAGCTCGAAAGAGGTGGTGCCGTGAAAAATTCGAAAAATTGGTGTTGAGCTGGGAATCGAACCTACACCCTTCGGCGTGTGAGCGTCGCACTCTACCCACTGCGCCACGGCGGCCACGTTTGATGAATCGCATGACCCTTAATTGTGAATTCCTCCTTTTACCGCAATTTTCTTCCTGCCGAAGACAAAGATTTCTCTCTCCCATGACTCTTAATTGTGAATTCCTAGTTTTGTCGGAATTTTCTTCCTGCCTTCACCCTTTCCATAGCCGATGCCGAAGCCCAAAGATTTCTTTCTTCACACTTAGATTAGAGATATATAATAAAGTGACATCTTTAATGCATTTCGTGGATGATTAAAATCTGTTGCGATTCCATAAATCCGAACACACTCTTAATTTACTCGAATATGCAATATTTCCTTTTTTTCGTATGGCGAACTTTTCAACAAACAAACCATTTGTCATAGAGCTAGCTACTTTACAGTGGAGGTCTTGAACAAGCTGCTGAAGTAAATCGCCTTTAGAGTCTTTCAATTACCTTTTTTAGACAAGGCTGTCCTGTGACTTCTTTTATATTATACTCGAGAAGATCGTGCGTAGCTTACAAGTCAATACCAGAGGCCTGTTTGCGTTGATGGCATGTGTAGGAGAAGATTTAATGGCGAGCTATATGGGCTGTACAGAGACATGCGCCTGGTCATGCGTCTACGGATACAAGGCTTAAGATGGCTAGGCCGAGCGTATGGACACCACTGCCCCGGCCCGAAAAGTTTTCTTCAACAGAGGGCGACCTAGCATAAGGTGGCGCACACAAGTGGAGAAGGACCTCAATCAACTTGAAATGCGCAATCGGAGGCAGGTAGCGAAAGATCGTGCTGGCTGGAGAGGCAAAATAAGGTCCACTCCGGACGGTAAAGCTACAAGAAGAAGAAGAATTATCCTTGTCCCGGAGCCCTCATAGACGAACGAATTCTACATTAATAGTGCGATCCTTTTATGCATTTAGACCCTCTAGTGCAATACCTTCGTGGTTGTTGAACTTCTTACCACAATTCAACTGTGAATGTTCCCGCTTTTTTCCTTATCACAGTTGCCATCCATACTAGACATAAGTCTGTAATTTTGGGATTTATTTCTCGGTCTATAGAAGCTTTATCGTATATCGATCTGACATGAATCTCTATCTCTATTTCCGAAAGCTTCGCATTGTTAATACTTGTCTCGCGGAAAAACAGCTTGCTGTTCAGAATAGAGAATTATTGTAATTTTATTGACATTTCTGACAGTTGACCTTCCAGAAATGGTGCATCTTCAACTTCGAAAGTATCCAAATTGTTGGATAGCGCCTTAGTCCCCAGTGCCGAACCTACTTTTCAACTGAACCATAAATAAAGGGTGTCCCAACAAGAATGCACTCTTGCAGCAATTGAATTGTTTTTCTGGCTGTATGAGATATGGCGCCGTCTTGTTGAAACCACGGCCCTTTCACATTCATTTCTTCAATTCTAGGCACGAAAAAATTGGTTCACGATACCCAATACCATTCACTGTTTGCGCTTGACCTGACTCATTTTCATTAAAAAAAGGTCCAATGATTCCTCCAGTCCAAAATCCACACAACACAGTGAGACGTTGAGGATACATTTGCTTCTCGTAAATCACTCGAGGATTTTCCTCGCCCCAAATGCGACAATTCTGACGAAGCCATCAAGATGGAAATGGGCCCTGTCACTAAAAATGATTAAATCGGCAAAATCAGTATTTTCATGTTGTATCTCCAATACCCAATTAAGGACCTCCCTTCGCTTCATTTTTATTAACCTTATATTTTCTACTAACCGCCGTGGCGTAGTGGGTAGAGTGCGACGCTTACACGCCGAAGGGTCTAGGTTCGATTCCCGGCTGAACACCTCGAATTTTTCACAGCACCACCTCTTTCGAGCTGTTGACAACACTCAAAGAGTAATAACTGTCTAAGAAAGCTTCTCAAACTTCGCCGTTATAAGTCGGCAAAAAACTGTATGTCCCTTCTACTCGTGAGAGAACAGTAGTGCTCACAACACGGGTAGTTGATGAGCAAGCTAGGCCCTGGTCCCCTGTGGATTGTCGCGCCAACAATTATTATTATTATTACCTTCTACTAACAAACAATAATAATTGTTCAAATGTCAAACAATGACAATTCGAATGGCGCGAAATTTAAATCTTGCGTTCTTGTTGGAACACCCTTTATTTACGGTTCGCCCGCCACTTATTACCCACGAGCAGAAGGAACCTTACGTTTTTTTCCGAAATTTAAGAAGCTTTTTATAGACAATTACTCGTATAAAGAAGAAAATAATTTTCTTCCACCATGACAAAGCACCGTGTCACAAGTCGTTGGCTACCATGACCAAATTGCACAAATTGGGCTTTGAATTCCTTCCACACCCCACACTGTATTCTCCAGATCTGGCCTAAAACGACTTCTACCTCAAAAAGATACTCGCCGGAAAAAATGTCGCTCGAATGAGGAGTTGATCGCCGAAACTGAAGTCTATTTTGAGGCCAAAGATAAATTGTTTTACAAAAAAGACATCGAGATGTTATAGCGGCGGTGGACTGACTGTATCACTCTTGAAGGAAACTATGTTGACGAATAAAGTCAAATTTTGTCTAGAAAATATGTTTTTATTGGTTAGTCCCGGCACTTATTGAATGATGTGTTACATATATTGTATGGCGCTATAATCCACAGACATACAAGGGCATAGCTCCTTGAGTTCATGAGGAAGTACCCACGTGGGGCGCGCTACTGGTCTCTCACGTGTAGAAGACCTACAATTTTTACCGACTCTGAACGGCGAATTTGAGAAGATTTTTTTTTCTTAGATTGTTATTAATTTTTGAGTGTTGTCGGCTTGAAAGAGGTGGTGCCATGGTGTTCAGCCGGGAATCGAACTTGAACCTTCGTTGTGTGATTGACGCTTTCTACCGACCACGCTACTGCGTCCCTAGAGAATGTATGTACCTAATGGAATTTAAATTAATCAAGTGGGGTGTATTAATCACTTCTTTATACTAAATACTAAATTTGAATTTGGATGTCGAAACTGTAGAAGTTTTTTTCGACTTCCAGACTTCCTGATATATGTCATCCCATATATGGAAATTTGATTGCCATGTTCGTTAGTTCGACGACGACTTGCTGTGTGGGGCGCAGAGATATCCAAAACCAACACCTCACACTTGTCTACATATCCATTAAATGTGACATGATTTATGAATCAGAATGTATACAACAAGCTGCCTCGTCTTATAATGTGGGTAGTTCCTTCTTTGGATTGATTTTCGTTTGCTTTACTTGATGGCGGCCGCCGTGGCGCAGTGGGTAGAGTGAGACGCTCACATGCGGGATGGTCTAGGTTCGATTCCCGGCTGAACACCTCGAGTTTTTCACGTTTCGAGCTGCTGACAACATTAAAAGAGTATTAACTGTGTAAGTAAGCTTCTCAAACTTAGCCGTTCGGAGTCGGCAAAAAAAAAAAAACTGTAGATCCCTTCTGCTCGTGAGAGAACAGTAGTAGTTGATGAGGAATCTAGGCCCTGGTCTCCTGTGGACTGTCGCGCCATTCTACTTCTTCTTATTGTGGCGCTGGGCCTCAACCAACAGCCTCTCCAGCCAGCACGATCTTTCGCCAGCTGTCTCCAGTTGCGCACTCCAAGTTGGTTGAGGTCCTTCTCCACTTGTGTACGCCACCATAGTCTAGGTCGTCCTCTTTTGCGTTGTCCCAATGGCTCGGATCTAAAGACTTTTCTGGCCAGAGCAGTGGTGTCCATACGCTCTACATGGCCTAGCAATCTTAAGCGTTGTATCCGTAGACGCTTGACCAGGCTCATGTCGCTGTTCAGCCCATAGGGTTGGTCGTTAAATCTTCTCCTCCTATGCCATCAACGCAAACAGGACCAAAAATCGCACGCAAAACTTTTCTCTCGAAAAGACTAAAGGCTTCCTCATCCGCCTTTGCTAACGGCTAAGCGGTATGCAATTATTATTAACATGATTCATACAAAAATGTCGTCGAATATTAATCAGAATAAGTTTGGCATTTTAATTTGATATGAGAGTTGCCTTTTATGTTTCGGGATTAGAGGACAAAAACAAAAATTAATCATCGAAAATATAGCTTTAGCTTTATTGTTTTTCAAAATATTGTCCATTAAGGTCTGTACACATTTGCATGCGTTTGAACCAATTGCCGAAGCACTTTTGCCACTCTGATTGAGCTGTCTCCAAAACCTGCATTCTGAACGCATCAACCGTTTCTTTAGGTGTCGAAAAACGTTGACCTCTTATTTTATTTTTTACGTACGGGAATAAAAAGAAGTTTGTAACGTTGGCCTTTAAGACTTCCACTTAAAAATTTTCTTCAAACTGGTGCAAATGGAAATTGACGTATTCTGCTCTCGAAGCCCTCAAGGAAAATTTTATCTGCGGGTTAGCTTTCCAGATGTTTTCTGGAAAGACCTATCCTACATCTCATTGATTATTTCTACAGAGCCTAGTTCTTCAATAAATCAAGGTTGTTGTGAGTTTAAATTTTTCCATCAACCAACTTAAAATTTAATCATTTATAAATGTTCTTCAACCAGTGCTGGGGAGGATGGCATAAAATGAAACAAATAAAGCGTGACTTTGTTAAGTGGTCGTAAATGTTCACGCTTATGTCATCGATCTCGGGCTCCGAATGGGAGTGCGGCATTCATTAGCGACATCACGAGAAGGGGAAGAGTGTGCCAGAGTCGTGACAGCCATTTATTTGGTATCGTTGAATGTCTACGTTAAATTGTATCAGACAGTTACAGCGTGATAAAGTGAAATGACGGCAAAGTGAAAGTTGAAGCAGGATAAGGACATTAAATAGTTTTCAAAGATTTCAATTTCAAGACAGGAGAGAAGTCTTCATAACAAGCAAAAGTGAGGAAGATTAATATGGCCGGGAGCTTGGCTTAAACAGACACCTAACATAACAGAAGATGTAGTGGGTATTAGTGATGTTTCATTGAAAATTAAAGTTAATTGCGAAAAGTAATTTCTTTTCTTTATTTCATTTACTTATTAACATGCAGATAACTCATTTGAAAATTTTATTATATTGCAATTTCATATAATATTGAAACAATGAACAAATGTTGCCTAAGAAACGATTAAGCTACTGGCATAGTGCCAGTAACCAAATAAAATTAAATTTATAATTTATTGTATTTGACGTCAATTCGAGTTCAAGGCTAACTAATACGATAATGACTTAATTTTTTTAAATAAAATAAAAGTCTTAACACATTTTTTCCAGTTGTTACGTTACGGACAAAGGAAAAGTATTCATATTAACAATTGGTTCGTTTATTATTTTATTGGAAAAAAGCAAGAATCATTTTGCTTTCTTTAACGATCCCAAACTTTATAAAAGCTAAGGCTTAAAAGTGAAATTTAATAATAATTGTTGGCGCTACAGTCCAAAGGGGGACCAGAGCCTAGCTTGCTCATCAACTACTCGTGTTGTTCGCGCTACTGTTCTCTCACGAGTAGAAGGGACCTACAGTTTTTTGCCGACTCCGAACGGCGAAATTTGAGAAGCTTTCTTAGACAGTTATTACTCTTTGAGTGTTGTCAGAGGTGGTGCCGTGAAATATTCGAAAAATTGGTATTGAGCTGGGAATCGTACCTAGACCCTTCGGCGTGTGAGCGTCGCACTCTACCCACTACGCCACGGCGGCCACCAAACAAAAGTGAAATTTGGCAACCAAAAATTATAAAAAAATGGCTCCACAAATATCAATTTTGATAAGATTTCTATGCGATTTTAAAACAAGCTGTTTATTGAGGTAAAGTGGCTAAAGTAACGTGTCATTCTTGTTACTTTGTTTTCCAATTTTTATCTTACTTTTCGTTTCTTAGGCTAATTAAATGGTAAATGGTTGAATGACTGACTGAAAAACTGAAATCAACATAAAACCATTATTTTGCTACTTTGAAATACTCAGATCTGAATTTTCATGATTTTTGAGAACCTTAGAACACACGGTGTATTTTCCGAGAGTCTTATTTGTTTTATTTATTTACTGTGGCAAGAGTTACAATAGGTTTTGTGTATCTTACATTTTTTAGATGTACGGTCATGTTACATAACTACCAAAATTTTAATATAATTTCTTAAGTATTAATATGACAGTTTTAATTTGAAGGAAAAGCCACTAAAAAACCTTCATTAAAATTCTCCGAGAGTTGTGTATGCAAATAGAATTCAAATTCGAGAAATTATCACTCCCCCTTGGCAGAGAACGAGCGCTTTTTGACATTTCTACCGCTCTATAGATTGAAGAGGCCTATTTGAAACTCCGGACCAAGCTCAAAAGGTCCCTTACTGCTGTTGTGAACAAAATTGCCTAAGACCAGCGAGCAAAAGTACAAAGACCTGTTTTTTTATTTTATAAATGGTGCGCTTACAGGATTATTTATACCCTTAAGTGCACAGAAGGAATAGAGGAAGAGAAGGAAAGGAGGAACCGATGCTCATTGCTTTTTAATTCCTGTGGATTGTAATGGTGTGGTTGGAAAGAAGGGGGAGAGTTGTTCTGGAATGAGCATTTCACATTCATGAAGAACGAGTCTCTAAAATTAACTGTACGTTCGAAGGTGTGTTTTAAGGTGAACGGGTGAGAATTCCTAGCGAGGTGGGTATTGTGGGTGAATTCTTGAAGGAGAGGAATGCAGCTGGGTAACTCGTTAGAGCATTTTTTTTTTAAATGGCGATGAAATAAAAATAGAGACGCAACATTTCGTCTGTGTTCTAGCGAGTTCACTAACTTCGCAGCATTATTGTTACAAATAAGTTTTTTCGCTTGCTGCTGTATTCTGTCTAGTAGGTACAGAGAGGTCTTAGATAGGAGCGGATGTACGCCTAATATGGTATATTGCTGGCAAGTCAAAAGGAGTGAAATATGTCTTGCATCCCTTGAAGAAACTTAGACATTTCACTGCATTTTGGGCGATCAAGAATACGAGGGTTTGCCTTTTACATTTCGAAATAAGAGAACAAAAACAAATATTAATCACCCAACGGGTATACCCGTACGAAGTGAGCGTCGAGATACAAATGTCTCGATAGGGAACATTTGTTATTTTTTTTTTTGTTTGTTTGCTATGACATCTGTGAAAAATATTTAATATACATCAAGTCATTGAACAGACAACATCATACTTTTTCATCGTGTTCAAAATGTCGAATTTTGTACCAGAAAGTGATGATTTGCGGAAAGCATTAGTTTTCTGTTTTCCTTTGAAGAGAAGTGCTGCAGATTCACGTCGGATGTTTGTCGAGGCATATGGTGATCATGCTCTATCAGAAGCAATATGAAAAGGATGGTTTGAACGGTTCAGAAATAATGATTTTGATGTGAGAAATGAAGAACGTGGAAGACCACCAGAAAGTTTGAAGACGCCGAATTTCAAACGATATTGGATGGAGATGACACTTTGAGTCAAAAGCAAATGGCAGCAATATTAACTATTACACAACAAACAATTTCTGACCGTTTAAAAGCTATGGGATGATCCAAAAGTGTGGAAAATGGGTGCCACATGAATTGAATGAAAGACAGATGGAAAACCGAAAAAACACTTGTGAAATTTTGCTTCAAAGACACGAAAGAAAATCGGTTTTGCACCGGATTGTAACTGGCGATTAAAAATGGATTTATTTTAAGAAACATGGGTTAATCTGGGACAACCATCAACATCGACTGCAAAACCAGATCGGTTCGACAAGAAGACAGTTCTGTGTGTTTGGTGGGACCAGAGAGGTGTGCTGTACCACGAGCTCCTAAAACCTGGTAAAACCGTTAATACTGATCGCTGCCGGCAACAATTGACAATTTGAACCATGCATTGATCGAGAAACGACCAGAATGGGCCACAAAATACGGCAAGGTAATTTTGCTCCATGACAATAGACCTGCAAACAAAGCAAAACCGACTCAGGATACAATCAAAACTCTTGGCTGGGAGTAGGTACCCCACCCGCCGTATTCGGCGTAGTTCGAGTAATTAGGCGTAATTAGTGTTTTATTTTCATTTCGTACCGGTACGCCTGGTAGCTTTATTGTTTTTCAAAATATTCCCGATTAAGATCTATACACTTTTGCATGCGTTTGAACCAATTGTCGAAGCTCTTTTGCCACTCTGATTGAGGTATCTCCAAAACATCTGAACGCATCAACCGCTTCTTCAGGTGTCGAAAAACATTGAGCTGTTATTTTATTTTTTACATACGGGAATAAAACGAAGTCATTCGGTGTCAAGTCAGGACTATACGGCGGATGACTCATCAAATCGATGTTTTGAGTGCCCAAAAATGCAGTTGATTGAGCCGATGTGTGAGAGCTCGCATTGTCGTGGTGAAGAGTGATCCGTCTTCCGCGGTTGGTTTTCCTGATTTCTTGGAAGACAATTGGCAACCAAGTGGTTGTGTAGCACTCAGTATTGACTGTTCTGCCTTGTCCTAGTGGTACAATACAATTTTTCCGAAAAACCAGTCGACCATTTGCTTGGCAGTGCTTCGTGCGCAAGCAACTTTTGTTGGATTTGGCTCAATTTGAAACACCCATACAGTCGACTGCTGTTTACTTTCGGGTTCATACGCGTAAATCTACGATGCATCACCCGTCGCGATGTCATAGACGTGTTTCGAAGCACCGATCGTACACTAGCCTTTTTTTAAGCGATTGACAAATTGTGTGGGATCCCAACGCGAACAAATTTTTTTGGCGGTCAAATGTTGATGCAATTTTGAATGGATGCTGGTCCCACTAATGCCTAAGGTTGTCCCAATCTCACTATAGGTCACATGACGATCTTGCAATATCAGTTGGCGCACGGCACCAATGGTTTCCGGAACAAAAACCTAATTTGGACAACCTTCACGAAATTCGTCTTGGAGTGAACTACGAGCTCGAATGAATTCACAATCATCGATAGACACTGGTCCTTGATGGAGCTTCATCGCCAAAAATTGAATTAATTCGATGTGCTGTTTTGAATTAATCCAAAAGTCGAAAGTTGCAAATAATAATCGCAAGAAAATTTTCACGATTTAATTCCATTTTTTGGGCGAGATGAGTCTTTCAAGTTACTGTAAACAACACAAGTAGCGCTCGTATGTCAATACGTTCTGAGAACGTGTAACCTCAAAATGTCAAACTTTACGATAGAGCTGGCAGTTGCCAGATTGCAACACCAGGGTGTGTGATATGATAGCAACCTTCGTATGCGATCGTTATGTGAACTTAGTGTTGAGTTGATACGCATACCGAGAATGGAAAGTCGTTCGGTTTCAACAACGCAGAAGCCATTCATAGATAATGGCAGGTTATTTTAAAATCATTTGAGTCACTTGACAGTAGACAGTTTTGGAAGCATTAAATTCCACTCCATTTTGTTACCCCCATCAATAATGCTGTCAAGACCGGAATTTAATGAGCTTAACTTACTCTGTCGTTCCAAGTCTATGGCCGAAGAGGAGGGTCAAGAGCGGAGGAACGAATATGAAAGGCTTAGGGTATTGTCATCAACAAAGGAGTGAATTGGATTAGAAGTGGGAGACAGGAGATCATTTATTAAAATGAGGAACAGTGCCGGAGACAAAACGGAACCCTGGAGAACACCAGCATTAGCATGGTGAATATCAGACTTGAACCCATCCAATACAACTTGTATTGAACGGTTCGAAAGGAAATTTCTAATCCACTGAAGAAGAGATTTATCGAGGACATATTTTCGACAAGAGTGTCTAATGCCAGACTCAGGCAATGCCACTGAATAAGAGATTCCTCGAGACAACATTTCCGACAAGAGTTCCTAATGCCAGACACAGGTTTATATCGATGCTGCTGGCGCTCGTGATTCTCAGTGGCAAAGGAGATACAGCCTCTGGTCAATCTGTCACTACCTGTCAAGTTCCCTCAAAAGCTGAGTGTGGTTCTTCAGTCACACCAAATTAATTTCGGCTTCATCGGTGATTCTGTTGACACGTATTGTAATGTTACATATATAAATTTAAGTCAGTTGATTCATAAATTTTTGAAGTCTTTGAATCCGAACCATAGGGAAAAAATGGTCATATCACAAAGGTTATTTTTGTACTATGTACATACAACAGTGAGATTTTTTCTTTATTGAGTGCTGACCTCGAAGCATGAATGTAAGTAAAGAACTAAGATAAATGAATTGGCAACTAAGTAATTGCGGATTTCACTCATAGATGGTTTTGTAGAATTTTTAGGTTTGTTGACAAAATCGAAATGTGAAACGCATTGTTATTTGACAGTTCATACTTTAACTGTCAATCAGAAAAAATTGTTTTTCGATCGATTGTGTAGTTTTTGTTTGGCGTCTACTGAAAAATGGAAAATCAAAACGAACATTTTTGTGATATTTTGCTTTTTTATTTCCGGAAAGGAAAAAACGCATCGATAGCTCACAAAAAGATGTGTTTGGTTTTAAAAGAACCCCAGTGTCAAAATTGTTTTTCCAAATTTTGTTCTGCCTATTTTTTACTAAAAGCAGAAAAACGCTCTGGTTGTCCAGTCCGTGAAGTTAACCAAATCAAGCAAATGATTCGAATCACAGTATACACGTGAGATTGCAGAGAGGTGTTGTGTGTTACATACATGCAAATTAATTTATTTATTACATGGTAGTAATAGAAAAAATTTTATTTCAAAAAACAGTACAATTATATATTACAAGCATAAATTGACGATCACGACTAGACTGTCCGACGACTGGATCTCGATTACTGAACCGACTTCGACGTCTGGATCTCGATTGCTTTTTGTAGAATGCTGCTCGGAGAAAGTCACCTCGGTGATCTTAATCTGATGTGTTGCGCATGGGGGTTGAAATGTGAAACGATGCACATGTTTGAAAATCATTCCGATATTCAAGCGGTTTCTTGGATTTTGGGATCGCTTGGGTCATAAACCATAATGATTATGAATTCCAGATTGTATTGTCTGTTCAGTATTTTTTACAATTGGATCGAAGTGTAAGATTGCATTTAAAATCGCTTAAAGAAACTTTGCTATGTACGTAAACTCGATATATGGGCTCCTCATGAATTGAACGAAAATCATTTAATACAACATCTACGCTTTGTTAAAGAAACGTAATTAAATTGATCAATTTTTAAAATGATTGATGAAAAATCAGCAACGCCGAGCAGTCAATTCTGAGTGGTACACAACCATTTGTTTGCCAGTTGTCTTCCAAGAAATCAGGAAAACCAACCGCCGCAGACGAACCACTCTTCACGACGACAATGCGAGCTCTCACACATCGGCTCAATCAACTGCATTTTTGAGCACTCAAAACATCGATTTGATGAGTCATCCGCTGCATAGTCCTGACTTGGCACCAAATGACTTCGTTTTATTCCCGTATGTAAAAAATAAAATGAGAGGTCAACGTTTTTCGACTCTTGAAGAAGTGGTTGATGCGTTCAGAATGCATATATTGGAGTGACCTCAATCAGAGTGGCAAAAGTGCTTCGGCAACTGGTTCAAACGCATGCAAATGTGTACAGACCTTAATGGACAATATTTTGAAAAACAATAAAGCTAAAACTATATTTTCGATGATTAATATTTGTTTTTGTTGTCTAATCCCGAAATATAAAATGCAACCCTCATATTATGTATGATATTTGGAATTTGACCGCTAAGCCTGGCTGGGATATAGTTACATTTGGTGATCCAATTTTTGATAATTTTTTCCAACATTTGTGGTCTTACATCATGAACAACGTAAGTTGCTCCGAGCTTATCGGCACAGACTAAAACCTTTATATATCTGCACAGAAAACAGTTAAGCGGCGTTAAATTGGACTACATTGGAAGGCTGTTTACAGTTTCGTATCCTTGAAGCTATGCGGTTAACAAACATTTGCTTGAATTTAACATTTGCAGAGATCAGTTGTGGCATGAGCTATCTGAATTTGTTGTTCTGCCTTGGAGAATCTACAGCTCTTGCACATTAAAAATAACAATAATAATTGTTGACGCGACAGACCGCATGGGAACCAGGGCCTAGCTTGTTCATCAACTACTTGTGTTGTGCGCGCTACTTTTCTCTCACGAGTAGAAAGGACCTACAGTCTTTTGCCTACTCCGAACGGCGAAATTTAAGAACTTTTTCTTAGACAGTAATTACTCTTTGAGTGTTGTTAGCAACTCGAAAGAGGTGGTGCCGTGAAAAATTCGAAAAATTCATGTTGAGCTGGAAATCGAACCTAGCATCGAACCGTGGCACCCTATTCACTACGCCACAGCGGTCACTCCGGAACATTATAGTATTTTAATTGATGGACGGAAAATTCATTTAAATAGCTCCGTAGCTCTGGTATGTTCTGGCCGGCATTGTCTTTTATTAAAAAACTCAGGACAAATTATTTCTTTGAAACATTCCATACAGTAATTTCTTTTGATGTAACGGTGTCTCAGGACCAATTAACCTTTGAAACATTCCATACAGACAGTTCTTTTGATGTAACGGTCTCTCATTATACACTTGAGAATAAACATCATTCTTAACACCGAAGTTTCTTTAGTTCAACAAAAAAAAGTGAGCTTCATTCACTTATGAAGGTTGGGATCAACAGATGTGGGATTTGGTTTTACATGATCACCTGCCTTAACGGCTTATATCACGGGGAACCTTTTTCCCAAGAGTCGTAAGTAACGCAAGACTAAACGCCTTAGTTACCCAAGTACCAAATTGGGATCATGCTTGAGGGGCAATCACCCCACCTTGGTTTGATGCGAAGCCTTCCTAAAACCTCTTCCGCTCTTTGGGTCGCAGTGCCCGGTTGAGAATGCAACTCCACACTGAGAAGGGATAGTCCCCTAACCGACTTGCCTAGTTTTGCTTAAACAATGGGCTAGACAAGTCAGCACAGTACACTATCCTCGACTCTACCCGCGATGTTAGGTGGTAAACCACAGCCACCACGAAACTCCCACAAGGGGGCCTACCGCAATGGTCAGGCTGGAACCGAAGTTCCAGGGGCCCCTGACCTCCCGTGGCACCAGAATATAGCCTCTGGTTAAGCTGTCACTATCAGTCAGGTTCCCTCTAAGCCTGGGTCTGTTAGCCGCCATCCCGCCACAGATGGTCTTTCCTCCATCAGTGTTTCCGTTGTCACTATAAATAGTGATACGGATGTGATTTTGAATCATGTGATTCATAAATCCAGTCACATCATCTGGGGTTGGGATCAACAACAGGTTTGTCTTGAACCGACTTTACGCCTACCCTGTCTTCAGCCAATCTTTTCAAGTTAAAATGCCAAATCAAACTGAGAGACAGCTGACAAAATGGTCACTAGTTTAAATAGTACTAGTGTTACTAGTTCAAATAGTACTACTAGTACTAGTAAATATTTTCAATATCTCTAAACAAAAAACACCCGATTCTAATTCAAATCTGAGCATTTTTTAATATAATTTTGTGCAATGAAATGTCCTATCTACGCCGTTTTCTAATCGTTCTTCAAGCGTCACCAATACCCATCTTTGTCTTAGAAAGACAAAACTTCTCTACCTGTCCACATTCCACATCATTTTTGAATGTCTAATGAAATTCTCCATCTAATTCAGGCAGCTCCTAACTTTCTCCTTGAATTAGAGCCAAAAAAATGTTTTCCTTTAGCTTCTCTCTTGTTTTCTATTTTAAAACATTTTCGAAAAATGTGATTTCCAAGCCAACAATTTTTACTTCTATCGAGAAATTTCCAATAAAAGTTAAAAAAAAACTCATTATTGCTTGATAAGCTGTGGAAACGAAACAAGCACGCCAACCTTTATATGGACTTGAAACTGCTCCAAATTTAGAAGAGCTACTAGTTTCAGGTCAAAGTAATTGACATTCTGCGATGAATACCATAAATGCCAGAGTCGCTCGGCCGAAATGCCTGAGGGCGAAACTGCGCCTTAGTGCTTACCACAACAAACAACAACAACAAAGAACAAAAAAACCAATCGTACAAAAAACGTACACAATATATACGTAAAGACCAACGTCAGGCACTCAAAACGAAAGTCAGCACGAGTTCAGCAAGCCAAGCTACTATACATATACGAGTACGGCGGGTACGAGTACACGGTACACACGTTGCTACAGCAGACACTTTTATATTTGCTTTCCGTGGCATGTAGCTATGAACATTGGGGTATCTGGACGAATGGCATGATTGTGAATTGGCATACCTTCTGCAGCGGAGGGTTGGTGGGGCAGGGGAGCGGGAAGCAGTGGGGCCAGACGTACCGCACTAGTTTTCCATCGCAATACCCCGAGAGCTGAGTGTCCGCCTGTTTCATGGCACAGCACAACTTTTCAGCTGAACAACGAGGTTGTTGGCATGTTGCCCTGTTTGAAAATCGGTGGTGGCTGGCCGGCTATACCCATCCGCTCTGGCTGGCTGACTTACTGTACATAGAGCTTGCTTGGTGCGGCGTAGCATGGCTTATTTTGATGAGTCTCCACTTATACTATGTGCTTGAGTGTTGTCTTGCTTTCTAGTGCACACGGTTTCTCAATTCTTTAAGGTCGAGTGGAGACTTTTTACGGTTATTTTTGATTGCATGAATTATTGATTGTGGCAATTGTGCCTGCGCGTCCAATTTTAGGCACACACGCATATTTATTTTGTAGATATTTGAATTTGTTTTTAAATCATAAATAAAAATGCTTGTGGGAATTGACGGTAAAATTTGGACTTGCGCAATGGCGTTCCGAAGCAATCGACATTCCCGGGACGATGAACCTTGGACCGGATGGAATGATTGATGGCGTCGTTTTCGGTCGTTGCTGCTGCTTACGATTAGAAGCGAGGAATGTTTGCCAAAGTTTTTATGTGAATGTAAGAATTTATGGACAACCTAGGAACATAAAAGAGGGGAGCTGGTGTCAGAGATAAAGTTTTATGAAAAAAACGAAATAAATTTTTAGGGAGTTTTATTTTCGAGGGAATTTAGCAGAAGGTCCTTGAAATTCAATTGTGTATTCAGAAGGATTTTTTATGAAGAAAAGTCTATTGTTCTACAAACTTTGTTTCTGGAACCTGATTAGGTCTGGAAACATAGTGTTTTAAAACTTTGAAGTTTCTTCTAAGCTTTGAAGTTTCTTTGTTATTGACTTTTTATTGTTTGCATTGACAAAAAGCGTAAACTTGACTTAACATTTCATAGATAAGTATGTGCGCACCCTAATAATTGTTAATAAACTGATTTATGGTTCCAATAAGTAAAGCTCTCTAAGATAAGAGCATAAGGATAAGATGTACGAATCATTTCTGCATCGTAATCAAAGACTGTACAAGTCACAACAACGCCGGCTGCTTCCTTCCCAATGTATTTGTTGGAAAGAAACCTTTTAATACATCTTCAACGCAAACAGTCTAAAGGGGGACCAGGGCCTAGCTTCCTCATCAACTACTCATATTGTGCGCATTACTGTTCTCTCACGAGTAGAAGGGACCTACAGTTTTTTGCCGACACCGAACGGCGAAATTTGAGAAGCTTTCTTAGACAGTGATCACGCAAAACTTTTCTCTCGGAAAGACTAAGGGCTTCCTCATCCGCCTTTACTAACGCCCAAGATTCCACGCTATAAAGTAGGATGGCGATGATCAAGCTGTTATATAAAGCGAGCTTAGTCCTTCGAGAGAGGGCTTTATTACTCAATTGTCTCTTGAGCGCAAAGAAACAGCGATTGGTAAGAGTGATTCTGCGTTTGATTTCGGTACTGATGTTGTTGTACCTGTTTACCGCGGAGCCGAGGTAGACGAAGTCCCTGACTACCTCGAAGTTTCTACTGCCTAGTGTGACGCTCCGTCCGAGACGTCGATATTGTGTGTCCTTCCTTGATGACAGCATGTACTTAGTTTTGCCCTCATTTTCCGCCAGACCCTTTTTAGCCTATTTTTCTTCAATTATATGAGTTAGTTATCTAAAAATAATACGGCGTCTTTTACCGCTCATTTCGAATGGATGTTTGAGCGCCCTTATTACAAATTCTTTAATTGTCGATTCATATAGAGAAATTTTATGAAAAAGAACCTTGCCTACGCTTGCTAAGACCAAAAACACCAAAAAACACACGAATAGATTTGGCCAATGTGAATACCTTCCAAAAAGTAAAACGATGAGGTCAAAAGGCATAAATTTCATATCGCCACATGCTTGAGGAAGAAAATTTTGAAAACGCAAAAGAGAATAAAAAAAATGGTTTGATCCATTAATGCTTAAAAATTAATCAGCCTATCTTCAAACAGGCCACATAGACGAATAACGTCTCAATGAAAAATGATATTCACCCCATAAAATGCAACAAACATGCCCCTCGTGTAGGCACAATTGGCCACACTCTTCATTGTTCCATGGCACCACTATTCCTAAACCGTACAATACCATATCACCATTAAACAACTTCGCTTCAGTCGGTTTTGTTTTTCTCCCAATCAACGAATACCTAAATAAATAAATGTTCGTCCGTGAGCAGCAGTCCATTTGTAGCTGTTGAATAACTTGGCGCACCATTTGCGAAGCGCGTGTTATGCATGCTTCACACATAAATGGCGGGACCTGAACTTTTTATTTATTGTTTACGAGGTCCACCTTTGGGAGACGGATGTACATTAAAAATATTTATTTATTGGCTTAAAGCACTCATGGGAAATATATTTCATTTTGTGCACATTGTGGCAAAATGGAATAGGCGTTGACTCCCACTGTAAATATTGAGTGCCTTTCTGGGTGTAACACCTTAAATCTTTTCGTATTGGCATTTTTCATTTTAAACGATGCACCGAGTACAGCTGCCAAGATCCAAGACTGTTGTTTGACGTTTTACCTTAACGGATTCACTCAAGTAAGTTTACTTTAAAAGAAAGCTTCAAGTTTACTTAAAAACAAATTTTACTTTTTTTTCTTTTTTAGTTTACTGTGACATTTTAACCTCCATTAGTTGCTGTATTAATCTAGGTTACCGTATCTCAGGTTCCTAATTTAGTTACGCCAGTTCCGATTATGAATCATGTTATAAAAGAAAAGACAGTAGGTCTCGCGTTTGCTTCCTCGCGAGACAACAATTTTAACGATAATTAGTACTTTCACTTCGACCAACTTACAACTGGAAAATAGAATCTTAAAGCTCCTAACTTTCTGCTTTGTAGATATTCAAGATGACTTCTGCACGACAAGAAAACACTCGTGGACGCTATAATTCTCTAACAAGTGGAGAAAACCAACAGTTTGTTGCCAACTCATAGCGGTTAAATTTGAAGACCTTTTCCATAAACAAGAGCACATTTTTGGAATAATCAGCAATTCTGCAAAAAATATACTGTATGAAGTAGCTAAGTTAGACACTCATACGTAAAAGACACCGGGTTCAACTTCTGGTGTTGGCTAAGTTAGACACTCATACATAAGAGACACCGGGTTCGACTTCTGGCGTTGGCTAAGTTAGACGCTCATACGTAAAAGACACCGGGTTCGACTTCTGGCATTGGCTAAGTAAGACGCTCATACGTAAAAGACACATGGTTCGACTCCTGGTATTGGCCAAGTTAGACGTTCATACGTAAAAGACACCCGGTTCGACTCCTGGTGTTGGCTAAGTTAGACGTCCATACGTAAAAGACACCCGGTTTGACTTCTAGAGTTGGATAAGTTAGACACTCATACGTTAAAGACACCCCGTTCCACTCCTGGCGTTGGCTAATTTATACGCTCATACGTAAAAGACACCCGGTTCGACTCCTGGTGTTGGCTTAGTTAGACGTTCATACGTAAAAGAAACGCGGTTCGACTCCTGGATTTCAAAACTCAGATTTTTGCAACACCTCATCAGAAAACCCAAAGTGTTGGTCTACGAAAAAGCTTCTCTTCTTTATTCGGCCAGAGTTCGTGAGAGAACAGAAGCAGGCACAGCTCGAGTTGTTAAAGATGCTATACCCTGCTCAATTCGCAGGCGCCAAGCAATTTCTTTGTAGCATTATTCTTTCAGGTATCGAGCTTAAGGTATTCGTCGTGGAATTTTTAGAACCACTGCCCCACAGTGGCCACAGTTATGACTGTTAAAGCTTAATTCGTATTTTCCCGTGTCCAGGACTGGCTCTGGCTAGAAACTGAGCCTGGAAGTAGATGTAGTCGGATTTTCACGAACGGCTCCAAAACGATGGTGAAATCTGGAGCTGGGGCTTTCGCAGAAAACGACAACATTACGCCTTATATCTTTTTTGCTAATTTCTTGTTGATCCTTTAGGTGGATACGTTTGCCGTCCTAATGGCTTCAAACTATTTCGTGAAAAGTAGGTTGTTGGGGGGAAGTTGATGCGTCCATAGCCACAGTTAAGCTGTGCTTAGGATCTAAACCCTCATACCGCTTTTATGATACAAGTCTTCCCTTAATTTGGTCCACAGAATAAATTCGCTAAGACTTGTGTGGGTCCCGGGATACCACGGAATCAGGGGAATTGAGATTGCGGATGAAATTTTCAGACAAGGATCAAAATGGGCATTCACAGGACCTGAACCTGAACATTCTTGGTAAGGGCTTCCGTCGCCGGTTAGGTCTTCAGACAGGACAACCAGATGTAGCATGATTATCCACGATGCAGGCTGACCAAGAGCATGTTCCCGAACGTCAGCAAGAAATCCCCGGCATTTCTATTATCTCTAAGACAGTTTCTTGGCTTACAACCGAGACACTTCACCTTAAGCTAAGCACTTAAGTCTGCTCGGGCTTTATGATGGCATCTTAGGCGACGCCTGTAGAGAAGATGAAGACACTTCGCATATTATCTAACTGAAGGATCATTAGCCACTAGTTCTATATGAATTAAAGAATGATGCCCATTCTTTTTCTTAAATTTGCAAATTTCATTTTTTGTAGTTCATTAACCTAATCTGAAATCTGTTTTTATATTTAAGAAATTGAATTCTAAATGACAGAGAAAAAGAAAAAAACTTCGGAGCACTTCACTGTCAATACCCCGTTTTTGCATGTATCAGGTGGCGGCTATTTGGCGCTGACGTGGTTGGAGCTGTAAACTTTATCTCTTTATCACAGAAGCGCTTGCTGATTTTTCTTCGGAAAACCAAGAAATTTCATAAATTGTAAGTAACTGCATGATAGTACAATGGATCAGTTTTCGAGTCTGAGTGCTCCAATACAGTATTTCCCAGCCTCTAACAATAAAATGGCCAAATTTACTGCCAACTCAGGTTTTGAAAATCTTTTTTATATGGCTTATGTGTTCTATATTTGTTATTACGTATTTATTATTATTTACTATTATATGTATCCCAAAATGTCTTTAACCTTAATAAGTTTCCTACCAGAGACTGCTCACTCATAACTTAAATAAACAGCAATGTTTACTTCATTGCCCTTCGATTCGGATTCGATCAATTTTACTTCAAAATCCAAATGAAATTTAATTGAATAAACATAAAGAACAACACATAAGTACTGGAACATCAGCACGAAAGAAAAGAAAACAAACTACAGAGACTGTGTACAATTCTCTGTGTTGCCCCAACAGATAGTTTCGATCATAGCACATTTTAGGCAACAAATGCAATACCAGTTAGAACATCGACCCCGCAAAGGAATAGGGGCCATTGTTGGCCGAACAATGGAACACAAGTACTATCAGTCAACAGAAAAAGACGTCAAGTGTGTGGCCCGTCTGCGCTCAAGTAGTGAGTTCCACCGAACCAAGTCGTGCATCTGAAAGAAACGTGTCGTCGCTGTGCACATAATCCCACAAGGAGAAAAGGCGGACAGCTTCGAAATCTGCTCCTCAATTATGCATGTACATTTGACGATGAAGCGGAGGAGCAAAAAGGTCATCAATTTGTGAGTAAGATCAGGTTGGTAAGGCGAGATACTCAACGACTTTTAAGTCACGACAGGGCAACGGATGGACTATGATCGGTAGGTTTCGATGTGATGGGTGGCATTGAAATTCTACGAAGCGACTTGAAGTTGTTTGAAGAGGATGCGTGATATCAATGAATGGAGATGCATAAGACGAACAGAAATAATTTCAGTAAGTCTATTGAGACACTGGAAATAGATATATTACTGAGTATTTGGGAGCCTGAAAGTTCATTGTCCGCTCATAGTCTTTCGTTTGTAAGTTTTTAGCAAACTAGCTTAACGGAGAATCAATACTTTTTCTGGTTCTTTCTTATGAACCTGACTTTTAGGACTTGACATATTTGAACGTGTCCTTTACACCAAAGTTATGTAGAAAGTTGGACGTTTCTGTGCACTATTTCCAATATTATTATAATCTTAGAATTCCCTTTAAGGATGAACAATTTTTTTCTACGATCTACGGCTGCTGGCAACTACGGCAAATGGTTTAATCTTTTATTTAGGAACAACAGGGATAGCAATTATGTAAGACAAACGGTATAGTCTCTGGACATAAATTTAAACTGCACTTTAGATGGGTTTTCCAACTCTGATGTTCTTTAACAGACAAGTGAAGGATTGTACAACTTTAAAACCTGCAGTGCAACGTACAATTTTTTCAAAACATTTTCTTTCACTTAACCTTCCTACAACAAAATTGAATAGAATTGTAACTCAAAAGATCCTGCGCTGCTATTAAAGTAGGTTTTCGAAATTCTTGTACTTTGTACATAATTCCGAAGAGTTTGAAATTCCTTCGACCATTTACCACGTGTGCACTTTTCCTCAAATTTACAATGGAAATTTAAAAAAATGCGTATCCTCCGGGAAATGGAATGCCGGAAAACCAACATAAAGGATGGTCAGGGGTCCAGTAAAATACAACCCTATTTCCCACACCAAACCACAGCCATAGCTCGCCCAAGTTAAACGCAAAAAGCACGCGTTGAGAATTTTAAACGAAGAAGCACACACACAAGCTCACGCTTGCTGCAGTAGCTTTAAATCCACCCTGAATGTGGTTTGAAATATAATACAAAAAGCGGAGTGGACTGTTAGCGGAAAAGGACTTGTAAAAAGGAAACCCAGAATGGAGCGCAACTAAAGTTTGTACGGTTTCATTTCAAGGAAGCGTTATACTTTCGCTCCCTTCATCTGTCTGAACTTTTGTATGTAGGAAGTTACAATATTCACAAAGGTGTACGTGCATATTTGATTTTCAGATTCTGTATGTCAATTTTTTTAAATATTCGTACCTGCATACTAAATGTAACTTATGTAAGTGTTGTATTAAAATCAAAAACAAAAAGAAAACGAAACCATTTATGCGTTGGTGTCACTACTGAACAGACAAAGTACACATCGATGCAAAGCTATACCCTTTCCCCATTTTAATGTATGAAGTCAAAATCAAAAAGTTGAGCGGCCTGTGGATATGCTTTTTTTATATTTATCAATTAAGTTTCATTCATTGTTAAGTTATTAAGTTAATTAAGTGACTGGCTTTGATCACAGAACGCGTTGAAGGTATAGATCAAAAGAAAAAGAGGAGGATTTTTTAAATGTCTGTGGATTGTAAAGAGGGGAAAAAATGAGTTGAAAAAAAGACTTAAAACTACGTTAACATAAAAATAAAATCTTTTCTTCAACACAGTACTTTTAGCAAGAGAGAAAAGAAGAATAGCAGAGCATTGTTGTTGGGCTTACATGCAGCGTACTAAACAACAGAGCTCCCGTTCGGCAGCTTTCACATGCATCAACTGTGTGTTCGGCCTCATGGGATTACCGCTTGACAACGAATGGCTTGGCTTGTGTTGCATGTTGGCTTCTGCTGTCAATGTTGATGCAGCCTGCAGACTTATATTAGTTGCAAACACGTGATGAGGTTTTCTATGGCATCTGTTCTAATACCGTTTCACATTACATGGCTTGGCTTTTTCTTTCTGTTGCTAAGATCGGTACAGACTGCATAGTTGTAAGCATGTGACTCACGGAGGCCACAAAGGGGAAGAATGCAACTGACAAATTTATTTCATTATTTCTTATTGAAATAACGATGCGGCAGTTCGATGCGTGGTTCTCGGGTTCGACTGAATTCGTAATATTTATCCAGTTCATGCAGGAAGGACTTGGGAACATCCGATCTGAAAGAAGCGCTTTAATCAAGCTTTGGGCATAAAGCTTTTAAAATAAATTGCAACAAAAGGGGTGAAGCGAAAGCGATGAACAACTTCTTGCATCATTTGTACCTAGACATTTCGCTGAACATTTTACGATCTCCAATATGTGTGATCGTTTCAAGTGTTGAGTTGATCAACATATCGAGAATGGAAAGTGTTTCGGTTTTTATAATGCAAGGGTAAGGTTAAAGGCTTGTTATATTAAGTACACTTAAGTGGCTTAAGTTGTACTGGGCTTTGAAAGCATTAAATTCCA
Source organism: Eristalinus aeneus (assembly GCA_955652365.1). Lineage (NCBI taxonomy): Eukaryota > Metazoa > Arthropoda > Insecta > Diptera > Syrphidae > Eristalinus > Eristalinus aeneus. The sequence continues at coordinate 79,977,037 of OY019132.1, forward strand.
CTGTATTCGTTCCAGCGAAATCGCTATTAAGATCAGAATTTAATCATCTTCACATACGGTGCCGTTCCAAGATAAGCCCGAAGTGGAGGGACATGAGTCAAGGAACTTATATAAAAAGCTAAGAGCACAGAAATCAGCTAAGGAGTGAATTGGATTAAATTGGAAGTGACAGATAAGAAATAATGAAAAAGTAAGAGTATCAGATACAAAACGGATCCCTGAGGAACGCCAGCATTATTATAGTGAATATCAGAAAATGAATGGCGGCAAGCTTACACACGCCTGAATATGACAGGGTGTAGGTAAAAACCCGTTTAAAAGGTATTTTTTTCTTCCCGGAGACGCGATAATTAAAAATTCCTTTCAACATTAAGAAGCTCGTCATATTTGGACATTGACTTTTTCAAAAAAGAACCTTTCCATGTCATCTTGTGAAACGAATATTGTAATCTTGACAACTGGGACCTTGGACACTTTCGATACGGATGATCAATTTACTGAAGATAAACGACTTAATCAATTTTGTCGTTAAAGGTTGGTATAATTAACACCAGAATAATCTTAATTCACATTCAATTAATCTAAGCTTGTTTTATACCATTTTATACCATACCAGTAAACGAATTACAGCCTTTTATTACAATTTTGAAGCCCACGAATAAATTATGTTCCTATTTCTGCTCTAGACTTCAAAACCTTATGAACTGTTGTTAATTTGTGACCAAATGCCTTCTATTAAAGTTCGATAAGGCGTACTGTTTTCGTATCGGTTCGAAGTTCCCTAAATTTTTAAATTTGAGTAAGCCATGCAAAAGAACACAGCGATTTTTGTCACAAAGCTATGTTAGCATCCTGCATAGCTACAGACTGATTGGACCTTAGCCTCAACCATACCTCTCTAGGCAGAACGATCGCTCGCCATATCCGCTCCAAATTCATTGAGATCCTTCTCCATTTGTGTGCGCCATCTTAACTTAGGCCGTTGTCTATTGTGCTGTCAGTTTTAAATTCGAAGACTTTATAGACCGAAGCAGTGATGTAGACGTTGAATCTTTTCCTTCTGCCATCAACACAAAGAGGGTCCAAGTTTCCACTTCGTAAAACAAGACTAGGGTGATCAGGTTGTTATAAAAAGTCATTATAGACATTCTAGAGAGGGCTCAATTACTCAATTGCCATTTGATCCCAAAGAAGAGACGATATGTAAGAGTATTTTCGCGTTTGATTCGGGAAATGATGCTGCCTCTATACAATTCGTCCTTGACTACCTTGAAGTTTTTGTTGTTGTGCCATGTGTAATGCTTTGTCCGAGACAAAAATGTTGTATGTCCTTGACAACAGAGTATACTTCGTTTTGAACGTTTTTCTAATTTTAATTTAAGTGAAACATCTGAAGAAATATGCCTAATTTACTTGCTTCTTAAATTCGAAACGGAAAAAAATGAAAAATTCGCTGGAAAAATATAATCTAATCTAAGCTATAAATCAACACTAGACCCAGGAGTGCATAATTCAATTTCTTATCGAACTTTCAAAGAAAAAGTAGATCAAAAATCGTACTTGGTTGAGCAGGAGTATTACGACTTGAATTTTACAAATGGCACTAGCTTGGTCGCCGTGGCGTAGTGGGTAGAGTGCGACGCTCACACGCCGAAGGGTCTAGGTTCGACTCCCAGTTCAACACCAATTTTTCTAATATTTCACGGCACCACCTCTTTCCAGCTGCTGACAACACTCAAAGAGTAATAACTGTCTAAGAAAGCTTCTCAAATTTCGCCGTTCGGAGTCGGCAAAAAACTGTAGGTCCCTTCTACTCGTGAGAGAACAGTAGCGCGCACAACACGAGTAGTTGATGAGCAATCTAGGCCCTGGTCCCCCTTTGGACTGCCAACAATTATTATTATTATTATTATTATTATTATTACTAGCTTGATTGCGCCAATACAGCGAGTTATTAAGGAGACGCCATCTTTCTTGAACAGCTCATCGACTTCTTGAACAGTGTGTCACAGTGGAATTCAGAAACTACGTTAACTTGAAAAAGTTTACTTATCCCGAATTAGAAGTAGATATGGTGTCAACATAGTAATCGAAAACGTTTTTCTTTTGCTGTTTAATAATTGTACAGCGCGGCAGTCCACAGGGGACAAAGGAATAGCTTGCTTATCTTTCTTTCTAAACTCGGAGCCGCTTTAATTCTTCTTCCTTTAGCGCTACCGTCCGGGGTCAACCTGGCAATCAACTTGTCTCTACAACCAGCACGATATCTCGCCAGCTGCTTCCATTTAATAAAAATTATAATTGTTGGCGCTACAGTCAAAAAGGGGAACCAGGGCCTAGCTTCCTCATCAACTAGTCATATTGTGCGCATTACTGTTCTCTCACGAGTAGAAAGGGCCTACAGTTTTTTGCCGACTCCGAACGGCGAAGTTTGAGAGGCTTTCTTAGACAATTATTCCTCTTTGAGTGTTATCAGAGGTGGTGCGCTGGGGATCGAACCTAGACATTCCGTGTGTGAGTGTCGCACTCTACCCACTACGACACGGCGCTCTCTAGAAGCTGCAGGCTGATGATGATAACACTTTGATTGTCATTAAAGTCAAAAAGGTCTTCTATATAATCCCACTCCCTTTTAATATGTACAAAGCCCTTGCACATATAAGCTAGCTAAACCATGTAGAGCCCAAAACGTGTTATTGCGATAAAGTAACAAGTGAAAAACGAATTCTATTGGATAAAAAGAATTTCCTGGCCTCATGTGCCCATCCTGGACTGCAGTATCATACCTAAGACGTATTCCTTAAAACGAGCGCAATCACAATATGAACAACTCGCTGTATACTGTATGAATCTTGTTTATTAAGTTTAATAGTTTTCAAAACAGGAACAGGAATACATATATGGTTATTTTTAATGGCCTTCTATGTGTTGAAGACTGAACCGATAGAATCGAAATATTTTTTCTCTGTCTTCTACAAAACTGCACTATAAATAACGTTAAAAGTAAACTATTGAAGCTATCATCATCAACAAATGTGCAATACTTAACTGTAAAAATTAATTTTTATAATAAAGATCTATCTATCTATCTATCATCAACTTAACTGTCGTTGATCAATGATCCCTTACATACCTGTTTGGAATTTTAAGTGGAAGGGCAATATACTTTCCTAAAAATTTTGATAAAAATCCTTCGCTTCCACAGCTGCTGTATCGTTTATTTTTATTTTTTTTTTTTTGACTCAACACAAGAGCAGTCTAACATTGATTACTAATAAAAGATGTTAAAATCATCGTCATATTTCATAATTTTAAATTTTCCTAACTTTTTCTTAACTTTGGGCGAAAAATAAAAAAGCGTGGAAATGAGAGAGCTTTTGTTTTTGGTTCAGCTCCTTTGGCTTTTTGGCAACCATATTTTCTCTTTTTTATTCAAAGCAAAGTATTTCCCACGATAATTATCAATCACTTTGAAACAGGAGTCGATATTGCTGCAGATTTGTGGTTAAAAATACATCTGATCACTTAACTAGGACAATCGGAATAGACAACTAACGATCCTCGATATTTAATCGCAATTTTAGGCACTGACTCCGGAGGTATATGCATTTGTGAAACCATGGAGAAGGGAGGATTCTATGACCTCTTGTATGTCTTCAGTTCAACCTTGAACACTTAACCTTGTTTGTATTGAAACTTATTTTGATGAGTTACTAGGGGCGTTTAATATATAGTCTCAATATATTATCGATTTGAAGGAAAATGCAAATCCAATTTAAATTGTTTTTATTTTTCAATATAATCTCTCTTTTGTTACATCTTGGGATAAACCCCTTAAACCCTCAAAAAAATACATTTTCTCTTTCTCTGCAAAATACCCATTTATTGCCGACTTGAGTTCTTCATCATCCGAAAATCTTTTTCCACGAAGACATTTTTTCAAATCGGGAAACGGAAAATAACCACTAGGGGCAAGGTCTGGCCTATAGAGTGGGTGTTGGATTTCGAAACCACAATCTTTCGCAGTATAGTCTTGTGTGGTAGCCGCCGTGGAGTAGTGTAGAGTGCGACTCTCACACACCGAAGGGTCTAGGTTCGATTTCCGGCTGAACACCTCGAAGTTTTCACGGTACCACCTCTTTCGAGCTGCTGACAATACTCAAAGAGCAATAACTGTCTAAGAAAGGTTCTTAAACATTGCCGATCGGAGTTTTCAAAAACTGTAGGCCCCTTGTACTCATGAGAGAACAGAATCGCGCACTACACAAGTAGTTGATGAGCAAACTAGGCTCTGGTTCACCTGTGAACTGTCGTGCCATTCAATTATTTTTAGGATAGATGTTTAATTTTCGGGATATGAGATTAAAGCTCTCGAAAACTAAACCTTGCAACATTTGATGTATGTTACCAATTTTTAAAAAATCGACGCGAACTTAATATGATCCAGACTATTTTCCTTCGTTGGTTTCGTTATTCAATTTTCAACGCGGAAAGTATGTCAAATATTTCCTAAGCAATTATAAGTGGAGTGGACCTACAGTTTAATCTCGATACGAAATATTGTCTGTGAACAAGTTGAGCGTACACCTACAAGGCCGTTCATTTTGTGTTTCCGAAATAGGAACGCTGGCACTTGACACCTACTTGATACAGCTGTTGTTTGAAGAGTCATTATATTAGTTCAATGGTTGTCATTTACGGTATGAATCGTTTAACAATAAAACCTACTGTACTACAAAAATGGAAGTTCATGGTTGGTTTCGTTTCGGATAGTGATTGTGTCTGTCATAATTTATCGACTACACAAGCAATAGGTAAAATTGTAAACAAGCTTAAGAATGGTAAAACCTTGGCCACTTTTGTAATGCCTTTTCTTAATCTATGTTAACCTAATTTATGCCTTGTAAGTAGAAGTGTCGCTGTTGATCAGAATTTATCTTGACGTACACATCACAAGCATTCCAGTTTGCAGCTCTAACCTTTTAACTTTAATTTAGGCAATATATGAAGCCTGCTGACCATTCACAACGTTTGATACCCTCTTTGAATGTTACAGGAACATAGAATAAACGTCCACTGTTCATTCGAATTACCAGGGGCGTTCAATCTTTTCGGTATCGAATGATATGAAGAAAAATGGGAATTCAATTTAAATTGTTTTTATTTTTCAATTTAATCTCCGCTAACATCAATGCATTTGTTACATCTTGAGATAAGCTTTTTTAAACTCTCAAAAAAATAGATTTCCTCTTTCTCTGCAAAATGCCCATTTTTTGCCGACTTGAGTTCTTCATCATCAGAAAATCTTTTTCCATGAAGAAATTTTTTCAAATTCGGAAACAAGAAATAATCACTAGGGTCAAGGTCTGGTCTATAGGGTGGGTGTTGGATTTCTTCGAAACCACAATCTCCCGCGGCAGCTTAGGAAACTCGAGCCGTGTGAACAGGAGAAGCAACACACACGCTGCGAGTTTACTGCGCCTTTTCTTTTTAATTTTTCCCCGCAAATTATGCAATGTGGAAGCGCAGGACGTGGCGTTGATGGTTTTACCGTATTTTTTTTTATCTTAATGAGCAAGGGACTCAAGATTCCCTTTGAGTCCCAAAAAACTGTGGCCATGAGCTTCCCGGCAGACGGAGTGACTTTGAACATCTTCGGAGGGTCTGTTCCTTTTTTATGCCACTGTATGGACTCTTGGTTGCTTTCAGGGTTATAGTGGTGGACCCATGTTTCGTCCCCTGTAACAATTTGATCTATAACACCGTCCGCGTTGTCACTACACATCTCCAAAAGTTCTCTACAGCATGGGATTCTCACTGTTTTTTGAGACACTGTGAGCATGTGTGGCACCCACCTTGCACTGACTTTTGAAAGGTTAAGACGGTCACGAAGAATAGTGTGAATGGTACCAGTTGAAAGCTTGGTGATCTATGCCATCAGTTTCACCTGTATTCGGGCATCCTCAAGAACAAGTTTTTCGACATCTTTGATGCTTTCTCTTGCACAAGCAGTAGCGGGGGCGCCGGAGCTCGGGTCGTCTTCAGTGCTCTCTCTGCCTCTCTTGAACTTACTTGACCACGTGTGCACAATTTATAATGAAGGTGCGGAACCCTCGTAAACAGGCAACATCTCTTCATGAATAGTTGTTTGACTTCTTCGTTGCTTAGTGAGAAATTTAATTACGGCGCGATGCTCAATTTTCACCATCATCGACTCAGTTGCCATTATGATTCTGTTTAACTAGAGATAAAAGTCGAATTAATAATCACATTTATATAAAATTTTACATGAATGCACTAAAATAATAGTATTACTTGATAATTAAGTCAATTTATGTATAACCATAGCTTCACCCCGATACCAAGAATATATTGAAGGCCCCTTGTACATACAGTATCTCTAAATTAATATTTTGTGGGGTCACTCTTATTTTTATAAACTACTTGGCATCGTCTTGGCATGGATTCTATAGATTCTATAAGGCTGTTTACAAAGGTTTGCGGTGTTTTGTTCCATTCTTTGTAACGCGAAGTAGTAATCACGTTTATATGAATGCACTTAAATAATAGTATTACCTGATAAATAAGTAAATTTGTATACAATATGTAACCACAGCTTCAACCCGATACCGAGAATAATATTGAACGCCCCTCGTATTATTCTTTTCAATCAGCCTTAGAAAACCTTTTTATCAGGTTGTGAAACCTGGGTGATCTATTCAGACCTAATAACATTCCGTTTAATGACCTTGTTCCATCCTCCTATCCTCCCAACCGGATCGATTTAAATAGAACAATTCATCAAATAACGACACACCTTATCTGCACTTTATCATCTTGTTGTCTGCGGCACGTAATATAAATGTCAAAGATTATCAAGCAATAAATTAGAGGTTTTTAAGTGATAATCGGTTCTCAGAATATTATTCTCCCAGCTGAGAAATTGAATTATTCATCGGCTGATTCCTAGAAAATAATTTCCACCCTCCGAGTGAGCGAAAACCGAATGGTTGCCTGGAATTCGTTTTCATCGAATTGAATTTATTTCTCAAAACTGTAGCTTGTGAGGGTAGGTCCCTTAAAACGGCCCATTGAGTGGAACCTTTTATGGATTTAAGCATCTGCAGATTTTCTGCCTGGAAAAAGTACAGATATTAAGGTTACCGACATTTCACAGTCATTCGATTGTGTATCGAAATGAAATTGCGAGGAAGTAAAATTTACCGTCATTGGATTGCCTTTTATGACGTATCCTGACTTAAACCCAAAGGAATGGGTCAACTCCGTGGAACTGTAAAAACTTCCACAGAGCCATGTTCATCGCGAACTTCATTCGGAGTCTTCTGCATGGCATAACTTTTTAACACTCTGCAGTAAAATGTTTATGTTAAGTTGACTGAATCTATATTTTGTTTGCCTGCGTACCACTTCGCTCGAACTCCCATTCACATAATTACATATATAAAGGGAACATTGCGCACACAGGGATGTACAGACAGACATCTTGAAAGTAGTAGAGCTCAGAAAATATGTAAAATCGACTCCGAAAGGGGCTAAAACTGCTAGCTTCCGTTAAAAACATGGTGAAGAAGAATTTCCATTAAGGGCGATCAAATAGGATTGACAACTTTAGCGTGAAAATATCGATTTCATTTTCAGATGTCGGAAAATGACAGGAAATTACATTTTGACTGAAAGTGGAATTCGTTTGGTGAATAAAATGAATCGCGTGAGCTGGTTTCAATATGAAATCCAAAAGAAATAAAAAAGCCAAAAAAATGCTGTTATATTATAAGCTGTGGAACTTGGAAAGGGTTATTACAAGAGTTGCAAATTGAATAAGTTCGTGCAATATAGTTATTTCATTAGAAAGTCCATCGAAACTATGGGCAACAGCTTTGAACGGATTCGAACTTGAAAAGTTAATAATGCACATTCCTTTTAGATGGAAAAAATAGAAAATACATTCTTTTTCTATTACGGCGTTATGTATGAAATCCCTCCGCTGAGCAGTTGTATTTTCCTGAACGAACCAACAAAGCAATCTCGAATATGAAATAATAAAGTATATAATAGATTCTGCAACGTAAGACAATACCTTTAGCAATAGAAGTAAATTTTATTGGGGCAACAAATTAATTAGGTTCGTATTCAAAAGATGGCGCCACTTGCAACTTGTGACTGATTTGGAAGCGATTACCTTCTGCACTGGAATGGTGTGACATTTGTCAGCAATAATAAGTATGCCTGAGCGTCTGGTTTAGAGCGCAACATTGTTTTTGAAAAAATCCGAATTTGTCTTAAATAAAGCATTTGCGGACAATTTTAATTTTCTTCTATAACTGAAAGAAAAGTGCAGTTGAAACGCATCAAATGCTGTAAGCAGTTTATGGTGAATCTGCTTTGTGCGATAAATGATGCAAAAAGTGTTTTTGATCCTCACAAAGCAATTTATGGTGAATCTGCTTTGTGCGATAAATGATGCAAAAAGTGTTTTTGATCCTTTGAGAGTGGTTTGGATCCTTCAAATTCGTCAAACGCATTGAGAACTGACAGAATCGTTGGGAATCACAAGCAAATAATTTTCGTTTCGTAAAAAAATAAGTTTTGTTTACTTACAAGCAAGGAAATTGGGTGCCGTACGAGTTCAAACCGAGAGATGTCGAAAACCATTTTTTTTATCTCGGAACTGCTTCTTAAAAGGCATCAAAGGAAGGCAGTTTTGTACCGGATTGTGACTGGAGAAGAAAGGTGCATAAACCACGATAACAAAAACAAGAACAAAATGCTTTGCAAAGTCTAGTGAAGCCATTCCATTATCGTGTACATCGAAAGACATCCACGGTTCAAAGGTTATGCTCGGTATATGGTGGCCCCAGACGCGTGTGATGTACTATGAGCTGTTAAAACCAGGCAAAACCATTGATGGGAAACGTTATCGATTACAATTTCTATGTTTAAGAAGTGCATTGCGTGAGAAACGACGGAAAACGATCCAAAGGCATGCCAAAGTGATCTTACAACATGTGGCTGTAGCGGTCAAAAAGTATCGAAAAAAGTGGAAGGTCTTTCGCTACCCGATCTATTTTCCAGTCGGACAAAACTATCAAGAAAGGTTGAAGTGGGAGATATTTTCCCATCCATGTTTTGTCTCCACACTTTTCGACTTCTTGCTTTTTTGACGGATGCAAAACGAACGAACGGGTCTCTTCAAGAAATCAAGGAAATGCTCAGTTTTTGGATCGATGCCAGAGAAGATTTACTCATTTTTTTTTTAGAGACAAATAGATGGAGAAAGGTAGTAGTTCAGTAGAAAAACGTGGCTTCCGTTGTTTAATACTTTGGGTGATTCTCTTTTTATGTATTTTTTAATAAAAAAAAAATTGTTAACGCAAAAGACGGAGGCGAATTAATGTGTACATCAGGTTGCCATTTATAGACTAACCTTCTACAAAGGACTTTACTTTTATTTAATTTTAGATTTAAATAGAGCCTAAATTTTTTACATTTTCCGAAAATTGAACACCAGTATACGCCTCTTAAAGTGACATCCACTATAACCGAACTCATCATCGCGAATTAAAATTGGAATATATTTGTCCCCCAGTTTGCTTCAATACTTAAATAAAATAAACAACGAGAAGAAGACAGTTATAGACGAGCATAAATCTTTTATCAATTACACATTTTAGTTGCATTACCTCTTCTAAACGGATATCTTTCTATAAAGTGCAATCTTACTTCCTTCTCCACAGGTTGTACTTGTTCCGATTGGTATTTAAGAAAACTCTGTCTTTGCATAGTATCATTGATAAACAAAGGCCCAGCAATTTAAAGCGTATGTTGCCAATTAAGGTGTACGATGCGCAGCATTCGTAATGAATATTAGTTTATAAGTTCTCCTCCTTAATTGAAAACTAATTTGTTCAAAAGAACATAGGGCGAGATTTGCATTTTGATGTTTCTAGGTTTCGTCTTTTTAAAAAAAATCATATAATAAAAGCTTCACATTGGGGAAAAACAGACAATAATTAAAGAAGAGACTCGCAAATTTTCCTACTCTGCTTAAATTTATTCAAATGAGTTCGCTATGCTACTCTTAATAAACCACAATTTTTAACAACAATTAAAATAGAAACCACACATTTACATTGTTATTAAAACAGATCCCACGCAAATCATCTGGAGTCGTGTAAGCCACATCCTCCCACTTCATTCCCACACAGCCCATGCACCATATTCAAACGTGTCTCATTGCTACACCTCGCTGCTTTAAAAACCGCAGAGTAAACATTTCATCAAATTATTTCAAAAATAGATTGCACCCGAGCAACACTTGCCATATGCCAGCCTTGAGGCCGCGTTCACCCTGAAGTAAATGATATTTGACAAAACAGACTGACACCGAAATTCGTATTGTTACCGCGCATTTTTCGCTCTTCTCTTTCGAAGGTTACATCAAAATAAATATAATTCAAGATTGAATTAATTGAAACCGACAGATAAGGTCATATCAGTTAGTCGGTTGTATGAGCGATGAGTTTGTTTTTTTTTATATCTTTTGCAATCAAACAATTTAGACCCTTCCTATATGCTAAATTGTTGCACTACTACTGTGAAGCAATATGAATTAGTTAGTAGACCGTTAAATGAAGTCAACTAACACATAGCGACTAGTTTTATTTGTACTTGCTAGTGGACTATTTTCCTAGAACAGGACTTTATTTTTGTTCTTAGGTAACTTATATCCATAATGCGGCGGGAATCACATTTTTTTTTCTAACTAGTTTCAACTATTTATTCCCTAATTGATGAAAATTCTTTTAAGAATTTAATTTTCGAAGCTTTGATTACTGGAAAATAAGAACAGGTATGAGTAGGGATTTGATTGTCATCACAATGCATGCGTTTTTAAATGAACACCTTTGATGCAAGAAATCTTATCAACAGATATCCCGGGATATATAGGGGGCGCCACTAACAAAAAGTATTAATTTAATTTTATTCTTTTTGTTAGTGGAGACCCCTATATGTCCCGGGACTTGTTGAGTGATTTTTTTTGTATATACATCACAAAGCAATGAGAGAGGAAGGTTGACTGAACGGCCGATTAAACAGCTGGTTTCGTTTGTCTACGAATGTTGGTAAATATGGCCCAATTATGAAATTTTCATGGCGTGACATCGAACATTGTTTCACACATGTTTACGTTTCCAAAAAGGCAATAGGGCTGCTATGATTTGCACGCCTTCACCGTCTAACAGGTTGAGCAGAAAGGAAAATACCTGTTTTAATAGCGTATTCTATATTCAGTACCGAAATCAAACGCAAAATCACTCTTGCCAATCGCTGTTTCTTTGGGTTCAAGAGGCAATTGAGTAATAAAGCCCTCTCTCGAAGGACTAAGCTCGCTTTATATAACAGCTTGATCATCCCCGTCCTACTATATGGCGCAGAATCTTGGATGTTAGCAAAGGCGGATGAGGAAGCCCTTAGTCTATTCGAGAGAAAAGTTTTGCGTATGATTTTTGGTCCTGTTTGCGTTGATGGCATCTGGAGGAGAAGATTTAATGACGAACTCTATAGGCTGTACAGCGACATGCGTCTGGTCAAGCGTCTACGGATACAACGCTTAAGTTGGCTAGGCCATGTAGAGCGTATGGACACCACTGCTCCGGCCCGAAAAGTCTTTGAATCCGTGCCATTGGGACAACGCAACAGAGGACGACCTAGACTAAAGTAGAAGTAGAAGGACCTCAACCAACTTGGAGTGCGCAACTGGAGACAGCTGGCGAAATATCGTGCTGGCTGGAGAGGCATGTTGGTTGAGGCCCAGGTCCACCCCGGACTGTAGCGCCACAAGAAGAAGAAGAAGAATAGCATATTCTCATTTGAGAAAAAAATAACTCTCTGTGAATCAGCTGTTTAAGAAAGGAAAATGTTATAAAAAATGCTGTGATATCGAATTACCGGGCGGGAGACGAAGATGTCGACTGCAGGTTTCCCCTTTTTTTAAATTACATCTAACCGTTAGTAAATAGTTTTACATATCTTGCTATAAAATCATATTTTGTACATATTTATATATTTTTTTTATAAAAAATGCAAATTTTAGGGTGTCTTGTACTAAAATTATGGTAATAATAACAATAATTGTTGGCAGGACAGTTCACAGGGCGACCAGGGTCTCACTTGCTCATCAACTACTCGTGTTGTGCGCTCTACTGTTCTGTCACGAGTAGAAGGGACCTACAAGTTTATGCCAACTTAGAACGGCAAAATATCTTATGTCAGTGCAAGCGAAGCATACTCCCTGGTAGTACAATCCAGTGTAATTTATCCCAACCTCCAACAAAAAAAAAAAAAAAAAAAAAAACAAAAAAAAACGGAGCTTAAAATAATTATTAATTTCAAGCGAGAGAAACTCTTTTTGAAGACATTACGCAAAATTGAAAAAAACCCATCTTTTGACTCATCTTCCCTCTCAGACTATTATCAGAAGATGGAGAACTGTCTACTATTATGCACAAAATCACCCAAATCCATAAGGCATACGGACAATGTTTTGAATTAAGAACTTTTAAGAAAAATGATACACTCCAACTCTTTAAAATCAACAAAATTAAAGAACTTAAAATTTTATGGTATTTTGAACTATTTATTTTAATTAGTCAACTGGAGATATTTACGTTCTTAATGGTTTGTGCATTAAACGTTAATTTTGGGGTATTTGGTGTTTATAGTATTTATTAGGTATTTTTATTTTATTAGGCACAGGAAATGTGTTTTAAACTATAACAAATACCGGTATGAAATGACCGGCCAAGATACAAATGTCTAGATAAGGAACATTTATTGTGAACGAGCCCTTATTTTTTTTTTGCTTTCTGTGAAAAATATTTAGTATACATCAAATCATTGAACAGACAACATCATACTTTTTCATGGTGTTCAAAATGTCGAATTTTGTACCAGAAAGTGATGATTTGCGGAACAAATTAATTTTTTGTTTTCATTTGAAGAAAAGTGCTGCAGAGTCGCACTGAATGCTTGTCGAGGCTTATGATGATCACGCTCTATCAGAAGCAACATGCAAGAGATGGTTTCAACGGTTCAGAAATAATGATTTTGATGTGAGAAATGAAGAACGTGGAAGACCACCAAAAAGTTTGAAGACGCCGAATTGCAAACGATATTGGATAGAAATGACACTTTGAGTCAAAATCAAATGACAGTAATGTTAAATGTTGCACAACAAACAATTTCTCACCGTTTAAATGCTATGGGAAAGATCCAAAAGTGTGGAAAATGGGTGCAACGTGAATTGAATGAAAGACAGATGGAAAACCGAAAAAACACTTGTGAAATTTTGCTTCAAAGACACGAAAGAAAATCGGTTTTGCATCGGATTGTTACTGGCGATGAAAAATGGATTTATTTTAAGAAACATGGGTTAATCTGGGACAACCTTAACATCGACTGCAAAACCAGATCGATTCGGCAAGAAGACAATGCTGTGTGTTTGGTGGGAGCAGAGAGGTGTGCTGTATCACGAGCTCCTAAAACCTGGTGAAACCGTTAATACTGTTCGCTACCGACAACAAATGATAAATTTGAACCATGCATTGATCGAGAAACGACCAAAATGGGCCAGAAGACATGGCAAGGTAATTTTGCTGCATGACAATGCACCTGCACACAAAGCAAAACCAGTTCAGGATACAATCAAAACACTTGGCTGGGAGCAGCTACCCCACCCGCCGTATTCACCAGACTTAGCTCCTTCCGACTACCATTTGGTTTCATCGATGGGACACGCATTGGCTGAGCAGCACTTTGATTCCTACGAGGAGGTCGAAAATTGGGTGTCTGATTGGTTTGCTTTAAAAGACGAACAACTTTATTGGTGTGGTATTCACGGAGCAGACACAAATGAATGCAAAAAATGAGCGTGTACCCTCACTTGTTTTGATATAGTGGTTAATGGACACGACAAAAACGATAGTTTGATTATTTCTGGTATATTTTTGAAATTAATTTTCACCATAATTTCTCACAGACTGAAAACGTTTTTTTATTTCTCTTAGAAACCAAATAAAAAGTTGTGCTTTTTCCTTAATCAACTACACATGGGTCGAGTTATAATTAAAAATAGAGACAACTTGCGTTGATTTGCGGCCGTGTGTTGAACACATGTGTTCAGTCATGTTAAATGGAAAGTGAATTGCTCGAAATTTGACGCGCATGTTTTATGGCTAATTTGTTTCAAGCATTAACCGTCGCGGTGACACAGTAAAAGAACTCCTAATGGAACTCCTAATTAAACGAGAAAGAGTTTAACAAATATATTTTCTTAATCGAGCAAAGTCAACTTGGGAGATCGGCATTTGTCCCACAAAATGTTCCTGTCTATCTGAATAGTTTTTTTTCTTTTGCAAGATTCACGAATAATTGAAGTTTTATGAAACATAAAGTTAAGTGGTCACCTTGGTGCAGTGGGTATGTGCAAGCCTCGAGTTAGATTCTACATTTTCATTCTACAAACATTTTCCATTGTTTGACTTTCTGACAACCCTCAAAGGGTCTAAAGGCTCCTCAAATTTTGCCGCTTGGAGTCGACAAAGAACTGTGCGTCCCTTTTACTCGTCAGAAGAAAATAACGTACAACACGTGCAACTGCTGAAGATAATAGGCCCTAGTTTCCTTGTTTACTTTTGCACCATTCGATTATTATTTCTAATTAAACAAACCAAATGATGTGGTCAAATCTGTTATCTTAGAAAAAAGATTGGTAAAGAAAATGTAAACCAATACACATCTTTCGTCTCATGAGTTTCCTAAAAACCTTTTGAATACTGAACGATAAAAAGCGTTTCGTGTAACCAAAATACTGCCACCACTTTTATTGACCTACATTGATACTCAAATTCAGACCTTTTTGATATCAACAAACATTTGACATACTTAGAGCATACAAAAAGTGATTTAGTGCAGAATTCAAAATCTCTTGACCTCTTTATCGGACAATCACTGCTTTAAGTATTGTTCCACAATAACTAAGGCGGATGTGTAATGCGCAAAGAGAAAAGATTAGCAACACTCTTGCTACGGAACACCATTGTTCTCAGGCGAATGGGACGTATACTTTTGTGCTCAAAAAGAGAAGCAAATTCGGGAACTTTACTTGATAGTTATGCCTTTCGATTTCAAATGGTATCAAAGCTGTTAGGGAAGTGTATTTCTTGACTGTTTTGAAGTAAGGAATTATTTTTAAAAATCTTGCACATTGTATATACATTTTTTTTATATCCATCACAGAGTAACACAAAACACTACGTTTTCTAAGTGTTAACTCTCAGTATCGCTTTACACAGCAGATGTTTGCTGAGCGACTTAGGATCATCTACCGACTCTTATCGTCTTACAGATTACTTCAATAAATAATATTAATTCAAATACGATGTGTTTTTAAATTCTAACCGTGGCAAGCAAAGATCATTAAATGTATTTATACACCTTGTAATAGGTTCATTGCGACCATAATCGGTTCTGTGCCTTTTGTCAAAAAGTAAGTTTCTCACCCGTAGAGATCTTTGGGGAGCATATATATTTATGAGAAAAAGTAATTCTGGTGAATTTAATTGATAATTAATAATATCACGAATAAACATGGCTGACGTTGCCTTACGCCTGAAACTTAAGGTTTGCAAGCCAATTGTTCTGCATCTTTCAACATAATTAGGAAGATCTTCAAAGGAATACAACTTTCGGAAAGCATATCTCGTGAAATTCTTTTGAATTCGTTCGAGTCTAAGTTCTTGATTATCGTAAGGTGAGTCCCAGACAATGGATGCATATTCCAAATAGGGTCTTACTAGCGAAACAAAGATGGTCTTTAAACTGGATATGTCGCGAAAATCTTTACTATTTCTTTTTAAAAATCCTAACATAGAACTCTACTTCGCAATGGTGTATGTAAGTAATGTAGTGAGAAATCCAACTTGGGGTCGAATATTACTCCAAGGTTTTTAACTTCTTCTAGGCGATCCAGTTTATGATTATTGATAAAATAATCATAAACAATTGGAGATGTTATTCTATGTGCCGTAAAAATTTTACATTTTGAAATGTTTAGATCTAGAGCATTATGTTTACACCATTCCGCTAGGTTATGTATATCCGACTGAAACTTAATGAAATCAGCTATACTGTTAATCGACAAAAATAATTTAAAGTCATCCGCGAATGTTAGAATTTCGCAGAATCTAAATATTTCGTGAACATCGTTTATAAATAAAAGAAATAATAATGGGCCCAAGTGGCTACCCTGTGGCACGCCCGATGTTACCTTTATTACGCGAGAAATATAACTATCGACCTTAACCATTTGCTTCCTCTCCTTTAAATAATTTGAAAACCATTCTAGCATTGCTGAATGAATTCCCATGGATTTAAGTTTGTTTACAAGCAAAGTGTGATGCACTTTATCAAAGGCTTTCGAAAAGTCAGTATGAAGTACATCAACTTGTAGGCGATGTTCTAAATTTGTAAATAAAGATAAGTTAGTAGAACATGTCCTACCTCGCATGAAGCCATGTTGCCTATTTGATTTGATGTAAAGTTTTTACTAGTATACCATCATTGCTACTTCTGGTAAAGTTTCTTTTGTTTCTTTGGGTCGGAATTTTATTCTGCATCTATCTTGAGAAGAGCCTATGTCTAACTCCTCAATGTTGGATTAAATAAAATCACAGACCCATCCCTAATTGTTTTTTTTTACATAATAAATAATAATTTAATAATTGTATGGCACGATTGTCCACAGGGAACCAGGGGCTAGCTTGCTCATCAACTACTCGTGTTGTGCGCACTACTGTTCTCTCACGAGTAAAAGGAACCTGTAGTTTTTTACCGGTTCCAAACAGCGAAGTTTGAAAACCTTTCTTAGACAGTTTACTCTTTGAGTGTTGTCAGCAGCTCGAAAGATGCGGTGCCGTAAAAAATTCGAGGTATTTGTTGAGCTGCGAATCGAACCTAGACTTACGGCGTGTGACCGTCGCACTCCACCCACTTTGCCTCTTTTTTTTACATTTCCGCCTTAAAATGCTACTACTACAGTTTCGGAAGCAAATAAAAAATGTTGGACACCTGAGGCATTCAATGTATTTCTGTTAATTTCAATTCAATTTAATTAAAACGAAACCTGTATGAAACATTATCGAACATATTTGTTCGTTTGAAAGGAATTTCTTTTGGTATACAAAGTATTCTCAATCTTACCGCTGATAGGTAAAACGTTTGACGTTGGACGAAAACGTTTTCCATTGTACGCAATATATACGGTAGATTGAAGTGAATGCCATGCGCACTAATTTCAAGAATCTTCACAGCCACTTCATGTGAAATAGATGACTTTTCATGTCATTCAGAGTCTATTCAATTTAATCAGCGTACACGCGAACATTAGACAATTGGCTGGCATACATTTCATGGAGACATCGTTCGTAGTCTTCGTTTAGTTTCCCCTTCTTTTGTAACTCTATCTAGTTCTTTCTCTACCTCTTTTAAAGCAACGGTCTTCAGGGCTTCATTTATATGATAGTCGATGTCATAACACGAGGCAAGGTATACTGGGTTCAACGAACAGAATAGTAATCCCTCATGCAGTTCTTTGTCTTTCTTGGAGGCTACTTTCTAATAATCCCCCATTCTCTTCCCTTAATGCCTTAAAATTTTATTTTTTTATTACATTTACTCTTGAATATGATGTCAGGTATATTTTGGCCACGATTACGGCAGAGGTGGTTCATTAATAACGTTTTTCCTAAGTCTAAGCGACTACGCGACAGCAATAAAAAAATGAAAATACTTATTTGTTTCGATTTTTAGTTTAAACTTGGTGTCACAAGCACGGTACAGATATGAAAGTCATATCTTGCGCATGTGTCATCAAAAGTAAACAAAAACAAAATCCAAAATGGCTGATCAGAGTGACATTGATGTTTGTTTCATATGATTTTGCATTGTAATTCATATTAGTTTGGTTTCTTTACGGAAGTTTTTCTTTGTTTATATTTGCAAATATTAATAAAGTGAAATTGTGGAAGAATAATCAATTACGAATAAGTGCCAAGTGTCTCAAAATGTATTTGCTATGCGAAAGAAGTAAAAATACAACAATTTTGGATGAACGCTCTTTCTTTTCACTGAATTATCTTCTACTGCACTATTTAGGTGAAGTAGAAGGTAGGGAAACTTCGAGTTTTGAACACTGATTACTGCTGGAAGAGGATACTGTTTTCTTAGCAAGAGTCGATATGCTCGAGCTGCATGTATGACTATAGCATTGGCAATATCTTCAGAAGACCATTTCAGTCGCTTGTGGGGGCATTCCAATTTTTTTAACATTGCGAAAATATGGCTAACAGAGTCAATTACCTCTTGTTGTTTCCAGTTCTTAGCCATCAACTCTGCTATTTGTTTAAGTAACCTGCCAAATGGAAACATGTGGTCGCCGTGGCGTAGTGGGTAGAGTGCGACGCTCACACGCCGAAGGGTCTAGGTTCAACTCCCAGCTCAACACCAATTTTTCGAATTTTCTTTCGAGCTGCTGACAACACTCAAAGAGTAATAACTGTCTAAGAAAATTTCAAACTTCGCCGTTCGGAGTCAGCAACAAACTTTAGGTCCCTTCTACTCATGAGAGAACAGTAGCGCGCACAACACGAGTAGTTGATGAGCAAGCTAGGCCCTGGTTCCCCTTTGGACTGTAGCGCCAACAATTATTATTATTATAAATGAAAACATATTAGCTCAAATTCTATTTCAGTGCCATGCGTTTAAACTTATTCTGATCTTCTTACTCGGAATATGTCGGCCTGGTTTCTTCAGTTTGAGTACTTCCATCTACCATTACTGGCTTGGCTTGTACTCTGCAGTCTTTTTTCAAGATATTTACATCTGTTTGTGTGGAGCAATCGACACACTTGGGGTTGTTGGATTCGTATAAATCCTCCGTTTGTATTTCAACCTCAACATTCTCCTTATCAATCAATCCATCGCTAATATGTGAATCGATGGATGTGCTGACATTATGCGGACAACACGTATTTTACAATGAATTATCGGCACTTACCTGGATACCAAAATTCAATTTTTAGCTCGTAAGTCTCGTACAGTCGTGTCGCTATTATCCTTTGTGGTAATAAGATTGAGGGCACAGCATCATCCTTTAGTCGTCTAGTTTTTATGCACATATAAAGGATTCAATGGCACAAAATCAATTTCCTTAAAATGTTTTGAGCAAATTCTTGTTGTTTTAACGTTGAACTTATCACTCCGACCACACAAAAGTACCCATTGTTTACATATTTTGTTTTGTTTTGGGAATAAATGATACTGTACATTTTCTTTTTCGCTTGTAGTTGTAGTCTTATTATTGTTTTGAGAACACCCGTACACTGCACAGCGCATTTTAAAAACTTAGAAATTGTTTACTTTCATCAAAACACAATATTAGCGATGTAAACAAACTCTACGATGTCACCGACAGCCGCCATATTGCGAGAATTTGACAGATACGCAGAACGAAACCAAAATATCTCCCCGGAGTATATTACCTTCTGTACATGTACCTTGGTTACAAGTGTTCTTCGCAAATGTTCATTGTTCAGGCCAGTAAATTTAGACAAAATATGGATGCTGTCCAACTACATTGGTGATTAAGTATGATTGTATTGAAGATGGTATTGGAGATTATATTGAAAGCACCGAGAGACGCCTCTTTTGCCGTTTGGAAACTAAAAATCTTAATTATGACCGACTCACGACTTTGAATTGAATATGAAATGAGCACATTTATGGTTTTGTTATGCTAGAAAATTTTATCTTGCATCTATTAATCAAATTATAGATTATTAATTCATTTATGGCGCGACAGTCCACAGGGGACCAGGGCATGGCTTGCTCTTGCGCTTGCTGTTGTGCGCGCTACTGTTCTCTCACGAGTAGAAGGGACCTATAGTTTGTTGCTGACTTCGAACGGCGAAGTTTGAAACTTAGACAGTTATTACTCTTCGAATGTTGTGAAGTCGAAAGAGGTGGTGCCGTAAAATATTCGAGGTGTTCAGCCGGGAACCGAACCTAAATCTTCTGCGTGTGAGCGTCGCACTCTACTCACTACTCCACGGCGGCCACAATTATAGACTTTATGCTTTTTAATTATTGGTCAGCAATTAGGGAAACTACATTTAATCATATTGGCATTTTTGTTGACTACAGAGCTCGAAATATAACTTCTATGTCTGTTTTCCTTTACTTGTCAGCTGAACTTCATCAACAAAAAGCAGAGATAAACTTTATTGTGGACATATATCTCACCGAATTTCATATGCCTAGCTTACACAGGAGGAAATTAAATATTGGGACGAAATTCATTCTCCTGGGATCAATGTACCGCTGTTTCACTAAATCATGGGAAGTGTTCTAAAATTGGATATAGTCACATTTCAGACTTTTTCAAATCCAGAAATCTTATTGTACAATCTTATAGTACAAAACTATTCTTTACCAAAGTCTTAACAAAAAAAACTTACCCAAAAGTTATAATAAAAACTTCATCTCAATCAATACATCTGCTACGCACTTCAAAAAAAAAAAAAAAACTTACATAAGTGCATATCGAAATACCCTCGTTTCGAGATATTTCTCTTTGTTTCCAACTCACCAAAAAAGAAAATAATGTTTCGTTGGATATACCACTCAGAACAGAAACTTTCAAATTTTCTCTAAAGTGCTTCTCCGCCACTTCTTCTAGTCCTCTTTCGTTCTTCCGTTCGTGTGTACGCCTTCTGTTCACATTCTTTTTTTTGTTTGATTCTTTTTGGTACATAATGTCAATCGTCAGAATGACTGACGAGGCTTGAGATAAGACTCTCATCAACTGACATACTTAAATGTGTACACACCAGCAGAAACGGCGGCCGCAGCAGCAGCAGCAGCAGCGTCAGACAGAGAGAGCTGTATGTGTCTGACATGGCCTTAATGGAAGTGCTGTTGCTGTCAGAAACACTCGCTTGACGTGGCACCAGTCCCGCTGTGTGCATTCAAAATGGAAATGTACTAGGGAGCAGGGAAATATGAAGATGCGATTTAGGATTCGCTGCTTTACGAAAAATTACAGCAGAAGCTATGAAAACCTTTCCTTTTTTATAATCTTTCTGCATATACACCTGAAAACGAGTGCGCTCTTCGATCATTCGGCCCGCTTTTATGTCAAACAGCTAAAGTTTTTATGCGGACACTTAAGGTTGGTTATCCATCAAACGAAATTCCTGGTTGTTATCTCTTAAGATCCTTTTAAGATTCTTCCTTCCCTATCTTTATGTGCGGTTGTGCGTGGAAGTGTGTGTGTGTGGGTACATACAAATTGTTGTACATACAAGATGTGCCTACACACCTACAATGATGGACGACGCGCTTGAGAAGCAGTCGTCGCCGCCACGCCGCACCAAAAGTAGCATCAAATTGCCATGCCGAAGACGTTTGCTTTGCCGACTTCCTCTTGCCGCATTCTTTGTATACTTTCCACGACTTTGTAGAGTTTATTTTCTGCCTCTTCTTTGTCGTCTCTCCTTCCCACTGCGTTTGCTGTCTACAAACAAAACAGGTTTTACTGGAAAAAAAAACACATTTTATTGCGCTCTCCTTGGTTTTATGGCTGCAGCGAGCTCGTCCCAGATATAAGTGCCCATAACGATACGAATTACTCGTTTATCTCGGAGATATTGATTGAAATATAAAACGGAACAAAATTTTGTATCTGCCCTAACTCGGGAATTCAATCTTCAAAGCCTGTAGGCCTCGATTTCGTTGCCTAATTAATGAGCTGAAGCAAGGTATCCTTTAAACCTTCTGAAAGCGAGGTCAGATTAATTAGTACGAGTCGCACATCATTTTCATCGTTCAGATACATTTTTGTCGAGTTCATCGAGAACAAGTCATTAAAATATTCAACGAAGAAACCGAGGAGGGGAGGGGCTTTAGCTTAAATAGAATTCGCCATGCTACATGTCTACACACGCCTTCTACATGCCAATTGTGCTATTTTTGTATATTCTTTGGAGAGTTGTTCGCCTTTTTTGTGTAGAGTTTGCCTGGCTGTCTGCCTTTGTGCAGCTCTCTTGTGCGCTTGGTGTTTGTGGTGTTGCTGCTGGTGAGTTGTACAGCCAGAGACGGGGACGGTGACGATGACAACGACGACGACGGCGACGACGACAACAACTCTCCACTCAACCAACCACTCTGCCGCCTGCCCGCCAATGGTGGTGGTGTTGCTGCTCTGGTGCTGTACTGTACTGTTGTTATACACACCAATTGTATCTACTCTACAGTCTACACTAGGGTATATTCGAACAGAGTGGTTTTGTGTAACAGGCTGACGTTGGTTTGCCGTCGCTATCGGTTGTGTTCATCTGGCAACCGGAGCTGATTTCGAGTTTGTGTTCAACTTTGCCCGAAGATTGTTGTTGTGAGAGAGACACGGACACACCGACCGACCGTCAACCATTGAGAGGGTAGCAGAAGATACGAACAAATTTAATTCGTATAGATACATAGATACATTTTTTTCTATACGTACAGATTTATTTTTGTTTTTTTTTTTTTTTACTTGTTTATTTTTTTGTGCGTATTTTTCCTCAATTTGTGCAAATGAACTACTGCTGGTGCTAGCACTCTTCCGTTTCGTGCAAGTTGTGTGTTTTCGTATGAGAGTCGCGCTGCAATGTGCTTTTAATTGCCGAGCACCGAAATTAAGAAACATTTGCTGGCTGTTGTGAATTGTTTTCGGAAATCAAACGTGTTTAGATGATTTACCTCGAACCGGGCGATCCTGGAAGATTCAACTTCAAACATCCTCAGGAAGCAATGAAAGTATGTATTGCAAGAGAAAAATGTCCTTTTTTGTTGTAAATTTATTAATCTTTCGGCGGTGTGTGTGGTTTTGTTGACTCGCAGATGAATTTGAATTGCCGCTCTTCATGACGCTGGTCATCAATTTTGACATTCTGTGACAGGTTTGAATGTAATTACTCGTGGGGGTGATTTACTGGTGTTAGTGGCCGTTGTCACTTGCGTGTATGGGCAGCATCGTGTGCGGTTGTGTATCTGTGCTGTGTTTTGAATGAGTTTAGATTGTTTTGAAATTAAATCAACGGATGTGAATGGGGCTTTATTGAGCTTGACATCTACTTACACCGAACACTTACGCTTTCTTACTTTTCGCTTTCAAGATAATTTCGGCCAACCGTGTGTTTAGATGTAAACAAAAGCAACAACAACAACAACAAAAAACTGATAAGCATGTTTGAACATAAAAGTCCGAAGGGATTGCCGCTTATCTGCTTGGGCGTTAATATTCAATGTGTTTGGTGGTAGGGGCTGGCAAACAAACGCTTTGCCAGGATATCTGTGTGTAACACCGACACCATTTGCAATCAGAAAATATCTAAATGGATTCGTATCCGAGGTGACAGGCGGGAATAATTTACGAAATTGCTTACCCAGCTGTGACATCAATTCGTGCGTACTTGCTTCCTCTTGTTGAGTTGGTTTGTCGGTGGCACTCTTTTCACTTGTTTTGTGTTCTGATTTCGACAGATTTTCACAGTTGGGTACCAACCTGCCTTCCTAACCGATGGATGATGCAGAATTTTTAAAGGAAACTGATTTCTCAGACGTCAGAAATTTCTTTTATAATTGGCGCATCCTAAAGGGATTGTTTATATCCTTAAGTAACCAGAATTAATAAAAGAAAATATTGCTTTGAACTTAATCAGAAGGAATGAGGCTTTACTAAGCGTAGGGGTATCTTTTGGGGTGGTATTCAGCTGCAAACTATGGCCGTTCGTCAGAATCCTACCCTTCATTTGTTTTGAACTATTCCCCGGCAGTGAATTTGCAATCTATTGATAACCCTTATGGTGAAGTTTGGCAAGTTCTTTTCCACCTTCTACTGCAAGGGGACTTGAATTAACTTAGCTTTATTTTGTTCATGTCATAATTAGCGCTTTGAGTTACATATTTAAACCTCTATAAGAATTATATGGCGCGACAGTCCACAGTGGACCAGGGCCTAGCTTATCAACTAAACCTTTATGCCAATCTCAAATATAGCGCCACTGTCTGCCAGCTTAAAGCCTCTTTCCTTGGGGTAGATTTTCATACTCTTGAACCCAACCCTTGCTCCACCCCAAGTCCTTTCCCAATTTCTATTTTCAATCAAACTCTTTGTCTATGGGCATTTCACGAATGAATATTAAGTACGATATACGCCTACCTCGCACCAAGCCTACTACCATTACCAAGAAACTACACACAACGCACTTAAATTCGGGTTTTGTATTTTTTGTATTGTGACTACACAAGATTGAATGTAAAGGGTCTTTCAAGTTCTTGGAAATTTCCACCCGCTTAATTACGCTTATTTAGTCAAAAATGAACTTCGTCACTGAAGTGGATTTTGCTGCGTAATTCATCATATTGACGCATCTTCTTAACTACTCAAAAAGAGACCGTTTTTCTTCTTCTTCTTCATGTGGCGCTACAGTCCGGGGTGTACCTGGGCCTCAATCAACATGCCTCTCCAGTCAGCATGATCTTTCGCTAGCTGCCTCCAGTTGCGCACTCCAAGTTGGTTGAGGTCCTTCTCCACTTGTGTGCGCCACCTTAGCCTAAGCCGTCCTCTGTTGCGTTGTCTCAATGGCCCACATTCGAAGACTTTTCGGTCCGGAGCAGTGGTGTCCATACGCTCTACATCGCCAGGGCCAATCAGAGAACGTTGATAATCATAATAATTGTATGGCGCGACAGTCCACAGGGGGACCAGGGCCTAGCTTGCTCATCAAATGCTCGTGTTGTGCGCGCTACTGTTCTCTCACGAGTAGAAGGGACTTACAGTTTTTTGCCGACTCCGAACGGCGAAATATGAGAAGCTTTCTTAGACACTTATTACTCCTTAAGTGTTGTCAGTAGCTCGAAAGAGGTGGTGCCGTGAAAAACTCGAGGTGTTCAGCCGGGAATCAAACCTAGACCCTTCGGCGTATGAGTGTCGCACTCTACCCACTACGCCACGGCGGCCACCAGAGAACGTTGGTCGGCTTTACCAGGTATACCGGTATGAAATGAAATGAAATGAATGAAAATAAAACACTAATTATTAGTGGGAAACATTTTATTCAAAGTATTGGTCATTGTTTTCTACGCATTTTGACCATCTTTCTGGCAGTTTGTAAATACCATGCCAATAAAATTGTTCTTTTAAAGCAAACCACACAGACACCCAATTCTCGACCTCCTCGTAGGAATCAAAGTGCCACACAGCCAATGCGTGTCCCATCGATGAAAACAAATGGTAGTCGGAAGGAGCCAAGTCTGGTGAATACGGCGGGTGGGGTAGCTGCTTCCAGCCAAATGTTTTGATTGTATCCTGAACCGGTTTTGCTTTGTGTGCAGGTGCATTGTCATGGAGCAAAATTACCTTGCCGTGTCTTAGTCGTTTCTCAATCAATGCATGGTTTAAATTGATTATTTGTTGTCGATAGTGATTTCACCAGGAGCTCGTGGTACAGCACACCTTTCTGGTCCCACCAAACACACAGCATTGTCTTCTTGCCGAATCGATCTGGTTTTGCAGTCGATGTTGATGGTTGTTCCAGATTAACCCATGATTTTTTCCGTTTAGGATTCTTAAAATAAATCCATTTTTCATCGCCAGTAACAATCCGATGCAAAACCGATTTTCTTTCGTGTCTTTGAAGCAAAATTTCACAAGTGTTTTTTTGGTTTTCCATCTGTCTTTCATTCAATTCACGTTGCACCCATTTTCCACACTTTTGGATCTTTCCCATAGCATTTAAACGGTAAGAAATTGTTTGTTGTGCAACATTTAACATTGCTGTCATTTGCTTTTGACTCAAAGTGTCATCTCCATCCAATATCGTTTGCAGTTCGGCGTCTTCAAACTTTTTGGTGGTCTTCCTCGTTCTTCATTTCTCACATCAAAATCATTATTTCTGAACCGTTGAAAGCATCTTTTGCATGCTGCTTCTGATAGAGCATGATCACCATATGCCTCGACAAGCATTCGATGTGACTCTGCAAATTAATGCTTTCCGCAAATCATCACCTACAAAATTCCACATTTTTAACACGATGAAAAAATATGATGTTGTCTGTTCAATGACTTGATGTAAACTTAATATTTTTCACAGATTTCATAGCAAACAAACAAAAAAAAATAAGGGCTCATTCACAATAAATGTTACCTATTTGTATCTTGACACTCAGTTCATACCGGTATACCTGGTAATTCTCGAGTCAGCTTGTTCTTGTTTCGGTGAGAACAAAGATCCATACACAAAATATGGCTGAATGTTGTTTGGGCGGTGCCCAATTCTCAGACAATTGGCTGATTTCGATTGTTTGCCAGTTTGCTCAATTCTCAGACAATTGGCTGATTTCGATTGTTTACAACGGATGTTTGAGTGGCAGCGATATGATCGATACGTCGATCAGTTGTCGCACTGATGAAGCAACTTCACACAAGGAATAACTAGACTCTGTTTGTGCACTAGACTCGTTATTGATTCGTTATGAATTTCCAACGAAAATTGGAGCTAGTATTCTCAAGGTTACTATCACGAACTTTGAAATTCGTTATCATTTTAAAAAACACTTAATGGCAGAACCTCTCTTTTACTCTATTTTCACAAAATTATTGAACTCTGTCATGATCTTTAAGACGGCTGATGAGTCGTTATTTACAAAATAAGGCAACAGAAATGTCGCTCTTTCTTGTCATTCAAAACGTACGTGGTTAAACATTCGTAGGCTCTCATGGCGTTAAACTGCTCGTAAGGTGGTTTCATTGCTTACCAACAGATGGCACCACTTTAATTTTGCTGTGCCATCATTCGCTGTATCACCTTATAGCCGATGTTTTCAATGCTTTGAGCAATCCACGTAAGTGATGACGAAATCGCTTTAAAGTAAGTAATTCTGGGGTTAAACTGTTCATAAAGTGGTTTTATGTTGAATTGTATCCATTCTAAGTAATAGACTTGTGCTTTTATTAGTACTTATTCGCCAAGCCATAGACAAGGTATTAGAACTAAGTTCAACAACATACTTCATCGGTGCTTTAGAATTTATTACGCGAACAAAGAAATGTAGACAGCCGTACACCACTTTTACTTCTCCGACAAAGTTGACAAGCAACGAAAAAGTGGTTCTAAAGCGTGACAAAGATTGACTTGACGCAATTAAACCGATTAAAACACAACAAATGGCCCTTCTTAGTCCAACAAATTTTTGCCTGTTCCATTTCATAACACATTATCAGTCGAAAAAGCCGTTCTGCTAATATAAAGGTAACATGAAGGGTAGATTGCGACACTCACAAGCTGAAAGTCTTGGTTTAGTTCCCGGCTGATCACCTTGAACAAAAACAACAACAAAAAGGAAAAAAAACTGATAAGCATGTTTGAATACAAAAGTCTGACCGGATTGTCGCTTATCTGCTTGGTCATTAATATTAAATTTGTTTGGTGGTAGGGGCTGGCAAACATACGCTTTGCCAGGATATCTGTGTGTAGGCGCGCCGCGGCGTAGTGGGTAGAGGGCGACGCTCACACGCTGAAGGTCTAGGTTCGATTCCGGGGTCAACGTACACCTCGAACTTTTCATGGCACCACCTCAAATTTCACCGTTCGGAGTTCGGCAAAAAACTGTAGGTCCCTTCTACTCATGAGAGAACAGTAGCGCTCACAACACGAGTAGTTGATGAGCAAGCTAGGCCCTGGTCCCCTATTGGACTGTAGTGCCAAGAATTATTATTATTATTATCTCAAACTCGCCCTTCGGAGTCGGCAAAAAACTGTAGGCCCCTTCTACTCATGAGTGAACAGAATGGCGCACTACACAAGTAGTTGATGAGCAAACTAGGCTCTGGTCCTCCTGTGGACTGTCGCGCCATTCAATTATTTTTATGATAAATGCTTTATTTTCGGGATATGAGATTTAAGCTCTTGAAAACTAAACCTTGCAACATTTGATGTATGTTACCAATTTTTCAAAAATCGACGCGAACTTAATATGATCCAGACTATTTTCCTTCGTTGGTTTCGTTATTCAATTTTCAACGCGGAAAGTATGTCAAATATTTCCTAAGCAATTATAAGTGGAGGGGACCTACAGTTTAATCTCGATACGAAATATTGTCTGTGAACAAGTTGAGCGTACACCTACAAGGCCGTTAATTTTGTGTTTCCGAAATAGGAACGCTGGCACTTGACACCTACTTGATGCAGCTGTTGTTTGAAGAGTCATCATATTAGTTCAATGGTTGTCATTTACGGTATGAATCGTTTAACAATAAAACCTACTATACTACAAAAATGGAAGTTCATGGTTGGTTTCGTTTCGGATAGTGATTGTGTCTGTCATAATTTATCGACTACGCAAGCAATAGGTAAAATTGTAAACAAGTTTAAGAAGGGTAAAACCCTGGCCACTTTTGTAATGCCTTTTCCTAATGCACTGTTAACCTAATTTATACCTTGTAAGTGAAAGTATTGCGCTGATGATCAGAATTTATCTTGACGTACACATCACAAGCATTCCAGTTTACAGCTCTAACCTTTTAACTTTAATTTAGGAAAAATATGAAGCCTGCTGACCATTCACAACGTTTGATACCCTCTTTGAATGTTACAGGAACATAGAATAAACGTCCACTGTTCATTCAAAATACGAGGGGCCTTCAATCTTTTCGGTATGGAATGATATGAAAAAAATTCGAATTGAATTTAAATTATTTTTATTTTTCAATATAATCTCTCCTAACATCAATGCATTTAAGCCCTCAAAAAAAAAAATTTCCAAAATGCCCATTTTTTGCCGTCTTGAGTTCTTCATCATCCGAAAATCTTTTTCCACGAAGACATTTTTTCAAATCCGGAAACAGGAAATAATCACTAGGGTCAAGGTCTGGTCTATAGGGTGGGTGTTAGATTTCTTCGAAACCACAATCTTGCGCAGCAGCTTTGGAAACTCGAGCCGTGTGAACAGGAGCGTTGTCATGAAGAAGCAACACACCCGCTGCGAGTTTACCGCGTCTTTTCTTTTTAATTTCCTCCCGCAAATTATGCAATGTGGAAGCGCAGGATGTGGCGTTGATGATCTTACCGCTTTTTTATCTTAATGAACAAGATTCCCTTTGAGTCCCAAAAAACTGTGGGCATGAGCTTCCTGGCAGACGGAGCGACTTTGAACATCTTCGTGGGGTCTGTTCCTTTTTTATGCCACTGCATGGACTCTTGTTTGCTTTCAGGGTTATAGTGGTGAACCCATGTTTCGTTCCCTGTAACAATTAGATCTATAACACCGTCCGCGTTCTCGCTACATATCTCCAAAAGCTCTCTAAAGCATGCGATTCTGATTTTTTTTGAGGCACTGTGAGCATTCGTGGCACCCACCTTGCACTGACCTTTGAACGGTTAAGGTGGTCATGAAGAATGGTGTGAATGGTACCAGTTGAAAGCTTGGTGATCTCTGCCATCATTTTGAACTCACTTGACAACTTTTGCACAGTTGATAATGAAGGTGCGGAACCCTGCGGAACAGCCAACATCTCTTCATGAATAATTTTATGAATTTTTCCTTGCTGAGTGAGAAATTTTCAATTTTCACCATCATCGTCTCAGTTGCAATTATGATTATGTTTAACTAGAGATAAAACGCGAATTAATAATCACATTTATATGAAATTTTACATGAATGCACTTAAATAATAGTATTACCTGATAAATAAGTCAATTAATATACTTTATCCCTTTGAAGTAACGATAGCCACAGTGAAAACCGAAAAATAAAACGAATGTAAAGGGTAATGTGTACGTTATGATCGTCTAGCTGTACACTTTATTTTGGCGCGTAAAATATGAATTAATTTTTGTTATTTTTCTGTAATTACTTTATTATTAACCTTTTTGCTAAGTTTTGTTTGTAAAGTGCTTACGAATGAACTGCTGCAAAACGTACATAAATATTTCATAAAATGATATAAAACGATGTTAAACAATGCTTTGTGGAGGTGTACACTTCTTTTTGACGCTCACTGTATACTCGTATAACCACAGCTTCACCCCGATACCCGGGAATATATTGAACGCCCCTCGTACTTCTCTGATGAGGTACTCACTCACTCCGTGGGTATACAAACAAAATCGTCACATAGCGGGCTCAGAAAATAAGCGATAGAGGAGCTGCTCTTCCATCTGGACAAAGTAAATATTTGATGTGCTAAGTGGTTAAAAAAAATCAATGGTCCTGTTTTTTTTTTTCGAGCAATGCAAATGGTCGCACGGGTGCAGATAATTCGGAACAAACCGTCCAATGATAAATAATTTATAATTTTGATTTAAAATAAGACGATATGTGCTGCCAACAAAACGGTCCAACAAACATCACAGTTCTTTCAATTATGGCTGCCAAGAGAAGAACTGAAAACGAAGCTTCCCTCGCAGGATTCAGGAAAGTAGTTGGTAGACAAATACGAATTTTGTCATTTTGGAATGTGGCATTTCTTGAATTACACGTTTTTCAAATCAATTCACAACTAGTTTAAAGCAGGTTCTATCTAGCGTTTTTTGAGTTCATACATTTTAATTGAAACACTAAGAGAATGGATACCCTGAAAGTAAAATTCTTTCAATTGAAATTGATTTGCTGAATTGTTCTCTTAATATTGTATTTTGCTCTAGGAAAGACGTAATATGAAGTAAAAATGCATCGTCGTTAAAAACTAATTTCTGTGCTGGTCAATTCTTAAGCCTTTTTTTTTCTTATAAACAGTTCTCTGAGAAGGAGTTTATTTTCAGAAAAAACTGTCACATCTGGGGCTTTCAGAAAGTTAAGACAAATAACCTCACTACCCTCTTTCATCCCAAGGATGGCAACCTGTTCGCTTTTTCAGATGACATTGTCAAATCGCCGTGTTTTTCAATTTGAAAGTCATACTGGTGTCACTATTATAAAACAACATTGAGAATATTCATCTTATTCGAAATTAGTGCTATGAACGTGGACAGTGTTTATTTTCAGTGTGACAACGCCACATGCCACACATCTGGTACGACTTTGTATTGCATGACAGATTTCTTGGACGTGTGCTTCTGACATGTTTCTTTTAGATTTTAATTGGCCACCGAGATCGTGCGTTTATTCGCACGCAGCATTTCTGTTGAACTCTCATCCCATGCTGTTGCCTCTGCAATGTGTGCCAAAAAAAACATAATTTGAAACATTTTAAAAGAATTTATGTAGTCATTTTATATGTCATGCAAGAAATAAAATTGGCTAGTTTTTGAAAAAAGGTGCCTTTGTTGTAATATGTTTTAAAATTAATTAAAGGCTTTTGGGCCAGTTTTTTTTTGATTACAATTCGCAACCTTTGTACAGAAAAAATGAATAAACTGAACTGTATACAATTAAGAACTTGAATCCCGAGGTCATTTAATTTTATTTCTGACCATGCACTACTTTCGGGTTTCAAGCTGTAATCTGGCGAAAGTTGGAATTCAGGAATCATGCGTTTTAGTAAGCACAGCCTTCCGCCAGGTTTATTCAATTTCCGCACCAAGTTTTTTTTCGACAGGTAAGTGATATCTCAGATTTCGACATTTTTTGGTTTTCTAAGAGATGGCTTAACTTGTATTATTCCATTGTTACAATTCCATTGGAACACGCATTGGAAAGCTTCTGTCACTGTACGTCATTTCAGAATATGTAATTCATTTGAACTGTAAACAACAATAATTTTTGACATTGAAATATGTCAAATTTTGTTCCTGAAAAAGTGTTTTTGCGGGGAGTTCTTCTTCCTTACTTTAATATGAAGAAAACTGCCGCCAAACGTTATCGAATTTTTGTTGAAGTTATTTTTGTTAAGTGAATATGCCCTAGCTGAGTGACGTGCCAAAAGTGGTATGTGCGATGTAAAAGTGGTGATTTTGAAGGAAGGAAGGAAGGTGGAGCTTGAAGAACTGAAAGCAATACTTTATGAAGATTGTTGCCAAACACAAGAAGAGCTCGCTGAATCTTTGGGTGTCACTCAAGCAGCCATTTCAAAACGCTTAAGGCAGCTGGGTTTATTCAAAAGAAAGGAAATTGGGTTCCGCATAAAAACAACCGCTCGAATAAGTTATACATCCGACACATTGTTCCAATTTATGGAACGCTCGTAGTTGATCCAAAAGACAAGACAAAAGACAACTTTTTTAGTACAGACCATTTGCAACAAGTTTTTCAGAAAGAGACATGACCGACATTCCTTATAGTAACCCAGTTACCAGTAATAAAGCCGTCAGGTTTTTTTTTTTTCTAGAATTTTCAGTGTGTGCGTTTCCCTACACTCATTCCTGTTTCTTTGAGGCAAGTTTGCTTTTCCATTCGTTACACCCAGTTTTCGTGACTGATACGACAAACATTTGTCAGTAGATTCGGCTTGACTACAGGAGTAACAATTTTTCTTTTCTTTGTCATAGGACCCCTTTTGATTACCTCATTCGACCACTTATGTCGACAACTTCTGTCGATCACCTCTTTCGATCACCTCTTTCGATCACCTCTTTCGATCACCTCTTTCGATCACCTCCTTTGATCACCTCTTACCAGATTCGATGCCGATTACCTCTTTCAATCACCTCCTTCGATCACCTCTTAGCAAATTCGATGTTTGCCGTCTCCCTGCGTCCAGAGACCTAGCTAGACGTTGTTCTCTGGTCAAAATTTGACCACAAGAGTGACAATTTTTGGTTTCTTCATGCAACCCCTTTCGATTATTTCTGTCGACCACCTCATTCGACCACTTCTGTAGACAACTTCTGTCGATCATCTCTTTCGATCACCTCTTTCGATCACCTCTTTCGATCACCTCTTTCGATCACCTCTTTCGATCATCTCTTTCGATCACCTCTTCCGACCAACTCTTTCGATCACCTCCTTCGACCACCTCCTTCGATCACCTCTTAGCAGATTCGATGTTTGCCGTCTCCCTGCGTCCAGAAACCTAACTAGACGTTGTTCTCTGGTCAAGGTTTGACTACAAGAGTGGTATTTTTTTTTTCATGCAACCTCTTTCGATTATTGTTGTCGACCACCTCTTTCGGCCACTTCTGTCTACTACATTTTTCGGACCAGCTCTTCCAACTTTCTGACAACGTTAAACGAGTACCTATTGTCTATTAAGAGTTTCTAAAATCCTCTAGATCACAGTTCTTTTTGTGAGATAGTAGACAGCACGAGTATTTGCGGAAGAAGCAGCTCTTTGTCCTCCGTAGAACCTAAATAATTTCATTTGTTAATAACCTGTAATGCTATCAACCGAACACATCGTTAGATTAAGTCGACTTTGTCGAAAAGTTCGTCTGGCTCATTCTTAAGTTCGGCATTTTAATGTCATATCATCATTTAATATTTGCGAATTAAACAAAGTCCCCAGGCTGTTACTTTGAATTTGTTTTCTGGTACAACACAAAAACGCCATAAGAGATAGAAAACAAATTTTCGTGTGACCCTTGGCAAAACGACACGAACTGACTAAGAAAAGAAACTCACACAGGTGTAAAGTCTGCATTCACCGTTCCGGTGTGCATAAATATTTCAGTTCGTTCAATCAAGTTATTCTTGGTCTTCCACTTAACAATAGTCAGTAATGAATAAAGTCGCTGGAGCTGGGAACAAATTGCAGAAACCTTTGTAAAAAGCAACACCTGGCTCTCAAAGAGTTTTTGTTTGGTGTAGTTTATGTTCTGTGGAAATTATTGGACCATATTTTAAGTGCACGGAGTAATCCACCCATGAATGATCACAGAATTGTTTGGCGCCATTACTAAAAATCTGAGTTTCTGGCTAAAATCCACTAAAGTCGAAAATTTATTTAATAATGTCCCTCTCTTTATTTTGAGTGGTTGCATCAACTTTACTGAATAGAGGCCCTGAATAGTAAATTTACCCCAGTGCCAGCCTTATCGAAATCTTATAAATTAAGTCATCCCTTGTGGAAAGGAATAAATCTTCTTGATGGACGTCCGGAACGTTTTTGGGAAGGGAAATTGCTTTGAAGTATGTCTAGATTTTATCTAAACGTTGTTCCAAAGTGAATGAAGATATTTATGGGCTCTACAACAGTAGTTTATGTGCAAAGTCACAGAAGTGTGCGGTTTGTCTTTTTCTATAAAATTTCATGTACTTTCAATAAGTCCACACAGGGACATAACAAATGACAGGTGTAAGTTTTCAGAAAGAAATCCCTTTCTCGCTGAAGATTAAGTAGCAGAAGAACATAAATCAGGTAACGAATTTATGTGGCCCCTGATAGGATTAAAACGGTGATGACAGGCGTGCATATGGACATCGTGAAGGATTAGACAGTCGGTTTTTGGTTTGTTGATTATTTCGTTTCAAGTTAATAAGCACGGAAAAAGTTGATCATCTGACAATATACCTTTATTCTATGGGAAAAAAGGAATTCTCATTTACTTTTGAACATATTTAACCTTGGGAGGAATTAACTGAACACGAAGCCAATTTAATCCTTATCTTGACTTGGATTTCTGTATAAGCTTATCATTTAGCTGTGGTAAAATATAGAATAGAAAAGAAATTGGTTTTAGTGAGAAGAAGGCTCTTGAAGAACATTTGAACCTATTGTTTAAAAAACATGTTTTCTTTTAAATTATCATTTAGTACAGAGTTCCAAATGGTTTTATTTTGCAAAGGTTTTAAATCGTCCGTGACTATTCGATGATGGATTACAATCAGATCAAATCTCAAATACTAGCGTTAATGGCAACTGAAAATGAAGAATCAACGAGGACCTTTTTAAACTCTACAGAACGTCTTCATTTATAACGCTTAGGATGTTTAGGTAATTTGTGTAGTGTCAGAAACTTTGTTTCAGCTCTTAGAGTCTTTAAATGTCAGCCAACATTACAGAGAACGTCCTCATCATAAGGAGAAACAACCTCCAACAACTTTATTTGCGAAAGAGAAGAATTTTAATGCCAACCACTCATATACATATTCCATCTCCATTTTCTAGCCATTTTTAGCACACTACAGTCCGGGATGGACTAGGGCCTCAACTAACATGCCTCTACAGTAAGCACGATCTCCTCTCGCCAGCTGCCTCTAGTTGCGCACTCCAAGTTGGTTGAGGTTCCTCTTCACTTGCGTGCGCCGCCATAGCCTAGGCCGTCCTCTGTTGTCTTTTTTTTTCCTATGAACCAAATTCGAAGACTTTTCGGGTCGGAGCAGTGGTATCCATACAACAATAGAGTTCGTCGTTGAATCTTCTCCTCCAGATGCTATCAACGCAAACAGGACCAAAAATCGCACGCAAAACTTCTCTCGAAAAGACTACAGGCTTCCTCATCCGCTTGTAGTAATGTACAGGTTTCCGCGCCATAAAGTAGGACTGGGATGATGAAGCTGTTATATAAAGCGAGCTTAGTCCTTAGAGAGTGTTCGTTCAATCACGTTAATTTCACCAGTGTAAGCTAGCAATTGATCTGACTTTTGGAATATCGTGCTTTTGGTTTCGATTTGTAAGTTCAAGGATGATGTTTACGAAGTGACTTGTCACTTATTAAAGAACGTCATTTGTTCATCAAATAGAAATGGCTTTTGAAGAATCAATTATCAAAAAGCAAACAATTATTATGTTTATAAATGAATAAAGTTTCGAAATACTCACAAAATTGGTTGTCATTGTATTTGGTGGTCGCCGTGGCGTAGTGGGTAGAGTGCCACGCTCACACGCCGAAGGGTCTAGGTTCGATTCCCAGCTCAACACCAATTTTTCGAATTTTTCACGGCACCACCTCTTTCGATCTGCTGACAACACTCAAAAAGTAATAACTGTCTAAGAAAGCTTCTCAAATTTCGCCGTTCGGAGTCGGCAAAAAACTCTAAGTCCCTTCTGCTCGTGAGAGAACAGTAGCGCGCACAACACGAGTATGTGATGAGCAAGCTAGGCCCTGGTTCCCCTTTGGACTGTAGCGCCAACAATTATTATAATTATTGTATTTGCAATGTAAGAACTGTATAACTTTACAGACTTAAAGACGACGTGTGACTCTACACGGCTAACTGTCTATCTCATGTATTGTTAATATACAATGTCTTTTCAAAGAATTTTATTATTACGTTGCCTCACGGTTCAAGCCCAAAATCTCACGGTTCAAGCCCAAAATCTCCAAAAAAATTGCATGATATGAGCAATGCGTTATGCCGACATCTTTAGCAACTTCTCTAGTAGTAGTAATTTTCTTCATTTTCTCAACATTTTTATCAGTTGTTGATGGGCTGGGGAGGCCAGGGCGAGTGTCGTCATTCACATCTTCTCGACCTTTTTTGAAAAGCTTGAACCACTTGACTCAAAGCACACTCACCGTATGCCACTGTCAACATTTCAAGTGATTTTGAGCACTTAGTTCCATTTTTCCCACAAAATTGAATGCAAATTCTTTGAACCATTTTTCCCAGCAGTTGGAAAATCGACGAACACGCAATATACGTTTAACTTTTAAGCCTCTCACAAACAAAATAAATATGCAATACGGTTGAAATTGTAAGTATATATTCGAGACGAGTGTACCAACATAACAAAATAAAAAAAAAATCAATAATCGAATGTGCGAAACCCTCGAAACTTGACCTTCGTTTTATGTTTCAAAGCTCAATAGTTTCTTTGATTAGCTTTCTACTATTTTTGATTTTTTGAAACTCTTCCCAGACCTTGTTATACTAAATTTTACCTTGTAATATTTTCTTCCGTGTTATCGGTGTTTCACTGTATAACCTATCGAAGTCCATCTGAATAACAAAATTCAAAAATTAATACCCAAATGTACGTAACCCGCAAAATTTGATAATTCTCGTAATTTGAATTATCAAATTTTGCGGGCATTCAATATATTCTCTGTATCGATATGAAGAAAAATGCGAATTCAATTTAAATTATTTTTATTTTTCAATATATGGAATCTATATCTTGAGATAAGCTTTTTTAAACCCTCAAAAAAATTAATTTCCCCTTTCTCTGCAAAATATCCATTTATTGCCGCCTTGAGTTCTTCATCATCCGAAAATCTTTTACCACGAAGACATTTTTTCAAATCCGGAAACAGGAAATAATCACTAGGAGCAAGGTCTGGACTATAGGGTGGTTGTTGGATTTCTTCGAAACCACAATCTCGCGCAGCACCCCTGGAAACTCGCGCCTTGTGAACAGGAGCGTTGTCATGAAGAAGCAACACACCCGCTGCGAGTTTACTCCATCTTTTCTTTTTAATTTCCTCCCGCAAATTATGCAAAGTGGAAGCGTAGAACGTGGCGTTGATGGCTTCACCGTTTTTTTTTATTGTATCCTAAACCGGATACATTGTGTACTCAATGAGCAAGATTCAATTTGAGTCCCAAAAAAGGCATGAGCTTCCGGGCAGACGGGGTGACTTTGAACTTCTTCGAGAGGCTGTTCCTTTTTTATGCCACTGCGTGGACTCTTGTTTGCTTTCAGGGTCATAGTAAGGAACCCATGTTTCGTCCCCGGTAACAATTAAGTCCATAACACCGTCCGCGTTCTCACTACATATCTCCAAAAGCTCTCTAATGCATGCGATTCTAATTTTTTTTTTTTTGAGGCGCTTTGAGCATTCGTGGCACCCACCTTGCACTGAACTTTGAAAGGTTAAGGTGGTGATGAAGAATGGTGTGAATGGTACCAGTTGAAAGCTTGGTGATCTCTGCCATCATTTGCACCTTTATTCGGGCATCCTCACGAACAAGTTTTTCGACTTCTTTGATGCTTTCTCCCGTACAAGCAGTAACTGGGTCGCCGGAGCGGGGGTCGTCTTTAATGCTCTTTCTGCTTTTTTTGAACTCACTTGACAACTTTTGCACAGTTGATAATGAAGGTGCGGAACAGCCAACATCTCCTCATGAATAGTTTTTTGACATTTTCCTTGCTTAGTGAGAAATTTCCAATTTTCACCATGATCGTCTCAGTTGTAATTATGATTATGTTTAACTAGAGATAAAACTTGAATTAATAATCACATTTATATGAAATTTTACATGAATGCACTAAAATAATAGTATTAAATAAAATAATAAAATAATAATAGTATTAAAATATAAATAAGTCAATTAATATATTTTATCCCTTTGAAGTAACAATAGCCGAAGTGAAAACCGAAAAATAAAACGAATGTAACGGGTAATTTCTACGTTATGAGGATCCGTCACAGTATGATCGTCTAGCTGCACACTTTATTTTGACGCGTAAAATATGAAGTAATTTTTGTTATTTTGCTGTTATTATTTTGTTAATAACCTTTTTGCTAAGTTTTGTTTGTAAAGTGCTTACGAATGAACTGCTTACAAAACGTACATAAATATTTCATAAAATGATATCAACCATTCGTTGGTATGATATGTTAAACAATGCTTTGTGGAGGTGTACACTTTTTTGACTCTCACTGTATACTCGTATAACCACGGCTTCACCCCGATACCCGAGAATATATTGAAAGCCCCCGTAAATCGCAAGCTTATAAACTGTTTTAGGAAATGCAAGTTAATACTTTCGAAACAGTTTTTTTTTTTCGAAAGTACCATATTGTAC
Source organism: Eristalinus aeneus (assembly GCA_955652365.1). Taxonomy (NCBI): domain Eukaryota; kingdom Metazoa; phylum Arthropoda; class Insecta; order Diptera; family Syrphidae; genus Eristalinus; species Eristalinus aeneus. The sequence goes on from OY019132.1 coordinate 80,015,783, forward strand.
GCCCCGGTAAATCGTAAGCGTATGAGTTGTTTTAAGAAATGCAAGTTAATACTTTCAAACAGTTGTTATTCAAAAGTAAAAGCGTTGTTTACAGGCGCTATGAAAATACTTCATTATTTCGTCTGAAGCCTTTCAAATTAAAGCTACTTCCCTTTTTTTTCTGAATAATTTTACATTTACTAATTTAAATTCCCGTAGATACGCGGCAGAGAAGCGCATCTTTTATGTAACTACTTTATTCTCTCTGCCTCTTGAACATTTTTGTTGAATACACAATGAGTGCTTTTAAAGCAGGAACTGTACAGAAAAATTCGGTACAACCAAGATTAAATTTTGTATGTTTAAATTTATAGCACGAATGCGAACAAAGAAGCATAGATCCATCTTTAAAGCAAAAGACCTCCTCCTTTAATCATTTTATGTTATTTTCGGTCCTGAAAATAAAGGCGACATGTTGGTCTGTTATACCAAGTTTAACCATTCGATGTCAAAATACACTTAACGTGTTAGAAATGTTGAATCTTTGAACTGGAGTTATAGAATGCATTCTGCAATGACATGTCTTTCACAATGCGCAAATATACACTTCAATTCTCGGAAACTTATTAAATCAATTAGTGCTCTGGCTCTTCTACTTTCTAACAAACTCTAGATAACTGCACGTGTAATGTAGACACATTTGCTTTTAGTCACAAATGCTAAAGGCAACGGCTTTTGAATTAAGTAAACCTCTTTCAACAAATCAACTTTCATGAATTTCCAATCGATTCATTGATTGATTGATTTGTAATGGATTTCACGTAATGAGAAACCTGCACTTTGCGCCCTCAATTGAAAGGAATTGAGCTTGGATTGCAAAAGGGTTTATTGTAGTGCGTCTATCATTAAATTGAGAAGTGAAAATTTAGTTTTATTCTATTTCAAGTTTAATTTTATAAATTCGCAGCTTATACCTAATCTGCTATCACATGCTTTTTGCAGAAAGTGGGAGGGATCTAGAATTAAATTCAGCAAAGTTTGAGAATCTTTTCGTATATTAACTGTTACTATAAAAAGTCTTTATTGAAGTTCAAACCTAGACTTACTTTCTAAGCAATAAACTCTTGATCCGTCTTAGTTTCAAAATTTAAGGTTTATGCCGCTTTTAATAATAACAATTGGGTGGTGCTACAGTCCACAAGGGGACCAGGGCCTAGATTGCTCATCAACTACTCGTGTTGTGCGCACTACTGTTCAGTCACGAGTAGAAGGGATCTAGAGGTGTATTGCCGACTCGGAACGGTGAAGTTTGAGAAGCTTTTTGTTAGACAGTAGACATCCCGCTTTTGCTTTGGTATAATTACGTTTTTCATTCGATTGTTAGTAAGCTCTTCTTAATCGCAAGGGAGCGAGAAATGTCATTCTTATTTCTATTTTAGCTCAGAACTTTCACCATTTCCAAATGTGTACAAAGTAAAATTATAAATTTTTTAAGTTTGCAAAGCAGAATCAAATATGCCATTCAAATGCCGCCAGCTTTCGTGACAATTCTCCCTATCAATTGCAACCAACCTAGAGTGTAATTTAAAACATTTCAAACAAAATTTCCCCATCGTCAATTCTACAGGCAAAATCAAAACACATGGGCGACCGTTATGAACATCGTGACTTCGTTAATTGGCTGGCTGGGTACCTCTTGCAGAGTTCACGCTAAATTTGTGACCTGAAAGGGTGAATAGCATTGAAACTGAATTTTCTGAACAGTACTTAAGTGACATTTTAATGGACGTATGTGTAGTCTTCGGAAGCATTTAACTTTGGAAATTTATGTTCCAACACCACTTTAGCAACATTCCAATGATTTTGTGAATTATGAAGGAATTGATTCGTAACGAAATCTTATCATTCCTAAATGGAGGTAGGGGGTATGAAGACAGCAATTGATCATACACTTGAGCATATCAAAAGCCAAATAACAAAATCATGAAGTGATGTAAAACAGATGTTATTGGTGAACAGGGCCAAATTCGTGAGAATGAATTCCCAAAAGTTTCCGTAGATCCATTGCTCACAAACGGAAGATGATTGAAGTTTTTTTTTTTTTAAATGTTCTTCATTAAAACAACATTCCGATTTAGTATAAAATAAGTTTGTTTCAATTTTTTTCCAAACAAATAACGAAAAGAAAACCAAAGGTTACTAAACTTGCTCCATAAAAGTTTGCCTACAACTAAAAGCAATCTTTCATTACGTAATGTACAGATAACAGTAAATATATATCGCGTTGCATTGTATTTGTTAGAGTCTAGCAAGTCAATTAAATAAAAATATTTTGAAACTCTCGTGAACTGTCGCGAAATCCAATTATTATTGATATTTTGAAACGCATTAACAGCAAAAGAAATGTCGAAAAAAGAGTTAATTGTGCCTGAAAGGGAATTAATAATAAATTTGCTTGTAAATCAAAAAAATGTCCTATGGCGAAATAGCGAAACAAACTTCTAGAAGCCGGTTAATGATCCAGTGAGCCATAGATCGCTTAAGAAACTCAGAGCAAGCATACATGCGAAACCTCAACTGACACGTTGTATGTAAAGGCATTTCAAAGAAGTCATTCTGTATGAAGCCCCTAATGGATCCTGTAAAATATGGATTACTTGCAATCGATCAATCTCCCCTGTTTTTTTTAAACTCTACGGTTGTAAAAACCGTTGTGTATACATTTTAATAGTCAAACGCAAAATAAGTTCAAATATTAAGAAGATAACCATATCATACACATTATGAATTCGAAAGCAGTTGCATAAACCACAAAGCTGTTTGATTTAAACTTGATTCCACTGCACAGGTTTGCTGACATTTGTAACAGCTGTCCACTAAAACTTGATGTTTTTGATTGCTCGCGTGTGAAGCAAGTTTACTTCCGAAAATCAAACGAAAACTTGTTCGATATGTTGAGCCTTGAATGAAATTTGTAGAAGCTCGCGAAACCAGCTTTTTAAGACTGGTTTGGAGACACTTCTACATTTAATATGATTGATTTCATAAGACCCAGATATTATGCAATTACGAAATTTGCAAGTTTCTGGGAAGTTTAAGCCGATTAATAAATTTACGAAGATATATCTTGTTATTTATTTATTTTTATTTTTTTTTTGTTTGTATAATGACCAATGAAAGGAGGATTTTAAAGAACATATAATGTGGCATAGTGATGTCACCTATAAGTTATAGGATCGTTGGAAAAGCCTAGCTGTAAATGTTTCTTCGCCAGTCACAACTTTCAATAACATATGTACGTCATGTCGTTCTTATGAAATCATTGGGAACTCACTCATTAATGTTAAAGTGGCTCTCAAATTATTTTAACGAAAAGGAGTTATGGTTTGCATGTGCTAAAAGTCATTTTGACATGTTTTTTTTTTGCAAACGATCATTTTAATAAAAAGTAAATCTTCAGACGGTGGCCGCCGTTGTGAAGCGGGTAGAGTGCGACACTCACACGCCGAAGATCCAGGTTCGATTCCCGGCTGAACACCTGGAATTTTTCACGGCATCACCTCTTTCGAGTTACTCACAATACTCAAGTTGTAATAATTGTCGAAGAAACGTGTTCTCAAACTTCCCCGTTCGGAGTTGGCAAAAAAACTGTAGGTCCCTTCCGCTCGTGAGAGAACAGTAGCGCACACAACGCGAGTAGTTGATAAGCAAGCTAAGTGTGGTCTCTGGTCCCCCTGTGGACTGTAGCACCACCCAGTTATTATAAAATCTTCAGACTATTGCAAGATCTGGAAGACGGCCATAGGCCAAACCAAAATCGACTTAGATTATATATTTAATGTAATGAATTTCAAATCGAAATAAAAATCATATTACTTCCATGTATACCCGTACGAAGTGAGCGTCAAGATACAAATGTCTAGATAGGGAACATTTGTTGTGAACGAGCCCTTATTTTTTTTTTTTTTGTTTGTTTGCTATAACATCTGTGAAAAATATTTAGTATACATCAAGTCATTGAACAGACAACATCATATTTTTTCATCGTGTTAAAAATGTCGAATTTTGTACCAGAAAGTGATGATTTGCGGAAAGCATTAATTTTTTTTTTTTTTTCATTTGAAAAAAAGTGCTGCAGAGTCGCATCGAATGCTTGTCGAGGCGTATAGTGATCATGCTCTATCCGAAGCAAGATGCAAAAGATGGTTTCAATGGTTCAGAAATAATGATTTTGATGTGAGAAATGAAGAACGAGGAGGACCATCAAATAAGTTTGAAGGCGCCGAATTACAAACGATATTGGATGGAGATGACACTTTGAGTCAAAAGCAAATGGCAGCAATGGTTAATGTTGCACAACAAACAATTTCTGACCGTTTAAAATCTATGGGAAAGATCCAAAAGTGTGGAAAATGGGTACCACATGAGTTGAATGAAAGACAGATGGTAAACCGAAAAAACACTTGTGAAATTTTGCTTCAAAGACACGAAAGAAAATCGGTTTTGCATCGGATTGTTACTGGCGATGAAAAATGGATGAATTTTAAGAATCATGGGTTAATCTGGGACAACCATCAACATCGACTGCAAAACCAGATCGATTCGGCAAGAAGAAGTTCTGTGTGTTTGGTGGGACCAGAAAGGTGTGCTGTACCACGAGCTCCTAAAACCTGGTGAAACCGTTAATACTGATCGCTACCGGCAACAAATGATCAATTTGAACCATGCATTGATCGAGAAACGACCAGAATGGGCCAAAAAACACGGCAAGATAATTTTGCTCCATGACAATGCACCTGCACACAAAGCAAAACCGGTTCAGGATACAATCAAAACACTTGGCTGGGAGCAGCTACCCCACCCGCCGTATTCACCAGACTTGGCTCCTTCCGACTACCATTTGTTTTCATCGATGGGACACGCGTTGGCTGTGTAGCACTTTGATTGCTACGAGGAGGTCGAAAATTTGGTGCCTGATTGGTTTGCTTTAAAAGACGAACAATTTTATTGGCGTGGTATTCACAAATTGCCAGAAAGGTTGTCAAAATGTGTAGAAAACAATGGTCAATACTTTGAAAAAAATGTGTTTACTTTCTTATTTATAATTAGTGTTTTATTTAAAAAAAAAACGTTCATTTCATAACAATATTTGCAGGAATCACTTTATCAAGCCACTGTCACATGTATAAAGACATTTGAAACAATTTTTGCGTCTGAACACAGCTTAAGAAACGAAAGAGTGCAAGAAAATGATCAAGTCATGCTTTTCGTTTGTTTTCTGTTATTGAAGAACTATCAAACTGTTACGAAAGATTCAATATAAAAGTCCTTCATGTCTGTTAGGAATCACACTTATACTTATAAATATAATAAATGTTGACTAAAACCTTAGACTGAGAAATTCATTATATAATAGGGGCCTCAAACTGATTTTAAAAATGTATTCTTCTTCTTCGGATGGCGCTACAGTCCGGGGTGGACCTGGGCCTCAACCAACATGCCTCTCCAGCTAGCACGATCTCTTGCCAGCTGTCTCCAATTGCGCACTCCAAGTTGGTTGAGGTCCTTTTCCACTTGTGTGCGCCATCTCAGTCTAGGACGTCCTCTGTTGCGTTGTCCCTGTGGTTCGGATTCGAAAATGTATTGCCACAAAATGTATTGCCACTCTTAATAAAAAAAACGTAAACGTTGTTTAAAACGTTAAACGTTGTTTAAAACGTTAAACGTTGTTTAAAAAGTTAAACGTTGTTTAAAACGTTAAACGTTTTTTAAAACGCGCTGTACCCTCTCCATACATAGGAAAACCATCAACGAACGGACCTGACATGCCGATGTTCAGACAGGACATCGTTAAATTGTAAATAATTCACGGGTACACAATCAAAAACTATGTAAGACAATTGTTCATTCGTCGGGCCTCTGACGCTGGCACCTATATATTTTCTTTATAGTCTTAAGCTTTAAAATTTTGAAATTGTAAATATTTTTCTTCAACAAAGAAAAATTGATTTGAAATTAAAAACGCGCTGTAATGTACTTGATCTGAAGTTGCAGACATGTTTGTAGAAAGACAAATACAAAAACACCTGCACAAGCAATTGAAGGCTTGAAGAGTTGTTTTCAACAGTCTAAAACATATGAATAAGTGCAAGTCTTTCTTGCGCTGTATCGTTACAAGGGATGAAAAGTGGATTTATTTTGCAAATCACGCAAAAAGGAGTGAGTATACTCAAACTCACCACCCCCGTCGACCACAGGACCAAATCGTGTTGGCAAAAGTAGGATATTCTGTATTTGGTGAGACGAGAGTGGCCCGACGTGGTTCGGTATGAGTTGTTAAAATTTGGGGCAACAGTAAATACTTAACGTCACCTTTTAATGCTTAAATAAAGGTAGAATTTTGAGGCGTTAAAATGTTTTTTTTCACGACATTGCTCCTTCACATAAAAAATCTCGTTCCCTTCACGTTGGAAGTTTTGGATGAGAAGCTCTACTCCATGTAACTTGTTTGAACTTAATTATTTTTTTTTTTATTGAAAAAACGTTAAATCTTCTCTGTTCTACCAATCCTACAATGGTCAACTCACTGCATTTTCAGACGATATAGCTTTCGTTTACCGAAAATTGAATTCGTTTTCTTGAATTGTAAGTATAAATGAAGATCTTCATAAGCTTCAACAGTGGCTCGCCTTGCACAAGTTAGTTGTTAGTGAAAAAACAAAATTAATGGCCTTTCATATGATAGTTTGCGATTTTGATAGTTGCGATTTTAATCTGTCATTTCATTCACACGACTGACAACGTTTTTCTTAACCGGTTCATTGTTGTGGTCTCGAAAACTTCATTGATGAGTTTTCATGTTCAAAAGGACATATGCTTCAAGATTGAATCTGTTAGTGAATATAAATATCTAGGTGTTCTAATCGATCCCAACTTGAATTGGAAAGCACCAAAGCGGCGAAATTGTATATGCTGCAAGTAATGCGAAAAATGTATCACTTAAGACCTTATTGCTCCAAGCAAGTTCTCCCCATGATTTATTATGCACTTGCAAATACTAGGCTTCAATATAGTATCACAAGTTGAGGAGATGCTTTTGGCAACGCTTTTGATCCATTGTTCATGTCACAGAAATGTATGGTTAGAAGTATTTGCGGTAAAAGTCGCACTGTGGCTGCCGTGGCGTAGTGGGTAGAGTGCGACGCTCACACGCCGAAGGGTCTAGGTTCGATTCCCGGCTGAACACCTCAAATTTTTCACGGCACTACCTCTTTCGAGCTGCTGACAACACTCAAAGAGTAATAACTGTCTAAGAAAGCTTCTCAAACTTCGCCGTTCGGAGTCGGCGCGCACAACACGAGTAGTTGATGAGCAAGCTAGGCCATGAACCCCCTGTGGACTGTCGCGCCAACAATTATTATTAAAAGTCGTACTGCTCACTGTTGGCCTTTGTTTAAAATGCTTCACATCCTTCCTTTGAGACATTTTTATATCTTCAAAGTTTTTAAAGAATTTTATAAACGTAGTGGTAGTACTGTAAACAGGACATCAAACTATCAAAACCTGCGTCTTAACAATCAATCGTTAGTATCTGTTCCAATCCAACATAAAACTACATTTTCTCGGTTTTCACCATTACTGCTCCTAGATGTTTGACCAAAATTCCAATTGCTATAAGACAAACGACTAATGACTAAAGAATTGGCTATTTAAAATCAATTATACAAATATAGAGACTATATCATATTTCGATGTGTGTATTAAAAATAGAAAAGGTAATAAAATTGAAAATCAAAGATTTGCCTTCCATATATGCGTTATGTTCACCTCACTTCTGTTTTTGTAATTTCTTCTTCTTTACACCACACTAATTTGCTTGTGTTCCTATGACACCACATCATACAACTTTATAAGTTACAGAACGATTTTATCTTCTTATTATTAACAATTTTGTTATTGAATATATTGTAAATTAGATCTTAAATAATGAATGAATAAATATATGAAATATGAAGCGAATATATCACTCAAAGTAATGTCCACTGGAAGTGGCTACTTCTACCCATCTCACTGATAATTTTCGAATACCATCTATCTCCCCCTCTCTCTCTCTCTCTCTCTCTCTATCTCTCTCTATCTCTCTCTCTATCTCTCTCTCTCGGTCCCTTGTCTTCGCTCCAGTAATTCAACTATTCTCAAAAGACACGAATTGGTTCGTTCCGCATCTGTCGAAAAAGTCAGCAGCAGGAAGGAGCAAGGTCTGGAAACCACTTAAGAGATCCCAGGTAATTTTTGACCGCTGCGGCCACGTGGAGTTGCAAAATCACCATGCCATGTCTTTCAGTCATTTTTTCACGCAATGAACATGTGAAAACTATTTGTTGTTGTATGGTAAACCACACTCGTCTGGTCCCACCGCATGATGCCGAGCATGACCTTTGAACCGTGGTTGTTTTCTTTGCGACGGTGATGGAATGGGTCCACGAGGCTTTGCATAGCATCCTTTTTCTTTTTGGGGTTATCATGGTTTATCCACTTTTCATCTTCAGTCACGATCTGGTGCGAAACTTCCTTCCTTTGATGTCTTTCAAGAAGGAGTTTCGATGTAAAAAATTACTTTTCGATGTGTCTCGGTTTCAACTCGTACGGCACCTTATTTGCTTTTGAATAAATCCAAACTTCTTTAATCGAACGGAAATAATAATATTTGCTGAGGCATTCTCAATGATTCGGTGAGTTCACTTTGTGTTTGCAAAATTCAGCGTCGTAGACGCTAAAATCACCACTTTGGAAGCCTCCAAACCACTCTTTGCATAATTGATCAGTCGGAGCAGAATTAATGTAAACTTTTGCAAGCATTTGGTGGGCTTCAGCTGCACTTTTCTTCAAATTAAGAAAAAAATTAAAAATACTTTCAAATGCTGTTTAAATAATAATCCCCAAGGGGAGACCAGGGCCTCACAACTACTCGTGTTGTGCGCGCTACTGTTCTCTCACGAGTAGAAGGGACCTACAGTTTTTTGCCGACTCCGAACGGCGAAATTTGAGAAACTTTTTTAGACAATTATTACTCTTTGAGTGTTGTCAGCAGCTCGAAAGAGGTGGTGCCGTGAAAAATGCGAAAAATTAGTGTTGAGCTGGGAATCGAACCTAGACCCTTCGGCGTGTGAGCGTCACACTTTAACCAGTACGCCACGGCGACCACTGTGCTGTTTATTTAAGACAAATGCGGACATTTTAAAAAAGGGGAAAACATTGTTGTAATCTAAAACAGATGCACACTAACTTTACTTACAAATGTCACACATTTCCAAAGAAGCAGGTAATGTCTTCCAAGATTCAGCGTAAACTCTCAGGTGCCAACCCCAAAATTTACTAGATTTTGCTTCTTTGTATAATCACGTGTTTGCATCGGTGTGGAAATATACCTCAATGAATGATTTGCAGCAAAATAGAGGTTTTTTTCTGTTTAGATGTAAATTAAAAATTGCTTTAAGGGTGGGACTAATGTATCAAGAGAGCGTCTTAGAAAAGAAAGCACCTTCATACTTGACTACTGGAGACCTTTGCTTTTTCGAGTATGCATTAAGTCAACACTTTCTTACCTTGAATGTATCAAATTTAAAAATAATTCTTTGCTTCAATAGTTTAGTTTTATATAGCTATTGTGAACAATTGAAATGGGTTTCTTAAAATTGGGTTGAAGGTTTATTGACAAATACGGTCTCTATTTTAACATTGAAAACGTCTTTTCGGATGTTGCGTATTTAGAGATTCTAGTATTTTGACATTTCTTGATTTTACCTTCCAGTTCTTCTGCCCTAGCAGTTAATTATAGGGGAAATACAACGTTAACTGTGTCACGCCTCAAATCATAGGGATAGTTCATTGTTTTTAAATCATTCATTACAATGCTGGAGAGGTTTGCTCTGACATTTATTATGAAAATGGAATATAATTAGATGTAAAATTAGTCTTTAGGGGATATTCAAAAGACAGACCAACTTCACTTCACAAAAACGTTAGGTATACTTGCCATTTTCATGAGCCTTTATCTGCTTGAAAGGAGTATTCAATTAACCTTTAAACACACCCAACATTTTTAATGTGGCAGTTTCAAAATAATCGACAAAGATCACAAATGACAAACATTTTAAGGTTTCCGAATTAGAATATAAAAGAACAAAGACACAATTGTCAAGTGTCCAATGACTCAGAATGATTTGGTTTAAAAATAGAATCTATGAAGCGTCAACCACTTTAAACGAATCTAAGAGTCTTCTACTTCGCTTATTTATTGATGGCATAATGTGGACTCTGTCTGATAATCTTGACTGGGTTATAGATTACCGGTGAAAATATTCTATTCCGGTCACAAGTTTGTGCACTTTATAGACTTTGTGCTGAATATTTGTAACGAACAGCAGTAGTAGAAGGAATCAAATAATCACTCTTTATTTTTACCGAGCGGACCTAGTGTTGAACTACCCGTGAAACACATTCTAAATCTTTACTCCTAGAAAATCCGAGAATCTATATTAGCTTTCCGAATGGGAAAGAGTTTTTGCGAGTTCTTTCAAATTTTCAGAAAACTTGTCAATTTAATACGAAGAAGGAAATTTCATTTGGGAAGGGCTCAAAGCTCAGGGAATTGAATGGATACTACTTTAGTTATGTGTGCTAGTATTCTTTTACGGGTAGAAGCTTTTGAGAAACTTTACCATTGTAAGTTGCACACTTTAATCACTACGTCGCCACAGCCTCTTTGACATACAACGTCGAAAATAATCGATCATTGTCAAAAGGTCTGAAACAAGCCTTGTTGCGCCGCTTGCAAATTATAACCCTGCGTCGCGATGCTAAATCCAGCAATTACCACTCCGTACGAATTGTAAACAAGGCGCAGTAATTGAAAAGTAATTTTATGAAAACCACATTGTTGATAATCATAACAAACGCTTCAAAACGGGTGCTCCACAACTGTCAGTAAAACTTTTTTTCACAAAGTCTTCTTTAATTTCCTATCTCCATTCTTCTTCTCCCTTAAATCTCTTTCATCTTGTTGAAAGAAAAGCGAAGCAATCTGGCTCTGGCTCCCGCCATCACGATTAAGTAAAAATAAAAAGGGATGAAAGGAGTACCGCTTCGTTGCATCCGTCAGCCAAAAAGCGTTCATCATTCTCCACCGAGCTCTTTTTGACTGACAAGCTGTCAGTTCTTCCATCTGCTGCAGCATTGTATATTATGTACTTTAAAATTCGAATTCTTTTGTGTGTACTTAAATTTCAGCGAATTGGTGTTTCTCCCTGAAATGCCGAATGTCATCACTTGTCAATTGACAAATGCCTGTCATCAAAAAACTTAAACGACATGAGGTAAATCAAATGTCAAATGAGGAAGCATGCGTTTATTCGAATTGCTGCTGAATCTTTCGTTAATTTTGTTTATGTTTGAATTTTATTGAGATAATTGAAATGATTATGACTACATTATCAAATAAAAGTTCGCGAATAGAGGGACTGCTGTGGACTCAAGGACTCAATTATCTGATGAGTTATTTTTTTCTACAAATAACATCCGTTACGGCGTTTGCAACTCTTAATTGAATTTAATTGATGTTCAAGCATGTGGCCCACGTGAAGTAATTGACAAAGATGTAGTCAGTGGAATTTGTTGTTAGTTTGACAGATTGGTTACTTCACTGAGACAAAGCCATTGCGTTGAGCAGAAAGAATAACAAACGAAGCTACTGTCTTTTGAGGATTTCTTTTTTTGAAGACGTTAACAGGAACAAATAACACTTACTTTTTTTACAAGAATACAGAACTGTCAAACAAAACGCATACGTTTTGTCAGCTTTTAAAAAACTTAGAGTCACTGATTTTCTCTCAACTTTGTATATATGAAGGAAAAAAGGAAACAGCCACGAAGATCAAAGCGAATACAGCGAATAGTACACTCAAGAAAACGACAAATCAGGTCATGCCTCCCGTGTGAGTCAAAGAGGGAAACGTTTGTAATGTATAGTCGAAGGCAGGGCATAGAGACCAATTCTTTAAATAAACAGTCCTCGTTGTATGCATTCAAATGAAACAGAGAGCTAGTAGACAAATCTACTACAATACAACAAATTTCAAGCATATTGTCTTTGCAAAAGAATTTAATGTTGAATTTGAATACCAGGAAGGAACTAGGAACCCTTTGGAAATCTCCAGCAGAATCAGTAACCAAAAAATATATCTTTTTTTGCTCACATTAGGTCTGTTCCAATTAATTTGTGTACAGAAATTCGTAGTTGAGTAGTTTCGGTAAAAGTATCACTTGTAGAGAGAACCTCTACCGAAACTTGTGAAACGACTTTTTGTTGAAATTCGCAGAATTAAATGTGAACAGCGATCAGACATATGAAATGTTAGAATTTTTTTTTAATTTTAACTTTGACAGTAATCTGCTGAACACCGATTTTTCTTCGAAAGAAATTTGTAGGGAGAGGAAATATTTTACTTTCTCATGAGCTCTCTCTTCTACGACAAAATCAGCAAATACAATATAAACACAATGCGAACACCTTCTGTCAGTTCTTCGGTGAATTTCGTAGACATTCGTAGCAACTCAGAGCAATTGGAACAGACCTATTTTCTACAATGATTTTTACCTTATTTGACATGTTCTAGCGGAGTATGAACATGTTAAATGATGAAAAACAATATGAGCTCCATAAATATTCAGAAGTAAAGAACGTACAAGCTTTGATTATTAACAAAAGAAAAACCAAAAAAAAATTTCCATATGCATTATATAAAGCAGGGAAAGTTCTCTGCACGCTAGCGGGATGTTAGCACCGAAACTCTTCATGAATTAATGACAGTTTAAGGTGAATGCACAATAATATCAAAAAAGTTGCTGCCAATTGGCCGCTTTCCAAATCATTAATTTCAACTATAACAAAGTTGGGAGTAACAACTTCTATTGCAGAACACGACATAGTCAAATTCATGTTAAATTCAAAAATGAAACCACGTCATGTCAGCAGTCAAAAGCAAAGTATTGTTTAGAAACTGAAAAATAATTACAAAATCACTACGACTTCGACAGACTGTCCCAGACATTTCTGAATTTACATAATTGTTGTTTCAAGTTTTAATTAAGCACACATTTCAATAACTTATGCATTTTCATGATTTTGTGACTGCCTGTTGGGGCTATTAAATAACAATCGCTCTATATCCGAACAAACGACACGAATGAAATTTAAATTACTTTCTCAAGACAAACAAAATTGATTTGATTTGTTAAACTTGCCACGTAAAAAATTGAATTGCTCATTTGATTTGTAATTAAAAAATGCTTCTAGACAATACAAATTTGTTTGTATTCCGTTCATTTGAAAAATAAAAGCCGAACATGAACTTAATCCTTTCTTTGATGACTTTCCTCAATCAAAATATAATTAGGACATGGCATTTTTGATTATGTTTCCTACTGTGTCAATCATAAAAGTCAACAGAAAGAAGTAAAACTTCCCTTTTCAATGTCTTCAATTCCAAACGAAGTGGATTTTATGAGTCTTGAGCATGACAGATGCAGTTTTATTAACACTTCTCCTGATTGAAAGACAGAAAACAACGTGCTAAAGTAGTCTTTCGCCATTTAAATATTCAAGAACGGTCCTATTTCAGACATATTTTTACTTGGAAATCTGTGTGAACAGCTTTAAAAATCCTACAGCAGTTCACAACACTACCAAGTAAATAAGAAATGAAATCCTAAACAAATCTAACGCTGCTTTACCAAGCACAATCAGCAGATTTATCAATTCTGGCGTGAATTGCTGAGTTTCAAATTTGAAGTTGTTTCTGCAATTCACTGTTATCATTCGTTTTAAATTTCAATTGTAAAACGTTTCGCAATTCTGTTTCAAATATCCTTTAAGCAAATGAGCCAACAAAAATCCAAGCATCGTGCCCCATTGCAGGTCTCCAGAAGAAAAGGCACAGCTTTGTAGACATCACAATCGTGATATGTGGCAGATACCCACCCATACACATGCACTGCAATCTATCTTAATGATATACGAGTATACAAGAGATGAAGAGGCATCTGCTAACAATGAACTTATTGTGGAGTGAAAAAAAGAACAGCACCTGCTGAATCTGCGGTGTGTACACCTGCGGAGAATGCATGAAACGACTTCTATGTTTGTTTCGTGTTCGGTGGCAAACAAATGCTTGTACATATGTATGTTGTATAGCAATGGAGGCATCTCATAGCTCTCTGTCATCTTGATCTCGTTCGCAGATACTTTATCTTGAAATATTGTCAATCCACAAATGAGTGGAGAACAGAAACTGTGGAAAACATTTCTGATTTGATTATGGATCGATACGTTGATTGACATGCTTGTCACATGTTTCTGGTGCGATAGCACCATTGGCTGACATGGTGATGACTAACTATCATTGCAGGGGAATGTTTGCTGCTTCATCGTTGAAAATGCGCACTAACCAAATACGCTTCGTTTGAAGACTCCTAAAAATGGGCCCACAACAGAGTGTGTGTTGACTTTGTATGGTCTGTGCCTTGTGTGTGTTTGCGCGGTCGACTTAACAGCTGTCGTCCATTTAAGGCAGACTTAAAGTCAATCGATTCTGGTAGAACGAAAGTATGGTGTCTACACAGTTTTGGACTACGGCCTTGTTTTTTTTTATTTCTTTCTGGTGACCTTAATAATGCCCACTTACGGTTTATTGAAATAAGTGTAAATTGGCGAAACTTTATTAAGATTTATACAACTAACTGCTTAAAAAACGATCAAACATTGTTATCCAATAATTCCGGTGGATAACGAACTATATTTTTGTTTCGGACATAACGCAAAGGTCTGCAGGAAAAAGGAAGATGTCTACGTAGGACTATGGGACTCCAATTTTTTCTAATTTTCTTTTATTTTCAATTTTTGTTTCAATTTTTTCTTTCCAATTTTAACATCTGCAGAAGCGTTTGTACGTAAAACCCGATTTCTTCCCATCTTTACGAAGAAAAAAATAGTCTCTACATAAAAGTAAGTTAAAAAAAATGTAAAAGTTATGATTCATGACCAAAACAATCAGACATCAATCGTTGACATAACTAAGTCACGAAGCAAGCGGCAGGTAATGCGCGGACCCAAAGGACACAACGATGCACTCTCGAATAATATTCGCTTGAAATGAAAAACAAAAGATCACACAAAATATAATCCCCAGAACACATGTGTCACGATATCTGACAACTGTCAAATAAGTAACCCGTTTAAACAAAGTCAAAACTTAGAAGACAGCATAATCCAACGATAGATCCCTGCTTTTGTTTCATTGCCATAAAGTTATCTCCGTTCGTATTTAGGCTGACCTTATCAGAGGATTGTTTTCATTATTTCTTATTCCGCGTAATTCTTCACTCTGAGCGACGAGTTTCTCTTTGTTTGGATGTTTTGAGCATTCCTCAACTAAAACTTTTGTTTTTCTTGGTTTACTTGCAGTACTCAACAATGGATTTTGAGAATGAAACAACCTTCAAGGAATTCACCACCGCCATTGACACATTAGACTTGGAGAAAGAAAAAGGTAAGTCCCGGTCTGACCTCGAAGTCCTTGTTGGCACGCCACAACACAAGGGCACTCAAAACGTGCATGCAAGAAACGAAGAAAGAAAACAAAAACCAGTTAAAGTGTTTTTTCATGAAATACATATTTGTATCCACAAAAGACGACAAAACTCCACCACGTTGGGACGTAACAAAAATGGCAGAAGCGCACGCAATCGTTCAGAATCTTGGAGAACAGAGAATCCAAACACATTAGTGGAAGTATGTATCTCAGAAGCAGAAGAGGTGCAGAGTGATCTGTGAAATAGCCGCCATCCACTCAGTTACTTCAATTGTCAGATACATGCACAAGCATAGAAGCACGGACGTGTGTGTATACGCCTTCCTAATCACTTCGAGGTGATGCTTGACCTCTTCTTTCAGAGGAGAGCAGAACAGAATAACTTTGATGCACTCATTGCTGAAGTATTGAATTACGAGTCTCTCAGAAGACTTTATATTTTCTGGTGCATTTGTTGGTTAGTGCGAAAAGTGCTTGTTCTGTATTCAATTTCAAACTGGAAGTGACTTTCATTAATTTGAACATGTTGAGCTGGAATAGTCTAAGGTACAAACAAACCAAAGATTACTTGTAAATTCCTTGACCGACCTGCAGGAACAACACGTTTATATGTAGACACAATGTTGCCTGATAGTCTTCAGAGAAATCGTAAAATTCTATCGCGCTTTATACCCCTAGCGGTGTAAGCATAAATGCGGAAATGTGCAGAAAAACCCGTAAAAGTGCACGAAATGAATGAAGTCATTGCTCGTTGTGCTATTAATAGCATATTCTCTCCGAAAAGTATACGAGGGGAATGGCAAAAGTTTGACAACAAATTATCCCCATGCTTATGTTTTTGTTTTCAGCGCTTGTAGAGGTATTCCCTTTTAGATTTCACACATACTTTAACGGACAAAGGAAATTCAAAAAGGGTGTAGTAATGAAGGGTGTTCTTTTTAGAGGTATAGAACCTTGTAATGGAATATGACTTAGATGACTTTTTTCAATTAAAAAGAAGTTTAATGTATTCGAAAGACAATTGTTTGACATTATAATTTAAGAATGACTTCTAGCATATAATTGCTACGGCTAGCTTGGCCATATTGTAAAATAGAGGTTCAATTTTTGATGACTTTTTCCAGCAAGTTGTGGCACAATGCGGCAAATATTTCCGTCTAACAAATGAAACATTTAGGTCTTATGCAAGCGACTTCACAAATCGCCAGAGAAAGTAGCCAAGCGGCCTTGAATTGCATGATATATGCGGTTAAGAAATGTTTTCTCCAATAAATCAATTATGGCACGTGTGCTATGTTGCACCATCTTGAAATTTAAGCTCCTGCACATCATGCTTGTGCAATTGATAAACGAAAAAAATCAATAATCATGGCTCTGCAGCGGTCACCATTGATTGAAGCGCAGTATCGGTTTACAGACCGAATGCTCTACTAACCCATAATGCACACCAAACAGTTAGTTTTCGGAAATTTAACAGCGTCTCAACATATACTTCAAGATCAGAATTTAATTGTATGACGCAACAGTCCACAGCTTGCTCATCAACGCTTGCGCTTGCGTTGTGCGCGCTACTGTTCTCTCACGAGTAGGCGGGACCTACAGTTTTTTGGCGACTCCGAACGGCGAAGTTTGAGAAGCTTTCTTAGACAGGTTTTACTTTTCGTGTGTTGTCAGCAGCTCGAAAGAGGTGATGCCGTGAAAAATTCCAAAATTGGTGTTGAGCTGGGAGTCGAACCTAGACTCTTCGGCGTGTGAGCGTTGACCCCTACCGACTACGCCACGGCTGCCGCGAACAATTCGAGGTGTTCAGCTGGGAATCGAACCTAGCCCCTTCGGCGTGTGAGCGTCGCACTCTACTCACTACGCCACTGCGACCACAACATTTTACATGCACTAAATGCACTAAAATAATAGTATTTCTTGACACATAGGTCAATTTATATATGTAATCACAGCTTCACCCCGATAATAATAATAATTGTTGGCGCTACAGTCCAAAGGGGGACCAGGGCCTAGCTTGCTCATTAACTACTCGTGTTGTGCGCGCTACTGTTCTCTCACGAGTAGAAGGGACCTACAGTTTTTTGCCGACTCCGAACGGCGAAATTTGAGAAGCTTTCATAGACAGTTATTACGCTTTGAGTGTTGTCAACAGCTCGAAAGAGGTGGTGCCGTGAAAAATTCGAGGTGTTCAGCCGGGAATCGAACTTAGACCCTTCGACGTGTGAGCGTTGCACTCTACCCACTGCGCCACGGTGGAATTTAATGCTTCCAAAACCAGTGATATCTACTGTCACTCAAATGATTCCAAAATAATCCTTCTTTGTTGAAATCAAACAATTTTTCTATCGTTACGTCAACAAAAAAATGCTCTAATGAGTTATCCAGTTGCATTTCTCTCCTTCAAGAAGTAACCCGCAATACTCCCCTCGCTAGGAAAGCTTTACCCGTTCACCCTTAAGTCAACCTTCGGTTTAAAGATTTTTTCTTTGGCCGCACCACAGGTATATGGAATTCACTTTCCTGCTTAACTCTTCCCCTCATTTCAATCTACAAAAATTTAAAACCAACCATTAGAACCTCTCCTTCTCATCGTCCCTAATATGAGGGTTGCCTTTTATATTTCGGGATTAAAAAATAAAAACAAATACTAACCATTGAAAATAAGCTTTATTGTTTTTCAAAATATTCCCCATTAAGATCTATACACTTTTGCATGCGTTTGAACCACTTGTCGAAGCACTTTTGCCACTCTGATTGTGGTATCTCCAAAACGTGCATTCTGAACGCATCAACGGCTTCTTCAGGTGGCTAAAAACGTTGACCTCTCATTTTCTCCTTCGGCTCCTTCGGACTACCATTTGTTTTCATCGATGGGACACGCATTGGCTGAGCAGCACTTTGATTCCTACGAAGTGTCGAAAATTGGGTTTCTGATTCGTTTGCTTTAAAAGACGAACAATTTTATTGGCGTAGTATTCACAAATTGAAAGAAACGTGGTCAAAATGTATAGAAAACAATGGCCAATACTTTGAATAAAATGTTTTTACTTTCCCATTAATAATTAGTGTTTTATTTTCATTGACTCATCAAATCGATGCTTTGAGTGCTCAAAAATGCAGTTGTTTGAGTCGATGTGTGAGAGCTCTCATTGCCGTGGTGAAGAGTAATCCGTCTTTGGCGATTGGTTTTCCTGATTTCTTTGAAGACAACTGATAAACAAATGGTTGTGTACCACTCAGAATTGACTGTTCTGCGTTGTTCTAGTGGTACGGTTGCGACATATCTAGTTTAACCGAAAAACCAGGCGACCATTTGCTTGGAAGTGCTTCGTGCGCAAGCAACTTTTGTTGGATTTGACTCAATTTGAAACACACTGCTGTTTACTTTCGGCCTCATACGCGTAAATCCACGATTCATCATCTGTCACGATGTCATAGACGTGTTTCGAAGCACCGCGATCGTATTTTTGGATAATTTCTTTCGACCCATAGACACGTGCCTTTTTTTGAGCGATTGACAAATTAACGCGAACAAATTTTTTTGACGGTCAAATGTTGATGCAATATTGAATGTATGCTGGTCCCACTAATGCCTAAGGTTGTCTCAATCTCACTTGATCGTCACTTGACGATCTCACAGTATCAGTTGGCGCACAGCATCAATGGTTTCCGGAACAACAACTGATGATGGACGACCTTCACGAAATTTGTCTTGGAGTGAACTACGACCTCGGTTGAATTCACCATACCATCGATAAACAATTTTCCTTGATGGAGCTTCATCGCCAAAAATTGAATTAAGTTCATCGATGCACTGTTGTTGAGTTAATCCACGTCGAAAGTTGTAAATGGAAAATTTTCACGATTTAATTCCATTTTTTGGGCGAAATGAATCTTTTAAGTAACTGTAAACAATAGAAATAGCGCTATATGTCAAAACGTTCTGAGTACGTATAACCTCAAAGATGTCAAACCTTACGATAGAGCTGGCAGTTGGCACATTGCAACACTAGGGTCGCCCAATCCCGAAATATAAAAGGAAACCTGGGTTTAATTTACGATACGAAATATTCCCTTTATAGCGCCCCAATTATAAATGTTTATGACAACTGCCAGGGCCAAAATGATTGTATATAAACCACACACTTCCATTGCAAAGTCTATTATTATTTGTAAACCACTTTTTTAAACCAAATTTGGCCGTCCTGTAATAAAAACAGGATCACAACACACATTTAAGTGTATGAAGTCAATGTCTTGTGCAGAGATGGCGCAGTGTTTCTTGTACCACTCTGCCGCCTTAAGAAGAAAAAGACATTCTTGCTTTTGAATAGATTTCCAACTATTTATAGGCTGTGACGACATCATTACATACCTGTTTTAAGTTTCTTTCAAACACTTTACACCAAGAACGTCACGATCATATCATTTGAAAACTGTCTCTATTTCTTACTTATAAAAAAAAAAATTTATTTTATTTTCAGACTTACCACCACTCACCTGCGTCGACCTTTTCCCAGACCCGCCGCATCTCATTTCCCTTGCAGACGACGCTCAAGCAGATGGCAGTTTGGCCGACGACGATGAATTTGTTGGCTTCCGGTCCAACGAAAACAAAACAGAAGAAGAGACAGTCGAACTCATAAACGACGACGATTCGCCTCACACTTTCAAGGAGGTTGTAACCCATCAAGAGGAATCCAATCACGAAGGATCCCAGAAGACACAGTCTCCTCGCAGCATCCATCGAGATGAAGCAAGAAGTAGCGGCGTTGCATCGACCGTCACCAGTGCCCCAGAGTCGCCCGCTTCCTATTTTTCGTCTGCCGAGAGCGTAGTATCCACAGCGTCGTCGTCAAAAAAACTAAAGAAACGCTTTTGTCGAGAGTGCAATTTACACTTTCGCAAAACACGTGAACTGCATGAACACCTGAGGGCACACGTGAGATTACCAGAAATTCGCGTGGAGCGTCTAAGCGACGACAACGAGAAGGTGAAAGAATTCTTATCTTCCCTGAGTCCAAAAGCGAGTCCAACACATGGCAGTCTTAAACTAAAACTAAAGCTGCTCGATTCGCAGAATTTCGAAGTAGTTTCAAACAAAAAGGAGGAAAAGCCGCCTGCCGAAAGTGCGATTCCCGTAGTCCCCAACATCCCATATAAGACGGAGGTCAATGAGGAAGCGCCATTGAATCCCTACCCCGAGGACCCAAGTATGAAAATGCAAAATACCTTTCTGCAGCCAGAAAACAGATACTTCGAGTGTCCGACATTTGACGGACTCGAAGGATTCACCGAAGAAATGATGAACACGGGCGAGGCGACAGAGGATCTGCTAAAGAAACTCCTGGAAACCAACAAGGAACCTCAGACATACCCGAAAGAATCTGATTGGTCTTCCAATGCCAACGAATTCATTTCTATAGACAGTTTGGCGCCTCGCTGCCATGTGTGCCACATGAACTTCTCGCATCCGAAGTACTTGTACGAACACAAGCGAATCACAGGCCATGACTTCCAGCCTAGAATGGCAGATCCCATCCCAACCTCGCAGCCAGACTATGGCCACCCGAGCCAAAACTCGTACATGCAACAATCACACCCCCCACCACAGAATCTACCTCCACTCTACCAAATGGCACAGATGCGAGGAAACTTTAACAGCTACGGGCCACGACTGAACATAAGACAGATGATGCATCATCATCAGCAACCGTCTCCGCCTCCAGGCTTTCATCCCTCGCAGTGTATGATGACACGCACACCACCGCCACTCTACAGGATGAATGGAAATCCTCCGAACTTCCCGCCAAACAGATACCTCGAGAAGCGAGTTGACATGTACGGTCCCGGTCCTGGACCTGGGCCTCAGTTCCTCAACGGGAATCAGCACGTAAATCCAGAAATGATGAGGCAACCAATATTTTTGAAGTCGCGTCTGCAGAAAGCCATCCGCGGCCGATCGCAGGGACCCACAAATGACATGCCCATATCCCCAGGTATTTTGACGCAGCAGACAGCAATTCGTCCCAGATTCCTCGGACCGAGCCCACAAATGCCCGGTCAGATGCAGTTTCAACGAGCTCGGGTGCAGAGTCCGCCCAAGCCCGGTGAGCCGCCAAGCAAGAAGTCTAAAATGGACGCAGAGCCAAATCACTTTTCTCCCTCCCCATCCAGCGGCATCTCATCACCCGGAATGAGCACTTCCCCAGGAATGCCCGTCATTCAGAGTGTACATAGTGGACACTCAAATCCCTTCCCCGTTGTGCCCGAAAAACCCAAGGAACATCCGACAACCGAACAGTCGACAACAGGGCTAAAGGGAGCCGCGAAGAATCCAAAGGACGTTGCCAACATACTCGCGACAAGAGGCATTACCGTCACTCACAAAGGAAAAACCTCATTTGTCTCGCTGGAGAACAAGAGTGGCAACTCGGCCAACGCATCTGCCCAGGAGGCAGTGCAAAAACTGCAAGCGAACAATTCAGTCAGCATTATTTCAAAGAAGAAGCCTGCGGAAGCAAGTGCACCCAAACTGTCCGCCCCAAGTTCGGAACCTGGGCATCGCGTGACAACTAAGTTCCTATCCTGCCCGGTGATCACTTGCAAAGAAAAGTTCCTCACCACCGAAGGCGTCAACAGGCATGCGTTCCGATGGCATGGCATACCTCTGCCGAACGCAGAACGAATGCAAAAACGCATGGGCAGGTGTCGGTTGTGTCATCATCTCTGTTCGTCGCCGGAAGCTCTGCAAGAACACATCCGACGTGAGCACGAACCCAGCGTGAACGAGATTGGAATACCCATCGTAGATCTGCGCAACGAAGAAGTCAAGAGGAAGCTAGCCGGCCTGGGCATTTTCAATTATGTACCACTCACCGCAGCGGGAGCGAGCACAAGTTCGTTGGCCTTCCCGGTGGTGTCGGTGCAGGGTACAAGCAACTCGAGCATTTGCAATCTCCTAGGCCTCGGGGCAACCTCCGTGCTCTCGCTGGGTCCTGTGAAATCAATCGGCGCGCGAAAGCCTCCCAATGAAAACAAGTAAATACTCAAGTGAAGGAATTCATTTCATCGTTGTAGTAGCGTATGCATAAGTTTTTCTATTTATAAAATAAAGATGTAAATACACAGAGAGAATGATGAGAAAGGAAATGAAAGCCGTTTTTATTCTAAACCTAACTCAGGGGGAGACTTAGCCAAGACAAGACGTTAGATCCAAGAGCAGCTGGAAGACACGATTCGACATTGTGCTATGTAACAGACTGGTTTGTTAGGGCGATCAAAGATTACAAAGTATTTGTCTTGGAAATCGACTTAATGGTACGAACTGTGTTCTTCTTTTTGTGTCGCAACGGATCGGGGTGGACGTGGACCCCAGCCAACATGACTTTCCAGCAAGCACGGTCTCGCCAACTGCATCCAGTTACTAAGTCCAAGATGGTTGGGGTGCTTTTTCACTTGTGTGCGCTACCTTAGCCTAGACCGTCCTTTGTTGCGCTGTTCCAATGGCTCTGATTCGAAGAATTTTCGGGCCGTATCAGTAGTTTATCGAAGTGTACACCAGTCTTTTGAATTTATTTGGTTACAGACTAAATAATTAAACGATAATATTCCAAAGTGCAACGTTGATAGTAAAGTAAAATGGGTCGTGGTGTGCATTGCACTTCTCAGAAACGTGCCTTAATAAAAAACATTGTTTTCTGAGGGCAAAACTTACTTACTTTAAAAGTTAAATTGCTGGCTGTTCAAATAAAATGATCACAAATGCCAAAAAATATGTTCAAAAGGAAGAAAAAAGGGAAAGAAAACCGAAACTAACCTCCGCCGTTGAATTATGATGAAGATTAGTCAACCGGTACCCGTTTATGAACGTTTATGAAAATAAAAGAGGAGTTAAATTTAAAGAAGAATTTCACCTGCCAGAAGTCCCAAAAAACTACCACCAATGTCAAAATTCAACCTGCTACAACCAACCAAATTTGCGAAAGAACACCTGAACTGGGAACCTTCTAAATAGCGCAATATGTTATTGACTGTTGAGATTATATATTTAAAGTTGAATAAAACCAGAGACAATTTAAAAGCGTCCTTTCGCAGTTACAACTTTATTCGGAAGTTTTTTTTTTTTTATTGGAGGTTTGGATCAACTACACTGGAGCACTCAGACTTAAATACTGGTCCATTGTACTACCAGGCAGCAACCTTCATTTAATGTAATTTCTTGGTTTTCCGAAGAAAAACCATGATGCGCTTCTGTGATATAGAACTTAGGTTTTCAGTTCCCACCACATCAGCGCCAAATAACCGCCACCTGATACGAGCGAAGGCAGGACACTGACAGAGAAAGTGCTCTGAAGTGTCTTCACCTTATCCACAGGCGTCGCAGAGAGTGACATCACTAAGCCCAAGCCGACTCAGGTGCTTAGCGAAGGTAAAGTGTCCCGCTAATACGCCAACATGTCTTCTGCACTCGTTTCTGTCTAGGGATAGCAGAAAAGAAGCGGATTTCTTGCAGACGTTTGGGAGCATACTCTTGGTCACCCTGCATCCTGGAGAGTCACGCCATCTCTGGTTGTGCTGTAGGGATACCCAACCATCGACGGAGGCCCTGACCAGGGACGCGGGTAATCCAAAGGCGGGTTCGGGTCCTACGAAAGCCTCTGCTGAACCTAGCCTAGCTAGTTCATCGGCAGTTTCGTTTCCCAGGATCCCGTGATGACCAGGGACACAGACAAGTCTTAGCGAATTCAGCCTGCCGACCGAATTGAGGGAAGACTTGCATTCCTGAACTATCTTGGAAGTGGTTAAAGGGTTGAGTAAGGCCTTGAGCACAGCTTGACTGTCGCTGCAGACGCAGATACTTCTTCCCTTCCACCTATTCTTCACAATGTAGTTGGTGGCCATTAGGATCGCGAAGGCTTCCGCCTGGAAGACCGACGCGAAGTTTCCTAAGGAGGTGTGAAGTCTAATGTTGTCGTTTTCCACGAAGGC
Organism: Eristalinus aeneus; assembly: GCA_955652365.1. Lineage (NCBI taxonomy): Eukaryota > Metazoa > Arthropoda > Insecta > Diptera > Syrphidae > Eristalinus > Eristalinus aeneus. The sequence goes on from OY019132.1 coordinate 80,040,403, forward strand.
TCCAGCTCCAGAACCCTCCGTTGTCTTGGAGCCGTCCGTGAAAATCCGACTACATTCCTTTCCCGGTTCAGTTTCTGGCCACAGCCAGTCCAGGACACGTGGAAAGTCGACTTTGTAAAAGCGTCGCAGCTGTGTTATTGGCGACCTCGCATCAGACGGCATGTCCATGAGAGTAGTATTATAGGAGATGCGGTGTGCGAGGTCATCAAAGCTCCAGTGCGAGTGGAACCAAAGGCCATTCCTTTTTAGTCGAGAGATGGCCTTGAGTGTACATCCCATGATGTGGTGATCAAGGGGGGGAGATTAATCAGAGCATCAAGAGCAGAGCCAGGCGTGCTGGGGAAAGCCCCTGTGCAGCCGAGACAAACTGTTCTTTGAAACTTGGTGAAAGCGGCAGTTACGTATTTACGCGAAAGCTTGTTCCACCAAACGAAGTTAAAATAGAAACAGTATTTTAAGAATAACGTAAATGAATAGAAAGAGGCAAACAAACATCAGAAAAAGATACAAAGATGGATACGAAACAACGGATTTTCATTCGACAACCATATTGTTATCGGATAGTGTTTGTGTGGTTATTTTATTCCTTTGTTTTCCACAAGAGTCTCATACATTTTTGATATTTTTCAAGGATTAAATAAACAATAGAACATGTTAGAGCATTGCATGTACGCACATCGACAATTTTGATTGGCTAAGATTGGTTAATTTGTCTTGACTAAACTGGTGTTGGTATCTTTTTTGTGGCAGGAACTTTAGAGTAGCCGCTAATTTTATAATTGTCGGGACTACAGTCCGTCTTGTCCAACTCGAGAGATTACTTTTTATTGACACTTAGGTGTATAAAAAGGCTTCTTTTGAAATCCGAAAGTTTTTAACACAATTGCAAACATAATAGATTCATAAAATAGAACCATACACAACTTTATTAAAAAATACTCACGTATTTTCGCTTAATTCTAATACATTAGAGTAATCTCCTTCTCTAAATATTTTCTTCATGGTCCTCTTCATTACTGCAACGCTATCCATTATAAAGTGCGTCTCAAAATGATAGTGACAAATGTCATGTTCAATATGTTGTGTCTTAATGATACGAGAGGAAAAAGTCTCTCAAGATTTCGAAGAATACTCAGAAACATTGAGTACACTCTAAAATTCCAACCATATCGAACAATTTACTGATATTTGCTGTCATTTGGGCAACACACACAAAGGCAATGTCCCAGATAGAGCTAAACTACGACTGCAGCTCATCCGTCCTCTAACGGTACAGTTTCAAATTGTTTTACAATGCGTACTCCGCGGCAGTATGAACAGATATGATTTGCTCTCGATTAGTGTCACTCGAGTAAACATTATACATTTCCCTTCCTTTCTGGATGCCTTGTCGCGGCGGAAAGGCTTAAAAGTTAATGAACCTCGGTTCGAAATATCCAAGGTGAGACGTCGAACTAAAGTCCAGAAGAGTCTTGTCTTTGGATTTTTAAATAAAGACTGTATGGAGGCAAACCCTAGGGATTTGACAGGCGGTACTCGCGATTACGATAATCCACCCGTTGTATTTTCGACTTCGGCCGGGGCAAGGATTCTGGAGGCCCCAACCACCATACTTAATACACCCTCCGCCCGCTGAAAACAATGATTCTTGCCACTCACTCTACGATGCCCTCAGTAGGATGAGTTCGAAAACCGGAGAAAGCGACGGGGAGGCTCAGCCTGATACGCCTAATCTCCTGGCTCAGGGTCGGGAAGCTTGCCAGAGTGCAACCTCTAATGGCGCTTTTCGAAAATCCGAAAAGGAGGAAAGGGGCCCAAAAGATCTAGCACCTGGGGGCCCCTGACTAAGAGCCAAATGAATAGGAGGAGAAGGAAGGCTGCCACCGAGCCGCGCAAAGAGATCACGAAAGTGGTCGAAGACGCAAGCGTTAAAGACAGTACCCCTTCAATGATGAAGGCAAAGAGAAATGAAAGCGGCAAGTCGACACGTGAAATTGGAAGTTTTTAAAAATCGTTTACATCACCTCGTTGGAAGTTTCAAACAAATGGGAACTCCTTATGGCACAAAAAGTCATCAGGCCGTCCGTCAGCATTGACGAACTATCAGAAAAGGCGTATTATAAGGGAATTTAAGGTATGTGTAATTCCACAAATAGCATTCGAAGTGTTGCAGCATGTCCTGGAATAGAAACCGCCAAATCCAACGTTCACAGATTTGTAAAGGCGTAAACTGCAGTCGAAAAAAATGAAGTCGCAATCACCACTTACTGCACAGCAAAAGATGGCAAGATTGGGCTGGGCACGAAAACACATGGAGTTTGATGAAAAATGGAAAAGAATTGTGTGGTGTGACGAAAAAAGTTCAATTTAGACGGGTCGGACGGATGGGCACACTACTTACATGATTTAAGAAAAACAAACATCAGCATGGAGGAGGTATTGCAATGGCGTGGACCGCGTTTAGTTGGTATGTAACTTCCCGCTTAGCAATTGTTCTCAGCAGGATGAATGCAGGGAAGTATAAAGACATGTTGGTGGAGAAGAGAAGAACCAAGACATGTTGGAGGATACCCTTGTACCATTTCTTGAAGAAGTGGACCAACATTTCACAGTGTACCAAAAGGTTAATGCTCCAATTCATGTTATAGCTTCTTCTAGAAATTGTTTTTTTTTACAGAGATATTCCACTTATAACATGACCAGCACGTTCGTCAGGATTAAACCCAATCGAAAACCTATAGGTTATATTAGCAAGACTGGTGTATATTGACGGATGGCAACTTTTCAACGTTCCTGAGCTTGAGAGCGCAATAATGAAAAATTTGTAAAATATTAAAAGAGAAACACTAAAAAAAATTAGTAAACTCAATGTAAAATAGAGTCTACGATGCAATTTCAAAAAAAGGTGGATTCATTTGATGTTAACCGTGCGCATTTTGGGAAAACTTTTAAACAATTTTTGAAATGAAATACATTTTTTATAGATAAAGGACACATTTGAGTTTTTTTATTTATATTAATACTTTCCTTTTAGTGTCTGGCTCAATCATTTTGAGACGCACCTTATTTTATTTCTTGTTAAATTTACTTTAAAATTTTGCGAAAATTGAACCTTAATTCATTCATTTATTTGGAACAGACATAAGATGGAATAATTTCGTTTTGACAATTTGAGTTTCGAAACTTTGTGAGGAAGCCTTGGCATCATTGAAACCAAATCCGCAAATGATACAAAATACGAATTGACTTTCGGGTCGGATTTTCCGAATCCAAATGTGATACAAAATAACCGCCCAGCTTTTGTTCATCAATTACGTCTTTAAGACGCAATATCCTCTTTATTTATTTAAATTATACTTCGTTGTTTAAAAACCAAAATAAAAGGCATACTCCATATACGCATAAACATTTCCATCAGTGAGCGGTGGAGCACAGTCAACGGTGCTTCCTGAAACAGAAATTGAAATCACCTTTCGTTTTTCTCCCCATTTATGTGTCTTAACCGTGGTTAAATTTATGACTCTCCTCGTAGGAATCAAAGTGCTGATCAGCCAATGTGTGTCCCATCGATGAAAACAAATGGTAGTCGGAAGGAGTCAAGTCTGGTGAATACGGCGGGTGGGGTAGCTGCTCCCAGCCAAATGTTTTGATTGTATCCTGAACCGGTTTTGCTTTGTGTGCAGGTGCATTGTCATGGAGCAAAATTATCTTGCCGTGTTTTTTGGCCCATTCTGGTCGTTTCTCGATCAATGCATGGTTCAAATTGATCATTTGTTGCCGGTAGCGATCAGTATTAACGGTTTCACCAGGTTTTAGGAGCTCGTGGTACAGCACACCTTTCTGCTCCCACCAAACACACAGCATTCTCTTCTTGCCGAATCGATCTGGTTTTGTAGTCGATGTTGATGGTTGCCCCAGATTAACCCATGACTTTTTCCGTTTAGGATTCTTAAAATAAATCCATTTTTGATCGCCTGTAACAATCCGATCCAAAACCGATTTTCTTTCGTGGCTTTGAAGCAAAATTTCACAAGTGTTTTTTTTCGGTTTTCCATCTGTCTTTCATTCAATTCATGTGGCACCCATTTTCCACACTTTTGGGTTTTCCCATAGCTTTTATACGGCCAGAAAGTGTTTGTTGTGCAACATTTAACATTGCTGCCATTTGCTTTTGACTCAAAGTGTCATTTTCATCCAATATCGTTTGCAATTCGGCGTCTTCAAACTTTTTTGGTGGTCTTCCACGTTCTTCATTTCTCACATCAAAATCATTATTTCTGAACCGTTAAAACCATCTTTTGCATCTTGCTTCTGATAGAGCATGATCACTATACGCCTCGACAAGCATTCGATGCGACTCTGCAGCACTTTTCTTCAAATGAAAACAAAAAATTAATGCTTTCCGCAAATCATCACTTTCTGGTATAAAATTCGACATTTTTAACACGATGAAAAAATATAATATTGTCTGTGAAATGTCATGTATACTAAATATTTTTCACAGATGTCATAGCAAACAAACAAAAAAAATAATTGCTCGTTCACAATAAATGTTCCCTATCTAGACGCTCACTTCATACCGGTATACCTGGTATATCTATATTGAAGTACAAATTAAAATTCATATTAATAATAATAAATGGATGGTGCGACGGTCCACAGGGGGACCAGGTCCTAACTTGCTCATCAACCACTCGTTTTGTGCGCACTACTGGTCTCTCACGGTTAGAGGGGATCAACAGTTGTTTGCCATTTATTAAATTTTGAGTGTTGTCAGGTCAGCAGCTCGGAAGAGGTGGTGCCCTGAAAAATACGAGGTGATCAGCCGTAAATTGAGCCTGGACCTTCGGCGTGTGAGTTTTGCACTCTAGCCACTACACCACGGTACACAGTGGCACCACTCAGGGGGAAAAAATACGTAAAATGAAATAATTTTCTCGGACAAATGGTATTAGTTTTTCTATTCTACATATATGGCAAAATAGAAAGCAAAATTTTGACTTTGATATCTAAAGAGCCATTTCGGTGTTTTCTTCTTCTTCTTAGTTCTTAGTTGGGACTTGCAAATTTCGAAAACTGAACGTTTTCTTTTCCAAAAATATTCAATATGGCAAATTTCCTAAAATAAGCCACTTTCGAACATAATCTTACATTTTTTTTAAAGGGCGTACATTTTACCTTCAAACTGAATCACAGGTTTAATTCATTTTGACACCCGGTTAACTATAAATCCAAAATTTCATTTGAATGTCATATACCAAACCAAAATGCCGTCCGCTCGTAGTCGTGTTTTTAAAGTGCACGATTCTACGACCATTTAAGTCATGACCAGGTTTTCATGTGCGGATTGCGAAAAGGGTTTTTTTCTTTCACCAGTCATCTTAAGAGGTATCCTGTTTCATTACTTAATCATATCGTGATCTGTCAAATGGTTTTAGTTTTCTCTTCACATTCATTTCACCTCAATGTACTGGAGATATATAAAAGTCGTTTCAGCAGCATCTACTTTTGCTGATTTTAATCGATTCAATTTTCGATTCGATTCAAAAATTTTGTTTGTCAAAAAATTTAAAGCAACCGTCCGTAAAAGCATAAGTGTGGTAAAAGTTAACTAAATTATTCGTTCTTGTATTACATATTGAAGAAACGTCGTGGCACATAGAAGATGAGCAAGCAATCTTTTCCGTTTAAGTTAAATGATTTAATTTAATTTTCACACCCGACTCACTCATGAAGTAACCAGCTCAAGTTCTTTGATACTCTTTTGCACAGCGGCTTCACCACAATTTCGCTATAACAAGTGGCTCCCATTCAAAATTTAACTGCATTATGCACAAATTTTGTTCGCGAACTGTAGGAATAACAATGCAAATGAGGAAATAGTTGAGGTTCCTTTGAAAAAGTTTTTGATCACCATCCGCTAACAACCTTTGAAAGGTTTTATAGCTTCAATTTCCCAGATTATTTTGAGTTTGATAACACTTTGCCAGGACATACACAACTTTGGCATTTTCAATAGTAGTGGGTAGAATAGTATGTAAACAAAAATTTGGAAATGGAATTGGCAAAAACTACGCCAAAGTAAAGCAGGATCAATTTATGTAAGTATGAACTCAATGCTAAAAGTTTTTAATGGTAATTTGTTATGCAGACGATTGGATTTTGTTTTCATCTGGAAGAGATGAATTAGAATAGGAGCAATACTTCCCATCATGGAGTCCCAATTCTTACAATGATTTTGAATAATCCAAAGGCAAATCGGAAAGAGGCGGAAGCGTGCGCTAAAGATTGAGTAACCTGTCCCAAAGAAATTCTGCATTTAAATCACAAAATAAAATCCGATATCTTGTGGTCCATTGTTAGATGCATAACTGAATGAGTTTGAAATAATTGTGGATGTTTATAACAACAAAGACGAGGATTTTACAATAAAGAAAATGAATTAACAATAAAGACGACGATTTTACTTCTATTTGGTTGACTATATTCATATTCATGCAGCAGTTTAGTGAGACACCAATTTCGTAGAGCGATGAAAACGCCCTAAACGATCATCGAACAGGACCACCTGGAGCGATAGTTATTACACTGTCAATTAAAAAAGTCATTTGATTAGATGAAGGGATGTGAATATATTGCACGAAGATAATATCCCGTCAGCGAAAAGTTCAGATTAGAAAAACCTTGAAAGAGTTCATCGGTGCAATACCTAAGCTAAACTGCAAAGTTGTTTGCACGGGTCCGCGCCTTTATTCGGATTGTTTATTTTATTATTATTATTTAATATTATTATTATTATTATTATTTAAATAATCCAAAAAATGCATGGAAATCCAAAAAAGACCTCACAAAAATAAAACATCTGATAGAAAAAAATAAAAAATTGAAAAATTAAGAGCTGCCGGAGCGAATTCTCCGAGGGTATATAAGGAGGGCTAGGCGCGGGAGCGAGTTTAGTCTGTTGTGAGTTGTCGTCGGGTGGATGTCGTGGGTGTTCGTCGTCTGCGAATATTTTCTCCTGCTCCCGCGTACTTGTGTGCTCCGTGATTGGTCTCGTGCATTGATTTTGCTTATGCTGGTGCTTCGCTCTAATGCTGGGCTGTAATGCTGCGTGCTGGATGCTGGATGGTGGCAGCCTTTGTCTGTGTTTATACTGAAGATATCCCTGATGCTTCTGCTGTATCATGTTGAACGTTTGTCTACATGTCCTATTGCATCCTTGAATATTTGATTTGAGTTTTATAAATAAGTTTTATGACCCAGCCCGTTACGTATATATCCATCCACATGACGGGTTCTTGCAATGTGTTATGGTTGGCATAGGATAATGCAAGGGTTACAAGCTTACGGTTCGTTACATGTGTGGACCTCCGTTGTAATCATGCCCTTCTCCCCTTTTAGCGCCCCTTCGGGCAGGGGTTAGAATATGCCCGAGGTAGGCATGCCTGTCGTAAGAGGCGACTAAAATCCACCCTCCATTCCGTTCATCGATGACGGGACTTTGATTCCGCCTCGATTGTAGACGTTTTCGAAAATCGCCTATAGGTAGCCGCGGGGCGGTGCACGTGGACGATTTTTAGTTCATGCATGCCTTTTACAGCATTTATCTTCAGTAGTTCGTGGCTCCAACCTCGTTTACTTAATGGGCTCTTCTAGTAGGGTTACACCGAAGTTTCTTAGCCACAAAAAGCAAACTGGGATTGAATAGTGCTTTCCATTTAGATGTAGTGTAGGCAACGAACGGATGGTACAAGTAACATTGTGACGGACTTCTTTCTTTTCGGTCGTACTAGTTGGAAGGCCCGTCCCCCAACCCTGTCAGCGACAACAGCACTTCATTTGAAGTTGCTGAATGGAGCAAGACTGGCTGGACTCGACGGGCACTTCCCTTTTAGAATAAGGTTAGATAACGGGCGGGTGGAATGCATCGCATTAAGATGTTGAACATCCTGTTCGTTCGTAGTCGGAAGTCCTCTCCTCCGAGCCTGTCAGCGCCAACAGCATTTCGTCTGAAATTGCTGAATGGAGCCAGACTGGCTCGACTCGACGGGCACTTCCCTTTTAAAATAAGGTTAGATGACGGGCGGGTGGAATGCATCGCATTAAGATGTTGAACATCCCGTCCGTTCGTAGTCGGAAGTCCTCTCCTCCGTGCCTATCAGCGCCAACAGCACTTCATTTGAAGTTGCTGAATGGAGCCAGACTGGCTGGACTCGACGGGCACTTCCCTTTTAGAATAAGGTTAGATAACGGGCGGGTGGAATGCATCGCATTAAGATGTTGAACATCCTGTCCGTTCGTAGTCGGAAGTCCTCTCCTCCGAGCCTGTCAGCGCCAACAGCATTTCGTCTGAAATTGCTGAATGGAGCCAGACGAGAAGGGCGCTTCCCCATATGATAAAATAAGACAACCAATGGATGATGCCCGTCACAATGTTATAGCTGACTATCTGTTCCTTCGTAGTAGGCAGAAGGTCTTTCATCAAGCCTGTCAAGCCGGGGTTGAAAGGTTTTCCTTTTGGTAGTAGATGGCCTTTCATCAAGCTTATCAAGCCAGGGTTGAACGTCTTTCCTTTCAGAGGCGCTATGTTCGCTTACATTAATTGGAAGGTCTTTCATCAAGCTTGTAAAGCCAGGGTTGAAAAGCTTTCTTTTTAGAAGCGCTTTGATCGTTTTTTCATAGTTCTTGGAAGACCTTTCATCAAGCTTGACAAGCCGGGGTTGAAAGTCTTTTCTCTAAGAAGCGCTTTGTTCGCTTGGAAGGCCTCTCATCAAGCACGACAAGCCAGGGTTGAAAGGCTTTTGTCTTAGAAGCGCATTGTGCGCTTACTGTAGCTGGGAGGCCTCTCATCAAGCTTGACAAGTCGGGGTTGAAAGGCTTCTCTTTTAGAAGCGCCTTTCATCAAGCTTGTCGGGCCAGGGTTGAAGGGTTTTCCTCTTTGGAGCAACCTTTTTGCTCATGGTAGTCGAAAGGCCTTTCATCAAGCTTGTCCAGCTGGAATTGAAGAACGCTTTCCCTTTTACAGAAGAGTAGCCAACGGACAGATGATATGTATCGCATTAAGATATATATCATCCTGTCCTTGATTTTAATCAGAAGGCCTCTCATCAAGCTTGTCAAGCCAGGGTTGCAGAGTGCTTTCCTCTTAAAGTAGAGTAGATGACGGACGGATGATATGCATCACGTTAAGATAGACAACATCATGTCCGTTGATTGTAGTCGGAAGGCCTCTCATCAAGCTTGACAAGCCAGGGTTGCAGAGTGCTTTCCTCTTAAAGTAGAGTAGACGACGGACGGATGATATGCATCACGTTAAGATAGATAACATCCTGTCCGCTCGAAGTAGTCGGAGGTTCTTTCTTCTAGTTTGCTCGCGCTTTTGGTTCTCAGGCTAAAGTAACACTCGCAGAAGTTGCTCAGGATTGTTATCGGGATGGAGCTACTTACACTAAAATTGTCAGGATCTTGCGACGGTTACAAACATGCCTTGTTGAAGTTGTGCCTCTTTGGTTTGTAGTGTCGATTCGGTTCGGTTCGAATAAATAGGGATTTAAAGCCTTAGACCTATTTCCACAAAAAGTGGGCGAGTCATCCATGTAGTAGTATTTACGTATATCAGAGTTCTTTTGATGAAGTCTTACGGAAGTTTGCTCTTAGCTTGTTGACGCCTTGAGCTATTCGTGTGAAATAAGACTGAAGTTACTGAAAGGAGCTGGGCACAGTTCAGGACACTTACCTTCTTATAAGTTGTCGAAAGGCTCCTCATCGAGCTTGTTAAGCCGGGGTTGAAGGGCTTTCCTCTTAGATGTTGAGTAGACAACGAGCGGATGAATGCTTCACATTGTGATTGTCAACATTCTGTTCATTTGTAGTAATCGGAGAGCCCCTCATCAAGCTTTTTAGGCCAGGGTTGAAGAGCGCTTTCTTTATAGTAGACAACGAACGGATGGTTTGCATCGCGTTAAGATAGCCAATATCCTGTTCGTTCATAGAATTGGGAAGTCCTGTCCTTTAAGTTTGTCCAAGCCTTCTCTTTAGTCCAGGATCACATAGACCAAATTTCTTCATAGCCATCAACAAGCTTAAAGTAGACGGTGCGCTGATGATATGATCTTTGACTTTATGATCTTGATGATTTCTGTGAGCGCTACCGGCTCTCTAAACTATTAACTTATTGTACGGCACTTCGAAAACTTAGTAAGTGGTGACTCGCCCTTGTAGTTAATAGTTCTTTCCGGCCTATCCTTGGCCCTCGCAAGGGGACATAGGCGCTTAGAATAGCATTCATTTCCTTAGGTTAGACATTGCTTGTTGCGCATTTAGTGCTGCAGCATTCACCACCCAGCTTGAGTTCCTGAAAGTATGCAAGCAAGATTCAAGCAGAACACCAGAAGGCAGAGTAAGGCACTTAGGTGTCGAAAGATAGAAAGTAAGTCCATTCTTATCTATATTATTATTTTTGTTTTAATTTTCCTACCAAAAGAAGTTACAAAAAAATCCTTGACGGGCATGCATGTTCGAATATACATTTGAACTTTTTCTCGAAATGTTTTTCGTTATAACCCCCTCAAGGCAGCAAACAGCAGCCTCTGAGGCTAGGTAGGGGACCGCTCGGGGGCCCAAACAGGTGCCCCTGAGGATAGGTAGGAGACCCCTCAGGACCCAAACAGTTGCCCTGAGGCTAGGTAGGACTCTGCTCTTTTCTTTTCAGGTTTTCTTTTTTCTTTTCAGGGCGTCGTGATCGGCTATTTGATTAATCACTTTACTTTTTTGGAATCACTCGAGGAATCGGGTAATAAAATAACTTCTCAAATTTACTTCAAAGAAAGAAACTCGCTTGCATATTCTACCTTCCTCAATTTCATATCTAAAACTAATTTTCCTTACAAATGTAAAATTACTTGTATCTAATCAATTAGTCGTTTATGATTCTTCCACAATCCTTTAAATTCTGAGTTTAAATTCAGCAGGCGGATCCGCAATCGATTACGAAATCCCCATGGAAATGGTTGTCGAAACGTTATTTGGGGTCCCAAACGAACGCGCCGGAACATGCCCTTTTTAGGGCATAAACTGCAACTGAAGCAGGACATTGATATTGCAATTTATAGGTTCCACTTATTTGTCCTCAAAATAAGTGGAGAAAAAAATTGCAGACAAGTGCTACTTCGATGGTGCTTCCAACCTGTTGAAGTTCGCTGACGTTTCGCCGGCGTACAGTCTTTTAAAGAATGGTTGCTTTTCGTTGTACATGCTGAAGAGAGAAAACTAAAGTAAGTGAAGAATTGCGATATTAAAACAAGTTGGCTTGTTTTGAGAAGTTGGCAAATTCACAAAATACAGAAGTTAGTTCACAAAACACAGAGAGATATTTCAAAATCGTTTTAGCAACATCTTTATTTGCTGATTTTAATCGATTCAATTTTCGATTCGTTTCAACAATGTTGTTTGTCAAGAAATTTAAAGCAACCGTCCGTTAAAGCATAAGTGTGGTAAAAGTTAACTAAATTATTCGTTCTTGTATTACATATTGAAGAAACGTCGTGGCACAGTGGTAAAAGCCTGATCTAAACGGAAGGTTTATGTAACTAAGCTGTATAGAAGATGAGCAAGCAATCTTTTCCGTTTAAGTTGAATGATTTAATTTAATTTTCACACCCGAGTCACTCATGAAGTAACCACCTCAAGTTCTTTAATACTCTTTTGCACAGCGGCTTCACCACAATTTCGCTATAACAAGTGGCTCTCATTCAAAATTTAACTGCATTATGCACAAATTTTGTTCGCGAACTGTAGGAATAACAATGCAAATGAGGAAATAGTTGAGGTTCCTTTGAAAAAGTTTTTCATCGCCATCCTCAAGCAGCCTTTGTGAGGTTTTACATCTGCAATGTGGTTACTCTGTCGATTTCTCATATTATTATTTTGCGCATTTTCACTTTGAAATGCACAATAATTGGTAGGACTATCCAATTATTGAAGGTTATAAAAATAAAATTGATGAACTTCGATGTCAAAGTGAAAGCGAGTCAAACAGGAACAGCTGTTTCTCCGGCTCGTAATGTCAGACAGCTTTTTTCAGTTCCCGAGCCTGGAAGGTTAACCCAGTTGCTGTCAATTATTTTTAAGTGACAGACTAGTGTGAAACACAAATGACCTAGGTTGTCTGTGGTGTGAAGTTGGCTTTGGTAATGCGTGTTGTTTTGGCTTTGACAGTTACTGTATTTCACAAATTTTCGCGTATATAAAGAAATACAATGGCCGCTCCATTAGAAAATTTAGAAACTCAACTTGAAATGTTTATTGAAAACGTTCGCCAAATTCGTATAATCGTCAGTGATTTTCAGCCACAAGGACAAAATGTTCTCAACCAGAAAATGTAATGATGGATCCATATGCCGTAACATTCGTTTATTTTTGTTGTCTTTGCAGCCAAAGCCTCGTCACTGGACTTCAAGAAATTGACAAACTTAAGAATCAGGTCCAAGATGTTTTAGTTCCATTTGAGGTGTTTGATTATATCGATCAGGACAGAAATCCCCAGCTGTATACTAAGGACTGTGTAGAAAAAGCATTGGCCAAAAACGAGGAAGTGAAGGGAAAAATCGACGCGTACCGCAAGTTCAAGTCTAACATACTACTTGAACTCAGCAAAACGTTCCCCAACGAGTTGAATATGTACAGAGCCATACGGCCAGACTCTTAGACTGTGACTAAAAGTAAGGGAAGTAGTTTTGTATAAGATAGCGCTGGGCAAAAAATCATTTGTAACCAAGAAAGTTTACTAATTTTAATATAATGCTTATTTTTTAGACAAATAATCAATTTGTTTTACTTCATGGTTTGGAGAGTTTTTAAGAATATGACTCCTCTAGTCGATAAACTCAAAATATTTCTATTAAGTTTGATGCAAATGTCGGAAGTAAAAAATAAAATAGTTGTTATTTATTTAGCTTTATTCACTTTACTTCTGAAGCACAAATTTCGCGTTTTGATGTTGTGCATTTTAAATTTGTGTCGGGTCAGAGAGTCAGTGCGACTAAACAGAGCACCACACAGGTCGCAGACTATTTTTCCAGCGGGCACATCCGGATATGTGTGAGCTTTTTTATGTTCAACCAGATGCTTTCTCGTATAAAACTTCATGTCACACTCGTCACAATTAAATGTAGGCTGCCCATGATACATGTTATGTTGCACCCAAAGCTGTCGATATTTAAACCCAACGCCGCACACTTCACAAACGTACGGCTTTTCGCTGGTGTGCTTGATTTTATGTAGTCTCAACTCAGTGGAGGTAATGAAACGCTCATTGCAGACATCACATTGGTATTTTTTTATATCACAATGACGACGCATGTGAATAAGAAGATTTCCGCGATCGTTCATTGCTGTATCGCAGATGGGACAAGTCTGTTCTGCGAGTGATTTATGCGGAAGGTGATCATATAGATGCATATCAAAATCCTCTAAATTGGAATAATCCGTGCTACAGATTGGACATTTATAAATATTCCCATCGTCTTTATGCTGATTATTCTGGTGAGTTTTTAGACTTATGTCAGAAATGAACGCCATTGGACATTTGTCGCATTTAAAATCTGAGTTTTTATGCTTTGACTTGAAATGTTCGTGCATTAGGAATTTCTTAGCAAATGTCTTCTTACAGATGTCACATTCAAAATGTGCACTCAAACGGGGACGTGAAGGTATTACAACGTCTTTCAAAAACAAAAGTTTTTCGTAGATAGTGTATTCGTTATCGTTTCCTCTGTTCTCAGTTCCATCCAGAACGTTAGAAACTTGATACTTTTTATCAGCACGACGGAAGTAAATCCGCATTTGTTTTATAATATCTTTCACATCGTTTCGACTTTTTAACGAATTAGGCCGGATAACGTTAAACTTTTCCAACATTATCTTGTACGCTTCACCTTTTAAGGGTCGATTGAAGTATTCTTTGCACTTTTTATTCCACAAACTTTCCTGCTCGCGATAGATGTTGATAAATTCCAGGATGTGCTCTGTTGGCCATGTCATTGCGAGTTCATTTGCCTGGATAATTGTCTGATTTGTACATTTGTATTCAGCTTTATAATTAACTTACTTACTTCTTCGACCATTGTATTACCAAGAAGTTTATGCGTGTCAACTATATGTTCCCACAGTGCCAATGTATCAGGAGCAATCACTTCCTTATCCTTACAAAACGGACATTGAAAGTCATCAAAGGCCTGTAAGTTACAGAAATAACAATAACATCAACACCAATGTATGTATGTTCCTCTCTTACTTCATCTGGAATTTCCTCAAAGTCGGCAAACTGTAGGAACTTCATTTCCTCATAAAACCATGGTTTATAGTTTCCACTATTGCACTGCCAAAATGAGTTGAAGCAATCCGTCATGCGAGACAGTCTTAGCCGCATTATCGCCACTGAAACTTTGACTTCATTATTCATCACCATAAGCTTGCGAGCAGTTGTTTTCACTAACGGAGATGTATGCTCAGCGGTTTTAGTATGCCATAATCCAATACACTTCCGGTACATGTCTATTAGTTTCAGAATGTGCTGGCGTTTGTTCGGGTTCTTCTCTTTACACTACATTGTGAAGAAATAGAACAAGTTACAAATGTTTACGTGTCTAAAAATAGTACCTCTGGAGAATCGCAGTGGTTGTCATTCTTAGGACGATGTCGACCGAACGGTATAAATCGTCTTCCATCGGGTGTGTAGCTATTAACGGCAGGAAGTTCCTGTTAAGATGATAATGGATATGATCAGCATAAATTAAACCTTAAAATGTAAGACATACACAAACATCCATTCGTGTAATTGTAAGACCGTCTTCATGCTCAATTTGATATTCTTCAAAAACATCATTTTCAGTGTCACCTTCCTCGTCAACATTTTCTATCTTTTCTTCATCTTCTTCTATATATTCGTCAAATCCCATTTTAGTATCTTCAGACGCAGCTTTAGCCACCTAAAGAGAAATCAGTTAATTTTAACCAAGAGAAGTCGCCTTATTACAATGAAGGACCTCCTTAGTTATACTGAAATCATCTGCTAGAGGATCGTCGATCTTTTCTTTCTCGGTATCGGCTAAGACCTTAACCGGCCTGTCAACTTCCTCCGAGTAGAGATTGTGTTCCTTCGTCACATGTTCATACAAGTCATAGAATGTTTTATATTTGTTTGCTTTATAGCATAGGCTACAGACGAAGTCGAACTTAAATGATTTAAAAGATATCATTATTTCTCCACATTTTGTTTTAGTATCATAGGCACCCTCAGGTTGAACTTTATTACTAGATATTGAAAATAAACTTATTTCGGTCATTTTATTTGCAGTTTAGTATAAACAATCCTCCGACTACACTATGAAAACGTTTCGTATACAATTTTTGATATTGTCAAATGTCTTCCATGAATAAATGGTTTAGGATGACACAGATATCAGCTGTTTTAGCCTTCGAGAATGACATTACGTATTTATTAATGGATTCCCGCGTGTGGAAAGTTGTAAAAATATTGCGATATAACGATGTTGATTGTATACTTCAGGGCGTTTTGTGGCAACACATTGTTCGTTTTAGCATTGCCATACCATAAATTTAATGAAATTATTTGAAATTCTGAATCAGAACTGCTCGTGAAAGGCAAGAAAGCCCTTTCTCGGTTGTAATGCTGTTGTTAGGCCTTTTTTACCATGATTTTTAAAAGTTAACAAAACACAATTTGAACGGGAAACGCAAAAGTCAAACCTGATTAAGTGAATAGCTAACAAATATGTTCCTCTTTGGTGCTTAGAACTTATACATGTGTAAGATTTGTAATGGTTTCCGGAATTAAAAAGGAGGGAAACTACGCAATTGAGCTAATATTACTTTTCCTATGACCACAGATGAAAGGTAAAATCACTTTAATGTAGTCTGTGGATTAAAGAATAAAGATTTGAAATGTTGAATGTACAAACCACGGAAGAAGACGTATAGACACTTGATAGACTGATTGACTGAGAAGTGGTAAACTTACCCTAAAGGCGTGTAGAAATAATACAATTAACTTACTTTCCATGCTTTATTTCAATTTATTTAAATTATTTCTATCGGTTATACTCCTAATTTTAATTTTATGCACTTTCACTTTGTGTCTCGCCAGATATGAAGTTTCCGAAAACAAAGCCCCACACAGTTCACAGATAAACTTCCCCAGAGGAACATCTGGGTATGTGTGAGCTTTTTTGTGCTCAATCAATTCTTTTCTGGTGTATAATTTCATACCGCACTCATCACAATTTAATGTTGGCTCCCGATGGTAGCGATTATGTTTAACCAAATGATGTTTGTACTTGTATCCAACGCCACAGATCTCACAAACGTAAGGTCGTTCGTTGGAATGTTTTGTTTTGTGTAGTCTCAATTCAGAGGAGGTAATGAATCGCTCACTGCAGACTTCACAGTGGAATTTCTTTATGTCGCAATGTCGTCGCAAGTGAATTAGAAGATTCCCGCGATCGTTCATTGTTATATCGCATAAGGGACAAATTTGTTGTGCGAGTGATCGTTCGGGAAGATGATCGTAGAGATGCATGTCAAAGTCTTCTAAGTTCGAATACTCTGAATGACAAATTGGACAGTTATAAATTTTGCCATCGCCTTGATGCTGAGTGTTCTGATGGCTATTTAGACTTATTTCAGATTCGAAAGCCATCGGACATCTGTCGCACTTAAATTCCAAATTTTTATGTTTCAACTTAAAATGTTCGTGCAAAAGAAATTTCTTTGTAAAGCTCTTCTTGCAGATGTCACATTCAAAATCGGCACTCATGGGGGGACGTGGGGATATAATGTCTTTCAAAAATAAAAATTTTTCATATATAGTGTATTCAATATCATTTCCCGTGTTTTCAATTCTGTCCAGAACGTTGGAAACTTTATATTTTTTATCAGCCCGGCGAAAGTAAATACGCAACTGTTTTATAATATCCTTTACATCGTTTCGTGTTTTTAACGTATTCGGCCGGATAGTGTTAAACTTTTCCAACATTATCTTATATGCTTCCGCCTTTAGTGGTCGATTATAATAGTCTTTGCATTTGCTGTTCCACAAGCTTTCCTGCTCGCGGTAAATGTCTATAAATTCCAGAATGTGCTCTGTTGGCCAAGTCATTGCGAGTTCACTTGTCTGGAAAATGATCTGATTGGTAAAGGGTTTTGAGAAGAATTTACTTACTTACGTCTTCCATCATTAAGTTACCAACGAGTTTATGCGATTCAACTATATGTTTCCAAAGTGCCAATGTGCCAGGCGCAATCACTTCCCTATCCTTACAAAACGGACATTGAAAGTCGTCGAATGCCTGTTAATGACAGAAATTATACCTGCAATACTCTATACATTTCTTTCAAACCACTTACTTCATCGGGTATTTCATCGAAGTCCGCAAATTGCAGGAACTTCATCTCCTCATAAAACCATGGTTTGTAAGTCGCGCCATTTCTTTTCCACGACGAATTAAAGCAGTCTGTCATGCGACACAGTCTTAGTCGCATAATCGGAACAGGCACTTTGATTTCACTATTCAGTACCATTAGCTTACGAGCAGTAGTTTTCACTGACGGAGGTGTATTTCTTGCGGTTTTAGTGTGCCATAGTCCAATACACTTCCGGTACATGTCAATTAAATGGAGAATGTGTTTACGCTTTTTAGGATTCCTTTCTTTGCACTGAAATGCATATAAATCAAAATTTGTAATTCTTTTACTTGTATACCATTACCTCCGCGGAATTGCAGTGGCTATCGTTTTTGGGGCGATATCGACCGAATGGTATGAATCGCCTTCCATCCGCGGTGTAGCTATTGACAGCAGGAAGTTCCTATTAAGATTAGAATTATGTGATTTGTGTAACTTAGGTCGTTTATGTGAGACGTACACAAACATCCATTCGAGTAATTGTAAGGCCATCCTCTGGCTCAATTCTATATTCTTCAAGAACTTCATTTTCAAAGTCACCTTCCTCTTCACCATTTTCTATCTCTTCTTCATCTTCTTCAATATATTCATCAAAGTCCAATTTATCGTCTTCAATCTGGCCAGAGAAGACCTAAAAAAAGATGTTGTCAAGAGCAGAAATCAAATAATAATGTTCGGGAACCTCTTTAGTTTGTATCAGATCTTCAGCCAAAGGATCATCTATTTTTTCCGTTTTGGATTCGGCCAAAACATTTACCGGTCTATCAATTTCCTCGGAGTAAAGATTGTGATCCTTCGTTACGTGTTCATACAAATCATAGAATGTTTTATATTTGTTGGCTTTATAGCACAAGCTGCAGACGAACTCAAACTTAAACGATTTAAAAGAAATCATAATTTCTCCACATTTTGTAGTAGTATCATACGCCCCAGCGGGTTGAACTTTGTTACTCGATATTGAAAACAAACTTATTTCCTCCATTTTATTACATTTATTAACTTCGGGGGACAATATTTGTCATTGCAAGTTTTTTAGTTTGGTAAGTTTTTAGATGAAATTTATTTCTTATTAGTAAATGTCAACGAGCAAACTACTTTTCAACATTGCCATCTCAAAAGTTCAATGTAAATACTCGAAATAGCATTGCCATAAGATTTCGATTCCAAGAGTTGACTTTTTATTGGATTTTCATATATTTCTCAAAATGTACATATTTTATTTTTTCAGAAAGCCATTATCAAAGACTTATTAATATTAGATAATATCAAATTCAAAAAACAAAACCATTGAACAACAACAAAGTAATGATATAGAAGGAAATAGAAGAAATAGAAATAGTTGTCCCAACAAGAACGCAAGATTTAAATTTTGAAAAACTATTATTTTTTGTTAGTAGAAGGTATAAGGTTAATAAAAATGGAGCGCTACACGAATGAACAACGCATTCTCATTGTGAAATTGTTTTACCAAAATGGTAAACGTTTTGCGGCTACAGTTCGCAAATTGCGATCAATTTAGGATTACACTAACGCTCTAAATGAGTCCAACTGTAAAGCGGATTTGCATCTTCATGCATACAAAGTTCAATTGACTCAGGAACTGAAGCCAGCTGCACAGCGAAGGGAGTTCGTTAATTGGGTATTGGCGAAACAGCATGAAAATGCTGATTTTGCCGATAAAATTATCTTTAGTGACAGGGCCCATTTCCATCTTGATGGTTTCGTCAATAGGCGGAATTGTCACATTTGGGGCGTGGAAAATCCTCGAGTATTAACGAGAAGCAAATGCATACTCAACGTGTTACTGTGTGGTGTGGATTTTGGGCTGTAGGAATCATTGGACCTTTTTTTATGAAAATGAGTCAGCTCAAGCGCAAAGAGTGAATGGTGTTCAGTTTCGTGCCTAGAATTGAAGAAATAAATGTGGAGGGGATGTGGTTTCAACAAGGCGCCACACCTCATACAGCCAGAGAAACACCTCATACAGCCAGAGAAACATGTTATTTCGCATTTTGGAGACCTGAATTGGCCGCCTAGATCGTGCGATTTAACACCATTGGACTTTTTTCTTTGGGATTTTTTTTAAGACGATTCAAGCCTTAAAAGAGGAAGTTGGACGCTGCATTAATGAAATGCCGCAGCATTTATGCAAAACAGTCATTAAAAATTTCATTAAAAGATCGCGTATGTGCCAGCAAAGCCTCGGCGGCCATCTGGCCGAATTATTATTCCACACATAACCTCATCCTGTCTACTTTACGATATAATAAAGAATTCACGATTTTGTTTAAATATCTTAGTTTTATTTAAAATTTAAATCTTGCATTCTTGTTGGGACAGAAGAAGTAGAAGGAAATAGAAGAATGGATGTAATGTGTAAAGCAAAGTTTAATGCATCAGGCTTGTAAGAAACCAAACTTGAATGTATTAAGCTGCTAAGCAGGATTATTTTAAAGGGATACGCAAATAAATAAATTCAATACCGTAGTGTGTTGCTCTTTTTAGACGAGAACTCTGATGAAGAAGAAGGTGAAACGATATCTGTCGCAAATGTAAAGATTAGACGATTAGAATATGATATTTTGTACCATCTTAAATGAAGTCGCTTTTATCATAGGCAAGATTATAGGTCCGTTCCAATTGCTCTGAATTGCTACGAATGTCTACGACTTTCGCCGAGAAACTCTCAAAAGGCGATGCATTTGCTGATATTTTCGTAGAAGACAAAGCTCATAAGAGAGTAAAATATTTCTCCCCCCTACGAATTTCTGTCGGAGAAAAGTCTGTGGGCAGCAGATGGCCGTCAAATCGAAATAGAAAATAGAAAAAACATCTGACATGTTATATCTGATAGCTGTCTACGAATTTCGACGAAAAGTCGTTTCACAAGTTTCGGTAGAGTTGATCTCTTCAAGAGAGATTTTACCCAAACTATTCAACTACAAATGAATTGGAACAGAACCATATATTTATCGATAACATAGCGGTAAAAATTTATATGTATTTAGATGAAATTTGTAAAAAAAAAGTCTAAAGGCAGATATAAATATAAGATTCTAGACAATGGATTTGAAAACTGTAACTCAGAAACTATATTCTGCTTCGGACAACTTAAGGCTCAGAAAATCCCAACGACGAGGACATGAAGAGCGAAGAAATAAGTATACTCCTACATCCTGATCTCATTATAGGTGAGATAGAGAGTTCGTAAGCAGATATAAGCATTTTTGTCATCTTTACAAATCATCAGGCCTAAATGTGGCAAATAAAAAAAAAGGAAGATAAAACGGAAAATAGTACGTCGCAGTTTATCCGAATTTCCGAAAATAAAATAATTTCATACATAAAAAACTAATTTTTGTTGGACATTTATTCGAGCTTTCGATTTGTACAGATTTGTGTGTTGTATAGTAGTAACCAAATCTTTGGTTGCAGCCGAATACAAACACATAAATGTGCCCACTCATTCACTCATGTAGACGCAGGTAATATACATTAAAGAAGTAGTCAAACTCCAAGTTGTTATATGATTCATTAAACTGAATAAAAAAACGTAGAATCTTTTAATAAACTAATTTGTTTACTTATGTGTATCTCGAAAGCGTATACACCGTCAGTTATCAAATAAGAAAACATAACGACAAATAACTAAAATGTTTTTATTATCAAAATGATGTGCGAACAAACTGAGACACAATAATTATGACTTTTTCCTTGACAAACGTTGCACAGTACGCCTCAAATCAGCCAGCTCCTTTTGCAGCTTGTCGATTTCCGAACTTCTGAAAGAGAAAACAAAACATTATGAAAAATATAAGAAGAATGATTTAAATCTTACTTTTCATCGCTATTTGATGACTTGGGGTTATTTGTTTTGAGAGTTTCTGCTACTGCAGAACCACTGATAACAGAAGAGATTTTCAAGTTCGGATGTGGTGAGCGAACCGGAAGAGTCATGACACCGCTTTTTAGTGCTGGTAGCATCACTCTTAATGTTCGTATTGGTGTTCCAGACAGTATCTTATCCTGTTTTGTCAGTGCTGCTGTCGGCGTTGCAGCTTTAGGAGCCGATGCCCTTGTTGTCATTGGAGTAGTTACTTGAGATTTTGATGGTGCTTTAACATCTGGCTGTGTCGGTAGGGTTTGACTCGATGGTTCGCTGTCTTTTAGAGTTGATTTTGTCAATAACCTAGTCATTGGCATTGTATCTGTAGGTGACATTGATTTAGTTGAAAGAGGTGAGCTTTTCTCCAGATCGTCAAGGGCCAGAGGGTCCTTTTCGGGGGAGTTCTCATGCCGTGGTAGCTTAATTGGTTCTAGATTAGTTTTTGTCTGTGCAATTATTTTGGGTCCTGCTGGGGTTAGTTTCGAAATTGTTGTTAAGACCGTGGTTGAGTGCAGTGAGGCAGATGGTTTGGCAGTAGCTGTTGTATCTGTTGTCTTTGAAGGTGCTTCTTCCACAACTTTTGATGTGCCAGCTGCATTTGCCAAGCTTTGTTTTGCTTGTGATGACAACGATTTATCTTCTTTTGCTTTATTAGTTGGGGTTATGAGGGTTTCACCGATTCTTGTGACGCCAGAGTTGCCAGCGAGCGCAGCACTTACTTTAGCGGCAAGTGATCGCACTGTGGCTGATTTATTAGCTGCATCTGAACCCGAAGCAGATTTTTCCGGCTCTGATAGACAAGATGCAAAAGCTTTTGCAATTTCCAGTGATCTTGATTTTGGTGCTACTTCTTTTATATTTTCTGTTGAAACAGACTCCGCGCACGACATCGCCCCCGGGTCTACAGCGGGTGCTTTTTTTAGCGGTTGATTCGGTTGACTTGGTGGATTCGAGGCGACAGGAGGTTTAGTTGGTAATTTAGGAAGCGTTGGTAGCTTCCGTGTTGGCGAAGGAAATTTCGAAGAAGGTTCGAGGCCTACAGCCAGGGGAGCCTTTTGTTTAGGTGATCGGGGACGTAGTCGTTTCACTGCATCGGGTGTATCTGTTGGGTGCCTTCTTTTTAAAATGTTCGGTACGGTTTTTGTAGGCTCTGTTACAGGTATTTGATGTGCTTTTGCGAGTGCTGACGCTGATGTGGATGTTAATGTTACCGTTGTTGAAGTGCCTATTTGATTTGGGGTGGATTTCGTACATACCACTGTTGATACCGTTTTTGGAGATACGACTGCTGCTGATGGTGTAAGTTTTGCGGGAGTTAATGATGCATTTCCAGCCGCTTTTAAAGATGGCGCAGACTGTCTTGTAGGTGGAGTTACGGCGGACGTAGTAACAGAAGCCGATGTAAGCGAAGACGCGGTAGTTACTGCCAATGTCATTGTTTTTACAGGTGTTGTAATTGTTGGCGTCGATTTTGGGACATTCTTGGTCGCTACCGAAGTTGGTTTTAGTGGAGGCATACCCTTGGAAGGATTGACCTTTGTAGTGGAGACTTGTGGTTGGACAAATTTCGAAGGAGAATCTTTTGCAGCAACTTCTTTCGGGAGAAGTTTTCTCTGAGGCCTTCCATTCGAATCAATCTCATTCGATGTGTCTGCACTTAATTTGGAAGCCGCATTTTCCGTGGACAAATCGCCGGAATTTGCTTTTGTAGGCAACTTTGGGCTTATATTTATTACAAGCGGCGTTTCCGGCACTTTGATGGGATCAACTGGAGTAATGGTGATTCCAGTTGGCACTGATGGAAGCGGGTCTGCTCCTGGTTTTCCAGTATTATTCTCTGGTGCCCTCAGATGTGTGTAACCTGGAACTTTGCTTGGGATCGGAAGCGGCACGGTAGGCTCTGGATTTTTCTTGAAAGCTTTGCTAATTAACTTTCTCAACATTTGCTCAGCACTTAATCTCTGAGAATCTAACAGTTTCCGCATGGTGTCAGGGTCGTTTGACTTTATCTTTTTCATCGTTTCTCCAGCACCATCTACAACAACATAATTAACAATATGAGCATGTGTATTTGGCACAATGCGAAACACAGTCTTCGGTTTCGATTGATCGCCATATCCCTCGGCGGCGGCGTCACTAAAATTCCCATTCATAATATCATTCATCTTTGCAGCCAATCCATCAACTTGAAAGACTGTTGTAAATCCATTAACCAAAGTTGGTTGATTCATTACCATTGGTTCAGTGACAAATTCGGCAGTCTCCCGTTTTGGGACAAGCGAGATGAGTCGTGGTGCGGAACATTCCGGATTGTCGCAAGATCTTTCAAAAGGTGAATCTTCTGGTGTTTTTGGAAGTGAATTCGCAGCCGTAATTGCACCAACATTATCATTGTCTCCAGATAGATCAACAATCATAGAACTTGTTGCCGTGTACTCGGTATTGTCTTCCATATCCGTAAAATGTTAAACCGGACAGTTTGAAGGGTACTGTACACGGCTATATGGAAAAAATGGAGGGAAGCCTAGTTCTTATGTTCTCTTAAAGTTCACTTTGCTTGAATATTTCTTCAGCTTCACTTTATTTCTTTAACAGTGGCTCTATAGGCAGATGGAGAATACAATTAAATTAATTAAAGCAGTCTACTGAGCTTGAAGACAACCTGTCCTACACTGTCTCCAAACACTATGCTATTTAGAACTTGGTTATTTTTAAGAATATGGGTACAAAACAACTCCCTTTTTACCGTGGATATATATCTTTTTACATGTAAACGCAAAAAAAACTCGACCGAAGCGCGTTAGAAAAACTTTCTGTAAAGAATATTGCAATGATAGTTGATGTAACTGACAATTGGAACAAGAATGACAATAATGAAAAGAGAAGAACGCACATGTTTGGAAAGAGATAAACTTTTTCTTGGTTCTCTAGGAAAAGTGTTCGGAAAGACTACACCAATAATTTGGCATGTGGCGGGGTTTCAAAACCACAGGAAAATGTACTTTAGCGTACACATGGGATTTCGTATAAAAATTATTAAGCCAAATAACGTCTTCGTTTCCTCTTTAAAGCAACAGTTTACGCCTAACAAATTACAATTACTTTTCCAGGACATTGAGTTCTTGATAAATCTAAGTAATGTTCAAATGGTTCCCACATGTAAATAGACAAAAATTTATATCTCAAATACGTAAAACATATGCAAATATATTACAAATCCAATAGTGTGCATCTTTCGAAAACGAAGTACATACAATACCAGACACAGACATTGACATTGACTTCAATATTCATAGCCTAAAAAGAGACATTCGATTTAATCAAATTTATGTAAAGTGAAATGCACCAATTTTTAAGAATTTCCATACAGTATAAAGTCGAGATCTAGACAGAAACTTATGTGACTCTCTGCTCGTAGCAGCCGGCATTTTGTTGTTTACCTCTGAGCCGACAATCGTTATTTCTCTTTCTTTCACACACTTATTATACTTATCAGCTGTGAATGAAGAAATTTGTCAACAAACACAACGTGCTCCAGTAATGACATTTTTCCGATAGACGTCAAATTTCCACCAGACCCTTTCTCCGCACAGCGCCAATAATTTTTCTTCTTTTTTTTGTGTTTTACTCCTGTCGTTTGTCCATTCAGCACAAAGGAAAAGAGGTGTTAATCCTCCTTACTCGCTTGTTGGTTTAATTAATTTAAAATATATTGAGGTTTTAATGAGAACTGCTCGTTGAAGAAAACTATTAAAGATGAACTCTCTAAATCTTCGCGTTTCATCGGTGAAAACCAGCGACAACACAAGGAGATATGCAGAAATGCGTACCGCACTTTTATCTCTGCCAAAACACTACGAAACAAGTACGTTTGAATTGTTTTTGCATTTCTAACAAGAATTGTTTACTAATATCGCATTGTAGGTGAAGAGAGCTACTGTTTACAGCTGAAAAATTCGACAAGTATTCCTGACCAAGTGGCCGTGGTGAAAAACGTAAGCAATGACTAATGGCGAGTAACCCCATTTCGGCCAAACCCATTTCAATTTGTGTTGCTTTCTTTGTAGATTTTCAAAAACTTGGGGAGTGATGCTGCTGTTCTGCATTTCCTTACGGACCTCTACTTCTATTCGCCACCCAAACACCCAGTGAGAAATCAAATATTAAAGTGAGTTCATTTCTGTGTTTGTTCTGTTATTGATTTTTTGGTAATTGTTTTAGCTCTGTAATTCGTTTTTGTTTGACTGTAGAATGAGTTGACATTTACTTTGAATTTCACCAGGTTGTTAATAACAGCTGCACGTCTGGAAACTGGAGGCATTGAGGAGGGCACAATTGTTGAGTCACTGGCGGACACACTCTGCCGATTGTTGGACGACGCAAAGGCTTCAACAGAGAGTTCTAGTTGGAATTTAACTATTACCTCGATTACCGGGTGTTTTGAGAATTTTAGCTGTGGTCTTAAAGCGTTAGAATCTAGGATTCATGTGGTCTTTCCATTCCTGTGCAATTCTGTGCAGCGGTACCTTACTGAATTAAGGTTAGTTAATTTGTTTTTTGATTTCATATATGGTGGTGGAGTACATTTTTAAAGCAAATCGGGTTAATGCTATCGATGTCATAATTCGGATAGTTCGGTTTGATATATTCATCTACTGCGCAGTTTGTTGGCGAATTAAAGTTTTTGAGTGCTCTTTTCAAAGATTATTTTAGAGCTACTATTAATTTTTAGATTCTTTTTGCCCTTATCAGAATGCGAATTTTTTGAAGTTTGTGAGAAGTATTTTTACATACCATACAGTACAATGACACACTGAATGTTTACACAGATAGACAAGAACCTTTGTTAACTTATTATTTACAACTTGAAACAGCTGTCGAGGAATCATACCAGGTTGAGACACAAGCTTACCGAGGCTTAATCATATCCGGACTGTTGTGCCTCTCTGAGAAAAAGTTTCGGAAGAAGTTTGTTTCTTAAAGATTGTCTCTTAAATGTATAACTTATATATCACATGGCATTGTTACATGAGCTTAAGGTGCTTTCCCGTATTTCCTCTCGGATAATTTATTCGGAAGATGGAAAACCGGTCAAATTGGGTTACCCATATTCGGGTTTCATATCTATGTTTCATTCAGCAGGGAATGTGCTCTGGTCTACAATGTAACCCCCAAAGTCTGCTATGTAAACCGCAAATTGTATCTTTGACTTACTTAAGAATCTGCAAACTGTTTAACGATTAAACGCCACTCCCTTATTTACCTTGATTTCTACACAATCCTTAGGACTGTGCGTGATTAAGCGATGCGTAGTATTCCTTTGTCCAAAACGACATTGGGGGCCCCATTAAATATTGTACCAACCATATACATATGTTCCTTTGTTAAGAATACGACTCATATGATTTTTTATTATTACGACTATGTCGTGAGTGTAAAAATATATATTTTTAATCAAACGTCAATCAAACGATTGTTCAAACTTGTGGGGCGATTTCACACGTCTTTGATTGAATTTCATGTTTGATTTCCATTTGAAATTTAGCCCAGTCCTTAACATTCAGACCTACATTACTCTTACTTTTTTATTTCTGAATTCCATTGCAGTGTCCTTAGTTCACCGTCAGTTCGCAATGAATACTACTTATATGTCCACAACTCGATTAGACTTATACTCTCGTGCGTGCAAGAGTTTTCGGAGCAAATAAAACAAAATCATTCAGAGCAGCTGAAAAATCTTAATGCAATTTGCAAGCAAATTATAAATGACGATGAAATTCCCATGGACCCGCGCACAAATTCCGGCATCTTAACGGCGTATATTGCAAAAATCTGCGGCACATACGAGAGTTTCATTCACGAGGTGAAACAGGCCAAGCACTGCAATGAGATCGCCCTCTGTGTTGGAATCGTTAATACATTCGACTACCACGATTTCACGCAACTCTCCAAGGACATTCGTGATATCTGCACAAAAATCGACGACATCGCAAATGCGCATTCCACCGTGCCGACGATCTTACTCTGCGCAGCTCGGTCGCTTTATCAAATCTCCAAAATACTGCTCAATTTCGATGTGCGGAACAACGAAATGAGTGAGGACACCAAGTTGATTCTTAGGAAACTTCTAATATTCGCTTTTTGCTATCTGGAGCATCATATGGATAGTGTGCGTCACCTTTGCAAAGACTTGCTTAGAAATGTAATAGCACTGAGCAAAAAGATATCATTTGCCTATCTTCTACAAAAGATCTTTGAGGCATGCAACTCCGAAAGACTATCACTGTCGATGAAATGTGTGGTCCTGCTGCAGGCTGTGCCCATTGTTGGAAGCCAAGACATCATCAAAAACTGCGAGGGTCTGTTCAGTGTGTTGTTTGCTGAGAATCTCGGAAGAGACTTTATTGTGAATAACCTCTACGAGGGCCTAATGGCTTCCAGTCACAAAGAAATCGATTTCGAAGCTTGGAGGGACTTGTGGATCACATATTTGTTGAACATCGCAGCAAAAGACGATTCTCGGCTTCCAGATATAGAAATTTTAATCGTCAAAGCGGTGAAGTGTGAGCCGCGGATCGTCCAGCATATAATTGAGCACACAAATGAAATCCCGATAAGCACAAAACTTTCGGCGCTGTGGGCCGTGCGAAAGAGCGGAATTAAAATGGAAAACTTCAATGAGATTTTGAAGAACTTTTCAAAAAATCTCCTTCTCTCGATTCTGTCCAATTGCGACGAGACACGCATAATGGCGCTTAGACTGTTGGTTGAAACGCACAAAACCACAGAGCTCCTTACAGACCTAGAATGTGAACATATCCTACTCTTTCTGGAGTATAATTCAAATTGTCAGAGCCCAGCAACTAGGCAAAAGATACTCTCCTTGCTTGGAAAAGCATTAATCCGTTGCGAATTGAATTTAGTTAAAGTTCTGAAAGACAACTCCAGCCCAGAGAAGCCGCTGTACATAAAATTTCTAATGGATTTTATAAAGATACTCGTGGATAATCTCTTTCAGGGAGCTAACTTCAGCCGTCGCTCTATATCATTACAGCTGCTGGAAGTTTGTGTACGAATCCTGATCAACTGTGACCTTAATCTAGACGATTTTCTTCCTAAAAACACAGTTCCCACTTTAACGGACGCCATAGCCGACTCCTACGAGGCAAACAAAGAACTTGCTGTATCTATTTTAAAGCTGATCGAAGACAAAAAGGGTTTCCGAGTCTACGAATCAGAGTCAATCGAAGAAATCAAAGAATTGCTGGTGAGTGTGCGGCCCACGGATTCTGTTACAGGTGCCTATCGCTTAGAGTATTTCTGTAACAAGGGAAGCCACGACGCATTTGGGTCATTTGAGGTCACCAGTTATTGTCCAGTGTATTATGCGGCGCTTCGATGGTCCTTAAATATTCTCAAGGATGGCCTGCGGTTGGGAAAGGAGTCGATATTGCTGGCGGCAAAGTCGAATCCACTATATGGAGTTCTTTTTGCCATCAAGCACCTCCTGAAACGCCTGGATTTCCAAGGATTCTCAAAAGATATTGCGTGGAGGATCCTCGTTGCGGAGGTCATTGTCATTTGCAAGGAACTTACTACGGTTGTGGGACCAGTGGTAAATAGTTCATCACCAGAAGGACATCTACCAAATGATTTCAGTGAACTACCAGAAAACATTAAAGGGTCCGGAGAGAAAGGTAGCACCCCACGGAAGGTACTTTCATCGAAAAACAAACTCAACCAGGAGTGCCTTAAGACTACCCCGCAAATGGTGCTTCTGTGCGCGTGGCGCACCGTTAAAGAAGTGTCCTTAATCCTGGGAGAGATTGTTCTGCGATCCCCGATTCAGTATAGTAAAATCACAGAAAACTTCTTGGTCACGAAGGAGCAGATACTGGAAATTGGAGAACATTTCAAGCTCCTACTGTCGGAAACAAAACATCGTGGAGCATTCGAGCAGGCATACGTGGGATTTTCAAAGCTTTGCGCTAGATTGTGGCGTGTTGAGAGCCATGACTTAAATATCTTGCCCATGACATGGCTGCGGGAACTGCTCTCGATCATTTCTAAAGACGAGCAGATAAATGAGAAGATCTGCGCTACTCGTCGGAGTGCCGGTGTTCCATTTATGGTTCAGGCACTGATTACCGCCGAATTACAAGTGGGAACTACGAAGTCTCTCTACTTTTGCATGCAACAACTAATGCAGCTGTGTGAGAATCCAGAGAAGAGCACTGAAGCTAGAAGTCACGCTCTTAACATTTTGCGCGCTTTGTTCCGGTGCACAGACTTGAATGAGGCTATTGGAGAATTCGCAAGTGATGGGGTTATGTGTGCCATACGCGGATACGAGGCGTCGACATGGTCTGAAAAAAATTCAGCAACCTTGTTGTTCTCCGCGTTGATCACACGGATTTTTGGGGTTCAAAGGACGAAGGATTCTGACAACCTGAGTATAAGAAATAAAATGACCGGCAGGATATTCTTCCTCCGCTATCCCAAGCTGTATGATTTCTTTTTGGACGAACTGAAGAAAGCCAGTTCGTTGATATTGCGTCACGAGAAAGCGAATAAGTTGCACCCACTCTTGCTTATGCTGAGCAGACTGTATCCGTCTGCGTTAGAGGGAACCGAATCCAATTTGAAGGTAAGTCGCTTCAAACCTACTTGTGAATATTTTTGCATCACCGTTTTCCTAGCTGTCAGAGTTTATTCCTTACATCTCCAACTGCTCCGGATGTCCTGAGATGCAAACACGCTACTTAGCAGCGAAAGCGATTGTAGCACTGATTTCTGTTGATTCACTCCCTGTCGCCATTCTTAGAAAATGTGCAGAAGTTTTGGTAAGTGTTTAGAAGGAAGTTGTCGAATGAAATCTAATGGACGTCGATGTTTCCAGGTGTCAGCAGATGATCCGAAGACAATAAACTTGAATGTACTCCACGGTCATTTACTACAGGTAATAAAGTTTGATTGAATTTATGCCCGTCTAATGAATTTGGTTTGTAGATCCTTTTCCTCATCAAAGCGCACAAGACGCCGGATGCGGAATTGATTGGCGACATATGCTCTACGATAGTGACCTTTCACTTGAAGACAAAGATTAACAACGCGGTAATTTTGAAAGTAATATTGGACATTTACATCGTTATTCTTAGTGGGTGTGTAAGCTGTTTCTTTTCGATTATGTCAATTTTACAACTTTTCCTCTGTTTTCCAGCACCAAAAATATTGTTTTTCCACAAGAAACCATACAGAATCTGCTTCATTTCTCACACCAGAAGCACCTGTATGCCCGTGAACTCTCTTATTACTATCCGGTCTTTCGTAAATCCCTGTTCATTTACAACTTACACATGCTACGACTGACTTTACCATTTGGAGCCTTATCCGATTTTTTACTATCCCCTCCAATTACACACGAAAGCGTCTACCTCGAACAGGCAGAGACATGCCTTAATATCATTATATTAGTATTAAATAAGAAACGTTCCTTATCAGAAGATCTAGACGAGTTCGAGATAACCGATGCGGAGATAGCCTTCATGAAGGTTCTGCCAGATGATATGCTTGATCAGTTGCACGACGAATTGAAGAGCAGCAAACAGCTGCACTCCACCCTGAAAGAAGTTACACAAAAACCGAAATTCTACCCGGAATGCGCGATGAAGGCGTATGCGGCCTTGAGCCAGTTGGATAACTTTGACTTCACTCTAACGCAATTGATCAAGGAATCGAAACGACATCCCGGAGATGTTAAGAGTCCGCTAACACTGTGTGTTGAACGGTTGGTGCTAAAAAAAGGTGTTGAATTCAAAACATCTCAACTGTGTTTGGAGTATCTGATTGAAATATCACAGCCTTGGAATCCAGATTGTTTGAGGTTAGTTTTGAAGATGGTGTGGTTGAGTATTTGATGAATGCTTTAACTTATATTTGTTGAATTGCAGACTGAAGGCGTCGAAAATTTTGTCACACATTGCGGTGCATTTCCCAACGGCGCTTGAGAAAAAGAAACTGAAGTTTGTAAGGGAGTTTATATGCCTGATGCTGGCTCTGCTTATGGACGACGACTACGATGTCCGAGATAATACAGCAAAAATTGTGTTGAGTCTACCGAAGGACGATCTAGGAATAGGTAAGTTTGATTGAAGTTCGTGTTTGATTTTCGATGAGTTCCGACAACTGCTGAGCCTTAGAGAATTCTGTACTTTGTTGCATTATAAGAATAACAATGACTATTGATGGCTCTTTAAAGAGCAGTAGTGTCGTTTGTATAGCTCAAACATTCGTTGTATCCACTGTATTCCTTAACTTCAAGGATTTTCTGCGATGTTGGGCATGCTAGGCCTTTTGGAAACTCTTTCTTATTTCTAGAGGAGTAAATCCTTAGTCCAATAATTTGAAGCACGGTGTCTTCTGTAAATGTGTTCATTTCTGAACATTATGGTGCACGGTTTTTAGTAGGCACAGTCTCCCTCTAACTAAGCTTCTATAGTGGGCTATGAGCGTGTAATTTAACATACACGCTCATAACATATTCAAAGAAATACATAAAATGATTCTCGGACTTTCTTGATGGCAGTACCTTCAAGAGGAGTCTTTGCTAATTGTTGTCAAATAATTAACTGCTTCAACGATTCTACCGTAAAGA
This sequence comes from Eristalinus aeneus, assembly GCA_955652365.1. Lineage (NCBI taxonomy): Eukaryota > Metazoa > Arthropoda > Insecta > Diptera > Syrphidae > Eristalinus > Eristalinus aeneus. The sequence continues at coordinate 80,072,424 of OY019132.1, forward strand.
TTATTTGTCAGAAAATAAAATGCCCGGATGCGTTCGAACAGTTCCCCTCTGGCTGGATATTCAAAAAGTCTTAAGATCATTTAGTGATCATACGGCCGGAAAAGACAGGCTTTTGTTAATGTTCAATTGTAAGTAAATTTTAATTCGAAATTTTGTCCATTTATTCATTTTTTTTTATATCGAATCTTGGCTGGCATTATACCTGATTCTTTATTTTCAGATAACGTCCTCTCAACAATGGCACAACGGTTATTCCTGCAATATACCGCCGATCTCCTCAACGCGATGAGGGCCGACGATGATTACTTGATAGCGATATTCAAAGCAATCGCTGAAACACAATCAGCAACAGCAAACATCGATCCAACCGATGGGACTGCGAGTATCAACAGTAATGGCACAAATGGCGGCGACTTGGAAATATTTGACAGGAACGAAGCGAACGTCTTTGCGGAACCACTAAAGGCTATTTCGGATAACATTGTGATATATAAAAGTACGTTTAGTAGCCGACACAAAGTGATGAACGTAGTTAATACGTATAAAGTCTATTAGAAAATAGTTAGTAATAATTTTCCGCTTTATTCAGTACAAGGTCTATTTTTTTAAATCAAATGTGTCCTTTAAATTGTAAGCACGTCTCTCCCAACAAAGAAACGAAACGTTTTCCACTCGAAAATTGTTATTTTCAAAATGCAAATGAAGCAAACACAAGATGAACCTTGTAATAGTTTAGTTGAGCAATGCTATGATACACATTTGTCGTTGTCTATGTTAAATCCAAGTAAAATATTAATTAACAAATCAAGTGTTAACCTTGTGTACTCATAATTTTCGAATTTATTTTTGAGAAAAATAAAAGATATTTCGCTGTATAACAAATGTGTTGCGGGAATATTTGGTATGCTATTTGTTTCGATTTAATGCGTCCCCATTTTTTGCTCTGCTCGAATGGCTTGCTCATTTCTTCTTCTTGTGGCGCTACAGTCCGGGGTGGACCTGTTCCTCAACAACATGGCTTGCTCATTTACTACTCGTGTATTGCGCTACTGTTCTTTCACGAGTAGAACAAAACCAGTTTTGTGCCTACTCCGAACAAACCTACAGTTTTGTGTCGACTCCGAACGACGAAGAAGCTATTTGATGGAAGGGGAAGAAGCTATTTGATGCACTCTGCGAGTGCTGTGGTGCCGTGAAAAATGCGAGGTGTTCGGCCCGGGAAACGAACCTGGGATGTTAAGCGTATGGCCTGCTTCCTGATCACTTACAAAGCACTAAAGGATTTCGTCAATCTAAGTGCACTCAAGAAAAACATAATTTTTTGTGTTTTTCGTGTTGTGTTTGTGTTTTTTTTTTAGTTTTGTGTTGGCTGTGTTCGGTTCCCAGATCTACAAAATTGGATACACAGCTTTTTTTTAAGATCTGCAGACTTAAAGCGTACTTAATGTAAAATCATTTGAATTTAGCCGATTCATCGGCTTCGTCTATTAAATGAAGTCATATGGAAAACCCACTGTGACCCACTGAGACTTGTGCAGAGTCAATCATCCTCTTTATCGAAGAATATATGTTGTAGTGTTTTGAACCTAGATTATATACATTTAGTGTTGGTTTTTCGCATTTCCGAATACATTCATACGTTTGTCCAACATGTAGATATCGAGGTTGGGTTTTTTATTTCATGTAGTAAGCCTATTATTGTATATTTTTAACGCACACTTTTTAAAACATCGACGAGAATTAATTCTGTTGTTTTGGTCTGGAAACCTTTGATGTAATAGATTTAAAGTTGATGGGGAAGCAACTTTAATATCTATATCTTCCGCAGAAAAAGTGGATTAACGTAACAATATCTATTAAAAAATTTTAATTTGATTTTCCCACAGCGTGGATGACTTTTAAATAACGAGAGGTGATTATAACACCACGCTGATCACAAAATATTTTTGCTTAATTTTGTTAAAAACTTTTCGCATTAAAGGTGGCTTAAACTGCATAGTAATTACAACAGACCAAGTGACACATCATCAGTGTCGTACACTTACATCGTGCAAGGTTTTCTATTACGGGAGAATTAAAAAAAAATTATCAAAAATTAATAAAGAATTTGTATTTTTATTGACGGATGTCCAAAAAAATAAATAAAAATTCAAATAAATTGTGTATAGAAAATTTGCACACACGGCGTTAGTAGTTTTATTGAATTGTTCCTCTCTTTACCCAATAACTTAATAGTTTCTCTCGTATTTATTTGAAGTCCTTTAAAATTTGTTGCACAATTTACTTTCTCATTGCCATCATTCAGCCGACTCTTAAAGTGTTTTTGGGGACAATTTATGTTGTTATTTTTATTTTGTTTATCAATATCACATTTCAGCATACACATAATTTTCACTCAAAAACAAATCTGAGTGTTCTTAAGAATACAGTGAAACGTAAACAATATTCACAAAGTTAACTGGATCATTTGATATAGAATTGAAAAAATTAAAAAAGAAAACATAACAAACGGCCAATATCATCACCTTTTAACAGGGTAAATGCTAATTTAATTCCTAATCAAACTTTGTCTTTTCCATACACGAACACGCATCACAGACACGGACGTCAGATGTCCAGCCCCGCTCGGGAACCGGTCGACGTGTGGTTGAACAATTCTCGCATACCGCCTGACCGCACGCTCGGCAATGATGTCGTCGACAGTCGCCGCTGTGCTTAGGAATCCGCCCTCTATCTAGGTTGCCTTGAGCTTTCGCGTTCTCTAGCTCTTCAGCTGTGCCAAATGGAATTTTGCATATCGTACAGCTTGGCGATTCTGAATCAGGTACCCAATAGGAAGGGCGTGCGCTATCTTTTATCAGATCTGTTCAAAAAAATTTTCAATATCTTTGCGTAAATTATGATTGCAGGACGTGTTTACTTACCCTTAGGATATTCTAAAACCGATGTAACACTACTTAACGTATTATAAATGGTTTCACTATACTTTCTCACTAATATGTCTCCCTCTTCGTTGGGCGGCCCTGTATTAGTATTAGTAGTATAACATAAGTGATCTGATGAATTTTCTGAATATTTTGAATGAAAATTTCTTTGATGAAAGACCAGTACACACATTTACTGCCGCAAAGCGTCACTTACCTCGTACGGAGTCTTGGTTTTTGCTTAATTCCTGGTGACAATCATTACATACCCGTACTGGTTGTGTCCAACCACGTGCGGGTACTGGCATTTTATGTTGACTACATGCATTGCAGAAACCTTCACCACATCCTCTGCAATGATGTTTGCGAAGTCCAGTCTTTTCGAAATTTTTCTTACAATTGTGACAGTGCTTTTAATTTAAAATAAATATGGTTTTTTGTTTGAGTTGTGTAAGTTTGAATTGTTCAAGGTTTAAAAACGGGTATTCTGGTTGAACATGTGCTGTGTTGAACATCATCTTTGATTAAATTACTAAAGAGTAATGATAAGCGTGGGCTACCAACGATAAATTCAAATATTTGTCCATAAATGGAAAGAGCTAACTATGATGTATTTGTAATCTGGATTCTTCATAAAAGTGTGCGCTTAATAGAAGGGAAAGTATTGATTGGATGTATACAGAAAACATTGACATTGCGAACACAAAGAATGAAGGTAGCATAATAAAATTTCTCTGGCACACCATTCCACATCTTAACATAAATTTAAATTTCAGACGTTCAGTTGACAAGCAGCCAAAAATTAAATGATTGATGTAATGATATTGCGGCACAATAAACGGATAATTCTTAGCAATTCGCAAATTTCCGCCTTACATTATTTCCGCAATAAATATAAAACCAAAAAAACAATGCGGAATTTCGTGAAAAATTACGCCATAAGATTCATTTGTGTGAATGGCTATTTTATTTTCATTTTATTGCCCACTCAGCAATATCTTTGGAACACCTTTGTGTGCAATGGATAAATCACTTGAAGAGCAAATTAGAAAGTTATTCCCGCTTTACCAAACATGATACACAATATGAGTGTGAATCTAGACAAAAAAGTATTTGGGAAAATTCACTAAAGCACAGAATACTCGTATGTGTAGGTTGTTTTGACATGATTAACGAGTGAACGTGAGGTGAGTACTCTTGTTATATGCAGAATTATTTTCTGAAGGCGTAAACAGCTAATGCGCCCAATACGAAGTACACATTCTGCTTAAAAAATCATATCTCGAAGCAGAAAAGTTTTAAAACTTAAACCATGGTAAACTTTGGCACTATTCTTTTACAAACTGTTCATATTACCAGGTCGATAGCTAGTTTTTAATTTGTTACTATTTAACTTACTGTTATTTCTGTATTTGGCTTCCAATAACTTGGCGCAACTGTATCAGCAAGCCAATCACTTAAGGCTTTGGTTGGTTGAGATCCTATGCTGCTGATCGCTTCAGTAATGTATGAGACTCCATCGAGAACCATCTGCGCTGAGTGCACTGGACCTTTAGCTGGTACATTACCACCTTTCCAAACATGTACAATTTCCGATCTACTAACAAAATGCATTCACATATAGACGGAATACAATGGATACTTTAGTTGATGTCTATTACCTCACAGCAATGGCTTCCGGAGGTTTATTTCCATACCAGTATTGCCGTTCCCGATATATCTCCCCGCAATTCGGACATTCTATAACAGATCCCTTCCACGCGTACTTGGCGAAACCCAACAAAGAGTTTCCATTTTGTGTTTGAGTGTTCATTGTAACAACGACCTATCAGAAAACGAATCATTAAAAGAGTATCCTTGACGCAGACAAAGTGAACTTGCCTCCCGTCCATTTGTATAGCATTGTTGGCAAAGCAGAACTTTGTTTTCGAACTGATGCTGATAGTTACAAGGTAAACTGTTCTGATGATTTTCACCATCAATCACATGGCCCATCGAGCGCTGACAACGTCTGTTGCATGACTCACAATGGACGGTGCATGTGAAATACTGTTCGGGAAATGGATTGATTGTTTTCTCTACAATCTCGCCGGAGAATTTCAAGTTAAGTGCCTTCATCGCCTTGAATACTACACCCGGTTGGCGTGGAGAGCGTACGGCAGTGTTCTCAATTTCCATTTGTATAGCAGCGATGATTTTTGAAAAATCTGTCGACCGATCGTCCGCGGTTTTGATGCCAACGTATCGCAATGAACTAAACGCGTTCGTTTCAATGTTCTGACGGGCAAATCCATCACGGAGTTTATCTTCGGCACTTTCTTCAACAGCTTCAGAGAAAGAGAATAAAAATAAAACAAAGAAAAGTATTAATAATTTCTTTTAGACGATGGTTTTACGATATTTTACGAACACATGCAGACTTTCTCTCGTGTGTACAGATAGTATGAGAATGTTAAATGTTCACAAAAGCTATTCGATCACCTTTGTCTGGGTGCTTAACAAAAGAACTGATGATGGCGTAGTGTCAAAAGGTGAAGGGATCAAGCAAAATATGTGATGTTTACCTGACCATTGAAATATCAAAGGAAGGTTTGAAAGAAACACAACGGGAAGAATGCTTTGGGGCTGATTTAAGTGTGCTTGATGTGGGGTTTCTGTAACTCTTGTGGTTCCACATTTCGTTTGAGGTATTGTGCATTAAGTTAAATAACAAAATATTCTTATCAAATTTGTTAAATCTTGGCGAACATTTTACTAAACGTCCGCATAAAAACCTCATTCTTAGTCTCTTAGCCTCATTCTTAGTTAGTCACTTTGCGATCCGTGTACGTAGATGGAAAAGGAACACATGAATTAAAAGGGACACAAACTGTTAAGAGCGTAAGACGAAAGTATACAAATATGGTCTCCTGTGTAGAAATTCATTATAAGGCAGTTGAGACCTGACAGTTCTGGCTATAGAAATAAAGAAAAGTACAGAACTGTTATTACCCTTTTCTAAGGAATCTTTTCGATTAAACCTTAATTTTGCGACAAGCTATTGTGAGATTGGAAGAAATATTCAGAATTAAACATTATATGATTAACAAATCCCACCGCGTCGCTTTTGTAGTTGCGAGAGTCAATACTGACATTAACTCCTTGACCAAATTTTTGGCTTCTAAATAAATTCTTGGACACTTGATTTGTTAAAACATCCTAAATCAGACAAAGTGGGCAACGCTTCTGAAATTTCCAAGAGATTTTTTAATATTTTAAAAAGTACGTATCAACATAATAAATAACCTAACCTCAAAAAATCTACAAGTCATTAAAAAGGATCGAAAGTCACAAAGCACAATGAAACTTTACACCAAAAATTCAAGGGTTTTCTTTCTATATTAATGTGCTCAAAATGAAAGAAGTATACTCACAACTTTCAAGTGGCTTTGTGTGGCGTGTCTCATGGAAAACAATAACGGCTGGTCCAAGTGCTTGCGCAGTTCCAGGGATGGCTAGTGATTGCAGTGCTTGAGCGAAGTGCGAACAAAACGCTTTCGATGCTGTTCCCAAAAAGTCAAACATGTCGCTGTGCAGACGCTCGGACCGTGTCCGGTAAATCACAATATCTGATATGGCCAAAATCTGTAAAAAAAAATCAAGGTTAGTTGTTCATTTGCGATTCCAAGTTCTTGCAAACCTTTAGTAACATTCTCATGCGTCGGTTGCTTTTCGCCGTGGTACCGAGCAAGCCTTCGGTATCTAAACATAGAACGCCAAGTTGATGTTGCATAGCAGCATAAACCCCGATGGTGCAAGAGTTCTGCTCAGATGATGTCTTGAATACTTCCTCGCCGCAGAAGAATGCATTGTTCATTGTGTGAGACTTACCATCACCCGTGTTGCCAAAAATTGAAACCACTTTGATTTTATCATTCTCAGAACAGTGCAGTTTTTTGCAAAATATCTCGGACGTCGCAACGTGCAGATTCTCATTCTCGTCCATTAGAAGGAAGGAACGACGCATGTTGTTGTCTGATGAGTCATATGGCTCTTCAGAGATTGTATGAATGAATGGTATCGACTTGAAGTCGTGTGAAGTGCTAGTGACGAGATCTGGTCTCATAGCTTCGTCCTGAAATTAAATAGAAAGGAAATGGTTGTGTTAATGGTGAAGAAATATGAATAACTAACAGAATTCTTTACAACGATTTGTTGCGTAGAATGGGAAGCGTAGTGCATCAAGAGTTCTTACAACACGGTCGTTCGTTCAATAAGGAGTATTACCTTGAAGTCAAGCTTGAAGCAATACGAAGAAAACGTTCGGAATTGTGGAGAAACAATTCACAGTTTATGCATTACGATAATGCACCCGCACACTCGTCATTTTTGTGGCCAAAGACAAAAAGGTTATCATGCCTCAGTCACTGTATTTACCAGTTTTGACCCCTGCGACTTTTTCTTGCTCCCAAGATTGAAGAAACCCGTGAAAGGACGGCGTTTTTCGACAATTGAGGAGATACAAACCAAACTGCTGGGAGAGCTTAATGGCATATTAAAAAGTTTATATCATAACTGCTTCGAGGATTACAAAAAAAAACTCTGGCAGTATATATATTATATGGCAGTAGTATATTATATCTGAAGATGACTACTTCGAGGGGGGGCAAAATAGATTTTGATGAATAAATAAAAATTTGTTGAGGAAAATTAACTTTTTTTTAACAGACCTCGTACTTTGTTGACTTTATCAAATATTCAAAAAAAAAAAAAAAAAAAAAAAACAAAATGCAGTTAAATTTGTACAATGTACAATGATGTACAATGTTTTTCTTTTTTTGTTGTTGAAGGTTTGGAAACTCCACTGGATCACTCAGCTTCGAAAACTGATCCATTGTTGCAATCTAAATGTTCTGCCTCTCTTTTTGTTCGTTGTTTGAATAATAATTTTAGTCAAAAAAAAATACTTTCTTGGGAGCCATTTTTTCCATTTTTCTTTCAAGCTCATTTCATTTATTGTTGTCGATTTAGTTTTAATGTAATCCAGATAAACATTGTGCCACAGTTTCTACTTTATGTATCTGCGCAAATAATTTGTATCTAATAAGAACATGACAATTCATACAGAAATAACAGTTTAATTGTGCGAAAAAAAAGAAAAACAATATAAGTAGTGACATAATAAAAGAAATGGTAGAAAAAATTGGAAAAGATGCCGACGTAAGCCTTTTCCGGGTTCCTTTTCTAAGACTCAACAAGAAAACAAATTAATTTTAAAATACAGGGCCAGATTTAGTCCGGTACATTTTTATATTTACAACTGATGGTCACAATATTTCAAACCACCTGCACACCAAAGTTCCCCGATTGAAGACGAACTTAACATCTAACAATTTTTGCAACATCCCTGGGGAGTGTGCGCAAGAACTGAAATCTATGATGAAGATTCTCAAACTGAACTTAACACCTAACAACTTTTGTAACATCCCTGGGGAGGGTGAGCAAGAACTGAAATCTATGATAAAGTTTCTCAGACTTTCATTATCGAAGTCGGCCATAAACTGTAGGTTTCTTCTAATATTGAAAGAACCACGATACACACCACTCTAGTGGTTCCTGAAGACGCTACACTGTCATCCTCTATGGACTGCTGCGCAATCCAATTATTGTTTCAATTCAATTATGACTATTATGCCGATTGTTTTCTACTAGAATCAATCGTAAGCAAGAGCTGAAACAGGTGTCTCTGGTGGGCTGTCATTTTCAGACCGGCAACACGAGGAATTTTTCGCAAATACTCGCGTCCGTGTTAGAGGGTTTTATACAACAACTTTCTTAACGATTGACTTCGCTAAGGCATCCTACGTGCATCTTTGTTAAGATGTAATTTCAAACGCACAGTTAAAGAAATGCGTTTTGAATATACATATTTGAAGAAAACAGCGTCAATGTACGAGGTCTGTTCAAAAAATAAAGTGAACTTTCAAATATCGCGGGCTATATTCGTTTATCGAATTTTTTGTTTTGCTATATTGCGCGCACAACAGGAGTGGGTGATGAGCAAGCTAGGCCCTGGTCCCCCTGTGGACTGTCGCGACAACAATTATTATTAATATGTTGGTACCCATCTAACTTCTATGCCTATAACAAAATAAGTAAATATGATATACGGTTTGGACAAAACTCAGGAAACTCAAATGAATGAAACATCTGGACAAAGGTAAAACCAACACAAGGCAACATCAGCTATATCTAAACTTATAAAAAAATATAATGAAACAGATTCGGTCCATAGACGAGGCAGGCCCAGCAGAAAAACACCAAAGCAAGACCATCTACTTGTCGGGAAAATATAAGCTGAGCCTGATATTTCTTCAAGCTCACTCGTAAAAGAATTTAATTTAGACATTCATGAAAAAACGGCTTGTAGACGAGCTGCAGAAGGCGGATCGTTTTTAAGGGACATCCAAAAAAACTCTCATTTCAAAGAAGAAACGAAGAGATCGTATTACTTTTGCGCAAGCTTATGGAAGTTTTGAATTCTCCGATGAATCAAAAATTACTTTAATCCATTCTGATGGAATGATACACGTAAGACGACCAGCTGGAAAAAGACCCGATTCACTGTAACAAAAGCAAAACAAAGTGGAGCATGGTGGCGGCTCCATAATGGTGTGTTGATCTTTTTCATACCAAGGGCTGGGACCTCTCCGAAAAACAGAGGGACGAATGGATCGATTTCAATATAAAAATATTTTGGAAGAGGCAATGTTGCCCTATTGCGAGGATCACATGCCCCTTCGCTGGAGAGATCAGCAAGAAAATGATCCAAAGCACACGGCAAACAACAGCCAAAATTGGTTTCTGGAACTGATATTATTAAATGCATTAAGCCCATTGAAAATCGATGGGAAATAGTCAAAAGAAAACTAAAGTTGAAACATTTCAAAAGCCATCAGTAACTTTTTGATGCTTTTTACGAAGAATGGACACAAACACCACAAAGCTTTGTAAACAGTCTTAAAGAATCTATAGAATCTATGCCAAGACGATGCCAAGCAGTTTAAAAAAATAAGAGTGACCCCACAAGATATTAATTTAGAAATAGAAGTGATAAAATATCAAATTTTTTTTACAGTTTCCTTAGTTTTGTCCCATGCTGCATGTACGAGGTGCCTTCAATATATTCTTGGTATCTGGGTGAAGCTGTGGTTATATGTATAAATTGACTTATTTGTCAAGTAAGACTATTATTTTAGCGCATTCATGTAAAATTTCATATTAATGTGATTATTAATTCACGTTTTATCTCTAGTTAAACAGAATCATAATGGCAACTGAGACGAGGATGGTGAAAATTGAGCATTGCGCTGTTATTAAATTTCTCACTAAGCAAGGGAAAAGTCAAAAAACACCTTCATTATCAACTGTGCAAAAGTAGTCAAGTGAGTTAAAGAGAGGCAGAGAGAGCATTGAAGACAACCTCGCTCCGGCGCCCCGGTTACTGCTTGTACCGGAGAAAGCATCAAAGAAGTCGAAACACTTTATGTTAAGGATGCTTAATTAAAAGTGAAAATGATGGCAGAGATCACCAAGTTTTCAACTGGTACCATTCAAACCATTCTTCATGAACATCTTCACCTTTCAAAGGTCAGTGCAAGGTGGGTGCCACGAATGCTCACAGCGCCTCAGAAAAAAGTGAGAATCGCATGCTACAGAGAGCTTTTGCAGATGTGTGGTGAGAACGCGGACGATGTTATTGATCGAATTGTTCCTGGGGACGAAACATGGGTTCATCACTATGACCCTGAAAGCAGTGGACTAAATAAATGACCCAAAGTCCATGCAGTGGCATAAAAAGGAACAGACCCCCCGAAGAAGTTCAAAGTCACTCCGTCTGCCGGGAAGCTCATGGCCACAGTTTTTTTTTGACTCAAAGGAAATCTTGTTCATTGAGTACAAGAAAAAAGGTGATACCATTAACGCCACATCCCACGCTTCCACTTTGCAAAATTTGCGGGAGGAAATTAAAAAGAAAAGGCGCAGTAAACTCGCAGCGGGTGTGTTTCTTCGTCATGACAACGCTCCTGTTCACACGGGGCAAGTTTCCAATGCTGCGCGAGATTGTGGTTTCGAGAAAAGAAATCCAACACCCACCCTATAGTCCAGATCTAGTGATTATTTCCTGTTTCCGGATTTGCAAAATTGTCTTCGCGGAAAAAGATTTCCGAATGATGAAGAACTCAAGTTGGAAATAAATGGTTATTTTGCAGATAAAAACGAAGTTTATTTTTTTGAGGGTTTAAAGGCTTTCATGTAACAAATGCATTGATGTTAGGGGAAATTATATTGAAAAATAAAAACAATTTAAATTTATCTATTCTTCATATCGATTAAGAGAAGATTAAGAGAAACTGTAGCTGAAACAAATGTTTGAGACGAATGACCTTATTTTTTGAGCAGACTTCGTATATTACTCAATGAATGAATGAATTAAAGTCTAAATAAAATTTAATGGTTCGTTTCGTTAAAGGTGCTACGCAAACTTGATTTAGGACTCATCTAATGTTTCACCTGTTGCGGGAAGTTAAAACATGCAAATTATTTAATTAGAAATGTCAACTAAAGCATTTTTTGAATGTCGTACCAAATATTTTGTTTGTGACATCAATAATAATTCTTTCCAAATGATTCGACGAAATTCACAAACCTAAGATCCTTACAATAATTTCTACAACAAATCAAATGACCCGTATTTTTCATTCGGTAAACAAATTCACTACGTTCCCTTTGCTAGCTGCACTTAGTCATTACAAAAAAATCGTCTTAGGAAACTCCAATTGCTTTCGAAACGCTTATGTCAAATCGCTCCCAATTAAAAGCTCTCCACGTCAGTGGTCAAGAGCTTACTTGAAGCGTTACTCACGGTAGTTCGAAGCAATCGCTGCAGTCACGTTGCCATTAGTCGTTCGGTAGTAAATAAATATTAATTGAATACTCAACAAATACTTCCTCAAAGTTCTTAGGCGTGCACAGTTTACCGAGCACGCTCAACGCTACACAGAACCACACACGCACACAAGCCAAGCACATTCAACCACAAGGCCTCTCATAACGAAAGTAAATTACCCCAACTGGACAGTGCACTTGTGTTCTCGATAAACGTCCATTTGTGAACTTCAAGATCACTTAGAGCGATAACTAAATCAGCTGATCTCGTGCCCACAAACTGATAACAAACAAACGCAAGCACAGAAACAGTTGACTCCGTCCCAAACCACGGCACACATGCACACACAGCGGTATGAAGGTTGAAGCAGCTAACTGCCATAGCATGCACTAGAAAGCTTCTTTTGCGCGTTATTTCCCTTCCATTAGGCACAAAGGCAATTAAGCGACACTGGGTCAATGCTCGTGCACGTGTAATCACTTCACAGTTACGACTATTACTTGACTATATTTATAAACCTGTTCCTACCTCCGGGATGGGCACGAGGAATGCCATTGCGGAGGCTGTACTCTCGACTTCCTTATTACGAATGGAACGCGCTCGCTTGACCACTCTGTTCGCGCGGCACTGGTGATAATCTCTGCTGTTGGAGCAAACGTGGGCCAATACAAACAATTTGTGGGATGTGGGAAAAGTGATAAATGCTGATTGGAAACGTCGTACGTACGCATACACATGTCCGGCTCTAAGGGAAATTTCAGACCGGAATCGGTCAGGCAGACGATGCGTCAACTTGCACGGTGTCAAGAAACTAACCAACACTCGCCCTAGACGCCTTCTGGAACACACGAATATGACTGTTTTTCACACAGCTTTCAGTGACGCAGATCGCTGCTGCGAATTGACAACAACAACAACAACGCAACAAAGACGAACATACACAGACTGTGTTTGTCTGAACAATTGCTGTGTCGGGGCATAAGCTTTTTTTTTCGTTTACTTTCGATGGCAGAGTGTGCAAAAAATATTGCATTCAAGGCTGAATTCGAGATAAGATTCCATTCATTGGGCAGGTTGAGTTCTATGTCGTGCGGAGCGACGCACATATGAGTGGTTCTATTAAAAACTGACCTGAAGTCTGAGTGCTTCGATCAGAAATTGACCAGAAGTCAATTTTCTATAATGTCAAGAAGTAATGAAAGTGGATGGCATTTTTTAAATATACAAGAAACCAGGTTCCACGTTTCTGTAGTGGAAGAAAGTTTATGTTTGATTTTGGGTGCTAAATTTCAGAGCAATTAGTTTATAGAATTAGATGCCCTTTTGCAGTACAAGGGAAGGAATCTCCGATTTGCATTGAGCCTGTAAAATTGCAACAGTTAAAATGCAACATATACAGTGATGGACAAAACAATAAGACCAGTACGAACATTTTTCGAACTTCGAACATTTACCCTGTTCTCACAAAAATAAAATGTAATATGCCGTCTGTTTCCGTATTTCTCTTTGTTGGCAGCGGTACTCCTTCCGAATAAAACAAATTACAAGGAACCAAAAACATTTGACGAAAATTTGTCTTTAAATGTGAAAGAACTGTGTCAACGTTCGGACAAAATAATAAGACCAGCTTAATTGTTTTTTTTTTTTTTTTTTGTTTTTTTTTAGTGTGATTAATTGTGCTTTATATTATTTTTAAGCTGATTCAGTCTAAGTATAATAACTCCGATATCTGTGTGTTAAAATGCATCGAATTATTCATAAAAGCAGGAAAAATGGGCAGCAATGTGCACTGCTCTGCAACCGAAAGAAACTTGATCCGAAAATTTATACAGGAAGGAAAGTCACAGCGGGAGGTTTCCAGACTAGTGAGAAGATCAATGATACTTGTTTTTATTGTACTACAGCCTTAAAAATCACACATGCCAACTGGTCGTGCACGAAAAACATCTCCAAAAAATAACGCCAACATTAAGTGCTTGTCAAAAAAATATCCGTTTCTGACAGCTGCAGCAATCAAACATGAACTGGACCTGTTTTTTCTAGAATAGTGCGAAGGAGGCTGGAAGAACAGAATCTCTTTGGAAGAAGCCCCAGGAATGTACCACGCCTTACCAAAAAACCTAGGAAAAGTAGAATCCAAATCGATAAAGGACATCTCGAATGGATAGACCCAGAAAATTAAAAAAATGGCGAAATATTCTTTGGTCGGAAAGTAAGATCAATTTAGTGCGATCAGATGGTACGAGGATGGTCGCCGTGGCGTAGTGGGTAGAGTGCAACGCTCACACGCTGAAAGGTCTAGGTTTGATTCCCAGCTCAACACCAATTTTACGAATTTTTCACGGCACCACCTCTTTCGAGCTGCTGACAATACCCAAAGAGTAATAACTGTCTAAGAAAGCTTCTCAAATTTCGCCGTTCGGAGTCGCCAAAAAACTGTAGGTCCCTTCTACTCGTGAGAAAACAGTAGCGCGCACAACATGAGTAGTTGATGAGCAAGCTAGGCCCTGGTCCCCCTTTGGACTGTAGCGCCAACAATTATTATTAGATGGTAAGAGGTGGGTCAGGTGTCCAAAAAATGCAGCATTCCAGCCTCAGTACACAAGCAAAACCTTTAAACATGGAGGCGGAAATCTCATAATTTGAGGATGCTTTTCTTGGTATGCTATTGTTCCAATCTATTGGATAAAGGATGCCATGGACCAGCATTTGTACCCCAAAATATGCCCCCGTATGCTTAGTGGGAAATGCCAGTAAAGTGTCAGTTTATGCATGTGTGAGCGCTTGCATTGTCGTGGTGAAGAGTGATCCGTCTTCGGCGGTTGGTTTTCCTGATTTCTTGGAAGACAACTGGCAAACAAATGGTTTTGCACCACTCAGAATTGTCTGTTCTGAGTTGTTCTAGTGGTACGGTTGCGACATATCCAGTTTTTAGGAAAAAACAGGTGACCATTTGTTCGGAAGTGCTTCGTGCGCAAGCAACTTTTGTTGCTGTTGTTGTTTTTTGGATTTTACTCATTTTGAAACACCCATACAGTCGACTGTTGTTTACTCTTATACGCGTAAATCCAGTATTCATCACCTGTCACGATGTCACATACGTGTTTTGAAGCACCGCCATCGTATTTTGAGAGCATTTCTTTCGACCAATCGACACGAGCCTTTTTTTGAGCAATTGACAGATTATGTGGGATCCAACGCGAACAAATTTTTTTGATGGTCAAATGTTCATGTAATATTGAATGTTGAATATTGAATGATAAACCCTGGTCCTTGAAGGGGTTTTACCGCCAAAAATTGAATTAAGTTCATCGATGCACTGTTGTTGAGTTAATCCACGTCAAAAGTTGTAAAAAATAATCGCACGAAAATTTTCACGGTTTAATTCCATTTCTTGGGCGAGATGAATTTTTGAAGTTGCTGTAAACAACACAAATAGCGCTCGTATGTCAATACGTTCCGAGTACGTATAACCTCAAAAATGTTAAGCTTTACGATAGAGCTGGTAGTTGGCAGATTGCAACACTAGGGTTGCCAAATCTCGAAATATGAAAGGCAACATTCGTAATTGTTTGGTGCGACAGTTCACAGGGGGACCAGCGCCTATCATGCTTATCAACTACTCCTGTTGTGTGCGCAATTGTTTTCTAACGAATAGAAGGGACCTACAGTTTTTTCAGTCTCCGAACGGCCGAAGTTTGAGAAGCTTTTTTTTGACCTTATTACTCCTTGAGTGTTGCCAGCAGGTCGAAAAGGTGGTGCCGTGAAAAATTCGAGGTGCTGAGCCGGAAATCGAACTTAGACCTTCGGCGTGTGAGCGTCGCACTCTACCCGCTACGCTACGGCGGCCACCGACCGAACTTAGATCTCCTATATGAAAGTCGGACGTTGTTTCTTTCCTTCGTCGACTTTTTTTTGGTCACTGTTGATTTTCAATGAATCCAGGTTATTTTATTGTTGTTATCTCAACGTTTCGGTAAGGATTGCTGCCTTCATCAGGGGATATTAATTGTGTTGTTGTTACAAGTCGTAGATGTTTTTTGCAATTATTATTATAATAATAATGCAATTATAATTGTTGGCGCTACAGTCCAAAGGGGGACCAGGGCTTGCTCATCAACTACTCATGTTGTGCGCACTACTGTTCTCTCAGGAGTAGAAGGAACCTACAGTTTTTTGCCGACTCTGAATGGCGAAATTTGAGAAGCTTTCTTAGACAGTTATTACTCTTTGAGTGTTGTCAGCATCTCGAAAGAGGTGGTGCCGTGAAATATTAGAAAAATTGGTGTTGAACTGGGAGTCGAACCTAGACCCTTCGGCGTGTGAGCGTCGCACTCTACCCACTACGCCACGGCGACCACAAAATTATTATTATGGAGAACAAAAAAAATACTACATTCACAAAAAAAAAAAATATTGAGCACTTCTTGTGTGGAGATAACTCTTGAAGAAGTGCGTACATTTGAATTTTATCGGATTACATACGAGTATTGTCGGTTTTTGATTTTTTTGTAACGTTATGTGCTGTACGACACTACGGTACAAATAACCATACATCAATCCAAAATGTTCGACCGCGTTGAAAGTTCAACCGATTTTTGATAATGGCGATGATTTTGACTGCACGTGCTTTGCTGTTTGTTTTTGATTTTCGCCCACTGACATCAGAGCTAAATTTGTCGTCACAATTCTCAGTTCAGTTTCAAATAATGTTCTTTGCGTGAATAGCTAAATGAGATTTTAAACGATTTTACAGCACAGTAACGAACGGGAACTTTGCATCACGTTTTAAAATTGGAGAAAAAGGGCGCCACGGGTGTATGATCTCTGGTTGGGATTACTTTGAAGTGAACAAAGTAGATATTTACGGATAGATTGTAATATTCGAACTGTATTCCAAGGGAAGTGTCAAAGCTCAGCTGCGCGAACTAAAAGTGCAGTCGAGTTTCGACGCAGATAAAGGCCACAACGAATCTGACGTAATAAGCCAAAAATAATTTTTTAAAATTCTTTGAGAAGATAAGGACCTTGCCCACATAAGCACTTGATTAAGAATAAAAACAATGTAATCTTTGCAACCGAACAGACATTTTTTTTCCTATAGCTGTATCTTTAGAATTCAGAGAGTGAATTGAAGAATAAAGATTGTTGAGTGTTGATGCATTTCCATCCATTTACCTAGTTTTTCGTTAACATATCATGGACAAATTTAAGGCTTAAAATTACACTAAATCAATGACAATAGTTATCTATGTTTTTGTAATAATAATGGCGTGACAGTCCCCAGGGGGAACAGGGCCTAGCTTGCTTATCAACTACTCGTGTTGTGCGCGCTACTGTTCTCTCACGAAGGGACCTACAGTTTTTTATCCGCTCCGAAGGGCAGAGTTTGAGAAGCTTTCTTAGACAGTTATTACTCTTTGAGTGTTGTCAGCAGCTCGAAAGAGATGGTGCCGTGAAAAATTCGAGGTGTTCAGCCGGGAATCGAACCTAGACCCTTCGGCGCGTGAGCGTGGCACTTTACCCACTACGCCACGGCGGTCACATCTATGTTTCTATACAACCTATATTGTTGTACTGCTGTAAATATTAGACCACCATCCCAGATTTTAACCTCGTAATATTATTTTTCTGTTGCCATTTTTTTTTCCAGACACACGTTTATGTAAATAAAGTGGAAATCAAAAAGATATATGCCACCGTATGAATGTTGTATTTTATATGCAACTCATTGAAAATGAGTTGAATGTGCAGCAGTTCCAATAAATATTAAGTCCATAAATTCGTGCGGTTTAAGAGATGGCGTAACCTATATTATTCTATTGGAACATATGTTGGAAAGCTAATGTCATTGTACGTCATTCATTTGAAGCGTAAACAACAATATTTTTTTTTCACTCAAATATATCGAATTTTGTGCCTGAAAAAGTGTTTTTGCGGGGAGATCTTCTCATTACCTTAATATGAAGAAAACTGTTGCCGAAAGTAGTCGTGTTTTGGTTGAAGTTTATGGTGAATATGCGTTAGCTGACCGAACGTGCCACGAACGTGGTATGCACGATTAAAAATTGTGATTTCGACTTGGAAGACGATGAACGTCCCAGGGAGTCAAAACAGTTTGAATATGAAGAACTGGTAGCATTACTCTACAAAGTCTTGTCTAACCAAAAAAGTTTGAAGATGAAAAACTGGCAGCACTACTCTACGAAAATTGTTGCCAAACACAAGAAGAGCTCGCATAATTTTTGGGTCTCACTCAAGCAGTTATTTCAAAGTGTTCAAAAGCAGCTGGGTATCTTCAAAAGCAAGGAAATTGGGTTTCATATTAAAAACGCACGAAATTAAGTTACTACCTCTTGTTTCTATTAAATCTTCTCATTGTGTCCTCTCAACATTGGGAATTAAAGGGTAACTGAAAAAAAAGGAATTCTTGCCAGGAATACTTTGTTTTATCTTAATTTACAGTGACCGGTACACGACGCGCAAATTATCTCAGCTCAAAAACTTTTACATATATGGGTTTTTTTTTACTTTCTAGAATGTAACAACCGACAGCACACGTTGACAGTTCGAAGCTTACTAATCTGCGCTATGCATGGCATAATGATTTTATATCACCAGTGAAGAGAACATATATTGAAGAATCACAATTCTCAACTGTTAAGATGTTGCGTGCATGCACGCTAAATCCATTTCCATTGGACGTTCTACAAACGAGATTTTGTTTTCCGGAAATCCGCCTTGACCCGAATTTGACAAACCTGATGAGACCGCATGCTAAAGACGCCTTGGAAGTTGGGAGCCGTCAGTTATGTTTTTTCGGTTCAATGACATGCTCGCCCAATGTTGATCTTCTTGATTTGCTTATCCCACACATGAAATATGTGGTCTACAACATTTACCCAAAGTGCGTGACCATAGACATGTTTTGGAGTATAATATTTAATTTTTTGATAGAATGCACCTTCATTTATTTATATCACCGCCTCTAATTCAAGTTGCTCTCTTTTTCCTTCCGTTTTCTTCGAACTTGAATACCATACAAAAATAAATTAAATTAGTCATTGTGCGGAACCGTGCTCTCCTCTCTTAAATTTAACGAGTGAGTAGCACCAAAAACAAGTGCTGCGCTTCGCAGTCGACCTTGACACTATAACTTTCGATTTTTTTTTATTTCTGTGGTTTCCAGCTTATCGTCTTATGCTTACTTAAGCACATAGAAGTTTGAAAAAGTAGATTTGTGTTCACATATGACATTTTCTTTGGGACTTGCTAGCTTCACGCACATAAGGACAACTCTGTCCAAGCAATAACGTTTCGCGTTCATTGGTCGGTGTGGTTTAAGAATGGAGCCCAAATAAAATATTATCAAGTTTTCGCTTATCTTTTGAAAGCACTGATCATGACGCACAATTACGGGTACGATTTCAACTGGAAACCAAATATGCGTTCTAATTATTTGGAATCCACTCCTGGCAAAGTGGCATTTCGTGTTCAATTTTTTTTTCAAATAAGCAAGTTGTCTTGAGAATGACTGATGTCGTTCTTTCCTTCTACGAATGTATGTCACCGAAATAAAGAAAATCTTCAGGGGTGTGTACCTACTTGAGAGCTGTTTGGTCGTTTTCAATTCAAATGATTGCCATTCTTCAAGCTTTTACCTCCTGGGTCCGATGTACAGATAAACGATATCGGTTTGACATAAAGGGTGAGCTTAAGAGTTGAATAACTGAATAAGAACGTAATGGTTGACTCATGGTCTTGAAAGCTATTATATTCAATTTAACTGCTGATGACAAACTTGTAGCCACAACATGGGAAAACAAAGGTAAAGGTTCTAATACGGTGCAGTTAGATTAGAGCCTTTTAATTGTGTCTGCTGAGTTAAATCATCAGATGATTATTCATATGGCGTTTGTGGAAAAGGGGACGGTGGGGATACTGATTAGACCAGAACTCGTTTACTTTAGACAAAGGAAAAGAACGTTCACTTCATTTGGAAGCAAGTTAAGTGTCTTCGGTCCTGGAAGAAACCAGTTTTTGAAACAAAAATTAAGTGGCGGTAATAAAGTACAACAATTTGGTTAGGAGAATATAATACACTTGGTAAGCCATCTGTGAAGAAGAATACGGCAGTTTGGCATTTAAAAATAAACATAAGAAAACGCATATTTTTAAATTTAGAGGTATTTGATGACAGAGGAGAACTTGGTTAGATTCTGAAATAAGGAAGCCTTTCACATTTATCTTTTTGTAGCAAGTGTGAGTAAACATGAATGTAGGGTCGCGAGAAGAAATTATTTATCTAGCCAGAAGCCTATAGAATTTCACTGGTTGCTTAAAGAAGTTACGCTAGGAAAGGAATTGCTTTTCGATGTGTATTCTTAAAGAAATAACGTTTTAAAATAGAGAAGACAGTCGAATAAATGAAAATGGTGAAAATTTGAGTGATGAACGGCGCAGATTGAAGCTGTCTGAGACAAAGTTCGTATTCCTCCAATATATTTTTGCTAAAACGCAGAAAAAAAATAGAGGGGAATGACGCGAACCCTTTTTAGGATGTTTTTCAACATTAAGTAATAAAAAAGGAGTTTTCTATTCCTCTGCCTTTTATGCAATAACGTGGTCGGGAATGACGTGAACCCCTTTTTTGGATGTTTCCTAACACTAAGCAATAAAAAGGAGTTTTCTCTTCTTCTGCCGCCTTAGGTATAGTGCGACACTCACACGCTGAAGGTCCATTTTCGATCCCCGAATGAACACCTCACATTTTTCACGGCACCACCTCTTTCGAGCTGCTGACAACACTCAAAAAGTAATAACTGTCTAAAAAAAAAGCTCCTCAAACTTCGCGGTTCGGAGCCGGCAAGAGCTGTAGGTCCCTTATGCTCGTGGGATAACAATAGCGCGCACAACACGATTAGCTGGTGAGCAAGCAGGACCTGGTCCTAGTGTAGACAATAGCGCCACCCAGTTATTATTATTATTATGCTAAAAAACATTCTGAATGGTATCTAAGTGTGCAATGGTAACTAACTTTGCTTAAAACTGCTCGATCTACTGAAAGTTTAGGTTAAAAAATCAGGAAACTAAACATGTCCCTCCGTCTTGATTTTTTTTGCTCATTTCCTGTATACACAGTTTCTTTTTATAAGCCAGAGTGCGTTTATACAGCGCGTGTGGCATAACTATTAGATAATATAATTGAGTAGATAATGTATTCGAGAGAGAGGTTGTTGAAGCAAAAGCTTTTGTAAACAAAAAAAAATCGCAGTCCAACCTACAAGGTGTCTGATGCTAAGAAAACTTGTTTTGCATTCCCAAGATTTTTTTTTTCATCCCACTCTCCAGTCTCCTGATGGCATCAGTGAAGTGGAGAGCGGGATGGTTTACGGTTTACATCAAGTGAACAAGAATTTTGTGACGTATGCAGATTCTGACTAGACTCTCAATGCTAGCATTAGGTAAAATAAGCTACCCGAAAATCGATTTCGCAGGCAAGCAATGGTCCTTTAAGATGGAAGAATAAATCAAAGCAAATGTAATAATCTCCCTGTATCTGACGCAGTCGAGTATTTAAAATACTAATTCCCAATAGACCAATGAGCCTGCTTAACTTTAGAGAAGGAGAGTGTAAACAAAAGAAAACACAGGGGTTGAGAAAGATTTAGCATTTTTGTGATTGTCGAGATCGTACATTAAAATGTAAACACTCACGTCGCCGAAAGATAAACGAAGTGACATTGTGAGAAGTCTTTGCACTTCACAGAACGACACACGACAATGGAAAATGTTTAATATTTTCATTTTCATGATATATCATCATTGCGCTTACCTTATGTACTTTTTTTGTACTACCGAGAGATTACTTGTTGGAGAAAACACGAACTGGTATTATTAAAATCACTTTTTAATCTCATTGTTTATGGATCAAAAAACTGAAGGCCATCTCCATAATTTAATAATGATCCAAAAATGGTAACTGGCAATGATTAACAGGCATTATAGATTCGACACGATATTCGCGCTGTTTTTGTTCGGAGTTATATTCCTAACCACAGATTGACGTGTTTAACACAATAAGGATTAGTTACATAACTACGGTCATGTTGCATGTTTTTTGACAAAGTAGCTTAGTCGTCAAATGAGTTCAACACTTTGCAATTGATAACGACTGCCTGATGATGATAAGACCGTTCATACCAAACCGCACTTCAATTCGTTTGTTTTTGTTATTTCATTTAAAAACACTTCAGCAACAAATAGTTGAAGTCTAATAAACAATTAACTTGTTAAAGAGAACAACATAAACAGCACACGATCGAATACAATCATAACCACTGACCCCCTACACAGACCGGAGTAGAATGCGCGTCACAAACTAATCTTCGCGTTGTTGTGATACCCATTGACGAAGCAACATTCAAAGAAGGCAAACACGAACTTGCGAACTGTGCAAACTTGAATAATCTATTCGTAAGCTTTTGACTTAGTCCCTGCGTATGGAACTGTAGAAAAAGAACAAAATGCGCATCTGGATCGAACAAATTGAATTAATAATTGATATGGGCAGCACGCACTGGTTTTGCGTTGGCCTGAGTTCCGTAATCATAATGTGAATGCTCACGGTTTTTTTTTTGTTTTGGTTTTAAAGTGCAACAATGAAAAATAACAAAAAAATAATGTTCTCAATGTTCAAATGTGGAACACTTCCAAGTTATTTTAGTGACAACTGACTGAGAGTTCAGCTGCCTCTCTACGATATGTCGTCAACAGCAGTCCTCTGTAACGATGTTTATTCGCTTCATATGCAGCGCGGAACACACTCGATGAAGGTAACATCAAAACAAAGATCCAATACCACCAACCTATGTGTATGAGGAGAGAGGTGGCTGTACTCGGTGCTGGTAACTTACCTTGACAAAAGTTAGAGAATCCATTGACTCCATGATCGACGAGTTCTTCACGTCAAGTTTCGAATCAATTTTCAACATTTTTCAAGTTTTCTCACTTCACACAGGTATTGATAAGGCTTGGAAACTAGTGTGTTATACGATTTTATGAAGAAAATCGCGAAAATGCCGACAGTTGCATGGGGAAAATTACGTTTAACACTAATCTGTTTTATTGGCACACCCCACTCTCGTAAACAGGCACTCTCACTTTGCACTAGCCACAGCGTGACTAATATATTGTTTTTTTTTTTTTTTGGTGGTAACTTATTGCCAGGGGCAGTTGGCAATAGTTTTAACCAAGTCGTAGTAATTTATTTAGAACAAAATTTAAGATGAATTTGTAAATATGCGAGAAGAAACGTGATACTAACTTGGAAAATCTTTTTTCCTTTTGTTTGACAAATGACAGCGGTCAGAAAAGGCAAGCTTGGCTGTCATTTCGAGCACAGTGGAGGCGTTAAATTGTGTTATGAGGTGAGTACGAAAATTCTATTATGAGACTGTTACCAAAATTACATACCCAAGCACCGCACATCATGTGATGGTATTGGAGAAAGTATTGGTGTTTTGCCGTATCTTTAGAGGTCTTGGAATCCTTTACCACCAAAAGAATAAATATAATTTCAATGTTTTTATTGATTTTACATGAAATTGAAAAGTATAAATGATTCGAAGTGACTAGAAGCGTTCCAGCGCTTTGACAAAAATAGTTTTCTTCAAAGTTAGTCTCTGTTTCTGTAGACATAAAGAAATGATTGTATATCCCATAAAATTCAATCAAGCGTCAATAACAACACAAAGTCCCTGTCCAGACGCCCAGAGGCATAGAAGTTAACGAATCCTTCGTTTTATGTCCCTAGACTCCTCTTTTAAGCATTTCTCAGCAGTTTTTCCAGCGGCAAATTTAATACATGCGTAAAAATGAATTTTTTTCAACTATATTGGAATTTCCGATATTACATGCAAATACGTAGCCACAGTATGAATCAACTGCAACATCAGCTCTGAAGCTTGATTACCTTCCACTCCACAATCACCAATAATCCTACCCACTTTCGGTACTTCGGCAACACTAGTCATTCATTAGTCATACATCTGTCTTTAGCAATCCGTCAAAATTTTTTCTCAACAATTCGTCTTTGCAGTTTCCATTGCCATCAGGGGTCATTTTCAAACGATTTTATGCGCAAATTCCTCTTAAGACGGGAAAAATGTTCACAGGTTTTGTACTAAACTATTAAACAACTAATTCCGTTCAACTCCACCAAATATACCGTCAGCGGTTCGACTGTGAAAATCATAAAACAAAAAAGAGTAGAATAAATTTCTTCATTTTATCTCCTCGAGCGAAGAGATCCTTCACTCAGGACAGGAACAAGGAGGGTAAAAAAAGCAAGTGAAAAAATATTGTGCACAAGAAAAGTGAATAAACCAAAGAAGCAGCTGTAAGTGCGTCCTTCTCCTCGACCCCAAAGGATACGTGAAAAACTTAAGCAAAATTCTTTCGAATCGGTGGAAACCAACTCTGATGCCGGGATTTCATCTCAATGAAATGGGTGAAATGGTTCTGGAAGCAGTCGACGACATCGGTGTCGTCGATGTTTATGATTTAGCCTCTGATATCGGTAAAGAATATGAAAAAATTATCGATCAGTTTGGTCCAGAGGCCGTTACGGGTCTAATGCCGAAAATCATCAACACTCTGGAGTTGTTGGAGGCTCTGGCGACAAAGAACGAGCGGGAGAATGCCACCATCCAGGAGTTGACTGATAAAATCGCACAACTAGAGAGTGAGAAACTGGAAAAGGCTGAATTTCGAAAGAGATTCGAAAAGGTATGCGAGTGAAAAGGGGGAGTTTGAAGAGGACTTAACGTCTTATTTCATTTTTTTCCGGACGCAGGAACTTGAGGTGATCGAAGAACAATGGCGCGCTGAAACTGGGGAACTCGTCGAGTTGGTTAGTAGCCTACAAGACGAGAATAAACGCCTCGTTAAGCAAACACAGGAACTGCAGTCAGCCTCAGCACAATCATCTGGCTTGGGTGCCAGTCTAACTGAGAGCTTCATTTCGGTTACGAACAATGAATTATCCACTGCCTTGTCGGATACACAAGTATTACAGCGCCTAAAGGAACAGATCTACAAGCAGCGAGATGAGTTGAAGAAGCGGGATCGAGAGTTGCAGGAGAAGTACTCGGACATTGAAAACGTAAGTGGTTACATCATATGTGATAGGAAAACTTGTTACACTTTGTGTGGTTGATGTCAGTCAAGTGAAACCGTCTGTGAATAACTTATTTTAGATGAATCATCGGAAAATAGTTGTCAAGTGTGTGCAGTGGGAGAGTTTTGATTGGGAAAGCGAATAGAATGAGTGGGAAGATTTTAATTAAAGTGACTGAGCCTAGGCAATTAGCAAATCGGTTATATATGTGTTTGAACGTTTGTGCACTATTTGCATGAGTGTCATGGGCGTTCGAGCTGGAGTATTTAAAGAACAAAGATGTTCTGGAGGAAAAAAGTGAAAAATAAGGTGTTACTTATGGGTAACGGAAGATCGCTGTCAATTAGTTCCCAGAAAAGTAGGTGTTGTATTAAAATGTTCATATCACAGAAAAATATTAGTCCTTACAATTTCATGTAGTCCACAAAGTTGTGTAGGACTGAGTATTAAAATCAAGGCCTTAGTTTGGATGGAAAGGGGTTCACTAGAATCCCCGTTAAGGGTCGTGATTCGAAATGTGGAACGAAGATAGGATAAATGTCTGTGAGAGAAGCCCATTACTAACCAGCAGAGCATAGAGATCGTATTGATCTATTGCTTACTAGCTTTTAAATTTTTCATTTGTGTCCATTTATATTGTGCCCATTCCACAAACTAACCGACATCAGGTATGAGGTTTTAATTTATAGCCAATATAAATAGCTCTCGAGAAAGGCGTCTATCTCATGGTTAGGCTAAAATCTATTTTAAATGTAGCGTCTGACTAAAACTTTATTTACAGTCAGGTTTTTTGAAAATTAACATGGTAACCTGCCATTGCAAAAAATGGCTTTTGGCGCCACACAGTAGATCTTACACTTAGCAGGAAGAGACTTACAATTGGTTCGTGTGTTTTTTAGAAGCATGGTGCTTCATCCATTGTGCTAAAAGATCTGTTGCCAAGATGAGCACCGTAAATTGCCTGCCATCTCCTCCTGAGATACATCTATAGGAGAGATACCTTTGAGGAGGCACATACGCGCAGTACATTTTGTTATTCGAGCGAGCGTCGTTGTTTACGTTGTGACTTGGTATCAGAGGCAATATATATATAGTTCATATAAGAACGCTACCAAAAAAACACAAAAAACACAAACTTGTCTTACAAAACCCTCTTCGAGGTCCTCCATGATCCAGGCAAAGCGCACGTTGTTAAGCATAACCTCTTCAAAAACTATAGACGGCGAAGTTCATTGTTTGTTTAGTTTTCGGCGTAAATTTCCACATCAGTGCTGAACTTCTTTCACCTTAATCTCTCTCAAAACAACGCAAAACATATGCCTATATGACCCCCATAAAAAGCTCGTAAATGTAGGCTTTATTTGTCATCAAGTCCTCTTTGTGTTTGCGACATAATCGTCCGACTAGCACTTTGTCCCAAAAGAGATGAACTCATATTATTACACGTTATTGAATTCGTCTTTTATTTGATGTCACAGTTTTCTCGTAAATTTGTGTTTCCCTTTTTTTAATTGTTAATATTAGTTTTTCCAGCAACATAATAAAAGTTTAGTATAGTAAGCTTTCTTTGAAGGCAGTAAGAATTTCTTCAACATGCATATACGAAGAGGGTTGAGTTATTTTTAATGGATTTGTTTGTAATGTTATATGTCCTTGTATATCCAGCGCCATGCAGTACGTCACACAGTCTGAATTCGCCTCCCCCAAAGTGAATATGAATATCCTGTCATGGTTGTGCTAGTTTTAAAATTTAATTTTCCTGTCTTTTCTGCATTTCCCTTTAATTCAATGGCATACGAACTTTTCTTTGAATACACCATTACCTTCTCCAAAAGTCCATCAACTTTCCTTCGATTGAATGTCTGTACATTTTACGCTACTTCATTTCTGAACAAGTAAGGACACATTCATTTGCCGTTTTCCTTGCATCAAATCTTCCCCTTCGAGTTTTTCAATCCTCGGGCTACTTGCAAACAATCCATTCATTGCTTGCGCATGTAACAAAAAACAATTGTTAGATTAAATAAGGTCATTGGACATACATTTTTACGCTTTTGACTCGTGACATCTGCAACTATCAACAGAAATTACACCACTTGTGCCAACAAAACGAAGTGCAAAGACCAAACTGAAAGCAACGAGAGAAACTTTCGAGAGCCGCTTCCGAGTGCACTTCAGTTTCCTGGAGAACATTCTGTTCATTTCTTTTTTTTTCGGAACAAATGACGGCTGACGCAGACTAGAAGTGAAGCACTACAAATGCCTGGAACTTTCAGACAAATGTTTGAAGGCCCTAACTGTGGCACTCTTTCAGCTTTTAACACATGCTTGACTGGGTTGGTTTCAATGTCAATAGATTTCTCAATTGTCAATAGATCTTTTCATGGAGTTTGTAAATTTCGTCTCTAGTGGCAATTAGTAAGTTGTCATTTTTAACGGGAGAAGAGGTTTTTTTTAACAGCACTTAATAACGTTGGAAATTGTTTTTTTTTGCTGCATGCAATAACACTTTCTACTATTAATCATTTTCCGTCTTAACCTTTTTTTTTACTTATTATTCTAGTTGAACATTCAAATAGATCGTTTGAAGAGTTCAGGTCGTGAAACGCGTCGTCGTCAGAAACTCTTGCAGGTTCAAGTGAAAACGCTCTGCGAGGAACGCGCCGATTTTCTGGCCCAGCTTCAAGATCAGCACCGTGAGATCCTCCAGCTCTGCAAAAGGCTGGGCATTGCTGAGAAAGAAAACGAAGATCTGGTGAAATCTCAAGATGACAACGATCCCAATCGACCGCGGTACACCACATTGGAACTGAAAGAGCTGATCAATGAACGTGATGAATTGCTTACAACGATTGATAACCTCAATGAAGAGCTAAAGGCACTTAAGCCAATTGAGATTGAAAAAGACGAGGAAGACGACAAGAAATCTGAAGCAGATCTATGTGAATCGTAAGTGCTAACAACGGTCTTTGTGAATCACATTTTATTGTGCTTAATTTTGCAGACCACCTGGTCCTGATGCTCCAGTGCAAGGCCCCTTACCCTATGAACCTGATGATGCTCCCTGGAAAAAGACCTCCGAATCTGGCATTAGAAAATTGTAAGCAAACTCTGCTTCATGCCGCACTCTCTCTTTATACGCCTCTTCATTCTTTTTGCAGTTTCCGAAAATTATTCTATGAACCAGACGGCAACACTTTCCCAAAACGTTCCTTGGCAACACTTTCTAAGATGGCCCTGTCAGCGACACCCAACAACAATGTGCAAATGTAAGAGAACCTCTAAAGTTACCAAGCAAACAGACTCAATTAATCATGTGGATCAATGTGACCGTTTTGCAGCACGGTAGGATTTTTAAAGACCTTTTTTGTTCATTTATACACAATCATTACGTATAAACTTTTTTCGTCGTACTCCGAGGAACCAAACTACAGCACTTACTTTCCAGAACAATACTTTATCGAACCTCAGTGTATTTGTAGGAACTTATTGGGCCGCCACTAGAGACGGAAACACACAAAACACAAAGCATACAATATAAAACTTACTCTTATCGTATTTACAACTAGTCTGAGAAGTTTTTTAAAACAAAAAAAAAAACTCAAACCACTTTTGGATAGAACTAACTTAGCGTTAAACAGAATAAACATGAACTTTGCGAGTAAAACAGTAGATGAAGAGTTGATTAAGAGATATTTGATAGGATACTGTAGCTAGCTGAGATGGAATGGTGAGTGGGTGGGTGGGTATAGGTTTTCTCTGTTGTTCGAAGAATGTATTTATTTCCGTTTATGAGTATGTGAAGTCAATTAAATATGTGGAACGAACATATCTCGTAGTGTTAGCTTGTATGTGTGGATGACTGTCAGGTGGATTTTAATTATTTTTCAGATGGAATCTATAAATCTATCTAAAGGCGTGCTATTTAGCGTTATCCATAAATAATTATAAGCATTTATTGATACAAATATTCTAATTGTAAGATATGTTGTGCATTTGAAATAGTTTCCTGTGCTGTACTTAAAACGTACTGTGGTTAGATTCGCATATTTGACTCGTCTTTGAAGATATCAGCACTGAAAAAAGGGAAATATTTTTAAAATTTTTTTCCCAAGTCCCACCGTTTTCTCATTTAATTTTCTTCCTATGTGATTGATATTTTCTATGAAAGTCCTAAACTATGAAATTGTGGCAATATTCTTCCAAAACCTGCCTTAAATACATTCCTTTGGATTGCATACTCTTTGTATTTCCATTTAGAAAACGTTTTGACCTAGTTTGTGGTCGTTGTGATACAGTAGGTTGTACACCGACAATTCTTGGTTCTATTGCTGGACTGAAGACGTAGAATTTCTTCAATACACCAACATTCAAGACGTAGTAGTTCTCTTTGAGAAAGTTATTCAAATGTCGCTGTTTGAAGTCACCACAAACTCGTACGAGTCTGGCACACACAACACAAGAGTAGTTGCTGATAAAGTTACAGCCTGAACCGTTTGTGACCTGTTTCGTTGTTCACTTATTATTACCCACATCTGTGCGACATTCCCTGGTGTTATAACTTCGATAAGTATTTCTCTTTGTTTCGTTCTATATCTCCTAGATATGAAACTACCATTTGCTATTGATGAAAATTTAGGTTTTTTACTTTAGTTGTCATACGTGTGCATGATACTAGCAGGTGAGGTGGAACCAAGATGACCACAAAAACACTGTATCTTCTGAAACATCCACAACAGTCAAAAACAACTTGATTTAACTTTATATTCTGTGAACTAGTCTCAATATACATCATCTTTGTCCGAATTAATTTTTTCTACCCGCTGTAAACTTTTAATTTGTTCAGCTGTAGTGTGGATGCCGTGGCATAGTGAGTAGAGTTCGACGCTCACACGCCGAAGATCCAGGTTTGATTCCTGGTTGAACATTTCAAATTATTCACGTCACCACCTCTTTCGAGCTGCTGACAACGCTCAAAGAGTATTAATATTCTACAAAATGCTTCTCAAACTTCGCCGTTCGTAGTCGACAAAAAACTGTAGGTCGCTTTTACTCGTGGGAGAACAGCAGCTCGCACGAGTAGTTGATGAGCAAGCTAGGCTCTGGTCCCCCTGTGGACTGTCGCGGCACACAATTATTATTTGGTAGTGTACCTTTTCAATAGATCAATTGCTAGAATCACTCTTCTAAAGCTAAGTTTTAAGGTTAAGTTTAGTTGAGTTCGCTAACTTGAAGCGGGTATATGTCTCAAAACTATTAAAAGCCACTCGTATTTTACTCCACAAATGTTCTTTGTAAGCTTAAAATAACATTTCGAGTTTAAAATTGCATATATTACCACTGAAAATTATGTATTAAAGCAGAATGCAACGAAATACATGTGATTGGAAGACAGAATTTCAAATAATTTAGAGTTTCTCCGCAGTCGTGTAGCCCCTGAAAGGTAAAACAGTGTGTGGTTCTTTCATTATGACCAAATAA
This sequence comes from Eristalinus aeneus, assembly GCA_955652365.1. Classification (NCBI taxonomy): domain Eukaryota; kingdom Metazoa; phylum Arthropoda; class Insecta; order Diptera; family Syrphidae; genus Eristalinus; species Eristalinus aeneus. The sequence continues at coordinate 80,102,938 of OY019132.1, forward strand.
ACATTAAAAGCAAATCTTTTTTTTTTGGAATAGAGACGATTTTTTTCTTCAAACTACACTAAAAGTTGTGTTGCCTGTGATATTTCTGCCTGTTTTTGGGTTTTAATATTTTTACAGCAAAACCCTAAAGTAGAATATGTCTAATTTTTTTTATTAATTTTGAGGAAAGAAAAGAAACTTATTTAGTTCGTAAATGTGACAGTCCAGCAAATCCTTTTCCCTTGTGTCTTGGCTTAAACAAGATTTTAGAAATTAAAAGTCTGCTAAACATTCTTAAATGGTCATATCATGAATGAACCTTTGTCTGCATTATTTCCATAATTTAGACAATTATTGTGAAATGTATTTTCTTCCGTTTATGGGTGCCCACTATTTTCGTACTTTCCACTTTTCTCTACACAATTTGATATTACCTTCGCCAACAAACACCTACATCATTTTGACTGTCCAGTAAAAATTAAATTCTTTACTCAATGGGCCTTGATACATCGTCATTCAATTGAGGCTAAGATGTTGATGAATTTGATATGACATGTGTGCTGAAAATAAGAATTAATTGTGGTCACACCAAATTTATTCCAAACAAAAATTGTATACTTTTCTCAATCATACAAATCCACCAGGATCTATGTCTGAATTTTGAATATAGAATTGGGGTTCTTTTCACTGTCCTTATCTTCAAATATACTAACAACGCTGTGAGCTTCTAAAAATTTTTTTTGAGTTCCCTATTAAACTGTAAGTTCCCTTTTTTTCATAGGAAATAATACCAGAGCAATTGCTCGAGAAGCAATAAAATAAATTAAGATTACCTTATGTAAATGATATAAATAAAGAGCAGGACACACTCGGGTTTTACCGAATTTTTTGGGATACTGGTCTTTTGCTTGTTGACTTTGGCTTTGTAGACGTTAAATTTAAAGATATCATGTGAAGCTACTAGAGTATCAAGCTAAAACTCTTGTGCAAATGAAATATTTTAGTTCTGTCCTTCAGATTCAGTGCATTTGTCCTAAAATAAATGAGATTAAATAATAAGTGTCAGAAAAGTTATTTTCTGTGCTAAGTCCAGTAGCTCTATGGAATTCACTAACTGTACTCAGTTCATATCAGACACTCGGTAGATTGCGATGTATTTTCCAAAAGTTTGGTTGTATTTAAAGTCAACTTTATTTTCAATGTCTTGTGCCTCATATCTATCGCTCTAAAGAAATCTCATCAGGCTTCTGGAACTAGGGAGACTTCTGATACAGGCTTCTGGAAATAGGGAGACTTCTGATACAGAGATCTTAGACTATTTTTTTCCCCCAAAAATGTGTATTTTAGTATATTTCTTTGTCATCCTAGCACTACCCTTCGCATTCCATCTCACATTTTTTCTAAGAATTTCAAGTTCTACTTTTGATATAAACTTTTAGAAATAGAAACACACAAAAAGAAATATTAAAACTTGCGGTATGGTTGTACAAAGAAAACAAAAGAATAAACAATTAATTTGTTGGTGCACCCAACCACATGCGTGCATCACGGAAGCCTTTTTATGACTCAACTTTAGGACTTCTCATATTTTTGTAGTGGTTTTTGTTCCGTGACCTTAGGAAAAAGGGGCTTCCAGGATTTTGACTAGATTTTTTCTCCTTAAAAATAAAACGGTTTGATAAAAAACTTTACGAAAAAAAAAAAACCAAAAACACTGTAAACATATAAAAACAAAACGAAAAAATAAGAAAATGTGAGTTGATGAGTTTCAAATGATATATACCAATAGTAATACATACAGTTACCAGTTTTAGTAAATTGTTATATCGGTTTTAATTGTCAATTTGCATGCAAAATGAATTTATTTTACAAAACAATTTTAAACACCAAATGCTCTCTACAAGCTGAGGCAGTCAACATAAACGAAAATAATAATAAAATTGAATACATATCGGCTAAGGTATTTTTCAAAAACAAAAACTAAAACAAACATAAAGCAAACGCCATCAGACGAATTTTTGAAACAAGTTAAAAAAAAAAGAACAAATTGTATTTCCTTAAAAGCATTATATGTGTAGATACAAAGTTGTATGTAAGTGCGAGTCGTTGATGCATTCCACGAGTATTGAGAATCTTATACAGTATACAGGTGCCAAAGATGTAACCGATATTATTGCTAATTATTCCATTTTTTTGTGCTAATCCTTTTGTTTGTGATGCTTTTATTTAATTTATTGTGTAAGAATATTTTTGTATGCCTAGTTTGTAAGTTTGTAATTTTCCTTTTGAAATTTGTGAATTATTTGATTATGATTAGAGATTAAGTTCATACATACCACATACACCATGGGAGACTGAGAAGTTGTTTTCGCTTTACAGGGGAATTGGGTTGGGACTGTGATTTGATTTTTGATTTAATAAAAAAAAAACAACGTTTCCCCTTCCTTCAAGACTTCTTTGTTTTTATTTTTAAGAAAAAATATATACATACAGTACTGTGCAAAACATTTGCAACCAGAACCTTAAAATTTTTCATTAAAAAAATTTTTTTAAAAAATCAAACAGCGAAATTCTTTCATCAGTTTTCTAAACTTTATTTATAAAACGTTATAATTGTTAAAAAAAACTAACATTAAAATTAAAACGTTATAATTGTTAAAAAAATCAACACTTCAATACTTCAATAGTTAAATTGCTGTGCAAAACATTTGCAACTTAGATCTTAGAACTGTACATGCACATAAATGGTCCTCCCGTCTACTTTAGCGCCACCTAATTATTATTACATGTATTCAAAACACTCCTAGTTCTTCCACTTTTCTTAAAATTTCTTTCACAAAATTGTACTTTACGGGATTATAGTAAATATTTAAAAAAGTTTCTATTTGAGAATTTTAGTAAATGCACAATAAAGTGGCCGCCGTGGCGTAGTGGGTAGAGTGCGACGCTCACACGCCGAAGGGTCCTGGTTCGATTCCCGGTTGAACACCTCGAATTTTTCACGACGCCACCTCTTTCAAGCTGGTGACAATACTCAAAGAGTAACAACTGTCTAAGAAAGCTTTTCAAATTTCGCCGTTCGGAGTCGGCAAAAAGCTGTAGGTCCCTTCTATTTGTAAAGAGAACAATAGCGCGCACAACAGGAGTGTTTGATGAGCAAGCTAGGTCCTCATCCCCCTGTGGACTGTCGCGCCAACAATTATTGTTATTATTAATGCACAATAAAAATAAAGGAAGTTTCATCTGACATAACTTTAATGTGCTGCTTCATCATGTCTGAATGATTTCCTCATTTATCATCAATCAGATTTTGAAACAATAATTTTAACAACGAATCCATAGAAAGAAACTTTAGAAAAGTTTTAAGAAATAACCCTTTTTCCGATTTTCGTTATAAAGACAAAGTTGAAAGTTAATAAAATTATTTGAATTTGATTTATGCAAAAACAAAGGAACAGCGCCCCGGAAACATTAGTTTGTAAGTACTGTGCCGAGTGGACATAATGCCGATCAGTCAAGTCGTTCTCACGTTTTGATGGAGGAAGGTGAGAAAAGCCAACCATTAGTCTGACTCATAAACTGCAGGATCACTGCAGATTTTTCTACATTCGTTGCAATTCTGTCGTTTTTGCAAACAACGCAACGATTTGCTCTTCAGATCTATAACCTCAGTTTTTCTTAATAAGACGAACCATTTTGCTTTGGGTCATAATTGCCATTATTTTTAAAATCCCTTTGGACCCTTCGTTGATTTAATATACCCTAAGTGCCATACGTCTACGCTGTGGTGTTAAAAAACTTGAATAAAATATCATAAACTTTTTTTTGTAACTTTTTTCGTTTCATTAATAAGTAGTAGGTGGTCGCCGTGGCGTAGTGGGTAGAGTGCGACGCTCACACGCTGAAGGGTGTAGGTTCGACTCTCAGCTCAACACCAATTTTTCGAATTTTTCACGGCACCACCTCGAGTTCGAGTTGCTGACAACACTCAAAGAGTAATAACTGTCTACGAAAGCTTCTCAAATTTCGCCGTTCGGCGTCGGCAAAAAATTGTGTGTTTGATGAGCAAGCTAGGCTCTGGTCCCCCTTTGGACTGTAGCGCCAACAATTATTATTAAAAAGTAGTAGGGTACCTTAATTTACTTATTTCATAGTAAATACATTTTTTATCACATACAGATTTTATTAAAAAAATATATTTTTGATTTCAACTTAGAAAATATACACGTCAAAAGTCTATGCTCATAAAATAAAAGTATTTCAAAAATTAATAATAATTAACCTTTATTTTGAATAAACATTAATTAATTATGTGTTGGACGTTTAAGAACTTCTCTGATCCTCTTTGGCATAGTACTAACAAGCTTAGCTGTATCTTCAGTGATAATTTTGTCCCATTCTTCTTTGAAAACGTCCTTCAACATTGATTTGATTGTAATTGAGTATTTCCGAGTGTTACGTTCCGATAATGCCCACAGATGCCCTATTGGATTCAAATCCGATGACTGTGGAGGTGTCCGCAATTGCTTAGTAGCATTATAAAGAAGCCACATTCTGACAACTTCTACCGTTTGTTTGGGGTCGGTATCTAGTTGAAATTAATATTCATTCTTCAATCCTAACTTTTCAACGCTATTTTGTAAATTTCGTTTTAAAATATCCAGATATCCGAACTTTTCCATTGTCGATTGTCGATTGTCGATTTCCATTGTTCCAGTGAACAGAAAATGTCCGACCCCACCAGCTGCCATGCATCCCTACATCATTATTCCGCCACCTCCATGTTTTACTGCCGGAAGGAGATTACACAAGTACACAAGAACACAAGATAAAATATCAAGCAGGATTAAATCATCGGCGATTCCTGTAATTTTCTTTGATAAGCATACTTATGACCAACATATTGCAAGGAGCCTAGACTTATGGCACTTAGTATATAATGGGTGGACATAAAGAAATTAACGGAATCGTTACCTTTGCCCATTTTCAAAACTCAACGAGCACTGTTCCTGATTTTCTCCATACAATCTTCCGTCCTTTGATCCCAAAAATGCAGAACTTACTTTCGTCAGAAAATAAAACTTTATGCCATAAATCTGGGGTATTGCTTACATACTCATTTGCAAAGGCAATGCGCTTTTGTCGAATTATCAAAGAAATATACGGCTTCTTTAAGCCGTTCGACCATGATAGCGCGCCTTCCTTAAAATCCTTCTTGCTGTGGAAGCACTTTTTTTTTCTTCAACGTTCAACGTTTTTTGCCATTTGGGGCGCAGGTATGCAAGAATTTACTTTGATTTGCTACGCAATGCTTCGGGAATCCCTCTAGGTCAACTTAGAAGGTCGGCCGTATCTGGGCTTGGAAGTTATTACTCCTGTTCTTTCAAAATTTTGGACAACTGTTTGAATTGAAGTCCATGTCCTTTCAATAAATTTTTCCTATCTGCCGGTTATTTTGACCTTCGTTGTGAAGTTTTATGATGATTTTCCGTTCGCCAACGTCTATTTCTTTTCGATGAGCGGATATTGTTCATAAACACCAAAAGCACCCAACAATCACAATGAAAATATAATTTACTTTGTATTTCTACTAAATAATTACACTTTTGCTCAAAATATTTATGACTACTGGCTACACAGGGGAAAAAGACTAATGAGCGTACAGTTTTGACGGCTGCGGCTTCAGGTCATAGCAATTAAAAGTGCCGTTATCTTCGTCGGCGTGGTCGCCGTGGCGTAGTGGGTAGAGTGCGACGCTCACACGCCGAAGGGTCTAGGTTCGACTCCCAGTTCAACACCAATTTTTCTAATATTTCACGGCACCGCCTCTTTCGAGCTGCTGACAACACTCAAAGAGTAATAACTGTCTAAGAAAGCTTCTCAAATTTCGCCGTTCGGAGTCGGCAAAAAAATGTAGGTCCCTTTTACTCGTGAGAGAACAGTAGCGCGCACAACACGAGTAGTTGAGGAGCAATCTAGGCCCTGGTCCCCCTTTGGACTGTAGCGCCAACAATTATTATTATCTTCGTCGGCGTCTGTTTTTCGTTCAGGATCTGTGGGGCCGGCATCTTCTGTTGATGCTCTGAACACAAGATAAAATATAAAGCAGAATTAAAACATCGGTGATTCCTGTAATTTTCATTGATAAGCATACTAATGACAAACATATTAGGCCTGTTCCAATTGCTTTGAATTGCTACGAAAGTCTACGAATTTGCCCGAAAAACTACAAAAAAGCGTTCCATAAGCTGATTTTTTCGTAGAAGAGAGAGCTCATGAGAGAGCAAAATATTTCCCCTCCCTACGAATTGCTGCCGAAGAAAAATCTGTGGGCAGCAGATGGCTGTCAAATCGAAAATAGAAAAACCTCTGATATGTTATATCTGATAGCTGTTTACGAATTTTGACGTAAAGTCGTTTTACAAATTTTGGTAGAGTTACTCTCTGCAACAGATATTTTTACGCAAACTACTCAACTGCGAATTTCTGTACGCAAATGAATTGGTACAGACCTATTGCAAGGAGCGTAGACTTATGACACTTAGTTTATAACGGGTGCAAATGAAGAAATTAAGGGATTTGTTACATCTCTGCATTTTCAAAACTTAACTGCGGGAATTTGCAAGTCAACGTTTGCTCCATGAAAGGATTAAGAAAAAAATCTAAGAAAACAAACAAAACAACGTTATGAATAAATCAATAAGTAAACTTTCACAGCTACAGTTTCAATAGCGTTGCAGTTATCGAGATAAATTCCTTACAGTTCGACGCATGAGGCTGTGAAGGATTAAAAGGAAGCAGCAGAAGGCTAAAGAAGCTTATTGTGTACGGTAAAATCTGACACTTAATAAGTATGAAGTGTACGAAATTTTGCAAGACTAAGAAAAACTTCTTGGCCGCGGTGGCGTATTGGTTAGAGTGGGACGCTCATACGCCGAATGGCCAGGATCGATTCCCGGCTGAACACCTCGAAGTTTGCACGGCATTACCTGTTTCGAGCTGCTGACAACACTCAAAGAGTAAGAACTGTTTGAGAAAGCTTCTCAAACCTCACCGTTCGGAGTCACCAAAGAACTGTAGGTCCTTCTACTCGTGAGAGAATAGTAGCACGCACAACACGAGTGGCTGATGAGCAAGCTAGGCCCTGGTCTCCTGGAAACTGTCGCGCCATACAATTTTTATTAAGAAAACAGGAACTCAAGTTCTTACATGAAGTCAATTTCTCAAAAAAAAAAAAAAACAAGATTTTTTCAGTTGGAAAGCTATCGATGCATATCATAAGCAGATTTTTTTAGTCTGAATTATAGTGTGAAACAACCCAAGTATCATTTGATCTTTTATAGGAGCCTATCCCAATGATGCTACCTCCGCCTGTAAAGCTAAAGACTAACATTCTTCACAAAAACAAACATACACAATATTGCAGTTTTAAGTAAGGCTTTTTTCTGAATATTTAATTTATTTATTATTCAACGATATCCACGCAATGAAGAAAAGATTGTTTAAAAAAAAATTGCAAGCGCTAACATTTTTGGCAGCAACACACATACATAAGTAATTGTAGCACTAAATCCAGTTATTGTTGATGTTTTTTGTGTTAACATTGTAGCAAGCATAATTAAATAAAATTTTCAAATAACAAAATGATATGACTATTGTGAAACAAAAATTAAAAAAAAAAAAATAAAATTTAAAAATAATTGAATAAATTTATTGTAGAAACATACAAATTGTTAAATTGATATTGATAAACAAAAGTTACATATTATATACAAGGCAGTAGAACTAATTCAAATCCTAAACACCTAGACAATTGAATTAAACAACAATGGTACCAATTAACTTAAACTAAAGCCAAACACTGAACTAATTCTGTAAATACAAAGTGATGATTTCTCTGACCATGACAACAAATCCAACCAGATAACGAACCATTTTCATAGCAGAAGTAGAGAAGCCAACACAAGGCCATGATCACAGGCACATCTGACAGGCAAGTCCGATGGACATGGCGGAAAGTTTGCTGCTTTTGATTAAATTCATGTTGTGAACTTTCAAAAGCATGTACACACACGCAACACAATTACAGTGAACAAATGACTTAAACAATTGTATTTCTAACTAGAGAATGATAATGAACACGAAACAAAGAGAAGATATGAAAAATGAAAAATGAAAAACAAGTGAACATATTTCCATTGTGAACTTAAAGTACTGTTTATTGTTTTATTGTGTCCTTCGTCCCTATGAGGAAGGGCTATTACTGATATTGAAGAAATCTATACATTCATATACATTATACATATATAAATATATACATTATTGAGGAAAAAAAATATTATATTGTATTGAATAGCTTTATGTTGAATATGAAATGAATAAAATATATTATATTAAAATAAACTATTAAATTTTTCCTGAAACGATTGGTTTTTTTTGTTTTAAAAGGGAACATTTGGGGGTTGTGGAAATATGGTCTGGAAACGCTAATGCAGTTACACGTTTAGAATTTGAAATTTTTATTTTTAAAATTCAATTGCGTATCTATTTTATAGGTTGTTGGGAAAAAGGACAAATGCGATTCATTAAGAGGAAAACGTTGTTTCACATATGGAAAATTAATATTTATTTCCATGTCCTTTCTCACAAAATATGAATCCCTTGAATTTCTGAGTAAAGTAAATATTTTGTAAATTTATTTGACGGGATTCTTCGGAAAAAAAATTATTGCGCTTTCAAATATGTAAAAGTACAATGTAGAACACGTACTTTTTACTCTCTTGATTTTCACTGGATTTCTGCGTGATGTATAATAAACTGGGTAGATGCAAGTAAAGCTTACACATGAATGAATTCTTAAAAAAAAACATTCCGTACTTAAATAGAAGTTTCTAAAAGCTACTAAAAGCGGATGAGAAAGCCCTTAGTCTTTTCGAGAGAAAAGTCTTGGTTGTGATTTTTGGTCCTGTTTGCGTTGATGGCATCTGGAGGAGAAGATTTGATGACGAACTCTATGGCCTGTACATCGACATGCGCCTGGTCAAGCGTCTTCGGATACAACCCTTAAAATGGCTAAACCATGTAGAGCGTATGGACACCACTGCTCCGTCCCAAAAAGTCTTTGAATCCGAGCCATTGGGAGAACGCAACAGAGGAGAGGCCTAGACTAAGGTGGCGAAAGATAGTGCTAGCTGGAGAGGCATTTTTGATGAGGGCCAGGCCCACCCCGGACTGTAGCGCCACAAGAAGAAGAAGATTGACCATGTTATCAGTTATTAAACGTACAACACTGCTTTACGTCGCAGAAACCTGGACGCTACTAAAAGCGGATGAGGAAGCCATTGGTCTCTTCAAGAGAAAAGTTCTGCGTACGATTTTTGGTCCTGTTTGCGTTGATGGCATCTGGAGGAGAAGATTTGATGACGAACTTAATAGTCTGTACAGCGACATGCGCCTGGTCAAGCGTCTTCGGATACAACGCTTAAGATGGCTAGGCCATGTAGAGCTGTAAAGTCTTCGGATCAGAGCCATTGGGACAACGCAACAGAGGACAGCTTAGGCTAAGGTGGCGCACATAAGTGGAGAAGGACCTCAACCAACTTGGAGTGCGCAATTGGAGGCGGCTAGCGAAAGATCGTGTTGGCTGAAGAGGCATATTGGTTGAAGTCAAGATCCACCTCTGACGAAGAAGAGTCTAAATAGAAGTTACTTACAGCACTGTGCAAAGTAATAGTAGCATGTTCGACTCATTATTTTGTCACTATTTTGCTAATAACTTTTTCCTACCGTCATGAAAACACATATTTTCCGCACAACATCCTTATTCCATCAGTAATAATAATAATAATAATAATTGTTGGCGCTACAGTCCACAGGGGGACCAGGGCCTAGCTTGCTCATCAACTACTCGTGTTGTGCGCGCTACTGTTCTCTCAAGAGTAGAAGGGACCTACAGTTTTTTGCCGACTCCGAACGGCGAAATTTGAGAAGCTTTCTTAAACAGTTATTACTCTTTGAGTGTTGTCAGCAGCTCGAAAGAGGTGGTGCCGTGAAATATTCGAAAAATTGGTGTTGAGCTGGGGGTCGAACCTAGACCCTTCGGCGTGTGAGCGTCGCACTCTACCCACTACGCCACGGCGGCCACATTTCCATCAGTAATAAAATCCATAAATAAGATAAGAAAAAAAGTGCATTTTGAACTTAGAAAAGGCTTGTTATCCGGAATGACATCGAATTTCGAATTGTGCAAAATAATAGCACCAAGTGCAAAAATTCATAAATATGAAGCAAAAGTTATTGGAATAGTGAAGTTTTTTTTTTCTATTTTTGTTATTGGTAGTTAGTACTTGATCGTATAATCCTTATTTTCAAGTACAGCATCACAATGTAATGGCATGGAGTCGATTAAGGCCTGACATTGCCGAACAGTGGCCGCCGTGGCGTAGTAGGTAGAGCGCTATTCTCACAGGCTGAAGGTCTAGGTTCGATTCCCGGCTCAACACCTCGAATTTTTCACAGCGCCATCTCGAGCTGCTGACAACACTTAAAGAGTAATAACTGTCTAAGAAAGCTTCTCAAACTTCGCAGTTCGAAGTCGACAAAAAACTGTAGGTTCCTTCTACTCGTAAGAGAACAGTATTGCGCACAACACGAGTAGTTGTTGAGCAAGCCAGGCCCTGGTCCTCTGTGGACTGTTGCGCCGTACTATTATTAATTACTATCGCCGAAAAGGGGTATTCTTCCACAACATCCCATAGCTGTTTTGAACTTGTGGGTTTTGTTTCATATACAGCTTTCTTTACATCGTCTAAAGGCTTTCAAAAGGATTCAGGTCTGGAACCTGACGCGGTAACTCCGTAACTTGAACTATTGCTTTGATAAAATTCTCTGGCCATTTTGCTCGTATGTTTGGGGTCATTGTCTTGCTGTAGAATCCATCTAAGCAGTATACTCCACTCTGCGTAAGGTAGCACGGTTTCTCTCATTATGCGGACATAAAATCTGGCGGTCCTCATCGGTTTTATTAAAAAAAAAATGAGACCAGTACCATAATAGGAAAAGCATCTTCATACGTTAATATTTGAACCACCGTAATTAACAATCCTTACAGATTGAAACTCTTGACTTTTTTACCTGCGGCAAATGTCCTGGTCCCAGGAGTACCAGATAAAACTATATTGCATTCGTCCGTCCATTATATACTGCGCCATTTATAGGGTTCCCAGTTCAGGTGTTGTTTTGCAAATTTGGCTCGTTTTAGTAGATTGATTTTTGACAGTAGTGGTACTGTAGTGGTACATTTCCGGGATTTTTGGATGGTGCATTCTTCTTTACCAGCCTTCTTCTTATTGTTGATGTCACCACGGGTAAATTTAACTCCTCTTTTATTTCCCTAGCGTTTATACACGGGTTACGTTTGACCAATCTTACTATTTGTCTTTCATCGGATGAGGTTAGTTTCTGTTTTCTTCCCTTTGAACGTTTTTTTTGGCATTTGTCGTCATTTGATTTGAACACCCAAAAATTGCACTTATAAATTTGTAAGTTTTACCCTCAGAAAATATTTTTTTTATTACGAATATGGCCCGTTTCTAGGGAGTACAATGCACACCACGCCCCATTTCACTTCACTTCGCACTTTCAAAATAGTAAAAATAGTATCTACAATAATGTGTGTACGTCGGTATAGTTTAAAGCCAAGAAAAAAATCGAAATACTGGTGTACATTTCGAAAACGCTCTTCAGAATGACGTAGTGCACAATTGAAATTCGGTTGCATTTCCTGTAACGGAACCTTTTCTAATGACAAGATGCATTTTTCTATTATCTTGTTTAAGGGTTTTATGACTGATGTAATAAAGATGTTGTGCAATAAATATGAGGCGCCAATAAAAAAAAAGTAATTAGCATATAAGTGACAAAGCTGAACTTGATACTACTATTTTGCACAGTGCTGTAACTCTTCACAGGAAGGAACTTTGGTTTTAACTCAAGAGAGGTCTGCACATTTTCAGGATTGGGTTTCTTCTCTTAAAAGAAAACTTAAACTCAAGTTTAAGTTTTTTTAAGCATTTTTTATTAATTTTTTCCTGTTTTTTTCTTTCATGCTAGACAAATATACTTAAACTAGATTATTTATCTAATCCGTTGATCTTAATTCTTAGCAACTAACTTTTAACTTGTGGCCGCCGTAGCGTTGTGGGTAGAGTGCTACGCTCGCACGCTGAAGGGTGTAGGTTCGATTCCCAGCTCAACAACAATTTTTCGAATTTTTCACGGCACCACCTCTTTCGAGCTGCTGACAACACTCAAAGAGTAATAACTGTCTAAGAAAGCTTCTCAAATTTCGCCGTTCGGAGTCGGCAAAAACCTGTAGGTCCCTTCTACTCTTGAGAGAACAGTAGCGCGCACAACACGAGTAGTTGATGAGCAAGCTAGGCCCTGGTCCCCCTTTGGACTGTAGCGCCAACAATTATTATTAACTTCTAACAAGTGCTCCTAACCTAAGATTATTTATTTTTAATTTGCCTTTCTGCTTCTTTATTCATGTTTGTTTTTAATTTTTTAAATTCATTGTAATTTTAATTTTCATCCAAGAAAACTCTAAAATTTCGATGAACATACGTTTTATTAAAAGACTGCCATATATTTTGATTTCGATTGGTTAAAAATTGCAGTCACATAAATCAAGTCTTGTGAAAAGCTGAATTAAAGGCACCAATTAACATAAATTTCTCCATTTGCCGCATACAAGTCTAAACAGTGTTTACGTTTCCCCTTCCAAAGACTTGTCAATCGTTCAGAATTCTATGATTACGTGTCAAATTGTGTAAAATCGTGTCAAATGTTGGGCAATTACATTCGTCCACCATTCATCAATTGAGTAAGCAATGATTGCTTACCGCCGCGATACATTTGATTTGATTTGACATTTAATTGGTGTTCGTGTTCACAGCACATTCACCACTCAGATTACGGCCGTTTCAAAATCACCATTTTGCTTTTAATACCGCTAATTTAACAGCCTTACGAGTTCCTCGCTTAACAGTGGTTGGCACACGACATGCAGTGATTGCAAATTGCTATTGCTATGACATTTGCTTACGACACATGGACTAAGGATACATCGATTTGTGAAATTAAGTTACGGGAAATCAATATGAATTGGAATAATGGAGAATGCACTTTGCCTTATCTTGGTTTATACAGAAAACATGTTAAATTCGAAAGGATGACGAAAATTAAGAGCTCTACTTCTGTCGGAAACTCATCATCTGATTTTTAGCCGTGCTTTCAAGTTTGGTTGACTCATCTGGTTTAAATGTTGGTTTAAAATGTTAGTGCTGTAACTTCACATTTGTGAAAGTAGCATTCTTTTAACTACATTGAACAATTTGAAATCGATTTGATAACGGCGACAGTTATAATAATTGTTGGCGCTATAGTCCAGGGCCTAGCTTGCTCATCAACTACTCGTGCTGTGCGCGCTACTGTTCTCTCATGAGTAGAAGAGACCTACAATTTTTTACCGACTCCGAATGGCAAAATTTAAGAAGCTTTTCAAATTCACAAAGCTTCACGGCGACGATGCTTCGACTAAAAAAAAGGAGTGGCACGAATAACAAAGGATTTACATCAAAACAAGGTGATATCCAGAGTGTTCGTGGTTAAAAGTGTTTTCTGGGACACATTTTTTTATCAATTAGTCGGACTTTTATGTCCAATTAAATCTTTGATAAAAAGAGTCACAGAAAGGCGTTTGTGATAAAACAAGTAAAAACAATGCCATCATTATTCCTGATGTTTCGTCTTAGCAAAACGCACCTTCAAGACGACATACAATTCAAAGGAAATATTAAGTAGGACGAGATTCGCGGCGGGTAAAAATTGATTACGTTGTGTGGTTCGGTAAATGAAAATAAACCTTGTTGGTTTGAGTTGCATTGCAATTTTGAGTGTGTTCCCGTACTTGAACAAACAACATAAAACAGTACAAAACAGTACAAAACAATACAAACTAATACAACGTCCGTTCTTGTATACCGAAAAAATGAGTTTTACGTCAAATGAGTGCTCTCTCGAGAGAGTATAATATTTCTCCACCCTGTCCATTTTAACACAAAAAATGTTTGTTGGTTTTCTGTCAAATTAATTGATGTGCAGAGATAAGTGAGCATTGACAAATAGCTTCCAATTCATTTGTGTACAGAAATTCGTATTTGAGTAGTTTGGATAAAAATCTCTCTTGCAAAGAGTAACTCTACCAAAACTTGTGAAACGACTTTTCGTAGAAATTCATAAACAGCTATCAGACGTATGAAATGTCAGAGATTTTTTATTTTCGATTTGACAGCCATTTGCTGCCGAGCTGCTGCCCACAGATTTTTCTTCGGCAGAAATTCGTAGGGAGGGGAAATATTTTTCTCTCTCATGAGCTCTCTCAGCTTATGGAACGCTTTTTCCTAGTTTTTCGGGCAAATTCGTAAACATTCCTAGCAATTCAGAGCAATTGGAACGGACCTCATGTTGGTGGTTTTTGTTTTCTGCATCTAAAACGTAAATTTGACATTTCTTAATGATATACTTTACACATTTGGCTTAGATGCGTTTCCGTACTTTGTCTCTTTCTGAGAGAGCTTTACTCCCACTTCTTAACAAATGATAGACTTTAGAATTTAGTATAGAACGTACTGGAACACACCTTTTTATTTGTTCTGACACATAACTATTCACTGATTCCTGTCAAACTTTCATGACAATCTAACATTTCAATACCTTTTTATAGAACGATTTATCTTTAAGCTCAGAAAAGGCTCCAGTTTCCGCGAATATCGCTCTTTATTCGAGCCGGCGAGCATCTTTTTGAGGTCAAAAAAGAAGAAGTCCGTGGAGGCCAGATACGGTGGGTGCGGATTAATTTCATTTTTGCGATTTAATGCCATTTTTTGGGCGAGATGAATCTCTTAAGTTACTGTAAACAACACAAATAGCGCTCGTATGTCAAATTTTTTGGGCGAGATGGATCTCTTAAGTTACTGTAAACAACACAAATAGCGCTCGTATGTGAAAACGTTCTGAGTACGTATAACCTCAAAAATCTCCAACTTTACGATAGAAGTGGCAGTTGCCAGATTGCAACACTAGGGCCAATTTTGCCCAATCCCGAAATATAAAAGGTAGCCTTCGTATACTGTGGTGATTGTAACGTTGCCATTTTTCACAGGAAACTTCCTACCTGTAACCATATCATAGATAATGTACAACAGTGTCTTATATATGCATACCTAGTCTGACTAACTTTAAGAAGAGGCTTTCTAACCAAACGGTGTCGAACGCCTTTTCCATGTCTATCAGACAAGCACCTGTGCATTGGCTCTTGTTCTTGTTCCATTGAATGTCGGAGACCAATTTGGACGCGGCATGTACGGTAAACATTCCTTGCCCTAAAGCCAAATTCGTTTTCCGGTATAATTTGTTTTTTTCTCAGCCCATTCTCGTAGAGCTCTAATGACTATCTTCTTAAATACAATGCTTATGCACGGAAGGAGGCTTATTTAACTAATATTCGTTATGGAAGTATCTTTATCCCTTTTTGGAATGGGCTGTACCACAGCTGCTTTCCAATGCGCCGGATAATGCGGTACTCAGTGCATTGTTGAACAGAATTGTATAAACATCTACCACTTCAGAGGGTAGATGGCGAAGAACAATATTCGGTATTCCATCGATACCAACTGACTTCATTCTCTTCAGTGAATTAAAGATCTGGAGTTCATCCTTCGAAATAAGGATGGAATTGTTTCCATCATTTGCTGCAGGATGTGCAAAAGTAAAGATGCATACCGCTGGTTGAAATCCTTGCAACGTGTTTTTTTATCGATTGCTATCCTTAAATCGGTACATTATCTTAAAAAACAATCTCCTAAACTTCAACACACTTACGGTTCATAAATTGTTTTTCTTCTTTCCATTTCTGTAGCATACCTTGTTTCATGATTGTAAATCTCCTCCTCGTGCATTTTGTACTTCATGAAGTAATTGGTCATAAATTTCTTGAACCTTAAACCACGATAATGTAAAGGACTCAGCAATAATCAATTTCAAATATTGAGAAAATATAAGAAATTGACGATTAAAAAATGACACTGCCTGTGTCAAAACCGATAGGGGCAAAATAACCCTGAGGTGCCACATCAGCCAAAAAGACACTTTGTCACGGTTTTTTTGACAGACCCCACGAATATGCCCCAATAATGGAATTTGCATAACTTATTGTCCATTAAACCACTAATGTCCGTTGGGCCAAACTCGCTGTCAGTCGGATGAGATGTTTATTCGTTTATCGCATGTCACGATGCAATCACTCATCCGTCAGATCGCCGAGCACTCAACCGCCTTGACATCCCGCCATAAACACCTTTTGCAACACACACATAGCGCCCCCAAGCGGGGGGTGGGACGAATAAAAAGAAGTACGAAAACAGCATTCCTTCAGCGGTAATTGCGTAATAAATACAGTTATAGCGGAATATCAATAAATGTCCTACAAGGGCATGCTTTTCACGAGTTCTGATTTTTATCCCCGAACATTGTCTCAACTGTACTCCGGCGAGACGAACGACTACGGCGAATCATGGCCATAAAGCTTCAGGATGCTATTAGTACCAACACAGATCATTAATCCTTCGACGCGAACAGGAAAATCCGCTTCAGCGTGGATTGAGCTTACGGAGGAGGCCCGGGGCGGCCATGAGACTATGCGCCGCGACGCCGTTGTACGTGCGAACGTGTGTGCAGTAGAGATGGTACAGTTGGAGGACATATTTTTGATAATCTGTTGGTCAGACCGTAAATATGGCCATAAAATTTGATAAATGGCTCACTTGACTGATGGTTGGTGTGTCGTGGCGGTCTCCTCGTTGTTCTAGTTGCTGGGAAGTGTGCTTTTGAAGAACTGTTCCGAATGATTGGGGGAACTGAAGAGGGGGGATGGGCGATAATGTGGTGGGATAGAAAACGTGTTAACGGATATTGATTATGATGATTTCGTGACGAGGATGTGCGAGAAAATTAATTTTAGGTTGAAGCAGTTAATGTGCGTTTGTGGGTAACAATGGATCCAGAATGTTGGTTTCAAAGAACAGTTTGAGTGCGAAATAAACGGTTTTTGAGAAATGATTTAAAGGGGAACATCTGTTGTGTAAAGAATTGAGAGAATTGTGGAGTTTGCAAAGTTTGTCGTTTGTTAAGAATTTAAGGATAGAGTGGGAACTGGAATATACGTGATAGACGAAAGAATAGTGAATTCCCTCTTACAGCGAACATGTGTTTTAAATCCAAAGTTATTCTGAATAACGCAGTCTTTTTTTTTTATTTTTAAATATTTCCAGAAATCGACAGATTTGCTGAAGTGTAATGGAATCAGTGAAACTTCGGATTGGGTTTCGGACTGAGCAGGGTATGAGTCTGTAAAGCGAAAAGTAAATTTTAATTTGTCTCAGCTTCAATTTCATTTTAAATTCGAGGCGGAATTTGTAAAGAAACGGAAGTAATTAAAAAAACATAACCGAATGATGAATATGAAGGATCTTTAGACTTTTCTGAGTTCGTTTTCAAGTCTTTAAGTAACATTTTCTTTGATTCATATAAATTTGTAGAATTGGTCGAAAATAGGGATTGAGCAGCACTTAGTTTAAGGTAATTTTTCTTCTTCATGTGGCGCTACAGTCCGGGGTGCACGGGGTCCTCGACCAACATGCCTCTCCAGCCAGCATGATCTTTTGCCAGCTGACTACAGTTACGCACCCCAAGTTGGTTGAGATCCTTCTTCACTTGTGTGCGTCACCTCAGTTAAGGCCGTCTTCTAGGATTCAAAGACTTTTCGTTGCATGCTCTGCTTTCATTCATTCCCTTTCGCAGACAACTTGAATGTTTCTATACTTATTTTACACTTGTAAACATTTTTCCAAACAAAATTGTACTCAAGTAGCAGAAAAGGTATTGAGTTCCACAGCCCAACCTTTCCGTCATATTGCATTATGCAAATTAAATTTTCGTTAACTGTGGTAGGAACTGTATAAATCTACAATAAGCTATTTTTGTGTCCTCATGTTCTTGTTATTGTTTTATTTAGAGCTGATTTCCCCACCCTTTTATTTTTATTCACAGACTTTTCGTAATATTTTTGGAAAAAATCAATTTTCATTACATTCTGATGTCGTTGCTTAAACCCTAATAATCGTCATACAGCATACAGTACCTTTGTCCCTTCCACCACGTTCCTGACAAAACTCAAACAAATAAATAATGTACTCCTTTTCAGTAAGCGACTCTTTCAAATAAGCTGCGCGACTTAATAATCCCTGATTCACCTGAAGCGCGATGCTCAACTTTAAAAAAGAAGTGGGAATATTTACTCAGCGGCAAGGATGTCAGTTTCTCAACCAAATGACGACCACTTTGCTGATTCTGGATTTAACTCAGAAAACGTGTAGCTTCCAAGAATCTTACAACCAAATCCTGCTCCCCGTGAGCTGACAACTTTTCAATTAACTCCAAGAATGCCTTTAAAAGTTGCATATCCTTCAAAGAGAAAGTGTATTAAAAACTTAATACCACATCTCCGGACAACTAAAAGAACAATCCACCCACCGCCCAAGTCAGTGCAGTAATTTCCCGCAAAATTAAAACGCAAGACCCAGCAAGCTCCCAGCATACCCGCTCCGCGCCGAAACCGTACTCGTGCTCTTCGCAGAATATGCAAAGTTCTGACCTTAATCCATAGCCGGCAGGACTAGAAGGGACAGCATACATGACCGCAACCAGGGTGCAGTTTAAGCACTGTGGCATGTGGGAGCCGGGAAATGAAGTTCGTGGTTTCTAATTACACCAATACAGCGGTGACCGCAGCAGCAAGTTGTTCGAGACCCATGTGGCAAGTTAAGCACACACATTGTCAGTCGATCTGGAACATATTTTTAGTCCTTTCCCACTGGAGCTGGGTATATGTTGTTGGCAACGTTGAAGGCCGCTGCTACTGGGGCCAATCGTCATGAAGCACGGCTGCGGCGTCGTATACCCACGAGTTGAAGTAGATGAAGATGACGACGACACCGTGGGTGTCGTGCTTCACATATGAATTTAAAAAAAAAAGAAACTAGCAACAAGGACGAGGTGAGGCTATCGGCCAGGTTGGATTTCATGCTCGCCGCTAACATGCTTCCAGTAATTATTCTTTGCCGGATTAATGATCCAATGCGATGATGAATTGCAGTAGTGCACACCAGAAGTCCTTGGAAGGATATGCATATGAGGTGGGCGTGCCCAGTGCTCTGGAGAAGGATGGAAATGTATTGCCTTCGTGATGTTTATCCGAGAGTTTCGCTGAATGTGTAATTTTAGGGAAAAAAAAATCATAACACGGGTTAATGCGTGTGTGGGAATAGGTGGCTGATAAAGATGAGAAACTGCGCGACGCAAAATAAACGCGTGCAGAGGAGAGCTTGTCAAGGTGACAAAGCAGAGGAAAATGAAGCACGACTACATGCTGCAAAGTTTGCTTACGTGACCTTATATTTTTAATTATCAAAGTTACAACATCACGCAAAAATTAAGTGCATACATGCGTGGTGTTGTGGTTGAAAATTACGGTTCATGAAAATTCTGTACCTGGCTTTTGCTTCCCCGACTGCTGGTTAAACTTACTGCGAGAGGGTTTCCAAAAAGGACTTTGGGACTTTTGTTTCCTTTCTTGTTCTGTCAAATAAAAATGTAAGTTATTTTTATTAAAAGCTTTGCGTTTTGCTTTGCTTATCAGACGGTCGCTACAAGTAGAGAAGACTGCTTGTACTGCTGCCTCGAATTTGGTCAACATTTTCAAATGAAATGTATTTTATCAACATTTCTTTAACAATGTGTGTTCTGTGTTCTTGGAAGAAGTTTTGAAAATGCTAGCAAACTGTGTCTTAACAGACGGCTCCACGACAACGGAGGGATCTCGAACAGGGTTCTTCGAAAACGACAATACTAGACTTCATACCTCTTTAGGTAATTTCCTGTCGGTCTTACAGGCGGAAACTTTTGCGATCCTAATGACCACTGGAAGGGCGAAGCATCTACTCGTACGTCCGAAGCGACAGCCAAGCTATGCTGAATACCTTCTTCCACCCTTTTATCACTTCTAAGATAGTCCAGAAATGAAAGTGTTCCTTTAATTTTGTCCAAGACTGTGCAGGAATGAAAGTCTTCCTTTAATTTTGTCCAAGACTGTGCAGGAATGAAAGTCTTCCTTCAATTTTGTCCAAGACTGTCCAGGAATGAACGTCTTGCCTTAATTTGGTCCAACATAGTTCAGGAATAAAAGTCTTCGTTTAATTTTGTCCAGGACTGTCCAGGAATGAAAGTCTTCCCTTAATTTGGTCCAAGATAGTCCAGCAGTAAAAGTCTTCCTTTAATTTTGTCCAAGACTGTCCAGGAATGAAAGTCTTCCCTTAATTTGGTCCAATATAGTCCAGGAATAAAAGTCTTCGTTTAATTTTGTCCAGGACTGTCCAGGAATGAAAGTCTTCCCTTAATTTGGTCCAAGATAGTCCAGCAGTAAAAGTCTTCCTTTAATTTTGTCCAAGACTGTCCAGGAATGAAAGTCTTCCCTTAATTTGGTCCAATATAGTCCAGGAATAAAAGTCTTCGTTTAATTTTGTCCAAGACTGTGCAGGAATGAAAGTCTTCCTTCACTTTGTCCAAGACTGTCCAGGAATAAAAGTCTTTCTTTAATTTTGTCCAAGACTGTGCAGGAATGAAAGTCTTCCTTCAATTTTGTCTAAGTCTGTCCTGGTCGAGGAATGAAAGACTTCCCCTAATTTGTTCGACAGACTGAATTCGCAAGGACCTGTTAGGGTCGTGGGGCACGATGTGATCATGGGAAATGAGTTTGCCGATGTACTTGCTAAGCAAGGTTCAAAGGAGGCATTCGTACAGCCCGAATACACTACCTGCATCCTTGGTTAGAGACAGTTGTGTCTTCCAGCAGCATGACCGATGATGGCATGACGCTTTAGGTTGCAGGCTGATAAAGTGTCTACTCCCGAAAGTCAGCAAGAAATTCGCACCTTTTCTGTTATCTCTAGACAGAAATGAGTGCAAACGATTTGTCAGCCCACAAACGGGACACTTCACCTTCGTCAAGCACCTAAGTCAGCTTCGGCGTCGTGATGGCTGTGTAGAAGGTTAAGACACTTCGGAGCACTTCCTCTATCGATATACGGACTTTGCTTGTATCAGGTGGCGACTGTTTGGCGCTCACGTGGTAGAAGCTGAGGACTGTAGCGCCAACAATTATTATTATTAACCAAACCTGGTTAACTCGTGTCATCATAGTCTACATCGATGGCAAAAAAACATTCAAACAAAACAAACATTCAATCAAAAACAGTTCAAAGGTAAAAACAGCATATGGTGGGACCAGAAGGGTGTGGTTCTAAGAGCTACTAAAACCAGGAAACCCATTGATGGGAAAAGTTATCGACTACAACTAATGCGTTTGAGTTTTAGTTGTAATAATGATTGGGTGGCGGTACAGTTCACAGGGGGACCAGGTATAAGCTTGCTCATAAACTACTCTTGTTGTGCGCACTACTGATCTCTCACGAGTAGAAAGGACCTTCAGTTTTTAGTCGGCTCTGAGAGGCGAAGTTTGAGAAGTTGACAGTTGTTAGACCGTCTAGACGGTTAGACTGTTAGAAGTTGGACAGTTGTTACTCTTTGAGTGTTGTCAGCGTTGGAGTTTGCATTGCAAAAACAAGACCAAACACAACAAGAAGGCATACCAAGGTAGTTATGAAACATTACAACGCTAGGCCCAACGTGACTGTAGTGGTCAAAAATTACCTGCAAACACTGAAATGCAGATCTTACCTCCACCCGGTGTATTCTACATTTCTTATTCCTTTCGACAACTGGCTTTTTCGGACGCAAAACGATTAGGAGGGTCACCGGTTTGGGTCTTTTGAACAAATCGATAAATGGCTTACGCTTTAAAATTTACATGAAAGCATATCTAAATATGAAAATCACCAAGCAAAGATTTCGATGGCAAGAAATATTTCATTTCAGCTTGGAGCTGTTGGGCAGGAACCATAAAACAACAAGATGCGATATTCGAATTTTAAAATTCATCGGGTGTGAAGAATTTTTGTTCATCGCAGCTTCGCATCAGGTTTCCGTCCTTCAAGCGAAGTCTTTCATATTCATATTAGTGCTGAAAGGGGCTGATATTTTAATAAAATTCATTCGCCAATATGCTGTACTTTATTCACATCTGCGCGCGATGGCTGTATAAACTGTGCTCAATATTCTCGAGCTTATTTTAACCCAACCGGTAATTTCTCATGCATGTGCTGCTGCTCCTTTCTTTTTGGTTTTTTCTACATTTTTGTGTAAGAATTCTATTACCGTGCGTGACTATCTTTCTTTATGACAAACGAAACGAAAGATCGATTCAAAAACATTAGATTTTGCCTCGATTTCTGTATGAACTTAGGATAAGGTAAAGGATTCACACTACAAATTATTGGAACCTTCCATATTTCTGTTGAGAATGTTTGCTTTGTTTCAGTTTGAATAGACATTGAAGGCAGCACATTAAGATTGCAGCATAGCTCACATAATATGCTTTCTTGTCTGAAGGATTTAAAAGACCCAGAGAAAACAATGCACTTATATTGTCAAGACTCAAAGTTTATATGAAAACCGATAATTTATTTTAATTCTCGTATTTCTCCCTGATTTCACCCCCTCCGTTTTTACTAAACTCAATTATTTCTCTTAGAAGTGTAGGATACATGCAGACATTTCTAGAAAATTCCAATTCCTGAATCCGGAATTAAACGAAGGCAAAATCAAGGTTAAGAGATTACACAATAAATTACAGTCACAAAGCAGAACAAAATACGGGATATCCATTTTACCACCTGCAAGAAATACCCTCTGTCGCAAAGGTCAACACTGCTGCCCACTTCAAGTCAATTTTGCATCCCCAGTTTCCAGAATATTCGATCACAATGTCATTATTCGGCACTCTTGCTAAACGAATGAGCAAACAATTCGCCTGATTGCTCCCATCGCCTCACTCCACCCGCTCCCACTATGTATTGTGTGTTGCTGTGGGACAATTCGCTAAATTTGTATTACCCCAGGCGATAACGAAATTTCCCTGAATTATTGAAATCGGTTCACGGAAGCGACAGAAACGCAAACAAACTGGACGTCAGCTATTCACTGATGAAACGTGTCCCTCGGCTTTTGCCCATCGCGACAATGTTTTCGCATAAATATTCGATTAGGAGAAGTGTTCATCCAATCGATTATGCAGCTTCTCTTGGAAATTAATTGCCCCAAGAACAGGAGCTCATACAAGAAAAGGTGACTCCTTTACGGCAGGCAAAGATTGCCGTGCAAGAGGTCATTTATTTGTGTTTCCTGAAGCAGAGGGATTCTAAATTATTTGCACGTCGTCTCTTAAGCGATTCTCAAAGGATTGCAAGATGGGGAGTGCTCATTCATAATTGAATACCTACTTCAAAGTTCTCTTTAATTAAAATCGGAAATGGAGAAAAGAACACTGACGCTGAATCGGTTTTCTATGCTAATTCATGATGCACTTTTGTTTCTGGAGGTTTAATCTGCGCAAAACAGCAGCGGAAATAACTGGCAGGGAAAGTGCTTTCTTTGATGCTGCAAAACTTTGAATTCATTCAATTTGTGAGTTAAACTCTTTTGTTTGTCTCTGAGATTGTAGAAAGTCAATTGATTTAGTAGCATTGGTTGCAGTATAAAGTAAGATTGTAAATTTTGTAAGGCAACAACGGTGATTTTTATGGAAAAGTTCAAATGCAAAATTTCTTGATCTTACAAGTAAAAGGCAAAGGGCTGTTGGTATCAGAATATATTTTCGGTTCAAATTCAAGTTACAGCAGAAGAAAGAAAGAGAGTAAGATTTTTGGATTTGACATTATACCAGATACATGATTTATCGAATATCGAGTGTAGCCGTCGGTAATGAAGGATATTAGATTACATAATTATTATTTATAATTAATAAATTATTCTTATGTTAATTTATTTATTTTATTTGTTAATGTGTTGTGTAACAATCGGGATGCAGGAAATGAACGCTAAACCTTTTTGAAGTCGCATTTGATACTCGATGTTGATTTGTGAAGGGAAACGAAACCGTTTTCGTGCAGATCAAACTCGCAATATGCTCGGGCTCAGACTGAATTGTAAAAGCAATCCTTTTCTTTCCTTCTTTTCTCTTGATTGTTCTGAAGGTCATTGAGTCATCCTGCCATCTGAGATAAAATGCAATGGGGAAATTAAAACTTGGGAAGAAGAAAAGACAGTCATACCTATCCCAAGCACATGAGAAACTTGTTCTCTGCAATAAAAGGAGAGCGTTCCTTGCCATTAGGAGTTAAAAACTTAATGTCTATTAAATCCTGAAGCACTTTGAAACTTAATTTAAATTCAAACCATTGAAAACTTCCATATTTTCAGATGTCTGCCATTCAACGTCGCACAAATATTAACGAACCTTTTAATGGTTTTCTGACATTAAGCTAAATGCTGTTTGCGCCCGCAATTTATGCGAAACAACAAAGCACACGCAATCAACACTACAATTCACCGAAATGAGAAACACCTCGCAAATCCGAGCAGAACTAGAACGAGACCATAACACAGCCAGAGCAATAATTACGAGTTTCAGCACATGACTAAGCGCATATCCTTTGCGGCAACGATATGAGTTATGCATTAGAGATGATCTGCTTGTTCCGTCGTCATTGCAAAGTGCTCTTTCATGAGGCGTCACGACGTCCTGTCCGAGGAGAACAGAGCGGATTTGGCTCAAGTTTGCTGAATGCATAAAATTTTCATATCTCTCAAAGCACGCGAGAGATTTTGCAATTGCTAATAACCGTATACGCGCAGGATGTGCTTGTGTATCGCATTTTCCATGCGATGACCATGAACGTCTGCTTCCGGAACGGACCGTGAACGTCCCGGCCTGCACGCAAACCATCTGTATGGCCTTGCATTCGTTTTGTTGGCACGTACTCGTATTTAAATGAAACATTTCCACTTATGGGAATGGTCCGCTTTCTGGTCAGGAACAGTGACATATTTTATTTTGAAATTGCTTTTGATTCTGTGGGCTTTATGCTCTCGCGCAAGCATTGCTCCATAATTTCTGACTGCTGTGGGGGTCATAAAAAATAATGGCTTCGTCGGTGTGAAGCTGTTGTTGCGGGATTTTCCTGTGCGGAAGTGCTGTTGAAAGTTCATTGGTTCAGTCGTTGAATGGTTTCAAATGTGTTAAATAGGAGGTAGTGGTCAGAGGTTATTCGAGTCCATCTAATATACGAGTAGAAGAAACAACTCGCGAAGCCAAATTTTGTACAATATGGTTTGTCATTGAAACAAATTCAGCTTGACCAGAGTATAATTTGCAGAATGTGCAGAGTATATCCTCAAGGTTTTAGTTCTATTGCATGCTTTCTGCCTAAGTTACGGTATTCCCAATTCGTCTTATACCTTTACTAAGGGGCTCTTTCTTCTTTTTCCATTTTGATAGACCTACTTAAGCCTAACTTTTGAGAGTGCTTAACAAGGTATATCATCAAGTTTCTAGTTCCATTGTACATTCCTGGCTAAGACATGATGTGCCCTTTACCAAGGGCCATTTCCTTGGCGTTTCATTTTCATAAAGCTACCCACGCCTCTTGTTCTTACGCCCGTGGATCTCCCACCTAACTCTCGAGGGTGCTAATAAGGTATATCCTCAATTTCTAGTTCCTTTGCATGCTTTTTGTCAAAGTCACGGTGTTATCATTTCATCTTATTCCTTTACCAAGGGCTACATTCTTCGCGTTCCATTTTCATTAAGCTGTCCTTGCACATTCTGCTTACTTTCTCCACTTTCGCCGCCTCTTGCCCAACTCTCGAGAGTGCTTAGCAAGGTATATACTCAAGTTTCTAGTTCCATTGTACATTCCTAGTTAAGACACGGTGTTCCCTTTTCGGCTCATTCCTTTACCAAGGGCCCATTTCTTCGCGTTCCATTTTCATAAAGCTGTCCTTGCCCCTTCTGTTTACTTTCGCCACCCTCATGCCCAACTCTCGAGGGTGCTTAGCAAGTATATTCTCAAGTTTCTAGTTCCATTGTATATTCTTGGTTAAGACACGGTGTTCCCTTTTCGCCCCATTCCTTTACCAAGGACCGTTATCGTCGGGTCCCATTTTCATAAAGCTGGCCTTGCCTCTTCTGCTTACGGCCGCGGCCCTTCTGCCTAACTCTTGAGGGTGCTTAGCAAGATATATACTCAAGTTTCTAGTTCCATTGTATATTCCTGGTTAAGATACGGTGTTAACTTTTCACCTCATTCCTTTACCAAGGGCTTTTATCTTCGAGTCCCATTTTCATAAAGCTGGCCTTGCCTCTTCTGCTTACGCCTGCGGCCCTTCTGCCTAACTCTCGAGGGTGCTTAGCAAGGTATATCCTCAAGGTTCAAGTTTCATTGTATATTCCTAACAAAGAAACTGTGTTCCCAATTCGTCTTATTCCTTTACCAAGGGTCCCTTTCTTAGCGTTCCATTTTCATAGAGCTGTCTTTGCCCCTTCTGCTTACTTTCGCCACCCTCTTGCCCAACTCCCGAGGGTACTTAGCAAGGTATATCCTCAAAGTTCAAGTTCCATTGTACATTCCTGGCTAAGACACTGTGTTCCCTTTTCGGCTCATTCCTTTACCAAGGGCCGTTTCTTTCGAGTTCCATTATCATAAAGCTGGCCTTGCCTCTTCTGCTTGCGCCCGTGACCCTTCTGCTTAACTCTCAAGGTTGCTTAGCAAGGTATATCCTTGAGGTTCAAGTTCCATTGAATATTCCTGGCTCAGACACGGTGTTCCCCTTTTGCCTCAATCCCTTACCAAGGGGCCCTTCGTTTGCGTATCATTTTCATAAAGCTACCCACGCCTCTTCAGCCTCCTCTAGCCGTTGTTTTTTGATTAAATTGTCAATTGAAATATTTCTGGACATAAAACAATTCAAATCCAGTTCAATTGCCTCCCACTTGCATGTAACAACGGTTCAGCTTCTCGACCGCTATTCCTTTCCCACCGCCAGCCACTTCCACATTGTTCTCATTCACACAGCTCGCAAATTCTGTTGATGCTGGCATTGTCGAACTTATCCCGCATTCTGTGAACGGAGGACACCCGCTGAGCTGAGAAGTAGATAGATACACCATTATGTTCTCGATGTGGCTGATCCTTGCCGGCCGAGTTTTCGGTTTCGGAGGTACCTCAAACTTCCGTGCTTCTCCCTGCCCCAGCTCATGATGATGAAAACTTTTTCAATTTCATAAAAGCACAAAGTGGATTGTTATTGTTGTTGCCCTTGTTTGTCGAGTCCTCCCGGTCCTCGTGGATGGTCCTCCTGCTCGCTTGTAATTATGTCCTCATCCACCTCCAACAGGGAATGTGAACACCAGCTACGGCGGGTATTAAAATCTCGTTAACCCTTGAAATTCGGTGATGGGTGAGGTGGGCTGCGACTGGATCACTTGCGGGGAAGGCATCGATTCCTGACAGAGAGCGTGTCCGACGAAATGACGGTTTTGTTGAAAGTTTTGCCCTCGGAGCTGGCTAATGGGGTCCACGTTGGCGGGTGTTCGTACAGGAACTAAGCCCATGAAGAGGTCGAAATTCGCGGGGGAAGTGTAACTAATTTAAAGTTCACTTTGGAGGCGATGGTGACGGGAATCCACTGGATAGCAACTGAATTTGAATTAAATATGTTGCAACTAGTTGTCGGACGGGGGGAAGGAATTGGAAGATTCTCACGAATGTGGCGTAAGAGGCTACACTTTGAGCGTTTGGGAGTCCTCGTGGAAAAAAAAAACAGAAAACACAGTGTTCCCAATTTATGAATGCCAGTAAATATATTGGGGTTGATTTTCTGGCTCTAGGTTCAGACTGCATGGGCACGGATATGATTTGGTGTTTGAGGCAATTCTTATTTACAGTTTATGCTTCTTTTCAGAACCTTTTGAGTTTCTAAAAAGACAGAAGCTTGGTGCTCTCGAAAATTCCCCATCATCCGCCACATAACTCATTTTATAATTGGATGGAATTTACTATTGTGATGAGAAGAGACAAAAACAAGTTTTAATAATAATAATTGTTGGAGCGACAGTGCACAGGGGGACCAGGGCCTAGCTTGCTCATCAACTACTTGTGTTGGGCGTGCTACTGTTCTCTCACGAGTAGAAGAGACTTCCTGTTTTTGGCCAACTCCGAATGGCAAAGTTTGAGAAGCTTTCTCATACAGTTGTTCCTCTTTGAGTGTTGTCAGCAATTCGAAAGAGGTGGGGCCGAGATGTTCAACCGGGAATCGAACCTAGACATTTCGACGTGTGAGCGTCGCACTCTACCCACTACGCCACGTTTGCGACAACAAGTCTTACTGAAAGATATAACAGCTATCTGGAGGATACAAGGTTCGGACCGAAGCCTGCCGGGACCAAAATAAATAACATGGACTACAGTCGCAGTCTGTGCTGGGAATCTGGAAAGATAAATTCTTCAGACTCCTTAACAGCGATGATGACCTAAATCCCGCTGTTAGACAGAATGTTCTACTCGCTTTCGACGATAATAGACAATAATTCCGTCTCCCCGACTAAGACGAGGTGAAGATAGCAATATCCAAGCTGAAGTCGAACAAAGCTGCTGGAGCGAACGGACTGCCCGCAGAACTATTTAAAGCAGCTGGAGATGACTTGGTTGGGCGCATGGACCAGCTCATGTGTAAGATATGGTCAGAGGAAAGCATACCCGATAAGTGGAATGTCAGTGCCGTTTGCCCGGTTCACAAGAAAGGAGACCTCTTTGACTGCGCCAACTATCGAGAGATCAGCCTCCTAAACATCGCATACAAGATCCTCTCTGCCGCATTGTGTGAGCGTCTGAAACCGTTTGTCCATGACCTGATAGGTCCCTATCAGTGTGGTTCCAGGCCAGGGAAGTCCACAATAGACCAGATCTTCACATTACGGCGGATCCTGGAAAAGACTTAAGAAATGCAAATCGACACTCACCACCCATTCGTCGATTTTAAGGCCGCATATGACGGTGAGCATAGAGACGGGCTATACAGTGCCATGTCTATGGTAGTTTTGACATTCCTACCAAACTCGTCAGATTGTGTAGGATGACGATGGGTAACTCTCGCTGCTTCGTCAAATCGGCAGCAACTCACCGAGACCTTCAATGTCAAAAAAGGTTTTAGCCGAGGTGACGCACTGTCATGTGACTTCTTTAACATCATCCTCGAGAAGATCGTGCGCAACTCACAAGTCAACACCAAAGGCACGATATTCCAGAAGTCAGTTCGATTGCTAGCTTACGCTGATGACATTGACGTGATGGGACGAATACAACGAGCCGTCAGTGAGGCGTTTGCTGGCATTGAAGCGGAAGCGGCTAAAATGGGTCTGGCGGTAAATGAGGGCAAAACAAATTACACACTGTCATCGAGGAAGGACACACAACATCGACGTTTCGGAGAGAGCGTCACACTAGGCAGCAGAAACTTCGAGGTAGTCAAGGACTTCGTCTACCTCGGCTCCGTGGCAAATAGGGACAATAACATCCCTACCGAAATCAAACGCAGAAACACTCTTGCCAAATGCTGTTTCTTTGGGCTCAAGAGGCAATTGAGTCACAAAGCCCTCTCTCGAAGGGCTAAGCTCGCTTTATATAACAACTTGATCATCCCAATCCTACCTTATGGCGCAGAAACTTGGACGTTAACAAAGGCGGATGAGGAAGCCCTTAGTCTTTTCGAGAAAAAAGTTTTCTTTTTGAAAGAAAACGTTTTCGTGCGATGTTTGCGATGTTTGGTCCTTGGCATCTGGAGGAGAAGATTTAATGACGAACTCTATGGGCTGTACAGCGACATGCGCCTGGTCAAGCGGCTACGGATACAACGTTTAAGGTGGCTAGGCCATGTAGAACGTATGGACATCACTGCTCAGGCCCGAAAAGTCTTTGAATCCGTGCCATGGGACAACACAACAGGGGACGACCTAGACTAGACCTCAACCAACTTGGAGTGCGCAACTGGAGACAGCTGGCGCAAGATCGTGCTGCCTGGAGAGGCATGTTGGTTGAGGCCCAGGTCCACACCGGACTGTAGCGCCACAGCAAGATCAAGAAGAATCGATAAAAGAGTGATAAGGACGCTGATTCTGGCTTAACTTCGCAGCATTTTATTACTGTAGGCCTGTAGGTCTGGGGGTCTGGGGGTCTTGGAACCTACAGAGGGGAGTGTAAGACGCAAACGTGTAAGGCGGCGAATGTGTGCCTTGTAAATTTGATGATGTTGTCTGTATATAATATTTCTTCCATCGTTTTAAGAAACAAACATATTTCGTTGCATTTTTGGCGTTCTCTGTTGTTGTTTCAACGTAGTATTTAGTTGATAAACTCAGCGAGGATGAAAAGTTGTTCGGTTTTAATAACGCAAAAGCCATTCGTGGTCAATGGCTGGTTATTGTGGGAATCCTTGAGTGGCAGTAGAAAGCACTGGATTTTGGAAGCAGTCTCTATTCCTTCCACTCCAATCAATGATGTCGTCAAGATCTGAATTTAGTGAGTTAAGTATACGCTGCCATTCCAAGTCAATGGCCGAAGAGGAGGGCCGTTAGTCAAGGAACGAATATAAAAAGCTGTGGGTACTGTCATCAGCAAAGGCGTGAATTTGATACGTGAGTATCAGTGACAGACTGTAGATCACTTATAAAAATGAGGAAGAGTGTCGGAGAAAACACGGAGCCCAGGGGAACACCAACATTAATATGATGAATATGAGACCTGAATCCTTTCAATACAACTTAAACAGTTCGAAAGATGATTTCTTTTTCCTTAAAGAAGGGACTGAGTGACACCGAAAGTACGCATTTACGATATGAGAGCCGGATTCCAGACTCTGTCAAATGCTGTTGAAGTCTTAAGCACAAGAATCTTTTGTTGGAGGTTGAGAAACACTGCACTGGAGCGCATACACTCAAAAACTGGTCCATTGCACTACCAGACAGCAACCTTCATTTAATGTAATTTCTTGGTCTTCGGAAGGAAAACCAAGCGCTTCTGTGATAGAGAGCCTAGGTTTTCAGCTGTCACTACGTCAGCGCCCAACAGCCACCACCTGGAAATAGCAAACGCAGGACATTGACAGAGAAATTTCTCTGAAATGTCTTCACCTTCTCCACAGCCATCGCTAAGGGTGCAATCACTAGACCCCAGCAGACTTAGGTGCTTAGCGTACGTTCGTTCGCCGTTTGTACCGTTTGTACGCCGAGAAGTGGTCTGCATTCTTCACTGTCTAGAGATAGCAGAAAAGCCGCGGATTTCTCGCTGACGTTCGGGAGCATGTATGTGGTCAACCTGCATCTTGAAGACTAATGCCATTTCTAGATGTGCTATCGAGAGACCCAACCGTCAACGGAAGCAATGACCAAGGACGCATGCAATCAAAAGGTGGGTTCGGACCCTACGAATGCCTCTTTTGATTCTTGCCCAGCAAGTTCATCGGAAATCTTGTTTCCCATGATCCCTTGGTGTTCTTCTATATTTTGCAGAGATTGGTTACTATTTTCCTGTTGCTTCGGAAGCCGTACTGCCGGTCATTAAGAAACTTCCGGGATTCAAGATATTTCTTAAGCTGATGGCTTATTAACGTTTTCTTTGAAAGTAGGGACGTAAGCGCTATGCGTCGGTAGGAGGTGCTTGATGAAGATTTACTCTCCTTAGGGACGGGCCGGACCATTGATGTGTTCCACTTTCTCGGGAGGAGCCCTAAGGAGCAGTAAAGATGAAATTTCTTAAGAAATGGTTTTGCCAGCGGAGAAGATGGGGTATGCCATCCAGGCTAGCAGACTTGTGCGCATAATAATAATAATTGTTGGCGCGACAATCCACAGAGGGACCAGGGCTTAGCTTGCTCATCAACTATTCGTCTTGTGCGCACTTCTGTTCTCTCACGAGTAGAAGGGATCTACAGTTTTTTGCCGACTCCGAACGGCGAAGTTTGAGAAGCTTTCTTAGACAGTTATTACTCTTTGAGTGTTGTCAGCAGCTCGAAAGAGGTGATGCCGTGTAAAATTCGAGGTGTTGAGCTGGGAATCCTTCGGCGTGTGAGCCGTCTAACTCTACCCACTGCGCCAAGGCCGCCACATTTGTGCGCATTAAGAATGGAAAAAATTGCAAATTAAGTGAGGGACGATTTCGAATCGAGAAATGTCAAAAAGCGAGCCTTTAACTCGGGCAACAAGGGTAGTGATTCCTGCACCCGATCGTGGATATGGAAAATAGATATACTACGAAGAAGAAAGAAATTGCAAAACCTGAAGAACCCGTTTCAACATCGTCTACATCTTCTTCGAAGAAAAACATGCACGGTTGAAAGGTAATGCTCTGCATATGGTGGGATCAGACGGATGTGATGATGATGTAAGATGAGCTGCTAAAACCAGGCGAAACTGTGCTATCGAATACAACTAGAGGGTCGCCAGTAACGACCGAAAGGTTGGCTCTACGTGGGTGTAGTGACCTGGAAATGCTAAAATAGCTGGTCTTGTACAATATGTTGTATTCTCCAAGCCTAACTCCTTCCGATTGCTGGTTCTTTCGACGAAGACAAAAGCCTTTGGGAGGTGACCGGTTCGGGCCTTGATATCAGAGAGGACTCATTGTTTGCGACGGCGTTCGAAAAAAGGAAAAAGCTACTTTGAGTGATGTACCTTTTTCCTAATTCTTCAATAAGATAAACAATTTTAACACAAAAAGAACGAATCGAACTAATTTGAACCCCCAATATCCCGGCAACTAGAGCTTCAGCTCCCACCAGAAATCTGGTCCTCCACAATCAGCCTCCCACCTCTCAAAAGACTTGATTTCTAACTCCATTCAACTACGTAATAAAATCTCTTGCTTTTCTTAGACGTCCGTCTAGTTCTCCTCTTGACAGACTTAAGGTTCGCTATTTTTTTTATCGCATGCAACTACAATGTCTCACAAACCGCACATCCTCTCCTCGCCGCTTATCGCCGTTTGCACACTGAACGTGCACAATTGGTTCGCGTGTCACGATCATGCGGGGCCAAGTTCAATGACTGCCGACTGACCACCAGAACGATAAGACGCTAACTTTCCCATGCACGTGCCCTTTTGCACAGATCGTCAACCCTTTCTTGCAACATGCCTGTGGTTTCCAGCAGAATGGCAAGTGGGGTATATAACAAGCTCCTACGTCCATCACTAAATCAGTTTCAGTTTGGAACTTCCAAGCACAAGCAGCCATCTGAGTAGTCCCCTATTCCAGGATAATTTGCAGTCAACATGTTCAAAGCGAAGAAGTCGATCAAGCTTCTTTTCCAGCGTCCCCTGGAACCAGTCTTCACTCCTCGAGACCATGGAAAAGCGATTTTCGATCTTCCCGACAGCTTCTTTTCGAAGCGCTACTTCAACCAGAGCACCGAGATCCAGACCCGGCTCAGTAAGGACGTTGAAAGCAAGGTAAGTCCGTCTATAAGCATTGTAGACAGAATCTTAAGTCCCTTTTCTTAGATTCCAGTGCTTGACATCGAGAAGCCCAACTTGGACTTCATCGGTCGGTCGAGTAAGGATGGAACCTTCTCCCTGTTCAACCCCACGGACAAGCAGGTGGCGGCGCGTTTAATTAAAATACTCATGGACGCCGAGGACGCCGAGAAGTTACTCTCTCTGGCCGCCTACATCAAGTATGCCCCCCATGAGTGTGGCAAATGATGCGTGGACTGACGTGGTTTCGTTTCAGGGATCGTGTGCATCCATACCTCTTCCAATATGCCCTCGGAGTGGCCGTGTTGCATCGCAAGGACACCGCTGACGTGATCGTGCCTCCCCATGTCGAGCAGTTTCCGGGTAACTTCATTGAGCCAAAGACACTGCGAGAGGCTCAAAACGATGCCAACCTCGTTCCCCATCCTGGAGACAGGGTAAGTGATTCGATTGTTTTGCCTCGTTTTTCACTTCATTATTTCAGGACCCCATTGAGACTCCGCTGAACTACACCGCCTCCGACCGCGAAGAGGAGCAGCGGATGGCTTACTTCCGCGAGGACATTGGTGTCAACCTCCATCACTGGCACTGGCACTTGGTCTACCCGACCGACGGGCCTCGCGAAGTCGTGGACAAGGACCGCCGGGGGGAACTCTTTTGGTACATGCACCACCAAATGCTCGCCCGATACAATGTCGACCGTTTCTGCAATCTTCTCGGCTCCACCAAGCCATTGAGTGATCTCCGAGCCCCCATGAAGGAGGCCTACTTCCCGAAGCTACTCAACAGCGTCACTAATCGGACTTACTCCTCCCGGATGCCGAATATGGTGCTGCGTGACGCAAACCGAACCGACATGAATCTGGAAGTGGCAGACTTGGAGCGATGGATCCACCGCATCCAGGACGCCATTGACTTGGGATACGCCATTGATGTTTGTGCTCCCAAATGTGTCAGACATTCTTGGTGTCACTTATTCATTTTATTTGTAGGCCACTGGAAACCAGGTTCCTCTGGACGAGACTCGCGGCATTGACGTCCTCTTCAACATCATCGAATCCTCGGCCCTCTCCGTAAATCGAAGGCTCTACGGAGACCTTCACAACTTGGGGCACTTCCTGCTGGCCATCATTCACGACCCTGATGCAAGATTCTTGGAGACTCCCAGCGTCATGGCTAGCGTGTCTACAGCGATGAGAGACCCGATCTTCTACAGGTGGCACGCCTTCATTGACAACTTCGGCACCAAGCACAAAGCTTTGCTTCCACCCTACACAGTACAACAGGTAAGTGGTCGCAGGATCAGAGGACGCACCGCAGAACCTCATTCCCCTGATAACAGTTGCAGTACGAGGGCATTGTCATCGACGAAATCAAGGTGTCCGTGCGCAAGAAGGATGCGAAGCCGAATGTCTTGAAGACCTTCTGGCAGAAGAGCGAAATTGACTTGGGCTCCGGAATGGACTTTGCTGGACCTGACGCGGACTCTTTCATCAGATTCACTCACCTTCAACACGACCCATTTGATTACACCATCACCGTGACTAACAAGAGTTCGGCTTTCCGCAAGGGAACCTGTCGAATCTTCCTCCTCCCCAAGATGGACGAGCGTTCCACGGAGCTGTCGCTGCAGGAACAACGCCTCCTTGCCATCGAAATGGACAAATTTGTTGTGAACTGTGAGTAGCTGTGATCTAAAGGGACGGCCTTCGTCAATTGTTTGTCCCTCTTGCAGTGACTCCCGGTCAGAATCGCATTCGTCGCCGCTCGGAGGTGTCCAGTGTGACGATTCCCTTCGAGAAGACCTTCCGGCGTATCGACACCCAACAAAGGCTGACCAATGCGCAGGAGATCGCCGAGTCGAGATTCTGCGGCTGTGGATGGCCAGAGCACATGCTTCTGCCCAAGGGCACCGCCGGCGGAAGGGCCTTTGATCTCTTTGTCATGATCTCCAACTTCCAGGACGACGAAGTGGTGCAGACCAACAATGTGTACGTATTCTGATTGATTTTGCGAATTCTGTGAGTGTCATGGATTCTATCCCGCAGTCGCGATGTCTGCGATGACGCCTCATCCTTCTGCGGGTTGAAGGACAAACTTTTCCCGGACAAGCGCGCAATGGGATATCCGTTTGACAGAACGTTTCCGGTGCAAGACATTGACTCCCTGGTAGCCGAGTTCACCAACATGCGAGTGCGAGACGTGACCATCTTCTTCAACAATAACCTAAGCCAATTGTGAAGTTTTATAGTTTTTTGGAATTCTGAATAAATCCCCGCATGTAACCCTGTTTCCTGAACATGTCATGAAACATGACGAAAACTGTTGTTTCAATTGGAATTTGTTGTTCTTAAGGGGGTGGAAGCGACGGGGCGTTGTTTGAACTGTCGTTCCTAAATTATAACACACTAGAAGAAGAGCTTAACAGTTGCGTTGTTCGTAGAACTACAAGCGACCACAGCTCAGACACAATGACAACAGCTCAAACAAAGGCACTACAGCTGAGACAAAAAGCTTTGAATTGTAAAAGAATCGTCACTAGGTACCAATTGTCACTCGTCACTAGGTACGAGTGTCACACTTCACGGAATGACTTATACTTGTGCCTGCTGTTTTTTTTTAAACGGCCAATGATCTTAAGCTTTCACTGTTTTTTTGAAGATTTTTTGACGAAATATTAGCATATTTCGGACATCACAATAACGGTAATTTTTACGCTTAAGGTAAACTCGTGATGCATCACGTTAGCGTAAGGGGCGGAAGCTTGTGACTGACTCAGTACGCAAATAATTCCTGCTTAGTATGAGCTATTCGTTTGATTGACTCGCATGCTAAATGTGTTAATGCCTTTACAACAATGGCATCTACGTGATCACCAGCTTTGCGTTCTTCTTAGTTGATGCATATAAGGGAGAACAAATGCTGCCGCGTCTGTTCTTCGATAATTTTTCCCACACAAACTATTGGGAATATGTTAAATGGGGTCATCCATTTTGCAGGACATGTCCTTGTGTAGAAAATTCTGAGCAGACGGGGCCACTAATAAAAAAATATTAAAATTCAATTAATAATTTTTGTAAGTGGCGCCCCCTATATGTCCCGGAGCCTTCTTGTGTCGCTACAGTCCGAGGTGGACCTGGGCCTCAACCAACATGCTTCTCCAGCCAGCAAGATCTTTCGCCAGCTGCCCTCAGTTGCGTACTCCAAGTTGGTTGAGGTCCTTCTGGGGCTCCTAAGCCTTGGTCAATGACTCGATTCGAAGACTTTTGGGCCCGGAGTAGTGGTGTTCATGGCCTCTTTATCTTAAGCGCTGTATCCGGTACAGGCAATAGAGTTTGTGGTTGAATCTTCCTCTCCAAACAGGACCAAAAATCAAAAATCAAATTCTGCGGTATGTCTTTGGCCCTGTTAACGTCATTCAAGAAGAAGAAGAAGAAGGCTATTGAAGAAGAAGATTCAACCACGACCTGTACTGGCTGCACACTGACAAGAGCCGGATGGTTGAGCTATGAAAAGTAAGAGGAGAAGGAATTCAAGAAATTCATTTTAGGGTGCGACATTCGAGATAGTTAACTGGAGAGGTAATGTGAAGATCTGGTCTATTGTGGACTTCCCTGGCCTGAAACCACACTGATAGGGACCTATCAGGTCATGAACAAACGGTTTTAGACGCGCACACAGATGCTGTAGCAGCAAAAAAAAAAAGAGAAGAAAACTATTCAAGGTAGTTATCTATAGAGGCTTGCTGGTTGAGGCCGTGATCCACTCTGGACTGTATCATAAAATGAAGGGAATGGAAGAAGAAACAAAACAAGGAAATGATCCAAGCCACGTTGTCACTTCCGAAGGCAGGGACAATGGGAAAGCGATCGAAGAGTGCTGCTTTACTTTCTAAGAAGTTCAGATGAGAGATTCATGGGCATGCTTTAGAGAGGCCCCACCACAAGGGAACGTCCACTAAAAGTGCTTCCCAACTCTTCTCTTCTTTTAAACTGTTCATTGAAATTGCTTAATGCTTAGGTCTTCCCAACCGTCTGTGCTTTCCAACTAGTCATTGAAACTGCTTTAATTGACGTAGTTGGTCTTCGATAAAACAAAATTACTCACAAGACGAGCTTCTACGAGAGTTACTTTTCCTATTTATTTCATATTTATTAGAGATCAAACACAAATATTAAATGTCGAAAATAGCTTCATTGTTTTCAAAATATTGAAGATCTATACACTTTTGCATGAGTTTGGACCAAATGTCGAAGCACTTTTGCCACTCTGATTGAGGTATCTCCAAAACATGCCTTCTGAATGCATGAACCGCATGTCGAGAAACTTTGATCTCTCATTTTATTTTGTACGTACGGGAATTAAAAGAAGTCATTCGAAGCCCAGTCAGGACTATACGGCGGAATACTAATCAAATCGATGTTTTGAGTGCTCAAAAATGCAGTTGTTTGAGCCGATGTGTGAGAGCTGGCATTGTCGTGGTGAATAGTGGTCCGTCTTCGGCGGTTGGTTTTCTTGATTTCTTGCAAGACAACTGGCAAACAAATGGTTGCGTACCACACGGAACTGACTGTTCTGCTTTGTTGTACTGGTACGGCTGCGACATGTTCTAT
The DNA here is from genome assembly GCA_955652365.1 of Eristalinus aeneus. Lineage (NCBI taxonomy): Eukaryota > Metazoa > Arthropoda > Insecta > Diptera > Syrphidae > Eristalinus > Eristalinus aeneus. Next base: position 80,141,186 of record OY019132.1, read on the forward strand.
TTTTCCGAAAAACCAGGCGACCATTTGCTTGGAAGTGCTTCGTGCGCGAGCAACTTTCGTTGGATTTGGCTCAATTTGAAACACCCATACAGTCGACTGCTGTTTACTTTCGGGCTCATACGCGTAAATCTAAGATTCTTCGCCTGTCACAATCTCATAGACGTGTTTCGAAGCACCGCGATCGTATTTTTGGAGCATTTCTTTAGAACAATCGACAGGAGCCTTTTTTGAGCGATTGACAAATTGTGTGGGATGAAACGTGAACAAATTTTGTTGACGGTCAAATGTTCATGCAATATTGAATGTATTCTGGTCCCACTAATGCCTAAGGATGTTTCAGTCTCACGATAGGTCACATGACGATCTTGCAATATCAGTTGGCGCACAGCATCAATGGTTTCCGGAACAACAACTGATTTTGGACTACCTTCACGAAATTGGTCTTGGAGTGAGATACGACCTCGGTTGAATTCACCATACCATCGATAAACACTGGTCCCTGATGGAGCTTCATCGCCAAAAATTGAATTAAGTTCATCCATGCACTGTTGTTGAGTTAATCCACGTCGAAAGTTCTAAAAAATAATCGCACGAAAATTTTCACGATTTAATTCCATTTTTTGGGCGAGATGAATCTTTTACGTTACTGCAAGCAACACAAATAGCGCTCGTATGTCAAAACGTTCTGAGCACGCATAACCTCAAAAATGTCAAACTTTGCGATACAGCTGACAGTTGGCAGATTGCAACACTAGAGTAGCCAAATCCCAAAATATAAAAGGCAACCTACGTATTCCAAATTTAGGAAGTTTCGGCACAAGTCTTCTTTTTTTTTATAGCACTACAGTCCGAGGTGGACCTGGGCCTCAACCAACATGCTTTTCCAGCCAATACGATCTTTCGTCAGCTGCCTCCAGTTGCGCACTCCGAGTTGGTTGAGGTCCCTCTCCACTTGTGTGCGCCACCTAAGTCTAGGTCGTCCTCTGTTGCGTTGTCCCAATGGCACGGATTTAAAGACTTTTGTGGCCGGAGCAGTGGTGTCTATACGCTCTACATGGCCTAGCCATCTTTAGCGTTGTATCCGTAGACGCTTGACCAGGCGCATGTCATTGTACCTCTTCCGCATCAATGCCAGCAAATGCCTCATTGACGGCTCGCTGTGTTTGTCCAATCATGTCAATATTTTTGGCTTTTGGAAAATCGTGCCTCTGGCGTTGACTTGTGAGTTACGTAAGATCTTCTCAAGGATAGTAATGAAGAAGTCACATGCCTTGTCTAAGTCCCTTTCACGTCACATCACGTCAGCCAAAATAAAATTCATTTTCGTAAAGAATCGTCATGGTAAGATATAAGTTTACTCAAGACTGTAATGGAACATGAATGAACGGTAATGTCGCCTAAAACATTTTCCCACTAATCGCCTATCACGTTATCCTTCGCTTATCATTTGTAGAGAAAAAACTATAAATCCAAAGAAATTCATCAAAACCCCTTCCCATGAATAACTTTGTGAATAATTTACAAAACCTTAACGGAAACATTTGAAATCCGGCAAATGGCAAGTCCACGGGCAACCGAAACTCCCTTCTTCGAAGTGGATCCCTTTGTGCTCACATAATTGCCCCTCTAATTGTTTTATTCCCAGCCCAGCACACAGCCGAAACAGAGCCGAAAATCTCCGCCATCTCCGAGGAGTGAATGTAAAATTGTAAAAACGCCCAAAAGCTTCCAAATTGCCCATAAAGTACAAGGATCCGTAGAACAAATTCCAAAGAATCATCTTGATTTGCAACTTTTTAACGGCGGACTTCTGGGAATGCGTGTCCGCCTACAGCGCACGCAGGCCACCGTCACCGCCTGAGGACAAATTCCACCAAAACTGAAAGCAGCATTTCAACCAAATTCCGACCGCCGGATGTCCTTGTGATTTTATCTCGATTGCGTCGAGTAGGGGGAGTACAAGTGGCGGAGTTAATTGAATTCGTGGCCTCAGGGGAGACGCGGTATTCTTTTTCCCTGGCTCTCTGCTTGATAAATTTAAGTGGGCACTGGCTACGTCCTGAATGTTTGAAGATTCACCTGCGATGCCCGGCGGGTCTCCTGAAATGGCATCCTACGAGGGAGGTTGCAGCTTCTGAAAGTATTCGTTGGAAATTGTATTGATTTCAGCGTTGACCGAGGAGCCGGGGACAGCAGTGTATCTATGTCAAGAATTTACTGAACGTGCATGACTCGAGGGCCCTTCAGAACAGGCTCGCGAAGCGTATTATATCGTTTGGTGCTTGACATTGTTGGAATTTACGTCTTAACAATGCGTTTGGTGTGAGAGTTTGAAACGATAGATTTTTTGAACAGTTGACATGTTCTCCGACGAAGCACTTTTGGGTTTCTTCTGAATTCAGGTAAAAGGTAAGACTGGCATTTGAAAACGATCAAGCTGTATCTGCGTGAGTGGATTCTATAAAATCACAGCATTACATAAGAGCAACAATCCGCCGGAGTAAGTTCGCAACCGAACAAAGTCTTACTCCCATCGAAAGAATAAAGACGAATGGGTGCCATTGTAACAGCAGTTTAAATATGTGTGAATTGTGCACATTTCTGGTTCAATCAAAGTGAACAATGATCAAACAATGATAGTTATTGAGACTTCCGTTTCCAGAGGGGGAGGAGATAGTCTTCACAAAGCAGCCTTGCACCACTATCAAGTACGGAGTACGAAAGGCTGTCTTAGTTTGCGTTCAAAATTTTGTTCAGGAAGTCTTTATAAATAGCTGAAACTGTCCCGAAAGATTTGCATTCCATGGCGAACGTGTCTTGTAGTACAAAGGCTATGTCCGGGAACTATGTAAGCGTGCATGAAGGACCAAGTTTCCAATAAATTGCTGGTTTAGTAGTAAAATTTGAACTTCATGCAATTTCAACTTACACTTGAAATAAAAGGTATCTCTCTGCCGCTTTTTTGCTCTTCATTCAATACTTCATAGAAAGTGTTACAGTGATCGGATTTAGTTCAAATATGCACCATTTTGTTCGATAATCTGTTTCCATATAGACGGCAACTTCATAATACCCCTTTCATGGAAGCCCCCCTATATATTTGCGAATAACTCGGACGGACACTTTTCACAAGCTTCTTTTGAATTCAACTTCACACCACCAAGGGCGTTCGCCATGGACAGGAATAGATGGTAATCACTTGGCGTTATGCTCGGGCTATATGTTGGATGCGATAAGACTTCCCATCTGAGCTCCCGTAGCTCTTGACGAGTCATCAACGAAGTGTGTGGTCTGACGTTGTCCTGGTGGAACACTACATCCTTCCTGTTGGCCAATTCTGGACGCTTCTGGTCGACCGCCTGCTTCAAGAGGTCTGGTTTGTCCTGTCTGTGGTCTGACGTTGTCCTGGTGGAACACTACACCCTTCCTGTTGGCCAATTGTAGACGCTTCTGCTCGATCGCCTGCTTCAAGCGGTCTGGTTTGTCATGTCTGTGGTTTGGCGTTGTCCTGGTGGAACACTACATTATTCCTGTTGGCCAATTCTGGATGCTTCTGGTCAATCGTTTCCTTTAAGTGGTCCAGTTGTTTGCAGTAGATGGTATAATTAAGCTCATAGTGGATGATTCCCTTCCAATCCCATAAAACGCACAGCAATTCCGGCTTGGCCACTGTTTGGGACGATTCACCTGCCTTCAACCACAACCGTTTTTACTTGATATTGTCGTACGTGATCCATTTTTCTTCGCCAGTCACCATCCGCTTCAAAAGTTGGTCGAGTTCGTTCCGCTTTAGCAGCATATCGCTGGCGTTGATTCGGTCCAGATTGTTTTTTTTGCTTCAAATCATGCGGCCCCCGTCAAATCATGCGGCCCCCGTCAAATCATGCGGCCCCCGTCAAATCATGCGGACCCCGTCAAATCATGCGGACCCCGTCAAATCATGCGGACCCCGTCAAATCATGCGGCCCCCGTCAATTCATGCGGCCCCCGTCAATTCATGCGGCCCCCATCAATTCATGCGGCCGCCGTCGAATCATGCGGCTTCTGCAGATGATTTAAAATGGTTTGGTGACTAATTCCCATCTCCTGGACGATGTCACGAGATGCCACATGCCGGTATAACTCTATGATTTCCATGATTCGATCGGTATTCGTCGTCACAGGTCTTCCGCCGGCTGGCTTATCCATAGTGTCGCTTTCACCGGCTCTGAATCGTCGAAACCATTACTCAGCGGTTCGAAGTGATAGAATACCATCCCAAAAAACACCATTAATCTCACGGAACGTTTTTCTAGCGGATTTGCCTTTAACGAAGGAAAACTTTAATTTCGGCGTTAGTGAGCCCCATGTATACACGTCTATAACTGTTTAACGCAATATCCAAACTAATCATGCTTAGCGTCGTTCTGTGGGTTATGTTAAGAACTTTCAAATCATGCATAGCGTCGTTTTGTAGGTTATATCAAAACCTCTCAAATGATTTATAGTATTGCCAGATACGAGCTCTGTAGCGCTTCGTACATAGCCAGAAAATTCAAAAGACAAAAAGCCGGAGGGGATATTTGACAACTTTATATGACCTAATGCGCACACTAAGCAAAGATGCGCTTAGACTAACTTCCATTAGGTTAGCGCTGAGGCTGGCTGTGGTTATAATCTGGGCACGGAAAGGAAGAACTGTATTCGGGCACCTTTAGACTACAACATACGACACTACGCTTTGCGAAGTTATTTATCAGCCTTCCAAGCGAAAACATATGCGACCCCAATGACCAAAAAACGTATTGCACTTTGTAGCTTGTAAGGGAGGACTATCTGTTTCCTTGGCGACAAAAAGCTTGGCATAAGACCCTGCTCAACCCCTTACTACTCGCAAGATAGTTAAGAAATTCGAACCTTTTCTACATTTGTGCGATGTAGACACCTTGTTGTTTGAGTCCTCAGTTACAACAGGATTAGTGGAAATCCACATGAATAGAAGAAGGTATTGTTATTACCTTAATCAGCGTGAGGGCTGTCAACTTCTCTGGTTAGAGGTTCATTCGATGGTTGGGCCTCTCGATAGCACCAGACATAGCCTTTAGTGTATACCCAAGCCTGTCCCGGGACTTATTGAGTGATCTATTTTATATTGCGAGTTTTTCTCTGCACCACGTCTTTCGAGCTGCTGACAACACTCAAAGAGTAATAACTGTCTAAGAAAGCTTCTCAAATTTCGCCGTTTGGAGTCGGTAAAAAACTGTAGGTCCCTTCTACTCGTGAGAGAACAGTAGCGCCCACAACACGAGTAATTGGTAAGCAAGCTAAGCTCTGATTCCCCTGTGGACTGTCGCGCCAACAATTATTATTATTTTATATTTCCTTCCTCTGAGAAGTCACGCGCATTATACGCCTCGCGCGTGTGTGGCGCGATAGTACACAGGTAGACCAGGACTTAGCTTGCTTACCGATTACTCGTGTTGTGCGCGCTACTTTTCTTTCACGAGTATAAGGGACCTACAGTTTTTTGCCGACTCTAAACGGCGAAATTTGAGAAGCTTTCTTAGACAGTTATTACTCTTTGAGTGTTGTAAGGCTCGAAAGTAATTGTGCCGTGAAAAAATTCGAGGTGTTGAGCCGGGAATCGAACCTAGACCTTCGGCGTGTAAGCTTTACACTCTACCCACTACGCCACGGCGGCCATCATTTTAATGTACAGCACTTTACCCGACGTGCTATGAACTTTGGGGACTCCTTGCTTATCCGCACAACACGAATTCGGAATGTTTTTTCAGCTCAAGTTTTCCCCTTAATCACAATCCACAGGCATTTAAAATCAATGTGCCCTGGTACCTTATGTCTCTGCCTCTCTCTCTTGCTCTATTCATTCGGCCCGTGTGGCAACAAAATCTCAGTCACTTAGGGGGAAATGGGTTGTTAGCGCGTGTCGGTGATGTTTTCCTTTTTTTCACTTGCATACGATTAGCTCACGTGTCTCTTGATCTGAAGCCTGGCGTCGAGCATCACTCACCCTCACACATCACACTCAGGTACTTTACCACTTACCACGATCGAATATTCAATTTGCCAACTTGAATATTCATGCAATCAAATGTTTTTCGGCTCGTGATGGGGACGGTTTTTGTTTTGTCGGTGGCCTGCAGATTGAAACCATCGATTTATTTGGCCAGTTGCTATGTTTGCGAATGCCTCCACTGAATTTTCCAGTATAGTGCTATAAAGTTTCAAACAGAATGAATCGGGTCGCTTGAATATGCCCGAAATCCTATATGTAGCAATGCGAGGAGGAGGGACAGAGAGCCTCTACTTCACTGATACTTTGCCATTGATATCCATTCAATATTTTATTTTTCCAAAAGAAAGTGTACAACGTGTCTTTCAACAATTGTTTGTTTAATGGCGAGACTTATTTCGCTTTATGTTCTCTTAACACATTATAAGCGGGACGGGTAAAATAACCCGTTGCAAAAACTGCTGGCTATTAGCTGGGCGGGTTTTTTTACTTTGTGAATGTAGGTACTTTGAACGCATGAGAGGGTATTTTTAACGGATGAGTTTATTTTATACTAAAAGAGTTATCTCGTACAATTATTTTAGTTTCATAAAATTTATGTTTTTCAAACCAAAACCATGCTCAGCTTTTTCGTAGCTGGGTTTAAGTGCAGGAACAGATGTGGGTTTTGGTTTTACGTGATCACCTTCCTTTACGGCTTATATCACGGGGAACCATTTTCCCAAGAGTCGTAAGTAAAGCAAGACTAAACGCCTTAGCTACCCAAGTACCAAACTGAGATCATGCTTGAGGGGTATTCACCCCACCTTGGTTTGATGCGAAGCCCTTCTAAAACCTCTTCCGCTCTCTGGGTCGCAGCGCCCGGTTGAGAATGCAACTCCACACTGAGAAGGGATAGTCAGCTAACCGCCTTGCCTAGTTGTGGGTGAACAATCAACTAGACAAGTCAGCACAGTACACAATCCTCGACTCTACCCGCGATGTTAGGAGGTAAACCCCCCCACTCCGAAAAGGGGGCCTGCCGCACGGTCAGGCTGGAACCGGAATGAAAGGCACGCCAATTTTCAATGTTAAAATGTGCGGAGGCATGCCAGGTAAGTTAAGTGAATTGAAGAACTCAGTCACAGTATCAATGGATTTATATGTTTTCGCTTCTCCAGGTGTTTCACCTTGAATGGTGAAATTAATTAAGTTGACATCATTGTTTTTGGCTGCTAATACAGCACGTTCACTGAGCCATGTATTATGTATGGGCTCGTCTGCATTTGATACGAATATGCAGAAGTCTGGTCTGGTGGCAATAAGATACATTGTGTGACCTTATCGACAGTCAATTTACCATTTCCATAATCCAATTATTTTGCAAAACTTTTAGCGGATCTATCAAGTCGCAATTTGGGTTTATAAGTAAAGTTTCTGCACATGTCTCAAATTTCGCCGTCGGCAAAAAACTGTAGGTCCCTTCTACTCGTGAGAGAACAGTAGCGCGCACAACGCGAGTAGTTGATGAGCAAGCTAGGCCCTGGTCCCCCTTTGGACTGTAGCGCCAACAATTATTATTATTACAGGCATTTGTTTGCCAGTTGTCTTCCAAGAAATCAGGAAAATCAACCGCCGAAGACGGATCACTCTGCATCACGACAATGAGAGCTCTCACACATCGGCTCAAACAACTGCATTTCTGAGCACTCAAACCACCGATTTGACGACTTGATGACTTGGCACTGAATGACTTATTATTATTAATATCCTCTCAGCTAGAGTACAAAAATGAGAAACTAATCTAATAACTATGTCTCTAATCCCAATGTGTTGCTGGCTCCGATATTTCTTTCGCAGCGTCAGTGAATTTGATCCAGAATCAAGTGGCTGTTGCAAGGGATCTCGCTTGGGATCATTTCTTAGAATCAATTTGGTGACTGCACATGGTTTGTTTACAGCATGTGGCATTTGGTGACGGCAAGTGGTTTGTTTACATCATGTGAGTGTTATCAAGTGCATGGTCGGTTGGTGGTCTCGGCATCTTCGATGTATTTCACTTTAACTCCTCCGACCTTAAAAATCGAACGTCCCGGTTCGATCAAACCGTTCAAAGATGCTGATAAAGGTCGTCAACTCCAATTGTCTTAGGTGCAGGGACAGGTTTATTTGTACTCGGTTCCATGGTTATGTCCTCTGTCGTTGCTTCTTTATCGTCATTTTTCGAAGCTTCTTTCTGCATATGAGAATTATTATCATTAAAATCAATGCTGACAATGACAGTATTGCAGCGGATTTCTTGTCATCAGCAGATTTTAGTTCCTCAATGTATTTTGTGCTCTTCATCTCTATTTCCTTGATTTTGTCGCTGGTGGTTGCAAGACGGCTGGAAGCGGGTTGTATTTTGTGATCTCTGCTTTTTGGAAGACGTACTGGTAAGCTTTGACTGTGGCGTTAAGAAATTGGATCAAATATGTTCCATTCAGGAGTATTTCACGTTCATCAATGTAGATGTTGTCATGAAATTTATTTAACAATACGATTCCAGGTGCAATTTCTTCCGCTACGGGGATATGTTGGTTGTTTGTCTCCTTACACATATGGGGTTTGCTAATTATTAAATTGCTTATACAATTATCGTTACTTATATCTACTATATCGTTACGTTTACACATTATTAAATTGTTTAGAGCTTTACATTTCTTATTTATACCAAATAGTTTATTTTCGCATTTCAAGATTTCTGGATAGTTTACTTTCACAATTTTGTCTTCTTTTGGCATTTGGTGACGGCATGTGGTTTGTTTACATGATGGGTGTTATCAAGTGGATGGTCGTTTTGTGGTTTCGGCATCTTCGATGTATTTCACGTTAACTTATATTGACAATGATTTGGTACTGTTGGGGTAGTTTAACATTCGGTATTTACATTCAAACGTGATACGAAATAATTACACTGTAACGTACATTCAAATACCGTATACATATGTATTTGAATGTACAAATCCAAATTCAGATTTGGACCAGCGGTAAATCTATGCACGGGCATACACGCATCTACGCAAGCGTAAGCTTATATACTTCCCAAAACAACACACGATCACTTCTTCTAGTGTGCGTTGTGTGTGTGTTAGTTAACGCGCAAAAAATGCAGACACTCGAAACCAGAGATAAGGGAATGAAGGAGATGCTCATCTTAGACCAGTTTTTGCCCCTGGCCATATGCCTATCCAATCCAGGGATTTTGTAGTTGTGTGAGAAATTCCTTGAGAATCGCCAACACTTCTACAAAATCCCTGGATCTTAGACCTAATCGGTGGATAATTGCTTATCTCTGCTCGAAACACTAGAAGATATAAACAATCCCGAGAACCAGAGCCGACCGGACTCTGTCATATAAACATCCACAAGAATCGGAGCTGATCGGATCCGATTGCGTAAACATCCACTTGAGATTCCTGAGCAGAGATAAGCAAGGAGATATCCAACTCCCTCGTCTTCCGCCCTTTGAGGTGAACTGACAGCGTTTTTTATAAACCTCTGTCTGTGAATACGTGTGAGCTGTCTTGATCAGCTGGTTGCAAACAGCTGATCAGTTATTGAGGTGAAATATCTTGACAGGGAGTAAATCATAGGGGTGCGTAAGTATTAAGGGTTCGAGAGTATAAATCAGATAATGGATATTTATTCTTAAAACGCGAAACGACAATAAAGGCTTCATAAGCCTGAAATATCACCAATAATTAATTAAGTTGACAAACAAAGAACTGCTTAAACTTTATGATATATGGTGATAGCAAGGATTTAACGCCAGTCATAAATTTTTAATAATATAATGTACAATTGTTGGTTATTAATCTTTTTCCTTTTATTAGGTTTTGAAATATATGAAATGAAGAGGTGAAAACAAATTTATTAAAGGGCTTAAAATAATTTTTGAAAAGCATTTCCACACCACCCATGGGGTATGCTTATGGTACGTTAACCAAATATATTAAGCACTTTATGTCGCTTTTAAGGAATACAAAGAACAATTACTAGTAACTATCAGTGAGTAATTAACTCTGACTATAATTGCTTTTTTATAACCGTACCCGTTCACTTTTACTGCACATTTTGTTCTCGTATGCAGAATCGCATAGCGAATAAGCAAATTTGTGCAAAATATTGCAAAATAACGAGAACGCGAACTTTCCTACGATTTCACCACGAAAAATTGGGTAATAAAGGAGTTCATTAACTATTCTTGATGTTTTTATAATATTTTTCATTTATACCATTGATGAAAACACAGATTTTTGTACAAAATTTCAATATATATTTTTTATTTTGTACAAAACATCAATATGTTACATCTGTTTTTTAAAGAGAATCAATTTTAACACACAAAAGAGGTTAGTGAGGATCTTAGAACGAAATCACTCTGTGTGATATATGCGTGATTATCATTTTCAAATCATAGTAACACTAAGAATCATTTTTCTTTTTCAAATAATTTAGGTATTTCATAATATTCTTGCAAAAACATTGTTTTACAAGTATGGGCGTAACCATTCATTGCGAAATATTTTTTTAAGTCTCATGTTGTATTTCTGAACATCTTTTGCCAAATCGCCTAATCTGCCGCCATGTTTGAAAAACTAGACCATTACGGAGCCGAATCCACGGATTTGCCGCCATTATCCACAGATTTTTTTTAAGATCCAGGGATTTTGTAGAAGTGTTGGCGATTCTCAAGGGACTTCTCACACAACTACAAAATCCCTGGATTGGACAGGCATATGGCCAGGGGCAAAAACTGGTCTAAGATGAGTATCTCCTTGATTCCCTTATCTCTGTTCCTGAGGGACCACGCAGGCGACCGATGATCGAAAACAGACGTGTCAGCAGCAGGAATAGTATTTAAGACCTAGAAAATAAGAAACATTGTGCAGTAGTATAGAGGACAGAATAGCTGTCACCTCGTGTGAATTAAATAAAATACATTTTTTTTAAACATTTAAACCTTAATAAATTTAATTTATTTAGGGGTTGAATTGTACAATGTGCGTGACTCCACTGAGGCTCGTGTCGATTCACTGTTTACAGCGAGAAAAATATATGGGAAACAAAAAGCATTTAACCTGCGATATCTCCAATTTATTATTTAAAACGATGGTTGGATAATTATGTTTGTTTGTTTGTTTGCAACACATTTTTATTAACACTTTACAATTCGTTAACTTAGTTGCTAGACAAAAATGCTTAAAACTAGCTTAAATATTTAATCTGAAATTTTTAATCTTATTTCTAACTTACTAACTCTAAACAAGTACTCTAAGCTAATCTATGTTAGGTTTTGTTTTTTAGGATAATTATGTTCCCTTAGCGCGTTGATCCAGATCTTCAATACTACGTTTTTAATTTTCCAAAATTTGCATATTGGTGTTTTAAAAATGTTGTGGCTGCCGTGGCGTAGTGGGTAGAGTGCGACGCTCACACGCCGAAGGGTCTAGGTTCGATTCCCAGCTCAACACCAATTTTTCGAATATTCCACGGCACCACCTCTTTCGAGCTGCTGACAACACTCAAAGAGTAATAACTGTCTAAGAAAGCTTCTCAAATTTCGCCATTCGGAGTCGGCAAAAAACTGCAGGTCCCTTCTACTGGTGAGAGACCAGTAGCGCGCACAACACGAGTAGTTGATGAGCAAGCTAGGCCCTGGTCCCCCTCTGGACTGTAGCGCCAACAATTATTATTATTATTATTGTTTTAAAAATGTTGACCAATTACTCCCAAAGTGTCTAAGCCTGAATGCTTGAACTAATTTTAGTTGAAGTATTCATTGAGATGGATTTTCCATGATTTTCCAGATTTGTAGGCACAACTGTGTGGAAATCAGAGGCGGTCAAACTTTTTAAAGCTTCATATCTTTCTAACGGTACTCTCCACCGAAAAACGGCGAAAGAAAGCTCAATCTTATTTTCAAAGACCTTTTGATTGATATATCACTCGAAAGGATCAGCCGAACTTTAAACAAAACAAACCAATGTTGGTACCAAAACCCTTTTGACAGAACTCTGAACAAAGTTGCCAAAGACATCAATGCTCTATCTCTTACCAGTTAAGAGTCTATAAAGGACAAACAAGCAAATATTGATTTTTATGTATATAGATTAATTGTACCCCTCAACATAGCAAACCCATCTATGTAAGATATAAGCACACAACATCGCCTTTAGCTAGACTTTTGCTAGACTCTTTAACTCTACTTTTCAAGTTTTAGATGTCAAAGCATATGGTCATCAGGTAGACGGCCGCTTGGCAGACCCAGGAAGATATGACTGGATCATGTCCATGAACTTATCTGGGGACGCTGGGGCATATCTCCTGATGAGTTAGAGTCGATTGCGGAGGATCGAACGGCCTGGAGATCTCTTGTGTGTGCGTTGTCCTCGCGACCCCATTAGTGGAACATGCGGCCATTGAAAATGATGATGATGATGATGAGATGTCAAATCTATTTTCGAGATGACAACACTGCTGCAGTACATGGAGGACCCCCTGTTACACGCTGAACACCAAATGAAGTGCCCAAGGGACGCTTGATGTTTCGAGAGCCAAGAGAGAGTTCCAACTTATATGGAGACCGAGAACTGCGTTGCATCGTCCCCAAACTAACGAATTCGCTACCACAATGTCAGACCTCGCATGTGCTTAGTCAATATGTACATCATATTAATTCGCAACAGAAGAAGAAGAACTTTAACAATCTTGGCGTGCAAGCAGCTGGTAAAAAAAAACCTGCCAGCTGCTGAGTCCGCTTGTTTGATGCCTTGCCCAATCTCTATCGCAGAGCCAACCAACGCAGACGTGGTATTCATTGTCTTACAAGGTAAACCTCAAACGAGTCCATTAGTCTACTCCGAAGTCAAAGGCAAATGCCTATAATTGCGAATAAACTCCTTACCCTCAAATTACTCAAAGAACATCTTCCGAAAATTCCATCGAATCCCACTGTGTAATCTGCGAATGACAAGCCTCCCAGGAAAGAGTTTACGTCACCACTCTGACAAATGAAATGAAAAGAACCAGAACAACGACTCCACTTACCCCGCTTCCGATTGGGTCTGTGAATGGTTGCTTTGAATTCGAGCGCGACGGCTTGTCATCACCATCGAAACCTTGATCTTGTCATCTTCGCATTCGGCGCGTTTGGCATGAGAATCCCGCACGCAGATAATGGCAGATGATGGATGATTACTCAGCGAGTCAGTGGTTTGGGGCGCGAAAAGGGAAATCCTTAGGCTCAATGGCGGCAGCGTATGCCAGCTAAGACAGAAAAAGGTCATCCCTGTCACTGCGTTTGGGAGAGGGGGACTTCTTTTGAATTTGGATTAATGCTTTTCGGCTGCTGTTGGCGGCTGCGGTGCGGTTTGTGACACAACCGCAGACTGTCGCGCCGCAGGAATGCCTCGTTATCGGGTGAAAGGTGTACTGATGGAGGGCATAATGGGAATTTCCATGTCAGTGGATTTAATGGCGGCGAGGATGTGGCCTTCAATGGAAACCAGCGGTGTTGAATGAAGTTCTTTAAGGAAGAAGCAACCATTCGCGAAGAGTGCAAAAGGACCAATGGGGTGGTTGTGCCACAGGTCACAGGATGTAACACACTTTAGCCCATTTATGTCTCGAAAGCGGAAGCGGTAAGCGGAATTGATTTTCTGCGGTATGTCTCCATCCAGCGGGTGTGTCCCCATCCAGCGGGTGTGTCCTCATCCGCCGAGAGTTGAGAAAACTTAAGAGTTTACCAGCCATCGATTGCTTGTAAAGAATTCCAGGTATTTTGGCAGTTCAATAAGTTGCGCATAATTCCTCAGCTAATGGCCATTCCATGCCCAAGTGGTTCAGGAGTAGTCCATAAGCCGATTAAGAACTTTTCGCCATTCCGAGCGATTGCCTGATTGTTTATTTGCGGCTTAAATTCTTTTACTTATTCAGGCATTTTCTTTCAAAGTTACACTGACAATTGAATCTGGAAAATGTTTGACGTTGGAGTGGCACAGAAATCAATTACTCTGACACTGTCAAAGTTTATAACTCATCGAATTTCATTAAATGTGGTACAAGCTCAGGTAACCTTGGAGCTGCTGACGAGTTTATGTAATTGTAATTTATTCGGGAAAGCTTTTGTGATGTGGGGATATGTCAAATTCGAGATGAGGGGTCTGTACAAGTATTAAGTGAATTTTCCAATTTCGCGGGCTACGTACGACTATCGATTTTTTTATTTTGTTATGTTGGTACTGTCTTCTTATTCATCTTGTGGAGCTACAGTCCGGGGTGGACCTGGGCCTCAACCAAAACACCTCTCCAGCCAGCACTATATTTCGCCAACTGTCTCCATTCACGCACTCCAAGTTGGTTGAGGTCCTTCTCCACTTGTGTGCGCCACTTTAGTCTAGGCCGTCCTCTATTGCGTTGTCCCAATGGCACGGATTCAAAGACTTTTCGGGCCGGAGCAGTGGTATCCATACGCTCTGCATGGCCTAGCCACCTTAAGCGTTGTATTCGTAGACGCTTGACCAGGCGCATGTCGCTGTACAGCCCATAGAGTTCGTCATTAAATCTTCTTCTCAAGATGCCATCAACGCAAACAGGACCAAATATCGCACGCAAAAGATTTTTTTTTTTGAAAAGAAAACTTTTCTCTCGAAAAGACTAAGGGCTCCTCATCCGCCTTTGTTAACTTCCAAGTTTCCGCGACATAAAGTAGGACTGGGATGATCAAGCTGCTATATAAAGCGGGCTTAGTCCTTCGAGAGAGGGCTTTGTGACTCAATTGCCTCTTGAGCCCAAAGAAGAAGCGATTGGCAAGAGTGATTCTGCGTTTGATTTCGGTACTGATGTTGTTGTCCCTATTTCCTGCGGAGCCGAGGTAGACCAAGTCCTTAACTACCTCGAAGTTTCTGCTGCCTTGTGTGACGCTCTGTGCGAGACGTCGACGCTGTGTGTCCTTTCTTTATGACGGCATGTACTTAGTCTTGCCCTCATTTACCGCCAGACCCATTTTAGCCGCTTCCGCTTCAATGCCAGCTAACGCCTCATTGACGGCTCGCTGTATTCGTCCAAGCCCGTCAATGTCATCAGCGTAAGCTAGCAATTGAACTGACTTCTGGAAGGTGGTGAATCTGGTGTTGACTTGTGAGTTACGCACGAACTTCTCGAGGATGATGTTAAAGAAGTCACATGACAGTGCGTCACATTGGCTAAAACCTTTTTTGACATTGGAGGTCTCGGTGAGTTTGTTACCGACCTTGACGGAGCAGCGAGAGTTCTCCATCTTAAGCCTACACAATCTGACGAGTTTGGTAGGAATGCCAAAACTAGACATGGCACTGTATAGCTCGTCTCTATGCACACTGTCATATGCGGCCTTGAAATCGACGAATAGGTGGTGAGTGTCAATTTGCATTTCTTGGGTCTTTTCCAGGATTTGCCGTAATATGAAGATCTGGTCTATTGTGGACCATGAAGAGAATGGAAGAAGAAACAAGACAAACAAATGTTCCAAGTCACGTTGCCACTTCCGAAGGCAGGGACAGTGAGCAAGCGAAATCCACCTTTACCTTTTAAGAAGTTCGGATAAGAGATTTATGGGCTTACTTCAGAGAGGCCCCACCACAAGGGAACGTCCACTAAAAGTGCTTCCCAACCGTCTCTTCTTTTCAACTGTTCATTGAAATTGCTTAAAGCTTAGGTCTTCCCAACCGTCTGTTATTTCCAACTATTCATTGAAATTGCTTTAATTGACGTTGGTTCTTCCTTGGAGATCATAGAAGCCACAAACTCCTGCTGAATGTGGGGCCCAACGACAAGAAATTGCGATAGAAGGGGAAAACAAAGTGCAACCAGAGGAAGGAGCTGTTGTATACTTTTTATTCGTATTTTAGTAAGAATTGACTTGCAAATTAAAACTCCCTCTTCCTTATTTAAACTTGATCATATATCACCCTAGATAGGTGTTGTATTGATCTTTCACAATAAATAATGAAATGACGCCAAACGACGAATCACAGCGCTAAACAACGCACAACAGCACGATTTATTCACCTTAGTGCATTTCGTTTCGCCGCGTTTTCATGGTAATATCGTAGAGCAAGCAAATTTGTAGTATTTAAGCAAAAACATATTTAAACAAAGAGCAGTTGTGGCCGCCGTGGCGTAGTGGGTAGAGTGCGACGCTCACACGCCGAAGGGTCGAGGTTTGATTCCCGTCTGAACACCTCGAATTTTTCACGGCTTTCACGCTTTCGAGCTGCTGACAACACTCAAATAGTAATAACTGTCTAAGAAAGCTTCTCGAATTTCACCGTTCGGAGTCGGCAAACAACTGTAGTTCCCCTCTACTCGTGGGACAACAGTAGCGCGCACAACACGAGAAGTTGATGAGCAAGCTAGGCCCTGGTCCCCCCGTCGACTGTCGCGCCAAAAATTATTATTAAAGAGCAGTTCAGTAAAGCAACCACCAAGCATTGACTTCCACCTACCACCGGAAAGGAGTCATCATTTTGCTGTTTGTTATTCAAAGCAAACACGTGTACATTCATTAATGTCGGCGACTGTAGAAACCGTTGGATGAGGTTGAAATACCTTCAATAAAAGTTTAAAATTCCATTTTTCGCAGCAGTTTGGTGTGCTCTTTTCTTCCATTGTCGTGGCAATGTGGACAGGAGTAGATTTAATCCAGTTCAACTCCTAATGCCCTTTCCCTTTTCCTGTAAGCGCCAATCGAGACAGACACAAGTACACAACGAACATATATCCTCCGACTGGCGCTGTTAAAATTCTTCGACAATACCCTTGTCTCCAATAAAAACTCAATCCCTCGGCAAGGACCAACCTCCACTTGAAACAAACAGATGCCATATGCGGATAGGAATTCCCACAGAGGTTGCATTTCAAGGCGCAGCTCCCGTCGAACAACTCCTGTCCAACCCTTAACCACAGTCTCCATGATTTACAGCTGCAATCTGTCGCCATCACCGATACAAAGACATGTCTTCTTCTACTCACCCCACCATCCATCCCCAACGGCTCGGGACCACTTCTCGTCGAGGGGTTCCTCATCTCTATCACCATTAACCTCGGCGACCCTGTGTCCCTCCGAGGGATGACTTGTCCCAATCCGATTTAATCCTTTCCAGCGCGTCTAGACACCGTGGGGGAGGGACTTTTGAAGGAATTCAATCCGTTGTCACACACTGTCCCCGGCTGAAGTGAATCATTCAGCGGGCATCAGGTTCTAGGTGGCACCCGAAGATCACAATAAAACCGTTGTGTTCGACTCCGAATGGTCGCCCGAACAATGGTCAGTAAATATTGGGACAACGTAATGGCCATCAGCCAGGGAGATACGTAGGAGTCGATGCCAATAAATTTTCAACAATAAAACGAGGCCAAGTTGTCATGGCAGAACCGGCGGCTTTATGAGCGCCAATTAAAATTTATTAGCATTAAGCATTTAAATGGCGTATCGTCGAGAGCGGAGGATTCCTTTTTACGCCCATCATAAAGTGAAAATTATTTTGAGTCTTCAATTGATTTTGCGGCTCCTTATGGGCCATCCTCTAACCAGGGATGACGCTTAAGCCTTCCGACATGGAACCACAAGCCATCCTGCGGCTTGAATTGGGGCCACAAAAAAGGTGAATACTGATTAGACAATTAATTTGCGGTGCTCCGAAGGACGGGTGGCTGTTTGGAAGGGGGTTTGGTGCGGTGGGTGGAATGGAGAAATGACAGGAATTCAAATGAAATACGTTTTAGGTGTCTGAGATTGTCAACTTGGACCTAGGGGGGAGAATTCTTGCGGTGCAGGTTATTTTAAGATCAATCAAAAGGTTCAGCTCAGAGCGTGGAAAACTGTCTAGACAGTGTCACCAAGCCACTAGTCTGGTTCTTCCGAGAAGTCTTCAATCACAGCTCACTCCACATCTCCCTGGATTCCCTCCATTAAGTGGAAAACAAGCTTCCAGTGCGGAGCAGCCAACACGTGTGTCGTTTCGGAAACTTCTGCAGCCCAACTGATTCCGAGAACGAGGAGAATTGATGCGTCTTAAACGCTCAAGTGCCCCACCACACCTGTCCACTTGGCGCAATCTTGACACGATTAATTACAGCACGAGTTGTTGGCAAGACGAATGAATTCATTCCCTGAAGGTCATCTCCCCACGTTGCCATTGTTTGCACTCCGTCAAGGATTTCGAGGAAATAACGACATCCTTAGGGTCGAGCATGACCCAGGTCCCGTGCATCATCTCGGTTTGCAGCACTTTCTTCAGTGGCGGGGTGACGTGCAGTGCGATGGCAATATGATGAACACGCCTACACAGTCCTTCTTCTGATTGCCTTTTTGAAAAGGTTGAGGCGGTCTTCGCTCTTTTATTGCTTCGACGATGGATGATGTTTGCTGTGGCTTTGGTGGTGGCGGTGGTGGTGGTCCTTTGTTGTGCACAGGAGATGAAAATCATTGAGGGTCGGTGCATCATCCCAAGATTGTTCGTAAATATTTTCATTTGCGGCTTGTGCCGTAGTCACGGAAGTCATTTCCTGGAGATGGATATTTTATTGACTCTCTGCAAGTGAACTCGGGGAAAATATGAGTCAGGCGAGGCTGTGAGATTGACTGGAAAATCAAACGCAGTAAATTGTGAAATGAGTTGTGCGCTGTGGAAAGATGCAGAGTGGAGCTCTGTTTTAGATTGGTTGCATGCGCGGTTTGGTGCTAGTGCAAATGAACACTGTGAATCGCATCGATTGGGGATGTATCAGATATATGAATAAAATACACCGATTGTTCGTTTCGTTCTGAAGGATTAACTAAGTTTATGCAATTTCCTGATGGATTTTTTTAAGTGACTCTAAAGAAGAACAATAACTTCATACCCAATTGCTGCGTGGTCAGCATTATTCAGCAACCATTCAGATAACCTTTGGAAGATTCACTTGCCTTCTTCACTTGCCAGTTTACTTTAATGTTCGTATGCGAGATGGTATCCATAAATCCTAAAAATGCATTTTTTATGGAACGAAGTAATTTAGTGAAGTGAATTACTAAGCAAATCAGGCATGCGTAAAATATTTTCAGACTTTGTTGGTGGACAGACTATTGAGCAACTGTATACCATCCAGGTATATCGGTATGAAGTGAGCGTCAAGATACAAATGTCTCGATAGGGAACATTTGTTGTGAACGAGCCCTTATTTTTTTTTATTTGTTTGCTATAACATCTGTGAAAAATATTTAGTATACACCAAGTCAAGCTATGGCGGGAATGAAGTCTGAAAGCTTTACCGAAAGGTGAAACAGCTATCCGGAGGATACTAGGTTCGGATCAAAGCCTGCCGGGACCAAAATGGACAACTCGTAGTAGAGCTGTAGTCTGTGCTGAGAATCTGGAAGGATCATTTCTGCAGACTCCTTAACGACGATGACGGCCTAAATCACGCTGTTAGGCAGAATGTTCCACTCAATTTGGATGATGATAGACAAGCATTCCGTCCCCCTGACTTAGACTATGTGAAGATAGGAATATCCAAGCTGAAGTCGAACAAAGTAGCTGGAGCGGATGGACTGCCCGCAGAATTATTTAAAGCAGCTGTAGATAACCTGGTTGGGCGCATGCACCAGCTCATCTGTAAGATATGGTCGGAGGAAAGAATGCCCGATGAGTGGAATCTCAGCGTCGTTTGCCCGGTTCACAAGAAAGGAGAACACTTTGACTGCGCCAATTACTTAGTCTCCTTAACATCGCATACAAGGTCCTCTCTGCCGTATTGTGTGAGCGTCTGAAACCATTTGTCCATGACCTGATAAGTCCCTATCACTGTGGTTCCAGGCCAGGGAAGTCCACAATAGACCAGATCTTCACATTACTGCAGATCCTGGAAAAGACCGATGAAAAGAAAATTGACACTCACCACCTATTCGTCGATTTCAAGGCCGCATTCGACAGTGTGCATAGAGACGAGCTATACAGTCCTATGTCTATGGTAGTTTCGACATTCCTACCAAACTCGTCAGATTGTGTAGAAGGACGATGGAAAACTCTCGTCACGGACGGAAACGGACTCACCGAGACCTTCAATGTCAAAAAAGGATTTAGCCAAAGTGACGCACTGTCATGTGACCTCTTTAACATCATCCTCGAGAAGATCGTGCGTAACTCACAAGTCAACACCAGAGGCACCTTCCAGAAGTCAGTTCAATTGCTAGCTTACGCTGATGACATTGACGTGATTGGACGAACACAGCGAGCCGTCAATGAGGTGTTAGCTGGCATTGAAGTGGAAGCGGCTAAAAAAATGAGGGCAAAACTAAGTACATGCTGTCATCAAGGAAGGACACACAACATCGACGTCTCGGACGGAGCGTCACACTAGGCAGCAGAAACTCTGAGATAGTCAAGCACTTCATCTACCTCGGCAACAACATCAGTACCGAAATCAAGCGCAGAATCACTCTTGCCAAACGCTGTTTCTATGGGCTCAAGAGGCAATTGAGTAATAAAGCCCTCTCTTGAAGGACTAAGGTCGTTTTATATAACAGCTTGATCATCTTTGTCCTTTACGACGCGGAATCTTGGATGTTAGCAAAGGCGGTTGAGGAAGCCCTTAGTCTTTTCGAGCGAAAAGTTTTGCGTGCGATTTTTGGTCCTGTTTGCGTTGATGGCATCTGGGGGAGAAGATTTAATGACGAACTCTATGGGCTGTACAATGACATGCGCCTGGTCAAGCGTCTACGGATGCAACGCTTTAGATGGCTAGGCCATGTAGAGCGTATGGACACCACTGCTCTGGCCCGAAAAGTCTTTGGATCCGTGCCATTGGGACAACGCAACAGAGGACGAGCTAGACTTAGGTAGCGCACACAAGTGGAGAAGGACCTCAACCAACTCGGAGTGCCCAAGTGGAGGCAGCTGGCGAAAGATCGTGTTGGCTGGACAAGCATGTTGGTTGAGGCCCAGGTCCAGAAGAAGAAGACTTGTGCCGAAACTTCCTAAATTTGGAATACGTAGGTTGCCTTTTATATTTTGGGATTTGGCTACTCTAGTGTTGAAATCTGCCAACTGTCAGCTGTATCGTAAAGTTTGACATTTTTGAGGTTATGCGTACTCAGAACGTTTTGACATACGAGCGCTATTTGTGTTGTTTGTAGTAACGTTAAAGATTCATCTCGCCCAAAAAATGTAATTAAATCGTGAAAATTTTCGTGCGATTATATTTAAGAACTTTTGACGTGGATTAACTCAACAACAGTGCATCGATGAACTTAATTCAATTTTTGGCGATGAAGCTCCATCAAGGACCAGTGCTTATCGATGGTATGGTGAATTCAACCGAGGTCGTACCTCACTCCAAGATGAATTTCGTGAAGGTTGTCCACAATCAGTTGTTGTTCCGGAAACCATTGATGCTGTGCGCCAACTGATATTGCAAGCTCATCATGTTACCTATCGTAAGAATGAGACAACCTTAGGCATTAGTGGGACCAGCACACATTCAATACTGCATGAACATTTGATCGTCAAAAAAATTTGTTCGCGTTGGATAACACACAATTTGTCAATCGCTCGAAAAAAGGCTCGTGCCGATTGTTCAAAAGAAATGCTTCACAAATACGATCGTGGTGCTTCGAAGCACGACTGTGAGATCTTAGATTTACGTGTATGAGCCCGAAAGTAAACAGCAGTCGACTGTATGGGTGTTTCAAATTGAGCCAAATCCAACAGTATTCGCTCGCGCACGAAGCACTTCTAAGCAAATGGCACCGGTTTTTTTTCGGAAAAAATTGGATATGTCAACAACACAGAACAGAACACGGAACCATCTCTTTTGATCTTCTGACAACACTCAAAGAGCAATAATTGTCTAAGAGAGCTTCTCAAACTTCGCCGTTCGGAGTCGGCAAAAAACTGTAGGTCCCTTCTACTCGTGAGAGAACAGTAGCGCGCACAACACGAGTAGTTGATGAGCAAGCTAGGCCCTGGTCCCCCTTTGGACTGCGGCGCCAACAATAATAATTATTAGTTGAACCGCCATGATGTGCAGGAGCTGAGTTTGCAACAAGGTGGCGCAACATGATACACATCTCATGGCGTTGATGGAAGGTTTGATAACTGGTTGACGGTACTGTTCCGATAAATGTCCTCAAAATTCGAATTAAATAATACTGCTTGACTATGAAACCGGAATAGATGCAAAATTGCTAGCCTATAACCATGAATATTTGAGTACTTGGAGGACAACATTTGACGCGTTATTGCCGATATACGGCGAAATGTTGGGAAAAATGTTCATCGTCTTTTCTGGATCTGTAAATAAAATAACTTTTACCTTGTAACTTGACTTTTAAATTGTAATGCCAAAAGAAAATCTTTCGAATAAAATAAATGTCACGTTAATTGAAGAAAATCAATTGTTTGTTATTCTATTTCAAACTTTTAAACCCCTAAAGAAACCATATCATGCGCCCACTCTGCATTGAAGACAATCGCCATATACAAACAGAATTTTTTTAGGAGACCACATTTTTTCACCTACAGCGAGAAGCAATTGCTTCTGATACGGATACTGGCTTAGTAGGATTTTCCAAGACGTGGGCAGTTCTCAACGCTATGATCTTCTGCGTTGGAGAGATGAGACATCTTCAATCATTAAAAAATAAGTCTCTCTTGACAGTTTGAACTTGAAATCCTATTAACTTTCAAAGCTTGACGTCGAACATCAAAATTGATTTTCAGTTGTCAGCCTAAAACCATGAAATATCTGCTGTCAATCAACTTTCCGGGCAATTGTTCTCGAAGACCGAACGGATAAGCTCCTCAAAACGCCACAAACGCTTTTCATCACCATCCTCCAACTGAGATCCACGTGCTTCCCACACCCGTCGGAGGCACAATGGCCATACGTGTTGCCCCTCGCTAGTGTGTGTACCTTCGCTGGCAAGGAAACAATATTTGTCAATTAAATTCCCCCCAAAACGGAGGCGAACGCCTGCTCCTGTTTGCACATGAGTGCGCGTTATTATTGGGTCAAATATTTGTGCCGAATTTAATTAGATTTTCGGTCTGTGAGTCAAGCATACACCCACGCGAGCGTCAGCTTTCCAATAACCCGTGCCACGTGCTATAATTCGTTGTTTGACATTAGAATCTTTCAATTTGCTCCGATCGCTGGCATGGATGGCGCTGCTAACGAGACGACCGCCCATTGCCGTTGCTGGAATGGGGTGGTGTGCCACTCTTGTGTTGGGCTCGTGCTCTGAAGAAGGTCTAATTGGGAATTCTAAGAATCGTGTCGTTGGTAATCAAGTTTGAAGGTATGAAATTTTTGATGCATGGGAGATTTTTTCTTTTGTGACAGGAAATGTCCCAGTGAATGTAGATTGTAGCAATGGCGCCCAACAAAGAACTGAATCGATGTGAAGGATGTTTGGGAAGTGAGTAAAGAAGGAGGTTTGTTAAAGCTGATGCAAAAAGATGAAGACGTGTATTCTGGATACTCGATAAGTTGTACAAGCGTGAGGTATGCTCCAGGGTCGTGATATGATTGATTGTCAAATCGATGATGATTACGCAATAACGGCAAGGAGATTGACATTCAGCCGTCGAAGTGATTAAAAGTGATAGAATGAGCGTTTTCGACTTCCAAAGAAAACTTTCTTTTGTGGAAAATTGAAGGATTGCTTCACTAAATGAATTCAACCATGACTTAAATATGAAGTCATGAACTTAACCCAAAATGTTGCGCGGGATATTATATTTGAGACTTTCCATTTGTACTGATAAAGGAAGCGATTGAATTAATTTAAGGAAACTTTGGAGTTTTCTCGATTTATTCTTCATAATTTCTCGAAATTCAAATTCCGTCTGTTCCTGTTGGAACTGAAACACTTTTCTGTGACTTTATTTGGCGTATTGTCAGAGAAACAGAATAAAGGTGCTTTTACGGTGGGAGGTCAATATATTTTCGGTTTCGGGAAAAATTATGTAAAACTATTAAATTTTTTTATAATCTCTACAATGAAATCGACGATTTACAAGATTACGAAGAACACTGAGCACAGCGCTGGAATTGAATTTTTTTGAAAATATTGTGTAAAAGGCGTCTATTTGCCGAGGTTCTGCACTTGGCTATCAACTGTGCGAAAGTTGTCAAGTGAGTTAAAAAAGGCAGAGAGAGTATTGAAGAGAACCTCTTTATGAGAAGTTTAATTGCTGCTTTAACGGATTAAAACATTAAAGTCTAGAAATCTAGAAACTCGTGCTTGAGGATGCAAATGAAGATATAATTAGTTAGCTCTCGATTTTCGACGTACATACTTTTCTTCATGACCAACTTAATCTTTTAAAAGTTGTCCTTAGCCCCTTTGCGTTCTTGGTGCTCTGTAGTGAGAACTCGTTAAGTATTTTCAAACCAATTGTTATTGGCTACGAACATTGGTGCTCCATTATGCGTCTGAGAACCTGAGACAGTCTGTGCAGTGGCACAAGGCAGAGCACAAGTGTTTAAGGTTACTCACACGGTATTTTCTTATCAAATAAAAAAAGCTGAAGTAAGACTACAAACGTGGTCGCCGCGGCGTAGTGGGTAGAGTGCGACGTTCACACGCCGAAGGGTCTAGGTTCGACTCTCAGCTAAACACTGATTTTTCGAAATTTTCACGGCACCACCTCATTCGAGTTGCTGACAACACGTAAAGGAAGCTTCTCAAATCTCGCCGTTCGGAGTTGGCAAAAAACTATAGGTCCCTTCTACTTGTGAGAGAACAGTAGCGCGCACAACATGAGTAGTTGAAGAGCAAGCTAGGCCCTGGCCTCTCTTTGGACTGTAGCGCCAACAATTATTATTATTATTAAGATTATAAACGTCAACACGATCGTATCCATCCATTTAGCGTTATTTACGGGAAGAAAATTTTCAGAAGCAGACCAAGTAAGCGGAAAATTGGTGGTTTGCTTTCTTAGGAAAACACTCCCGTTCACACGATTGTGAGTTTCAAGGGCTGCTTCGAGACTCTATGGTTTTCAAAGAAATCCAACACTCAAGAAATGATTTAAAGTGTTGTGATTAATTAAACAAATTTTTGGAAATGTTTCTTTTCTGAGATAAAGAGCTTAAGGAGCCCCCTTTTTATTCTGTCTATACGATGGTCAGTGGATAAATCCTTCTTTTCGTTGTTCTTTTTGTTTTGGTGCTAAGTGTGTGATGTGTAAGTGGGCCTTAACCAACATGCTGCTCCAGCTAGTACGATCTCTCGCCAGCTGGCTCCAATTACGCACTCCAAGTTGGTTGCAGTAGACTTGTGCTCATCATCTCAGCCTAGGCAGTCCTCTGTTGCGTTGTCCCAAGGACTTTGATTCGGAAACTTTTTGGACTGGTGCAGTGGTATTCATACACTTTATGTAGCTTATCCATCTCGAGCGTTGTGTCGAAAGACGCTTGACCAAGCGCATATCGTAATATAGCTCTTAAAGTTCGTCGTTCATTCTTCTCCTTCAAACGCCAACAACGCAAACAGAACAAAAAATCACACAAAAAACTTTTCTCTCGAAAAAGTGCTTAAGTGCTTCCTCATCCGCTTTCAGTAACGTCCAAGTTCACGCGCCGAGGACAAGAATAAACAAGCTGCTATACAAAGACAGCTTAACCTCTCCAGAGAGGTCTTTTTTACTCAATTGCCCTCTGAGTCCAAAGAAACAGTGATTACCGAGAGTGATTCTGCATTTGATTTCTGTACTGATGTTCCGCGGAGCCGAGGTAGACGCATTTCTTGATACCTCGAATTTTTTGCTACCTAGTGTAAAGCTCTACCCGAGACGACGAAGCTTATGTCAGCACATACTATGTTTTATCTTTATTTATTGCTAGACCCATTTTAGCTTCAATGCCATTATCATTATGCCATAATCATTATGTTCGTCCAATCACGTCAATTTCGTAACAACAAAGTCTATTTTTTAAGTATTTATATACGGTGCACTGTAGACCGTTTAATTTTCAGCTCCTCTCCTTCTCTACCCATCACAAGACTCTGTCAGAAGTCCTTCTAACTTTCCATTCCATTCCACCCCTTTTGCACGCGTCAATTATAAAAAAAAAAATTCCGTTTCTTTTGTTAGTTTATACATCAGAAGAAAAAACAAATAAGAACAAGAAGTGTCGCTAGGCATAGAAATACCATAGATCTTTTCCCTTTCTAAGAAGATGTGATCTGCTGACTAATTTTCTTGTTTCAATCTTGTTCTTTATCGAACAAAATATTAACAATTCGAAAGTTTTCATGATTTAAGGGTATAGTGAACAATTGCCTTTAATAATTTGAGCTTATACATGTGAATGTACTGTCTTAACAGCGTTATGTCCAGAGCTGTGTGTTGATGATGGTATGGGGACCGGCTAGTCGTTCTCGAACAGGAAGGTATGAGCAAATACTTTTTTTGGTGAACTTTTTGTGGTTTTTATCCACAATCCGTAAATTTGCGCAATATCTGGTTAAACGCTTTTCGTTGTTCAGCTTTATGTGCTTACTTCATACAAACTTTTGGGTAGGAAACAATTTTGTTTAAAGAAACTAAAAAAATGTTTGTTACGAGTCTTGTGACTCGAAAGTTGTACAAGCAGCATCCTTTGTCTATTTGTTTTTCTTTTACTTTGAAACATTTCTATTTTAAACTAAGAAACGGTTTTCAATGGAAGTCATGATTCAATTCAGTCAAAGCCTTTACTGGAATCCCCACTACCTGAGGTGACTTTTCTCCAGGGAAGAATTTTGTTTCTTATAATAATAATAATAATTGTTGGTTGAGCCGAAAGCCTTTGTAGCTTGTGCTCTTAAAAAAGAAAAAATAGGTACTAACATTGTTATTTCACATTTCTATGTTAGTCTGTATAAATAAATAAATAATAATTGTTGGCGCTACAGTCCAAAGGGGGACCAGGGCCTAGCTTGCGCATCAACTGCTCGTGTTGTGCGCGCTATTGTTCTCTCACGAGTAGAAGGGACCTACAGTTTTTGCCGACTCCGAATTGCGAAATTTGAGAAGCTTTCTTAGACAGTTATTACTCTTTGAGTGTTGTCAGCAGCTCGAAAGATGTAGTGCCGTGAAAATTCGAAAAATTGGCGTAAAGCTGGGAATCGAAACTAGACCCTTGGGCGTGTGAACGTCGCACTCTTTCTTACTCATTCTTTAATTTCATTTAGTTGTTAGTTTTTTTTTATTTTTACTGACTTGGATTCTGTTTGATGCTTTTATATCCAAGTATATATATTACTTGGACTTGTCGTGCTTTCCTTTTTTTATTTTGTTTCATTTGAACGACATAATTTTTTTTTTAATAGATTATATAAGGATTTTATAAGAGTGAGTTTGTAACCTTGAGTTAGTGTTGTCGGCTAGAGCGAGAGTGTCCCAGCTGCCGTCAGCTGAAGCCGATATTGGCCCTACGGACAACTTGCATTTAGGATAAGGTAGAATAAGTTAGGATTATGCTATAAATTACCATAAAAAAAAATATTTTTTAATTTAATTATATTAAGATAGTTGTATGTAGGTTAAGTGTTTTAATTAGGTTAAGGTAAAACATAGAAATTAGTTGCTAAGTTTTTTATAAAAGTTTTCTTAGTATTAAGTAAGTAGAATTAAGTAAATATTGTAAACATTTACAACATAATAATAGCAAGAAGCTGAAAAGCAATAAAAATTAAAAAACAGATAAACTTAGAGTGCCCGTCTAGGGCCAGTAAGATAGATTTGTAAGTTTTAAATAAATTATAAACTAGTTAAGTATTTTGTCTAGATTTAAGAAAATTAACTGAAAAATAAAAAATACATTTTAAACTTAAAAAAACTTAACTTAGAGCGCGAGTGCGATAGGTATTATCGATTGCGAGACGCGGGTTCGAGTACAATTCCGGAAACATATTTTTTTATATTTTTCTTCTTTCTGTTACGTGTGTCCTTGTTTAGTGTCCTTTTTAAGATAGTTGTACGAGATAGTTGTAAAATATTGTTAAGTTTTTTTTTAGTCTAAGAACCCATGAAGACATTATATGAATTTAAACTAAAAGAAAGAGAAAAAAATTGTATCACTTTAAGGTGAATTGCTGTGCTTTTTGGTTTTGTTTCAACCTCAGTCACTCAGTCTTGTTATTTTTTTTGTAATCTTTTTTCTGTTTCTGCGGGTTATCGGATCCTTGCCCTTAGTCGCAATTCTAGGATAACGGACCGTGTCGAGCGGAAGGGCAACTGCGTGGTCCCCTGTTTCCATTCCATCTTTCCCACGGCCATATTGCATTGAGTGCCTTGGCGCTATTTCGTTCGACCCCAATCGGGAATTTTCTAAGCCCGACGGTAACAATTCCTTTCCTTTTTCTCTGTACAATCTGCTTAAGATCTTGAATTGGAGAGGTTTCTTAAACGATCGTTAAAGGAGTTAACATGTTCGATGTTTTATATGAGTGGATAAGCGGGAAGGATGCTTGTTTCTGAAATAATAACAATTTTATGGCGCCACGAGCCACAGGCGGACCAGGGCCTAGCTTGATCATCAACTATTCGTGTTGTGCGCGTTATTGTTCTCTCACGAGCAGAAGGGACCTAGAGTTTTTTGCCGACTCCGAATGGCGAAGCTTGGGAAGCTTTTCTTGGACAGTTATTACTTTTGAGTGTTGACAGCAGCTCGAAAGATGTGGTTCCGTGAAAAATTCGAGGTGTTTAGCTGGAATTCGAACCTAGACCTTCAGCGTGTGAGCGTCGCAATTTACCCACTACGCCACAGCGGTCAGAAATTTCTGTAACAACGCAGGTATAAATATGTGATCACAGGACAATCACAAGGGGACGACCAGTAAGAGCCGATGGCGGATCCTTCTCACCAAAGTTCGAGGGAAGTGTGTGCATGTCTGTTAGTATCAATAAAAGAATATTCAAGCGGACAAACATTCTTGTTTATTTCTCCTACTTCGATAATAAAATTTGTGGACTTTAACTTAACACCAGCAGACGGGGTGAAGTACACCTGCACGTGCGAACACCGAATTGAGGAAACGCTGACCTAGCGTCTGGCGCATTTCCTGCATGGTGCATCCGTTCCCACAACAGCGAGCCACTACAGAAAGCTAAATCAGGAAATTTAGGGAAGAAATAAAGGTGATCGAATGTTTGTTAGTTTAGTTTTTAAGACTCAATCGAACCAATAAAACTACAAAGGCATTATTAATCTTGTTAGCGCGTTTCTTTAACTTGTATAACACGAAAAATACTGCACGCTAAAAATATTACACAAAAATGTGCTCCTGGCTGCTCTCGCTGGAAGTAAGATCTGGGGTAAGGAAATTTGATTTCCTAATAACCACCAAGCGTCGGTACACATGATGCACACAAAAAATGTACCGATGATCAGTTCCACTAAGTTGTCGCGCTAGGCGTGTACGGGATGATCGGATGTTTTGCTCGTCTCCTTTCTGCGATTCTTCTTCGCGCCGCACAAAAGGGTTGGCTCGTCGTCGTTGCTCTTCTTCTTCTTCGGATGACGCTACAGTCCGGGGTGGACCTGGGCCTCAACCAACATGCCTCTCCAGCTAGCACGATCTCTTGCCAGCTGTCTCCAATTGCGCACTCCAAGTTGGTTGAGGTCCTTTTCCACATGTGTGCGCCATCTCAGTCTAGGACGTCCTCTGTTGCGTTGTCCATGTGGTTCGGATTCGAAAACTCTTCGGGCCGGAGCAGTGCTGTCCATGCGCTCTACATGGCCTAGCCACCTTAAGCGTTGTATCCGTAGACGCTTGACTAGGCTCATGCCGCCGTACAGCCCATACAGTTCGTGGTTGAATCTTCTCCTCCAGATGCCATCAACGCAAACAGGACCAAAAATCGCACGCAGAACTTTTCTCTCAAAGAGACCAATGGCTCCCTAATCCGCTTTTAGTAGCGTCCAGGTTTCTGGGCCCTAAAGCAGGACTGGGATGATCAAGGTATTGTACAAAGTCACTTTGGTCGTTCGGGAGAGGGCTTTTTTACTCAATTACCTCTTGAGCCCAAAGAAACAGCGATTGGCAAGAGTGATTCTGCGCTTGATTTCGGTACTGATGTTGTTGTCCCTATTCACCGCGGAGCCGAGATAGACGAAGTCCTTCACCACCTCGAAGTGTCTGCTGCCCATACTGACGCTCTGTCCGAGACGTCGATGTTCTGCGTCCTTCTTCGATGACAGCATACACTTCGTTTTGCCCTCGTTTACCACCAGTCCCACTTTAGCCGCTTCCGATTCAGTGCTAGCAAACGCCTCATTGACGGCTCGCTGAGTTCGGCCGATCACGTCAATGTCATCCGCATAGGCTAGCAATTGAACGGAATTGTGGAAGATCGTGCCTCTGGTGTTGACGTGTGAGTTCCGCACGATCCCCTCAAGGATGATGTTAAAGAAGTCGCATGACAGCGCGTCGCCTTGTCTAAATCCTTTTTTGACATCGAAGGTCTCGGTGAGTTCGCTACCGACCTTGACGGAGCAGCGAGAGTTCTCCATCGTCATCCTACACAATCTGACGAGTTTGGTAGGGATGTCAAAACTAGACATGGCACTGTATAGCTCGTCTCTATGCACGCTGTCATAGGCGGCCTTGAAATCGACAAATTGATGGTGGGTGTCGATTTGTACTTCTTGGGACTTCTCCAGGATCTGCCGCAGTGTGAAGATCTGGTCGATTGTGGACCTCCCTGACCTGAAACCACACTGATAGGGACCTATCAGGTTGTTGACGAACGGTTTCAGGCGCTCACACAGTACGGCAGAGAAAATCTTATATGCGATGTTAAGAAGACTGATCCCTCGGTAGTTGGCGCAGTCGAAGGGGTCTCCTTTCTTGTGGAACGGACCAACAATGCTGAGACTCCACTCGTCGGGCATGCTTTCCTCCGACCATATCTCACAGATGAGCTGGTGCATGCACCCAACCAGCTCTTCCCCAGCCGCTTTGAACAGCTCTGCGGATAGTCCGTCCGCGCCAGCAGCTTTGTTCGATTTCAGTCTCGATATTGCTATCTTTACCTCGTCGAAGTCGGGGGGGACGAAATTCTTGTCCATCGTCGTCCAAATTGAGTGGGACATTCTGCCTAACAGCGGAATTTGCGTCGTCATCGCCGTTTAGGAGTCTGCAGAAATGATCCTTCCAGATTCTCAGCACTCACTGCGACTCTGCCACTAGTTGTCCATTTTGGTTCCGGCAAGCTTCTGTCCGAGGCTTATAACCACCGGATAACTGTTTTATCTTGTGCTAAAAATTTCGGACGTTATTCCTGCCATAGCACCTCTCCATTTCCTCGACCGCGCGCTTCTCGTGCTCTTTCTTTTTTCTTCTAAGAAGCCGGTTCTCTTCCCTTCTTCTCTGTAGAGATCACAAGCAGCTCTCGTCGTTCGATGCAGCGTTGCCTTGTATGTTTCTTGTTTGGCTGCATGCGCCTGCCTACACTCGTCGTCAAACCATGGGTTCCTTTTAGGTGGTGGCGTAAAACCCAGCACATCAGTGGCGGCCTCTTTGATGGCTTCTTGACAACGTTTTCAACGTCGTTGCTCTGCACGTGCTAATTTCTAGCACTTAGACATGTCATGATGCCGTTGCTTACTGCTCATGCTCATTTTATGATGTGTGTGCCCGTGGCTCTATATTGTTTGCTTAGGATGTGTTTTGGTGTGGGGTGATGTCCGTTTATGACAGGCATTGAGTCGATCGGCTGCGCTGTTGATATCATGCCATGGATGATTCAAAAAATGTCCACGAGCATATTAGGAATGAACAATTCAGCATCAGTGCTAGTCATATTCAATTTGTTAGACCAACAATTGCGATACAGTGTAAAAACATGTGTTTAGCAATTAAAATTAAATAATTTTGTGGGCTGAGTTACTGAACTATTGAGTGTTATTTGACAGCTTTGGCACGTTTCAAGCTGTGTGAAAATTAAACATATCTGTCGGCAATGCAGTTGAATGGTGGCTTAAGTTTTATTTTATTATCTTCTTTCAGAAGTAAGGTTTGGACTATTTTTAAATGAGAAACGGTTGAAACCCTCACAATTTTTACAGCACCACCTCTTTTGAGTTACAGTTATCTAAGAAAAAGCATCTCAAACTTCGTACTTCTTTCTACTCGTGAGAAAACAGTAGCGCTCACAATGTGAGTAGGTGTAGTTGCGCAAACTAGGCCCATGTCCCCTTGTGGACTGTCGTGCAGCCCACAGAAAGAGCTGGGTCTATAGAAACATTAGCAAAGTCGTTTCCTCGAGGCACCCCGATTTGGTCAAGCAGTCACCATAAAAATTACTTCGAATCAAAGAGATCGCTCAGTCATTAACAGTTTGAACGAAGTTGGACACACGAAGGTGCTCCACATAGTCAACTTAGTTTTCAAACCGTTGCTGAAGCGAAAAGAGTTGTGTGTAGGTTTCCATTTGATTGCCATTTCCGATCTTGAAACTCTTGTATCTTACACTAACAAATTATTAAATCTTGAAAGTAGATTAAGTGTTTTCGTTATAAATGGTGGAACAACTATTTCAGAAAATTTCTTGCAATTTTGAGAGTTTCGTGAACAGTTCTTAAATGGCTTCAGTCTGCCTGCAGGTGCCTTCCTCTTAAGCTGTAAACGTATTTGAGCAATTCTATATTTTGTGTCCTAGTCACGTGTTTCTTTGATGGTTCACCGGTGAAATGTGGCGGAAGTAACGATGATTTCTGGCGCTTGCTGTCACGCTTAGGAGGCTCAACTCCACGTTAGCATCTGCTTCCCGCAATTCATTATTGAATTCCCTTCCCGACGTGGAGAGAGTAAAAGCAGATGTTTGCGCCTTAATGAACCCCGTAGGCACACCTGTTTGCACCAGCACACATCTACCTGGGCAGGGTCTACCCGCCCTTTACGGCCTGCCCCGCCGGGAGGACATTAATGGAATTAAAACTGCCTCCGACATAATCACATCCATCGAACCATCAAATCTGCCCATAAAACAATAAGCTGTCGCCCAGTCAGTTGCGTTCAGCAGATGCCGCTGACAGCAGGAGCAATAAAAGTTCTCGGAGCCCTCAGGGGCGGCAGTAAAAGCGGCCTCCCTAAGTGTTAAGCGATTCGGGTACACCGGTAAATGCAGTGGACGCGCAGCGGTAATGTGCAATCATAAAAAACGAACTTGACAAGCACACAAGCACGAGGAATCGTAAAATGTTTGTTGACGAAGGCTTTTGTCAAGTGAACGCATCCTTTTCAATAACTCGACAGTCTTCGATTGGAAAGGAGTCGCCGACCGCCTTTTTCATGTGCTTTAACCGAACAAGGACTTATTGAGTTACTTTTTAGTGGGACCGAGGAGACTGCATGTAAGACTCACTTGACCTCGAGTGGAGTCTACACGGACTTCAGCAGCAAGAATATCAAATGTCTGCCAACGACAATAACGACTGTGACGATGATGAGACATGGAAAGGAGACGAAGTGATGATGTTCAATTGTTGGGACACGGAAGAGGATGGAATTCCTAGCTGTTCTGTCTGTTCATGTTGAAATATAACGGTATTTGAATAAATTATTTTTTCAAACAGAAACTGGAAGTAGATCTGCTGCGAGTGCAGGCATGTAATATTCATGCTCGGGGGACATGAAATCATTGTTCCTTTGACGCTGCTCGGAGTTTGATGAGGGGGCAGGCGGGGAAGTGCTCTCAAATATGCATATTTTATGATATGCAAGTGAGATTCAATTGAAGAAGGAATGAGGTCACAAGTGGCAAGGATACAAGGTGTGAATGGGAACTGAGAGCAGATTCAAATTGCAACAAACAATGATGCCGCGTTTAAAATATATCATCTGCCGGACGAAATTTGTCTCGATTTCATCGAAATTCTATTGGAATACACCAGTATTCGCCTTCTCAGAAAAGTCCCAGGCACGATAGAGTCTCTGTGATGATGTAACAAGTTTGAATGTGTGCTCTCAATTCCTCGGAAGGCTTCATCAAAACAGGAGAAATATATTCTCTGGACATGCTCTCTGTGAAAAATGTCAGCAAACCTGTCAAAATATTGCACTAACCACTCAGTATTCCAGGAAAGAGCTCGACCCATCGATCATTTTTCATCCACCTCCCGGATGCAAATCAAATTCGATGGAAAATTCCGAATTTCCATCCTAACCTAGGCCGGAAATCAAATTTGAGCAAAATATTTAGCATTTCACCGGGCACATTGGGCTGTCCTTCAATAGTTCGTGGAAAGGACCATTCCATGGGCCATCACATCCGACAAAATCCAATTAAATGCATCTGAATAAATTTCGGAGCCGAGCATCCTTGTGGGAAGATCGAATGCAATTCCCACTATGGAGGTGCATCATGCATTGTATGGCTGGGTAAGGTGAACCTGCGTTGGTGTGAGAAGCCTTCTAATTTGCGGGTTGGAAGGGGGGGGGGGGATATTGAATAGCAGTCATTGCAACTGCCGGAACATGAGACAGTTTTGTGTGTGGGGCTTTGAATCTTAATTTGATTAAGGGACTGATTGAAGTTAATTTTGATTATGGGACTTGTTTTGTGAGGACTTCGAAAAATTTCTCACTAATTGGGGCTTAGGAGTGTTTGTATTCTGTATTCTGTGGGAATCAGATTTAATTGTGAAATGCAGAGGCAGCGCCCACTTAGAGTGGTGGGACTAGCTTTGGCGTAAGGTACTTGGAATATTTTTCAAAAAAGAGCTGTTTTGTATTCAAAGTGAAGGACGAATCGTGATTTTATTGTAAATTCGAACAAACTCCACAGCACCTACAGAAATAAAAATTTGTTTTGGGAAACTACGCAGAAGTTTGGAGGATTGATTTTGGAGATGAATAGATCGCCGTTTTTTTGGTTAAGTGTGTATAAAGGTTGGAGCCACTAGAGAATTGAAAAAAAAACTTAATTTTCAAGTGAGTAAAATGCAGTAGACATAGTGGGACGCTCATACGCCGAAAGTCCAGGTTCGATTACCGGACTGAACACCTCACATTCTTTAACGGTTCATCATCTTTCGACCTGCGAACAACTCAAGATTTTATAGTTGTCAGTGAAAAACTGCATCAAAGTGCGTTGTCTGGAGTAGGCAAACAAACTGTGGGTTCCACCAACTCGTAAGAGAAGAGTAGAGTGCTCAACAAGAGTAGGTGAAGAGGAAACTAGGCCCTGATCTCTATGTGGACTGTCGTATACAAATGGGATCCAGAAACAAACATAACTGCAATTTAACCCTTTTAGTGCCGGGCGAAATGGAGGTGCCTATGCGAGAAAAACCGGCCGAATTTATATAAAAACCAAACGAGAAACGATATTTACATGATTCAAAAAGCTGCGTATTATAGATGAAATACAGAACGAAACAATGACACTAGTTTTTTTGTACTCATTTGAGAATTATAGAAAAAACAAAGGTATATATGTTTATAAATGAAGTAAAAGTTGAGTTCTCTCGTACAAATATACTGTTCACATCAACGATCGTGGAGAAACTAACTGATCCTACGTTTCGCTGCGGCAATGCGATGTTATTTTGTGTTATATAAAACACTGTCGACAAGTACCGATAAGGGTCCAAATCCACAGCGATTTACGCCGTAGATCGAATATCACCTGAGTGGCGACCATCGGTGTTTATGTTAGACTTCGGTACCTCCAAGCGATAGGAAAAGGTCGTCGTCCACAAAGAGTTAAAACGAAAAACTATTTTTTTTAATTCTCTCATAGTGAAATTAGATCATTTATAACGTATTACAAATTTATTTTGACATAGAGTTCTCCCGCAATGCGAATAGTAAAGCGCTACGAGGCGCGGGCCGATATATCGGCTCTGGCACTCAAAGGGTTAGACAGTTGGCATCACTTCACCAAGTCTACTATGCGGCTCTAACTCTAACTCTCGCTCCTCTTTTTTCTTCAACCGTGGCCGTGGTAGCACCTACACTTATCATTATTATTTCCAATCATCTTTATCCCCTTATTAACTTGAATTATAAAACGTACCTTATTAATCTGAATTTATTAAGGTTGCCAAATAAAATAATTAAAATTTGTATTAATCGTGTCTTGCGTGTGCAACTTAGAATTTGCGGATTTCACTCATGAATGGCTAGATTTGATCTTTTAGGTTTGCTGACAGACATGGGCCTGTACACGCGAGATAACCATCTTGATTGCGCTCAACGATGCGAGCTGACAACACAATCCTCATTAGTGCACTGATCATGTTCACATATAGCCTTCTCAAGACGGCATCTCAGAAGGAAGGAAGGACAAGAGCGCTGTCGATGGAATCTAAAGGTGCTATGACAGGAATGAATTCAAAAAGTTTTACTGAAATACAAAATTCGGACGCTACTAAAAGCGGATGAGGAAGCCCTCAGTCTTGTCTAGAGAGAAGTTATGTGTGGGATTTTGTGACCTGTTTGCGTTGAAGGCATCTGAAGCACAAGATTTAACGCCAAACTTTCTGGGCTGTATAGCGACATGCACCTAGTCAAGCGTCTTCTAATACAACCCTTAAAATGGCTAGGCCATATAGAGCGTATGGACCATTGCTCTGGCCCGAAAAGTCTTCCAATCTGGGCGGTTGGGATCACGCAACAGAGGACGGCCTAGGCAGAGGTGGCGCACCCAAGTGGAGAAGGATCTCAACCAACTTGGAGTGCGCAACTTGGAATGGCATGTTGGTCGAGGCCTAGGTACACACCAGACTGTAGCGTCAAAAGAAGAAATATAACAAGAAGTTTGCGGTTGTGTTTAGCTAATGCGTCCCTCGGTAGCATCTTTAGCTTTGTTGCCAAAGTCTTCTCGAACAATTTCTTTACTTTTTTAAAACCGGAAACAATACTGTGCTGCCTTTCGTCAAATCTACCCTTAAAGTGGCAATTTCTTTCGGATCCAGGCTTTACCAAACAAAGTGTGATTCAAAGGCTTAATGTCAGTCAGGCTCTTAACAAAATGTTTGAATGACACTCCTTTACGTATTTTGCGTAGAGTTTGAAATTAAAGGAAGCTTACAGTTTTTTTTTTATAATTGACGCGTGCAAAAGGGGTTGCGAGTACCCTTAAGTGTGACCGGATCAAGTCACAGCACGGGCCGTAGGTATAGAGGAAGAGAGGGAGAGGAGGTACTGATGCACATTGGTTTTAAATGCCTGTGGAATGTAATGAGGAGGAAAAATCGAGCTGGGAAGAGCATTCCAGATTCGTGTAGTGCGGCTAAAGAACGAGTCTCTCTTTGACTGTACGTCCGAAAGAGGGCTTGAGGGTGAATTAATGGGCATTCCAAGCGAGGCGCGTATTGCAGGTGAATTCTTGAAGGAGAGGAATGCTACTGGCTAATTCATCTGAGCATTTCTTGTTAAAATAGCGCTGAAAGAGTGACAACTACGCGACATTACGTCGGTGTTCTAACGAGTCAATCGACTTCGCAGTATTACTGTCACCTATAAGTTTTATCGCTCGCTTTTGAATTCTATCCAGCAGGTGCAGGGAGGTCTTAGGAGCACCTGATCAGATAGGAGCGTTATACTCAAGTTTTGGGCGTATGTAGGCCTTGTATATTGTAGCCAAATCAGAGGGGTGAAGTACTTCTTGCATCGTTTAAGGAAGCCTAGACATTTCGCAGTATTTTTGGCGACCTCAAATATGTGATCGTTCCAACTAATTGTTGGGTTGATACACATACCGAGGATGGAAAGTCTTTCGGTTTCAACAACGCAAATGCCGTTCATGGATAACGGCTGACTATTTTGTGATCGCTTTAACGACAGTAGACAGCACTGTGTTTTGGAAGCATTAAATTCCACTCTATTCTTATATTTCCAATCGATTATGCTGTCAAGGTCGGAATTTAATGTGCTTAACATACGCTGCCGTTCCGAGTCTAAGGCCGAAGTGGAGGGACGTGAGCCAAGGAACGAATATGAAAAGCTGAGGGTACTGTCATCAGCGAAGGAATGAATAGGATTAGAAGTAGCAGACAAGAGATCATTTATAAAAATGAGAAAGACTGTCGGAGACAAAACAGAGCCCTGGGGAACACCAGCATTAATATGGTGAATATCAGACTTGAATCCATCCAAAACGACTTGTATTGAACGATTCCAAAGGTAATTTCTAATCCATTGGAGAAGAGACTCATCGATCCCAAAAGCCCGTATTTTCGACAAGAGAGCCTGGTGCCAGACCCTGTCAAATGCCTTAGAAATATCAAGCGCAACAATCTTGCTTTCTCCTGCATTGTGCAAAGATTGGTTCCACTTTTCAGTGAGATATGCCATCAGATCACCAGTGGAACGGTTGCTTCGGAAGCCGTACTGCCGGTCATTAAGAAGCTTCCGGGACTCAAGATATTTCATAAGCTGACGGTTGATCAGCGTTTCCATGACCTTGAAGAGAAGGGACGTTAGTGCTACGGGTCGGTAGGAGATGGGTGACGAACATTCGCCCTTTTTAGGGACGGGCTGGACAAATGCAGTTTTCCACTTACTGGGAAAGAGCCCTGAAGAGTAGGACAGATGGAAAAGCTTACGCAGTGGTTTTGCCAGCGTAGAAGAACACCTCTTCAGAAGAACAGGGGGCTTACCATCCGGGCCAGTGGATTTGTGTTTAGATGTTTAGATTTTTAAGTACTCTTGCTACTGTACGAGTGCAAAAATGGATTTGCCCCATGGAGAAATTTACGCTCTCAAGTACAGGCGGGGACAAAGTGCTATCTGGCAGCGTTGAGCTGGCTGCAAATTGTGCAGCAACCAGATTAGCTTTGTCCAAAGAGCTGACAGCTGGAATGTCATTGCAAATGAGCGTTGGGATCGAAGACGAGGCTGAATTCCTTATGTTTTTTTACGAAAGACCAAAAGCTTCTGCTACCCTTGGGGCGTTGTAGAACTTTTTGCCTCAACTTTTGGTCAAAGGTGAATTTAACACGTCTTATTAATGCATTACAGTCATTACGAATCCGTTTGAACTTTTTCCGGGCTTCCTCAGAAGGGTTGGCTTTATAATCCCGGAAACTCAATCCTCTCATCCTGATAGCCTCTTTGCAGCTCAAGTCGAACCACGCGTTTGCCTTAGGCTTGATGCTCTTCACTCTGTGAGGAATGAAGGGCCTCATGCCCAGCGAAATAATGTTTGTGATCGCATCAGTAGCGGCATCCGCGTCACTATCGAGGAAGCATAGTGCCCAGTTAAAATTCCTAAAGAAGTTGTTAAGTCCGCTCCAGTTGGCTTTCTCGTAGAGCCATACTGTTCTTTTCGGAACTTGTTCTCTAACTGTGTGGGAGGAGCACGCGAATTTGGCTGACACGACACAGTGGTCGGACGAGCCTAGAGGCGACAATATATCAATTGAATATTTTTCCGGATGAGAGGTGAGAAACAGATCCAAGGTGTTAGCGGTATGATCTGCAATGTCAGGTATTCGTGTTGGCTCATTCACAAGCTGAGTTAGATTATTTACCTCAGTTTATGGAATTGATTTGTTAAGTGAGTTTTGAATGTTAGTCTGTGAGCCTCGTGTTAAAATATAAATACCATCATACTTTACAGTTAAGACGACCAACAATGTGAAACTAGAGCAGAAGCTAAAAGAACTAAAAGGCGACATGATTTTGCAACTTAAAGCCCGAATTTAGAAGAGAAATTACTCTAAAATTCACCAGAGTCTTCGTTCGCCTTTACGGCTGTTCAAAGAAGCAGTACACTTATACATACAATGCACACCACTGCTTAAAGTTTCTTTATTCCAGCTCCTGTGGTCTGCTTCCAAAAACCTTATTTTACTAATAACCTCCCCGTCTTTTGCTTATCCTAGTGGAACCAAAAATACCTGATCCCCTCTAAAATCTCCCTCATGGCCATTTTCTAAATTTACTCGAATAACCGTCGTAATCCGCTGACTCCTCCGAACATTAGGCACAATGAACTCCATCATCCTCCAAAGTAATCTGTCTCCGTTCTGTCGAAAATTCGCACCTATCCCCATGCTCACGCAATATCATTCTCTAATGGGATGGCGTGTATCACTTCTCAGTCTGAGTACTAGAGTCAAGTCACGTCAGACCATGCCGTCGCCGCGTCAGCGGTGTTCCGTGTCATTCCGGAAATTGTGAATTTTTCCCTCGACAAATTTGCTCGCTTCTTCCTGCAGTCACTCTCCGCTGTTGACAACAGCGGGAAGCAAAATAAAAAAACCTTCAAGCTATCGCACCATTCCATGAAATGGCGCATAATGACCGAAGCATGTTAACATTCCCTCGCATTACCACGTCTACTCGTAGGTTTAACGCACACCGCCACGACGGCAATGGACTTTTCCGGGTGGTTTGCGCGCGGCTTGGGTGTGATGTCCTCGCGGTCTGTGTTATGGACTCCGCTCATTATCTTTAGTGGGTGCTGCATGAAATTGCCTGTGAGGCTGGACACATCATCATCTCGGGGTGGTCATTGGGCAGAGCATAAAAACGAACCTGCCACAGCACCACCGCCGGCCCGCAGCGCAAGGACCATAAAGTACCGGGAAGTGAACGATGTCTGGTCAAATTAATGGAAAGAATGATGCGGCAGGCGTCAGTTAATGGATTTAAATTCACCGGACAAGCCCGGAAATGAAAAACGTCTTAATGGCGCTCGCTGACTCCTCCAAGCTGACCATGAACGCGGCTGTTAATTAAATTAATGAACGCGGGGCGTTCCAGTGGAAATTATTTGCAATTTGGTTGCGTCGGTCGTGAAAAGATGACCAGGATGATAAATGAATCGGGAAGAGCCGGATCAACGTGCGGTGTGCGTGGAAAGGGAAACCCCATTACACCTCATTACCGGAAAGCCATACAAAGCCACAAATTTACTTTCATTAAAATCGCGCTTATCTGGCTCAACTCTCCCAATGCCACTCTAATGCGAGAAACGCACTCGTACAAATGCAGTTAAGTGGCTACAAATGTAATCCGCACACAAATCGTATTTTGTGGAAGCAATTTAGCAAAAATTTCACACCCCGACACTTTTAGGCAGGCCTACGAATGCACGAGGCCAATTAAATGGATTCGAGTCGTTTGTCAGAGTAAATTAATTGCGTGGCTCGTGGACAGTTTCTCACGCTTCTGTTGTCGAATGGGAGGTTTTGCCACGGCAACCACAGATTAGGCCCGATCCTGGCTGCGAGGGGAATTCAGTCGGGCTTCGGAGTTTAATTCCCTCTGTGGATATAATCAATTACTCGGCTTGTCAATGGCCGTGTGGATGGTCAGCATTTTGTGATTTTAATGGGAATCAAAATAATTGACACAGTGGGTTTTAGCGGTAAGCTATTTTTCCAAAATACAAATTTTTGAATCTGTGGCGGCGCCAAACTAAACAAAGTGATGCTCCAATTGTTACATATTCATCGTGCATTTTGGGAAATCCAGAGGTTGCTATGGACTTCGGGAAAGTTTGAAATCTTGATTTTAAACATCTAACGAATATGTGCCAAGCTAAGCTCGACATCACATGTCTGGTGTAGCGAATTGTAGTCCAGCATGTTTTGTTGTACGCCGTGCTTAACCTTAGAACGAATCAATCGGAATATTTAAAAATAAACACAGAAGTTATTACTGTGTCCACTTTTGAATATACAGCAGTTCTTTCAACGACAATTTATACTTTCTCTTTTCTCTATCCGCTTTTCAGGTCCGCACAACAGGAATAAGAAGTAAAATGTGTTTTTTCGAGATGCATAAATAAAGCAAAATAAAGAAAGGGAATTTGAATTATTCGAAGGATAATCTTAAAACAATATAAATATAATATAATTTATGGCATACAGCTCCCACTTCTTCTTCTTCTTCTTGTGGCGCTACAGTTCAAAGGAGGACCAGGCTCGCTCATCAACTATTCGTGTTGTGCGCGCTACTTTTCTCTCACGAGTAGAAGGGACCTAGAGTTTTTTGCCGACTCCGAACGGCGAAGTTTGAGAAGCTTTCTTAGACAGTTATTACTCTTTGAGTGTAGTCAGCAGCTGGAAAGAGGTGGTGCCGTGAAAAATTCGAGGTGTTCAGTCGGGAATCGAACCTAGACCCTTCGGCGTGTGAGCGTCGCACTGTACCCACTACGCCACGGCGGCCACCCGAGTAGAAGTGACCTACATTTATTTACCCACCCCGAACGGCGATTTCGAAAGGTTCTTTCTTAGACAGTTGTGACTTTTTGATTGTTGCCAGCAGCTTGGGAATTGAACCTGTACCTTCAGCGTTTGAGAGTCTCACTCTACCTACTACGGCCGCATTTTTTCATATTCCTTCCCTTAAAAAATAACGAAATTGAAAAATTAGCGATGTTTTCAATCGCAGCAGCGTTAAGAGGTTTGCCACTGTTGAAAGGTTGTCCGCTCGAAATAGGCTATCGATTTGTCACGGTAGGCAAACCGTGAGGCATTGATTATGACTTTGTCGTAGTTCCCGGAGGTGTTGAGCAGTTTCGGTGACTCGATGGGTAGCAAAACCACCCTTGAAGGCTGCCATAGCCTGGCAATAATTAGTTATTATAAATGAAGTAGTTTCGAATAAATAGAAAGGATAACAATAATAGTATAGCTTACAATTGAAATGTATTTTTTCCTGGTTCTTGTTTTCTTTTTATTTTGTTTTTATTATTTTTCTTTTATTTTCGTCATACGGCGGGTGATTGGAAGCTTGCCAATCCCAATCTAAGTGTAAGGAGCGTGTTGAGTTGGAAGAAAATTGCGGGGTTCCCCTTTTTTCATCTTTCCCACGGCCATACTCATTTGAGGCTTGGCGTTCTTCGGTTTGACCCTATTCGGGTTTTAAAGACTTTCAACGGTACCAAAATCTGACCTAGACTTCTTGCCGGCTGCAGAATAAACTTTAGGTATTTCGCCAGCTGTCTCCAGTTGGGCACTCCAATTTGTTTGAGGTCCTTCTCCACTTGTGTGCGTCATCTTAGTCTAGGCCATCATGTGTTGCTTTGTCCCAATGGCTTAAATTGAAAGACCTTTCGGGCCGGAGCAGTGGTGTCCATACGCTCCACAAGCCATCTTAAGCGTGGTACCCGTAGACGCTTGACCAGGCGCATGTCGCTATACAGCCCATAGAGTTCGCCGTTAAATCATCTTCTCCAGATGCCATCAAGGCAAACAGGACCAAAAATCGCACGCAAAACTTTTCTCTCGAAAGGACTAAGGGCTTCCTCATCTACCTTTGGTAAGGTCCAGGTTTCCGCGCCATAGAGTAGGGCTGGGATGATCAAGCTCTTATATAAAGCGAACTTAGTCCGTCAGGAGAGGGTTTTATTACTCAATTGCATCGTGAGTCCAAAGAAACAGCGACTGGCAAGAGAGATTCTGCGTTTCATTTCGGTACGGATTTTATTGTCCCTGCTTACCGCGGAGCCGAGGTATACGAAGTCCTTGACTACCTCAAAGTTTCTGCTGCCTAGTGTGACGCTTCGTCCGAGATGTCGATGTTGTGTGTCCTTCCTTAATGACAGCATGTACTTCGTTTTGCCCTCATTTACCGCCAGACTCATTCTAGCCGCTCCAGCTTCAATGCCAACAAACGCGTCAATGGCTCGTTGTTCCTCCAATCACGTCAATGTCATTAGCGTAAGCTAGGAATTGAACTGACTTCTGGAAGATCGTGCCTCTGGTGTTGACTTGTGAGTTACGCACGATCTTCTCGAGGATGATTTTGAAGAATTCACATGGCAGCGCGTCGCTTTGTCTAAAACCTTTTTTGACATTGAAGGTCCGGGTGAGTTCGCTACCGATTTGACGGAGCAGCGAGAGTTCTCCATCCTCATACTACACAATCTGAATGGTTTGGTAGGAATACCAAGACTAGGCATGGCACTGAATGGCTCGTCTCTATGCACACTATCATATGCGGCCTCAAAATCGACGAATAGGTGGTGAGAGTCGGTTTGCACTTCTTGGGTCTTTTTCAGGATCTGCCGTAAAGTGAAGATCTGGTCTATCGTGGACTTCCCTAGTCTGAAACCATACTTAAAGGGTCCTATCAGGTTGTCGGCAAAAGGTTTTAGGCGCTCAAACAATACGGCAGAGAGGATCTTATAGGCGATGTTGAGGAGGCTGATCCCTCGATAATTGGTGCAGTCAAAGGGTCTCCTTTCTTGTGAACATGATTATCGACGCTAAAATTCCACTCATCGTGTATGTATTTCCTTTGACCAGCAGATGATCTGGTGCATGCGCTTAACCAGGTCATCATCAACTGCTTTTGCGGTAGTTCTGCTGACAATCATTTCATTTTTATTTCATTTTATTTATTAAGTTATAAGGTTTTACATTTCGTCCAAGTCGAGGGGACGGAAATCTTGTCTATCACCGTCCAAATTCAGCAGAACATTTTGCCTTACAGTGGAATTTGGGCACTCACCGCTGTTAAGGGGTCTCCTGAAATGATCCAGTTTCTCTGCACAGACTGCGATTCTACCACGAGTTGTTCGTATTAGTCCTGGAAGGCTTCGGTCCGAATTTTGTATCCCCCCTTTAACGGTTCAACCGTTCGGTAAAGCTTTCGGACTTCATGATAACCACAAGAGCAACAGACATCCTAGAATACCAACTCTAGAACAGCAGAAACCCAAGAGCTCAAGGAATCCGAAACAACCAAAACCCTGGCA
Organism: Eristalinus aeneus; assembly: GCA_955652365.1. Taxonomy (NCBI): domain Eukaryota; kingdom Metazoa; phylum Arthropoda; class Insecta; order Diptera; family Syrphidae; genus Eristalinus; species Eristalinus aeneus. Next base: position 80,185,901 of record OY019132.1, read on the forward strand.
CATCAGAAACACAGAAAATGACTGGAATCGACATCAGAAGTACTCGTATGGTGGGTACCCCACTGCAAATTTTGGACAACCTTCAAAATTGCAAGTGCTTTCATAAACACACATAACATCTCATTCAGTGGAGCGGGAGAATATTTGATCGTGAAACTCAAGATTGAAGTCAGTATCCTGTTAAGAAAAGAAAGTGTCCTCACATTGGGCGCCATCTTTTCATTCACTCGTTATGCTTCATCGATATTTTATTCATTTCCAGATCCAAGAGGCTCTTACACTGGGCAATATTTTGGATCTCGTTCATGACATCTTTTGTTTTTCTGCGTCTCATCTTAGAGTCTTATAAGGTTGGAGCGTAGGATCTTGTTTTTAAACTCAAACTTGTTAAAAACCTTTGCGAAGCTATTTTGTTATTGATTTGATCATTGCTTTTCATTTTTTTTTAAATTCTTTTCAGGGTCTTGTATGGCTTCTTTTTTTTCAGTTTCAATCTTGTAAGTGGTTTTTGGGGTATTCACCGTACCTCGCCTTGGGCGCCATTTGCTCGATGAAAGACTGTGTTCAATTTCTGTTTTTATTTGAAATTCTGCTTCGAGTAAGAACGCAGCTTACTGAATTGATGAATTTTTTGTCTTATTAGGGCATTCCAGTCCGGGGTGGACATGGGCATGCAATGAATTATCAATAACAAACAATAATAAGAATATATTGTCCTTGCATTGGGCGCCATTTCATTTTGAAGCTCGATTCGGGTGCAGCCTGTTCTTTGTTTTCCATTCATCGTTTACTGATACTGTTGCACGAAGCTAGACTTACTCCTCTTAATTTGAAATCGCTTTCAATAGCCTTTAAGGTTCCAACAAACTGTTTGAGGTCCCAGTTGTTCTTATATTGGACACTTTTCATTCAATTTATTTTGTCTTTCTTTTCTGGTTTCTTTCTAAATTTTTTTTTATTGTCATTCCTCAGCCGCTTTGAATTGCAGAGTGGACAGTTAAAAGTCTGTGTTGAATGTGAAAACGAGACGAGATCTACTCTCAAACGCAGTTGCTCAAAACCGCACGAATCTCGGTTGCAGTTCTAAACCACTGTTAAAAATTGCTTTGAAACTTTATGCCTTTTAAACGAATTGACAACATAACATTTACTGATCTTCTCCTACCTTTAAAATGGTGCGCCTGTCGATATATCATTTTCGAACTCCTTGCAGGAAATTAAACCTCAGTCAACATTCGAAGAAAACACACTTCATTCATTTCCTCCACCCGAATCCGCCCAAGGACACATGAAATCTCAGCAATTGCATTTCGCATCCTAAACGCTTCCCAAACACCTCAAGTGCCCCATTGAGGTTTTGAATCCCAAGTTGTGGGACTGTTTACGAACATTCATGCAACACCTGTATTTAACCACGACCAGGAGATGCTTCAAGAAAACCCGAAGGCAAGGACGAGGGAATAATGCAGCAGCAGCATCAGCCAAAGAACCACCATCAAACGCAGAGATACCAAAGAAACTTTTCCAATTTGCAAAGTTTCGTCAAAAAGGCTGCTCTGCTGAATCATACTCACGCCGTATAAGTTTATCGCATCTCATTGTTGGCACCTAGGTGGTGGGCTGCAGCGCGTGTTAATGAGCGCATGTGGAATGTGTTCACAATCGCGCTTGCATTTGGGGTTGATGTGCTAATGAGATGCACTCTCGATGGGGTGCCGTGTGCTTTGTTTGAACATTTTTGCGTCAGAAATTCCGAGACAAGAATGAGATTTTTGCGTGAAGAGGCATTACCATTTGAAGGGCGATAGGAGTTCTGAAATGTGTTCAGATTCCCGGAAGTGATTGTGAGGCAGTTAGGAAGTTTCCGGAAATTTGAATAGATTATCGACATGCATCACTACGTTATGAGGGGTTTTGCAGCAGATGCAGGGATGCTCTGAAAGTGTAGTGTAAGTGTGAATATGCAACCTTATTTCTGAGTGCTCTTGTGAGTTGTAAACTCTTCTACAAAGCCTTGATTACAGGAATTTTTTCAGCTTTCGAAGTAGAGGAAGGCAGCAGATGCAGGAGTTTGTCTTTTTTTATATCAGTACATTGAATGATTCGGTTGGTGCTGGATTGTAATATAAGGTTGCCAAATAGCTCCCTTCTGCCTTTTTGTCTTTTGAATTCCGGCTATATACAAAGCGCTACAGAGCTCGTATCTGGCAATAGTATTCATCATCTGAAAGGTTTTGACATAGCCTACAAAACGACGCTATGCATGATTAGTTTGCATTCAACAGTTATAGACGTGTAAACATGGAGTTCACTAACGCCGAAATTCGCTCTATTTTAAAGTTTTCCTTCGTTAAAGGCAAATCCGCTAGAGAAACGTTCCGTGGGAGTAATGGTGTTTTGAGGGATGATACTCTATCACCTCGAACCGTTTCGACGATACAGAGCCGGTGAAAACGACACCATGGATAAGCCAACCGGCGGAAGACCTGTGGCGACGAATACTGACCGAATCATTTAAATCATCGAGTTAGACCGGCTTGTGGCACCTCGTGACATTGCCCAGGAGATAGACGTTAGTCACCAATCATTTTCAACCACTTGCAGAATCCTGGATACAAAAAGCTTGATGTTTGGGCGCCGCATGATTTGACGCAAAAAACGCTTCTGGACCAAATCAACGCCTGCGATATATGCTGAAACCTAACCAACTCGACCCATTTTGGAAGCGGATGGTAACTGGTGACGAAGAATGGATCACATATGACAATATCAAGTGAAAATGGTCGTGGTTGAAGGCCGGTGAATTGTCTTAAACTGTGGCCAAGTCGCGATTGACGGCCAGGAAGGTTTTACTGTGTGCTTGGTGGAATTGGAAGGGAATCATCCACTATGAGCTGCGCCCATATGGCCAGACGCTTATTTTTACCATTTACTGCGAAGAACTGGACCGCTTGAGGCCGGTGATCGACCAGAAGCGTTTGAAATTGGCCAACAGGAAGGGTGTAGTGTTCCACCAGGACAAAGCCAGACCACAGACAGGACAAACCAAACCGCTTGAAGCAGGCGATCAACCAGAAGCGTCCAGAATTGAACAACAGGAAGGGTGCAGTGTTCCACCAGGACAAAGCCAGACCACAGACAGGACAAACCAAACCGCTTGAAGCAGGCGATTGAGCAGAAGCGTCCAGAATTGGCCAACAGGAAGGGTGCAGTGTTCCACCAGGACAACGCCAGACCACACACTTCGTTGATGATTCGTCAGAAGCTACGGGAGCTCGAATGGGAGGTTTAATCGCATCCACCATATAGCCCGCACATAGCGGCAAGTGATTACCACCTTTTCCTGTCCCTGGTGAACGCCCTTGGTGGTGTGAAGTTGAACTCGAAAGAGCCTTGTGAAAAGTGGCTGTCCGAGGTCTTCGCAAGGGGTAATACGAAATTGCCGCCCAGATGGAAACAGATTATCGAACAAAACGGCGAATATTTAAACTAAATACGATCACTGTAACATTTTTTATGAAGAATTGAATGAAGAGCAAAAAAGCAGAAGGGAGATATTTGCCAACCTTATATTTTTTGGCTTTCCGAAAGTTTAAAAAAAAAATCAGGGGAGCAGCATTCGCTAGTCGAATCCTTAATTAAAATTAAATGTTTTCAAACTTTGAAAGGTTCCAAACTCTGTGGCTTATGTATGGCACGGTCAGGCTCTTTTTCTAGAGTCTGTGTTTTTTGTATACTTTGGTGCACGTTTTTAGGCGTATATAGAGCTCGTAGAGTTTATTCAAGTCTGTGGCATTTGTAGAAAATGTTGAATCAAGTGGGGTATTTCCACCTTTTTTAATTATGAGAAAAATGTTAAGGCCTAATGACGCGTTTGAAATATTAACACATTGTGTTTTGTATGTGCAACGTTTCTATACTCCGCAGCATATGTGGAAAATTTCCAAATTTTCTTGCCTTTGTTGAGTACTTTTAGCCAGCGTATGGAAGAAAGGTTCTTCGTGCGATTTTTGGTTTTGTTTCCGCTAATGACCTTTGAAGGAGCAGATTCAACGATGAACTCTTTGGGCAGCATGAGCTTCGTCAAGTTTCTTCGGATGCAACGCGTAAGACGGCTGGGCCATGTAAAGCGTCTTTGAAACCGAGCCATTGGAACAACATAAGAGAGGACGATTGAGGCTGAGATTGAGTGGAGAAGGACCTCAACCAACTTGAAGTGCGTAATACGAGGTCAGAGATCGTGCTGGCTTGAGAGGCATATTTGTTCCGGCCTTAGTCTACTTCGGGCTACAATGCCACACAAGGTAAGAAATATGAAACAGTTTGAAGCAACTTGATAAACCTGTTTCTACGCAGATCTAATGTTCTTTATCAACTCCGTTCAGATACCAGATCTTCCCTTTTTATGGCGCTACAGTCCGGGGTGGACCTGAGCCTCAACCAATATGCCTCTCCAGGCAACACGACCTTTCGCCAGCTGTCTATAGTTGCGCACTCCAAGTTGGTTGAGGTCGTCCTCCACTTATGTGTGCCACTTTAGGTTAGGTCGTCCTCTGTTGCGTTGTCGCAATGGCACCTATTGAAAGACTTTTCAGACCGGAGCAGTGGTGTCAATACGCTCTACATGGCCTGGCCATGTAAGGCGTTGTATCCGCTTGACCAGGCGCATGTCGCTGTACAGCCCATAGAGTTCGTCGTTAAACCAAAAATTGCACGCAAAACTTTTCTCTCGGAAAGACTAAGGGCTTCCTCATCCGCTTTTGCAAACGTCCAAGTAGGACTGGGATGATCAAGCTGTTATTTTAAAAGCGAGCTTAGTCCTTCGAGAGAGGGCTTTGTTACTCAATTGCTTCTTAAGCCCAAGGAAACAGCGATTGGCAAAACTGATTCTGGGCATGATTTCGGTGCTGGTGTTATTGTCCCAATTTGCCGCGGAGCCGAGGTAGACGAAGTCCTTGACTGCCTCGAAGTGTCTGCCGCCTAGTGTGACGCTCTGCCCGAGACGTCGATGTTGTGTGTCTTTCCTTGATGACAGCTTGTACTAAGTCTCGCCCCCATTTACCGCCAGACCCATTTGCCGCTTCCGCTTCAATGCCAGCATACGCCTCATTGACCGTTCGCTGTGTTCGTCTAATGACGTCAATGTCATCAGTGTAAGCTAGCAATTGAACTGACTTCTGGAAGATCGTGCCTCTGGTGTTGACTTGTGAGTTACTCACGATCTTCTCGAGGACGATGTTGAAGAAGTCACATGACAATGCGTCCCCTGTCTAAAATTTTTTTTTGACATTGAACGTCTCGTTGAGGTAGTTATCGACCTTGATGGAGCAGCGAGAGTTCTTCATCGTCATCCTACACAATCTGAAGGGTTTGGAAGGAATGCCAAAACTAGACATGGCACTGTATAGCTCGTCTCTATGCACACTGTCATATGCGGCCTTAAAATTCATGAAAGGTGGTGAGTGTCGATTTGCACTTCTTAAGTCTTTTCCACGATCTGCCGTAATGTGAAGATCTGGTCTATCGTGGACTTGCCGGGTCCTATCCGGTCATGGACAAACGGTTTCAGACGCTCACACAATACGGCAGAGAGGATCTTGTATTCGATATTGAGGAGTCTAATCTCTCGGTACGTTGAGAATCCAGACGTGTTGTATTATTCTGCGCACAAGGAAACATATTTCTTAACAAACAAATGTCTTCCAAAGGGAACCTTTTTATCAAAAGAATGGATGGACATTATTAATAATAATAATAATTGTTGGCGCTACAGTCCAAAGGGGGATCAGGGCCTAGCTTGCTCATCAACTACTTGTGTTGTGCGCGCTACTGTTCTCTCACGAGTAGAAGGGACCTACAGTTTTTTGCCGACTCCGAACGGCGAAATTTGAGAAGCTTTCTTAGACAGTTATTACTCTTTGAGTGTTGTCAGCAGCTCGAAAGAGGTGGTGCCGTAAAAAATTAGAAAAATTGGTGTTGAACTGTGAGTCGAATCTAGACCCTTCGGCGTGTGAGCGTCGTACTCTACCCACTACGCCACGGCGACCGCACATTATTAATGTGTCCTAACTTATTTTACAACACACTGCTTAGTCAAAATATGGCCAATTATCGGGGGAAAAAATAAACCATTCGCATTGGTGGTGCCAAAGGATCCGAAAAATTACACTTAATTCATTATTGGACTTGCAAGAGAAGGTGAAGCGAGTTAAACATCATTTAACTCCGCAAATCCCACCGCAAGAGTGACAGCTGCCATTTGAGTTTCAAAGAAAGCGGTAAACTCATACACTGTCCCTCAAAAGTAATGTATTCAAATTTTAAATTAAATTATTTTGTGTTCTGTTGTGATATGAAGAAATATCTCAAAGTGTACCAGAAGAAATGTTTGCTTTTAATTTAAGATTGGCAATTTTGTCTATCTTGAGAATTGTATTATGACCTGGACCAGACACGTGTTCAACGGTCATCTAGATCCTTGGACACAGTGCTTTCATATATTCTGCCAAGAGTCATTCCTCATTCATTCATTTATTAGAAGCGAGCTTTGACAGATGAAAGTGAAAGACCATGTTTGTCACTCTGAGCCTATTTATAGGAAGCCTGCTGCTACTTAAGAACTCCACTAGACCACGATGGGCAACGCTTCGTTCCATGATTCTTTTCTGAAAACTGATGAGGACAGTTTATTCTCTTCTCTTTCATCCCTAACACTTTTTCGCCTTAAAGTCCCAACCCAGTGCGATCAATATTTTGTTGCCAAATCTGTTGCCTCCCACACACCCCTTTCATCCGAATTGTGATTTAAAACTGCTGATGCGATAAAACATGACTTGATATTGATTTACGAGCTCACGCTCGTTGCGGAACAGCACAAGCCGCTTGCGATTTATGCATGTCCTTGGTTCGCATCCCCCTGTCCCTCACATCCCCACAACTGCCACCATAATTCATGACTTTTCCCCGTCTCATAGTTGCTCTCTGGCAAAGTCCTTGCGTGGCATGAACAAATTTTAATAGTACAATCGTTTTTGCTGCCGGCCCGCCAGTGAAGCGTAGAAACTCGCTTATCACTGCAAGAACTATGGCCATCCACGGAGGGACCTCTTCAAAGATGATTGACAAAATTGCGTCCATTGTCGCGGGCTTGGGGGTTTTATTGCGAGATCGAGGGTAATAACCGGAAATCGTGGAGAAGAATCGAAATTTACGGCCAATAAAGCGCGCAAATTAACTGTCATCAGGAAACGTTAAGCGAATCGCCTCCGACGCCCATCAATCGACGTGCGTAACTGCTTTCATTTTAAAAGCCTCCTCCCTATTACCCGTCGCGGTTTATAGCGCTGAACATCAAAAGTTTCCTCCGATCTCATCGCCGTTTGATTGTCAAACCCCACTGTAGTGCTGTAACAAATCAAACGGAGAAGAGGGAGGTGGAAGCGTGGCACTTTCTCCGTTGAGTGCAGATGGCATGCAAAGAGCAAACTCATTTCAAAGTTCACACAGTCGCGAGGCAAAGGCCTTCCATCATCTGTCAGGGCTCCTTGCGAAAGTTAATTAATTTCAGTTCAGGCGTCGGGACGCACCAGAGGCCCGCGAAACCCACACGCGTCAAGGCAACTTTTTCGAAAAGCGGTTTCCATTAATTTTACAAAATTTAATCGGTTAATTTAATTTTAATAAGCCCACACCTCGTGCAGTTAAAGGGGAAGGGCCGGCCAGAGACAATGATATACACTGTTTCCCGAGCGGGATTTCAATTAAAAATTTCCTCCCCTGTTGGTGCTTTTCTTCGTTGGAACTGGATTTGGTGTGTGCAATAAATCTCAAGCGACGCGAGGGGAGGACTGGGGAACTTCTTAAATTTGCTTGAAGCGCCGCAATAAGCCGACTCGGAATTAGGCTTTGAGCAGATTATTCATGTTCGCCTGGAATGGATGATGCATGACGGGCTGGGAAGTAATTTGTGGGTTCAGCGATTTGGACTTCGAGTGGGGATATGATTAATCAACTGGGCAGTCGACAGTGAGTCGGCAGCTATTCGAGCGGAAGGTTTGCGGAAGGAGTTTTGGTCTGTCTTTAGTCCAAACTGTAGACCCTAACCAGTAGCCCATCCTTCAAGAATGTCCTACTAACAGATGAAAAAACCGAACACACAGTTCACCGAGAGTTGAGAAAATTAAATTCTTTTCATGTCCTTGAGACTTCCCTGTGCTTCTTTTAGTCCGCCTTGAAGCGGGGCTCAACCATCTCTTCTATCTTCGGTTTGGACGGGTTCTCATTTGTGACTTTTGGTTAAGGTCCTTTGTCTAGGTGACTCGGATTTTAAGGCTCTTCTGCCTTTCGATCTTAATTGTCCACATATCCTACAGTGTGTGAGTGACAGTCTCCACTAACAATCTGTATGACGATGAGCTCAGTGGAAAGTTGCAAGTGAAACATAGGAGCTTAGGGTTGAGTTTTAGTAACTAGAACAATAAGAATCTTCGAGCAGGGTTATACAGTTTGGATCTGTCCACAAAATGGCATAAAAATATAACTTTTTTGAGTGGTTGGCAAGGATTCATAATGAAGAACACCTTATAACTATTTTTGACTTTCTTTGCTAGAATCTCGGCTCATCATTAATTGGTTATTTCTTGGCATAAGCACAAGTACAAATGTCATCGGATAGTTCAGCTACAATGCCATGATGCCATTTTGTTGTCTTGACGGACAGAGGCAATCGCGGTACTTTTTCTACGAATTTAAACATTTTTTGGCATCAACCAAGGTTCATGTGGTCGTTGCTAACCCATTTCAATGAACCTCTCGATCGAGATGATGTGACTGGATGTATGTATCCAGTGAGGTGAGTCCACAGGGATACCGGGGCCTAGGTTACTCGTCAACTAATCGTGTTGTGCGCGATGCTGTTCTCCCACGAGTAGAAGGGACATAAAGTTTTGTGCTGATTCCGAACGGCGAAGTTTGAGAAGCATTTTTAGACAACTATTATTCTTACGGCAAAGTTTGAGAAGCTTTCCTAGACAACTATTACTTTTCGAGTGTTGTCAGTAGCTCGAAAGAGGGAGTGCCGTGAAAAATTCGAGGTGTTCAGCCGGGAATCGAACCTCGATCCTTCAGTGTGTGAGTGTCGCACTGTACCCACTACGCCACGGTGGCCACTTTCCTTTCATTTTCCGGTGTTATGTTCACTTTAAACGTGGCCGTACAGACACCAACGATGCTGAGCGCTCTGGAAGGCCAATTGAGGTGGTTACACATGAAAACGTCAAAAAAAGTACACAAAATCGTTTTGGAAAACCCCAAAGTGAAATTGGGGGGGGGGGGGGGGGATTAGTTGACACCTTAAAGACATCAGAAGGCAGTGTGCACAGTGTTTGCATGAACATTTGTCCATGAGGCAGCTAATTTCGAAAGCGGATAGTCTGCTCACAATGAACCAAAAACAACAACGCTTCAATAATTCTGAGAGCTGTTTTTAGTTCTGGAGGACTTTTGCATCGGTATGTCACAATAGAAACATGGATCCACCACTACACTCTAGCTTCAAATCTAGAGGAGTGGACAGCAGCCGGCGAACTACGCCCAAAACGTCCAAAAACACAAAGGTCGCCGGTATGCAAACGGCACGAAAACCTTAATTTTTGTGGATGAAGAGCTGCTTCATGAGGCATGTGTGGAGTTTTACTCCACGGTATCAAGTCTTGCTTATTGACGAACCTCATAGCAAAAATAAGCTTCGATACAATATTGCAATCAAATTTATCACCATATTGGCGCATCTTCTCCAGAACCCGATCGGAGAAAGAATGTCGCTCCAAATAGACCATTGGCTTCAATTCTTAAGATCGCTTGATCTTTTTTGTCTATTAAACAAGATCCTTAGCCAAAATGCAGGACTTGCAATGGACGCCAAAATGATAGGCAATTAGACAGTTAGAATAACCAGTGTCTCTAACCACCAAAGTGCCCAGGAAGGCCCTTCGTTACCTCTGCATCCTAAGCGTTCTTAGCTTCCTTAGGTTCATCAGCGTCCTTAGGTTTCGCAGCGTTCTTAGGTTCCTCAGCGTCCTTAGGTTCCTCAGCGTCCTTAGGTTCCTTAGCGTCCTTAGGTTCCTCAGCGTCCTTATGTTCCTCAGCGTCCTTAGGTTGCTCAGCGTCCTTAGGTTCCTCAGCGTCCTTAGGTTTCGCAGCGTTCTTAGGTTCCTCAGCGTCCTTAGGATTCTCAGCGTTCTTAGGTTCCTCAGCGTCCTAAGGTTCCTCAGCGTTTTTAGGTTCCTCAACATCCTTAGGTTCCTTAGCGTCCTTAGGTTCCTCAGCGTCCTTATGTTCCTCAGCGTCCTTAGGTTGCTCAGCGTCCTTAGGTTCCTCAGCGTCCTTAGGTTTCTCAGCGTGCTTAGATTCCTCAGCGTCCCTAGGTTCCTCAGCGTCCTTAGGCTCCTAAGCGTTCTTAGGTTCCTCAGCGTCCTTAGGTTTCTCAGCGTTCTTAGGTTCCTCAGCGTCCTAAGGTTCCTCAGCGTTTTTAGGTTCCTCAACATCCTTAGGTTCCTTAGCGTCCTTAGGTTCCTCAGCATCCTTAGGTTCCTCAGCGTCCTTAGGTTCCTCCGCCTCCTTAGGTTCCTCAGCGTCCTTAGGTCCCTCAGCGTCCTTAGGTTCCTCAGCGTTCTTAGGTTCCTCAGCGTCCTTAGGTTCCTCAGCGTTCTTAGGTTCCTAAGCGTCCTTAGGTTCCTCAGCGTTCTTAGGTTCCTCAGCGTCCTTAGGTTTCTCAGCGTCCTTAGGTTCCTCAGCGTCCTCAGGTTCCTCAGCGTCTTTACGTTTCTCAGCGCCCTTAGGTTCCTCAGCGTTCTTAGGTTTCTCAGCGTCCTAAGGTCCCTTAGCGTCCTTAGGTTCCTCAGCGTCCTTAGGTTCCTCAGCGTCCTTAGGTTTCTCAGCGTGCTTAGATTCCTCAGCGTCCCTAGGTTCCTCAACGTCCTTAGGCTCCTTAGCGTTCTTAGGTTCCTCAGCGTCCTTAGGTTTTTCAGCGTTCTTAGGTTCCTCAGCGTCCTAAGGTTCCTCAGCGTTTTTAGGTTCCTCAACATCCTTAGGTTCCTCAGCGTCCTTAGGTTCCTCAGCGTCCTTAGGTTCCTCCGCCTCCTTAGGTTCCTCAGCGTCCTTAGGTCCCTCAGCGTCCTTAGGTTCCTCAGCGTTCTTAGGTTCCTCAGCGTCCTTAGGTTCCTCAGCGTTCTTAGGTTCCTAAGCGTCCTTAGGTTCCTCAGCGTTCTTAGGTTCCTCAGCGTTCTTAGGTTCCTCAGCGTCCTTAGGTTTCTCAGCGTCCTCAGGTTCCTCAGCGTCTTTACGTTTCTCAGCGCCCTTAGGTTCCTCAGCGTTCTTAGGTTTCTCAGCGTCCTAAGGTCCCTTAGCGTCCTTAGGTTCCTCAGCGTCCTTAGGTTCCTCAGCGTTCTTAGGTTCCTCAGCGTTCTTAGGTTCCTAAGCGTCCTTAGGTTCCTCAGCGTTCTTAGGTTCCTCAGCGTTCTTAGGTTCCTCAGCGTCCTTAGGTCCCTCAGAGTCCTTAGGTTCCTCAGCGTTCTTAGGTTCCTCAGCGTCCTTAGGTTCCTCAACATCCTTAGGTTCCTCAGCATCCTTAGGTCCCTCAGCGTCCTTAGGTTCCTCAGCGTTCTTAGGTTCCTCAGCGTCCTTAGGTTCCTCAGCGTCCTTAGGTTCCTCAACGTTCTTAGGTTCCTCCGCCTCGTTAGGTTCCTCAGCGTCCTTAGGTCCCTCAGCGTCCTTAGGTTCCTCCGCCTCCTTAGGTTCCTCAGCGTCCTTAGGTCCCTCAGCGTTCTTAGGTTCCTCAGCGTCCTTAGGTTCCTCAACATCCTTAGGTTCCTCAGCGTCCTTAGGTCCCTCAGCGTCCTTAGGTTCCTCAGCGTTCTTAGGTTCCTCAGCGTTCTTAGGTTCCTCAGCGTTCTTAGGTTCCTCAGCGTCCTTAGGTCCCTCAGCGTCCTTAGGTTCCTCAGCGTTCTTAGGTTCCTCAGCGTCCTTAGGTTCCTCAACATCCTTAGGTTCCTCAGCGTCCTTAGGTCCCTCAGCGTCCTTAGGTTCCTCAGCGTTCTTAGGTTCCTCAGCGTCCTTAGGTTCCTCAGCGTCCTTAGGTTCCTCAGCGTTCTTAGGTTCCTCCGCCTCCTTAGGTTAGGGGAATGACAATGAACTCTTGAGTTAATGTTCCACATTCGGCGCGTTGTCTGACAATGTTTCAGAACACGGAACAGGAACAAGCTGATTTTGAAAAAAGTTGCAAGCCACCAGTCTTCGTGTACGTTTATATATTCAGTGGAACTTAACTGCTTTGTGTGCAAGGAAGCGTGCCTAAGGTTGTCAACATCGAAATGCTCGGTATCGAGTAGGTTTCTCGGTGTCTAAAAAGTGAGTATCGACCTTGATCTCTTCCAGCGAATCAAATCGTCTCTCCCGAAATGCCTTCCGTTGTTTTAAGACGTTTTCAACCCCAATACATGAAGAGAAGTGCTTAATCTTTGGTATTTAGTCTCGTGAAGTGTTCACAAATTCACATCCCAAGCAGTGAATTGGCTGATAAGTGGTACATTCCGTGAACTACTCATCAATACAAAACAGTGTTATTTTCCGCCTGAACACCCAAATTGCCCGCATTTTGGAACAGTGTCGAATCGAACAACAGAATCAGAATGAATGGATATAGGCCTCCTCCCGTGGGTGTCCGCATCTCAGCCACGTTGAAACCGCAAGCGACAAATTCCCTGTACCGCAGCTCGAAATTCCTCCCAATTAACGCACCGCAACCGATCGGACTACGGTAGGATTTTGGGCTCTGAATCTCATTAAATCCACTCTCGGCCAATTGCTGTAATTAAAGTCCCGCATTAACTGCCAGTAATATTCAATTAACCCCCCAGCAGTCCATTGTTTACCAACCGCCTGCGGGAACTTTGTGATCTCCTTCCGCCCCCAAACGTGGACTAGTTTCCGATAATGGATTCAAATATCATCGACACACACAAGAGGCAGACCTTTAAAATTAAAGTCACCCATCGGCCACTCCCAGGCGTCCTTGTCCCCGGGGCTCGGTCTCTGTTCGGGCGCCCTGTCTGCCTGTTGAATAATTACGTAAAAAACTATCGAACATGTGTAGCTGTGCGTGCGGGGATTTGTAAATCCGTTTATTGATGTATCCGTTACATCCGGCAGATGTGGGGAGGGTGGCGCCCGGTCGCCGGTAGTGCCACAGTAGTGGCTTGTCTATCGGTCATGTCCACTGGTCCGGACTTGAGGTGACTCTAATTTGTGTTTGGCTGTGCTTCACAGCTACGGATGATTTGGCGAACAGGGAGGGTTACCCGGAAAGGGTCCGTAATGGAGACCGTTGGACCATTGAAATGGGACAATTAATTGAGTCATCCGTCTAAAGAGCGACGTAATTGATTCGGCCAATGGGATGGGCTTTGCTAATAGGCTGTGGATGGCTGGTAGAGTTTTGGTTTGGGCAAACAGAGGATGCTTATAGGGCGGTCTGGGATCTGAGTAGTCGCCAGATAATTGGTGGGGAATTTCCGAGAATTCTTTTTCATATTTTAGCGTTTGTTGCAATTATCTGTTCACATTCTGCCTGTCTGTTGGGTTTTGGGTGCTCTTTGATTATGCAGATGACCGCCTTTCTCCATCAGCTTCCCGATTAAGACACCAAAGCGTTCCCAGAATTGACATTGGCAGGAATTTCGATGATCTGTGGCTTTGAAAAAATCAAAGCCACGAATGGATTAGCACCCCTTATCCCTTTTCCGCACACCCGGCAGCCTTTTTGACTCCTGAAAGGAAATGTGATGTTGTAACAATAATAAAAAGGAACATAATTTCACGCACGTGCACACGCAGACACACACATATCCTCAGGTCCTCTTCCCCTGTTCATCTGCCACTTCGGCGGATCCTTGAGATTTGTTTGCTCGAAGAACACGAACCATGGATGTACGCACTTCCATCTTTCATCTGTGAATGTGAAGCAGATCCGGCGGCTGGGGCGAGTGAATTTGACACAGAAGGGTGTAAATGTTTATTGTGTCATGCTCGCTGAAGTCTTTAAAGTGGCCCTTTAAGCCGGGCTGCTGAGTACTTTCGAGGAGTTGGCGCCATAAACACACCCGAAGAGCTGTAATTAATTCGCTCATTAAAATGAGAAACAGTCTCCGACTGGCGGTGGTCGTCTTCGTGGACATAAAATCCGAAACGCACTCCATCTCTGGGCAATAAAGACGAATTACCACCGTTTCTGGGATGAGCCCTGTGGATCCAGATGGATCGTCTAATCGTTATCGAGTCCAGTGGAGGCGCTTGAGTGCGGCAAGTGCACTTCATGAAATTTAAGTCCTCGCCCATCGTCTCAAAGTGAGAAAACGAAGTTCTCGCAAACATCCCGGGATGAGGGTGTGTCGTGAGTGCACTTGGGGAGCACGCCGGATGGGTGGCAAATATTTTTGTTTGCCATGTACGAAGCTGATGCAAATGGATGCATGAGCAGAGGCGAGCGCCTTGAGTGTTTTTCCTTTTCAAAGTTTCCTGCAAGTGGCTGTCGAGGCAAATGGAATTTTTGTGCAAAAGAATGGGAATGGAAGATGCCAAATCGAGTTACAAGGGAGGAAGCGATGTGTGTTCTCCTTTACACGGCCCGTTGGTCGTTCTTCGAAATGATGCAGCAGAGGGCTCTGAAATTTAGCCGAAAGGGACGATAGTGATCAACTTTTACGTTGATATGGTCATTCCCAATGAAATCATGTCCAACGAGCAGTGTCAAGGAATACTTTCCTCAAGGTTCGAGGCAGGGTCCGGCAGAGGATACGAGTTAATTTACGTCGCATATGGCTATGGGTCCTGATTGCTTTCTGATTTGTTCTTGAGTTTGACTGGAAAGAGGGTGGTTTGCATGCCTTACGGAAATTCAATTCTTAACTCAAATAGTTTTGGCAAATAATGGAATCAATCTTTTGATTGCGAGAAAACGATAAGTGGCAGTGGGGGTTGGCTTGCCTTTGGAGCCAGTGGTGCCAGGGAGACGCTGGCCGTAAGAGAAGTTCAATATCTACCAAATTCATATTTGAAATGCTTGCTCGTCTTTTCTGAAATTGCTCGAGTAGTGAATTGAATCCTCCCGGAACTGGGTGAGAGAATCTTAATTGAATGCCCATTAGATGGCAGAGGGAAGGAGGGAGATGTTATGAAGTGAGTCTCTAGAAGGCTAAAGTCCCTTCCTTGTAAGCTGCACTTGTTTTGAAACTTTTTGGAGGCTGACCTGGTTTTAATGTGTCTTTCGCAGCTGAAATTTGGGAGTCTGCTTCTTCAAAGTGGTAATTAGATTGAGTAGGTGGGATGTGTTGGACGTTTTAGGTCAACTTTCATTGCAACCAATGCCCATTGACTAATATTTCTCTAACAAGCTTAAAAAATTGTTTATCCCTCGGAGTCGAAGATAAACTGTGAGTCTCTTCCACTCTGAAGGTGACAATTTTTAAATTGATAAAAATTCAAACTCCAGAGACCATTATTTGGCATCAATTCAATATGACAAGCTTAAAAAATGGTTTATATTGCGGAATCGATCATAAACTGTGAGTGCCTTCCACTCTGAATGTGACAGTTCTTAAATTGATACAAATTCAAACGCCAAAGACCATTATTTGACATCAATTCAATCTGACATGCTTAAATAATAGTTTGTCCTTTGGAGTCGAATATGAACTGTGGGTCTCTTCCACTCTGAAGGTGAAAATTTTTAAATTCATAAAAATTCAAACAAGGACCAACATTTGACATCAATTCAGTATGACAAGGTTAACAAATTGGTTGTCTGTCAGAGTCGAAGATAAACTGTGAGTCTCTTCCACTCTGAAGGTGGCTATTTTTATTGATACAAAGTCATACACTAAAGACCATCATTTGACATCAATTCAATATGACAAGTTCAAAAAATTGTTTGTTCTTCGGAGTCGAAGATAAACAGTGAGTCTCTTCCACTCTGAAGGTGGCTATTTTTAAATTGATACAAAGTCAAACGCTAAAGACCATCATTTGACATCAATTCATTATGACAAGCTTAAAAAATGGTTTGACCTGCAGAATCGATCATGAACTGTGAGTCCCTTCCACTTTGAAGGTGACAATTTTTAAACAGATAAGAATTCAAACTCCAAAGACCATCATTTGACATAAATTCAATATGACAAGCTCAAAAAATTTGTTGTCCTTCGGAGTCGAAGATAAACTGTGAGTCCCTTCCACTCCACTCTGAAGGTGACATAAAAAATAAAAAATCAAATGCCAAAAACCGCAAAATTTATTATCAACTAAAACATCGTGAGGAATAGACCGAACCTTTCCCACCCGCCTCATTTTAAAAGTGCCGCAGCAGGTACACGAGCGCATTTTCAAGAGGTACTTAAAGTAGAAGCGATGGCATTTCAAAATGTCAAACGTCAGTGCACCTATCGACAAACGAAACACCCACTTCTTAGCGACACAAGGGAAACAATTGCGACAATGCCCCGGCAATGTGGCCAACAAGCCATTCAGCCGTCAATAATAACTCCTCGTCCAGGCGGTTGTCCTCTACGATGGCAAAGTCATAAAATCATAAAAAAAGGACCATGATGGCTGAAAGGGAATACAAGCGACCGTTTCAAATTAACAGGAAGCCGTTCATTTTGCTGGGAATTGAAAGGCATTAGGGGGTGGAAAAACAGGGGTGGACTGTCGGGTAAGAACACAAATTATTATCCCTAAATAGAATGTCCTTTCATGTATGAACGGGACTCTGTTTATAGCGTCTAGCATTCCCATGCCGGTTGCTGAGGAAAAGTGTATCCTCGCTGCCGAAACTGGTTGCTCAATCCATTTATTCCGCTCGATGCTCGTTTTTAAATTAAACTTGCTCCGTGCGCTCTGGGCTCAAGGGGAATCCCTTGAATGTCCCCGGAGAAGGGGATTTTGGGTGAAGGGTGTGGGATCAGTCTTTGGACAAATGTGATGGATTAAATGTAAAAAAGTGGGTTATTTTGTATTCTAATTTTTTCTTCATTTCTCCTGATTTTGGGTCGTCTTTCTACTTTTGGGGATAACATCGAGGGGGAGGTTGGGGAGGATCTTAAAATGTTAAAAGCTGTCGCACAAGGACCGTCTGCGACTTAAAGAGGGAGCCAGAGAGGGGATAGAGCAGTCATTGTTGGATGTCTTGTCCCGGGAGGACTTTGGTCGCTGCTCTGTTTGTAATCCCTGTCGCTTCGTCATTGTCTTCTGCCTTACAATATCGAGAGAAATGATTTAATGCGGTCCACTTGATCAGATGGACGTCCGTTTGAGGCAAATCCTTTTGAGACTCCGCATAATTCGTCGGCCATTGTACTTGCCCCTCTGAAAAGATTGTAATCTTATTTCAAGCGTTTTGGTCGTTCATGGTTCTGACAGCGGCAGCGTCGTTGAATTAACTAATGACGGAGTGATTTTACGCAGGATTTCTGTTAGGAAGGGAAGCTTTCATTTGTTTGCGATTTTATAGTATTGCTCGTCTATGTATTGTGAACTGAAGGTAACAAGTGAGCTGCTCATCTGTCTGTCGGCATGGTCTGAGTCAATTAGCGACGTTGGAGAAAATTTACTTACCTCGGGTTTCTTATTCAGGGAGGTTTTCCGTGGCGTATGTGGAATATTCCTGTCTTTGCGAAATATGCAGCGTCCGCAAACTTTGTCAGTGCTTCAGGGCTTTAGGTAAAAAGAACATGTGAGGGAGTTAACGTCGAAAATTGGCTTGACTTTTGAAGCTTTGTTTACAACATCTGTTCTATTCGAAAACACAAAACAAAAGCCGAGTTTTTAAAATCAGCTAAATGGAAGCTTGGAATACGAGATTTCGGCATGCTTGGAATCAGTAAATGTGCGCGGTTCGTCATGTTCCGGTAGTAAGAAAGCATAATTGAAGATTTTTAATGTGACAGCAAATTAGTATTGGCTGTGAAGCCCCTATTTTCGGTTTTTTGCGTTCCATTTGTTTTTTGAATAGTAATACACCGCTTTAAGTCTGTCGGAAGCAGCTTCGTCTAGTAATTTCTGTAGTAATTTTCGAAAACCGTCTCTTCAGGATGAGTCCTGTCTCGCATTGATCTAATTCTTTGGCAAATCTTCGACTTCTTCCAGAGACCCGAACCCTTGGCCCCCTTCATCGTTTTCCATTCATCTAAAAAGCCAGTATTCGAAAGGAGCAAGGTTAAGAGAAAACGACAGTTAGGGAAAGGCCTACCGTTTTATGGTTTCCAGGTAGTTTTTGACTGCAAACAACGACGTGAAGCTGAGCCTTTTATAGTTTCCAGGTAGGTTTTCACTGCAAACAGCGACGTGAGGCTGAGCGTTGCTGTCGTGTTGCAAAATAACTTTGTCATGCCTTTCAGCAGTTTCAGGTCGGTTTTTCATGCAATACAAACCCATTTTTTTATTGACAGTTACGTTTCCCGCCATTTGCTGCACATTCAGCTTATATTGCATCACACCCGTCTGGTTTCACGATTTGCATTGCCGCCCATGTGCTTCCAAGTGTCTTTGGTATAGGCGATGACGGAACAGGTTTAACAGGCTTTCGATGGTATTTTTTCTTGTCGTAGGACGTCCACTTTTAATATCCAGTCAGATCCAGTACAGAAATTTCTTAATTGTTGTCTTTCAAGAACCAGGTGAATAATTGTTTTTTGGTTTCGGTTTCAACTCGTACGACAACCTATTTTCCAGTTTTCCAGAATAATTCTAAAGGAACAGGTCTACCCTGGACTGAAGTGCCACAAATTTAAGAAGATTATATCCAAATTTCTTTCAAAAACACGGATATTGTTTGCTCAGTCACTCGTTACGGTTCTGCGAGTTAACTTTGCGTTTTACATCGAATATCATGTAGTTAAGCTTCCATTTCCTCAAGATATTCTTTGCCTTCTGTACTTCATTCACCACTTTTGAAGCTTCCAAACCACTCTCCGTATGATTTGTTAGTCGGAGCAGGTTTAGCGTGAACTTCTGCAAGCATTCGACAGGCTTTAGCCGAAAGTTTTCAATAAGGGAAAAGGAAAGTCAGAACCTCCCACAAATGTTGTTTTTTTAAAAACAAATCCAGACATTTTCGAAGAGGCACAAAACTGAGTTTTTTTCTAAAACATTCGTTGATGCAAAATAATTATTGCTGACAAATGTCACACCTTTCCAGTGAAGAAGGTAATCGCTTCCAAGATCAACCACAAATTGCATTAGTGGCGCCATCTTTTGAAAACTGACAGAATTAACCCATTAACGACTGCTGTCCTCAGCCGGGTACACCCATTTAAGGTCGCATTACGAGAAAAATAGGCGAGATAACTGAGAAAAATGTGTGTGTCTCGGAAACTAAGTGTGCCTTGACTTTTGAATCAGTTTAAAATCGGCAGACTTTTCCATTCGTTAGTGACATTTTGCATTGTTTATAGTGCGGTTTTGAAGTTGGAAACTTTCAAACGGGTAATTTTAATTACTAAAATGTTAATAGGTATTTCCAAAGCTATTTTGTAATTTGTTGTGATTTTTAGCAAAACTATTAATCACTTTAATGTTATAAAGCGATAAATATGCTATTTTTGGCTTCTTTCTTCCGTAGTGTGGTGTCAGTGGGTCAACGTGTTTTTTTCAAAGAACTACAATGGGCTGGACGAAGCTATAGCTTCCATTTGCGACGATGAGAAAAAAATGGAGTATAATACTGTACTAATCCCGCCAGACCCAAGAAATCTTACAGATGATGAATAAGGTGCTGATGATGACATCGAGACAGCGTATCTTCCTCATGATATTTCAGGGACAGTGGAAGTATTTGCACACACGCAAACATCCAGAGAATGTGATTGGGAAAGCAGTGATGAAGAGATACTCTTGGGGGTATATTGGAAAAGGTAATTTTGTCTTTGACTCACACTTGAAGAAGAAGTGAATGCTTTCATGATGAGCGGCAGGTTGATACGTATTGTCAAATGGCGAAATTTTTCTTTCGAAATGCAGCTGAGTTAACAAATGGTTTACAGACCGAAGTTGAAGATGTAAACTTGGATGGCCGTTGAGTCATGGACAGGGTGCAGTACATCACAATCTGTGGTGGTAAAGAAAAGCTTTTCAAGTTGAGCTATTGGACAACTAAGTAAATACGGATTTTACTCATTGCCTTTAGTTGAATTTTTACGTTTGCTGATGTAATTAAAATGGAAAACACTTAAAGTTATCTGCTGCTTATGGTGACGAAGCTTTAATGAAACGACAGTGTCAAAATTGCTTTTCTAAATTTGGTTCTAGTGATTCTTCACTGAAAGATAAATAACGCTCTGGCCGTGCAGTTGAGGCTGATGACGATGATAACGGTGATAGCCAAACCTCCAGTTGACGCCTTTGGAGCCTCGAATGTAGAGTCAACAATTGGCTAATATTTTCTTACTAATTCGAGGCCGCCGTGACGTAGCTTCTCAAACTTCGACGTTTGGGGTCGATAAAAAAAACTGTAGGTCCCCTCTACACGTGAGAGAACATTAGCGTGGACAATAGGAGTAGGTCATGAAGAAGTTAGGCCCTGGTTCTCCTGTTTATTTCCGCGCCATGCAATTACTATCATTAACAACGATAAAGTTTGCATTTGGCATGAATTTTGACCAAGTAAATCTTTAAACATTTTTGGCTGGCGTTTGATGTACGATTCCAGAATCACGTCGCTTTTAGCGTCTAATTCACTTTTTACATGATATATCGGTCGTAGCAGATTTAACAGGTATTCCGGTATGAAATGAGCGTTTTCTTTTTAAATAAAACACTAACTGTTAATGGGAAAGTAGAAATATTTTATTCAAAGTATCGGCCATTGTTTTCCACACATTTTGACCACCTTTCTGGCAATTTGTGAATACCACGCTAATAAAATTGTTCGTCATTTGAAGCCAACCAATCAGACACCCAATTTTCGACCTCCTCGTAGGAATCAAAGTAGTCGGAAGGAGCCAAGTCTGGTGAATACGGCGGGTGGGGTAGCTGCTTCCAGCCAAGTGTTTTGATTGTATCCTGAACTTGCTTTGTGTGCAGGTGCATTGTCATGGAGCATAATTACCTTGCCGTGTCTTCTGGCCCATTCTGGTTGTTTCTAGATCAATGCGTGGTTCAAGTTGATCATTTGTTGTCGGTAGCGATGAGTATTAACGGTTTCACCAGGTCTTAGGAGCACACAGGAGCTTACAGCACGCCTTTCTAGTCCCACCAAACACACAGCATTGTCTTCTTGCCGTATCGATCTGGTCTTGCAGTCGATGTTGATGGTTGGCCCAGATTAACCCATGATTTTTTCCGTTTGGGATTCTTAAAATAAATCCATTTTTCATCGCCAGTAACAATCCGATGCAAAACCGATTTTCTTTCGTGTCTTTGAAGCAACATTTCACAAGTGTTTTTTCGGTTTTCCATCTGTCTTTCATTCAATTCATGTGACAGCCATTTTTCACACTTTTGGATCTTTCCCGTAGCTTGTTTGTTGTTCAACGTTTAACATTGCTGCCATTTGCTTTTGACTCAAAGCGTCATCTCCATCCAATATCGTTTGCAATTCGGCATCATCAAACTTTTTTAGTGGTATTCCACGTTCTTCATTTCTCACATGAAAATCATTATTTTTGAACCGTTAAAACCATCTTTTGCATGTTGCTTCTGACAGAGCATCATCACCATATGCCTCGACAAGCAATCGATGCGACTCTGCAGCACTTTTCTTTAAACGAAAACAAAAAATGAATTTTTATTATTATTATTGTTGGTGCTACAGTCCAAAGGGGGACCAGGGCCTAGCTTGCTCATCAACTACTCGTGTAATGCGCGCTACTGTTCTCTCACGAGTAGAAGGGACCTACAGTTTTTTGCCGACTCCGAACGGCGATATTTAAAAAGCTTTCTTAGACAGTTATTACTGTTTGAGTGTTGTCAGCGGCTCGAAAGAGGTGGTGCCGTGAAAAATTCGAAAAATTTGTGTTGAGCTGGGAATCGAGCCGACACCCTTCGGCGTGTGAGCGTCGCACTCTACCCACTACGCCACGGCGACCACAAAAATGAATGCATTCCGCAAATAATCACTTTCTGGTACAAAATTCGAAATTTTTACCACAATGAGAAAATATGATGATGTCTGTTCAATGACTTGATGTATACTAAGTATTTTGCACAGATATTATAGCAAACAAACAAAGAAAAAATAAGGGCTCGTTCACAACAAATGTTCCCTGTCGAGACATTTGTATCTTGACGCTCACTTCATACCTCCTTCATACTTCATGCTGATTCTACAAGCATTCGTTGGCCTTCAGCTGCACTTTTCTTTTAAATAAAAAAGGGACCAAACCATTCCGCAAATGCTGTGAATAAGGAAGAAGTAGAAAACCATGTTCTTGGCAAGATAGGTGTTCAATATATAGCCAAAGGAAAATTAATGCAAATCAAAACAAGAGATTTTATTGCTTAGAACATGCGACTTCCTTGAAGTGCATTTGCGAGCTGAATTAAAGAAACTCCGAATGTTACAAAGAAATGTATGTTACATGCTTAATGATCATCTAACCCTTAGTGATCTCAGTCGGCTGCTTGTGATTGTCGCCGCCTGCTGGTCCTCATTATCGCCTGCCTGCGTTGTTCTTCGCTTGTCGTTATCGCCGTCTGCCTGAGTTCGTTCTGTTAGTGCATCACGTGTACCCCGGTTGGAAATATTGTTGCGCTCTGGTTATACATTTTTATTTGGCGTTATTAAGAAACGAGGGGCGTTCAATATATTCTCGGTATCGATATGAAGGAAAATGCGAATTCAATTTAAATTGTTTTTATTTTTCAATATAATCTCCCCTAACATCAATGCATTTGTCACATCTTGAGATAAGTTTTTTGAAACCCTCACAAAAATAGAATTCCTCTTTCTCTGTATAGCACCCATTTATTGCCGACTTGAGTTCTTCATCATCCGAAAATCTATTTCCACGAAGACATTTTT
The DNA here is from genome assembly GCA_955652365.1 of Eristalinus aeneus. NCBI lineage: Eukaryota > Metazoa > Arthropoda > Insecta > Diptera > Syrphidae > Eristalinus > Eristalinus aeneus. The sequence goes on from OY019132.1 coordinate 80,208,969, forward strand.
TCAAATCTGGAAACGGAAAATAATCACTAGGGGCAAGGTGTGGACTATAGAGTGGGTGTTGGGTTTCTTCGAAACCACAATCTCGGGCAGTAGCCTTGGAAACTCGCGCCGTGTGAACAGGAGCGTTGTCATGAAGATGCAACACAACCGCTGCGAGTCTACGCCGTCTGTTCTTTTTAATTTCCTCCCGCAAATTATGCAAAGTGGAAGCGTAGGATGTGGTGTTGATGATTTCACCTTTTTTTTGTACCCAATGAGCAAGATTTCCTTTGAGTTAGAAAAAACTGTGGCCATGAGCTTCCCGGTAGGCAGAGTGACTTTGAACTTCTTCGGTTGGTCTGTTCCTTTTTTATGCCACTGCATGGACTCTTCTTTGCTTTCAGGGTCATAGTCGTGAATCCATGTTTCGTTCCCAGTAACAATTAGATTCATGACACTCCGCGTTCTCTCAGCCTTCAATTCTCATTTTTTTTCTGAGGCGCTGTGAGCATTCGTGGCACCCACCTTGCACCGTCCTTTGAAAGGTTAAGATGGTTGTGTGTGATTAGTTATGCCTTTAAGACTAATATAATTGCTAAAATTGACTTATGTTTATTATCCTAGCACATTTGGAAGACATTGTATTTTACTAAGCAGTTCGATTTCTTTTTTATATTAATATCCTTAAAATTATGTTGTTGTTCACTGTACTTTTGCTCTCAATTTAAACATGTTTTACTTGTAGTGTTAACACTCACTCATTTTGTTATCATATTCTCAAAGATTAAATTTGTTCTAATGGATATTACGCTCGCGGTTAAGAGCATGCCATTGAAAACTTAGGCATAAAAAATTGAATCGACTTTTGGATAGCGTAGCATTTTTTTGCAAAGAGCATAATTTCTATTATTTTGTTCTCGCGCTTACAGTGCAACAACAAGTTGTATAGTTGAGCGCGTCGGTGAGATGGGCGATCGAGCTCGTTGTCTCGTCCATTTCATTTGGATCTCTACACAAGGCGACATCAGATACAGGACAAGGGGAGTACTCGCACACGTAGGCCACATTATATGCAATGGTCATATATGGTACTGTTGCATGAATTTGAATTAATTAAATAAATTTGCTTAACAGTCTGCTGTAATATTATTTAGAAAATTGTGCTGTGATCATTCTAAAACAATGGTCATGAAGAATGGTGTGAATGGTGCCAGTTAAAAGCTTGGTGATCCCTGCCATCATTTTCACCTTTATTCGGGAACCTTCAAGAACAAGTTTTTCGACTTCCTTGATGCTTTCTCCCATACAAGCAGTAGCTGGGGCGCCGGAGCAGGGTCGTCTTCAATGCTCTCTCTGCCCCTCTTGAACTCACTTGACCACTTTTGCACAGTTGATAATGAAGGTGCGGAACCCTGGGAAACAGCCACCTTCTCTTCTTGAATGGTTTTTTGATTTTTTCGTTGCTTAGTGAGAAATTTAATTACGGCGCGATGCTCAATTTTCACCATCATCGTCTCAGTTGCCATTATGATTCTGTTTAACTAGAGATAAAACGCGAATTAATAATCACATTTATCTGAAATTTTACATAAAAAATAATTAGTGGCGCTACAGTCTAAAAGGGGACCAGGGCCTAGCTTGTTTATCGGCTACTAGTGTTGTGCGCGCTACTGTTCTCTCACGAGTAGAAGGAACCTACAGTTTTTTTGCCGATTCCGAACGGCGAAATTTGAGAAGCTTTCTTAGACAGTTATTACGCTTTGAGTGTTGGCAGCAGCTCGAAAGAGGTGGTGCCGTGAAATATTAGAAAAATTGGTGTTGAACTGGGAGTCGAACCTAGACCCTTCGGCGTGTGAGCGTCGCACTCTACCCACTACGCCACGGCGACCACCTATACCCTTCACCCCGATACCGGGAATATATTGAACTCCCCTCGTAAGTTAGCAATTGACATGCACTGGAGAGAAATAATTTCCTATGTAGTGCCAAGATTCGCAGACTCTTGCATAGATCTGACCGCTGTGGACTCTTGAATTACCAATATAAAGTCAACAATTGGCTTATATCCAAAAAAACAATTTGTGAGCCACACCTCGAAAACTATCAATTTATAAAGACCCACCTTTCCCACCTTTTATTCCAAAATTGATGAAAGTGTTTGCTATAACTTACAAAGCGCATGTAGGAAAAATTGTTTTCATGCTTTTTGGATTCTTAGAAAAACCGCTAAGTTCATTCACCCTTCACAAAATTGACTAGAACAATCTCTCAACGACATGACTTTGGCCAAACAAAGCTCCTTCACCACCCCCATCATTCGTGCCCTAGTAGCTCACAGGCCAAAAGTCTTCCAAGGTTTAAAATCTAGAATGAGCAGTCTTTGACGAACCAAAGTGTCAGCCACCAATAAAACAACTGATCTAAATTAATTAGAAATGATTTTATTTTATTTCAATTTCAATTTCTCACAAGAATCAAACAAAAGAATGTAACTAAATTCTAATTAACAAATACATTCACAAATTCATCAATGAAACCCAAATGAATATTTTCAACTTGCCAAACATGTTCATGTCTCTCTGTATGTTTATTATTTGATGTACGAGTGTGTTTCTGTTGTGTCATTCACTTTAGAAAACCACTTTAAGCTGACTTATGCAAAAAGAGTCTAGTTCAAACCAAAAAGGCAATGGTCCTAAATTCTGTTTTGCCTTTTTGGTTAGCTGATACTTAATTCGATTGAGTGGGGAGTTTTTAGTAAAATTTTTTGCCTCCTTAAAGATAATATTTTTGGAACCACGTTCTTAATTTGTAACGTCTGAATTTATGCATTTAGTTGATGCCTCTTGTTTATCTACACCCTGTATAATAAACAATGTCTCAGAGTCCCTGACTAGTGGGTGGACTCGACGTAGGAATCTACTTGAAAACTATTTATTATCGCTTAATAATTAATCCTAGGATGTACATATATGTGCTGTTTTTTATTTTTGCAATCAAAGTTTGTTTACTTGCATGGCTACATTTACAATTCGTTTGTTTCGTTAAAAGTTGCTTTTCTAGTTCAACGTCTAAATATGAGTTATTTGTTTTATTTGTTTATCTAGGTTATAGGAATTACATTTCACTTAAAGTATTTTTGTTTTCTCTATAATTTAATTATTATGCATCTGCTGTTAACATTTAGATTAAATTTATTTATTTTTTACTTTAATTAATTGTAGTTTTTTAGATTTTCTTCTCTTTTTGATAACATCTATAAGTTACAAAAATATTTATTTTGTTTTTTTTTTATATCTTTGTACAATAACTACATTGTATGCTAAATATCACTTAACTTATGCAAATTTATCATAAATTATCTTAAGGAGTTCACACTAATGATATACGTAAGCAACCTCATCGCTCTTGGGGCTCTGTAGAGTGAAGAAGGTTACCGAAACCGAAGGAAGAACCCAAAACAAAAAATGTCGTTATTCATCTAGTTAGTTGTACAAAAAAGGAACGAACCGAGACTCGTGTAAAAGCATCTACATTTGATTTTATCTAGTATTTGGTATAATTTTTAAGACTGAATATATTTTTCTATACGAGATAAATATAATTAATTTTTTTATTTATTGGTTTACATGTATAAAACTCTGAATAACATTTTATTTATTTAACACTTGGAATATTCTCTATAAAACCATCAATTAATCTCATTCTGTTATAGTTACTGAATTTTAGTTTAAATTTATTTACAACATTTATTTTTTTGCACAAAAATGTTTGCACAGCTTATGGATGTGATCATTTATCTTATAGTTTGTTGTTTGTTTATTTTTACAAAATGTACAAAAAGGAACTAAAGTGTGAAAGAGTCGTGTTGTGTGTTGTGTTAAAAGCTGAAATAAAAGTGCAGTTTTTGGTATGAATTAAAACACTTTAAATTGATCGAAATAAATAAATGAATTTATGTGAAGTTGTATGTACACCAGGATCATTGAGTTGAAGTGCTGATGAGAAGGTGATGTGGTGATGTGGGATTTGGGGGGAATGGTGAAAGGGGAAGAAACTGGAGTTAAATCTCTAACTGATGTGTGTATGTAACAGTTGGGGACAAGCAATGGATTGAGAGTTGAAAGATTTCAAGAAAATTTATTCCTGGGAGCGTAGGCAATATCCTACAAGAGCACCGAAATCAGAGTTTTAAAAGCAGTTGAAGTTTCTGCAAAATTGTGTGAATATGTTTAGAAAGTTTTTAAGTTAGAAAACATTCTCAGCTCCAGGAATACGCAACATTGTCCGCGTTATAATAACATATCACTCAATAAGTTCCAGGACATATAGGGGGCGCCACTAACAATAAAATTAGTATCAAAGTTAATAATTTTTTTTAGTGGCGCCCCCTATATATCTGGGGACACATTGAGTGTTTTAGCTAAACATCAGTATGGCCTAATATGTCAGTTATATTTAGCACCGATAAGAAAATTCTCGAAATTTTTCCCCAAATGGAACTCCAGTCCACTGGACGTCGTAATAAGCCGGCGAAGGGTGGTCGCTTAAAAGGTGTTCCATTCCATTTTAGCTGAGTCTTTTTAACATATTTTTACTGGGGTCGGCTCATTGCACAACATTCCCCGGGGGCTAAGGTCTAGCTTGCTTATCGAGCTATTGTGCGCGCTTCTGTTCACTCGCGAGTACGAGGGACGTTCAGTTTTTGCCGACTCCTAGCGGCGGAGTTTGAAAATAATTTCTTCTTAGACAATTATTATTCTTTGAGTGTTATGGCCTGTTTCATAGCCATTTATTACCCTGTCAGTGTTCAGTTTCAGGAAGAAAGAGGCGACGGTGTGATAATTTGTGGTGCGACAGTCCACAGGGATGCCAGGACCTAGCTTGCTCATCAACTACGCGTGTTGTGCGCGCTACTGTTCTCTCACAAGTAGAAGGGACCTAGTGTTCCTTTCGACTCCGAACGTCGAAGCTTGAGAAGATTTTCTTAGACAGCTATTACTCGTTGAGTGTTGTCAGTAGCTCGAGAGAGGTGCCGCAGTGAAAAATTCGAGGTGTTCAGCCGGGAATCGAACCTAGACTCTTCGGCGTGTGAGCGTTGCGCCCTAGCGACTACGCCACGGCGACCACGGTTCTGCCGCGAACAATGCAAGGTGTTCAGCCGGGAATCGAACCGGCAACCTTTGACGTGTGAACGTCGCGCTCTATGCACTACGCCACGGCGGCCACAGACGTGAAAATATGGAACGTGTTAGTTCCGGAAATTGGAGCTGGGATCTTTGACGTGTGAATGTCACACTCTATCGATTACGACACGGCGACAGCGTCTGTTTGACTCATTAATAAAAATAATTGGGTGGCGCTAAAGTACACAATCCACAGTCCACCAAGGCGTAGCTTGCTCATCAACTACTCGTGTTGTGCACGTTACTGTTTCGCACGAATAGAAGGGACCTACTACTTTTTGCAGACGAACGGCGAAATTTGAGAAGCTTTGTTTTTAGACAGTTGTCACTCATTGAGTGTTGTCAGCAGCTCGAAGGAGGTGATGCCGTGAAAAATTCGAAGTGTTCAGCCGGGAATCGAACCCAGAATTCCGGCGTGTAAGTGTAGCACTCGGAATGGCTCATTCTCTTCTTATAAAAGCCGCTTGTGACAACTGAATTTGTGAAACTTAGCCAAAATGTCTATGGCTTATAAATAAGTCAGATGTTATTTGGGAGTATGCTGTCCTCCTTTTGATTAGTTTCAGAATTGACTCAAGATATCCTTAAGCCGAAGCTCCTTCAAATCGTTTCAAATGAGAAACGGCTGCAGAGAACTTTTGTCCAAGAGGCTTCGACTTCTGCACATTAGGCCAAACGTAAGCTTTAGGCTTGGCTTGTTCCTAGGTCTTCCTTACAAGAATTCTTCTATCCACTAAATGAATGTAATCAATATCCTGATGTCATATTTGTCTTATAAGTTGGCTTCTTACTGGGGAGCCACGCTGCCTACCATTAGATAGGCTTTCTCAAAAACTCCGAGACTCTGTGGCGTATGAGGAATAATTTCCTGTAAATATTTATTTGCAACATTTACTTTGGAATTACACATTTTCTATGCCTTACTTTTGACGTGTAAGAGGGAAAAAGAGGGATAGATGAAGCACTAGTGGGATGTCCTAAAGACAAAGAGGGAGAAAGACAGAGGCAGAAAAGAATAGGGAGAGAGAAAGAGATAATATAGAAAATTGAACGCGAATCTTTCGATCTCTAGACTGTGTGCTTTCAGCGTCCTCTACCTCTACCTCTACCCTCTAAAGTATAATGGAGTCCCTTGTGGTCAGTAAATGTTCTACGGGCTGATCTTACGCGAGTCATTTAGTTTCCTTTAAACAAGAATATTTTGCTAAAGAGAAAAAGGACACGAATTGTTCATCTAAAAGTCGAGTCTCAGTGGTAGATGTTTACACTCCCGGTCGACTTTTAACCGTGCCCCTTTCCTCTTCAGTGTAATATTCTAGTTTAAAGGAAACTAAACTACTCGTCAAGTTCCTGGACTGTTGAGAGCACTCCAACCAACTAGTTTTCAACATGCGAGCGCAACATTGCAACGTTCAACGTGCAACAAGCGAAGCCACTTCGGTAGGTTCCAATAAAGAGGCGATGTTTTCTCTATTGCAGATGGGCAATTTTTAAGGTCCAGGAGTTTGCTGTCAACACATACGAGTAAGTAGTTCAGAAAAAATAGGAGACTGAACAGTTTAGGGCCACTGAACCTTATGTTGTCTCCTGCATAACGTCGTGTCTCTGAACCCAAATCTAGTTTAAATGAAAGATATCCTCCGAGAGAACATCTTCTTGTAATAACTACTAACTCCCGTCTCAAGGACTTCCTGCATGTAAACACAGACTGTGTGAAATACGAAGGACTCAAGCTTACGAAAGCAGCCTACCTCCTGGATACAATTGCACATAAATCAGAAGACAGCTCAACGCCTCCCTCATCCACTTTCATCCTCAAGAAGCCCTCCCAAAGCAAATCCTATAATTTAGGGTTCATTTAAGCTCTCAAAGGAAACACCCTCGTCGCCGTCCCTCGCATTTAAAGACTCATGCTGTTCCAACGAACGTACATCTGCTCCAATCGCGCTGTCTGTCGCACCTCCGAGACTCGTAAGCATCTTAAGGCGTTACTACACCCTTTCCTCATACACAACAATCGACTCAAAGCAACCCAAGTTCTATCCCCAATCAGGCGTCAGTAATTGGATTTTCCTCCTCCAAGTGAAAGTTACATCCGCTCCGTCGGTCTCTGTCGCACGATCTCAGGGCCTCAGCGCCTGCACCAGACCGACATAATGGATATAAATATAACCGGCTCCGCCGCCGTGCAATTAGGAGACACACATTTATCATCGTAGGAGTCACTGCGCCTACACAGCAACCGCCTGTCACCACAGGAATTACACTGAAATTAGCACTCAGGCGGGAATATTTGCACAGCACATCGTCAGGATTGAGCTCCTTCCGAGACATTGATTCAAATCCTATTACTTAAGCGAATCCCACATGTGCAGGGGACGGCACTCGTGTGGGAGCACGCTGCACTGCAACACTCCGCTTGTGGAGTGGGTTTGAATTGTTTAGTTTCCGGTTAACCGGAGTGCAAGGAGGGTGCTCCTGGGAATCAAATAAAAATCAAATTATTTTAACTCGAGGACGGTGGTGGGGTTTGGGATGGGGGGAGGAGGATACAGACTCTCTGATGTATAGAATAAATGTTTTGGACATTTACAACATATCGATGTTGGAGGTGCCATTGCCAGTAGTTCTTGTTGTTTTTGTGACCTGATTGCCGGGCATCAGTGGTGGAGGGCTGCCGCACCAGACGATCTGAAACGAGAAAAAAAAGAGTTGCTCAATCAGTCTGTTGTTGGATGGCGCGTGTATGATGCAGATAAACAGTGTGGCAACTTTGGAAGTTGTGGAAAAGCTTCCCTGGGTGGAGAACCCTTCAACAAATGTGTGTGCGGTTCCTCGAACAATGTCTGGTGAGTGGTTGTGCTTAGTTTGTATCACGATGGTGAGTGAATGCGAACAACACAACTGGGGGTCTTCTGTGAAGCCCAACAAACTACTGATAGACGTGCACACTACTCTTTGTACCTACTTTGAGTGCATATGCATTCATGGATGCTCCCAGGCAGCCCTTCGGTACGTGTGGTCGTTGGGCACATTAAAAGGGATCAACGGACGATTGGGTGGTGGTGTCAGTTTTGTCCTGCAGTCGAATCATTTTGGTGGTGATCTGAGGTCGTTTTTTGCCAGACATGGATCCAGGAAGACGGTTTTTGAAGGGTGATGAGATGTTCATCAGTGTTTGTCCTTCGGACTTCTCGATCTCCTCAACTGGAAACCACTGAAACAGAGGAAAGTTTGTTTTTGATGAAATGCTGGGGAGGACAACGAAATGCGACGAGTCTGAGGTGAGAGATGGTGTAAGAGAAGAGAGCTCCACTCATGTCTGTGTGTCTGTGTTGTATTCGCCAATGGTTCTGTTCTGTTTGTTTGGGAAAGCACGTCAAATTAATTGTGGCGTGCTGGAAAAGCCGGAAAAAATTTGTCTGTGATCCAAGGGATCCTTCGCAAGCTAAATGGTATGCTGCCAGAACTTCAAGCAAAGTAAGGGAAGCTGTGAAGATTTATTTGTTTCCGCATCTTGGGGGAAAATTATCACATGCCATTTTGTATTCGCAAAGTTTAGGGGCAAGAAGAATTAACTATTCCTTAGAATTATTTTTTAAAAAATCTCCACCAGCGGCAGACAACAAACGACTTCTTCCTCATCGATTGAGGGAAACTAATGCGATTGCTGTTCTGCTAAAAGTTGCTTGAAAGTGGTGAAGTGAGGAAACAGGTCCTATACTGTGCACGCACAGCTCGATTATTTGAGTGAAAAAATCAAGAAAAGGCGCTCAGAACAGGGCAACAAAAGGAATGTCGTCATCTATCGGTTCGGTTTTATTGCTGGTTCGGAATAAAATCTAGATCCGTCCTGGTGGGAAAGTTTTGCCGCAGTTCCACCAACAGCTGTAATAATTGTATGGCGCGACAGTCCACAGTGGACCACGGCCTACGTTGCTCATCAACTACTCGTGTTGTACGTGCTACTTTTCTCTTGTGAGAAAGAAAGGACCTACAATTTTTTGCCGACTCGGAACCGCGAAGTTTGAGGAGCTTTCTTCGACAGTTATTACTCTTTGAGTGTTGTCAGCAGCTTGAAAGAGGTGGTGAAAAAGTCGAAGAATTAGTGTTGAGGTGGGAATCGAAACTAGACCCTTCAGCGTATGAGCGTCGCGCTCTACCCACTACGCCACGGCGACAACAAAATTGCGAAGTTGGCTGCGACAAAATTTAAGAAGGTCAGTTTACTTAGTTGGAAATAACTAATTGAATGACTCAATATTTTTGACCATGCCTAACAGTGCGTCTTAGAGTTGCTTGATAGCTGTCAGCAAGTCAGGATATACGTAGACAAACAAGGTATGTAACGCGACGTTTTCTGAGATCAGAAAATTTGTATTATTGTGTCTGAAATGTTGGGGTTACAAAATTACAGCCCTCCTTAAAGAAGGCTTTCATTTAGATGTCAGAATCAGTGTCATTAAGGTTTTGTGTGACTAATGTTCTGTTCAGACGATTGTCAGCTTTGCGGACATTGTACCAAATGTTTAAAATTCCTTTGACCTTTAAATTTTGTCTGACTATAATAAAAACGCACTGTCAGGTCACTTTCAGATGTTAGTCTGTCAACTTTTCTAACTTTTGTAGTGACTGATCTGATAATCCTCGGAACAGGAGCATACAAGGTCTTTTCAAAATTAAGATGAAATTTCCTGGGTTACGTTCATTCGATTACGGATTGTTTTATTTTGTTATGTTGGTACACTCGTCTCGAAGACATGTGTACAATTTAAGCCTAATATCATTTTTATTTTGTCTGTGAAAGGAACAATAGTTTGACGTGGTTTCCGAGCTCGACGACTTTCTGCAGTCGTTAATTTAATTTTGTGTGTTAAGCTAAATTAAATGCTCAAAAACACTTGAAATGTGATGCAGAATATGAGCTGAAGAATAAAGCAGTATGTCCAACTGGGTTAGCGTGTGCTCACTGTACAGCAGCAGTGCAAGCCAAGCCATGTTTTTGTGAACCTAGCCCGTGCATGATTTTCTCGTATCTAGCAAAACAAGATTTATGCACCGAAGAAGAAGTGCCAAAGAGGAAACCCAGGCCAGCGATATGTTGTTATGCTTTTTATTGATTCTTTTCTGTGTTCTCGGTTATATTTCTGTTTTCCTTCGTTTCTTTCTCTTTTATTTCGCTAGATACACCCATTGCGACCATTATGGTAAGTACCATCAGTGCCACACTTGTTTTTTCAATGTTCAAGAGTAAAGTTGTAAGATTTTAAGAAGTGTTGCCTTTTCCTGGACGCATATTTCCTGGACGCCCCACCACAACAAAGACCGATGAAAATGTTGAGAAAATAAAGAAAGTTGTTAAGAAGAATCGTTAAATCACTATTGGGGAGGCTTTTAAAGATGTCGGCATTTCGGCTGGCTCATGCCAAGCAATTTTTTCCAAAATTTTGAGCATGTAGCCTGTGACAGCAAAGTTCGTTCCAAAATTGCTGACTTTCGACCACAAAAAAAAAAAAACAAAAATAAACAATGACGCGTGACTATCGCCCAGCAATTGTTGAATGACATCAACGGCGATCCAGACTTGTTCAACTAGTGACGAATTATGGGTATATAAGGATGACCTGGAAACTAATGCAAGAGCGTAGGGGAGCCAAGTTCTATCAAATTTCAAGGCTTTTCTGACTGTTTTTCTCGATTATCGTGGCGTAGTGCATCAAGAGTCGACGAAGTTGTCCTGCCACCTAGCTTTGAAGAAGTCGGTACAGCCATTAAAAGGCTGAAGAACAACAAAACCGCAGGCTCAGATGGCTTACCATCGGAGCTTCTCAAAGCTGGGGACAATGTATTGGTAGGTAGCATGCACCAGATCATTTGCTGAATTTGGGAAAACGAAAGCATGCCCGATGACTGGAATATCAGCTCTATATGCCCCATCCACAAAAAAGGCGATCCTACTCCCTGCAAGAACTATGGAAGTAGATCCCTGCTGAACGTCACATACAAGATCCTATCCAGCGTACTGTGTGACCGTCTAAAGCCGTTCTGCACCGCACTAATCGGCAAGTACCAATGCGGCTTCCGGCCCGGCAAATCGCCTATAGACCAAATCTTCACACTAAGGCAGATCCTAAAGAAGAACAGCGAGTTTCAAATCGATACTCACCATCTTTTCATCGATTTTAAAGCCGCATATGGCGGCATTCATCGCAAGGAACTATTCGAAGCGATGGCCGAATTCGGGATAATGGGAACATTGATCCGGTTGTCTCAACATACGCGATGCACCGTGCAGTTCGGTTCAAAAACCTCTGAACCCCTCGAGACCTGCATGGGATCTCGGTAAGGAGATGGGCTGTCGGGTGATTTCTTCAATTTGCTACTAGAGAAGATAGTGCGGCGGGCAAAAGTCAACACGGAAGGCACTATTTCCTACAAGTCAGTCCAGCTGTTGACATACTCTGATGAAATCGACATTATTGCGCGGTCCCAAAGCGCCGTAGTGAAATCTTTCACGGTAATTCAGTAACAGGCGACATATGCTAATAATAATAATTGTTGGCGCTACAGTCCAGAGAGGGACCAGGGCCTAGCTTGCTCATCAACTGCTCGTGTCGTGCGCGCTACTGTTCTTTCACGTGTAGAAGGGATCTACATTTTTTTGCCGACTCCGAATGGTGAAATTTAAGAAGCTTTCTTAGACAGTTATTATTCTTTGAGTGTTGTCAGCAGCTCGAAAGAGGTGGTGCCGTGAAATATTCGAAAAATTGGTGTTGAGCTGGAAATCGAACTTAGACCCTTCGGCGTGTGAGCGTCGCACTCTACCCACTACGCCACGGCGGCCACGACATATGCTGTCGAGCAAAAAACGATCCGCCTCACGCCAGCTAGGCCAAAGCGTTACAATCGACAGCTACAATTTTGAGGTAGTAAAGGAGTTTGTATACCTCGGGGCAAACGTAAACTCCACGAATGACATCGTAGTGGAGATCCGACGTAGAATAGCCCTTGGCAATCGATGCTACTTCGGTCTGTCAAAACAACAGGGCTCGAAACTCCTGACTCGAGGGACCAAACTCATGCTCTACAAAACCCTTATTCTGCAAATCCTGCTTTATGGAGCCGAAAGCTGGACATTAAGTAAGGCTGCAGAGCTGATTCTTGGTGCCTTCGAAAGAAAAATTCTTCGTCGGATATATGGACAAGTCTGCGAGGAAGATGAATGGGGGAGAAGACACAACCGCGAACTCTACGAGCTGTATAAGGATTTGGGTGTAGTCCGAAAGGCAAAAATCCGCCTACATTTGCTCGGCGACTACATTGGCTCGGCCACATCGAGCGAATGGACAACAGCTATCCTGCAAAAAGGATCTTCGAATCCGAGCCCCCTCGAGAAGAATCGAGAATCGAGAAGGAGAGGAAGAACGAACCTCCGGTACAGAGACTAAGTCATCGCGGATGTAAGACAGCTACCCCTTGATGACTGGAAGCAGCGTGCTCTGGACCGTCACCGATGGGAGGCAGCAGTTGCTCAGGCTCAGACTCTTCATGGTTTGTCTGCCTGATAAGTAAGTAAGTAAGTGCAAAAGGAGTTCTTACCACATGGTCGTACGGTCAATAAGGAGTCTTGTCTTAAAGTTAAGCGCCGCTTGCGCGAAGCAATACAATAAAAACGTTAGGAGTTGTGGCAAAACAATTCACGGCTTCTGCACCTCCATAATTGCACCCGCCTACTCGCTAATTTGTTTTGACCGTACACAACACTGTAATCATGTCTCAGCTACTGTATGCAGTAGCTGAAGAGACTAATGAAAGGACGACGTCTTGCGACGATTCAGGAGATACAAACCAAATTGTTAAGAGAGCTGAAGGGCATATCAAAAAGTGCATACCAAGACTGCTTTCAAGTTTGGAAAAAGCGCTGACTGACTGAATGACTGACTGACTGACTGACTGACTGACTGACTGACTGACTGAATGACTGACTGACCGACTGACTGACTGACTGAATGACTGACTGACTGACTGACACTCACTTTGAGGGGGACAAAATAGAAACCGATGAATGGATAGATATTTTTTGAGAGTAATCGAAATTCACATTTTAAGCGCTTTTAATGATAACTTCTGCTGTAGGAAGCATGCAATAAAGTGAAATAGGACTTTACTTGTACGCACAGGCATTCTTTGCGAATCATTTTTACATATCCTTTGGGAATTAACGTTCAGCAGAGTTAAACTATTTTCAGCAAGTGCCAGAGGACTTTAGGTCGAAGGAGTTTAATACTGGCCCTATCTGCCGTGTATCACTCTACGAAATCAATACCAAGTGGTCAGTCCTGGGTTGCATCGGAAATTAATTCGAAATTCTTGGATTTCAATTTCTACCTCAAATAGTGCATGTTGATGTTTGCGTTTAGTCAGAAACCGATATGATTGCTGAGTTTCATTTTTCCATTGAAACTAAGGTCAGGAATGCTAATCAGGGAATGCAAACAAGTTGTGGTTCTCGAAAAGATGCGTTCTTGTGAGCAGAACGCCTGGCTCAGGCTCTTCTTGCTTCTGGCAACAATAATTTCGTTGATGAATCTCCGGTTCCACCTACGACCTCGTATCGACAGATTAATAACTGCCATAGTGGACTTTCATTTCTCCAACACTATGCGACTAGGAGCACAGCTTTCCCCTCCATTCGGAACCAATAGCATTTCATCATTTAGAATATTGTTTATTTAGTTGCAGATGATTTTGCACAACGCTTAAGATGGCTAGGCCATGTACAGCGTATGGACACCACTGCTCCGGCTTAACCTCAACTAAGGTGGCGCACACAAGTGGAGAAGGACCTCAAACAACTTGGAGTGCGCAACTGGAGACAGCTGTTGAAAGATCATGCTGTCTGGAGAGGTATATTGGTTGAGGCCCAGGTCCACCCCGGACTGTAAAAGAAGAAGAAGAAGAAGTTGCAGGCGATTTGGACAGTTTACAGAATGGTTTGAAGTTAAAAAGTCCTCAGGTCTTCGTGATGATATGTCTGTGCCTTGAATGTTAGTTTTTCAGTTTTCCGGAATTCAAATAGGACAACGAAGCAAGCAATCAAATGTTCCCATGCCTTGCATGCTGTTACCTGCGACGATTGGAAGCACATGCACATCCACGAATAAAATTCAAATAATACCTAAATCAGTGAAAAGAAGAGCCAAGAAGGACTTCCAACACTCAAGTCCACCACACCGCTTCTACACCAAAATTCAAAAGCACTTACCTTTCTGAAGGCCTTGCGGAAGTTGTCTGACAAGAAGGCATACAGGATCGGATTTATACAGGAATTCGTGTAGGCAAGGACATGCGAGACGATCTGCAAAATGACGGTCACATGGGAGTTGCCGTACAAGTTAAGCGCCTTCAGAACCAGTATCACCTAAAAGAGAAAAACAAGTCTTAAGTTAGTGTCTGTCATGTTCGGTAAACAATTTGCTAAGAATCCCGCTCTGCGATTGTCGGTTAAGGACACACATAATCCCGTGGCGGTGCTCAAAAGCGTGTGGATTTAAAACAAAAGAAGAAAAAAAACGCACAAACTTTCAGATGCTACTTTGTAACGTTCGTCCTTGAGAACTAAGCGGGCGGGGGCGATGGCAGTTAAGGACAACGACAGAGAAAGTTTTCGTGGCATGACGAAAAGTTGGTAATTGTTTGACGGCAAAGGGTATGTTTGATGCTGCGGTCAGTAATTACGAGACCAGCAGCGGTTGTGTCATGTGTCACGATACAAGGGGAAGCATGCTTTCCCATGTGACGACATTAATTTTGTTTGCGTCACGCACTTGGTGGAAATAGTGAATCCTTGTTGACTTTATGCTCGTGCAAGTTTTTAAGCTCGCATGAATTTTATACAAGTCGGACGTGTGTGATGAGGGGCGTGTGTGATGAGGGGGCGTGTGTGGTGATACAAGCGAAAGGAGGGGAGACACTCTGTTGATTAAAGTTGAATGGAGTGGCGGGGAAGCTTTACTGCTCATTTATATTAATAGGAAACATAAAGTCTGTCTGCATGTGTCTGATGTAAGTTTATGACGAAATTCGTCGCACAAAGGTTTACAAAGAGACCTAGTGCACTTGGGTTCATGAATTTATGGCAGCTCTTTGTAGACGCAGAGGATGCTCTGATTGGAAGCAATAAAAATTCATTAGATTTTTTACGACGTGCTTGAATGTACTCAAATCTCTAATAACGCAATTGGCTTAAAGCGGTTAAAGAGAATGGAGCCATATAGTGGAGTGATTCATCAAACTTATGCTGTCGTTAAGCAATGAAATTTAGGATTTAGTTCAGTAGGGTTTCCTGCATTGCCACGCATAGGCAAAGGTAGGTAGGTTAAGGTGGCTGATGAATGCACTTAGTTCCACACAGGACCATTGTGCTAACACACCATGTGGGAAGAACCTAAAACCAGCTGGAACTGATAATAAAGTTTAAAATGTCGGCGAGAGGGGTTTTATTGAGGCACGCATAGGCATAGAAGCCTATATCTTTCACACGGAGAATTAGATTGAGCAGCTAAGGAAGACTGCGTCTACAGATTTTTGTCTTGTGGAAGGAAGTTCAAACGTAAGAAGAAGTTTTGGGTTTTCTGGGGTTTTGTCCCACATCTTCCGTTTCCAACGAAAGTTATTATTATGTGTTTTCAGATTGACCGTATTGTATATTCAGACTGCCGTATTGTGTGAGCGTCTGAAACCGATTGTCCATGACCGGATATGTCCCTATCAGCGTGGTTTCAGGCCAGGAAAGTCCGCAATAGACCAGATCTTCGCATTACGGCAAATACTGGAAAGGACTCGAGAAGTGCAAATCGACACTCACCACCTATTTATCGATTTTAAGGCCGCATATGACAGTGTGCATAGAGACTAGCTATACAGTGCAATATCTAGTTTTGGAATTCCTAACAAATACTACGTCATGATGACATGAAGACCTCTCGCTGCTCCGTCAAATCGGTAGCGAACCCACCCAGACCTTCAATGTCAAAAAAGATTTTAGACAAGGCGACGCGCTGCCATGTGACATCAACATCTTCCTCGAGAAGATCGTGCGAAACTGAAACCTCAACACCAGAGGCACGATTATCCAAAGGTCAGTTCAATTCCTAGCTGACGCTGATGACATTGACGTGATTGGATGGACAGACTGAGCTGTCAATGAGGCGTTTATTGGCAGTGAAGCGGAAGCGCCTAAAATGGGTCTGGCGGTAAATGAGGGTAAAACAAAGTACATGCTGTCATCCAGGAAGAACACACAACATCGACGTCTCGGACAGAGCGTCACACTAGGCAGCAGAAACTTCGAGGTAGTCAAGGACTTCGTCTACCTCGGCTACGCGGTAAACTGGGACAACAACATCAGTACTGAAATCAAACGCAGAATCACTCTTGCCAATCGCTGTTTATTTGGGCTCAAGAGGAAATTGAGTAATAACGCCCTCTCTCGAAGGACTAAGCTCGCTTTATATAGCAGCTTGATCATCCCAGTTCTACGCTATGGCGCGCAAACTTGGACGTTACCAAAGGCGGATACGGAAGATCTTAGTTTTTTCGAGAGAAAAGTTTTGCCTGCGATTTTTGGTCCTGTTTGCGTTTGAGTTTGAGTTTGAGTTTGAGTTTGGGTTTGAGTTTATTGTAGTCTTAGAGAAAGTTACAGTTTTTTTTATAATACAATTCAATATTAATTTCTTAAAAGCTTCCTAACATCTCCATAGAGTTATTTCTTCAGTGCTGGATAGAACCTTTAAGCGTCAGAAGAGAGTCCATGTAAGATATTGATTGGCTTTATAAGATTATTTAAAGCATTTAAACTAAAGTTACATATTAAGACAATGTGAGAATCTGCGAAGCCTGGAGGTTTTTCTGCAGAAGATTATTCAGAAGGGAATTACATTAATTTATGAGTAACTTCTTGTTAGTGTTGGGATTTCAAAATATACTTAAAGGTTAACATTGTGTTGCAAGATAAAGTTTTTTATCTGTCGTTTTCTTGTGTGTATTGGCTGGATATTCCATAGGGACCGTGGAAGTTGGTTGTATATAGTTGGAACCACAAAAGCAAGTTGTCGTCTTCCATAGGAGTTATGGATCCTCGGGATCTTCAAGAGTCCATTCGCTCTTTGTCTGGTGTTGAGACAGTGGTCGATCGGATGTTTGAAACGTGTATCATTATACGTCTCGTTGATAACATTGAATAGAAAAAGATTTTTTACTGTTAGTATATTTAAGTTTTCGCTAAGGTAACCTATATTTTCGACATTACATGTATGATTCTTTACTCGCCAGAGAATCTTGAATATTTTATTTTGAATTCTTTGAATCTCCATTATTCTGTACTGCGCTGCATTACCCCACGCCGGTATTCCGTACTGAAGAATCGACTCAATCAGTGAGTAGTATACTTGTTTCAGTACTTCAAACGTCGTGTGGTTGCTCAGATGGTAACGAGTATATGTGGACTGCCGAAGTCGCCTGCATATGTACTTAATGTTATAGTCCCACTTAAATTTGCAGTCTACTTCCACGCCGGAATATCTGTACACGTTAACTTCTTCAATGTACTCTGCGCATTCATCTGTCTCCGGAGTTTGATGTGACCTCTGCAGGCAATCGAAACTATGGAATTTTATCCGTAAAGGTGTTCCTATTATGTGATAAGGACGAATATGCATGATCTTGGTTTTCTTCGAGTTTATAATAAGACCATTATCGTGTCATCATCGCAGAATATTATCGAACTCTGATTGCATTGAGTGGCGATCTTCATATCTTTGTGGCTCACAATTATGGCCGTATCATATCCAGATGCGTTGATGGCATCTGGAGGAGAAGATGTAACGACAAACTCTATGGGCTGTACAGTGACATGCGCCTGGTCAAGCGTCTACGGATGCAACGCTTAAGATGGCTGGGCCATATAGAGCGTATGGACACCATTGCTCCGTCCCGAAAAGTCTTTGAATCCAAGCCATTGGGACAACGAAATAGAAGACGGGATGGACTATGGTGGTGCACACAAGTGGAGAAGTACCTCAACCAACTTGGAGTGCGCAACTGGAGGCAGCTGGCGAAAGATGGTACTGGCTGGAGAGGCATTTTTTTGAGGCCCAGGTCCACCCCGGACTATAGCGCCACGAGAAGAAGATTGACCATGTTATCAGATATTAAACGTGTATTTAAAAAAAAGCATTGTTCAAAGTATTGTGCTTACAAAGCTACGACCTTTTCCCGTCTTTCTGGAAACTTTTGCATCCCATTCCAAAACAACTGTACCGGCTTGGCAGCCAGGAATGTATCAGAGCAATTTTTGATGCTCTGCTTTGGTGTGAATCGTATTTCAGTGAGAGCGTTTTGCATCGACCGGAGCAATGGTAGTCAGAAGGGACAAGGTTTAGGCTATAATGTAGTAGAATAATGTTAGAGAAGAAAGGAAACGAGAATCGAAGAGAGAATAGTAGTATAGATCAAAACAGAAGAGAGGACTGCCGGTTAGGTCAGGGAAAACATTATTGTATGAGACACAGTCGATAGAGGATCGTTGAATCATCCAGATCAATAATAAAGTGTCTGAAGAAAACCGAACTTTGTGTTTTTTTTTTTTATAATCATCCCTTACAATAAGGCTGGTGGAGTTAAACTTCCCATCCACTGTTTTCCAAATTGTTCTTAAGCGAATAGCAACGTGAGAACGAGCGTTGTCATAATGGCAAATTATTGCTTCTTGTTTGCACGCATATTCCGGGCATTTTTCGGCTACTGCTCTCTTTAAACGGATTAATTGTGTTTGGTAGCTTCGTTCATTAATGATTTCACCGAGTTTTAATGGCTCATAATACAGGACACCCTTCCGATCCCACCAAATACAGAGCATTACCTTCGCGCCACGGATCATCGCCATGAGGGACTCTACTGAAATGATCCTTCTAAATTCTCAGCACAGACTCCGAATCTGCTCATACCATAAGTTGCCCCGGTCCCGGTCCTGACTTCGGTCCAAACTTTGTACCTGCCGGATACCTGTTTTGCCTTTCGGTAAAACTTTCAGACTTCATTCCTACCGTTACACCTTTCCATTTTTTCTTTTTTTCTTTTTTCCTTCTGAGAAGTCTGTGGTCTTCCCTTCTTCCCTGTTCGTAGAGCTCAAAAACAGCCCTTGTAGTTCGATGCAGCGTTACCTTATAGGCGTCTTGTTTGGCTGCATTCGATTGCCTGCACTTGTTGCCAAACCATGGGTTCCTTCTTGGTGGCGACGTGAAACCCAGCACATAAGTGGCAGCTTCTTTGATGGCTTCTTGACGACGTTTCCAGCCTCCTTCTATGGTTAGTGCAGGCAGCGTCAAAGTCTGAGCGAGTTTCAGTGAGACTCGGTCGGCAAAGTTCCCAGCGATCAGTTGCGATTGTAGCTTTCCAACGTCAAAACGTTTTGGCCTGTCACCACTTTGTTGCTCTCTCGATATCCGGGTTCTTATCTTTCCTACAACAAGATGATGATCCGAATAGATATTTGAAAATCGGAAGGTTCGGATATGGAGATTGCTGGAGGAGTGTCTGACGTCGATCGCAACGTTATCAATCTGGTTAAAGGTGGATTGATCAGGAGATCGCCAGGTCCCTTTGTGAATGTCCAGGTGTGGGAACCGCGTGCTAGACACTGAGAGGTTCCGCCCCGAGGCGAAGTCCAACAGCCTGAGTCCGCTGCCGGATGTGTTGTCGTGCAGGCTGTGTTTACTGCTGACTCCAACAAAGATGTCCTCCTTGGCATTGGAGTCTCCTAGAACGATCTAGGCATCGATCATTAGTTCCATCTAGGGGATCATAGAAGTCATCTTTGGTGTCATCCTTCTCCTCTGTCGGGGCGTGAGCGCAAATTAGGCTGCTCTTTCCAAATTAAGCCTTGATGCGGATTTTCATGAGGCGTTCGCTGACGGGGTTGTAGCTCAAGACTTTTTGCCTAAGTCAAAGTCAACAACCCATAAATCAACAAATGCTGTAAATATTGAAGAAACAAAAGTATTGATTAAGGCCCAAATTCAGGAACACCCAAAACCGAAACAGGCAAAATTTAGGAAAAACTCGAAAAGCAAAAGGTTCAAAATTGTCAATGTCCCGAAAGGAAGTGCCCGTGAATAAAGAATCCATAGATGCTGGGAAACCGGAATTCTGAAAAAACGTTCCAAACATGTCAAGAATTTTTATAGTCCGACGGCGAAAAAGATATACAGTGAACCAAAAAATACTGGGCCACTTATTTACTCCAAACTCATCTTGAAATATCTCAGCCATTTTTTAATATGTTAAAACGAAATAAATTGCATATGAAACTGCAGTATAATACGGTTTCAGTTATTAAATTACATTTGTTGTTGATTTTTTAATTTTAGCAACTAAAAGTTTAAATCAAAAATAGTACAAATTCATCGGCAAAAAAACTGGGTAAGATACAAAAAATGAAAATAATTATTTTAGTATTTATAATAATATATATATTTAATATTTTGTGTGTTATCATTTCGCTTTTATAACTTCCTGCAATCTTCTGTTTATCGATCCGACCGGGGTTTTTGTTACAGCCGATGGAATTTTTTTGCCATTCTTCATGCAATGCTCTCTTTAACTCTTCTCTGGTACAAATGGTTCTTTTTCGAACTTCCTTTTCTAAAACAGCCCAAAGGTGCTCAACGGGATTTTGATCCGGATTTGGGAGTGGTGCGGCGACACCTTTTTCATGTTCCAAATACACCAGTCTTTTGTTATACCAGCTGTGTGCTTTTGATCATTGTCATGCAAAAGCATTACATCCGATGGTATGCCCAGTTTTTCTTTGATTTCGGGGATTTAACGTTATAGGATATCAACGTTTGCAAACTTAAGTTTCCTTCAATTACATGAAGAGAACCAACTTCGTTTGTTGCCATTGAGCCCCAAACCATTATGTTTCCACCACCGTGCTTAACTGTAGAAGGATCCAAAGCATTTCCCTCCCTCCTCCACACAAGCGTCGACCATCGACATCGAGAATGTTAAATTTTAATTCGTCACAAAAAATTACTTGATTCCAGAACTCATCCGTCTTCTGCAGGTAATCCTTGGCATAGTCTAGTCGTTTTTTGATGGTTCTATCCGATAAGGCTGGCTTTTTGCAAGTTCTGCGGGCTTTTAGATCATTTTTATGTAAAGAATTGCGCACTGTTTGCGGATGACTTTCTACAATTTTTTCTTTTTTCAAAGTTTGGATAATTTCCACAGCTGATTCCTTCGGGTTTCTATTTTACCACCCTTAAAATTCTTCGTTTACTTTGATCCGTAGAAATTTTGGAAGGCATTCTAATTCCCGAAACGCGATGAAGAAAACCGTCATCTTTAAAAGACTTTATAATATTGGCAGCCGTGGCGTAGTTAGTAGAGTGCGACGCTCACACGCCGAAGGGTGTAGGTTCGATTCCCGGCTGAACACCTCGAATTGTTCACGGCAGCACAGTGGACGCCGTGGCGTAGGCGGTAGAGCGCAACGCTCACACGCCGAGGAGTCTAGGTTCGACTCCCAGCTCAGCACCAATTTTTCGAATTTTTCACGGCACCACCTCTTTCGAAATCGCTGACAACACTCAAAGAGTAATAACTGTCTAAGGAAGCTTCTCAAGCCTCGCTGTTCGGAGTCGGCAAAAAAACTGTAGGTCCCTTCTACTCGTGAGAGAACAGTAGCGCGCACAACACGAGTACCATAGTTGATGAGCAAGCTACGCCCTGGTCCCCCTGTGGACTGTCGTGCCAATAATTATTATTATTAATATTGAAGGCCGTTGACTTAGGTTTGTTAACCACTAAAGGAAGTTCGCGAATACTTTAATTTTGTTCATAATAATCAATTATTACGTCTGTTTACTTTCCATTTTTTTTACAACAAAATTTACGTACATAAATATCCAGTTGTAAACAACTTGACAAAATAGCAGAGGTAATCTTTGGTCAAAGATAAAGATATATCAGGTGTACCGGTATGAAGTTAGCGTCAAGATACAAATGTCTCGATAGGGAACATTTGTTGTGAATGAGCCCTTATGTGTTTTTTGTTTGTTTGCTATAATATCTGTGAAAAATACTTAGTATACATCAAGTCATTGAACAGACACCATCATATTTTCTCATCGTGTTAAAAATTTCGAATTTTGTACCAGAAAGTGATTATTTGCGGAATGCATTCATTTTTTGTTTTTGTTTAAAGAAAAGTACTGCAAAGTCGCACCGAATGCTTGTCGAGGTATATGGTGATCATGCTCTATCAGAAGATCGTTTCAACGGTTCAGAAATAATGATTTTGATGTGAGAAATGAAGAACGTGGAAGACCACCAAAAAAGTTTGAAGACGAAGAAATGCAAACGATATTGGATGGAGATGACACTTTGAGTCAAAAGCAAATGGCAGCAATGTAAAATGTTGCACAGCAAACAATTTCTGACCGTTTAAAAGCTATGGGAAAGATCCAAAAGTGTGAAAAATGGGTGCCACATGAATTGAATGAAAGACAGATGGAAAAGCGAAAAAACACTTGTTAAATGTTGCTTCATAGACACGAAAGAAAACCGGTTTTGCATCGGATTGTTACTGGCGATGAAAAATAGAGTTATTTTAAGAATCCTAAACGGAAAAAATCATGGGTTAATCTTTGACAACCATCAACATCGACTGCAAAGCCAGATCAACTCAGCAAGAAGACAATGCTGTGTGTTTGGTGGGATCAGAAAGGTGTGCTGTAACACGAGCTCCTAAACCCTGGTGAAACCGTTAATACTGATCGCTACCGACAACAAATGATCAACTTGAACCATGCATTGATCGAGAAACGACCAGAATGGGCCAGAAGACACGACAAGGTAATTTTGGTCCATGACAATGTACCTGCATACAAAGCAAAATCGGTTCAGGATACAATCAAAACACTTGGCTGGGAGCAGCTACCCCACCCACCGTATTCACCAGACTTGGCTCCTTCCGACTACCATTTGTTTTCATCAATGGGACACGCATTGGCTGAGCAGCACTTTGATTCCTGCAAGCAGGTCGAAAGTTGGGTGTCTGATTGGTTTGCATTAAAAGACGAACAATTTTATTCGCGTGGTATTCACAAATTGCCAGAAAGGTGGTCAAAATGTGTACAAAACAAAATGATTGTACTTTCTCATCAATAATTAGTGTTTTATTTAAAGAACGCCGATTTCACACCGGTATACCTGGTAGAAGCAACGGTACATTATTTTTGGTCTTGGAAAACAAGTGTTCAACTTTTTTTTCGCCGATGAATTTGCACTATTTCAGATTTAAACCTTAAGTTGCAAAAATTGAAAAATAACAATAAATGTGTTTAACTGAAACCGTATTAAACTGCAGTTTCATATGCAATTTATTTCGTTTTAATATATTAAAAAATGGCTGAGATATTTCAAGCTGAATTCCATGGTAATAAGTGTCCCAGTTTGTTTTTTGTTCACTGTATGCCCTTTAAGAAGTTTCTGAAAAATTAATTTGACAATTGATTCAAGTTTGTGATCCTTCTCAGATCCTTCAATTCACAAAGCATGTCGGTTTCACAGGCAATGTTCGCAATTTTCTTCTGTTGAATGATTTGAACTGGGAATCCTTTGCTGGCTGTAGTCCTATTGTATGCGACAATTCAATGCACGCGCGTTCTCAATAAATGTCCCAGCACAGCACTCACTTTCGAAATTGAACTTCAGAGCATTGTCACTTAAGTGGGAAACTTTCAAACTTTCATATGACTGCAGGGATCCATCAATCCCTGGCAAAGTGGGCTGTTCCGTTTCAAGTAAGTCCTTAAATTGCTTTATATAACCTTTCACCTTGTTCACTCCCCACATCCCCGAATCTAGAGTTATCGCTTTGTCCCTTAAATCATTTTGATTGCCATCCCTTAAGCATACACGAGCCAATTTACCGTGAATAAGGAAAATTACCTTCACCTCTGATCCCTGATAAGCATTCACTTTCCACGAGCCTACATCAACTAGTCGCATAAGCAACACAAGCCGTATCCCGTCGCGGACTAGCGCAATCAATCTACGATATCAAATGACTCCTACAACTTTATCCCCAGAAGCCAATAAACGTTTATCGCCAGAAAAATAGGGCGTGCAGCAATCAGCAGTAAACGTTCTTGAATTGATGAGTCCCCAGAGTGTGACGTTTAAGAGCGGCCACTCGCCTCTTGCTCGTAAATGGGCGTAAGCAGTCGCGCGTAACCCTTTCACCATTTCGGCTCGCATCACTTGCAGACGCCAAACGACACAAACTTCGACGATCCAACTGATGTCATAACTTTCGATTGATAGGCTTGGGGAATGCATTTGACAGCGCTGTCATCCCCAGCAGGGGCATAAACTTCAAAACTGAAACGACAACGCGGAGCGTTTGTCTTGCTTGCCGGTCTGTGAAATTGACAGGATGGGCGGGCGTTGTGCTCTGGTGAGTCTGATTGCCACCGCAATCTCTTACGGTCCAACAAGCGCGACGCATCCTGGCAGTCATTGTGGGAGTTTTGATTTTGATTTCAGAATTCTGAGTTGAGTACGCAGGTGGCCTCTGGATTGCAATGTCGCCTTCAGGTGTGGGGAGGTACCTCAGGTCAAGCATTAAGTGTTTGCGGTACCTTTCGGGTCTAATCATTGGATATCGTGATAATAGATAATTGGCAGACGAGGTAATTGCATCGCGGTAGCTGCGACAGTACACGAAAATGCCGCCAGCAGCATTGTCGCAGCACCTTACAACCACAAGACCACGCTGTGGGAGTTTGGGGTTCCACAGGTCCCTTGCAATTAATCGATTAGCCCGCCAAAGTGTTGAATCCCTCACACGAACCTTGCTGGGCGGGCCGACACCTGCGAATGTGATCGTTAAATGATTGTGATGAAATGCTCAATTATGGGGAAGACGTATTTGGGTGGGATTGATGTCAACATGGCATGTGATGGATGAAACGAGTTGAGTGAATGATTGGAGTGTCGCATGAGGGAGGTGACAGTGGGGACATGATAGAGGAATTCGAAAATAGGGTTAAGAGGTTCAAGTCGTTTCGATACAAACGCGTTTTCTTTCACAACAATTATCTGGATGGGTAAAGTGGTGGGATGACTCATTTGTCTGGCTTGAAACGAAGTCCTAAGAAGATTTGGCACACTTCCGTAATTTGAGGCCCATCGAATATGTCTCAGTTTTTATTGGTTTGGCAACTTAGTAGTTGTGGATTTCACTCATGGATGGCTTTAGTTCAATTTTCAGGTTTCCTAACGTAATCGAAATTTCAGACACATTTTGTTATTTGATAGTTGGTACATCAACTTTCAATCAGTTTTTTGATCAATTGTGTAATTTGGCTTTTGTTTGGTTGTTGAAATAATAATACATGCAAGCAATTTGTATCACCGAGTTAATAAATCCCTTCAGGTGATTCATAAAAAAACGCGAACGGGGACGCCAAGCCTCTCCCCCACTCTTCGACTTACAAGTCAAAACTTTAAGTACTTTCAAGAAGTTTATTTCTTAAAAGAGCCTAATTCTGACAATGCAGAATTAGAACTGACTTAAACTTACGAATGATGTTCACTGAAGCATACGCTTCATACCGCCGATTCCTTTGTGTCAGCTTGTCAGGTGCAGCGCGTGTATCGGTCGCGATGCTACTTGATTCCTTGCAGCGGTACCTCGCGAATAAGCTCGCGAATGCCCAATATAAAGACGTTGAATCAGTGAATATCTCGTCAGGTAAGAGTGATGTGCGTCGTTTTAACTCCTCTTCTTCAGGGGCTCAAGCTGATGCGCACATTTCTTATTTTCTTGTTTTCCAACTTTTTTTTTCAGAGGTCAGGAGTAGTAGTCTGGTTGCCGGCGTTAATCCTGGTCCCCTCACCCGACGACGAGAATTAAAATCTGGTTGAAAAGGGAACAGGGGCACAGGCAATGGAAGAAAATGCTATTGGACGTGCACATAGTTGACGAAATCCAAATGCAGCGAAATCCGCTGTGATGCAAGAGTGGACAACGGAAGCAGCTTTCTGTGTTGGTATGTATTTCGTTTCGTTTTCATACAAAAATGAATAGGAGAACGGTGCTGAAGGGGCAAAGTGGATTGAATGGACATCGATTCACATGCCGAAGATCCGAGGTACGATCTCACGGTATTAACTTCGAATATTTTCACAGTGTCATCTGCTTCGATTGCGTAGCAACAAGCTTCTTAAACGCTGCTGACTAGCATGACAAGACTTTATGCAACAACTAATCTGTTGCCTTTGCAAATTCCTTTTGCATTTCGTCATTCGGAATCGGCAGAAAGCTTGAGCTCACTTAAACATTTAAGAGAGCAGAGAGTTTTAGGTCCATCGCAAAATGAAGAATCGTCTCATTTTCAACGAGAAAAAAATGCCCTTAACCCTATGGAACTATTTAAAAACAGAGGAATGTAAAAACGTTTGTTGTTCTTCTTTATAGGGCCTTTCAACCTTCGATTGACACTTCTGTTTGAAATTGACCTACTAATTTCATAATAATTGGATGGCGCGACAGTAAACATGTGGTGCGCGCTTCTGTTATCTCACAAGTAGAAGGGAACGGTGAAGTTTGAAAAGTCATATAATCTTTAAGTCCTATAACTTGCGGTTATTGGGAGATTCACTTAGTTCATCAAGAGAAAATGTAACAATTCAGCAGAAGTTCTTACCTCACTTCTCCTTTTTTTCTCCGTGCTGTGACGTAATCCCGATCACTTAAGGGTACAAAACAATTCCTTTAGCGAGCGCCCCTTAACAAAAAAATAAGGTTTCAGACTTCGCCAAGGCGGCCACGGTGCTGCCGCAAAAAATTCGAGGTTTTCAGCCAGGAATCGAACCTAGACTCTTCGGCGTATGAGCGTTGCGCTCCACCGACTACGCCACGGCGGCCACGGAGCTGCCGCGAAAAATTCGAGGACCTTTCTGCGTGTGAGCGTGGCTCTCTACCCACTACGCCACGGCGACCTAGATATCGATTCATATGGCCTAGCATACAAGTCCTTCTTCACTTTTGGATACTTTCTCAAAAGCAATTTTCCTTGCTGCGTTATATTTAAGGCTTAGATTCAAAAAATCTTTCTCCTAAAACATTGCTGTTCCTCTGCGTGGGCACCGCAAGCGCAAGACATCCAAAGCGTTGTACATGTTAACGTCTGACAAGGTACTGTGCTTTTGTTTACACAAAGAAAACCAAGAATCCTTTTTTCTCATTCGTTTAGTAATAACATCCAGGCTTCCAGGGAAGGGATGGCCAAGGTATAAAATCCTCCATTCCTCACAGAGTGAAGAGTATCAAACCTAAGGCGAACGCGAAGTATGACTCGAGCTGCATAGAGGCTCGATCAGGTTGAAAGAAATAAGCTTTCGGACTTTCAAAGCCAATCCTTCTAAGGAGAACCGAAAGAAGTTCAATAAAATGAATGGAATACATTAATAAGTCGTGTTAAATTCTGCTTTGATCAAAAGTTGAGGCACAAAGTGCTGCATTGTCCCAAGGGCTGTAACACTTTTGGTTATTCGTAAAAAACGTAAAGAATTCCGCCTCGTCTTCAACTCCAAAGCTCCTTTGCAATGATATTCTTGCTGTCAGCTCTTTAGACAGAGCAGATCTGCACATTTTGCAGCCAGCACTACGCTTCCAGGTGGCCGTTGAGGCGTAGTGGATAGAGTGCGACAATCACACGCAGAAGGTCTAGGTTGGATTCCCTGCTGAACATCTCGAATTCTACACGGCACCACTTCTTTGAAGCTGCTGGCAACACTCAAGGAGCAATAACTGTTTAGGAAAACGTTTCTTAATATTCGCCATTCGGAGTCGGTAAAAAACTGTATGTCCCCTTTACTCGTGCGGAAACTGTAGCACGCACAACACGAGTAATTAATGAGGAGGGTAGGCCCCGGTCCCCTGTGGACTGTCGCGCCATACAATTATTATTCAACGCTTCCAGATTGCGCTCTGTCCGCTGCTGTACATAAGAGCGTAAAGTTTCAAATGGGACAAGTCCATTTTCGCACTCGTACAGTTGCAAGAGTACTCAAAGATCTAAACGTGCAGAAATTCGCTGGCTCGGATGGTATCCCCCAGTTCTTCTGAAGATTTGTTCTTCTACGCTGGCAAAACCACTGCTTAAGATTTTCCATTTGTCTTATTCTTTAGGGTTCTTTCCGAATAAGTGGAAAAAGGCATTTGCTCAGCTCGTTCCTAAAAAGGGCGAGGCATCATCACCCATCACCTACCGATCCATAACACTTACGTTCCCACTTTCCAACGTCATAGAAACGCTGATAAATCATCAGCTTATGAAATATCTGGAAACTAATAAGCTTCTTTATGTCCGGCAATTCGGTTTCCGCAGCAACAGGTCCACTGATGATTTGATGGTTTATCTCACCGAAAAATGAAACCAATCTTTGCACATTGTATGAGAAAGCAAGATCGTTGCACTTGATATTTCAAAGCATTTGAAAGGAGAAAGCAAGATCGTTGTACTTGATATTTCAGAAGCATTTGATAGAGTCTGGAATTAGGCTCTCTTGTAAAAAATGTGTGCCTTTGGCGTCGATGAATCTCTTCTTCAATAGATTAGAAATTACCTTTCGAACCTTTCAATACAAGTTTTATTGGATGGGTTCAAGCCTGATATTCACCATATTAATGCTGGTGTTTCCCAGGGCTCCCTTTTGTCTCCGACACTCTTCCTCATTTTTATGAATGATCTCCTGTCTGTCACTTCTAATCCAATTCACTCCTTCGCTGATGACAGTACCCTCAACTTTTCATATTCGTTCCTCGGCTCTCGTCCTTCTTCTTCGGCCATTGACTTGGAACGGCATATGTTAAGGAACGGCGTATGTTAAGCTCATTAAATTCCGATCTTGACACCATAATTGATTGGGGTAAAAAGAATAGAGTGGAATTTAATGGTTTCAAAACTCAGTGCTGTCTAGTGTCACTCGAGCGTTCTCAAAATAACCTGCCATTATCTTTGAATGGCTCCTGCATTGTTGAAACTGAACGATTTTCCTTCCTCGGTACGTGTATCAATTCAACACTCAGTTGGAAAGATCACATATTCGAGACCTAGGTCTAGGTTTCTTAAAGCGATGCAAGAAGTACTTCACTCCTTCTGTTCTGGCAACAACATAAAAGGTGTCCCAACAAGAACGCAAGATTTAAATTTGGCGCCATGCGAATTGTCACTGTTTGACAATTGAACAATTATTATTGTTTGTTTGATTAATAAAAATGGAGCGCTACACGAATGAAAAACGCATTCTCACTGTGAAATTGTTTTACCAAAATGGCGAAATTCTTGCGGCTACAGTTCGCAAATTACAACGGAGCAAATTTCCATTTTTATGGCGTCGTCAATTGGCAGAAATGTCGCATTTGGGGCGAGGAAAATCCTCGAGTTATTCAATTAATAGTAATTGTTGGCGCTACAGTCCAGAGGGGGACCAAGGCCTAGCTTGCTCATCAACTGCTCGTGTTGTGCGCGCTACTGTTCTCTCACGAGTAGAAGGGACCTACAGTTTTCTGCCGACTCCGAATGGCGAAATTTGAGAAGCTTTCTTTGACAATTATTACTCTTTGAGTGTTGTCAGCAGCTCAAAAGAGGTGGTGTCGTGAAATATTTGAAAAATTGGTGTTGAGCTGGGAATCGAACCCTTCGGCGTGTGAGTGTCGCACCATACCCACTACGCCACGGCGGCCACGAGTGATTCAGGAGAAGCAAATACATCCTCAATGTGTCACTGTATGGTGTGAATTTTGGGCTGGAGGAATCATTGGACCTTTTTTCTATGAAAATGATTCAGGTTAAGCGCAAACAGTCAATGATGTTCGGTATCGTGAAATGATAACCAATTTTTTCGTGCCTAGAATTGAAGAAATGAATGTGGAGGGGATGTGGTTTCAACAAGACGGCGAGAGAAACAATTCAATTGCTGCATCAGTCATTTCCCAGCCGTGTTGTTTCGTGTTTTTGAGGCCAGCATTGGCCACCTAGATCGGGCAATTTAACACCATTGCAATTTTTGCTTTGGGTTTTTTGAAGTCAATGGTTTATGCGTTATAACTCAAGCCTTAAAAGAGGAAATTGGACGCTGCATTAATGAAATGTCGCAGCATTTATGCAAAACGGTCATTGAAAATTTTATTAAAAGATC
This sequence comes from Eristalinus aeneus, assembly GCA_955652365.1. Taxonomy (NCBI): domain Eukaryota; kingdom Metazoa; phylum Arthropoda; class Insecta; order Diptera; family Syrphidae; genus Eristalinus; species Eristalinus aeneus. The sequence continues at coordinate 80,239,412 of OY019132.1, forward strand.
GCGTATGTGCCAGCAAAGCCGCGGTGGCCATCTGGCCGATGTTTTATTCCACACATAACCTCATCCTGTCTGCTTTACGATATAATAAAGAATTTACGATTTTTTTTTAAATATCTGCGTTTTATTTAAACTTGAAATATTGCGTTCTTGTTGGGACACCCTGTATAAGGCAGGTGTACGCGTTAGTATTATTTTCTTTATACTGGTCTGGTGGTCTTAAGACCACTCTACACCTACTAGTTAGAATCGAAGAGCGAGCTATAAAACTTATTGGTAATAACAACGCTGCGAAGTCAATCGACTCGCTTGAACACCGACGAAATGTTGCGTCTCTATCCCTATTTTATCGCGATTTCAACAAAAAAGTTCTTTAACGAGTTAGTCATTTGCATTCCTCCCCTTCAAGAATTCGCCCGCAATACCCGCCTAGCTATGAATGCTCACTTTTTCACCCTTAAGCCCACCTTCGGCCGTACAGTTAAGTTTAGGGACTCGTTCTTCAGCCACACCACACGAGTATGGAATGCTCTTCCCAGCCGAACTTCCTCCCCCCCCCCCATTACATTCCACTGACATTTAAAACCAATGTGCATCGGTGGCTCCTTTACCTCTGGTCTTCTTTACCGTCGGCCGGTATTGTGATTTAGTTCTGTTCACTTAATAAACAGTCCCATTGTTGCGCACCAATTAAAGGATGTTCCAACAAGAACGCAAGATTTAAATGACTGATGCATCAAATGAATTGTTTCTCTCGCTGTATGAGATGTGGCGCCGTCTTGTTGAAACCACATCCCCTCCACACTCATTCCTTCAATTCTAGGCACGCACAAATTGGTTATCATTTCACGATACCGAACACTATTGACTGTTTGCGCTTGACCTGACTCATTTTCATAGAAAAAAGGTCCAATGATTCCTCCAGCCCAAAATTCACACCACACAGTGATACGTTGAGGATGCTTTTGCTTCTCGTGAATCACTCGAGGATTTTCCTCGCCCCAAATGCGACAATTCTGCTTATTGACGAAGCTATCAAGATGAAAATGGGCTCCGTCGCAATTTGCGAACTGTAGCCGCAAAAGTTTCACCATTTTGGTAAAACAATTTCACAATGAGAATGCGTTTTTCATTCGTGCAGCGCTCGATTTTTATTAACCTTACACCTTCTACTAACAAACAATAATAATTGTTCAAATGTCAAACAATGGCAATTCCAATGGCGCCAAATTCAAAGCTTGCGATATTGTTGGAACACCCTTTATAAAAATGGAAAAAATGGCTTTTCTTTTCAGAAAGTTACTTTATCGCCCTTTGACCGGACTTTCGAAAGACGCTTCCAGATGTGAACGGTTGTCAAGGAATACTCAATTAACATCAGTGAAATGATAAGTTATTAAAAAAGCTTGTTTAAAAGAGCGATATAACAGAATATAGAGAGGGGTGTGCAGGACAACGCGAGGCGGTCAGTACATAGTATCCGGCCACTGATTAAAATAACAGCGTTCAGCCGTCGAAAAAAAAAAAACAGAATATCAACTGAAGACAGTGAATCTGTAAGTGAATTCGTTTCTCGCCGAAGCAGTCAATTTCAAGTCCCTCAGAAGAACTTGAACACTTTTACGCCACAGCTGAAAATAACTTCTGTCGAGTGCAGAAACAGCTTCCCAAACTTCACCGCACCTGAAATAGGACCAGCTTTGAGCTGGTGAGCTTTGGAACAGCATCGAAATTCATTTTCCGTGTTCCCATCACCATCTGAATGAATGGATTCGTTGGGTTTGAAAGGCTGAATTCGCCTGTATTTCAATTCAACTTGCTTTGTGGCCAACATTGAGGAGAAAATAATCATCAGCTTCAGAATGAGCACTGTGAGGAACGTAATGAGTGTTCCATTGCTTTATCTCAGGTCCATGCTTTACATTTCTTCTCTCAGTTTTCAGCAGAATCTTCAAAAAACTTCCAGACACGAAGTGTCCGCATGCCAACTTAATTAGCAGCAAAAACAAACAGATTAGTTACTGGATAAAGTTTGTAGCAGAGAAGTGCCCGTCACTATGAAATACATTCTTTGGTGCCTCAGGCCTGTCAAGGAGTTTGTCCTCATTCTGAAAAACTCCTACAAAGGCGTCCACAAGTGGGTGCACTTGCAATTGTAGTGTTAATAGCCTTCGCTTCCGTGCCACATTTAAGGAGACAGGGCATTGCATCGAAATGAAAAACTTTTGTTACCATTAAAAAGGTAATTTTTCCATTCCCACCCGGGGCTACTCCCGTAAAGTGCATTTTTCAGTCACGTTTCGTGTCACTTACTTCAGGCGAGTTCGTGGTAACTTGAATTTAAAGTTAATTTCATTTCCATTCATTCAGAGTGGCCTTCTATGCAACACAAGGAAAGCATTTGGTCCTCACTATTGTCCATTTGGTTTGATTTGAAATAAGAAAACGACTTCCCAGCAACTAGTTTCTTTGATCTTGTGTAAATGAAAAGCAAACTCATTTATTAGTAGTTTGCTACTATGTACTCCATTGATTATTTCGTCTTCGTGTTTGATTTGCTTTGGATATGTGCCCTGAAAGGTCTTGCTCTGATTTACACGAGCTTCAGAAAGCATCCCTAAACGTCATTGGAACACGAAAAGCATAACAAACATATTGATAAAATTTAAAATACAATCCGACAAATAACAGAAATGAAGGCATAAGGATGTTTTTCTGATTGGCATAGGGATGTGGTCGCCGCGCCGTGGTGTAGTAGGTAGCGTGCGACACTCACGCGATGATGGTCAAGGTTCGATTCCCGGCTGAACACCTCGAATTTTTTACGGCACCATATCTTTCGAGCTGCTGACAACACTCAAAGAGTAATAACTGTCAAAGAAAACCTTCTCCTTAGTTCGGATTCCGCCAAAAACTTTAGGTTCCTTCTACTTGTGAGAGAACAGTAGCGCGCACAACACCAGTAGTTGATGAGCAAGCTAGGCCCTGGTCCCCTGTGGACTGTCGCACTTTTCAATTATTGATTTTAGAGATCAATTATCGAAATTTATGACACGAAACCATCGGCGTGCAGGTTAAATTCGCACCTTTTCGAACTTCGCTTCAAGATGAAACAAAATATTTTACTCTTACTAAACGAGGTCGTGTAAATAAAACGCGGTGTGTCCCGTTTAACACGACGTAAGAAAAACACCTCAAATTTTTTTGTTTTTGACTCTAGACCAATCTGTCCCAAATCCAAAAAAACTAGTTTCAAGAAAACTTCCCTAAATTCGAAGAGACTTGCCCAATTTCAAATTCAAAACACTTCGCCCCAAAAATTTATAAAAAAAATTTCGCCACAAAAATTCGAAAACTTTGCTCCAAAAAAAAAAATTAAAAAACTTCGTTATGAAAATTCAGAAGAATTCTATCAAAATATTTCAAAAACTTCGCCCCACTTTGGGCGCCAGAAATGTCCCCTGTGGACTGTCGCGCTTTTCAATTATTAATTTTAGAGATGAATTATAGAAATTTATGACACGAAACCATCGGTGTGCCAGGTAAGCCCGCTTCATTCTGATTTTACGGAAGACATTTCCTTGAACTGCTCGGGTCAAGTGAAAGAAAACGATCCACCAACCACGTCAGTTGCAAAGTACCTTTCGTGTCATTTAGTTAAAGGGCATCGTGAACTCGCTGACTTTGCACCTCATCTGGAACACTTGAACGGGAACGTTTGCGAAGTACCATTCCCCAATGGGCCAATTAACATAAAAACCGTGGCAAATGAAAACGTTCACTTAGCGGGGACAGGACGACGATGATGAGAGGACGTGGTTCACACTGTCCGCCGGTGAAGCATTTTATTTCCCACCAGAGTCATCTTGATGAGATTCCATTGACTTTTTGTTTTAATCACATTTAATTGGAGACTCAACGAGCAAAGCTGATGGAGGGAACGACCATTTCATGAGATGCTTCGGGTGGGGAAGCAAGCAGGAAAACACTTCATGGGCAATGGTATCGTTCCCAATCCACGAAAGTCGTTCACAGTGCTATAAGGGAGGTGGGTCGCCTTTGACATTTTAGGTTTGGCGTTGCACAGGGTGATGAAACAGGTCAACTCGTTTCGAAGTAGAGTTGCCATTTTAGGTAAGAAAATAAAAAACATAAAGTATCTGAGGACACTTGAGTTGGTTAGGCCATCCAGAATGTATGGACATCACTGAGCAGCGGCCCAATATGTTTCGAATTCGAGTCATTGGGAAAACAAAGCAAAGGATGGCCGAGACTGAGATGGCGTAAACAAGAGGAAAATAACCTCAACCAACTTGAAGTGCGCAATTGGAGGTAGCTGGCGAGAGATTGTGTTGCCGGGGGGGATATGTTGGTTAAGGAACAGGTCCGATGCGGACTGTAACGCCCCACAAGGAAGAATGTATATTACATTATCAAGGAAATAAGAATGGAAAATCCTAGGATTGATTTGAAAATTGGTGGATATCGGACAAAGAGAGCTTAGTCCCGAAAAAAAGTGTAAAAGAATCGAGTGACCCGGTGGTCCTTAGGCACCGTCTTCGTACGAATACAATGACTTAGCTGGAAACGCAAAGTTCCTAAATTGCCTTTATTCATTTCTACTATGGTCTTTGTTCGTGGTCGCCGTGGCGTAGTGGGTAGAGTGCGACGCTCACACGCCGAAGGGTCTCGGTTCGATTCCCGGCTGAACACCTCGAATTTTTCACGGCACCACCTCTTTCGAGCTGCTGACAACACTCAAAGAGTAATAACTGTCTAAGAAAGCTTCTCAAACTTCGCCGTTCGGAGTCGGCAAAAAACTGTAGGTCCCTTCTACTCGTGAGAGAACAGTAGCGCGCACAACACGAGTAGTTGATGAGGAAGCTAGGCCCTGGTCCCCCTGTGGACTGTCGCGCCAACAATTATTATTATTATGGTCTTTGTTCAAAAGAACAAAGAATCGAAATTTCAAAGAACTTGAAGTTAGATAAGCGGTAAAGGGGCAAAAAACAGAAAATTGGTATCTCCAGAAATACCCGAAGTTGTCCAGAGACAAGATCTCAGAATCCCAAAAAGTTAAATTTTCAGCAAAAACAGCCGGAATACGTTGAAAATAGTTATCAAAAGAATATGAAAGTGTCGCTATAAGACTTGGGGAACCTGCGGAATTAAGAAATTTGGACACTTGCTACTTGCTTTTTTGAGAAATTGCACACTTCTATGAAACCGATACTGGTCCCTTAAGAATTTTTGATATTCGAGATTAAAGGATCTGATATTGTCAACATTGGCGACCAAGAAACGCCTGGTTGTTAATAATAATTTGATGGCGCGACAGTCCACAGGGTCTAGCTTACTCATGCTTACTCGTGTTGTGCGCGCTACTGTTCTCTAACGAGTAAGAGGAAACTACCAGGTATACCGGTATGAAGTGAGCGTCAAGATACAAATGTCTCGATAGGGAACATTTTTGTTTGTTTGCTATGACATCTTTCAAAAATGATTAGTAAACATCAAGTCATTGAACAGACAACATCATATTTTTTCATCGCGTTGAAAATGTCGAATTTTGTACCAGAAAGTGGTAATTTGCGGAAAGCATTAATTTTTTTGATTTCATTTGAAGAAAAGTGCTGCAGCATCGCATCGAATGCTTGTCGAGGCATATGGTGATCATGCTCTATCAGAAGACGGTTTCAACGGTTCAGAAATAATGATTTTGATGTGAGAAATGAAGAACGTGGAAGACCACTAAAAAAGTTTGAAGACGAAGAAATGCAAACGATATTGGATGGAGATGACACTTTGAGTCAAAAGCAAATGGCAGCAATGTTAAATGTAACACAGCAAACAATTTCTGACCGTTTAAAAGCTATGGGAATGATCCAAAAGTTTGGAAAATGTGTGCAACATGAATAGAATGAAAGACAGATGGAAAACCGAAAAAACACTTGTGAAATTTTGCCTCAAAGACACGAAAGAAAATCGGTTTTGCATCGGATTGTTACTGGCGATGAAAAATAGAGTTATTTTAAGGATCCTAAACGGACAAAATCATGGGTCAATCTGGGACAACCACCAACATCGACTGCAAAACCAAATCGATTTGGCAAGAAGATGCTGTGTGTTTGAATGCTGTGTGTTTGGTGGGACCAGAAAGGTGTGCTGTACCACGAGCTCCTAAACCCTGGTGAAACCGATAATACTGATCGCTACCGACAACAAATGATCAATTTGAACCATGCATTGATCGAGAAACGACCAGAATGGGCCAGAAGACACGGCAAGGTAGTTTTGCTCCATGACAAAGCACCTGCACAGAAAGCAAATCCGGTTCAGGATACAATCAAAACACTTGGCTGGGAGCAGCTACCCCACCCGCCGTATTCACCAGACTTGGCTCCTTCCAACTACCATTTGTTTTCATCGATGGGACACGCATTGGCTGAGCAGCACTTTGATTCCTACGAGGAGGTCGAAAATTGGGTGTCTGATTGGTTTGCCTTAAACGACGAAAAATTTTACTAGCGCGGTATTCACAAATTGCCAGAAAGTTGGTCCAAATGTGTAAAAAACAATGGCCGATACTTTGAATAAAATATTTTTACTTTCCCATTAATAATTAGTCGTGGTCGCCGTGGCGTAGTGGGTAGAGTGCGACGCTCACACGCCGAAGGGTCTAGGTTCGATTCCCAACTCAACACCAACACTCAAAGAGTAATAACTGTTTTAGAAAGCTTCTCAAATTTCGCCGTTAAGAGTCGGCAAAAAAAACTGTAGGTCCCTTCTACTCGTGAGAGAACAGTAGCGCGCACAATACAAGTAGTTGAGGAGCAAGCTAGGCCCTGGTCCCTCCTTGGACTGTAGCGCCAACAATTATTATATTATTAATAATTAGTGTTTAATTAAAAAAAAAAAACGCTCATACCGGTATACCCGGTACAGTTTTTTTGCCGACTTCGAACTACTAAGTTTGTGAAGCTTTCTTAGACAGTTATTACTCTTTGAGTGTTGTTAGCGACTCGAAAGAGGTGGTGCCATAAAAAATTCGAAGTGTTCAGCCGGAAATCGACCCTACACCCTTTGGCGTCTGGGCGTTGCGCTCTACCACGGCGGCCACGGCGCTTCGAGGTGTTCAGCTGGGAATCGAACTTAGGCTCTTGGGCGTGTGAGCGTTGCGCTCCAGCGACTACGCCACGGCGGCCACCGTGCTGCCGCGAAAAATTCAAGGTGTTCAGCGGGGAATCGAACCTAGACTCTTGGGCGTGTGAGCGTTGCGCTCCAGCGACTACGCCACGGCGGCCACCGTGCTGCCGCGAAAAATTCGAAATGTTCAGCGGGGAATCGAACCTGGACCTTCAACTTGCGAGTGTTACACTCTACCCATTATGCCACGGCGGTCTGGGTGTTGTTCTCGATAAAAAAAAATTGTGTCTGAAAAAATAAATTGAAAGCAAAACTTCCAAATAGTTAGTAGTTTTCTGGCAGTGTAAGGGAATTTTCGGCAACACTAGGAGCCGTCTGGATCTACACAGCATTGTTAACACCTCTTTCCTCATATGCATCAGTTGCTTGGAGGAATAAGCCTTTTCGCACATATGTACGTGGCTGCTGCTTTCATCAAGTTTCACAGACAACAGTCTGTCTTGCCTGCAAAGTGATTTTATTACTTCGTCCGGCTCTGTTCTTCATACCTTGCTAATTTTCTCTGCCCTTGATACCGACATAATGGAATTTACAATCCAGTTTATTTTTTGACTTAAAGTATTCGGGACACATTTTAATTCGTGCGTTTTTTTTTCCTTTCAAAATTGAAACAATTATTTAAGAAAAGCATGTACGACAGTATTATTAAAAGTATTACCTATCTGAAGCTACGACCTTTTCCCGTCTTTCTGGCATTTTCTGCTTCCCATCTCTAAAGAACTGCACCGGCCTGGCAGCCAAGAATGAAGTAAGCCAATTGTTGATATTCTGCTCTGATGTGAATTGCATTTCAGTGAGGGCGTTTTGCATCGACCGGAGAAATGGTAGTCAAAAGGATCAAAGTCTGGGCTTTAAGGCTGGTGAGGTTAAACTTCACTTCACCTTCCCATCCCCCCACACTTCCCATGTATGGTACTAGGGAGATGGGAAGGACACCGTTTTACAAATTGTTCTTAAGCGGAACAGCAACGTGGGCCGAGCGATGTCATGATGGAAAATTATTTCCTCATGTCTGGACGCATATTCCGGGCAGTTTTCGGCAACTGTTCTATTTAAACGCATTACTTGTGTTCGGTAGCCTTGTCCATTGATGGTTTCACCCGGTTAGGTAGCTCATGATACAGCACAACCTTCGAGCCGTGGATATTCGCCTTTGCCGTTGATTTGGCTGGTTGGTCGGGTTTCACATATGACTTTTTGCGCTTGGGGTTGCCGTAGAGGGACCGCTTTTCAATAGGAGCAACAATCCGATGCAGAAGTGATTTCCTTTTGTGGTGTTCCAGCAGCATTTCGGACATGCAAAACGGCCTTTCGACGTCTGTCGACTTGAGTTCATGTGGAACCCCGTTTCCTTGCTATTGACTACATCCAGCTGCCTTCGAACGCTTTGAAATGACTGCTTGGCTGGCACCCAAAGATTCTGGGAGCTGTTCGTGTGTTTGACAATAATCTTTCTACAGTAATGGTGCCCGCTCTTCGTCTTCAAACTTTTTGGCTGCCCAGGACGTTCATCGTCTTCCAAGCCAAAATCGCCACTTTTAAATCTTGTAACCAATTTTTGCCACATTCGCTGAGCTAGTGTATATTCGTCATAAACTTCCACCAGAGTACGATGACTTTGGGCAGTAGTTCTGTTTATAGTAAAGTGAAAAGGAAGAACTCCCCGCAAAAGCACATTTTCAGGCACAAAGTTTGACACATTTGAGTGAAAAAAATATTACTGCTTACGCTTCAAATGAATGATATGTACTGAAATGCTGTACAATGACAGTAGCTTCCCAAAGCATGTTCCAATGGAATAATAACAATGGAATGATACACGTTACGCAATCTCTTAGCAAACCACACGAATGAGTTAAAGACCCAATATGTGGTGTTGGGTTCGATTCGCACTGGAGCCTAGATGAGCTTGCCCATAGCATCTCCTATAAAATTTGTTTTACGAATACGCTGTCTGATGCTAGGACGTCGGTAAACTGCCTCCGCCGCTCGTGCAAAGTCGGATTTCCGTCTGTCTAGCACTGGCTCTTACCTGAAAATGAGTCAAGAAGGTAATGCACTCGGATTTGCACGAAAAGCGTCAAGACGGTAGGGGGATCAAGATCTCTTTGCGTCGGCCTTTCAAGTGGAAATTTTTACAATCCTAATGGCCACCATGGCGTAGTGGGTAGTGTGTGCCACTCACACGCCGAAGGTCTAGGTTCGATTCCCGACTGAACACCTTTTTTCACGGCAGCACCGTGGCCGCCGTCGGTAGAGTGCAAGCTGGCACGCCGAAGGGTTTAGGTTCGATTCCCGGCTGAACACCTCGAATTTTTCACGGCACCAACTCTTTCGAGCCGCTGACAACACTCACTGAAAGCTTGTCATACTTCGCTGTTTGAAGTTTGCAACAGGGTGTACGTTCATTCTATTCGTGAGAGGAAAGTAGCGCGCACAACACGCGTAGTTGATGAGCAAGTCAGGCCCTGGTCTCCCTGTGGATTGTTATTATTAATGGCCACGAACTGCTATATGTTGTGAAGAACAGGTGGATGCAATCCAATCTGTGCTTAAAGCCGTGCACAACACTCCATCCACCGGGCCAGGAGTGCAGGCGTTCCGATAAATTTATTAAAACCGGTTCACGGAAAAAGAGATTGCCGATGAACTTGCCAAGCCAAGGGTCGGAAAAACGTATTCATGGCGAGCGAACGCTTTTTGGGACTGCCCGCGTACTTGGGTCGGACATCCGTCCACGATTGGGTCTGCCGAAGGCACAGCCAGCCAGCCAGCCACGATGATATGACTCTCCAGGATGAAGGCTAATCAAGAGCATGCTCCCAAATGTCAGTAAGAAATCAGCGGTATTTGTACTACATGTGGACGGAAAAGACTGCAGACAACTTGCTGAGGTACAAACGGGGCACCTCTCACTCGCTAAGCACTTACATAAGTGTGCTTGGGCTTAGTGATGTTACTGTATGCGACGTCTGTAGAGAAGGTGGAGACACTGCAAGAGAACTTTCTCTGTCATCCACCTCTTCTCGGATCAGTTGGCACTTGTTTCAGTCGGATGACAGATAATACTAGGCATGCTGGTGTTCGTCCGCAAAACAAAGGTTTTACTTTTAAGTTGTTTTTTTTCCATACTTTTATTTTTGATTTCGATACTACCTGTTGTAAAAAGTGTCTGGAAGAAGTTGCAGTTAAGAGGTTGCAAAACTTCATGGAAAAACATTCCCTCATACACAAAAGTCAGTATGGCTTTCAAGAAGCGAAGAGCACAGGTATACTACTTGCCGAGTTTGCTAACTATATCAACGAAAACCTGGACAAGAGCCATCACGTACTGATCGCTTTTATGGACTTCAGTAAAGCTTTTGATACGCTTAATCATACTAAGCTAATTGAAGCTCTTGAACGTATTGGAATATGAGGACTGATGGCAGACTGGCTAAAGGACTACCTGCACAACCGGTTTAACTGTATAAAGATCAGCGAAATCTATAGTGAAAAAGAAGACGCATCATACGGAGTTTCACAAGGATCGAAATTGGGGCCAATTCGTTTCATCTTATATGCCAATGAGTTTCTTTGCATCTTTGAGAGAGCCAAACCTTTTGCATATCCGGACGATACTGTCATTGAAGTGTGCCATAGATCCCTGGAGGCAGTAACAACAATAATGCAAGAAGCATTTGACAATGCAGCTAAATGGTGTCATGATCAGGGTCTAACTATTAATGCATCAAAGACCGACATGATGCATATTAGAAACCCGCAGTTGGCAGTAACCCAACAACCAATATACTTCAGGAATGATTCCTAAAGTACATCAGCTAGCTGCCCTATAGCGATAGTGAAAAGCTACATGTACCTTGGAGTCATAAAAGATAGCAATTTTATATGGAATCTGCATACTGAGGAGTTACGCATTACCTTGAGAAAGACACTTTACGCGCTGACCCATTTAAAGTACCATGCCACAAGCGATGTGTTAAAACAAGTGTACTATGCATTACTGGAATCCAAACTGAGGTATGGGAAACTCGCATGGGGCAACGCTACAGCAACGCATTTAAAAAAAAACTTCAAAAATTACAAAACGCAACACTCAAACGGATAAATACATCTACTCGCGGAAATAGTGAACATGACAGCTTCAAAGTCCTTCAAATTAAAGACATTTTTAAGATGACTCTTATATTGGAGTACTGCGACGATAGACGATTTATAAGCCCAATTGACCATGGGATTCATACAAGAAGCCGTGCCCAAAATATGCTTAGTGAACCTCGTTTTCGCAATAATTATGGAAGAAGACAATTAAAATGCAGTGCGCCTAAGTTACTTAACGCGTTTCCTCAAGAACTAAGAAATGTCCGAAATCCCAAAACTAGAAACAAATGTATAAAAAATTATTTTCTAAATAAAAGAACTGAACTATGCCTCGAATGTGAAAATGTTTAACAGTTACTGTAGTTTTAAAATTTTGAATTGAACTGAAATATTTTAAATACAATTAACTTCTCATTATAATTATTAATTTGTCTTTAAATTGTTAAAATAGTAATTTATAAATTATATTAATCTAAGCTTACATAAACATAACTGTCAACAATTGAGACACAACCTTCTGCAGAAAAGCCTCTCGGCTTCGCAAAGACATATAACCTTTGTAAACTATTGTATTATGGATAAAAAGACTGAATTGAATTGAAAAAAACATCCTTTTCTGTTGACGGTGAGAAGCACTGTTCTGAAGCATTCAGGCTCAAAACCTGTCCATTGTTGTGCCTGATAGCACAATGTATCATTTTTCGAGTTTCAGAGTTTCACTGCAGTATTTACCAACCTCAAGTTAACAAAAAGAAAAAGAGTTAAGGATCTTGTTCAAATCAGAATTTGGAAAGGTCTAAAATCATAACTTTTTTTAATCCTGGCCTTTTCTAAAATTTCCAATTCTCAGAAATTATTGCGCCTGTGGATTTAGCATTTTCTTAGTTTCCCTCTTATGACAAAAATGTTGAAGTCAAAGTTGTCATTGTTCCTGAAAGACACGTATTTCCGTTTGCAATCCTCTTAGATGAATACACTTTGAAATATGGGCAAAAGCTACTTTCCAGACCAATCCATTACAAAGTCAAAACTGTCTCAAATCTCTTTAAAACAAAAATTCCTGAAAGAACCTCATTTAATAGGCTCCCAGTCCGGCCAGGCAATTCCCAGTCCTCTTTCTAAACCAATCCATTACAAAGTCAAAACCGTCTCGAGTCTCCTTAAAAAAAAATGCTGAAAGAACTTCATTTAAAAGGCTCCCAGTCCGATTCTTAAGCACCTTCCAGATTAAACCACACCAAAAGAATGTCCCTCCTCTGTCATTTCTCACACAGCATCCACTGAATCACAATTATTCGTTTGGGCAATAACGACCGTCATTTGTTTTACTTAAAGCGTCTGTCGCCCCAGCAAACAGCGGAGGGAATCCCAAAACCAAACCGACAACAGATGCGATTTCCCCGAATCTCACGGCTGAGTTCCAAATGAAACATGAGCGCAGCCCTTTGCAGCTTCCCCGATTTTCATCGTTGTTTTTAATAAATGAACGTCATTGTGTGCTTTTAGTTTATTACATGCAGAAAATCGGGCGCTGGATGTTATTTTTTTAATATTTTAGTGGATACCCATGTCATGTCGTCCATTGATTTCCAGTGCTGCCGTTACAAAATAAATATTCAATCATAATCAGGTGGTCACTTTTGTTTTTCTTGCGGCAGCTCAGTTACATTGAATTAAAGGCTGTTTGGGTACTGGCGTGCGATAATGCGAAACAGGGAAGGGGCGGGTGCAGCAATGTGATTCAATTGTTGATTGCGACGCCGCCGGTGGCGAAAATCAAGATCTCATTTCAGATTATGCAGCTTTCGATGAAATGTGGGTGTGAAATAAAAACGAATCCACAAATGGAAGAACCTCATTAGCTTGCGGGCGTTTGGGCACACTAGAGAGGGTGGCGGGTGCGTCGAAATTGGAGGATTATTTATTTATGGACCGGAGCATTAATGAAATGACTTTTTCTGGCTGTGGCCGGGGGGAATTAAGTTTAATTAAATGTTTGCCTCTGTGGCTTTAGTGCGCATTCTGCACGGTGTCATTTTGCTCGCAAATGAGAGGGAATTTATGTTTGCTGTGCAAAGAGTTGCAAATTCTGTGTTGTTGCGGTTGGCTTGTTAAATGTTGACTGTCATACATGAAGTGAGAAATGGTCTAACGGGGAACGGTGTCCTTGGATAGTTCAACTTCTGTGTTGCGTCGCATAGTTACCAGTCAAAACCGGAGATTGAGCACGAGTATGCCATCTGGTCAGAGTCCAAGATCCTCGAGCATTAGCTTTCTCAAGTATTTGGGTCTTTGATTGGACTGAGGTAGTCTTTTGATTGGTCAGCAATTGTTCATGCAAAAGACCAATAGCTCGGAGAGTTTGAAAACCAAAGGAGAGTGGTGACAGAGAGGAGAGCGATGAAGGCAGAGCTTGGTTGCATTACTGGAGTACATACAATATCAACCTGCGGCCTCAGGGAGGAGGAAATTGTTACAGTGGGGCAGCATATCCTCATAACGCACACCTGTGAGTTTTGTTTTTCGGACTTTTTTTTGTTGACCCTGTTTAAACCTTAAACTCAATGTTGTCCAAATTAAAGCATTTTTTTGGAAGAAAGGATTCATAAATGTGGCAAAACCTGTATCCCAATCATCTAATAAGGTTATAGATCCAGTCAAAACGCAGTCCAGCTTCATTAACACTCCACTCACTAAGTCTCGGGAGTAGGGGAAGCCACTAACAAAAAATCCACATTATTAGTAGGACGTGCACACATATGAATGACACTTGGCGTCATTTATTTTTCATGACAATCTGATTATTAGTTTACAAGTTACGAATAATTGCTTCAAGTTACCCCACGTTTGCGACTTTTTAAACAATTTTCTTTTTCATTAAATTTATTGAGTCTATTGTCCCTGATACATAACTTAGTTGGCGATACAGAAATTAATATCCAAAATGCCTACCAACGTCCCCATAGAGTTGTCACTTCCGTGTTGGATAGTACCTTTAAGCGATAGAAGAGAATCTATGTAAGATGTAGGTTGGCCTCCAATATAAACCTACATTATATTAACTTACATAAAGACAAGTATATATCTGCGGCGCCTGGAAGCTTTCCTGCAGAAGATTGTTCACACGGTGTGTTACGTCGAGGAAAAAGGATATCATGTGTTGACTAAACACTGTTTTCTAATGGGAAAATAACGTGTCAGCTCTTCAATGGCCTGAAAGGCTACAGGGACGCTTCTCCATTAATGACAACTATTTGCCGGTGGTATCTTGTGGGCGCCATGGCGTAGAGGGTAGAGTGCGACGCTCACACGTCGAAGGGTCTAGGTTCGATTTCCGGCTGAACACCTCGAATTTTTCACGGCACCACCTCTTTCAAGCTGCCAACAACACTCAAAGAGTAATAACTGTCTAAGAAAGCTTCTCAAACTTCGCCGTTCGGAGTCGGCAAAAAACTGTAGGTCCCTTCTACTCGTGAGAGAACAGTAGCGCGCACAACACGAGTAGTTGATGAGCAAGCTAGGCCTTGGCCCCCCCCCGTGAACTGTCGCACCTCCAATTATAATTATTGTCTCCTTCATCGTTTTGTTGCGTTACCGTCAAGGATGGACCTGAGCCTCAACACGCCTCTCCAGCCAGCACGAACTTTCGCCAGATGCCTCCAGTTGCACATTCCAAGTTGAAAGAGGCCCTTCTCCACTTGTGTGCACCACCTTAGCCTTGGCCGTCCTCTATTGCCTTGTCCCTAAGGCTCTGATTTGAAAACTTTTCGGCGGGAGCAATGGTGTCCATACACTCTGCGTGGTCTACCAATACCCAGCGTTGTATCCCCAGACGCTCGACCAGGCGCATATCAGCCCATAGAGTTCGTCGTTAAATCTTCTCCTCCAGATACCATCAACGTAAACAAGACCAAAAATCGCACGCAAAACTTTTCCCTTGAAAAGACTAAGGGCTTCCTCAACCGCTTTTAGCAACGTCCAAGTTTCCGCGCCATAAAATAGGACTGGCCGCCGTGGCGTAGTGGGTAGAGTGCGACGCTCACACGCCGAAGGGTCTAGGTTCGATTCCCAGCTCAACACCAATTTTTCGAATATTTCACCGGCACCACCTCTTTCGAGCTGCTGACAATACTCAGAGTAATAACTGTCTAAGAAAGCTTCTCAAATTTCGCCGTTAAGAGTCGGCAAAAAACTGTAGGTCCCTTCTACTCGTGAGAGAACAGTAGCGCGCACAACACTAGCAGTTGATGAGCAAGCTAGGCCCTGGTCCCCCTGTGGACTGTAGCGCCAACAATTATTAAAGTAAGACTGGGATGATCAAGCTGTTATATAAAGCGAGCTCAATCCTTCGAGAGGGGGCTTTATTACTTAATTTCCCTCTGCCTAAGGAAACATCGATTGGCAAGAGTGGTTCTGCGTTTGATTTCGGTACTGCTGTTGTTGTCTCTGTTTACAGCGGAGCCGAGGTAGACGAAGTCTTTGACTACCGCGAAGTTTCTACTGCCTAGCGTGACACTCTGTTCGAGACGTCGATGTTGTGTGTCCTTTTGTGACGACAGCATGTACTTAGTTTTGCCCTCATTTACCGCCAGACCCTTTTAGCCGCTTCGAGTTCAGTGCCAGAAAATCCAGTCCGCGTAAGCTAGCAATTGAGCTGACTTTTGGAAGATCGTGCCTCTGGATTTGACTTATGAGCTTCCCACGATCTTCTCGAGGATGATGTTAAAGAAGTCACATGACAGTTCGTCGCCTTGTCTCGGTGAGTTCGTTACCGACCTTGACGGAGCAGCGAGAGTTCTTCATCTTCATCCTGCACAATTTGACGAGTTTGGTAGGAATGCCAAAACTAGACATGGCAGTGTATAGCTCGTCTCTATGCATACCGTCATAATAATAATAATAATAATAATTGGTGGCGCGACAGTCCACGGGGGAACCAGAGCCTAGCTACTACAACTCATGTTGTGCGCGCTACTGTTCTTTCACGAGTAGAAGGAATCTACAGTTTTTTTGCAGACTCCGAACGGCGAAGTTTGAGAAGCTTTCTTAGACAGTTATTACTCTTTGAGTGTTGTCAGCAGCCCGAAAGAGGTGACGCCGTGAAAAATTCGAGGTGTTCAGCAGGGAATCGAACTTAAACCCTTCGCCGTGTTAGCGTCGCACTCTACCACTACTCTGCGGCGGCCACGAAGCATACTGTCATATGCGGCCTTAAAATCGAAAAATAGGTGGTGTCTTTTCCAGGATCAGCCATTGTGTGAAGATCTGGTCTATTATGGCCTTTCCTAGTCTGAAACCAGACTGATAGGGACCTATCAGGTTATGGACAAACGGTTTCAGACGCTCACACAGTACGGCAGAGAGGATCTTGTATGTGATGTAAAGGAGACTAATCCCTCTGTAGTTGGCGCAGTCTAAGGGGTCTCCTTTCTTGTGGACCGGGCAAACGACGCTGAGATTTCACTCATCGGGCATGCCTTCCTCCGATCATATCTGACAGATGAGTTGGTGCATGCGCCCAACCCCACCGTCGTCTGCAGCTGATTTAAATAGTTCTGCGGGCAGTCCGCTCGCTCCAGCAGCTTTGTTAGACTTCAGCTTGGATATTGCTATCTTCATCTCGTCTAAGTCGGGAAGACGGAATGCTTGTTTATCATCGTCCAAACTGAGTGGAACATTCTGCCTAACAGCGGGACTTGGGCCGTCATCGCCGTTAATGAGTCTACAGAAATGAACCAGTTTCTCGGCACAGACTGCGACTCTACCTAGAGTTGTTCATTTTGATCCCGATAGGCTTCGGTCCGAGCCTTGTATCCCCTGGATTACTGCTTTGCCTTTCGGTTAAACTTTCGGACTTCATTCCTGCCGGTGGTGTGCTGACTTTAAATGGGGACATACAGACACCAACGATGGTGAACGCTTTGGAAGACCAATTGAGATGGTTACACCTGAAAACTTCCAAAATGTACACAAATTCGTTTGGGGAAACCGCAAAGTGAACTTTCGTGAGAATGCTGATTCCTTAAAAATATTAGAAGGTAGAGTATACACTATTTTGCATGAGCAGTTGTCCATTAGAAAGCTATTTTCGCAATGGGTGCCGTGTTTGCTCACAATGAACCAAAAACAACAACGTATTGAGGATTCTGAGATCGGTTCGCCAGAATAAACAAGACTTTTTGCGTCGATTTGTCACACTAGATGAAACATGAATCCACCACTACACTCCAGAGTCGAATCGGCAGTCAACGGAGTGGACAGTGAATCACGTCCAAAGCGTCCAAAAACACAACGGTCGGCTTGTAATCTTATGACATCCATATTTTGGGTTGCGGACGGAATTTTATTCGTGGACCGTGTTGAGAAAGGCAAAAGGATCAACAGCGGACACTGCGTGGCATTATTGGTGCATTTGAAAGAAGAAATTGCGTTATGCTGGGGAAAATGTTTCTTTCCCCTGTCGGCTTTCTTGGTCACTGTTGATTTTCAAAGCAACCGGAAAGAAATTACAATGTGAAGAAGCAAAAAATTCCCATCCCCCAAGACAATCCACCGTATCACAATTCGAGGGCTGTCATGGCCAAATTGCACGAAATGGGCCATGTATTGCTTCCGCACCCACAGTATTCTTCATATCTGGTCCCCAGCGACTTCTACCCCTTTTCTGACCTCAAAAAGATATTAATAATTGTTGGCGCTACAGTCCAAAGGGGGACCAAGGCCTAGCTTCCTTATCAACTGCTCGTGTTGTGCGCGCTACTGTTCCCTCACGAGTAGAAGCAACCTACAGATTTTTGCCGTTTCCGAACGGCGAGATTTGAGAAGATTTCTTAGACCGTTATTACTCTTTGAGTGTTGTCAGAAAACTCGAAAGAGGTGGTGCCGTGAAAAATTCGGAAAATTGGTGTTGAGCTGGGAGTCGAACCTAGACCCATCAGCGTGTGACCGTTGCACTCTACCTACTACGCCGCAGCGACCACCTGAAAAAGATGCTCGCCGGTAAAAATTATGCCTCGAATGAGGAGATGATCGCCGTAACTGAAACTTATTTTGAAGCCAAAGATAAATCATTCCACAAAAAAGGTATCAAAATGTAAGATTGTCATGAAAATTTGACAGGTATCGTTTGAATGTACCTTGTACTTCCTGAAAATTGTTTGTTAGTGACGTCAGTCCCGGGAATTATTGAGTTATGTGTTAAATAAACAAATAAATAGTTGAAGGCTGAAGAAGTGCTTTGTATTAAACTCCACGCCTCGAAAATTCTCACCCATTCACCTGCAGCATGATAAATAACTTAGTCCTTGCTTGATGTACTTTCAATGTTCCAATTCTTTCTTAACATCGATTCTTCAATCCTTTGCAAACACCTTCCACCACCTTAAAGTTCCCAATCAATCGCCTTCAAATAACAGACACGCTTTGCGCTCCAGTAGCCATGCTCATCTTCCTCAGAGTTAACTTTCGAAATTCGAACTAAAGCTTGAAAATAAAAACTTCGCGAATATCAACATTTTATGCAGCTTGCCAATTTCTTGCTCTATTGTCTCTTCCAATAAAATTCGGTGTAAATCACGATTTATCGATTGCCTAGTCCTAGTCGTCTCCCGCAGTGCCATAAAACCACTCGTCACTTCGGAGCTTATTGCCACTCTTGCGACTGAAAGTCGTTAATTCGTCATTCCATACCCCGCACAGATCATCAAATTCGGTCACAAATTATGCTTCCAACTATGCGACGGGGGGCGGAGAGGCCATGCAATTTCATTGGCCATCCCGGGGGCCATAATCCATCAGCATACGACGCGCCGCAATCTCCATCATCAGTGACTGAACTGTCGTCCTTGGATCGAAACTCAATTCAAATCCGACCCGAAATTAGACGACAATAAAAGCCCCAGGCTCGATTATGAGCTGTCCACAAACGCAACGCTTCGCCAGTGACTGCGGGGCTTTGTGCGCAACGCATTCAAAGGCGGTTGCTAATTCACGGCTAAAGCTGTTAGTTGCCAAACAACTGAGTCCATTATCCAGCCTCCGACACGCAATCCAATCTACAAGGTCTGTGCGTGGGTGGTGGAAGCTTCTATTCGCAAGGATAGGAGCATCACGTATGAGACATTTAAATTCATTACTATTCCAGGGAGCATCCTTGCCGCAGGTAGATCGAATTACACATTCCCACTCGTGTAAGGACACTATTAGCGCGGCATGACGGGCAGGTGATGGAGGAGCGTACATCCGTGAAGACGGCCTATCCGCGCCCGCTAACTGGCTGAAGCTTGTGTCCTGCACCGGATGTGGGAAGTCGATGGGACGTGTTGCTTCGACCCACGCGTGAACCGAACGAAAATGAGGCAATTTCTGCACATTATTGAGGTGCGTGGGCAGATCCACATCATACCCGAGATTGCCTGCAAAGCGATAAAAGTTCATGGGCTGTGCTATCGGCGCTGCCAAGCAAATTAAAGCCAATTTCGGGACTCAATTCGAATTGCATCAAAATCAGGATCTTCCACAATCTCCTCCCACGACGACGTGTCCCATTCATCCTGCAGTTTAATTGCTTTTCTACATCGCCGCTGTCATCGCTGTCGTTGATGAGTGTTTGCAGAACAATCCAATATCCTGCAGCCTTCGACAGTCGCCTCGACATCATTTCCTCCCTGTCGTCGTGCCCTCCACTCGGAGCCACCGAACAGAACTCATATCCGGCAAGTGTGTGCGGCTGAGGGTCCCTGTGTGTGTGGGGGCTCTTGGGAGAGTGCGACACAATTGTTTGTTTCCAATTGCGGTGCTAAACTATTTATAACTTCATTATCATGGCTTGATTGCACTAACGGTGTATTTTTGTCCTCAATTTGTATCTAACTCGCCTCCCAGCGGGGCACTGCCGTGGGTGGCAGCCTAAGTGTCTGCTCGTAGAGCACTCGCAGTGTGACGCTGGGACTGAAATAAATACTGAACTGGATTACCATGGCAAACGGGATTATCGTCATAATTGGCACAATTGACTGAATTTCCTTCACGGGATGGCAAGCCAGAGGGCAGGTGCAAGTGGGTGGATGCTTGATGGTGGCGATGGTGTGGAAGTCTATTCCTTCAAGTTTCTGAAGAACGGATTATATTTAGAATTGCTATGGCCACTAATGGAGGACGGTTGAGCGATGTTCAAGAATTGTTCGTTGCTCAATTCTTGAGCATCGGAATACGCGGATTATTGATGGGAACTTGGGAAATTTTTGAACTCCCACCGATAGCTTAAGCAGTTTCAGTCAAATGAGAAACTTTGAAGTGAACTGCACGGGGGAAAAGTTTGAAGTGAGTCCTCGGGCTACTCGTAGCAGCTTACTGTGAACTGTAAATCTTTCATTTCAGTTTTATGTTGCGCCAGCTTGGCGTGGACAAGAGGATTTGACATTGACTTTGCTTTAAGACCGTTGCATCACCTAAACGAAGTCAAATTCTGAACCTTCTAAAAAACAGAAGTATTGTTGTGAAGCTTCAAGAAGGCAATCTGTAGTTTAGAGAGGGTAAACCTGCAGGCAGCAATGGACAAGGAGCCTGCTTACCTATCGTTCAATTCCGGAAAACCTGACGAAGGAACAATGGAACAACAAACGATTGTTCTTCTAATTCCTCAACATCAATGCGGGAGTTTATATAGTTTCGTGGGGTAAGGCAGCATTTCAAGACACTGTTTCATATGTAGTGCATTATTTAAGACCTGGTTTGGTTTCAGGCAGAATTCCTTATTCCTTCCATTGTTCTCCCTGCGATATCCCGTGTCAAAAGAATTAACAAATTTTTGATGCTTGGGAATATTGCGTCAACTTTAAGGTCACATATGACAATGTACATACAGATGAGCTATACAGTGCCATGTCCAATTATGGCATTCCTACCAAATTCATCAGATTGGAAGACGATGGAGACGTCTTGCTACTCCGTCAAGGTTGGTATTCAACTCACTGGGACCTTCAATGTCAAATATGGTTTACGACGAGGCGACGCACTGTCATGTGACTTCTTCAACATCATTCTTTAGAGAATCGTGCGTAACTCACGAGTCAACACCAGAGGCACGATCTTCCAAAAGTCAGTTCAATTGCTAGCTTACGTTGATGACATTGACGTTGTTGGACGAACACAACGAGCCATCAATGAGGCGTTTTCTGGCATTTGAGGGGAAGCGGTTATAATGGGTCTGGCGGTAAATGAGGGCAAGAGTAAGTACATGCTGTGATCAAGGAAAGACACACAACCTCGACGAATTGGACAGAGCGTCACCCAAGGCAGAAGAAACTTCGAGGTAGTCGAGGACATCGTCTACACGGCTCCGCCGTAAACAGAGACAACAACATCAGTAACGAAATCAAACGCAGAATCACTTTGCCGATCGCTGTTTCTTTGGGCTACAGAGGCAATTGAGTAATAAAACTCTTCTTCGGAGAACTAAGATCGCTTAATATAACAGCGTGAACATCCCAGCCCTGTTCAATGTTGCGGAAACCTGGACCTGGACGAGGAGGAGGAAGCCCTTAGTCTTTTCGAGGGAAAAGTTTTGCGTGTGGTTTTTGATTTAACGACGAACTCTATGGGGTGTACAGCGACATGCGCCTGGTCAAGCGTCTACGGATGCAGCGCTTAATATGGCTAGGCCATGTAGAGCGTATGGACACCACTGCTCCGACCCGAAAAGTCTTTGAATCCGAGTGACTGGGATAACGCAACAGAGGACAGCGTACGCTAAGGTGGCACACACAAGTGCGGAAGGACCTCAACTAATTTGAAGTGCGCAACTTGGGGCAGCTGTGGAAAGATTTTGTTAAGGACCAGGTCCACCCCAGACTGTAGCGCCACAAGAAGAAGAAAAATTGCAGCACTGCATAAAAAGCATATTTTGTGTGAAATTTCTAACGTCCACGTTAATGTTGCCATGGCACTGTCACGTCGCGGATCTGACATGTGGCAGTGTGGCCCGGTGGCTGCGCACCCCATACGCACGAATAGAACCCAGCACACCAATCAGCTGATCCGTGAAATGAGTCAAAAATCCGACTTAATCCTTAATTAAATCACGATTTTCGAAGTGGTTACAGCTGATGACCAACACGACCTCGACACGGCACACATTCTGTATTCGCAATCATCCCCCGAAGAGGTGGCAAGAGGAACCCCACTCATTGGCAGTCATGTTAATTACACGCCTTCCTCTGCTGTGTATGTAAGCAGATCCGATTTTTGTGTTGAGTGGTGTTCCGTCAGAGGCAATCTCGGGGTGTTAAAGCAAATATTGAACCTCGGGTGATACATTAAGTGATTGATGGACATCGCCAGGATTGACAGCAGTTCCTGATGCCTGATGCGTTCTGAATGGGTGTCTGCTCATTTGGGGGTGGAAACGGTTGAGGAAGTTAATGGACTGCACAATCTCTGAGATGACTCAGCCGATCTGTGAATGGTTGACATGGGTTTTCAGGATGACGTGTGTCAACCTGAATGGAAAAAAAGTCAATTTTGGGTTAAAGATGTTGGATCTACCCAATGCCTGGTTTTGGAGACGATGCTGCTAAACTCCCTAAACTGGAACGACGTCTCAGGCGCCCATGTAGCAGGAGTTTCATGCCTTCAGATCAACACCGTCTGCTGTGATGGCTGAAATTAAGGCAAAGTGAGGGCTTTGTGGGAAAATAGTTCCGTCTAAATTGGAACGACGTCTTTGGTGTCCATGCAGTAGAAGATCACTTGCGAGGGAAGCTTAATACCTTCAAATCAACACCGTCTGCTGCGATAGCTGCAATTAAGGCAAAGTAAGCTTTGTGGGACAATAGTTTCGCAGAGGTTAAGTGTTCTTCAATCAATGGCAAATGGTTGTCAATGTGGAAGCCAGTGTCCCCCCTTGTTTGGCAAAATGATAAGCGTTAAGATCGCATTTCGCCAAAATTAGGACATTCCGCGCACTAATTCGTCCCCAAATCCGCCCATTCTTCACTTCAAATGAGCACCTCCTTATCCGCCGCGGTTTCCTAAGTGACTGCAATTATCGCACATTGTCGCCACATAGCGCCGCAAAGTGCTCGGTGCACAGCAATCTGAGTGAACCTTAAGGTCCACTGACTGCCCAATTCAGCGGCTCACTCAAATCACCTCATTACGAAGAGCGACGCCACGCCCCGTTCCCATCGAAATTGGCGAAACAAAAACGAGGACAATTGAAGCAAATAGCTGAAGCAATTTCCACTAGATTTACCTCGGAAATGGTAATTTTATGGTCCAACGACAGTTTCCCGGGCACTCGGAGTGCCGAAATGCGCCTTTGGTCCAGAAGCGAGATGCCAATGAAATCGGTCCAAGTGAATGCCCCTCAAATGGTCGCCCAAATGTAGACGCAAGGCAAACACGAAGTGGAAGAGCAAACGCCGTTACGCTCCGAAAGTCGCCGGCGTCTGAGGAGTTGAATCGAACGGGATGTGGACTTAAATGGGGGGTTCCTCGATTCTCTGCTGTTGACCGTTGGAGTGAATTTATTTTGAATCGGAATTGTCGACGGAGTGAATCTCAAGGACGTCGTCGCCGTTGAGCGGGGATAATCACGTTTCAATGTCCGACCGGACAGCAGTTCATTGTAAGTGCGCTCATTGGTGCAGTGGTGGGTGACCACCTGGATGCCCTCAGTGCAGCGCATTTGTTGGACTTGTGTTGCTAATGTGATTTTACATTGAAGATACGTGGCACTCAGCGGACACGAGTAATCCGATTAAGTCGGGTTGGGTTGAGTTTTAATCGCCACTAACGAGCACTTGGCCGTAAAGGGAATTAATTGCAGCTTTGCGGAATGGAATCGAATGACCTCGGTTGTGCGGTGTTTCTGAGACGAGATCAAGTAGCGACAGCGCAGAGATGATGGACGACTGAAATTATTTCGTTGAAGGAATTCCGCTGGAGGAACTTTATTTGCGTTTTATATTCTCCTTCAGTCCTTATTAAATGTAGTCAGCTTTGACTTGGAGGAGTATATCTTGCGTCTGGTCCCTTGATCTAAAACATCAAGCATTTATCATTTCACAGCGGTCCAGGTTATAGGGGAGGCCGCTCTGTTTTGACTTAAATTTTAAAGAAAGTCCACATCACAAAAGTTTTCAGTATTCATGGACATTTCGAGGATGATTCGTGGAAAGAACTGTGCATCAAGCTTGAACCAGCAGTTGACTTCTTCGGAAATAACAGATATCAGCTCTCTTCCAATATGTGCTTTCGGAGCGAACTGCAAGATCGTCTACTCGTCTATTTTTGGCCAACACCGAAGTCTTCTACTTTGTGTGGTGCTTCTTGTCCAGAGTGGACACCTGGGCATCAACCAACATACAAACTCTTTGTTGGGTATTTCATTAACAGAGAAGAGAGCAAAACACAACCGATAAAGCTGATTGTCGGAAGAAGAAAACATAATTTTTCGATATGTTCACGTTCCATTGGCATGTTTAAGTACTTTTCCAATACTCTAACGGCCAGTGCAACCTCTCGCCCGCTGAGTCCAGTTGCGCACTTTAAGTTGAGGTCCTTCTTCCATTGTGTGCCTCATTCTAGTGCTGCACTCTGGCAACTGCCAAACTTATCGTAAAGTTTGTCATTTTTGATGTTATATGTATTCAGAACGTTTTGACATACGAGCGCTGTTTGTGTTGTTTACCAAAAAGACTCATCTCGCCCAAAAAATGGAATTAAACCGCGAAAATTTTCGTGCGATTATTTTTTAGAACTTTCGACGTGGATTAACTCAACAACAGTGCATCGATGAACTTAATTCAATTTTTGGCGATGAAGCTCCATCAAGGACCAGCGTTTATCGATGGTATGGTGAATTCCACAGAGGTCGTAGTTCACTCCAAGACGATTTTCGTAAAGGTCGTCCAAAATCAGTTGTTGTTCCGAAAACCATTGATGCTGTGCGCCAGCTGATATTGCAAGATCGTCATGGGATCTATCGTGAGATTGAGACAACCTTAGGCATTAGTGGGACCAGCATACATTCAATATTGCATGAACATTTGACCGTCAAAAAAATTTGTTCGCGTTGGATCCCACACAATTTGTAAATCGCTCGTGTCGATTGGTCGAAAGAAATGCTTCAAAAATACGATCGCGGTGCTTCGAAACATGTCTACGAGATCGTGACAGGTGAGGAATCTTAGATTTACGCGTATGAGCCCGAAAGTAAACAGCAATCGCCTGTATGGGTGTTTCAAATTGAGCCAAATCCATCAAAAGTTGCACGCGCACGAAGCACTTCCACTTTCTGTTGAACATGTCGCAACCGTACCACTAGAACAACGCAGAACAGTCAATTCTGAGAGGCACACAACCATTTGTTTGCCAGTTGTCTTCCAAGAAATCAGGAAAACCAAGCGCCGAAGACGGATCACACTTCACCACGAGAATTCACACATCGGCTCAAACAACTGATTTTTTGAGCACTCAAAACAGAACGTTGTATAGTTCTGACTGGGCACCGAATGACTTCTTTTTATTTTCGTACGTTAAAAAAATAAAATGAGAGGTCAACGTTGTTGGACACCTCAAGAAACGGTTTATGCGTTCAGAAGGCATATTTTGGAGCTACCTCAATCAGAGTGTCAAAAGTGCCTCGAAAATTGGTTCAGACGCATGCAAGAGTGTATAGATCTTAATGAAGAATATTTTGGAAACCAATAAAGCTATTTTCGATGATTAATATTTGTTTTTGTTTTTTTCTCTAACCCCGAAATATAAAAGGCAGCCCTCGTATAAGCCTAGGCTGCCCTCAGGTGCGTTGTTCGCTGAATTATGAACTATAATACCTATATATATATTTTATTATAAGCTATTATTGTATATACTAAAAGCTCGGATTATAAGACATTTTGGCCTTGAGCAGTGTTGTTCAGACGGTCTACATGGTCAAGCCATCTTTAGCGCTGTGTTGGAGGACGCTAGATAAGGCGCAAGTCGCTGCGCAGCCCATAGAGTTTATCGTTAAATTCTCTCCTTCTCCTTATGCCATCAACGCAAACTGGACCATTAATGGCAATAATATAAAAAGTTGCCGCCGTGGCGTAGTGGCTAGAGTGCGATGCTCACACGCCGAAGGTCCAGGTTCGATTCCCGCCTGAGTACCTCGAATTTTTCGAGCTACTGACAGCACTCAAAGAGTAACATCGGTCTAAGAAAAAATGATTCTGAAACTTTGCCGTTCGGACTCGACAATAAACCCTACTTTCTATTCCTGAGAGAACAGTAGCGTGCACAAGACGAGTAGTTGATGAGAAGCTAGATTATTTAATAAAAAGTCAATGCCCTTCGAGAGAAGGCTGTATAGCTCAATTGCCTGTTTAGTCCAAAAAAACGGCATTGGCAAGTTTATTTCCGTTTGGTTTGGTTACGAATGCTGATATTCGTATTGCTCTACATAAATACAGATGTGCTGCCGCTGCCTCGATGGTACTGCTGCCTAGTGTGGCGCTCTATCCGAGGCGTCAATGTTATGTTTCCTTCTACAGCATGTACTTCGTTTTCCCCTGCCAGACGCATTTCAAACGCTTCTCCTTTAATATCAAAAAAACGACTCATTCATGGTTCGCTTTGTTCCCCCAACCACGTCAATGTCTACCACATAAACTGGCAGCTAAGCTGACTTTTGTAAAATCGTGCCTCGGGTGTTGACTTGTTAGTTACCCACAGCAATGACGTTAAAGCAGTCACATGACAGTGCGTCACTTTGTCTGAAACCTTTTTCGACATTGAACGTCTTGATGCATTCGTCATCGACCTTGATGGAGCAGCTAAATTTCTCCATATTTACCCTACACGACGTCGAGTGTGGTAGGAGTGCAAAAAGTAGACATGTGACTATACGTACCCTGTTATATGTGGTTTGAAAAACGACTTAAGGGTGGTAAGTGCCGAATGATACTTTTTGAATCTCGTCCAGGATCTATTGTAAAGTGGGAATTCTATCTATTGCGGACTTCGATGGTCTGGAAACACACTGAAAAGATCATCAAGATGCTGATAAACGGGCTCAGGCGCACACACAATACGACAGAGAGGATCTTGTAGGCGATGTTGAGGAGGCTGATCAATCTGTAGTTGGCCCAGTTGAAGGAATAGGGAGGAGCATAGATATGGAAGGGAGCAGTTCAAGTCGCCCTTGCAGTATTTAATACTGAATTAAATCCCTCATAGATGAAAATCGCCGTGGCGTAGTGGGTAGAGTGCGACGCTCACACGCCGAAGGGTCTAGGTTCGATTCCCAGCTCAACACCAATTTTTCGAATTTTTCACGGCACCACCTCTTTCGAGCTGCTGACAACACTCAAAGAGTAATAACTGTCTAAGAAAGCTTCTCAAATTTCGCCGTTCGGAGTCGGCAAAAAACTGTAGGTCCCTTCTACTCGTGAGAGAACAGTAGCGCGCACGACACGAGTAGTTGATGAGCAAGCTAGGCTCTGGTCCCCCTCTGGACTGTAGCGCCAACAATTATTAGATGAAAACTGGAAACTGTCTTCACCCAGTATAAAGCAGATATTACTGCGCTCCAGGAAATACGCTGGATAGGACAAGGAATTATGGAAAAGAATGAGTGCGACATATATTACACCTGTCACAAAAGGTTGCACATATTTGGATGCGGATTCGTGGTAGGAAGACGGGTAAGGTCGAAGGTCATCGAATTTAAACGGATAACCGATCGCCTGGCTCTGATCCGCATCCAAGGCAGATTCTACAACATCTGCCTCATATGTGCACACGCCTCTGCCGATAAAGCGGAAGACTCTGTCAAAGAGGATTATTGCGAACTCTTGGACGGTTCCTATTGAGCCTGCCCGGAGTACGATGTAAAAATCGCATTAGGAGACTTCAATGCTAAGGTCGGTAAGGAAATTATATTTTATGGAGTGATCGGAAAGCACAGCCTCCACGACACAATAGAAAACAGCTTCCGATTCACAGGCTTTGCGACAGCACGTAATATGGTCATATGTGGCACAAGGTTCACTCGCAAACAAATCCACACAGCAACCTGGCTATCCCCGGATGGTCAAACCGGCAATCAAATCGACCATGTGCTTATTGACGGAAGATGCGTATCAAATATCATGAATGTGCGAACATTCAGGGTGGGAAAACGTCGATTCTGACTATTTTTTCGTTGCAGTAAGATTCAGAGCTCGACAGTACAATGTGAGAAAGCTGCACCAGCGAACAAAGAGAACTTTTGACATTGGACGCCTTAGCACCCCGGAGATTGCCAGAGCCTACGAAGAGCAAAGTGAGAGACTCTCCAGTATGCCTACGTCAAATGCCAACGAGAGTTGCATTGTCGCTAGGCCATCAAAAAAGTAGCGGAAACTAACTTAGGGCTACCTACCACCTCCAACAAAAAATCCCTTGTGTGATGACAAGAAAAAAAGCGTGCAACCGACGAGGCATACCAAAAGGCGCTGCAACGCAAAACAAGAGTAGCGCAAGCGAAGTACCGGGCTAGAAGACGGAAGAAGAAAAACCTTCTACGCCTGAAGAAAAGGTCTCTCGCAACCTCCCAGCTCAAGGATATCGAAAAGTCTGGACAAACAAAAAATACGGGCCTTTTATAAAGCCTTTTATAAAGCCTTGCCAAAAGCCTCAGGAAAGGCATACAGGCTCTTCGAAACTGCGAGGGTAATCTAGTTACGGACCCACAGGGAATAATGGATGTGTTTAAGCAACACTTGTAGTAGCTGGTTAGCGTGCCTGAACAGGAGAAAGTGATAGGGACCCAAGAAATTCGAGCTCCAGTCGATGTAGTAGTCCCAATACCTAGCATGAATTTCTTCCTATCTAATCGCTGTTTAAAAAATTACAAAAGAAAGGCGTTCCATTCTCCGAAGACCCATTTCATTGCAGGATACGGACTAGGCTTTAAAGAGAACACGACCATGAATTAGTTTAAAAATTCTGCATTAATCAAAATTCCGCCATGAATGCTGACCCTCACTAACAAATTCATTAAATCCAGAAAACCGTGACAAGGACTATCGCAAAAACAGAAAAGGAAACAAATAACCATCTGCTCCTCGGTTGCTTGTGCCGAAACAAAAAATTCCATAAAATATGCGAACGCAACTAATTTCATGCGATTTCAAGGAACACATCCGGAACCACTTGTGCACAGTGAATGTACCACCAGCTCCTGCCCCATTCTGACCGTCAGGGCATACAAATCTCTCCGCTCGTTTGCAAAACATTTATTTCGAAAGTAAATCAAATAAAAACGATATCCTTCGGCGAGCGGTTTATTTTAGACACCCGAAAAAAAATTATCCGAGAAACAGGGACGAGCAACATCAGACGAGCCACAACTCGTGCATCTGGCCGCTCAGCTGGAGTCCCAGGCAGCGGCGGAGGGCCCGTCTCATACATGAATATGTAAATCAAACGGGACTAGTTGTGCTCCGGGAATTTGAAATAAACGCCATTTTTATTCGGCGATATAAATATTTAACGAGGACCGATTTTGTTGGGCTTAAGGCGTTTCGCTTGCGCCGCTTAGGTGGGAGATAAAATGTGAACATGCGTTCGACAGAACTGGTGTGGGAAGGAGATGCTCTCGAAGCGTACACACGGTGTGGCCCACAAATCGTCGGACGGACGGATATTCAAATATTTCCTTTGCATATCGTGTGGGCGGAAGGGAGAGCAGGGTCCCGATTGTTTATCTTCAGGAGTGGATTCTGTGGTATTTATGACTCATATACGGGGCAGAGAAAAGGGTGTGCAGAGGAAGGAGGTTTTTGTTTTGCTAAAATGGAAATATTTTAGGCGGCATCTGGAAGCACATGTTCTACAGTGCAGCCGTGAGTGGGATTTTAACTGTGGAAGGGGTTAGGGGACGAAGTACTTTGTTCTACAGATTTGAATTGGAAAGGTGCCACAGATGGCACTGGTTTGTTAAAAAGAGGGACGAGCTTCAAGTCCTTCGAGGGCTCAAGTGATTTTTTTCATTTTGATCAACATTTTTTTGGGATGAAAATTTTTAACGATATAGAGGCTGCAACCGCAGCTGAAGCAACGACAAAGCCACAGCCATAGCCACAGCCACAGCCACAGCCACAGCCACAGCCACAGCCACAGCCACAGCCACAGCCACAGCCACAGCCACAGCCACAGCCACAGCCACAGCCACAGCCACAGCCACAGCCACAGCCACAGCCACAGCCACAGCCACAGCCACAGCCACAGCCACAGCCACAGCCACAGCCACAGCCACAGCCACAGCCACAGCCACAGCCACAGCCACAGCCACAGCCACAGCCACAGCCACAGCCACAGCCACAGCCACAGCCACAGCCACAGCCACAGCCACAGCCACAGCCACAGCCACAGCCACAGCCACAGCCACAGCCACAGCCACAGCCACAGCCACAGCCACAGCCACAGCCACAGCCACAGCCACAGCCACAGCCACAGCCACAGCCACAGCCACAGCCACAGCCACAGCCACAGCCACAGCCGCAGCCACAGCCGCAGCCACAGCCGCAGCCACAGCCACAGCCACAGCCACAGCCACAGCCACAGCCACAGCCACAGCCACAGCCACAGCCACTGCTACAGCCACAGCCACAGCCACAGCCACAGCCACAGCCACAGCCACAGCCACAGCCACAGCCACAGCCACAGCCACAGCCACAGCCACAGCCACAGCCACAGCCACAGCCACAGCCACAGCCACAGCCACAGCCACAGCCACAGCCACAGCCACAGCCACAGCCACAGCCACAGCCACAGCCACAGCCACAGCCACAGCCACAGCCACAGCCACAGCCACAGCCACAGCCACAGCCACAGCCACAGCCACAACCACAGCTATAGCCACAGCCACAGAAACAGCCACAGCCACAGTCACAGTCACAGCCACAGCCACAGCCACAGCCACAGCCACAGCCACAGCCACAGCCACAGCCACAGCCACAGCCACAGCCACAGCCACAGCCACAGCCACAGCCACAGCCACAGCCACAGCCACAGCTATAGCCACAGCCACAGAAACAGCCACAGCCACAGCCACAGTCACAGCGACAGCCACAGCCACAGCCACAGCGACAGCCACAGCCACAGCCACAGCCACAGCCACAGCCACAGCCACAGCCACAGCCACAGCCACAGCCACAGCCACAGCCACAGCCACAGCCACAGCCACAGCCACAGCCACAGCCACAGCCACAGCCACAGCCACAGCCACAGCCACAGCCACAGCCACAGCCACAGCCACAGCCACAGCCACAGCCACAGCCACAGCCACAGCCAGAGCCACAGCCACAGCCATAGCCACAGCCACAGCCGCAGCCACAGCCGCAGCCACAGCCACAGCCACAGCCACAGCCACAGCCACAGCCACAGCCACAGCCACAGCCACAGCCACAGCCACAGCCACAGCCACAGCCACAGCCACAGCCACAGCCACAGCCACAGCCACAGCCACAGCCACAGCCACAGCCACAGCCACAGCCACAGCCACAGCCACAGCCGCAGCCACAGCCACAGTCACAGCCACAGCCACAGCCGCAGCCACAGCCACAGCCACAGCCACAGCCACAGCCACAGCCACAGCCACAGCCACAGCCACAGCCACAGCCACAGCCACAGCCACAGCCACAGCCACAGCCACAGCCACAGCCACAGCTATAGCCACAGCCACAGCTATAGCCACAGCCACAGAAACAGCCACAGCCACAGTCACAGCTAAAATCAAATTCAAAAGCAGAGCCAGTATCACAAATTTACTTTCTTTTCCGTCCGGATCAAATTGCTGCAGCAGTTGTCCCTTGTTGCCACAGTCTTGCAAGAACACTTTCATTCCAACTAACCCCATAGCCCACATCAAAACCAGTTCACCCATCGAACAGTCATTTGTTGTGCTCTGTCAACCACACCAAACTTACAAATTACTTCTGCTACCTCCATCGTCCTATTTCCAATGATGCAGAGCAGTTCGGTAAACTGAGGGGGGATGGAAAAACCGAAATCGTTCTCCAGAAGACTCTTCAAAGGTCCTCTTTAATGCAAATCAAGTCGCTAGTCATCCATTAACTAGGCAATCACATTCGACGCAGAGCAGAGACGATGAGTGAACGGAATTTCAAACCAGTTTGCCACATATCACCGACTTGCACAGACACATACCGAGCCCGAAAGTGCCAATACTTAGCCCTTACGGCGACGCGACAGAGCGCGTAATTGAAAGTGTGAGAACGGGTAGGCTTGACCACCGCCGCAGCCATCGTCGATCATCGCAGTGAAACTCAAGACGGATGAGTCGTCGTCTTAGATTTCAATTGAAGCGCCCACTCAGCCGCCTTACAGTTGATGGAGCGCTTGTTGTAACTCGATACGGGATACAAGTATGAACCCAGCAATTCATCTTCGTCTGGAGTTGTTGCTGGTGGTCGCTTCCAGGGGCAGAACGGTTCACATCCTTGTCACGTTTCTGGAGCTTTGTGTGCGGTGGAATTAAATTTTGCTAAGCAAAGCAGTGTAGGATTTGACAAAGGTCTCGCGCGGGGACCGGGAAGGGTGGAGGTTGAATCAATTTTATCGTGTTTCTGGAAATCGCAAATTTATGCAGGGATTTCTTCGAATCGTTGCGGGTTCGATTTTGAATGTAATTGGGATCAGAGGGTGTGCAACTTGCTAACAAAATCCTCTTCCATTGTGTTGGTGTGAAGGCGGAGGTCGAAATCGGCCTGAACTGCGGCTTTAAGTTCGTCGAATGGGTTGAATTTCAAAATCTATCAATTCGGTAGTGAGGTTTTGAACATGGGACAATGGATAGGGGAGAGGAATTTCATAATGAGGTGAGACTTTCGGAACAATTGTGGGTGTCGGCAGAGAGGATGACAGATGGTACACAACTCTTTGAACAGATTGGAATGAAAAGGGGCCTCAGAAGAATTGAAAACCTTGGGATGAGGTGACCTTTTACAATAACAAAACTTTAACTATGGCATAAGAGTTTCCATGAGTTTTCAACACATTTTGGAATTTCGACAGAATTTTGACAGAAATTACATAAAGTCTAAAAACCGGGTCGGAACGTAGTCCTAGGCTTAGGTTAAGCCTCGAAGTTGGAAAGATAAAATTTGAAGAAATCTGAAATTTTGGAAACCAGATTTTCGAAAAGCTTATGTCTCGTAAAACACATCCCTGAATATTATAGGAAAAGCCGGCTTGCCGGATCTCTTTGTTAATTTTCCTTCTCTGACTTGTATTATCGAGATATGTAACGGTCGTCAAGTTATTTTGGAATTATTGGTTTTTGGTTTATTTTCGATGTGAGAAGTTGTTTGCTGTCGGTATTTTTGAACTTCGTCTTCTTTCCAATCTTTATAAGGACACTTTTCTCTATCAAATTTGATGTTTCTTCGAACTTGGTCCTTGGTCTTATTTCAGAAACCGACTTTTTATGATTTTATTGCTGCTGTTCGAAATGAAATATTCTAGGAAGAATTCGGCTCCAACTCTGGAATCAAATTGTGGCTGCTTAGACTTTGTTTGCAAATTCAGTTTAATGCTAAACTAGCTCCTTGGATAGCGCTCAAGATGTTCTTGTAACAGAATTTTCAATTTAAGATGAGACTAAACACACAAATGAAAGACAGAAAATTTTACATGAACTTAAGCACGCAAGAAGAAGGACCAGATTTCCCGCAAATGGATAAAATGAAAAGTCAAAGAAAGCTAATGGAGCATGAACTTATGGCACAAGCATCTTCACTTTCGAAGAAAAGCAGGGACATGGTAAGCAGCATCGATGGTTCGAGGATATATACTGGGAAAGAGAGGGATCGAAGTGTATCACATGATCTAACTCATGCTAATGGAGCATGAGTTTTTAATACAAGTGTTTTTTTTTTTTTGAGGAAAAGAACGGACAAGGACAGCGATGACATGGTCAACGAAAGTCAAGCTATGACTACGATGGCAAGCCGTCCAGAGATCAAAGTGTTTCACATAACCTAGCCACTGAAAAATTCGTTGAAAGAATAAAATGTTGAGGTATACTTTCAAGAGATGGAGCCACTTGGGACATGTGGTAGACCTTGGAAGCGATTACTTACTTCATTGGAAGAGTGTGACATTAAATCTATATCAGTGTTTGTTTTAGACGAGATTTTTTTTTCGATTCGTCGTGAATAAATAGTATTTGCGGAAAGTGTTGATTTTCGTTTTTATGGAAAATCCGCTCTGATCGATGAATCACTCAAAGAATAGTGCCGAAGCTTTAAAATTGGTGTTGGATTTAAGCATCGACGATTGTCTTGGCCATCCCAAAAAGTATGAATTAGTGGAATTGGAGTCGGACCAGGACCAAAATCCGTGTCAGACGCAAGTTGAATTCGCAGAATGGTTGAGAGTAACTCAGCAAACACTCTTCCTTCGGTCAAAGAAACTGATTTATTCAGAAGCAGGGGAAATATGTGCCATACGATTTGAAACCACATGACGTCGGAGGCCAATTTCTTAACTCACTACCAAGTGAGATGGGCCTGCCCACACCAGGTGCCACTGTTCTGCCAGTCTGTTTGTTTGTGGGTGAGGGTAACTTCCTCACCACGTAAAAAAAAATCAGTTCCAAGACGACAACATGCCTCGGAAAAGGGTGAAATGTTGACGACTCAAGCAAACGTTTAAAGAACAACAATTTACGGTTTTGCATGTGGAATGTGAAGTCCTTTAACAGGCCACTTCGCCTGACAGTTATTACTCATTGAGTGTTGTCACCAGTTCGAAAGAGGTGGTGCCTTGAAAAATTCGAGGTGTTCAGCCGGGAATCGAATCTAGACCCTTCGGCGTGTAAGCGTCGCACTCTACCCACTACGCCACCACGGCACCCGAAGTTGCTCTACTTAATATTCGTGGTTTGCTGCCTTACCTGTTTCACCAAATCTTGTTCAACAAACTATCCAGCAGTCTTTTTTTTTCAGCAGTCTATTGAATCCGCGGTCTTTCTGCTATCTTTAGACAGGAGAGACTGCAGACGACTTGTGGAACTTCGCTTAGCACTCAAGTGTGCTTCGTCTATGTTCTGAAACTGGCGGAACTCAGCGTGTCTCTGCAGTGTCTTTACCTCAA
The DNA here is from genome assembly GCA_955652365.1 of Eristalinus aeneus. NCBI lineage: Eukaryota > Metazoa > Arthropoda > Insecta > Diptera > Syrphidae > Eristalinus > Eristalinus aeneus. Next base: position 80,274,866 of record OY019132.1, read on the forward strand.
GAGAATGTAAAGACACTGCAGAACATTTCCTCTGCCAACGACCCACCTTTGCTCGGATCAGGAGGCGACTATTTGGTGCAGATGTGGATGGAGCTGAAACCCTGGTTTATTTATCACAGATGTCCTTGCTGATGTTAGTCCGGAAGACAAAGAAAGAAAAAGGAGGTTTCTGCCTTGTAGAACAAAGTTCTATAATGAGCGGCTAATTTGTCAAAGGCTTATCGAATGGCAATAGATGAAAAGGCGACTCAGTAATAAGAATCTCAAGAATTTCGCTTCATTGCAACGCTGAATTCCGAAATTCTGTTCATCCTTGGTACCTAACACATCGCTCAAAAAGAGACACAAAAGGGCGCTACTTACAAAAAAAAGATAATATTAAATTAATAATTTTGTAAGTGGCGCTCTCTATATGTCCCAGGAGCTATATCTTAGGTAGTCAAAAATTTGTTCAGATCCTAACATCTTTTAGAAAAAAATCCTTGACCTTGCTTTTAATCAAAAACCCCTTTGACTGTCAAGATCTGTGACCAAAGATGCAGCGCATCGAGAACACTTTTTTACCACAAAAATTTATGGATACATACTAAGCGTGGAAAGTTGCTGTTGAAACTGTCCTCACATTTCTCAATCATCTGTTGAGTTCAGGAAAACAGCAATCAGCTTTCATGTTGCTGTGCCTCTTTGTAAGTGCAGCGTTCTATACGAAAGGCATTTGTCTGTATGACTACACATTGTTCCTTCTCCTTCTCCTTCTCCTTCTCCTTCTCCTTCTCCTTGTCCTTCTCCTGCTTCTTTTTCTTCTTCTTATGGCGCTACAGTCCGGGCTGAATTTGGGCCTCAACTAACTTGCCTCTCCTACCAGCATACATTGTTCAAATATTTGAAAAAAAAACACTGTCTGAAAATCTTCTCTTCCTTCGAAAAGTAGAACCTTATTGGCGGGAGCAAAATAATTCACGAGGAATTAGAAATGCAATTAATAACACAATGGCTGAGGCAGGTAGCGACAAACCACGCCAACAGCGTTAAACTGATGAAAATCGCGATTTACAGGAAATCTAATGAAATTCATTCAGACCACCGCAAATGTTGCTTTTCCCAATTAACGCACAATCAGTGAAACACGTGCTAATTGAATTTCTTCGAAGTTCATCAAAACTAATTAAAATCGTTTTCGAGTTCCTGGAAATAAGACCGGGAAAAGAACACAATCAGTGCACTAGTGAGAATGTTTCCAACTTGACTTTGTGAACAGTTTTTCGGGCAGTTTGAAACTTGACTTCAAGTAGTTCGTAAGCGGCAACTTAAATTCTTAACATTTCCGAATCCGCATCCCTGACATTTAACCCGCTTCCAGTAGCTGTTGAGTCTATATGATCTCATTCAATATTCCGCCTCTTGACTCGGTAAAGTCGGAAAGTCATCATGTTTGAAACCCCCACCCATCCCCAGTGTGGTCGCAATATCCAACTGACCATAGGCCCCGCCTGAGCCATAATTCCTCAAAGCGAATACATAAGCAATAAAGCGGAATGACTCATCAGAGGCCCTTAAGTCCCCACGGGATTATACCCAGCTCAGGAAAAAGAAACTCATTTCCTCGGCCCGGAACTGGGCTCATATTTAAGTCATCATGGTCAGCCCGCCATGCCGCATTATTATCATTCAGAGCTCCTCTCCCTGGCTGCATGCGATTCAGAGGCAGAAAGTCGCCCGTCAAACATCACCTGCAAAGGAGATCACTGTCCAGGACACGATGACTTCGCACCACTAGAGCTGATTGTCAACCTTTGACCATTCACACGAAGAACGAGCTCCCAAGCACCGAAAAAAAATCAATTAAATTATCACTCATACTCACATGAATTGGAAGCCAGCATATGGCGAAGGCCAGGACGACGACCACCACCATCCTTGTAACCCGTCGCTTGCCTTTTCTGAAAAAAAAAAAAAACCAAAAAAGAGACAAATGTGAGAGAGCACACACTAAGGAGGAGCAGTGAGAAAACGGAGGATTAAGGGGACAAAATTATAAGGTAATTCGTGGCAAGTGGAAAAAGGATTTTTATGTTGTAGACAAAACGGTTAATAACGAGGATTTAGGAGACTTTACGGCGGCGGCGACTGAGTTTAGGCGGCTCCTCGTATTACCGTAGAAGCACAGTCCTCGTTTTTTGGGTAATTACGTTGCTTTTCGTGGGTTTTCCCGGTCGGCGGTGCTGGAAGCGTACGAGAGCAAGAGTTGGAGCAGTTTTTGTGCAGACGACTATGGAGGAAATTTAGCAGCGCTAATGAATTTAGGATGTGGACTCAATTAGGCAGCCTCGGTTCGTTTGTGAATGGTTGAAAATTTAAGGGACTGCAGAAACGAGTGGTGCTTCAGAAAAAGAATTTAATAGCTATGAAACGGAATTGGAGGTTTAGGAGTAATTTGCCGCGGTTGTGCTTTGGTTTTGGTATAAATTTCCTTTTCACAGAGTTTCTACGCAGATTTGAATGTAGGGCTGCATGTGGGTTTCTTAAACTCAAAACAAAGGAGTGAAATGGAAGATAAGTGTTTATGAAAGGGGACAGTTCGGCAAGCAACGAGCTCCACCAGTCTGATGAGAATATCTTCTCCGCACTGCCAGATTTGACACTATCTTGGGAAGCAAACTCATTGAGGACTCCTCTCTAATTTTTAGACGCATTGGTTTCAGAGTTAGATTTGGGCGTGTATCCAAATAACAGTGGGTGCTTCGATTCTTCTCTGGGGTCTATGTCTAGAGACGATTCTTATTCTCCGCCGATAGTCTTAATTTTATGCAACAGGTTTCAGTCGTGGCCTTAAATACCTACGACAGTGAGGGTAACGTGACAAAAGTTAAGTTTGAGGCTGCGCAGTGCGCATTTAATAAAAAATCCTGTTGGACATGTCCTTTACCAGGTATACCGGTATTAAGTGAGCGTCAAGATACAAATGGGTCAATACGGAACATTTGTTGTGAGCGAGTCCTTATTTGTTTTTGTTTGTTTGCTATGACTTCTGTGACAAATATTTAGTATACATCAAGTCGTGGCCGCCTTAGCGTAGTGGGTAGAGTGCGACCCTCACACGCCGAAGGTGTAGGTTCGATTCCGAGTTCAACACTAATTTTTCGAATTTTTCACGGTACCACCTTTTTCAAGCTGCTGAATAACTGTCTAAGAAAGCTTCTCAAATTTCGCCGTTCGGAGTCGGCAAAAAACTGTAGGTCTCTTCTACTCGTGAGAGAACAGAAGCGCGCACAACACGAGCAGTTGATGATCAAGCTAGGCTCTGGTCCCCTTTGGACTGTAGCACCAATCATTATTATTATTTATTGATTTTCTGCATTGATTTTCGGCATTGATTTTCTACAAAGATTTTCTGCAGAAACTGAAATCCGCGCTAACCGACAATTTAACAGAGAATACAATCATTCTTTTCACGGAATCTTTAGAGACCTAGCATAAAGGTCGTCGATGTTTTTCTTGAGTGTACCCATCGATCTTGTGTCCATCAGAATTATAAATTAACCTTTTCCCATGATCTGGTATATTCTAATACTTTATTTGTCCAACTTGACTGACATGACTGCTTTGCAGTTCATTGCAGCATCATGCTCCTAAACGTCTACAAACCTCTTTCTCACCTGGAAGGACTGAAAGTGAGTCACTTCTCCTTCCCTCGTTTCTTCAAGGGAGGGAGGTGTGCTTCAATTTCCATCCCTTCTCCCACCATAACTCTAAACTATTTATTGAGACTGTAATGGTTTTTGAAATTTAGTTAGACATAATCATAGCTCTTTGATGGCTAGGCCCACACTAGCGTATACGTGAATGCCTTGCCCAGGAGCTTAGGTAAGCTGCCAAGCTGCTAAGCTTCTTTCATCGTATTGTTGCATATGACGCTTAGGATTAGAATCCTCGGGATAGGACATTGCGTTTCAGTGTTACTTGCACCAGGGTTTAATAATAGCAAAGTCGATGTTTGTCTCTGTCTGCGGCACAAAGCTGTGTGTTGTATGACGCAACAGTTTACATAGGAACTAGGGCCAAGGTTCCTTATGAACTACTCGAATTGTCCGCCCTACTTTTTTCTCACAAGTGGAAGGAACTTGCGGTCTATTTCCGACTCCGAAAGATGAAGTTTGAGAAGCTCTAATTAATAATTATTTCCCTTTCAGTGCCGTTACTGGTCGAAAGCCAGGGTTCCTTTAAGACTGTGAGGTGTTCAGTTTGGGAATGGAAACGAAACCCTTGCCGAGTGACTGTCGCACTTTATACACTACTCCACGGCATACATCGCTCTATGAACCAATTTAATAGTTCTACCGGTCAGAAGAACCCGAGAATTTATTTTTCCCTTCCTCTACGGCTTATTTTGGCAACGTTTGGTGCCGGCCGTATCAATGTGAACTTTATTTGCATTCTTACTTACAAATTTGAAATTATTGCAGTGGTCCTGATTTTTCTCTCTTTCTCTTCCTTTTAAAGAGAATAAGCCGAATAGATGCTTCAAGCTCTTTTGTCACAAATGGCAAAAGGGCTTGATGCTTATATTTTAATTGCTGAGGACCCCCGGGGTGTCCTAGCTTCCATCTATACTTTCTTCTCGTTCCATTTTAGCTCTGTTTGAGTAGTCCGATGCGTTTGGTATTGGCGGTGCAACCGCTTCAACAAATTTGAAGCAAATATTCTATTTGAGCAGCTTGTTGCTGCCACGTCTGCCAGCTGCCATCTGCTGCTCATACATACGATCACGATGGTTCTCCTCACAGCTTCTTTTTCATTCCCTCTCAGAAGGACTATATCTACCTCCAGGAGTTTTTCGAGAACTCCTTGCATTCGGTGGGCTAACAGTCTCTTGAAATGATGTTTGAGGGGGAGCCTACAAATTTCCTTAATTTCGAAGACTCGCAAAAGACAATAACATCTAGAAACAGATACTCCCATATCCCAGCACATATCCCTTTCCAGTTCACAGTGAATACTTGCACATTCCCAAAACCGATTAAATTGAGTTTCACACAATAAACCTTCATAAAGTGCTGCCAGTTGAACCCCCAGTCTCACAGGATCCCTTTCAACAATTAAACACTTAACGAGCACTTTTATTGACTGTCCCCCAGATTCTATTTGATGGAGGCAATGCCACAGAAAAGCCATTTAAAAGAAAGGCAGCTTTACTTGGACATCTTCCCATCTTGCGGTACAACATCCAAAAATGTAACCAGTTGGGGTCCGGTGTACTTAAAGCCATCCATCCGAAGAATTCCTCTCCCGCTCACTGCGTGGGCTTCGTTAGATAAATTTTCCTTTCAAAGTCCTCACCGAGATGCTCGTGGGAAATCCCAAGTATCTGCTCAGAGCACCTGGTAACCCTATCCTCGCCGAGAATTTGTGACAAAATAATTTTCTTCTCCACGAGACACCTCATTTCAACGGCGACAGAACGACAGCAGTAAACACCGAAGTGGGGGGTTTGAAGCAGAAAATGTGCCTAGGAATGCGTCTCCATCCTGCCGTGTCCTCGGGCGCAATTCCATCCACTCCGTGCCACCGTCAAGAGGTTGAAATGTCAACGAATTGTGCGCGGGAGAGCGAGAGACACAAGTAATTTGTCAGGCTTGAGATATTAAGTTGTCCCATTGCACCACTGCCCCCATTCCGCGCTCGTCCCCGGGGGCGGAAAAGTGGTTAGCGGTGATTTACCGGGGTAGTTTGTCTAAAATGTACACATGTAGACGCCTTGGAATGCGATTTAGTGGCTTCAAGGTGGTCACACGTGCCCGGAATTCCTGAGCGAGCATCCACTCCGTTTTGCCGATGCACGGGATCCGGGGAAGCACTTCTCCTTGCCCACGCGAGATAAACAGCTTACTCCCTTCAGCTGTGATTTGTCACGTACTGTCACGGTGGAGAGGTGCGGAGTGCGGGAACGCGTGACAGCCTGACACACTCCCTGTTCAACTGTTGGCCACTTTTGAAGTCAAGGCCCGGGACTGTTGAGAGATGGAAAACGACGGTCTTTTCAATTTCAAAATCCCATTGATATGGGCGATGAATGCAGGAATGAAAATAAGCCTGCGAAAGGATGAAAAGAGTGCAGAAGTTGCTGCGACAACGTTTAATGGGAAAAGTTACTCTGCACCGGCGACGAGTGCCACAAAAGCCGACACGCGGAAGGGAAGACAGCGGCAACGCCGACGGTTTTAAATGGCTGAACGAAGGAAACTTGCGTGAGCAGGGGCTTTGAAAGGATTTCTCATTTTGCTTTTTTCCGAGCTGCTTTTCATTTAGATTTGACTTAGCTTTGCTCGGGCTGCGTCACGGGTAGTGGCGCTGGTGGTGAGTGGGTTGCTGGAAGAGATAGTTGATACCTCCTTTCAACGTGGATTTAATTCACCTGCAACTTTGCACATAAAAGGATACAAGTTTGAAAGGAGAACCAGACCGGAGGTCGGATGGTGTTGCAGTTCACGTTAAGAGCAAGGAAAAGTTGGGAAGTCTTATTTTGGGACTTTTAGCATTGACTGGGCATAAGGTTGCAGGACTTTGAAAGATTTATTTTTGTAAATAAGGGAACTGATTCGAGAGTAGGTGAGTTTATTCATTTTGACTTAACAAGTCTGCCCAGTAATTAATTCTCTCATAAAACATAGAAGCAGGAGAAAAACAAAAGAGTAAGGAAAGGTAAGACCAGGAGAAAGAGTGAAAGGAGGATGTTCCTCAACATAACAAATGTCAGAGCTTCCATTTTTACAGAGGTTTTTAGACAATGAGAAACGTTTCGTCTCTGTTTTTGGTGTCTACATCAATGAGCTCCAAGATAGTGAGTCCGTCGACTTGAAGCATGACTTGTGCATCAATAGGATCGTGTGGGGTTAGTTACAAACAATGACTTTCTGTTGCGTATGTGGAATATTTTTTATGACCTGATTCTGAACGTCAAGATAAGATTCTAAGAGCCAGGACATTTCCCAGTTCACAGAAAGTTGCATTTTTGCCACAGGGTCGAACTTTCGTTTATGTAACGCAGTTGTAGGGTATTTTAAAATAAAAGATCAACCATAGTAGGGGGCGCCACTTACAAAAATAGTTAATGTAATACAAATTTTTTTTATAAGTGGCGCCCCCCGAAGAAGGATATTCGTGAATTGACAAAGTTCAGAAAATTTATTTGTGGCACAGACATAGCACATAGTCCCACTTAAAAAGGTTTATTTTGGAACGTGATGTTGGTACTTATGCCTTTCAATGAAAAATCAGGTAATCAAATGTCGAAGTGGAATAAATTGCCAAACTTTTACACATAATTGCCGTGGCGTAGTGGGTAGAGTGCGACGCTCACACGCCGAAGGGTCTAGGTCCGACTGAACACCTCTTATTCTTTACGGCACCACCTCTTTGGAGCTGCTGACAACACTCAAAAAGTTATGACTGTCTAGGAAAGCTTCTCGAATTCCGTAAGAAAGTTTAGGTCCCTTCCCTAGGTATTGCGCACAACACGAGTAGCTGATAAGCAAGCTAAGCCCTGTTCCCCTGTGGACTGCCGCGCCAGCATTTATTATTATAAGCAAGGAAAATGTCAAAAAACTATTCATAAAGAGATGGTGGCTTTAACGTAGCCCCACAAAAGATAATCTAAAGGCGTTAAATCGCACGATCTAGGCGGCCAATTGACCGGTCCCGAACGTGAAATAAAATTTTCACCGAAACCGTCTCTCAATAAGTCCATTGTTGCACGTGCTGCGTGGCATGTGGCACCGTCATGTTGAAATAACATGTCATGTAAGTCAAGTTCTTGCATTGTGGGCAAAAAGAAAAAAAAAGGTAGCGCTCACCATTCACAGCTACGTTACGATTCACATCATCTTTGAAGAAGTACGGTCCAATTAAGCCACCAGCCCATACACAGCACCCAACTGTGACTTTTTCTGGATGCATTGGTAGCTCTTGCAATGCTGAAAACGACAATTCTGCTTATTTACGTACCCGTTGAACCAAAAATTAGCTTCGTTCATTTTTAACCATAAAATTCGATTCATGCGAGTTATGGTTAGATTCATGGTTAAATTTTAGACCAAACTGAAGATGTTTCACAGTGAAAAAAAAAAAAAAAACACGAAACGTGCGTTGGCTGCTAAAACCAGCTATGTTTGAGAAGCTTCCTTAGACAGTTATTACTCTTTGAGTGTTGTCCGCAAGAGATTGCCAAATCCTTATTCGATGATGTCTCCCTTAACCTCTTAAGACATCCTTCGCCGCCAAACTCAAGTATTGAAGCCAAGCCAAGTATTGAAGACCAGTGACAGTATTGCCAAAAAGCCATCAGGGATGCCGCCTCTGATCTGCTGGGTTTCAATACGCCACCAAAACGAGTTTGACAACGAGTGTCGGCAGGCAAGAAGCATACAAAGTGTCAAAAGAAGCATACAAAGATGGATAAGAATTGCTCTTAAGCTCTATGAGCAAAAGCAATGTCTTCAGTTGATCTTCTTTTTTTTCCGACGCTTAGGGGCTGTTACTTTCATCAGTGGCCGTGTTCTTTGTATTGACAGTATCGCGTTGTCCTGGGCAATCCTCTTTGTATTCCAATACAAACGCTTTTTAAAAACTGTTTTTTTAATGAATTATTATTGCATCGATGTCAAATGAGTATTCATTGACAACTGTCCACATCTGGAAGCGTCTTTCGAAAGTTCGTTTAAAAGGCGATTAACTAACTTTCTGAGAAAAAAGCTATCTTTTTTGTTTATAACCTTAAGTGACCAGAATTATGCCACAGTACGGGCCGCAGGTAGAGGAAGAGGAAGAGAGAAAGGAGGTCCGATGTGCATTGGTTTTAAGTGCCTGTTGATTTTAAAGGGGGGGGGAAAGTTGGGCTTGAAATTCCATATTCGTGTGGTGCGGCTGAAAAACTTGCATCTAAACTTGATTGTACGTCCGAAGATGGGCTAAAGGGTGAACGGGTGAGCATTCGTAGCGAGGCGGGAATTGCGGGTGAGTTCTTGAAGGGGAGGAATGCAGCAAACTCGTTAGAGCATTGTTTGTTGAAATAGTGATAAAATAGTGAAAGAGACGCAACATTTGGTCGGTGTTCAAATGAATCGCTTGACTTCGCAGCATTATTATCACTAATAAGTTGTATCGCTCGCTTTTGGATGCTATCTAGTAGGTGCAGAGAGGTCTTAGGAGCACCGGACCAGATAGGAGCGTTGTACTCAAGCTTTGAGTGTTGTCCGCAAAATAAAAAAAATATATAATCCGCCTTATATATGTGGGATTCGGGAAATACAACCCACTTTTAATACTTTGATTTACAGAATTTGTTTAATTATAAAATATCGTTTCGTGTTTGGTGACGACTGACGTGTTCGATGGCTCAACTACTACTCTCTGTTCTCTTTTGACTATTCTTCCTTTTATCTTGCTAGGGTGTCCGTTTGTCAAGGGTATGTGTGTGTACGTCTGATCGTCCGTGTTCATCGTCTGTTGGTCCGTCTTCTGTGTATGCGTTCGTATGATTTTGTCTTACAGTTTGGTCGCCTGATCCTAGCTTTTGTTTCGTCGCGTGATTTGTATGTCATTGTAGGGTAAGGTCATTTCGTTTGGGTCCTGATCCCACATATATTGTTGCCAGGTCAGATGGGGTGAAATACTCGTATTTTTTGCATCGCCCTAAGAAACTTAGACATTTCGCTGCATTTTTGGCGATTTCGAATGTGTGATCATTCCGTCTTAGGCTTGAGTTGGATACACGTAACGAGGATAGAAAATAGTTAAGTTTCAACAATGCAGGAGCCATTCATAGACAATAGCAGGTTGTTTTGAGAGTGCTTGAGTGACAGTAGACAGCACTGAGTTTTGGAAGCATTAAATTCCACTCTATTCTCGCTACCCCAATCAGTTATGGTGTCAAGATCGAATTTAACGAGTTTAACATACACTGCGGTTACAAGTCAATGGCCGAAGAGGAGGGACGAGATCCGAGGAACGAATATGACAAACCTGAGGTTACTGTCATCAGCGAAGGAGTGAATTGGATTAGAAGTGACAGACGGGAGATCATTTATCAAAATGAGGAACAGTGTCGGAGACAAGACGGAGCCCTGGAGAACACCAGCATTAATATGGTGAATATCAGACTTGAACCCATCCAATACAACTTGTATTGAACGGTTCGAAAGGTAATTTCTAATCCATTGAAGAAGAGATTCATCGACACCAAAGGCACGCATTTTCTACAAGAGAGTCTGTAGACAGACTCTGTCAAATGCTTTTGAAATATCGAGCACAACGATCTTGCTTTCTCCTACAATGGGCAAAAATTGGTTGCATTTTTCGGTGATATAAGCATAGACTGAGACAACTGAGAATGTAAATTTGGACTCTTGGTACTGTCGAGACACTAGCAGATCTTTGAAATTTTATTTTTCTTCCATTTATTCCCTCATCTGCCACACTTGAGACTCCTAAAGATATATTTTGAACTTGCTTTACAAATGCAAAATAACACAATTGAAACAGGAAACAGAAATTTTTATCGCTAAAAACTGTGATAATTGCTCGATTTTCTCATGTGTTCGATTTCTTTTTTGAAGTGAATTTTGAAGGACGAGTTCTTTAATTCTGCTACAAAGATATGTACTGATGAAATAATTTTTTGTTTATTATTCCTGAAAAGCTAATAATACAAGCTATTAGAAATATAATTAACACTAATCATTTGACTGAGTTTATTGGTGTATTTTGTGGTTTATGCGAGAAAGAGGTAAGTGTCCGGTTTCTTTTTTGACCAACTGTATGCCCCAACTTTATCAAAATCGATAAAAACGGTTCATAACCGAAACCGTTTCCGCCTATTCACTGCAAGCCGCAAGTGCTTCCTCATCTCTCATTCAGACCCATTCAATGGCTCTTCAACAGACATTAAGCCCCGATGATATCCGCACCAAGGTGTTTTTGGAAAGTGCTTCACTTCCTTGTCTCTGCACACAACAACTGTTCATTATCCGCCGTTCGGCAACGCGGACAACTTGTTACACTCCGACACGTAGGTGAGTGTCCTCGCAAACAGACACAGAATCGCTTTTAAAGCGACAAAAGCGCTCTCATCTCTCGCACGATCCCGGCTGAAGTGGTTGGGGAAACAAAATAAAACAGAACAACATCCTGCAAGAGGATGAAATCTATTTCCTCTGCGAAGGCACTCCACCCGCCCGGATGAGAGCCACGGCCGAATAGGTCGGCAGGCAATAGTGAACGTAATAAATTCCGTTTCTCCACATGGAGTTGTCCCTTATCCGCACTCCGCTTCCCCCGTTACGACAACCCACATTCGGTTCATTGGCTAGGGAGCCGGGTGAAAAGACGTCCCCAGCATAATCCTTTCCTTGCAGCCGGCTCCAATGAACTGTTTCCCTCTCGATCCGCCAACTAATGCGACCGCTCTCGTCCGGTTACCGATGAACAAATAAATGGCAGGGAAGTTGTGGACGAGTCGTTTTGTGACTTTTATTTGCTCTGCGGCAGGCTGCTAGTGCTGAAGCTGTTTGGGGGATAAGTGGATTTCGTTTTGTACTCACCTCGACTCAGCTGACGGCTTGCATCCAGGAGCGCTCTTCCAAAGACGTGCCAGCATGCCCATGTACAGGAAGCAGATCAGCGTCAGTGGCACGACGTACGACGATAGGAAGAAGGATACCTGTTGAGAGACGAAAGGAGAGAGTGACAATTTTAAGTGAGTCTTCCATTCGATTGTGTGATGCAATGGATTGTAAAGGATAAGCATTCAGGCGACATGTGTGGCAAGTCGATTAAGGACGTTCAGGCAATAGACTGCGCGACCTGGCTAAATAATGAGGGGACTATGATTGATGTCAACACTTTGTTTGCCATATCGGCCACGTTGTGCAGTGCCGTGGGCGGGCCGCAACACAGCAGTCGCCCACGCAAGTTCGAGAGTCGCGGCCATTGCATGAGGGCTTGTCCCGTGAGAGGCGGCTCCTTTAGCTGCACGCGTTCTCGTTTCCGTTGATTTCATTACTTCCTGGTTTCTGTTGCCGACGGCCGATTGGGTGTGTGTGAAGCCGGGCGCACCTGTAGGTCATCCCCGGCACAGGAGGGGCTTCAGGGGGAAATAATTGATGCGTCCTTGTAATTTATTGAGAGTTAATGGCTCTTGTAATCTCATTAAGTGGACGGAAGGATAAATTGGTTCGGAGGATGTTCTTGTCATACAACGCCAGCCGGCAGTTGCGAGGACGAGGACGACATGTATTTGCTCCGGAAATAGCTCCGCAGGGAGGGTTGGTAGCAAAGAAGTCCAGATTCATATGGCGTGGGAGCTCTCAATATGCTGACGGAGATTGTAATGGAAGACAACACCACTTTGGGGCGGGTGCAAATGGAGTTGCACTTGGAAGGCAACGAAGCGCACATGCGAGCTACGCGATGGTGGGAGAGACTTTATGATCTCACTGCGTTTTGGAGTATTACGTACTTTGAAGGGAATATTGGTCCTTAAGAAGGACATTGAAAAGGACTTCGACACAAAGGGAATTTTTAAGATGTGGCTGGTGCCTTGGTTGAGGAGAAAGTTGAACTTAAGCGCAGCAGAGTGGTTGATTGAACGGCATGGCAACGAGACCAAGCAGCGACTTAATCTTGAGTCGGTTGGTTTATAGGTAGGAAGAGGGGCGAAAGTAGGACAGGCAGGCAGTACACATATATATTTATTTATTGAGGTAACTTGGCTGTTAGAGACAAGACAGTTGGCGACAGATCGTGCTGGTTGGAGAGGCATGTTGGTTAAAGCCCAGGTCCACCCCGGACTGTAGCGCCACAAGAAGAAGAAAAAAAACGTGGCTTGGTGTGTGGCACAAATAAGCAAAGTAAAGACGTTCTACTAGATCTCAAAATAATTGGTAAAAAAGGTCTGTACACTAAGAAGCCTTCTGGATAATGAGTAAAGGCATACATATGTGTGGTGGGGAGGGGGTTCCCTAGTGGAATTGAACTTAAGAGAAGAAAATGTATTTTGCTGAGAGCTTCTAGCTTGACTTAACCCCTTACTAAGTGTGAAAGGAGGTGGCATAAAAGAAAAGATGCGTAATTTTTGGTGGCTTCTTAAAGCAGCGAGGCATTTAATCTCGCTGATGTTGTCTGCAAAATGAAGCAGTTACGAAAGTAAAGCGGTGAAGCAACGGCGGCGGAATAGTCTATCCCAATAGTTATATCCCTAAGTGCAAGATTAGAACACTGAAAAAATAGGAAAGATTGCAGACGACTTGTTGGCATATACGGAGAACTTCACTTCCGCCCTTATACGTGCTTGGGCTTAGTGACGATAGTCTATATGATGCCCGAAGAGGATGCAAAGACACTGCAGAGCATTTTCTCTGTCAAGTTCTGGTCTTTGCCCGAAGCAGGTGGCGGTAGTTTGGCGATGATGTGGTGGGAGCTGTAAACCTAGGCTTAAACACAGAAGCGCTTGCTTGCTTACTTTGGAGGATCAAAAAATTACATTAAATCGAGGTTACTACCAACGGACCAGTTTCTGAGTCCGTGCCTTCCAGTGCAGTGGTTCCAAAAAAAATAAAAAGCATTAAAAAATTTAAAGAAGGAGCTCTGAGAAGTATAAATCTCTTAAGAGTCAAAAATTTAGTTTTTGAAACCTAGACGTATATGTAACTGTGAAGGGCTTGAGGTATTTCAGTTACAAAAGCGAGAAAGTAAACAACTCTAAGTGGAAAGGCATTGATGCGTTTGAAGCCGTGAATCAGTGAAATAATAATACAACAGGAGGGTGCTTTCATATAAGAGTTCCTGAAGTCTGAAGCATTAAAGTGCCAAGAGGGTGAAGGGTTCGCAAAGATGAAGCTGAAAAGCACATGAACATCAAGACCTCCTGGAACGGCGAACTACATAAGGCATCTAAAGTGGCGCACATAAGCAGGAAAAAACTGAAAGCATCAAATCGTCTAATCCTAAGCAGAGCTTGTCACTGCTTGAAGCACTGATGATGGATCGGATGATGGATCGGATGATGAATCGGATGATGGATCGGATGATGGATCGGATGATGGATCGGATGATGGATCGGATGATGGATCGGATGATGGATCGGATGATGGATCGGATGATGGAGCGGATGATGGATCGGATGATGGATCGGATGATGGATCAGATGATGGATCGGATGATGGATCAGATGATGGAACCGATGATGGATCGGATGATGTATCGGATGATGGATCAGATGATTGGAATCATGTTTTTAAAAGAGCATGTTGGCAGAGAAATTGTAAGGCGCTTGTGCGCTGTGTACGGCGAATTGACCCTTCTCCTTCGATGATGAATGTGAAGAAAAATTTATTTGACTGCTTAAATTTTAGTCGTCGTATAAATTCATAAGATATTGCCTGGAAACTCAAGACTGGCCTTTAGAGATGTTGACGCGAAAATATTTAAGATATTGTTTGCATTCGCAAATGGAATGAACGCGAGATTGCGTTTAATGTAAGGATCTGAATGATGAATGTTGGTTTTGATAACTTTGGAATGGCTACACTTTGAGCCAACACTTCGAGGATGGCTACGCCTCGCCTCGTAAACTTTAGAGAAAATTGATAAGACTTATTGACAACATACACTTAAACCCACGAACATGATTATAAGAAGACAAAGAGTGTTGAATCGGCTGAAAAAATGAGGATCAAAATCTTCCTTGTATCAAAAGATCATATAATTCATTATTAATATGATGATGCAATTTCTGTTGCCCTTGATGCTCGACAGAGTGTGAAATCAATCTATCTTGCTGAAAAGCATGCTTTTGTAGAGTCAATGATAATGAATATTTTTTCGAACAGTTCAAATCTGATAATCGCCTTATTAATGTTTTATTTTGTCACCGAGGCTCTTCGTCATTTTTAGAGACGATCCGTACTCTGTCGCATATAATCCAATCCAAGGAGCTCCTGACAGCGCTCTCAGCTTTTCGTATTCGTTCTTTGGCACTCGGCACAAGGACTTAAAAAGGTTGCATTTGTCAAGCTTGTTTCATTCGAATAATCGACTGTGGTAAAAAGAATGGAGTGAAGTTTTATGCTTCCAAAAACCCAGTTTTGTCTACCATCTCTCAAGTGTCCTCATTATAGCCATCCAATCCTCATGAATGACTGTTGTGTTGTTAAGACTGCATTTTTATCAACTCAACAGCTAGTTGGAACGACCACATATTTCAGATCGCCAAAAATGCAACGAAAAGTTTAGTTTTTTTAAAATGATGCAGACAATACAATTCAAGGCGTATATTTGCCTAAAATTTGAGTAGAATTTGTGGTCTAGAGTTCCCACGATCATCCTGTACCTTCTAAATAAAATTTAATTGGAATTCAACTATAATTATTGGTAATACGAAAGTTGCCCTTTATTTTTCGGTATTAGCAACCCTAGTGTTGCAATCTGGCAACTGCCAGCTGTATCGTAAGGTTTGACATTTTTGAGGTTAAACGTACCCAGAATGCTTTGGCATACGAGCGATATTTGTGTTGTTTACAGTAACTTAAAAGATTCATCTCGCCCAAAAAATGAAATTAAATCGTGAAAATTTTCGTGCGATTATTTTTTACAATTTTCGACGTGGCTTAACTCAACAGCAGTGCATCGATGAACTTAATTCAATTTTTGGCGATGAAGCTCTATCAAGGACCAGTGTTTATCGATGGTATGGTGAATTCAACAGAGGTCGTAGTTCACTCCAAGACGAATTTCGTGAAGGTCGTCCAAAATCAGTTGTTGTTCCGGAAACCATTGATGCTGTGCGCCAACTGATATTGCAAGATCGTCATCTGACATATCGTGAGAGTGAGACAACTTTAGGTATTAGTGGGACCATTGTACATTCAATATTACATACATTTGACCGTCATTCAATTTGTCAATCGTTGAATTGCACACAATTTGTAAATCGCTCAAAAAAAGGATCGTGTCGGTTGGTCAAAAGAAAGATCCTAAAATACGATGGCGGTGCTTCAATACACGTCTATGACATCGTGACAGGTGGTGAATTGTGGATTTACTCGTATGAACCCGAAAGTAAACAGCAGCCGACTGTATGGGTGTTTCAAATTGAGCCAAATCCAACAAAATTTGTTTGTGCCCGAAGCACTTCCAGGCAAATGGTTGCCTGTTTTTTCGGAAAACATGCTCATGTCTCAACCGTACCACTAGACTAACGAAGAACTGTCAATTCTGAGTAATACATAAACATTTGTTTGCCAGTTCTCTTCCAAAAAATCAGGAAAACCAACCGCCGAAGACGGAACGCTCTTCACCACGACAATGCGAGCTCTCAGAAATCGGCTAAAACAATTGCATTTTTGAGCACTCAAAGCATCGATTTGATGAGTCATCCGCCGTATAGTCTTGAATTGGCACCGAATGACTTTTTTTTATTCCCGCACATACAAAATAAAATGAGAGGTCAACGTTTTTCGACACCTGAAGAAGCGGTTGATGCGTTCAGAAGGCATGTTTTGGAGATACCTCAATCAGAGTGGCAAAAGTGCGTCGACAATTGGTTCAAACGCATGCAAAAGTGCATAGATCTTAATGGGGAATATTGTGAAAAACAATAAAGCTATTTTTAATGACAAATTTTTGTTTTTGTTTTCTAATCCCAAAATGTAAAAGGTAACCCTCGTAATTATGCTGCAAAGTCAATTGACCCATTAAAACATCAACATCACTATTTTATCGCAACTTCAACAAAAAAAATGCTCTAATAAGTTAGACCCGGTGCGTTCCTCCCCTTCACGAATTTACTCGCAATGTTCAACTTATCCTTCTATTCTTAAGCCGATCTTTGTGCGCACAGATGTGGGATTTGGTTTTACGTGACCACCTGCCTTAACGGCTTATATCACGGGGAACCATTTTCCCAAGAGTCGTAAGTAACGCACGACTACACGCCTTAGTTACCCAAGTACCAAACTGGGATTATGCTTGAGGGGCAATCACTCCACCTTGGTTTGATCCGAAGCCTTTCTAAAACCTCTTCCACTCTCTGGGTTGCAGCGCCCGGTTGAGAATGCAACTCCACACTGAGAAGATATAGTCCCCTAACCGTCTTGCCTAGTTGTGCTTAAATATTGAACTATACAAGTCAGCACAGTACACTATCCTCGACTCTACCCGCGATGTTAGGTGTTAAACTACAGCCCCCACGATACTCCCACAAGGTGGCCTACCGCATGGTCAGGCTGGAACCGAAGTTCCAGGGGCCCCTGACCTCCCGTGGCACCAGAATATAGCCTCTGGTCAAGCTGTCACTACCAATCAGGTTGCTTCAAAGTCTGGGTTTGTTAGCCGCCATCCATAGATGGTCTTTTCTCCATCAGTGATTCCGTTGACACTATAAATAGTGATACGGATGTGATTTTGATACATGTGATTCATAAATCCAGTCACATCATCTGGATCTTTGTGCGTACAGTGAAGTTAAGAGATTCATTCTTCTACCAAGCGAATATAGTGGGGCTTTCCAGGTCAACTTTTCCGCCTTCTAATAATTCCCAAGCCGCCGTGACGTAGTGGGTAGAGTGCGACGCTCACACGCCGAAGGGTGTAGGTTCGATTCCCAGTTCAACACCAATTTTTCGAATTTTTCACGGCACCACCTCTTTCGAGCTGCTGACAACACTCAAAGAGTAATAACTGTCTAAGAAAGCTTCTCAAACTTCGCCGTTCGGAGTCGGCAAAAAACTGTAGGTCCCTTCTACTAGTGAGGGAACTGTAGCGCGCACAACACGAGCAGTTGATGAGCGAGCTAGGCCCTGGTCCCCCTTTGAATTGTAGCGTCAACAATTATTATTAGTATTATTATTATTATCCCCAAGCATATAACACCAATGAACACCCGTTCCTCTGTTCGCTCTCTTCCCCTATACTTTCCGCTGGTGTTGTGATTTATTATTCGTTATTTTATGGTACCAAATAATCCCTTACCGCTCTTCACTATTAAACACAAATAATCCACAAGCGGCCCAGTTCTGGGATTCCAGAAGGACTACTCAAGTTATCCATGCTACCGTTTCCTCAAGAGTGGAAAGGGTTTACAGTTTAATATCAACTCCGATCGATGAAACTAGAGAAGCTTTTTCATAGATTGCTCGTACTCCCATAGTGCTTTAAGCAGCTCGACAGTACGGTGGATCCGTGAAAGTTCAAGAATCAACAGGAGACACCATCTTGGCGTATGAGTGTCAGATTTTAGTCACAGCGTCATGGCGGCTACCACAAGGCTCTACCATACCAAATTATTGAACGTATCCGATGACGTGGTGAGGTGATTGTATAAAGTACAAAAAAGGGATCCCTAATTAAAGCTCCGGCGAACATCTCCGCCATCGCCAAACTTCGAGTAATGCTATGATTTGTTGAAATTGTCTAGATTCCCCACATATCATTCGATCCCCGATTGAAAACGATAATTTTCACCGCTATAAAGGACAAGTTTTGAGAGGTCTAGAAAGCGTGTTCTCAGGCGAAATACAGCAGTGGAAGCGGGGCGATCGTGTATCGAGTTTGCCTTTTCCATTTGGGTATAGTGGTGTACTGCAAATGGAAATTCTGTTCGCACTAACTTCTTCTGTGAGCCGTGCTTTCTTCAAACTGCTTGTCAACAGTCTGTCCCTGAATACTTTTACACAAGCACGTTACTAATTTTCTTGGCTTCCCTTTTCTCTCTGCATTTCACCAATTTGACTGTGGTTCAGATACAAAAAGAGATTGTGGTCAACCAATCTCTTGGAAATCCAATGTGCCCATTAAATCACAAATGCTGTAGTCATCTGCGTTCATCGTCTGATCCCAAGTACAGTGAGTCCATGAAGTGCCTTCTGTCGAAACTCTTTTCTCCTGCAAGTTCCTTTCCATAACTCACCCCTTCTAAGTCATCCCTTTCCAGAAATTGATTTTATGTCGTCTCCTCCAAATCTTGTCACTTCTCCTTAGCAGGCGGTCTATCATCTCCTCGCAAGACGATTGTACAACTTTCAGCATTTTCGCTTCAAAAGGATGATTGCTTGCAGTCAAACTGCTGACCGCCATTTCCAACAATGTATTTACACCGAACAATGGATTGGTTCTCATATTTTCCCAAAACCGAAACGGAATCCCATCCAAAGTCAGTTGGTTTGGGATGTAATTTCTCAACTGGAAGCCATTTCTTCTGTGTTTTCTTTCGCTCTCCCCGCACTTCGGTCGGCAATTGATTGTGGCTTCTCATGACCTAAAGCGGCGAGCGTGCTGCATCATCTCACAGAAGCGTCTGTACCTCATGGCGACTGATATCTTGCTCGTCGACTTCTCCACCGAGGTCTTCACTCATCGCCGCAGCATTAAGATCAAAATCCTTTCCTGCAATAGCGCTTCTTCATTTGCCCTTGGAGTGGATGCGATGTCATTACTCACTCCATTCTGACACAATTCCATTTCATAAGCTTCCGGCGGTTCGCATCATTTTTCCGTTTAACCGGCGGCAGCGCGGGAGAGCGGAACCTCCTCGAATAACATCGTCGTCCGCATTGTCAACATCAAGCAGCCAAATGAAAAAGTATCGCACCCAAGGACATCATTCTTTCGTATGCCATTGCATTCTCCGTTCGCTGACGATTGAGGCAAGAAAAAAACACACTCCAAATTCACTTTGTATATTTGGTCTTGACAAACAGTTATTTATGGGGCGGTGCGGTGGATGGGCACTCAAAACTCATGCTTGTGCGGCTGAGATAAGTTTCACTTTTACACGTTGGCAGCACTTTGTTGCGCCTCCCGGAGTGGGACTGGATCCTCTCCTCTGTCGGTTGATGTCACATAAATCGCCATCATTGCCCTGCTGTCGTGTACCGTTATTGGATAAAAGCGCAGAATAGGCAGAAAGTTACACATTTCATGCGATTGTGTTCATTTCCTTTTTAAAAGCGTGTTGAGAGGGACGGAGTGTTGGTGGCACCTTTTTGTGCTCTTATCGAATTTTCTGCCAATCCTGTGTGGAGTGGAACGGTGTTGCAAGGGCTATGGTGGGATGGGAAATATTTCCGGAATGGCAGGAGATTAGACAAGCGGGATATGAAAAGTTGTCAGTTCAGAATAAAAGACGCAAAGATCGCTTCAGAGCGAAATTTCGAGGATGATTTAACACGTTGACTGCCCACGTGTGCAAAGTGCCGAGTGTGTTTCTTTGTGGAAAAGTGCGTTTAGGTCGATGTTTATACGTGTTTTATTGTTGTTTAGTAAAATTGTCTAAATCGTTTTTTAGTGTTTTCGAAACATGACCACCGGTGGGTCTTGTGACATCATGATAATACACAGATGTGTATAGTGCCACAGGACCGACCGGATGTCATACAGTTATATTTTGTCCCAATTTTTCTTTACATACGAGGGGCGTTCAATATATTCTCAGTATAAAGGAAAATGCGAATTCAATTCAAATTGTTTTTATTTTTCAATATATCATCCTCCCCTTGAGCTCTACATCACGGGATGTAGATCAAAAAGGATAGGTCCTTGGTTTCACTCGCACTTGAACTTTGATGACCTCGCACACCGCATCTTCTATGATGGGATTCTCATTTACATGCCGTCTGATGCGAAGTCGCAAATAATACAGCTGCGATGCTTATACAAAGTCGACTTTCCCCGTGTCCTGGACTGGCTCTGGCCAGAAACTGAACGGGGAAAGGAATGCAGTCGGATTTTCACGAACGCCTCCAAGACGATGGAGGTTCCCTGGAGTTGGGGCGTTCGTGGAAAACGACAACATCAGACTTCACGCCTCCTAAGGTAATTTCGCATCGGTCTTCCAGGCGGAAGCCTTCGCGATCCTAATGAATACCGACTTTATTGTGAAAAATAGGTGGAAGTGAAGAAGTAACTGCGTCTGCAGTGACAGTTATGTTGTGCTCAAGCTCAACATTTTAACCACTTCCTAGACATTCGAAGAATACAAATCTTCCCCTAATTTGGTTGGCAGGCTGAATTCGCTAAGACTTGTCTGGGTCACAGGTCACTACGCGATACTGGGAAACGAGGCTTCCGATGAACTAGCTAGGGTAGGTTCAGCAGAGGCATTCGTAGGTCCCGATCCCACCTTGGGACTACCCGCGTCCTTGGTTAGGGCCTCCGTCGATGGTTGGGTCTCCCTATAGCATAACCATGTAACTTTCTCTTTATGTTATCTCTTTTCTATGATTCTAATAGTAGCTTCTATCTTGTAGCATTATGTTAAATATATAATTTAATAAATGAAATGAAATGAAACTAGAGATGGCGTGACTCTCCAGGATGCAGGGTGACCAAGAGCATGCTCCCAAGCGCCATTAAAAAATCCGCGTCTTTTCTGTTACTCTAAACAGAAACGAGTACAGACGACTTTTCGGCGTACTTACGGAACACTTTACCTTAGCTATGCACCTGAGTCGGCTTTGACTTAGCAATGTCACACTCTGCGACGTCTGTGGAGAAGGTGAAGACACTTCAGAGCACTTTCTATGTCAGTGTCCCACTTCCGCTCGTATCAGGTGACGACTATTTGGCGCTGATGTGGTGGGAACCGAGAACCTAAGTTCTATATCACAGAAGCGTATCTTGGTTTCTTCTTCGGAAAGCCAGAAAGTTACATTAAATGACGGTTCCTGCCTGGTAGTACAATCGACCAGTATTTGAGTCTAAGTGCTCCAGTGCAGGTAATCCAAACCTCCAACAAAAAAAAAAAATATCCCCTTACATCAGTGCATTTGTAGCATCTTGAGATAAGATTTTTTTAAACCATCACAAAAATTTTCTCTTTCGCATTTATTGCCGACTTGAGTTCTTCATCATCCGAAAATCTTTTTCCACGAAGACATATTTTCAAATTTGGAAACAGGAAATAATCACTAAAGGTACTTACCTGGACTATAGCAGAGAAAAAAGATGAAGAAGAAAAGACGAATGAAGGGAAAACTAAGAAGAATGAGAAGATGAAGAAGACAAAAGAATGGTATAAAAGGAATCTTGCGGTTTAAGCTTTTTTATTTATGCTGAATAATTGGTCTAAGGAGAACACTCGCAGTTCAGTGCCGTTGGGTTACTTGGGCAAATTCGGGACAAATTTTCTACTTCTGTTATTAATCAGTCATACATAGGATGAAAACATTTTCCCCAGTTGGTATGAGAAACATTAATCCATGCTAATAACAAAATTTTTTTGCGGCCGCCGTAGCGAAGTGGGTAGAGTGCGACGCTCATACGCCGTAGGGTTTAGGATCGATTTCCGGCTGAACGCCTTGATTTCTTCACGGCACCATTTCTTTCGAGCTGCTGACAATACTCAAGGAGTAATAACTGTCTAAGAAAGCTTATCGAACTTCGCTGCTCGGAGTCTGCAAAAAACTGTAGGTCCCTTCTACTCGTGAGAGAACAGTAGCGCGCACAACACAAGTAGTTAATGAGCAAGCTGGGTCCTGGTCCCCCTGTGGACTGTCCCGCCAAGAATTATAATGATTATTAACAATATTTATAAAAAAAATATTTACATTTATTTGGATTGTTCTTCTTCTTTATTTTTCGAGTGTCATTTAAAAGTCTTCCTAATTCAATTAAACTTTTCCTACTCCATTGTCTCATTCAATTTGCATTATTCTGTATAATTACAAATAACTGCCAACATCCTCACTGTTGAAGAACATATCTAGTCTCGCATATACCCTGATCCGAATGCAGTCCCTCGACGTGCACACTCTCCTCCAAAAGTTACCTGCCCCTGTTCCCTCCCTGTAACTACACCCTTGGCCTTTTCAAGATTTCCATGGCCGAGTTTACTTACAAACTGGCTACACATTTTTTTTGAATCATTGTACAGCTAATCACTTCATTAAATCGCACTTTTATTTACCGAATCCGCTGATATGAGAACGGTGGCAGACGGCTCTTAATCGTTTCTCGTTTATGGTGGTGCGCCCCGTGGCAACGGATGCTTTCAGGCCGACTGCTCGCTTAGCGTGTGGTGTAAATTTGCGTGCGCTGGTGTGTGCCTCTGACAGAGTTTCACTGAATAAAGGAAAACAGTGGAAGTGAATTATGGGGGCATGAGAAGCATTAGACGTACTCCCAGATTTATGGGCGACTTTTGGAATCACATTAGCACGACCGTGGGGTGGTAGGAGGATGAGGACGTGTGTGGCGAGTTGGACTCGGATTAATGGTTAATTTGGTGTCGAGATCTGTGAAATTTACGTGAAATGTGAATGAAGTTTATTGCATGGGGTGGGTGAGGCATGAGAATGGGAAAGTGAATCTTGTGAAAGATTGAGATGAAGTGAAAAATGATGTTGTGCTTGGAGGCAGTCCGTGGGGACAACCTCTGGTATGCGGCTGATATGCAGACATTGTTGTGCGGCCATGGGGGTGGAAAAGACGTCGTTTTGTGGGAAGACATTCTTTAAAGGGATGTACCATGAGTGGTTTACATATATTTCCCCTTGTAGACGACAGTGCTATAATTTACACGACATTGAAGAAATTAACGGTTACGAACTCCTCTTCTAGAAAGGAGAAATCATAGGCAATTCCGGTTCAGGCTAAGCCACCACACTTTGATGAACTCTACACTGACTTTTCGGAAGCCTTTGACAAAATGCATTACACCCAGCTTTCAAACAATTTCAAATTTATGGGAATTCAGTAAGCAGTGTAAGCATAATATTCCAATTATGTAAGAAAGCAACTAGCAAGATTCAATAGTTCGAAATTTTGTGAAGAAAAGTAGCATGAGACTTACCACAGGGAAACCACTTGAGTCCCTTTACTTTTCTTTTCAGTTCAGAAAATATTCATTATCTGAGAAATTCTAAAATAACAGAATGGTTAAAACCAAATGTTGTGGGTTTAAACAATTTTGGGAGGAGTTGCTAATCTTGGTGTATTTTTATCCCCAAGTTTGTAGCAGTCATCCTTTTTCGAATATAATAAACTTGTTTTCTTTGCAAACTAAAGTGAATTATATAAATTACGGTATTATTTATAGAACACATTGAAACAGATTTATTGTTTACATTACTAGATTAAGTACATATTATGTTAAAAATAAATTTTAAATGTTCTTTATGAAAGAGACGTGCAACATATTCATACGCACAATTGAATTTCGTGTAAAGAATTGAAAAACAAAGAAAATTAAGAAAACTGAAGGATAAACCGTTACAATTGTGTGTATTATAGGGCACCAAGCTTTGCAGATCATTCGCAGTCTGATTAAGTAGGTCGTGTGCACACAATTAATATTGGAGCTACGTCATTAGCAGAGTGTAGAGAGTGGACAAATTGAGCGAGCAATCGGTCATATGGCCCTCTGTGTTTCTGAAGGTTCTTGTAGATCTGAATTTTCTGAATAAATAAAGCGTTTGTTTTTGTAAAGAAGTAAGCGATTTTTTTCCTTTCAGCCACAAGTTGGATTTTTCATTTTCTCATGATTACATTCTAGCAAAGTCTAACGCCATGTAAGGACATTTAATAGGAAACAATAAAAACTTCCACGATATATCAACTTGATGAGGAACAATGTACCAGGTATTCCGGTATGAAGTGAGCGTCAAGATACAAATGTCTCGATAGTGAACATTTGTTGTTAACGAGCCCTTATTTTTTGTTTGTTTGTTTGCTATGACATCTATGGAAAATATTTAGTATACATGAAGTCATTGAACAGACACCATCATATTTTCTCATCGTGTTAAAAATTTCGAATTTTGTACCAGAAAGTGATGATTTGCGGAAAGTATTAATTTTTTGTTTTCATTTGAAGAAAAGTACTGTAGAGTCGCATCGAATGCTTGTTGAGGCATATGGTGATCATGCTCTATCAGAAGCAACATGCAAAAGATGGTTTCAACGGTTCAGAAATAATGATGTTGATGTGAGAAATGAAGAACGAGGAAGACCACCAAAAAAGTTTGAAGACGCCGAATTGCAAACGATATTGGATGGAGATGACACTTTGAGTCAACAGTTTGAGTCAAAAGCAAATGGCAGCACTGTTAAACGTTGCACAACAAACAATTTCTTACCGTTTAAAACCTATGGGAAATATCTAAAAATGTGGAAAATGGGTTCCACATGAATTGAATGAAAGACAGATGGAAAACCGAAAACACACTTATGAAATTTTGCTTCAAAGACACGAAAGAAAATCGGTTTTGCATTGGATTGTTACTGGGGATGAAAAATGGATTTATTTCAAGAATCCTAAACGGAAAAAATCATGGGTTAATCTGGGACAATCATCAACATCGACCACAAACTCAGATCGATTCGGCAAGAAGACAATGCTCTGTGTTTGGTGGGACCAGAAAGGTGTGCTGTACCACGAGCTCCTAAAACCTGGTGAAACCGTTAATACTGACCTCTTCCGACAATAAATGATCAATTTGAACCACGCATTAATCGAGAAACGACCAGAATGCTCCAGAAGACACGGCAGGATAATTTTGCTCCATGACAATTCACCTGCACACAAAGCAAAACCGGTTCAGGATACAATCAAAACACTTGGCTGGGAGCAGCTTCCCCACCCACCTTATTCATCAGACTTGGCTCCTTCCGACTATCATTTGTTTTCATTGCTGGGACACGCATTGGCTGAGCAGCACTTTGATTCCTACGAGGAGGTCGAAAATTGGGTGTCTGATTGGTTTACCTTAAAAGACGAACAATTTTATTGGCGTGGTATTCACAAATTGTCAGAAAGGTGGTCAAAATGTGTAGAAAACAATGACCAATAAAATGTTTCAAATAAGTGTTTTGTTTTCAAAAAATCTCATTTCATACCAGTATACCTGGTACCTGTTGATTCCTTACAGTAAATAAAAGACAAATGTTCATGAAACAAAATGATATTATTCTGGAATGTATTGCCCACCTTGGGCAGTGACGTTTTGCCATATCTTAGATAGCATTAAGGTTCTTCTTTTTTTCTTGTGGCGCTACAGTCAGTGGTGGACCTGCGCCTCTCGCAACATGATTCTCCAGCCAACACAGTCTTTTGCCAGCTTCCTTCAGTTGCGCATTCCATGTTGGTTGAGGTCCTTTTCCACTTGTGTGTCGCCATCTGCGTTGTCCCAATGGGTCAGATTCGAAGACTTTTCGGGTAGGATTAGTGATGCCCAGGTCATGTAGAGATCTAGCCATCTTAAGCGTTGTATCCGTAGACGCTCGACCAGGCGCTGTGCAGCTCGTAGAATTCGTCCTTGAACCTTCTCTTTTAAATGCCATCAACGCAGGCAGGACCAAAAATCGCACGCAGAACTTTTCCCTCGAAAAGATTTAGGGCTTCCTCATCCGCCTTTGGTAACGTCCAGGTTTTCGCGCCATAGAGTAAGACTGGGAAGATCAAGCTGTTAAATAAAGCGAACTTAGTTGTTCGTTTCCGCCGTGGCGTGGTGGGTAGAATGCGGCACCTGCTGAACGGTCCAGGTTCGATTCCCAGCTGTCCCAATTTGACACGACATCACCTTTGATGAGCTGCGGACAATGCTCAAGGAGAAATTATTGTCTAAGAAGAAGCTTCTCAAACAACGCCGTTCGGAGCTAGAAACAAACTGTGGGTTCCTTCTACTCATGAGAGAAGAGCAGAGAGAGAGAAACAGTAGTGCACACAACACTAGTAGTTGATGAATATGCTCAGGCTTGGCCCCTTGTGGACTGTCCCGCCATCCAATTCTTATTATTATTTAGTCCTTCGAGAAATTGCTTTATTGCACAATTGCCTCTTGAGCCCAAAGAAACAGCGATTGCCAAGAGCAATTCTGCGTTTGATTTTGGTACTGCTGCTTTTGCCCCTATTTACTGCGAAGTCGAGATAGACGAAGTACTTGATTACCTCAAAGTTTCTAGTGCTTAGTGTGATGCTCTGTCCGAGACGTCGATGTTGTGTGTCCTTCCTTGCTGATAGCATGTACTTTGTTTTCCCCGCATTAACCACCAGACCCATTTTAGCGGCTTCCGCTTCAATGCCAGCAAACTCCTCATTGACGACTCGCTGTGTTCGTACAATCAAGTTAATGTTATCAGCGTAAGTTAGCAACTAAACTGGCTTTTGGAACATCGTGCCTCTGGTGTTGACTTGCGAGTTACAAACGAACGAAGAAGACAGTGCGTCGATTATCTAAAAACTTTTTTGACATTGAAGGTCTCGGTGAGTTCGTTACCGACTTTAACGGAGCAGCGAGAGCGACAATTTGCCGACTTTGGTAGGAATACCAAAATTAGTCACTGTATAGCTCGTCTCTATGCACACTGTCATATGCGGCTTTAAAATCGACGAATTGTTGGTGGGTGTTGATTTGCACTTCTTAAGTCTTTTCCAGGATCTGCCGTAATGTGAAAATCTGGTCCATCGTGGACTTCTCTGGCCTTAAACCACACTATCAGG
Source organism: Eristalinus aeneus (assembly GCA_955652365.1). Classification (NCBI taxonomy): domain Eukaryota; kingdom Metazoa; phylum Arthropoda; class Insecta; order Diptera; family Syrphidae; genus Eristalinus; species Eristalinus aeneus. The sequence continues at coordinate 80,302,353 of OY019132.1, forward strand.
GACCTATCAGGTTATGGGCAAATGGTTTCAGACGCTCACACAATACGGCAGAAAGGATCTTTTATACCACGTTAAGAAGACTAATCCCTCGACAATTGGCGTAGTTGAAGGGATCTCCTTTCTTGTGGACCGGGCAAACGATGCTGAGATTTCACTCATCGAGCATGTACCCCGACCGTATCTTGCAGATGAGCTGGCACATGCGCCCAACCAACTCATCTTCAGTTGCATTAAATAGTTCTGCGGGTAGTTCATCCGCACTTTTAGCTTTATTCGATTTCAGCTTGGATATTGCTATCTTCACCTCGTCTAAGTCGGGAGGACCGAGTTCTTGTCGATCATCGTCCAAATCTGTCTCTTCTTCAATGGATTAGAAATTACCTTTCGAATCGTTCAATACAAGTCGTTTTGGATGGATTCAAGTCTGATATTTACCATATTAATGCTGGTGTCCCCTAGGGCTCTGTTTTGTCTCCGACACTCTTTCTCATTTTTATAAATGATCTCTTGTCTGCTACTTCTAATCCCATTCATTCCTTCGCTGATAACAGTACCCTCAGCTTTTCATATTCGTTCCTTGGCTCACGTCCCTCCACTTCGGCCTTAGACTCGGAAGGGCAGCGTATGTTAAGCACATTAGATTCCGACCTTGACAGCATAATCGATTGGGGAAATAAGAATAGAGTGGAATTTAATGCTTCCAAAACACAGTGCTGTCTACTGTCGTTAAAGCGATTACGAAATAATCAGCCGTTATCCATGGACGGCACTTGTGTTGTTGAAACCGAAAGACTTTCCCTCCTCGGTATGTGTATCAACCCAACAATTAGTTGGAACGATCGCATATTTGAGGTCGCCAAAAATGCTGCGAAATGTCTAGGCTTCCTTAAACGATGCAAGAAGCACTTCACCCCTTCTGATCTGGCTACAATATACAAGGCCCACATACGCCCAAAACTTGAGTATAACGCTCCTATTTGGTCAGGTGCTCCTAAGACCTCCTTGCACCTGCTGGATAAAATTCAAAAGCGAGCGATAAAACTTATAGGTGACAGTAATATTGCGAAGTCGATTGACTCGTTAGAACACCGACGTAATGTCGCGTCGTTGTCACTCTTTTATCGCTATTTTAACAAGAAATGCTCAGATGAATTAGCCAGTTGCATTCCTCCCCTTCAAGAATTCGCCCGCAATACACGCCTCGCTAGGAATGCCCACCAATTCACCCTCAAGCCATCTTTCGGACGTACAGTCAAATTCAGAGACTCGTTCTCTAGCCGCACTACACGAATCTGGAATGCTCTTCCCAGCTCGATTTTTCCTCCTCATTACAATCCACAGGCATTTAAAACCAATGTGCATCGGTACCTCCTCTCCCTCTCTTCCTCTATACCTTCGGCCCGTGCTGTGACTTGATCCGGTCACTTAAGGGTACTCGCAACCCCTTTTGCACGCGTCAATTATAAAAAAAAAAAAAATCGAGTAGAACCTTCTGCCTAACAGCGGAATTGGGGTAACCAATAAGGAATCTGGGAAAGCGATCCTTCCAGATTCTCAACACAGACTGGGATTCTACCCATTTTGTTATCCATTTTGGTTTCGGCAGGCTTCATTCCGAAACTTGTATCTCTTAAATAGCTGTTTTACTTTTCGGTTAAGCTTTTACACTTCATTCCTGTTATAACACCTTTCCTTTTCCTCGACCGCGCGCTCCCCTTGTTTTACTGTTTGTAGAGCCCACCAACAGCCCTCGTTGTTTGATGCAGTGTTGTCTTATAGCGGTCTTGGTTGGCTACTTGCGGTTGCTTGCAGGCGTCGTCAAACCATGCGTTCTGTTCTTATTTTGCAGAATTAAAATAATCACTGATGCACATGTTCACATACGAGTCCTCGAGCCGTACCCTTGGTCATAAGTCATCCAAAAGGTGTTTCCACCTATGAAGCTTTCGGCAATAAAATGAATATGCAACATGGCCTAGTTTCCTAGAAAATGCAATTTCCAGTCTTGCTATAAGGTCAAGAGTGTCTTCTTTCGACTTTAGACGGAGAACAGACCTTTCTCTACTTGAACCGAACATCACGTGTCCATAGTCGAAGTGGCTCCGTGTCGAATTTGTAGAGACCTTCTTGGCATATACTTGATTCCCTAAGAAGTTGTCTTTCCAGAAACAGCGCCATTGTCAACTAATGCGGTCTTTTCCCAGTTTTCTTAAACATTCTTATCTAGTCGTTCTTTTAATTGCCACTTTACCGTCCAGATTTATGTTCCATTGAACTCAACAGAAATGGACAAGGTGTATCCGAGTTTGGGTTTGAGTATTGAATTCCTTCTTAAGCCCAAATACTGATGGAAAAAGTGTGTTTCCAGACTCTCGAAATGTTTAAAACAAAGCTTTGTCAGCGCTTCATCAAAGACTCCACACCTTCTTCTGCTTTCGATTACAGTCTAATTCATTCGGCGCCTGCTTCTCCAGCACAAGAGTTGCTCACATCCACCATGGTCTCACAACAGATTTAAAAATAATTCCAACCTTCACTCTCTCCGTTTCATCGCCGCCCATGCAACGGATTTCCATAGTCTCAAGTACAGTCTCCCTGAGCAAGGTTATCTGCCCCACAATTCCCAGTCGCGACGTCCTCCAACCAGCAAAGGAATTTCAGTCCGTCGTCCCACACTCAAAAGCTTTTCATCGCCCACCATCCCGTCGAGTTGCATTCGCTCTTCTGAACATGAAGTGGAAGCAATCCCTCAGATAAGAACAATTAAAACAACAACCCGCAGCACTCGCGTAGGTTGAGCACGGCGCTGATGAGAGTTCATTACGTGGCCCTTTGTGTTTGCTCCTGCTTTGCATTTATTTTTGCTCAATCAATGGATGATGTATAGCACACCGCCTACCCACCAGCATCCCCTCAAAGATTTCAATCTCTTGGAGCTTATCCTATCCAACTTCGAGTTGAACCTAATAACCTGTCGAAAGTCCACTCGAGCGGCAAGCGAACGACAGCATATCCATTCGCTTCGGCACTTGCCTATCTGGACGAGGGTATGGCAGTAATTTGTTTCGGCCCTTTGTCTCAATGATATCCCGTCTGCGTGTATTGGGATTTGGTGACGATTTTGTTCAATGACAAGAAAATGAACACAAAGGACTCCGGCAGGAAAGACAAAAGTTTCGGACTACCAATGAGCCTTACCTTATCAATTCGGGTTTGATGGGAAAGATGTTGTGCGATGGGAGGGGAAAGGGGAAATGTGTCGAATCGAAAGGAATTTGAATGCTGTTCTCGGAATTAGTTCAATGGGTGGGCCGTTGTCCTGATTTCGTGGGCGACACAAAAGATAACGAGCAGTTCAGATGAAGACATATTCACTTTCTTTTAAGGCGAGTAGGGACAACATCTCGTCAAGACAATGAGCTTATCTGAAAGAAAATTATCCAAGGGTTTGACCTTTGACAGAATTAAATGGATCGAGACAGGGAAACGATTGGAGTGGGTGTCTGAAAGGTCTTCGCATTCAGATGGAGAGGCCTTCTTGGTATTGTCCACTTTTTGGAATTGAAGGAGATGTCGTTCTTGGTTTCTGTTATCATTCCAAGAGTTCCTTTTCTCCGCCTTTTGTTTGAGGTGGAGGGAAATTTAATGATAAATGTGCGATGAGTCGTCGGTGGTATCGCTGGACAAAGGCCTGGAACATCTTCTCTTGAATGTACTCTCAATTAAAAGATAATAGTTTCTAATATCATCCGTGTCACCATGTGCAGTTCAAATATGTCTCACATAAGCCACTGATTTCGCAAATTATGTCCTTATGACACACAGTTTCGAATTGTTCCACATACGCCACAGTAAGATCCTGGACTGAAGTTTGTTGCTTTGTGTTGTTCGATATATGTGAGAGGCATTTACGCACAACTGAGCACTGAGAAAACCTAGTGGACTGATTCCTTGACAAATGGGTTGGGCCTGCAAAATGGAAGGAAATCAAACAATCAGCGGGAAGTCATATGGAAAGAGAAGCGGTTGATGCGTTGAGAGCTGCATCTCTCTCAACTTTGTGTCCAGAAATAACGAGGAGGTTTTCCACCAGATGACGGATTCTGGATTTCAGTTCAATGATTCCCTCCTTGGTGGTTAAATAGCAACGATTTGCCTGTTAGAAAGACTTTCTCCTGGATAATGAAAGATTCCAGATGATCTAATATTTACCTTGTTCTGAGAACTTGCAACGCTGACATAAGCTGAACGCAGACTTAAACTTATAGCGGACTTAAGCTGTATGCAGACTTAAACTCAACGCGGACCTACGCCGTATGCAGATTCAAACTTAATGCGGACTTAAGCTTAAAGTTGATTTAAACTTAACGCTCAATTACGCTTAACAATTTTGAGTCGAGACTCACACCTAATCCAACTCAGGGTCCACATTAGCTTTTAAAAGGTAAACCTCCAGACGAGTCCAGAACGTTTAAAGGTCTATTAGGCCTTCTTTCTCATATTAAAGGGCTTCAGTTTGAACAAACTTATGTGTTATTCTATGTACTGCGTGTTCTGCTTCCTATCGGCAGAAAGTAAATCATAAATCGAAGTCTTGTTGGGGTAAGGAGTTTATTTTATCATCTAGTGGAAGACTTAGTGCCATTCGACGTCGAACGGAGTTGCATTCTTTATCAGGCACATCGGACAAGGAGTTCACATTTAACCGAATGTGAGAAATCAGTAAGCTTTAGGGCTTTGGGAAAAATTTGTCCAATAAAGTCAATGAATGCTTGAAAGCGGTGAATGATAGCCCTTCTCTGTCGTTTAATAAATTGATTGTATGGTGCGACAGTCCACAGTGAATCAGAGCTTAGCTTGCTCATCAACTACTCGTGATGTTCGCGCCACTGTTCACTCACAAGTGGAAGGGACCTACAGTTTTTTTTGCCGACTCCAAACGGCGAAGTTTGAGAAACTTTCTTAGACCGTTCTTACACTTTGAGTATTGTTAGCAAGCCAAAAGAAGAGAAAAATTTGAGGTGTTCAGTCTGGAATCGAACCTTGACCCTTCGGCGTGTGAGCGTCGCACTCTACCCACTACGCCACGGCGGCCACACTGTCATATGCGGCCTTGAAATCGACGAATTGGTGGTGAGTCTCGATTTGCACTTCTTTATTCTTTTCTAGGATCTGTCTTAAAGTGAAGATCTGGTCTATTATGGACTTCCCTGGTCTGAAACCACACTGATAGGAACTATCAAGTTATGGACAAACAGTTTCAGACGATCACACAATAAGGCAGAGAGGATCTTGCACGCGATGCTAAGCAGGCTGATTCCTAGATATTTGCAAAACGACGCTGAAATTCCACTCATCGGGCATGCTTTCCTCCGACCATATATTACAGATGAGCTGGTGCATGCGTCCAACTAATTCATCTCCAGCTTCTCTAAAAAGTTCTGCGGGTAGTCCATCCGCTTCAGCAGCCTTATTCGACTTCAGCTTGGATATAGCTATCTTCACCTCGTTTAAGTCGGTGAGACGGAATTCATGTCTACCATCGTCCAAATAGAGCAAAGCGTTCTGCCTAACAGCGAAATTTGGGCCATCATCGCCATTAAGAAGTCTACAGAAATGATTCTTCTAGATTCAATGCAGGCCACAAATTATCTATTTTGACCGAAAGTTTCGGTCCAAACCTTGTATCCGCCGTATAATTAATTTACATTTTGGTAAAAATTTCGGATTTCATTCCTGACATAACAAATTTCAATTTTCAGGTACAAAACGGAAAATCATTCTCCTTAAACCGTTTGCTGGAGTCAGCCGTTTGCGTCAGCCTTTCACCCTTCATTATCCGAGGCATATCGGTGTTTCCGGACTATGTATATTTTACGTGGTGAGGAACTTATTCTCACGCACAACCCACAGACTGGCAGGGAAGGCTGTTATTAAAACATAGGCAGAGGGGTTCGCTACATACATTGGTACAGGTTGTTGTTGTCTCGAAGTTTTGAAGACCCCGCTTCTTGTGGAGCTGCTGACAACACTCAAAGAGTGATAACTGTCTAAGAAAAGAACTTCTCAAACTTTTCCGTTCGGAGTTTGTAAAAAGCAAAACTGTAGATTGATTGATTTACCAAATTGCGCTACTTGCTTTACGCTTGCTTTCGATTCATGCACGTACTGTGTTTTGAAAGTGAGTAAGCAACCGATAATTTGGCTTCTAAGGTTCTTGAATTCTGACTGCGTAATTTTTTCGGTTGCCCACTATATGTTTGATCGTGTAACACACATTGCGGTGCTCAATGAATGATAGAAACTCACAGAGTGAAGTCTTTCTTTCCATCTATCGCCTCCTACATACCCGTGAGAGAACAGCAGCGCGCACAAGACGAGTAGTTGATGAACAAGCTAGGCCCTGGCCTCCCTGTGGACTGTCGCGCCAACAACAGTTATTATTATTATTTGACAGTGGGCATACAGGCGAGCTATACAGTGCCATGTCTAGTTTTGGCATTCCTTCCAAGCTCATCAAATTGTGTAGGATGACGATGGAGAACTCTCGGTGCTCCTTCAAGGTAGGTTACGAAATCACCGAGACCTTCAATTTCAAAAGAAGTTTTAGACAAGGCGACGCACTGTCATGTGGTTGTTCAACATCATGCTCGAGAAGATCGTGCGTAACTCACGAGTCAACACCAGAGGCACGATCTTCAAAGAGTCAGCTCTATCGCTGGCTTACGCAGATGAGATTAACATGATTTAACGGACACAGCGAGTCGTCAACGAGGAGTTTTCTGGCATTGAAGTGGAAGCGGCTAAAATGGGTCTGGTGGTAAATGAGGGCAGAGCAAAGTATATGCTGGCATCACGCAAGGACACACACCATCGACGTCACGGACAGAGCGTCACACTAGGCAGCAGAAACTTCGAGGTAGTCAAGGACTTCGTCTACCTCGACTCCGCGGTAAATAGGGATAACAACACCAGTACCGAAGTAAATCCAGAGTAACTCTTGCTAATCGCTGATTCTTTGGGCTCAAGAGGCAATAAAGTAATAAAGCTCTCTCTCGAAGGTGTTACGTCGCTTTATACAACAGCCTGATCATTCCCGTCCTACTTTATGGTACAGAAACCTGGACGTTACCAAGGCGGATGCGGAAGCTCTTAGTCTTTTCGAGGGAAAAGTTCTGCGTGCGATTTTTGGTCCTGTTTGCGTTGATGTCATCTAGAGAAGAAGATTTAACGACGAACTCTATGGATTGTGCAGCGACATGCGCATGGTCAAGCACCTTTGGATACAACGCATAAGATGGCTAGGCCATGTAGAGCGTATGGACACCACTTCCCTGGCCCGAATCTGAACCAATGGGACAAGGTAACAGAGGACAGCTTAGGCTAAGTTGGCGTAACAAGTGGAAAAGGACGTCAACCAACTTGCCAACCAACTTGTCAACCAACAGGTCCACCCGGACTGTAGCGCCACAGTAGGAAGGAGAATCGAAAACTTAGCGAACTTCATTACAAAACTGTGAAGTTCTGGGCTACAGTTACATTCAGGAAAACCTTTCGTAACAAAGCCCTGATTTAAATCTACCTCGACGCTGTACAGAAGAGTTCACGTTACGACGGTGAACGAATTTTATTGGTTGAAGAATTAATTAATCGATGGAAACTAGAAATACAATCGAAAGCATGTTAAAGTACGGAGGTTACAAGTCTAATTGTTGGCGCTACAGTCCAAAGGAGGACCAGGGCCTAGCTTGCTCATCAACTACTCGTGTTGTGCGCGCTACTGTTCTCTCACGAGTAGAAGGGACCTACAGTTTTTTGCCGACTCCGAACGGCGAAATTTGAGAAGCTTTCTTAGACAGTTATTACTCTTTGAGTGTTGTCAGCAGCTCGAAAGAGGTGGTGCCGTCAAATATTAGAAAAATTGGTGTTGAACTGGGAGTCGAACCTAGACCCTTTGGCGTGTGAGCGTCGCACTCTACCCACTACGCCACGGCGACCACAGGTTACAAGTCTGCTATAAACAATATTTCCAAGGAATTTACAGAGGTAGTCAATCTCAAGTTCTTCTTACAGACGACGGTGCAAAAAAAAAACGAATCCGTCTACCAGCGTCTGACACTATCAATGGTCGTTCTGCACAAAAAAGAAGTCTGGTGCCTAAAAACATGACTGTCCCCTTAGGTGGAAAGATTTCGACAGTGTTGGTTGGCCACATACTTCAGTGTATCCAAAGATTATTACAGAATGTTACCAGGGATGATAACAGCGTTGACTATTTTAATTTTAAGGACAGTGTCAGTGGAAGCTCGAAACCTCCATGGATGTGGCAACCGCATTCGGTTTGTATTGAGAGCAACGTTAAGAGTCTCGTAACGTTATTCACGCAGCATGATGCTAGGCAATTCTATAAAACCTATCTATTTGGGATCCTACATTAATTTCAACTTAAGAACGTATTTGTATTTTATCTTGATGTTTGTTTTCAGCGCACCAATTCTTCAAATTGAACGTAGACCCAGGCTTTTGACAGCCGACTGCACTTTGCCTTTTCCAGAGGGAATTCCTTGGAAAGGACTTGTGTTCAAGTCTTTTACATAACAGGGAGAAAAATATTAATTTTCATTTCAAATTGAAAAACATCCCGCGCACGCAATGAAATTGTATTCCACATGAGTCAGTCCATTATCTCCCCACCGTTGGACCCTATAAACGCCAATCAAACGAACAGTCAGTAAACTGAAACACGCCATAAATCAATTGTTGCAATCAAAAGTATTACAAGGACATGCAAATAGAGTTGTGACCTGCGGCCAACCATTAAATCACAATCGAACTTAATGCACGACGCGTCCTTCAATTGCATGTGGCTCACCCGCATTCAGTTAAATGCATCTCCTTGACTTGGTGTGGGGTGCGGTGGGAGTGGGACATTTTTTCATTAAACGAACGGTTGTTATTAAAAACAACATAAGAGCAACGGTTGCTCGCTTTATTGTTAATTTTCGGGCTGTAGCCGGACGCCTGACATGTGCTGGGACAAATGATTTACATTAAAGCAGCCCTTTGTGAGTGGGACACAAGTGGTCTCGTGCTGGTATTGAAAATATTTTTCACATTTTCGATCGCGAACAAATAAACAAAATTAATTAAAACTCCAATAAATTGCTGAAATTAAGGGAAACAAGTGAAAAGTTACGTAAACTGTTGCGTTCGAAGCGTATGTGAAGGATTCTGCTTCAATTTTAATTTAAAGTTCACAGGGACTTGTGCTGAAGTAAGGGACATTGTAATCAATTCAAGTAAATGGGGCATTGTAGTAAATAATACGATTGTTACGCGTCTTGTTTGGCTGCATGAGCTTGCCTGCACTCGTCGTCAAATCAGGGGGCCCTTCAGGGTTGTGACGTGAAACCCAGCACATCAGTGGCAGCTTCTTTGATGGCTTTTTGACAATGTTTAAAGTCTTCTTCTGAGCGAGTTTCAGGGAAACTCGGTCGGCAAAGTTCCCAGAGATCAGTTGCGATTTTAGCTTTCCAACGTCAAACGGATTTGACCTGTATCGACTCCCTTATCATAATAATTTATGGCACGACTGTCCACAGGGGGGTCAGGGCCTAGCTTGTTCATCAACTACTCGTGTTGTGCGCGCTACTGTTTTCTCACGAGTAACAGTTTTTTGCCGACTCTAAACGGCGAAGTTTGAGAAGTTTTCATAGACAAATATTACTTTCTGTGTGTTGTCAGCAGCTCGAAAGAGGTGCTGCCGCGAAAAATTCAAGGTGCTCAGTCGGGAATCGAACCTAGATCCTTCGGAGTGTGAGTGTCGTACTCTACCCACTACGCCATGGCGACCACACCATCGCAGTTAGGCAATGTTCATAATTTTTTAAAAACTACTTGAGTTGTTTGTTTAGGAGGGACATCCCCTTCATGGTAAAATAAGCGATGGGATAGTCAGTTATAAAGGGTGTCCCAACAAGAACGCAAGATTTAAATTTAAAAAAAGTCTTGAATTTATTATTATATCGTAAAATAGACAGGATGAGGTTATGTGTGGAATTACACATCGACCAGATGGCCGCCGCGACTTTGCTGGCACACACGCAATCTTTTAATGAAATTTTGAATGACCGTTTTGCATAAATTCTTCTTCTTCTTCTTCTTCTTGTGGCGCTACAGTCCGGGGTGGACCTGGGCCTCAACCAACAGGCCTCTCCAGCCAGCACGATCTTTCGCTAGCTGTCTCCAGTTGCGCACTCCAAGTTGGTTGAGGTCCTTCTCCACTTGTGTGCGCCACTTTAGTCTAGGTGGTCCTCTGTTGCGTTGTCCCAATGGCACGGATTCAAAATTTTGCATAAATGCTGCGGTATTTCATCAATGCAGCCTCCAATTTCCTCTTTTAAGGCTTGAGTCGTCGTTCGCTTGTTCACATAAACCATCGACTTCAGAAAACCCCAAAGAAAAAAGTCCAATGGTGTTAAATCGCACGATCTAGGCAGCCAATTCTGGTCTCCAAAACGCGAAATAACAGGACCGGTAAATGACTGATGCAGCAATTGAATTTTTTCTCTGGCTGTATGAGATGTGGGGCCGTCTTGTTGAAACTACATCCTCTCCACATTAATTTCTTCAATTCTAGGCACGAAAAAATTGGTTATTATTTCACGATACCGAACACCATTGACTGTTTTCGCTTGACCTGTCTCATTTTCATAAAAAAAGGTCCAATGATTCCTCCAGCCTAAGACCCATACCACACAGTGACACGTTGAGGATGGAAAATCCTCGAGTGATTGGAAGCAAATGGCTTCTCTTGAATCACCAATTGCGACAATTCTGTCTATTGACGAAGCCATCAAGATGGAAATGGGCCTCGTCACTTAAGATGATTTTATCGGCAAAATCAGCATTTTCATGTTGTCTCTCCAATATCCAATTAACGAACCCCATTCGCTGTGCATGGTCAGCTGGCTTAAGTTCCTGAGTCAATTGAACTTTGTATGCATGAAGATGCAAATCTTTCGCCAAAATTTGCTGCATAGTGGATTTGGAAACACCAATTTGCTGAGCTTGAGTCGAATTGAGGTGGATGGAGTTTGAGCGACATCATCACGTACTGCTGCAATATTTTCGATCGATTGACCTGGTCGAAGACGCGTTGTTGTCATTACATCAGTTACAGACCCAGTCTCAGTAAATTTTTCTATAAATCGCTTTACAGTTGACACTTTTGGAGCATTATTGTAACCTCAATCACAATTTGCGAAAAGTAGCCTCAAAACTTTCACCATGTTGGTGAAACAATTTCACAATGGGAATGCGTTGTTCATTTGTGTACCGCTTCATTTTTATTAACCTTAACTCGTCACACTAGGCAGCAGAAACTTCGAGGTAGTTAAGGACTTCGTCTACCTCGGCTCCGCGGTAAACAGGGACATCAGCATCAGTACCGAAATCAAACGCAGAATCACTCTTGCCAATCGCTGTTTCTTTGGGCTCATGAGGCAATTGAGTAATAAAACTCTCTCTCGAAGGACTAAGCTCGCTTTATATAATAGCTTGATCATCCCCGTCCTACTATATGGCGCAGAATCTTGGACGATAGCAAAGGCGGATGAGGAAGCCCTTAGTCTTTTCGAGAGAAAAGTTTTGGGTGGGATTTTTGGTCCTGTTTGCGTTGATGGCATCTAGAGGAGAAGATTTAACGGCGAACTCTATGGGCTGTACAGCGACATGCGCCATGCGTCAAGCGTCTATGGATACAACGCTTAAGATGGCTAGGCCATGTAGAGCGTATGGACACCACTGCTCCGGCGTAAAAAGTCTTTGAATCCGAGCCATTGGGACAACGCAACAGAGGACTACCTAGACTTAAGTGGCGCACACAAGTGGAGAAGGACCTCAACCAACTGGAGACATCTAACGAAAGTTCGTGCTGACTGGAGAGGCATGTTAGTTGAGGCCCAGGTCCACCCCGGACTGTAGCGCCACAAGAAGAAGAAGAATACCTTCTTCTAACAGACAATAATAATTGTTCAAATGTCAAACTATGACAATTCGAATGGCGGCAAATTTAAATCTTGCGTTCGTTTCGGGACACTCTTTATTATTTTTGAGCAGTCGAGTTTTATAGTGCTTAAAGTGTATTGAGGACGATATTCCAATCTTGGAGGACGGCGAACATATTGGCGGTACATACACATGCCCCAAAAAGAACAACTTAGCTCTCATCAGTCCATAATATACTGCGCCATTTTTCCACAGGCCAGGTAATATGTTCTTTGGCAAAAGCCATCCGAAATGCTATATACTTTTTAGAGAGTAATGGTAGCTTGCGGAGACTCCAAGCGTATAGCCCTTTATTTAACAGCCACCTGCGGACTGGGACAGCACTAATACTTAGCCCCAGCTCCTTTGGAGAAAGCTAGGTCCTGGACCCCCTTTGGACTGAAGGGCCAACAATTAATTCGTCCTTTTGGAACTCCTTCTGAACTTTGTAGATGCAGAGGGGTGCGTCTTGCTATATCTTGCAATTCGCCTGTCCTCCAATACTGATGTTTTTTTTTTCGTTCACAGGATTCGGGATTAGGATGGTGCTTTATTGCGTTAGCAATCATTGGTTGGATGCACAGAACCCTATGATTTCTTAAATTTCTTTATACGATTTTCCATCTGCTCTTAATTTTAGAATTAATTTTCTCTCCTGCTCTGTGCAATGCTTGTTGCGGCCCACTGTTTAATTGAAAGTTCAAGATTTTATTATAGTCTGAATAAAAAATATAATCATAAACTTAATCTTCTTCTTCTTGAACATCTAATTTATTTTTTCTATAATACAACGTCTTTAAACCCAAAACAGTGAAAATTACTCCGTATGACTTTTAATTTTCAAGACTTCAACTTGTATGTAAATCTCATATATTGAAAAGTCCCATAAAAATAGGGAAAATAAATTAGCAAACAAATCGAATGAAATTTTTTTTTAATTTTTCAACTAATCGCTTTACAGTTGACTCTTTTGGAGCATTATTGTAACCCCAAATTGATCGCAATTTTCGAACTGTAGCCGCAAAACTTTCAACATATTGGTGAAACAATTTCACAATGAGAATGCGTTGTTCATTCGTGAAGCGCTTCATTTTGAATAACCTTATAACCTTCTACTAACAAACAATAATACCAGGTTCATTCAATTCATGTGGCACCCATATTCCACACTTTTGGATCGTTCCCATAGCTTTTAAACGGTCAGATATTGTTTGTTGTGCAATATTTAACATTGCTGCCATTTGCTTTTGACTCAAAGTGTCATCTCCAACCAATATCGTTTGCAATTCGGCGTCTTCAAACTTTTTGATGGTCTTCCACGTTCTTCATTTTTCACATCAAAATAATTATTTCTGAACCGTTGAAACCATCTTTTGCGTGTTGCTTCTGATAGAGCATGACCACCATATGCCTCGATAAGCATTCGATGCGAATCTGCAGCACGTTTCATCAAATGAAAACACAAAGTTTATGCTCTCCGCAAATCATCACTTTCTGGCACTTTTCTGGCATTTTCTGGCAAATTCGACATTTCAAACAGGATTTTAAAATATTGTGTTGTCTGTGCAATGACGTAATGTATACTAAATATTTTTGACAGATGTCATAGCAAACAAACAAGAAAAAAATAAGGGCTCGTCCACAACAAATGTTCCCTATCGAGACATATATCATACCGATATACCTGGTAATTGTTCAAATGTCAAACAATGACAAATCAAATGGCGCCAAAATTAAATCTTGCGTTCTTGTTGGGGCACCCTTTAGAAGTAAATTGCGACCTTAGAGACATTTCCGTCTTCGTTGTAAAATTTGAGACACTTCCCAATTTGGAATACTCCATTCAGTCATAAACTCCTCCCACTCCAGGCTTTGAAGACTTCCTCCCAATTATGGCGCTATAAGTCTGGTTGCCTCCGTGAATGCCAGCGTCAGGTATAAGGTGCCATGGAGACCATCTTCGTCTCGTGACCACCTACAGCATCTTTAATTTCATCATGATCTCCCCATGTTTACATAAAAAGCAAAAGAAATCAGATTTTCCATCCTCCCCTCGAATGAGGCACACATGCCTTCCCACGCACACGCCCCACGGGAATGTCGCTACTTTGCAAATGAGATCAATCAGGTTGCGAGCACTGTAATCAGCTTCAAGTATAAATATAGCTCTGTCTCCCTGTCTCCCTGAGCGCGCTGTTAAAAAGAAAATAATCAAATCACCTTGGAATTTCAGGTGACAGAAATTCGTCGCTTCGTTTCATTACATTCCGAACTAATCACCTTGAAGTGAGCGCGTGTACTTTGGAGGAGGGTTCCCCCCCCCCAAATCGATTGAGTCCCCACATGAAGCGCGTGCTGAGAAGCCCAGTAAAAATTGTCTCTTTCCAAAAGTCTCAACAAAGAGCCTGTGTCTCCGAGGGCCTCGGCACACAGATTAATGTCTAAATAATTCATCAATCGAATCCGTCAGCAAAGTGACAAATACCTCGCCTTCCTGGCGTGTCCCGTCACGCCACATCAGGCTTATGAATCGTTCCCGAAATAGCGTCTAACAATGTGGAAAATACCATCCTGACGGGCAGGTCTTCCCTGTTCGAGGCACACGTCGAAGAGGGGATTTATTCAATTTGAAACAATCGAATGATGCGAGGATGTGCGCTCGGGGAGCCCAGACGGAGATTGCCTTCAATCGAATTGTTTTGAAAAAGCGCTTAAAATGAACGAGAATTGAGGCCATAACTCATCACAAATTCATGGCGATACGTTATGGGAGTGGCTTGAGAGGGCGGCGCACCAGCAGACAGTGACGGCATATTTGACTGCAGTTGAAAGCCTTCGGTCAATTAGGCACGGCGCCATTGTCGGTGTTTCGATGCTTTCCAGCTGGAGGGGGACTAATGGAATTCGTGCAGGCAATATGGACATTTTAGCGTGAATTTGGAGTCAACACACTTTTCAACAGAATATTTGATCAGGTTGAAGAACAACAAAAATTTGGGCTTTTGAGGGGTTAGACTGGCTGAAATTTGTTTGAACGACAGCGTTGGAATTTTCACGTGTCATGTCTATTTTGGCCGGTCCGGGGATGCGAAAACCTCCATTTTCTGTCGTCGGTTGCACAAGGTGGTTCGATCAGTATTCACCTCACGTCTCTTTTTTATGCCAATCACAGGCATACAACAGATTGTTCAGCGATGTCACACAAATTTCCTTCGTTGGATCTGGTGCATGTATTTACTTTTCTTCTGGATGGCTCATAAAGGAACTTAGCGCACATCTAGTGGCAGAAGTATCCAATTTCCCAGTTCCATCCAAGTTCTACGAAGACATTTCTTTCTGTTTTTTCCTGACTTCGCTGTCATCGCCTTCTACAGGCATTCTTAACCCTAACAATGAGTCGGTGCATGAATTCCGAATCCTAAGCACTCGGCCTATCTAGAAGTCACTTATATTTGTCTATTGCCTGTAGTATTAGTTGATTTGCACTGTTTCTATAAGCTTACCAATTTCCTGAGGCTATGCCAAACTCGGTGGCCGCCGTGGCGTAGTAGGTAGACTGCTACACTCACACGCCGAAGGGTCTAGGTTCGATTCGTGGCTGAACACCTCGAATTCTTCACGGCACCACCTCTTTCGAGCTGCTGACAACACTCAAAGAGTTATAACTGTCTAAGAAAGGTTCTCAAACTTCGCCGTTCAGAGTCGGCAAAAAAGTGTAGGTCCCTTTTACTCGTGAGAGAACAGTAGCGCGCACAACACGAGCAGTTGATGAGCAAGCTAGGCGTTGGTCCCCCTGTGGACTGTCGCGCTAACAATTTTTGATTATTATGACAAACTCTCAACTCAGTCGCCCTATTGTGCTTGATCGGCCTCCTCTTATCTGCTGCATGTCTTCTTAAATGAAGAATCGTCCTGTATATGTGCTCTTGCCACTTTGTTTTTCATCCATTATCTAACACAACAGGAGAGTTTCACACGCCTGGTCCGCCCAAAATAAAATATTACCCGTTCCCCACAGTTTCTCTGAAATATTGTACGTTGCTCTCTTGAAAACATTGCTGACCGAGTAGCACTATGGGGCAGCTCTAAAGTACTTTGTTCAGTTGGTACATTAAAATACAAGTGTTTGTAACAAATCTTTTGGATTGAATTTATCACTTAGAATATGTTCTTTGAATACAATTAGTTTTCACTCAGTTATAAAGTCCAAAAAAAAAGGCCGGATTACAAGAACCTTAAAGCTGTTTTTGAATGACGGTACTTTTTGAATAGGCAAACATCGAGCTGAATTTGAACTTAATTTTTTTAGCTTCAATCATTTCTTTACTGAAAACCGAAGTCAAGAGTCACTGATGTTTGCCTAAACTATTTTTTTTTTTTTAATTTTTTATGTATATAAAGCCCTGTTAAGAATAATGGCACCATTATTGATTTTGCTAATTACTTCTTCCCATGGTCAGGTAGGCGCATCATATTCATTGCACAAAATCTTTATTACATTTGTCATAAAATTAACAAACAACAGAATAATAAAAATGCATCTTGTCATAAAAAAAACGTCCAAATACCGGAAATGCAACCTATTTTAAGTTGCGCAAAATAATATCGGCACGTTATTCTGAAGAGCCTTCGCGTAGCGTACACCAGTAGTTAGAATTTCTTGACATTAAACCTTATTTTACACATATTATTATAGATACAATTTCAGAAGTGCAAGTGCAAGTACAAGTACAAGTGCAAGTGTAGGTGTAAGTGTAAGTGTATGTGTCGAAAATATTGAACTATTGTTATTATATTCAAGGTGTCAAAATGCAATTTTTTTCTTGCGAAAGACAGGAGCTCTTTGAAATATTTTTGAATAGTAAATTTAGGACTTTTGAGAAAAGAATTGAAGATGTTGAGACATTTTTAATAACAAACACAAACTACTCTGAAAACCATGTATCAGAGCTAAGGAAAGAGTTAACCCGCTTCAAAAGAGAACTCAAACCGAAATGGAACAAAAGCCACCGCATAAGGTCGGTGTTTGAAAAAAACGAATCAAGTTGGCTTCAAGAAAAAATAAACTTCGCAATATTTGCACAACCCTCTGGACGTCCTCAGGTAAGTTTTGATCAATTGAGTAATCGGAGAAAACGTGAAAGAATAGCCGATCTTAGGGACACATCAGCTGAAGAAGTTTGCTGCTCAAATGAATTTTGGAGCTTCTGGAGGAAGAAGAACTGCTGAATAATTAGAAGAAACCTTATCTCCTCAACCTCAAAACTAAAAGCCAGGATATGGCAATACGAGCACTGGAAATGTAGCCAGGCGTTGCTTTAAAAAAGCAATCAAATCAAGCGAAATAACAGGTATAGACGTAAAACTGATAAAGAAAAATTCAAATAATTTTGCAGTGCTTATCCAGCGGATTTAATACAGATGTGCGAAAATTTAAAAATTATTGCCTTGAAACTGCGAGATTGTTTATATCGCTGTAACCTTGGTATTATATGAGTACTTCAGTTCATAAGATATTGATACATGGGCATGAAATAGTTTCGGACTCGGAATAATAAATTGTATTTTGGAAAATGTAAATTAAATGTTTTACTTTTATTCAAAACCCAGATACACAAACTATTTTATTTTCAGATTTTCCAATTTTGTGAATTGTCTCAAAGCAAAGTTATACAGTTCTTCAAAAATTTTAATTTAAAAAGTAAATAAACTGTTAATTTGTTTAATAAAATTTTATTTTAAATTGACTGCAGAATAAATAAAAATAATAAGTCCATGATTGTTTACTTTATTTTGTAAATTAAACTCTTCAGTTCGCAAAAACTACCAAACAAATATCATTTTTAAAATGTTATAACGGTTCTTTCGGAAACCTGAGCAGTTACAGTTATTTTGACTTCGAATTTGAATTCAGCACACCCAAGTCCTTTAGAAAAATAAATTTTTTGGTTAACTCAACTAAAGGGCTTATAATTATCACCGTCAAACGGCCATTTCTGCCCCACTGTGAGTTGCCCTGAAACTCGCTCAGAGTTCGACGCTGATAACTACAGAAGAGAACTGGAAACACTGACAAGAAGCTATCGAAGAAGCTGCCACTGGTGTGCTGGGTTTCACGTTACCACTCAGAAGGAACCCATGGTTTGACGACGACTGCAGGCAAGCGAATGTAGCCAAATAAGATGCCTCTAACGCATCGCGGCTTCGAACAGGGAGGTCTGTTCGTGAACTCTACGAACAGAAAAGAAGGAAAGATTAACGGCTTCTCAGAAGAAAAAAGAAGGAGCATTATAAGCGCGCGATCGAGGAAATGGTAAAGTATTACGGCAGGAATGAAATCCAAAAGTTTTGCCGATAGGTAAAACAGCTATCTTGAGGCTACAAAGTTTAGATCGAACTCTGCGGCGCCAACATGGACAACTTGTGGTAGAGTCGCAGTCTGTGATGAGAATCTGGTAAAATCATTTCAGAAGACTGCTTAACGGCGATGACTGCCCGAATTCCGCTGTTAGGCAGAATGTTCTGCTCGATTTGGACGATGATAGACAAGAATTCCGTCCCCGAGACAAAGAAGAGGTGACGATAGCCATACTGTAGCTGAAGGCGAACAAAGCTGCTGTAGCGCACGGACTGGGCGCAGAACTATTTAAAGCATCTGGAGATGAGTTGGTTGGGCGCATGCACCAGCTCATCTGTAAGATATGGTCGGAGGAAAGCATGCCCGATGGGTGGAATGTCAGTGTCGTTTGCCCGGTTCATAAAAAAGGAGGTCTCTTTGAATGCAAATACAGAGGAATCAGCCTCCTTAACATCGCGTGATCCTCTCTGCCTTATGGTGTGAGCGTCTGAAGTCTTTTGTTCACAACCTGATAACTCCCTGTCAGTGTGGTTTCAGACCAGGGAAGTGCACAATTGACCAGATTTTCACATTATGGCAGATCCTGGAAAAGACCCAAAAAGTGCAAATCGACAGTCACCATCTATTCACCGATTTCAAGGACGCATATGACAGTGTGCAAACCCGTCAGATTGTGTAGGTTTACGATAAGGAACTCTTGCTGCTCTGAAAAGAGGTTTTAGATAAGGCGACGCACTGCCATGTGACTTCTTTAACATCATCGTCGAGAAGATCGTGCGTAACTCAGAAATCAACACCAGAGGCATGATCTTCCAAAAGTCAGCTCTATCGCTGGCTTACGCAGACGAAATTGACGTGATTGGACGAACACAGCTGTCAAGGAGGCGGCTGAATTGATGTTCGCTGTCATCACAAAAGGACACACAACATCGACGTCTCGGACAGAGCGTCACACTAGGCAGCAGAAACTTCGAGGTAGTCATGGACTTCGTCTACCTCGGCTCCGCGGTAAACAGAGACAGCAACACCAGTACCGAAATCAAACGCAGAATCACTCTTGCCAATCGCTAATTCTTTGGGCTCAAAATATAATTGAGTAATAAAGCTCTATCTTGAAAGACTTAGCACTTAGTCCTACACTTTCGAGCTGCTGACAACGATTTAAGAGTATTAACTGTCTGAGGAAACTGCTCAAACTTCGCCGTACGGATTCGGCACAAAACTGTAGGTCCCTTCTACTTATGAGAGAACAGTTGCGCGCACAACAAGAGTAGTTTTTGAGCAAGCTAGGCCTCCCCGTGGACTGCCGCGCCACCCAATTACTATTGTTATTATTGAGATCGAAATACTTGAGCGACTTAAGAGATGTGACGATAGAAGCATATGTCTGTCAGGTAAGATGCCTCATTTTAGATTCTTATCATTTGTTGACTGTTTAAAGAGAACGTAAGGTTGGAACTGTTTTGAATCTTCCTTACGACCTTTAATATCGATCGACATTGAGATCGAGACAATGCAAGGAACTTGATTGCACAGGGAAACAATTGGAGACTTTATGGGGGGATCGTGAGTTTCTCAGTGTATTGTCTTGGGAATGTCACTGCCAAAGTCAAAGATTATCTTAAGGACTGATAAAGTACGTCAATCTTCCTCAGATAATATTGACACAGCAAGTTGTCATAAAATAAGCGGGCGTTGGAATTAATGAGCCTTAAATGTGTCTTGCGGTAGACGACCGTAAGGCGAAGTACATGTTTTCAACAAGAAAGGATATACACGACTATGGTTTCGGAGGGAGCATACCAACGGGCCTCAGTTGTTAGGAGTTGGTCACTAACTTCTAGTGATTGGCGCAATCAAATGATATCTCGAGTGATAATCAATTATTACAACATCTCGAGAATATCTCGATTCTCAATCAATCACTACATCTACTACATAATCTCTCGAGTGACTACTAATCAGTCGGATGACTACTAATCACTCGAATTACTTCTAATCACTCGAATGACTACTAATCACTCGAATGACCAGTAACCACTTGAACGGCTTCTAGCTTCTAAGTCAGTGGCTTCATAGGACTCCACCATCAATTTCAATGCCCACATCGCTTGATGTTTTTCTGATCTCCATCAGCACTCTTTTTCTTCAAATTCTCATGTCGCTTCAAACAATTCCTTTGACCCTCTCTCTTCACAGCTTACTCTGAAATAGTTAAAGCGACCGTATACACGACTCACAGCATGAAATCACCATCACCATGGGCTTTATCTCCACATGGCCTTGAGCGAGAAAATGACTGACACTTCCCCTCCAAGCTGTAGTCTGACGATTTCCTTTAATTCACACCCACCAGAAACCAATTCGTGGTCACACCTCCCATCCTAGTATTCTCATGCGTAAAAAATGGATTTCGTCCGAAGGTGAATATCCTTCGCCAGCCCACACGACTGTTGCAATCCCCACGGGCTCGTAAATTAACAGATCATCCCCGGTAATGCTCGGCGATTAATTTTACGTGAAGGCAATCAATAACGTCAAACCTACACGCCGGTCGCCACACTCCGCCTCACAATTGAGCTTATGAAGACACAGCCATGCGCCAGGACGTTCTTTATTGCTACGGGCGCTGCCGATGCCTGCTCTGGGTGCTAGTCACGCTGTGCGCCTTTATGCGCGGCCAAATATAGACGAGGGAGAAAAATTCAATAAAAACCCCAAAAACGCCCGCTCACCTTTTGTTGAGCATAAAACTTATTGATACCGTCGGCCGTAAACCAAACAAGGTCTCAGCGCCTTCCGTGTTCCCACACAGAGCGGTCCATCACCACGGGGCATCCGCCCAACAGGCATAATGGCCATCCCGCCTGTCGAAATATATTATTTACGGGCGCTTCTTGGCACTCACCTGAAACCCGAGCAGACTCCAAACGTCCTCCTCCGACGAGAATACGCAGGCTGTGTAGTTGTGTCCTCGGAATTTGTATATCCTAACGGCGTGCGCCAAGGCCACTGGTATCGCTGTGGTAACGATTAATATCCATGCCATACAAATCGCTCTGCAAGGAGACATACAAAAGACACACGGTTACCGGCGATTGATTGTGGATTTTGATTTGACAGAGGCGCGGATACTTACAGCATTGCGTTCCGTTCGGTCCGCAAGGACATACTGGTCACTGGATGAACGACGGCTAGGAAACGATCGAAGGACATCAGCACGAGGGTGTACACGCTGCAGTGGCATGTCACTACAATCATGTACTGGACAAATTTGCACCATAAATTGCCGAATGGCCATTCGGGCAGGACGTAGTCCGTGGCCGTAAAGGGAACGCAGAATATCACAAACAGGATGTCGGACACTGCCAGGTTTATGATCAATAAATTCGTGGTTGATCGCATTTGTTGATTCGCAACGACCACTGAAATGAAACGAAATGAGAAATGAGAAATGAGAATTGCTTGTGATGGAGGCAATGGGGACGTGGGTACATATGAAGGGGACTCCAAGTGTGTGTTGGGTATCATTGAATGGAAGAAATTCAATCTCACATGACGGCGAACTGAATCAATAAGGTTGAACTACAGCCGGCAGTCGTATATAAATGGAATCTGAGGAAACTAAACCTGATCAGAAATAAGATGTCACAAAAAGTGCTTCGCTATCACTTAACCACGTAAAAGTCACCAAAATGTTTGTCGTTCCCTTCAATGATGACGAAATTTGTAGAAGCCAATGACGAGATAATGGATTATTTTGAAAACCAAGCGTAACTTGAGTGCAGATTTTAGATCATTGGACATATTATGATTCATGGCAAAAGAAGAATATAGAAAACAGGACAAATTCTGTTGCCAATCACAGTTGGTTACATTTTAATTTGGTGTCTTTATATCTTCTGGGTACCTTCTTTTCGTTCAAGTTCTTATCCAGGATTGCGTCTAGTTCCTGTTCTTAAGAAAATCAAAGACTACACTTGTTGCGAAACTTCAATTTACTTGCGTAATTCTTCGCTTTGTCTACGCGAGTCTATTCACTTATCAAACTACACATGCAAGTCCTTGTATACGTCATTGTCCAAGTGCTCTTGCAAGCACTTACATTATTGCCTATAACTGCCCTTGGCCTTTTGCCGTAGTGTGGTGTTAACTTCTGTTCTTTTTTCTCTTCCAGTTCCTTTTCTAAATTCCTATCCTCATCATAAACAAGTTCTTGTTCAATTTCTTTTCAAAGCGATTACTCAACTTCTAGCCAACATCTTGTCCAATATATTTTCAAAAACTTTTCCTATTGCATGCTCACTCCCTTGTACAAATCCTTGTCAATTATGTTCAGTAACTTGTAATCTATGTCTTTCTTCATATTTCTAACCTAGATTCACCTCAATTTTCTATACTAATAATACTAATTTTATCACAAATCGTGTTGCCAAAAAATCGTATTAAGATCTTTAGTCAATACCTTTATCTTGTCTAAGCTCTTAAGCACTTGTCCAAGTCCGAGTCCAACTCCTTGTTCAAGTCCGAGTCTAAGTCCGAGTAAAAGTACGAGCCTAAGTACGAGCCCAAGTCCGAGTCCACGTCCGTTTCCAAGACCGTCTCCAAGTCCATCTCCAAGTCCGTGTCCAAGTCCCTGTTCAAGTCCGTATCCCCGTCTGAGTCCAAATCCGATTCCAAGTTCGAGTCCAAGTCGGAGTCCGTCTCTAAATTCGTGTCCAAGTCCCTTTTCAAGTCCAAATCCCAGTCCGTATTCCAGTCCGTTTCCAAGTCCGAGTCCAAGCTCGAGTCCAAGTCTGAGTCCAAGTCCGAGTACAAGTCCAAGTCCAAGTCCAAGTCCAAGTCCAAGTCCAAGTCCAAGTCCAAGTCCAAGTCCAAGTCCAAGTCCAAGTCCAAGTCCAAGTCCAAGTCCAAGTCCAAGTCCAAGTCCAAGTCCAAGTCCAAGTCCAAGTCCAAGTCCAAGTCCAAGTCCAAGTCCAAGTCCAAGTCCAAGTCCAAGTCCAAGTCCAAGTCCAAGTCCAAGTCCAAGTCCAAGTCCAAGTCCAAGTCCAAGTCCAAGTCCAAGTCCAAGTCCAAGTCCAAGTCCAAGTCCAAGTCCAAGTCCAAGTCCAAGTCCAAGTCCAAGTCCAAGTCCAAGTCCAAGTCCAAGTCCAAGTCCAAGTCCAAGTCCAAGTCCAAGTCCAAGTCCAAGTCCAAGTCCAAGTCCAAGTCCAAGTCCAAGTCCAAGTCCAAGTCCAAGTCCAAGTCCAAGTCCAAGTCCAAGTCCAAGTCCAAGTCCAAGTCCAAGTCCAAGTCCAAGTCCAAGTCCAAGTCCAAGTCCAAGTCCAAGTCCAAGTCCAAGTCCAAGTCCAAGTCCAAGTCCAAGTCCAAGTCCAAGTCCAAGTCCAAGTCCAAGTCCAAGTCCAAGTCCAAGTCCAAGTCCAAGTCCAAGTCCAAGTCCAAGTCCAAGTCCAAGTCCAAGTCCAAGTCCAAGTCCAAGTCCAAGTCCAAGTCCAAGTCCAAGTCCAAGTCCAAGTCCGAGTCCAAGTTCGAGTCCAAGTTCGAGTCCAAGTACGAATCCCAGTCCGTGTCCGAATGCGAATCAAAGTCCGTTTGCAATTCCGAGTCCTGGTCCTGGTCCGTATCCAAGTCCGAGACCACGTCCGTGTCCAAGTCCGTATCCAAGTCTGAGTCCCAGTCCGTGTTCCAGTCCGTTTTCAAGTCCGAGTCCAAGTCCGAGTCCAAGTCCGAGACCAAGTCCGTGTCCAAGTCCGTTTCCAAGTCTGAGTCCAAGTCCGAGTCCAAATCCGAGTCCAAGTCCGTGTCCAAGTCCGAGTCCAAATCCTTATCCAACTAACAGTCCCAGTCCGTGTCCAAGTCCGTTTCCCAGTCTGAGTCCAAGTCCGTGTCCAAGTACGAGTCCCAGTCCGAGTCACAGTCCGTTTCCAAGTCCGAGAAACTTATGCAGTGGACGAATGGTACACCGACCGCGAACCCACCAGACTTTTAAGAAGACAAATATGTCTCCGGCTTCGTGTCTGAATATGAATGACTGTCTGTTGAAAATCTGATGGAACCAATAAAACCTGTGCCACGGCGACTATCAAACCCATTTGCAGAGGGAACTTGACTGGTTAACAAAGAGAGCTCTGCCTCGTACCAACTTTGGTGTGACTGAGATGTAATAGACCAATTTTCAGGCGGAACTGAGGTGAGTCTATAGTACTGGACATGCCAATCAGTGGGGCCAGGGTGGAGTGTTTGTCCTTCAAGCATGAATTTTGGAACTTGAGTGACAGATACATCTTGTCTAATGCAATTCACAACCCTTGAGAATTAAGAGAATAAGGAAGGCGATCACCTCTATTCGGAAGTGGGTCAAACAAGACTCCGCCATACAAAGCTTTTTTATATAATTGTCGGGCGGTATAGAGATTGACCCTTAAGTGACCAGAATAAAGTCACAGCACGAGCTGAAGGTTGAGTGGAAGGTTGGAAAAGAAGGTATATATATGAAAGTCCAAGCCAGTGGACACCTAGAATACCAACCTTCACCTTCAAGAAGAACAGAAAAGCGAAACATCTGGATTAGTGCTAAGCAGTCGGTGAATCTAGAGAGCTTTCGTTGACGATGGCTAAATGACAGATCGCTACTGTTTTGATAAATCGGAACATTTTTGTAGTTTTGTTGGCGACATGAAACATCTGATTGTTTTCATATACACATTGAGGACATCTCTTGGTAGCTAAAGACACTAAACTTTGAAGACATTTGGATAGAATAAAAATACGATGAGCACAGCGTTCGCAGATATTTCAAGTCGGTGGCAGAAGACCAGGAACGTAGGACAAGGTACGGAGCTAAAAGGCTGACAGGCTAACCATCAGCAAAGGAGATCATAGAGTCCGTGGCAACAGATAGGAGATTGATAAACGCAAAAGACAAACAATTTTTCAGGATCTAGGATTAGATTATATCAGACCAGCGGGATCGAAAGACAATCTACAGCCTATTGAAGAGCGCTCATACCGATGTCCTTATGTTCAAATCAATCAATGCTCTTTTGGTGCAAAAGTTTTTCTTTATTAGAACCCTGCTTCGATAACACAACATTTAAACGAGACTGTAAAGCATTTGCTCCTGACTGTAGGGATGACGAAATTAAAGCGAAGAAATTTGGTTTTCCGTCACTTCAAATCCTTGGCACACACAGCCCATACAGAGGATGTAGGCGTGATCAGTCCTGTTGAATCGACGCCCTGCCGTGTACGGGAAGATCAGCTGTTTTGTGTTTTGTCTCTTGGTGGTCCTTCCTAGTGTCACACAAATGCGCTCACTGTTGTCGCCCTAGTCGTTCTGTTTAGTCGCACGTGGAAACCTCAAACATCTCAGCCGTTTCGGTGTTTTCGATTTTGTCAGGAGTCACATGGAAATGAATGCCCACAGCTAACAAAATGTGCCTTTGAAGATTTTTGAACAAAGGGATTAAAGCTTTTGAGACTTTGTTTTTCGGTTAGCGTTTACTATGATATGGAGGTGTAAAGGAGACATTTAGGAGTTTCCTACAATTTCGTCTGAAATATGAAGGGCGGAAAATCCTCGTTGAAGACCTTAGATTGAGGCACTTTCCACCCTCAAGGATTGCTCATACTTGCTTCCTGCAAAAGTCTCCTTCCCCTCCGGTGTTGTCCACTGTCAATAATTGCTCTTTAGCTTAAACTGTGCCGATTAAGAACTAATTGCAAGGTTGAATAAACACAACAGGCAGAAGTCCCTCTCTGTGCCGCCATCCCGCCTCAATTTAATCAATCTCTCTCATTACGTCCTCCCACCATCCTTCCACAAGGAAGTTAAGCCATTCCGGGGATGAATCTCATGGGGCGACGAGATCACGCAATTCAAATTCCATTTGCCACCCAAATGAAAATAATTGGAGTCCTGCCAACTGCAACTCAACTCTGATGAGTCCTTTCAACTTGTTGATTCGTCTGTGAATTCTCATCGACCCCCGCCAAATGATTTCATTTTTGCTCGAAATAAGCGGCTTCACTGCCCTCCCAATGACCATGGTGACGCGGCGGCAGCCGTGTCTCCGTCGGCCCACGCTCGAGTTGCGAATTCAATTTGCCCCCTCTCGCAGAACGCGCCCTCGAGCGCAGAATGTGTTCTCGTTTGTCGGATGCAATTTCATCTGATAGAACAAAATCCACACTGTCACATGCTTTTGCTGGAAAGTGGTTGTCGCCCACTGAGTGCACAGGGTGGAGGTTGAAATGATAGAGCGGATAAGAGGTCGCGTGTCAATATGTGCGCACAACCATTTCACAGGGATAAGCGTAAAAGTGTGCTGCTCTGCAGTTATTGCCATTTGAAAGCAAATAGGACTCTGACAACTGCACCGGGCCGAGAGGGCGAGGAGCTGCACCATCCCACCTCGCTTGTTATATCACACTCACTTGTAAATCGAGACGGCACTTGTGAACGACACGACAACGAGCGCAACGACCGATTCGCTCGGAAGGTTAGGCGACGGGACGTGGAGATAAGTCGTCACTGTCAGGACTCGAACAAGCACTTCATTATGTCTGCTAAGCGTAATTAAAAGCATTGTCAACAGAGCGTCATTGTGATGAGGTGAATAATCGTTCTTCTACATCGGACCGCCCGGTGGCGGGGATGGGGAATGGTTTTGCTTTAATTTTGATTGAAAGGATAATTAAAACAAAGGCACTTGTTAGTGTGCCTTTTGTGTTTGGTCCTGCGGCGGAAACAGAGGGGAGGGTCGGACAGGCTTTGAGTGTCGCAGGTAAGGAGATGCGAGTCGGCAGCCGAGAGGCTAATTTGAAGGAATTTATTTAACGCGTCTGGAAGGGGGAGAATTAAGGCGTGACTCTGCCTAGGCGATTGACTTCACAGCGGCTGGCGGAGGAAGTTGCCTCCTGATGCTGGAGCGCTGAATGTCATGCGGCCCATTAAGAGGTGTTTGAAAGGATTTATGTCAGCGTGTCAATTAATGCACTAAGTTAGCTTAACTGCTTTTCGAGGTAGACAGGCTTAAGCTGGGTGGCATTTCATTGTTATTTGAATATTTGTTTCTTGATTTTGAGGCACTACACCAGTACAGTCCTTGATGAACAGCGGATTTACATGTTTTCTGATCAGTTTCAGGCAGAAACAGAGCATGGAGCTGCAGAGTAATTTTGTAGCACCATCTGGGTATTCTGTGCTTTTGGGTATTCTGGGTTCTATTTGCGATAATGGCATTCGGAGGAAAAAATTCCATGAAGAACATTCTGGGCTACACGACCGAATGGGTTGCCTCAAGCGTGTTTTGGAGATGGCTGCGTCTTGAAAAGCGTATGTATATTCTTTGTCCTCTCTGAAAAGTTTTCGAACTCGTGCCATTTGTAACAAGAGATGGAATAGCCTTAGGTAGAGCACACAAGAGGAGAAAAACCGCAACCAACTTGCATTGCCCAACTGTAGGCAAGTGGCGAGAGATCATATTGACTGAAAAGGCTTGTTGATTGAGGCCAAGGTACAGCGCGGACTGTATCCGTGCGCGAAGAAGAAAAAGTGTCAACGAACGAGCCCAAACCAATCAGTTTTTCTGAACTAAAGGTTTAGATGAATAGGCCATGTAGAGGGTATGGACACCACTGCTCCGGCCCGAAAAGTCCTTGAATCTGAACTATTGGGACAACGCAACAGAGGACGGCCTAGACTAAGGTGGCGCGCACAAGGGGAGAAGGACTTCAAACAATTTGGAGTGCGCAACTGGTGGCATCTGGTGAAAGACCGTGCTGTCTAGATAAGCAAGTTGGTTGAGGCCAGGAAGACAAGAGTCCAAATCAAAGATGTTCAATTCTGTGGATTTATCGGATGGTTCGAAAGAAGGACAGACGGAGGCATATTTATATTAAAAGCAAGTTTTTGGAAGTAGGGTTTTGGCACCAAGTAAACTTCTTTCGTGCAGAATTCACACACTCATTGAAGACAGAGGCGGCGATTCAAGTCTTCTGTGTGTTCAGCGTTTCAGACACTGCTTATACTCCCATCAGTTTGCAAGTTTACGCTTCATTCATTTCCGTCGTGCCGAAGAATGCCTTTGCATATTTTAAGACGATTCCTACTGGCATATCTCCTGACGGGAACCACCTGCTTGCCAAGAACGAAAAAGTATACACTGATTTAAGTCAATATGAGACCCAATTCCCAAGTAACTAATAAAAATTTGATGTCGCAACAGTCCACAAGGGGACCAGGGCCTACGGTGGTCGTACAATATATTCTCGGTATCGATATGAAGGAAAATACAAATCCAATTTAAATTGTTTTTTTTTTCTTTTCTTTTCAATATAATCTCCCCTAACATTGATGCATATGTTAGATCTTGAGAGAAGCCTTTTTGAACCCTTAAAAAATATATTTCCTCTTTCTCTGCAAAATACCCAGTATTTGCCGACCTAAGTTCTTCATCATCCGGAAATCTTTTTCCACGAAGACTTTTTTCAAATTGGAAACAGGAAACAATCACTAGGGGCAAGGTCTGGACTATAGGGTGGGTGTTGGATTTCCAACAAACCACAATCTCGCGCAGCAGAATGGGAAAATCGCGCCGTGTGAACGGGAGAGTTATCATGAAGAAGCCACTCACCCGCTGCGAGTTTACCCCGTCTTTTCTTTTTAATTTCCTCCGGCAAATTATGCAAAGTGGTCGCCGTAGCGTAGTGGGTAGAGTGCGACGCTCACACGCCGAAGGGTCTAGGTTCGACTCCCAGTTCAACACCAATTTTTCTAATATTTCACTGCACCACCTCTTTCGAGCTGCTGACAACACTCAAAGAGTAATAACTGTCTAAGAAAGCTTCTCAAATTTCGCCGTTCGAAGTCGGCAAAAACTGTAGGTCCCTTCTACTCGTGAGAGAACAGTAGCGCGCACAACACGAGTAGTTGATGAGCACGCTAGGCCCTGGTCCCCCTGTGGACTGTAGCGCCGACAATTATTATTATTAATCCCGAAATGGCAAAGGCAATCCTCGTAATTCGGCAGTCCTGTCATCTGCTGCGAACGTGGGGAAGTCAACAAATTCAAACTAACAGGAAGACTTCTATTTTTGACAGCAATATTTGAAAGAACCTATAGTCGAAGGAAGCAAAGTCAAAAGAATATGGCAGACATTCCACCGTTTCAAGGTAGTTTTTGGCCGATCTGCCACTTTGACAGGAGGATTGCTATGATTCCAAATCACCTTGTCATACTTTTCAGTCATTACTAGTTGTTTGTCAAGCAATACACGGCTCAATGTAATTGTTATCGAAAACCTCTCTCATCAATGGCTGCATCTAGTTTAAGCAGCTCCTAGTCTACTACACTCGCCTTGCCCCATCATATGAGGGAGTATGGCTGTGAAAAAATGGTTCTTTCTTCAGGCTTTCCATAATATTGTATTTTTCTCCTCTTAAGGCTAGTGTTCCATATTCATTTTTCAAGTCACGATCCGGTCAACATTTTTGGTAAATGCTGCTTATTTCAGAAAAATCCCGACATCTTCGAAGAGGCAAAAAAGAAAGTTGCTGCCGAAACAAGCGCTGATGCACACAGATAATTTCCGACAAATGTCACACTTTTCCATTGAGGTAGGTAATGGCTTCCAAGATCAGAAACAACTTGCTGGTGGCTCCATCTGTTGAAAACCGAATTAATTTGTATCACCAGTAGCATAAGCTAAAGTATCGATGGCTTGCCTAGACAGATGAGGAACATACCGTAGAGAATTTAAACCAATTTAAACCATTTTTTGTCAAGCCATTTATAGTGACATTTCGAATGGCAGCTACTTTCGACAGCAACTACCTCGCGGTGCTACCTTATTAAGAAAGAAGACAGGCAATGAATCGCCATTTAAAAGAAATTGTAAGCTTAGAGGGTTTGCAGCGTAGAAGGAATACTAATAATTTCAGCCTGAAAGATCTGAAATCTCATGGTGTCTGTATCCTATACCAAATTTTAAAGATACCCTAAAATTACCTATCGTTGATATAGATTGTTATAACTTTCCCATCGATTGAGTGTTGTACCATCCAAGTCATCCCTCTAAAATCGATTTGGGAGGTTGGGATACACTGCAATGGAGCGCTCAGACCCAAACTCTGGTCAATAGTACTATAAAATCGATTTAGTCATCCATCGTCTGTGTTCACTGAAAAGAATTTATTTCAAGGTCATCCCATTAGTCGCTGCAAGTTCACCGAAAATTCTCTATTGGCGCGTGCCATTTCACCCCTCACATTACGTCCAATCCCTTTTGTTCAGAACTTATTGCCAGCAGAACTTTTCCAACGCCTCCAAACTTCTCAAATTCGAATCGCATTGAAGCACAACAGGAGAGTCGTCACAGCACACCCCTGAGGCACATCGATTTTATTTTACAAAACATTATCGCTTCCATAAATTTTACGGCCGTCAACAGTGCTATTTTTGATACACAACAAAGTCCCGAATTTAGCCCGCACCCTGCGCTCAATTGCCTGTCATCAGAAATTCATCCCCCCGCCACCCACCAGTATGAATTTTGCCAGGTTCCACAGAACGCCACTGAATGACATCGAATCGCTGGCGGAAAGATGAAAAACATCGAATTGAATTGAAAAGGCGCATTCCCCACAGCCACCAAAAGGAACTTTTTTTGGCGGTTCCGCTTTTGGCCACCGTCGTGTTGTTTGATCCTGAAAACCAATAAAAAACCGAAAGTTTCCAGTTGTCAATACGTTTCACCACCAGTCCTTCCATACCTGCCCGACCCGTTGGCTCCCACAGTGTTTTGATGCTCCTTTGGATGGATTCTCGGTGTGGCGCCACACACCGACCACCTTTCCCCCAGACGGGAATTGGTTTAAAATTTATGATTTTTGGTGGGGGTGGGACTGCAAGGGCCCATAAAATCGTGCATGTCCTTTCACGGGTTTCACACCCCACCCCGATGTGAGCAAGCGCACAGGATACAACTTTTGAACAAGGAAATGCACGTCTTTGCTGAGCACCGTGGAAAGAGCTGACGTCCCTCCCTCTGCTTCTGTCGCTGGGGAATCCGGATGTTGGATTTACAGAATGCAGCGCTCAGCGTTTACAGCTTGTAGAGTTAACTCAAATTGACATAACGTATGTTTCGGGGAAAAATATTTTGACAGCACACATCCCGGGTGCTGTGTCTCTGTGTGGGGAGAGGGGCGGCAGCGAGAAGCGTGCTTGACATTTGGAACGGAGTAAATGTTTAAACAGTTGTGCAGTTAAACTTCGTTTTATGCGAAAGTTTTCAGTCAAAGGAGAAAACATTTTGACATAACTGCACTAAGGAATAAACAAGTAGGTCCCCTGTCACGTCACGCTGTTCTCGGAAAAGTGGGCGGGCACTCGGGGGAGTAATACACAAGTTTGAGAAAAAGGACATTTTTAACTTGTTTAGTGGAAAGGGTGGTGGTGGCGCCTGGGAGATTTAACGGTGGCTTGCGAATGGTTTTGACATCATTTTAATTATCTTTGAGATAAGAATATTCATGAGGTGAAAAGTGGATGCTCGACGGTGCTGGATGGAATTTATTTTGAACTCTACGGAGGTGGAGAACTTGTTTAGTGATTCTGTTGGAAGTTGCATATTGTGAGGGGCAAAAGTTTAGCAAGTTTTCGGCGAAAGTAAATTTCTTTCTGTTCTTTTGAAAAGCAAACATGTCTTGCTGCATTCTTATTCCTGAATCTGAATTTCAAGAAATTTCAAAGATCTTATCCAATTTCAGTAGGAGGGTACATTCTTCAATGGCGCGCCACGGTTGAAAAACATGACATTTCCTAATTGAAAGAGGAGAATGCATTTGTAGACTGGAAAGACGTTTGCAGTTGCGTACTTTCCAAATTGTCAAATGGCGTCATTTTCAAATCCTTTTGGTTTACTCTTCGTACTTAACTACAGATTTTTGAATGTCTATTCCGAGGCTTGATTTTGCAGCCTTTAATTTGATCACTTGTGCAACTTATAATTGGTTCACTTCAACCTTTTATTAGATCACTCATTGGTTTCCTTTTCGTATTTTCATTCCTTCCCACTGTTTACACAGAACGTGCAAGATGTAAAGGGTTGTAACTTAAGCGAATCTCATGAATCAGAACTACCTTTAAAATGTCCCTTTAAGAAAAAAAATCTCCTGCTGGTTGACATCTTTACTTTCCCTCACATAGTTGACATCATCGACACGCACACACCGCACAAAGACAAACTTCAAACAGGGCAACTTTCACGCTGTTAGACAGGCATGCACGGCGTTTACATTGCCCTACAGACAGGTGTCTGTTTTGAATTTAAAGTGAGAATCGATTGAGGGCGGAATGGCATTAGTTTATACCTTCGTCGAGTCAGTTGCGTCAAAGGGGATCAGGTTTAAGACCACGGCGGATTGACATGTTTAATTAAAGCAATCAATCAAGTATGTAAGTCAAACACAGTGAGATGTGCATGCCACTGCTTGAAAGCCGACAAGGTGTGGGACGAGAATAAAGGATGACGTCGTGAAGTACTCAAATTGAATGAAAAGTTGCCTCAAAATGACAATATCAAAGGAAAATTTCAAAGAACTGTGCTGTCTGGTTTCAAGTTTGAGGCTACGGGGATAAAGGTGCCGTTTATGGGACGATTCTATGGTCCTGCCAAACAGTGCCAGATGTTGGTGTAGTGCGATGTGCTGAAGGGTTTGATATGCGTTATCGTTCGTGCGACATTCAATTTCAATGCTCAATAATGGAATGCCTTTCCAGTAGCATTGAAAATTCAAAAGACTTGGAACACATGTAATGCAATTAATTTTCATTTGACATCTTCATTTCCTCACCTCTTAGGAGAGAATCGTCCTGGATCAGAGCAGCCTAAAATTTGTTCTAGCGAAACTGAAATCACTTTCAGCCAAG
Organism: Eristalinus aeneus; assembly: GCA_955652365.1. Lineage (NCBI taxonomy): Eukaryota > Metazoa > Arthropoda > Insecta > Diptera > Syrphidae > Eristalinus > Eristalinus aeneus. The sequence goes on from OY019132.1 coordinate 80,335,695, forward strand.
ATCAGAATATTATAAGTTGGAGTTCAGCCAAGCTTGTCTATGATTCTTTCGTGTCAAGATCGTTTACAGTTAAGATCGTTTCAAGTTAAGATCATTCTCAAACAAATTTAAGAAATTTTGTGCCAAGTTAGTTTGCCACGAAGGCAGTTGCAGTCAAATGCACATTTAAGCCAAGATCGTTTAAGGCCAGCGTTTAGATATAAGATCACCCTGAGACAGGAACATCATGAGTTAAGATCTTCTTAAGTTAACATTGTCATGAGTTAAGATCTTCTTGAGTTAAGATCGTCATGAGTTAAGATCTTCTTGAATTAAGATCGTCCTGAGTTAAGATCGCCCTAAGTTAAGATCGTCCTAAGTTAAGATCGTCCTGAGTCAAGATCGTCCTGAGTTAAGATCGTCATGAGTTAAGATCTTCTTGAATTAAGATCGTCCTTAGGTAAGATCGTCCCGAGTTAAGATCGCCCTAAGTTAAGACCGTCCTGAGTTAAGACCGTCCCGAATTAAGATCGTCCTAAGTAAAGATTGCCCTGAGTAAAAATCGTCCTGAGTCAATATCGTCCTGAGTTAAGATCGTCCTGAGTTAAGATCGTCCTGAGTCAAGATCGTTTTGAGTTAAGATCGTCCTGAGTTAAGATCGTCCTGAGTCAAGATCGTTTTGAGTTAAGATCGTCCTGAGTTAAGATCGTTCTCTTTTCCAAACAGTTGTGGGATTTGATTTTACATGATCACCTGCCTTAACGGCTTATATCACGGGGAACCTTTTTCCCAAGAGTCGTAAGTAACGCAAGACTAGACGCCTAAAATACCCAAGTACCAAACTGGGATCATGCTTGAGGGGCAATCACCCCACCTTGGTTTGATATGAAGCCTTTCTTAAACCTCTTCCGCTCTCTGGGTCGCATTGCCCGGTTGAGAATGCAACTCTACAATAATCAGGGATAGTCCCCTAACCACCTTGGCTAGCTTTTCGATAAACCAGCAACTAGACAAGTCAGCACAGTACACTATCCTCGACTCTACCCTCGATGGTAGGTGGTAAGCCGCAGCCACCCCGATACTCCCACAAGGGGGCCTACCAGTCGGTCAGGCTGGAACCGAAGTTCCAGAGGCTCCCGACCTTCCGTGGCACCAGAATATAGCCCTTGGTCAAGCTGTCACTAGCAGTCAGGTTCCCTCAAAGCCTGGGTATGTAGCCGCCACCCCGCCATAGATGGTCTTCCCTCCATCAGTGGTTACGTTGTCACTACAAATAGTGATACGGATGTGATTTTGAATCATGTGATTCATAAATCCAGTCCCATCATCTGGAATTGTTTCCATACAGCGATCTTATTTCAAATTAATCTCTCCTTAAGCTTAGCTTTAGCCAACAACGTCTATGAACGTCCCGGGCCAAAATCATCGTAAGCCGCAGTCAAGTGAAATTAAAGATTCCGCTCTTCCTAGACCTTAAGTTTCTCACGCCCAACTCGCATAAAGACAGCGCAACTAGTACCAAGCTCGTACACAGTTAGACGCGCCTGAAGCTCGGCTTAAATTCAAAAAGAGGCGCTTTATCATCACATTGTCCTGATCTTATATTATGGCAGTCAAAGTCAAAGTCTGCAGTTAGGGCTACGCAATCAAGGCTTAAATTCACACAATATCGCATTAAGCCCAGACTGTGTAGTTCCAAGCTCGGTGAACATAAAGGCGTCTATAAGCGGTCGTAAGCCGAACCTATTTCAAATTAATTTCTTCTCACGCCCCGAACGTGTTGAGAGAATCACCTAAAGCCGCTCGCGAATCAAGGTTAGCTCAAATTCATTTCTTCTAATTGTAAACCTGTTGCAGTTCAAGGTTTTCTCATTCAAAGTCAAGGCCTGTAGTCAAAAGCAATCGAGGCATAAATTCAGTCAAGATGGTATCTAGCCCAGATTGTGTAGCTCCAAGCTCGGTGAATGCAAAGGCGTATTAAGTTGGTCGTGAGCTAACTTTATTTTAAGTCAGTTTCTTGTCATGCCCAGATCGTGTTGAGAGAAGATTACCTTAAGCCATGCGGATCTACAGCTCAGCTCAAATTGAAAAAAGGTTGCATAATTGTAAACCTGTCGTAATCAAAGATTATGCCAGTCGAAGTCACGATCTATAGTCAGAGTCTTGCAAACTAGATCCATATTCAGATAGTCCATATTCAGAAGCCCAGATTGTATAATTCCAAGCTCTGGTGAATATAAGATCGTCGCAACTCGTGGTCAAAAGCCTGATTCTTCTCTTTACACCCAGATTTTGTTGAAAGGCGATCATCTTTAGCAACGCGCGTCTCAGGCTTTGTTCAAATTAAACAAATATCACATAATTGTAAACATGTCTTAATCCATATCTCAGTCAAAGTTAAGGTATGCAGTCAGGTCTATGCAAAATAGGTTCAAATTTAGACGAAATCGCCTCAAGCCCAGATTGTGTAGTTCCAAGCTCGGATGAATGTAACATTATCTTAACTCAGTCGTAAGCCAAAGTTATTTTTTGTCAATTTCTTCCTACGCCCAGATCGTGTTGGAAGACGATCATCTTAAGCCACGTGCGTCTCAAACTCGGCTCAAGTCAAAAAACAATCCGATCACCAACCTGTCTTAGTCAAAGATTATCCCATTCGAAGTCAAGGTCTGTAGTTAAAACTGAGAAATCTAGGCTCAAATTGAAACAAGATCGTTTCAAGCCTAAATTTTGTCGTTTCAAGAGAACAGGATCTTCAGTGTCGTCTTAAGACATGCTCAACTGATGTCAAAAAAAAGTTAAGCCTGTCAGTTCGCCAAAAAGAACTTAGGTTGACCGAAGTTATTCTTCTTCTTCTCACTCGCATTGGTGTTCAAAAATTAATCATTTCGTTGACTTACAATCGTTGGATGAAAGACGCGTGTTTATTTGAAGGAAGGTGAAGGAAAGCTTAGTGCCTCCGACCATTTCTGAGAACTAATCAATATCTTCTTTCTATCAGAAGAAGACCTGAAGCGTTCGGTTTTGACACTCTGCTCATGTTGCAAGTTTCAACTCCCTCCCGCATACCCAAAGAAGTTGAGCAGGCCTCCACGTGCAACCCAGAACTGAAAACACCAGCAACCTTAACCTCAAGCCCTTCTACCGCGAAAAGTATGCAAACGCCTTGAAGTGGGTGAAAAACTGGTGAAACAAAGAAAAAATTGCTTCCTCCACTTTGCATACATATTACATTCCCTTCATTGTTTCGCGTCTCTCACCGCGTCACCGTTTCAAAAGCGGGGCAGCAGTCCTACTCCAGGCGAGAGAACACGATGCTATCAGAGGCGACAATGCGAAAAGTCATTTGAGCAACTAATTGCATCCTTTTTATGGCTGACTGTCCCCTGTGCGTGTGTCCATACACAAGAGCTCGGTGAGGAGGCACCCTAGCTCCCCGCTGACAGTCGGCAGCACATACGCCTGTGTTATACGAGTTGTAGTAGTCGTCGTCGTCGTCGCCTGGTCCATCTGTCATGGTCCGTGGTCGGGTGGATGCGCAAATTGAAATTCACAAGAACGACATAAATTATGTCCTGCCTCCCGGGCCGCTGTGCTGCTGGCGGTGGCAGGGGTATTTTGAAGAGAAAGAATTCTCTTGTACCGCACTCTCGACCGCAGTCGTACCTCATAGGCAATGATGAATGTTTTCGGATGGGTGGAGTCGGAGGGATGTGTATTTGTTTTCGACCAAAGCTATGCAACGGGGGAGTAAGGAATGGGAAAATGAATCTGCCATCCGGTTGAATGTGATTATAAACTAATTTGAATTTGATTGAGTTCGCCACGTTCACTTGGTCAGGTCACATGTGTCGGAGGGGGAGGGGGGGGGAGTGTGGTTTGAAATTTCCTTTTTGTTGCAAAGGACTGCTTGGGTGTGCAGAGTGTGGGTAACCTGATTATGCGGTTGGAAATGCGGCTGAAGTGGAAAACATTCTTGAAACAGGAGAGTGCAGACTCCTCTGATGTCATGGAAAGAGATAAGGCCAGGGCTGCAGTTGCCAGGTAACCTGCGCCAACACTGTGCGGAATATTAAATGTCGTGTTCAATTTCATGGAAGAAGTGTAATATTACAGTGGAGGGGGGATTTGAAAACACAATTTGCGGGAATGGTGCAGTCGACAGAGATATTCTTCTGAATGAAAATTGTCTGTCAGGCAGCGGGATTGTCTCCTATTTGTTTATTTTTTTTTCTACTTTCTACAAGGGCGGTTGTGCCCTTGGAGGTGGGGTAATTGTGGTTTCACACTCAACTTCATTCGCATTGGAGAAGAATTCAAAAGCATTTACTGTCATCGTCGTTTTCCAACAAATCACATGCACTTTGAAGAATATTTTTAATGAGGGCATGTTTTTTTTTAATAAGTTTAGACCTATCATTATTCCACAACCGTTTGTCATCCTGTCATATTCCTATATGCCATGACATTTTGGGAAGCAATATATGAAAGGAACCCTTAGGAGTGCCTCGGTCAAACCAGAAAGAGTTCATTGGAGCCCCGTTCGGAAATCGTTTAAGAATTATTTGAGATTTAGATTGAAATCGTAGTCGCCGCACCGGGGCGTAGTGGGTAGAATGCGACACCCACGCGTCAAAGGTCCAGGTTCAATACCCCGCTGAACACCACTAACTTTTCACGGTATCACCTATTTCAACTTGCTAGCAGAACTCAAATAGTCAGACCTTTCTTAGAAGAAAGCTTCTCGAACTTCGCCGTTCAGAGTTGGCACAAAACTGTAGGTCCCTTCTACTCGTGGGAGAACAGAAGCGCGCTTAACATGAATAGTTGATGAGCAAGCTATCCTCAGACTTCTCACCTTTATACGTAGTTTGGAGTCGGTCTTGCAGGCGGAAGCCTTCGCGATCCTAATGTCCACCATCTATGTTACGAATTGTGGGTGGAAGGAAAGAAGCGTTTGCGATACTAATGGCCACCAACCATATTGCCAAGAACAGGTGGAAAGGACGCAGTATCTGTGTCTGTAGCGACAGCCAATCTGTGCTTAAGGGCCTACTCAGCCCTTTAACCACTTCCAAGACATTCCAAGAATCCAAGCCTTCCCTTAATTTGGTAGGCAGGCTGAATTTGCTAAAACGTGTTTGGGTTCCGGGACACCAAAGGATCTTGGGAAACGAGTTTGCCAATGAACTAGCAAGGTAAGGTTCAGAAGAGGCATTCGTAGGGCCTGAAACCACCTTGAAACACCTCTGCATCCTTGGTCAGGGCCTCCGTCGACGGGTGGGTCTCCCAACTGCACTACCAAAGATGGCGTGACTCTCCAGGATTCAGGATGAGCAAGAGTATACTCTCGAACGTTGGCAAGAAATCTGCGTCTTTTCTGTTATCTCTAGATAGAAACGAGTGCAGACGACTTGTCGGCTTACTAACGGGTTACTTTACCTTCGCTATGCACATATGTCGGCTTGGGCTTAATCATGTCACCGATTGCGACGCTTGTGGAGAAGGTGAAGAAACTTCGGAGCACTTTCTATGTCAGTGTACCGTCTTTACCCGCATCAGGTGTAGGCTGTTTGGCGCCAATGTGGTGGGAACTGAAAACCTAAGTTCTATATCACAGAAGCGCTTCCAGTTTTTTTCGGAAAATATTGAAATTACATCAAATTAAGGTTACTGCCTGGTAGTACAATGGACCAGTATTTAAGTGTGAGCTCAGGGGCAAAGTCTGGAGTATGGGGTGAGTGTTGGATTTCTTTGAAACCACAATCTCACGCAGCAGCCTTGGAAACTCGCTCCGTGTGAACAGGAGCGTTGTCATGAAGAAGCAACACACCCGCTGCGAGTTTACCCCGTCTTTTCTTTTTTAATTCCTCCCGCAAATTATACAAAGTGGAAGCGTAGGATGTGGCGTTGATGGATTCACCTTTTTTTGTACTCAATGAGCAAGATTCCCATTGAGTTCCAGAAAAACTGTTGCCATGAGCTTCTCGGCAGACGGAGTGACTTTGAACTTCTTCGGGGGTCTGTTCCTTTTTTTATGCCACTGCATGTACTCTTGTTTGCTTTCAGGGTCATAGTAGTGAACCAATATCTGGTCCCCAGTAATAATTCGATCCATAGCACCGTCCGCGTTCTCACTACACTTCTCCAAAAGCACTCTACAGCACTTCACTCAACTTTTTTCTGAGGCGCTTTGTGCATTCGTGGCACCCACCTTGCACTGACCTTTGAAAGGCTAAGATGGTCATGAAGAATGGTGTGAATGGTGCCAGTTGAAAGCTTCGTGATCTCTCACATCATTTTGACCTTTCTTCGGGTATCCTCACGATGTTTCGATTTCTCTGATGCTTTCTCCCGTACAAGTAGGGGTCCCGAAGCGGAGGCCGTCTTCAGTGCTCTCTCTGTCTCTCTTGAACTCGCTTGACCCCTTTTGCACAGTTGATAATGAAGACGCGGAACTCTGATAAACAGCTGCCATCTCTTCATGAACAGCTTTTTGACTTTTTCCTTACTTAATGAAAAATGCAATTACAGCTCGATGGCCAATTTTCACCATCATCGCCTCAGTTGCCATTAAGATTCTATTCAACTAGAGATAAACGCGAACTAATAAACACATTTATATGATTTTTTACATGAGTGCACTAAAAAATAGTTTTACTTGAAAAATAAGTCAATTTATATATATAACCACAGCTTCATCCCGATACTGAGAATATATTGAATGCCCCTCGTACGTTGAGTCTTCTGCTCCAAACGCAAACACGTCCACAAACTGCAAGTCAATTCCATCTGACGCCGCAGTAGATCCTAGTCTGAGCATGTCATAGTCCTCTGTGTCCGAAGAGACAATTGTCTGAAGAACGAAATAAGTTCTACAAACTTTAAGGAGAAGTGATATTTCCCCAAAACGAAATCTCATTTGATTCATGGACAATTGAGAAGCCTTACATTCCTCTTGACAGGAAATATGGCATAAAACCATTTGGCAGGAAAATTGCAAAATGCAAATTCCATCAACTTTCTATCGATTTTTCAATGATTTGAACTGAGTTGGAATTAAGTTTGGTTTGAATTAGAAATTAGAACCAGTTGATGAACAAGTTAGGCCCTTGTCTCCTGTGGACTGTCGCTTCATACAATTGTTATTACGAAGGTTGCATTTTATATTTCGGAATTGGGCAACCCTAGTGTTGCAATCTGGCAACTGCCAGCTATATCGTAAGGTTTGACATTTTTGAGGTTATGCGTACTCAAAACTTTTTGACAAACGAGCGCTTTTTGTGTTGTTTACAGTAACTTAAAGGATTCATCTCGCCCAAAAAATGGAATTGAATCGTTAAAATTTTCCTGCGATTCTTTTTTACAACTTTTGACGTGGATTCACCCAACAACAGTGCATCGATGAACTTAATTCACTTTTTGGCGATGAAACTCAATCAAGGACCAATGTTTATCGATGGTATGGTGAATTAAACCGAAGTCGTAGTTCACTCCTAGACGAATTCCGTAAAGGTCATCCAAAATCAGTTGTTGTTCCGGAAACCATTGATGATGTGCCCCAACTGATATTGCAAGATCGTCATTTGACGTATCGTGAGTTTGAGACAACATTAGGCATTAGAGAAACAAGCATAATAATAATAATAATAATTGTTGGCGCTACAGTAGACAGGGGGACCAGGGCCTAGCTTGCTCATCAACTACTACGCGCTACTGTTCTCTCACGAGTAAAAGGGACCTACAGTTTCTTGCCGACTCCGAACGGCGAAATTTGAGAAGCTTTCTTAGACAGTTATTGCTCTTTGAGTGTTGTCAGCAGCTCGAAAGAGGTGGTGCTATGAAAAATTAGAAAAATTTGTGTTTAGCTGGGAGTCGAACCTAGACCCTTCGGCGTGTGAGCGTCGCACTCTACCCACTACGCCACGGCGGCCACAACACAACAACAACAACATGAAACAAGCATACATTCAATATTTCATGAACATTTGCGCGTCAAAAAATTTGTACGCGTTGGATCCCACACAATTTGTCAATCGGTAAAAAAAAGGCTCGTGTCGATTGGTCGAAAGAAATTCTCCAAAAATACGATCACGGTGCTTCGAAATACGACTATGACAGTGCGACAGGTGGTGAATCGTGGATTTACCCGTATCAGCCCGAAAGTAAACAGCAGTCGACTGTATGGGTGTTTCAAATTGAGCCAAAGTCCAACAAAAGTTGCGCGCGCACGAAGCACTTTCAAGCAAATGGTCGCCTGTTTTTCCTGAAAACTTGAACATGTCGCAACCATACCATTAGAACAGCGAAGAACAGTCAATTCTGAGTGGTACACAACCATTTGTTTGAAATTTGTCTTCCAAGAAATCAGGAAAACCAACCGCCGAAGACGGATAGCTCTTCACCACGACAATGCGAGCTTCTCACACATCAGCTCAAACGATTGTATTTTTGAGCACTCAAAACGTTGATTTGATGAGTCATCCCCCGTCCTGACTTGGACCCGAAAGACGTGTTTTAATTCCCGTACGTACAAAATAAAATGAGAGGTCAACGTTGTTCGACACCTGAAGAAGCGGTTGATGCGTTCAGAATCCATGTTTTGGAGATACCTCAATCAGAGTGGAAAAAGTGCCTCGACAATTGGTTCAAACGCATGCAAAAGTGTATAGATCTTAATGGGGAATACTTTGAAAAACAATAAAGCTATTTTTGATGATTAAAATTTGTTTTTGTTTTTGTTCTCGAAATATAAAAGGCAACCTTCGTATACTATCTGAGGGGACTTCTTTGAGTGGAACAAAATAGAAATTGATGTATAAATAAATATTTTTTTGAGAAAAACCAAAATTTACCCTTTTCAAGAGACCTTGTAGTTCGAAAAAGCTGCCGGCTGTGCCTTCAATAACCTGGCTGTCAGAATGTTAAAATTCTCTCATCGACTTTTCATCCCCTCAGTCAACAGCTGCTGATAAGTAAGAAGCACTGACAGTATTTAACCGTCGCCTCTTCAGCAGTCTGCACGACCTTAGAAACACTTTCACTGAAGATTTGTTTGATGTTGGTTTTATTCTTTCGTTTGTAGAAAATCTCACCCCATTTGAGTGGCAGCTCCTTGCACTTGATTAGAGGTATTTAAAACTCTTGACCACTTTGACGTAGTAATCTCGATACTGACTACTTACATCCAACACATCGATCTCAATAATGATACAGACCTTTTTAAAAATCACTTCACAAAGAATGCAAGGGAGCAACTTTCGCAGCAATGAATACTAACACGGAGACCGCCTTAAGTAGACAAAATCCTATACCACGCTGATGAATGGGCACACAATGGAGAAACCAACCCCCTGCGGAGCCTTTCGCTTGATGGAAATAATAATGAAGTCTCATAGTTGTCTGAGATGCTCAAAGGCTCCAGGATCATGAAATCGAATGAATTAAAAACAAAACAAAAGGCCGATTGTTGCTATAAAGACAAATTTTCAAGGAGCCCACAAGTATCTCGAAAACAAATTGCCACTTCACGAGGAATGCTGAAACTTTAAAGAATCCACTTTTTCCCACAAAAAACAGTCCACACAATTATGTGCCCCGTCCTCGACCTTTTAAGGTCCGCAACCGTTTGCACAAGATGTGTATGTGCAAACAAGAAAATACACATCCTCTTTACCGGGCCTGTGGCTTGCCATCCGACCACAGCATCCAGGTAAATGTTCACTTGCGGTCGCAAAAATGTACCCAGTATGAATGCGACAACCCTTTTAACTCGGATACCATCTCTCAATTGAACCCTCCTCTCGATGTGTATCGCTTCCGGGGCGCGTCCACCACCCTAGCATACGCCACTCGAACAATGGGACGGGATATGATCCCTTTCGGTCTGAATACCGGATAAGTGCCTTCAGCTTTCTTTTCTGTCATACCATGTGGACGTGTCTACGTGCGCTCCTCTCCCACACCTCTTCCGGGGGTGTATGGGTGAGAAAGACCAAGGATATGCCCTGCTTGAACGTCACACTCATTCTACGAGAGCGTAATACGAGGCTGCCCCTCAAGGACACACCCGGCCATGGCGCAACGTAGGCGTGAAATAACTCATAACAATGTGTCCTCTTGAGGTGGTTAACAGCCCCCACCCGCAAATGTGGGGGGATGATGATTGTCCTTGTTTACTGGCTCCTTTCATAGCTTCTTCTTGTGCCAAACAATATGTCCTCTGTGCCCCATCGTACAAGGACCACATGCAGCATGGCAAGGATTCGCATGGAACACTGTTAATTATTGGACATTTCATCTCGGGACAAAATGATTTATCTGTTATTTGTTTTCCACTCTGACCAGCCTCTGGACAGGGGCAGCGGGGGCAAGAGGAGAGCATTGATTACTTGGCTTGGTTGCCTTGATTGGGTTTTGGAAGAGAATTAAGAACATCCGATAGGAAAGGCCAGGGTTTAATTTCAACGCATTTCATTTGCCTTCCACTTCCGGAGGCAAGAGTGACTAGAGCAAGCTGTTCCCTCCTGGCCAATGGTTTAAGTGGGTTCTGAGAATTAATTCCTAACAAATGAGATTGTCTTGGAATGGCTGGAAGCAGAATTGGCTTCATGGAGACTGCTCGGCCAGTGTTTGAATTTCATAGCAATGCCATACACACACGACAACAATCTGCCTAACGACCGCCCTTCTGATGCAGAGCCCTACAATTAGCACGTCTCACATTTTTAGTCTTTCCCACAGCCTAGGTATCGCATCATCAGCACCTGGCCATCAGAACATGACAACACAGCGTGTTGCCAGCAAATTCTATCTCAACGCCTGTCAAACGAACCACCGACCACGGGCCACAGGCCAACCAAACTGTAATTAACTTGTCTCTGAAGTAAGATGCGAGCCGACATCTGTTGCTCGCCTGCCGACTGCTGCGTGCGTGCGCGCCCCCAAATCATCGATCGGGCGCCCCTATTATCCTCATATTTATCTTTCTGCCTCGAATGGCCTTCCGACTCACCTGTGAGCGCTCGTGTTTCAATTTGTTGAAATCTGGTGGCCAGGGCGCTGCTCCTCTAGGGACACATGTCAGGCGGCCGGGCTTAAATTAAAGGCCAGCACTGGGCCGCCTGCCACAGTGATAACCGAAAATTAATTAAAATCAAGGGTATTAGGCATTATTTCGAGTCCCGCAGGCTGAGCCGGGATGCATGCAGGCCTTGTATCTAATTACTTCCAATTGAGTTGGCAGCTCGGTTTCTCCCTCTCTCTCGCAGCTCGTTTAATATTCAGAAAACAAAGTTGAATTACAAACAAGAACTTCCTGCTCTCCCCTGGGGGCCTGACAGAAACGAGCGTAATTTCTAATGCCTGCCGTTCCCCGGAGCACGCTGCAGCGGCAAGACTTTTTCATGATGTCGACCAGCCGGGTGGCGTGCCCTGGAGGGGGGGTATTCAGACAGTGAATGGGTGGGAGGCGTATACGTATCAGAATGACGTCTGGGGTACGAAGCATGTGAGTGAGACGATAATGGCATAGTTCTCAAGGGTGTGATTGAGTTCATCAGATGCGATGTATTATGTTCTGAATGAAGTAAAACTTTGAAAAGGGGTAAAAGGCTATCCCAGTGGTGTGACTTTAACAATTTGAGTGAAAATTTCAGATCTTGACTATCATCAGTCATCAGTCATCAGTCATCAGGCATCAGTCATCAGTCATCAGTCATCAGTCATCAGTTATCAGTCATCAGTCATCAGTCATCAGTCATCAGTCATCAGTCATCAGTCATCAGTCATCAGTCATCAGTCATCAGTCATCAGTCATCAGTCATCAGTCATCAGTCATCAGTCATCAGTCATCAGTCATCAGTCATCAGTCATCAGTCATCAGTCATCAGTCATCAGTCATCAGTCATCAGTCATCAGCCATCAGTCATCAGTCATCAGTCATCAGTCATCAGTCATCAGTCATCAGTCATCAGTCATCAGTCATCAGTCATCAGTCATCAGTCATCAGTCATCAGTCATCAGTCATCAGTCATCAGTCATCAGTCATCAGTCATCAGTCATCAGTCATCAGTCATCAGTCATCAGTCATCAGTCATCAGTCAGCAGTCAGCAGTCATCAGGCATTAGTCATCAGTCATCAGTCATCAGTCATCAGTCATTAGTCATCAGTCATCAGTCATCAATTATCAGTCATCAGTCATCAGTCATCAGTCATCAGTCATCAGTCATCAGTCATCAGTCATCAGTCATCAGTCATCAGTCATCAGTCATCAGTCATCAGTCATCAGTCATCAGTCATCAGTCATCAGTCATCAGTCATCAGTCATCAGTCATCAGTCATCAGTCATCAGTCATCAGTCATCAGTCATCAGTCATCAGTCATCAGTCATCAGTCATCAGTCATCAGTCATCAGTCATCAGTCATCAGTCATCAGTCATCAGTCATCAGTCATCAGTCATCAGTCGTCAGTCATCAGTCATCAGTCATCAGTCATCAGTCATCAGTCAGCAGTCATCAGTCATCAGTCATCAGTCATCAGTCATCAGTCATCACTCATCAGTCATCAGTCATCGGTCATCAGTCATCAGTCATCAGTCATCAGTCATCGGTCATCAGTCATCAGTCATCAGTCATCAGTCATCAGTGATCAGTCATAAGTCATCAGCCATCAGTCATCATCAATCAGTTAATAAACGCATCAATCAAAACTCACCCCCTTTAATCAAGGTTTTCAATCATGCAATGCTACACGTTTCAGCTTAAAGGTATCATTCGTTTCGGAAAACTGTAGCCACAGTCATCTTTGCCTCAGTCGTAAGCTGCCTCAGTCTTCAAACGCATCTTTTACAACAGTTCTCAAACAACAGTTCGACAGTCTCAGAACCAACCAATCGAAGGTCTTTCGAACTTCAGTGGAAATCAACCTCCGTCCCCATCGAAAGATTTCTTCACGCAACAGTAGCCCACGCCATTCCAATAACATGCAAAAATGCTGATCTCCAAGCCAGAATCTCAGCCATGTTCCTTCGCCTCAGGAGCCACTTTCGCATTCCATCATTATCTCGTACCTTAAAAAAAATTCAATATCAACGAAATTGGAAAAAGAAAACAATTGACGGCAATCCCCCCTCAGGCACGTTCCGACGGACGCCACCCGCCGCGCTCCTACACAACGGACTACTGCAGCACACGCATCAATTATCCTTGAAGCCTAATGTGTTTGCCTTTTAATATTTCGCTCAACATCTGCAAACATCCTCCAGCCAGCAGCACTTCGCACGTCCCTTGTGGGCCGCTCAACGAGACACTTCGCTTGCCAGTGGGCCGTGACATCGCGTCAAGCACACCAACACACACATGTGCGCTCAGACTGCTTCAAAGGGATTTCGTCGCCAAAGCAGCGCGATTGAAGGAGCTCAGATTTATTGGCCTCCCCCCCCCCCCTATAAATCATGTTCAGCCCCACTCCGCCTCTGATTGGAAATTCCCGCAACGTTGGACAAATAAATAAATTTGAATACTTTCACAGGACGCGTGTGCACTGTCTCTTCGTGAGCCGCCAACTGACAGCGCTCTCTGATCGATTCCGTGTGTGTGTTCCTCGAGCTAATTCGCGTCGAGCCACGCAACTAAATCGCGTGCTTTTGTGAGGCAAATCCAATTTCGGTTTTGCAATTGCTTTTGGGCCACTAAAAGACTTCCGTTATTGGATTTAGTCGGCAATCATGCGATGGCTGTCAAAATTGGTCTGCTATGTGGCCCAGCTGTGTTCAATGGATACGTCAATTAGGACACTCTATCAGTAGGTGCCACGATGACGACATGGTCATGACCGTGGCAATGACTGCAGATTGGCAGTTAATGAAATGAAATGTTATTTGGGCTTTTAGGCGGAATGCGAATTTGTGGAAATTTTATCCGGAACAGAGGTATTGCTTGAGGGCATTTGAGAAAGGTGGGTGGAAGGTGAATGACATTCTTTTTTATCGGTCTGCTGCGGGCGTCGATTATACACTTTTTTGATTTCTGGAAATCTGTGAGTTTGTGGAAATTTCTTGCATTTGGGCTAGTATCCGCTTAATCGGTTGTCATTAAAACGAAATTTTTTCCAGGACAATTCAAACTCATGATGAAAGCGCTTATACAAAGCCCGCAACACTAAAACTGGGATTTTCATTTCTGTCCCCCAGAGTGGTGTTAACACAAGGGAATGAATTCATGAAATTCAGAATTTGGAACAAAGCTCTAAATTTTTGATTTAAAGCCAGAATTCTTTACAGACTTCAATGTCAATGCAAAGTCAGAGTCGGATTAAGTCGAACTCATCATCGCAACCTAGATTGGGTGACTAAAAGCGATGATTTAAGGTAAATGGTCCTCTGTTAAGAGATTTTTTGAGCATACTTATAGTCAGAAATTAAATTTTTGTAATTTTTTTTACAAGACTTCAAGACTGGGATTTAGAGTGAATTAGACAAAACCGTTTCCTCTGATAACTTCTTCTTTAAGGCCCAATTTTTATGTGAGGGTAGAACTTTTCGAAAACTTCTAACCAAGACGAAAAATTAATAGTTCGGAGCCGCTAATACCTTTCTGCACGTACAACATAGAGTTCAAAAGTGAGCGATTAAACTTATAGAGGATAATAATGCTGCGAAGTCAATTGACGCGCTAGAATATCGACATCACGTTATGTCTCTATCAATCCCTAATCGCTATTTCAACAATAAAACAGTGCTCTAATGAGGTGGCCAGCTACCTTCCTCTCCTTCAAGAACTCATCCGCAGCACACGCTTCGCTAGGAATGCATACCCGTTCACGCATAAGACCACCTTTGGACGTACAGTTAAGTTAGTGGACTGGTTCGTTAGCCGCACCACACTTCTTTGCAACTGAATTTTTCATCCTCATTATGGCACAATCCAGAGGCATTTAGGGCCAATGTGCACCTTTACTTCCTTTCTCTCTCGTCCTCTAGGTATATCTTCAATCAGTGTTGTGGCTTAATGATGGTTTCTAATGGGTACCAAACAAATTTTTAGAACGCGACTATTATTGAAAAAAATATTTGGACCAGTTGGATATCATGACTTAATAATAATTGTTGGCGCGACAGTCCACAGAGGGACCAGGGCCTAGCTTGCTCATTAACTACTCGTTTTGTGCATACTGTTCTCTCGCGAGTAGAAGGGACCTACAGTTTTTTGCCGACTCCAAACGGCGAAGTTTGAGAAGCTTTCTTAGACTAGAAATAGTTTAATCCCTTAATTTTCTGATCAATAGACACATGGCCCTCTCTTAGCGCAACAGCTATCTAAGCTAGATTTTGATCTGATCCTCAATATTTGCAGGACTTCTTAAGTTAACAAACTCAAAATTGACTGGCCTAAATTCTGATCAAGGTTTAGTACCCAACTCAATACTTGTACCTTATTCAAAAGCCACCTAGATCAGAGGTTCAGAAGTCCATGGAATATCCTAAAGCTCCGAACTTACACCGAAAAACATCCAACAAAAAAAAATATTTAGGCCTAAATTTGTTAAGTCAAAAATCTGAAATCGGTACATTCCTCGCTCCCAGGACCGTTCTTATCAAACCAATTCATTGTAACGTGCAAGTAAACCACACTTTTGCAACATTTTCCCATTCCAGTCATTCGCTGCGCTACTGCGTCGCAAGGAAATTTCCCGCGAGCACTCCATAAATCATCCTCACTCGCTGAATAGGTCGCATTATCTCGCATGACCCCAAGGACTTAACGAACACATTCCCGCTCCCAACAAACTTACCCAATATCACTAGGGCGTTTCCCAGCAGTCCGGCCAGTCCAATTATCCCAAAGAACACCGGCACCACCATCGACACCACACGCTCCAGCGGCCAGTCGGCAGTGTCATTGGGACCCAGCTCCAAGTCGATGTCCACCAGGTTATCCTTGAAGAGCGTCAGATTGCCGCTCTTGCAGTCGGTGAAATTTGGCCACTGACACGAACGGTTGTACATTGTGGCGCATTAGTGTGTCGCCGCGACTGGATGCCACACGCCAAATGTTGCCTCTGGGATCAAAGCCTCGTTTGCATTCGCAGAACTGCTATCTCTGCGCGTATGTGTATGTGTGCGTTGGTTCGTGTATCCTTCGGTGGCCACTAATTTATTACATTAGCGAGAGTTTGTTTATGACGCACGATTCCACTATCACAGACGCATGCGGCTCGGCACTTGCTCCCTGACGAGCTGACAATTTGCTACGCTTGCTGCGAGCGCTTTAATTATCCTGCAATGAAAAGAGAATACGGTTATGACGAATTTTGGTGGCGGCATAATGAAATACATTTATTAATAGAAGCCATTTCCCAGTGGACCAGCCGCTGATGTGGCTTAATTCGGGTCAATTTCCAATTAAAAATCCATCAAGTGGATGAGGGAGCGTGGGACGCCTTGTGTGAGGCGCAAGGTCGCAGCTGGCGGCGGCCGTTGGCATCATGGGAATCACGTTTCGGTCGTAAAGATTTGCTTGGGAGTTTTCGTTTTGTGCCCTTAATAGGCCATAATGCCAGTTGGCTTTCACTGGAGTGTTCTAGCGCGTTTGGCCGTCGGAGGCAAGGCGATGCAGAACGCGATTATCGATGGCGAACGCCGGTTATTGAATGCGACAGCAGTGAGCGAATGACAACAGTGATGCCTTTCGTCGGCTGAGCGAATGTGAAATTCATTTACTGTCAAGACAGCGACATCCCCAGACACTGCCAGTGGTGGTGGTTGATCGACGAGTCATTGGATGATTGAATGTGACAGGACGTTGGGGAGAGAGAAGCAGGTTTGCGAGAATGCGAGAATTGTTTTTCCGATGGAAAAATTTTCTAGGGAGCAGAAGGACTAATGGAATTCTGACTGATTTTAAATTTCAATCAGTGAGGAGGGCCACAGGAATGAAGAGTGACAATTCAATGAATTGTGGGTCTAAGACGATTATGCCTTTTGATGATATCACCTACGACGCATGCAGATCCAGTCATCCTGTCAGCGGTATTCTAGTGTCCTCTCCGCTTAACAAAGCTCAGAAATCAAGTCCTTTTGATCTTAAGTGGCTCTAACTCCGTGGAACCCAGCTGGAGATATTTAAAGGGAAAAATGGGAGCTAGTCCTCGCAAAAATTACACTTTTTTGAAGGATAGCAGAAGCTGAGACAACTGGACCGCGAATATGCATATGTTTCGTTTTATCAACGTTTACAACCAATCCGATATGGCGGCACCACTTTGTAAATTTATCAAATTCTTCCTACATTATTATGGACGCGGTTAGAGAATGAGAATGGTGTTTAACAAAGTTTGCAATCTCGTCTGCAAACGTGTGCAAACACTGTGCATGTTTTCAAGCTTCGCAGAATTTTATTTGGGAGGAGTATGAATAGGATTGGTCCTAGCTTTGAGCCCTGTGGTACACCAATTTAATTTTCCATGGCGGCACTGCTCTCATTTTGGAATTTACCATTTGAAGATCTTCTGGAGAGAGGGTCTTCTATGCACTTTCCAAGTTGTCCTCTGGAACCTATTCGTTCCAAACCTTCTTTAAGTTGAAGTACCTTTCAAAGACAAACCTGCCTCAATTATTCGAGGAATTATGAATACAAGATACTCACTGCCGTACTATGTGAGTGTCTGGAATCGTTTGTCCATAAGCTGACAAGTTCCTATTAGTGCAGTTTCAGACCAGGGAAGTCCACGATAGACCAGATCTTCACTTTAGCGCAAATCCTGGAAAAAACTCAAGAAATGCAAATCGATTCGTCGATTTTAAGGCCACATATGATAGTGTTAATGGAGACGAGCTATACTGTGAAATGTCTAGTTTTAGCATTCCTACCAAACTCGTCAAATTGTGTACGATGAGGATTAAGAACTCTCGTTGTTCCATCGATGTCAGTAACGAACTCACCGTGACCTTCGATGTCAAAAGAGCTTTTAGACAAGGCCACGTACTGTCATGTGACTTCTTCAACATCATCATCGAGAAGATAGTACGTAACTCACAAGTCAACACCAGAAGCACGATCTTCCAGAAGTCAGCTCTATCGCTGGCTTACGCGGACCTCATAGACATGATTGGACGAACACAGCGAAACGCCAATGAGGTGTTTGCTGGCACTGAGGCGAAAGCAGCTAAAATGGGTATGGTGGTTCATGAGGATAAAACGGGGTACATGCTGTCATCACGAAAAGAAACACAGCATCGACGTCTCGGGCAGAGCGTCACACTAGACAGCAAAAACTTCGAGGTAGTCAAAGACCTCGTCTACCTCGGCTCCGCAGTAAATAGGGACAACAACATCAGTACCGAAATCAAACGCAGAATCACTCTTGCCAAGAGTTGTTTCTTTTGGCTCAAGAGGCAATTGAATCACAAAGCCCTCTCTCGAAGGACTAAGCTCGCATTTTATAACAGATTGATCATCCCCGTCCTACTTTATGGAGCGAAAATATGGACGTTACCAAAAGCGGATGAGGAAGCATTCACCTCTTTCTCTTTTTTAGAGAAAGGTCAAGCATGCGATTTTTATTCCTGTTTTCGTAGATGACGTTTGGAGGAGAAGATCTAATGATGAACTCTATGCGCTGTGCAGCGACATAGGACTGGTCAAGCGGTTTTGGGTAGGCTTAATGCAAGTACGCGGGCTGCCTCTTATATTTCGGGATTAGAGAACAAAACCAAATATTAGTCATCGAAAATAGCTTTATTGTTTGTCAAAGTATTCCCCATTAAGATGTATACACTTTTGCAGGCGTTTGAACCAATTGTCGAAGCACTTTTGCCACTCTGATTGAGGTATCTCCAAAACATGGATTCTGAACGTATCAACCGCTTCTTCAGGTGTCGAACAACGTTGACCTCTCATTTTATTTTGTACGTACGGGAATTAAAACACGTCTTTCGGGTCCAAGTCAGGACGGGGGATGACTCATCAAATCGACGTTTTGAGTGCTCAAAAATACAATTGTTTGAGCCGATGTGTGAGAAGCTCGCATTGTCGTGGTGAAGAGCTATCCGTCTTCGGCGGTTGCTTTTCCTGATTTCTTGGAAGACAAATGGCAAACAAATGGTTATGTACCACTCAGAATTGACTGTTCTTCGCTGTTCTAATGGTATGGTTGCGACATGTTCAAGTTTTCCGGAAAAACAGGCGACCATTTGCTTGAAAGAGCGCTTTGTGCGCGCGCAACTTATGATGGAATTTGGCTCAATTTGAAACACCCATACAGTCGACTGCTGTTTACTTTCGGGCTGATACGGGTAAATCCACGATTCACCACCTGTCGCAATGTCATAGTCGTATTTCGAAGCACCGCGATCGTATTTTTGGAGAATTTCTTTCGACCAATCGACACGAGCCTTTTTTTGAGCGATTGACAAATTGTGTGGGATCCAATGCAAACAAATTTTTTTGATTGTCATATGTTCATGCAATATTGGATGTATGCTGGTCCCGCTAATGCCCAAGGCGGTCTCAATCTCACGATAGTTCACATGACAATCGTGCAATGGCAGTTAGCGCACAACTGCAATGGTTTCCGGAACAACAACTGATATTGGACGACCTTCACGAAATTCTATTGTACTACGACCTCGGTTGAATTCACCATGCCATTGATTAACACTGGTCCTTGATGGAGATTCATCTCCGAAAATTGAATTAAGATGCGTTGTTGTTGAGTTAATCCACGTCGATGGTTGTAAAAATAATCGTACGAAAATTTTTACATTTTAATTCCATTTTCTGGGCGAGATAAATCTTTGAAGTTACTGTAAACAACACAAATAGCGCTCGTATGTCAAAACGTTCTGAGTACGTATAACCTCAAAAACGTCAAACTTTACGATGGAGCTGGCAGTTGCCAGATTGAAACACTAGGCTTGCCCAATCCCGAAGAGTCAATCTACGTAATATATTTATTATATTTTTGAATTTTTGGGTCGGAATATTTTTCAACATTTATGTTTATTTCCCCAAGATAATTGTTTCTGTTCCGCGTTTTTTTTTTTCAATCTCAGTTCAAAATGCAGTGGAACCTTGCTGTATAAAACTTTATTCGAAGCAACCTGAGTACAAATGAATGAATGAGGAGGGCGAGGGGAGGATGAGGAACCTCTAAGTATGTTCGAGAGAAAAGTTTAGCTCTTGCAGGGGAAGATCTAACAATAAGCCTCATTGGCTATACGTCGGCATGCGTGTGATCAGATGTCCTCAATTACATCACTGAAGATGGCTGTGCCATGAAAATCGGACAGACATCAGTTTTTCAAGCAGACACGTCTTCGAAACCAAGCTATTTGGACAGCGCAACAGAGAGCGACCAAGGGTGAATTGGCGCACACAAGTGGAGAAGAACTTCAACCAAATTGATTTGCATACTTGGAAGCAGATGGTGACTGATCAGTCTTTCTGGGGCGCATCTTGATTGAGGCTCAAATTCACCACAGTCTGTAGTGTAATTATAAGAAGAGAAGAGTTCTTATGGAATCAAGTTTGCCCTAGAAGTCGAGACAGAGGAGCATCACAGTGGAAGGAGTGACCGCATTTAAAGCTTGTTTTGGGGAATTAAGTGAAAAATGTTGTTTTTGTCGACCATCTTGTAGGTTGCAATTGAATTTACCTTTACCACCGCCTTTAAAAAATTTCGAGTTACTAGTTGACTACAGTATTTGGCAATGAACAGACTTGTATAAGCGACATTTTTTTGAGAGAACTGACCATGATTTTCAGCTCTGTGCGTGATATGTGGTCTATATTGATGGAGCGTGCACAATTAGAGAACTGACAAAATTCCTGGCTTGCAGAAAAGAAATATTGCCACTCCGGGGTTGTAGTTGGCTGGGCAAAGGGAACACAAGGTAAAAACTTGAAGATGCAGTACAGCGTTTGCAGCAAAGCCTTTGTTGGGATGCTCCTTGTAAAAATGGCAAAAACCGTTAGCCATAATCCTACAAACCAACAAACGAACGTTCCGCGATAGTCCGCAGAATGGCAAGTTTTGGGAAAATCCAGACTGACTACGCGAAATCCTCGACAGTATGATTGGAGGAGACAGAAGCGAGCATTTGCAAGGAGCAAGCGATAAGCGTCACATTTGGACGAAGCAGAGAATAGACAGGTTTGTTTTGGGTCATTGTAGCCTGCATTACTTCACTTCGGAACACAAATTCTTATTGATTGTTCTCTTAGTTGTTTTGTGGTTCTTTCATCTCAACAACAATGAAAGTAAATGACAGCCAATCAAATGGATAGTGGCATGAGACACTTCTCCAGGGCTACCGATGTCGCAATCCTTCGAAATGCCAGACCCATTTAAAATCATCTCTTCCTTATAGACAAGCAAAGAAAACGAATGTGAAGAACACGATGGTGTGGAAACAGGACAAACTGATTGTTGAAAGTCGGAAAGCTGCCATCACTTGCCGACCGAATCGGGTTAAAATGTTCTTAAATGACCCTGCAAGAGCTCCTGATAGACAAAGGATGACAATGCTGTCAATGCATAGAGTACAGCCATCTCTTGACTGCCAGTTGGGCTGGTGAATTCATCACTTTCACTTTTCGGAATCGAAACTGATTTCCACGAATCCTAAGCAATAGTAGAGTCCTGGAATTAGACAAGTGCCTCGTATGAACATAATTCAGAGAAAGGGGTTAAGTTACTTTTTGTCCGAAAGACATACGCAAGCCTGGGCAGACATACGAAAGTGTACCCGCAAAATCCAATTAAAAGTGCTAATCATCACATTCATTCTAGTTCTGCGGAAGGACTACTGATTCCTTCCGCTCGTCGTTCCGTGCTAGTTCCAGTCCCCTTTCTGCACAGTCGAATTCAATTTCCTTTGTTCAGCCTTAAAAATCTACTGCCTCTGAAGAAGCCCAGTCTATCTCTCCTCCACCCCAGATCCCGAATACATTTCTTTTCATTAAGGCCTAAGTCACACAGTCCCACACCCTAGCGGATTCATCAGCTACAGCGAGCAAACGTTGATTGACTAGAGTCACATCTCTCCGGCCGTGCAGCCACGAACAAATGTCTTCATGCTGTCGATGATCAACTGGGTCAACAGAAGTGTCGCCTTCATTATCCAAAGCGCCTCATCCTCCCAACATAGACATCACCAAGCAAGGACACTGCATCCCAGCAAACAATAGACAACGTTTCGTTCACTCTGTATAGAGAGACTCGACGACGTCCCCTCCGTGTGAAAACATCCTTCAGCAGCCGTCAACCGACGAACTCAAGCGTCACCACCGCCAGCAGGCAGGAACAAATTGATTGCCTTGCACAGCGCCAACGCCACTTCACCACCCCCAAAGCAGACTCCCGTCGCACCTTTGTTACGGATTTTGAATTCCGTTTCGATTGTCCTTGTGGCCTCCCATTTCATTTCGCAGTCACCAGCTGCCTAGTGTGCTGCATCGCTCGACACACTGTTTGGGGATGTTGCTGATTTCAAAGCAGTTTTGAGGACCGGCTTCTGGAAGTGATTTACACTTTCCTTCCCGCAATCGCTTGGCTGCAGTGCTATGATTTGTGTGTGGGGGTGCCGTCCGATTGGAGGCGGTCGTTAGTCATGCGGCAACGTAGCCATAAATCGCTCGAAGCTGGTGTTGGATTTTCATTATCCGTCCACGAGCAGAACTGGCAGAGGCAGGGAAGTCTTAAGGTGCCACTTTGTTCCGGCTGGGAAAAATTTATTCATTCTCACGACGTGACGGTGGTGTGCGGTCGATTTGATGGTAATTTGCTAATGGACGAGGGCGAGGTTCGGGGGTAGAGCTCGATTGGGGAGTTGGAGTGGAATAAATCGCCACCCCTGGGAGCTACACGAACTTTCAAGGAATTTCTGAGTGAATCACGAGCTCTCTAGATGCGACAATTCCTCTGACTAACAGCCAATCGTCGAGACACCAGGACCAGCTTCGGGTGCTTCCAAACAATTTCCACTTCCAAGTGTGCCCTCTTAAGCCTTTCCACGTTTTCTGTCGAGTCTTTTATCCCGCTGTCAGTGTTCAGGCGAATGTTCCAAAGCTGGATCTTATCAACTGCGCACTGCCCCAAAAGCCAGTTCTAAATGTCGGTAAACGAAAACGAAAACAACGAGCCATTCAGCAGGAGCTTGGATTTTTCCGCCTCAACCACCGCTGAGCATCGTTTGCAAACGAAATCCCTTTGGGAAGGAAGCCCCTCACAGACGAACGGTAAATATTTTGGTTTTGCATTCACCGAGCCACAGAGTGGCTTATGCCGTTCTCCCAGAACTCAATGCGGTTGGATGCAAACACGAGGAAACCCTCTCTCCCTGCCATGTCGCCGCCGCCATCATCGGCCCCATTGGAGATTAGGATTCGGAATTATTTTTCTCGTTAAATCTGGTTACACGAAACCGTACGCCTGACCGCAAGTAAGTGGTGGTGGTTGCGGCACAAAGGATGCCCTCTGCTCAGAACGAAAGCCATTTATGCACCTCCGTGGAATTGAAAGAACCTGCTCGACGTGCCCAACGCCGCTGGCGGGTTAAGTCGCACAAAACGTATCGTTGGTGGCGTCGTCGAGCTCGTGTAGAAATCCCCGACAGATGCTCGTTCGAGTTTATGGCACAGCGGCTAAGGGATTGTTGCTCGGGCGGATTTCTTCGAATCCGAGAAAGTCAATATTATTCAAATGAACCTGGGGGAGGATGGACTCGCAGAGGTGTTGGCATAAATTGCGTTTTATTGGGTCATGCGTAGGGAAAAGGTTCGCTCACTGGTGGAGGGAGCGGTTAATCGATTTTTTCGAGGTTTCTGAAATTCTCGATGTGGCTGTGGAGGTATTTAAATGGAGTTGCACGACGAAGATGGTGTTATGGAGATTAGAAGAAGCTAAAATCTATAATTATGGTGATGTTTGTGCTCTGTTCCTGCGTCATTTCTGAGTGTTGCAAACGAACAAGCAAACATTTGTTGAATCTTCACGAGGGTGCTCTCTCCACTTTTCTGCTCCCGCCACAAACAAGCTGAGGGTCAGAAATTATTTCACATAGGCTTCGAGAACCAAGAAAGAGAGCCTCAGAGTTTATTCTTTAATCGAAGGTTTTCGAATGTTACATTGGAACTCTCAAATTCAAAAACTGCGCATCAGCCAACAACCTTAAATCTTTTATGAACCTGAAATACCGAAGTTAATCTACATGACTCATGAAATCTGAGCTGTACATATTCCACCTCATTCGAACAGTGGCAGTACTGCGCCTTGCTTTGCTCTCCTCTTCTTTGTGATTCAACTGGGATTGACTTTCGAGTTCTAAGATAGTGTTGTGTAACAGTGGAAATTACTCTTCACATATTAGACCTGGTCATCTAGTCACTAGTGGAAGCGCCTACCAATGAGGAGTGTAGTGCCATCACGATTTTCTGTATTCAGAACTCATTGTCTAATACCTGAACAGAATTGATGTCGCCAATACCAATCTGCGTAGCACAGTGGACACCAAAAAACTAATCGCAGCTTATAAAAGCCTTCACCAGCGACTTCTTAAGGAATGTCGTAATCCAGCAGGCAGGTTGTAGTTATACGAATTAAGTCATTGAACTCAACGGCTGTGTTTTCCTTAATTCGGTCATCGTCTCGTTTAACACATGGATTCTATTAAAAATTGTTAAAGCGCCTTAAGACGTCTAAAGCAAAGGCACTGCACCACTGTTAAGATGCGTGTGACTATATACCCTCTAAAAACACTGTTGTCCTACACACAGTTGTCAGCTCCAAGATCATGCAGTGATTCTTCAATACTTAAATCCACTAAGTTTACTCAAATTGGACCAAAGACAGCGGTAGGTGCTGGGAAAGCCAGCCAGTTGCAGACAGTATGTGACAATATGCGACAGTGTGCGACAATATGCGACGATATGCGGCAACATGCGACTGTGTGCGACAATATGCGACAACATACGATAAAATGCGTTAAAATTCTAAAATATTTGACATTATGCGACCATATGCGACAATATGTGACAAAATGCGATAATATGCGACAATATGCGGCAGCATGCGACAGTATGCGATAAAACGCAACAGTATGCGATAATATGCAATATGCCACAAAATGCGACAGTTTGCGACACGATATGCCACAGTATATGACAATATGCGGCAACATGCGACTGTGTGCGACAATATGCGACAAAATGTGAAAATATGCGGCAGCATGCTACAAAATGCGACAGTATGCGAAAATATGCAATATGCCACAAAATGCGACAGTTTGCTACGATATGCGACAGTATACGACAATATGCGGCAACATGCGACTGTGTGCGACAACATACGATGCGACAACATACGATAAAATGCGTCAAAATTCTAAAATATTTGAAATTATGCGACCATATGCGACAATATGTGACAAAATGCGATAATATGCGACAATATGCGGCAGCATGCGACAGTATGCGACAAAACGCAACAGTATGCGAAAATATGCAATATGCCACAAAATGCGACAGTTTGCGACGATATGCGACAGTATACGACAATATGCGGCAACATGCGACTGTGTGCGACAACATACGATAAAATGCGTCAAAATTCTAAAATATTTGACATTATGCGACCATATGCGACAACATGTGACAAAATGTGATAATATGCGACAATATGTGGCAGCATGCTACAGTATGCGACGATACGCGACAGTATACGACAATGTGCGACAAAATGCGAGGATATGCGTCAGTATGCAATATGCGATAAAATGCGACAGTATGCGATGATACGCGACAGTATGCGACAATATCCGACAATATCATGGAAACGCTGATAAATCATTAACTTATGAAATATGTTGAAACCCGGAAGCTTCTAAAAGACCGACAGTATGGCCTCCGCAGCAAAAGGTCCACTGATGATGTGTGGGAGAATGAAGGAGAAAGGTAGATAGTTGCGCTTTATATTTCAAAAGCATTTGCTAGATTCTGGCATCAGGCTCTCTTGTCGAAATTGTGTTCCACCATCAAACATTCGGCAGATCACAAGTTCTATGAAAATATTATCAGTGTCATAAAAATGAATTTGAAAGAGTCTGCTTCACGTTTCACTAACGAAAAGAAGGACACAACATGAACTCGTTGACGAGGGTGGCAGTTTTTGTCTATTGACATCTATGTCTGTTCTGTGAGTGGGCGCTGAACCTGGGAGCTTATCTCAATTTTCAAAAAAATAATTTTCAAATATGTTCCATCTTCCGAATTAGAATCATACCCACTTCCCGGACTTTAAATCGGTGCCCATCGACATACATACATACAATACAACCATCCAAGTGGGTTCAATTGTTTTCGAGAGAGTAACTATTTGAACCACGGCTTACTTTGCTTAGAAACCGTTGTCTGCAAACGCAATAAACTCCCATCCGTAAGAGGATATGAAATCCAAATTCTTTAAGCCTGATTTTAAACTTCCGGTTATCGGTCAGTATACCCCACAGCATGCACATTCTTCACATTTCACGTGAACTTTAAGAAAAAAACGCCACAGAAATGGTCTGATTTACCCTGATAGCGAAACGGCTATAGGGCTTATTCCAAGAGGCTAGGTATTTCAAGCAAATAAGCCCCAGGCTCACACAGCCCCTAGAGGCCAAAATAACACAAGCCATCCATCAAATTAAGTCAGATTGCCTTTTAAGCGCCGGAAGTATTTTAAACACCGTCATTCCTTCTCGCAAAGCACCTCTTACAGTCGATTGCATTAGCCAGCCCAGATGCCACCATTCTATGGACCACCACCGGTCCAGATTCCACAACCGCATTCGACCAACGCACTGCCTCCGCGTCTCCATAATTCATTGCACTCGTGCGCAGGAATGAATTATTTCCCCGTCAGCAACCGACTGCAGTGAGTCCCGAGCCGCAAACCAGCAGGCAGTGAATCCAATTACACTGAACAATGCGCTTTCGGTTCAGCCTTTGCACACACTCGCAGCAACCACACCGATTTCATGCCAAATGAAACCCAATATCGGTCCATATGGCCGCGTCAGTCCGCAGTCATCAATGAATTCATTGAACCAGCGGCTAATGAATTCTGCTCACGGTTCGATCCGTGCGCTGATGGAAAGGTTTTACATTTGATTAGGTCGCAACAAGGCCCGGCGAAGGGCCACTCATTTGCATTTTGTTTGTCGCCTAATTCCGGCTATTTCTGCAAAATTTGTGGTCCGCTGCTGGACTCAGATACGTTTCGGATGGTGAATGGGAAAACTCTGAAATTCCACCCCGGCATTGGTAATTCCAAAATGACAGGGCGTCAGATTGAAGTCGAAATCTAATTGCAGACCAGATGGACTGTGAACGCGCGGCATCTGCCCGGAAGCCACTGCGCGGTGAACAGCAATTTACTGCCAATGAGACGCGGGTCGGCCCTCTAATAACGGGGAAAAGTTGATCAATCTTCGAGGGTGAATACATTAATCAAGTGATTTGACGATGGGGAGTGAGGAAGGGTGCGCTCTGGGCGTCTGCGGTGGGGGGAGTTGTAGACGGATGGGAAATTAATGCATCTTTGATGAAATTTGAATTACTTCGGCGGAATTTTTTATGAAATGAGGTGATATGGGGCTCTGCCTTAATTTTGGGACATTTCTTTTTTTTTGGAAAGTGGCTGAAGCGGAAATCTCATTTTAAGCCTCCTTCGTCTCTTGGGAGTTCCATCAAACTTTACTTTGTGCGCCGTGATAACTGAAAGCGGAACATATCAGCCAACTCTTATCCCTACCATCGATGCAGCACTTCATGCCAACGTCCAACCATCCGCCCACCACTCAGCCGCATTCACACGCCCCTGCCCCGCCAACTCGGGTTACCCGAGGGATTTTACGATAAATTACCCACAACATCCCCGATTCCTCTCGCAAATACTTTTAAACGCAAACCACTCGATACGCATGGCCGATAATCACTGAATTCACACCGAAACCGCTGACTGACTCTGTCTGTTGCCCTCGTTCACACCCTGGCCTGCACGTCGCGTTCGACTGAAGTTGCCATTCAAGCATATCAATTCGATATTCTCGTTTCGCTCGTAGGCGGGGTATCATGTGATGCGGCCTGCATCGATAAATTAAAAACAACGAGCGGAGGCAAAGGTTACAGTCGGGACACGTAATTTAACTTATTAACGCATGTTCGAGCGTAAACCCCTGGACCTGGGTCCGTCCGTTGACCGTGGGCCGGGTGTATCTTGGGCTTTGTATCGCGCTCGTTATTTGCTTTTAAATGAGATGGCATGCCAGTGCGCGCTAGAGATTTTCACGGAGGACGCGACGGAGTAATTACATCTCGCGCTTTTAATTGAGATACACTGAAACGCATGTATTTTCCAGGGCGCGCGGCTTTTGGGTGAATAAATCGGAATAAGTGCAGCGCGCATTGATTGGTTTAAATAAATTCTTCGAGCGGTCACTTGCAGTCGGAGGAATACCGCTTGGATATGATACGCGACACAACTGAACTGTGAAACTTCCGAGATAAGACACTCGCCAATTTGTGCAGGATTGCATAAATGAATGACTTTCCTGGTGGAAATGGATGGGCCTTCCATTAAGTTGCTTACTCCAAAGAGAGGCAAAAATTAATTTTTGGAAAAATTTACGACTTCAGGAGATTGGCAAAACAGAATGCGGAACCCAACGCAGCAGTCGCCTAAAAGAGATAAGGAGGAGTTGCTCTTGTCGGGGACGATTTTAAAGTTTTTGGCTGTTTGCTGAACCCAGTTTTTGAACTCGTCTGCAGTTGCTGTTGGTACAGAGATTGAACTTGGCAATGCCACAAATCGATTCTACACCCAACATTTTGCTTTGAGAGGGCTTTTTAGTTTAAAGACCAACAAATTCTGCATTCTGCAGGAGTCTACTTTAATGTGGACATCTTGGTGGTCGACCAATAGCTAACGACTTAATGATTATGTGAACTGGAGCTGTGGGCTGTCGTTGAGCATTTTTGCGAGGCACCTGTTGTTAGTCCTTGGAAACGTCTTTGTTCATCTTAGTTTCTATTTCAAACTCAATTCCACCAATAGAGCCATACGAAAAGGAAGGTTTAACAGCCATTGGAAGACTTTTTAGTTCTTTAGAGTGTACCATGAGAAGGATTCAAAGCAAACTGTCACGCCTCGTCTGCTGCAGGAAAGGCGAGTAAGTGCTTGTACGAGGGTTGCCTTTTATATTTCGGGATAAGGGAATAAAAACGAATATTAGTCATCGAAAATAGTTCAATTGTTTTTCAAAGTATTCCCCATTATGATCTATACACTTTTGCATGCGTTCGAACCAATTGTCGAAGCTATTTTGTCACTCTGATTGAGGTACCTCCGAAACATGCATTCTGGACGCATCAGCGGCTTCTTCAGATGTCGAAAAACGCTGACCTCTCATTTTATTTTTTACGTACGAAAATAAAAAGAAGTCATTCGGGGCCAAGTCAGGACTATACGGCGGATGACTCATCAAATCGATGTTTTGAGTGCTCAAAAATGCAGTTGTTTGAGCCGATGTGTGAGAGCTCGCATTGTGATACTGAAGAGTGATCCGTCTTCGGCGGGTGGTTTTCTTGATTTCTTGGAAGAGAACTGGCAAACAAATGGTTGTGTACCATTCATTATTGACTGTTCTGCGTTGTTCCAGTGGTTCGGTTGCGACATGTCGAGTATTTTCGAAAAAACAGGTGAGCGTTTGCTTGGAAGTGCTTCGTAAAGTGTGTGGGATCCAACGCGAACATTTTTTTTGGTCAAATGTTGATGCACTATTGAATATATGCTGGTCCCACTAATGCCAAAGGTTGTCTCAATCTCACGATAGGTCACATGACGATCGCGCAGTATCAGTTGGCGCATAGCATCAATGGTTTCGGGAACAGCAACTGATTTTGGACGACCTTCACGAAATTCGTCTTGGAGTGAACTACGATCTCGGTTGAATTCACCATACTATCTATAAACACTGGTCCTTGATGGAGTTTCATTGCCAAAAGTTGAATTAAGTTCATCAATGCACTGTTGTTGAGTTAATCCACGTCGAAAGTCGAAAATAATCGTCGAAAAATAATCGCACCAAAATTTTCACGATTTAATTTCATTTTTCGGGCGAGTTAAATCTTTAAAGTTTCTGTAAACGACACAAAAGGCGCTCGTATGTCAAAACGTTCTGAGTACGTAGAACCTCAAAAATGTCAAACTGTGCGATACAGCTAGCAGTTGCCAG
Source organism: Eristalinus aeneus (assembly GCA_955652365.1). Taxonomy (NCBI): domain Eukaryota; kingdom Metazoa; phylum Arthropoda; class Insecta; order Diptera; family Syrphidae; genus Eristalinus; species Eristalinus aeneus. The sequence continues at coordinate 80,365,953 of OY019132.1, forward strand.
ATTGCAAAACTAAGGTTGCAAAAGAGGTGGTGCCGTGAAAAATTCGAGGTGTTCGGCCGGGAATCGAACCTTCGGCGTGTGAGTGTCGCACTCTACCCACTACGCCACGGCGACTACATATCAAGTCAATCCATTAAATGCGATACAGCTAGCAGTGGTCAGCTTGCAAAACTAATGTTACCCAATCCCGAAACTTTTGTATGATTAAACCGTCTTAAGAATCTTGTTAGAGAACGGATCAACGCCATAAAAATGATATGAGGCGCTCAACCTTTTGGTCTTCAAAGTGGCAGGCTTTGCCAATAAAGTCTAAATAGAATGTCATTAGTAAAAATGTATGATTTCCACATTGACCGCGTGTTCCCTTCTTCAGACTCCTGCTCCATTCTACGGAAGTCCTTATGTCATTCAAAGCATTCGCTCTCACTAAAAGAAGAAAATGTTCTCTCCTTTCTATTGTCCGAAAGGACGAAAATGAACAATACGCGTGCTCTACCCACTTCCAGAATTATTAGAAAATCTGAGGGCGCTACTATCAACCAGGACCAGGACATCTTCACCCGTTATTTGCGTTGTTGTTGATGCTTTGCTTCAATGAACTGTGAAGTTTACATTTTATTGCTGACAAAGTATTTTCGGTTCTACCGACAGCTAAGCAGTGCTCAAGGTCTAACTTACCCCCCAAATAATTTCCAAGCTTGTTCAGGAGTGCAAGTCTTCCCTTTGATAGACAGAAAAAAATTTATTATGTACTCTGGGGTATAATAAAAACGAACCAGTTTTAGAATGAAAAAAAAGAAAGTGCTCTGGGGGACCACTAGTTCATTGTAATTGATATTGTATTTGGCAGGCAATGATCTAAAGAGGCCTTGATAGGACCCGGACCCACCTTGGGTCTGCCCGTTTCTTGGTCAGGGCTTCCATCGAAAATTGGGTCTCTTGCCATCAACCCAGCGATTCTCCAGGATGGAGGCCGACCGAGTGGACACTTCCACATGTCAGTAAGAAATTCGCGGCATTTCTGTTACCTTTAAAAAGAAAAGACAAAGACGACATGTTGTCGTACTGACGTGACACTTCAGCTTCGCTTTTAAGTCAGCTTGAGGTAGGTCACTTAAGTCAGCTTGAGGTAGGTGATGAAACCTTCTACGACGGCTGCAGAGAAGACACTGCAAAACACTTCCTCCCTTGTCATTGTTCTGACCTTATTCCTTAAGGCAGTGACTGTTTCGCGCTGATATGGTTGAATAATAACAATAATTGTATGGCGCAACAGTCCACAGGGGACCAGGGCCTAGCGTGCTTCTCAACTCCTCGTGTTGTGTGAGCTACTGTTCTCTCACAAGTAGAAGAGACCGAGAGCTTTTTGCCGACTTCGAAAGGTGGAGTTTTGAGAAGCTTTGTCCTTAGACAGTTATTGTTCTTTGAGTATTGTCGGTAGCTCGAAAGAGGTGGTGCTGTGAAAAATTCGAGGTGTTCGGCCGGGAATCGAACCTAGACCTTCCGCGTGTGAGTGTCGCACTCTACCCACTACGCCACGGCGACTACATATCAAGTAAATCCATTAAATGTCGACCACTGCCTAATTCTACAATGGACTAGTTTTTGAGTCTGAGCGCTCCAATGCAGTGCTTCCAAGCCTCCAACAATAAAGAGAGAGTTAAAAAATCAATTATGAAGGTGTTTACAAAGTGCAGCAGATAGATTACCAATTAGTCCTCTAATGAACCAGAAGAAGTCTGACTTTGCAAGTCGCTTTTAATGTTGTAGATCACAGCTCTTTCACAGCAGTCTACAGAGGACAAAAGTCCTTACAGACTCATGGGTGCGGTTCTTCTAGTTTCGCAGCCTTTTCTGTTCTCATTGTAGATTGTTCATTTTTATTTCTCTTCCACAAAATCCTTGAACGCTACAACCACTTGAGCTCAAACGCCGCAGTTGACAACGTTTCTTATTAATGGCTTCGCCTAACTTAAGCAGCATATAGTACCAAGTCATCGGGCTCCACCATCTGCAGAGTATGTGCCTAGAATCGTGGATATTTTTCCATGGCGTGAATTTAGGGGATGATGGAACGGTATCACCGTGCTTTGTGTAGTAGTTTTACTCCTTCGTGTTATCACTGTATATCAAATTCTTATAACCAGGCATAATCCAGAGCAAAATTGAATTCGTTTGATGCCCTTCAAGGTGAAGTTGCGATTTGAAAAACCATCGACATCGGCATCGAGTGCCGGCATATGGCACCCACTTGTCTCGATTTCGAAAAAAAATTTCAAAGATCTTTAAGCAAACAGAAATTATTCGCAAAGTTTCCTACAATGATTGAGCGATCGTGATTTAATTTTTTATCGTATTTTGTTAAATATTTAAAATGATAGTGTCTTCTGTGTCTTCTTCTAAAACATTTTTGGTGAGTTTCGAGTGGTGGTGTGGGTTTGTTTTGATGCAACCACCCTTAGAAGTTCTCTGGGGGACTGTGCCCTGTCTCGGGCGGAGAACGCCCAGCTTAACCGAAGAAGATCCTCCTGGCTACTAGCGAAGTCCGGTTCGTATTGCCCGTTTTTCGGCGTACGACATGGAAGGTGAACATTTTTCTGTCAGCCCTTTGGAGTCTTAATAGAAAAATTCTCCAAAACGTACAGATCTGTTCAGACGCACCTTTTTCTGATACCTAGTGTTGGGGTAATAAGCATCAATTCTCAGACTGTTGTATGAAATATTTGGCAAATCGGGAATCAGCAAACAACTAATAATAATAATTGTTGGCGCTACAGTCCAAAGAGGGTCCAGGGCCTAGCTTGCTCATCAACTACTCGTGTTGTGCGCGCTACTGTTCTCTCACGAGTAGAAGGGACCTACAGTTCTTTGCCGACTCCGAACGGCGAGATTTGAAAAGCTTTTTTAGACAGTTATTACTCTTTGAGTGTTGTCAGCAGTTCGAAAGAGGTGGTGCCGTGAAAAAATCGAAAAATTGGTGTTGAGCTGGGAGACGAACCTAGACACTTCGTGAGCGTCGCACTCTACCCACTACGCCACGGCGACCGGCAAACAACTGTAGGTCCCTTTTACTCGTGAGAGAACAGTAGCGTGCACAACAGGAACAATTGGTGAGCAAACTAGGCCCTGGCCTCCCTGGGATTGTCGCGACACCCAATTATTATTATTATCTGTTCTGATTAGATTTACAAAACAGGAGACAGGCCCGAAAACATTGCCTCTCGAATACCCTCATATTTTCCATTTGGAAAGGACTGAGATTGAACCACACCGGGCAACCCTACACCATGATTATGTCATGTAGTAGATCAAATTTACTTTGTTATCAAGTTGGCTGCTGTAAAACAACCAACTTGCCGCAGCAAAGGCTTTCTTAGCTTTTGTCGGAACTGTAGCTACATACTTACCGCAGTCCAAATACTAGTCCAAATAAATACCAAGCCATCTAACTACATTTTGCACAGAAGGTCAAACATACCGAACGTGATTCTGCGAGTTTGCTTCACATTTAACATTGATCTTGTTCCAGTGTTACCGCCAATTCCTCGTCGTCCAACTTCTGGGATGATTAAAACACTCTTTAAAATAGCACAAATCATGCAGAAAGGGCTTTCGACGCTTCAAAAGTGGTGATTGAAACGTCGAAAGCACTCTCTGCATGATTTGTCGGCCGAAGAGGATTAATCTCAATTCGATGAGCTTCAGCTGCACTTTGAAATCAAAACAATCTGCAAATGCTGTTTATTGAACACAAACCCGCACATCTTCAAAAAGGCCAAAGTCATTGTTGTTGTCTTTACCCGCCACTGATGTAAGCCGTATAATGCTGACAAATGTCACACCATTCCAATGAAGTAGACAATCACTTCCAAGATCAGCCACAGCGTGCAGGTGGCGCCATCTTTTGAAAACGGACCGAATTCATTTGTTCACAAAATAAGTTTCTTTATTTTTCCAGCATTGAAATTGAAAACTACACTGAAAAAGACCCTTTTAGAATCGTGTTGCGTTTTTATACTGACGGCTCTACTGTGCAAAAAAAAATGTTTGCCTCTTATGTCCTTTAAGGTCTCAACACGATCCACTTCCAGAATTATTAGAAAATCTGAGGGCGCTACTATCAACCAGGACCAGGACATCTTCACTCGTTATTTGCGTTGTTGTTGATGCTTTGCGTCGATGAACTGTGAAGTTTATATTTTATTGCTAACAAAGTATTTTCGGTTCTACCGACAGCTAAGCAGTGCTCAAGGTCTAACTTACCCCCCAAATCATTTCCAAGCTTGTTCAGGAGTGCAAGTCTTCCCTTTGATAGACAGAAAAAATTTATTATGTACTCTGGGATATAATAAAAACGAACCAGTTTTAAAATGAAAAAAAAGAAACTGCTCTGGGGGACCACTAGTTCACTGTAATTGATATTGTACTTGGCAGGCAATGATCTAAAGAGGCCTTGATAGGGCCCGGACCCACCTTGGGTCTGCCCGTTTCTTGGTCAGGGCTTCCATCGAAAATTGGGTCTCTTGCCATCAACCCAGCGATTCTCCAGGATGGAGGCCGACCGAGTGGACACTTCCACATGTCAGTAAGAAATTCGCGGCATTTCTGTTACCTTTAAAAAGAAAAGACAAAGACGACATGTTGTCGTACTGACGTGACACTTCAGCTTCGCTTTTAAGTCAGCTTGAGGTAGGTCACTTAAGTCAGCTTGAGGTAGGTGATGAAACCTTCTACGACGGCTGCAGAGAAGACACTGCAAAACACTTCCTCCCTTGTCATTGTTCTGACCTTATTCCTTAAGGCAGTGACTGTTTCGCGCTGATATGGTTGAATAATAACAATAATTGTATGGCGCAACAGTCCACAGGGGACCAGGGCCTAGCGTGCTTCTCAACTCCTCGTGTTGTGTGAGCTACTGTTCTCTCACAAGTAGAAGAGACCGAGAGCTTTTTGCCGACTTCGAAAGGTGGAGTTTTGAGAAGCTTTGTCCTTAGACAGTTATTGTTCTTTGAGTATTGTCGGTAGCTCGAAAGAGGTGGTGCTGTGAAAAATTCGAGGTGTTCGGCCGGGAATCGAACCTAGACCTTCCGCGTGTGAGTGTCGCACTCTACCCACTACGCCACGGCGACTACATATCAAGTAAATCCATTAAATGTCGACCACTGCCTAATTCTACAATGGACTAGTTTTTGAGTCTGAGCGCTCCAATGCAGTGCTTCCAAGCCTCCAACAATAAAGAGAGAGTTAAAAAATCAATTATGAAGGTGTTTACAAAGTGCAGCAGATAGATTACCAATTAGTCCTCTAATGAACCAGAAGAAGTCTGACTTTGCAAGTCGCTTTTAATGTTGTAGATCACAGCTCTTTCACAGCAGTCTACAGAGGACAAAAGTCCTTACAGACTCATGGGTGCGGTTCTTCTAGTTTCGCAGCCTTTTCTGTTCTCATTGTAGATTGTTCATTTTTATTTCTCTTCCACAAAATCCTTGAACGCTACAACCACTTGAGCTCAAACGCCGCAGTTGACAACGTTTCTTATTAATGGCTTCGCCTAACTTAAGCAGCATATAGTACCAAGTCATCGGGCTCCACCATCTGCAGAGTATGTGCCTAGAATCGTGGATATTTTTCCATGGCGTGAATTTAGGGGATGATGGAACGGTATCACCGTGCTTTGTGTAGTAGTTTTACTCCTTCGTGTTATCACTGTATATCAAATTCTTATAACCAGGCATAATCCAGAGCAAAATTGAATTCGTTTGATGCCCTTCAAGGTGAAGTTGCGATTTGAAAAACCATCGACATCGGCATCGAGTGCCGGCATATGGCACCCACTTGTCTCGATTTCGAAAAAAAATTTCAAAGATCTTTAAGCAAACAGAAATTATTCGCAAAGTTTCCTACAATGATTGAGCGATCGTGATTTAATTTTTTATCGTATTTTGTTAAATATTTAAAATGATAGTGTCTTCTGTGTCTTCTTCTAAAACATTTTTGGTGAGTTTCGAGTGGTGGTGTGGGTTTGTTTTGATGCAACCACCCTTAGAAGTTCTCTGGGGGACTGTGCCCTGTCTCGGGCGGAGAACGCCCAGCTTAACCGAAGAAGATCCTCCTGGCTACTAGCGAAGTCCGGTTCGTATTGCCCGTTTTTCGGCGTACGACATGGAAGGTGAACATTTTTCTGTCAGCCCTTTGGAGTCTTAATAGAAAAATTCTCCAAAACGTACAGATCTGTTCAGACGCACCTTTTTCTGATACCTAGTGTTGGGGTAATAAGCATCAATTCTCAGACTGTTGTATGAAATATTTGGCAAATCGGGAATCAGCAAACAACTAATAATAATAATTGTTGGCGCTACAGTCCAAAGAGGGTCCAGGGCCTAGCTTGCTCATCAACTACTCGTGTTGTGCGCGCTACTGTTCTCTCACGAGTAGAAGGGACCTACAGTTCTTTGCCGACTCCGAACGGCGAGATTTGAAAAGCTTTTTTAGACAGTTATTACTCTTTGAGTGTTGTCAGCAGTTCGAAAGAGGTGGTGCCGTGAAAAAATCGAAAAATTGGTGTTGAGCTGGGAGACGAACCTAGACACTTCGTGAGCGTCGCACTCTACCCACTACGCCACGGCGACCGGCAAACAACTGTAGGTCCCTTTTACTCGTGAGAGAACAGTAGCGTGCACAACAGGAACAATTGGTGAGCAAACTAGGCCCTGGCCTCCCTGGGATTGTCGCGACATCCAATTATTATTATTATCTGTTCTGATTACATTTGCCTCGTTATACAAAACCAGGGAAAGGCCCGAAAATATTGCCTCTCGAATACCCTCATATTTTCTATTTGGAAAGGACTCAGAGTGAACCACACCGGGCAACCCTACACCATGATTATGATATGTAGTAGATCACCTTTACTCTGTTATCAAGTTGGCTGCTGTAAAACAACCAACTTGCCGCAGCAAAGGCTTTCTTAGCTTTTGTTGGAACTGTAGCTACATGCTAACCGCAGTCCAAATACTGGTCCAAACAAATACCAAGCCATCTAACTACATTTTGCACAGCAAACGGCTGCCACAGCAGGTCAAACATGCCGAACGTGATTCTGCGAGTTCGCTTCACATTTAACATTGATCTTGTTCCAGTGTTACCGCCAATTCCTCGTCTTCCAACTTCTGGGATGATTAAATCACTCTTCAAAATATCACAAATCATGCAGAAAGGTCTTTCGACGCTTCAAAAGTGGTGATTGAAACGTCGAAAGCACTCTCTGCATGATTTGTCGGCCGAAGAGGATTAATCTCAATTCGATGAGCTTCAGCTGCACTTTGAAATCAAAACAATCTGCAAATGCTGTTTATTGAACACTAACCCGCACATCTTCAAAAAGGCCAAAATCATTGTTGTTGTCTTTACCCGCCACTGATGCAAGCCGAATAATGCTGACAAATGTCACACATTTCCAATGAAGTAGACAATCACTTCCAAGATCAGCCACAGGGTGCAGGTGGCGCCATCTTTTGAAAACGGACCAAATTCATTTGTTCACAAAATAAGTTTCTTTATCTTTCCAGCATCGAAATTGAAAATTATACTGAAAAAGTGAACAGACCTCTTTAGAATCGTGTTGCGTTTTTTATACTGACGGCTCTACTGTGCGAAAAAAAATGTTTGCCTCTTATGTCCTTTAAGGTCTCAACACGATCTGGCTGAAGTTGTAGTTGTTAGCCGTTTTGCAACGACTTTCATCTTGTCATGATTTCTTTAAACTGCCGTTAATCCCCAGGAACTCGTACTCCATTCAGATCACTCCTAATCACCACATGGCCATGTTCCGACACACTATACATTTTGAATTTATTCATTTTTTTTACTTTGATAGAATTGAAGGACTTTTTATCTTGACGCGGGTTAAGCTTCGATTTCGAACACATTTGAATATGCCACCTTCAACCAAATCACCTCTGTTGGCTGTGTCCTTTCAGGATATCGTCACGCACAGCACTTCAGTCGTTCGAATCAGTTCTGGGTGTCGCATCTCTTTCCTCCTTCAAAGGTTCCACTTCACAACGGATCTCATTACACTGTGAAACCACTTTTGAAAATATTTTCCGTTCGAAAATAATTTCCCACCCTCACCCCGTTGGACAAGAGCCCCGGACGACAGACAATATTCCATCCAGAGTGGGGGCAGAGGGAGCGTCAAGCGGAAACGATACAATTCCATTGTGTGTCATCGGCTGAACACACATTTCACTGATGGCATGGAACTCCCGAAATTCCCGACAATTGTTTGCCCACTAAAGCACACTTTGTCACAACAACTTGAGCGATTTGTAAATATGCCACAGCGCCTCTGCACACAATGGGTGCGGTCCCGAGAGTGTCAATATTATGTAACCTATCCTCGGTTGGTTTCACTGGCGAAATAATGTCGTTAAGAATCCACTCCCATCCTCCGCTCAGATCTGTCCGCTCTGCGTCAACACTGGCGCCGGCCGCAGCAGCAGTTTCGATAGGCTTACCCTCGGTGTGTGTTGCCGGCTGGGCCTGTGTTGACTGAGGACACAGGATGCGAAGATGCTAGGGGCTTTTAAACTCACTTCCGTTTGACCCATCGACTCTCAGACTGGCGGCGTGGGATAAAGGGCCTACGCCAACGCCCTCTTTCAAACTTTAATTGCCACCGAGAGGGAAGGTGGTACGGGGAATGTTTTATCCGCTTCAATAAGCAGATAAAAAGCTAACGTTAGTGCTGCACATCATTTTTAATCACCAACGACATGAAAGGTTGGCATGTTGGCGCACAAACTGCGGCCCCTTCGAACCTTCCTTCCAGTTCAAAGAGTCACACGCTTCGCATTTCCCACCCGCAGACCGCCCGCCAAAGACCCAAGTAATGGCAGTAACTTTTGACGTTGAATGCTGGCGACACCAATCGAACGGGGTGGTGAGGCACGATGCTCTTAGCGGCAAAGGAGCGCCGTTTCGGGTCGTTTAAATTCCTCCGGAGTAACCGTTGCCATGAATAATTTTAGTTTATCCTCGAATACTAACAACTTCGTCGACCTGAATTCCTCCAAACGACTGTCATGGTGGGGATACCACGTATGCGCGGAGGGGAGAGATGGAAAACTTTGTCGATGCCCGTTTCTGGGAATTCGGCAGGCAAAGGCATGTTAGCTTGTGGTGGCTGGGCGATTAGTGCGGCTTCACGTGCCTGCGAACGTATGCGAGCGTATGCGATTTATCCATTCCTCGGCGCTCACGAACGTGCGTGCCACGTGTGTGTGAGGGAGAGGGTCCCATCTTCGATGCGGCTTCCCGTGGAGTATGTGCAAATGATGTGCCTCTTATTATCCGGCAACAGGAACGTAAATTAGAAACGTTTACCGTTTCGCGGTTTGATTACTTGGAACAGATGGGCTTACGGAAGACGCTGAAAGGAAGCATGAGGCGCAGAGGTATTTTATGGAGTTTTGCATGCACTCCTCAACGTGCATGCAAAACTGTTGGATACACTTGTTGAACATCCATTTGGGTGAGTTGCAAAGTATGCTCTCGATGTCTTGTTGTGCGCCTGATTTCATTGTAGTTTTGAAGCAGTTTCTGTTTTGTCTCATTCTCGCTTTCATTTTCCAGGAAAACGATTAAATGTTGCACCACATCCACGTTTCTTTATCTAGCTGCAAGGCGCAACACCTCCTCCACCAGGTCTTCATTTCATTTGCTGATAATCATCAATTCCCGGAAACCTTGTGCTTCCATCGACTGCAGGCAAGTCTCACAAAATTCATGTGAACTTTATAACATTCCTCCCGCAAACAGCAGATGAACCAATTCCCAGGAATCCCCAATATTCGCTGTTCACAGAACTTCTCTTAAATTTCTTCGGCGAAATTACGTGCTCAAAGAAGACGCTTCTATCGAACCATTTCGCTGACCCTAGCCTCTGCTCCGTGTGGACTGTATCTCAATTCAGTGGCGATCCCTTGGGAAATCTCCTCTTGAAAACGGAAGCATATGGAGTATCACCAGGAACTGCATGCATCTGATGTCGGTTGGTTCTCAAAATCTGATTAACCCAGAAAACAGAGTTTCCAGACGAGGGGAAACTACCATAACTCGCCAAAGGATATTGTTGCGAACTTTAACACTTCAAAGTGGGAAGGACTTTTTAGATATTTCAACAGCACTGGGGTGGAGGGGTACTTTCCTAATTTGTTTCAAGACATCAAAGCATTTAAAGTCGTTCACAGTCTCTCTTCCGCCTCAACTTTTCCAAGTTTTGTGTGAAGGCTTCACGCTACTTGAGACAAAAGACTGGCCTTTGGGACGGCAATGATAGAGGGAATCGGTGACGTGGATTTTCGAATGGAAAATGCCTTCAATGGAAGAAGATTAGTGTGAGTGGGAAGCGATGAAGGTTTTATTGAATTTGTAACAGTGGTTTTTCCATCTTCAATTTCACCTTCCATGTCTTAGAGCAGAGTTTTTTTTTTTTTGTCGATGTGAACGTACTAAAGCACGTTTCACGTCGTGCAGTATTTCATTAAAACGAGAAAGAACTTAAGGATACATCAAATGAATTTTCTTCTTTAGTGAAAACATGAACCTCTTAGAAAGATCAATAACCGATTTGTAAATTCAAAAATCTCTGGCGTTAAATGTAACAATCACCAGTATGAAAATTACTGCCTGAATTCACAGAAATCTAGAGAAGATTAAATGACATCAATCTGCCTTTGAAATGATTGCTGAGGACACAGTTCAGAAGGTATTGGGGGAACAATTTCATTCACTCATTTTCAAAAGATGGCGCCACCTGTACATTGTGACTGAACTTGGAAGCGAATGCCTGCTTCACTGGAAAGCTGTCACATTATCGGCAACAATAAGTGTGCACTAGCGTCTGATTTAGACAACGATATTGTTTTAAGTCTATTTAAGAATATCAGGTTTTGTCTTAAATGCACAACATTTGCAGAAAGCTTCTGATTTTATTTTTCAATTGCAAAAGGAGAGCAGCCGAATCTATCAAGCCTATCAAATATTTGAAAAATTTTTCGGTGAAACTCCTCCGACCGAAAAATCATACAGAGGGTGGATTTAAAAGGGGTGGTATAAGCGTCGAAAACAGAAGGTGTTTTAGCCAGTCTAGAAGTTGGGAGATTCGGAATTAAAGGCATTACAGGATGAAGATCAGTTTCTTATGTAAGGCGAACCCGCGGAATCATTAGAAGTGACTCAGCAAAGTTTATAGAGGATTTTGGACTTATTCAAAGGCAAGGAAATTTGGTGTCGTATGAAGCTAAGAGATATGAAGAGGTTTGTCTTAAATACACTGCATTTTTTGAGGTACAGTTGAAGCCCATGAAATACTTGCCTATGGTGAATCTCCGGCAAACTATAAATATGAGGGTTTTGATGCTTCAAAAGTAGTGATTTCTTTTTCTAAAATTGTTTATTTAAATGGACCAAATCAATTATTATTATGCAGGGGAAACTATCTTTCCTTCGTCAGCTTTTTTGGTCACTGTTGATTTTCAATGAAACCAGTTTATTTCATTGTTATTATCCCAACGTTTCGGCAGGGATTGCTGCCTTCATCAGGGAATCTTTTTTATTGAAACAATAAAACAAAATATTTTACATATATACATAGCAACAATGCAATTTAACAAATAAACTTGTTCAGTTCCCGGGTAGACCTGGAGCTTAACCAACATGTCTCTCCTGCCAGCACCATCCTTCGCCATCTGTCTACAGTTGCGCACTCAAACTTGGTTTAGGTCCTTCTCCACTTGTGTGCGCCACCTTAGTCTAGTCCGTCCTCTGTTACGTTATCCCAATGACTCAGATTCGAAAAGTTTTCGGGCCGGGGCAATGAAGTCCATACGCTCTACACGGCCTAGCCATCGTAAGCGTTGTATCCGTAGGCGCCTGACCAGGCGCATGTCGCTGTATAGCCCATAGAGTTCGTCGTTAAATCTTCTCCTCCAGATGCCATCAACGCAAACAGGACCAAGAATCGCACGCAAAACTTTTCTCTCAACAAGACTAAGGGCTTCCTTTCCCAATTTTTGTAACGTCCAAATATCCGTGCCATAAACTAGGACTGGAATGATCGAGCTGTAACATAAAGCGAATTTAGTCCTTCGAGAGAGGGCTTTATTACTCAATTGCCTCCTCAGCCCAAAGAAACAGTGATTGGCAAGAGTGATTCTGCGTTTGACTTCGGTACTGGTGTGTTTGACTTCGGTACTGATGTTGTTGTAACTATTTACCGCGGAGCCGACGACTGAGTAGACGAAGTCCTTGACTACTGCAAGGTTTCTGCTGTCTAGTGTGACGCTCTGACCGAGACGTCGATCTTGTGTGTCCCTTCTTCATGACAGAATGTATTTTGTTTGCCCTTACTCATTTTATCCGCTTCCGCTACAATGCCAGTAGACGCCTCATTGACGGCTCGCTGTGTTCGTCCAATCACGTCAATGTCATCAACGTAAGCTAGCAATTGAACTGACATCTGGAAGATGATGCCTCTGGTGTTGACTTGTGAGTTACGCACTATTCTCTTAAGAATGATGTTGGAAAGTCACATGGCTGTACGTCGCCTCTGTTGACATCGAAGGCTTCGGTGAGTTCATTTTCAACTGTGACGGAGCAGCGAGAGTTCTCCATCCTCATCGAACACAGTTTGCCGACTTTAATAGGAATGCCAAAACTAGGCATGGCACTGCATAGCTTGTCTTTGTGCACACATATATGCGGCTTTAAAATCGACGAAAAGGTGGTGCGTGTCGATTTGCACTTCTTGGGTCTTTTCCAGAACCTGCCGCAAAGTGAAGATCTGGTTTATCGTGAACTTCCCAAGCCTTAAGCCACACTTACAGGTACCTATCATGTTATGTACAAACGGTTTCAGGCGCTTACAGAATACGGCAGAGAGGATCTTGTATGCGATGTTCAGGAGACTAATCCCTCTGTAGTTGGCGCAGTCGAAGAGGTCTCCTTTCTTGTGAACCGGTCAAACGACGCTGAGATTCCACTCATCGGGCATGCTTTTCTCCGACAATATATTACAGATCACATGATGCATGCGCCCAACCAGGTCATCTCCAGCTGCTTTAAATTGTTCTGCGGACAGTCCGTCTGCTCCAGCAACTTTGTTTAACTTCAGCTTTGATACTGCTAACTTCACCTCGTCTAAGTCTGGGAGACGAAATTCTTGTCTAACGTCGTCCAAATTGAGTAGAGCATTCTGCTTAACAGCGGAATTTGGGCCGTCATCGCCATTAAGGAGGAAATGATCCTTTCAAATTCTCAGCACAGACTGTGACTACACCACAAGTTGTCCATTTTGGTCCCGGCAGGCTTCGGTCCGAAACTTGTATTCGCCGGTATAAACTTCGGACTTCATTCCTGCCATAACACCTTTCCATTTCCCCGACAGCGGGCTTCTCGAGCTCCTTCTGTTTTCTTGTGAAAAGACGTTGGCTGTCCCATCTTCTCTGTTCGTAGTGCTCACGAACTGCCCTCGTTGTTCGATACAGCGTCCGCTTATAAGCGTCTTGTTTGGCTGCACTCACTTGCCTGCACTCGTCGTCAAATCATGGATTTGTTTTAAGTTGTGACATGAACCCGGAATTTCACTGATAGCTGCGTTGAAGGCTTCTTGACAATGCTTCTTCCTCTATGGGGATTGCACGGAGCGTCGAACTCTGAGCGAGTTTCAGGTAGACTCTGTCGGCAAAGTTCCAGCAATCGGTGGTGATGTGAGCATCGAAAACAAAGAGTGTCTTGGCCAGCTTAGACGTTGGGAGATTAGGAACTGGAGGTTTTATTGGTTCAATATCAGTGCCTTATGTAAGACGAACTCGCGGAATCATTGGAAGTGCCTCGGCATATACTTTACGCGTTGTCAAAGGACTTTGGATTTATTCAGAAGCAAGAAAATCGGGTACCGTACGAAATTGAAAGATGTCGAAAGGTCATTTTTTACCTCGGATGTGCTTCTTGAGGGACATCAAACGAATGGCCTTTGCGCTGGGTCGTGACTGAAGATAAAAAGTGGATTAACAACAAGAAGAAAAAATGTTATGCCAAGCCTTCTGAACCCGTTCCAACACCCTTAACATTCCCGCCAAGACAAAGTATCCACTATTCAAAGAACATGCTCTGCGTATGGTGGGACTAGACGAGTGTGCTGTTCTTAGAGCTGTTTAAACGAAGCAAGCCATTGGAAGGACACATTATCGACTGCAACTAAGCGATTAAGTCGTGCATGGAAAACGGCCGAAAGGGATGACGAGGGGACTTTGCAACATGATACCGCTCGTCCCTACGTGGCTGAAGCAGTCAAAAACCCCCTACAGACGTTTAAGTAGAAGGTTTTATCAATTATTCTCCAGACCTTGCTTTTTACGAGTTCTGTCTTTTTCAATCGACGCAAAATGACTTGGGTTTCACCAGTTGGGATATTTTAAACAAACCGAAGAATGACTCAATACTTAGTTCGATGCACCAGAGGTCTGTATTCGTATAACTGGTACTTGAAATTTTCCACAGAATGGGGAGAAGTAATCGCTTCTTATTTGGATTGATGCATCTTATACATTTCCTATAGTTTGTACCAACAACTTCCTTCCGTGCACGAAACCAATGTCATCCTTCAGAGACTTCTTCGAGACAAAAGGATTTATTTTCAAAAAGTACCTCTCAGAAAAAACTTTAAAAGAGAATCCACTTAATTTGGTTCCTCATCTCCGTCAAGTTGAGGCAAAACCGCGTCCAAACTTCTCCCCGTCGCAGCAACTCTTCTCATTAGCCGCCAGTCTTATCCGTCTATCCCAATCACCCACACCGCTACGGCGCAGCACTGGACACAAAGGCCGCTGTTAATCGCAAATTATCCTGCTGCCCAATGGCGGTGGAAATAAAAAACACAGCGAATCACCCCGATGCGCCACCAGTGTCCATCGTAAAGTTCGGCGCTCCGCCAACCCACTCGACTGTCGTTAAAGTTAAAAAAACAAAAAAATTGTAATTAACTTATAATCTGCTTCCATTTAATTAAAACTCATTCCGCCGCCGGACCAGGATGTGATCAGCTGCAAACTTAATCGCCCGCATACTACATGCGCCAACGGGTAGTTGGGTAGCAGGAGCAGGCCAACTTACTTTGTTGGGCACCGCCCCCATCGCCACTAACATCCTTTTAGAGTAATTAAATATTAATAATTAATTTACCGTGATTCTGGGTGCCCTTGTGAGTGCCGCACTCCCGGCATAGTTGCGCTGGAACATAAATCTTTCCCATTCCTGGCGTCGGCACATTTCAATTAAACACTTAACCGAGGCAAGCCGCTCCTCGCCGCATGCTGGCAGAAAGGATCCGGGCTTAAAAGTCTCGAGGACAATAAAACGCAGAAAAACGATTGGCAGCGTACGCGCACTCACGTCGCGTGCCAGAGGACTTCAGTTGCGTGAGTTATGCGTGTCGGTAGCGGTTGGATGACTTGATGGAAATCCCTGTCATTCCGAATTATTCAGGATGTGGATTGTGATTTCGGTTCCACCACCACGGTTTTTTTGGCTGCAAAAGTGACGGATACTGGCACTTGCGTGGATGTGTGTGCGGCATCATATCCGAGTTGGAATTAATGAATTGCTATGGTTTAAGCGTTGACATTTCGCTCGGCTGGGGTTTACCGAGTGAATGCGTGGGTGGAGACGTCGTAAATCTTGTGGCACTCTTGTGCGTTATTAATGACTTGGAAGGGGGTGGGAGTGTGCGAGCATTGAGCGGGATGTTTGGAAACTGCGGGCTATTAGTCAAAGGTATTTGCCTTGTCGAAGGAATGTTGTCGTGATGAGAAATCTCTTTGTCCTTGAACGGGCTAAGTGAAGGCTAATGAGGGTGTGGAGGAGTTTGATTCAGAAGCTGTCATTTTGGCCGTGGTGATCAAGGGTTTGCTTCGGTAATGTGACACATGCAATTTGGGTAACCCTTCATCTCCAGGGGGTGGCCGCCCTTGGTTGTGACATATTCAATTACTCGATACGTTGTATCGGCATCGAAGTAGATTGGATTTCATTCAATCAGACAATGTCTTCCGAGGATGCTTAAGGGAATGGCAGGTAATTTTGAGCGGTGAAAGCACAATTTGTGAATTACATGGAATGTGTATGGTAACAATAAGGGTGATGCAGACAAAGGTTAGGGATACACAGAGCAGGTATTTTCAACGATTTGGAAGTAAGACAATTTCAGTGATCAGATATGGGGAGGACGAAAGGACACGTAAGGCTTAGTCTCCGGAATTGAGTGCGAGTTAGCTGAGACAAAATACGGTTAAGTGCATCTTCGCGTCTTGACACCTACTGTGCATCTCCCCAAAAGTTGGAAGTCACACATAAAGTGCTGTATGCAGTCAAATACTTAATCACTCTTACAAAATGCCATCATATTCTACCAGACCCTTCATAATTGCCTTCACGTTTGCAATTGGAGCGCCTTTCTTTGCTTTTGTTTCTGCCCTTTTATGAAGGAATGAGTGTAAGCCTTCCACTTACAACTGGTTAGAAATGTTGTCCTGCATCGATTCCAGCGACTGCAATGGCTAATGTGGTCACTTGGAGGTAGACGTAAGGATGCATTATTCAAATGCTTAAGCCATAGAGTCCACCATTTGACAGTTTGAAGGAATCATCACTTAATTCTTAAAAGTTTCTTCTTCTTCTTTTAGTGGCGCTTTAAAACGGAAAGAAACTGAGCCTTAAGCAATATGCCTCTGCCTCCAGTCCTGCACTCCAAGTTGATTGAGATCCTTCTCCACTTGTGTGCGCCACCTTAGCCATTGCCGTCCTCTGTTGCGTTGCCCCAATGGCTCAGATTCGAAGACTTTTCGAGCCGGAGCAGTGGTGTCCATACGCTCAAGCCATCTTGAGCATTGTATTCGAAAACGTTTGATCAGGGACATATTGCTGTACAGCCCGTAGAGTTCGTCCTTGAAGCTTCTCCGCTAAATGCCATCAACGCAAACATCGCCAACAATCGCACGCAAATTTTTTCTCTCGAAAACATTTTCGTCTTTCTCATCTGCGCTAAGCAACGTCCTGGTTTACATGCCATAAAGTAGGACTGAGATACACTAGGACTTAAAACCAGATTATATAAAATCGATTGCAATGCACCTCCTCTTCTGAAAGCTCTCAAAACTTCGGATTCTAAAATCATCCGTGTACGGGGCTTTCTCCACTTCATCCTCGCCTTACTAACTTCATCCTTTTCGTGCCAAAACCTCTATAACTTCCGTTCTAATTAAAGGAACCCTCCATTTCTAACGGAAAAATAACAGACTGGATCACCATGTTCCTGTCCTTAAATGGTAGCCATGGTAAGCGCATAAATCGAGAATGAGTACTGTTTTAGTAGATCTCTGCTTGCCAAGGTCGTTGTTTTGCTGGTTGACGTAGTTTAAAACATTTTCCACGCCCATAGTCTTTGAGCATTTGAATCATGTCTGCTTATGTGGAAGACGTCAAGGAAGGCTTAAAAATTGTTATTTCCGCCGTAGCTGTGGCACGTTCGTTCAGAGTTGTCGTCATACCAAGCCAGGCTTCTACTACATGTAGAAATTTCTCCTTTTGAGCTTGCCTTCATATTATGAACAAGTTTTTAGTCAATATGCAGCCTTCGGGCATGTGCTACCGACGCGAAAATGTTTACTTAACAGTTTAGCTATAATAAGTTGCTTTTTCAGCTTTGTGAAATTTTAATAACTGTTGGCGTGACAGTCCACAGGTGGACCAGGGCCTAGCTTGATCATCAACTGCTCGTGTTGTACGCGCTACTGTTCTCTCACGAGTAGAAGGGAAATACAGTTCCTGTCCTTAAATGGTAGCCATGGTAAGCGCATAAATCGAGAATGAGTACTTTTTTAGTAGAGCTCTGCTTGCCAAGGTCGATGTTTTGCTGGATGACTTAGTTTAAAACATTTCCCACGCCCATAGTCTTTGAGCATTTGAATCATGTCTGCTTATGTGGAAGACGTCAAGGAAGGCTTAAAAATTGTTATTTCCGCCGTAGCTGTGGCACGTTCGTTCAGAGTTGTCGTCATACCAAGCCAGGCTTCTACTACATGTAGAAATTTCTCCTTTTGAGCTTGCCTTCATATTATGAACAAGTTTTTAGTCAATATGCAGCCTTCGGGCATGTGCTACCGACGCGAAAATGTTTACTTAACAGTTTAGCTATAATAAGTTGCTTTTTCAGCTTCGTGAAATTTTAATAACTGTTGGCGTGACAGTCCACAGGTGGACCAGGGCCTAGCTTGATCATCAACTGCTCGTGTTGTACGCGCTACTGTTCTCTCACGAGTAGAAGGGAAATACAGTTTTTTGCCGACTCCGAACGGCAAAGTTTGAGAAGCTGCCTTAAACAGTTATTACTATTTGAGTGTTGGTACCGTGGTACCTTGAAAAATTCGAGGTGTTCAGTAGGGAATCGAACCTAGATCCTTCGGCGTCTGAGCGTCGCACTTTACCCGGCGACACGGCGGCCACGTAAAATTTTGCATTTCTTAATTATAAACTGTGGCTTCTGTGGTGTAGAGGGTACAGTGGGATACTCAAACGACGAAGGTCGCAGGTTCGATTCCCGAACTGAACACATTTCACGGCACCACTTTATCGAGCTGCTGACAACACTCAAAATTCGCCATTCTTAGCCGGCAAAAAACTGTAGGTCCTTCCCACTAGTATTTGAATAGAAGCGCACACAGCTCGAGTAGTTGGTAGGGATAGTATTGATTTTATGCTACGATAGTCCACAGTGAAACTAAGGCCTAGCTTACTCAATAAGTACTCGTTTTGTGCACGCTTCTGTTCTCTCAAGAGTAGAGGGGACCTACAGTTTCTTGCCTACTCCGTACGGCGAAATTTGAGAAGCTTTCTTAGACAGTTATTACTTTTTTAATGTTGGCAGCAACTCAAAAGAAGAGGTACTATGAAAAACTGGAGATGTTCAGCCGGGAATTGGATCTAAGCCTTCGACGTGTTAGCGTTTTACTCTCACTATAAGCTCTGGACAAAAACTATGAACACAACTAAAAAACCTTTATTTTATAATTATTTATATAAAAGCAAGTGCCTTCCTCAGGCCTTCCCTCACGCGGCCGCACGGGTTTCCCACACATTTACGTCGTCGCCTAGACTTTACAGTTGCCAGGGATATACGACAATCAAGGTCTAGACTGCCTTTTCAAATAAAACTTTAAGCCGAAGTGTCTCTTGGTGAATGCATGGGTTGTCTTGGAATGTATACTGAACCATCTTCAATTCCTGCCGCTTCTCAAAGGAATAAGATTTCTTTTGAACATTTTCGTGCCATAACTTCTATTACTTCCGTACTAATTAAATGCACTCTCCATTTCTAAAGGAATAATAACAGACAGCCCAGGCTAAGGTGGCGCACACAAGTCGAGAAGGATCCCAACCAACTTGGAGTGCTCAATTGGAGGCAAATAGTGACGGACTTTAGCGCCACAAAAAGAAGAAGAAGTCTTTTCACAAGACTAGTGCTATGTACCTTTGGGCTCTTAGATTAAGTTTGGTTGGCTAATTAAGAAAAATTTCTGAAGCCCACTTAGTAGTCGTCTGTTGTATTGTTATCCTTAAGTTAACGACTTCTTATATTAGTGAAATTTTTAAATTGTCTGTTATTTCCGTCTACATGCATTTTGATGTTCATTTGACACATTCCCAATTACGAAGGTTTGGTGTTTGGACAGTCAGAACTCCAAAACCATAAAAGTTTCAAACAACGAATATCGAGAGACAACCCAACAAACGCAAGAATTATAAAAAATTAAAAATCTTGGATCCTTAAAATTACACAAAATGTTGACACCCCACTTTCGGAACCTACCTGAAGTCTAAAACTCATTAAGAGTGCCCATCTCTAAAAGGCTGAACCAATTTCCTTATACAAATTTTCAAAAACTTCATTTTTGGTGTAATCGCTTCAAAAATTTGTGAATTTTTGAGCAATCTATCTTGCTGCAGTTGCAGTTGCTATCTGCAATGGTTTGAAATTAGCTTAAGAAAGGCCCTTACACAAATTTCAGTATTCGTAATAAACCTCTTGATTACAGTACAAAATTCAAAATTCGTTGTTCGAACTTTAAATAATTTTAGAAGCGCTCCAATCCGCCAGTCACAAGGTCCTAGCTTCTTCAGCAAGTGAGCCAAACCCTTTGCATATGATAAGGGCTACAGGTAACATTATATTGACACTCTTTTCAGAAATTAATGAGAGTAAAGAGTAAACATTCAATCCAGGAATAGTGCCACAAATATACCGCGCGACAGTGATTGGACTTGTACGGGATTACGCAATATTCCAGAAGAAAACATCTAAACAAGAGCCGAAACTGTAAGAATTTCTGGCCTGCCATCAAATCTGTCAGAATTTCTCTCCTGCCTTCAAATCTTTCAGAATTTCTGGCGTTCCTTCAAATCTATCAGAATTCCTGGCCCGCCTTCAAATTTTTCAGAATTTTTGGCCTTCCTTCAAATCTATCAGAATTTCTGGCCTTCCTTTAAATCTATCAGAATTTCTGGCCTGCCTTCAAATCTGTCAGAATTTCTGGCCTGCCGTCAAATCTTTCAGAATTTCTGGAGTTCCTTCAAATTTATCAGAATTTCTGGCCTGTCTTCAAATCTTTCAGAATTTCTAGCCTGCCTTCAAATCTGTAAGAATTTTTGGCCTGCCTTCCAATCTGTCAGAATTTCTGGCCTGTCTTCAAATCTGCCCTCTTTTGAATCTATTAGTTTCAAAAAACATTTTGGTACAATTCCTTAGACCTCCCTTTTCTAGAAATGACACAAATCAAATTTTTATCCCATGCAGCATTGAGCTTGTAAATTGTTCAGACCTTTAACGTTAAAGTTTTGGCCATTCTCATAAAAACATTTTTGGTCAAAAATTGGACCATTAGAAACTCGCCGCATTCATGCAGAAGCTAATGGCCTTCCAGGAAGTGAAACCTCAAAAATGATAAGAGAAGAAGCAGTCAACCAGGAACACCGAATTGATCGATTTTAAAATAAGCTCAACTGGAGAACGTTGTCAAAGAAGAGATGACAAAAATGAATTTCGCTTACCGCCAGAGAGAAGCAGCTGTTGCTCAGTTCTCGCTAAACACGCCACGAAAATGTTTCGCCAATGGGAATGGAAACGAAAATAGGACAACTCCACTTCCCCCTGTGTGTCCTTGAACTTTTTCAAAAATTTAACAACCTGTCGATCGTGTATTTCTGTGTACCGCAGTCCTGTTTGTTTTGCTTTTGAAACATTTTACGAGAGCAACAACGCGGCACACTGATTAAAAGTTTGTCCTCACAATCTCAGCCAACCGAGTTGGTTTACATTTCCTGGGATTGCTTGTTTTGTGCGCGGCGCCTTTGGTGGATGAGTGATTCGCCTCTGTTAGCGACATTTTCGACAGGGCGGTAAAAGATGGTCGCGTGGGAGAGCTACATGAATTCTTAATTTAATTGAGGGTGGCGAGCGGAATACCTGCTCTTTAGCCAACTCTGGAAATCGATTGGGCTTGTCCCTGCGAACCACGCAAGCACGATGAACTTTTCGAGATGTCTTGTTCCGAGTTTCTCCTGGAAGTTGCTATTTGATTGTTGTCAACCCAGCCGCAGAGGGATGAGATCGCAAACCATGGGGCAATGACACGCTGGTGTTCGATTGTGGGCGGGCGGATTGTGAAGGGACGACAAGACACGCATGGCAAATTGCGTGTCGACTTTGACTTTAAATTAGGTTGGTGGATTTTCCATGCTGCCGAGAAAAAGTTGTGTCGGTGGGGATGAGCTCGAGGGGGGTTTGGGAGCATTGGAAAGAGGATGTTGACATAAACAGGTTTTTGGTTAAAAGGTCATGCCAGCTGGGGGGAAAATTTAAATGAACTTTCAACATAAGACCCTGAAGAGGAGAGAAAACTTCAGAAGCTGGTTAGCACGCTAGTCTTACAGGTTTTATCGGCGCCACTTCTTTAGAAGAGATCATCAATTCCAACCACCTAGTGTTTCTAAAATGGTTTCTCACATTTCGCCACTCAGTGTCGGCTGTAAACTGCAGGTCTCCTTTACAAATGCCCAAAGCAGACAGATGCTAAACAAACTGTAGCCTTGTAAAAGTTCTTTTGTTAGGAACTATGGATGGGCAGAGTTCCTTACAAAGGAAATCCTTTTTCTTCTTTCTTCCGAAGACCTGGAAACCTATACGATAGCCCTTCGAGTACGACAGCCAACTCCATCTCTCCTAATCTACTATCACCACAGCGAAAGGATTATCGAACGGCATAAATGCTCAACCCTCCGGCACTCAAGGAAATTTCCATTCAAATGCACCCCCAAATAACTAACATCCGATCGTCTCTAAATGTCAATTTTGCCGTACATGTCCACTGTCACCCCAGCATACGGTTTCAATCATGTTTACGTTGCCATTCAAAATCCAATTCTGTAGCAACATAAACCCCCACGAGGTCGGTCATAAAAGATAAACAACAAACACCGCCCCCGCACCCAACTTCACATAACAACCGGAATTGAAAAAAAACAAATCCTTAATCTCCAGTTCGTTTCTCGGATAAACATGCCATACATCACCACCACCAGCACCCCAACTTGCCCCCCCATCATCGTTAGCCCCCTTGTTTGTCACTTTAAACGTGCATTTGATGGCATTTCAAATTTACAATTGCCAGCACAACAGTCGTCCTTTATCCAATTGTCCTGTGCTTTTCCAAAGCATCATCATCATAATTCTGAGAGGATACAATTCCCGCCCCCACAAGCAAATTCTTATTTTTATCCCCTCCCGATGGAGTGCGGCGGTCGGAGGAATCTTCATAAAACGACCAAAGCCAGGCAAGCAGGAACTCCGGACCGAGAAGATAAATTAGATCTCTGCGCGGTGTCAGAGCGGCTTCGCACAACGGGATGTGTGCACGCAGGAGTGGTAGCCCTCCGTCCTTTCGGCTGTAATGAATAAATTACCGTTTATCAAAAAGTCTAGTCGTAAAGCCATTCAAAATGGGACCATAACGTTCATTGCCCTGCACTTAATGAAATAAATTGGCAGGCAAATGCCCTCAATAAAGGACTCCAGGCAGGAATGCCCCAACCCCCACCCCACATTCTTAAGAGCTACTAGTGGTGGGTGTTTCTAATCGGCTCATGTCGGAGGCTGGCACGTCTCTGTGTCGGGGATTGACCATGTGACAGGTTCGCCAAGTGACATTCAAATGTGTTGGTAATCAGTTCGAGGTCTCCCGCCTCTGTTAATCCCTCGCACGAACTGCCTCTCTCGCAGGAGGGCTGTCCCATCCGATTCCATTCGATGTGTTCACACTGTTCGAATTCAACGATTCGGAATAGTTTCTCAGGGCTGACCTCGACACGTTGTCCTGTTGGGTAGTGGATGGTGGATGGTGGCGATTAGGCGTCAAAGCGGAATGTGGCCGACACCGAGGGCTACAAGGAAATTTGTTTCCCTGACAGATCATGGGATGACTGGCGGATGTTGGGCCTGGCGGCGATGACAATGCGGCTGCGGAGGTGATGATGTTTACTTCGGAAATCTAATTGCGGAGGTATTCTTCTTGGCCGGCGGTGCAGATAAGACGGCGATGGTGATGAGGAGCGGACAGTGATTTATTGTGGATGACTTGTGGGTGGAAATTAAAGGGTGGTCACAGTAAAATTTACCACAACCCTGTGGTAGCCTAAGACGTTCTCAAGTTGGGAGGTAGACGGGAGATAATCTTGGTAATCTGCCGCCGTCAATGCGCTTTATTCTGACAGGAGATTTGGGGGCATAGCCTTATGCGTAAACTTATTTCGCAGCCAAAGAACGAGTGATGATGTTGGGAAGAATAAATGTACAGCAAGAGTGCCAAAAATTGTTGACAATGCGTCTGGGAAGTTGCATTTTCTGACGAATTCGTTTATATCAAGGCTACCGAAGAGTGATGAGTGATGAGTGAGTGATGAGTGAGTGATGAGTGAGTGATGAGTGAGTGATGAGTGAGTGATGAGTGAGTGATGAGTGAGTGATGAGTGAGTGATGGCTTTTTATATGTTAATTAAATTTGGTGGCGTTCTCAATTTGGTTTTCTGTAACTCTTTGTATTTTTACACAGAATTGAAAGTTGCTTTTGTTCAAGCAGCTTATGGTAGCAATCTGCTTGTCCTTAGGGTTGTCCATGAAATCACATAAGTCAGAGTTGTCCTGTGTTCTTAGGTAGTACACCGCAATGGTGATGCCAATTCTACAACATAGCACTTTAATTTGAACAATTTTTCTTGAGTCCTCCCTGAAACCAAGGGTTAAAGGATCGTCTTAGGAATAGGAGAACGGATAATTTAGAGGTCTGTAGCTTAGAAGCAGTCTTTTTCAGAAGAACATTCAGTTTAAGGAAAGTGTTGTCCTGTTCGCCGCAAAGATGTAAGACGTATGCAACATGGGACATCGATAGAAAAAACTATGGAAACGTCAAAGAAAATTAAAACAATTTAATGGATAAGTGTGGTTTGAATCCTTTTGTGTACTCAATCCCCAAGTGCGTGATAGCAGCAGGGACTGTTTTTTTGTTTTGCAGTTTCTTTGTGCAAAATCAAAGAGTAATAAGAGTCGGTTGCTGTATTTCAAATTTCTGCTGAACCAAGGCGGTGGAAGAGCTACAGCCAGCCTGTCTGAATTTTTGTACGTTATCCATGGTCTAACTGTGATGGGCACATAACATTGCTCTACCTTTATCATCTTTAACCAATATCGTTATTGTTACAAAAGCTTTCACGTCCCGCTTGTAGATTTACTACACAATCGAAATGGTCTCTAAAAGCTACGGTGATGGTGCCAAAATAATGTTGTCGATAAGAGGTATTCCAACTTTCACCTCCATCAGAAGCACCGTTGGCATCATCATCTATTTTAGTGGCACTGCTGTACCCTAAAAGGGTGAGCAAACCCCTTCATGTGTCATATATCCAAAGCTTTATTCTTCCCAATTTGCTCTTACTCGTCGGGAGCATGAGATATCACCTGCAGTAAGTGAGGTTGTTGCCTTTTCCAAGCACCGTGTCCCTGTTCGGTGAATTCATCTCTCATACAGTTGCATTTCTGATAAAATCACAGACGTGACATTTTATACTCCAACCAAGTGAGCAGAATCAATTTTATTTTATGAAGTAACCCCGTAGGAGGTGGTAGCCGTGGCGTAGTGGGTAGAGTGCGACGCTCACTCGCCGAAGGGTCTAGGTTCAATTCCCGGCTGAACACCTCGAATTTTTCACGGCACCACCTCTTTCGCATTGCTGACAACACTCAAAGAGTAATAACTGTCTAAGAAAGCTTCTCAAATTTCGCCGTTCGGAGTCGGCAAAAAACTGTAGGTCCCTTCTACTCGTGAGAGAACAGTAGCGCGCACAACGCGAGTAGTTGATGAGCAAGCTAGACTCTGGTCCCCTTTGGACTGTACTTCTTCTTCTTGTGGCGCTACAGTCCGGGGTGGACCTGGGCCTATGCACGCGAGGTAACGTCGTTGGTTGCGCTCAACATGGCGAGCTGCCAAGACAATCCTCGTTAGTGCACAGGTCAAGTTGACATACAGCCTCCACGCGGCGCCCCCTGGATAGCCATCACAACACCCGTTGTATGGTGAACTAATGTATGCAGCGACCTCCTCTGCCCGAGGATTTAAATAATGGGCCTGGCCTACCAGTCTGTGGGTTGTGCGTGAGGGTAACTTCCTCACCACGTAAAAATAATATAGTTCAGAAAACCCGATACGCCTCGGATACGCCTTTGGACTGTAGCGCCAACAATTATTATTAACCCCGTAGGAGTTGCTTCCCCTAGAGAAGCTGTCAGAACTCTGAATTTTACAGAAGCTCTGCAGATGAGGAGGGGTTAAAGACTCTCGTATTTATTTCAGAAATAGTAAGTGAGCAGTCTCCAGCAAGATCCCAGCTCACCACTTAACTGAACTTTCTGGTCGTCTCCAAATGATACTCTTATCTGTAGCATGCTCATCCTACCGAATCCTGCAGAGGCAGTTTAACAGATTACCTCAAACTTGTTCGCCTTTGTACAAAAAGTTCCAGTCACTAATGTCCCATACTGACTTCTACTTCTACACAATTCAGTCAAAAAGATTACCTTCACTTTTAGCACATCTGGAAGATCAAACAGCAATGAACTGCAGTTGGACAAGTTAAATGATTCAATTGCCGTTTTGCGTTCTATTGCCCCATTCAACACCACATGCCTGTATGTCTTAACAGTCCAGCCACATTAATCAATTTTCAAAAACAACAGCTTCCTTTCATAAACCATTGTACGTCAGAACTGCGACTCTCTCAGAAGCAGAATTTTCCAAAAAATTAGCCTCTCTTCACGCCCGTTCTGTCCCCCAAAGAGTGACCGCCACCGACTAAATCATTCATCCAAAACATTCATCCGCCCCCGATAACAAAGGACAGACTGATGAACATTTTGCGTGCTATCCTGCGCACTGCTATCAGTATGCATAGCTTTCATTACCATTAGCTGGAAATCGCCGACTCATGTACGGTGACCTTCACCACTGCTCTCATGCCTCCCCACCGCATTCGCAGAACAACACATAAACTAACTTTTATTCCCATTCGGCGAGCAACCAATTTCAGCGCTTCATTTGCTGACACATCTCCGTATTCAGAGCACTCCACACCTCATCAGGCCGCAATCCACATCATCGTACGAGCCATAAACCCTTAAAACTGCACCCACCTTGATTACCGAAACAGCCATTACCATCATCCACGTCAATTACAAACTTTTCACGAGCGCACATCGCTCCCTCCCACCGTCTGAGACTACGCTCGAAGCCGCACTGAAACTTTGTCGCAGGCAGAAGAGCAACTCCCTACTTAAACCGACCAATTAACTTTATTACACGCAGCGGAGTCCCCAGCCAGCTCCCGGTCCTGAATTGCGAACGAACTACTTTCGAATTAACACCTAAGCTTCTCCGTGCTCGATACACACACGCGCACGCACACACGCCACACCCTAGCGCGGAGGTGACGGGCGGAGTTTATATCCTGATTTGACTGCGGCTCGCTGGGCTCAGTGGCTCAATTTAATTCGAAATTAAATTCTCAACTTTTCGGGATGAGCGTAAGGCGTGCGGGTGAGCGTGTGCACGTCGCCCACTCCTCTGCGGCCGCAAAACCGCTAACGGCGCGAGTGAGAAATCCAATTACATTATTTTTACCCCTTCCCTGCTCCACCCGTGCGGCAGAACCAGCTGCGTGTCCTCGTCCAAAGGGTTAAACCTTCAGAGAGTGTTGTCCTGGTTGTGTCACAACGTGTGTAAACACCATCAACACAAGTTAGCGGCACAGACAATCGGAATCCCAAACATACGGCCAAGCCGGCCTGATGGGCAGTGGAACGTGCGGCAGCTCAACCGTGGTCTAGGAAGAAGTTTAGGGCGAGCCCAGGCAGCAGTTCATCGGAAATGCGACAAAATGTTTACCGCCGACGGTGACGACGACAACGACGACGATGTCGGGGGGTTGGTTAAGTACCGATGGCAAGTGTGTTCTTGGTTCAGTTGTTTTGCTGGGGACGGGCTCCGGCAGGCGGACAAATTGAGTCTATTAGAGCGTGAGTTGTTTCGGTGGAATGCTGGGTTGCGTACGAGGACGCAGGATGCGGTACGTCCTGGGCGCAACCGTCTTTGCACAGGTGGTTGGGATGGTTTAATCCTCCTGTCTATTAGGAGTGCTTAAATGGGGTTGTGAGAGTGAAATGTTTAGATGGCGGCTTGGCCACTGGCAGGGGATCAGCTCCGGGGAAGCTTGTTGCCCGATGGTACGCGGCTCACGGAAAACGAAGTGTACTACGCTCAATGGAGTGGCGTTAGTTGGTACATGCGGGGCGACATGGATAAGAAATGTAAACGTGGGTGGGGTAAGTGGATGTTGGTAGGTATAGGGCGAACATGCCTTGCTCTGTGGAAAGCAATAATTTGTATACCTTAAACATTTTCTGACCTTTTGAAAATTTTCTGTACGGAAACTTTTTGCGCAATTTCGGGACATCTTTTGTGACTTTGGAGCATTTTTGGTACATTTAAGTTTCTATACTTAAAACATTTTCTGACCTTTTGAACATTCTCTGCATGGAAAGATTTTGTAAAATTTTGGAACTTACTTTGTGACTTTGGAGCATTTTGGGAACATTTTAGTTTCTATACTTAAAACATTTTCTGACCTTTTGAACATTCTCTGCATGGAAAGATTTTGTACAATTTTGGAACTTACTTTGTGAATTTGGACCATTTTGGGAACATTTTAGTTTCTATACTTAAAACATTTTCTGACCTTTTGAACATTATCTGCATGGAAAGATTTTGTACAATTTCGGACCTTACTTTGTAACTATGGAGCATTTTTGGAACATTTTAATTTCTATACTTAAAACATTTTCTGACCTTTTGAAAATTTTCTGTACGGAAACTTTTTGCGCAATTTTGGGACATGTTTTGTGAATTTGGAGCATTTTTGGAACATTTAAGTTTCTATACTTAAATCATTTTCTGACCTTTTGAACATTCTCTGCATGGAAAGATTTTTTACAATTTTGAAACATTCTTTGTGAATTTCGACCATTTTTGGAACATTTAAGTTTCTCTACTTAAAACATTTTCTGACATTTTGAAAATTTTCTGCATGGAAAATTTTTGTACAATTTTGGAACTTATTTTGTGAATTTGGAGCAGTTTTGAACATTTTATGACAATGAAGAGCTTATAATATTTTTTCGTAAAACAATTTCGATACATTTTTTAACGTTTTTTGAATTTGTGGGAATGTGCAACACTTTTGGAAGCATGGGGAAGAGTTTTTAGTTCAGATCATTTTCTGGTTACGAAGCAACTTTCTTTGACCTTGGACGGTAATTCTATTATGTTTATTTCTTATATTTATTTTTCGGTGTAGTGCTTACATTTTTACTGTTTTTATTTTCTGCAAACAATGTACGAAAACATAATTTTGTGAAAAGTACGTGTTTTCGGTACAGAATTTTTGACAAATATTTTAGTCTTTAGAATAAACTAGAATTTTAATTGGTCTGTTGCACAATTTTTAAACATATATGGAGCTCTGTCTATTTGTGGAAAATTTGTAGGCGGATTCTTTGGAGCGTTAGACCTAGCATTAGAAAAAAATTTTATTCTGTCAAGCAGTTTCTGAACTCTTAAATGTTTAATTCTTGAGAATATTTAAGTCAATTGATAATGTAATAATAATAATAATTGTTGGCGCTACAGTCCAAAGGGGGGAACAGGGCCTAGTTTGCTCATCATGTTGTGCGCGTTACTGTTCTCTCACGAGTAGAAGGGTCTAACAGTTTTTTGCCGACTCCGAACGGCGATGTTTGAGAAGCTTTCTTAGACAGTTATTTCTCTTTGAGTGTTGTCAGCAACTCAAAAGAGGTGGGGCCGTGAAAAATTCGAAAAAATTCGTTGAGCTGGGAGTCGAACCTATACCTTTCGGCGAGTGAGCGTCGCACTCTACCCATCACGCCACGGCGGCCACCAATTGATGATGTACCAAATTTATAATTCGGAACCAAATTTCTTATTTCAATTTGGAATCATTTTTTAACTTTGACTAACTCTTGAACGTAGGATCTGAGATATGATTATTATGACATTTACTTTTTTTGACTTTAGTTGATTGACCTTTTCTGACGCGGTTCATTATTTTATGGCTCAATGGCAGATTTCGGAATGCTGGAACATCTCCTGAAGATTCTCAAATTTTGGATATCAGTGAAATAAAACCCATTTCTCAATCACTTTTGAATACACATTTTCTGATATCTTCAGTTGTTCCCAACGTCTTCTGTCCAATTATGGAATTTCTGGCTCCGGAGTGAATTTTTTTAGCGTTCGCCTAAATTTGAAAACGTTTTTAATTTGGGCCGTATTTTGATCATTCTCATTATCTCTTGAGTATATTTGGGTCAATTTCTTTGTATTATGTGGTTTTGGAATATTCTCCAACGTTCCAGTAGAGTTGTGCGTAATCATATGATTTCTTTCTGAAGTATCGCCTAGTTAGCTACAAAGGATTAATGTTCAAAGTTGGCACATTCGAGCCACCAAAGAGAGGCTTCCATCAAACATGCTGGGTACTCTTATTACTTCTCTTCCTTAATTTTAAATCCTCAAACAACAATGAGAGTCCTTTATCTGTTTTGTTAGACATCAACTCCCCGCAAATCATGTATGATGTTCGAAATTCATTTCGAACTCGTACATCTCGTCGTTCCTTTTATGCCACCACTATGACTTCGCGTAAACATCTTACTGCACATATTATAGTTTCAAAGGACTTATGCGAACATAAATTCAAAGCCCACTGTAAAGCACACCCCAGAGACGAGGTCGGTGCTCCATCAAATTCCCAAGTGCAACCCCTTCTCGTGGAGTTGCTGAAATAAAGAAGCAAAATAAAACTGCGCCTTAATAACCCTGGCATAACACTCCTAAACATCTGCTGGTGCAAGCAGTCGGTCCCTCAGTCAACCTCCCGAACAAGGAGCCGAAGAGTGTGCGTCAATGAAAATGCGGCAAATGATTCAGTTTACAGTTCATTTGATTACCGTGCGGGATGCTGGCCAAGAAACGGCGGCAGGAGGTCGGCCGAGAATATTCGAAGAAAAAGAACGCCCAAACGAGGAGTGAAAAGTAGGTCAGGCTGTGTTCATTACCAGTGGCAAATGGGCCGAAGGGTCGATGCTGAAATGCCTTGGAATTGAATAAATCTCTCCATTGCTTTGTGAGGAAAGTTTTATGAGTCATTCAGGGATAAGCCTCGTGGCAGGGTAGGAAGAACTAGATCCACCCTAAGGCTGAGGCACTCTTGAGGTTGGGGTTGAAATACGTTTTTGATGACATGTGAAT
Source organism: Eristalinus aeneus (assembly GCA_955652365.1). NCBI lineage: Eukaryota > Metazoa > Arthropoda > Insecta > Diptera > Syrphidae > Eristalinus > Eristalinus aeneus. Next base: position 80,396,996 of record OY019132.1, read on the forward strand.
GCGAGATATCACAGAAAGATAACTCCAGCCAATGGAACGAATTCAAATTTGAGGAGGATGGAGAAGCGAGAAGAAGACATCAAAATGATTTCTGTTTTCACCGCGAAACACTCATTTGTTTACTGACAAAGAAATATTGAGGCAGCAGACCTTAAGCCGAAGAAGACAGTCTGTCGTTCCGTTTTACTTCCAATTACTTTGAAGAGGAGCTTTGAAGTTGAACACAGGAGACTTAGTTTGGTGTATTCTTGATATTAATAATAATAATAATAAATTGATGACGCGACTGTCCACAGGGACCAGGGCCTATCTTCCTCATTAACTACTGGTGTTGTGTACGCTACTGTTCTTTCACGGGTAGAGGGGATCTACAATTTTTGCGACTCCGAATGGCGAAGTTTGCGAAGCTTTTTGTAAGACAGAAATTGTCAAAAACTCGAAAGAGGTGGTGCCGTGAAAAAATCGAGGTGTTTAAACGGGAATCGAATCTGTACCTTCGGGATGTGTGCGTCGCATTCTACTCACTATGTCACGGCTTCCACCCTCGATATTACTGTTGCTTATTGTTGCGGGGACCAGTTTATAGAAGTCAAAGTTTTTGCTGTCTATTGTGAGACCATATCCACAACCTCGAAACTGTGTGTTCCTAGTTGCTGAGAGCATAAATGTAATTTGTTTTGTCCTCTCTGATCGCGAAGCCTATACTAGCCTATTCTATCACAAAGCCAGCAAACAATTCACGGACGACAAGGTGTACGAGTATTTGTTCAAACGTCTTAGCTGTCTTCGCGAAAGCCAGCAGTTGAACGTGGTTTGCATGGTTTGGATTTAGCAGTTAAGGCTGATGTTAGAAAAACTAACTACTGGGGATTGCTTTGTCTAAAAGCGTCGACCGCAGTCAATGAATGTCCAATCGGGGCTCCTCGAAACTCTTCGTAATTTGAGAAATTTTCATTTTTAGGGTATAAACAGCATCTTCCGATCCCTTTAGGAGTTTTTTTTTTGCGTTATTTTGGCTATCTGCGGCATTGATAAGTTCCTCCCAGATTTTTGACAAACAAATTAAAGCCATTTACATGAATTTGAGGAGCATTACAAGTGTTCCTAGTTAAGGAGAGGGTTCCTAGCCAGGGCTACGATATGTAGATTACGTAGCATTGAAACACCTCTCATACTTGCCCCCAACTTTATTTTGAGGATGACCTGGTGCATCGGCTACACGAGATAGTCTTCTTTTTTAAAGAAGTCCCTATTTTCTTCTTCGCCTGGAGCTTCAGTCAAGGGTTGGCCTGGGTGTTAACCAGCAAGCCTTGTTCACTAGCTCATTCTTTCACCAGCTGTTTTCAGTTACGCAATCCAAGTTGGTTGGGCTCCTTCCCTACTTTTGGGCGCCTCTAGAGCCTACGTCATCCTCTATTGCGTCGTCCCAGTGTCTCCGATTCAAAGACTTTTCGGGCCGGAGCACTGATGTCCATACATTACATACATGGCCTAGCCGTCTTAAGCGTTATATCCGAAGACGCTCGACTGTACAGCCCACAGATGTGGGATTTGGTTTTACGTGACCACCTGCCCTAACGGCTTATATTACGGGGAACCTTTTTCCCAAGAGTCGTAAGTAACGCAAGACTAAACGCCTTAGTTACCCAAGTACTCAAATCATGCTTGAGGGGCAATCACCCCACCTTGGTTTGATGCGAAGCCCTTCTAAAACCTCTTCCGCTCTCTGGGTCGCAGCGCCCGGTTGAGAATGCAACTCCACACTGAGAAGGGATAGTCCCCTAACCGTCTTGCCTAGTTGTGCTTAAATAATGAACTAGACAAGTCAGCACAGTACACTGTCCCCGACTCTACCCGCTATGTTAGGTGATAAACCACAGCCACCACGATACTCCCACAAGGGGGTCTACCGCACGGTCAGGCTGGAACCGAAGTTCCAGGGGCCCCTGACCTCCCGTGGCACTAGATTATAGCCTCTGGTCAAGCTGTCACTACCAGTCAGGTTCCCTCAAATCCTGGGTTTGTTAGCCGCCATTCGTAGATGGTCTTTTCTCCAACAGTGTTTCCGTTGTCACTATAAATAGTGATACGGATGTGATTTTGAATCATGTGATTCATAAATCCAGTCACATCATTTGGTGTACAGCCCACAGTCGATTCATTTCCATAAATGAACAGGAAAAGAAACAGAGACTCTGCAAAGGCTAAGAATTACCCCTGCGTCGGTAATTTCCTTAGCCACGACTTCAACATGTATCGCTGTACGGCTGTTTGCTGCAAAAATATATTTTTGGGAATTTTGAGACGGAAAATCGAAGCTTAACTTATTCTTAGGACTAACGCTAAATCTTTTAAAAAGAAGCAGTTGTAAGAATCAGTTCTAAACCACCGGCACTGATCTGAAATAACCTTCCAATTCGTTTCAAATTTTAAAATTTTGTAGGGACTATTGTTTTGGCAACTTGCAAAGGCAAGAAAACACCACAGACCTTAAACATATTCGAGGAAGACTCTCCTCTCCCCACCACAGCAGCAATCACTTATCGGCAATCCTGTCTGTCTTTTCAGGCAACTGGAAGCATCCTTCGGGGAACCCGGAATACCTCGAGAGCCCAACCACCGCTAGCGCCGCCGTCGTTTCACTCCGTAATCTCTGATTGATTACACAAGTTTCTACTGCAGAATCCAACCAACCACAACTGTGGCTGCGAGGGTGGCGAAAGTTTAAATGTCCGCCCCCCAAACCCCGAGCACATCCGCTGCCAGAAATGATTGATTTCAGCTTCAACCACCCAACATTCAAGGATATGCAACCAAAAAACTTCGTCCCCCATCCTTCCGCTGCCGTGGGACTCCATTGACACTCCTGTCATCGGAAATTAAAGCCGTTTAAGGACACTCAGTACGGGGGCAAAAATCACCTTCACCGCGACGAAGGAGGAAGGGGTCCAGCACGGGACACAAGAGGACGAACGTCACCCAGAATGAAGCAGAACTAATGAAATCTGTGCGTCTGTCGAAGCGACACAACTGTCACTCGTACGAGTGTGGCAGGGAACGACTTCTGAGACACTTCGGAAAACTCTTGAATAACATCCCCTTCGTTCGATAACAAGAGCACACAACTGCGATGATAGACGCAATTACAACTACAACACGACCGCACATAAGGATGCCACGTGATAAGGATATTTCCGGTGGAAGAGTGCGACGGTCGAGCGAGTGGGAGATAATAACGTGTTACAAGAGCTGAAACAACGGATATATGAGTTGTGTCCAAGGACCATCAGACCTTTCGAAGGACTGAACTTCGCTCCAGGGAAACTTTGTCGCATCCTCACTGCTACCCACCCTCCTTTGTCTGGTTTGGGGGATTTTGGAGGATGTGTGCAATCCAAGAGTGAAATGAACGAAAAAAGACGCCCAACGTGGATGGACTCACCACTTCCGGCTGGCATGATACGAAGGAAATTAAAATTTACTTCCAATCCTTCTGCGACCGCCTCTCTCCTGGCGCCTGTTTAGAATTCAATTTACATTTCATTTGGATGTCCCTTCAAAGAAATGAAACGGACGAGTGATTTATGGTACACCGACGCTGTTTTTGCGATTCTTTCGAGCGAGAAATTTGCGGACGGACAAGAATGAGGTCACTACGTGATCAGGCTGTGCGCCTCAAAAAGGGTTACTTCAGACAAATAACTGTCGGTGACATATGCCCCAGTAGCTGAAAAAGTCACCAGCTAGGTGGGAGGTTGCCGGTGGAGTGCGTGTCACTGGGTTACTGTGCAGTGAGGACGAAAGAGCGAAAAATTAATTGGCAGGTCTGTCCTTTCAGACGTGCGTTGGGTTTTTGTGGAGGAGGAAGAAACATGTCAAGCGCGGCTTATTGTGACTTGGTTTGTTGGTGTCTACTGGATGTCACTTTAAATTTCATTTTCAGACTTTAGATGGAGAAGAATGAGATAGAAGGATGAGATAGAAGACCTTGAATTTCTGAAGGACAGGGAATTGTGAAAGGTTGCAGTGCTCTTAGACCTCGTGACTAGTGAGCATCATAACATGAATGTAGGACACACGAGGAAATGTTTTAGAATCTGAGGAGTATGTGGAAAATTGTCGGACACCGAGGCGTATGTGGAACGTTTTTAATACTGGGACTATAAGTTGCACTGGGTGGGTGTTTTCAAAATTGGGGCTTTAACATTTCAGAAGATTAGGAAATGTGGAATACTTTTAGACTCCAGGATACATGGGGACAATGTAAAGATTTACAGGGGAGTTTTAAACTATGTGGAACTTTAATTCTTTAATGGAGTGAAGCAGACAGGCATCAGACTGACGCATATTTGAATAATTTTCAACCTTTTACGGGTCCGCTTAAATATTTTGAGGGGCATATTTAGAGTCTAAAATGTGCGTCTGTATATTCAAGAGACTCTTGAGTTTTCTTTTAAATACCTAATGACTCTAGAACGTATTTAAAAAATTCGCAGGACTTTTCACGGATCGCAGTAATTTCTTCCCTAGCCGGAAAGGATAATCCAAAGTATGTCAGATTACGAGGCATTCGGAATAAACTTCTTCAGAAACCTTTTTAATTTCGAATCCTTCTGTTTATATAAAAAGAATGGAGGACACAAGGGCTCAGCTTCTTCATCAATTATACGTGTTGTGCGCACTCATATCAGGTATACCAGTACGAAATGATGTTTTTTTTTGTTTCTTTTTTTCTAAATGAAAGACTAATTATTCATGGGAAGGTAAAAACATTCTATTCGAAGAATTGGCCATTGTTTTTTTCACATTTTGACCACCTTTCTGTCAATTTGTGAATACCACGCCAATAAAATTTTTCGTCTTTTAAAGCAAACCAATCAGACACCCAATTTTTGACCTCCTCTTTCGAATCGAAGTGCTACTCAGCCACTGCGTGTCCCATCGACACTCTTTTGCAATGAGCCATTGTATAACGAAAGCATTCTCATAACTTTACAGGATATGATTGATCAAAAACACGGAGGGATGTCCACTTCTTAACCACATGGTAAAAAAGGACTGTGGACAAGAGGCAACTCTATGAAAGCGTTATTAAAACCGTATGTCCGCATGATCTCCGGTTCAGGACATCCATTCCGGTGACTACTAGCGATTGGGAATTCTATTGGTGACTACAACTTGATCAATCGTCCCCGTTGTCATCAATTTTATAGGCTATTGAACCCCACCGACTACTCAAGTTACCAGATATACCGGTATGAAATCTTTTAAAGCAAACCAATCAGACACCCACTCCATCGATGAAAGCAAATGGTAGTCTGAAGGAGCCAAGTCTGGTGATTACGGCGGGTTGGGTAGCTGCTCCCAGCCAAGTGTTTTGATTGTATCCTGAACCGGTTTTGCTTTGTGTGCAGGTGAGTTGTCATGGAGCAAAAGTACCTTCTGGCCCATTCTGGTCGTTTCTCGATCAATGCATGATTCAAATTGATCATTTGTTGTCGGTAGCGATCAGTATTAACGGTTTCAGCAGAGTTTAGCAGAGTTTAGGTGCTCGTGGTACAACACACCTTTCTTTTGCAGTCGATGGTGATGGTTGTCCCAGATTAACCCATGATTTTTTTCCGTTTAGGATTCTTAAAATAAATCCATTTTTCCTCGCCAGTAACAATCCGATGCAAAACCGATTTTCTTTCGTGTCTTTGAAGCAAACTTTCACAAGTGTTTCTTCGGTTTTCCATCTGTTTTTGATTCAATTCATGTGGCAACCATTTCCCACACTTTTGGATCGTTTCCATAGCTTTTAAACGGTCAGAAATTGTTTGTTGTGCAAAATTTAACATTGCTGCCGTTTGCTTTTGACTCAAAATGTCATCTCCATCCAATACCGTTTGCAATTCGGCGTCTTCAAGCTTTTTTGGAGGTCTTCTGCTTCTGATAGAGCATGATCACCATGTGTCTCGGCAGGCATTCGATGGGACTCTGCAGCACTTTTCTTCAAATGAAAACAAAAAATGAATGCTTTCCGCAAATCATCACTTTCTGATACAAAATTCGACATTTTTAACACGATGAAAAAATATGATGTTGTCTGTTCAATGAATCGATGTATACTAATTATTTTTCACAGATGTCATAGCAAGCAAGCAAAAAAAAATAAGGGCTCGTTCACAACAACTGCTTGACGCTCACTTTATAGGGGTGTACCTGGTACTCCTTCACGAGAAGAATGGACCTACAGTCTTTTGCCGACTCCGAACAGTGAAGTTTAAGAAGCTATTTCTTAGATAGTTATTGCTCTTCGAGCGTTATCAGTAGCCCGATATATGTGGTGCCGTGAATTATATAGATTCAGTTTGGGAACCGAATCTAAGCCTTCGGCGTGCGAGTGTCGCACTCAACCCAGTACGATACGGTGTCCACTCGGTATCAGGTGAATCTGTGGTTATATATATAATATGAAATATTTATCAAGTAATACAATTATTTTACTGCATTCATGTAAAATTTTATATAAGTGTGATTATTAGTCCGCGTTATATCTCTAGTTAAACAGAATCATAATGGCAACTGAGGGGGAAATTGAGAATCGCGTTGTAATTAAATTTCTCACTAAGAAAGGAAAATGTCAAAAAACTATTCATTAAGAGATGGTGGCTGTTTACCAGGGTTCCGCACCTTCATTATCATGTGAGTTCAACTTCACACCACGAAGGGCGTTCGCCGTGGACAGGAAGAGGTGGTAATCACTTGGCGCTAAGTCCGTGCTATTTGGTTGATGCGATAAAAACCTCCCATTCGAGCTCCCGTAACTTCTGACGAGTCATCAACGAATTATGTCGTCTGACGTTGTAATGCTGGAACACTAAATTTCTCCTGTTGACCAATTCTGAACGCTTCTGGTCGATCGCTTGTTTCAAACGGTCTGGTTTTTCCTGTCTGTTGTCTGGCTGTTCTGGTGGAACACTGCTCCCTTTCTGTTGGCAAATTCTGGACGCTTTTGGTTCAGCAGTCCAGTTGTCTGCAGTAGATGGTAGAATTATGCGTCTGGCCATATGGGAGCAGGTCATAGTGGGTGATTCCCTTCCAATCCCACCAAACACACAGCAAAACCATCCTGGCCGTAAATCCCGGCTTGGCCACTGCTAGAACTATTCACTGACCTTCAACTACTACCGTTTTAGCTTGATATTGTCGTATGTGATCCATTTTTCGTCGCCAGTCACCATCCGCTTCAAAAATGGGTCGAGTTCGTTCCGTTTCAGCAGCAGGTTCGTAGGTGTTGATTCGGTCCAAAAGGTTTTTCTTGGGGCACCCAAACATCAAGCTTTTTTTTGTGTCCAGCCTTCTGCAGATGGTTTAAAATGGTTTGGTGACTTACTCTCATCTCTTGGGCGATGTCACGAGATGCCATATGGCGGTCTAACTCGATGATTTCCATGATTCGATCGGTATTCGTCGTCATAGGTTTTCACCGGCTGGCTTATCCATGATGTCGTTTTCACCGGCTCTGAATCGTCGAAACCATTTCTCTGCGGTTCGAAGTGGTAGCGTGCAATCCTCCAAAACACCATTAATCTCATGGAACGTTTCACTAGCGGATTTGCCTTTAACTAAAGAAAACTTTTAAATAGCGCGAATTTCGGCGTCAGTGAACTCCATGTTTACACTGTTAACTGTTGAACACAACATACAAACTGATCATGCGTAGCGTCATTTTGTAGGTTACGTCAAGCCCTTTCAAATGATGTATAGTATTGCCAGGTACAAGCACATAGCCGGAGAATTCAAAAGACAAAAAGGCGGAAGTGAAATATTTCATAAATTTTTTGATTTATTAATTTTATATGCTTATTATTATTTATTTACTTTTGTATATATTTCTATATTTTAAGTTATTTTCTTCTGTTCGACTACGATATCAATGTAGTTAAAATCATGCGTCTAAACATCACTTCTCTTTTCCCTACAATGGTTTAGAACTTTGGTTCTGTTGCAATGAAAGTTTTCTACTAGCCTTTTTCTTAGACATTTCTAAAAAGATCTGTGATCTAACCAATTGTTTCAATTTTATAATGGTAAGTGCGCCGATTTGGGTACGGTCGCAAATACCAACGTTGCACAGGAGTTTTGACCCTTTCAATTTGTTGACTAAAGACAAGGAAAAGCATGGGAACGCACGGTGCCCCGAAGAAGGAATTAGATATTAAAACCGAAGTTTCCTTTATAAGTTGTAATGTTACAGAATTCTTACTGATTCGCGAGCTCAAGTAAATAACTTGTAATGCATTCGCCTGACTATTAATTACGGAGCAGTGGTCGGTAACTTCGAATATCGAATCTTTGACTTTGTTATATTTGTGCACTCGTCTCGGACATATTTTTACAATTTTAGCTATTTATTTTGTTTGTGAGTGGCATTGGCCTGTTTGCCGGTATCCTGCTGTAGACAAAAATTGATCAATTTACTTGCATTCGTTTTGTGTGAAAAATGGAAATAAATGCTCAATACCTAAAATGTCAATAGTAGTATATGGTGAGTGAACTCAGAGTCAAAAAAAACGCTTACAAGTGGTACATTTCTTTTCAAAGAAAGTGTAGAAGATTTGAATAACGGCCGTTGCTCCAGCACATCAAAATCCGATGAAAGGGCTGAAAAACTGAAACAAATTGATACGGAGAATCGTCGAATCACTACTAGAAAAGTTTGTGAAGATGTCGGCATGTTGGTTGACACACGCCATGCATTTTCTTCGGAAATTTTGGGCACGAAGCGTGTGGCAGCATAATTGATGAATTTCAATCAAAACAGAAAATCTCACATGAACATAGCCCAGGAGTTGTTGAATAACGTCAACGACCAGATCCAGCTTTGCTTAAAAAGCTCATAATCGTGAGTATATGGTTGTTATATGCGCTGCTTGTGAGAAGCAACACAAAGAAAACGTCCGGACTGTTCACTCGTACACTCGTACGCAACACCGTAATCTTATCCCAGTCACCGTATTCAACAGATTTGCAACTTTCCGCTGTTAGGCAGAATGTTCTACTCGATTTGGAAGATGATAGACAAGAATTCCGTCTCCCCGACTCAGACAAGTTGAAGGTAGAAATTTCTAAGCTGAGGTCGAACAATGCTTCAGGAGCGGACGAACTACCCGCAGAACATTTAAAGGCAGCTGGAGATGACCTGGTTGAGCGCAAGCACCAGCTCGTCTGTAAGATATGGTCGGAGGAAAGCATGCCCGATTTGTGGAATCTCAGCTTGTATGTCCGGTCCACAAGAAAGGAGACCCCTTTAACTGCGAGGGATCAGCCTTTATAAAATCGCATACAAGATCCTCTCTGCCGTATCGTGTGAGCGCCTGAAACCGTTCGTCCACAACTTGATAGGATACTGTCAGTGTGGCTTCAGACCAGGGAAGTCCACAATAGACCAGATCTTCACTTTACGGCAGATCCTGGAAAAGATTCAAGAAGTGCAAATCGGCACTCACCATTGTCGGCATTTATTCCGCATATGACAGTAAGCATGGAGACGAGCTAAACAGTGCCATGTCTAGTTTTGGCAGTTCTACAAAACTCGTCAGATTGTGTAGGGTGACGGTGGAGAACTCTTGCTGCTCCGTCTGATCGGTAACGAAATCACCAAGACCTTCAGTGTCAAAAAAGGTTTTAGACGCTATCATGTGACTTCCACAACATTATTCTTGAGTAAATCATGCGTATCCCAAAAGTCTACATTAGAGGCATGATCTTCCAAAACTCAACTTTATTGCTAGTTTTCTCGTACGATATTGACGTAATTAGCCGAGCGCAGTGAACTGTGAATGTGGCGATTGCTGGTATTGAAACGAAAGTGACTTTAATTGGTCTGGCAGCTAATGAAGGCAAAATCAAGTACAATTACATCAAAAAAGTATGGTGCACACAACATCGACGTCTCCGACCGAGCATCACACTAGGCAGCAGAAACTTTGAGGTAGTCAAGGGATTTGCCTACTTCGGCTCAGCGGGAAATAACGACAGCAACATAAGTACCGAAATCAAACTAAGAATCACCTGTGCCAATCGCTGTTTCTTTGGGCTCACGAGGCAATTGAGTAATAAAGTCCTCTGTTGAAGGACTAAGCTCGCTTTATACAACAGCTCGACCATCCCGGTCCTGCTCTATGGCGCGGAAACCTGAACGTTACTAAAGGCGGATGAGGAAGCCCTTAGTCTTTTCGAGAGAAAAGTTTTGCCTTCGGGTTTTGGTCCTGTTTGAGTTGATGACATCTGGAGGAGAAGATTTACCGACGACCTCTATGGGTTGTCCTAGTCCAAGCCATATATAGTGCACGAACACCACTGCTTTGGTCCGAAAAGTCGTCTATCAGAGCCAGTAGGAAAACGCAACGAAGGGCGGCCTAGGGTAAGGTGGCGCAGACAAGGGCATACCAGAAAGTGCATATCAGAACTGCTTCGTTCACATATTTTACGGGGACAAAATAGAAACTGATGCATAAATAAACACTTTTTGAAAACCTCCTAGCAGAGGTGGTTTTGTTTGTTCAGAAGTTTTGTCTGTTGGAAGGGTCACTTGCTCATTTGAGTCAGGTTTGTGTGTTGAAAATATTTTTTTATTATTTTGGACTCTTACTTTATGTACTTTTATAGTTTGGTGTGTTAGATTGAAGAAAAAATGTGTATTCAGTCAAGCAATCTGCCATCCCTTATGCCGCAAATCCGACTTCTTTCGGAAAGAGAAAAAAGCTTAAAACGCTTCTATGTGTAATGTATACACGAGAAATGCAATTCTAAAAAGACCGTTAATTTGCAATACGGAGAAATGCAAGCGAGAAAGTGGACAATTGGAATGCTTTCAATGTGCCAAGTCTTTCATTCGTTCTAGCTAACTCAGACACACCTTGAGATGATGTCAAAAGAACAACTTACCCCTCTTTAGAATTTGTTAAAAATAGCTCCGACTTCCGATTCAAATACCCCGCGAGCTAAGATATTCACTCTGCTGCAACAAATTCTCAGAAAATCTGCAACCAATTTCCACGATTCACTGAACCACATTCACATTGCACTTAATCCGGAAGCAGTCAGCGAGATTCCCCGAATCAGTCTCAAAGAAAAACAAATTCAGTCTTAATTCAGCCCCAGTTGCCACGAACTAATGGCAAAATCAGTCGAACGGCATCGAGTTGTGTCGCAGCAGCTATTGCAGTGATGCACTCCGATCAACGAGGAAATAATTCGAACAAACTTTTGCTTCGACAGCGCAACAATGCAGAGTTAAGATTCATAATTCCAGCTGACCGAATGCGATAGCAATCAGTTCAATGAGAGGGCACGTCTTGGCTGGCATTTGCTTTGACTGATAAAGTTCATGAAAGGGAATGGGAAGCAAGCGATAAGCAGCGACTGGGAAACCTAGATTTCCGGGAACCTATTGTGCGGGGAGTTGTCTTGCAATGAGAAAGCATGTGAGCTATTAGAACAATGCGACAGTGTACAGCAAGTTCTTCAACACGGAAAGAAAATTAAACTTCGAATAGAAATGTGAGCTGAATTTATTGCCTACATCACAATCCTTATATTCGCTATGGAAGCGTTTCTTGTGAAATGAAGTGAGCAAAATTGAAACGTGGAGACTCAAATTTAATAAAACTGCTGCTGTAGATGGACTATTTGCAGCATCTAGGGGTGAGTTGATGTGACGCATGCTGTAAGATATGGGCGGTTAAAGCATGTCCGATCAATGAAAAAGAAGACAGCTGAACTATCCAGAAATAAGTCTCTTTAGCATCGCGTAAAAGGCCTTCTTTCTAAGAACAACTGCGGGCATTTGTCAACAACTTGAGCGGTCCTTCTCACTGCGATTATAGGCCAAACTGTGGCGAATCCTCAAAAAACCCAAGAAATGCAAATTGACTCACCACCCTCTCTTTGATTTCGTTAAAATTCAATAAATAACAATATCAAACAATTTAATACAACCTTGCACTGTTGAATGGACTCCTTTTCTCTCTAATTTGGTTACACTACATGATCTGGAGGATTCAATTGAATAATCTCTGTAATACATATTCTCTTCAGATTGACTGCGTAAGTGCATCCAGATTGAAATATTATGATTCGGTGTGACATGGCCCAAGCTCAATGTTATATGTACTCCTTATAACCTTGTGAACAAACAACTACAAGGAGATGACATTGGAGTGCAAGCATGTTTCAAAAAGGAAATTTGATACTTCTTTACATACTTTATGTATTTAGTTTAGATGAGTTCTGGTACTTTCCCTTTTTCAGAGAGAAATTCACCCCCACTCCTTAACAGAAAACAGACTTCAGAATTTAATACCAAAAAAAGGCATTTTGAGAATAACAATCCTGCCGATAATGAAATTGGGAGAATTTTCGCAGCTGTTGTCTTTGCTATTATTGAAAACGCAAACCATAAAGTGACCGGATGTCGGTATGGTAGTACAAACAAAATAATATTAAGGAAAACGCAACCGATCTGCAGTCCTTACTCTTTGTGACGTTTTTAGACTCCATCATTTCAGTTGCAAATTTGAAGGACGAAGGATGAGTCTGTGCAACAGAAAGTAAGTTTCAAGAAGGTTGCCTCTTATATTTTGGGGCTGGGTATCCCTAGAGTTCCAATCTAGCAACTGCCAGCTCTATCGTAAAGTTTGACATTTTTGAGGTTATACTTACTCAGAACATTTTGACATACAACCGCTATTGGTGGTGTTTACAGTAAATCATACCAGGCATACCGGTATGAAGTGAGCGTCATGATACAAATGTCTCGATAGGGAAGACTTGTTGTGAACGAGCCCTTATTTTTTTTTGTTTGTTTGCTATGACATTGTTTACAGTAACTTAAAATATTCATCTCGCCCAAAAAATGGAATTGAATCGTGTACATTTTCGTGCGATTATTTTTTTACAACTTTCGACGTGGATTAACTCAACAACAGTGCATCGACGACCCTAATTCAACTTTTCGCGATGAAGCTCCATCAAGGACCAGTGTTTATCGATGGTATGGTGAATTCAACCGAGGTCGTAGTTCACTCCAAGACGAATTTCGTGAAGGTCGTCCAAAATCAGTTGTTGTTCCGGAAACCATTAATGATGTGTGCCAACTGATATTGCAAGATCGTTATGTGATCTATCGTGAGATTGAGACAACCTTCAGCATTAGTGGGACCAGCAAACATTTAATATTGCATGACCATTTGACCGTCAAAAAAATTTGTTCGTGTTGGATCCCACACACTTTGTCAATCACTCAAAAAAAGGCTCGTGTCGATTGGTCAAAAGAAATTCTCCAAAAATATTATCGATGTGCTTCGAAACACGTCTATGACATCGTGAAAGGTGGTGAAAAGTGAATTTACGCGTATGAGCCCGAAAGTAAAGAGCAGTCGACTGTATGAGTGTTTCAAATTGAGCCAAATTCAACACTTCCACAACAACAATTCTCCAAAAATACGATCGATGTGCTTCGAAACACGTCTATGACATCGTGAAAGGTGGTGAAACGTGAATTTACGCGTATGAGCCCGAAAGTAAAGAGCAGTCGACTGTATGAGTGTTTCAAAATGAGCCAAATTCAACACTTCCAAGCAAATGTTCGCCTGTTTTTTCGGAAATACTGGACGTGTCGCAACCGTACAACGCCGAACAGTCAATTCTGAGTGGTACACAACTCTTTATCATCTGAGCATTTACACCCCATTTAAGGTTCTGACCCATATATACTTCTCCCTACTGGAATCGATACTGCAGTACGGAATCACGGCGTGGGGAAATGCAGCGCAATACAGAATAATGGAAGTTCAAAGAGTTCAAAACAGGATATTCAAAATTCTCCTGCGGGCTAAGTATGGTAAGCATTATGTAGGAAACTGTAGTAATGCCAGCGAAGAATTAAACTTACAATCCGTAAACTTTTTCTTTTTAACTTAATAAATGAAACATACGGCGACTAACGTTTTAAACATCCAATTGATCACGGAGTCAACACCAGGCAAAGAGCGAATGGAACGCTGAAGATACCGAGGGTACACAATTCCTATGGACGACAACAACTGTCTTTGTGGTACCAACAGTTGTCAACCAACTTCCCCGCTCTTTATTGAATATTCGGCCAATACACAGCAGGAAAAGATTACATAAATGTTATATTATGTTGAACATCGTTAATTTGTAATTTAATTTCCTAACAAAAAAATAAAAAATAAAAGAACTACTTCCTGCAACATAAAACACCGTGTAAACAATCTTCTGCAGAAAAGCCTCCAGGCTTCGCAAATATTTACTTGTCTTTATTTAAGTTAATATAATGTGGATTAATAATGTGAGGCCAACCTACATCTTCAATTCTCTTCCATCGCGTCACGGTATTATTCAGCACGGAAGGGATAACCCTATGGGGATGTTGGAAGGCACTTTGGATATTAATTTCTTTATCGCCAACTATGTTATGTAGTAGGAACAATAGACAATAAACAATAAAGACAACAATAAAATCAAGCACAAAAAAAAAATTGTTTGCCAGTTGTTTTCCAAAAAATCAGGAAAACCAACCGCCGAAGACAGTTCACTCTTCACCACGACAATGCGAGCTCTCACACTGTTGAACTTAATATTTAGCCAAAACGATTTACTTGGATTTCAGGGAGTCTTTATTTCAAGAAAATGTACAGAATTATGAAAGGAAAAAGGAAAAACTAAAAAACGTACAAAGTGAGCATATATGACATTAGAATGTCATAGAAGAAATGATTTGTTGAATTGTTGAGTATGTTCACCCAACACACACATCGGCTCAAACAACTGCATTGTTGAGGACTCAATACATCGATTTGATGAGTCATACGCCGTATAGTCCTGACTTGGCGCCGACTGACTTCTTTTTATTCTCGTACGTAAAAAACAAAATGAGAGGTCAACGTTTTTCGACATCTGAAGAAGCCGCTGATGCGTCAGAATGCATGTTTTGGAGGTACCTCAATCAGAGTGACAAAATAGCTTCGACAATTGGTTCGAACGCATGCAAAAGTGTATAGATCTTAATGAGGAATATTTTGAAAAACAATAAAGCAAGTTTCGAAGATTAGTATTTGTTTGTTGGCATAGAATATCTTGAAACATAAAAGCCAACCCTCGTAGGTCATATTTATTTGATTTACCCTTTAGCAGATTTCCCTCACTCAAGAACTGACACCATCTGTTTCACTTTCTAGATTATTTCCTTCAGTGGCTTGTCAAAAAGAGTTTCCTTTAGAATTCAGTTCAGTCGCGTCAAACTTTTAAGTTAACTTCGAAGCCTTAGTCTCACTTCCAGCGCTTCTCAAAAAGAACCCAATTCACCACATCACACCTCGTTGGTAAACATATTTGAAATCAAATATAAAATATATATATATATATAAAACAGTCTCCTGAAATGCGTTGCATGTGATCGCGTCAAATACACGTTGCAACACACGCAGCACAGAAAACAATTAAAACAATAAATGATTCTTACCAGTTATTCAATTGTTACCCAACTCGGTCACCCTGCAATAAAAAAAAACAGAAACAAGTGCGTAGGTGTTAATTAAATGGCAGAAAATTGACGGACATAGAAAAAGTTTAATTGGATTAAATTACTAACGCGGATTAATTGGTGAGGCTCAGCCGCGTAAAAGCGCTCTCAACCGATGTGTGCATGGTGCCACTGGTGCACAGTCAGTGCGTTTTGAACGAGCAATGAATTAGAGTTGCGGTTAAACGCATCCACTGGTCAAAGGGGGAAAACAGCAGCTGCCGCGGAGTGGAAACCAATTAAATCAAGTGCAGGGTTCGGAGCAGTAGCACTCTTGTCTATTTGAATGAACTTATTTCAAATGTGGACATTCAGTGACATGATTAGGTGAGGGGCGGACCATAAAATAAAATCAATTCATTTGATGACACATTAGAAAGTGACTTTAGTGGAGAAAGGAGGAGGAGGTGTCTGCTGTGATTTATACCAGGTATACCAGTACGAAATGACATTTTTTTTGAAAATAAAACACTGTTTATTTATGGGAAAGTAAAATCAGTTTATTTATGGGAAAGTAAAATCATTTTATTCAAAGTATTGGCCGTTATTTTCTACACATTTTGACCATCTTTCCGACAATTTGTGAATACCACGCCAATAAAATTGTTCGTCTTTTAAAGCAACCAATCAGACACCCAATTTTCAACCTCCTTGTAGGAATCAAAGTGCTGCTCAGCCAATGCGTGTAACATCGACACTCTTTCGCAATGAGCCATTGTATAACGAAAGCACTCTCATAACTTTACAGGATATGATTGATCAAAAACACAGAGGGATGTCCACTTCTTAACCACATGGTAAAAAAGGACTGTGGACAAGAGGCAGCTCTATGAAAGCGTTATTGAAACCGTATGTCCGCATGATCTCCGGTTCAGGACATCCATTCCGGTGACTAATAGAGATCGGGAATTCTATTGGTGACTACAACTTGATCAATCGACCCCGTTGTCATCATCTTTATACGCTATTGAACCCCACCGACTACTCAAGTTACCAGGTATACCGGTATGAAATCTTTAAAAGCAAACCAATCAGAGCAAATCAAAACACCCAATTTTCGACCTCCTGGTAGGTATCAAAGTGCTGATCAGCCAATGCGTGTCCCATCGATGAAAACAAATGGTAGTCGGAAGGAGCCAAGTCTGGTGAACACGGCGGGTGGGGTAGCTGCACCCAGCTAAGTGTTTTGATTGTATCCTGAACCGGTTTTGCTTTGTGTGCAGGTGCATTGTCATGGAGCAAAATTACCTTGCGGTGTCTTCTGGCCCATTCTGGTCGTTGCTCGATCAATGCTTGGTTCAAATTGATCATTGGTTGTCGGTAGCGATCAGTATTAACAGTTTAAGCAGGGCTTAGGAGCTCGTGGTACACCACACCATTCTGGTCCCACCAAACACACAGCATTGTCTTCTTGCCGAATCGATCTGGTTTTGCAGTCGATGTTGATGGTTGTCCCAGATTAACCCACGATTTTTACCGTTTAGGATTCTTAGAAAAAATCCATTTTTCATCGCCAGTAACAATCCGGTGCAAAACCGATTTACTTTCGTGTCTTTGAAGCAAAATTTCACAAGTGTTTTTTTCTTTTTTCCATCTGTCTTTAATTCAATTTATGTGGCACCCATTTCCCACACTTTTGGATATTTCCCATAGCTTTTAAACGGTCAGAAATTGTTTGTTGTGCAACATTTAACATTGCTGCCATTTGCTTTTGACTCAAAGTGTCATCTCCATCCATATCGTTTGCAATTCGGCGTCGTCAAACTTTTTTGGTGGTCTTCCACGTTCTTCATTTCTCACATCAAAATCAACATTTTTGAACCGTTGAAACCATCTTTTGCATGTTGCTTCTGATAGAGCACGATCATCGTATGCCCCGACAAGCATTCGATGCGACTCTGCAGCACTTTTCTTCAAATGAAAACAAAAAATTAATGCTTTCCGCATTTTCAAAATTCGACATTTTTAGCACGATTAAAAAATATGATGTTGTCTGTTCAATGACGTTCAATGATGTATACTAAATATTTTTCACAGATGTCATAGCAAGCAAACGAAAAAAAAGATATTAAAAAAAAGATATTTCCTATCGAGAAATTTGTATCT
Organism: Eristalinus aeneus; assembly: GCA_955652365.1. Classification (NCBI taxonomy): domain Eukaryota; kingdom Metazoa; phylum Arthropoda; class Insecta; order Diptera; family Syrphidae; genus Eristalinus; species Eristalinus aeneus. Next base: position 80,414,697 of record OY019132.1, read on the forward strand.
TGACGCTCACTTCATACCGGTATGTCTGGTATGATTTACTGTAAACACCACCAGTAGCGGTTGTATTTTAAAACGTTCTAAGTACGTATAACCTCAAAAATGTCAACTTTACGATAAAGCTGGCAGTTGCCAGATTGCAATACTAGGGTTGCCCAATCCCGAAATAAGAAAAGCTAAACTTTGATTTGTCAAGTCCTCAATGCAAAATCCTTTACCAAATGAGGGTAGCGCCTTCGATTGCAGCTTTTTCTTATTTAGATTCTAAGCTTTAAACTGGGTTTTTCCCGATTTTCTGCTTGTGGCTAGTCTGACGTTCTTCTTATTAATCCGTTGATTCTTTTGCTGCAATGTTTACATTTATGCTCCCAAAGGCAGCGTAAGGGGAGAGAACGTCCTACATGTACCTGTGTCATAATCGCTAAAGTGTAACTATCGTTAATTTGGTTGATGGCTAAGCGCCTTAAAAACTGATTTGTTCTCTTCCTAAGCCATCATAATCTTTAGGTCGACTAGCGTTTACTATCTGCAGATATGATTGCTCTCTATACGCAGAATCTAATGCATGTCTGCTTGCAGTTGCCTGTCCTCGTCCAGTCAGGCGTTATGCGATGGCTCTCCATCTCCTTAATCACTGCCTTACCACTTCACCTCATTATACACTGTTGCCTTGTAACACTCACCATTGGGAGGCTTAGAAACCCAAGCCAAGAACCAAAGTGCAGCTTGTCTTTCCAACCATGTTTTCCTTTAATGGCCATTTCTCTTCATATCATCCAACCTTCGGCCTGCGCCTTAATAGCCAACATTTCAAAAGCGATCCTTGAATGCCATTGAAACCGTTCCAAAAATGTCACCAAAGTCCTCTTCACCGAAATGCAAAACGTAACACCACTCACGAGAGTAAACTCGAAACTATTCAATCTCCTCGTCCTGTTGCTTTCAAAATCTCGCCACTCACGTACTTCACTCCCCCGTGCCTGCATTTCAAGTTCAAGAGCACGATATCAGAGAAATACGAATTCTATTTGGCGATGGTCTCTGAAAAAAAAAACACGCCGTCCACCCCTCCTTTACCGTTTCGCCGAATGTCATCAATGGGAGGACCACGTTTTGCGAAAAGCACTTCGCCGGCAGCGATGAATCAAGTTTTATCCACTTTTGCAGCCCCCTTCATCGGTCCGCCGGCCGGATGCTCGCAGCAAATCCTCGACTGTCAACCATAGACACGATTGCGCGTTTTATTTGCAGGAGTATAGTAAAATGCGCAAAAACGAGGCACACTTGCACCTCCCCACTACTATCGGCTGCAAGGCCATTTGATTGCGTCCATAAAAGCGAATGGATGGCCAGCAAAAAAGCGGTGACAACCGTCCGTCGGTTTTTTCTGCTTTACCTGTGTCCAGGCAGCCGTCTATTGGATCGCTTTTAATAGTCCACTCTGGTCCTTTATGGATTGCCAATGACTGCTGGAATTTGTTTTACCCTGAATCCATCACCTGGTCTACCTTGGGCTCGGTCGGTAATCAATCACCGAGAGAGCAGCGCCGCCACCGGGACAATCACAGTCCTTTACGGAGGCCGTCAAAAGTTTTATTAGTTTCGCAGGGACGTTGAATAAAAACTTCCGCAATTTATCCCCTTTCGCCGCTGCGGAAGCGGGGAATTAGGTTGCTTCATGGGCTGCACTAATAGCCTCGGTCGCTTGTTTGCTTTGACGGTGTCCTGAAGTCATTCATTTTGTCCTGGGAGCTGTTCAAAAGGGGGAGCGGACGTATCAACGAGGCAATTTTCGCCATTGTTTACACCTATGCAGGGTTCGGGGCACCATTTTTCATTCAGCCACCTGATGATGGGCGGGGTTGACATTTTATGGCACTTTTCTAATTTCTTGAAACTTCTGGCCTTCTCTCTGGAAACTGAGCATCAGTAGATTCCATCACCAACCCTTTGGGGAGAAATTGAAATCTCACTCCTCTTGCGCCCGGCCGGGACTTGATTGATCCATGATTGCCATAAAACCATCGACAATCAACGACTTCCTCTCCAGTCGGACACTGCTGGAATCCCGGGTAACATTCCCCAATCAGGCGGAGGACTGCAAAGTTTTTGTGCGTAACCCAAAAAAAGGAGGAAGATTAAGCACGCACACACATATCCTTCAGCCCTGCAGGCTTATCTCTTTGCTCCCGTCCGCCGGGTAGGATCCCTTTCTCGAAAACATTGACCAGAAACAAATCTGCCAAAAAGAGGCAAGCACTTCCTACAAGTCTGCCCCCTTCTCTCTCACGCATGAATAATGCAAAGTGCCAGATGGACGGGCCTTAGATGGAGCATAATGGTACCCTATTAAGGGAGTATCTGTTATCGGTGCTTTATTGGCCCGGTTAATACCTCGTTCGTCTTCTTGAAGTAAATAAGGCAGCTGGAAACCTTTTTCCGGATTTTCGGAATTCCTCTACTCGCTGGCCTTCCCTAACTGATGCCTTTTTTAACCCTGGACATGGCTGCACTTTTGAGTGTTTACGGAGTAGACAGAAGGAGCAGACAGGAGTCAAATTAGGAACCGTTTAGAAGGGAAGTTAGGAATTTAAACGTGGAGGATCCAAATCGTCCCCATTCCTTCCTTGTGATGATGCATTTTTGAACCCAGATTTAATTGAAATTTGACACAGACTTCCCAACTGAAGTTGATTTTTTTTTCAGATAAGGTGCTCCCTTAACAAGACGCCTAAAAGGCTACTCAAACAAGACGCCTATAAGGCAACGCTGCATCGAACGACGAGGGCTGTCCGTGAGCTCTATGAACAGAAAAGAAGGAGAGAGCACCGGCTTCTCAGTAGAAAAAGGAGGAGCAAGAGATGAGCGCGATCGAGGAAATGGAAATGTGTTATGGAATGAACTCCGAAAGTTTTACCGAAAGGCACAACAGGTATCCGGCGGGTACAAAATTTGGACCGAAGCCACGACCGGGATCGGGGCATCTTATGGTACGAGTAGATTCGGAGTCTGTGCTGAGAATTTAGAAGGATCATTTCTGTAGTGTCCTTAAGGGATATGTTCCGTGGCGCGAAGGTTATACTCTGTATTTGATGGGATCGGAAGGGTGTACTGTATTATGAGCTGCTTTAAGTGAGTGAAACCATTGATTGACAAAGCTACCAAATACAATTAATCCGTTGGAAGGAATATGCGTGCAAGCACGAGGCAATAATTTTCCTTTATGACAACGCTCGGTCCAGCGGTGCTATTCCCCTTAAGCACAATTTGGAAAACAGTGGATGGAAAGTTTAACCATACGAGCCTTGTAACCTTGCCCCTTCTGACTAGCATTTGACCGCCGTGGCGTAGTGGGTAGAGTGCGACGCTCACACGCCGAAGAGTCTAGGTTCGATTCCCGGCTGAATACCTCGAATTTTTCACGGCAGCACCTCTTTCGAGCTGCTGACAACACTCAAAGAGTAATAGCTGTCTAAGAAAGCTTCTCAAATCTCGCCGTTCGGAGTCGGCAAAAAACTGTAGGTCCCTTCTACTCGTGATAGAACAGTAGCGCGCAAAACACGAGTAGCTGATGAGCAAGCTAGGTCCTGGTCCCCCTGTCGACTGTTGCGCCAACAATTATTCTGACTAGCATTTGCTCCGGTTGATGCAGAACCTCCTCACTAAAAAACGGCTCAAATTAGAGCAGAGTATCAAAAATTGATAAGATGAGAAAAGTCATAGCTTCAAATGGGTTTGATACATTCGAAGCTGGCAATGATTGGAAGATTTTTCGGGACGAAGCAGTGGTGTCCAGACGCTTTACGTGGCCATCTTAAGCGTTGTATCCCGAGACGCTTGAAGAGGCACACGTCGCTGCACAGCCCATACAGTTCGTCGTTAAATCTTCTCCTCCAGATGCCATCAACGCAAACAGGACCAAAAATCGCACGCAAAACTTTTCTCTCGAAAAGACTAAGGGCTACCTCATCCGCCATTGCTAACGTCCAAGATTCTGCGCCATACAGTAGGACGGGGATAATCAAGCTGTTATATAAAGCGAGCTTAGTCCTTCGAGAGAGGGCTTTATTACTCAATTGCCTTTTGAGCTCAAAGAAACAGCGATTGGCTAGAGTGATTCTGCGTTTGATTTCGGTACAGATGTTGTTGTCCCTATTTACCGCGGAGCTGAGGTAGACGAAGTTCTTAACTACCTCGAAGTTTCTGCTGCCTAGTGTGACGCTCTGTCCGAGACGTCGATGTTGTGTGTCCTTCCTTGATGACAGAATGTACTTCGTTTTGCTCTCATTTACTGCCAGACCCATTTTATCCGATTCCGCTTCAATGCCAGCAAATGCCTCATTGACGGTTCGCTATGTTTGTCCAATCACGTCAATGTCATCAGTGTCAGCTAGCAATTGAACTGGCTTTTAGATAATCGTGCCCCTGGTGCTGAGGCGTCAGTTACGCACGATCTGCTCGAGGATTATGTTGATGAAGTCACATGATAGTGCGTCGCCTTGTCTAAAACCTTTTTTGACATCGAAGGTCTCGGTGAGTTCGTTACCGACCTTGACGGAGCAGCGAGAGTTCTCCATCATCATCCTACACAATCTGACGAGTTTGGTAGTAATGCCAAAACTAGACATGGCACTGTATAGCTCGTCTCTATGCACACTGTCATATGCAGCTTTAAAATTGAAGAATAGGTGGTAAGTGTCGATTTGCATTTATTAAAACCTGGTTTATTGTGGACTTCCCTGGCCTGAAACCACAGTGATATGGACCTACCAGGTCATGGACAAACGGTTTCAGACGCTCACACAATACGGTCAATCTGAAAACACAAATTTATATGCTTCGTTGAAAACTAAAGATGTGGCACAAAACCCCAGAAAACTTTAAACTTCTTCTTACGCTTGAACTTCCTCCCACAAGACAAAAAATAGTTTCATACTATCTGTTGTCAAAGACAAGTGGTAGATAATACCTATCACTTTATTAACACCTCATACAATATTATTGATGGGGAAAACAAACACAATATTTTATTCAAAGATAAATGGAGTAATAGAAAATAAAAATAACAAAAGGAAATGAAAAAAATACCGGGATACAGGTATACCTGTATGAAGTGATACAAGTCAAGGTACAAATGTTTCGATAGGGAACATTTGTTTTGAACGAGCGCTTATTTTTTTCTTTTTTGTATGTTTGCTATGACATCTGTGAAAAATATTTAGTATACATCAAGTCATTGAACAGACAACATCGTATTTTTCCATCGTGTTAAAAATGTCGAATTTTGTACCAGAAAGTGATGATTTGCGGAAAGCATTAATTTTTTGTTTTCATTTGAAGAAAAGTGCTGTAGAGTAGAGAGCATCGAATGCTTGTTGAGGCAAATGCTGATCATGCTCTATCAGAAGTAACATACAAAAGATGGTTTCAACGATTTAGAAATAATGATTTTGATGTGAGAAATGAAGAACGAGGAAGACCACCAAAAAAGTTTGACGACGCCGAATTGCAAACGATATTGAATGGAGATGACACTTTGAGTCAAAAGCAAATGGCAGCAATGTTAAATGTTGCACAACAAACTATTTCTCACCGTTTAAAAGCTATGGGAACGATCCAAAAGTGTGGAAAATGGCTGCCACTTGAATCGAATCAAAGACAGATGGAAAACCGAAGAAACACTTGCGAAATTTTGCTTCAAAGACACGAAAGTAAATCGGTTTTGCACCGGATTGTTACTGGCGATGAAAAATGGATTTATTTTAAGAATCCTAAACGGAAAAAACCATGGGTTAATCTGGGACAACCATCAACGTCGACTGCAAAACCAGATTGATTCGGCAAGAAGACAATGCAGTGTGTTTGGTGGGACCTGAAAGGTGTGCTGTACCACGAGCTCCTAAAACCTGGTGAAACCATTAATACTGATCGCAACAAACGATCAATTTGAACCATGCATTGATCGAGAAACGACCAGAATGGGACAGAAGACACGGCAAGGTAATTTTGGCCCATGGCAATGCACCTGCACACAAAGCAAAACCGGTTCAGGATACAATCAAAGCACTTGGCTGGGAGCAGCTACCCCACCCGCCGTATTCACCAGACTTGGCTCCTTCCGACTACTATTTGTTTTAATCGATGGGACACGCATTGGCTGTGTAGCACTTTGATTCCTACGAGGAGGTCGAAAATTGGGTGTCTGATTGGCGTGGTATTCACAAATTGCTAGAAAGATGGTCAAACACTGGCCTTTATATTGAATAAAATGTTTTTACTTTCAAATTAATAATTAGTGTTTTATTTAAAAAAAATATGCTCATTTCATACAGGTAGACCTCATGAGTAGAAGGGATCTACGGTCTTTTACCGACTCCGCACGGCGAAGTTTGAGAAGCTTTCTTAGACAATAGTTACTCTTTGAATGTTGTCAGCAGCTCGAAAGATTGGTGTTGAGCTCAGAGTCGAACCTAGACCCTTCGGCTTGTGAGCGTCGCACTGTAACGACTACGCCACGGCGACAACCACAGGCTTTCGATAAAATATTAAAAAGACAAGCAGGTCTTAACGATGAATTCAAACTACAATATATTTCTCCAGTTAGTTTCAATAAAGCACTTTTCGTATATCTACCATATCGAAAGCCAAACTGAAGATCACTAAAAAAGTGGGTCTTATCTAGAAAGGCTAACATTCTACGTTTTATATCCTTTTCAGCAGCTCTTAGGAGGCGGTGCCCTGATTAATTCGAGGTGTTCAGTCGGGAATCGAACCTAGACGCTTCGACGTGTAAGCGTCGCACTGTACCCACTACGCCACTGCGGCCCCCACCTGGAAAGATAACGACAAATAAAAGCAGGAAGTCGACCAAAAATTTGTAGCGGTGTACCCAAGCACTTGTGTTAGAGAACAGAGCGTATCATGCCCATGATGATTTGATCTACCAAATAATGCAAAGACACTAAACATGCCCCTGGTTGGCAAAGAGTCACCGACATATCACGTTCATTGATGTATGCGAACAGCGCGTACATTTGCATTGACTGGAAGTCGCTATAAACGCGTCGATTGACTTACTTTCAAACGTTAGGACCAATAGACATAGTCGTAGGAAAAGGGAAGGCATAGAGACACTCAATTTAAGATATCCAGAGAGTTCGTTTCCCTCTGTCTGGGCAAAAGTCGCATAACTGAAAGTGCCGATTGCGGGGCACACAAGGCGCCAGGAGCAACATCAGACTAGCAGATGTGGGTAAACAAAATTAATTTTCAACTTCAAATCAATTTGAATTTACTGAGCCTTCAAACATCCACAATGAGTCCGAATCATCAATGACTTTACCCACTACTTGAATCGCTAGTGAAGAGGAAAACATCAAAAGTGTCCATTAGGGCGTAGAGTAATCAATAAGCTCTTAACCTTCCGAAAAATGCAAGCATTCAGAGTTCATGAATCAGCAAGGGGAGTTTCAAAATCAGCCCTCAACCTGCATGTCCCTTGTAGCAGACGCTTCAATGCCGATTTTTGCTGTCATCCTGTCCCGACGCCACTCCTATGATTATCTATTAATCAACTGTATCTCATGGAATCTTTATCGCTTCCTGACCCAAAATCACAGCACCCACCAATTTCAAATCCTGACCCCAGTGTCCCTCATTACAAGTACCCTACCCTCCGACAGTCGACGTCTTCGACACAGAGCGCAACTCCCAATTGACATCCCTCCACTCTCATAAATTAAATAAATTACGATTTTCCAGACTCTCCATCAAGCAGCCAACTAAGTCCACCCTACCATCGCCCTCCTACTTTGTTTCGCTCCATAAATCTTGAATAAATTTTCACAAGCCCATCCACACACGGGTAAACTTTCGAATCCATTTCGAAAATCAGCAAAATTTATGGAAAACATTTCGAGCCCATCATGTCAGCAGCATCTGACAACAACTCCACCGGCAGTGTCAGTGGGTGGGGAAGCACACAGCACAAAAAAAAATATTAATTACACCAAAACCCCTGAGGCTAGAAAACCCGGGAGGCATTCACAAGGATCAATCCACGCCACTCAAACTTATCGCTCTCGTCCCAAACGAATGCCGAACAAAGTTTCGTAATTTATATCCCAGGCTTTCACCTAAGCAAACATCCTTCGGGACACCGATGAAGATGCCTTTAAAGTTTTCAAAGAACGAGAAGTTCACGGTTCGAATGTGACCCCCGCTGGTCCATGAATGTGAATGGGGATGGTAGATCCATCACCATGCCACACAGAATCGACATCGAAATTGAAAACAAAAAAAAAATGTAATTAAGGACTCATGACTGGTGAATGTGTGGCGCCAGCAGAGCTCAGCACGCCAAGCACTGGCTCATTGTTCAATGATGTGATTAGGTACCTCCCACACTCTATCCCCGGGGAGGGGGTATTCCATGAATCTAATGAAATTGGATCTTTATTTTCGACAAGGATGGAAAATCAATCCCTGGACTGAGCATGGCCTCCAGGCCGTGCCGCACCCCGCCTCCTGCTGTTAGTGACCGACCGGCAGTGGCCTTCTGCTTGGATCACTTTGCGCTCTCTCGACACAACACCATGGCTAACTTTAACGTTAAAGGTCTTTCATTATATTTTTCCCTTTATGTTCTCTTCAGATTTTGTTTTTGTACTTTTGCCGCTGGGGGGTTGAATGGATGAAGGTGTGGTGGGCATTCATTCGGGTTTTGCAGACATCGCGTAGAGAACTCCTGCTAGTGCCGGCACCATACTCAGTTGAGCAATCATTTGCAAACACACTCCGAACAAGGGTTTCCAGCTGACTGATGTGGAAGTCAATTTTAACGCTCAATTTGGTCGTTTAAACGAAATTGTGCTGCGTCCTGCTTGAAGCAGCAGCACAAGTAGAAGCGGTAGCAACGGGAGTTATGATCTCGATTACATTAAATCCTCGCGTTCTAGGATACGCGCTCTCCCGAGTGCAGACATACATGGACTCGAGCACATTTCTATCTTATGGCGAGCGGGTGAGTGGGGGTAAAGGTCGCCTTTGACGATGAGCTACATATGTGCTAACCACCCACGGCGACGGTGTGCTCTGTGTTTAATAAAGCTTTCAATAAGAAACTGCTGAATTGAATTCGGTGCACATTTATTTTGAAAAAGTGATGAAAATGATGGAAAAAGGAAAATGTGGTAATCCTGTAAATATATGAACTTAAGGCTCAAGACTCAAGACTCAAGACTCAAGACTCAAGACTCAAGACTCAAGACTCAAGACTCAAGACTCAAGACTCAAGACTCAAGACTCAAGACTCAAGACTCAAGACTCAAGACTCAAGACTCAAGTCTCAAGACTCAAGACTCAAGTCTCACGACTCAAGACTCAAGACTCAAGACTCAAGACTCAAGACTCAAGACTCAAGACTCAAGACTCAAGACTCAAGACTCAAGACTCAAGACTCAAGACTCAAGACTCAAGACTCAAGACTCAAGACTCAAGACTCAAGACTCAAGACTCAAGACTCAAGACTCAAGACTCAAGACTCAAGACTCAAGACTCAAGACTCAAGACTCAAGACTCAAGACTCAAGACACAAGACTCAAGACTCAAGACTCAAGACTCAAGACTCAAGACTCAAGACTCAAGACTCAAGACTCAAGACTCAAGACTCAAGACTCAAGACTCAAGACTCAAGACTCAAGACTCAAGACTCAAGAACCAAGACTCAAGACTCAAGACTCAAGACTCAAGACTCAAGACTAAAGACTAAAGACTAAAGACTCAAGACTCAAGACTCAAGACTCAAGACTCAAGACTCAAGACTCAAGACTCAAGACTCAAGACTCAAGACTCAAGCCTCAAGACACAAGACTCACACGCCTTAGAAAGTAATGAAAACACCATCCTCCCACTTGGCCTGTAATTTCTGATAAACCGCAGAAAGAGAACAGGCTTTCGTCCACTTTTCAAAGTACCTTTCTCCAAACCTGTGGAATCGAGAACTGGAGCTCCACCTGGCTAATGAAATTTTGTATTTTCAGTTCCATCGGAGGGGAAATTTATCACACTTCTCCGAACCCCAGAATCCCCTTGACATTTATTCGCCCTCATTTCTATTTAAATAGAACAGCACGCCTCCTCCTTGTCATGCTTCGCTGCGCATAGCAGACATCTCATTATCGTCATCATCGACATCATCAAAAGTCCAGGCTGTTCCAAAAACAAACTTTCCCATCGATATGTCCCGCATTTCATTGAAGTTCCTGTTTGCGTTCATAAACCTCAGAGAATCCTTTTAAATCCCCACAAAGGCATCGCTCGTCCTGTGCACTGATTAAAATTAATTCTATTTGAAAAATACCTTTTCTCCCAGTACTCCAGCAGCGAAAACTCAAAGGATTGATTCAACACATAAAAACACATTCAAAGGACGAACTCGAAACAATAAGCATTCCGTCCAGCATACGCTCCGTTATTAGATAAATGATTGCGAAATGAAGAGCTACCTCTCGCACACGGAGTGCCCATTTGAAATTTGAAACTGACCCTTATAATGCGGAGATTGTTTACTGAAATGCGGGTCGTCGAAGTGGATGTCCCCCCGGCCGAGCCATCGTTCATTCGGATCTCACCGAGGGGTTCACGCTCGGACGGTGAATAATTAAGTAGAATGAGCAACAGTCCCGAAGACGATTCCAGGGAAATAAAAGTAGAAAAATAATGAAAACAGAAGCGTGAGTGCATAATCCTTGTTTTGAAATAGGTAATGTCTTTTAATTCGTGTTTTCTCTCAGGCGGAAGTTAGAGAGGTCAAATTTGAGTGCTGTTTATGGTACGCAAAATGTAGCTTGTATGAGGAAGAAACTTGGGCTGTGACAGCCTTGAGATTGAAGGGAAATGAGTTTTTGATTCTACTTCCTCTAAGTTTAATTTTATTGACATGAAATGTTACAAGATTGTTTCCTCATTCGCATAAATCTAGAAATATCAAACGAGTCATGTTAATGCGTCACGTTAGGGCGTCACGTTAATGCGTCACGTTGGGGCGTCACGTTGAAGCACGTTTTAGGACTTGAACAGAATTCTTAATATACGAGTACACTAAACTGGGGCAATTCGGTTTACACTCACGTCCCGAAGGCTTCGTTTAATTTTTTTTCAAGCGTTTTATGCAAACGTGTTAAATGTGTATATTAATTCGGTCTGTTCTCAACAGATGGTGCCACTTGCAAGTTGCTGGAAATGTTTGACATTTGTGAGGAATATTAAGGGGACATCAGCGTCTATTTAAGACACAAACGTTGTTTTATGCAACTTCCAAAATGTCCGGAACTGTTTTTAATAGGAGAGAAAATTGCAGCTGAAGCCCTTGGAACGTTTGTCAAATCTTATGGGGAGTGGACCGATATGTCATGCAGGGAGTGGTTCCGATGCTTCAAAAGTGGTGATTTTTGTTTCGAAGACAAAAAACGCCTCGGACAACCCAAAAAGTTTACAGTTGAGAAACTGGAGGCTTGACTGGATCAAGGTCCGTATCAAATGCATGAAGTCACAGAATCGTTAGGAGTGACCAACAGTTTCCGTTCGGTTAAAGAGAATTGAATTGATTTAAAAGGAATTTGGGTGCCGTGCAAGCAGAAACTGGAAGGTTTTAGAGATTTTTCACTTCGGAACTGCTTCTGGAAAGACATCAGAGGAAGAAAATTTTACAACGGATCGTGACTGAAGAAGAAAAAATATACCACGATAACCCTAACAAGAAAGAGTTCCGAGCAAAGGCTGGTAAAACCGTTCAATCATCATCTACATCGTCGCCAAAGAACAAAATTCATGAATCAAAGGCTATCTTCTGCAACCGGTAGAACAGGAAGGGTGTGGTGTACCACGAGCTACTTAAATTAGAAAACCTGGCGAAGCCATTGATTGGAAATATTGTCGTCAGCAACTATTGCCTTTGAGTCGTGTATTCTGGGAAAACGGTCAAAATCGATGAAGTAAATTTGGGACATTATAATGGTTCGTACCTGGTACCTGGAAACACCAAAATGAGAGGTTTCATCTCACTTGATGTATTTTCAAACATTGCCCCTTCCGACTACTGGCTTTAAGAGAAATCAAACTAATACGCGATGATTTGAAAGATATCGGAGGAAACTCATTTTTTTAACCGGTGTTCGAAAACTTCAAGAGAGAAACTTACATAAGAATAATACCAATAATTGGGTGGCGCTTCAGTTCACAGGGGGACCACAGACTAGCTTGCTCATCACCATCACGAGTAGAAGGGACCTACAGTTTTTTGCCGACTCTAAACGGCGAAGTGTGAGAAGTTTTCTTAGACAGTTGTTCCTCTTTGACTTTTGTCAGCAGCTCGAAAGAGGTGGTGCCGTGAAAAATTCAAGGTGTTCAGCCGGGAATCGAAACAAGAACTTTCGGCATGTGAGTGCCGACCTTTCGTGACGGCGGCCTCTTTACAATCCACAGGCATTTAAAACAATGTGCATCAGTAGCTCCTGTCCCTCTCTTCCTCCGGCTGGTGCTGTGACTGAATTCCAGTCGTCTGAGGGTATAAACAATCTCTTTATTGCACGTCAATTAAATATTAAAAGAAAACGATGTGACCCGTAAGGAGCTACTCCATTCCCAAACCTATCTTTATGGGTAATCGCTAGGTTCCCAAATACGCAATTCTCAAAATGAGCTTACGATAGCTTCCTAACTGACCATCACAACATTTTGGGCCGTTTACCCCTCTCCTTGCGAGACTCACATTTGGATTCAAAAAAAAAATCAACATTCCTGCTCACCCTCCTCTACAAGTAAGTAACATTTTATCCGTTCTCTCAGCCCGGCCAAACCTACTCCACCCAAAAGAATTCCTCCCCAGTTGCCACACATTCCAATCCTCGCCTAAGTACACTTTAAGCCTTCAACAGCCATAACCCCATTCAGTTTATCGCCGCCCGGCTTCAGATTTAAGTGAATTGCGCAAAGTTATGCCCGAATTGTACAACTACGCATCAACGCAGACCCTTCCGTTCCGAAATTGAAAGAGATCACCTCTAATCTTGAATAATCACCAAATGTAATGCCCTCCCTGCGCCAAACAAATCTCACCTCAGCACTCGGTCATAAAATTTAACAAATTCAATAGCCCAGACACAATGCCCCCTCCCCCCTCTTCCGACGAGCAAAAGGGTCACACCTTTTCAACTACACAACGGCCTGGTGAACAAAAAAAGGACTCAACAGGATTACGCCTTCCACGACGTAATTCAATAGATCTCCCTCCCGCCGAGGACCGTCATAAATTCGCCATTAGTGTTTGTTGGCCCTCCGATAGACGAGGCATCGGAATCTCTTCCTTCACACTGTTTCATAATGAATCGATTGCTCTGGGCACGCGGAAGAGGAAGGAAGGAAGGAAAGAGTGGACTTTACAAAAGCCCGACAACGATTCGAGTACATCACGTGCAGCCATTTGCACAATGTCGTAGGACAACGGAGAACGGGAAAACGATTCACGATAAACCGAGGTTACTTACACTTACACGGCGGGGCAGGCATGTAATTGGAAAAAAACCGAGCGGTTCCCTCGGCTCCGTTGACACGGAACACGGGATGCCACAGAGTGTCCAATGATTGAGTAAATGATTCCGCATTCGGCGGGAATCCTGCTACTGGCACTGCATCTAGTCGTCTGATATTTGATTTCATTCCAATGTCCTTACATTGACTGACGAGGCTGAGGCAGAGGTCGCTGGAGAGTAAGGACACTTTAGGCGACGACGACTGCGGAGCGCACGTAAACAAGGATCCGTTTAGATAATGACGTTTGTTGGAAAATTATTCGACTTCAGTGTGTGTCCTTACTGGCACACGAGACAACACAAAAAGGATTACGAGACGAATTTGTGCTCGTTTAAACTTTCCTTCAAGTCCCTGTCTCGCCCTTGTCCCCGTCCTCCCCGTCAGGTGGTGGGTTTAGAATGATCAAAGTGGAACTGGCATCTCCTATTACACAAATCCCCTTGAGGACCTTCATATATCTGAGGATTATCGGGTGCAATGCTCACATTTGATGTGGTTCCCACACAGGGTGCGAATATTTTGAACGGTTCCATGGTCCTGGCGATTACGTTCTAACTCAAAAATGATCCAGTTTTGGGGTGTTGGTTGCAAGGAGATTAATCCGGAAACTCGTTTGAGCTGAGGATTGAAATCCAAATAGTCGACTGGCGCCGGTGGAAAATTGGATTCACACAGATTCGGGGTGTGTTCCGCTTTGCATTCAAATCAAAAAATCATGATCGAAATTATTGTGTGAGAAATAACACGTGCGCTTATATTGGAAATAGCGGAGTGGAGGAAGGGGGAGGAAGGAGGGCGTGGAGTTGGATGGCTACACGTATCAATGGGGTTTGTGATGAAAAATTGATTGAGAAAAGAAATTATGGTGTAAGAGGTACAGGCAGGCGTTAAATCCTCGGCGGGAGAAACGAGAGCGAAAAATTCAAAAATTAAATGATCCTCGTACGTAGCAGGGAAAAAAGAATCTGAAGATATTTCAAATAACCGCCAAGGTGGATGAATAACTCATAAACGCCGCAGAGTCTGTGACGCGACAAGGAGTCAGACAATGGTCCACATACGCAGCAGTCGGAAAAAAGTTCCACATACGCCACCAACTTACGTCACCAACTTGCACCGCTCGGCCGCACAGGTGGATGAATTTGACAGATGACGTGCCGCATCTACATGAAATCATGGTCAAAATGAAACACTTCCCTGTCTGTGGTCAAACATTTCCTGTCAGAATGTTGGCCAGTCCACAGGGGGACCAGGGCCTGGCTTGCACTACTGTGCTCTCACAAGTAGAAGGGACCTACGGTCTTTTGCTGACTCCGAAAAGCGAAGTTAGAGAAGCATTTCTTTTGAATTTTCCGGCTATGTAAAAAGCGCTACAGAGCTCGTATCTGGCTATACATCATTTGAAAGGTCTTGATATAGCCTACAAAACGACGCTATTCATAATTTGTTTGGATATTGCGCTCAACAGTTTTAGACGTGTAAACATGGAGTTCACTAAAGCCGGAATTCGCGCCATTTTAAATTTTTCTCTTGACTTGCTTACAGCCATCATGAAACGATATGACGCACGTTTCGACATCAAAGTATAGGGTCATTCACAAAGGACCAACTAACCTTCTTAATTTTTTCGCAGCCAACTTCACACTATCCACCTAGCAGTTTGAATATATTCAAACAGTTAACTTTGCAAAACTTGTTTGAAAGTAAAATTGTTAAATTTTCTGGAACAGGTGTTATTTGGTGTCCTATCGAAGATAATTTAATAATGAATAATTGTATGGCGCGACAATCCACAGGGGACCAGGGCCTAGCTTGCTCATCAGCTACTCGTATTGTGCGCGCGACTGTTCTCTCACGAGTAGAAGCGACCTACAGTTTTTTGCCGACTCCGAACAGCGAAGTTGTAGAAGCTTTCTAAGACAGCTGTTACTCTTTGAGTGTTGTCAGGATCTCGAAAGAAGTGGTGCCTTAAAAAAATCGAGATGTTCAGCCGAGAATCGAACCTAGACCTTCTGCGTGTGAGTGTCGCACTTTACCCACTACGCCACGGCGGCCACAAGATAGGAAATCGAAAACAGCATTTGTGATTCTACGATTCTCCGTTACAGTTTTCTTTACTGTCCAAACAATTTCATCGGTTGTGAATGTGATCGGCTGTCCAGGGCGAGCGTTGTCATTCACATATTTTCGACCTTTTTCGGAAAGTGCAGCAAAATCTATATTACTTTGGTGTAAGGAATTGTAATAAGTGTGCGACCTGGAGATATTTGTGAGGTTATGTCAAGGTTCACTTCGGACTGCAGAATTAAGCAGAAAAGAATTGGAATCAAAATGTTATCTACAAGGATAACAACCACTACACAAAATACAGAATAAATGTCACGCGCATTTCGCGATTTTTCTGTACTACACGAAAGTAGGCACAGAGAAGTGACCAGGCGGTGACTCAGCATTACATTGCATTATGCAGTGGGCAGTTCCCATCCATGGCTCCTGATCGGATAGTGGTGGTATACTACCCCTGTTGCAATAGCTGCAAAAATAACAAAGCTGTTTTTATCAAGAATTCATGTCTCAAAGCAGATTCATGAAAAACTTAAATTCAATTCAGTTTTATTTTCCATAGTACAATAGTTTACAAAGGTTATATGTTCTGCGAAGCCGAGAGGTTTTTCTGCAGAAGGTTGTGTCTCAATTATTGACAGTTATGTTTATGTAAGCTTAGATTAAGATAAATTATAAATTCCTATTTTAACAAACTAAAGACAAACTAATAATTCTAAAGAAAAGTTATTTGTGTTTAAAATATTACAGTTCAATTCAAAAATTTAAAAATACAGTAACAGCTAAACATTTTCACATTCGAGTTCAAGTTCAGTTCTTGCATTTAGAAAATAATTTTTTATACATTTCATTCTAGTTTTGGGATTTCGGACATTTCTTAGTTCCTGAGGAAGCGCGTTAAGTATCTCAGGCACACTGCATTTTAATTGTTTTCTGCCATAATTATTGCGAAAACGAGGTTCTTCTTCTTCTTCTTCTACAGTCCGGGGTGGACCAGGGCCTCAACCAACATGCCTCTCCAGCCAGCACGATCTTTCGCCAGCTGTCTCCAGTTACGCACTCGAAGTTGGTTGAGGTCCTTCTCCACTTGTGTGCGCCACTTTAGTCTGGGTCGTCCTCTGTTGCGTTGTCCCAATGGCTCGGATTCAAAGACTTTTCGGGCCGGAGCATTGATGTCCATACGCTCTACATGGCCTAGCCATGTTAAGCGTTATATCCGTAGACGCTTGACCAGGCGCATGTCGCTGTACAGCCTTCAGAGTTCGTCATTAAATCTTCTCCTCCAGATGCCATCAACGCAAACAGGACCAAAAATCGCACGCAAAACTTTTCTCTCGAAAAGACTAAGGGCTTCCTCATCCGCCTTTGCTAACGTCCAAGATTCTGCGCCATATAGTAGGACGGGGATGATCAAGCTGTTATATAAAGCGAGCTTAGTCCTTCGAGAGAGGGCTTTACTACCCAATTGCCTCTTGAGCCCAAAGAAACAGCGATTGGCAAGAGTGATTCTGCGTTTGATTTCGGTACTGATGTTGTTGTCCCTGTTTACCGCGGAGCCGAGGTAGATGAAGTCCTTTACTACCTCGAAATTTCTGCTGCCTAGTGTGACGCTCTGTCCGAGACGTCGATGTTGTGTGTCCTTCCTTGATGACAGCATGTACTTCGTTTTGCCCTCATTCACCGCTAGACCCATTTTAGCCGCTTCCGCTTCAATGACAGCAAACGCCACATTGACGGCTCGCTGTGTTCGTCCAATCACGTCAATGTCATCAGCGTAAGCTAGCAATTGAACTGACTTCTGGAAGATCGTGCCTCTGGTGTTGACTTGTGAGTTACGCACGATCTTCTCGAGGATGATGTTAAAGAAGTCACATGACAGTGCGTCGCCTTGTCTAAAACCTTTTTTGATTGGACCTTGACGGAGCAGCGAGAGTTCTCCATCGTCATCCTACACAATCTGACGAGTTTGGTAGGAATGCCAAAACTAGACATGGCACTGTATAGCTCGTCTCTATGCACGCTGTCATCTGCAGCCTTGAAATCGACGAATAGGTGGTGAGTGTCAATTTGCATTTCTTGGGTCTTTTCCAGGATCTGCCGTAATGTGAAGATCTGGTCTATTGTGGACTTCAATGGCCTGAAACCAAACTGATAGGGCTTATCAGGTCATAGACAAATGGTTTCAGACGCTCACACAATACGGCAGAGAGGATCTTGTATGCGATGTTCAGGAGACTAATCCCTCTGTAGTTGGCGCAGTCAAAGGGGTCTCCTTTTTTGTGGACCGGGCAAACGACGCTGAGATTCCACTCATCGGGCATGCTTTCCTCCGACCATATCTTACAGATGAGCTGGTGCATGCGGCCAACCAGGTCATCTCCAGCTGCTTTAAATAGTTCTGCGGACAGTCCGTCCGCTCCAGCAGCTTTGTTCGACTTTAGTTTGGATATTGCTATCTTCACCTCGTCTATGTCGGGGGGACGGAATGCTTGTCTATCATCGTCCAAATTGAGTGGAACATTCTGCCTAACAGCGGAATTTGGGTCGTCATCGCCGTTTAGGAGTCTGCAGGAATGATCCTTCCAGATTCTCAGCACAGACTGCGACTCTACTACTAGTTGTCCATTTTGGTCCCGGCAGGCCTTGGTCCGAACCTTGTATCCTCCGGATAGCTGTTTTACCTTTCGGTAAAACTTTCGGACTAATTTTCTACAATAACACCTTTCCATTTCCTCGACCGCGCGCTTCTCATGCTCCTTCTTCTTCCTTCTGAGAAGCCGGTGCTCTTCCCTTCTTCTTTGTTCGTAGAGTTCACGAACAGCCTGCGTTGTTCGACGCCTTATAGGCGTCTTGTTTAGCTGCGTGCGCTTGCCTGCACTCGTCGTCAAACCATGGGTTCCTTCTGGGTGGTGACGTGAAACCCAGCACATCAGTGGCAGCTTCTTTGATGGCTTCTTGACAACGTTTCCATTCTTCTTCTATGCTTAGTGCAGGAAGCGTCGAACTCTGAGCGAGTTTCCGGGAGACTCGTTCGGCAAAGTTCCCAGCAATCAGCTGCGATTGTAGCTTTTCGACGACAAACCGTTTTGGCCTTTCTCGTTTCCGTTGCTCTCTCGATATCAGGGTGATTGGCTACAACAAGGTGATGATCCGAGTCAATGTTTGCACCTCGGAAGGTTCGGACATCGAGAATACTGGAGGAGTGTCTGACGTCGATCGCAACGTGATCAATCTGGTTGACGGTTGATTGACAGGAGATCGCCAGGTTCCTTTGTGAATGTCCAGGTGTGGGAACCGCGTGCTAGCCACAGAGAGGTTTCGCCCCGAGGCGAAGTCCAACAGTCTGGACTGTTGGAAAACGAGGTTCACTAAGCATATTTTTGGCACGTCTTCTTGTATGAATCCCATGGTCAATTGGGCTTATATATCGTCTAACATCGCAGTACTCCAATATAAGAGTCATCTTAAAAATGGCTTTAATTTGAAGGACTTTGAAGCTGTCATGTTCACTATTTCTGCGAGTAGATGCATTTATCCGTTTGGGTGTTGCGTTTTGTAATTTTTGAAGTTTTTTTAAATGCGTTGCTGTAGCGTTGCCCTATGCGAGTTTCCCATACCTCAGTTTGGATTCCAGTAATGCATAGTACACTTGTTTTAATGCATCGCTTGTGGCATGGTACTTTAAATGAGTCAGTGCGTAAAGTATCTTTCTCAAGGTAATGCGTAACTCCTCAGTATGCAGATTCCATATAAAATTGCTATCTATTATGACTCCTAGGTACATGTAGCTTTCCACTATCGCTGATGTACTTCAGGGATCATTCCTGAAGTATATTGGCTGTTGGGTTACTGCAAACTGCGGGTTTCTAATATGCATCATGTCGGTCTTTGATGCATTAATAGTTAGACACTGATCATGCCACCATTTAGCTGCATTGTCAAATTCTTCTTGCATTATTGTTGTTACTGCCTCCAAGGACCTATGGCACACTACAATTGCAGTATCGTGCGCATATGCAAAAGATTTGGCTTTCTAAAAGGAGCTCATTGGCATATAGGATGAAAAGAATCGGCCCCAATTTCGATCCTTGTGGAACTCCGTACGGTGCGTCTTCTTTACCACTATAGGGTTCACTGATCTTTATACAGTAAAACCGGTTTTGCAGGTAGTCCTTTAGCCAGTCTGCCATCAGTCCTCGTATTTCAATACGTTCAAGAGCTTCAATTAGCTTAGTATGATTAAGCGTATCAAAAGCTTTACTGAAGTCCATAAAGACAATCGGCACGTGATGGCTCTTGTCCATGTTTTCGTTGACATATTTAGCAAACTCGGCAAGTATTTTACCTGCGCTCTTCGCTTTTTGAAAGCCATACTGACTTTCGTGTATGAGGGAATGTTTTTTCATGAAGTTTTGCAACCTTTTAACTACAACTTCTTCCAGACACTTTTCTACAACAGGTAGTATCGATATCGGTCTGTTATTATCCAGTTGACTCTTATACAAAATGAGATCCAAGTAGTGGGCAGTTTTAAGTTCAGTGCTTAATGTGTAGCCTGTAGTTCGATACTTTAAGCTCTTTAATATCTGACATCAGAGGAAGATGTGGGATTTGGTTTTACGTGATCACCTGCCTTAACGGCTTATATCACGGGGAACCTTTTTCCCAAGAGTCGTAAGTAACGCAAGACTTAACGCCTTAGTTACCCAAGTACCAAATTGGGATCATGCTTGAGGGGCAATCACCCCACCTTGGTTTGATGCGAAGCCTTCCTAAAACCTCTTCCGCTCTTTGGGTCGCAGCGCCCGGTTGAGAATGCAACTCCACACTGAGAAGGGATAGTCCCCTAACCGACTTGCCTAGTTTTGCTTAAACAATGGGCTAGACAAGTCAGCACAGTACACTATCCTCGACTCTACCCGCGATGTTAGGTGGTAAACCACAGCCACCACGAAACTCCCACAAGGGGGCCTACCGCAATGGTCAGGCTGGAACCGAAGTTCCATGGGCCCCTGACCTCCCGTGGCACTAGATTATAGCCTCTGGTCAAGCGGTCACTACCAGTCAGGTTCCCTCATAGCCTGGGTCTGTTAGCCGCCATCCCGCCACAGATGGTCTTTCCTCCATCAGTGTTTCCGTTGTCACTATAAATAGTGATACGGATGTGGTTTTGAATCATGTGATTCATAAATCCAGTCACATCATCTGGATCAGAGGAAGAGTGTGGACTTCGTTTTCTGACTTCGTTTATTCCGGAAAATGATGGTATAGAAAAAGAGAGCAGAATCCCCGAATTGTTTTACCAGCGGCATCTTCTTCATAAGCGAACTTTTGTGAACAAACCAAAGTTAAACCAGGGCCTAGCTTGCTCATCAACTGCTCGTGTTGTGCGCGCTACTGTTCTCTCACGAGTAGAAGGGACCTACAAATTTTTGCCGACTCCGAACGGCGAAATTTGAGAAGCTTTCTTAGACAGTTATACCTCTTTGAGTATTGTCAGCAGCTCAAAAGAGGTGGTGCCGTGAAAAATTCGAAAAATTGTTTTTGAACTGGGAATCGAACCTACACCCTTCGGCGTGTGAGCGTCGCACTCTACCCACTACGCCACGGCGGCACAGAATAAATACTTCAGTGTAATCGAATAACACGTTGATTGTCAAATGTCGATTCCCGATGAACGATCCTCTTGCAACGAATGAAAATCAACATCGACTTTTCCTCTTAACTGAATCCCTGACGGAGCGAATTTTATGTCCGAAAATCGTCGCTGAATAAATTTTCCACACCTTCAGTCTTCCCTGCGTTATGCAATCCGTTCAAACTCATTTTTGACAAACTAAAGAGCCTTTTGAATCTTTTAAAAAATCAAAAGCCCACAGGTTATCAGATATAGCTTTAGGAGTATGTGATTCACAATCTTTAAAGTAGATGAAGGAACTGCTTATGACAGAGACGAGTCCTTCACAAGAATAATGAAAGTTCAATCCTGGATTTAGACACCTCTGTCTGTGTGAATTATGATAAGTTTTCGATATAAATAGTGTCCCTAGACTTAAAGATGATCTTTCAGAATAAATCCAAGGCAGTCGTTTGCAACAACAGAAACAAAAAACAAGAAGTTTGCGCAGACGACAAGGATCTAGTTCTTGTGCTCGATGATTTTCTTAATCACAAAGCCGAAGTTACACTCCCATTCTCAGGCCAAACATTAAGTTTCCCCGGATAAAAGCAGGGACCGCTTGGCAAATAATAGCAAATCTTACTGACATTATCAAAATCTAGATCTCCTTCACGATTCCCGTGCAATAATCCATAAAGCCAGAACTGGCGCGTGACAACGATCAAAACATAAATGAATCAGCAACCTTCATCGTGGCACGACAAATGCAGACAATTACCCGACAAATTGTGAAACGAAGCACCACACCTCCGTGCCAACCTCCCACTCTCTCTCTCTTCACTTCTTGTTCTCCTTTCTCAAGGTTCCACTTCTACCGGAGCACGTTTCACGTATTTACTAGGCTCATCCCGGATATGTGAAGCATCATACATTCTCAGAACGACGCACAGCAAATCCCGCTCTGATAGACACCAGATGTTATCAAAGGCCGTACACTCTGATTGTGCCCCGAACCGCTCACGCCCACACCAACATTTCCACTCAATCTCTTTCAATAAACCTAACTTTGTGCAAACAACACCGAACGTGATCTGAATACAAATACGAGCGCTGCCACCGCCACCGCCCGAAATGGGTCCGAAATGCGCAGCAAAAAAGAATGGCGTCGTCGACCGGCTGACGAAATTCAGGATCTAGATCGAAGACAAGGGACAATCGAAAGCGATTACAGTCCACTGCGGAGGACAGGGTCCATGCGAGCCCCTTAATGAAATTCAATCACGGCAACTCATAACAATTGAAAACTTATCGGAGACCACTTAGAGCCCCTGTCAGATAAGGGAAGACATCTCAGCTCCCACAACTGGCATCAAACGTCGCTTCGCATTGTGGCTGCAGTCCAACACAGTTGCCACCCCACAGGTTTCCTTGTTTGTTATGATTTTCCGCCATGCCCAGAGGCACCGCAAGCAGCAGCGCTATGCATTTGAAATGCCACCACGGTTTGAGGTGAGAATTTAATTAAGTCACCGAATACGGCCCCTGGAGCGGGGCCACGAGGACTCCTTTGCCACGTCGGTCATCTCTGCTGTGCCGGTCGCCTCCTGGCGGTTGACTGTAATTGCTGTGCGGGACATAATTTGTCTTCGGTGGGCACTTTGGTGCCTGTTAACTGTATTTACCGAGTGAAATATGCCTTTTGACAGGCATTCGTTTGAATGTCAATTTGCTCATTCGCCGGGCTTTTTTTCTCCGGCGTCCGTCTTAATTATCTTTATGACGGAGTAATTAAAAATGAATGACGATGTGGGGGTTATTTGTTCAGTTATCATTAGTCGCTGCGTCTCTTGTGCGATGGACGCGGCTAATGAAGCAGTTTGCAGTCAGAATGAGTGCCGGTGGCACTGAATGACGAATGAGAGAAGGCATCGTTGTTCCTCTGGGAGTTCTCCGGTTGAATCATGTCCATTGTGAATGCTGAACAAGCAATGGGTGGATCTGCTGGGGACAGTTGTGTCAAGTCCAGGGACTTAGTAAATGAATACCAATTGGTGGCTTGTGTTTGCATAAGGTGAGTTAAGGGTGTCTCCTTCGCTTGCAATTTCTTGCAACCGTTTTTCTTTCTTTCTTGTGGGAAGTGGTTTCATGCTATCAGTACGAAGAAGAATTTCAGTGCGACGCCCAACTTTATATAGAATGTATGTCAGTGACCGCCGTGGCGTAGTGGGTAGAGCGCGACGCTTACACGCCGAAGGGTCTAGATTCGATTTCCAGCTCAACACGAATTTTTCACTGCACCGCTTCGTCCGAGCTGCTGACAACACTCAAAGAGCAACAACTATCTAAGAAAACGCTCCTCAAACTTCGCCGTTCGGTGTCCGTAAAAAACTGTAGGTCCCTTCTACTCGTGAAATGACAGTAGCGTGGACTACACGGGTAGTTGATAAACACGCTAAGCCCTGGTCCCCCTGTGGACTGTAGCGCCTTTTTCTTCTACTTGGTGACTGTAGCGTCACCGAATTATTATTACGCCACAGTTCATTTGAACAGTATAGTTTATGTCCTCTTTCTTCCGTACAAGAAAATTCGTTATCTTAAAGAAAAGTATGTTGCAGTTATTGCACAGTGGGTGAGCGCAAACACGAAATCTTTCGAAATTAAACCCGGGATCTGTGAGTTTTACTTACACATTTATGGTTTCGTTTTTTTTTTTTTGTTCGCTTAAACAAGAACAAAACCCATATGTCGTGCAGTTGAAATCAATGTACCTTATACTTTTTATTGAAATTAAATGTGGAAATGACAATATTACTAAAAGTGTCTCCAAAATATTCGACACTACTTTTTGACTATTAACGTCAAAACAAAACCAGGGAATCGATGTTTTTCAAGTTATTCATATCATTTCTGTGATAGAGTTATTATGTTTCGATAAACTTGGGTAGAGTCTGTAAAAAGGATAACCCAAATTTGTATTAACTTCTCAGATCTATAACTTAATTCGTGCGTTTTTCGCAAAATTTAAACGTTTATTTAAGAAAAACGTTGAATATAGTATTATTGAAAGTATTTCCCATTTAAAGCTATGACTTCCCATATTTTAGACAATTGGCGGATCCCATCCCAAAAGCGCCGGCTTGGCAGCTAAGAATGAGTCAATCCAAATTTTTAAAATCTGCTCTGATGTGAAAATCTGCTCTGTGGTCAGTGAGGACGATCGGCATCTCCCTTAACAAACAGTAGTCAAAAGGATCAAAGGAAGGTCCATAAAGGGCAAAACTTCGCTTACACTGTTTTCCAAATTATTCTTAAGAGGAATAGCAACTTGAGGGCGAGCGTTGTTATGATGCAAAAGTATTACCTCGTGTCTGGTTGCATATTCCGGCCGTTTTTCTGCAAATGCTCATTTCAGACGGACTAATTTGTTTCTGTATCTTCGCCGTAGCGTAATGGATAGAGTGCGACGCTCACACGCCGAAGGATCTGGGTTAGATTCCCGTCTGAACACCTGGATTTTTTCATGGCACCACATGTTTCGAGCTGCTGACAACACTCAAAAAGTAATAACTGTATAAGAAAGCTTCTCAAATTTCGCCGTTCGGAGTCGGCAAAAAACTGTAGGTCCCTTCTATTTGTGAGAGAACAGTAGCTTGCACAACACGAGCAATAGATGAGCAAGCTAGGCCCTGGTCTAGGCACTCCACAGTGTAGCGCCAACTATTATTATAATTATTATCTTCGCCGATTGATGGTGTTACCCGGTTTTACCAGATCATGGTACAGCGCACGCTTCTGATCCCACCAAATACGGAGCATTACCTTCGCGCCATGAATATTGGGCTTTGCCATTGATTTGACTTGTTGGCCGGGTTTCACATATGACTTTTTGCGCTTGCGGTTGCCGTAAGGGATTCATTATTTATCACTAGCAATAAACCAATGCAGATGTGATTTTCTTTTGTGACGTTGTGGAACTTTGGACATACGAGGAGCGCTCAATACATTCCCGGTATCGATATGTAGGAAAATGCGAATTCAATTGAAATTACTTTCATTTTTCAATATAATCACACACACACTCCTAACATCAATGCATTTGTTACATCTTGAGATAAGCTTTTTTAAACACTCAAAAAAATGAATTGCCTCTTTCTCTGCAAAATACCCATTTATTGCCGACTTGAGTTCTTCATCATCCGAAAATCTTTTTCCACGAAGACATTTTTTCAAATGCGGAAACAGAAAATAGTCACAAGAGGCAAGGCAAGGACTGCGGGGTGGGTGTTGGATTTGTTTGAAACCACACTCTCGTGCAGCAGCTTTGGAAACTTGCGCCGTGTGAACGGGAAGCGTTGTCATGAAGAAACAACACACCCGCTGCGAGTTTACAACGTCTTTTCTTTTTAATTCAATAATAATTGTTGGCGCGACAGTCCACAGAGGCACGAGGGCCTAGCTTGCTCATCAACTACTCGTGTTGTGCGCGCTACGGGTCTTTCACAAGTAGAAAGGACCTACAGTTTTTTTTGCCTATTCCGAACGGCGAAGTTTTAAACTTTCTTAAGCAGTTATTACTCTTTGAGTGTTGTCAGCAGCTCGAAATAGGTGGTGCCTTGTAAAATTCTAGGTGTCCAGCCGGGAATCGAACCTTGACACTTTGGCGTGTGAGCGTCGCACTCTACCCACTACACCATGGCGGCCTCCCGCTCATTATGCAAAGTGGACGCGTAGGATGTGGCGTTGATGGTTTCACCTTTTTTGTACTCTATGAGCAAGATTCCCTTTGAGTCCCAAAAAGCAGTGGCCATGAGCTTCCCGGCAGACGGTCTGTTCCTTTTCGATGCCACTGCATGGACTCTTGTTTACTTTCAGGGTCGTAGTGGTGAACCTATACTTTGTCCTCAGTAACAATTCGATCCATAACACTGTCTGCATTCTCACTACACATCTCCAAAATCTCTCTACAGCATGCGATTCTCACTTTTTTCTGAGGCGCTGTGAGCATTCGTAGCACCCACCTTGCACTGACTTTTGAAAGGTTAAGACGGTCATGAAGAATGGTGTGAATGGTACCAGTTGAGAGCCTGGTGATCGCTGCCTTCATTTTCACCTTTATTCGGGCATCCTCAAGAACAAGTTATTCGACTTCTTTGATGCTTTCTCCCGTACAAGCAGTAGCCGTGGCGCCGAACCGGAGGTCGTCTTCAATACTCTCTCTACCTCTCTTGAACTCTCTTGACCACTTTTGCACAGTTGATAATGAAGGTGCGGAACCCTGGGAAACATCCACCATCTCTCCATGAATAGTTTTTTGGTTTTTCCCTTGCTTAGTGAGAAATTTAATTACAGCGCGATGTTCAATTTTCACCATCAACGTCTCAGTTGCCATTATGATTCTGTTTAACTAGAGATAAAACGCGAATTAATAACCCCTTTTATATGAAATTGCAAGTAATAAATGCAATAAAATAATAGTATTACTTGATAAATAAGTCAATTTATATATATAACCACAGCTTCACCGGATACCTAGACTATATTGAACGCGCCTCGTACATAACCTTCTTTCGACATCTCTCGGCTTGAGTTCATGTGGAACCCAATTTGTTTGCTTTTGAATTTATTCAGCTGCCTTTAAAAATTATTGAAATGGCTGCTTAAATGACACCCGAAGTTCTGCAAGCTCTTCCTTTGGGTAGTAATAATCTTCATAGAGTAATGCTTCCAGTTCTTCATCCTTAAAGTGTTTTGGCTGCACAGGACGTTCATTGTCGTGCAAATCACTTTTGGCACTAGCGCATGTTCGCCATAAACTTTCACCAAAAATATTTTTTCAGGCACAAAGTTCGACACTTTTATGTGGAATAATTGCTTGATGTGGAAAAGCGATGATTGCCGCAACAAATGACGTACAATGACAGTAGATTTCTAAAGCCTGTTCCAGTGGAATAATAACAATGGAATGATACAAGTAACGCCATCTCTTAGCAAACTCCACGAATTAGGATATACGCCCAGTATAAAAATAGCTGAGAGTCTGTCTTTCTAAGAATGTCGTTTGACAAGTAAAGGGATTGTTTATGTGCCACATTTTCAAACAAACGACTCACGATTGCTCAAGTATTAGTATCCCTAAATATCAGACACAGGGTATAAACTCAGACATATCAGTCAATACCATTTAACGATTTGTGTTTTATGTCTGCAAACTGCGAGACACTATGACAAGGAGGAGTTCTTACTTTTTATGGCGAAACGATATTTGAAAATGTGGGGGTCGTGGTGTAGCAGCTAGAGAGCGACGCTCACACCTGAAGGTCTAGGTTCGTTTCCCGATCTTTCCAAATTCTCAGCAATAATTACGATTCTACTCTCAGTTTTTCATTTCACGACAGGCTTCGTTTCGAACCGGATAATCGTCTTCCCCTCCAGTAAAATTTTCGGACGTCATTCCTGCCATAACACCTCTCCATTTATTCGACAGCACCCTTCTTATGTTCCTTCCTTTTTTCCCAGTAGCCTATTCTCTTTTCTTCTTCTCTTGTCGCTATATGCAGCGTTGCCTTATAGATGAGTTGTTGTTCTGCAAGTATGTATCTTAAACTATTTTAAAAAAGTCAAAACTCGAACAATAAATCCAAAGCGCTTCCTTCCTTCCCTGTAGCAAACGATGTAGTATATATCACACATCTTTATCGTCCTTTTGCCTTGTCCATCATCGTAGTTTATCCACTTTTCATCTCTAGTCCCGCTGCGGCGAAAAATATTCTTCCCTTGATGTCTTTTTAAGAAACAGTTCCTAAATAAAAAAAACCTCCTTTAGACATCTTTCAGTTTAACCTCGTATGGCACCTTAATTCCTTTTAAATAAATTCAAGTTTCTTAACCGATTGTGTGAGTTCAAGCATTTGCCGCGGATCATAATGCAGTAAATTCATAAAGACTGGCTAAGACGCTCTTTGTCTTCGACACTACAATCATCACTGTTGAAGCATCAAAATCGCTCTGAATGATTTATCAGTCCTCAGTTATTCCTCACTAACTAACTAACAATTTTCTTTCTTATTTTAAACAATCGTAGGTATCTGTGAAGAGGCAAAAAGCAATGTTGTTGTCTAACACAGACGCTGGTGCACATTAACTGTTGTTTCCAAGTGTCATATTTTCCAATGAAATAGGCAATCTCTTCCAATATCATAACTACTTGCAGGTGGCTCCATCTGGATTATTTTCTGTACCTCTACTAAATAGATTTGCGCTTTTTATAAATACCAATAAAGGTGAGGTCTTTTGTGCACAGGGCAATGGCCAAAGTTGTCATGAAATTCTGTGTCGTATTTGTAAATTTTTCAGAGAAGGCTGGGTGTGGCACATGTACAAACTCTGTAGCGTATGTGTACTCCATGAAACACTTGGAACAGACTCAGGCCCTGAAGCGTCAAAAATTTTCACAGGAAATCTTTCAAAGAGAAATGTTTTCAGACCCTGGGGCATATGTTAAGGATTTTCAGACACACGAACGAATTCAAAGAATTTTCCAACCCAGAACACAAATGAAATATCTTCAGTACCGGTGCCGTATATAGAACGTCACCAGACTCTGGGGAGCTTGCGAAACATTTTCAGACTCTGGGGCTTCTGTGAAATTTTGTCATACTCTGGGACATATGTGAAACATTCTCGGAATCGAGGCGCATGTGAAAACTTTTTTGGACTGTGCGGCGTTCCTGGAGCACAATCGGGCCCTGGAACATTTCTGACATTGTTTTAGAATTAAGTCGAAGGCGAAGACGAAGAAAGTTTTTAAACTGTGAGTAGATGGGTGGATCGTCAGACTCTGCGTCGCAACCTTAATTCAAAGACACATACGGTTCACCTTACCTAATCCCCGTTCAAGAGCAATGTGTTACTAGCAGAGCTCCCAACCTGGATCTTTCAGACAGCAGTTAACTGAACAAGCCGCACATGTTGTCACATTTGGCATGAAGACTTCATCGTCCATAACAACGAAGGGTGACAGTGTCACCCGGCAACCGCAGTTCTACCAAAACTTCTTCATCAAAACCCAAGACGAAATTTCCTCAAAGATCACTTCTCACACTCATTCGCCACCCAGGCGATGTTCGCCTATAAAAAGAGACCACGCTTCCATGCGAATTTATCACCCCCGTACCGGTGATGACTGAGGAAATGCATTTTTTAAGATCCCTCAGGGAGAACAAACGAGAACACCACTTAGTTGGCCACTCATCCTCTGTCATTCTCGGACGGTTGAATGTGTGCACTCGAGGCTCCACCCTGCACTTCCATCACGTTCGGCACGGTTATGACATGCACTCTATTCTCCGCAGTTGGCACCTGCAGTCGACAGTAATGCAGTACGATGCTTCCGGCGCATTTCTTCACCCAACCAACTCCCCACACGCTCCGATGGATCTCCGAGGGACGTACACAATTAGGGCCACTTCAGCTACTGCGCGCATCACCCAGGCGAGAGCGATAGCTGTCTACCTACAAATACCGTGAAATTATTTTGCAATTTGCGTGCAACAAACTCGCCTCATCCCCACTCACAGACATTGTTTGCCGTGGCAACGGGACTACAGGGTGTATCATAATATTCCGGGGCTATGCACGGGAATACTAATGAGCCTGAGGGGTGGTGGGTAATGGGGCGGAATGGTAAATGGAATCTAGGATGTCCTTTGAGGGGTGATTAGTTCTGGTAACTGGAGAAGGAGCTCTTTGGTTGTGCAGATGCCAGAACGGTTCAGGTATGCAAAATTAAGTGGTCAACGGTGGACGAGAAGTTTGATCACAGCCTTGAAGCGTGTAAATGTTACTTAGTCCTTGCAAGGTATTAACAAGGTTTTCGGAGCATGACTAAGAATTTCTAAACATAAGTTCAGGATGTGGTGAACAATGTAATACGTGGCTCCCAGTTAATGGAATCTCTTGGAGACTTTACACATTTGAGACAAACATCTGAAAATTGTTGTTGTTGAGAAAGGAGTCAACGCATTCTGTTAGGAATTTTCAAACTCAAGAACCTGGAGGAAACTTCGGAATCCTTTCCTTTGCCATTTAACCACTCAAATTTTTAACTGTTGCCAGCGATGTTGAAGAACAATGATTTAAAAGTTTAAAATGTTGCACTCAGTGCAGCTTTGTGGCCTTCCCTTGAATGACCAGGTTGCAGTTGGTTATAAGAAGTGTTTTAGTATATTTATTGACGGGCGGAGTCATTTAGCTGAGATTTTTGGGGTTTGTGCGAGATTTTGTAGACTGCTTGTTTGCCCTTTTAGCTGAAAAGCAAATCACGCTGTTGGAAAAATGTCCACTAATATCGCATCAATACCGCCGGGCCACGCAACTCTGCTTTAGAAATGGTAAACTAAAAACGTGTACATTTGTCCTGCTTCTGTTCCGACCAGAAGTAGTCTGACATAATACAATAAAAGTTGACGCTACAGTTTAAAGGGGGACCAGGGCCTAGCTTGCTCATCAAATGCTCGTGTTGGGCGCGCTACTGTTCTCTCAGGAGTAGAAGGAACCTACAGTATTTTGCCGACTCCGAACGGCGAAATTTGAGGAGCTTTCTTAGACAGTTATTACTCTTTGAGTGTTGTCAGCAGTTCGAAAGAGGTGGTGCCGTGAAAAATTCGAGGTGTTCAGCCGGAAACGAACCTAGACCCTTCGGCGTGTGAGCGTCGCACTCTACCCACTTCGCCACGGCGGTCACGAAAAGCAAGTCATACTGTTGGCTAAATGTCCACTAATGTCGCATCAATACCGCCGGGCCACGCACCTCTGGTTTAGAAATGGTAAACTAAAAACTGGTACATTTGTCCTGCTTCTGTTCCAACCAGAAGTAGTCTGACATAACCAGAAAAATTATTCGATCTAAAAAGTACTTTTCGTTCATCCTGGAGAAGTTGGACGGACATATTTCAGGACCCGCTTTCGCAGCGGCAGTTGAATAATTCCCAAAATTGTGTAAGAATGCATTTTTCACCTTTTTTCAGATTTTCTTTTTTTCCTTCATTTGCTACATGCGCCCCTTACCCAGTTATAGGCTCAACATCTAGTGGACATTGACTGAGAACTATTTTTCGTTTATCTCGAAAAAGTTGGAGGACATACTTAGAGAGCCCCTGTTTGAGTTTCAGAGCAATAATTTCCAAAAAGAATGTACGAACGCTTTCTGCTCTCTGTTTCCAGAATTGTTTCCTTTTCCCATTTTTTAAATGCACCCCCTACCAAGTCATGTAATCAACATTTGGTGGACACTGTGACAACTGCTGACGAGTTTCGTAGGGCGACTTCCATTTTTGGTCCTCGAAAAAATAGGAACGAAACCTTAAAAAAGTAACTACCACTCTTTGCAGAATATTCTTCAGCGCTTAACAGCAAAACGAAACCTGTCTAAATCTGTGCAGGAAAAGTTCTGGGTTCCTTCTTTTCATGAGCAAAGAATTGCACGCACAAGTTGTCAAATATGCTTCGTATTTCGTATGTGAAGTCATGTTTTTGCTGTGACCCAAAACAGAGCAAGTTCCAACCATCATTAGCAGTTGACGGGAAGAATTTAAAGAGTTTTCACTCAAGTTCAACGATTTACAGTTCGTGGACTTTGAAGACCTTCTTGGAATATCAGAGGAACCAATTGAAGCCTTTTCGGTCTCTAAATCGAGCCTTCTATACGTAGGCCTATTGCTGCCAAAGGTGCTTCCCATCATTTAACATTTAATCTGATCTCACCGCGACGTGCCGCAGAACGACTTCAAGAAGAAGATGGGAAACTAAAACGGAAGCCTTTCATTAAAGGGCACCTGTTACTATTTTGACGTGAAATTCCAGACTCATATCAAAATGAGTGGTATCAACATTTGTCTTCATTTGAAATCAAATGAGTCCACATTTTTGTGCGCTGCATCCACCGTCTTATAATAGGGACGACGCATCAATCTGTGAGAGCCTCCTCTTTTAATCTAAATTTCTAGCTCGTCTTCATTGTTTTTGGCACCTCTCATCACATTAGACACTGCAACACAAATAAAATGTTCACCCCTCTGCGTAAGCAAAAACCAATCTTTGTGATTTAGAAGCCTTTTGACTCCCTTAAACCACAGGAAAAACATTTGGATGTGGTCTAAGGTGAAGAATTTCATGAAATGAGTAGTTCAGAAAAAAAACCAGAAGACCATGATAGTCCTTACATGAACTGTACAGCACGTCTGTTGCCAACTGGCAAGTATCCGGTTGATTTCCTTGAGGGTAAGGGGAAGTAATCGTCCATCCATTGCCCATGTCACACACAATTTCCCGGATAAAAGAACGTTTTATGGACTTCAGTTGAGGACGCTTAATGATGGCAGATAGAAATATTTCGCGGAAGGACAGCACTTGTTTAAGGATGTGTTGGGTGAGTGAATAGAGGAAGATATAAGTGAGTTCATTCTTCAGATATTGGAAGTTTTTAATTAGTGTGGTTTTGGGCCATGAAAGTTCACAATTCTAATATCGGCTAAGACAGCCACAGATCATAGAAAGGATTCAGGAAATGCACTAGGCACACGCCTTCTTTAATAGTTCCCTAATGACAGCGAGTATGGTAACTGTTTTAAAGTTTCCAGATGACAATATCATCCACATTCTCACTGAAGATGTGCGAAAAGATCGTGCGTAACTCACAAGTTAACACCAGAGGCACGATCTTCCAAAAGTCAGTTCAATTACTAGCTTACGCTGATGATATCGACGTGATTGGACGAACGCAGCGAGCTATCAATGAGGCGTTTGCTGGCATTGAAATGGGTCTAGCGGTAAATGAGGGTAAAACTAAGTACATGCTGTCATCAAGGAAGGACACACTACATCGACGTCTCGGACAGAGCGTCACACTAGGCAGCAGAAAATTCGAGGTAGTCAAGGACTTCGTCTACCTCGGCTCCGTGGTAAATATGGACCAAAATCAAACGCAGAATCACTCTTGCCAATTGTTGTTTCTTTGGGCTCAAGAAGCAATTGAGTAATAAAGCCCTCTCTCGAAGGATTAAGCTCGCTTTATATAACAGCTTGATCATCCCCGTCCTACTTTATGGCGCGGAATCTCGGACGTTAGCAAAGGCCGATGAGAAAGCCCTTAGTCTTTTCGAAAGAAAAGTTTTGCGTCCAATTTTATTCCTGTTTGCCTTGATGGCATCTGGAGGAGAAGATTTAACGACGAACTCTATGGGCTTTACAGCGACATGCGTTTGGTCAAGCGTCTACGAATACAACGCTTAAGATGGCTAGGCCATGTAGAGGGTATGGACACCACTGCTCCAGCCCGAAAAGTCTTTGTATCCGTGCCATTGGGACAACACAACAGATTACAACCTAGGCTAAAGAGGCGCACATAAGTGAAGAAGGAGCTCAACCAACTTGGAGTACGCAACTGGAGACAGCTGGCGAAAGACCGTGCTGCCTGGAGAGGCATGTTGGTTGAGGTCCAGGTCCACCCCGGACTGTAGCGCCACAAGAAGAAGAAGAAGATGTGCGAAATAATGCCCTGCACAAAATTGACATTTCTACCGAAATCACCATATTGTGAAAGAAAGTGTTCGAATCTCCAACAGCGCCATCAAGTCCCTAAACTTGTGGAGACAAATGTCTCAAGTGTAATTGAAAAGACGACGTGGTGTCATGAGCGCTTCTCTTATATGAAGCATTCTTCGCAAGAATATGAGCGACACATGAGAGAATATAAACAACAGAGGCACGAATGATACAGAAGGGAGTGAGCAATGTCACATTCGTGTTGAAACAGAAGACCTTCCAGTGCGAAATGAACACAAAGACATTAAGGAATGACGCCGTACTCCTCTATCTTAGACAGAATTTCGCCATTGATGGCAGAACCTTTGAATAATCAACAAACAACCTTCCTTAGGGCAAACGAAGACAGCAACGTCAGTACTGAGTGCCGACAGCATTACCACTCCCGCCACAGATTGCAAGCACACTTCTGAAAAACAGTCCTTTTGTTAGATCTTCTTCATCCCACTTATCGAGGATCTTAGATATGAAAGCCATTAGTCACCTTTTTCCCCCAAAGCAGATGACGACTCTAGCCTATTGAAGGATCTCTTTCTAGGTCTGACGCCAAAGTAAAGCATATAGAATACCTGCCGTTTATGTGAACAGCACTTGGTCTCTGAGGCGTATGTGAAATATTTTTAGACGTTTTCTTGACATGCTGAGGAGCCTTCAAACCAATTTCTTTTAAAATATACCAAAAGGCATTTTTCCCATCCCATCCATTGAAATATAAGGCAGTCCTAGCCAACAGGATAAGTATGCTTGCCGCAACCATTCCGGTCATCAGATGATTTCTCGTAACACAAAACTTTGTGACAGAATCCATCATCTAAATATGTAGTTATGTTATATGGAACATCACCCCCATATCCAAACCAGAGAGCAGATATGTTGCTACACGCTCGTTGGAACGCTTCCAATGTTACTTTGGGTCAATGCAAATATGAGTTGAAATCAGTTTGGAAAGAAGCCAAGAAAAGGTGAAGGTGCTTCATCAATATTGCTTACGCGCAAATAGTTCATCGGCATTCGTTTTTAATTAAATACAGAGGATAAGTCACAGACAGACAGACTCTGGACTAGACCAGCGGTGTGCTGATGAGAAAGTTACTTCTTAGAGAGAAAAAAATGTATAAGTCGTATTGCGCCTGGTAGAGCTCCTGCAGATCCTACGTTTGAGCAGCCTGGAGGAAATTTCTTCAAATCAACATACCGGGGAAACACAGGTACAATTTATTTTATTAAATGAGGCAGCTACAATTGAGAAAGGACATTTATTAAATTTTTCTTCGCAAATGAACTCATCAAACATGAAACTATCCCAGCCAGAAAGGCTGCAAATAGTGGCACAACTTTTAACAAAAGAAGGACTTTTCACATCACTATTCTTGGCAATGAACAGCTATCAAGAGAATTACAAAAGCTCTGGCCAACAATTATTATTATAAGCAAGGAAAAAGTCAGAAAACTCTTCATGAATAGTTGGCAGATGGTGGCTGTTTACTAGGTTTCTGCACCTTCATTTTAGATCGTGAAAAAGTGGTCAAGTGAGTTCAAGAGATACAGAGACAATATTATAGACGACCCACGCTCCCGCGGCCCCGCTATTGCTTGTTCGGAAGAAAGCATCAAAGAAGTCAAAAAACTTGTTCTTGAGGATACCCGAATGAAGGTGAAAATGAAGGCAGCGATCACCAAGCTTTCAACTGGTACCATTCACACCATTCTTCATGACCATCTTAACCTTTCAAAGGTCAGTGAAGGTGGGTGCCACAAATGCTCACAGCATTTCAATAAAAAGTGAGAATCGCATGCTGTAGAGAGCTTTTGGAGATGTGTAGTGAGAACGCGGACGGTGTTATGGATCAAATTGTTACTGGGGACGAAACATGGTATCACCACTATGACCCTGAAAACCAACAAGAGTCCATGCAATGGCATAAAATAGGAACCGACCCCGAAGAAATTCAAAGTCACTTCGTCTGCCAGGAAGCTCATGGCCGCAGTTTTTTGGGACTCAAAGGGAATCTTGCTCATTGAGTACAAAAAAAAGGTGAAACCATCAACGAAACAGCCTGCACTTCCACTTTGCATAATTTGCGGGAGGAAATTAAAAAGAAAGACGGTGTTAACTCGCAGCGGGTGTGTTGCTTCTTCATGATAACGCTTCTGTTCGCACGGCGCGAGTTTCCAAGGCTGTTGCGTGAGATTGTGGTTTCGAAGAAATCCAACACCCACCCTGTAGTCCATACCTTGCCCGTAGTGATTATTTTCTGTTTCCGGATTTGAAAAAATGTCGTCGTGGAAAAAAAAGGCCGACGTTCTAATAGAATGCGACGCTCACAACCCGAAGGTCCAGGTTCATTTCCGGGCTGAACACCTCGGATTTTTTAGGGCACCACTGCTTTCGAGCTGCTGACAACACTCAAAAAGTAATAACTGTCGTGCCGTTCGGAGTTGACAAAAAACTGTAGGTCCCTTCTTCTCGTGAGAGAAGGGACAACACGAGCAGTTGATAAGTAAGCTAGGCCTTCCAATTTTGGAGAGTCACGCCATCTCTGGTTCTGTTGTAGGGAAACCCAACCGTCGACGGAGGCCCAAACCAAAGACGCGGGTAGTTCCAAGGTGGGTTATGGCGCTACGAATGCCTCGTTTGAACCTTACCTACCTTGCTCATCGGTAATCTCAATTCCCGTGATCCCGTGATGTCCCGGGACCGGCAAGCAAATTCAGCCTGCCGAACAAATAAAGGGTTGACTTGCATTCTTGGACTATCTTGGAAGTTGTTAAAGGACTAAGTAAGCCCTTAAGCACAAATTGGCTGTAACTACAGACACAGATACATCGTCCTTTTCACCTGTTCCTCGCAATGTGTTTCGTAGCCATAAGGATCGCAAATACTTCCGCCTGGAAAACTGACACTAAATTTTCTAAGGAGGCGTGAAGTCTGTTGTTGTCGTCTTCTGCGAAAGCCCCAACTCCAGAGCCCTCCTTCGCCTTGGAGCTGTCAGTGAAAATATGACTTTATTCCTTTCCTGGTTCAGTTTCTGACCATAGCCAGTCTTGGACAAGGGTGAAATGGACTCTGTATAAGCGACGCAGCTTTGTTATTGGTGACCGTACATCAGAGGGCATGTCCATGAGGCTAGTGTCGCAGGAGGTGCGGTGTGCGAGGTTATCAAAGCGCTACTCAATTACTATTAATGTTATTTCATTTCCATATCCAAAAAATATCGTAAGCTTACTCTAAGTTCCTAAATCTTTAATTCCTTAAATCTAAGTGCCGAAATTTACATTTATTAATGCAATGGCATGCTCAAGACCGGCCTTCCATGCGACTTTTACTTTATCCCGCAGACACATTGTCTCACAATTCGCACTGTTTTTACACAACATACAATGACTGTAACTCAAAGTCATAAAACAACTCTAAGTACCACCCTGTTACATGAAAACCCCACCCAAGCCGTACTTCAGACGTTGCTTTGCATCTTTCAAATGCACCCCGGAAGCCTCCACTTCACGGTTGCCCCACTCAATTATCTCATTTCCCTCGGTGTCTTCGGGAGCACCCTGTGCAGTGGCAATTTGTTTGTACACTGGTATGCGAGCAACTCAATTATCTTCGTAAAGTGTAACGTCATTAAAATGCAACCCAAAGACCGTAATTGCATTTAAGGTCTGAGGGTGATGGTGCCGGGGGTCGGGTGATATTTTTACTATTCCAGGAGCTGTGACAACAAACTGTGCGGAATGCCAATTACCAGGCTGCATCACCGACCTGACTAAGCCGAAGAGGCACACTGTGCAACATTGTATTGCATTTATTTGCCTCCGGAATGTGTGATCAATGGGGATGAGCCCTTAATTCATTAACGCAAGCCCTGCAGGGACCGAGAGCGGAGACAAAGGGACATGATGCGTTTATTGCAAGACATCGTATGCATTGAATGGGTTATGACAAGTGAGATTAAAGCCTCTCCCCCAAGTGTGTGCTTGACAGTCCCATGTGTACATGGCCACTAGACAGAACAAGAGCTCCAGTCTGTGCACATGTCGTCATTAAAAATGAAAACACGGGCTGATTGTAAGGCTGCCTTAGTGGATCGGCATGTGAAGGAGACGAGACCGGTCAGAGGAATGGGTGCGAAAGCTGAAAGCTAAAAATAATTCCAATCAGCCATCCTTAAAATAACTCCAAAAGACTTACGCGCCGTTCTGACATCATTACGCGTCAGCAAAACCGCCGTCAAAGATCATAAACCCTTGAAACTACTCGAAGCTTTTATGATTTCATTACACAAACTTCCCCCAAAACTAACACGACCACTTCCGGGAAGAGGCTTCTCCGCACCAACGCTATCACTATGACAGCCAGTCCTCGTTACGTTTCGAAGCACTCCCAAAAGCAATTCCTCGCTCCACTCTCCCACACTCATT
This sequence comes from Eristalinus aeneus, assembly GCA_955652365.1. NCBI lineage: Eukaryota > Metazoa > Arthropoda > Insecta > Diptera > Syrphidae > Eristalinus > Eristalinus aeneus. The sequence continues at coordinate 80,452,990 of OY019132.1, forward strand.
CAGTTGACTGGAATCCCATTCAACCGGCTCACGCAAGTGCTAACTCAATCAACCACACCCGAGTCCCACCCACACTCGTCCTTGATTATCTTAAAAACCATAAAACTTAATCTCGTTTGCCGGACTGCCGGCACTGGATTCGTTATTTTTCGGACTGCCGGCACTGGATTCATTATTTTTCGCCTTTAAACTCGGCAAACTTCGGCTCCTCTTGAAAGTTCATCCATCCCACTCGAATCTGAGCCTTCGCAGGATAGTAACTCTCTCTAGCAGCCTCCGCAATTTCATTATCAGTGTCGCCAGAGCCGACAACGATGTTGTTGATGCCAGCTTTCTCCTCATAGTTCTCGTGGCTGTCGACGATCCCATCGTCCTCATCGCTTCCATCACCACCGCGTTGTCCTTGCCGCTGTCAGGTTGTGTATCCTAGTTAAGCTGTTTTCGGAAACTATCGCGCCAACCACGATGATGGTGATGCGATAGGAGACCATCATTTTGTGCCACAGATCCTTATCCCTATCGGGAGCAGAATTGATTTTCCACATTTACGTGTGTCTGACATTTTCCTTCATCACGTCATTAGTTCTGACATCGAGAGCACCTCACGTGAGGCAGGATGTGGGACGAAACTTCGGGGGCGATGTCACATCCGATTAGGGTGCCGTGGTTAAAGTTGTAATTTTCATAAGGAAAGGATGTGTAAAATTTGATGAGGAGCAGGCAAAGAGTTCTCGATTCATAACTTTGACAGGACAGAACCAAAGGGAGGGATGAGGACAACGCTCCGTGTGCCAGGAGTTCTCCTCCCCGTTTTTTTTTTTTTTTTGTTTTCATTACGAACCTCGGGGGCAAAGAAATGCACATTGTTCTTTGTAGAGGTTTGTCGGGGATCTTTCGTCAACGAGCACTGATTGAATAGGGACTCGGCGACAACCGACAGTCCCCGGAATGGTAGAACATGACAATGGCAAGTCCCTCGCTGGTTGCAGGCGACGAGCAGCAGAGTCCTTGGATCCAGTTAAGGTCCTAGGCAAATATGATTGTTCGCCGGGCGGACTGTGTATCAGAATGGACTCCTCTGGGGACGGAGACAGTGAATTTCGAACGCAAACATTGATGGGGATGTACACCGCTCTGTTTGCCTCTGAAAAAAGCAGAAATCAACGACTGCTTGTGGGCTACAGGAAATGTACCCACAGCATGTTGAGGTTAGCTTTGCGGGTAATTTGGATGGTTTACGTAACGTGGAAGTCTCTTGTTGGCTGAAGATTTGTTGAACGAGTCCACCATCAAGGGGGTTTTAGACTTCTGAAAGAAAAAATGAATTCTAGGAAAGAATTTTACCTTCAGTGTGGTACCTTCCGCGGTCTGTCTTCCTGTATCCTGACTTCATGCCCGATTCGTCTTAATCAAATTTGTATATAAAAAGACGTGAATCCTTTGAGTTGATTCTCCAAGGAAACCGCTTAATTTCTCGCATTCCTACCCTTCCCTTGACAGACAGAATGCTCCCCAACAACCACTGCACGACTGCATTCCCGTCCAATCCCCCCTCGTGGCACGCTTTCTCAACTTCAAAAAGAGTATCATTTAGAGGCAGGGAAAAAATCCAACTGAAGCTTTTACACGTGCATGCCTTTAAAGGATTCCTTGGATTATTCAAACAACAACCTGCTTGATGAATATTTGCATTCATCAGGAGCAAAATAAAATTCCATTTGGAAGGGATGCCAAAAAGTGTGCAAACCACAAGCGCACTCAGCTAAACCATCCAAACCGGGGACTTAATGATATTATCTTTTGGTGCGACGCAAAGAGGGTCGAGTTTCAACATCCACCCGACGGGAGTGCAAATAATTCTGCGTCGACATGCGTTTCCACGACTTTTTTCCATTTCCCTTTGGGTTTGAAGTGGAGCGCTTTATTTTTTGTTACAAGTGGAACGCTTTTCGATATCAAAGGAAATGCATTTAGTGCGTCTGCTGTGAATCAGCAGGGAGAACAATTCACTTTGGCACAAAATAGGTTGAAAGTTAGTTTTGCATTGCATTGTAAAAAGGTCCTGCTCTTTGTGAGTGACGCCTGTTCAGTTTGTTGATGTACTGAGGAGACTGTTCCCACTTCGACGAAGGATGAAATTGAATTTTAGCTGCCCACTTTGATGCTGCAGTAGGTTCTAGAAATCAGCTCTTTGTGTGGCAAAATATAATGGAGGCTTAAACTGAGTTACCATGTTCATGTAGACTATCAAAACTTCTGACACGTTACCCAACAGCACACATACTCGAAGCACAAGCGCCGGAGTAACCTCGAGGTCTATCAAATATTTCCCAGAAGCCATCCCATCTAAATGGTAAACCTTGCTACATTTCTAGTTTTGTGAATTTCACTGCACTTCCTCTAGGAACTGAATCAAATCAAAAAATACATAACGCCAGTTTGCTTCCGAAAACATTAACCCCCAACATCAGATTCCCAGAAAACTTTGACAGCTCATCAGCAATATTTTTTTTTAATCCGTCACAGGGCACTCTGAGCACTACGTGTTAACTCTCCATTACGCTTTACGAAGCAGATATTTGCTTAGTAACTTAGAAAAACTTCAGCGCTTTTCCGGAAAGTCTGATCTACAATAACAGTGTGATGTGTTAAAATGGGCCCAGACAATTTTTCCTCTTCTTCTTCTTCTTCTTCTTCTCCTTCTTCTCCTTCTTCTTCCTCTTTTTCTTCTTCTTCTTCTTTTTCTTTTTCTTCTTCTTCTTCTTCTTCTTCTTCTTCTTCTTCTTCGTCTTCTTCTTCTTCTTATTCTTCTTCTGGCGCTAGAGTCCGGGGTGGACCTGGGCCCCAACCAACATGCGTATCCTGCCAGTACGATCTTTCGCTAGCTGCCTCCAGTTGCACACTCCATGTTGGTTGAGGTCCTTCTTTACGTGTGTGCGCAAACTTAGCCTAGGCCGTGCGATTGCGTTGTCCCAATAGCTCAAATTCGAAAACTTTTCGTGCCATACGCTCTACAAAGACTAGCCATCTTAAGCGTTCTATCCGAAGACGCTTGACCAGGCGCATGTCGCTGTACAGTTCGTCGTTAAATCTTCTCCTCCAAATGCCATCAATACAAACTGGACCAAAACTCGCAAGCAAAACTTTTCTCTCGATAAGACTAACTCGCGCGATTGGCAAGAGTGATTCTGCGTTTGATTTCTGTACTGATGTTGTTGTCCCCACCTCGAAGTTTCTGCTGCCTTCTGTGACTATCTCTCCGAGATGACGATATTGTGTGTCCTTGATGACAGCATGTACTTATTTTCGCCCTCATTGACCATCAGACTCATTTTAGCCACTTCCGCTTCAATGCCATCAAACGCCTCATTGACAGCTCACTGTGTTCGTCTGATTACGTCAATGTCATCAGCGTAAACTAGCAACTGAACTGACTTCAGGAAGATCGTGCCTCTGGTGTTGATTTGTGAGTTACGCACAATCTTTTCAAGGATGACGTTGAAGAAGTCACATAACAGTGCGTCGTTTCTAAAATCGTTTTTGACATAAAAGGTCTCGGTGAGTCCGCTACCGACCTTAATTTATCAGAGAGAGTTCTCTATCGTCTTCCCACAAAATCTGACGAGCTTGTTAGGAATGTCAAAACTAGGCATGGCTCTACAATATCCAAAGTCTTTGAAAAACTCATGAAGAACAGAATGATGAGTTTTCTGTGCAAGATGCATTTTTTCAGTTTGTTCCAATTTGGATTCATGAAAGGTAAGTCTACAGAAGAAGCCCTCCGACGTTTTGGTTCACAAGTGTTCCATAATCGCGAAACGCAGCAGGATTATTCATAGATATAACCAAAGCCCAGGTCCACCCCGCACTGTAGCGCCACAAGAAAAAGAAGAACCAAAGCATTTGATGGTTAACCATAAGATCCTATTAGAAAAATGGAAAAGTTTTGGGTTTAGAGGCTTTATGTATGACTGGTTCGAATCGTATCAGAGGAATATAATCCAAAGAATTAAGATTGACGACATCAGAAGTGAAGAAGGAGTACCTCAAGGATCCGTATGGATCCTATATTATTTGTAATTTACATAAATTCCTTATTTCATTTACCATTTAAAGGATCCTTAACAGAATTCGCCGATGATATAGGTTTTACTTATGGAACAAACAATACCCTAAATTTAGTATGTGATATAAATTTCGATCTTTACATCTTGCGGCTTTGCTTTCTAAAACATAATCTCCTAATCCGTTCGAAGACAAAGCTTATGTATTTTAATTTATTTTCACTGCACACTGTTTTAGATTATATATTCCTCCATGCGAGAGGATGCCCAAGATTTAAATCATCCATCTCTATGTGCAATAGCAACTCTTCGCAAAATACATGTAACAGCTTGGTTAGTTGTAGTGAAAACTGCTTTCTTATTGAGACTGTCAATGAGTTTAAATACCTGGGGCTAACGATAGATTCAAGGATGAGTTTTGACAATCGTACTGAAAATTTAAATAGATACTTTCGGGGGGTTCTAAGAAATTTATATTTCTTGTGAAAGACCTGTTCTAGAGAGTTGTTATGTATCCCAACAAGAACGTAAGATTTAAATGACTGAATTGAATTATTCCTCTGGCTGAATGAGATGTTGCGGCGTCTTATTGAAACCGCATCCCCTCCACATTCATTTCTTCAATTATAGAAAAAATTGGTTATCATTTCACGATACCGAACACCATTGACTGTTTGCGCTTGACCTGACACATTTTCATAAAAAAAAAAGTTCCAATGATTACTCCAGCCCGAAATCCACACCACACAGTGACACGTTGAGGACGCATTTGCTTCTCGTGAATCACTCGAATATTTTCCTTGTCCCAAATGCGACAATCTGAGTATTAACGAAGCCATCAAGATGGAAATCAGAATAAAGTGAGAATCGCATGCTGTAGAGAGCTTTTGGAGATGTGTAGTGAGAATGCGGGCGGTGCTATGGACGAAACATGAGTTCACCACTATGACCCTGAAAGCAAACAAGAGTCCATGCAGTGGCATAAAAAATGAACAGACCCCCGCAGGAGTTTAAAGTCACTCCGTCTGCCAGGAAGCTCATGGCCACAGCCTTTTGGGACTCAAACGGAATCTTGCTCATTGAGTACAAAAAAAGGTGAAACCATCAACGCCACATCCTACGCTTCCACTTTGCATAATTTGCGGGAAAAAATTAAAAAGAAAAGATGGGGTAAACTCGCAGCGGGTGTGTTGCTTCTTTAGGACAACGCTCCTGTTCACACGGCGCGAGTTTCCAAGGCTGCAGCGCGACGTTGTGGTTTCAAAAAAATCCAACACCCATCCTATAGTCCAGACCTTGTCCCTAGTGATTATTTCCTGTTTCCGGATTTGAAAAAAATGTCTCCCAGAGGTCACGAATACGAATTCGATCATTTTAAGTGGTTTACTAGGAACAGATTTATGTGCTATCCCTCTCTGAGCTAAATTTTTGAAGTGACCGCATATTTGTCAAGGCCTTCCAGCCCTTCAGCCAGCACAAATCCCATCAGTCATCAAATAGGGGTAAACCAAAAATCCGCGACATTACGCTCTGTCGCGACGCTTTTCAACGTACAATTAAATTTAGTTTTCCCGCTTGCCCCTGCTACCGCTTTGCATCGCTTCATATATCATTCAAACCCAAAGCCCCTCAACGTTATTAACGTCAAAGCAAGCATAAACAAAATCCGTTCACAAAAGCCACATCATTTGTCACTGGCTCACTGATGACTCTCAGCCGCCCGCATCACGGCACAGACGGGATCGTCGAATACCCACAATGAGTAATAAGCAAACGCCCGTTCAACCAAATCTACAGTTCAAAAGCGAATAATTTGTCTAGATTGCATCCACCCCAGGACCCAAGCCTACGCCCCCGACTTCTTCCAGCTCCTGCCACTGTGCATGTAGGTAACAAATTAATCATTCCCGCTGCCCCGCCTCGTCACAACCAACCACCACCGCGCTTGGCGCGATAAACAGTTTTGTGTTGTGTCGAAATTAATAACGGTACCCCCGTTTTGATTTCCGTCGACGGCAGCAGCTGGCAGCGCTTGCTTTTGTGCGTAGAGTGCACACAACCATCGAGGCAGATACTGCACTTTTCACTGGCGCTCGCAATCGCGCGGCTTGCCGATGCGGCGCTCTTGAAGTGTAAATAATTATCAATCAGGTGAATGTGGAGCTGATGAGGCTGCCCGCACTGACACACACAAGGCAGGGCGTCCCACCATCCCCGTCAAATTGAAGTCTTTGTGTGCACTGAGCACCCGAAAATTGGATTGTTTTAATTGAATTCAAGACTGCGGAACAGGGAGTTATTCTTTTCGAACAAACGACCGAAAGATAGAACGGAGGGCGAGCCAAAAATGGATGTGCTTCTATTGCGGAACTACATTCGAGTTTCGTTCATTGTTTCAATTTCTATTTGCTTTCCGGAAGGCCATTTTGAATTGAGATTAACGATGGCTTCAATTTGAATTGGGACTCCCTGCGAGGCCGGGCGGGATTCATCTGCTTCGGTCATTGAGTTTTATTTGTTTTGTTCTCGGATAGAAACATCCATAGGGGACGTGGGGACACAACGAAATGGATTTATGGAAATTGAATTGAGATGGGAAACTGCGGAGACCATCTCAGTCAAACCATCGTGAGCGAGGAGCTTAAGCACAATTTCCAGGCAGTAACTCAGTTGCCAGAAAAACTAAAAAATAATTGATCACGGTCTTTTGATGGGGTTGTGATGGGTGAACCCAAAATTATATATTCTATATAATGCCAGAAGATTATCTTCAAAACGTAGTTAGTACCATGTCACTTTAACAAAACGGGTCCTGCTATATATCGACTTAAAGCTCTATAACTTCAAAAAAATCGAACATTTTATTTTGGTTCTTTTAAGTGAAATCTTCGGTCAGTTGGAACAATCTAAGCTAGGCACTTGTACGATTTCCAAAGCATGAAAGAATGACCAGTAGCCAGTGGGGATGAAGTAGGTTACTAGATTCACCTCGGGGCGGAAAGTCTATTCCCCTGCCTCTACTCAGCTTCCAAACAACTTTTACAACTGCAACCCTGTCAAACTGCTAACAATGCTTAGGAAGAACTCCTTCACAACAGAAGCAGAGCAAACCTCCTTCACATCGCCCCATATTTTATTTATCTGCCTACTCTCCGCACCTACACTCCATGTCCCCCCTCAATGCCCACTCTCCATGTCCGCTGAAAAAACGACTTAAGAAAGTATTTTACATGCAAACATCTCAAACAATATTTAGCACTCCCTGCCACTCACGCCCACACCTGACGCTTCCTTGACATTGCGTTTAATTAAGTGCCATCTCAGTTCATATCCCGACGGCCACCCACGACCCGCCACACTTCTCCTTCAATCACTTCCACCACATTGCTCCGCACGGAACGAAAACAGATCGCCAAGAAAAAAACTCACACACACGACACAATAGCGTGCCGTAAAATCTAAATTTATACGCAACGTGATCCACTTCAGCGTGTAATTGATGTAAATTTTGTGAGTTTTACAGTTCAAGGATGTCTTCGCACTCTTGAATCGGGCAACAGTAACATTCCTCAATCCTAAGCAAACAGGTCTACAAATATCCACTCGAGCCAAACTACAAAGAAGCACTTCACACTCTCCGGTCGGGTCTGGATGCCGTCAAGTGTAAATAATCATCCATGCGAATGATCCTTGAAATAACTCTCTTGGCTTTGGCTATTGTTCGACTCGCAGTGCCCCACCCGACTGAGGGGCCGCTTCGCCTCGATGCAGTCGATTTCCATTCGCCCCGGTGTGTTTACTTTCAGGAGGGGCTGGGGATTAATTGCAATCAGGGGGCGGGTGATCCGGGATTCTTCAAGCATTCCTCTTTGTTGCACAAAACATTGGATGAATGAAGGATGGAGCACACAGAGGCCGAAGCGGCAGTTGTGTGCGACTAGCGCGGGCTTGTTTATAGTCATAGCGCGTTCATCAAACGACATCGATTGATTAAGTGCCACTGTCGGTAAGTTATGGGCATTGCCCTCCTCCCCCTACTTGGGATGTATCCTTGGTCAAGTTTGCCCCAGGGATCCAGTTAATGGCGGTAATTAGGCAAGCAAATGGCTACGCTCGTAAGTGTATTGAGATGTTGTTGTAAGCGAATCGTGGCCATTTGGCTGGCCCTGGCTCGGCAGTTTATGGCGATTGTGCTCCGCGACTGAAGAAGGACATCAGTCAAATGTCGTGTCAAGAGATGGGAGGTGAGTGCGGCTCAAATGGGCATCAATCTATGGCGCAAATGTCGTGTTACTTTGAATTCATCAACGGAATGGATCTTGAATGGCCTTTTCGATGGATGGCCATTGAGCTGATATCGATGAAGCTGCGTCTTTTGAGCTTTTGACTGAGAAGTGTCATCTATCTTCTTGTGGAAATGACATCAAGGGGGTATTCTTCGCAAACATCGGACATTGAATTGTTGTTCGCAATTTGAAATAAAAGCAGAAGAAATGTCCTTTCATTTTAAAAGATGGTAGAAGACAACTTTTGACTTAAAGACAGCTGCCGCAGAAGTATGAGACGAGAGAAAAACGTTTTCGTTGTCAGAAAGGGTGAACGCTTTCGTTGTCGGAAAGGGTGAACAGCAAAGCAGTGCGTGACTTCTGTGCGCTTAAACTCTGTACCAACTTTTAGACTAGCAATGAATGCAACGACAACAGCGGTTCATTACAAAAATGGCCACCTACGAAGAATCAAATAAATAAGTAGTAGTAGAACAGCCAGCTGAAGAGGCAAGTTGGTTAAGGGTTTGATACACAATGGACTGTAGTCTCTAACAAAGAAGCATTGAAAAGGAACCAGGAAGTGTTCATCACTTCGATCTTCAGTCGGAACACTGCTGCCTTTCAAAACCCACCGCAATCTGTAGTTTTCTGCAATTTGTTTCGACAAAAAAATAATTTTTCTCCAGTCTTGGGCTAGTGTATACCAAACCAATCAATAAGACTCGGGACATATAGGGGACACCACTAACGGAAATTATTAATTTAATATTACTTGTTTTTCTTAGTGGCGCCCCCTATATGTCCCGGGACTTATTGTTGCATCCAAGCATAATAAAAAACCTTTTAAATCTCAGACATGAACTGTGAGAATGAGAAGGGGCGGTAAAAGACGAGAATGATGATAAAAAATGAGGTAAAAGATGAGGACAGTCTAAATTTTGTCTCACTCCTTCGAAAGACCTGAACCTTTTTGATGAAATTCATTCCCAAATGGACGAAACTTCACTCACAAAACGAAAAAGAAGAAGTAAACCGCCGTATGTAGAAATCAATCAGCCCTGTGTATAAACCAGGGGAACTCCCGAACTTAAAGCCGATTACGAATCCTCTCAACAGTCCCAGTGGTCTACTACACCCTCTAGACTCACAAGAGGAAGGATTTTCTCCTCAATCTCTTTCACTTTTGTTTACTGTTGTTTTTCCTTCGATAACTTTCAGGCTCTAATTCGATTTCAGCTGAACAAATTCTCATAAAAGCAATATTCATAATCTGCAACGCCTTCCCCAGCAGCACAGAGATCACATCAGCAAGCACCACAGCATGAAACCAAACCAATAATGCACACACTTCACATGCATTGCCTGGATGCCTCCATCTAATCCGAACAAATCCCCACTTCAAGCAGTGTTGCGGCCGAAGAGAGAGGGGATGCAGAATCGAATGAATATTGCCGTCAATCATAAAATCGTCTGGAAGCAGAGAAACAGAAATTCTACACAACTCCACAACATCCTGGAAGCATTAACCAGGTTTAATTTGAATCATTCATGAGTGCATATTTGGGAAGTCAGACTCGGCAATTTAAGAGAGAACTGATGGAAAACCGAAACCACAATCGCTAACACAGTCAAGACTGTATCCTCCCCGTAAGAGGATCAAGGAAACTGTCGAAATTTTCGCCAGCTGCTTTCCTTCAGTGATATGGCGTGGGTCCACATAAATCTTGTCATATGCGGTACTGAGCCACAGTTTTATTCTGGCCATTGGATACGTGCTTTACCACCATGATGAGCCGTTTAGTGACAACAAACTTCACTATGATCTAGTCAACTCCCCAAACCTAACAAAAGAAATTGATTATGCGTGAAACCAACCCGGAGGAGGGCGAGGATGGCTCTTTCGGGAATTTTATATTGCATCCACTCTTTGCAGGAGCACGTTTGTCAAAATTAACAGAATTAGAGCGACAAAGCGTGTCGCCAACGTTCTTCTTCTTCGTTGTTCTGGCTCTTCAGTCCGAGCCTCAGCCTATTCGCCTTTCTAGCCAGCACGATCTTTCACCAATTACCTCCAATTGCGCACTCCGAATTGCTTGAGCTAATTCTCCCAGTTGCTTCAGTTTCGAAGGCTGTGGGCATAAGCCGGGATAATATCGTTGACCGAATTCAACAATGCGAGCCGCCAACATTATCCTCGCTAGTGCACAGGTCTAGTTGGTATACAAAACCCTCCAGGTTATGTGCCTGGATTTTATGAATCGCATGATTCAAAAATCACATCCGCATTATTATTTATAGTGACAACGATAACACTGATGGAAAAGGACCATCTGTGGCGGGATGGCGGCTAATAGACCCACGTTTTGAGCGAGCCTGACTGGTAGTGACAGTTTGACCAGAGACTATATTCTGGTGCGACTGGAGCTCAGGAGACTTTAGGTTTTAGCCTGACCAAGCGGTGGGCCTCCTTGTGGGAGAATCGTGGTAGCTATTGCTTACCACCTAACATCGCGGGTGGAGTCGAGGATCTTTTTTGTTGGGGGTTGGAATATACTGCACTGTAGCGCTTAGACTCAAATACTGGTCTTAAACTGTACTACCAGGAAGTTAAGTTTCATTTAATCTAATTTTCTAGTTTTCCAAAGAAAAGCCAAGAGGCGCTTCTGTGATATAGACCTTAGGTTTTCGGTTCCCAACACATCAGCGCAAAATAGCCGCCACCTGATACGAGCAAAAGCAGGACACTAACAGAGAAAGTGCTCTGAAGTGTCTTCACCTTCTCCACAGTCGTCGCAAAGGGTTACATCACTGAGCCCAAGGCGACATAGGTGCACAGCAAAGGTTAAGTGTCCCTTTAGTACGCCGACAAGTCGTCTACACTCGGTTCTGTCTTGAGATAGCAGATAAGACGCGGTTTTCTTGCTAACGTTGCATACCATACACTTAGTCATCCTGCACCCTGGATAGTCACGCCATCTCTGGTTGTGCTGTAGGAAAACCCAATCATCGACGGAGACTTGGGTAGTCCCAAGGTTCGGGCCCTACGAACGCCTCTGCTGAACCGAGCCTAGTTACGAGCGTTGCCTTTTATATTTCAGGATTAGACTAGAAACAAATATTAATTATAGGAAATAGCTTTATTGTATTTCAAGATATTCCTCATTAAGATCTATACACTTTTGCATGCGTTTGAACCAATTGTCGAAGCACTTTTGCCACTCCATCTCCAAAACATGCATTCTGAATGCATCAACCGCTTCTTCAGGTGTCGAAAAACGTTGACCTCTCATTTTGTTTTGTACGTATGGGAATAAAAAGAAGTTATCCGGTGCCAAGTCAGTACTATACGGCGGATGACTCATTAAATCGATGTTTTGAGTGCTCAAAAATGCAGTTGTTTGAGCCGATGTGTGAGAGCTGGCATTGTCGTGGTGAATAGTGGTCCATCTTCGGCAGTTGGTTTTTCCTGATTTCTTGGTAGGCAACTGGCAAACAACTGGTTGTGTACCACTCAATATTGACTGTTCTGCGTTGTTCTAGTGGTATGGTTGCGACACGTCCAGTTTTTCCGAAAAACCAGGCGACCAGTTGCTTGAAAGTGCTTCGTGCACGAGCAACTTTAGTTGAATTTGGCTCAATTTGAAACACCCATACAGTCGACTGCTGATTGTTTCCGGGCTCATACACGATTCATCACATGTCACGATGTCATAGACGTGTTTCGAAGCACCGCGATCGTATTTTTGGAGCATTTCTTTCGAACAATCGCCACGAGCCTTTTTTTGAGCGATTGACAAATTGTGTGGGATCCAACGCGAACAAATTTTTTTGACGGTCAAATGGTCATGCAATATTGAATGTATGCTGCTCTCTCTTGTCTGGTTATTTTAAACTCACGATAGGTCACATGACGATCTTGCAATATCAGTTGGTGCACAGCATCAATGGTTTCCGGAACAACAACTGATTTAAGACGATCTTCACGAAATTCGTTTTGGAGTGAACTGCGCCCTCGGTTGAATTGACGCTACCACCGATAAGCACTGGTCCTTGATGGAGCTTCATCCAAAAATTTCATTAAGTTCATCGATGCACTGTTGTAGAGTTATTCCACGTCTAATGTTGTAAAAAATAATCGCACGAAAATTTTCACCATTTTATTCCATTTTTTGGGCGAGATGAATCTTTTAAATTTCTGTAAACAACACAAATAGGGTTTGTATGTCAAAACGTTCTCAGTACGTCTAACCTCAAAAATGTCAAACTTCACGATAAAGCTGGCAGTTGCCAGATTGCAGCACTAGGGTTACCCAATCCCGAAATATAAAAGGCAACCTTCGCAGTTTATCTGCAGCCTCGTTTTCCAAGATCCCGTGATAACCTGGGACCCAGACAAGTCTCAACGAATTCAGTCTGGCGACCAAATTAAGAGAAGACTTACATTCTTGAACAATCTTGGAAGTGGTTAAAGGGTAAGGCCTTTAGCACAGATACTTCTTATATTGATATAAGATATAGATAGATATATGTTGTAGATACCAACAATATAATTGGTAGCCTTTAGGATCGCGAAGGCTTCCGCCTGGAAGACTGACGCGAAATTACCTAAGGAGGCGTGAAATCGATTGCTTTCGTTTTCCACGAAGGCCCCAGCTCCAGAACCCTCCATCACCTTGGAGCCGTCCGTGAAAATTCGACTTTTTTCCTTTCCCGGTTCAGTCTCTGGCCAGAGCCAGTCCAGGACACGGGGAAAGTCGACTTTGTATAAGCGTCGCAACTGTATTAATGGTGATAACGCGTCACATAGCATGTCCATGAGAGTAGTATCATAGGTAATGCGGTGTACAAAGAGTTGAGGATAGTGTAATGTGCTGACTTGTCTAGTTAATTATTAAACCCATGCCCAGCCAAGGCGGTCAGGGGACTATACTTGCTCAGTGTGGAGCTGCAATTGTAGCAGAGCGCAGCGACCCAGAGAGCGGAGGAGGTCTTGGAAAGGCCTCGCATCAAACAAAGGTGGGGTGATTGTCCCACTAGCATGATCTCAATTTAATATTTGGGTGACTAAGGCGTTTGTGGTCGCCGTGGGGTAGTGGGTAGAGTGGGGCGCACACACGCCGAAGGGTCTAGGTTCGACTCCCAGCTCAACACTAATTTATCGAATTTTTTTTTTCACCGCACCACATCTTTCGAGCTGCTGACAACACTCAAAGAGTATAACTGTCTAAGAAAAAGCTTCTCAAATCTCACTGTTTGGAGTCGGCAAAAAACTGTAGGTCCCTTCTACTCGTGAGAGAACAGTAGCGCACACAGCAGGAGTAGTTGATGAGCAAGCTGGGCCCTGTTCCCCCTTCGGACTGTAGCGCCAACAATTATTATTATTGTAACGTAGACGTTTGGTTTTGCGTCATCTACGATTCTTGGGGAAATGGACCTCGTGATATAAACCGTAAAGGCAGGTGATCACGTAAAACTAAATCCCATATCTGCCTGTCTTCCGTCTGCCTGTCGTTTGTCTACCGACCGTCAACTGACTGTCTATTTGTCTATTTGCCGTCTGTCTGTCATTTGTCAATATAAGTGTTATTCAGAGAGAAAGGCGTATAAGGATTTCGTCATGTCAATATTGGGGCCCATTGAAAATTAACCAAGATTGAAGCTTTACAAGTGGCACTTACAAGTAGAGAAGATCACACAAGCAGAGTGGAATATCAATTAGCTTTCAGTCAAAGCCGATATGTGGAAGTTTAAGGCTTAGGCAGATTGGATTGCGGATTATCGCAAACAATTATTATTATTAGAAGCGCCTCCCAAGTTAAAAACAAAATCCAAAGGAAAACTCTCCACCTCAACACCTCTACTATTTTGTACAATGGGCGTCTCAAATCACTCAACTTCTCACTTTGCAACTCTCACCTACGTGGATATTGTGTGTAATTCGTTCAAAATGCACTCAGCACCCAAGATTTTTCATTTCAAACACTCGTGAATCGTGACCAAAGCCAACAAAGGTTCACCGTCACAATAATTGCCTGAATTCGCTAAAAATTACATTCGCACAAGGAGTTTCGTTTTATCTTCCCGTCGAGGTAACAGGTCACACAAATTCGACTCAAATACGCTGATCCAGACATTGCCAACGTCTGCCTGCTGCCAGTGACTCCTTTGACCCCGAACCTAAACCTCAGTAGCAATGACCACCGAATCCGATTGAAATTCAAAGAAATGTGTCTGCCTGCCCAGCCAACGGACGACGGCAATTGCCGAAAACGACAAATTAAATCCCAAAAACTAAGCTTTGTGTTTTGGCATTTAATCCGCACACACCGGAGTCGGCGGCATCAACAGCTCCAATTCTGTGCCGATGTGACTCCAATCAGCGTGTCTTTGTTTGACTTCTGCTTTGACTTTCATTGTAACGGTGCCCAATTAGGGGACGTAGGTGTTTACTTCGAAAGGCAGAGGGGTGAGTCAATCTATCGAACATTCAATTGATTAAATTTTCATTTGAGGGGATTTGGCAGAAGGGATTTTTTTTACAGACTGCCTGTGGGGTCAGGGAGGGATCGAAAAAAATTGAGCATTCTAGTCAAGTGGCATTTGAGGGACGGCTCCATCTCTCGGCGGGCAATGCCCTACGTGGGATGTTCAGTTTCTGGCTTTTCCCATTTTCCGTTTTCAATTTGACTGACGGGAGGGCACCACAGCTGCAGTCTTGGCAGATGTCCTCTGTTAATTATTTCCCTCCACGTCGAAAACAGGCAGGGAGACTCTGACAAGCGTCAGAGAAGGCACTCCTGGCTTAGGGGCTGTCTAATTAAAGTTTATTGCCAGAAGCAGTTTCAGACAAGGATCCACTTCCATTCAAAATGGCTGACAACTTTGGATATGAAGTAAGTTGACATCAGCTGCACAGTTGTCGGCCTGAAGGCAGGCACACGCCTGGGATAAGGTACAGCACTGACGGGGGATGCACGGGTAGCTAATTGCATTCCTGCAGACAAACTTTTCTTCAATTACAAATGTACACATGTGCGAAATGTCGCATGATGAGATGACAATCTGAGTTTGCAAGTTGCTGAAGGATATACAATTTGTTCCAACACTGGAGCTAGTCAATCGAAACAGCAACTTTTCGACATTGACCCAGTGGGGAAGAGGAGCTCCAAGTGTAGGAAGAAGTTTGATGTGAAAAACTCATTCTTTTAAGTGACTGTCTGTTGGAACAAGTTTGGTGTGGAAAACTCATTCGTTCAAATGACTGAATGCACATGCCTGCACACTCTGGACGGTATTCAGACATGACTTTGAAAGCGGGGATTATTCGCGATAAAACGGCCGAATAGTTACATATAACATTGAAATTAATTTTCGCCGCACAAAGCCATAATTGGATGAATTTGGTGACTTATTACGCGTCGCTCAAAAGCCAACGTCGTCCGATTCATAGTTCTCAAAAGCCAGCCGCACAAAATCGCCCATCGTTTGACCGTATCGCTCTAAATTGACTGAGAATTTCTGCCAGTCTTTCAAGAAATGCCGACCAATGACAACCTAAGACCAAGGGGCACGCTAACTGGACACCTTGTCCAAGTGCCATGTTCTTTAACCTTCGGTTCATTTTTAAGCGATCATTATTAGGGGAGAGGCATGTTGGTTTAAGCCAAGGTCCACCACGGACTGCAGCGCCACACGAAGAAGAACTTGAAACCTTCTTCTTCTTCTTCCTCTTCTTCTTCTACTTCTGCTTCTGCTTCTTCTTCTTCTTCTTCTTCTTCTTCTGCTTCTTCTTCTTCTTCTTCTTCTTCTTCTTCTTCTTCTTCTTCTTATTCTTCTTCTTCTTTCTCTTCTTCTTCTTCTTCTTCTTGTTCTTCCTCTTCTTCTCCTTCTCCTTATTCTTCTTCTTCTTCTTCTTCTCTTTCTTGTTCTTCTTCTTCCACTTCTCTTCCTTCTTCTTCTTTTTCTTCTTCTTCTTTTTCTTCTTTTTCTTTTTCTTCTTCTACTTCTTCTACTACTTAGTCTTCTTCTTCTTCTTCTTCTTATTCTTCTTGTTCTTCCTCTTCTTCTCCTTCTTCTTCGTCTTTTTCTTCTTCTGCTTCTTCTTCTTCTTCTCTTTCTTCTTCTTCTACTTCTCTTTCTTCTTCTTCTTTTTCTTCTTCTTTTTCAGTTTCTTCTTCTTCTTCTTCTTCTTCTTCTTGTTCTTCTTCTTCCTCTTCCTCTTCTTCTTTTTCTTTTCTTCTTCTTTATCTTCTTTTTCTTCTTTTTTTTCTTCTTCTTCTTCTTCTTCCTCTTCTTAGCGCTACTTTTCGGCGTGGACCTTGCTTGCTAATTAAAAATTATTCACAAGTCTTCCCTTAATTCGATTAATAATTGCTAGCGCGATAGTCCACAGGGGGACCAGGGCCTAGCTTGCTCATCAACTACTCGTGTGGTGCGCACTACTGTTCTCTCACGAGTAGAAGGGACCTACAGTTTTTTGCCAAGTCCGAACGGCGAAGTTTGAGAAGCTTTCTTAAACATGTCTTAATTCGATTGGCAGACTAAATTCGATGAAACTTGTCTTGGTCCCGGGACACCACGAGAACATGGGAAATGGGGTGACCGATCAACTTGTCAGGTAAGGCTTAAAAAGAGTCATTCACAATTCCCGAACCCACTTTGGTCGCGTCCCTGGTAAGGGCCTCTGTCAACATTTGGGCCTAACGACAGCATAACCAGAGACGGGATGAAGGCTGACCCAATCCCAAACGTAAGCAACAAAGCTAAATAAGAACAACTACAGATGACTTGTTGACATACAAAAGGGGCAGTTTACGTTCGTTAAGCACTTAAGCGTGCTCGAACTTAGTTACGGTTCCCTATGCGACGCCCTTTGCACGTATCAAGTGGAGGCTTTTTGGGGCTGCTCTGATGGGAGGCTCGTTACCACAAAAGCGCTTGCTGATTTTCTTTCGGAAGACCAAAAAATTAAATCAATATTCAGGCAGCAGCGGAGCTGTCCATCACCTTTTTATTTCAGGCATCGACTTATTAAACGCCTGACTGGACTTGAGATTCAATCACGAACATTTTGTATTGGCCAAAAACTTCGTGATTGAATCTTCTTCTCCAAAAACCATCAATACAGTCACAACTATAGACTGAAGGAATGAAGGAATTTTCCATCGAAAACCTTAACCTTCTTCACCTGTTCTTCAGACTTTACAGTCTTTCACGTCATAGATGAGAACAGGAATGAACGATGTGCTATATAATGCGATCTTGATCCTTGGAAAAGGAGCTCCTTTACACGATTGTCTCATGAGACCAAGCCAAGGACGATGAAGTCTTTCAATGTCTCGAAATTATGGCTGCCAGTTGTGGTCGAAATTCATTCCGTTATTGTTTTTTATTTTTCACTTTTGAAATAGCCCTCGAATTGAATTTAATTGTTGTTGGTCACCGTGGCGTAGTGGGTAGAGTGCGACGCTCACACGCCGAAGGGTCTAGGTTCGGCTCCC
Organism: Eristalinus aeneus; assembly: GCA_955652365.1. Classification (NCBI taxonomy): domain Eukaryota; kingdom Metazoa; phylum Arthropoda; class Insecta; order Diptera; family Syrphidae; genus Eristalinus; species Eristalinus aeneus. The sequence continues at coordinate 80,470,822 of OY019132.1, forward strand.
AGTTCAACACCAATTTTTCTAATATTTCACGGCACCACCTCTTTCGAGCTGCTGACAACACTTAAAGAGTAATAACTGTCTGAGAAAGCTTCTCAAATTTCGCCGTTCGGAGTCGGCAAAAAACCGTATGTCCCTTCTACTCGTGAGAGAACAGTAGCGCGCACCACACGAGTAGTTGATGAGCAAGCTAGGCCCTGGCCCCCCTTTGGACTGTAGCGCCAACAATTATTATTATTATTATTATTAACTCCTCTTTTTCTGCTCTTTGATTGTTCATAGATCAGAGTTACCCCACAATTTTGGACCGTGAAAGCCCTCGAAGCTTATATTCCACTTAAACAGTTTTCCTGGTTTCGTCGGCTATTGATTCCTCAGTGGGCTTAATAAAGCATGTCATCACCAAACAGTAGTAATACCTTCAAAACTCATTTCTCAATTGCATCGACCACAACAAACTCATCCTAACCTCAAATTCGATGAAACCAGAAAAGGTATGAAGAAGACGTTCACCCACAAATCCCAGAGAACTCAATAATTCCCTTCAATTAAGACCCACAGGGAGATTCTGCCTGGTGCACATTTCCAAAACGCAGTCATGTCTCAATTCCGAAGACCGCACAAAACCCCTTCCTTCATGTTGCACATTAACACAAACCGCAATGAGATGTGCAAACGAAACCGCAAATAAACAAACCAAGCCTGCAACCGCCTCAGCCAACAGCAAGTTTAATTAGACAAAGTAACTCGTTCTCGAGAATTCCCATTGCTCCGCAGTCAAGGGCAGGCAATTAGTAATTTCATATTTCAACAAAATGAAAACCGACGAACACCGAGCGACGGCAAAACTTCTGCGTGTGCGAAGTGCCTGCGGCCACACTCCCACGTCAATTTTAAACAATTTTCGAAGAAAAACTCGCAAAACTTCACCTATGTGGGCGGCATGCGCTGGATGGAACTAAAGGATTTCAACGCCTGCAGGTGCAAACATTACATTAATTCCACCAAAGAAGTACCTCTCGGCTCCTGCATTCAAGGAACGTGTAAGTCCTTGAGTCCTCGAACCATTCCAAGGAATCGGAGGCCCAATCGAGCCACATGTTTCACAAGGACTGCAGCTGATGCAAAGTCTGACGCTCCCCTTAAACGATTCAAGGACCTCATTTGGCTTTGCCCAGTGGGAGGGGCAAATTCTTTATGATTTGTGCACGCCACAGAAGCGAGAGCTTCTTTCTTGTTTTCTGACGTGCATTGCTTTGTTTTAAATTACAAGTATGAAATGAACCCGACTGACATGAGGGATGGGGTACTCCACTTTTATGGCCACTTGAAGTCACTCAGAGCGACGTCCTTTGTCGTTGAACTGAGATTCTTTGCTTTCCTCTCTCGAATAGCAGGCACATCGGACACACATGTGAAGTGAACTTTTTGTGTGTCCTGCTGACGACGGCGACGGCGTGTCATTAATTTTGAGTTACTTTGTTTTGCAGGCTTGTCGCAAGAGAGCAGAGAAAAAAATCGCATAAATCTGTGCTGTCACGGGCATGAGAAGCTCCATACGAGTAGTTTCATTTTTCTCATTTTTTTTTATTTTTTTTGTTCTGCCACACTGGCAAAGTGGCGGAATTGTCCTTTGACAAGGAAATTCTCGGCGATTTCAATTGTTTTGTTTATCACGAGTCACTTTTGTATACACAAGAAAAACACGTCATTTGACACGTTTGTCAATGACAGTCCTGCACAAAGGAAACGCTGATCAATGTCTGTACTGAAAACTCTTTGAATCGTTGTTTGCCGCTGAAAGAGTTCTTTTCAAACCCGCCTTTGGAATTTTCTTTGAGGATCGAACGTCAGATTCAAAACTATTGCAGAAGCAATCGGGAGGAAGAATGCAAGCGAGGATATCAAATTGGTCGAAGCTTTATTTGTTCCTGGAAATTCGTAAAGAAACAAAACTTTTGAAGGACGTTGCGAATGTGAAGCTGTGGTTTGTGAAGATTTCCTCCGGAAAACTTGTCCCAGGTGCATGGCAGAGTTAATTTCCTGGAAGAGTGGTCATTTTGTGCTGGTCAGTTGTGGTTGGGAAACAAACTTTTCTGGAGTGACGATTCAAGGCTCTGCTACATGCAGGCGATTTGACCAAAGGCGTTTGAAAGTTTTCTGTGAATAACTAGCCGGCTGCCAACATGCTTTGTTTTTGAGAAACACAGCACTGGAAGACTCATACTCAAAAACAGGACCGTTGCACTACCGTGCGAAAATCCACATTAAATGTTACTTCTTGGCCTCGAGAAGGAATATCAATATCATCAAAAGAGCCTGCGTTTCCAGCTCCAATCATATCAGTACCAAACAGCCAGCGCCTGATCCTAGCAAAGTGTGGCATTGAAAGAGGAAGTGCTCTGCAGTGTCTTCACCGTCTCTACCGACGTTCAATTTCATCACTTAGCCCAATCACACTCAATCATGCCTGAGGAATGTGAAGTGGTCCGGTATAACCCCAACAAGCTGTCAACAGTCTTTCCTGTCCAGAAGTAGCAGAAATGCCGCGGATCTCTTGCTTACGTTTGGTCATATCCTTGGTCTGCCTGCGTGCTAAAAAGTCTCAAGAACATGAAATGAAATTACCACAACAAGGAGGGGGAACAAGGAGTTAGTTCGGTCTCTTTGAAAGTGATCTCATTTCCCATGATCCTCTGGCTTCCCGCCATACAGCCAAATCTTAGTAAATTAAGTCTACTATCCAAATTAAGAAAGGACTTGCATTTCTGTACTATTTTGTAAGTGATTGGAAGGTTGAGTAAGGCCATAACCACTCAAATGGTTCGCCCCTATCGCCAGTTCTACACATACCAATAGTTCGTAGCCACTAGGATCGCAAACATTTCTTCTGGGAGAACCAATGCGAAGTTGTCTTAAAAATCAACGCTAGGGGGGGAACTTTAGCGATCGTAGTGGCGACGAACTATTGTAATGTGAAGAGTCCAATGTTCTGGTTTTTCACGTCGGCCCAAGGTCTAAATTTCCTCGTCATCTTGGAACAGTCCGTGAAAATCTGTTTACTTTTGTTGGCTCATTTTCTGGCCAAAGTCAGTTCAGTACACAGGAAAAGTCAATTGTTTAGAAGCGGCTCAGCCGAATTATTGGTGTCCTCGCATGAGTTGGCACGTCCGTGAGACTATTGTCACAGGAGGAGCAACCCCTTCTAGTGGTAATGAAAAGTGGACTTAAGTTCTGGAGTCCGAAATGCAGAGTGGTTCTTTTTCTGTTCGGCTTTGCGTTCATAATGTTTCAGTTGACTAACTGGGTGACTGGAAATTTATGTGTATGTGTGTGTCGATTTCTACCGCTTCTTCCACTTCTTCCGTTTCTTCCACTTTTTCCACTTCTTCCACTTCTTCCGCTTCTTCCACTTCTTCCACTTCTTCCACTTCTTCCACTTCTTCCGCTTCTTCCACTTCTTCTACTTCTTCCACTTCTTCCACTTCTTCCACTTCTTCCGCTTCTTCCGCTTCTTTCGCTTCCTTCACTTCTTCCACTTCTTACGCTTCTTCCGCTTTTTCCACATCTTCCACTTCTTCCACTTCTTCCGCTTCTTTCACTTTTTCCACTTCTTACGCTTCTTCCACTTCTTCCACTTCTTCTGCTTCTTCCACTTCTTCCACTTCTTCTACTTCTTCCGCCTCTTTCGCTTCTTTCGCTTCCTTCACTTCTTCCACTTCTTCCGCTTCTTTCACTTTTTCCACTTCTTCCGCTTCTTCCACTTCTTCCACTTCTTACGCTTCTTCCACTTCTTCTGCTTCTTCCGCTTCTTCCGCTTTGACAACGTTATTTCTTGCTTCTTGATGTTTCCCTCAAATAAGTAGCATTTTAGTAATTTTGGATTGAAAGGGCTTCGGCTTACGAATGTTAGGAACAATTTAAGGCGCACTTGCTCCGACAGATAAACCAGGCAGAGAGAGGTTTCGGCCCTTCAAAAGCGGTTATTTCATCGTCACAGTCAAAGCACCTTAATAATAATAATTGTTGGCACTACAGTCCATAGGGGGACCACGGCCTAGATTGCTCCCCAACTACTCGTGTTGTGCGCGCTACTGTTCTCTAACGAGTAGAAGGGACCTACAATTTTTTACCGACTCCGAACGGAGAGATTTGAGAAGCTTTCTTCGACAGTTATTACTCTTTGAGTGTTGTCAGCAGTTCGAAAGAGGTGGTGCCATGAAAAATTCGAGGTGTTCAGCCGAAAATTGAACCTAGACCCTTCGGCGTGTCAACGCCGCACACTACCCACCACGGCGACCACAAGAAACACAGGATTTTTCATCTTAATTCGTGTCATCTGTTTCAAAATCAGAAACTGACAGAAATTTCTTATTTTTCCTAAAAAGACTTTCTTCGTACAAAAGCAAAAAAAAGACTACAAGTCCTAATCAGCTGACAGAAGCTGTCTTTAGGAATGTACTGAAAAACTAAAGTGTCCATGTACCAGGTATGAAATGAGCGTTTTATTCAAAGTATTGGCCATTGTTTTCTACACATTTTGATCACCTTTCTGGCAATTTGTGAATACCACGCCAATAAAATTGTTCGTCTTTTAAAGCAAACCAATCAGACATCCAATTTTCGACCTCCTCGTAGGTATCAAAGTGCTGCTCTGCAAATGCATGTCCCATCGATGAAAGCAAATGGTAGTCGGAAGGAGCCAAGTCTGGTGAATGCGGCGGGTGGGGTAGCTGCTCCCAGCCAAGTGTTTTGATTGCATCCTGAACCGGTTTTGCTTTGTCTACAGGTGCATTGTCATGGAGCAAAATTACCTTGCCGTGTGATCTGGCCCATTCTAGTCGTTTCTCGATCAATACATGGTTAAAATTGATAATTTGTTGTCGGTAGCGATCAATATTAACGATTTCACCAGGTTTTAGGAGCTCGTGGTACAGCACACCTTCCTGGTCCCCCCAAACACACAGCATTGTCTTCTTGCCGAATCAATCTGGTTTTGCAGTCGATGTTGATGGTTGTCAAAGATTAACCCATGATTTCTTCCGTTTAGGATCCTTAAAATAAATCCATTTTTCATCGCCAGTAACAATCCGAGTAAAAACCGATTTTTTTTTCGTGCCTTTGAAGCACCATTTCACAATTGTTTTTTCAGTTTTCCATATGTCTTTCATTAAATTCATGTGGCAGCCATTTTCCACACTTTTGGATCTTAGATCTTAAGAGAGATCCAATTGCTTTTAAACGGTCAGAAATTGTTTGTTGTGCAACATTTGACATTGCTGCCATTTGCTTTTGACTCAAAGTGTCATCTCCATCCAATATCGTTTGCAATTCGGCGTCTTCAAACGTTTTTGGTAGTCTTCCATATTCTTCATTTCTCACATCAAAATCACTTTTTCTGAACCGTTGAAACCATTTGTTGCATGTTGCTTCTGATAGAGCATGATCACCATATGCCTCGACAAGCATTCGATGCGCCTCTGCAGCACTTTTCTTCAAATGAAAACAAAAAATTAATGCTTTCCCCAAATCCTCACTCTCTGGTACAAAATTTGACATTTTTAACACGATGAAAAAATATGATGTTGTCTGTTCAATGACTTGATGTATACTAAATATTTTTCACAGATGTCATAGCAAACAAACAAAAAACAAAATAAGTAATGATGGTCTCGTTGGATGGCAAGACTCACATTTCGTGGACCGCCATTGTATGAGGGCCGTAGAAGAACAGCTGTATACCTCGAAGTTGAATGAGCAGTACCTAAAATTTGAAAGAGTATGTTAGCAAAGATTGTTGTGGGCGAAAAGAATCCAGGAGAGGTCCAAGCATTGGTTCCGATGCATTCATAGTTCAGCAGGAGGTAGCATTGCTTCTTTCTTGATATTAGACGACATTCAAAATTCAGCCTAATATTTTAGGCCATGCCAAGAGCAGTGTGATTTCAAAATGACGACACTTATTTGAACTTTGTTGAGGGACGAACTAACTTAAGAGAGAGTAAAGGTTTAAGCATCGCAAGAGTTTCACTGCCTTTTGGGCTCTGATTTTGCATTACTTTGCAAGGGTACGTAGTTTTGTGGAGTCACGTACTTGGCCACGATTCTCGACCAAAACTTTGGTTTCTATATCATTCTCCTTCACTGGTATTTCCTGTAGATTTGTTTAGTTTTCATGTCACCCCTTTCGCAGTTCATGTTCATGTTTTCTCCATTATAGAGTAATTCCCATCTCTTGTATCAGTTTACCCCGCTGTCAGTTGGGAAAGTGTATTCAGCACCCCAGCATTGAGATCCTTTCACCAACTTGCTTCTTAAAAGATTGAACTTCATTCACACTAAAGGCTGCCTTGATGGCTGTCTGTCTGCAGGCATGGAATTGGATTGAAATCAGACTGATCGCTTTTTTTAATTGTCGGGAACTGCGCTTGAACGGCACTCCCGTCATCAATAGGTATGAACGCACAAGTCAACGTTTCTTTGAGGTCCTAGTAAAAACAGTCGCTCTGCAGTTTATTACGGAAATTCCAAAGAAAAGGTTCCATTGGAGATGAGACCCAAGCTCTTGCTTCAAAACCTGTTGAATGAGCTAGAGAATTTCGTCTTTATGAAAACCTTCGAATGTTAAACGTCCTTCCGAATACATACTGTACCCATACCTCACTTCTTCTTCTTCTTACCCTTGTGGCGCTACAGTCCGGGGTGGACCTGGGCCTCAACCAACATGCCTCTCCAGCCAGCACGATCTTTCTCCAGCTAATTCTCTAATTAACTCCAATTGCGCACTCCAAGTTGGTTAAGTTCCTCTTCATTTGTGTGCGCCATCTTTGCGTAGGGCGTCCTCTGTTGCGTTATCGCAATGGCTCTGATTCGAAGACTATTCGGGCCGGAGCAATGACATTCACACGCTCTTCATGGCCTACCCACGCTTGACCACGCTTCCCTACGCTTGACCAGGCGCACGTCGCTGTACAGCCCATATAGTTCGTCATTATATCTTTTCTTCCAGATGCCATCAACGTAAACAAGACAAAAATCGCACGCAAAACTTTTCTCTCGAAAAGACCAAGGCCTCCATCTCACAGTAAAATCAAAATCACCGCTTTTCAAGGCCTTCAAATCTCACACAAGCAGAAATTCTTACAAGCCCTAAGCCGTAGAATAATAAATCCTAGACAAACAGAAGTTTACAATCCTTTCTCTCACTCACCCAACACACACTTTGCTGAATCAGGGACTAATCTTCAGGGATCACACTGCCTTACCTGCAAAGAGAAGAGGATACAATTTCATAATTAGTCACGAAATGATTTTAATTGAAAAGTTGCCGTTGCCTGGCAAAACTGAACACATTTCATTGCGTCAAGAACAGATTCGCTGTCTTCATCAACAACGGAGAACAACTCAAATGAACAGAATCCCTTTCCCCCTCTGAAGTGTTGGGAGCTAATAATCTGCCTAAGGCGAAGGATTATCGTTTCAAGGTCTTCCACGCGTTAAATTACAAAAGATTCCCGACGAGCAGGCGCTCTGGGGGCAATAAAATTCACCAGAAAACCCTTCAATATTTAAACGATTAATTCGTGACCTTCGAGCTCGATTCCATTGCGATGTTCACTTCAAGGACTTGACAACGGATTCACTCCTTGGACGCAACCAGAACTGGAATGTCTACAAGGAATGCTGCACAAACGTCAAAGTCACTGCGACGGGGAAAATAAAATGCTGCGAGCTTTCTCACCTTCTGCACGAGAGTCGCCTAATAAACATAATCTCCTGGAAGCACAACCCTCCCTCTTTGAATGGCTTCCACGCTTCGAATTAATAGACTTCATAAATATATTCGCAGTTCGTTACACTCCGGAGTGGAAACAGAACAACATTATTCCGGCAAGCGTCATGAAATCTTTGAAACTTCTTCTTCTACTTCTTAACTCTCAAAAACCACCCCAACCCTCAAACAAGTCATATCCCGAGCGAGTGTAACGAATCCTGACAACCGTACGCATAATCGAAAATTAATCCAGAAAAGTCAAATATTTACACGTCCCTGCAGCGGTGGCAGCACCAGCAGCTGGGATGAGATTCAAATTTATGCCATGCCCAGCCACATGACGCGTGTGCGGCGGGCTGGGACAGGCCGGAATGGAAAACTTTATCCTTCCAATTAATGGCTTATAATCACCGCCACCCACAGGCGGCACTAATTTAATTAAAGCCGCCGGCCCTGGACCAACACAAGCACAACGCCAGTTCGGAAATATGATGCTTCTGCTGGCGGTTTTGGGGGATGGCGAAGCCTCTAAAAAATGCGACCACCTTACAGGCTCTTACGACCTCATTAATATGAACTCCTCCCGGCGCCCGATTCGGCGTCGCACTGGCCTGTAATTAGCGTCATAACATCATCTCTCATTGGCTTGTACGCTGCCGGCTGCTGGGCGGTGGCCGACTTCAAAGTGCCCGCCGAGCGTTGCCATCAAATTCGGTTTGTCGGATGATGGCCAGCAAGTCGTCAAGGATACATCAAACGTCGTTCCCATATACCGTCATTATTTCGTGTGCCGGTAATTTGCAATTAATTACCGAAAATATGTTCTTTGAAGAGACTCTGGCTGGCGGCAGCAGCAGCGACGGGCCGGTCTAATTACCTAATTAGTTCGACTTCAGGGCGCTTCTAGCCCAGCATCGTACAAACTAAAACCGAGAGGCTTGAGATTAGAGGCACGAAGGAAACAAGCTCCACCGCCACCATCAAAGGGTGCAATTACTCAAAAGCAGGGAGAGCATGGACCTGTTCTTTTTCCGCTCGTGTCGATTTGGTAAGAGGCAGGGAGGCGTGATGGCCAAATCGAATGCAAATAAGTGGATACGTCCAGAGGAGCCATTTGGTGTGATTAATCCGATTAACTGCTGACAGGAGCATAGTCACTCGGCCGAGAGGGATGGAGTGGTGTGCGATTGCTGACCGGCATGTGCTCATTTGCCTGTGCTAACCATTGAGTCCTCGAATATGGGGATTGCGTTCATTCAAAAGGACGTGTGTGAGGATTAGTGCGCCAGCTGCTGTAGAAATGCGAAGATTGACGTTGATTTTATGCAGATCTGCCACGTGGAAGGGAGAACTTCGACATTTGGGCGATGTGACAGGCTTGTGTGATGAAACGAATACCATTTGAACTTAATCAAGCGAGGCGGCCACTTGCTCCTCTGTGTGAACATGCATCAGTGTTCAGTGGCAACACCTGCTGAGCTGGTGGCGTTGGCTTTGGGGCTTCTGAGAGAAGTGCAAACTTTCACAGGGCGCACAAATTTGAATGAAGCAAGTAAAGAGAACTGGAGATATGTCCATGTGTCCCGTAATTCGAGGCAAAAGAGGATTTGAAACAAATCGAAGATACGATTGTGCTACATTCTGTACTTTCTTCCGTTTAAGGTGACACATAGAGAACGATGGTAGAAGTGTTTTTGAAAATTGAAAACTTGCAGAAGAAAGTGGCCATGAAAAAAAGGAATTCGGAATCAATAGAGTAATCAACTCCTTCCTTGAAAGACAGTGCCAGAGTTTAATCATCCCAGTCCTGCTCTATGAACTCGAACTAGAACGTTACTTAAGTCTCGTAAGGAAGCCCTTGGTCTTTAGGGGAGTACAATTTCTGGCTCTGTTTGCACCGATGACACTTGGAGAAGAAGATTCAACGATGTCTATAAGCTCTACAGCATCCACCTGGTCACGCATCTTCAGATACAACGCTTAAGATTGCAACACCATGAAAAGCGTATGTACATCACTGCGTCGGCCTGAAGTTTTCCAATAGGACCCATTGAGGCAGCGCCACGGCCTAAGATGAGTTGGCGACACAAGTGGAGAATGACCTCAACCAATTTTAAGTGCAAAACAAGAGGAAGTTCGGAAAAGATCATGCTCACTGGAGAGGCATGTTAGTTGAAGCCCAGATCTATCTTGACTGCAGCGCCACTCAAAAAAGAAGACAAGGCATTAGAGAAACAGAAGCCCCCATTTGCATAAAAGTTTTTTAAAGATTTCTACGAATTCCCAGCCCCCATATCCAAGATGACTTGTCATCCTCGGGACCTCCTTAAAATATAATATTTCGGCCAATAATGTCGAACATTAAAGCGATAATAATAATAATTGTTGGCACAACAGTCCATAGGGGGACCAAGGCCTAGCTTGCTCATCAACTACTCGTGTTATGCGCGCTACTGTTCTCTCACGAGTAGAAGGGACCTACAGTTTTTGGGCGACTCCGAAGGGCGAAATTTGAGAAGCTTTCTTAGAAAGTTATTACTCTTTGAGTGTTGTCAGCAGCTCGAAAGAGGTGGTGCCGTGAAAAATTCGAAAAATTGGTGTCGAGCTGGGAGACGAACCGAGACCCTTCGGCGTGTGAGCGTCGCACTCTACCCACTACGCAACGGCGACCACGGGGTCTAATTGGTTTGCTTTAAAAGACGACAAAAAGCATAGACACTGAATTCATGAAACTCTAGAAGTGTTAACATTTTTAAAGACCAGTGTCATTAATTTAAGAGCATTTGAAAAAGCCTACGATATCCAAACGAACTAAAATATCAAAAAGTCTTCAAGTATCGAAAAGCCCCAGAAAGTGTCCCAATTTTAAAAATTTACTAGGAAGCCTAAGTCGGAGAAACTCAAAATCCAGGCAAGATTTAATTTAAGATTCAAAATCCCAAGCTGACCAAAAATTGGAACCTTAGAAGCTCAAAGTCAAGAGAGGACAGAATTCCAAAATCGCCTCTAGCCCGAAAAGTATAAGATCCTGAAAGGTAAATCCACTAGTTTATCAAAATCCAGAAATTCAAAGACTCACGCTAACAGGTAATGTACTCAGTCCCAAAAGGTTCCAAGAAATGTCCTAAAATTTAAAAAATTGTATGTCAAAATTAAGTCAACAGTTCAGAAAATTTAGATCAATCGTTTCTTAAAATTTCAAAACTTCTCGCAATCAGAAAAAGTTGAAAGTCTCAAAGTAATTCAATTTGGAAAAGGCCAAACTTCATTCACCAGGTTTGAAATTTTTTTTGAGTTGAAAATTCATGAACCAGAAATGTCACAGAAATGGGACAAGATGAACATCCAAACTTCGTTTCATTCCAAATATTCCTATTCAGCCATCCCTAAAATGGAAATGATGTAAATTTAAAAATTTTGAAAACCCAAGAAATCGGCGAAAATCACAAAATTTATTCAAAAACTAAAATTTCGGAAATCGAAAATCCATTCCAAGAAATCCGTTGCTAGACTTCTGGAGTTTTCAAGACACCCTTAAAATCTAAGCCTCGACATGCTCCACGTCGCTTAGATCCCAGATTTCAACAATCTGAAATATTAAAAGCCTTGAAATACAAAAATCGCTCCTGTACAGACTTTCTTGCGTGAAGCATAATATTTAACTGAGAAAGCAATTGGTTCTCAGTCGAAGTCAAATCTTTTGATGATCCACTCCCAATTCGGTTTCTGGGAAAATCTGGAACATATATTCATGTGATAAACACACGACATGGTCTCACATTCAGTGAAATTTCGTAATTATATTGAAAATAATATAAGCTCCACCTCGAATCATTTCTCATCCAGTTCAAAAGGAACACAATTCAATGAAGAACTAATTCCCAAGACTCTTTTTCATACTTGACTTGGGTATATCAACACTTCAGACGTACGAGCTTCCAATTTAATTAAATTGCAAACCGAGTTGATTCTGTTTTCTGTTTTCAATAATCAAATTCGGATCATCATGTTTAGGCTATTTCATTCAGTTTTTACATTTCTCGTTAAAACTTAATAAACAACAATATCAAACAATTTAATACAGCAATATACTGTTGAATGGACTCCTTTCTCTCTAATTTGGTTACACAACATGATCTGGAGGATTCAATTGAATAATCTCTGTAATACACATTCTCTTTAGATTGACTGCGTAAGTGCATCCAAATTCAAATGTTGTGATTCGGTGTGACATGGCCCAAACCCAATGTTATTTGGACTCCTTTTAACCTTGTGAACACAACACTACAAAGGGATGACATTGGAGTGCATGCCGAGACTGTTTCAAAAGGGAAATTTGATATTGTATGATTATGTATGTATTATTATACTTTTAGTTTGGATTAATTCTGGTACCTTTCCTTTTTGAGAGAGAAATTCACCCCCACTCCTTAACGAATAACAGACTTCAGAATTTAATACCAAAATAAGACAGTTTGAGAATAACAATCATGACGATTATGGAATTGGGAGAATTTTTGTACCCGCTGTCTTTGCTATTATTGAAAATGCAAACCATAAAGTGACCGGACGTCGGTATGGTAGTACAAGCAACTGATATTATGGAAAACACAACCGATCCGCAGTCCATACACTTTGTGACGTTTTTCGACTCCATCATTCCAGTTGCAAATTTGAAGGAGGAAGAATGAGTCTGTGCAATAGAAAGTAAGTTTCACGAAGGTTGCCTCTTATATTTGGGGATTGGGTAACCCTAGTGTTGTAATCTGGCAACTGCAAGCTCTATTGTAAAGTTGGACATTTTTGAGGTTATACGCACTCAGCACGTTTTAACATACGAGCGCTATTTGTTTTGTTTAGAGTTACTTAAAAGATTCATCTCGCCCAAAAAATGGAATTGAATCGAATTTTCGTGCGATTATTTTTTTCAACTTTCTACCTGGATTAACTCAACAACTATGCATCGATGAACTTAATTCAATTTTTGGCGATGAAGTTTTATCAAGGACCAGTGCTTATCGATGGTATGGTGAATTCAACCGAGGTCGTAGTTCACTCCAAGACGAATTTCGTGAAAGTCGTCCAAATTCTGTCGTTGTTCCGGAAACCATTGATGATGTGCGCCAACTGATATTGCAAGATCGTCATGTGATCTATCGTGAGATTGAGACAACCTTCAGCATTAGTGGGACCGGCATACATTTAATATTGCATGACCATTTGACCGTCAAAAAAATTTTTTCGCGTTGGATCCCACACAATTTGTCAATCGCTCCAAAAAAGGCTCGTGTCGATTGGTGGAAAGAAATGCTACAAAAATACGATCGCGGTGCTTCGAAACACGTCTATGACATCATGGCAGGTGATGAATCGTGGATTTATGCGTATGAGCTCGAAAGTAAACAGCAGTCGACTGTATGGGTGTTTCAAATTGAGACAAATCCAACAAAAGTTGCTCACGCATGAAGCACTTCCAAGCAAATGGACGCCTGTTTTTTCGGAAAAACTGGACATGTCGCAACCATATCACTAGAACAACGCAGAACAATCAATTCTGAGTGGTACACAACCATTTCTTTCCCAGTTATCTTCCAAGAAATCAGGAAAACCAACCGCCGAAGATGGATCACTCTTCACCATGACAATGCGAGCTCTCACACATCGGCTTAAACAACTGCACATTTGAGCACTCAAAACATCGATTTGATAAGTTATCCGTCGTATAGTCCTGACTTTGCACCGAATGACTTCTCTTTATTTTCGTACGTAAAAAATAAAATGAGAGGTCAACGTTTTTCGACAGCTGAAGAAGAGGTTAATGCGTTGTGGAGATACCTCAATCAGAATGGCAAAAGTGCTTCGACAATTGGTTCAAACGCATGCAAAAGTGTATAGATCTTAATGGGGAATATTTTGAAAAACAATAAAGCTTTTTTTGATGACTAATATTTGTTTTCGTTTTCTTAACCTGGTCGCCGTGGCGTAGTGGGTAGAGTGCGACGCTCACACGCCAAAGGGTCTAGGTTCGACTCAACACCAATTTCTCGAATTTTTCACGGCACCACCTTTTTCGAGCTGCTGACAACAGAGAGAACACCAGTAGTTGATGAGCAAGCTAGGCCCTGGTCCCCCTTTGGACTGTAGCGCCAACAATTATTATTATTAAACCTGAAATATAAAAGGCAACCCTCGTAGTACAAGTAAAATGATATTAAAGAAAATGCAACCGATTCGCAGTCCATACACTTTGTGACATTTTTATACTCCATCACTTCAGTTGCAGATTTGAAGAATGAAGGATGAGTCTGTACAACGGAAAGTAAACTTTTTATATTTGAAACGAACAGATGTAATTTTAATTTATTTTCAGACAACAAACAACGCACTTACAGTTCCAGGCAATGTGTAGTGCAATGAAAAGGAACCCTGACATTGCCAAGAATTTTGCAAAAAAACGGACCTGAGCAAATACTTTGGAGAAACAAAAAGGCGCAACTAACTAACAACTGGTTTGGGACATCAAAAAAATTCTTAAGTGGAAAAAGGTGATTAAATCGCTTAAATTGTAAAAATTTTTACAGTTTTAATTTGATTATTTTAATTTAGGGTTGGTCAGATCACAAATTTAAGTTAAAAAAAAATTTACTCATAACAATAGAGAGACATACAGGTGAAGGAGAAAACAAGGAGATTCATTTCACTTCCTTGGAGGAAGAGATGGTTGAACTCATTTGTCTGAGAGGCGGTGCAGTAAGTGTTCCTGAAACCAAAAGCTTTGGTGATCCATTGACTCCAAATCTTCCAAGTTGGCCATTGAGCAACGTTCAGATTGAAGGTAGGAAATATGTATTTATTTTTTGGTTTATATGCATAACATAGTTAATCTTCAAGCTTTTCCAAAAATTACCCAAACTGTTGCAATTTTAACGATAGAAAAACGCGAGCGAGAGTAGACAAGAATACTGACATAACATTAGACAGTCCAAGAAGATCGCCGAAATTGCAACAATTGCTTGATAGGCAAATAAATGTACAGGAATAGCTGTATAGCGTGGTGGCCGTGGCGTAGTGGGTAGAGTGCGACGCTCACACGCCGAAGAGTCTAGGTTCGACTCCCAGTTCAACACCAATTTTTCTAATATTTCACGGCACCACCTCTTTCGAGCTGCTGACAACACTCAAAGAGTAATAATGTTTAAGAAAGCTTCTCAAATTTCGCCGTTCGGAGTCGGCAAAAAACTGTAGATCCCTTCTACTCGTGAGAGAACAGTAGCGGGCACAACACGAGTAGTTGATGAGCAAGCTTGGCCCTGGTCCCCCTTTGGACTGTAGCGCCAACAATTATTATTATAATAGCTGTATAGCAAAGTTTTTAAGTCACTAATCGTCTCGTATCGAAAAAAATATCATTCGCCCTACTTCTTATTTTGTACAGAATGTCTCGGGAGATAATATCTTCTCCTTCTGATTGCAATAAAAATACCAATTGTGTCCATTACTTTCTTTAGGTCTGTTCGAATCAATTTGTGTACAGAAATTTGTAGTTGAGTAGTTTGGGTAAAAATCCCTCTTGCAGAGAGTAACTCTACCGAAAATTGTGAAACGACTTTTCCTAGAAATTTGTAAACAGCTATCAGACATTTGAAATGTCAGAGGTATTTTTTAAATTTCGATTTGACAGCCATCTGTCGCCGACTTGCTGCCCACAGTGTTTTCTTCGGCAGAAATTCGAAGGGAGGGGAAATATTTTGCTCTCTCGTGAACTCTCTCTTCTACGAAAAAATCAGCTAATGGAACGCTTTTTCGTAGTTTTCCGGGCAAATTCGTAGACATTCGAGGCAATTTAGAGCAATTGGAACGGACATTTTATTTCACGTTTTATATATTTGCTAGTACTTCAATTCAAAACGATTTCAAGGACGAAAGGTGATAATTGACAGAAAACAGCTGATCAGGCAAAGTATCGATAAGGAGGTTTTACGCAACGATGAATGTAGTCCATCGGCCAGATTCGATAATAGAGTCGATCTTCACTTGCGGTTGCGAGTTACTCCCGCCGCAGTAAGCCCGACGGATTCCATAATCGGTATGAACATTTTTGACCCCTCGATGCCCAACGTCCTTAGTCCATTTAGGATGACGTCTGCTTTTGTAGCGGCGAGACCCTCAAGTTCAGCAAATGACTTATTTTTCTTCTTAAGAATCAGAAATAAAGAACGATCTGGCGGACCGATTGTTGAGATTGCAGCGATTCGAGCAGTTTTAAGAATACTAGCCTTTTGCACATCGGGCGGAGACGCTGTGTTCTAATACAGATGGAGCACTTTATGCTCCCCGAAATGTATAAAAACTTCCTGCCAGTCTGTGTTTAACAATTAAAACCAATTCACAAAGATCCATGTGACCACTGGGTCCTTCTCAATGAAGTCCATGTAGGTCACACCTTCTGAATTCCGCAATCATTCGGCTTCCTATGATCACGTTGGACGAGTGCAGTCGACTTTCCCTACCGTTCTTTGATCTCTAATGTATCAGAGTAAATATTATTTTTGCCGACAGTTTGCTGACTGAATGAAAGGAGCAAAAGCGCAGAAAGCTCTCACGCCCGATATTTTTTTGAGGACATCAAAATGTTAACGCTCGAAACGAGCATTTTGGATTGTTGTCAAACTTCGGCCGTTTTAAAACAATTAAGCAATTTCGTATAGGCTTCACTTCGCAGACACTTCTTAGTAGGGCAAACATGTGCTTCTTGGTTTCCATTGCCAAAATAAAATCTGAGTGGTCTCTCGTTCAATTCTTCCCCAAATTTGCAAAAGTAATCGTCGATACACGACGTCAAAGCAAAACAACAAGACCGATTTGATTGAGAGATAGCCGCCGTTATAGAATGTAAACCCCTTTGGAAGGTGAGGTACTTATGCCCGTCTTTCTAAACTTAATAATGATAATAATTGTTGGCGCAACAGATCACAGGGGGACCAGGGCCTAGGTTGCTCATCAACTACTCGTGCTGTGCGCCCCAGTGCGTTCTACTACTCTCACTAGTAGAAGGGACCTACATTTTTTGCCGACTCCGAACGGCGAAGTTTGAGAAGCTAACTACCAATTTTTACTCTTTGAGTGTTGTCAGCAGCTTGAAAGATGTGGTCCCGTGAAAAATACGAGGTGTTCAGCCGGGAATCGAACCCTTCGGCGTGTGGGCGTGGCACTCTACACACTACACCACGGCGGTCTTTCTTAACTTGCTTCTTCTTTATCATTTTCCACACTTTAGTAACAATCTGAGCTTTAACAGAATTTTCAAGCTGCTGACTTCATATACAGTCTCTACATTAAATTCTCTTTACCACAAATCAACAAATCAAGGGAGCAGTCTGAGACTATCAAACTTTCAAACAATTGAATGCCGCCGTGCTAAGTATGTCTCCATGTATGGCTCGTCGCGTCGTAAGCCTAAGAAAAGCACTGTCATCTCCACTGCCGCAAACCCCTTTGTTTAAAAAACCAGATTATGCCATTCTTCTCCATTCCACATCTCATGAGGACAACTTTGAAATAAAACAATAAGACACATAGCCAGTCGAAGCTACAAGCGACTTTGAATCCTTCCATAAAGCGGATGGTGGACGAATTCCTCCTTCCGTCCATTAATCCGCTTCCCACTGTTCAGCCTCACCATCTGTGTCTTTAAAACTATTTTCAATAATCCCCCATCCCCTCCCGCACTGCAACCCCCTCCCTATCTGATTCCGTGAGATATTTTATCGCATTGTCAATGTCTCATTGGTGAGAAAAACATTTTTCCGCGACAGTTTTCCCATAGATCCCCGCTCATTTACAGAAGAACGAGCACAGAAAATGCAGCAGCCGACCACGACCATAAACCCACCCGCGCCATCCATTAGCGCAGCTTCCACGCCCGTCAACACAATGAAAGCTCGTTAATTCAACCGCCCCAAACCCAAATATTTGCTATACACCAGCGACACCGCCACAACTGGAGGACACGCCTTTGTGTGCAACCGAATTCGTATTGTGTCCTTCTCTACACCAATTCAGTCTTTTCAATTTCGTCTTTCTTTTCGTGACACACAGACCCATCCTTCACGGGACATTCGATGACGTGCTTAATGAATACCTTTTGCCAATGAGACACCACCAACAACATTTCGAAGCGCAGATGACAACCAACGCCACGGCGAAGGCTGCATTGAATGAAGAAATCTAATTAAAACCAACCCCTTGGCAGTACCGCCATCTGGTATTTCCGGTGTCCATCTTCGCCCGTCGCAGAGCGTCTCTGCCGCACCTTCAGCTCAGCCCTGATTCAGTTCAGGAAATTAACTGACTGGAATAATTAAGGTTATGGAACTTGTTAAGCTGATTCATATTTCTGTCCTTCGCGCGTCTTTCGTCTCGTCCCCCGTCCGCAGTCAGGAGGTGATCCGTCGATGGGTTCGTTCTGTGATGTCTGTGAACATCTCAAGATGTTCTCGTGAGGAAAATGATTTGTATTTGGAAATGAAAGGATATTAAATTTTGGATCTCGCGGGAATCTCCGCAGGACATGCGCGGGGTATGGACTGAAGAAAGCGGTCGACATTCGGCATTGTTCAGGAAGGATAGTGGTTGGGATTCAGTGGAAGGAAGCGTCTAATTAACAGGTGATGTTGATTCAAGCTGGAGGACGCATGGGACGAAATGTCCTTGACCTTTGCCACCTTTTCAAAATTCACAAGGAAATATGTATGCAAATTGGCAGGAGATTGCCGCCTGTTGGCTAAGTCCGCTAAGACGGAAGGTAGCTCGAGATGTACTTGTATTTGCAGAGTCCTTAATTTGCATAGCAAACGATAGATCCAAATGTTTCTTTTTTGGCATACTTGGCTATTGTCCTCTTGCAGTATCCTTCTCTCGTTGCGTTTAATTCAATTGACGTCCGAAAAGCCAATCAGATGGCGCCCGAGAGGAAACCCTTTGAAGCACTGTACACACTCCTCTCATAAATCTCGTTACTACCGACGTAAGCTTTCTCCCTCCCGAACTTTCCGAAAGCGTGATTAAAGATGCTGCTTCCATTTTGCAGTTGTTTCATCCTGATCCTCATTTGTATTCACTTAATGTGTGCCTTTTGGTGAGCCTCGCCTCCGGCGCTCTAGGCACGACTGACTCAGGCCCTTCTGTACATGTGTCGACTCCAGATGGACATGCCGCGACGAGAATACACATCCCCGGCCAATTAAGTAGTTTCCCCAAAACCCCTTTCCATTACACGCGCGCCACCATAAGACGCAGATCCATGCCCTTGATGCACGAGGGCCGAGGCGCTTACACAAGGAACGGCTGTGTAATGTAGCCATGATTGTGTTAACTAGGGAAACTTTGTGTTCATCAATAAGTGGGTGGTGGAGTACTGCTGGCTCTCACTGGAACGGGACTTGTTATTGATTTAGTCTGTCTGCAAGTTCGTCCTTGAATTAGTCATGGGAACGTCCGTAGCTTCGAAACTGAAACTCAGCAAACATTTTGCTGTGAGTGCTTTTCGAGATCCTCTTTCAACCAAAACTTGTTGAGTACTTAACTCATTGCTTAACCATTTGGAAGTTTTGGGCAACGATGCAGTGCACTGCCCTGGTGTTGTGTGGTAAATGTTTCCACTTTGTAGCATTCAGCGTAGCCGCGATTTTTAGAGCGTCCTCATGAAAGTTTAAAACGTTTTCTGCTGAATCTTCGTTTACGTTCCTCCTCATTGCTATTCTGTTGTAGAAACGAAATTCGACTTGGTTTGGGGCACAAATTTTAAGACGTAGCACGAAAATGTGTCCTAAGCACTCGTTACGCCGTTAAATCAACATAATCTGGCCGTCCATGCGATTCAATCAAGCTGTGGCTCAGAAATCCTTGAAATTCATGGCAACAAAGGGCATCATCTTTTAGAAATATATACACAAACGTGTGTTTGCGCTGATGACGATGATGGAGGAGATGATTCAACGACGAGCTTTATGGGCTGTAGCGCGGCATACGCTTGACCAAGAGCCTTTGAATACAACTCTCAAGATGATCAGCGTATGGACACCACTGCTTCGGCTTGAATCCAATCTAATGGAAAAACGCACCAGAAGACGACCCAGCGCACTTAAGTGGAGAAGGACCTATAACAACTCGGAGTGCGCAACTTGGGCCAGTCGGGGTGAGACCGTAGTGGTTGAAAACACACGTTGGTTTAGACCCAGGTCTACGCCGACGAGAAGCGCCACACAAAGATAAAGAAGACGTTGTACATTATCAAATTTTTTGTGTAATCTTAAAGCTTCTGGTAAGATGACTTTTAATGTAAAGAGTCGTGTTGGTAAAGGCCAAGTTCTACCCCAAATTGCTGTGCGCCTACGTTACTGACTTACTTATCAGGCCAGTGAGTCCAAAATACATCTGCCTTCCCCTCCTAATGATTTCGGGATTTCTTCTAGTTGATTAAACCAAACTCTCAAGTGTTCGCGATTTTTTAACAGAGTTTCGATCTTCATCTCCGTTTGGAACACGGAGACTGGAGTTCATAGAAAGTCTTATCTGGAGCGTTGCCATTCCTTCGTTCGATTTGGCCCAGCCATTGTGGCCCAGCCATTGTGGCCCAGTCATCGTGGTCTAGTCATCGTAACCCAGTCATCGTGGACCAGTCATCGTGGCCCAGTCATCGTGGGCCATTCATCGTGGCCCAGTTATCGTGGCCCATTCACCGTGGCCCATTCATCGTGGCCCAGTCATCGTGGCCCATTCATCGTGGCCCATTCATCGTGGCCCAGTCATCGTGGCCCATTCATCGTGGACCAGTCATCGTGGCCCAATCATCGTGGCCCATTCATCGTGGCCCATTCATCGTGGCCCAGTCATCGTGGCTCATTCATCGTGGTCCAATCATCGTGGACCAGTCATCGTGGCCCAGTCATTGTGGCCCATTCCTCGTAGCCCAATCATCGTGGTCCAGTCATCGTGGACCAGTCATCGTGGCCCAGTCATTGTGGCCCATTCCTCGTGGCCCAGTCATCGTGGCCCAGTCATCGTGGCCCAGTCATCGTGGCCCAGTCATCGTGGCCCATTCATCGTGGCCCATTCATCGTGGTCCAATCATCGTGGACCAGTCATCGTGGCCCAGTCATTGTGGCCCATTCATCGTGGCCCATTCATCGTGGTCCAATCATCGTGGCCCAGTCATCGTGGCCCAGTCATCGTGGCCCATTCATCGTGGCCCATTCCTCATGGCCCAATCATCGTGGTCCAGTCATCGTAACCCAGTCATCGTGGCCCGCTCACCGTGGCCCAGGCATCGTGGCACAGCCAATTTAGGGCCACATCGGACTACATCCACATCTTGGTGCAGTACGTATTGCTCGCGGAGATGTCTACTCCTCGATTCCCCTTCCTCGTGGAGGTTTTTTTATAATTGGCACGATCTAAACGGATTGATTATATCATTAAATGAGTGGAATTAAAACACAGCACGGGCCGAAAGTAAAAAGGACGAGAAGTACCAAAAATCTGCGCTGTCGTTTACATATCGTCTAACACTCATTGATAAATATGAGTAGGACAGCGTCTTGTAAAGCCTTATTTTGCTCCTTCGAGCCAAAGCTTTTGACAGACAGACATAAGAGCATCCAGTCTCCATCAAGCTTTTGTTTATGAAGTTCACATTTGCTCCGAGATAAACACCCGACCAAGTATTCAATGGTTTTCGCACGCCTCGTCGCCTGTGCAACACCGTGAAAAGAGTTCCAAGTCATGGCGGAGCAGGTGGTGTGTGAGTGTGAGCTGTCCAGTACAGGAATCGAACCTTCGACCTTTGTAATGTGTGCGGATGGGCCCACTTACAAAGCGCGGCGGTTAGAAGGGCCGTATGTTGTCTTACAAAATTGTCCATGTACTTTCCACAGTATTTAGTTGTTCAAAAAAAATGTGGTGGATGTGCTCTTTGCATTCAGAAATGTTTCACATACGCCCCCGATTTTGGAAGTCCTACAAATACGCCTCATGCTTTGGAATGTTCCATACACTGCTCCTGCTTCCGTACATGCAATGATCTTTTGTAATAGTGGTGGTTACTGTTAGACTAGGCTCGTAAGCATGCTTCGTCTGAACTAAGTGTAGTCTACTATTTAAACATTTGCACAAAATCCAACCGACCTATCTTCATGAAGTACTCTTCTTCTATTAATCCAGAATTCGTATTGCATTCTCCCCCTACACGATACATAACTTTAAACCACTTTCCTTCAGTTGGTAAATAGGTCCCATTGTGCCTTGTCTTGTTATTAAAAGAGTTGTAGTAGAGTCGGAGCAAGGTTTTTTTCAGGTTCGATTTCCGGATAAACACCTCGAATTTTTCACGGCACCACCTCTTTCGAGCTGCTGACAACACTCAAAGAGTAATAACTGTCTAAGGAAGCTTCTCAAACTTCGCCGCTTGGAGTCGGCAAAAAACTGTAGGTCCCTTCTACTCCTGAGAGAACAGTAACGCGCACAATACGAGTTGTTGATGAGCTAGCTAGGCCCTGGTCCCTCTGTGGACTGTCGCGCCAGCAATTAATAATAATAATTGTATTTGTAATTGTATTGTATAATAAATGTACCGTCAGCTAATGTTTATAGTCATCCTAGCGCTGCCTCAATGCTCTTTGAATATTTGGCGCACTCGATTTCGACAGAACTTGCTTCTGCAAAATCTTAAAAATTGCTTGACTAATAGTTTCACACCCAAAATTTAAAACGAAATGTTTTCTACAATAGTTTGAAGGCGTTGTACAATGCAATGAAGGCACTTCTCCCTATTTTCAGAACGAAACTTGTTTCAGCCACTTAAGAACGGATCAAATTCAAAGAAGTGAGTTTGAGTTTCCGTGAGGCCCTCCTTTAATAAGCCAAATGATCCAGGATTACTGCCTCTAGCTGTTGCCAATTGCGCTGAGTTCGGAACTTCAGGTTGGGGCCATGAAAGCGAGTTGTTGTTCTCATTTCTCATCACAGTCAATTGAGTTCCGAAAAAATGTTAATAAAGATTTCTTTCTGTACCTTTCGGCTCACTCTGCCGCCAAAAATTGCGAAAGCCCAGCCTCAGTTGTTGATAACCCATTTACCAAGCCGCGTTGAATTTTCAGGAAGTAAGATGCCTTTTTGGAAGGTTATCCGTCTCAACTTTTTCTTCCCCTTTCCCAGACGCTTTAAACCGTGTCATTCTCTTCTTAGCGCCAATGTGTGAAAACCTTCCATCTCCATCACTCTGAACAGCATGCAAAAGGTCATCCATCAAACTTACAACATGACTTAAGCCTCCTCGCCGTTCTGCCATCGCCCCTCCCCACCACGCTATCATGCAGCCACTTTGTAAAATTGATTCTGATCGCATCGAAGAAGGAGAGTATCTCAAGACTTGATCAGATTACTTCCGCTTCCTAGCGCCATCATAATAATTGCTTGTGACATTTCACTCCCTCTCCAAACAGCCAGCCAGCCAGCTACAACCAACCGAATCCAATTAAAATCATAATTGCACTCAACAGCCATTGTCCTTGCTGGGAAGCAGTGAGAGAGGAAAAAACAAAACACAAGACTAATGACATTCACCGCCTTGGTCCTGCGTGAGGGGACAGAGAAGGGCACACGCTCATAAATACTGTTTTGATTCAGACCCAGAATGACACCCGCCCAGGAGGGGTTAGGTGAACTTTGAATTTAGCAACATGTCGAAGCTTACGTCGCGGCACGGTGTCGGAAGCCAGATTGGTTGCACCATTAATTTTAATTGTGCAGCAAAATTAAAACTCACAGACTCGTATCCTTAATTGAATTGTGCAGCTTGGCATCCCGGCGCGCCGCTCTGGGGTAGTGGCTTCCTTGCCGCCGCCCAGCGATGCCCCTGACAGCGGATCATTACGCTACGGGTACTTTGTCTTGGTGGTGTTTCACCGAAAACTTCTCGCAGATCTAATTAATTTCAGTTCAGCGTCAGTCGTGGTTGCTGTGGTGCAGGCCCTTGGGAAGGGAGTTGCTGCCGTCGCTGGATACCGCGGTGCTGGTGAATGTTTCCTGGTCTTTGGCACAGGTTTCGCACTGATTTTTGGGTTAACTGCAGCACCAGGAGTCACAGGAAGTTCACCTGTTGTGAGTGTGGCTGTGAGTGGCCGTGTTTTGTTTGCAATAGCCAAATTGGGACGTTGTGGAAAGAGTCGACATTTTTGCTACTCACACCGAGCAGTTTGGAATGCAACTATGACCGACTGCTGCAATATTGCATGTTGTTATGTGGAAACTCATCAGCCACCAGACGATTGAGGAATTCACAGAGAAACGCAACGGCATTCTCCATTTAGTGACAATATGGTTTCGAAGGATATGCAATAAAATCCTGAGCCTGTAGCCTGTTAGTGGCTTCGGTTGAAAATGGAGCCAAATATAAATCGATTGCTGGTGAATTCCTTGCACCTCTCATTCAACTTCAAAGTCGGTCTCGCCCGTCTCTCCGTTGCTGCATATTCCCATCAAGGAATATGAAATCACTTGTTTCTCAAAGGCAACCTTTCATCGCAACTTCCCTTTGAATCGTTTTCACTTTTGTTTCCTTGGAGCCTTTTGAACGAACTTCAATAACCGACGAGTTCCCCGTTCAAACAGGCGTCCTTGCAACAACGATTACCTTCAAACTCTTCCAAGGAAGTGGATTTCATTTGAAAAGTTTATTGAAAAATTTCTTAATTCCCTGCAACGACTGTTCACTTCATCCTTCCTTCCATCGAACTTTGGCACCTCCGCAAAGGGTGAAACTGCTGCCCCTCTGTTTCCTTTCGTCGATCATCGCTGGACCGTTAACATTTATTCGTCCTGAGTGAACGTGAAAAAATTTAATAATTCAATCAACTCAGCAGCAATTTGGTTTGCTTGCGGCTATTGCGCCCATCCGCCCATCCGCCCAACACACGTCACGGAGTATGGAAGTAGAAAAATTGCAACTGCAGCACACCATCAGCGAATTGATTGCAAAAGTATTTCAATTTACAGGCGAAATCGAATGGAATACCGATTGCTGTTGCGGTGTCAGGTGAAAGGGTGAAAGCGCGCTGAGTGCAGCGGCGGATCCTGGTGCTTCGTGAAATATTCAAAGTCACCACCGTCAACATTGTTCAGCGGCAGTCGAATGCAGGGATGCATTCAGAGAAGAGCGCATTCAGGTGACGTATCCGAGGAGCCATAAAGTGGATTGAATGCATTTTTTATCCCGATAGCGATGTCTGCTGGGCGAATCCTTGATGCGAATGGGATAAACTGTTTTCACGGCAAACATGTTCACTTCTTTCGGTGGGTGCGCTTCACGTTCGAGTGTTGTGATAGGACTTTGTTGCGCTCAACGGCGAAGCAACTATTTCAACGGCACTTCAGGACAGGAGTTGGTTGTCAGTGTTAGCACTTAGGGAGGAAAATTAAATCTGTGTGGTCAACAATGAATGGCTATTGTAATGATTTGAAGTGCAGAGAAGAGATGTCGGTGGAGGTTTGTTGTCATCACATGTCCTTGTCTTGCAAGTCAACATTGTGAGTAATTGGCAACCAAATGAGTCAGTTGAACGAAGGTAGGATGTGACTAATGGGAGAAGAGGGTCTTCTGCACTCGCATACTTAATCTGCTAATGGATTTTGACGTTTGGAAAAAACGGAAAAGCAGCCAAAAGGAGCTAAATGCAAAAACAACTTAGGAGAGATTAAGGCAGGAATCAACAAGATTTATCCTTAGAAACATAAGAAACGAAGTTTTCACTAAGCAGCGGGAAAACATTTCAACCAAAAGTAGAAAAAATCTGTTAACGGACAACTAACATTTTAACCAATAATAATAATTGTTGGCGCTACAGTCCAAAGAGGGACCAGGGCCTAGTTTGCTCATCAACTACTCGTGTTGTGCGCGCTATTATTCTCTGACGAGTAGAAGGGACCTACAGTTTTTTGCCGACTCCGAACGAATTTGAGAAGCCTTCTTAGATAGTTACTATGGTACTCTTTGAGTGTTGTCAGCAGCTCGAAAGAGGTGGTGCCGTGAAATATTCGAAAAATTGGTGTTGAACTGGGAGTCGAACCTAGACGTGTGAGCGTCGCACTCTACCCACTACGCCACGGTGACCAAAGGTAGGAAAAAAATCTGTTAATCTTTAAGGAAAATGGTAATGGTCGAGTAACATTCACATAAAAATGGTTT
Source organism: Eristalinus aeneus (assembly GCA_955652365.1). Lineage (NCBI taxonomy): Eukaryota > Metazoa > Arthropoda > Insecta > Diptera > Syrphidae > Eristalinus > Eristalinus aeneus. The sequence continues at coordinate 80,496,834 of OY019132.1, forward strand.
CGTTCCTGCTTTTTTGTATTTCTCTAGATTCAAACAGGAAGTGCTTGCGTTTCGATGACTGAATTTTGGTTCGAGTGTACTCTGGCCATCGAATGAAATCCTGAATCATATACAAAGACTCATATATAACGTATATACGTAAGACCTGCGAATTTATGAAAACAAACAGACAGTCTAATTCACATGTCATAACAGATCACTCAATAAGTCCCGTGACATATGCAGGGCGCCACTTACAAAGTTTTTTATGTATTATTAACTTTTTTTGTTAGTGGCGCCCAATATATATCCCGGAACTATATGAGTTATGTGTCACATCGTCCTTTATCCTACCAGCACTCATATAGTACCCCAGTCCCAAACGATGCTTTGTCAACGACGCCTACGTTGAAACTAGGCATACCAAGTTTCAGTTTTGTTTCATTAAGTGACTGGAGACTGATCGTTGAAAAGCAATCTTTCGCAAAACAGAGTGGCATATTTTGTTCGTTCAAAATCTCCAACAAGTCCTTTTAACGTCTCAGGAGCCATCAAACATCTAAATTCGAAGGAAAAAGTGGTCTTGGAATGGGCACATGAAGAAGGTTCCATTGCGAAGTAAGAAGTTGAATTTTGTTACCCAGGCTGTCTGAGCAACCGCACACTCCAAGCAAACCTGGTATAGAACAGTTGGTGGAGATCGAGTTCTTTAGGAAGGAATTACAGGGAAATCGACCGAAATGGCGCCCAGACGTAGTGAGCACTATGTGATCTAACGGGGAAACATGTAAAACTGAAAAAAGAACTCAAAATTGTTGGGGTGTATCGGGGAAGTTCGGGTAAAAAGCGCGAAGCTTAAGGTGTTCGGCGGAGAGACAACCAGAAACGACACTTACTTTATGGTATGACTGTTGTTAGCTAGAGAGGGTTTAAAAATAATAACAATAATAATAATAATAAAAATAATTGTCCACAGGGGAACCAGGGCCAAGATTTTTCTTTCAAAAGTAGAAGGGACCTATAGTTTTTTGCCCACTCCAAACGGCGAAAAGAAGCTTTCTTAGACAGTCATTACTCTTTAGTGTTGTCAGAAGATCGAAAGAGGTGGTCCCGTGAAAAATTCGAAAAATTCGAAAAATTCGTGGTACAGTTGATAATCGAACTAAGACCTTCGGCGTGTGAGTGTCGCAATCAATCCACTACGCCACGGCGGCCACATATATATGAGTCTATATGAATCTGTGCAACAGAAAGTAAGTTTCACCCAGGTTACATCTTATATTTGGGGATTGGGTAACCCTAGTGTTGTAATCTGGCAACTGCCAGCTCTATCGTCAAATTTAACATTTTTGAGGTTATACGTAGTCAGAACGTTTTGACATACGAGCCCTATTTGTGCTGTTTACAGTAACTTCAAAGATTCATCTCGGACTAAAGTGAAATTATTTCGTGACAATTTTCGTGCGATTATTTTTTTTTCAACTTTCGACGTGGACTAACTTAAAAAAAAGTCCCTCGATGAACTTAATTCAATTTTTGGCTATGAAGCTCCATCAAGGGCTATTGCTTATCGATGGTATAGTAAATTCAACCGAGGTCGTAGTTCACTCCAAGACGAATTTCGTGAAGATCGTCCAAAATCAGTTGCTGTTCCCGAAACCATTGATGCTGTGCGCCAACTGATATTGCAAGATCGTCATGCGACCTATCGTGAGTTTGAAACAACCAAACAAGAGGGACCAGCATATTTTCATTATTGCATGAACATTTCACCGTCAAAAAAATTTGTTCGCGTTGGATCCCACACAATTTGTCAATCGCTCAAAACAAGGCTCGTGTCGATTGGTCGAAAGAAATCCTCCAAAAAATACGATCGCGGTGCTGAAGAAGAAGAGTGTCCCTGAGGTCCGAAGAAGTGCTAAAGGAGAAGGAGAAGAGGTCGAGATTGTGAGGATAATCAGAGTGCACGAGTCATATGAATGTCTAAAGTGATGAAACATTTTACGCAGTACAGCATACATTGATGGGACGTGAAAGCATAAGGTCTTGAGCAGAACTTGTCACTGAGAAGTGTTTGAGGCACTAAAGTATCGAGTTTTCATTTTTGATAGACAAATAGTGCAACGAAATCGAAAGCAGTTTGCGTGCTAAGATCAACGAGGTGACCCTTCTCCTTCGATTGGTTTCAATTCTTTAAAATTTACTCCCTCCCCTGGTATGAGTATCAAAGTGTTCCCGCGTTGTTTTTCTTTGCGCACCTAAATAGCGGGTATTATATATTTGGCCTCGGGTTTGTAATAATTATAATAAAATTTGTTGGCGCGACAGGCCACAGGGGGACCAGGGCTTAGCTTGCTCCTCAACTACTAGTGTTGTGCGCGCTACTGTTTTCTCACGAGTAGAAGGGACCTACAGTTTTTTGCCGGCTCTGAACGGCGAAATTTGAAGCATTTTTAGACAGTTATTACGCTTTGAGTGTTGTCGGCAGCTCGAAAGTGGTGGTACCTACTCCGAATGACAAAGTTTAAGAAGCGTTTTTCTATACAGGTATTACTCTTCTCGTCTTGTCAGCAGCCGCACAGAGGTGGTGCCGTGAAAAATTCAAGGGGAATCGAACCTAGACCCTTTGGCGTATGAGTGTCCTTTAGTCTCATAAACTTTTCAAAATCCTCAATTTGTAATAATAATAAAAATTGGACAGCACTATAGTCCAAGAAGGGACCAGGGCCTAGCTTGCTCATGAACTACTCGTGTTGTGTTGTGGCGTGGTATTCACAAATTGCCAGAAATGTGTAGAAAACAATGGCCAATACTCTGAATAAAATGTTTTTGCTTTCCCATTAATAATCAGTGTTTTATTTTCATACCGGTATACCTGGTATTAGTCATGGATCTTGTTTCTTCATAAAAATTAACACCAATAAACAAATACCGAGGAGGTGAGTATCGCACGCGTTTGTTTCCGAACAAGCTGCGTTTTGTACACACTTAACAAACAAATCTCTAAACAATTCGACCCATTTACTCCGCTTCAATGCAGCCTGTCAGATCTTAGCCCAGTTTCAAGGCATTAGTCATTGGTTGACTTAAAATGAAGTACATCCACAAAAAATTACCCACAAACCACTTCAGATTGTCGTCCAAAATCAATACCCCGCCCTAGTACAAACTTTTCTATTGAAAAAGATGCAGTAAGATTCTCCCACCAATTGAAATGACGTTAACACTGTTCCTGGAATTTACGAATTCTGTAAAGTTTCTTTCTCAGCCAATCTCCCATCGCCTATCAAACATACTTCGCATAGTCGACAGCAAATAAACCCATCAAGCAGTGGAATCTCCTCCACAATCAACATGACCATCAGACAAAGTATTTTCCGCTCACATGACAAATCAATTTCCACTCAAGGACACAGATGAGGTGGATAAAACTTTCGTACAGCGTTTCTTCCCAAGCGACAGCCCCAGACGAGCCCCATGTGCAACTGTAGTTAAAAAAACTTCCTTGGCGAACAGAAACAGAAACTGAGGCAGTGAACCGAACTTTAGACTCTTAAAGTTTTTACTTGGTTTTCAGAGTGCGGCAACTGCACCACCTGGAGTGGGCGATGTAACGACACGGAAAGTTTTTTTATTTAGTTTTCGCTTTTTATTGCAAGATTTATATGAGATTTCTTGGCTGGAACTTCGGCTGGAGGACGGGCGGAAAGTGGGGCAACTTAAAGTATTATTTGTGTTTCCTCTTGAAACTGCGTCAAGGGGAGCGGATGACTGACGGGAAATTTGTTTTGTCTAAAGAAGAGGACTTTAACACTGTTTTGTGTGTCCTGATGCAAATAATCTTTCATTTGGATGTGGATAAAATGCAAGAGCTTGCAAAAATGTTGCCACTGACCATTAGACAGTGCACACAACTTGAAGTGCTGGCCAACGGACTTTCGACCACCAATTAAAGAAAACCTTTTGCTGGAGAAAGCCGTTTATATACAACGAAATGTCTGAGTTTAATGGGCTCTAGAGCGGTTCGCCAACAGATTTTGGGATAACATGAATTCACATCGAGATCTGCATGTGTCCACGGCGTGTTGGAAGAGTTACTGGTGGCTACACATAAGGTCAGATAGCGTCATGTTTCGTTGCTAACAACGTTGGACATAACATCAACAAGCACGTTGGATGATGTTAAAAACAATCGACATGCGGCTTCCACAGGATAACACTGTGTACCACGAAATCCATGCGTCATTGTTGCCGCCGTGATTTAGTGGGTGAAGTGCGACCTTCACTCGCCGAATGTCTCAGGTTTCCAGGTTTAAACACCTCCCAAATGTTTTACTATTCCACTTCTTTCCAGCTGTTGACAACGCTCAAAGCGTTATAATATTTTAGAAAAAAGCTTCGGCACACATTGCCATTCCGAGACGGTAAGAAACTACCACCTGTGAAAGGACGAAATTAGACCCTGGTTCCCTTAAAGAAAGCAAGAATTTAATAAATCTAAAGTAAATTTTGATATTTGCAGATAATTGTAATTGTATAGAGCAATTCGTAGGGGGACCAGAGCCTAGCTCATCAACTACTCGTACTCGTGTTGTGCGCGCTACTTTTCTCTCACGAGTAGAAGACACCTACAGTTTTTTGCCGACTCCGAATGTTTTTAGTAGAAAAATCCTCCCTATTAAAAGCTGGAAAGGGGTGGTGCCGTGAAAAATTCAAGATGTTGAGTCGAGAATCAAAAATACACCATCGATGTGTCAGCGTCACAAACTACCTACAACGCCACGGCGGCCACATTTCTAAAATTTCTCTCCAAAATATGTATATACACTTGTATGTGAGTACGTATGCTTGTTCAAAAAATACAATTTTTCTAATTCCTGCATTTGCCATTCTCTCTCACACCATCACACCTCCACAGCCGTTCTTGCGAAGGTTCGTTTTATATTTCAGAATTGGGTAACCCTAGTGTTGCAATCTGGCCACTGCCAGCTTTATTATAAAGTTTGACATTTTTGAGGTTATACGTAGTCAGAACGTTTTCACATACGAGCGCTATTTGTGTTGTTTACAGTAACTTCAAAGATTCATCTCGCCCAAAAAGTGGAATTGAATCGAATTTTCGTGCGATTATTTTGTTCAACTTTCTACCTGGATTAACTCAACAACTGTGCATCGATGAACTTAATTCAATTTTTGGCGATGAAGTTTTATCAAGGACCAGTGCTTATCGATGGTATAGTGAATTCAACCGAGGTTGTACTTCACTCCAAGACGAATTTCGTGAAGGTCGTCCAACATTAGTTGTTGTTCCGGAAACCATTGATGATGTGCGTCAACTGATATTGCATCATGTGACCTGTCGTGAGATTGAGACAATCTTAGGCATTAGTTGGATCAGCACACATTCAATATTGAATGAACATTTGACCGTCAAAAAAATTTGTCTGCGTTGGATCCCACACAATTTGTCAATCACTCAAAAAACGGCTCGTGTCGATTGGTCGAAAGAAATGCTCCATAAATACGAGCGCGGTGGTTCGAAACACGTCTATGGCATCGTGACAAGTGATGAATCGTGGATTTATGCGTTTGAGCCCGAAAGGAAACAGCAGTCGACTGTATGGGTTTTTCAAGATGAGCCAAATCCAACAAAAGTTGCTTACGCACGAAGCACTTCCAAGCAAATGGTCGCCTGTTTTTTCAGAAAAACTGGACATGTCACAACCGTACCACTAGAACAACGCAGAACAATCAATTTTAAGTGGTATACAGGCATTTGTTTGTGGTCGCCGTGGCGTAGTGGGTAGAGTGCGACGCTCACACGCCGAAGGGTCTAGGTTCGACTCCCAGTTCAACACCAATTTTTCTAATATTTCACGGCACCACCTCTTTCGAGCTGCTGACAACACTCAAAGAGTAATAACTGTCTAAGAAAGCTTCTCAAATTTCGCCGTTCGGAGTCGGCAAAAAAATGTAGGTACCTTCTACTCGTGAGAGAACAGTAGCGCGCACAACGCGAGTAGTTGATGAGCAAGCTAGGCCCTGGTCCCCCTTTGGACTGTAGCGCCAACAATTATTATTATTACAGGCATTTGTTTGCCAGTTGTCTTCCAAGAAATCAGGAAAACCAACCGCCGAAGACGGATCCCTTTTCACCACGACAATGCGAGCTCTCACACATCGGCTTAAACAACTGCATTTTTGAGCACTCAAAGCACCGATTTGATGACTTGATGACTTGGCACTGAATGACTTCTTTTTATTCCCTTACATAAAAAATAAAATGAGAGGTCAATGTTTTTCGGCACCTAAAGAAGCAGTTGATGCGTTCAGAATGCATGTTTTGGAGATACCTCAATCAGAGTGGCAAAAGTGATTCGATAATTGGTTCAAACGCATGCAAAAGTGTACAGACCTTAATGGGGAATATTTTGAAAAGTGTTAAAGCTATTTTCGATAACTAGTATTTATTTTTGTTCTCTATTCCCGAAATATAAAAGGCAACCCTCGTACGTAGACGGAAAATTTCAAAATTCACCTCTTATGCTAGGACATTGTTACATTCACAAAAACTGACTTATTAGTGTGTTTTATGGATTGATTGGGTAACACATCACTCGATAAGTCCTGGGATTAACCAACTAAAACACATTTTCTAGAAAAAATTCGACTTTACTCATCCAGAAAGTTTCCTTAGAAGTCGCTCTTACACTTCGATACCTTTTTTATAGACCGATTTATTTTTGGCATCAAAACATAAGGTTGTCAAATATCTCCGCCTCTTTATCTTTTGAAATTTGCGGTTTTGTACAAAGCGCTACAGAGCTCTTATCTGGCAATACTATACATCATTTGAAAGGTCTTGATATAACCTACAAAACGACTTTATGCATAATTAGTTTCTGCGTTTTTGAGATATTGCTTTCAACAGTTATAGACATGTAAATATGGATTTCACTAACGCCGAAATTCGCGCTATTTCAAAGGTTTTCTTCCTTGATTGATAATTTTTTTTGTTCTCTTATCCCGAAATATAAAAGGCAAACCTCGTATATGAAGGACACAAATTTTCTTTAGCCTAAGCTATAGTCACTCTCTCACTCACCACAGGAGCGTCGATTTCAATTAGATCGTAAATATAAATGTTCTTAAAATAATTTCTAAATGCATTATTACATCAAAATAACATGTTTGAGCATCTAAACAGAAAAACGTTGCATGTCGACAAAAGAAAAAAAATAAAGAGCAAATTATACAAATATAACAAAAATTCTAGTCCCACCCATATTCGTTTACAATATATTCTCCTAAAAATATCCATGAAAATGTAAATTTATTTTTGTCTTTCTGTCACCAAAAGTAATCCATTGTATTATTCAACAACATTGCGATCAGTTCAAGCGTAATTTTCAACGATGAAAGAAAGTTCAACTTTTTTGACTCAAATGGGCGCCAAAAAGTTTGGAAACAAAAACAAATACGGAATTAAATCCTAAACATTCAACACCTACACTAGAACGCGGTCGTGGTTCGGTAATGGTGTGACTATTTTTCGTCAGCGCGGGTTGGCAATCTCGAAAAAACTAAGGAGATAATAAACCAGGATGTATGTATCGACTTCTTAAGGAAAATCTCGAGGAAAGAGCTTTTTTTTACCAAGTTAACGAATCCAAACACAGCTCTTTGAAAACATGTACCTGACGTATATAAAGGATGATTTTTTAGCTAATATCTTTTTGGCAACACTTGTTTAAACAGCTGACGCACGTTTCATGTCTTGTTTCACTGTCAAACGTCAGTTTGGTCTATTATTTAACGTCTTACTAACGAACAACGCTTGCAAATTATTGAATTTCAATATCAGAATGCGTGCTCTGTAAAGAAAGTTCATCGCGCGCTTCTTCCAATTTATGGTTGAAAATGGACGAAGCTCATTTTTGGCTCAATGTAACGTAAATAAGAAGAATTGTCGATTTTCGAGTGAATATCAGCCAGAAGCATTGCAAGAGTCACCAATGCATCCAGAAAAAGTCACAGTTTGGTGCGGTTTATAGGCTGGTGGCATCATTAGACCGTACTTCTTCAAAGATGATGCGAATCATAACGTAATTATGAATGGTGAGCGCTACCGTGTGATGATATCCAACTTTTTTTTGCCCAAAATGCAAGAGCTTGACTTGCATGACATGTGGTTTCAACAAGACGGTGCCACATGCACACACAGCACGCGCAACAATGGATTTATTGAGAGGAGAGTTCGGTGAAAATTTTATTTCACGTTCGGGAATGGTCAATTGGACGCATAGATCGCAGCGATTAAACGCCTTTAGACTATTTTTTGGGGCTATGTTAAAGCTCATGTCTATACAGTCAAGCCCGCTTCAATTGAAGACAACATTGAAGCATTTATTCGTGAGATACCGGCTGAAATATTGGAAAGAGTGTGCCAAAATTGGACCATTTGAGGCGCAGTCAAGGTCAACATTTGCATGAAATAATGTTCAAACATTTAATCATATGGACCGTACTATCGATTCAAATAAAATTTCATGCATTTTTCTGAATCTTATGTGTGTGTGTTTTTTTTTTCTTTTTGGAAAAACTTTCCTATGGCTTTCAAAAAATCACACTTTAACATTCCAACGCATGTTCCAACAGAATAATAACATTGGAATGTGGCAGACAACCACACCAACGGTCCGGCCAACCAGTGCAGCTGAGCATACTGAACGGACTACGCAACGGCACACTCAGCAGCACATCGCAGTACGTGACCTAACCCAACGGCACATAACCCACGCGAGGATATCCTTCCACGCAAAATAACATCTGCGATCGCGGTCCGTACGTCGTTGGGTAAACAACCCAACGAACCCAACGGTGCCCGCGACGCACAAGAGGATATCCTCCGCATCCCACCAACGCCGAGGGATGCAACGTGGGCATGTGCCTACGGAGCAATAAAAGGAATGGGTTGGGTCACACAAAAGGACACTCGCAATTAGAAAGTCACACGGATCATAACTCGCAGTGGGATAGTGACACTGATCAATACTTACATAGAAATCGCCGACGATAACTTATCTAAATAAAATATTGTATACCTAAATCGACTCCTCGCCTTTGAATTAACTCCAAGTAGGACATACTTGTGGCAACGAGCTACAGGAATTGTACAAGTTACGCCATCTCTTAGCAAACCAACAAAATATAATTTGTGTTGTTTTTGGTGCCCAATAAAAAAAATAAAAACATTGAAAAATAAATTTTAAAAGTACTGATTTTGAAGCCATGCATACATATATTGTTTGACGCGACAGTCGGCGGGGGACCAGGACCTAGCTTCTTTTCTCTCATCTCCAGTTTTTTAAACTCTGCGAATGACGGAGTTTGAGAAGTCCTGAAACTTATTATTGCGGGAAACTTATGTTCAAGCTATTTATAGTTTACGGACTGTATTGCGATTAGTGTCCTAATGACTGTCTTACTGTGCTTCTCAATATGAAAGAACGTTGCGTGTAGGTTGCGTCGGCTAAGCGCCTAAACAACATTGTCAAATTGACATTCAAAGTTGTGGCCCAAGTTTAGTCGCAGTTTTCAATCTGATCGAAACCGCCGTCAGATGGTTGAATGTGCACTGTATTTTAATCATATTGTCCAAAGTCTGTTTTGACCAGGTGATTATCACATTTCCGTAGTTATTGCACAAATTGGACGTGTAACATTCACCTAAAAATGAGCACAACTTTGTTGCGTTTCGCTGATTAAAACTTTTTTTCGAGGTCCACATGCCCGTAGTCGTGTCCAGAGAAAGTTCCTGAAGCATTGTTAAAATTTGCTTCCGAATACCTGTGAGCACTTTATTCTCTCTTATTATTGCATACCACAAAGTTTTGTTGTACTTTCGAGTCGATTAAACAGCGGATTTTTTTTCCTCCAAATCGAATCAAATTAAAAATAACACAACAAATTACAGAATGTATTCAACAGCAGCCAGAGAGGAGTCAAATTTAATTGAATCTCGTACATTTTCCACATCGATGACAGATAAAATTCTTCAAACTGCAGCAGAAATTCCATTTTATTTGCATCCGATAAAGTTCTGTTAATTTTGAATTCTGGGAAAGGGGGAACGCTTCAAACGCCAGTGCATCCCTCGAAAGAGAAGAGCTGCCAGCACCCCAATATGTGATGTATTTTTTTGTTCGAATGAAAACAGTTAATTTGTTTTACTTACGATGGCGTAATACCGCCTCTGAGGAAATTCAGACTGCACCTACACAACGCGCTGCTGTTCAGGGCAGATGCGCAAAATTCATAAATATTCAATTATTTCATTAATCAAAGAGAAAAAAGCAGGAAAATCATTTTCTAGGAAATACAAGTAAATACTGTTCATGTCAGGCGTGTGGAAACACGCAGTTGGTCTGTTATAATTTCCGTCAATTAAATGCTGATGGGCGAGTTTGGAAATAAAATTTCCATTCAAGGATCCCTAAAAAGGGCTCTGAATTCATCATGAGATTACGTACTCTCCTGAGAAGTAAATGCATGAAAATTATGTTTCATTTCTGTGAAAGCAGGGCTCAAAGGCCTTTTGTGGACAACATTTTGGACTTTTCTTTCTATGATGCTATTCTTTTTATAATTGTCGCGCACGAAAGGGATTGTTTATACCCTTAAGTGACTGGAATTAAGTCACAGCACGGGCCGAAGGTATAAAGGAAGAGTGGGAAAGGAGGTACCGATGGTTTTAAAGGCCTGTGGACTGTAATGGAGGAGAAGAGTTGGGATGGGAGGAGCATTCCATAATCGTGTGGTGCGGCTGAAGAACGAGTCTCTAAACTTGACCGTACGTCCGGTTAGCATTCCTAGAGAGGCGAGAATGGCGGGTAAATTTTTAAAGGGGCGGAATGCAGCTGGCTAACTCGTTAAAGCATTTTATTTTTTCGAAATAGCAATAAAATAGTGGAACGAGGGGCCTTCAATTTATTCTCTTATTTATCTGGTCTTATTTATCAAGTTTAACTATTATTTTAGTGCATTCATGTAAAATTTCATATAAATGTGATTATTAATTCCCGTTTTATCTCTAGTTAAACAGAATCATAATGACAACTGAGACGATGATGGTGAAAATTGAGCACAGCGCTGTAATTAAATTTCTCACTAACAACGAAAAAGTCAAAAAACTATTCATGAAGAGATGGTGTCTGTTTACCAGGGTTCCGAACCTTCATTATGATAATAATAATAATAATAATAATAATAATAATAATAATAATAATAATAATAATAATAATAATAATAATAATAATAATAATAATAATAATAATAATAATAATAATAATAATAATAATAATAATAATAATAATAATAATAATAATAATAATAATAATAATAATAATAATAATAATAATAATAATAATAATAATAATAATTGTTAGCGGTACAGTCCAAAGGGGGACCAGGGCCTAGTTTGCTCATCAACTACTCGTGTTGTGCGCGCTACTGTTCTCTCACGAGTAGAAGGGAGCTACAGTTTTTTGCCGACTCCGAACGGCGAAATTTGAGAAGCTTTCTTAGACAGTTATTACTCTTTGAGTATTGTCAGCAGCTCAAAAGAGGTGGTGCCGTGAAATATTCGAAAAATTGGTGTTGAGTTGCGAATCGAACCTAGACCCTTCGGCGTGTGAGCGTCGCACTCTACCCACTACGCTACGGCGACCACCTTCATTATCAACTGTGCAAAATTGGTCAAGTGAGTTCAAGAGGGGCAGAAAGAGCATTAAAGGCGACCTCCAATTCGGCGCCACGGCTACTGCTTGTACGGGAGAAAGCATCAAAGAACGGCGAAAAACTTGTTCTTGAGAATGCCCGATTAAAGGTGAAATGATGGCAGACATCACAAAGCTTTCAACTGGTACCATTCACACCATTCTTCATGACAATCTTAACCTTTTAAAGGTCAGTGCAAGGTGGGTGCTACGAATGCTCACAGAGCCTCAGAAAAAAGTGAGAATCGCATGCTGTAGAGAGCTTTTGGAGGTGTGTAGTGAGAGCGCAGACAGTGTTATGGATCGCATTTTTACTGGGGACGAAGCATGGGTTCACCACTATGACCCTGAAAGCAAACAAGAGTCCATGCAGTGGCATAAAAAAGGAACAGACCCCCGGAAGGAGTTCAAAGTCACTCCGTCTGCCGGGAAGCTCATGGCCACAGTTTTTGGGACTCAAAGGGAATCTTGCTCATTGAATACAAAAAAAAGGCGAAACCATCAACGCCACAGCCTGCACTTCCACTTTGCATAATTTGCAGGAGGAAATTAAAAAGAAAAGACGGGGTAGACTCACAGCGGGTGTATTGCGTCTTCATGACAACGCTCTTGTTCACACTGCGCGAGTTTCCAAGGCTGCTGCGCGAGATTGTGGTTTCGAAGAAATTTAACACCCACCCTGTAGTCCAGACCTTGCCCGAAGTGATTATTTCCTGTTTCCGGATTTGAAAAAATGTCTTCGTGGTAAAATATTTTCGGATGATGAAGACGGCCATAAATGGGTATTTTGCAGTGAAAGAAAAAATGTATTTATTTGAGGGTTTAAAAAAGCATATCTCAAGATGTAACAAATGCATTGATTAAGGGAGATTATATTCAAAAATAAAAACAATTTAAATCGAATTCGCATTTGCCTTCATATCAATACCAAGAATATATTTAACGCCAATTTAAATCGACAATTTAAATCGACAATTTAAATCGAATTCGCATTTTCCTTCATATCGATACCAAGTATGTATTTAACGCCCGTCGTATATAAATTGAACGCCACTCGTAGAGATGCAACATTTGTGTCTTCTAGCGAGTCGATTGACTTCGCAGCATTATTATCATTAATACGTTTTATCGCTCCCTGTTTGAATCTATCTAGTAGGTGCAGAGAAGCATAAGGAAACTGAAGGCTTATTACGTTACGTAGAGCGAATAGGTTTCCTGTGTCATGTAAAGTACCTTACAAAATTGAGCATACACTCACAATTTAAACATATTTTTATCTTTTTACACAAAATTAATTACAAAAAGTAATTAATTAATAAAACTTAAATGCAGTTCGAAGTGACATATTTTAATTGCTAAAAACCATAAACAAAAATATGAAAATTAAAAACATAACTTGCTATTTCTTAGCAAAATAAAAAAGGCACATCATTTGAACACACAAAATTGAGCATACACTTAAAGTAAATTCGAGTTACGACTAAAACACAAAACAAAAATAGTTACAAATAAAATTTCAGGTACGCGTGGCACCTCTTTTAGCATATATGATAGCTTGTAACCGCCGTTGCATGGATTTTACCCGTTTTTTAGTAAAAGATGGCTGAATCCCTTCCCAAGCTTATTGAATTTTAGCTTTTAGCTCCTGCTTATTGGAGCAGGTACTTTCTTTAACTCGCACTTTTATTTTGTGACATAGATGTTCAATGGGGTTATGATCCGGTGATTGTGGGGGGGGGGGGGGAGCTTATCTGCTTTGGAGCGTTATAAAGCAACCATTCGCGTACTAAATAGGAGGTATACTTCGGAAGAAGAAAACCGAAGGTAGACCTAGTTTCACTGCGGAACTTCGTAAATTTCGTTTTAAATTTTCAAAAACCCAATTTTTTTATAAATTCGAATTTTCCACAGCCATTTGAAGCCATACAACCCCACAACTGCACAGATCCTCCCCCGTGTTTTATGGTTGACTTTATATTTTTAGCTTTGAGGGCTATATTTAATTCCCTCCAGGCTATTTGTTTGTCATCAGACCTAAATAAATTTATTTTTGTTTCATCTGAAAAAAAAAACACCTTTCCAAAAGCTTTCCGGGTGCTTTACATATTGTCTAGCAAACTCCAATCTTTTCTTCTTATTAACTAGGGAAATGTACGGCTTTCTTCGGGCGATCCTACCATTTAAATTATTCTTTCTCAAGATTCTGCGAACTGTTTCCACTGAAACACGATTGACACCTCAGCCGTCAACTTTGGAACGCTAGATTTTGGAGTGGACTTGATTGTCCGAACAATATACCGCTCGTTTTGTTCTACGATTAATTTTTTTCTTCCCCTTCCAGGTCTGTTTTTTAGTGTCCCTTCATATCTATAACTGTTTATTACTTTTTATACCGTTGCATGCGATCGCCCTACAGTTTCTCCTATTTTTCGCATCGACTTCCCCTCGCAAAATAACTTAATCATGAGCATTCTCGTTGACAAAGTAGTCTGTTTTCGCATGTTTTCCATAATTTCGCACAAAGAAGAGAATATCGGTGTTTTCAGTTCAAAAGCGTGTCCAGAAATGATCATCAGGGATATTTGTTGCTTCATTCCTGAACAAATTTGCATGTACCGATTCTACGAAGCTTGTGTATAACGCACGCACATCTGTATGCTCAATTTTGTGTGTCGATTTCAGGGGTTGTTTCCTTTTTCATGCCAAAAGTACCGTAAGGAAGTCGCCTGTCTGCGAATTTGGCATATACTCTTGTTTAAGATATGTATTCAGTTATGATTGTATACCACAAAAATAAAACAAAACAAGTGGTCGGCCTTAAAACAGCACGAATATAAAAAAATGATAGGTGTATGCTCAATTTTCTGAGGTACTGTAAGTAGATTGTATCAGGAGACGTTTGATGCCTTTTACTTCAAGAGAGCACAGTAGAACCCGCCAAGGGTCAGAGTGATCAGATCACTTTCCGACCGTCGAACAACTGGCAACACACAAAGAACGTATATTAAATATAAAAAGCTTCCCACGTTAGACAATAGCTACTAAAGAAACTGGACCTTAGCTGAAATTTGGGATCATAAGAGAAATGAGTAGGTTCCTGAAGGCTCCCAACAGAAGCCACATGCTTTTTCCGAATGCTGATTTGTACACCATTTGGCGTGAGTTCAAATTAATGAATTCTGCAGCATGAACAAGTGGAAGATTTGAAAACCCTTAAGAGTGAAAAGTTCAAATTAAAATTTAGTTCCTTCATGGCTCAGTTTCTACAATTGGAAGACATTAAGATATAAAGTGGATTTGGGATTTCGAATCACAATCTCGCTTTTTTTACACACCCCTCAGAGTTGAATAAAATCCACGTTTGCCACTCGCAGTGATGATCTTTGAGCCCAATCAATGTTTATCGCGGGAAATTGAACAACAATGAAAAGTGCTTACGAAAAACTCGTGAGTAAGAAACAAGGCTTGTCAAAAAAGCATAGGACAGAAGTCAATCAATCCCGCGAATACCTAAAACTCTTGGAAGCTAATTAACAGTTCAGGAGCTGAAAAAATACTTAATTTTGCATTTCAACGAGTTAAACGTCAGTCTGAACCATCGAAAAACTAAAAAAAAACATCGAAAGACAAAGAAAAGACAATTTACAAAAATATAACTTGCTTTACGTCTGCTTTTAATTCATGCACGTACTGTATGTCTAAAGTAAATAATCCGCCGTTGATTCGGTTCCAAGGTTCTTGAACCCTGCTCACGAAATTCCACGGTTTCCCCAATATGTATACTTAAAATCGTGTTACACAGACTGCGATGCTCAATAAAAATTCATAACGCACAAATTTCTCTATTTGTTTTTTTCTGTCGCCACCAACAATAGAAAACACAACATCGAAAAACATAGAAAAACATAGAAAAAACATAGAAAAATGACAGCAGCTTAAATTCTTAATTTTTTTAGCGGTCTCTGACTATATGTGTGCCGAAAATGTAAGCCCAAGGCATAACCCATCTGAAAGAAACAATCACTTCCACATGCTTTCCATTAGGGGCAATCATCGAAATGAATTCGCGCTACTATATCCCAAACAATGCCATTTGCACAAATGAATACGCAAAAGATCCAAATTCGCGACCAATCTCTCAGATATTCATGAGCCACAGTGCATATAATGAGCTTCTCATGTTTCCCACGCCGATGCATCCCCAACCAGCCACTTTTCGCCCGCGTGTGTCTAACGCATCCAAACAATATCCCCTTTGGATGCCACCAAACTTCATCAAATCACGAACACAACCATCGCTGCCTCCGCTATGTATCCATGAGTACGATTGAAAGCCATTTCCGATCTCAGACTCGACGTGACCCGACTCGTCCACGACATTACACAAAATCGAAACGAGGACTTCGCAATGAATACCAAAGAGGCATAGCCCCACCCCACCCCTTGAGGAGGGAAATCATCTTCACTTTCAAGGATCCAACTTCAAGATGCATGCACTTTGTATTGAGTTGGAAACCTAAGGAATTGCGTCTTCTTCAGAGCTTCCACGGAGCGTGCACTAGATACCTCCTGCAGTGGACCATCGAACATGTATCCGATTACCTACACAGCAGCGCTTTCCCTTTTCCTTTGCCCAACAAAGGCGATTAGTTTAAGCATGCACCACCACCCCGCCGACGATGCAGCATGCAGCAGATCCATTAGCAGGAGCGATTACATTACCGAGAGCAAGCGGTCGTGGCCAGGCATATAGCATCCGCAAAATCCCTGGGCGGGGTATTTGCCGAGCAGAACTTGTTCGGAGTTCATAAACGAGAAACAAAGGGTTCAAGGATCCAATTGAAACTCGAACTGCAGCACACGGGTGCATCCATTGGGAGGCGGCGACGGCGACGGCAGCCACCCAGTAGAGCGATTTATAGCATCGTTCTGGGCGCGTTGTAACACACTCATGCATGGTCAAGTAGCGAATACAGAAATCTCTCTGGCGCAGCTATTGTATCCTTTGATAGGTCTCTTTTGCCGCTTAATGGGTCTCCATTCCTCCGAGGCCCGTGCATTAATATCCCATGCATGCCTGAACCGGCAGATAAATGTACTTAAGGATCTGGTCATGTGCGGGGCTCAATGGAATTCGATTCGAGGAATGATTTCAAGGAGTCCGCCGACGAGTTGGTGCTTAGGGGATATTCGGGGGAATTCAAAAGAAGTCGTGTTCGGTATTCATTGTTTGGGCAGAGTATGTGGGAAACTTTTGAAATTGGAAAACGTACCGCCACGGTCAGCGTTTCTCATGGCCGAAAAATCCCGATCGGGTCTTTATTCCCTCGAAGAAGAGATGAATTTTAATAAGTGTCAACGGTCTGCTGAGCCAGCCTTGGTAGCTAAAGAGGAAGAATAGAAGAGTGGCGCCCGCAAAAGGAGAATAGGATAGTGGCGCCCGCTGATTTGGACACAAGTTTATGTGAGTTCAAATTAACGAGTTCTGCAGGGTGAACCTGGGCACAATAGATGGACAAAGTGCTGCAGTTTCCAATTCAGGATCATAAAAAGAAAAATAGGTTTCTGAAGTGGCGCCCAACAGTGGGCCACATGCCTGTTTGGACACATTTACTTGTGAGGGCAAATTAATCTATTCTCTAGGGCTAGCATGTGAACGATTGATGGTCAAGATGCTGCAAGTTGCAATTCAGGATCATAAAAAAGAAGAGTAAGTTTCTGAAGTGGCGCCCAACAGTGGGCCACATGCTTTCGCTGATTGAATGAATGCTGATTTAGACACAATTTCGTGCGAGTTCAGATTAACGCTTCCGCAGGATGAACCTGTGGGCTATTGATTGTAAGAATGCTGCGAGTTGCATAACATTAGGTTTCTGAATTGGCGCCCAGCAGAAGGCCACACGTTTTCGCTTAATACTGATATAGACACAATATCGTGTGAGTTCAAATTTACGAATTCGGCAGGCTGAGCCTGTGGACGATTGATGGTCAAGATGCTGCAAATTTCAATAAAGGATCATAAGAAAGAAGATAAGGATTCTGAAGTGGCGCCCAACAGTCGACCACATTCTTTGGACATATTTACTTGCGAGTGCAAATTAATGAATTCTACAGGACAACAATCGTCCACGATTGATGCTCAAGGTGGTGCAGGTTCCAATTCGGTAAAAGACGATTGGGATTTTTAAGTGGCGCCCGATAGAAATCCAAATGCTTTCACTGAATGCTGATGTAGACACAATTTCGTGTGAGTTGAGATTACCACTTCCGCAGGGTGAACCTGTGGGTTGTTAATGGTAAAAATGCTGCGAGTTGCAGAACATTCGATTTCTGAACTGGCGCCCAACAGGAGGTCATATGCTTTCGCCAAGCCTTTATTTGGATACAATTCCGTGTGAGTTCAAATTAATAAATTCCGCGAATGAACGATTGATGGTCAAAATGCTGAGAGTTGCAATTTGGGATTATAAGCAAAAACCTTATGTGTCTGAAGTGGCGCCCAACAGTGAACCATATGCTTTTGCTGAACGCTGATTCCAGGAGTGAGCTTGATTACTTTTCTAGAGAAATTAAAAAAAATATTGAGAGTATTGATGGTCAAATTGCTGCGAGTTTTTATTGTGAATGTTTCCAAGAAAGAGAACATTTCTTGTGTGAATCGAATAATTGAAGAAACGAGGGGATAACAAATAAAGAAAGAAATGCTTTTAATTTGGCAAATGCAACTTCCCATCAAAGTTCATTTTCTGTCAGTCCAGTCCACGAATGCAAATAAATTCAACTTCATAAACTTACATTTTTCTTCATCCACTTAGCCCCTCGGATTCCTTCAATTTACTTCCACAACACTTCACATATCTGCCCAATTCCAACCCGCAACCACAAGACCATAGAATAACTACGTAACTCTCATTAGTGACCACCTCCCTCCCCCTGTTACAGTATCCACTTCGAGGCAGATTAAGCGAAATTGGTTTGCATCCTCAAAGCCATCACTTGTCACAACCGTGACTCAGGCGATAAGACGATGATGAGATTAGGCAAAGTGTGACCAAGTGCACGGGTCGTGCGGCCCGTCCACAAGCGGCTAAACTATATCTCATTTCAAGTCTATTCAAGTGAATGGCCTAAGCCAACAAGTAAATATGTCTCATGGCTTAAATACCATTTAGGTAGATTAATCCTTAAGCCTCCACACACGCCTCATCCCGCGTCCCCTCCGTCAACCACTGCAGACGTAATCGGATTATCCAGCAGTTAAGTCGTCCACCACAACATTTCCCGGGCCAATTGATTGGCAAGGACCTCGCCACCTCCTTCAACCCGACTGGACGTTTGCTCACCGATTAGCCGGTACGCAGTTGTATGTGCCAGAATTGCATCAGAAACCACTCGTCCATCGGCACTTGGCATGTGCTTACCAATCGCACCCCCAGCTGCTTAAGTGCAGCCGCACAATGCTGGCCAGACCTCTTGACTTATTTGTGAGCGATTTGATTGTTTTTACATACACCCGCACTCGCTGCCGTCGTAAGTTATCTTGGCGGGGGGTGAGGCAAGCATATTTTTAGACACCGACCATCAGGGGCACCTGCTGACGCTCCGCCACGCCGGCCAATGTAAATCGCACGTTGAACGAGTGCTTTTCGGCTCTGTGTAAACAGCAAGCCGTTGCGAGAGGTGCGATAGACATTGGATCCACAGACACGGTGGTTGGCGGTGTTGCGTGGGCGTGCCGAATATTGCGGCCACGGGGCGTATGACCAACCACTGTGTGGAACGAATTGCGACTGCGGTACGTTGTGCTGGAACACGATTCCAGACGAACAACGGTTTTATGGCTTTCATCTGCCAATAGTGCTTTGTGTGCTGCCCCAGCGATCGGGTTTTGTTTTGCTCGATTTGCCACGAGGCCAACGCGTTCAGTGAATACGTTGGACGGGACTAGTCCGTGGTCTGTTCGACGGATTGGGCTTTTTTATGGACACAAATTGAACGGATGGATTTACTTCATTGATTAACGTTGTGAGGCGATATTGTGATTTCTAGCAAAGACCGGGCTTTAATGAATTTACGGAGCAGATCAGGCTCATGTATGTCGGGGCTGCGATGAATGAAGCCACACAATAGAAAGAAACTGATTTGTCTGACGGAGAGTCTGTTATTCGGAAGCGAGTGATTGATTTGAAACTCTGTTTTGTCTCCATCCTTGGATACTGCTGACAGCGAACAGTGTCCACAATAAACTGCTATGTCGCCTCATTTCCGGTCAGAAGGGTCTTCAATTGTGAGTCACTATGGCAGCGAACTCGATTAAAGTGGAACCCAAAAGTGCTATCGGGCAGTTACAAAATTATTGCTTGGGACGTTTTTAAGGAATCAGCCCGCCCAGGATGTAGGCCGTTTTAAGAAGAAGAGAAGGTCCCACCTTCCTGGCATCGATAGGGGTGTTGGGAGAGAATCGTTGATTCGAATTTGTTAAGTTAGGAAATGTTCTCAAGTAAAGTGATGAATATGACACTGCAAACAGCTATACGACAATCTTCCAATTAACTGCTAGATTTGCTAGCTAACGCCGGTAACAGTGACGCAAGCCGTCATTAAGGCTTGCTTCTAAGTGATTTTAATCTCGATCTGCTAGCTCAAGCCGATTTAATTGATTCCTACCAAACAGTCTTGTCACAGTATGGTATGAACTCAATCATTAATGATATAACGCGTCCTTTGACTGAATCTTGTTTAGACCATTTAATTGTCAGATTTGGGGGGATGTCACCCAACGATTGCGTTGGAATAAATCTTGATATACGAATCACTGACCATTGCATGACTGGAGTTTAGTTAAATAATTTAATAACTAAGTCACATAAAAAAGTTAATGCAACTTCTATCCCACCTAAAAGTAAGACAAATTTTAATCTTCTTAACCAAAAACTGGTGTTAGAAAGTTGGGAGCAAGTATATGCTGAAGATGATGTTAATAGAGCATATGACCTCTTTCTGCTCACATTAAGCAATCATTTAAAAGAATCCAGTATCCTTGTGAAAAGTAAGCGTTTTTCCGCAAAACTTAAGCCGTGGATGAATAGACATATTCTAATGAAAATTAGGTTAAAAAATGAACTTGGCATTAAACTTTCCCAGCGTCCGCAAAACGTCAGTCCTAAAAATTGTATATAAGAATATGTGCTACAAACTCAAAAAAGATATAAAAAAAATCGTCGCGATGAGTTTTATCAGAATGGAAACGTTGTCAAGAAGCCATCAAAGATGCTGCCACTGATGTGCTGTGTTTCACGTCACCACCCAGAAGGAACCCATGGTTTGACGACGAGTGCAGGCAAGCGCACGCAGCTAAACAAAACGCCTATAAGGCGACGCTGCATCGAACAACGTGGGCTGTTCGTGAACTCTACGAAGAGAGAAGAAGGGAAGAGCACCGGCTTCTCAAAAGGAAGAAGAAGGAGCATGGGAAGCGCGCGGTCGAGGAAATGGAAAGGTGTTATTGTAGAAAAGTAGTCCGAAAGTTTTACCGAAAGGTAAAACAGCTATCCGGAGGATACAAGGTTCGGACCAAGGCCTGCCGGGACAAAAATGGACAACTAGTAGTAGAGTCGCAGTCTGTGCTGAGAATCTGGAAGGATCATTTCTGCAGACTCCTAAACGGCGATGACGACCCAAATCCCGCTGTTAGGCAGAATGTTCCACTCAATTTGGACGATGATAGACAAGCATTCCGTTCCCCCGACTTAGACGAAGTGAAGATAGCAATATCCTAGCTAAAGTCGAACAAAGCTGCTGGAGCGGACGGACTGTCCGCAGAACTATTTAAAGCAGCTGGAGATGACCTGGTTGGGCGCATGCACCAGCTCATCTGTAAGATATGGTCGGAGGAAAGCATGCCCGATGAGTGGAATCTCAGCGTCGTTTGCCCGGTCCACAAGAAAGGAGACCCCTTTGACTGCGCCAACTACAGAGGGATTAGTCTCCTGAACATCGCATACAAGATCCTCTCTGCCGTATTGTGTGAGCGTCTGAAACCATTTGTCCATGACCTGATAGGTCCCTATCAGTGTGGTTTCAGGCCAGGGAAGTCCACAATAGACCAGATCTTCACATTACGGCAGATCCTGGAAAAGACCCAAGAAATGCAAATTGACACCCACCACCTATTCGTCGATTTCAAGGCTGCATATGACAGTGTGCATAGAGACGAGCTATACAGTGCCATGTCTAGTTTTGGCATTCCTACCAAACTCGTCAGATTGTGTAGGATGACGATGGAGAACTCTCGCTGCTCCGTCAAGGTCGGTACCGAACTCACCGAGACCTTCAATGTCAAAAACGGTTTTAGACAAGGCGACGCACTGTCATGTGACTTCTTTAACATCATCCTCGAGAAGATCGTGCGTAACTCACACGTCAACACCAGAGGCACGATCTTCCAGAAGTCAGTTCAACTGTTAGCTTACGCTGATGACATTGACGTGATTGGACGAACACAGCGAGCCGTCAATGAGGCGTTTGCTGGCATTGAAGCGGAAGCGGCTAAAATGGGTCTTGCGGTGAATGAGGGCAAAACGAAGTACATGCTGTCATCAAGGTAGGACACACAACATCGACGTCTCGGACGGAGCGTTACACTAGGCAGCAGAAACTTCGAGGTAGTTAAGGACTTCGTCTACCTCGGCTCCTTGGTAAACAGGACAACAACATCAGCACCGAAATCAAACGCAGAATCACTCTTGCCAATCGCTGTTTCTTTGGGCTCAAGAGGCAATTGAGTAATAAAACCCTCTCTCGAAAGACTAACCTCGCTTTATATAACAGCTTGATCATCTCCATCCTACTGTATGGCGCAGAATCTTGGACGTTAGCAAAGGCGGATGAGGAAGCCCTTAGTCTTTTCGAGAGCAAAGTTTTGCGTGCGATTTTTGATCCTGTTTGCGTTGATGGCATCTGGAGGAGAAGATTTAATGACAAACTCTATAGGCTGTACAGCGACATGCGCCTGGTCAAGCGTCTACGGATACAACGCTTAAGATGGCTAGGCTATGTAGAGCGTATGGACACCACTGCTCCGGCCGAAAAGTCTTTGAATCCGAGCCATTGGGACAACGCAACAGAGGACGACCTAGACTAAAGTGGCGCACACAAGTGGAGAAGGATCTCAACCAACTCGGAGTGCGCAACTGGAGACAGCTGGCGAAAGATCGTGCTGGCTGGAGAGGCATGTTGGTTGAGGCCCAGGTCCACCCCGGACTGTAGCGCCACAAGAAGAAGAAAGAAGAAGAAGATGAGTTTTATCGGAATGAATTTGATAAATGTAAGGGAAATTTAAGAAAGGAGTGGCAGCTAACTATGTTTAGTCGTCGTTCAAAGGACCAAAAACGGATGTGTTCAGATAGTGGTTCTTCTGAGATATCTGATCCGTACAGATTAGCTAATGAATTCAATAATTATTTTGCTACAATTGCCGTGGAGTCTGTTCCTTCAATTACTAGCTCCTGTAAATGCTGCCAAAATTCTTAAAGAATTCAAGATGTCGGTACATCCCGAAACAGTTTTTACTTTGAGCTTATATCTTCCTTTGAAACCTGGAAAACCGATTCCGATTCCGATTCCGATTCCGATTCCGATTCCGATTCCGATTCCGATTCCGATTCCGATTCCGATTCCGATTCCGATTCCGATTCCGATTCCGATTCCGATTCCGATTCCAATTCCGATTCCGATTTCGATTTCGATTCCGATTCCGATTCCAATCTCAAGAATGTCTCTTTTCGTCCTTGGCAAGTCATCCGCTGAAGAGTTCGATTCTAAGTCATTGCAAGAACGCAACGGCCGTTTCTAATGTGGCGCACACAAGAGAAGAAGGACCTCAAACAACTTAGACTCCGCAACTTGAGGCCCAAAACCACCGGGACAGTAGCGCCACAAGAAGAAGAGGGCGAAGTTGTGTTTTGTATTGTGGCGAAGTTTTAGAAACTTTTCTAAACACAATTTTTACTCCTTGAGTGTTGTCAGCAGCTCGAAAGAGGTGGTGCTGTGAAAAATTCAATTCAGCCGGGAATCGAACCTGGACCTTCGGCGTGTGAGTTTCGCCTCTACCCACTACGCCACGATGTCCAAGAAAGTTTATCCTTTGAAAGCGTTTTTTTTTTTTGATTTTTTATGCCCACCATTCAGATTTTGAACTGCCGTTCGCCCCTCCATGGCCCTCAACATATTCCCTGAAACAAAACCTTTTCTCGCGTCATTATCACCCGCAGTCACTTGATGAAATCGGTTGTCACCACTTATGGTTCCAAAGCCATCATCGTTTACGCAGGAATCTTAATCCATGCGCAAGTGCCCGCTCCACCTCTCGCTCACAGCCTCAGCCACGACACAAGCACACACCGAAGTCAAAAGCTGCGCTCCCTGTGCCCTGATTAAAAATAAATTAAACGCAATTCGGATGTGTAAACCCGCTTTGATTTAGGCAGCCCTCGTGGAAGCTCATAAATGTCGTCCGTCTCTCCAGAGAAGTTATCATGGCGACGGTCGAGTTGGGGCGAAGAACGAAGTCAACCAAAGTCAGACCTGTGAGTGAGAAGGAAACAAGTCCTTGTGCCGAATTGCTGAATTATTAATAAAGAATTTCATCATATTAAAATTGCGCGAACAGGGTTGGCGCTGTGTTTGTTGTTCCTCTCCAGTGGCGTCATTCATTCTTTGGCTTGTCAACCAAAAAAGTTTCAAGTTGCACTTCTCGACGACGTCTCGTCTCCGCAGTTACCGCCCGTATTATAATTTTTTGTTCCACTCGCCTTTTCTGCCGCCACACTGCGGGTGACTGTTGTTGCTCATCGTCAAGGATGTGTACGCATATTCAATTTGAATAATTTTTTAACTGAATTACAAGGATGGAGGAAAACGAAATTGAATGAAAACAGCTTCCACTGGAGTGGAGTGGGGGCGGCGGCGGAGTTAAAAATACACACATGGGGTGGGGGCGACCGCCACGACGGGACCTAGTGAATGAAATCACTTAAGTGTTATGCGAGAGAGAGGAGGGCTACGAAATTGAATATTTGCGGTTTTTCTGTGTGAGCCCGTCAGAAAGTCGAACAAGGATAACAAGAAATAATTTCGGTGAACAACAATGGCGCGTGAAATTGAGCGAAGAGCCATGAGTTTTGCGATGTCGAGTGCAGCAGGTTGATGTAGACAAGCAACACCACAACGGAGTGAGCAGAATCTCATATTGGTGGTTGTTGGGCAATGATTGGGCTTCAAAAGAGAATTTGATTAAGGGGAGCTTAAAGTTTATATGTTGGCGAAACCATGAATTTTCCTGGAAGCAGACATATCTTCAAATGTCCTTAATTAGGAGGAGATTGCTTAAATTATATGATGTGTACACTGATGGTCGCTGTTGGGGGTGTTTTGGGGTTGGGTACTTCAAGTAGTCATCGTATGAAACAGAGACAGGTTTTCCAAGAAGCAGCGGTGGTTGGAATAATTTTTCATTTATAACCGGGGAATGCCTGGCGCAATATGGACGAGTTAGGAGAGCATGCAGTTTTTTTTTCATCCACAAACGCTACCCTGACTTGTTTATTGGAAACATATTCTGTATGTTTCCATATTCCAAGTATGTGAGCCAATTTTCATGCAGCAGATGTTTGAGTTACTTTTTCATACAAGAGCGGCAACTTTTCCGGTAAATGTGAATATTGTTGTGTTGACGGGTTGCGTGGCAACTTTGACAAATTCCAGCCAAATTCGTAATAACTAACCTTTATGTGCTTTTATTGCTTGAGAGAACAAAAGAAAATAAAACGAAACCTCTTGCGCGTGGGAATAATTTGCACTTACCCAGAATCATTCTTTAATAATGTTGCTTAAGCAGAAATCACCAGCTTTGGCTTTGTTTAATTTTTTGAAAAAATAGCACATTTCCAGTCCTACATCATACTTAGAATATCCATTTCTCATGCGGAGCTAACAAGAATTTAGGAACAAGAGGGTTCAGTAGAACTTTGTGAGACATGTCTTCGAAGAAACGGTCAAGGCTGAGATGGCGCACACATGTGGAGAAGAACCTCAACCAACTTGGATTGTGCAGTTAGAGGCAACTGGCGAGAAATTGTTGGTTAAAATAGATTCGATTAGATTAAACCTGAACTGCACCGGCACAAAAAGAAGAAGGAGTCTTCTGAAATAAGTACTTCTAGCAGACTTTCTGAAAGAGCAGAATTATATTTTGTCCTTAAAACACGTATACTTGGTGAAGCTAGAACTTTGAAATGGGATAAAACAAAGTAAATTTTTTTACGTAGTTCTCGAACAATATAATTTAAATCATTTCAAATGGAGGCTTTTTCCCATAGTTTTCCTCCAAACGTACTCATCACTTTAAACAATTTATAACATAATGTGACTGAATTTTCAGTAGTAAAGTTTCTAGAAACTATATCTCTGAGCAAGCTAAAGCACAACTATTGTTATTTATACACTGTTATACTATGCAAGAAATAAAATATCTATCTATCTATATAATTTAAATAAGATTTATGGCATATAACCGCCAGTTCGAACGGAGGCTTATCTAAAGTTCCGAATTCCAAGACTTTTCCCCACATTTGAGTGTATATTCACAGTAACGTCGTGAATCTTGTCCTCTAAGTAGTCATTTGTTTCGGCCTTATCCGCGTATCCTCACAAAAAACAGTCTAGCGGCGATAATAAAGTCCAATTCACGTCGCACGTTATGCAATAAACGAGCATTTCCTTTATTGAATCAATTGTCGTCCAAGGTCTGTGACATGTTGCACAACCTAGCCAAAACCACAAATCAATGGTGGGCAGTAGTTCAATTCATGAAAATAGAAGTGCGTTGCTGTCACTTTAACGTTATGCTCAGCATTGTTCTTAAAAGAATTATAAACCAACTATAACATCACGGAATAAGCCCCGGTACTGTCATATAGAGGGCGCCACTAATAAAAAATCTATATTATTTTCACGAAGTACAAACCACCGCCGTGGCGTAGTGGGTAGAGTGCGACACTCACACTCCAAAGGGTCTAGGTTTGCTTCCCGGCTTAACACTTCGAATTTTTCACGGCAACCCCTCTGTGGAGCTGCTGACAAGACGAGAAGAGTAATACCTGTATAGAAAAACGCTTCTTAAACTTTGCCATTCGGAGTAGGCACCACCACTTTCGAGCTGCTGACAACACTTAAAGAGTAATAACTGTCTAAGAATGCTTCTCAAATTTCGCCGTTCGGAGTCAGCAGAAAACTGTAGGTCTCTTCTACTCATGAGAAAACAGTAGCGCGCACAGCACGAGTAGTTGAGGAGCAAACTAGGCCCTGGTGCCCCTTTGGACTGTTGCGCCAACAATTATTATTATAATTATTACAAATCAGAGACCAAAAATATAATACCCGTTATTCAGGTGTTGAACTGATTGCATCACTGTTGAAAGAAACTTTCTTGATAAATAAAGTCGAATTCTTTTTTCTAGAAAATGTGTTTTAATTGGTTAATCCCAACACTTATCGTGTGTTACCCCATCAATCCATAAAACACACCAGTAAGTCAGTTTTTGTGAATGTAACATTGTCCTAGCATAAGAGGTGAATTTTTAAATTTTCCGTCTACGTACGAGGGTTGACTTTTGTATTTCGGTATTAGAGAACAAATACAAAGACCGAAAATAGCTTTATTGT
The DNA here is from genome assembly GCA_955652365.1 of Eristalinus aeneus. Lineage (NCBI taxonomy): Eukaryota > Metazoa > Arthropoda > Insecta > Diptera > Syrphidae > Eristalinus > Eristalinus aeneus. The sequence goes on from OY019132.1 coordinate 80,524,313, forward strand.
TTTTCAAAATATTTCCCATTAAGATATATACACTTTTGCATGCGTTTGAACCAATTATCGAAGCACTTTTGCCACTCTGATTGAGGTTTCTCCAAAACATGCATTCTGAACACATCAACCGCTTCTTCAGGTGTCGAAAAACGTTGACCTCTCATTTTATGTTTTACGCACGGGAATAAAAAGAAATCATCCGGTGCCAAATCAAGACTATACTATACTATACTCATCAAATCGATGTTTTGAGAGCTCAAAATGCAGTTATTCGAGTCGATGTGAAAGCTCTCATTGTCGTGATGCAGAGTGATCCGTCTTCGGCGGTTGATTTTCCTGATTTCTTGGAAGCCAACTGGTAAACAAATGGTTGTGTACCACTCAGAGTTGACTGTTCTGCGTTGTTCTAGTGGTACGGTTGTGACATGTCCAGTTTTTTCCGAAAGAACAGGCGACCATTTGATTGTAAGTGCTTCGTGCGCCAGCAACTTTTGTTGGACAGTCGACTGCTGTTTACTTTCGGACTCATACACCTGTCACGATGTTATAGGCGTGTTTCGAAGCACCGCGATCATATTTTTGAAGCATTTCTTTCGACCAATCGACACGAGCCTTGTTTTAAGCGATTGACAAAATGTGAACCCATAAAATGTACCCAACGCGAACAAAGTTTTTTGACGGTCAAATATTCATGCAATGTTGAATGTATGCTGCTCCTACTAATGCCAAAGATTGTCTCAATCTCACGATAGCTCACATGGCGATCTTGCAATATCAGTTGGCGCACAGCATCAATGGTTTCCGGAACAACAACTGATTTTTGACGATCTTCACGAAATTCGTCTTGGAGTGAACTACGACCTGGGTTGAATTCACCATACCATCGATAAGCAATGGTCCTTGATGGAGCTTTATCGCCAATAATTGAATCAAGTTCATCGATGCACAGTTGTTGAGTTAATCCACGTCGAAAGTTGAAAAAAATATTCACCATTTAATTCCATTTTTTAGGCGAGATGAATCTTTTAAGTTACTGTAAACAACACAAATAGGGCTCATATGTCAAAACGTTCTGAGTACGTATAACCTCAAAAATGGCAAACATTACGATAGAACTGGCAGTTGCCAGATTGCAGCACTAGGGTTGTCCAATAAAAGGCAAACTTCGTACATTCGATTGTCAATTGTTACTTTGTTACGTGTTTTCTTTTAAAAGCAAAAACATAAATGTAAAAAAAAAAACAAAAAAAACAAGGAAATATTGTCAATCTGGTAGACGGCCATAGGCCAAACTAAAATAGACTTAGATTATATATTTAAATTTCAAACGAAATAAAAGTCATACTACTACTACTAATTTGTTACGTTGGTGCGCTCGTTCGAACATAAGTTTGCAGTTTCAGCTATACAGCATACTAATTTTGTTTATGAAAGGCATAAATTTGGATATGTTTTGTATGTTCAGCGATTTGCTCCTGTCAAAGAAACAAATCATGGATCAAAGAATTTGCACTCAAGTTTGTGTAAAGAATGGAATAAAGTTCTCAAAAACACTTGGGATGCTGACAGTGGCATACGGTGAGTGTATCCTGTGTCAAAAACTGTTTGCAAGTGGTGCAAGCTTTTCTAAGAAGGTCGAGAAAATATTAGTGACGACTCCCGCCTTGGATGTCCGTCTGTGCATCAAGAGCCGATGAAGATGTTGAGAAATTGAAAAAGGGTGTTACGGAGAATAGTCGAATCACTGTAAGAGAAGTGGCTGAAGATGTCGGCATTTCGGTTGGCTCCTGCCATGCAATGTTTTTTGTTTTTTATTTTCAGCGTGAAGCATGTTACAGCAACAGGCGCTGATTTTTGAATAAAAAAAATGTCGCATGAGCGTCGCACAGGATTTCGTGAAAGGAAATGAAAAGGTGATATGGCATAAATGAAGTCCGAAAATTTATCCAAAACAATATTGGAACCGAAGACTGCCGACACCTAAATAGTAGAGTCACAGTCTGTGCTGAGAATCTGGAAGGATCATTTCGGCAGACTCCTTAACGGCGTTGAGGGTCTTAATCCCGCTGTTGGGCAGAGTGTTATACTAACTTTGAACGATAATAGATACAAATTTCGTCTCCCGACATAGACGAAGCAATATAAAACCTAAAGTCAAATAATGCGGCTGGAGCGGACGAATTTCCACAGAACTATTTAAAGCAGCTGGAGATGATCTCGAATGACGTCAATGGCGATCCAAATATGCTTAAAGGGGTCATAACTAGCGACGAATCATGGGTACATGTGGGATCGGGAGCCAAACGAACTGACCTTACCCTACAATGACATACAAATTACGCGACGAAACAACAGCAAGGATCAGGCGACCAAACTGTCAGACAAAATCATACGAACGCATACACAGAAGACTGACAAACAGACGATGAACATGGACGATCAGACGTACACCGCACATACCTTTAATAAACGGACACTCTAGCAAGATAAAGGAAGAATAGTAAAAAGAAAACGAGAGTAGTAGTTGAGCTATGGAACACGTCAGTCGTCACCAAACCCGAAACGATATTTTATAATTAAATAAATTCTGTAAATCGAACTATTAAAAGGGAGTTTCATTTCTCGAATCCCACATATATGGTTATGACATCGAAACCAAACTCAAACCGTCTCGATGGAAGAGCCCAGGGGAGCCAAGCCAAAAAACCGGAACATGGCAAGCTCAGCAAACTTTTATGCATCTCGCAAGCAAAACAAGTGCACTACAGTAATTGAAGCTGTATGTTCATGTGCTCGAGACGAGTGTATTAGCATAACAAAATAACAAAATCGATAATCGAATGTACGTAGCCCGCGACGTTTGCAAGTTAATCTTATCCTTTGAACAGACCTCGTATAGGCCTTGATAGGTCAAGTCGTGTTAAAATGCCAAGCAAAACAAGTGGCCGCCAGTTAACCTTTCCAGAGACATCTTACACATCGGTGTTCCATTTTATTTCGTGCAACGGAATGAAATAGACGGTTGAAAGAAATCGATTACCACAGCCTCCACAATTCGACAGACAACAGATGATAGTCGACTATGGATTTGTTTTGTATTAGTGGCGCCCCCTATATATTCTTGGATTTATTAAATGATGTATTCATTGACTTCGAATTTAGGACTGAAGAGATTTTCAATTGAATTGTTCCAAAATAGTTCAAAATACTTTTTCAATGTCACTGTTCGGCCTCGGCAACAAACTGTAGGTCCCATACATTTTTGAGGGAACAAAAACATTCACGACGCAATTGGCTGCTGACTAAGCTGGCCCTGTACACATGTGTATTTCCAATCGTGGAAATAAATCGTTCTGGACATTTCGCATCCATTTACCTACTCATGAAATTAACACACAATTCCAGTTCCCATCTTGAAATCATTTCCAAGGCAAAAACCGGGACTCTTAGCTCGTCACGTTTCCCTTGCGTCGTTGGTTCGAAAAGCCAATAAGCAATTAATTTTAAACAGAATCAAAGGAGACCAATAAATATGAATTTGAAAGGCTTTACGCCTTCATTTCCGATGGCAATGGCTGACAACTGTAACGCTCCTGTGGCGTATGAAATCGAGTAATTTTGGAAATTGCTCGTAATCGCGGCTGTAAAATGATTCGGTCACGTATGTCAATCTGAAGCGTTATGAGTCGATGGCGTCAAATGGGTGCCATTAATGTGATGTGGTGGACAGATGAGATGGCATAGGCGCCATTGTCGATGCCAGGAAAAGGATTTGCACTCAGACGCGCAATCCATAGGCAGTTCTTCTTAGCCTCTTCAGTCACTTCTTCTGATACATTCTTCCACAGGCTGCAAAAATTACCCAAATATGCCCTCATTTGTCTCCATGCAGCATGAAAACAAATACTCCCCCGCCGCGTCCATTTTTACATCCCACACCCAACAGAATCCCACAACCCACTGCCGTTCCCTTAAATGTCACTGCAATCCCAGGACCCGATACATCTCCAATTCGCCTGAATTCAATTTACCAAATCCATTGTGCCACGAAACCCAACTTGAACTCACATCCCACTCCACCAGCAAGCCATTGTTCCCAACACCCATTCCAGCAGCAGCATTCGAAGGACGCACGTAATTGAGATCTAATCAAATTATGACTCACCCCACACGCCGCCCACTCACATTCAGGGCTATTTTCGGACACAATTACGCAGATATTCGGCTATGTTAACACGCGTACACGTTCAATTTGATTTGGCATTGGCACCGGAGTGTCCATAGGATTCATGTTTATGGCGTGCACACCTATCGGCGGACTTGAGTGATATCTGGGAATCAAACGAATTTATGAAGACCGTTAGCGTTCAACTTCTGGCATTCATATTGCGGAAATCTCTCCGAGATCGCTTCGGCATCTCACTGCGGTGCTCGTAAAAGTGTATTTGTTTTGATACGGGCCCATAAATGCTTCAACTGATCGTAGGTTTGCGAAGCTTCGCTCAGCAAGGATTTTGTTTTATTTTGCTTTCCACGCAAAACTATAATTTGCGTAGTCGAAATCTTTGGGCAAGCATTATGGTGAAACGTTGCGCAAGGGAAGGCAGTGTTGACGCTTAGTTTGGGGAGTGTTTTTGCATCATTTGGTTTGAAATGTTTAGGCAGCGTTGGCGTTTATTTGTGTTTATGCATTTATTTGCCATTTTTAATGAAAATTTGGAAAATTGAAATTTTGCTGAATAATTTCCAGATTCCCAATTATTTGTTGCCAGAAAGCTGCAACTGATTGCTGGAAACTTTGCGCGAACGAGTTTCCCTGAAACTCGCTCAGAGTTTAAAATTGCCTGCACTAACTACAGGAGAAGACTGGAAACGCTATCAAGAAACCACTTTTGTGCTGGATTTTACGTCACCACATCTGCAGCCAAACAAGACGCCTATGAGTCAACTCCACGTCGAACAATGACAGCTGGTCGAGACCTGTACGATCAGAGAAGAAGGGAAGAGCATGAAAAGCACGCTGTCGAAGATATGGAAAAATATTAAGGCAGGAATAAAGTTTGAAAGAACGGAAAAACAGCTATCCGGAGGATTCCCAATTCGGACCGAAGCCTGTCGGGATAAAAATGGACAACTTATAGCAGTGTCGAAATCAAGAATGTAGAAGTATCATTTCTGTAGACTCCTTAACGGTGACGATAATAATTCCGTCCCCCCGCTTTAGGCGAAGTGAAAATAGCAATATCGAAGCTGAAGTCGGACTGGAGCGGACTATTGTCTGTCTGCAGAACTATTTAACGCAGCTGGAGATGAGCTGGTTGGGCGCATGCCCCAGATCATCCGCAATGTATGATCGGAGGAAAGCATACTCGTTGAGTGCAATCTCAGCGTCGTTTGCCTGGTCCACAAGAAGGGAGACCCCCTTGACTGCGCCAACTACCGAGGGATAAGTCTCCTGAACATCGCATACAATATCCTCTCTGCCGTATTGTGTGAGCGTCTGAAACCGTTTATCCATAACCTGATAGGTCGATATCAGTGTGGTATCAGCCCAGGGAAGTCCACGATAGACAAGATCTTCACATTACGGCAGATCCTAGAAAAGACCCAAGAAGTGCAAATCGAGACTCACAACCTACTCGTCGATTTTGGGGCCGCATATGACAGTGTGCATAGAGACGAGCTATACAGTGCCATGTCTAGTTTTGGCAATCCTACTAAACTCATCAGATTGTGAAGGATGATGATGGAGAACTCTCGCTGCTCCTTTAAAGTCGGTAACGAACTGTCCGAGACCTTCAATATCAAAAAAGTTTTTACGGAAGGTGACTTCTTTAACATCATCCTCGAGAAGATCGAGCGTAACTCACAAATCAACACCAGAGGCACGATCTTCCAAAAGTGAGTTCAATTACTAGCTTACGCTGATGACATTGACGTGATTGGAAGAACACGTTTGTTTGCATTGAAGCGGAAGCGGCTAAAATGCGTCTGGCGGTAAATAAGGGCAAGACTAAGTACATGCTATCATCAAGGAAGGACACACAACATAAACGTCTCGGACATAGCGTCACACTAGGCTGCAGAAACTTCGAGGTAGTTAAGAACTTCGGCTACCTCGGCTCCGCCGTAAATAGGGACAACAACATCAGTACCGAAATCAAACGCAGAATCACTCTTACCAGTCACTGTTTCTTTAGGCTCAAGAGGCAATTGAGTAATAAAGTCCTCTCCCGAAGGACCAAGATCGCTTTATATAACATCTTGATCATGCAAGTCCGACTTTATGGTGCAGAAACATGGACGTTACCAAAGGCGGATGAGGAAGCCCTTAGTCTTTTCGAGAGAAAAGTTTAGCGTGCGTTTTTTTTTTCCTGTTTGCGTTGATGGCATCTGGAAGAGAAGATTTAATGACGAACTCTATGAGCTGTACAGCGACATACGCCTGGACAAGCGTTTACGGATACAGCGCTTAAGATGGCTAGGCCATGTAGAGCGAATGGACACCACTGCTCCGGCTCGAAAAGTCTTTGAGTCCGAGCGATTGACACAACGCAACAGACGACGACCTAGACTTAAGTGGCGCACACAAGTGGAGAAGGAGCTTAACCAACTTGGAGTGCGCAACTGGAAGCAACTAGCGAAAGATCGTACTGGCTGGAGAGGTATGTTGATTGATGCCCAAGTCTACCCCGGACTGTAGCGCCACAAGAAAAAGAAGAAGACCTTTAAAAAAATGTTTTCAACACTTTGAAACAAGTGACAAACTGCACGAATTTTCAAATCATAGTAAATCACAACAAAGGAAAACTCAGTTGAAGTCGATTCTTTTCACAGATTCTCCTCGCTACACTTTTTTCTAAGACTATCTTATCCTTGATATTATTCATAAATGACCTCCATCATACAATTCATACTGAAGTCTAGCATGAAAGGTACCATAGTAAATGATTTTTAATAACAGCTGAGAACAAACATGTTTTAGATAAAAAAAAAAGTGTCGCAGCGTATTTCAAAAATTTTGTGAGACCAAGATACTTAAACTCATCATCATCTGATATTTATTTCGTCTATAAAATTTTGAGCTATCGCACAATTTACAATAATGTGTACAGAGACGTGATTAACATATACTAATGTTCAACAACTGAAATATAAAAATAAAATTCGGAATACTGCTTTTGTATCGATTGGAATTCTGAGGAAAAAAGATTGAAAACCTCAATTTACAAATTTGAGAAACAAAAAATTATATATAAATAAATAAAAAGTAGTAATAATAATAAGTATATGAATAAATAAAAATAAAATAATATATATAAACATTGAGGCAATCATTTCAATAAATAAATAATTGAATAAATATATAAGCCGATAAATAAATGAATAAATCAAAATAAATAAATGTATAAAAAAAAGTAAAAATAATAATTAAATAAATAAACAAATTACTAAATTAATAAATAAATAAATATATATATTAAAAAGAAAAAATAAATAAATAATAAGTAATTTAATAAATAAACAAATATAAATAAATACAAATAAGTAAATAAGAAAAAAAATAAATATACAAATATATAAACAGTAAGTATACAAATTGACAATTAATCATTGAATAAGAATGTGCAACCACGCGTATACTTCTTCGATTAAAAATCACTACAGTAGTGACCGCCGTGGCGTAGTAGATAGAGTGTGACATTTACACGCCGAAGATCCGGGTTCGATTTCCAGCTGAACACCTCCACCTTATTCATGACACGAACTGTTTCGAGCTGCTTGCAACACTCAAAGAGTATTATCTGTCTAAGAAAAGGCTCCTCAAACTTCGCGGTTCGGAGTCGGCAAAAAACTGTGGGTCCCTTCCACTTGTGAGACAACAGTAGCGCGTTCAACACGAATAGGTACAGGGGGCAAGGGCATGTTTACGCGAACTAACGTTGTTGATTGCGCTCAACAAGGCGAGCTGCCAACACTATCCTCGTTAGTGCACAGGTCAAGTTGACATACAGCCTCCACACGGCTCTGGATAGCCATCACAACACCCGGTATATGGTGAACCAATGTATGAAGCGAGCCCCTCTGCCCGAGGTTTTAAATAATGGGCCTCACCTACCAGTCTGTGGGTTGTGCGTGAGGGTAACTTCCTCACTACGTAAAAATCATTAATTCAGAGACAACATCATGCCTCGGATAATGAAGGGTCAACTGTTGACGACCCAAGGAAACGTTTAAAGGATAATGATTTTCGGTTTTGCAAGTGGAATTTGAGGTCCCTTAACAGGCCACATGCGGCCGAATAAGTTGCGGATCCCCTTGACTGCTACATTACCGCCATCCAAGAAATGCGATGGGATGGGTCTGGCATAAAAACGACGAAGAACTGCGATATCTACTACAGCGACTGCTATAGAGAGAGAAGGCAGCACTTATTCGAATGCTGATTTGTTGTTCGAGGTCGACTTAGGTAAAAAGTCTTGAGCTACGACCCCGTAAGCGAACGCCATATGACAATCCGCATCAAGGCTAAATTCGGTCCAGCCCAGACAGTAGTGCCACAAGAAGAAGAAGAAGACTCAATACCTTTGACATTCTGAAGCACGGAAGTAAACGTTCGCATTCATTTTCATAGGAGAAGCTCAGTTAATAAACATTATTTTTTTGTTTGAGCAGAACATTTCAAATATGCTCTGCCGACCGAATTCTTAGTGAATTTAGATCCCAAGGAATGTTGGAGATTAAATTCAAGACACGGTCAGAGGCATATAAGCAAACAACATCATCTACAAGCGCTGCATAGCATAATACAAGCATAATAATATTTGTTGGCGCTACAGTCCAAAGGGGGACCAAGGCCCAGCTTGCTCATCAACTACTCATGTTTTGCGCGCTACTGTTCTCTCACGAAGGGCGAAATTTGAGAAGCTTTCTTAGACAATTATTGCTCTTTGTGTGTTGTCAGCAGCTCGAAAGAGGTGGTGCCGTGAAAATTTCGAAAAATTGGTGTTGAGCTAGGAATCGAATCTAGACTCTTCGGCGTGTGAGCGTCGCACTCTACCCACTACGCCACAACCACGTAAGGAAGTTTAGTTCTGAAATTAAAAAACAGTGAATTTATGTAGATTAGAAATAAAATGGGTCTCAGCACAGAACCTTGAGGAACTCCAAAATTGAAAAATCTGATCTCTCTCCGAATACCATCAATCTTCATTCTTTGCGATCTGTTTGAAAGGTATGATTTAAACCACTCTAAAATGAATTCACAAAGACCGGCTTTTTCCATTTTATCCACCAGAATAGCATGGCTGACCACGTCAAAGGCGTTTGTGATGTCAACAAATAAACCAGTGGAGCTTTTTTCTATTGTCAAGATTAACTAAAGTGTCTAAGCAAAAGTTTAGACCGTCTTTGATAGACGCCTTTGTATTCATTAAGGTTTGCAAAAGTGAAATTGTTCTATAATTTTTCACATCTTTAGCAGAGCCTTTTTTGGAAAATGCGTCGACGCATTTGAACGCCACAGGAATCATGATTACGAAGGTTGCCTTTTATATTTTGGAATTGGGGAACCCCAGGGTTTCAATATGGCAACTGCTAGCTCTATCGTAAAGTTTGACATTTTTGAGTTTAGACGTACTCAGAACGTTTTGACATACGAACCCTATTTGTGTTGTTTACAGTAACTTCAAAGATTCATCTCGCCCAAAAAATAAAATTAAATCGGGAAAATTTTCGTGCGATTATTTTTTTAACTTTCGACTCAACAACAGTGCATCGATGAACTTAATTCAATTTTTGGCGATGAAGCTCCATCAAGGACCAGTGATTATCTATGGTATGGTGAATTCAACCGAGTTCGTAGTTCACTCCAAGACGAATTTCGTGAAGGTCGTCCAAAATCAGTTGTTGTTCCGGAAACCATTAATGCTGTGTGCCACCTGATATTGCAAGATCGTCATGTGATCTATCGTGAGATTGAGACGTCCTTGGGCATTAGTGGGATCTGCATACATTCAATATTGCATGAACATTTTACCGTTAAAAAAAATTTATCAGCATTGGATTCCACACAATTTGTCAATCGCTGAAAAAAAAGGCTCGTGTCGATTGGTCGAAAGAAATGCTCCAAAAATACGAGCGCGGTGCTTCGAAACACGTCTATGACATCGTGACAGGTGGTGAATCGTGGATTTATGCGTATGAGCCCAAAAGTAAACAGCAGTCGACTGTATGGGTGTTTCAAATTGAGCCAAATCCAACAAAAGTTGCTCGCGCACGAAGCACTTCCAAGCAAATGGTCGCCTGTTTTTTCGGAGAAACTGGACATGTCGCAACCGTACCACTAGAACAACGAAGAAAAATTCTGAGTGATATACAACCATTTGTTTGCCAGTTGTCTTTCAAGAAATCAGGAAAACCAACCGCCGAAAACAGATTACTGTTCACCACGCCAATGCGAGCTCTCACACATCGGCTCAAACAACTGCATCTTTGAGCACTGAAAACATCGATTTGATGAGTCATCCGCCGTAAAGTCTTGACTTGGCACCGGATGACTTCTTTTTATTTCCGTACGTAAAAAATAAATTGAAAGGTCAACGTTTTTCGACACCTGAAGAAGCGGTTGATGCGTTCAGAGTGCATGTTTTGGAGATACCTCAATCAGAGTGGCAAAAGTGCTTCAACAATTGGTTCAAACGGATGCAAAAGTGTATAGATCTTAATGGGGAATATTTTGAAAAACAATGAAGCCATTTTCGATGATTAATATTTGTTTTTATTCTCTGATCCCGAAATATAAAAGGCAACCCTCGTATGTGCAAACCGCAGCGCAGAGTGTAACGACTGTCGCTGAATCTTCTCCCTGAGACTCCGAGAACACAAGCAGGACCAAAGGTAGCACATAGACCTTTAGAAGTACTCGTTAAGGTATGAATGAACATCTGGCCCGTTTTCCAATTTCCCAAAGAGAGAGCAATTCATCAGGGATTCTAGGCTGAATTTTCATACTGCTGCTGTTTTCCCTGTTAACTAAAATGGCGTGATAAAAAAAATTAGTGAACTTATGACTTTTTTTTTTGACTCCTGCCGAGAACCTTGGGGTTCGGCTTCAAATACGTAATATACCCAAACGCCACGCCGCAGTCGGAAGGTCTAAATATGCTTCAAGTCCCCTTATATTCCACATACGATACAGTGGTTAACCAGCAACAATTCCATTATTTCAAGTCTTTTCCCTTCCACCAGTTGATACGAGACACGATACGAAACTATTTACGAGACAACCTAGTTCCCACGACGACTTTACCACTCCAAAGTTTGGAACCTCTAAGAAAGTTTCATTTCAGTCGAAATCCATTTCTCATGAAATCTAACCTCAAAACTCCCTGTCACTTCATTCAAATGATTGCTCTCATCAACGCGAACATCATATTCCACAGCGTCCTTTTCAGGACAGCTTCCGAATTGATCACATATCGCCTGTGCACACATCTCCAAATCCCCTCCTTCCCATAATGGCCATCGGTCTAGGTAATGGTTGCTATCTCGATGAATAACTGAAGTCCATTTATTCGTGCTTATCCAAAGACTTCCTTCCCACACGTCCGCATTCACGCCCTCAATCGCAAGGAAATGAAAAACGAACATCTAGCATCCGTGCAAGACGACTCTGCGTCGTCTCTTGCTCATAATTTGTCATCACGACAACGTCTTGCAGCAGTTTGCAGTTCCTGTCCCCACCCCTCGAGGATGCTCAAATAAACAAGCCGAAACTATTTTCGGTTTACTCGCGCCAACGTGAATATCCTTGACAGCCATACGAAACCATTTATTTCAATTTCACTCCTTGCCGCCACCACAGACACAGACACAGATTACACCGCCCTCCGCCGCACCGCGCACAGATTGCGTGCGGCGGTGACTGCTTGCAGGACCCCCATCATAACCTCGCCTCTCTGGGGGGAATAACAAACAGATCATGTTTCGAGATGTATCCACGAAGCTTTCCCAATTTCGTAGCGAGCACACTGACACTGCCACCCCAGCGCCAGCAGAGAACAAGGGAAAGCATAGACGTATCCTTGGAAGCCGGGTAGGGCGCAAATCCTTTCGTCTCTGTGTGCGGTGGGGATTTGCGTTGCAATTTTCCATGTGCCCAGGCGAAGTATCCGGTGGCAAATGTCGAAGAAAATATTATTCCACGGGACAAACTGCTTGTTGGCTGCTGCCGAACGAAGCGCGAGGGAAGAATGCTGAGCAAATACATTTGGCAGCACCGAAACGAACTTTTTGCGCCTGTTTGCCGAGGATATCCCCATTAGGCGGGCGGCTTTGTGCAGAAGAAGTTAAGGACAAACAAAAATATTGCTTCTACAGCTCATAAACAGAAGCTAAAGTGGTCGCCGGCGGCAACAGCGTGTGTGGAGGGGATGGGATGGCTGTCGTCCTTGTTCGGGGGAAAGTGTTGCTCGATGTTGCATTCGAGTGCTTCCCTCGTCCACGGGCTCAACCTGTGGGATAGGAATATGCAACACTTGTCAGGGACGTGAATCAAAACGCTACACATCAAATCGCGCCCCTGGAGGGTTGCTTGAAAGTTTTTCTCTGTAATGGAGTCCTCACGTTGAATGCGAAATGAGGGTTCAAAATAGCAGTCTCCCCGTGGGCGTGAAAGGGAATCGCTACACTGCTGAGTTGAGAGAAATGGGTTAAGGGAATGAATCCTGCGATCGGAATTTGGATGGGATCGCAGTGCTAAGTTGAGAAAAATGGGTTAAGGGAATGAATCCTGCGATTTTTGACCAAATTTAGATTACTTTGGGAACTCATGAGGACATTAAGTGATGCCTTAGTCGGAGACTGCTTTCATCGAGTGTTTCTAGCTTCATGGAGATAGAAAAATGGTGTATGATGGCATATTTGGAAGACTTTCTGAAGGCTTAACTTTGGTCCCGAATCCAAATAAGAGTCCTAATCTTGTTTTGCTGATTGGGAATTCGAGGCAGTGCCATGAATCTCTTAAACGCTGTTGGGCGGCGACATTTTCTTTTATTAAAAGGACATAAGACGAATAAAAAACAACCAACAAAAGTTAGACAAACGAAAGTTGGAAATAACGAACGAATAATGGACGAAAAATGAAACTCTTCTCACTTCAGGCATTTTTTTATTTGGGCCTGTACCTTTTAGGAATCGCAAATGAAAAGATAGAGCTCTATACACGCTTTGCTTCCTGCCTACAACTAAAAGTTCACATTCGTTTTGAATAAATGATGGTTTGTCGAAGGTTAAACATTGGATCCTATGTTTTTTTTCCAGTCAGTCAGTCAGTTTGCTGTGACTTGGTGGGGAAATAAGAACCTAAACCAAAGAAGAATAGGTGTATTTTCTGAAATCAGAGAGCCCTTTCAATAAGTGGCTTCTGCGGACAACTTTTTCCAGCTGATATAAAAATCCACCAACAAAAATAAGAACGAAAAGTTCGGATTTACCGCTTTTTGACTATTTAAACAAAATCCTACGACGGATGCGATTCACTTCGTACAAGTTGGCCGCTTTCTACGATGACAAGCAAAATTGAAGGTGTCTCCATGTAAGTTTTGTCTCAAAGTAGGTTTTCTTGAAATTGACTTCCCTCTCACTAATTCAACATATTTAATAAAATAACGGTTTATTTCCCTCATTGCAAATTTTACAGCGTATGTTGATTCACTGTTGTTTTCCGCTTCACTTTGCCATAAGAAAATTAATGGCAATAATAACGGATCCCTAACTCCATTAGTTTACAGAAAAATAAATTATTTAACACATCACTCAATAAGTCCCGGGACTAACCAACAAAAACACATCTTCGAGACAAAATTCGACTTTTATTAATCAACATAGCTTCCTCCAAGATGAATTCAATCAGTCCAACGCAGCTCTAACATTTCAACACCTTTGTTAGAGATCGACTTATCTTAAAATAGGCCTTTCAAAAAATTAGGTTTAAATAGACTTCAGTTTCGGCGATTCATTCGAGTCATATCTTCCCCCGACGAGAATCTTGTAATGTTAAGTCAAAATGTCTAATCCTTACACATCACTCAATATGTCCCGGGAATAACGTATCAAAACACATTTTCTAGAAAAATATTTCGTCTTTATTCATCAACAAAGTTTCATTCAAGAGTGATGTAATAAGTCCAACGCTGCTCTAACATCTCGTTCCCTGTTTTATGGAACGCTTTATCTTTGGCCTCAAAATAGGCTTCAGTTTCGGCGATAGCCTCCACATTCGAGCCATATTTTATTCCGGAGAGCATTTTTTTGAGGTCTGAAAAGAGGTAGAAGCCGCTGGGAGCTAGATCTGAAGAAGACGGGCGGTTCGGAAGCAATTCAAAGCCCAATTCGTGCAATGTAGCTAAGGTACACAACGACTTGTTACACGGTGCATTGCATTGGTGGAAGAGAACTTTTTGCTTCTTCATATGGTAGCGTTTTTTTGCAATTTCTACCTTCAAATGCACCTATAATTCCATGCAGTGTTCGCTGTTGAGCCTTTTGCTTTTCTAAAGATAGTCGATGAATAAAATTCCATGCGCATCCCAAAATACGGATGCCATAACTTTGCGAGCCGACCCTTGTGTTTTTCGAAGCTTTGGGTGTGGTTCACCGGCCAATACACTAACTGCCGTCCACTGCGCTGGCCGACATGACTCAGGAGTGTAGTGGTAGGTCCATGTTTCATCCTTTGTGACATACCGACGCAAAAAGTCCTGTTTATTTTGGAGAAACAGCTCCAAATAGCTCTCAATACGTTGTGGTTTCTGGTCAAATGTGAGCAAACGCGGCACCCATTTCAAAAACAGTATTCTCATGGACTAATGTTCATGCCAAATAGAGTACACACTGCCTTCTGATATCTTTAAGGTGTCAGCCATCTTATACAATTTCACTTTGAGGTTTTCCAAAATAATTTTGTGTAGTTTTTTGACATTTTCGGGTGAAAGCACCTCCATTGGCCTTTCAGAGAGTTCACCATCGTTTGTGTCTGTGCGGCCACGTTTAAAGCCGGCATACCAACGACAAATGGTTGTTTTTGATGGAGCAGAGTCCCTGCAGCACTTTTCAAGCCATTGCTGAGCTTATTTATGTATGTTCGGTATTTTTTCCTATCAAACAGAAGTGTTTAATCAACAGACGAAATTCTGTTTTTTTTTCAGTAGCGTCACTTGTTTTAGACAAGGCGACGCACTGTCATGTGACTTCTTTAACATCATCCTCGAGAAGATCGTGCGTAACTCACAAGTCAACACCAGAGGCACGATCTTCCAGAAGTCAGTTCAATTGTTAGCTTACGCTGATGACATTGACGTGATTGGACGAACACAGCGAGTCGTCAATGAGGCGTTTGCTGGCATTGAAGCGGAAGCGGCTAAAATAGGTCTTGCGGTAAATGAGGGCAAAACGAAGTACATGCTGTCATCAAGGAAGGACACACAACATCGACGTCTCGGACGGAGCGTCACACTAGGCAGCAGAAACTTCGAGGTAGTCAAGGACTTCGTCTACCTCGGCTCCGCGGTAAACAGGGACAACAACATCAGTACCGAAATCAAACGCAGAATCACTCTTGCCAACCGCTGTTTCTTTGGGCTCAAGAGGCAATTGAGTAATAAAGCCCTCTCTCGAAGGACTAAACTAGCTTTATATAACAGCTTGATCATCCCCGTCCTACTATATGGCGCAGAATCTTGGACGTTAGCAAAGGCGGATGAGGAAGCCCTTAGTCTTTTCGAGAGAAAAGTTTTGCGTGCGATTTTTGGTCCTGTTTGCGTTGATGGCATCTGGAGGAGAAGATTTAATGACGAACTCTATAGGCTGTACAGCGACATGCGCCTGGTTAAGCGTCTACAGATACAACGCTTAAGATGGCTAGGCCATGTAGAGCGTATGGACACCACTGCTCCGGCCCGAAAAGTCTTTGAATCCGAGCCATTGGGACAACGCAACAGAGGACGACCTAGACTGAAGTGGCGCACACAAGTGGAGAAGGACCTCAACCAACTTGGAGTGCGCAACTGGAGACAGCTGGCGAAAGATCGTGCTGGCTGGAGAGGCATGTTGGTTGAGGCCCAGGTCCACCCCGGACTGTAGCGCCACAAGAAGAAGAAGAAGAAGAAGAAGCGTCACTTGATGCAATGTAACTTGTAACCTAATAATCAGATTGTCACGAAAATTTGACAGGAATAATTTAAATATTTATAATTCCTGAAAATTAAACGGATTTTTTGTTAGTGGTGCCCCCATATGCCAGTCTCGAGATTTATTGCGTGATGTGTTAAGACAAAACTGGCAGTACACTCTGCTCAATGCACATTGTACTAATGCGGTTCAAAAAAGGTTTTCCGCTGGACATGATGACTTTCTAAGTTGCAAACCGAACGGCAAAGATTCTACTCTCTTACGTTCCATGACTCTCTCATCTAATGTAATCCCCTCTCGCCAAAAAAAATTCGTTTCAAGGTTAAAATTCGTATTTTAAATTACCGCTGCTTTAAAAAAAAAACACCAAACAAAAATAAAGCATCCATCTCTTTGAAAACATCACGCAACAGCCTTATAGTAGAGTCCGAATTGAATTATCGTCACTAGCGTGACCAACATGCATCGTTAAGAGCGCCACCGACGTGACCAATTTGGTCCACAGTCCTTCAATTCAATTTTTAAAGAGGAACGCTTTAACAAAAAAAATTAGTGCAATCTTTTCCCCAAGTGTCTGGCTGAATGTATGAACCACGCCTGTGGAATTCAATTTTCCATCCTTAAGGACACGTTTTGTCTTGCGTCCCGTCACACACAATCCACAAACACAAACGATACGAACGCACCCATTTCCAAGGGGCGATGAAATAAATTTCTAATGGCAACGTGACAGCAGCCGACGGCACGATGTAGGACACCATCAACAACAACTCGAAGGCCGCTTAGTGATGAGTGAGAGACCCTGCCTTACCGTCCCAATTGATAGGCCTCATCGATGTGATCCTTGATTCCAGTTAAGGTTCTGTTTACACTGTCAGTCTACGTTTTACAGTCAATTACTCAACGCTCTGCGGGATTATGGGGCATGCCCGTATCCCCAAACTTTCGGGGGTCATCTCAGACCGTGTCCCCGAACGCTGAGCATTACTCATCACCGGATGACAGGAGAGGCGGGATCGAAGCGAGTTCAAGCAATAATCCAAATTGAATTCAATTTTAAATTTATCACCCTACGGGCCTTGAGTACTGCCGGTTGCGCATCTTGTGCCTTGTTGCCAGGGAAGGGTTTCCCGGTAGCGCGGCGTGGGATGATGTTGCTTGTTGTTGAGGCTGCTTTCTCGAGGAGCGAGTATCTATTTCCGATGTTCTTTTCATCCTGTTGTTTGTTATCGAAATGATGGACGGATTTAGGGCGACAAGATGGCAGGATGACGAAACGGATGTGAATATGAATCACGTGCGAATGGAGGGGTATCAGATTTGGATTTCATGGGTGTAGCTTCTAAGAATCCCCCCAACAGGGGAGAGAATGATTAGCACAAGGATGGTGACATTTGTGTCACCAGGGTGTCACTAGGGATGGGGTTCATTTAGCGTTCGGAGACTGTCTGTTCTCTTAAGATTTTTGGAACGGGTGTGATAAAGCCAACGAAGCTGTTGAAGTTCGCATTCAAGAGCTAAACGAGGGCATGTATGCTTCGCTCCTTGGGATGAAATTTATGAATCCCTGAAAACTTTTTGTCGGATTAAAGGATGACAATTCTGTTGCTCACATCCATTTGGATTCTAATTGAATCCATTCCGAAACAGCGTTTAAGTGCAACTATGAAGTGGATATGAAGAAGCACTGCTAATTGCCAAGTGACTTTGCAAGTTTGCACGAGAAAATGAGAAATACCTCATCGACTGTCGCACACCTCCAGAAACTCCAGCCACACACAAGAGCAAATAAAGTCAGATTCCCAACCACCTCCAACAAAAATTTCATAATTGACAGCCATTACCATCATTCAGATTTATGTGTCACATGGTAGTCAACAAAATGGTCGCATTCAACATCTTTTCGCAATGAGTGTATTCAGCACAGTCCGTCGAACATTCTAAACGGACAAAGCATTTTATTGGCATCGAAGACCAATCAAATTTGAATGCCAATTGAGAGGCATTAGGCCTAGGGCTGTTTTGATGAATTTTGATGAGTGTTGCCGTGATTTTTATGATGTTTTCCTCGAAAGTGTTCACTTTTTACGAGTCAGCGAAGTCTGCATGAAATAAAATCGATTCAACAAACATAAAGCGGGGGGCAAATGAGCCACGAAATATCGGATGATTCTTTTTTGATGTTAAAATCGATTCAAAGCGCTTCTAGTCATTCCCTCCCTTCTGCTAATAAAAGAAACCAAGGCAGATGCTCCCGAAATCGTAAAAAAACAAGGAAGTCATATCAACGAACAGACGGAGATAATTAGTGGCCCAAGGGGATGAATTTCCCTTCGTGATTGACTGTGTACTTCGGCAAACAATCCTGAAGGGCTTCATGCTGACGGTCGTCATCCACAAAATTACTCACAAATTTCGCGACTAATGACGCCAAGACGAGGCAGCTTTGCCAAATTTCACTCCAATCCAGCCAGAAGATTGATGATGGGCCAGGTGTCGTACTTCATCATCTCTCCCAGACAGGCAGGGGTTACCCATATAAGCTACTCATGGCAACATTTGCCATGTGTGAGCATCATCTCAAAGTTGCACAGCAACGAGTGATGACGTGAATCAAGGTCCTTATCCGTTAATTATCCGGACTAAGCACTTATGGGTGCACAAGTCATTCGAGAAAAACAAAGAAAAATCGGAATTACACTTCCACCATCTAAGCGGACATCATAATCATCTTCATTCTCGTCCACCGACCAACACCACTGCCCCCCGGTACTCAACAACAAAACACAAATCAATCAAACCATTCAACTGAATAATGGATATGCTCAAGTGGAATCATAATCAAATCGAATAATTAATAACACAATTCATCAAGGATAATTGATTCGTTCACTTTATTCGCAAACAAATTCTGTTCTGTTGTCGACATTCCTTTTTTCGGTTTTCTTCTGGCATTTTGTGCCCACGACAACACAACTGTATACAGCTGCTGAGTGCTCGTCATGCGCGGATGAATCATTAACGATGATGTTCGGTCCTAATTGTCGTGTATCCTTGGAACAGCAACTGTTCGAATTTAGATATCCCTTCAAATTAGATGCTAATTGAAAGCAAGTGGGCGGATGAAGCTCTCAAACTTTTCCCTTTCTTTGACTCTCTATCTTTCATCGCATGTTGAGGATTTTATGAGAATCCTTAAGTTGAATGTTGCTTTTTTTTGTTTTTGAAAGCACTTTCATTTATTCACTCAATTATTGCTGAGCTTTGTAGGAATTGATGAACTGTCCGTTGGAGAAACGCGTAATCGCTTTGAAGGAGAGGATATGGCAAGGATATGTGAGATGCCGAATTGGATTTCGCTGAGATTTCGTTTCAAGAAAATTTAAAGTTTATTGTACACAAAAGACAACAAATGTGTAATTTTCCGAGGCCCAGAACTTTGAATTGATGTTTCAATCGACATTATTTGCATCGTGGTTGTAATATTGAAGGTGCAAAATTATTAGGTGCATTTTCAAAAGATGGCGCCACTTGCAGGTTATGATTGATATTGGAAGAGTTTACCTGCTTCATTGGAAAGGTGTGACATCGTCATCAATAATAAGTGTGCATCAACATTGCTAGCCGAACGAGACCTTTTTTTTGTTTTGTTTGTTTGCTATGACATCTGTGAAAAATATTTAGTATACATCAAGTCATTGAACAGACAACATCATACTTTTTCATCGTGTTAAAAATGTCGAATTTTTTACCAGAGAGTGAGGATTTGCGGAAAGCATTAATTTTTTGTTTTCATTTGAAGAAAAGTGCTGCAGAGTCGCATCGAATGCTTGTCGAGGCATATGGTGCTCATGCTCTATCAGAAGCAACATGCAAAAGATGGTTTCAACGGTTCAGAAATAAAAAATAAAAATTTTGATGTGAGAAATGGAAGAAATGAATGACCACCAAAGAGATGACACTTTGAGTCAAAAGCAAATGGCAGCAATGTTAAATGATGCACAACAAACAATTTCTGACCATTTAAAAGCTATGAGAAAGATCCAAAAGTGTGGAAAATGGGTGCAACATAAATTGAATGAAAGAAAGGAAAGCCGAAAAAAAGATGTTCAAAGACACGAATTAAAATCGGTTTTGCATCGGATTGTTACTGGCGATGAAAACTGGATTTATCTCAAGAATCCTAAACGGTAAAAATCATGGGTTAATCTGGGACAACCATCAACATCGACTGCAAAACCAGATCGATTCGGCAAGAAGACAATGCTGTGTGTTTGGTGGGACCAGAATGAGCTCCTAAAACCTGGTGAAACCGTTAATACTGATCGCTACCGACAACAAAAGATCAATTTGAACCATGCATTGATCGAGAAACGACCAGAATGGGCCAGAAGACACGGCAAGGTAATTTTGCTCCATGACAATGCACCTGCACACAAAGCAAAACCGGTTCAGGATGCAATAAAAACACTTGGCTGGGAGCAGCTACCCCACCCGTCGTATTCACCAGACTTGGCTCCTTCCGACTACCATTTGTTTTCGCATTGGCTGAGCAGCACTTTGATTCCTACGAGAAGGTCGAAAGTTGGGTATCTGATTGGTTTGCTTTAAGAGACGAACAATTTTATTGCCGTGGTGAAAAGTGATCAAAATGTGTAGAAAACAATGGCCAATACTTTGCATAAAATGTTTTTACTTTCCCATTAATAATTAGTGTTTTATTTTCAAAAAAAACGCTAATTTTATACTGGTATACCTTTTGAATATTATTAGCACAGAGCATGGATTCATAATACGAAGTCCAGATCACACTTTCGATGCAGGAAATTCGAACTCATTTGCAGACTCCATCTGGCTTTTTTTACAATGTCCTGGGATCTCCCGCCAAAATCGAATATCGAAACAGCTGTGGCTCGTTCGCACTTGCACATGAAGACAGAAGCATCTACGGAAACTTTAAAGCTGACGGAGCAACCAGTTTCCATAGAATTATGCCTCTTTTGCATGGCTGTACGAGAATATATGTAAACTCGAACAGCAATAGAAAGTGACTAACTTCTTCAAAAACAAATATTAGTAAATATCTAGCCCAGCTTCAGTGCTGGACCTGCAAAAGTGCTAAAGGCAACAGATAGCTCCCAAGACATATAGGGGCGGCACAAACAAAAATTATAAGTTTAATATTAATTCTTTTGTTAGTGGCGCCCCCTATATGAATCAGAACTTATTGACTCATGTGTTATGTTCTGCGTTGTTGTTTCGCTTCTAACTAATTTCAAATTTCAAACTCTATGAACAAATCTGGAAACTACACGTGACACAGTTTCTTTACGGATCTCCATTCCTTGGACTACACATTCTCAAGAACAGATAAACTTAATCCTTGATAGGCAATTCAAAATGTCAATTTAAGCCTTCGAGAGCAATTTATAAATCTCCGGCATATGTGGAATAACTGAACTAAGACTGAAAGACACGTATGGGAAGCTCTTTAGATACTCGGGCGTATGTGGATCGTTTTTCTTAGGCCAGGGCATTAAAGCCGGACTATAATTGTCAGTTTAAAAGAATAATTCTTCTAACATTTCCCTCACTCTCACCTCACAACGTCATTCATTCTCCGCCTGTTCCAACTCAGCCTCCACAAGAAGTGCAAAATTACAAATTCATGACGAAACTCATGAATTTCATATCAACAGCATTTAACACATGACCATACCGAGTGCCGTGTTAGTGTTCAGTAACCTTGTAGCCCATTGCCAACCTCATCATGTCCCCCCTTGCGCGTCTTTGCGTCTCACTCCTCCCCGCTGGAGTACATGTAAAAAGTTCGTTGCAATTAAAAAGCGTTGTGCTGACTGAAGTAAGTGGAAGCTTGAAGTGTCCAGGTCTGCTGCTTACAAATGCAAGAGACGACTGAAATAGGGACGCCTGGTGACTTAAATGCGAAGCACCATTCAACAACGTGACCTGCGGCTATGAATGCCTGTCTTTATTACCGAATGACTGAAATGACTGATGTCTGCTTGTGGATGACACTCCCTGTGATGGTGGTTCTTCTTCTTAGAGTTCAGCCAAAAGATAAGAATGTGGTGGAACGGGGGTGGCTGTCTGTTTGCCTTCTATGGAATTTTTTCTTTATCTCTAAGCAGTCATTAAACGATTCATGGAGGAGATGGTATGAATAAACTGCATTTAGTGAGTGCTCATGCCCTTATAAAAAACGTCAATATGCAATTCTACATTACCCTGCCATGGCATACAAGAAAACAGAAAGGCAGTAAAATCTGTGACCAACACGATTCACTTTATGAACAGCTTGTGTTGCATAAGTTCGGTCAAGACCTAGTTAGGGCACAAGAACAGCTTTTGTTGCAACAGTTCGGTCAAGCACTAGTCAGATATTTCATCTGTGATACAAAAAAGGGAGTGGTTGGTCATCTAAAATGACAGCCAAACAGTCAAAGATAACGCTGCTGTCCATAACATTTATGACTACAAAAGGGGAAAAAAACAGACTCAGAAAGCTCACGAACAACCATGTGAGGCAAGCGCTTGAGAAGAGAAAGATGTCTTATGGCAGAAATGAAGTCCAAAATGGACGCCAAAAATGAATAAAGTCTGCAGGCCCGATAATTCAAAATAAGTAGAGTTGCAGTCGAAACTGGACATCATTGTTTCAGGCAACTGTGCATAACAATTCCATTCTACCAACATAGACAAGATGAAAAAAGGAACATCTAAACTGAGATAAGTGGAAAGCAGAGGAAACGAGCTGTCAAAGGGACTGGAGGGATTTACAATTTGAACTTATCTCCCTGACAGTGCAAGCCAACGATGCACAACGACGATCTATCAGCGCACATCACACCACACCGATATCATCAAACCAACAAAATGGAGTAACGAGCTCCGGTAGCATGAGATGACTTCATACGAACAAACAGCACATCTAAGGTAGCGACAGCCGCGCAAAGAAGGAACAAAAGAGAAACATCCGATAATTCCGTGAACGGAGGCGTGAGGATTAACCGGGCCTGATCATCGATAAGTCCTTTGTGTGTCGTGAGAGCGTCGAGGTTTGGCGGTTGGTGAAAAATTAAATTTCATCACTCTTACCATAACTTATCATCTATGTAGGCAGGGGCAAATTTGCCACAGTCCATTTTTGTGTGTTATGGCAGTAGGAGTTATAAGAAAGAAGGTTTTATTACTGCTTATACTGTGTTATCAACGATCCCGTTATTTATATAATACCGGCTTGGATAATTAATATAATATAATATAATATAATAATATAATAACATACAAATACAATAATATAATAATAATACTTTCTTACAACTCGTAGTAGAGTCGCAGTCTGTGCTGAGAATCTGAAAGGATCATTTCTGTAGACTCCTTAACGGCAATGACGTCCCAAATCCCGCTTTTAGGCAGAATGTTCCACTCAATTTGGACGACGATGGACAAGAATTCCGTCCCCCCGACTTCGACGAGGTGAATATAGCAATATCGAGACTGAAGTCGAACAAAGCTGCTGGCACGGACGAACTATCCGCAAAGCTGTTCAAAGCGGCTGGGGATGAGCTGGTTGGGTGCATGCACCAACTCATCTGTGAGATATGGTTGGAGGAAAGCATGCCCGATGAGTGGAATCTCAGCGTCGTTTGCCCGGTCCACAAGAAAGGAGACCCCTTTGACTGCGCCAATTCCAGAGGGATTAGTTTCCTGAACATCGCATACAAGATCCTCTCTGCCGTATTGTGTGAGCGTCTGAAACCGTTTATCCAGAACCTGATAGGTCCCTATCAGTGTGGTTTCAGGCCAGGGAAGTCCACAATAGACCAGATCTTCACATTACGGCAGATCCTGGAAAAGACCCAAGAAATGCAATTTGACACTCACCACCTATTCGTCGATTTCAAGGCTGCATATGACAGTGTGCATAGAGACGAGCTATACGGTGCCATGTCTAGTTTTGGCATTCCTACCAAACTCGTCAGATTGTGTAAGATGACGATGAAGAACTCTCGCTCATCATCGCCCTCCGTCAAGGTCGGTAACGAACTCACCGAGACCTTCAATGTCCAAAAAGGTTTTAGACAAGGCGACGCACTGTCATGTGACGTCTTTAGCATCATTCTCGAGAAAATCGTGCGTAACTCACAAGTCAATACCAGAGGCCCGATCTTCCAGAAGTCAGTTCAATTACTAGTTTACGCTGATGACATTGACGTGATTGGACAAACACAGCGAGCCATCAGTTACGCGTTTGCTGGCATTGAAGCGGAAGTGGCTAAAATAGGTTTGGCGCTAAATGAGGGCAAAACGAAGTAAATGCTGTCATCAAGGAAGGACACACAACATCGACGTCTCGGACAGAGCGTCAGACTAGGCAGCGGAAACTTCGAAGTAGTCAAGGAGTTCGTCTACCTCGGCTCCGTGGTAAATAGGGACCAAAATCAAACACAGAATCACTCTTGCCAATCGTTGTTTCTTTGGGCTCAACAGGCAATTGAGTAATAAAGCCCTCTCTCGAAGGACTAAGCTCGCTATATATAACAGCTTGATCATCCCCGTCCTTTTTTATGGCGCGGAATCTCGAACGTTAGCAAAGGCCGATGAGGAAGCTCTTAGTCTTTTCGAAAGAAAAGTTTTGAGTCCAATTTTTGGTCCTGTTTGCCTTGATGGTATCTGGAGGAGAATATTTAACGACGAACTCTATGGGCTGTACAGCGACATGCGCCTGGTCAAGCGTCTAAGGATACAACGCTTAAGATGGCTAGGCCATGTAGAGCGTATGGAAACCACTGCTCCGGCCTGAAAAGTCTCTGAATCCGAGCCATTGGGACAACGCAACAGAGGATGACCTAGACTAAAGTGGCACACACAAGTGGAGAAGGACCTCAATCAACTTGGAGTGCGCAACTGGAGACAGCTGGCGAAATATCGTACTGGCTGGAGAGGCATGTTGGTTAGGGCCCAGGTGCACCCTGGACTGTAGCGCCACAAGAAGAAGAAGAAGAAGGCTCAAATAATTATTCTCCACGTCTTTCCATATTTCTAAGCCAATCTGCTTGTACCACGCAGACATGAGTTTTAAACGCGGAATCTTTGGGTACAATTTAGTGAGACCTACCTGTGTAAGTCATTTCGCGAGTTAAACGTTATACTCCTTGAATCTGAGTAATATTTAAAGATACGATTTTGTTTTGAGTTTGGGAGACATTATACGTAAGCACTCAAACTCAAAAATAGTGTTATTGTACTACACGTCAATAACCTATAAACATTTGATGAATTTTCTTTGTCTCCCAGGATTCCCAGTAAGCACCTCTGTCATAGAGATCCTCAGATTTTAGCTCAACCCACATCAGCGCCATACAGCCGCCAAGGACAGAGGAAGCGTTTTGTAGTAACTTTTCATAGGTTATTTTCAGAAGGATTCGTTTCTTAGGCCAAACACAATTGAGTGCCTAGAGAGGGTTAAGTGTCCCCTTAGAACGCCAACAAGGCGCCTGTGGACAAGAAACTGCCTGTGGACTGCCTCCTGTCCATCACTTGCTCGCTTAAAAAATCAAACAAACTTTGTACAGCCTCCTTATAATACAGGTTCTGCTCTATGGTTCAAAAGCATAGACACCATTTGAGTATTCTCCTGATATCTTCGAAAGGATTCTGAAGGAGAACATTGAATGTGCTCCTTAATTTCCTATTCTCTACGGCGTTATGGACCTACCCAATCCATTTTCGCACTAGTAGCTGCGAGAGTACTTATGGTAAAGTTCTAAACGTAAAGAAATCCGCTAGCCCGGATGGTATTTCCCCCGTTCGTCTGAAGAGGTATTCATCTACGCTGGCAAAACCACTGCATCAGCTTTTCCATCTATCCTACTCTTTAGGGCTCTTTTCGAGTAAGTGGAAAACAGCATTTATCCAGCCCGTCCCTAAAAAAGGCGAGCATCTTCGCCCACATCCTACCGACCCATAGCAATTACGTCCCTACCTTCCAAGATCATGGAAACGCTGATAAATCGTAGGCTTATGAAATATCTTGAAAACTGGAAGCTTCTTAATGACCGGCAAAACGGCTTCCGCAGCAACAGGCCCACTGGTGATTTGATTGCTTATCTCACCGAAAAATGAAACCAATCTTTGCACAATGCAGGAGAAAGCAAGATCGTTGCACTTGGTATTTCAAAAGCATTTGACAGAGTCTGGCATCAGGCTCTCTTGTCGAAAATGCGTGCTTTCGGCGTCGATGAATCTCTGCTTCAATGGGTTAAAAATTACCTTTCGAACCGTTGTACAAATTGTATTAGATGGGTTCAAGTCTGATATTCACCATATTAATGCTGGCGTTCCCCAGGGCTCCGCTTTGTCTCCGACACTCTTCCTCAGTTTTATAAATGATCTCCTGTCTGTCCCTTGGAATCCAACTCACTCCTCCGCTGATGACAGTAGCCTTAGCTTTTCATATTCATTCCTCAGCTCTCGTCTTTTTTCTTCGACCATTGACTTGAAAAAGCAGCGTATGTTGAACTAATTAAATTCCGATCTTGACACCATAATTGATTGGGATAATGAGAATAGAGTGGAATTTAATGCTTCTAAAACTCAGTGCTGTCTACCGTCACTCAAGCACTTTCAAAACAGTCTGCCATTGTCTATGAATGGCTCCTGAATTGTTGAAACTGAACGACTTTCCATCCTCGGTTCTTCATGTACCGAGGATGGAAAGTCAAGTGAGAATGATCACATATTCGAGATCGCCAAAAATGCAGCGAAATGTCAAGGTTTCTTAACGCGATAGAAGAAATACTTCACCCCTCCTGACCAGGCAACAGTATATAAGGTTGGCAAATATCTCCCTTCCGCCTTTTTGTCTTTTGAATTTTCCGGCTATGTACAAAGTGCTCGTATCTGGCAATCATTTGAATGGTCTTGACATAACCTACAAAACAGCACTGTGCATGATTAGTTTGGATATTGCGTTCAACAGTTATAGACGTGCAAACATGGAGTTCACTAACGCCGAAATTCGCGCTATTTTAAAGTTTTCCTTCGTTAAAAACAAATCCGCTAGAGAAACGTTCCGTGAAATTAATGGTGTTTTGGGAGATTGTACTCTTTTGCTTCGGACTACGGAGGAATGGTTTCTATGATTCAAAGCCGGTGAAAACGACACCATGGTTATGCCAGCCGGCGGAACACTTGTGACGACGAATACCGATCGAGTAATGGAAATCATCGAGTAAGACCCGCATGTGGCATCTCGTGACATCGCCCAGGAGATGAGAGTTAGTCACCAAGCCATTTTAAACCATCTGCAGAAGGCTGGATACAAAAAACAACTTGATGTTTGGGTGCCGTATGATGTGACGCAAAAAATCTTCTGTACCGATCAACGCCTGCGATATGCTGTTGAAACGGAACGAACTGGACCCATTTTTGAATCGGATGGTGACTGGCGACGAAAACTGGATTACATACAGTAATATCAAGCGAAAACGGTCGTGGTTGAATACCGGTGAATCATCCCAAACTGTGGCCAAGCCGCGATTGATGGCTAGGAAGGTTTTGCTGTGTGTTTGGTAGGATTGGAAAAGAATCATCCACTATGAGCTGCTCCCATATGGCCAGAAGCTTATTTTTACCATTTACTGCGAACAACTGGAGCGCTTGAAGCAGGCGATCGACCAGAAACGTCCAGAATTGGACAACAGGAAGGGTGTAGTGTTCCACCAGGACAAGGCCAGACCACAGACAGGACAAACCAGACCGCTTGAAGTAGGCGATCGACCAGAAGCGTCCCGGATTGGCCAACAGGAAGGGTGCAGTGTTCCACCAGGACAAAGCCAGAACGCAGACCGGACAAACCAGACCGCTTGAAGCAGGCGATCGACCAGAAGCGTCCAAAATGGCCAACAGGAAGGGTGTAGTGTTTCACCAGGACAACGCCAGACCACACACTTCGTTGATGACTCGTCAGAAGGTACGGGTGGTTTTATCGCATCCACCATATAGCCCGGACATAGCGCCAAGTAATTACCACCTGTTCCTGTCCATGGCGAACGCTCTTGGTGGTGTGAAGTTGAACTCAAAAGAGGCTTGTGAAAAGTAGCTGTCCGAGATCTTCGCAAATAAGGAGGTGGGCTTCTACGAAGCCATCTAGATGAAAACAGATTATCGAACAAAAAGGCGCATATTTGAACTAAATCCGATCACTGTTAAATTTTTTTTTAATCACTGAATAATAATTTAATAATTGTTGGCACGACAGTCCACAGGGGCACCAAGCCTTGCTTGCTCATCAACTTACTCGTGTTGTGCGCGTTACTATTTTCTCACGAATAGAAATGACCTACAGTTTTTTGCTGACTTCGAACGACGAAATTTGAGAAACTTTCTTAGACAGTTATTATTCTTTGAGCGTTGTCGGCAGCTCGAAAGAGTTGGTGTCGTGAAAAATTCGAGGTGTTCAGCCGGGAATCGAACCTATCATAGACCCTTCGGCGTGTGAGCATCGCACTCTACCCATTACGCCACGGCGGCCATTGAAGCATTGAATGAAGAGCAAAAAAGCGGAAGGGAGATATTTGTCAACCTTATATAAGGCGTACATCCGCCCAAAGCTTGAGTACAACGCTCTTAACTGGTCCAGTGCTCCTAAGAAATCTGTGCACCTACTAGATAGAACCCAACAGTAAGCGATAAAACTTATTGGTGATAATAATGCTGCGAAGTCAATCGACTCGTTTGAACATCGACGAAATATTGCGTCTCTATCACAACGAGTTAGTTGTGTCTCTGCTCTAAAGAGTTAGCCAGCTGCATTTCCCATTCTTCAAGAATTCACCCGCAATACCCGCCACGCTAGAAATACCCACCCGTTCACCCTTAAGCCCACCTTGGGACGTGCAGTTAAGTTTAGAGACTCGTTCTTCAGCCACACCACATGAATATGGAATGCTCTTCCCAGCCCAATTTCCCCCCTCCCCCCACCATTACAATCCACAGGCATTTAAAACCAATGTGCATCGGTACCTCCTTTCCCTCTCGTCCTCCTTATCTTCGGCTCGTGCTGTGACTTAATTCCAGTCATTTAAGGGTATAAACAATCCCTTTAGTGCTCGCCAATTATAAAAAAAAGAAAATTGTCTAGGGATATGATGCCTACGATATATTGGCTATGTGCGGTCAGTCGCATATCACAACAACATTGATTCTTAAAATGGAGCAGACAAAATTGTTCCTCACAAGTGTAAAATTTCATTTCATCAATCAAATGTTCAAAATATGTCCGAAATAAACTATTGCCTTATCACAAGCCCCAGGTGCATAAATGCAGCTCATCCATTGTAACGCACCCAGCCCCTGCGTCACATTCTATTTTGTGATCCTCCTATTAATCTTTACACGCTCCTGTACGCAATCTCGCTTTTCATTAAATCAAACATAGCCCTTCAGGTATTCATTTGGTTTCTGATTTCACAGAGGCAGCCTGCCACCGCTCCACCTAAACAACACAAAGCCCTGCATTTCAAAGTCCACACAACAGGGAGGAGACCGTTAATTTTTTATCCAGCTCCCCCTGCCAGGCAATCAAGTATTTAAATTGGTTTACCTTTAACGGCAAACGATTGAATTCCAGCGTGCACACGTGCTAGATCCTCACGGGTCGCATCTCAATTTTTTATAATCATCATCGTGTCGCGGTGAAATGAAAAGTAAGCGCATGCATGTGATCTCATTTTGCGTTTCTATGTCGCGCCTGGATGGCTCGCATATCCCCGCAGTACTGACGAACACTTCCCGCGTGCGGAAATTATTGCTTTGTGCCTTGTCGGTGCGCACGACGAAAACGACGAACGCACTGTGCGTCGGGCGACGCTTGTAATTTAAGGTTAAATTAAATGAAGCGCTGTACATCTGAGACTCGGGTCTACACGTACAGCCATGTGCCACAGGACGACGAGTAGGAAGGTGCAGGAGATTGGATCTACTTAGGCGGAACTTAAGGAGAGAATAGAAATTAAGTTGATTAACTTTCCGCAATTTGTTGGGGAATCCGCGGCAGGGGGAGCTGCTTTTTCGCCTTTAATTCGATTCAGGACACGAGCCCAGTGGTGAATGGTCTTGTTTGCGCGCAGAGATGTGCAGACACTAGGGAGTGGTCGTGGATTTAATTTATCGATTGTTTAAAGAAAGAACAAATGCTTTTCGACTTCCCGATCAAGCGTTTAAACGCTTAAGGGCTCATGTACCACATTAATTAAGCCAAAGATTGTAGAGATGGATGGAACGAGTGTGGCACCCCACTTGGGGAAAATGTAGGTCCTGATAATAAAGTGATAAAGTGTATCGAAACTTATGAATGACTCGCGGCAACACGGAGGCGTGAACAATAAAACCGATAACCCGTTCGACTGAGTCGGCAACGGTTCAAAGTTTGCGAGTTAACTTGTTGCGACATAAAAACTTAGAAGAGAGCGAGGAAGGTGTGGAAAAGAATTTAATAGCCAACATAAAACCTTACAGTTCACTCATTGAGTCCCGGGACGTGAAGGGGCGACACTAACAAAAAAAATTAATATTAAATTAATAATTTTTGTTAGTGGCGCCCTCTATGTGTCCCGGGACTTCTTGAGTGATCTGTTACATTTGATTCGCAATTTGTTTATCTTTTAAACCAGATCTACTGATTTTAGCAGGGCTGCATCATTAGAGCACCTACAAATGCTCTCAGCAAATGTCAAATGACAAAATATTTTTTTTCGTCAAATTTTGGTTGATTGTAACTCACTCGAGTAATGACTGGTGCATCGAACAAAACTGTCATCCCCAAGATTGATATATGAAGCTTTCGAAACTAAGATTCTTATACACTTGTATACATTGGATGGCGCAGCAAGCCACCAAGGAACCAAGCCTAGCTAGCTCATCAACTAGTCGTGCTGTCTTTCACATGTAGAAGGGACAGACCTACAGTACAGACCTAAATTTTTTTACAGTAAAGACGTTCAGTTTTTTACCGACCCCTAACGGCAAAGTTTTAGATTCTTTTCTTTCACATTTATTACTTTTTGAGTGTTGTCAGCAACTCGAAAGAGGCGGTGCCGTGAAAAATCGAGATGTTCAGTCCAGGAATCGAACCTGGACCTTAGGAGAGTAAGTGTCGCCCTCTGCCCATTACGCCACAGTGACTACAACTTAAATTCTCAAATCCCTTAAGTAGAGCTTTCCATGAGGACGGTGATTCTTGAATATGCAAATGAGACCAAAAGATGGCGGTAGAGTATTTTCCTCTGGATTCTTTAACAACGACACGTTGTCAATTTGATAAAGAAAGGAAACCTACAGTTTATTGTCAATGACATTTTGTTAGCCAATTAGTACTCTTTGAGCGTTGTTATTAAGCTGACCCACAAAATGTGAGCTATCAGGCCTATGTATCTATTACCTAACAGCTGCCAAAAGTATATATTTGCATATTTATCCGTACTTGACGTTGTTATAAAAATAGCACATGAATTAGTTCAATTTTAGTCGGATAAGATGTGTTCTAAGACATTTTGACGAATTGACATTTGGCGGGATCTCAAACATAACTTAATAGAATCAAATCATGAAGATGGCTTCAATCTCGTCTCTTTGCGCTTCGTCCTCGTTTTCTTTTCTTTCCACAAGGCAACGATAAGATGCATTAAAAGACATTTTTACGATATTTAACTTCTCACTGGATTCCCTTTAAAGGCACTAATAACGCATATAGGGGGCGCCACTAACAAAAAAATTAACATTAAGTTAATAATGTTTGTACATAAGTGGCGCCCCCTATATATCCCGGCACTTATTGAGTGGTCTGTTATTTTCTTACAACAATCACCAATCGATAAATAAACCAAAAGACTCGATTTCCTAAACATTGAATAACGAGAAATCGGTTTCACAGATTCACAGATGCAGCCTGCAACCGCCCCACCTAACCAACACAAAGACCTGCTTTTTATAATTCACACAACAGGGAGGAGACCGTTAAATTTTTCTTTCGGACATGACCTCCGTCCATTGATCTAATGAACGGATGACAAGGACACAAACGCACTAAAATTATGGACACATTTCTTTGAACATTTCTGTGAACCAAGCACACTCTAGTATTAATAAAAGGATGAGGCTCTAACTCACAAGTAAGCAGAGCCTAGTTTCGTCAGCAAGCTCTGATATTCTATTATACGTGCCATTGTTCCTTTCCAAGGAAAACAGACACACAGATTATTGTCACCTCCGCAGTGCGGAATTCAGAAAACTCTTCTTACACGGAATTGCTGTTTTTTGAGTATTGTCAGCAACGGAAATGCATTGGTTCTGTGAAAAAAAGGGTGCCAAGTCTTGGAATCAAACCTAGGACCTTCAGTTAGACACTTCCCAAGGTGGCTACACTTCCAGCATGAAGTCTTGTTAAAGGTCCTTGAGGTTCTTCTATTGAGTATGCTCTGTCGCATTTCTTTCCACAACGTAAGATTTTTTATAACTGTTGAATATGACACATTAAAAGACGTTTTCACGCAAATTTCCTTCTTTCTGGTTTCTGTTTAACGACTATATGATTAGCAATCGTTGAAAAATAGGTTTCTGAGTGCAGCCAACAACAAGGAGTTGAAAAAATTTGGGAGATTTGAAGAGTATGCCAAACAAGTGAAACAGGACAATGGGTGGATAAAAAGATAATGGACGCACTAAAACTAAAAGCACTTTGTTCTTTTGAAAGGAAAAACTTTCAAAAACGAAGCAAACGTTCTCGTTGTAAAAATAGCAACAAGATGAAACTGTAATTCACATGAAAGTAGGGCCTTTTTTTACATCAAGCTTTGATACTCTTTCGTGGCCGCCGTTGCGTAGTGAGTAGAGTGCGAAGCTCACACGCCGAAGGGTCTAGGTTCGATTCCCGGCTGAACATCTCGAATTTTTCACGGCACCACCTCTCGAGCTGCTGACAACACTCAAAGAGTAATAATTGTCCAAGAAAGCTTCTCAAATTTCGCCGTTCGGAGTCGGCAATTAACTGTAGGTATCTTCTACTTGGGAGAGAACAGTAGCGCTCACAACACGAGTAATTGATGAGCCAGCTAGGTCCTGGTTACCCTGTGGACTGTCGCGCCAACAATTATTATTATTATTATTATATGATACTCTGTATGGTATTGTTCCTCTCAGAAAAAAGAAAACAAACAGTTTATTGTCAGTTGCTAAGTGCCAAGTGTAAGAAACTCTTTAAGTATTGTCAGCAGGTCAAAAGTGGTGGTACTGTAAGAAAAGAGGGTGCCATGTCTTGGAATCGAAGCTCGGACCTTTAGTTACAACGCAGCCCAACCTGAACTTGCAGTTAAGTCTTGTAAAAAAAACCTTTAGATGCTCCGGTAGAGTATGCTCTGTGTAGAGATGGAATCGATAATTAGATCTATGTCTCATTTAAGAGTTTATATGCCTTTATTGGATGGCTTAACAGTGGGGTCTGGTGCTAGCTTTGTTATAAACTACTCGTGTATTACGCTCTACTGTTTTCTCACGAGTAGATTGTGGCTACCGTTTGCTGTCGACTCCGAACGAAGATGTTTGATAAACTTTTTCTTAGACAGTTATTCCTCTTTAAATGTTTTCAACAGCTCGAAAGAGGTGGTACCGTAAAAAAGCGAGGTGTTTAGTAGGAAATCAAATCTAGACTTCGGCATGCGAGTGTCGCACGCTGCCACGGCAGCCACCAGTTTAAATGTAACACTTCGAAATGGTTGGGCGGATCCCCTCTTATAATAATAGTAATTGATGGTGCGACACTCCACAGGGCGAACAGTGCCTAGCTTGCTCATCAACTACTCGTGTTGTGCGCACTACTGTTCTGTCACGAGTAGAAGGGACCTACAGTTTTTTGCCGACTCCGAATGGCGAAATTTGATTTTCTTAGACAGTTATTACTCTTTGAATAGTAACTTTGAGTGTTGTCAGCAGCTCGAAAGAGGTGGTGCCGTTAAGAATTCGAAAAATTCGTGTTGAGCTGGGAATCGAACATATAAAATTTCAATTTTCTGCGACAGTCAAGCACTAAGGAGTATGCAGACTGTCGTAAAGTTCTGTCTGAATAAAGCCAACTAAAATTGTTTTGAGGGCATCAGAACTATGAACGTAATGAATTTGCTGACAGTAAAGCAAGTATCCTTTGCAGAGACTTCGGTTTTCCATAGTGTCAACCAAATAAAGGCTATTTGACATATAACATCGGAAAGTAATAATTAATTGAGCGGTGAGTGGTTTTTTCCCATTTTTGCATTTTGTTGTTATGGATGTTATTTGTTATTGTTGTTGTTGTTGTCAGTGACTTTTCTGTTCATTGATTGCAGGCGAATGTGAGTCGAATTGCTGCATGTAAGCGTGGGAAACAACGTTGCCGCATGCGATTGTGTGTGGCACTCATGGCGGAAATGTTGAAATAATTTTCGAATTTGTTCAATACCACAAGTGCGTTGCTACTGAAAGAAACCAGTATTAGAATAGTCAGTATTTATTTAAAAGGGGAGTGACATTTAAAAATGGATGTTAAAGGATTTCAGCAACTATTGGGTGATTGCGGATCTCACTCATAGATGGCTTTAGTTGAATTTTTAGGTTTGCTGAGGCAGTCGAAATATCAATCACATTTTCAGTAAAATGTACATCAGTAATTTTTTTAGCGTCAATCAGTAAACATTTTTTTTTGTTCAGTTATATTAATTAAAACGGACATATTCTTCGTACATTGCTATTTTATTTCCGAAAGGGAAAATCGCAACGTAAGCTCACTGTATAAAGTTCGTTGAATTAATTAAATAAACTGTTTATTAAATATCACATCATATATTGTACATCAAGAAATACCAGTATATGCTACAACAGTTTGTGCATAGAGATTGGTACTTAGCTGGTGAGCGAACGAAATTCAAATATACGAGAATATATGCAAATCTAACACTCGTTGCCCAACCAACATTTTTTTTGTTAGCGATGCATTAGGATTGTTGTTGGAGGATGTCTAATGACACGAATCGTACGATGTACAGTGACTAAGAGACAAAATGGTACAATGTAAAATAAGAAAAATTGAATCTTGAATTATTTTACATAGCAAATAAAAGCAAAAATAAACAAGAGATATACAAAAAATATACATATGTAGTTCAATCATAAACACTCACCAAATTGAATTTGCTGTTTATGGTGACGAAGCTTTGGAGAAACAGCCGTGTCAAAATTGGTTTGCCAAATTGCGCTCTGGAGATTTTTCGCTCAATGACGAAAAACGCTCTTCTTGTCCAGTTGAATTTAATGACGGCCAAATAAAATCAATAATCAGTTCGACTCGTCACAGTACAACACATGAAATTGCAGAAAAGCTTCATTTGTCACATTAATGCATTCCGAATCGCTTAAAACTACTTTGATATGTACGAAAACTCGATACAGTCAAACCCGGATATAGTCGCATCGCTTATTAGCACAAGTCGGTGAAGGACATAATTTCATCCAGCCAGTTGCTATTTTTTCAGACAGATGACTGAACAGATAATGTCACAACCCGGCGAGTGTCATATTATTTTGTTGCCTACTTGTTGTGATATTATCCTGGTTTGACTGTAGGATTCCTCATGATCTGAAGGCACATCATTTAACACAATGCAGTAACATCTGCGTTGTGGTCGCCGTGACGTGGTGGGTAGAGTGCGACACTCACACGCCGAAGGGTCTAGTTTGGATTCCCAGCTTAACACCAATTCTTCGAATTTTTCATTTGCACCACCTCTTTGGAGCTGCTGACCACACACAAATAGTAATAACTGTCTAAGAAAGCTTCTCAAATTTCGCAGTTCGGAGTCGGCTAAAAACTGTAGGTCCCTTCTACTAGAGAGAACAGTAGCACGCACAACACGAGTAGTTGATGAGCAAGCTTGGCCCTGGTCCCCCTTTGGACTGTAGCACCAACAATTATTATTTATAAACATCTGCGATTTGTTAAGGAAACGTTATGGAAATTATCCATTTTAAAAACGATTGATAACTGGTAATGAAAAATGGGTTGTTTACAACAATGTTAATCGGAAAAGGTCTTGGAGTAAGCCAGCAGAACCAACTCAAATAATATCAAAAGCTGATATTTATCAGAAGAATGTTATGGTAACAGT
The DNA here is from genome assembly GCA_955652365.1 of Eristalinus aeneus. Lineage (NCBI taxonomy): Eukaryota > Metazoa > Arthropoda > Insecta > Diptera > Syrphidae > Eristalinus > Eristalinus aeneus. The sequence continues at coordinate 80,560,711 of OY019132.1, forward strand.
TCTTTTTTTTTGTTGAAGGGATATACTGCACTGGAGCGCTGTCCACTGTACTACCAGGCGGTAACCTTCATTTAATGTAATTTATTGGTTTTCCGAAGGAAAACCAAGAGGCCCTTCTGTGTTATAGAACTTAGGTTTTTGGTTCCCACCCTATCAGCGCCAAATAGCCGCCACCTGATACGAACGAAAGCGGGACACTGACTGAGAAAGTGCTCTGAAGTGTCTTCACATTCTCCACAGGCGTCGCAAAGTGTGACAACACTAAGCCCAAGCCGACTTGGTAAAGTTTCCCGTACGCTGCCAAATCGTCTGCAGTCCTTTCTGTCCAGAGATAGCAGAAAAGACGCAGATTTCTTGCTTAAGTTTGGTAACTGTTTAGTGGGATTACAAAGGTGTTCCTGCTTGTGCTGATGGTATCTGGAAAAGGAGATTTAACGACGAAATCTATGGGTTGTACAGCGACATCGCTATGTGGTGTCCATAAGCTAAGTATAGCTTATGGACCCCACTGCTCCGGCCCGAAAAGTCTACGAGTCTGAGTCATTGAGACAACGCAACAGAGGACACCCTTGGCTAAGGTGGCACACACAAGTGGAGAAGGAGCTTAACCAACTTGGAGTGCGCAACTGGAGGAAGCTAGCGAAAGATCATGCTGGCTGGAAAGGCATGTTAGTTGAAGCCCAAGTCCCCCCGGACTGTAGCGCCACTAGAAGAAGAAAGGATTAGAACGAAATTGTCTTCTTTGAACCAAGCAACTCACGAAATTCAACAAAGCAGTTGAAAAAAAGCCCACATTTTCTAATTGAGCCATTGGGACAACGCAACAGAGGACGGCCTAGGCTAAGGTGGCACACACAAGTGGAGAAGGAGCTTAACCAACTTGGAGTGCGCAACTGGAGGCGCTCGTGCTAGAGACATGTTACTTGGAGCCCAGATCCACCCCGGACTGTAAGCGCAACAAGAAGAAGGGATTATAAGGGAATTGTCTACTTTGAACCAAGAAACTCACAAAATTGAACAATGCAGTTGAAGAAAAGCCCAAATTTTCTAATCGAAAAGGTGTTGTATTCCATTATGACAATGCACATACATCTTTGGTCACTCGGCAAAAATTATTGGAACTTGGTTGGGATGTTTCGCTACATCCACCATATAGTTCTGACTTTGCACCATCTGATTACTTTTTACTTCGATCTTTGCAAAACTCCTTATATGGCGAAAAATTCAATAATGACGATGATGTCAAATTGTACCTGGATCAATCTTTGCTGATAAAAACCAGAAGTTTTATGAACGTGGAATTAGATGCTGCCCGAAAGATGGCAAAAGGTCCTTCCTCAGAATAAATTTATTTCGTTCCATGAAAACACTGTCTTTAATTTTCCAAGACAAATCCGCAATTAACAATAATAATAATTGTTGGCGCTACAGTCCAAAAGGGGACCCATGACTAGCTTGCTCATCAACTACTCGTGTTGTGCGCGCTACTGTTCTCTCACGGGTAGAAGGGACCTACAGTTTTTTGCCGACTCCGAACGGCGAAATTTGAAAAGCTTTCTTAGACAGCTATTACTCTTTGAGTGCTGTCAGCAGCTCGAAAGAGGTGGTGCCGGGAAAAAATTCGAAAAATTGGTGTTGAGCTGGGAATCGAACCTAGACCCTTCGGTGTGTGAGCGTCGCACTCTACCTACCACGCCACGGCGACCACGGCGACCAAATCCTCAATTGCAAACCTAATAAATTAACCTGACATAGTACTGACGCTTAGAGCACCAACAGGACATGGGAAGAAATCTGCAGGCATTGTGATAGGGCGAAAGAAATCATGGAACCCCAAAGCCTTGTACGGCTAAGTTTCAACCATTTCAAGAAACCAACTATATCCGGTAAAGAATTTCAAGAGGTCTCATAAAAGTACAACATCTCACTTAAACTTAGACCAAAAGAATAACTTATAAGAGAAGTCTTAAGACTCTCTTGAATATTTATGGATAGAATCAAAGAATGAACGAAAATGTATGCAGTTTGAGAGAGCATACACAGCATTGACAGCACGGGCACGGTATAAACCAAGGAACAAAGTTTTTTGAAGTATTCTTTGGTTCCACACTAATAAGAGATAGCTATCAAAGTCAAAGGAAGAGTAAAATTTGCCAGTTAATAAGCCTTTGGCAACTGTATGAATGAGAGAAACCAATCTGGCTGTGAAACCTAGTTTTCCTATGTCCTATTCAATGCCGCAGAAACCTGTGGGTCTTTTTGAGAGAATCCAGAAAAAAAGATTTACCGATCAAATATCTAGATTATTCAGTGGCATACTTCTAGTCGAATGTCTATGCATCGAATTCTTACTAAAAGTCTTCAGACTAGGCCATGCAGAGTGTATGTAATATTACATCCCAATTCAAGGAAGGTTTTGAAGCCTATCTGATGGGAAATTGGTAGGGATTTAAACTCACATCGGGTAAAGAAATTTATGTTCACATCGTCGTTAGGTCAACGAAGAAGAAGACAGTTGTGTCAAAGTAGAGATGGGCCTCTATTAACTTAATGTAGAAAATTAGAGGGAACAGGCAAACGAAATCAGGCTCAAGTCCATCCCACACTCAGGTTCCAACCAAAGAAGAAAAAAATCACAAAAAACTGTTTTCCTTACTTCGAAGAAATGTAAACACAGAACTGTGTACTTTCTGAGGAAGAATAAGAAAGAAAAAGTTGACAGAGCTTCAAGGACACAACGAGCAGACAAGTGTTCCCAACTTCTTAAGATCAACAAACGGTTTGGAGAATTTGTTTTCTTCAAAATTGAGCACATTTTAACGTCTGTATGAAGTACAGCAAGATTCAGTGTCATTCTTAAGTGTGTCCACGTGAAACTCACCTTAAAACGAACGACTCCTATCGATGATTCTTCACCAGCAACTCACTACAAATCCTTCTCAATACTCAACCGTTAATTCTCACACATTCACTATCACCCCACAGATCACGCAAAAGCCGGGAAACGCACTACGAATGCTTTCCTTGCCGAATTAATATATTTTCTTATTCTTTTCGCGAAACAAACAACCTCGGGAGAAAAATAATTTGATTTCTCCGCCTCGAAACACCTCCGGCGATCTCTCTTCTCGATATTTTATTTCATTTTTTTACATTTTCCGTATTTTTGCAAGCACAGGTGTTCTTCTTTTTCACATTCACATCACTTCCACGGGTAAGAGTTTTCTTTTTGAGGCCGAAGCTCTTGTGGGGGAGCGAAAAAACACTGTCAATACCGGACCGAATGTTTTTCTGTTTTCGCTGTAAGCAGTACACACCCCCAGTCAACGAACACACGCTCGCCCGTTTGAGAAACACCGTAATTACTCGGATGCTAGCGGTAAATTCGTTTGCAGAGCATCAGCGAGACGACCGAACTTGTTGCCACATCGACGAAAACTGAGTTCGCTCCAAGATGAAAATTGCCTATAAGCTGGACGTGAGAGCAACTGCGGAGAGTTTGTGGGTAATGTCCTTTTGGCGTTAAACTGTCAAGCCAGAAGTCTCCACATGGGGGGAAACCGAGTTTGCACTCAATTTTCAACTGTTGCTATTGGGATTGTTCTCTTTGTGAGCCGGATACATGCTGCTGAGTGTTGCGTGAGATGTTTTAAAGTTGAATGAGTTTCATGTTTTTGCAATTAAATGTTGCGGAACACTCTGCGGAAAATCTTGAGGATTGCTTCGACATGCAAACTGTTCATAATTTCTAAAAGAATGAATGATAGAGATGCAACTCTTGCAAACCCATAACATTTTTAAAAAGGCTGGGGAATGAATGCTGAAGACTTGGAACTGAAACCCCCACATTGTGGCGTGTGTGGAAAGAAAGAGTTCAGCTGTACTTGAATTAACTTCACACAAATTATAAATTTGAAGGAATGACCTTTGTTGTTGATCTCCGAAAAGTAAAGGTTACCTGCAGTCATTGTAAAACAAAAATATGAGCCAACTCTTATCGAGAGCTGTTTTTAAATATTTTTGAACAAAGCATTGGATGGCATTTTGCAGTGTCACGCTATATAATTGTTGTTTCTAGTCAAACTTAGAAGGCAACGCTTAAAATGGAAGTTGTACGTTCGCTTTTTTTCTCTTTTTGGGATCTACAGCACTGTGCAAAATAATAGCACTATTTTCGACTTTGTCACTATTTTGACATTTTTTTGCTAATAACTTTTTGGAAACTTGAAGTGCGCAATTGGAGGCAGCTAGCAAAAGACGGAGCTGGCTGGAGAGGCATGTTAGTTGAAGCCCAAATCCACCCCGGACTATAGTGCCGTAAGAAGTAAAAGAAGAAGTAAGTTATCATAGTTTCTCCCACTGGCATAAACCTCGGTGGTCATCATCTTCGTCTTCTTCCTGTGGCGCTACAGTCCGGGGTGGACATGGGCCTCAACCAACATGCCTCTCCAGCCAGTACGATCTTTCGCCAGCTGTCTCCAGTTGCGCACTCCAAGTTGGTTGAGGTCTTTGTCCACTTGCGTGTGCCACTTTATTCTAGGTCGTCCTCTGTTGCGTTGTCCCAATGACACGGATTCAAAGACTTTTCGGGCCCGAGTAGTGGTGTCAATATGCTCTACATGGCCTAGACATCTTAAGCGCTGTATCCGTATACGCTTGACCAGGTGCATGTCGCTGTACAGCCCATAGAGTTCGTCGTTAAATCTTCTCCTCCAGATGCCATCAACGCAAACAGGACCAAAAATTGGAAGCAAAACTTTTCTCTCGAAAAGACTAAGGGCTTCCTCATCGGCCTTTGCTAACGTCCGAGATTCCGCGCCATAAAGTAGGACGGGGATGATCAAGCTGTTATATAAAGCGAGCTTAGTCCTTCGAAAGAGGGCAATTGCCTCTTGAGCCCAAAGAAACAGCGATTGGCAAGAGTGATTCTGCGTTTAATTTCGGTCCCTATTTACCACGGAGCCGAGGTAGACGAAGTCCCTGACTACCTCGAAGTTTCTGCTGCCTAGTCTGACGCTCTGTCCGAGACGTTGATGTTGTGTGTCCTTCCTTGATGACAACATGTACTTATTTTTGCCCTCATTTACCGCAAGACCCATTTTAGCCGCTTCGGCTTCAATGCCAGCAAACGCCTCATTGACGGCTCGCTGTGTTCGTCCAGTCACATCAATGTCATCAGTAAAAGCTAGCCACTGAACTGACTGACTTCTGGAAGATCGTGCATCTGGTGTTGACTTGTGAGTTTCGCACGATCTTCTCGAGGATGATGTTAAGGAAGTCACATGACAGTGCGTCGTCTTGTCTAAAACCTTATTGAAGGTCTCGGTAAGTCCGTTACCGACCTTGACCGTGGGCGATGATGAGCGAGAGTTCTTCACCGTCATCCTACACAATCTGACGAGTTTTTTAGGAATGCCAAAACTATACATGGCACTGTTTGGCTCGTCTGTATGCACACTGTCATATGCGGCGTTGAAATCGACGAATCGGTGGTGAGTGTCAATTTGCATTTCTTGGGTTTTTTGCCATTATCTGCTGTAATGTGAAAATCTGGTCTACAGTGGACTTCCCTGGTCTGAAACTACACTGATAAGGACCTGTCAGGTTCTGGATAAACGGTTTCATAGGCTCACACAATACGGCAAAGAGAATCATGTGTGCGATGTTGAGGAGACTAATCCCTCGGTAGTTGGCGCAGTCAAAGGGTGAACCGGGCAGCGTCGGCGGTTATCATCGGTTTTATATTAAAGGAAAAGCATCCCCATGCCGTGCTTTACAACCCTGATAGTGTGCTTTACAGCCCTGATAGTACACTCCGGTTAAAACTCTTGGTTTCTTCGCCTGCGAACAAATGTTCTGGTTACAGGAGTACACCACACGGAACAAGTGCCCTGGTTTTGGTTTCGTCCGTCCATGATATATCCTGTCAATTAGAAGGGTCCCAGACCAGGTATTCTTTCGAAAATTGTTTGATTTTGATAGAAGTGGTACTTTTCTGGGACTTCTGATGGGCAAATTCTTCTTTACCAGCCTTCTTCTTCTTGTTGATGTCGTCATGGGTAAATTTTACTCCTCTTTAATTCTCCTAGGTTTATAAATGGGTTATACGGTTTTATCAGTTTTACTTTTTGTCGTTCATCAGCGGGGGTTAGCTTCGGCTTTCTTCTTTTTTTTCTTTCCTTTGAACGTATTTTTAAGCATTTGCGATCATTTTATTTGAACACCCGACTATTTCACTTATAAATTTGTAAGCTTTACCCTCAGAAAGCATTTTTTTACAAAGGCACGTTCCTCGGGAGTACAATGCAAACCACGCAACATTTTAATTTGCTAACAACGTTGCACTTTTGAAATATTATCTTTTAGTAACTGCAATAATGTGTATAGATGTAGTTTAAAGCCAAACAAATTCGAAACACTGCTGTACACACGATGACGTTCTCCAGAATGACGGGTGCTATTATTTTGCACAATTTAAATTTGGTTGCATTTTGGGTAACGCGACCTTTTTTATAATAAGATACATTTATTTATTACCTTGTTAATAAGTTTTATGACTTATGAAATAAAGATAATAATAATTACTGTATGACGCGACACAGAGGACCAGGGCCTAGCTTGCTAATCAACTACTCGTGTTGTGCATGCTACTGTTCTCTCACGAGTGGAAACCTACAGTTTTTTGCCGACCTCGAACGTCTAAGTTGAGAAGCTTTTTCTTAGACAGTTATTACTCTTTGAGTGTTGTCAGCTCGAAAGAGATAGTGCCTTAAAAAATTCGAGGTGTCGGGAATCGAACCTAGACCCTTCGGCGTGTGAATGTCGCACTCTACCCACTACGCCACGGCAGCCACATGTAATAAAGATGTTGTACAATAAATATGAACCGCCTGCCTGACCATAGGAAAAAGTAATTAGTGTATTAGTGACAAAGTCGAACATGCTGCTATCATTTTGCACAGTGCTGTAAATAATAACTTAACGAATCTTATTGTAAGCAGCTAATGTAGAAAATTTCAAACGTGTGCAGTAACCAACAAGGCTCTACTTCAATTGGTCAAACCTGATGAACTAGTTTTTGGAATCCTTCATGACAAGTACAACAAAGGCATTTTATAATTAGGAAGTACTCTTCTTTCACTAGGGACTTTTTTTGTTAATTTTTTTTAGGAAAAGCCGGATTTCAGGTGTTTTTTCAATTCGTATACTTCCTTTCGTTCACGTTAATTGAGTTCCCATGAGTTAAAGGGAAGAACGGGTCCACCATACTTACTCCTTGACGAAAGTGTTCACAGTTCAATGTCATTAGTAAGAAGTCCGTAGAGATATTCCTCTCTTTGCACAGCTAATAATAATAATAATAATTGTTGACGCTACAGTCCAAAGGGGGACCAATACCTAGCTTGCTTATAAACTACTCGTGTTGTGCGCGCTACTGTTCTCTCACGAAGTGACCTACAGTTTTTTTCCGACTCCAAACGGCGAAATTTCAGAAGCTTTCTTAAACAGTTATTGCTCTTTGAGTGTTGTTAGCAGCTCGAAAGAGGTGGTGCGGTGAAAAATTCGAAAAATTGGTGTCGAGCTGGGAGTCGAACCTGACCCTTCGGCGTGTGAGCGTCGCACTCTACCCACTACGCCACGGCGACCACCTCTTAGCACAGCTGCAAAGCAAAATATTCGACAGTGAACCGAAACTTAGGTTCTGGTTTGCCATTGTTCTATTACTATTAGAATGGACATACACACAATTGTGAAATCAGGACGATGAACCTATAGGAACATTTCATAAACAAAAAGTGCCCTTTGATTGTTTCCAAATGCTCAATTGGTATGGATGGTGCAGTAAGAAAATGCGAACCTTGTAACATGTTTTGAATATTGAACTAGACGTTGCCTCATGGGTATTACATCGGGAATTGCAATGAAGTTAGAAGGAGAACAAGATTTTTTTTTCATTGGAATTATAATTATATAAACCGTTAAGACCTTGACATGGCACATGTATGAGTCTTGAAATAGAAGGGTGTACAAATTAGTTATGTTTTCAATTTATCCTTTCAAAAGATGGCGCCACCTGCAAATTGTGGCTGATCTTGGAAGCAAACATCTACTTCATTGGAAAATGGTGACATATATTAGCAATAAGTTGTGTGCATCAGCGTCTGTTTTAAGCATCAGACCTTTTTTGCCTCTTCGAAAATATTCCGATTTGTCTTAAATAAACAGCATTTGCGAAAACTTTCGATTTCCTTTTTTATTGGAAGAAAAGTGAAGTTGAAGCCCTTCGAATGCTCGTAGGAATTCGTAGTGAATCTGCTCCTATCGATAAAGTGCGCAGGGAGTGGCCTCGACGCTTTAAAAGTCGTGATTTAACGTTCAAAAATCGTCTTAGTTAGTTCTAAGAAGTTTGAAGAAGAGGAATTGAATGCTTTACTGTATTAAGATCTGTGTTCAATGCAATTTTTGGCAGTGACTCAACAATTTCCATTCGCTAAGAGCAATATTGTGTGGCCGCCGTGACGTGCAGCAGGTTCGATTCCCGTCTGAACACCTCGGCACTACCTCTTTCGAGCTGAGCTTCCGAGCTGACAACACTCAAAGAGTAATAACTGTCTTACAAAAAGCTTCTCAACTTAGACGTTCGAAATCGGCAAAAAACTGTAGGTCCCTACCACTAGTAGGAGAACAGTAGCACGCACAACACAAGTAGTTGATCAAGCTAGGCCCTGGTCCTCTGTGGATTGTCGCGCCATACAATTGATCTATTCAAAAGCAGGGAATCCGGATGTTATACGAGTTGAAACCGAGAGATGTCAAAAGGCGATTTTTTCACTTTGTCACATTTTAAGATGGCGTTTTCAAAAAACATCAAAAGAAGACATTTTTTTCAGATCGGAAGATGAAAAGTGGATATACTACGATAGCTCCAGAGAAAAGAAGAAAAAAATATCATGCAAATCTGAGGAACCTGCACCATCTTTGTCTACATCGACGCCAAAGAAAAACATCCACAGTTCAAGGGTGATCCTATGCAAATGGTGGCATCAGACGGTTGTGGTGTGCTATGAGCTGCTAAAACTATTAATGGGAAACGTTATTAAACACTAGTAAAGCATCTGAGTCGTGCATTGGGTGAAAAACGGCCAGAAACGACGGAAAGGCATGACATGGTAGTTTTGCAACACAATAAGACTCCCCCCATGTGGCTGTATTCTAAGACTACCTGAAAACGATGAATTGTGAGGTCTTACCCCGTTCAGGGAATTTTACACACTACTTGCTCGTCGTGGCGTAGTGGGTAGAGTGCGACGCTCACACGCCGAAAGGTCTAGGTTCGACTCCCAGCTCAACGTTGACTGTAGCGCCAACAATTATTATTATTATTATTATTACTTGCTTTTCGACGAATGCAATACGATTTAGGTGTCACCGGTTCGGCTCTTTTAAAGAAATCGAAGAATTGCTCAATGAATCGATTGATATCAAGAAAGACTCACTTTTTAGAGATGACATTTGAAAATTACTAATAAGTTGCTTTTGTTGGCAATACTTTGAGTGATGTATTTTTAAAGTATTCACAATAAAAAAATAGAACAAAAAAACGAAGAAAACTGTATTTAAAATCAGATTGATACGTTGTATCCATTGAATGATGAATCTATAAAACGTGAACATTTTTGTCAATTCAACATTCTTCCGTGAATAAATATCTTGATATTAATTTATTCACGATATCCTGCTGTCGTTCTCATTTAGCAGTTTTTTTTATATTTTCAAGGATTTTAATGTAAATTGTATGGTGCGTCGGTTAACAGTGGGGCCTAGCTTGCTCATCAACTACTCGTGTTGTGGGTGCTACTGAAGGGACCTTAAGTGTTTTGCCGACTCCGGACGATGCTGGCAACGTCATTTCATTTGACGCATGTTTGAAAGAGTAGAAAAAGGAATGCCACAATCTATTCTTTCTTTTTTCAAAACTCTTTTTATTTTATATTAATTGTTGATTTGGTTCTAGAGGTTCTTTTTGCCTTGGAAACGATTTTCCCATATCAACTGCAAGTCATAGACCTCAAGTACTCACATTAAGTACACTGCTGTCATTCTTCACTTAAACACTTAATCGTCCATCCTCCTCCGTTACTTTGACCCAATTATAGTAATCTTTCATTGTTTCTATAAAGAATTAAACGAGCATAAAACTCCGGGATGAAATTGAAAACATCTCAATGAAAAAAAAAGCACGAGAGCATCACAACACTGTAACCCAAAATTTTTCAAATCACGCCATTCCCATAACACAACAGAAGATGTAAATTGTTTAAAGAGACTCACAAAATTAAAAAAGAAAATTAACTTGTTATGCGCAACTTGTGACTACACTGTAGAATTTGATGTATTTCTACCCTAGCCAACCCAAGTACCTGCACCCCTTTAAGAAAAAAAAAACGCTTAAAGGCAAATTTGCAATTTTCTTGTTATGCGCAACATGTGACTTCACTGTAGAATTTGATATATTTCTACCCTAGCCAACCCCAAATACCTGCACCCCTTTAAGAAAAAAAAAGACGCTTAAAGGCAAAACCTGCAATTTTCATTCCAACACATTGCTTCTGACAACACTGCGTTTCCCATTTCATGATTGCCTTTCTCATGTTATGCATCCACCCTAACCTCATTTTTCCCGAAGACAATTCGCTGATCAAAGCTTTCAAAATCAAGTCAAGGTTCTAACCATTCAAACCCTTCAGAAAATTGCGTGTGTACAATACAACGATCTCTCCCAAGGGTCTTGTCATTCAAGCCCATCATCAGGCGATAGATTATTGAAATGGACACTCTTACTTATACTAATAGCATCTTGCCTTGTCCTAGCAATTACTCACTTTCAACAAATGTATAGTCTTAGCCCTAGTCCTGAAGGACTCGAATTCAATTCTCTCCATTCAGGTCCCAAAACACCTTGAAAAGCACTCCAGATTGTCTGAACTTAGACAAATGCATTCGCAGCAGTGTGATGCATCGTATTTCCCACGAGAAATCATTACACCACATTACCGTTAAGTTAATGGATACTAACCCATTTGCGAAATGAATTATTGTAAGTTTTCCAGATGTCCATCAGTCCTATAACGTCTTGTCCTTCGCCTGGCATTAAATTTTCTCAAATCCACTTGAGAAGCTGTAAACTATCCTCCGCATCGCCCCTTTCCTAGGATGTCTCCAAATATCATCATCCGCTTGACGTGTTCATTTCTATACAACCAGGACTCGGTGTGCAAGCGGCCACCTTCCCACAGCTTCATCTTAAGTCCCTTACTCTCTCTCTCTCTCTCAATTAAACCTCCCCCATGTTTATATTTTGCACAGCGAAAAGAAGCCTCACAGGACAGTCCTACAATGTACAAACAATAACGGTTTTGTTTCGTTTATTTGTATTTGATTTCTATTTTCATCGGCAGAGGCACGATAGGGGGCGCGCAGTTTGAGATTTACTCTTAAGAGCGTTTACCAATGCTGGTCCGAGTGCGGACTTTAGAGAAACCTTGAGCGGCTAACGGGGAGCGCGACAGCAGCAGCGGCAGGAAACTGTTTATTCAGAAATAATCGATTGCCCGTGTTGTTTTGCTCAGCGTGGCAGCGGTAGCAGATGCGGCGGTAGTTGTGCGTCGTAGGCGCATTGGGCGTGGAATGTGTGTATCCTTTTCGAAACGGATACAGAATGAAATGTTGCCGGTGGATGATTCTCACGTGGTAATCCATTCATGATAAGGTGGCGTGCATGCGCGGATTGAGTTTCACTCAAGGCGTTGTGGTTTCGGACTCATGGATTTTTGATTCCCTAAAACCCTAGCTGGCTTGTAAGTGTAAACTTTTGTCGGATTTCGTTTTTCACATTTCAACTCCTTTTAGACAAATTACAGAATCGTCGACCACAGATTACTAAATGGCTCAACGAACTCATTAGACAGATAAATCAAGTCCTTTCATACAAACAGAGGACAATGTTGCATCAACATTTTGAGTGGAATTCGAGATTCGCGCATGACACAACCCTTATCATGAATGAACCACCACGTGAGAAGCGCTGCGTGGGGAACTCTCCACAGAATTACAAAGCAACGTATCCCCAAGATGCTTCCCACGCTCCTTTCCCCATCCTCGCCTCATTCATAAGGTTCGTAAAGACCTAAGAAAACACTTCACAGATGCAATCGATTATTTCTGAATAATTTCACCCTACCACGCGCCTCCTTAGCCCAGGACAGTCCCAGACGTGTGGCTTTATTCGCCCATTCCCCGCACGTGTATGTCAATGAAAATGGGAATTCCACAGCGAAACAAATCCGCCAGCTCCATTGTTTGTACTTTGTAATGTGCCGTCTTATGTGTGGTATCCTGCTTTCAAACCAGAGCAAGAACAAAGCGACTGCCAGTCAGGCAGGCGACTCCTTCCTCTGTCGCACAAAAAAAGGACAACATAAATCCCTCGCTCTGGCTTTTCTTGTTCCAGTTGCTCTTCTGGCCAAACAGCAGGGACGACCACGTAAAATGAATGACTTCCTCTTCGTGCCATTTGGAGATCTCGTGGTTTCAAGGTAACATTAGCTCGTGGTGTGCTTTGCCGGTGTTTTAAGTTACGGTGGCGCGGGGATGAGAAGGACTCGCATGGTATATATACACCCAGGGGACTGCGAGTTGTAAAAGTTTGATAGTGCAATGCGATTACATTGGATAATCCGTGGAATTGCGGATTCTTCGCAATGGACAGGAGTTAAGTTTCTGAAAAGTTATGATGCAGTGGAATCCTGTAATAAGAGACTAAGACGGGTGTATTCAATGAGTTGTGATGGCGGCGAAGATATTTGTTTTTAAGGGGAATGCTTTGGGGGGCGGGAACAGACAAAAGATGGAGTAGAGGGTGGTGCATGACTGGAATTACTTTCTAAACTTATTGAACGCATTTCCTTTATAGCCTGTGACCAACGGAAACACACATTTTTTTAATTAAAGATATCCCACCCGACTGGACCTTTCCTGTTCTTGAGACAGGCTATCGCAGTGATTATGGATTTCTGACCAACTGACTTGGATACAAAAAGTTAACCAAGGTTCATTTCTTTCGAAAACGTCACAATAGTCTTTTACAATTCACATTTAATTATAAAGTAGGTTCACAGTAAGCATTAATAATAATAATAATTGTTGGCGCTACAGTCCAAAGGGGGACCAGGGCCTAGCGTGCTCATCAGATACTTGTGTTGTGCGCGCTACTGTTCTCTCACGTGTAGAAAAGACCTACAGTTTTTTGCCGATTACGAACGGCGAAATTTGAGAAGCTTTTTCTTAGACAGTTATTACTCTTTGAGTTTTGTCAGCAGCCCGAAAGAGGTGGTGCCGTGAAAAATTCAAAAAATTGTTGTTGAGCTGGGAATCGAACCTCTATCCTTCGGCGTGTGAGCGTCGCACTCTACCCACTACGCCACGGCGGCCACTCACAGTAAGCATTAGATAGGATAAAACATGGTAAGTTCACCCCCGACGATCGTGGCTTGTCTTATTGTTTGGAAAAGGTGGTTTCATGATAATAACGGTATGAGTACAAGCAAGGCACAACTTTACACGATCTACGATACAGGAACAAAGATCGTGTCTGCTGTGTTAAAGGAAAAACGAAGTTTTTACTTCGAAGGTTCCCTTTTACATATATTTCGGGATTGGGGAACCCTAGTGTTGCAATCTGGCAACTGCTAGCTCTATCGTAATTTTTGAGTTTATACGCACTCAAAACGTTTTGACATACGAGCGCTATTTGTGTTGTTTACAGTAACTTAAAGGGTTCATCTCGCCCAAATATGGAATTAAATCGTGAAAATTTTTGTGAGATTATTTTTTTCAACTTTCGACATGGATTAACTCAACAACAGTGCATCGATGAACTTAGTTCAATTTTTGGCGATGAAGCTCCATCAAGGGCCAGTGATTATCTATGATATGGTGAATTCAACCGAGGTCGTAGTTCACTCCAAGACGAATTTCGTGAAGGTCGTCCAAAATCAGTTGTTGTTCCGGAAACCATTGATGCTGTGCGCCAACTGATGTTGCAAGATCGTCATGTGACCTATCGTGAGATTGAGACGACCTTTGGCATTAGTGGGATCAGCATACATTGAATATTGCATGAACATTTGACCGTCAAAAAAATTTGTCAGCGTTGGATTCCACACAATTTGTCAATCGCTGAAAATAAGGCTCGTGTCGATTGGTCGAAAGAAATACTACAAAAATACGGTCGCGGTGCTTCGAAATACGTCTATGAGATCGTGGTAGGTGATAAATCGTGGACTGGCGCGTTTGAGCCCGAAAGTAAACACCAGTCGACTGTATGGGTGTTTCTAATTGAGCCAAATCCAACAAAAGTTGCTCGCGCACGAAGCACTGACAAGCAAATGGTCGCCTGTTTTTTCGGATAAACTGGACATGTCGCAACCGTACCCCTAGTACAATGCAGAACAGTCAATTCTGAATGGTACACAACCATTTGTTTGCCAGTTGTCTTCCAAGAAATCAGGAAAACTAACCGCCGAAGACGGATCACTCTTCACCACGACAATGCCAGCTCTCGCACATCGGCTCAAACAACTGCATCTTTGAGCACTCAAAACATCGATTTGATGAGTCATCCGCCATTTAGTCCCGACTTGGCACCGAATGACTTCTTTTTATTTCCGTACGTAACAAATAAAATGACAGGTCAACGTTTTTCGACACCTGAAGAAGCGGTTGATGCGTTCAAAAAGCACGTTTTGGAGATACCTCAATCAGAGCGGCAAAAGTGCTTCGACAATTGATTCAAACGCATGCAAAATGCCGGTGTTCAGCCGGGAATCGAACCTTGACCTTGGCGTGTAAGTGTCGCACTCTACCCACTACGCCACGGCGGCCACGGTCTTTAACTTATATGTGGCTTAAAAGTCGGAACTAATTTACATTTGCAATTGTCTTAGAGTGGTTGCCGTGGCGTAGTGGGTAAAGTGCGACGCTCACACGCCGAAGGGTCTAGGTTCGACTCCCAGTTCAACACCAATTTTTCGAATATTTCTCGACACCACCACTTTCGAGCTGCTGACAACACTCAAAGAGTAATAACTGTCTAAGAAAGCTTTTCAAACTTCGCCGTTCGGAGTCGGCAAAAAACTGTAGGTCCCTTCTACTCGTGAGAGAACAGTAGCGCGCACAACACGAGTAGTTGATGAGCAAGCTAGGCCCTGGTTTATTAATTGTCTTACATCCGTCTTAGTGTGAGCTTTTCTGTTGAAACTTTAAAGTTTAAAGATTGGATTGGACTTCTTTTTTTAACAGAGTTAAGATCATTCCTTGCAAATATTCATTTCTGGGCATCTATTTAAGTCTGCTAAGCATTTTTTGACATCAACTAAACAATGTCTTCTAAATCAAGTTCACTTTTTGTTTTTCGCTAATAATCAAAATGTTTTCATTCAAAACAGTCGGTCAGAGATTTCAATTTATGGTTTATTGTTTCCCATATTTTGAACGTATGTCCTATATCGTTCAGGAAACTCCATATGCAGCTTACATATAAAATCTTTATTTGAATGTTTTCTACACTCGGTCGAGTGTGTAAAAAATGTTTCACATACGCCATACAATCTGCAGACTTATCTGTCAAGCTCAGAATAAGGAATTTTTTAAACAAATTATAAAGTTAGTCAAAAAATGTGTTACGTGTAATGTTATTACTGCATTAGCATAACATTTTCATTTCATTGGCATTGGAAGCAGTAATGACCATGAGGGGTCAAAGTAAAACCTCTTAAGACCAGTGTGAAGAAGTCTTAAAGGCAAAGACGGGTTCCCTAACTAAAAATCGCTGAAATTGCTTAAATTTTTAAAGAATTGATGCCCTATGTATTTTATTCTCCTTAAAGCAAGAGCTTGGCAGTCGGCGAGGAGGAAAGATATTGTTTCAAATGCTATTTCATTCTTTTAGCTCCAGCGGCAGTTTTTGTGAACTATTTTAATAAACATTATGGTCCATAAACCTGCTCTGCCCCAGTAGATGGACTGTGGACTAATCAATATGATTGTGAGACAAATGAATGTGCTCTTAGCAGGTGTTTAGTTATGGGAAAAGAATTAAAGGCTTGCCACCTTCCGGAATTAATGACCTGTTAAACTATTTGCAATTTATTCGCCTGGATTTCTGTAGAGAATTGCAACCATGTGAGGGCAATGTTTCCTACTGGTTCGGATGCGGAACATAGAGAAATCGTTTGTGGGAAAATTTAGACTTTCAGCCTGACCATCAAAAATTATTATTGTGTTCCTTTTGAATGCAACATTTTTTCTCAGTCGTATAGTGCTCTCTTATTCCATTGTTCATTTTTCATGTGCTCTACATCGCTAACTGAAATGCAAACGATCTGAGTTTTGCACATTCATTTGCCGCAATACCACGCAGGTCAACAGTCACATATTTAATCAGATCTTTAATCATAAGTATGCTCCGAACAGTCAAGGCTGACTACGGCCTCAACCTAATAGTAGTGTGCCCTTAATTTTAAGGATATCCATCACAATTTATATAATTCCTAGCAGACTTAACGATGTTGCCGATCTATGCCAAATGGCTTCCCTTCATAAGTTTTCGCTTATGTATCGCCTGCCTTCTCCCTTAAGTATTACAAACCAAAGTTTTATTCTTTCTTCAAGCTTTAAATTTCGACCAAGTGAATCATTTTTCGAATAAAAGGAAGTGGAGTATCAAAGACTTTACCTCAGATCCACCCAAACTCAATTCAGTTGCCTCCAAATCAAACGGTTCTGCATTTAAACCATTTTAATTTATTTAAAAGGAAACAGTCTCCCCTTTGTTTTCAAAACTCCCCTGCCATCTAATTAGGCTTCAATTAATCAAATGCAATCCCCGTTCAAGCACAAAGGACCCCCTGATGGATGTCACTCCATCAAGGACAGCATGTGAACACAAGCGCACATGCACGCACGCTTGTCAGAATTCTAACACGTCTCTCCTTCTCTCGCTTACAATTGAGTAATTCCATACCAAATTCAATTCAATCGAAGATGTCATTCATTCAGTGTCATTGCAATCAATTCCACCAGAGACGCACCATAGCCCACAGTCACCGGTGTCAGCACCAGTTTCGCCGGCGTCGTCGTCGTCATTGAATCCATAAACAATAATCACATGTCATTCAGAAGGCAAATATGAGTCCATGGAGATCATCCTCCGGACGACAGATGCTCCGACTGAGGCGGAAACCCGTGTGTTAGTCCTCACACTAAATCATATTATAACGGTCTGAGTTTGAGTCTGAGTACCGAACGCCATGCTTGTCAAGCAGATCACATAAACGGAACGTCCGTTTGTCTGACCGTGCAACCGACGCCCGAAGCCTAACAGAATATTGTTAATCAATGGTGTCCTTGTTTTGCACTTTTATCCCTTTGAATCCCCATCCCTTCCTCCCTCGAATCAGCCTTCACTTATGACAGACTTGTCTGATAAGTTTTTGTGTGAGGTTGGTGTTCAATGCCTGACTACGGTAAGAATAAATTATTTCCTGGGCGACGGCTGGCCTCCTCCTGAACTGAGCTGTTGCACTGACAGGAATGACTGTGCGAACTTGATTGACATTACATTTGATATGGTAATTCGATTACAGTTGTGACCCGTCAGGTTTGTGTGCGCTTGGCTTTGTGAACACAGCTCTGCACGGCCATGCAAATGCCGTATGATGCTTAATTGGAACTGTCAACACATAAAACGTGAGGCAAATATATTTGGTTTCTCGGTAATAACGATCTCTAACCAATCATCCATCAGACACAAAAATCGCCTCAAAATATCTTCATTAACGAAGGATGCCCTTCCACTTCAGCACCCCCGGAACGTAATACCGTGAACATCAAATATTCATAATGATTCTCAAAGTGATTCGGTGGCGCACCTCGTGAGTCCTCATCGTTGGCACTGTCACCGACACTTCAACTCCAACCTTTCCCTCCCCAATTGCGTCCTCAGCGCGCACATCTTATTTCACGACAAATGAACACCACACCGGATTGCTCTGCTATCAATCAAGTCAATTGAATTCTTATTTACATATACAGATCCTCCCCCACTCCGAGGTGCGTCGCACTCTCGTGTCACCGCCCGCCGCGTTCACCAGCCCGACAAATGACACAATATCTACTGGATAAACATCAGCAGACAGACACGGCGGAGGAGACATGCACAGGCACACACTAAAGGGCCTATCAGGACGCTGACGATGATACTTGTCTGCTGCGACGTTGTTGTCGGTAAAAGCAGAGTCCTAACCAGCTCGGTGACGGTGACACATATTCCCATCCGTCCTTAACTCAAAGTTCACACGAAAAGCCAACGAACCAAATGAATGCGCGTGTCGATGTGACGGAGCCGCCTCAATAAGATTCCCCAGCACATCAGGCGGAATCATTTGAATATCCCCGCATCATCGATATGTAACCGAGTTATTCTCCGTTCAAGTGCTTCTTTCTGGAACTATACTCACTTCCACCTCGCTCTCTCGCCCCCTTCCCCCTGCCGATCGTTGAACGGAAGACCCTTCGTGTGAAAATGCCAAACGACATCAATTTCAATTGTAGCGTTGTGCGCCGCCCACTGCACACGCCCTCTGCACAACCTTCGCAGTCCTGTCGCTGCTGTCACTCCTGTCGCCCGTGCCACCCATGCGGAGGAGGAAAAATTTATGCCAGAAATATGCAAACACCCGCTCCATCTGGGAGAAAAAAGTGTGACGTCGAGACCGACCGCAAACTTCGGGAGGGTGCCTTGCCTTCATGAATCCTAAGTAAACGTGAACACTTCCCGTCTTATCTAACCCTGCTGGGCGCCGTGGAAGGTGGCACCCGCGCGTGTCCCGGGTTGAGGGCTCGTTTTGTTGCGAGCCAGATTGAACAAGGGATGGAGGGATTCGGGTTGCAGCAATCGTAATAAACATGGAAATCAGGTGTCTCCACGGGCATGTGCACACAACGAGAAGTCTCCAGCTGCTGCTGATCTAACATCCCTGTGCCCAATCCTTAGCTGACCAGCCACCGCTTTGATGTTGAACGCCGAAAAAAACCTAATCTGGCACTGGCTCAACTCCTCCGCACACACGTGGACCAAGTTGTCTTTGAATCTCTCACGCAGTGTGTGTTGTGGGCGTGTGTAAGGGAGTGTAAGCTTACCTGAAAGAGAACGCGGAACTGTTTGTTTGAGGAATTCAAGGCCAATCCATCTCGAAGCGATCCATCTGAGCGCACACATCTGAGAGAGATTTTTGCGTTAATTCTAAATCAGAAATCTTCAGTCCCTCGAGGATTTAGGATGGATTTACTGAGAACACACTCCTTTTTCTGGGAAAAGAGGGACTCTGCATGGATTCGGCGTACCAAATGTCTGTTTGTGATGATTCTTCGGGGAAATCTTTATGTGCTCACTCTTTTGTTGCAAGATTGTTTGGATGTTTCATAGATTACGCCTTTAATAGAGAACTCTGAGATGGAACTTTTGTTAATTTGGGGAAAGGCTACCCGAAAAGTTGTCGTTTGTAGTCTCAGTGGGACGGTGGGCTGCTTTAAACTGAACTTCTAGAATGGAAATGAGAGGAGAAGCTAATGCCATGATATTTTAAATCCAACAAAACAGAGGACTATTCATACGTTTCATATGTATACGGACGCGAGAGCTAATAAGGAAGAGGTGGAAGAGAAGAAATAACATTGTCTCGATGGGATGCACTTCTGTGCTGCTCCACTTTTAATTCGCAAATGTCGGCTCCTTGTTGAACGACTTCTATGATTGACTGAAGGCTTTTTTAAATGTCTGCAAAGGCATCCTATTTTTAGATCTTTTGGCATATTTTATTCTTCTTCTTCTTGTAACGCTACAGTTCGGGGTGGACCTGGGCCTCAAGCAACATGTCTCTCCAGCCAGCACGGTCTTTTGCTAGGTTACTTCAATTGCGGACTCTAAATTAGTTGAGGTCCTTCTCCACTTGTGTGCGACATCTTAGCCTAGGCCGTCCTCTGTTGCGTTGTCCCAATTGCTCTGATTTGAAGACTTTTCGGGCCGGAGCAGTGGTGCCCATACGCTCTACATAGCCTAACCATTTTAAGCGTTGTTTCCGAAAACGCTTGACCAGGCGCATGTCGCTGTACAGCCCATATAGCCCGTCATTATATCTTCTTGTCCAGATGCCTTCAACGCAAACAGGACCAGACTAAAGGCTTCCTCATCCGCCTTTGCTAACGTCCAAGGTTCCGCCATAAAGTAGGACTGGGATGATCAAGCTGTTATATAAAGCGAGCTTTGTCCTTCGTGAAAGGGCTTTGTTACTCAATTACCTCTTGAGCCCAAAAAAGCAGCGATTGGCAAGAGTGATTCTGCGTTTGATTTCGGTACTGATGTTGTTGTCCCTATTTTCTGCGGAGCCGAGGTAGACAAAGTCCTTGACTACCTCGAGGTTTCTGCTGCCTAGTGTAACGCATTGTCCGAGACGCCGATATTGTGTATCCTTTCTTGATGACAGCATGTACTTTGGTTTGCCCTCATCAACCACCAGACCCATTTTAGCCGCTTCTGATTCGATGCCAGCAAACGCCTAATTGACGACTCGCTGTGTTCGTCCAATCACGTCAATGTCATCAGCGTAAGCTAGCAATTGAACTGAATTTCAGAAGATCGTGCCTCTGGTGTTGACTTGTGAGCTACGCACGATCTTCTTTAGGATGATGTTGAAGAAATCACATGACAGTGCGTCGCCTTGTCCAAAACCTTTTTTGACATTGATGGTCTCGGTGTGTTCGTTACCTTGTCAGAGTAACGAGAGTTCTCCATCGTCTTCCTTCACAATCTGACAAGTTTGGTCAAAATGTCGAAACTAGACTTGGCACTGTGTACCTCGTCTCTTTGTACACTGCCATATAATAATAAGAATTGTATGGCGCGACAGTCCAAAGGGGACCAGGGCCTAGCTTACTGATTAACTACTCGTGTTGTACGCTCTACTGTTCTCCCACGAGTAGAAGGGACCTACAATTTTTTGGCGACTCGGAACATCGAAGCTTGAGATGCTTTTTCTTAGACTGTTATTACTCTTTGAGTGTTTTCAGCAGTGAAAAATTCCAGGTGTTCAGCCGGGAATCGAACCCAGACCTTCGGCGTCTGGATATCGCACTCTACCCACTTCGCCACGGCGGCCACTGTCATATGAAGCCTTAAAATCGGCGAATATTCGGTGAGTGTCGATTTGTACTTCTTGAATCTTTTCCAGTAGCTGCCGTAAAGTGAAAATCAGATCTATCGTGGACTTCTCTGGCTTGAAAACACACAAAATGAAACCTATCAGGTTGTGGGCAAACGGTTTCAAATTCTCACATTGTCCGGCAGAGAACGTCTTGCACTCGGTGTTGAAAAGGCTGATTCCTCCACAGAGGGGTCTCATTTCTTTTGTGACGGGCAAAATACGCTGTTTTCCTCCGATCATTTCTTACAGATGTGCTGATGCATGTGCACAACCAAACCATCTTCAGTTGCTTTCAATGGTTCTGCGGCCAGTCTGTCTGCTCCAGCTACTTTGTTAATTTCTGTCTCGATTTCGTCAGGATAGCAATATCCCTCTCCCTGTTATTACCATTTAGAAGCTCACAAAAACGATCTTTCCAAATTCTCAGCACCGCCTACGACTCTTCTCTTAGTTGTCTATTTCACGGCAGGCTTCGTTTCGAACCGGATAGTCGGTAAAATTTTCGAACGTCATTCCTGCCAGTACTGATTCTTCTTCTTATGGCGCTACAGTCCGGGGTAGATCTGGGCCTCAACCAACATGCCTCTCCAGCCAGCACGGTCTTTCGCTAGCCGCCTACAGTTGCAGCAGCAATCCAAGGTGTATGCAATCCAATTGTGTGCGCCACTTAAGCCTAGGCCGTCCTCTGTTGCGACGACGCAACGCAACGCAATGGCTCGGATTCAAAGATTTTCGGGCCGGAGGAGTGGTGTGCATAAGCTCTACATGGCCTAGACATCTTAAGCGTTGTATCCGTAGACGCTTGACCAGGCGCATGTCGCTGTACAGCCCATAGAGTTCGTCGTAAAATCTTCTCCTCCAGATGCCATCAACGCAAACAGGACCAAAAACCGCACGCAAAGCTTTTCTTTCGAAAAGTCTTAGGACTTCCTCATTCGGTTTTAGTGACGTCCATGTTTCCGCGCCATAACACCTATTCATTTATTCGACCCCGCGCTCCTCATGCTCCTTCTTTTTTCTTCCGAGTAGATTTTTCTTTCGTTCGTTCTTTCTTTCTTTCTTTTTTTCTTTCATTCTTTTTTTCTTTCTTTCTTTCTTTTTTTCTTTCTTTCTTTCTTTCTATCTTTCTTTCTTTCTCTCTTTCTTTCTTTCTTGTTGCTTGATGCAGCGTTGCCGTATAGATGTCTTGTTTTTCTGCAAGTATAACATTTTGCTAGTTCGAGGCTAATTCGTCCTCAAAAAAAAAATCCGCTTCCGAATAAGCGCTTCCTTCTCTCCCTGTAGCAATCACTGTGGTAGGTATCACAGATCCTTATCGTTCTTTTACCTGGTCACTCCCTGGCCGTGATGTCTGCTTTTTATCAGCCCGAAGCCTCCGCAAGTTCTTGCCTGCACGTTGCCCAATTTTCGGTTCTGCACATTACACGTGCAAATCGTGGCAATCTTTATTCTTTACTGGGTTCTTAAATCCAAGGCATCCTGAGGCAAGTTGTCTCTTGCAAACCTGAGGCAAGTGGTCTTTTTTAAGTTTTGAAGGAGGTAACCTTAAGTACAACCCACGGACTGGCAGAGTGACCCTCGGGCAGAGTGGTTCACTGGTTTAAAACACAATGTTGTGATGCCTGTTCATGGGGCACTGCGAGGAGGCTGCACGCGAGCCAAGTGTTGGCAGCTCGCCTTATTGAACAAGATCAACGACACTGCTTCGTGTGCACAACCCCAGCCACAAATACAAATCCCTTCAAAAATGCAGAGCACATGAAAATGATACTTACGCCAAATTGAATCAAACTAAACTCGAGCACACAGCTGCTAGTACCCACAAATCATAAACAAAATAAATGAAAACACGCCACCCTTCTAACTCTTTGAGTGAGTAAGAACATAGCAAAAGCAGTTTCCTCACGATTCATTCAAATTTTGCATCCGGCGAAAGTCAAAACTTTCATTAGTCCCCCTCTGGGACGCACTGAGAAACTTTCCACGTTAATCCACAATCCGCCAGAAAACCCAACACATAATTCGGCTAATGCATCCCAAATGACACTGCCGAAGACACAAGAAAGTCATTTTACGATCATCTTCCCGACGGGGCTCTAATTGCTCCCATGTTCACAAAGTAAAATTCTCCACACCTAACTGACGAAACTTCCAATTTCTGGTCAACCTTAGACTCATGCACGTTCCACTGCGTCCTTCACGGTAAGCTCCTGTAGCGGTGCTGTTTACAAGTGTTCATGCTCATGTGCAATGACAAGACGAGACAACTTTTCTATCATTAGACGACTCTCTCCATTGAAATAAAGAAAAAGCCGGGAAAAAATAATCAATTGGATACCTACCATGGTCGGGCAGGAGAGGTCAAGAAGTCCTTGAGCGAGAAGAGGATTTCTTAAAGTGAATATATTGTGTTACGTTTCACATCTCAACGGGAATGTAGAGACTGTGTGAGGGAGTTATTTTTAAAGTCCTTCAAGAAAGCCATGTGTTCGGGCGCGTACTTTGAAATTCAAATGAAAGGGGTGCTTCTGCGGACAGACGGCACTTGGCTTGAAGGATGAGGATGTGAAGCGCAATTTATGATTGATTTTTATTGATACCTGCATAGCAAGACCTTGAACTATGATGTGAGCTTGAGCTTGGGCGGTATTTATGGGTGACGTGCGGTTAAGTTATATTTCTATTTTAGAAGCGCAGTTATTGAAGGTTATCACTCTCATCAATTGGCTTCCTCTCCTGTTTGTTGTGAAGTCTGTGCTATTTTTAATACTAACTTAAGGGGAAGATAAGTGTTCGTACATTTTTGATACATGCATTTATAGCCAAATTGTCAAATTGTTCAACCAACAGAATACCTTCGTGTTCTTGTAGAACAAATGAGAGCAAGTGCAGGAAGATCTGAAAGACTTTAGGTGTGTTCCCGTACCCGAAACAAATAACACAAAACAGTACAAAACAACACAAACCAACACAATGTCCGTCCCCTTATTCCGAAAAAATGGGTTTTACGTCAAATGAGCGCTCCTTCGAGAGAGTAAAATATTTCCCCACCCTGGCCCTTTTAACACAAGAAATTTTTGATCCGTTCCAATTGCTCTGAATTGCTACGAATGTCTACGAATTTTCCCGAAAAACTACAAAAAAGTGTTCCATTGGCTGATTTTTTCCTAGAAGAGAGAGCTCATGAGAGAGCAAAAGATTTCCCCTCCCTACGAATTGCTGCCGAAAAAAAATCTGTAGGCAGCAGATGATTGTCAAAGTGAAAAAAAAAAACCTCTGACATTTCATACATCCGTAGCTGTTTATGAATTTCGACGAACAGTCATTTTTGATAGAGTCAAGATTTGATAGAGTCTGCAAGAGAGATTTTTATCCAAACTACTCAACTGCAAATTTCTATACACAAATGAATTGGAACAGACCTTTTGTGTTGTAGGTTGTTCATTTTCTGTCAAATTAATTGGTGTGCGTACAGAGATAAGTGAGCATTGACCATTAGGTCTATTCCAGTTCATTTGTGTACAGAAATTCGCAGTTTTGTAGTTTGGATCAAAATCTCTCTTGCAGAGAGTAACTCTGCCGAAACTTGTGAAACGACTTTTCATAGAAATCCGCAGAATTAAATGTGAACAACTGTTAGATATATGAAATCTCAAAGGTTTTTTATTTCCACTTTGACAGCCACCTGCTACCCACAGATTCTTCTTAGGGAGAAGAAATATTTAACTCTCTCATGAACTCTCTCTTCTACGAAAAAAACTAGTTTCTCGGTGCATTTCGTAAGCATTCGTAGCAATTCAGTGCAATTGGAACAGACCTATTATCTCTGTGTATGTGTCTCAAATTTTGTTTTTGTTTTTTGTAGCGAAAAAATTAACTTGACATTTCTCAATGACATACTTTGGTATGGTTTAGATGCGTTCCCGTACTTTGCTTCTTTCTGAGAAAGATTTACCTCCACTACTTTACAAATGACTTCAGAGCCTTCAGAATTTGGTACAGAAAGTACTGGAACACACAATGCATAAAAAGCATTATTTTAGTGCGTTTTGACATATTCCTTGCGAGTTGGAATTTTCTTAAAACTAAGACTTGAGAAAAAAAGAAAAATTAATTTTCTTGTCAACTTGTTACCTGATTTGATAGAAGGCTCCCCCAGCACCAGGGTCACTTAATTAAGTGTTTTCCTGCCGAGTTGTAGGTGGTGGAAGATCATAGTAGCACATGTCAATGCTGAACAAGTTTTGCCAACAAAGTATATTGAACGTAGTTCTTATTTACGATAAAAGGTATTCTTTGAAATGTTGTTGAGAGGACGAATTTAAAACCAGAATTAACCGTAAATCCAAAGTAAATTAATTTTAAGAGTTGTCAGTTTGATATCACATCATTCCGCGTTTCCGGAATTGTTGCTTATCCTCGGAGCTTTGGTATCTCACTTAAATCCAGTGGAAACTCACATGGATTCAAAACTTGAGCGCATAGCATCTGATACATACATCGGGCTCGGTGTCTTTGCTCATACTTTAGGAGGAACGTTTCCGTGGACAACCCCAAATAGTTCTCGATCTACCTCGAAAGTGGTATAGTCACAGAAATGTAAATTTGTTATACTCAGGTGGCAGGAGACGTAGCCTGAATAAACGTAGAGTAAGCATCCTAAAATGTAGATCGCATTGATGAGAGAAGAAGGAGATGCATAGCTTCACTGTGAATCGATCAACTGGTCGTTGCTCAGTTCATTCACGAATTCATTGGCAATCGGCATATATTTAAAAGTTTTTAACGTACCAAATGAAATAGATAACGCTATTATATGAAAATTGGCTAGTAAGCTCTTAATAATTACTTGCAGTTTTATTCAGAAACCAATAATGAAGGACATTTATTAACAAAAGTTATAAAAAGGATTTCAATTTATAGAATGTGAGTTTAAGATTTTGAAATCAGTAGCAGTTATTTAGCATTTTGTAATGTTTGGGAGTTCATAAGTACTATTTAGTAAATAATTGCTTTCAAAATAAGTTTATGTTATTTGATTTTGAATCAATCATAAAGTCCTAAGACTATTGCTTTTCTGCAACGACTGCTTTACAAATATAATTTCTGAACGTAACTATCGTCAGCCAGTACTTTGTGGTGGAAAAACAATTTGTTCTCCCTTTCATTTGTCTGATTTATATGTCCATCCCTTCTAATAGTTTGAGCGTCGGGGAGACTCAGCGTATAAGCAGCTCACAAATATATCAGCTATACAAATAGGGGAAATGTTGTAAAAAAGAACGCTGTCAAAGTGAATTCATGGGCAGGAGACGAGTGAGTCGACTGGTTTTATTATTCTGCAGCGTAGATGACAAAACATTCCATACGTAATTCCACCTTCAATGCGCATCCACCCTAAGCTCCATAATAGACAACATAAAAATTAAAAACAAATTTCATTTGACATTTTTCTGGAGCTGTCAAGTTGAGTTTGACGGTTGCAGATATTTTCGCAAAGATTAATATTGGAGTTTCTTGCGGGGATGGCTGGACTAATAAAAAGTTTACGCCTCGCTAAACAATTAACTGGAATTAATCCAGCAATTGTGTTCACTGCCTCCAGGAATGCAAGCCGTAAGTAAATCGTGCATTCAAGAAATTTTCACTGCTCAGTTCTGCAGTTGAAGTTTCTTGTTTACGTAATCGTAATCATCTAAGCAACTGTCATTTATATGGTTCGAATGAAGCTCATGATTATTCAAATCCAAATTCTCCCCTTTCATCCAGACTGGAACAAGGATTTCAAACCAGGTCCATTCCCTAAAACCCAAGCCGAACGTGAAGCTGCAGCAAAGAAATACATGCTCCTGCCAGAGGAATATCGCCCGTTCGCCGACGAAGGTCTCTACTATGGTGACTACCCCGATTTACCGGCTGGCCCGGATAATCTAGGCGTTGAGGCAAAGGATCCTTACTACCCCTACGATTATCCTGAACACAAGAGGAATTTACATGAGCCAGTAAATATGAGAAAAAGCACTTTCCTTTTTTGTTATAACCTGTGTTTCTTGTAGATTCACGCCGAAATCGATTTGTACGGTGAAGACCGTTGGAGTCAACCGGAGAAATTGAGACTACAAAATTGGCAATATTGGTCGAGTTTCCTTGGAGTAATGGCATTCTGCTTAGCATTGTATTATTGGCTTGAGGATAAGAAAATGTTCCGACCAGTTGCACCAAAGCAGTATCCAGGCGAGGGAAGGGTTCACTACACTTTTGAGCCGAAAAATTAGAAAATTTCTTCATTTTGTTATAAATAAGCTGAAATAGTGTGGAGGTTATTCTTTCAATTAAAGAGAGCTTGTCCTGGAACAAATTCCAAAATTATTTAATTTAGATGGTTTTTTTTTGCATCATTGTGATCTTTCTCTGCCTTGAAACAAAGTAGGCAGATAGTCTAGACAAAATATTCATTTGTTGATGCAAGCATATTCTCATTAGTGGAAGCATAATAATGGGACTGACATTTGCTTCAAGGAATTTTTGTTGGTCTTTTAACAGGTTAGTCTTTAGCGTCTCAACAGCAAAAGCAACGCATTGGTCTCATAGTGAGACTGGAATAAGGCGCTTGGTGGCGTTGCACCAACGGGCAATATAGTTTTTCATGTGGGGACATGAAAGACTATATTGCGGAGGTTATGTCGGCATTAAAGTTGGTCCAAATTAGCTTAGAATGCAGACAAAGAGAGGATTCTTCCCATATAGTCACCCTGAATATAAAAGAACCTTCAAGGCGAAAACATTGGCAAAAATTGTTTTTCTTAAATCTACACTTGTCAGATATATGCAGAGACAATTCCGTACAATGAAACTTGTTAGCAGAAGAACCGCGTCTCGGTAATTGACCGTACTAGAAAAGTTTATGCGTATGATGATTTCTTGCATCCTACTTTGTTAATAATAATAATAATAATAATTGTATGGCGCGACATGCCTCAGTATGGCCAGGACCCAGCTGTTTTTATAATTGGGGCGCACCAAAGGTATTGTTTATACCCTTAAA
Source organism: Eristalinus aeneus (assembly GCA_955652365.1). Classification (NCBI taxonomy): domain Eukaryota; kingdom Metazoa; phylum Arthropoda; class Insecta; order Diptera; family Syrphidae; genus Eristalinus; species Eristalinus aeneus. Next base: position 80,589,076 of record OY019132.1, read on the forward strand.
TGACTGGAATTAAGCGCACCAATGGGATTGTTTATACCCTCAAATGACTGGAATTAAGTCACAGCACTGGCCGAAGGTAAAGAGGGCGAGAGGGAAAGGAGGTACCGATGCACATTGGTTTTAAATGTCTGGATTTATAATGAGGGGGGGGGGGGGTGAAATTGGGCTGGGAAGAGCTTTCCATATTCATGTGGTGCAGCTGAAGAACGAGTCTCTAAACTTAACTGTGCGTCCGAAGGTGGGCTTGAGGGTGAACGGGTGAGCATTCCTAGCGAGGCGGGTATTGCGGGTGAATTCTTGAAGGGGAGGAATGCAGCTGACTAACTCGTTAGAGCATTTATTGTTGAAACAGCGTTAAAATAGTGATAGAGATGCACCATTTCGTCGATGCTCTAACAAGTCGATTGACTTCGCAGCATTATTATCACCAATAAGTTGTATCACTCGCTTCTGGATTCTATCTAATAGGTGCACAGAGGTCTTAAGAGCACCGGACCAGATAGGAGCATTGGGCGGATGTACGCCTTATATATTGTTGCCAGTTGTGAAGGGGTAAAGTATTTCTTGCATCGCTTTAAGAAACCTAGACATTTCGTTGCATTTTTGGCGGTCTCGAATATGTGATCGTTCATACTTATGGTTGAATTGATACAGTTTTTTGGCGACTCCGAACGGCGAAGTTTGAGAAACTTTTTCCTAGACAGTTATTAATCTTTGAGTGTTTTCAGCAGCGGAAAAGGTTGTGCCGTAAAAAATTCAAGATGTTTAGCCTGAAATCGAACCTAAACCTTCGGCGTGGGAGCGTTACACTCTACCCACTAAGCCACGACGGCTACTGTGTTGTGTTACACTCTTAAAAACCAAAAAATGTTTCGTTATGTGTGCTACTAAACTTTTAAACCAAAGACAACAGCATTATTATGTTGCCCATTATTTGTCTTACAACTCAAGTAAAATAGGGAAAACTTGTGAATAAATCGGACACTTCGTGACCACTGCTCTACTCATTCGTAATCCAAATAATAAGACTGACTATAGCATATCAGATTAATCAACTTGTGTTTAGATAGTTACTTGTGACGTGAAACAAAACTTGTTCTCAAAATTTTAAAAGACCGTTCAGAGCTAGAGTCACGATCCGGATAAAATCCCAACCTAGAGAATCTAGTAAGTAAAGTAAGTAAAGATCGCGCATGAGTAATCTTGTGAATTCCTCTTGCCAGAAGCCAGGAGAATATATTCTACAGCAAAACCTTACATCCGAAGTTACCAAGATAGTTGCCCAAGATCTCGTTTAACGGACCGATGTCTCAGGAATGACATATACATACTTGGTTCTTCCAACGCTAGCTGGAATGTGCGATATTTCCTTCGCAAAGCAAAAATTATTTCAGGTTTGTAGAAGATATGTATATTCATGAATGTATGAAACTCTCCTCGCACTATTTTCTCCAACACATGAATGAATGAACCATCCAATTAATGTCAAGTGTGGTTGCCAACTGCCCCTCAGCCCTCAAAGTCATCTCTCGAATAAAAAAAGAACATTTATCCCACCCATCATCAAAGTACACTTCCTTTAGCAGATTCTTAAACGCCATTCGCCGTTTAGCCGAAGGTTTTCTCCACTCGGTAGAGAAATTTATCTCTTCCGTACGGAAAGCAACTCTTGCTCTGGTTTGTCTGAGCCTTGTTAGGAGATCAAGTATTATATGATATACTCGAACACATATGTAAGTGGTCACTGTGATGATTGATCACACTCATAGTCCTCAATAGTTTGATAATCGAAAGAAAATCAAAATACTGAAGGAAGAAGGAAGCATATTTAAGTCAATCAGAATTTGTCTGCTTTGGAAAATAGTTTAATTTTTCCACTGCTGTACAGGCTGGTTATTTTGTTAAATTATTTCCACATCTCTGAAGTGAAACGTCGACTTTGTTGCAGGAGGCATTTGGTGTTTACTCGACAAGATATATATGAAGAATGAGACAAAATGATAGTGGGAGGCACAGCAATGACAGTAACGAAATCAAAGAATTTGTCTCCAAAAATCGTTGGTTAATTCATGGAAACCTTACCGCTCTTGTTGAAATATCAGAAAAATAAAGGGACAAATAAAGGGTAACCTTTTTCGCGTAAGAAAAATGAAACTTACATTTATTGACAATAATGAAAAATTAGTAATATGCAATTCGTAGTCATATCATCAATCATAAAAATACAGTATCGTGGCATTCGTCCTGGAGAGAATCTAAGGAAAATATAAAAACCACAAGGAATCGAAGTCGAGTGGAAAAAAATATTGTCACCTGAAAGGTGTTCCAAAAATCCTTCTCCACCACTTCCAAAAACATTCATCATTTGCAAAGGATCGAAGTAAATGAAAAACAATGCATAATAATTTGCAATATAATGATATACATATATATATTTTTTTGTGTTTTATAATTAGTTCATTGTAATGTTTACACACTGGATAAAAATTGTTGCTGTCTTCATCGTCATCTTCATAATTTCTTACAATTACAGATATACTCATCTTCAATTAGTTTTACTAACCATTTTTATAGTCAATAGGTTTAAATTTTCAATTCGTTTAATTTTTTTCTTTACTAATTTTAAAAATATATATATTTATACATATTAATAAATTCATCCCTACACTTGTACAAAGTATAGGAAAACTCATGTGACCAAAATTTGGGAATAAAAAGTTAACTAAAATACAATCACTCAGTTTGAGATTTGGTAGTTTCAACGCAATCAGAATCAAACTAAAAGCGCATATCATTTTTTTTTTTCATTTATTACAAAAACAAAGTTGTACCCTAAAATGTATGTACGTAAGTTAGTTAATAAATAGTTATACAAAATAATTAAGGTTTACCATAAACGCATATCTTAAGGAGAACAGAGTGAATTTTAATAGAAAATAAACAAACAATTTAATCCTAAGGTTTTTTTTATACAAAAGTTTAAAAAATATTTAAAGGAAAGTTCTATGCATAAAATATAACTTAAAAGTATTTATATAACGAGTGAATTAAACAAAACAAACGAGAAATGAACGTATTTGCTCAGCGCAGTACTCAATGCAGAAATGAAAACAACAAATAAGCACAGTCAAGATAAACAAAATTTAACTAATCATAACATTCACTGTGATTGGTCGGGGATAATTTTAATTAGGAACGTTGATAAATGAAAGTTGTTTACTTCGCAAGTGGATAGAATATCGGGAGTGAGCTGGTAAATAGCATGGCAGTTTTAATTGATTATTATTCCATTTAGATTTCTACTGAATAGAGTTAATTGCATTCTAAGTCGAGTCAATCACGAGTCTGACAGGGCAATATCACAGTGTTCAGTTGGCAGTGACTGGCGTGATAAGTTGTAAAATGACAGCAATTGTCATCAATCCATCGCACTGGCAAATCGTTAGTGGTGATCAAGAGCAATGCCGAATGATGTTTGGTTTGGGAGTGCTTTAATACTGGAAGTGTAAATGAATGACCGATCTTGTGCCTAACACGCTTTTTTTTACATTTCTGTCTGAATTTAGATTGAAACCATGTGTAGATCTCTACGTATACATGTTCTAAATTTCAAATTAATTTGTGCATTTCATTATACAAATGAATTTCAAATTTCTGCAGAAATGAAAGTTATCAACTGAACGACGAAATAGTTCACAAAAAAAAAACAAACTCCGGTGAACATCTATTGAATTGTTAAGTATGTACAGTGGAGTTCAAAGAGAAAGGTATGAGAAAAGTATGTGTCCATGCTTATGTTAAGTCTGGACAAAATGGTATAATAGATTCATGGTACGAACCACATCAGCAAATGTGCTGAAAAAATATATGCAAGAAAGCAATGATACGGTGAAAATGTAATATGAAAACAATTCAACTAATTTGGGAAGATTGAAAGAACGAAGAAAATTCAAGTCAGCGGAAGAGAGAATATAAATTAGTTAGTCATCGACTCTATTAACTTGTGACTGGGCCACTTTGAAGAAAACTGCCTTCAAAACTGGAGGAACTAGATGAATTTGAAAGTATATCCCATGCTAAAGATTATTTGTAAGTGAAACACTGAGATAGTAAGACCGGCACGCAATTTTCAAGATTTAATATTTTTATTTAAGACTACTAGATCAGATGCTAAGATTGTCAAATTATAAAGAGAAGCACCAACGCTTAAGATAGATCAACGCATATTTCTGCATTAATAACGAAAAGTTACATTAAGAGAAGAGAAATTTGACTATAACCTAAAACCTTAGGTTCATATGTACAAATGGTAACATATTTTGAGAGATTATAACTTTAGAAGATTATTATTTGAATCCAATGTCAAGGCAAATGTATAAGACGACTAAAACCACTGTAAAGAACATAAAATTAAAGCAACCACAAATACAAGGGGACGTACATACAAAGGACATTCTTGGGCTGTAAAAGACCTGAAGTAATAAAAAAAAAAACAACTTTACGGCTACAGTCAACTAGATCGTCATTTTAGATTCTTCTATGGATTTAGATATTTCATTGTCTGTTACACATGGAATTCAAATTAAGTTTTCTAATGTAAGACATCCTCTTGTCTCCGCAAAATAGATAAAAACTACTTACATTGTGATCTAACCTTTCAACTAACATTCCAACAATGCAAAATCAAATAATAGAATCAGACACATCCCAAAGTCAAGTGACAACAAAACATGAACATTTTTTTCACAAACAAACCCATGATTGACTTGAACGGGGGAGAAATCGTTTGGCTTTGTCTCTTAAAGATCTAAGAGCAATACCTATTTTACATCGTATACTAAACGATAACAGGGCTTAAACTACAAGAAGAATGACTATTTACAAGCTCACAATATGACGAATTTTATGATTCAAAAAAAAGAATTAAAAGATATCAAACTCCTACGCACTATTGAAATAATGTTCAATTTGCATTCGAATGAGTTTAGTTGGCTGCATCTTTTCCTTTCTTTACTAAGCTCTGTATGTTTTTGTATGTCTGTGCGAATGATTGGTATACAACTTGTTTGGTTTTTTCTTATTTTTTTAGTACAAAAATAACAAAAGTATGTTATGTGTTTTTTGTTTTACAAATTTTGCGTCGGTTTTGAAGTTATTATCTTTTTTGTTTTTGTTTGTTTAGTCCAAAGTTTGACTTTGCTTGGTTTAATTGTTTTATATATTTTTTGTTTTTTCTTTTGCTTTACACATTTACATGTATACATTTACAATATACGCTCTTTTTAAAATTAACTATTATTACAATATTTGCATAGTGATAATATATATTCTATGTATATATAAATGTTTAAATTGTTATAATTAGATAATAGATAATAATTATGTATATCTCATAACATAACATTCTGCTCCTGTTTTTGCTTTTTATTTTATGAATAACTTTCTATCTTTCTTCTCTCATTTACTTAAATCGATGTGAAAACAAACATTAATTAACATTCGCTTTCGATTTTGTTTGTAATCAGATCTGTTGGTGGCTTGGCAGCTTAACTAAGTAATTACACATCCATTTCCGTGTAGCTTAAGTGTGGATACTTGGCGTTTCATTAACGTTGTTTTTACATACATAGTTTACATCAGTTAATCATAAATATATATTCATATATATATATATATATATTCCATAAGGGATGATAAAAGTGTTATATATCTCAGTTGTTTCACTTACGTTTTGTTTACTTTCGAAAATAAATTATTTATGTCAATGTTTTAATAAGTTTTTTTTTTTCTTTGCTTTTGATTAAGGTACCTTTTTTGTGTGATTTAATTTTAATTATAATCGTATTGACAGTCTCCTCTGTTTTGTTTTTCTTTTAATAATAATTTGTTTAATTATCACGAGGTTTCCATTCTTTAAATGTTAAGATTTTTTTTTGTTTTTTTTTTTTTAATTTTTATTTTATTTTTTTGTTGTTTGTTATTAAAGTATTGGAGGTTTATGTGTATAAAATTTAAAACATGAGTTATGGTTTTGTCGTTTCCGCGTCTTCATATTGAAACTTATGAAGTGAGCGGCGACAATCCAATTTGTCGTGGATCAGTAGGTGCTACTGAACCGAGTTCTAAATTTTTAATAAGCATCTGCAGCCAATGCTTTGTTGATTTGTCATCTTGCAAACAAGCGGAAAATGTTGCGTCACGCAATTGATCGGGAAGACATTGTCGCAATGCCTCTCTAGCTCTGAAATGATATTAAAAAACACATTTGTTGAAATGGAACTACTATTTTAAAATGATTCTTTAAATTATAATGCTGATTTTTGAACTTTTTTTGTACAGCACATAAAAGTTTTGGCGCCTTAACCATTTAGGAGTACAAAAACAATTCCGAAATCCAAAAGTCGGTAATGAATGGAGGCCTACAGCTGGAAAATGAACAAAAACAAAAGTTGGGTATACCCTGGATCCGGTTTCCAAGACGCCTAGATTATCAAACTTACCAGTTATGCGAATGTTGGATAGATAACAAGCAAATATTGCTTTCTTGTGGTACTTGTTTTGCGCGTACAATTTTGTAGTACTTTGGTCAATCTTTGATTTGATCATTTCGCAATTTTTTTTGGTAGGAAATTTGCATGTCAATAATTTACAAGAATTAATCCAGTGCCCTAAATTTTGTAAGACAGAGTAATCAGAGTGTTTGTTTTCTTCCTCTTCTATATATACAAATGTGAATTTGCCTGTCTGCATGCAGGACAAAAATTGAGCAAAAATTGATCTTTCGAACAACTAAGCTAGCTTTATTTAACAACAACATACCAGTCCTTCTTTATGAGGAAAGTGGCCCTTATTAAAAGCCCATGAGGAAGCCCTTAGTCTCTTCGAGAGAAAAGTTATGCGTGCGATTTTTGGTCTTGCCTGCATTGATGGCATCTGGAGCAGAAGATTAAACGACGAGCTCTATGGGCTGTACAGCGACATGCACCCGTCTTCGGATACAACGCTCAAGATGCCTAGGTCATGTACAGCGTATGGACACCACTGATCCGGTTTTCCAAACTGAGCCATTGGGACAACGCAACAGAGACGACCTAGGCTTAGGTGGCGTACACAAGTGGGGAAGGAACTCATCTAACTTTGATTAAGCAACTGAAGGCAGCTGGCGAGAGAGCGTGCTGACTTGAGAGGCACGTTGAGGCTTTGTCCCACCTGACTTTAACAGGACAAAAAAGTTGTTGCAGACAAGCTGGCAATTCAGCTTAATATCCTCCTACTTGATTTGTACAAAATCACAAGACTTGTGAGACGTTTTCTCGAAACGAGAGATTGGAGTGACGTAAGTCGAGGTGTATTGCATATTTAATAAAAAAAAAAACAAAAACTAAGCAAACAGAGCAGCCATGTAAAATTTTCTATCCGTCAGAAATGTCTATTAAAAACAGCAACTCATGGTCTGCTGTATATTCGTTGCATTTCAATATTCAACCCTTCACTGTCCACTTCGTTTGTTTGTACAACAGTTAAATGAGGGTTACTTGACTATTTAAAATGAACTAAGAAAGAATTCATTTTCTCGCTTTCAAAGTAAAGAACTCCTTCAAGACAACTGCTCATGCAACCACCAAATCCGCTGAAATACTTTGGTCTTCCGTAAAAATAACCATACCACCTTTATGCTCCTAAGTAATGCCAAGCTCATCGTCGTCATTTGATCACCCCCAATAAAATTTTAAGTGATTCGTGTAGAATGTTTCGATGGTTAGAGGGTACATGACTGGCACTCTTAATGCTACGCAAATATTTCTCATTCAAATTGGATTTCTTCAGAGAATCTCATAAACAAATGCATAAGCATTCCCGCTTGTTTCTATTTTGTTTTGAAAATTTATGAGAAAAAAAATAAAACTGAAATCACCTTTGGAATTCCGTTGAATAACATTTTATGACATTTCTGCCGTCGAAGCCAAACAACAGTCAACAAAATAAAAACAAATGAATCATATTTGAAAGACGTATTACAAAATAATTGCTTTCACCCACGTTCCAAGACTGCAAATGGTTTATTCTGTTCGTTCGTCGGTATCAAGGAAAAATACTTTGGTTTATAAATAACACCAACTACAATGTCCACTACGCAGGAATACAGAATTCAACATCAAAACAGCACTCACAAAAAAGAAAAGCAAACAAGTGTGCGGTCGCTGCACATTGATTGGACATGTTTCAGTGTTGTATTGCGTGCGGGTACACCCCGTGATGAAATAAGCGAAGGCAAATAATACCGACCTAGAAGGAAATTAAAGGGCATTAGGCATATAAATGACCTTGGATAAGATTCCGAGAATCTGATGCGTCATTAGTGGTATTCAACGTAGAAAGTCTAGCAAGGCTGAGGTTTTTGACTACACCATGTTTTCCATTTGATGTTTAAAGGATGACCATAAATATCTTCTTTCTTATACAGCATTAATTATACGAGTACATTAGTTACAAAGCGTTTCTTCTTACCAGGCTGAACTTAAAATTGTATTCTTACCTTGGATTATCGGAGAGTCTTAAATAACACCGGACAACGTGTTTAAGCAGGCGCGCGGATGGTTCTTTGGCAAGTTGAATAACCATTTTTCCCTGCAAGAAATCAAAATCATGAGCATTCACCCCACCAAAGAACGCTTATTTCAGCTTACCAAAATGATTGCAACATGAGAAAACCTTTCATAGGTTTGGCAAATATATGACAGGCCGCTTTCGTCGAGGAGGATCTTTTGTAAAATAAATGTGGCAACAGTTTTACTCAGCTCTGAGCCGGACTCCATTATTCGCAGACACAGAGGAATGATTTCAGTAGTTAATAGAAAAGTTATCACTTCTTGTTCATCAGTCTATTGAAGAAAATTAATGCACGAAAAATTAGATTTGAAATCACTTAAATAGAGTTCACTTACCTTAACAAGAGCCCCAATAACACCCAAACTTGTTAATCGTAAATATTCAAATGGCCGCGTCTTTGATGTTGTGTGCAGGAACGGGTACAGGAACAATGGGATCTGTGCCTGCAGAAACACAGTTCTTGTGTCCGGATGCGATGCGACGCATTGCAACAAGGCTAAAGCATTACATACTCTATTCGACTGGTGTGCTGTTAGTGTGGCAGGATTTATTGATGGATAGATATTGATGATCTCTTGTAGGAGGGCAGCTGTTGTACCAAAGCTATGCCATAGCATTGGTGCTAGATTTGTTACTGTTTCACGCTTCTTACTTAATTCTAGCAATGCTGTTTCACGTGTATCTGGGTGTGCTAGCTCATTTATCCATTGAAATACCTGCGGAAACCATTAAATGTTATGTTGTTTGAATAGTGCTCAAGACAAATATTTGTGGAAATAAAAATTATGGGAGGCAGAGAATATATTTGTGTCTAGACAAAATTTCGTTTATATAATTTTTTTTAACGTGAACCGACTTATGATTTGGATAATGCTGCCGTCACATGTATGTACATATTTTTGAACATTGAAAAAGCAAAAATGCTGCTAGCAGTGACTTCTTAAATGTTTTCCAATTCAATATAAACTCCTTATTCGGACGAAACCATCCAGCCCGTACGGCACGAGTGAAGCAACATTCGTGACCTGATTTTAAGGCTGACCCATTTGAATTCTTTAAAACTACCTTTCTGTATGTGATGTTGGTGTCACTCCGTCGCCAATTTGTGTTTAAATTCGCTGCATTTAAGTCTTTAAACAATTTAAGGTGACATATTATGGGTGTCAATTATTTTGTTCCCAAAGAACTCGAATTTGCTTAACTAACTCGGAAAACTTGGCACACATATCACAAAAAATTTAAAAACCCAATTTTCTCTTTTCGACAGCATCCACCAGAAAAGCTCCCTTACACCACAAAATAGTAATAGCAAATTTCAGAGAATTACTGAGACGAACAGGACTCGTGTTAGGCTGAAGATAAGGACACAAACACATTGGCTTCAGATTGCTTATTCCGATTATACACATATAAATAATGCAGGTAACTATGTTGACATTTATCAAAATGTCAAATGTATAATCAAAAGTTTTGCCGACAGCGTAATTTTAAACAAGCCACTCGATCTGTTTTATCAATTTACGTTTTGTCGATGAGCATATACAGCCCTATCCGTCATTTAAGGTCGAAGTTTTTTAATCGCGAAAGAGTGAAAGATCACCGGCACAGGAAATGGTACGATATTTTTGCCAAAAACCTTAATGCATCCTACTATTTGCGGGTGACAATGACACTACCATTAAAAATACAATTCTGTACAGACTGTCTTAGATAATATGCACACTGCTTGGACAGTGGCCAAACAAAATGTTAATTTCGTCGGCCTGCAAGACAATAAACATAGTGTCAAATGCCAATTATGTTCTTCGATAACATATTCTTGTTTGCCACTCTGTTTTTGTGTAATCCAATGCAAATATGCAAACGCCTCTGACGCCGCCTCTGCTGGCCTCTGACCGTCAAGATGTACATTGTCAAGATGTACATTGTCAAATGTACTCATAAACTCCATAAAATTCTGGTGTCTCTAAATTACTTAATAAATTAGATTCGCCGGAAGTTGAACATACAAACAAGAAACAGGGTATGATCCTACAGGCGCCATCAAATATAATGTAAAGGCCCATGACCCGTGGGCAATCAAACCTTTAATGAACCTACAAAGCTAACTACAACATTTTGCCACTTTGATGCGAAAATGTCAACAGTCATTTGCAAAATACACTGAAATACATGTCCAGCCCATGTAGATTAATCAGAGACCAAAACATTCATCTCTGGATGAAAGAAATAAAATCTCCATCCCCCTAATAACCTGTATTTTACAGCTTTTATGACGACTGTCATGTCTGAGAACAGAAGTTCCTATTCTCCCCTTCACATAAAATTTCCTCTACCTCTGTTGAGCTCCAACTGATTTTCTTCCACGCGCAAAGAAACCATTCCGCAGCCTGGCAACTTTTACTTTCAAGAATATCAACACCATCTACCACCTAAAACTCGCGAATTTAACGTAAACAAACAGCGTCACATCCATCACAAAATACCTTTCCATTTTCAAGCCTTTCGCTATCAGGATTCGCTGATTCCAAGGCAAACAACGAGATATCGCTACATATTCAGTGAGAATGATGCAATCTTCGTGTGACTCACTATGCTTGCTCCAAATACGACTCTATCCGGAATAACGTTTTCCCACTTTTGCATACTGGAAACGAAATTAATCATGAATTCAAAGAAACTAGTTCTCCACTCTCCATAGTTTCGGAATAACAACATCTATTCAAGCAGAACGTACGTACGCCGATTTGCTTGTTTTTGTATTCAATTTATTACGCAAATCCCCAAATACAAAGTAATCGATAACCTTGCAACACAAAACCACTTCAGAACTCATTTGCAAGGTCAGCTGAGATGGAAAGAGTGAGTTCATCATCCGGTCACATTTCAGTTTCTTTTATTTTTTTCAATCTCGAGGAGATGACAAAAACAACAAACAAGCAGAGTGGCTGCAAATGACATTGCATCCTCACACTTTTCTTGCATACACGCGTCTTATCATCGCACACAGCTTACGTAGTATCGCTTTACGTACTGCCGGAGGTTAGCTGTATTTGCGGCAATTTTGTAGCGAAATGTAACCACAAATACATGTCACGATGATTGTGCAAGTGCAAGTTATGAAAATAAAACAAGAAAAGACTCTCGATAAGGTGTAGACGTAAACAAATATAATAAATGGATTGTCTGTATTGTGTGAGCATTAAATCATTGGTAGACGTGTCCGCTGCTTGAGGCTGTGAAATACATAGTAGGCAAATTTGAGTGTGAAATCTTTTTGAATGAATTTCGTATCTATGCACGTGGGGACAACTGGACTTATACATTAATTAATTAAATTAATTGTTTAACTGTGCAAAGTGCAAGTGGTATAACTTATACAATAAACACCAAAATTGTTCTATTTGAGGAAATGGGAATAGAAGTTTAATGACATGCAACAAAAATGAATAATTAAAGATCTCATCACAGATCGCATCACAGAATCTGAAAAGAAACCCTTGAACAGATTTGCCGATTTTATACATACCAAAAGCTAGAACACCTTTACAATGTAACTTTCTTAATGACGACTTTCTGCATAATTCGGTCCGGCATAAATTCTCCTAGCTGTATGTGAAATACGCAATTTTGAGACTTTTAAAATGGTAAAGTGCAAGTGACAGCACAGATCCCTACACTGCGCAATAACCGCTAGTAAGTTCTTTGTTGAGAAATAATAGGAGCTATGACCATAGCAATGGAAAACCTTGAAAGAAATCCATTCTACCGCTCAAATAATTTGATATCAGGGAGAGTATCACTTCGTCAATAACTTCTTCGTCAACTGAGTGTACTCTTTGAACGGTGACGAAACAAAATAATCTTCCCAACGTAAGGTTGAGGACACTAATGAGAAGACTCTGTAAATAAGAAGAGCAAGTAAGGGAATCTGTACAGAAATATGTTGGAAGTTTGCCCAACATGGGTGCAATAAATTTATGGCAGAAATGCAAAGGAGGGCAGATAAGAGTACGACGACATGCTGCACCCACTAAAAATGTGAGATGTGTAAAAAAAAAAACACGTTTATAAATCCAAGAAAAACTTTCACGAATAAAGTGGATTAAAGTTTTCTTCCAAGAAGCGTGAAACAGTGCAATAATTTGCATGGTAAAGGGTGCCAGCGAACTTTAAGTTATTTACGGGAGGGAAGCGGAAAATGAATCATGCGGTGATATAACACTGGTAGGGCAATAACAATTGTTTCCTTGCGAATGATTTACACGATTCGCAGCAATTTTTTTTTGTTTTTGGTATTTGTAATACACCTAATTTTTACATTCGTCTTTTGCCGCACTTCATGAAGAAAACAACATTATTTGGTATTTTGTCTTGCCTTCTTACGGCTCCTAATTCTTCGCCAGGTATCCAGCTTATATTGATTTGGTATAGCACATATAAAATCGATTCAATTAAAGGAAATAGACACAGAAAAATTGCACTAAGAATAATAGGAAAAAAGCTAAGGCGTTCTGAGGCTTTTTAATTTCCTTATCTATAGAAAAAAATAGTTGTTTGTCGCTGATACTTGCCAAACTATACCCAAAAACAGCACCACTGTTTGTAGCAATGTGTAAATGAACTTTTTTATTCAAAAACTAACAAAGCTGCAGTCTAAGCTCTTGAAAATAGTACAACTTTACAAAACTTCATTATATCGGGCTTAATTCTTAGATTGAAAACGAACGCCTCGCATAAGTTCCAACTGTTGGGTGCCCCAAAAGAAACCGGCAATTTTTCATACAGACGGCGTTGACAATTTTTTTGAACAGCTTGTGACTATTTAGTTGTATTTTTTCTTTTATCAATTATTAGCTGTCACTTTTGGCTTGTTTTAAAAAAAATGTGCGTAATTCTGTTTAGTTAGTTTAGTAATAATTTGTATGGCGCGACAGTCCACAGGAGGACCAGGGCATAGCTTTCTCATCAACTACTCGTGCAACCTACAGTTTACGGCGATGTTTGAGAAGCTTTTTCTTAGACAATTAATACTCTTTGAGCGTTTGTTTGTAACATGGAGCCTACAAACGAGCGTTTTCGTCATAATGCACTTAATTACTTCCGTAAAGAAAAATACGCAGTGAGGTTGCTAAAAAGTTGAGTGATTTGTATGGTGATATAACCTTAGATGGAAACTTACATGTCGAAATTGGTTAGTCAAATTTTGTTAGGAAGATTTTTCACTCAAAAATAAGCCACGTTCAGGTCAGCAAAGTACAGTTGATGATGGCGATATCAAGACTCTAATCGAATCGGATCGTCATGTAGCTGGGCGTAAAATTGGAGAGAAGTTAAATATACCAAAATCAACCGTTCATAATAATATACGAAGTCTTGGAATGGTATAAAAAATCTTGATATTTGGATACTACATTAATTAAAAGAATAATAACAAAAAATTAATAAACCGCTGAAGCTGGTGTTTTTTTGCCGACTCCGAACGGCGAAAATTGAGAAGCTTTCTTAGAGAGTTATTACTCTTTGAGTGTTGTCAGCAGCTTGAAAGAAATGGCGCCGTGAAAAATTCGAAAAATTGGTGTTGAGCTGGGAGTCGAACCTAGACCCTTCGGCGTGTGAGTGCCGCACTCTACCCACTACGCCACGGCGACCACTAAAATTACCTATTTGGTTAAACTTTCGAAAATGACGATGCTATAAAATTGCACCTGGTTCATTTTTTGCAGATAAACACCAGAAGTTCTGAGCGTGGAATAATGATGTTGTCGGAAAGATGGAGAAGGGATCATCCAACAGAATGGAACACATATAATTGATTAAAGTTCAGTCTAAAATTTAAAAAGAAATGTATTTACTATCTTTTAATCGATCGCTGGTTTCTTTTGGGTGAACGCAATACAAGTGATATGATCAATGTCTAATTCCATGAAAAAAACATACATATATTGAATGGCGCGACAATTCTCAGCGAACCAAGGACCAAAAAAGGACTTATGGTTTTTTGGCGATACCAAACGGTGAAATTTAAAAACCAGAAAGCTTTTACTTTCGAGTGTTAACAGCAGCTAGAAAGAAGTGTTCTGTTGGGAGTCAAAGCTTAAACTTTGGAGTGTGAGTGTCGCACTCTGCCCACTGTGCCACGGCGGCCAGAAAAATATTGAGAACATGATGGTGATCCCCTCAAATAAGTGAAATATTCTGACGCGCTTTCCACAACTTGGAAGAAACAAATAGTCTTTCAATATCGATATCTGAGTATAAGTTACAACAAGTGTACATAGAACCAAAAGAAAATTAAAACACTTACAATTTATCCCTCTTTGATAAAATGACATTGCCGATTATACATTGGGATACTTCAAAATAATTCCCTTTAAAGAATCTTTCTAAACCACATAACTATCAGCGTCTTTTGATAAGTCATATCCGTGTCAAACCACGGACAAACGTTTATCATAACTTACAAAAAAATTCCCAAACCACAAATAATTGCACATTCCTTAGACTTATTCGAAGCTAATTTTATTCAAATCGTCTCTCTACAGAAAACTTATCATTCATGCAGTCACCTCTCTACCGTCACTACCAAGTAAATTCCCCAAAACCATAGGCCTTGGCACTAAGCAGTCAGAGTTCTTGATACATTAAAAGACAAACAAACAAAGTTGAGGAAACGACTTATTTTTACAGCAGCGATACAGAAATTACCCCACATCCCTCTCCTGAGTGCAGTGTGTACATGTGCTTCACATCAAAAAGAAATGCAGTCCTAACCTATAACATTTTGTATTTAATATTTGTATAAACTCGCAAATTTACCGTTTAAATGAAAAAAGTTGCAAAAAAAAAATTAACTGAACAATGCAAATCCCTGTCCTTGTATACGTCAACATTATATTGAACTCAAAAAAGTGGTACTTCCTTGCGATACAGTTAACTTAACTAAACTCTCATTTCGACAAATTGATAACTAACCACGTGATTGTAAGACTTCAATAGCTTAAAAAAGCAACTAAGGGTTAACAAACGGTTTTCTAATTCAGAGGGTCAAAGATTAATTGATTCAATGGCAACATAGCGAACCCACGCATTCGTGTAGAGGACCTTTAGACTGCAATGTGAAATTCCTGCCAGAAAATGCAACATACAAAAAACAAACAAAAAAAATACCCGCATACTGCACATATGGAACCAAACGAAACACACCTCCTTTATGTGCCGAAGCTTTCTTTTCGCCGGCAGATAGGCGTATAATTAATTTCATTTACTCGTCGATGCCAACACCTCGTTGCATATTTATAAACTGAGGCATACGTACGTGTGTACATCTGCGCACCCATATGACCCGATCCCAAAGCAGCTTAAGAACTTTCTCTCCACACAGCCAGCCGCAGCACCGGCATTATGTTCCCAACACCTAAAAAAGTCAACGCCGCAACAACAACAAAACAAGAACTCTTTTTTTTTTCTTAATCTTCGCTTCTGAGTATTTAGATCTCCGAATGAAAAACGAGAAAAAAGATGAAGAAAAAAATTCAAAACAAAAACATAAGCAGAATGCAAAGAGAAACACTTGACAACGCATCAGAAATTTGAGATCTCTCAAGGCTAACCCTGACAAAAGAAAATAGCTACTTCCCCACAGTAACTGTAAACGAATCAATTTCTTTATTTCGGGAAATGTTGTCTAGTTGCAAATGGCCTCCTGTTTTAAATTTCAGAAAATATCCAAAATGCTTAGAGCCTTCCCATATACGGGGCGCTCCGTGCTTCGAATACAAACCTTTTCTGTCTCAGCCTGTGGATTAAGGCTAGCTGGACTTGGCTGATTACTCATAGTTAACTTAGGATAGTTATAGCTATTTTGCGGATATATTTTGACGGATTTTTTTTAGAAAGTGTACGAGACAAAACCGTTTTAATCTTCGTTTTCTTTTGCTCTACGCGAATGAGGGACTGAAATTACGTCTTTGAACGTCTTCTTATACCACTTGCACCAGACACAGATACTTCTTCTTTCTGCTTGCTTTTTTTATCGATAGTTCAGCGTTTTAAATATATAAATGCACCTGTTAGGAGTATTTAATTTGTTCCCGTTTGCGTTGGAATATAGTTTCACAATGTTTTATGTTTTTATAATCGCGGAGCAGAGAGATCGAATTTTTGCAAAGAAAACTTCTTAAAGTTATACGCGAAACTATTCACTTTTTGCAGGAAGCCATCTTCCTTTTCAGATTTTTGACGAATGTAATAGATTGCGCTATCCAACGTCGGTAACGTAGTTTTATTATGACAGTTTTGTCTTAGGGAGAGATCATATGAACAACGACTTTGACCAGGAATATATGAGGTACGTTGTTGGTCCCTGACTTTAACTAATATTGGCGATTGAAAATGGCAACGCAGGTTTAAATTGGATGAAAATTAAAATATAAAAAAACATACGCTTTCCTACAGCGGCTCTTTTTTAACGAAAAGCCAAACATATGAGAAAATGATCTGAAGTAGACAAATGTGCAAAGCTAGTATCACGCGTTGTCATTTCTCAGATCGATTGTGAAATTAGATCGTTTTTTGATCGAGTAGAGCTGCTTTCTAGTCTTTGGGATATTTTTGCAGTTGAAAAACGTTATTGGTAATAATTTCCGGATTTAATTTTTGAACAGAGGGTACTTTGTTGATGCGCCGACCTCTCAAACTTAAATCAAAACAACAAGGATACAGATCAGTTTGTCCTTATACAAATTTACTCCTAATCAGATATAAACATAACAGGTTATAATATAAAACATTTTTATAATATTAAGTAAGTGATCTTGCGGACATTCCCAGCAATAAAAAATCTGCTACACTATTTATATTTCACGCACTCAAAAAAGCCCAATTCACAATCGTTGCTTAAAAATATCACTCAAGGGTTTCTAATGAAGATACGCAGAGGGTTTTTTTAGGTTTGCTGTCAGTTCGCGCAATTTGTTTATTCTAGAAAAGTCTTTAAATATTACCAATCTCAGTTTCTCATCCAAATTTCATCATAATTTTCATTTATTTGCACACAGCAACAAAATTCCCAAATGTGGTGAAATCTTTTGACAATAGTTGTGCCCCAAAATCGCCGCCACTACCAGTCACAACAGTGCACCGTCGTAAAATTTCGTGTAATCGAGATCCAACACCGCCGTGCGTGTGTTCTTTGTTTATTTGGATACCACACTGGCGTCGAGCTCTTAGCATTTGAAACAGAACACGCCAAAATTCGAATTTTCATAAAAAATAAGTTCGGACTGCAGAAAGTTATTTTTGGACAACGCGAGCGTAGACAAAGAATATTTTCATTTCATAAAACGAATTTTGCGCATATTGCACGGGACTCAGGAGTACACCAAAACGCTGCCCACACTTGCTGCAAGAACAAAGAACAACACTGCATAGACGTTTTGTTTTCCACACACAGTGACCCCAATCGTTGCGAGAACAACACGGTCTCGGTCTCGCTCGCTGTACACAGTTCAAAGTGCAACAGTTCGGTTTAGAGTTTGATGCCTATTGGCTTGTTTTAATTCCTAATTTGATTTTATTATGAAAATCACGGTGACTACGTTGATGGACGATATCTTCGTCCTCGATGTATCGGAAGATTTGGAGTTGGAAAATTTCAAGGCATTCTGCGAAGTAGAGTCTGGAATACCTGGTCCTCAAATCCTGGTGATATTTAATGGCAGGCCATTGATGGACAATAAAAAATCATTGAAAGACTATGGAATCAGTGATGGGGATTGTGTGGTGCTGCAGCGAATGACTGCAAATACTCCTGGAACAGGACGCGGCTCTGGAACGGGTAGGGTTTTAGGTGAGTTGTCGTTTTCTTAGTTCTATTGAAATTAGAATCAGTCAAAGAATATCTTTTTCGATTTGCAACGCAATTTTCGTATCAGCAACGTCAGATCTTATCATGCAGCAACTGTACACCTTTCTTTGCTCAAACTTGAACTGTTTTGAACTCAGTCCGTTAGATAAGAAAACAAATTTTCTTGATTTACTTGCGTCAACCACCATACTAGAACCATGCTGTCAACATTCGAGAACTGAAAAACATTTTCTCATTAACATTACAGGTACTGGTGCACCGTCGCCACTAAGTTCATTAGATTTTAGCAACATTCGTGTCCCTGGATCGTCATCATCTTCGTCATCCCGTCAAAGTAACGAAGTAACAGTAGGCAGCGAAGATGACCCTGCGGCAGTGCGCCAAATGTTTCTTTCGAATCCCGAGCATTTGGCACTGCTCAAGCAGAACAATCCCAGTCTGGCAGATGCATTGCTCTCTGGAAACCTGGAGACGTTCACCAAAGTGCTCCGCGAACAGATCGAAGAGAAGAAACAGCGAGAATTGCAGCGCATCCGTATGATGCAAGCTGACCCCTTCGATACCGAGGCACAACGAATGATTGCCGAGGAGATCAAACAGAAGAATATTCAGGAGAACATGGCCGCTGCAATTGAATTCAATCCGGAGATCTTCGGTACAGTCACCATGTTGTAAGTTGCTTGTGTAAACGGTTGTCTATTTCATGTGAAAACTGTGACAGTCCACATATGGCAATAACGACAAACTTTGCTTGCAGGTACATCAACTGCAAGGTGAACGGAGTGCCGGTGAAGGCTTTCATTGATTCTGGGGCGCAGACGACAATCATGAGTGCAAAGTGTGCGGAAAAATGCCACATTAATCGATTAATTGATACCAGGTGAGGTTTGCAAAGGAATGTGTGAATGATCAATATTAAAAATGTATTTCTTGTTTGTGTTTGCTAGATGGAATGGGATTGCGAAAGGTGTGGGCACACAGAAAATCATCGGACGCATTCACATGGTGCAGATGCAAATTGAAAACGACCATCTGACATCCAGTTTTTCTGTGCTAGAACAACAGCCAATGGACATGCTGTTGGGACTAGATATGCTGAAAAGACATCAGGTATGGTTGTATTCCAAAAGTGAGCCCATAAAGCAATGGAAAAATATATTTCCTAGCGTCTATTAGCAATAATCAGTGTTGTGCTGTACACGCGTTTAATGGTCCATAAATTCAAGACAACAAAAGAAAATTCATTCGAAAAGAATTGTGCAAATCATAAATTTATAAAGAAAAACCCTATTTTAGATGTGCATTGATTTGAAGAAGAATGTACTTCGAATCGGTACAACTGGAACAGAAACTCCATTCCTGCCTGAAAATGAACTGCCGGATTTCGAACGTTATTCAATAAATTCTGACACTGAATCCGTGAGCATTGCAGAATCCGCCAGAATCAAGTACAACTTGAAAAGAAAACATTGAAGAACTTTCAAGTTTTATCCAATCTGGTACATTGGTACACGGTAAAGAAAAAAATTCTTATTGATTGTTGTACCAAGAAAAAATCAAGACACAGCTTTTGACATGCCTCATTTCGTTCTTCCTTCGTACGTCTCACAACAGATTTGATACACGACCATATTCCTATTTTTTACACTTATGAAAACACACTTGTCGTGAGCTAATAAAAATTTCCACCGAACTTCGCTTTCGAGTCCACATATATATATCCATATGAAAACTTCAAGTTTGGGTTATATTCCCTAGGCTGGATAGTTTCCTAGCTTATTCCTTTTCTTCGTTTTAAATTTGATTAATTCTTCATTTTCATTCAAAGATGAATATCGACCTTCAAAAGAACGTCCTACGCATTGGAACAACTGGCACTGAGACCCGATTCTTGCCCGAAAACGAACTCCCAGAATGCGCTCGTCTCACAGACAATCCCGACATGGATACAGAAATGTCAGTGATCGAAGAGTCAAAGAAAGCCGCTGAGGAAGAAGCTATCCGCAAGGCAATCGAAGCAAGCAAGATGGATACATGTACGTATAAGTAATTCAACCCGTCAACACAAGTTTCTAATAGCTAAATCCATCTCCTTCCACAGCTTCACCATCAACATCGAGTGTCGTGCAAGCGAAAAAACCGGACGAAAAATTCAGTGAAGCAGATGTCAATGACATCGTCAAATTAGGATTCAAGCGAGAAGATGTCATCACCGAGTTACGCAAACAGAACGGAAACAAGACGCAAGCCACTGCAGCGCTGATTGCGAAATCTCTTAAATTTTAAACGCGAATACGTTAAACCTTAGTTTAAGTACCCAGCGAATCCGTAACCATACACCACCAGACGTAGACAACAAAGAGGAGCGGCAATAAAGACAAAAACCAAAACCATTATCATCTGAAATCTACCTCAGGCTTGAGCATTTAATAAACAAAACAAATTGATTTGCTGTCGCATATAAAAACACGCATCGAATTTCGCATACGTTTGTGCTTGGAGTGATACAACCTCTCTTCTCATAGACATGTGCGTTGATCTAGGATCCTAGCGACTGTTGGCTGCTGGAACGGTGAAGCAAGGATGAAAATCACATTTATTTACACGATTTCTATTGAATATATACACATTCGCATAGATATAGGATTTTTTCTGTGTTCTATAATTTTGGTTGGTAAATATTAGGGACAATGTGTTCTGTGGACAGGTGTCCGTGGTTTCTATACCCGTTGGATAATTCACGTGAGGGTCGGATATATATATATATATATTTGTTCGTTTAAATGTTTCGGGAGAAATGACTGAGTTTGAATAAAAGAAAAATATGCGGCATTTGAATATTTCGACTGAAGTATATAGGAATGTGTTTTATTTAACATTTCCCATTGATTTGAATAAATTTACAGTTGGCGGCGGTTTGACTAAGAGCCAAACAAATAATTTTGGTAGGGTAAGTGACCTCTGGTAGATTTACGTGTATTCTGACCTTGTTGATTGACAGGGTTGCCAATTGTTTACTTTTTGTTTATGCCTTTTATATTTCGGGATTAAAGAACAAAAACAAATATTAATCATCGAAAATAGCTATATTGTTTTTCAGAATATTCCCCATTAAGATCTATACACTTTTGCATCCGTTTAAACCAATTGTCGAAGCACTTTTGCCACTCTGATTTATTTTTTACCTACGGAAATAAAAATAAGTCATCCGGTGCCGAGTCAGGACTATACGGCGGATGACTCATCAAATGGATGTTTAGAGTGCTCAAAAATGCAGTTCTTTGAGTCGATTGTCGTGGTAAAGAGTGATCCGTCTTCGGCGGTTAGTTTTCCTGATTTCTTGGAAGACAACTGGCAAACAAATGGTTGTGTACCATTCATAATTGACTGTTCTGCGTTGTACTAGGGGTACGGTTGCGACATGTCCAGTTTATCCGAAAAAACAGGCGACCATTTGCTTGTCAGTGCTTCGTGCGCGAGCAACTTTTGTTGGATTTGGCTCAATTTGAACATCCATACAGTCGACTGCTGTTTACTTTCGGGCTCATACGCGCAAATACACGATTCATCACCTGCCACGATGTTATAGACGTATTTCGAAAATCGCGATCTGTTTTTTAGCATTTCTTTCGACCAACGACACGAGCCTTTTTTTTTGAGCGATTGACAAATTGTGTGGAATCCAACGCGGACAATTTGAATGTATGCTGGTCCTACTAATGCCTAAGGTTGTCTCAATCTCACGACAGCTCACATGACGATCTCGCAATATCAGTTGGCGCACATCATCAATGGTTTCCGGAACAGCATCGGATTTTGGATGACCTGCACGAAATTCGTCTTGGAATGAGCTACGACCTCGGTTGAATTCACCATACCATCGATAAACACTGGTCCTTCATGGAGCCTAATCCCCAAAAGTTGAACTAAGTTCATCGATGCACTGTTAATCCACGTCAAAAGTTGTAAAAAATAATCGCACGAAACTTTCACAATTTAATTCCATTTTTTGGGCGAGTACGTATAAATTCAAAAATGTAACACTTTACGATAGAGCTGTCAGTTGCCAGATTGCAACACTGGGGCTGCCCAATCCCGAAATATAAAAGGCAACCCTCGTATACGTGTGCCGAGGCACTGCCACTTCGACGGCTAACGACACAATCAATTTTTTTCTTAGGATCACAGATAGCCGATAACGTGTTCGAGCACTTCATCTATCTCTTCCTTTTATACAGAAATGTCCAGAAACGCATGGAAAGGAACATTTTGGAGTCTTATAGATTCTTTGCAGCCTTTGATGGACTAGGAGTTAGTAAGATTGAACCTAAATAGCTTAAAAAGTGCTTGTACGTTTGTATTTTCCATATCAAGGCCCATTCATCGCCTTGTTATCTTGTTAGTGCTCAGACATACATTTTATTATTTTTAATAATAAATAAGGTTGCTTTCTCATCAACTACTCGTGTTGTGCTCGCTACTGTTCTTTCATGAGTAGAAGGGACCTACAGTTTTTTGCCGCCTCCGAACGGCGAAGTTTGAGAAGGTTTCTTAGACAGTTATTACTCTTTGAGAGTTGTCAGCAGCTCGAAAGAGGTGCTGCCGCGGAGTATTAAAGGTGTTGGGCCGGGAATCGAACTTAGACCTTCGGCATATAAGCGTCGCACTCAACTACTCACTACGCCACGGCGGCCACAATAATGAATAATGTATATATGCATAATTTAAATAGTGAGAAATAGCCCTAGTTGCCAAAGGTTTCGGCTCTTCGGTTCAATTTAAGTTTTCTTTTACGTTAAGTTTTTTTTACAAAAATTAAAATTGCGGCGACGTTTTGATGAGCTAGGGAATAACGCAGAAGATGGAGAGGTGGGCTTATGGGGTTGTTGCGTGCAGCCTTGTATTTCACATCATACCATTCGTTGCAGGTGTTGAATGGGGTGTAGAAGAGGTGCCTTTAAGGAGATGTTGGTTTGTAGACAACTGCTCTCTAAGGTTATATAGGGCGTAGTAGTACCAGGTCATAGATTAATCTAAATATGTTCCAAAAGATTCCGCTCCACGTGCCACCTTCGATCGATCTCTGAAGACGGGAGTATCATTGATGAAATCCTGCTATCTGATTCCTTATTTTCTGTTGTAAAGATCTTCAAGTATTTGTTCATATCCGGGCTTTCACAGTCTGTAGACAAAACGTATAACTGCAAAAGAATTGAACGAGCAAGTGAGTCAGAGATGAAGAAGTGCTTTTGCTTATCTCTGTAGAAAGTTACACATCGTCAGAAAGCTCGTACATCACTGAACCGCAATAAGTGATTTGTGCTCACTTACAAAATCTTAAAATTTTATGACAGCAACAGAAAAAAGCCCCGCTAGTGAATAATCCATATGAATAAACCATTTCTTATTCCTCGCTCTTAAGGAAGAAAATAAATTGCAGAGAAGAGCAAATAAATCCTACATTGCATTTCGTTTCTTTCGATTTACTTTCAAGATATACTGTTTCTGAGAAGGAATTTGGATAATCCAATTGCTCTGAATTGCTGCGAATGGCTACGACATTCACCGAAGAAACTTCCAAAAGGCGTTCCATTTGCTGATCTTTTCGTAGAAGAGAGAGCTCATGAGAGAGTAAAATAATTCCCCTCCCTACGAATTTCTGCCTAAGAAAAATTCGCGGGCAGCAGATGTCTGTCAAAGCAAAAATAAAAAAATATCTGGCATTTCATATATCTGATAGCTTCTTCTTCTTGTGGCGCTACAGTCCGGGATGGATCTGGGCCTCAACCAACGTGCTCTCCAGCCAGCACGGTCTTTCGCTAGCTGCCACCAATTGCACACTCCAAGTTGGTTGAGGTCCCTCTCCACTTGTGTGCACCATCTTAGCCTAGGCCGTCCTCTGTTGCGTTGTCCCAATGGCTCAAAATCGAAGACTTTTCAGGCCGCAGCAGTGGTGTTCATATACTGTACATGGCCATCTTAAGTGTTGTATCCGAAGACGCTTGACCAGGCGCATGTCGCTGTACAGCCCATAAAGCTCGTCATTATATCTTCTCTTCCAGGTGTCATCAAAGCAAAGAGGAAACAAGATCTGATAGCTGTTTACATTTAGTTCTGAGAATTTCTATGAAAAGCCATTTCACAAGTTTCGACACAGTTACTCCCTTTAAGAGAAATGTTTACCCAAACTACTCAACTACGAAATTCTGTACACAAATGAATTGGAACAGACTTAAATTGTTCAAATAGAGCCTTAAGGAGATACCACAGTTTTCAAAATTTACCGTTGCAACATATAATAATTTATTTACGAAGGTCCTTTTTGTGGGGAGTAATTATTTTCTTCTACAGGAACGAGCTTTGTACTGTTATATTGACTTCACGACACCAACATATAGAGTCCGCAGCAAAGACCAGTAAGTTTCGGTTTCTGGTGAAGAGTAAATTGATGATAAACACCGACTGTTTATCAGGAATGGATAAGGTAAGGTTTATGATTACCTCTTCCTCTACCTTTCTTGAATTTCAAAACCCAACCCACAAGTTATATTCAGATAGTATGTTCCTGCAAACGTAGTGAGTGTATTTTATGACATTCCATACAACCTTATCTGAGATTATACAAATTGCATTTACACTCAAGCATATCAAATCCTTTTCAGCAAAGCGATGAGGAGCTCGGACGTCTGCCTAAAGGCTGGATGCTTAAATAAAATGATTTTAAGTTAAAACGTACTCAAAACTCCTATAAAATTTAAACGGGTTTTACTGTAGACGGGGTTTTACTGTAGACCTAGTAGACAGTTTTGGGACTGTATTAAATGTTTTTTACTGGCCAAAGTAATATTTTACGGAATTTTGTTGTTTATTGAAAACATCTCTAAATATCTCTAAAGCATCAGCTGTTTAGTCGACCTTGTCCTTTCTCATTGGTTTCTGGTTAGCATTACAAATTAACGTCCAGGCCTATAGGTGTGGAGTAAAAATGATTGCTGCAATAACGTTAGCAACTGTAATAATAATAATTGTTGGCGCTAAAGTCCAAAGGGGGACCAGGGCCTAGCTTGCTCATCAACTACTCGTGTTCTGCGCGCTACTGTACTCTAAAAAAAAAAAAGGGTAAAAGGGATTTACAGTTTTTTGCCGACTCCGAACGGCGAAATTTGAAATACTTTCTTAGACAGTTATTACTCTTTGAGGTTGTCAGCAGCTCGAAAGAGGTGGTGCCGTGAAAAGTTCGAAAACTTGGTGTTGAGCTGGGAGTCGAACCACGTTAGCAACTGTACTGTCCATAAAATTAATGAATTTATAAACCTACACAAAACCACAAAGGGAATTCATTTTGTATATTCAGTCAAATTGCTTGTTTTTTATCCTTTGTTTGGAAAATATTCATAAATATACTCGTTCTTCCACTTCTTGACCCATTTAAAGCTCTGAGCTAAATATATCTTGATTATCTCAAAAAGTTGCAAACATACCGTTAAATTGGTAAACCCCCGAATAAGAAGATAATTTCACCCTATGAAATGATCGACCTATTTGAAAAGCTACTCGAAAGTGTGTACCCAAACAAACAAAACGATAAATGCGTTTGATATCCCCGTATCGGCAAAAGTTGTTTATATATATATATATATATATATATATATATATATATATATATATAAATTAATTTACATCACTTGTAAACAAATATATTCCGATAAACATTTTTGAGGCTGAACACAATCCAATAGGGAAAGTACTAAAATTTGTAATTTGGCACGCGTGTCATTTTTAAACTGTCATCGGCTCTATCCTTTCCTTTTATTCCAAAACGCGATTGTGCATCAGCGACAAAATTGCTCCTACATACAGGAAGCTGATAAAACAATTCAAGTGCAAGGCCTTATTTATTTACAAGTACCATGGCGCAACCAACCGGTGAACTTTCCAAAAAGTAAGTATCAACAATAACCAAATGAATCGTGTATGAATTAGAAAAGCTAGCGCTTATGATTTCTTTGGTTATGTGCGCGGTGCATACATTGACAACTCACAGCTGTCATTTGGCAGAGTGAATTTTCGTACTGCACGTGCACGATCATCTAATAAGAGAACCCCGGTTAGAACGTTTTTTTTTCTATGTAATTTTACAAAATTCTGGGGATATGAATTTATGCAAACATACTCTACGATTTCATCAGCCGCGGTTCCTATCGGTCGTCATATCCAATGGGATTGTGTGCAGTAAAGCTCTCCAAATACCAAGAAGGATGAATCAGACCAACAGTTGTAGTTTTTCCAGCAGTGCTTCGAAAGCGTATGTGGGTTGTGCTTTGAGTTAATAAATAAATATGCGTCTCCTATATATACTCTGGAAATGTTTTAAGTGAACATTATTCGTTCTTTCTTCAGTGAGCTCAAACGTCGTCTAAAGGCAGAGCAGAAAGCCAAGGAAAAGGCAGAGAAACCAGTTGCACCGAAACCGACAGAGAAAAAAGAAAAAATGAAAGAGGAGGAAGTGTCACCAAATGAATATTTTAAACTCCGCTCTGCGGCAGTGGAAAACCTTAAGGCGAGCGAAGCAACGCATCCCTATCCGCACAAGTTCCATGTGAGCATTTCCTTGGAAGAGTTCCTCAACAAGTACTCACACTTGAAGGATGGTGAGATGCTGGAAGATGTGCAACTAAGGTAAGATAGCTTGTGCCAGATAAGAAGTGTACTCATTGTGAGGTTTTTGGGACAGTGTTGCCGGCCGTGTGCATGCGATTCGGGAATCAGGAGCCAAGTTGATATTCTATGACTTGCGTGGTGAGGGTGTTAAGCTGCAGGTGATGGCTAATGCAAATTTGTACTCGGATGTGGCTGCTTTTGAGCCTGATACCAGCAAATTACGTCGAGGTGATATTATTGGAATAAACGGGTATCCAGGAAAGACCAAGAAGGGAGAGTTATCAATTATCCCAAAAACGGTATGCTCGTGAGATACAATTTCTATTGAAACTATAGAGAAATGTTTTTATTTGCAGATAAAATTACTTTCTCCGTGCTTGCATATGTTGCCACATCTGCATTTCGGACTTAAAGACAAAGAGACCCGCTTCCGTCAAAGGTATTTGGATCTTATTTTAAACAATAAAGTTCGGGAGACTTTCCAAATCAGAGCAAAGGTAAGTGTTATTGAATCATATTTGTTTGAATTGGAGTGCATGGTAGGATAAATGTTAAGAAGTGTACTTTTGGCAAATTGTTGGGGAAACCCCGGATTTGAAACCGTAAGCAAATAGTGTGCAAATACGTGAGGGAGAATGGGATACTCACAATTTCTTATCTCGGTGAACTTTTTTCTACGAAGGAGAATATTGCAAGTGTGATGTGAACTAAATACATAGGTACATATATACGCCTACAACATCGTCATTGATTATCAAAGAGCTTACAAAATGCAAGGATTCAAACTTAATCTGTGTTGCACTTTATGTTAATGCGACTTAAAATTATTTTAAGATCTTCGCAGCCTTGGTCACTGTCACTGCTTACAATAATCGACATATTCTTTTATTCCATATACTAAAAAAAATAATTTTACTTTCAGATCATCACATACGTGCGTCAATTCCTCGACCAAATGGGCTTCTTAGAGGTAGAAACTCCAATGATGAATATAATTGCAGGAGGTGCCACCGCCAAGCCCTTCATTACACATCACAACGAGCTTAACATGGACCTGTATATGCGAATTGCACCCGAGTTGTACCACAAAATGCTGGTTGTGGGCGGCTTGGATCGTGTGTACGAAATTGGTCGCCAATTCCGTAACGAAGGCATCGATCTCACTCACAATCCCGAATTCACAACTTGTGAATTTTATATGGCGTACGCGGATTACAGCGATCTTATTGAAATCACGGAGAAAATGCTTTCGGGCATGGTTAAGGCGATCCATGGAAGCTACAAAATCAAATATCATCCCGATGGTCCAGATGGAGAGGAGCAAGAGATCGATTTTACTCCTCCCTTTAGGCGCGTATCAATGATAAAGACGCTGGAGGAGAAATTAAATGTAAAATTCCCAAGCCCAACGACGTTTAACACCAAAGAGACGGCAGATTTCCTTAGTCAACTTTGTATCAAGCATCAAGTTGAGTGCCCGGCACCAAGAACCGCTGCACGTTTGCTGGACAAACTTGTCGGCGAATTTATCGAGGAGACGTGTATCAATCCAACGTTTATATGCGATCACCCGCAGGTTATGAGTCCCTTGGCCAAATACCATCGCAAGGAACCAGGACTGACTGAGCGTTTTGAATTGTTTGTGATGAAGAAGGAAGTTTGCAACGCGTACACGGAGCTAAACGACCCAGCGGTGCAACGCGAACGATTTGAACAACAAGCTGGCGATAAGGCTGCCGGTGACGATGAGGCGCAATTGGTGGACGAGAACTTCTGCACTGCTCTGGAGTATGGTTTGCCTCCAACCGGTGGTTGGGGCATGGGTATCGACCGTCTCACGATGTTCCTCACGGACTCGAATAACATTAAGGTAATGCCATCTGATTATATGAAATTGATGTGATCTGTTGAACCATTGTTTTCCTTGTAGGAGGTGTTGCTATTCCCGGCCATGAAACCCGATGACCCAAACAAAAATCAGGCTCAAGCTGATGCAGTACCGGCTGAGAAAAAGTAAACGATTTTTTTATTATAGCATTTCTACATGCTTTACGATGTAACATTGAAGATGAGATAAGACATATTGTCTCAATAAAATATGATATTTAACTGAATTTGATGAATATTGTGTGTTAATTTTTCAGTGTTAACATCAAATAAAAATTAAACCTAATAAACATTCAGTGTTATCCCTGGTGCACTTGGCGATTGATTTATCTACGGATCATTTGAGTTTATACCCTAGCTTTTGAAGCTTACGCAGATTCAAGTGCATTTTACTGAGGTTTTCATGCCGACGAAATACAAAGTTCCACTGGTGTCAATTAACAAAAGAGTGACCGAACTGACTAGAACCTTCATCTTTCTCAAATAATAAGAACTAATGGGCGCCTAGGAAGCTGGCTGAACTTCCGGCCGTATGCTCTCAGACCCATAACAGACTTTACTAACATATCCACTGATTTGAGAACCACAAAAGGTGCAGTGCGAAGAAATGTTTAGAAACCGGTTCCCTGTTGACTGTAGCTCCATACGATTCCAATAAACAGCAAACACCTACTCGAAAGCACTTAAGATTAAATTCAGAAAAAAAAAATGTTTATATGTAACAATAATAATAACTGTATGGCGCGACGCGGCAGTCCACAGGGGAACAGGGAATAGCTTGCTCATCAACTGCTCGTGTACTCGTGTTGTGCGCGACACTCTTCTCTCACTAGTAGAAGTTTACCTACCTACTACTACCTAAAGTTTTTTGGAGACTCTGAAAGTTTTGAGTGTTGTCAGCAGCTCGAAATAGGTGGTCCTGTGAAAAATTCGAGGTGTTCAGCCGGGAATCGAACCTAGACCTTCTGCGTGTGAGCGTCGCACTCTACCCACTACACCACGGTGCCCACAAAATGTTTAATGATAACCGAATCAAATTCAACACAAACATACATATCGCTTCAGCCTTTTCTATACTAGTAGAAAATTGGTGCATACATTTAGCTCTAGATAAAATATACAAAGCATAAACCTTTGACGTTTTTGAAAAAAAACATAACGCAATTAATTCATAAAATGGTGAAATGATTTTGATTTTCATCTCATTATGTCACGAATTTTCTCCACCAATAACCAATATGGAATTCCACAAGTTGGATTGTCACCAATTCACTTCCCGAACACATCCTACAAAATATAACTGTCAAAAAATTATCTCTATCGTTTTCTTCCATCACAAAAGAAACTGCATTGGACCCATACAATTGACTTAGAGTGATGTGTTCTTCATTAAAATAAAAATATTCAACTCTTCGCCCAAGGGAAAAGGTTATACAATTAAGTGAGTTCCTAAAATAAACAATATCTTTCACTTTTCCACGAAAGAGTTGCAAAACAAACTAGTTTCTTAATGAATACAATCCACCAAGATTTGACTAAATCGAAGTGGTGCGCGCTGCCCTCTGTCATCGTACTTATCGTTTTCAGGCAGCTACTCATCGCCATCTAGATTTTCACCAAATACGAATTTCCCGGAGTGGATTAAATGCCTTAAAACTAGTGGAAAGGTAATTTCAATTCCGAATCATTTTAGTGCCCCCCCTAATTGCCATTCTGGATATGGTTCAAGGCAATTTTCATTAAACATCAATGGAAAATTAAATTTTTTCTCCACCATTAGGTTTCGAGTATAGTGTATAGAATGGAAGTATAACAGAAACCAGAGGAGAATAGAACAAGATAAACACTGAAGGTAATGTGTGCGCGATAGAGGAGTGAAAAAAACTACAAAATAAGAAAAATGGGTCGTTCGAAGCCCCCCGCACGCTCCTCTGCACCACCGCGCATCAAAGTTACAGAACATTTTACAGAAAATTCATCGCCCCTAGCAAACAATTTTGCTATGAATGCAAAACAAAACAAATCTAATGTAGCAAAGGTGAGCACACTGCTTGAACGGTTTGAGCCATTTGGGTGGGACTTTTGGTACTCTTCATCCGATCTGAAAATTTCAAAATTCGTGTGCAGTGTTTCAAAAATGTGCTAAGTTTATCAATGGACGACGATAATGTGTTATTGTTTTGTCCTGATAGTGGAGGTTAACCATACGGGGAATTCTGTATAACAGTTTCGTTCGTAACTTTCTTTCGCTCAAAATTGGCACTAAACATAAATATTTCTTAAAAAAATTTTCGATTTGGGTACTTTTGCATAATTACCCTCGTTTTGAGTGTGGTTCCACTAAAATTGAAGTTTTTTTGTTTTGCCCCATTTTTATATATGCGTATAACAGTTGGGTTTGTTTTCATTTACTTGTAGATGAATGCCATGCAAATGGATCCTCCTGGCGGTAGACGACGCATGGGTCGTGCGGCAAAAGTGCAGACACCAGAATCAGAGTCTTCACTGTCTCCGGTGGAAGTGGAATCCACTAGTGATGGCAGTAATGCGGCAGTCGGTAGCGGTGTTGCAAATGTGTCCGGTTCAGAATGTCGGCGGAGCTCACGGAAGAAAACAATAAAATTTGATGTCCGTGACTTGTTGAATAAGAATCGGAAAAGTCATAAAATCCAGATTGAAGCGAGAATTGATTCTAATGCACCCAAATCTGGTTCAGGTCCAGCGAGTAAAGAAGAACTGGACAGCAAGCAGAAGACGTTTATCGAAAAATCTGCCATATTTAGACGGTATTCATTTTCAGAAAACAAACAGCCGCCACGTCCTCCTCCACCTCCAGTGGCGTTAATAAAAACTATTCAGCAGTGTGTGGGAGAGTTGGAGCAGCTGCCACTTGACAGGGAGATAGACCTAGCTGCCATATCGCCAATTGCCAGACGTTTAAGTAGAACGCAAGAGATTCTTACCGCCAGCATGATGAAACCAAAACAAGTGAACAGTCTGATTGTGACTAAGCTTGAAAATGCAACCACATCCACTCCAACCGCAACCAGAAAAGGCACTCGTCAAAACCCATCTACGACAGAGGGTTCTTCGCTCACTCAGGTTAAACGACGCGGTAGACCAAAGAAAGGCAAAACAACTTCGGAATCAATGACAGAATCGTCTAACGACAGTATCGACGCTTCCGAATCAGCCCTAACATCAAGTCCCACAGTTATTCACGACGTAGTCCAAATTGAAACGAAGTCCGATGAAGCTTCAGCGTCTGCCGCTCGGCATATCAGTCTATCCCCTACAGGTTCCACAAAAGCCATCGATTTGATAGAAAAAACCGATGCTAGCGCCGTCACTCTATCCCCAAGTGAGCTCATGGAGCCTAACATGTTCGTAGGGGCAGAGGAGGAGGTTTTCACCCAAGCACTTAGCTCGGACGAGTCAACAGTGTTCCTTCGAGGTTCTCCAAAAGAAAAGAGCAATGACGAAATTTCGCTGTTTGGGAGAAGCGACAGTACCGAGACCAACAGTTCAGACGACAGTGAGCGAAGACGAAAAAAGATTCGAGTTTCTGTGAAACGAGTCACCTTACCGTCGGCGTTAAGAGAGCATGTGGACCTTATGGTAAAAAGCGGCAATACACCAGATGTGATTGAGGTTCTCTCTTCAATCAGCGAAGAAAGTTTAAGTAACTCTAAGGATTATAAAAAGAATTCAGAGCCCGAGGCTGAAGTATCGACGAGTTTAAAACTAGAGGAAAGCAGTCAGGACAGCTCCAAGTCAATGCAAACTCGAAGGGGCAAGAGTAAAAGCCAAACAGAGCCAAGTGCGCAACAGATTGAGGTGCTAGTGGACGATGATTCAAACTCAATGGCTGTGGGCAGCATAGTGGAAATATCAAGTGATTCGACAGCCACGCTTTTTGATGATAATCTTCTGAAGAAGAAGAAGGAAAGGTCTCCACAAACAAGGGTAACACCACCAAGAAGGGTGAGGAGTTGCCGCAAACAGGGAAACGAGGAGGCCATCAAAGTTCAGGAAGTCCAGTTTGTTGAGTGCAGTGAAAGCTCGAACCACAGTGAAGTGCAAGAAAATATTTCCCTTGAATCTGGAAGTGCTGATATCAAACAAGTGAAACTATGTGCTAAACAAACCAAAAAATGTGTTCAGAATGACCAACAAGATGTTCCTCCAAAACAAAATGAAGATGAGAAGCCTGTCGCTATAGAATCTGAACATAAAGAAGAAGAAAAGAATGTGCCTGCAAAGAATATCGTATGTCCTCTTTCACCAAGAGCTGATGGCCAGTCAAATATCCACTCAGTAACTGGTGAAAGTTCAAATAAGCAAAGTATCAGTTCTCGGAAAGATTCACCCCCTGCAACACGTATTTCACTAAGAAAACGCAAGGATGACGTTGAACAGAAACAAGTAGATTCTATCTCCCCCGATGTCCAGACCAATTCTAAAGAGCGTACGTCTCCAATCAATGATGAACCAAAAGGACCAACTTCGAACGTGGCGCTGGCTGAAAGGTGTGATGTAACGGAACAGTCTACACTCGATGCGCCCATCCAATCGGAGGAGTGTAAGTTGAAAGAAGATCTTCGATCTTCGCCCTCTACAGCAACTAACGAAAACCCTGTTACGGAAAGAAGTACAAGTAAAGCCCAAAGAAATTGTCGATTTTCTCGGGTTTCAAAAATATCCGAAGGAAGAGCGCAATTACTGAAAGCTATCGAAGACTCGGTAAGTTCCTCTGATGTCGAAGGCGAGGGCAATAAAATGAGCGCTCTCGAAGCTAGTCCAACAAAATATAGGGATTCCAGTAGAAAAGCTCTCAAAGATTCACCAAAGCAAGAAGAAAGTGAGAAAATTCCCAACAACGAGCCATCTCCTGATACTAAAAAATCTACGAAGGCCTTAAAACAGCTCGTAAGAGTTTTATCCACGGACCAGAGCAGCTCTTCTTCAGAAAGATCCGATTCCCCAAAAAGTCATACAAAGAAAAAAACGACTGAATCAAAAGAAGACACTAGCAGTATTTGTTCAGAGAGTTCGTCTATTGAGTCTTCATCATCATCTTCATTTTTATCAACAACAGCTTCTTCCAAATCTTCCTCCACGTCGTCCGAATCCTCGTCGTCAAAATCGTCAACAGCTTCAAAATCATCCACATCACCGCCAACCTTGGGTGAGGTGCACGGTCGCACCACTCGCTCTAGGAGATCACAACAAATAGTATTAGAGTCTGCTGAAGACATCACTAATCCAGCAGCAGTTTCAAATGAGGAGCAGTCATTTACCGGACCAGAAAGTGCACACTCAGAGTTATCCCTGAAGCGAGGAAAGGTGAAGACAACTTCTGAGACTTCACCCAAAGAACGTGCTAAACTGATGCAGCGACGACGGAGTGTAAGGGCGAATCGATTTCAGCTGGATGAGGAATCCAATGAGACAAGTAGCGAAAGTTCAGAGACGTCTTCATCTACACGGATGACCAGAACGGCTAGGTCCAAAGCTAGATCAGAGATTTCTCCAACCTTAAAAAAAACATCGCGGTCAGTTGATAGCATAAGAAGTCCTAAGGACTCATACGAATCCAAAACACCTCATAATGCCACCACCCCAGAAGAAGAGAAACATTCTGAGAATCTCTTAATAAATAGTGACACGGCTTCAGGGGACCAGATGCGATTGGAAAGTCGTCCCAAGAAGAAAAAAGGAAGATTTGTTCCCCTCAAAGGCATGTCACCCGAGAGAGTGGCGTATGATGACACATCTGTGAGTCACAGCACAATGCGCGAAACTAGAGCACGACGGAAAACTATATCAAGTGCATCGGAATTGGAAGAGTTGCTGGATCACAGAATTAGCAAAGCTTCCGAACGGAAAAGGCAAAACAAAGAAAAACCACCTGCAGTAGAGATGAAGCCAAATTTAGAAGACAAGAAAGCTTCTCTTCCAGATCATAAGAAGGTACAAGTTGCGGAAGAAATAAAGCCAAAGGAAGTAAAAGAGTTGCAGAAGGAAAAGGTTACTATTGAGGTGGAACATGAGGACAAAAGTAAAAATGTGCATGAACACGAACAGAGGAAGGCAGGAGTTCCTTGTGAGAAAGAAGCAATTGATGCAACAGGTGAGGTATCTTTGTCTGTTAAACAAAACAAAGAAGATATGGAAACTACGCAAGATCAAATCTCAAAAAAATCAAATGCAGTGGATCAAGCACCAAACGTCACTGACGGAAAAGAATCCGAAAAGCCGACGCAACTGGTTACAGTTGAACCTAAAATTGTCGAGGACTCTATTGAACCAGACATAAAAAATGAAACAAAGATCTGCGATGCAACAGCAAATTGTGGTTCAAAATCTAATCAAAACGAAATGGTGATTGTGTTTAGAGAGGATCAAGAAATATGTACGAGCAGTTCAATCCTATCGCCCATGGAGGAATCAGGTTCCGAAATAAAAGATCGTCCAGTGGTAAATATCACGCTTTCCAAAAACGAGGAGAATAGAGCAAAAGAAGTCACTCCAGAAATGGCTTCAAGCTCAGTTTCGGAACCAGAAGGATTTACCAAAGAAGAGGATATAAAACAAATGGTCGAAGAAGATTTTTCGAACGATATGAAAACTAAAAGAGAAGAGGAAAGTTATTCCTCCATTCCCACAAATCAGGGGCTAGTTTCTGAAAGCAAGGAGGCAGAAGTTAAGAAACCAGCGACGATCACCGATTTCCTGAAGCAAAGTCTATTCTCTTCCTCCACGAGCAGCATGGAAACAGCTGAAAAGAAGGCAGTATGCAGTTTTGATGGTTCAGCCACGGCCTCGTCCTTTTTGTCTACATTGCAAATGGGGGCAAGTTTCAGTTTAACCGAATTGCAGGGCAGAACAGAAGAGTCGGCGCATTTAGCAGCTGACGATAACACCAATGGAAGAAAATCTGAAAAAGAGAACGAGAATGAAATTCAAACGCCTAGAGTTGTCAAGACACCTCGTAAAAAGAAAAAAACCGAACAACAGGAATCTCAAAAATCATTAAATGATAAGGAGGGGGTTGAGGCCAAAATTGAACCTGGTGCAACAGAATCCAGCAATTCGGAAGATTCACACAAATCAGATACAACAAAAGGCGACACTATGCCCATTCCAAGTCGAGAACTTGACTCAAATTTTATTGATACGTTAATGAAGTCACAAGTGAAAACATCTGCTTCGGCGAAGAAGTTGCAAAAGAAGAAACCACAAACAACACCATCGTCGAATCCGAAGGAGAAGGAAGAACCTCAAAAGAAATCCAAAAAGAATCAAGAAAAGATAGATGCTGTTGTAGCAAGTCCGAAGTCAAAGAAGAAATTAAAGGACATGATAAAAACCGATATGAAGTCGGAAACAGAAATTCAAAGCAAGAGAAAGACAGCGGCAAAGAATAAGAGCTTAGAAGCACCCACGTCAATTGAAACAATGGAAGCAAAGAATGAAGTTCCTGAAAATGAAGTGATCGACGCTGCGCCAGTAGTAAATACAGAGGGTATAGCACCTGTGGTCGCAGTTGAACCCGTCGCACAAAACTCGAACGAAGTTCCAGCCAATGCTCCAAAGCCAATGAAAAGCAAGGGTGAAACTAAATTCTATCCAGACGAACATTTAACAGAAAAAAAGCTGAATGCCCTTACGGACGCATGTTCTTCTGACGATGTTCAAAATGAAAATTCGGCAGACCTTGTTCCGGATCCTTTGAAGGACATTGAAAAGTTCATTGAGGACGGAGTGAATCTGCTTAAACGTGGCTACAAATTAGATGAGAGCGAGGAGTCCTCAGGGAACACCGAAATCGCCAAGCCAGACGAAACAACAACGCCGAAGAAATGTAAACTTGATGAGAATTCAGACGAGAAGAAGCAAACCTCGGAGGACGACAACTCCAATTCAAATTCAGAGCATTCGCTACTTACCTTCACCTCAAATAGCGACGTAGACACGCCAAATGGCATACGCCGATCACATCGCATCAAGAACAACTCAAAAAGCGCCAAATGCCTGGTTGGCCGGGGCTTAGTCCGCGATAGAGAGCGGTTTTCGATGAAGGACGACGAAAAGACCGTTTACTCTATTGATGATCAGAAGATGGATTTGGCAGAGGTTGAGGCGAAGAATTCAAAATTCTTAAAAGATATGGAAGAGCGACTGAGCAATTTCCGCGTAATTCGGGAGAACGAATACAAATGTGAAAGAGTCATCAGCAAGGAGGCCAAAAGAATGCTGTGCGACTGTTTTCTGACAGCGGAAGAGGAGGAGCGCGGAGAGTTAGGATGCGGCGAAGACTGCCTAAATCGTCTGCTGATGATTGAATGTGGTTCCGATTGCACGGTCAAGGAACGTTGTACCAACCGGCGTTTCACGAAGTTTCTTTACTCTCCGTGCCGAGTCTTCCGGACGGAGAAGAAGGGTTTCGGAATTATGGCTGACATAGAGATACTGCCCGGTGAGTTTATCATGGAGTATGTGGGTGAAGTGATTGACGGCGACGAGTTTGAGCGGCGACGAAACATGTACTCACAGGATAAGAACAAGCACTACTACTTCATGGCGCTCAGAAGCGACGCAATTATTGACGCCACCGCCAAAGGAAACGTTTCCCGTTTTATAAATCATTCATGTGATCCAAATGCCGAGACTCAAAAATGGACAGTAAACGGTGAGTTGAGGATCGGTTTCTTCAGTAGGAAGAGCATAATGCCAGGCGAGGAAATAACTTTTGATTATCAATATCAACGTTATGGGAAGGAAGCGCAGAAGTGTTACTGTGAGTCATCTAACTGTCGTGGGTGGATTGGCGAAGAACCGAGCTCCGAAGAAGAGGAAGAAGAGGAAATCGACGAAGAAGAGGGCGAAACAGAATCCGAGGAGGATGAAGTGCCAGAAACTATTCCTTCGTCCCCAACTCCGCTCACTGTACCCGCAATCACGACTGAGGGTGAGCAATTGGTTCCGGAGACCCCAGTTGTTGGTAAGGATGTGGATGCGTCTAGCGAATTGCTTCCCAGCTTCACACAGACCACAGTTGAAGCGAAGCCTCCAACAGAGGGGCAAGTCAGAAAGAAGAAAGAGAAAAGACGGCAACTTGAGCGCAAAGAGGAGAAAATCAAGCGCAGGGAGACGAAGCAGTACCTTGAAGATCCCGATATTGAGGATGAAGTACGTTTCCTTGTTAAGTGTGGGCTTAGAAATCAAGCTGACACCCTTAGACTCTCACGTCTCATTGTACGCGCTAAGCTCTTGGGAACACGTCTTAATTTGCTGCAAATACTTCGGGCTGGAGAGCTGCCTTGCCGGCGTTTGTTTCTCGATTACCACGGTCTACGGCTCCTACATGGTTGGATGAGTGAAGTGATTGATACACGAGACACCGAGAAAAGTATGGAAATTCGAATGGCTCTTCTCAATGTTCTCGAATGCCTTCCCATTCCAAACAAAACAATGCTGACAGACAGTAAAGTTTACCAAACTGTCCGCGATTGGTCCAATAACAAAGAATCACATTCTCCAAACGACGAGTTGCCGAAGGAAACCACTCCTGCGGCTGCTTTGTCATCGCCAGCGAGATCTGAAGATCCGTCAGCAGAACTCCAAAAATTGGCTGCAAAATTAGTTAGCACGTGGGACAATTTGCCTGAAGTGTTCCGCATTCCGAAACGTGAGCGAATTGAGCAGATGAAGGAGCACGAGCGTGAAGCTGATCGTCAGTACAAGGGACTGGCTGAAGATGTATCCGGTTCTGAAGATCGTCGCAATCGAGACAGATTTATTCGGAATGGACCAAATTGTTCAAGATTTAAATGGTCTCGATCGGACAAAGATAAGGAACGAGAGCGCGATAGAAGGAGGTATCTTGCCAACGGTGGTGCAGGAAAGGATGGTCTGGATAAGGCACAGATGGCGAGCGATTCACATTTGTCCAAGGAACAAAGAAGGGAATTATTTGCTGCTAAGGTAAGTGAGATTTAGTTTTAAGTCGATAAAGGAACATTGTGAGCACCTTAAGTTCTTGTAGTTTTTTGCTAAATCAATCAATTCCTTCAACCAAATTCTAATCAAACCTAAAACTTAGAATTGCTTAAAAATTAACACCGTTCTCCTTTTAAGGTTGCCCGAGATGAAGCTGAAAAACGACTCGCTGAAGAGCGCCGAGAGTTTGACATCAAATGTCGATTCTTCGGCCTCGATCCAAAGCGTCTGAGACCAGAGAACATGCCATTCTGCGTTAACCCATCCACAGGCCAGTGGTATTCCACCGACAAGAAACCAATTTCTACACCTCCAAGTTATGCGCATGTTCAGGTGCCGGTGAAACCAAAATCCACGAACCCCGCAGATTATCAACTTCCGCTAATGGATTTGCCGCCATTGTGGAAATTCGCCATCAGTCCCAAAGGGAAAATATACTACTATCACGTAAAAATTCGAATACCGCAGTGGGAGCCACCTATCAAGATATTACCGCTGGCCGGACAAAACAATACACATGCGAGAGCGTCCGAAAGCGATTCATCCAACGCTGATTGTGCTGATAGTTCCGACGATGATATGGATGTCATCAAGGGTAAGCGAATTGAAGCACAAATAAATCGGAGAACGTACTCAAAGTGCCCGACTTTTGTTCCAGGCCTAGATCCGGTAAAGCTGCAGGCATATATTGAAAAGAAAATTGAGGATAGGCGATTGCAACGTTACAACAGACTAGTTGAAGAGAAGCCCATAAGTGTAAGCTGCCTTTCACACTATAAATATCGTTCATCTCTTAATATGTTGCTCTTTTACAGCCCCGCAAAGAAGAAGATCGGATTTATAATCAAATGGAAGTGAGGAAGTACAAGGAGAACAAAGAGAAGATACGCAAGAGAAAAGAAGAGATTCGACGAAGGCGCGACACGTTGGCTAAGGTGGCAACTACGACTGTTGAACTAAGCCAAACAGAGGCAACGACCACTGAAAACGATGATATCTCCGTCGACGCTCTTCCTATTCAGGACTATCTTCTGTCCTCGGACGAAGAGGACAAAATCAAAGAAGAATGCAACAACAGTCCCTTGATTGACAAAATCGTTCAAGGCGATAAAATAGTCGATGAATTAGATGCGTTACAGTGTAAACGTCCTCTGAAACGAGCATTGCCTATCCGGGAGAAGTACGAACACAAGAAACGTAAAGTGGACAAAAACAAAGATTCAACTAAGAGGTGAGTTGTAACGTGTTCTCAAGATTGAACACATTCAAGTTTTTCTGCTATTTCAGTACAAAGCGTAGCAAGGATGGTGAGGGCAGCAGCAGCAGTAGCAGCAGTAAATATCGAAAAATACGAGAGAAGTTCCGCTGCGAAATTGCCGGAATAATTGTTCAGCATTTAAGACCATATCGCAAGGAGACTTGCTTCTCAGGAAGAATTCTCACAGATGACGATTTCAATCACTTAGCAAGAAAAGTAAGTCAGTCCTCTCGGTTTTTGTGATATGTCTCATTTTTTCTGTCTTTTTCTAGCTTACCCACTTTGTGATGGTCAAGGAACTGAAGTATTGTGAGTCAATTGGTCAGACGCTCGTCGTCACCGAATCGGTGAAGAACAAATCCCGAGAATTCATAAAGAAGTACATGGCCAAATACGGCGATGTTTATGTGAGGCCACAAAATGACCCAGAATTCAAAGAGATACCGTTCTTGTAAATAAAACCAAACAAATAAACCGGCACTGCAGTGTTTTTACAGTTGTTTACTAGAATTTTGCAATATCTAGCTGTCTGCATTGATTTCATAGGATTTAGTTTTTATTTTTTTTAAGTTAGATAAGACAATTTGACAAATCACACGTCAAAACAAAGTAGACTTCATCATACACACGTGCATCTTTCTCTGTTAGAATAATTGTACGAATGCGTTGCAACACAAAACCCATATTGTAAACATTGGAAATATTAATTCTCAGAGATTGCCTCCCCCTCCTTGTCCCTTTAATCTTATTCATTAAATTTAAGCGTATATACTTGCATACAAACATAAATATAAATACATATATATTTATTAGAGTTAATACGATTTGTGAGGAAACACAAACAAACAAAACAAACACATTTGAAAAATGGATATTTTTGAATACATTGTAGAGTATCAGCGGTAAAAGTAAAATCAACTATAACAGAATGCGACTGTATATTATTAATATATAGAAAATGAAACAAATGAATAGAAGTAATAGTGACTAATAAAATTTAATTGAAATCAGCAAACGTTGTGTTTTGTTTCATTTGGCATTCACCATTAGAGTGCTGCTTGTTATTCTGTCAGGTATTTTGTCTTCTGCCAAGAATGTTCAATTCCTGCCCAAACGACAATCAAACGAGTGCATTTTTGTCCAAAACAGCCCTCGGAAATTGTGCAAGCGTGGAAGTTTTGATATTACGGAAATAAGATGGTTTCCCATCCAATCATGTATGAAATAAAACTTTCCTAACGGAGTAGAGGAAGCTCTTGCTGATGGGTGTGTACTCTAAGGAATGAGAAAATGGTTAGTTCCTAGTTTACAAAAGTATCCACAGTTCGGAGTTGAGAATAGGGTAAGATCGCTTCTTATTGTGGAAGCACGGTCAACACCGACAGTTCGTAAACCCTTGGCAACTGTAATGCCCTCCAATTAACAAATTTATATATATAATTTGTTCGGACAATATAGCGAAGGACATTTCAGGATGTGGTGAGGTCCAATGTTCCTGACTATTTAAATATGCATTTTTTTCGATGCAAAAGTATAAATATATAAGTATGTGGCCACCGTGGCGTAGTGGATAGAGTGCGACGCTCACACGCCGAAGGTCTTAGTTCAATTATCAACTCAAAAAGGTCCTCCTGTGGATTGTCGCGCAAACAATTATTATTATTATTATT
Source organism: Eristalinus aeneus (assembly GCA_955652365.1). Taxonomy (NCBI): domain Eukaryota; kingdom Metazoa; phylum Arthropoda; class Insecta; order Diptera; family Syrphidae; genus Eristalinus; species Eristalinus aeneus. Next base: position 80,631,035 of record OY019132.1, read on the forward strand.
ATATACAAAAGTATACCATTCAACTGCACCAAATACCGCGTACAGCATAATTTCCGCCGTGTTGTGTAAACGACTGAAACCATTGATTAACGACTTGATAGGCCCATCTCTGTGCGATTTAGTTCACAGTACGGCAAATGCTAGAAAAAAAACAAGAGGTTCAGATCAGGGATGAATGATCCAGTTTCCCTTATTGATCCATGGTGCTCTCCGCCAATTCGCCGTTTTCTGATTTTTACATTCCTGCCAAAATTGTCTGGTAAGGGATGATGATGGAGAACTCCCGCAGTTCCGTCGATGTCGGTACCGAACTCACAGGGACCTTAAACGTCCAAAAAAGTTTATTTCAAGGCAGTGCGATATGTGGTTTTTGAAAATATCATGCAAAACGCACTCGTAAACGCAAGAGGCATAATCTTCCAAAAAACCGTACAATTGTTGCCGCTGGCAGACGCCATTGATGTGAATCAGTCAAATACAGCTAGCCGTTAATGTTGCGTTTGATGATGTTGAAGCAGGGCTTAAATGCGCTTAGCGATAAACGTGGGAGAAAAAAAGTATGTGCTGTCATAGATAAAGAATGCACAACACCGATAACTCCGCCATAATGTAGTTGTAGGGAGCTTTAACTTGCAGGTTCTTCAATTTCTTCTTCTCCTTCTTGTGGCGCTACAGTCCGGGGTGGACCTGAGCCTCAACCAACATGCCTCGCCAGTCAACAAGATCTTTCCCCAGCTGCCTCCAGTCCCGCACTCCAAGTTGGTTGAGGTCCTTTTAAACTTGAGTGCCCCGCCTTAGCCTAGGCCGTCCTCTGTTGCGTTGTCCCAATGGCCAAGATTCGAAGACTTTTCGGGCCGGAGCAGTAGTGTCCATACGCTTTACACTGCCTAGCCATCTTAAGCGTTGTATCCGAAGACGCTTGAACAGACACATACCGCTGTACAGCCCATAGAGTTCGCCTTTAAATCTTCTCCTCCAAAAGCCATTATTTTACAGTTGGGATTGATTTGAGATCGAAGAAAATATCATTTACTATTTTCTCCACAAATATTAATTTCCAGTTGGGATTGATTTGAGATCGAAGAAAATATCATTTACTATTTTCTTCGACTATTATATTTTATGTTTTACAGTTTTGACTGCGTCAGTTCGCCCTTAAGTATTTACTTATACGAATCCGTCTGCCCTAATTAACAGATAACAAATAAAACAAAAGCAATTTATGTATTTAATTTTTATTTCAGTTTTATGCACTTGTCATGTTATGCCTCACCAACATCATTGTCTATATCACTCTTTTCAAAATACAAACTAATTCATTTTGTTGTCAATTTTGTTATATCCTTAACAGCTATTTATGTTGGTTTTTCTATTTTGCTTCTTTGAAATTATTCTTTCATTTTATATTTTTGTTCATTTTTGCTTTGCCTATGGAAATAAATTTAGTCTCATTGCAAAATTTATTTCTAGCTTCTTCTTAATAAATTATAATCGTAATAGAAAATATTTTTTTTTTGATTTTGCTTTTCTTTTCTACGTTTCAATGTTGAATGTTTCTTTTTCTGTTAAAAGGCTTCTTTCATTAATATTTTTGTTTGCTCTTCAAGGTTAGGGCTTCGTTTCCCTGACACCATGTGAAACACATACACACTTCAGTTTAACATAATTGTTTTTATTTATATTATATTTTTGCTTGGGATATTTCACGTTGATTTTATTTTTTTTTTTTTTTTCATTTCAATATTGTCAATATTTATTTTATTTTCTCTTTTGTGTTGTCTTCCATTTAAGAGATTCTTCCTTTCAACTCGATCAGAAGGAACGGAAAACAATACAGAAGAAGTGGAAAACAAACTCTTACTCATTTCATCAAAAGTGTAAAAGAGGAACAGAACAAAGAAATACTCGAATGTTTATGTTTACGAATTTGTTTCTTATTGCCTACTATTTAATTTGTTCTTCTCATAATTATTGCTAGATTTTGAATATGCCTGTTTGCAAACACTGCTTTCTACTTTATCATATTTAAAAATATACTTTATTTAATTACAGTTGTTCTTTTCAAAAGTTGATTAAGTGTGTGCAGCACTCGTATTCGCTCACGAACACACTAAACATTTAAACAATTGGTCATATTATTATTTATATAAGTTTCGTTTAGCATTCTTTTGTTTTAAATGTTTCTAGTCCATACTTTTTGGTTCCAATCAAAATGTTAAATTTTTATATTAATTATATTGCTATAAAATAAAATGAAGGCAAATTTGGTAGCAATCGTTTCACCAACGAAAATATCTTTAAATTAAATTTGCAACCTATACTATTTATTTTAGGTGTTTTCAGGCATGAAAAAGAATATACATACATACACATACAATTTTTAAGGTTAACGCAACAAACAACCGGTTTAATGATCAAAATTCAGATACGCAAATCATAAGCGTTTCACCTTTGAACACGAAACTTTAATCATCTGCTAAAATTACAGCATCCATTTCAATATCGAAAGCAACGCAGTTTTATTCGACATTCCAATACTTACAGGAGAAAATTGCAAATGTCTGTACAGCAAGCTAAATTATTTAAACCAATCTTCATGTTACCCTGAGCATTTAACAAATTGAAGTGCATGCTCAAACACCGCGTTGTTCTACATTTTTTAACTTCTGTGAAAATCCACTAAGAACCATATACTGCAGACTCGAATTATTTTTAAATGTTTTCGGCGCTCTAAGTATAACTTATACAGTGAACATCTTCGATTCTACATTGTTGGCGCGAATGCATTGTCTAAGACTCTTGTTGTAACCTAAAATCAATTGAAAGAAGTTGTATTTTATATGAAAACTTGAACTGGTTAAGTATTTCTAGCTGTCTTTTAATATATCTTATTTTCTTAGTAGAGTTAAAGGATACGATTATCCACGAACATTGCTTCCAGTATTTATTTCAATTATTCGATCGAGTGCAATGGCATTCGCTAATTTCAAAAATGCATATTACACATTGCTATCATCTATTACGCAGTCAACAGAGTCGACTCCAATACAGAATGCATATTTGCATATGATTATTGCTTCTAGAATTAAACTCCAAATTGTAATGGCAGTTATAAAGGCTCCTCATAGACGTAAAGATGGTAGCAAACATTTAAAAGTAAACTTGAGAACATCCTTGCAGCGATTATTGCTTCCTCTAATATACAGTCATATATTGTCTGAAAAGACAAATGGACCAAGCGTTTGGTGTTAATCAGATCAAATCAACCACTGGTACAATTCATCACAAATCTCCCTCTCTTCAACTCCGTCTATTGTATTTATGAAACGAAAACTGAAAATTATCGAACCAAAGTAGAAAAAAACGCAAAAATATCTGTTTGTATCTTTTACTGAATTCACTAAGATTTTTCATTTGTAAACATCACTTAATAAATTAAAATTAGTTGAAATAAAATAACTAAGAATTAAAGAAGAGGTTAATTGCTAAATTAAATATGTAAATCCGTTTATTTATGAAATAAAGTCAAACGTTATTCAAAACAAAAAATATGAAATCATATATGTATGCGTATGCAGTTTGACGGAATAACAAGACTGAAAATAGTACATAATCGTTAAGTTAAAGCAAACATTTAATGAAAAGATATTGATCATTACATCTTCATCTTTTACTCATACTTGAAAATATTCCTCTTTAGCGATATTTAATTTAAATCAATTACTTCACTATTCAAAAAAAAATTAAATCTGAAAACTGATATACATTTTTTGTTCATTCTTCTTTTCTTACAAATATTATGTTGTTTGCCTTTATATTTACTTATTTGCCTTTTAATCTAAATTTACACATTAAATTTAAATTTTCTTAGAAAATTCTAGCCAAAAAAATAAACAAACAAAATATATTCGCTTAACCAAAAATTAATTAAACATTAAATTTAATATTTATTTAGGTCATATCTTTTAGTTAACAAATATTATTAATTAATTAGTGCACAAGTGTTTTCTTCTCTATTTTTTGTTTTTGTTAATTAATAATATTTCTTCAAGTCTTTGGTTTCTTTTTAATATTTTTTTATCGTTTTTTTGCTTTAGTTTTTTATTACATTTCATTGTTGGTTTCTTTTTTCATATTGCAAATGTTATAATTCAAGATAACATTTTATACATATTTGTATATTCAACATCGATGAATAAAAATATTGACATTAGAATTCAGTACATTTCATTTTTAAGTTTGGTTTTTTCGTTTTTTTTTTCTGTTTTTTTTTCACTGTGGACCGAATGATTTTTTATTTTCATTGGTGTTGCACAGTAGTAATGTTTTATTTTTTTCTTCTGCAAACCATACATATTAGTTTGCGACTTATTTGATAAATTAATATAATATATTTTCAGTTTTACACATAATTCGGAAAACAATCGATAACACGAGTATTTTTGTTTGAAAAAAAATATTGGTTTTTTTTCAAGTTTCACACATTAAAAAGACAAACATCAATATTTTGTTGTTTTTTCTCTTACAAAAATTAGATTTAGTTGATTTAATTTTATCCAAGTAATGCTTTCGGTTTATATTTATTTCCTATTCTTTTAGAATTAAGTGATTGAAGTTCTGTTGAAATGACGTGCATGCATTTGCAAAAAATATGAACTCACTAAAATTAATTTCGAGAAACTTGTTTAAAGAACAGAGTGTTTCGAAAGTAGAATAGCGGAAACAGTTTGAAGGCACATAAGGGATTCATTGAATGGAAAAGTACTTGATTTGCACACGTCATGAAATCGAATATGTTCGACCATACCCTTAGGGGTTTCCCTAATCGTTTATCAGTATCCCTTCCATAACTCAGATCGACATTTCTTGAACGACATAGGGCACATTCTGTAGATGCTGGATCAGTATACTTATATGTATTATTTACTTTATTTTATCCTATAAAGTAATGTTTAATTATTCACGACAACCGACTAAACTTTATGGAAGAAAAGCAATTGTTACCAAGAGCGCAAGTTCAACCCTGTTCTTCCTAATTATTTAATTTCAATTTCTAAAGACTCTTGAGGGCACATCAACAAATCAGTTTATTACGAATTAATGCTTTTAAATTTGAAATATTCTTCAGACATTCAGTTTCATTTGGTAAATCTCTTTGTCTTCGAATTAGTCTAAGGACAAAGATAATGGAAACTTGTAACCATTATGGACACCTTTAAGTGCGTCGCTCACACTGTTTTAAGCTAGTTTTCTTGCAAAGTTTTAAAAGAAACTCAACTGAATCATTTCGGTAGGTGGAGCAACTACAGACAACATAAAAAATTACCTTTCTTGATTAAATAACAAGATAACTAGATCGCAGAAATATATAAGCAAACTAGCTAATCACTAATTTTTTAATGCAGACCTAAAACATATGTTAAGCGCTCCTTTTAATGAAGCATTTAGGCACTGTATACAATTTTGCTGTCGAGCGTTCAGAGAAAGCAAAGTAACAAGGCTTGGTATTTCTGAACTGTTATAATTTCTTCTTATTTCCTGCCACAAAATGTCTTAGTTAAAAAAGAAAAAAAGGTCCAGAAAGAGAATGAAGTAATAAGCAAAAACAATTTTTGTAAGACGAAGTGTAAATTATTTTCCTAAAAGGGAAAACTTGAAAGTCAACAGGATACAAATTTGTTTGGAACACGTAGCCAGAAAATATAAAGCTATAAATGTATAGCATTAATATGGTACCGGACAAGGATATGTTGTGTTAAAATGTTTGTTTTTTCACAAAAAGACAAGCTAATCAAAGCACAAACCTCTGTTGTTTTTGTCTCCAACAAACGACACACAACAAATTTTCGAGTTTTCAAGAATAAGAATATGGCTTGTATTCTTAAATACATTTAGAAAGGTGTCATGGTAATTTGAAAGGCATCAGAAAATCCTTTTTTTCAAAGCGCTGCAAGTAGTTCGAAACATTCAGGCTGTCAAATGTAAGACTTCGATATCATACTCTATAAGAAGCTAACAAATCTAGCCAACTTACTACAGTAAGAAACGCAGCCAGTCACTTCTCAACACTCTGCCTTCAAAAGATGCTAACAAAACAAGGAAAAAAAAAGAAGGAAAAAGAAATATTGTCAGGTATAAAATAGTATAATACACACATTAGTGCAATTTCTTTTTTATTAAGGCATTCTGTTTTTCTCTTTTTTTTTTAATATTTTTGTTTTCAATGTATTTTTTTTTGCTTTTAATCTTTGGATTGAATACAATTCTTTTTTCCTAATTTACAAATAAAAAAGAAACATAAATACTGAAACAAGAACACAATGCATACTTGTAAAAAAAAAATTCAAATTGATTTTACAAAGTGTCAAAACTTCAACAAAAAAAAAGGAGTATGGTCTTCATGAGAGAATTATTTTCTGTTAGAATTCATTTTTTTTTGTTTTTTTTTCTTTTCTTTAGCAAGGCACTAATCGTAATTGTATTTTTTTTATTATATTCCTTATAATTTCTTGTTTTGTAGTAATTAATTTGCTTCTCTCATTTATAAGTATGATATTTCCTCTAAACCAAAAACAAACTATATTGGAGAATGACTTTTTTGTTTGTTTGTGTTAATTACGAAACCTGATTTCTGTGTATTTGCAATTAGTTTACTATTTCCTTTGTTCTATTGGTAGAAAAAATGCTAATTCTGTAGATTCACATATGGTTGATGCATTTGGAAAATCTATTAAAAGTTCATATATTCTGCAAATTACAAAATATTTAATTTCATTTTTAAGTATAAGATGTATCTCTTTTTGGGCTGAATTCTATGATTTTTTGTTTTGCTTTTAAACATGGTCATCGTGTGGCTTTAGATAAAGAAAATATGTTTCTTTCATTTGCTTGTTCAGTAATTCAGTATTTCTCTTTTTAAACATTGTGATATATATATTTTTTTTTGTTATTTTTTGAACACATTTTGTGTGTATGTGTATGCATTTGTTTTGGATTTTTGTATTTTTAAAGCAATATATAATATACATATGTATACCTATGTTTTGTTTTTCTCTCAGTAAATGTTTATGTTGTTGGTATAATGCAGTCTTTGCGGCAAAAGGAAAATTAATTAAAAACAAATCAATTAAAATTAAGACATTAATTGCAAGTGTAAAAATAATTTATATTAATTAGAATAATTGACTGACTGATGTTTAATTTATTTATTATTTTCTTCATATGTTTATAATAATTCTTTGTTTTAGTTTATTCATTTTTAGGCTATTAAATAATAATTATTAATTATATATTAATATATTTACCCCATATTAAAAATGATTTAAATTTATTTTCTTTCATTCTACTAGTTACATGTGTAGTGTGTAGTGGTGGTTGATGGTTTTGAATCAGCTCGATCAATATGATTTTGTTTCTTTTTTTTCTTTTTGCTGCTGATGCAGCATGACGATTAGGATGATGTATTGTTGATTTTGTTTTAACTTACTTAGCCTTAAGGAGTTCATTTTAAACGCTTGTTTTTCCTAATTTTCTTCCTCTTAAATTATTACTTTTTGTTTTGTTGCTTAACATTCATATTTGTAATATATAGTTGTGTTGTTTTTGTCAAAAACTAACATTTTATCATAGTATATATATTATGTTCTGTTGTTTTGCTTGTTTGTCTGTTTGTCTAAGAAACTATTGATGAATTTCATTTATTTTTACACTTAAGTTGCAAGAAATTTAATAAAAAATAAAACAAAAAATTTATATGAACTAATAATAAATAAATCGATTTTTTGTTTGCTTTTGTTTTTTGCTCCTTAAATGTTTCGGATTTATTGAAATCTCTTACCTACGGTACATATCTGTATAACATATGTATATAACTTAAATTTGATTTGTTTATTAACTATTTACAAGATAAAATTATTTTTGATTCGAGATTTTTTTATTTTTTTATGCTTGATCAATTTCTATTTTATGTTTTCTCTCTTTTTTTTTATTCAAATTGTTAGTCCCTATTTGTTGTTGTTTATTCTCTATGTAACAATGAGGAACAATTAACACAAATAGTTATTAGGATGGTTTTGCATTGTCTTTTATTCAAAATACAGAGAAAATCTTGGTTGTACATGATAAACGGATTATATTTTTTTTTTTGTTGTTTTTGCAGTTGTTTTTAAAGTTTTATTTAAATTTTTTGTGAAGCAACAAAAGTGTAATTTTGTTCAAACAATAATTGATATAATTGTTAAATCGTATATGACCAGATAAGAGGAGAAGTATGATTAATGATTATTACATTAAATGAAAATAAAATAATAATAATAAACTTATATAAGCTTGTAAATAATTTAGGTAAACTATTTACTCTGACGGTGGTTTTTTATTCTCGTTCTTCCTTTTCTTCATTCCTTATTTTTTCTCTAATTTATTGATATAAAAGCAAAGCGCGCCAAAATCTGTAAAGAAAGTAAAAAGAGTTGATTGATGTGGAGATGATGTTGGAAAAAGTATTTATGAAATCATTCAAATCACGAAATAGTGAACAAAATACAGTCTCATATAGTAACAATCCTTTCAGTTTCATACAACCGGTAACTTGCAGTTCCGTTTTATGAAAGTAGGCGATGATAGGATGTATGTGAAAAGTGAAACGAACATTACATGCGTACTTATAAAGATTTCTTCGAAAAACAATTGACTGATATTACATCTTAGAAATATGATATGAGCTTGCTTCCTTGTCCAAACAATTATACAATCATTTGTTGTTTCATAACACGAAGAAATGGTTCCAAGGAGACATACTTTCATCAAGTGGTGAAATTGTCAGCGCAACAAGTATTGCATAAGAATATCATTAGAAGAAGTGTATTTCGTTGAAACTATAACTATAATATAAGTAACTATAACTATACTATAAGTAACTATATTATAACTTCGGAAATCTATACCGCATTGAATGACAACTTAGAACATATTAGGTTTAAGCTGCAACGTAAGTCCGATTAGTTAGAACGCATATATTGTAAAGTGTGCAGCTGACGAAGGAAAATAATTACTTAATTATCGACGTACTAAAATTTCAAAAATGTATCGTCTAGCGCCATAAATTAATTTGTCCAACATATCCCTCTCTCCAAAAAGCAAACTACGTCTTCAACAAACAAGTTCGACTATTTGTCATTGCTTTGAAGTAAGGCATTATACCCGTGGAGTTCATCTGAAAAGGAATTGAGCACATTTTTTGTAAGATTTATGTACTATATGGCTGGTTGAAGGAATTCAACAAATTGCAATGAGCCTAGTAAATCACTTTTAGTGCAAAACACATGTTTCCATTACATTTCTTTACTATTTCAAAGTATACAATTTTTAGTTATCTGATTAGGCATTTCTCTAACAAAATCAATGCTACATTTAATTGCAATTCTATGCAACACCGGACACACACATAACTCGATCTCAAAAGTCGCACGCATGGGGTGAAAACGACTTTATGTTTTATTACAACAGGTAGTAGAAGAGTAAACAAAACCAAAAACAAGTCTTACACAGCGGCAGCTCCATTTCGGGAACAAGTATGTACAAAGTTTAATTAGCCGATCAATACCCACGGTGGTTCCCATTGAGCATGAATCAATTTAATCGTGTTTCTCACACATTCAAGCTAGATTTGATTTGGTGTTTGATTTTAGATGACGTGAAGTTTGGAGGTGAAAAACTTTTTACACATCGATTGCAACTTTGCACCAGATTTGGGGTAATCAACGTGACACGAATTGGTTAATGACTTGAATACTCGCTGACAGCATGCAAGTATACCGTTTTTCGTAGTTAAAACACGTACATACATTGTGTATAGATGTAAATAACAAGATCCCGAGGAAACATTTTTGAGTCATTGCTGGTGTGCAGCTGGTACATAGTTTAATTGACTATTTAGTGTATTCAAGATCACTGTCATCTGAGGATATTTCATTGGGTGCACAGCAAGTTTGCAGTGCAAAAATTATGTTTGACAAAAAAGGAAACTTGACAATAGAGTTCAGTATTTCAAAGCGTCTAATTTTTTTTAAGGATACCTGCGGTTTAACACAGATGCTTTTTAAACGCAATACATCCTTAGAGAAGAGATGGTGCTTTGTGATATTCGTTTGTAGAGTACAAAGAACTATATGAGGACTCTCGACAAAGAAGTCGAGAAGTACAGCAGCTTCTAAAGAAAGTGAATTGAATGCATTTTTTTCATTTTTTCTTTTAGTGTGACTGTTATCTCAGAATAGATAACTCTGTTTTGCGAAGACAAAAAAAAGGGGGACAATGATCAGGAGTAACGCGCAAAACGATACACCCTACTCTTTGGGACCTTTGTGTTCAATAAGTAGGTCACGTCGGAAACTTTGAAGACAAGGTACAATTCAGATAAGCAAAATTGTTGGTAAATCGACTAAAAATGGGACGTGTAGCAACATTGCCTGCAAGTTATGGAAATGTGTCAAATATGTGCCAATGAACTTCAGTGCACGAGGTAAAAATACAACTTTCGACTAATTTTTGACGACAGATTTGAGTTTCTTTCATATATCGTTTTTGACTTTTATTACAAAACAAACTGAAGGCGAATATTGAAAAAAGGTGGATAGGACAATTTAATTTTTATTGATTTTTACTTAAAGAAATCATTTGAATTGACTAAAAAACAAGCAGTGGACGTTTACTAATGATTAAAATAAACTTTTGTCCAAGCATGTCACGTCAAAGTCAAAAATGGCCTGAACCGATTTGTGATATAAAATGTACATACTTCTGAAGATTGGAGGGATAAAAGTATATATAAATCAGACTTTACCATTCCTAAGGTAGTACTAAATATGCAGAATACAAATGCAAATGAGCAGAATGTTAACTTACCTTAATGTTAAAATAGTTGTTGCTTTGTTGATATCATCAATGAAATGCTATCATCATCCATTATTGTGTACTAATAATTGTTTTTTGTTTATGTTTAATTATGTTTTGTTTTTGGCAAATAGCAGGAGATATATGTTTATGCATATGTACGAAGACCCATATGTATGTTAAGTTTAATTTTGCTTCTAAATCGTGTTCTCGCTAGAAATCATTTTTATCCATTTCTCTAGTGTGTTATCAGTTGCTTATGTACATATCTTCATAATTAAAAATAGTTGTTCATTCCCTACAAAACTTCGTGTCGTAAATACGTTGTGACAAACAATATTTCTTCATAAGAATTGGACTCTCCTTTTGTCGCTTTCAGGTTTTCTCGTGTGTGTTTATGTTGCATTTCCTTTTCTTATGTATTTTGGTATGTGATTGCTTTTCTTTTTTTATAAATAGTGTAAGGAAGGTTGTTGTTGTTGTTGTTGCTGTTGTTATCGATGATGGTGTTGATGATGATGATGACAGATGTGACAAATATGCAAACCTAGCTTTCCACAACAGTATTAGACGAGCACTTTACAAATCTTCATCGTCCTCATCATCTGGACCTTCGATTAAATCATCTGGATCATCGAATTCTGAGACCATTATAATATCATCAGTGGCGAGAATTGTATCAGTCATATCTGGATCGTCAATATCCTCCTCATCCCCATCGCCGTTTAGTTTTCTTCGTTTCCTTTTAGCTGATCGCGGGGAATGTACAACGGTTTCTTCGAGATCGGCGAGTTCAACAACATTTTGTTGCTGTTTAAGTCGAAGTAATTCCAATTCTTCTGGTGTACGCTTCTTACGGAACTCATATACCAGTGGAAAGATGTGTTCTATGGCAGCTTGTACATTTGCCACGCTGGCAGCTATATTAACAAATAAATACAATTTAATTAAAAAATATAGAATAGAAATACAATTTAAGCAAGCAAATTTGTTAAGTTTTTGCTTTTCATCTGGTTTCAGAAAAAAAAAACGATTAAAAGAATTGTGCTGTTTGTATTTTCCCTTATAGCAATAAACCTAATTAAAACGAAGTTAGCAGCTCCTAATAGATTCAGCCTCGATTAAGGGGCGACAACACTTCATATGGAATATTACTTGTTTCTGCATATTATGACTGGCATAATTAATTATAAAGTGATAAGCGTGTGGCACGACCTTTATCAATACACGAATAAAAAGTTAAGGTATTCTCTTCTATACCTTGAACATAGATGGTTTTTTAAGACGTCTACAATGTTGTTATAGTAAGGAGGGTGTGAGCATGAGCACAATTGATTAAAATATGCTTGCGAAAGATGGGTAACTTTGATTACACAACTTCAACCTACCAGCGGACAAATAGGCAAGAAGAACAGAGTTGTTTGTTATAGCGGTAGTCCACCACAATTTCTTCTTCCATTAGAAAAGAAATGTCCTAGCTTGCTACTTAGTAAATGCTTGAATCATGACTTAACACAAACCCCTTTAAGAATTTAGTTGGTCGACTCATAATAAGATGTGGAATAGGAGTTTGCAGAGTCGATGACGGAGAAGTTCTTAATTCGAGCGGTCGGAACTATCCGAAGATAGCAAACAAATAAAAATGTTACAAATTTGGGAAATTTAAGCATAAAGCAACTGGTTAATTAAGGTTATTTCCAACAATTTAACCTATTGCAAAGAGAGTCGGTTTGTTTTGACCGCACTTCAAACCTCAAGCGTTACTCTTCCATAAGTAGTTACTTACTACCTCAGTGCTATGAATTAATTTTTCGTGAGTTTCAGTCCAACGTTATCTCTCTTTTACGTGCCTCATGGTAACATATACATATGGATATGCAAATATATCGTGAGGAAATTAAAAATAAAACATCTTAATGGACAACGTTAGTAAGCTTAAAATGTCATGCGAATAACAAACGATTATACCGCGTTCATAGTGCTAAAGACTAAACCACGCCATTCCTTGGGCAAATCAATTATCATTATTAATGTCTATCTTATCTCATGGGCGCAGGCAAGAGTTGACAGAAAAAGTACTAAATATGAATTTAATTCATTAGACTGATATAACATTCTAACAGTACACTCTGAACTCACCAGTGACTGTAATGCTTCCAGTGGAGAAGATCTTAAGTGTGGCTTTGGGATATCGCAGCTTGTATGTAACGCCAGGATGAAGCTCTGGCTCGTAGCTGGCTTCCTTTTTGTATTTCTCCGAAAAGTTCACAATTTTAATGGCCCATGGCATACTACACGTGCCCAAGACATTTACAACACGAAAGTTATGGAAGCGTACTTTAAATCCTAATTTCTGAAGGCAGCGTGCATATCGGCGAGCCGCTATTTTTGCCTGAAAGAATTTAAGAGAACGTCAAGACCGAATAAAATAATGTAGTTAGAATTAGTATGAACTAACCTGATCTTCGGATGTAGCACCTGTGCATGTTATGCGTCCCGATGACCAGATGGAAGCCGTTGTGTATGGGCGCCGTAGTTTCATAGTAACCATTCCATTTTCACGACGAAACTCCACGTTGAAGCCATGCAGGGCGATTTCTCGTAAATTCAGATGACATCTAACACTAAAAGAGCATACAACATTGTTTATAACTATATCGATCTCCGGTTCTGGTTCCTGTTCTTGAGCCGCTGCAGCTGCGGCATCCGAAGCGGATCCATTTGGTGGCGGAGCTGAAGTACCATTCTGTAAGATAGTTTGCGACTTATCCCCGTTGACCTTATCGTCGGCATTTGGCTCTGTTTTAATGGGACGATGGTTTGTTTGCAGGTGATGGAGCTGATTGTTTGCGCTGGCGTTCGGTGGCTGGGGCTCTTGCTTAACAATAATGTGATCATTTGAACGGTTTAGAATATTTGAGTTGCTGTTTGCGGCGGGTGATGATGATGTTATATGACTTGTGGAGACGACCCTATTGATGGTGTTCGTGCCGGAGGACGTCGTCGATGACGAATAGAAAAAGCTATTCATGTCGCTTTGATGATTATTGCTAAATTGTGAGAAATATCTAGTTTGTGTTGTTCCTGATGCTGTTGTTGTCGCTGCTGCTGCTGTGACAGTAGCATTGTAATGCTGCTGCTGATTATTATGGCTAAACATTGTATTGCTATGATGATGACTACTACTGAATACATGCGAATCAGTCAATGGCTGACTATGATGATTATGATGAGACGTTGTTGTTGGATATCCGGTTACAAGAAAAGCACCCTGTGTTCCACTGCTACCATTGCCACCGCCGCCGACGGTGGAAACTATGCTACCAATAGGTATGCTGACCATTTCATGAGGCTTCAGCATACGACCTTGCTGTGTGCCCACACCACCTGAATGATGATGATGGATGTGGTGATGTGTCACTATGGTATTGCCACCATTTGCATTGATTCCAGAACCAGCTCCAGCTGTAGCGGCTGACGATGCACCAGTTGAAGATGCATTGCTATTGGTTGCGCTCGAAACACCGCCATTTGTGAGAGTTTTCATGCAATTCTTTTGTTGTAACAAGGTAGCCATGCCACTATTGTTACTAATATACATTAAAAATGTTTCCTTTGTTGTCCTTTTGTTAATTGATTTTGTTTTTACTCGATAATTTCACTGCTGATTAAGATCTCTATTCCTACAGTAAAACGTAATAGTTTTTAGAGATTTACTCTCTACAGTATGCTGTGGCACTCTGCACTCTGTCTGTCGGTGTGATTGATTCTAGTGTATTCTTTGATATGCAAATATCTTCTGATATTTTGATTCATATAATTTCTTTCTTTTCCTCTTCTTATGTGCTACGGACTGTTTTGTTTTTTATTTTTTAACAAACTTCCTACGATAAATTTGATGCTGTTCTATGTTCACTTGAATTAAAGGCGCTGTGTGCTATTCTTCCGATAAGGCTCCTAAGTGTTTGTGTTCATCTGTTGATTATTCATTCCAGTACCGCATTGTTAACGTTTTGTAAGTAATTTCAAATTGTTTTGTTCCGAAACACAGTCTGGAAAAAAGGAGAAGCACATGTTACTAAATTTTGTACTTTCAAAAGTAAGTAACTTATATTTTTCTTTTAAATCGGAACTACTTGCATTCCGCCCGCTTAATAAAAGGAACAAATCTTTGCCAAGTAAGTGTTTTTATCTTTTGCATTAGAAGTCGCGTTTTAGTTGAAAAGTGGATACTTCTCTGAAATATTTCCCTAGCGACCTAAAAATTACGGTCAAAGTTATGGTTGAGTCCCCATCTTTTGCAGTCATCTACTTCAAAGCGAAATGAGTTCAAAAGGGATGAAAGAAACTTAGAAAACCGAAGTCAATTGGACGCATCAACGCTTGTGTTTTGAGAAAAGGAACCTGTAGGTTAAGCACCACCATTCAGCCCTAAAAGAACATCAAACACGACGCCATTTGCTACAGAAATAGAATTTTGAATTTTGATAAATTATTTTAGTCTCCACTTAACTTTTCAACTTTTTCAGCTAATTTCGACACTAACAGAAATGTGTCAACTCAGGTTGGGAACATGAATCACCGCCGTTGACTAAACCCAAGCCACGTGATGACTTTTGTTTTGCAATGTGATAAGGTCTTATCTACTTGTAATAAAAACGCATTTGCAGGCATGTGTGGACTGAAGGAAAACCGCAGGCCGTCGGCCATTGTTTGTTTACACTTGATCACTTGTGCGGTGTTATGTTTATTGTTGATCCACGAAATAAAATTTTATTATATGTACATTATATAATAGAGAAACATTTGTACCTAGGTGTTTGGGATGTTTAGTTTGGAAGCGTTAATTTGACAGAAATGAATGTTTAATATTGCGGTACTGAGAACTGCAATTAATGCTGCACATAATGGACATCAGATAAATTTACGACCTCGGTGCACGCTTTTCCTAATCAACTTTTTTTCTAAGCCAGTCACAACCAATCACTTATTCAACAAGAACTGTCAAATTTGTTATTTCTCGACAAGAAACTTCTTAGATTTACAAATCACTTATTCAACAAGAACTGTCAAATTTGTTAATTTTCGGTGAGAAACTTCTTAGATTACCAAAAATGCATTTATCACGATTTGATTAACATAGAATATGCGTCAAATAACTTGATCTCCGTAAGTTTAACAGGTCAAACAGAGACCGCACATGTAATTAGGCAATACTCCAATGTATGTAAGTTAATGTTTTAGAAATTTTCCTAAACAGCTCCGATCGTGTGGAACATTGTCATCCACTCGAAGCCAAAAACACTTGCCCCCGAGCCCGAGGCGTTATGTGTAGGCGTAGATGCCCTCACCCACTATTCTCCAGCGGTCAACATACTCTTATTCATTCCTGAACAAAAACAAATTGAATAGATTTAGAAACAATCGTTTGTGGTCTTCCAAAAATGTGTAAAATCAAATAAAAATATCTGCAGCAAAAGTGGGAGTCAATTCTACATAAAAATCAACTCAAAACGATGCCTGCCCGATACAATGCCAATTTTCGTGTTTATTTAATTCAACAATTATAATATGAGTCAATTTGAAATATTTGCTTTTAACGGCATACACCCCAAGTATGATGTCACTATGTACACGAGATTCACAATCTCAGGCATGAAGCGTGATACATTTTGCACAGCTGCAGATGACACTTAATACAAAACCCACCTTCGGTGACGATCGCAAATTAAGCCGTCAAATAAAATATATTGTATAAAGATGAAAACGAAATCGTACAGAAGGAAATGTATTTATTTCTGAAATAATATTCATTCTGATGATGATGCTCATTCGAATTGAGAATAAGTTATTATTGTCAAACGTACGTTGTTTTTTATTAATAAAGTTCTATTTCTACAGTAGTGATTAAAAATGTTAAGTCATCTGACTGCTATTTATAAAATCTTATCATTCAAATGGAATGAAGATATCTGGATATATTTCTTTGAATATAAAAATTTCAATTGACTTAAGATTTTTCGTGATAGGTGTGAAGCTTATCAAATCAAAAATATAATCAATACACAACCGTGGAACACCAGTGGAGGGAATTCCCATTAATCTTCAAATTTTGGTCAGAATTGAAGCTGTCGTGACAGCCGTGACTTTGAGGATAAGTAAGTGGAATCACGGCTCCATCTCTTTTGAAATGCTAATCGTTTGAAATGTCAGTGGTCGCAGCCAGTTATAAACTGTAGGTTCTTTTAATAGCGCAAAAAGCAACACGCTTTGTTCACAAAAAGTGCAGGATGAGGTCGCTTTTCCGCGCCGCTTTTTGTTTCTTACCTGTAGCTTTCTTGAAAATGTAAGAGTTATATTTTTGTAGGATTATTTCTTCGTAGTGTCGGCAGTAAATGATTGCCATGAAAATTTAATAAAACAATTTTTAATCTGAATCATTTGAACTAGATAAGGGACGTCTGGGCAACGGCGAATACGGATCGGACGATATTTAAGAAATGTAGTAAATATTGCCTACAACTTACAAAGCCTTGTCTATAGTCGACAATATCAGAAAGGACGCAATAAGCGAGTCTTAAAGGTAATAGTCCTTTAAATAAATAATTTATCCCATGATACACAAGAGAATAAAAAACAACAAACCGCGATAATTAAAAGATGCCTCTATATTTATAGTCTCCACTGTGTGTGCATGCACGTAGATGTCTGATTCAACATATATAGTAGATTTTTATTCATTTTGTTGTTAGAACGAGCATTCAACTTAAACGCTTGCTCAGTGCTACTACTACATGCCAACGTTGTTCTCTCTGTTGGCGATACAGCTTAAATGAAATCTTAAAATTTTGTTTTTTCAATAGAATAACTTAGTGTGCATACGCACATATATATATAATTGCGCATTCCTTTGGATGTGTTGGTGCGGGATTGTATTCGCTTTTCCGTTCGCGTCATTTGGAAGCTACGTGATACAAACAGACGCATTTACCTTTTGAATGAAACGTGCTTGCAGCGAAATTGCGTGGTTTAAAATTAAATTGAAAGGATTTCACTGCGGCAAATGAGAAACACGATGCAAATTTACACGGAGACGACATGCGGACGATTATGTTTTACTTATAAAGTTACCGTCGTGACAAATGACTGTTAAACAAAAATAATCAATGTCCTCCAACTGTCATAACTTACATGTGCTAGGAAAATAGAATGAAAACTATAAAAGGCGGAGGGGGATGGCATTTGGATGAACAAAAGTAGTGGGTTCTGACATCCTGTCATCCATAGCTTGTAGCAGAAAGTTTATGGTTATGTTCATTTTTAGAATAGTCCTTATGCATAGAGACGTTGAGTTTTTTTTGAGGATGCAACAGACCGCAAGATATCAGGGCATTCATTTTAGGCGGCTACAGACAATTGTTTTGCTACTTGGTAAAATTAAGAACCATTTTGTTGATAATTAGCACTCCTTGGGAGCTAAAAGCAACTCGTTGAAGATGGTGCGAAGGATAATGTAATTGAGAGGTACAAATTTCTGGCAGCATTTGGGACAATAGAATAAACGGATTTATTCCAGGGCATTTTCAAAATGGCTGTTGGTTCCTATTAAAATGTTTAGTTAGTAAGACAATTGATATACATTTTGCGTCAACCTCAAATATCAAAGTTACTTCTAGTTACGATTTTTAGTTCTAATTCTAATTACTTAATATTAGAACGCAAATCACTTCTTTACGAAAATAATATCTTTTGATTAAAATAATCCTATTGTGTGCATGGGGTTGCTGATCAAATATTTCAGGGCCACACAAATCAAATAACCTTAATGGCAGAGGGTGATATACAGATTCTTCAATGCATAACTGAATTAAAATACAAGTTTAAGACCAGAGTTCAATAGTAAAAAATGCGAAATTCCAGAAAAAAGACGTTCTGAAACTAACTCAAACCTAAGTTTGGCATTAGGAGAACAATTCACCAAATGTCTGCTTTAGCAGCGCCATCAGAAACCAATACCCGACGTGATCATAGTGATCGCATAAAATTTCAAATATTTACTTAAATAAAATGTAGAACATCAATGAGAAGAAACGAAACCCCGCCCAACCGCATAACAAAAAACAAACAAGGTAAAAACTATTAAAAGCCCAACTTAAAGATCAAGTCAATTCCTGATTCGGTCACATATGCAAATTCGTGTGAAAGATGAGTTCATTGAGAGCAACGCTTCCACCAGCTCCCTCCTCTTTCCAACCTAGTAGCTGCAGTCAGTAAAACAAAACAAAAGTGAGTCGCCTACAATTGCTGCTGACCATCCTCCCGCAACACTTCTTACTGTTCCACTCTCACCACCACCCCAACCCCAGCCACTCCTCGCTACCCTTGGATGAAAGGAAGTGTCGACGAAGACGACCACAACGATTCTTTCATGTGTATTTACTTTTCTTTTTTTTTTGTTCTTAAATGGGGGCACTTAAGTTGATTAAATCCAACAATTGTGTTTTATTAGTTTCTTAAGCCTTTGGTTTCTTTAGTTCGAGTTATATGTTATCATCCCTCCCCTCTGCATGAGGTATCAATTCATTTGATACCGCGTTTGGGAATTTACAATTTAATTGACTTAAACTAATCATAATCGTATGCTGTGTGAGATAGCTCGGGATACCCACAGAAGCCCATATGGCATCGGTGGCGGTAAGCGCGATTGTTGCAGGCTGCTGGTGTAGCTTGTGGCTTCGCCGGAGGGCGGTTTTAAGTGCTTTCAGCGCAGAGAGCGTGCGCTTTGCATGGGAACACATGCATTCGAAATTGGCTGCCATTGCCATTCGTACATTTGTTCAGTGGTGCTATATACGTCTAGCAGCGTTGCTAGACACTTAAGATCTTGGCTCAGTGTGACATGCGAGATGTATTTGTTGGACTTGGGGAAAGAAACCTTCAGAGCACACATGCGCGTGATTCATTTTACGAGGTTGAAACATTTTTTTGTTTATACTTTCAAGTTTGCTGTTAATTGATAGAGGCGTGAAACAAATGAGAGGCTTATTGTCCCAAATAATCGGCATGGTGCAACACAAACATATGCAAGTAAGAACGAACCTCGTTAATTGTACATTTTTCTTTTAAAAAAGTGACCAAGCGATAAGCATGTATGTAGAGTCCTTCTTCATCTTCTTCTTCTACATCCTGTAGATGTAGAATATCCTTAAGAACACCAAAAAATTGTCAACAAAATAACTAAATTATGTTCAAAGTACAAAATGTAATAGAGTAGGCATTCTTATTTTCGCATTTATTTACTTGCGTTGGAAGCACCAGCAACTATGAACAATCCAGAACGCAACACAGCGAGCTATGAAGAAACTGATTAGTCAAAGGCGTTGCTGTTTTCTTTGCATTCTTACGAAGCGATGGACCATGCGATTGGACATCAGATATGGCAATTAGAGAACCTTCAGAAGCATGTAAATAACAACTTCGCACCTGTAACGTTTAAACGAAATTTAATTGGAATGCAAAAAAAAAACAGTGTAATTAAACAAACACCTTAAATGGAACGACTTTTGCATGTCACACTTACGAGCTATGTCCGAAAAGTGAAAGGATTTTCAAAGTTTTCGGGATACGTACATTCGATTATCGATTTTCGACTCGTTTCGGACATATGTTTCCAGTAGTTTCATTAAACCTATTTAAATTGTTTGTCAGAGGCATAAAAATAAAAGTTAGTCGTGTTTTGCGTGTTCGGTGATTTCCTGCTGTTGAAAAATAATGGATCAAGAAATTTACATTCAATTTTGTGTGAAAAATGGAATGAAGTTCTCAAATATACTTGAAATGTCAACAATGGCATACGGTGAGTGTACCCTGGGTCAAAAAAATGTTTACATGTGATACAAGCTTTCAAAAAAGGTCAAGGAGTTGTACATTGCGACGTCTTGGACGCCGCAGCACACCAACAGCCGATAAAAATGTTGAGAAAGTGAAGAAAGTTATTACAGAAAACCGTCGAAACACTTTGAGAGAAGTTGCTGAAGATGTCGGCATAACGCTTGGCTTATACTATGTATTTTTTTTTTTTGGAAATTTTGCGCATTTAGCGTGTGACAGCGAAGTTCGTTACAAAATTGCCAAATTTTGACCAACAAAAATGTCACATGAGCATCGCTCAGGAATTGTTGTAAGACGTCAATCACGATACAGATTTGCTAAAAAGGTGAGGAATAATGGGTATCGACAACAATATCCAATAGTTCCAATGGAAGAGCCCATGAGAGCCTAGGCCATAATAGCAGATCAAATATAAAAACTTGGCTTACGGGCTTTTTTCTGATTACGTGGCGTAGTGCATCAGGAGTTCTTACCACATGAACATACGGTCATTAAGGAGTAATATCTGGAAGTAAAAACAATTCATGGCTTTTGAAAAACGATAATGCAACTGCTCACTCGTTACTGCTTGTTCGTGATTTTTTGGCCAAAACCAACACCATAATTATGCTTAAGGCACCGTATTCACCAGACTTGACCCCCGAAAAATTTCCTACTCCCAAGATTGAAAACACAAGAAAGGACGGCGATTTGCGACAATTGAATAGATATAGACCGAATCGTTGAGCTTGAGGACATACCAAAAAGTGCGTATCAGAACTGTTTTGAGGATTGTATATTATATCTGATGGGGACTTCTTTGATGGATAAAATAGCAATTAATGAATAAATAAATATTTTTTGAGAAAAATGAAAATTCGCCTTATTTTTTGAACAGACTTCGTGTTCATAATTTGGCATTGCAAGTCAAACCTGCATTTGACATTTAGACTGAACGTGTTCACATTTATTTATACATCTTCTAGTACAATCTTTTCGAATAGAAATGGAATCCAAATTATGACATTGGAAGAAACCTTTCGAATGATAGCCGCTAAAAAAGTGATTAAAACTTAAAAGTCATAGAGGCAGAAAACTGTATTTATAAGTATTAAGTATTTTGATGTGTTTTCCGGTTTATAACCTACAGGTTAGTGCGCTGCAGGACCTTTTGGAGATCTTTATTTGATCCTTGAACTGACATTTTATACATGATGCATTCTTCCAAGTTTCCACCCTTTTCGTGGAGATATTCCAATGAAGCATTTGAAAAGCTTTTCAAAAACAAAAACTACAAAATATGAAACCAATTCAAAACTATAACTTTAAGAAAAATTTTTAAAAACACAAAAAGTAAGGTTTACATTATTTTTAGAAGGATGAGTGATGTCATTTATAGGAAACCGTTTCAAAACAAGACGTCATTGCCTCCGGAGGGAATGACAGCTTTACGGACGAAACAAATATTTAACTTATCTTCTTAGATTAGATGGGAGCGACTATTCTACTAAGTCTGTTGCATCTTGTTTAGTTTTCCTCCGTGTACTCTACTACTTTTGCTGTTGAATCTTTCTAGCTGAATTACGACTAGCCAGCAATTGGATTACGACTAGCCAGCAATATTGAACACCATTTAAAAATTTAAACAAAAGCTTTGATTATACAAAAACTAAAAAACTTGAATCATATATTGTAAAACTTTCTTTCCTCTCATTTATCACATGTTTCGGTATATTTGTATTAAAACTTAATAACCTATAAATCTGTCTTCTTTGACACAAAAAACAAAGGATCTAAAATTCAATGAAAATCAAAGAATGAACGATTAGGTTTACATGTGCTAAGTTGGAAAATCAAAAAACTATCGTTTCTCCCTTGAGCCTTCTCGCAATTATTTTTAGCAAACGTGTCTTCATCTTTACCCTCGCCCCCGTATTCCGAATGTAAACTTATTTGTAAAAAGGAGACGGAGAAAACAAAAATTGTAAATATATAACCCAAAACACAGAAAAAATTATGTAACCCAATTAAAAATACATAAAAAAATGCGTTCACTTGTGTGCGGGGATTTCAAGATTGTCTGGCTGGCTGGGCGTGAAAAGTAGGACAATTGTGCGTGTCGGCTCAGCTGCATTCATCTCTGTCAACGGGGCAATAGAGCAGAGCACAGATAAAGAGGTCCTCTGCTCTCTCTCACAACCAAAGTAAGTATCCTCTTCCCCACTCGCCCATCCTCGTTTATGTGCATCTAATTCAGTTTCAGACGATTGGTCGCTCATGATAAGGAAATCGTCTAGGGAATTTATTTCAAATTAATATAAATTCTCTCGACGACTGTGAAGAAACGGGAAACTCGGTAAGCGAGTGCCAGAATATTTTCAAGATTTTCAAAGCAGGAAGCAAACTAGACGGGTGCAATGGTTTTCTTTTTATTTTATCACGAACGAAGCTTCATAACACACATTGCAATGGCGGCAATGGTGACGGCAGTGGCGGTGGCGGTGGCGGCGCATTCTTCCTAAAAAACTACGATTAGAGAACCAGAATGAGAACGAATGCAAGTTCTCGTGCAGTATTCGTTGGGGCTGTACATATGTACGCGTTTTCTTAGCTCTGCCTTCGCTTGCGCTGTTGCTACACACGATTGCTTAACTATTTAGCGGCAGTCAGCAGAGGAGATCACCGCCAATTTCTCTCCTCTTCTGCCTAGCTGCCGCGCGCTAGCTACCCTGTTGCTGCTAGATGCGCGAGTGTGTGCTTGCCTAGAGGAGCTGCTAGTAGCTCTGCGAAGCTCCAATGAAAATTTTCACTCTTCCCCCCCTCTTTGCTTTCGGACTCAGTAGAGTGAGATATTTATAGAATAGTGTTCATGTGATGCTCCTCTAGCTGTGGCTCGTTTTACTCTATTTGACTGCTCACTTGATATTTTTGGACAGATGTTTACATATGTGCGCTCTATGTACTTGACGATGTGACCGTTGCTGTGGTGTGGATACTCGTCTTTCATTTTTTTCCTTCTAGAACTTCGACACTTTTCAGTCTCGTTGGGGTTTAATTAATGTGAAGCATTTTTGGAAGATCAATTAGAAGATGTGCAGTTCTGCTTCTGCTGCCAAAGTCTGACTGACTGCAGCATCCCTTGCTGTTCGAGATTCGCTCGAATTACTGTACTGCGCTCTTCACATTTCATTTGGTTGCTGTTGCTCATGCTTAATGTGAGCGCACAAGTCATTCGTAGCGCGCGCTCACACAACATCGTGTCCTTGACCCCAATTTCCTGACACAAGCGTTTATATTGCTGCTGCTGCTGTTAAATGTTCTTCTCGCAGTGCGGAGAATTTAGTTCATTGATTCTTGTTGGCCTGCACCTGGCCTCAGTGTAGTATGTCACCCCTTTTATATGTTACACGCTTACTTTTGTGCATTTGAATGCTCTGAGACCAACACACCGAGTTGTAATAAAATTAGTAATCCCCTGAACGCAGTCACTGATTTGACCCCCCTTCGCACTTATCAGCAGCGCAGCGCTCGTCATAGCTGTCAGAGTGCTCAATGAATAACATGCCATCATGAAGCCGTGTGATCTTTTAGACTGTGCAGCAGGGAAATTGAAACAAATAAGTACGTCGACGAGGGCATGATTAAGAAACATTTGACCTATGGCGTGATTTATGCTCACAGTTAAATAGGCTTCGACAAATTTAACGTTTATCTGATTTATTTTTATAACGTTAAATCCTATCATTCGGCTGACGGATGGGGGAGATGAGTGCGGGCAGACTGCAATTACGTGGGGAATGACGCCTCGTTGCGTTACGGTGCAAAGACACATGTGTGTAACCGTCCATTGGGATGCGTATGTGTGTGTGGAGGTGCCTTTGCCATTGGTGGGTACTCGTTGGTTTGCTCTTTTCAATTCTATTGTGTTATAGCTATCAAAATGGAGCTTAGCTTTTTTCGAGATTGAAGAGGTGGTGTTGATGTGTATCGACATTTTTTTGAAGGCGCTAACTTTTGTAATTAGAGCTAATTGATTGCAATACACACAGAAATTGATTTATAATCCAAATTCTGTGTGTGTGTGAATGATTTGTTGTATTTTATTGTGAAAAGGGAGTTTAGCAATGTGTATGAACACATATTTAATGGAATTTTTTTACCTGGAAACAAGCTGAATGTTACTTTGTCACGAAAGGAATGATTTCTGAGTGGATGTCTATCGCAAACTGGAGTACGCAGAACATGCAACTTTCAGAAAGTTAAAAACTGATTCGCGAATGCATGGTTGAACATAGATTTAAGACAGCAGATATTATAGCTTTTAAGAAAAGCTTACCAAGATCCTGGACTGTGTACTGTTGAAATTAAAAGTCCGGACAACAGCAGCATTGTTTCCCACTTAACATCGTTTTCTTTATACAAACGTCGTGCCTTGTCTACTCAAACATGAAGTTATGTAGCTTCCTCCTGTAACTGTGTGTGGTCGCTGTGGTGTAGAGGGAAGAGTGCGACATTCACCGAAGGTCTAGGTTTGATTCTCGGCTGAACACCTCGAATTTTTTCACGGCACCACATCTTTCGAGCTGTTGACAACACTCAAAGAAAAACTACTGTCTAAGCAAAAGCTTCTCAAACTTCGCCGTTCGTAGGTCTCATCTACTCGTGAGAGAACAGTAGCGAGCACAACACGAGTAGTTGATGAGCAAGCTAGGCCCTGGTTCCCCTGTGAACTGTCGCGCCACCCAATTATTAATACTCTTGTAACTGTGTGTTAGGATTTTAGTGCTTGATATATATTTTTTATAAACTTAATTGTTTTGAAATAATTTTATATATAAACAAAGCGTGCGTCATAATGCTCAAAAATACTTGACGCCAATTTCTTGACTGCACTAGAGTAGAATTCCTTTATCACTTTGTGTTGAACACATGATGGGGAATCCTTATTTCGTAACCCCACTTTTGCAAAAACAATAAACACTTGCTGGTTAAAGGGCAAGGTGTTGGACATTCACATTGGTCATCGACACTTTTGTCGCCAACGTTACACAAAACCTGGTGAAATAATTTGGCAAGGATGTCGAATTACTCATTGCCTGCTCGAAACATGAGATATTCCCCCTACGGCCAGTTACATAAACGAAGTCCTTTGTTGGTCAATCGTCCCCAAGCAGGAGAGGTCAAACAATTCCATACCCTAAAGGTTTGAAGGGTCTGATAAATTATCTCAAATTCTTTAGGGCGTCTTTCGCTTTGGTCTAATTGAAGGAATGTAAATATTTTATTGATTACGAATCTTTTCTTCTCATTGAATTCTTTGTTGCCGGGAAAAAATTTACTGATCTGTCAAGTAATTCAAGAACGGAGAAAATAAAGTAAATCTCTTCCCTTTTTTAAATGGTATTTGTACGGTTGACAGAGTAACAGGCGCAACGACAAAATTAAGACAACCTTTAACGTCATTTTGGATCAGCAAACACAATAAATTAGACTAAAGCAGACAGACCTTATTGATATTCTGATGATGTGCGTTGGCACAGTTCGGGGTACATGCAAACTTCTAGTCGCAGGCGGACGTGGTCATCACTAGACTACGAAATATTTGAGCTGAGAAATATTTAAGCTAAGCGTCCAAGGCAGACGTTGTCAAATATATTTCTGCTACGAATATACTTCCGCTGCCTGATTGCGTAAAATAATGCTGCTGTTAAACCTTCAAGGAAGTACAAGTCTTTACGTGAGAAGAAATTTTGCGCGCGAATTGTAAATGGTTTGCTTTTGTGGTATCCCGAGGGAAAATTCGATGAAGGAGTGTCGAAAATATGGATTGATACTTTAGGTATAGTGCATGTTCTACACAATTCCGAATTGATAAAATATAAGCAACTCTCGTTCTAAGCACTTAAGAAACATCTCAAATAAATTGCAAAGTATGCAATTCTGAAGAAAATTGATAAAGAAATGGCCACAGCTTTGTTTTCGCTAAGATCCAGGAATTTAGCTGCACCGATTTTTAAATCAAATTGAAAACCGCTGTTTTTTCACCTAAGCGAGTAATGAATAACATTGAGAAGGGTGACCGTCTGAGGTAAACATCAAGTTATCTTCCATGGTATGCATCGTGCTCAGAACCCGGCATGCGCCTGGTCAAGCGTCCTCGGATACAACGCTTAAGATGGCTAGGCCATGTAGAGCGTATGGACACCACTGCTCCGGCCCGAAAAGTCTTCGAATCAGAGCCATTGGGATAACGCAACAGAGGACGGCCTAGGCTAAGGCGGCACACACAAGTTTAGAAGGACCTCAACCAACTTGGAGTGCGCATTTGGAGGCAGCTATCTAAAGACCGTGCCAGCTGGAGAGGCATGCTGGTTGAGGCCCAGGTCCACCCCGGACTGTTGCGCCATAAAAAGAAGAAGAAGAAGAAGAGCAAGCTAGAGCACAAATAATTTTGTTTAAGCACTATGCAAGAAATAAAATATCTATCTGACTGAATTTAGTTTTGATTATTCGTAAAAAGAAAGGACTCCTAAGAACTGAGTCGCATTTGAAGAGCAAATTAAAAAAGAAAGAGATAACGCCGTTGAACAGAAAATCACATTCCACTCAGTCATAAGTTTGGGCACATAAATACACAAAGTAATGGCAAATTATATCACAAATAAGCAAAATATGTTTTTTCTTCCTTACCCAGAAATGGGGAACAAATTTTTTTTTTATTTGTTTATTTGTCTGGCACACATATTTTCCCGAAAACCAATTGCCACAGTTGTCTTTGACAACTTTAATGTGTGCTGCACATGTTTCTTGGTTTAATCCACTACAATAATATGATGTCATTTCACTCTCTGAAGCTTGTCTTGAACATAAAAGCATTGGCGATATTTCAAACGGATTCCACCAACACTTCGGGAAGTTCATACAGCCAGACAAAATCAAATAACCTACCTCAACAAATAATTTTGGTAAACTATTTACACGAATGTCAACATTTTCACTAAGCATAGACACAAAGTAACGCACTGTGTACCGTGAATGTAACGCACAGTGTATCGTCAAATTGATATCAAAAGTCATCTTTTTTACTTTTGAAATATTTTGATCGACAAAATAAAAACAAAAACCATCTACATGGCTTATCTAAGTTTCTTCCGTCTAACACAACCGTTTCGAGAGTGTAAGCTAATTTTTACCATATACAAAACAAACTACATTTCAGAGAACACACAAAACAATATCATCGCTAGTTTTTATGTTTCCAAATTTCGCTCTCTGATGGCAGTTTCCATGAAATCTCATCAGAGCAAACAAAGTGATGGACACAGTTTGAAAAGAAAAAAATTAAAATAACAGATACTTGTCTTCACACACAAACAAACATACGCACCGACGACCGTTCGAACTGGAAATTTCTAAGATTAAATTTCAATCAAAAAACTTTCGACTTCATCTCATTTAACTATCGCAATGAAAACTTCGAAGCCTGCCATCGTTATATTCTGACACTTTAAATACATGACAGCGGATAGTTGATACAAAAAAAAAAAAAACGGTATAAAAACGTGAAAAATGCAAATATATTTGTGACGACGGAATAACTCTTTTGCACGACAATCAAGTCGAAGTGTTTGTGACTGCTAGGTTAGGATCAGATGTGTACCTACCGTGTGAGTACACGGGCACAATCAACCATTTGATATGTATCAGCAGAGAGCACATGGCTGCTACGGCATAGCATGCCGCTCTGTCTTTCTCTCTTTCTCTTATTGAACTTTGGCACCTGTTATCATCAATGACAAAATAAACATACTGACTTGCGCCACACACTATTTGTGAAGCCTAATGGTGAGGCAGTATTTGCCGATCGGCAAGGCACCACTCGATTGTTGCAAAAAATATAAGAATCTGCTACAAAAACATAGGCTTGTCGTTTACGATATCAACACACAGAGGTTATGTAAACTATTGACTGATAAGAGTGGCAAAAAAAATGATTTCTTCAAGAATTTAATGCGGTGACAGCAGTTCATTCGTTAGCAAAAAGTGACACTGTTTAAATATTGAGGAATTTTTTAAACCTAATGGAAAGGCACAGTATTTGCAGAGGTATTTAAAAGCATAAGTCGTGCAAACCAAAAAATATTTTATACTGATAACGATATCTTCTAATGCAACCAAGATTGTGGGAAAATTACTGATTAGAAGGATACGTGCAGATCAGTACACATAGCAAAGAATACCATTGTCCTCAAGAGACTATTTTTACTTTCGTTTCTCGGACAGAAAATTATTTTTAATGCTTGCTTTGAGACTCTTTGCCCTTAAGCGGATTTATTTTTATTGCATTCAACAATGCTCTTTGTGAATACACCCCAAAAGCGGGTAAAGGTTAGACTGGTTTCTTGTAAATTGTGATTCCACGCGTGTAGCTGATGACAGAAAAAATTGACAACTCAATAAAGCGAGATTTAAAAAGTCAACTGAAAGTGCAGCTTGCTCAAGGTCATTGTCTAGTTTTTCCAACAAACACAATTGCGGCGTGTGTGCGGAAGCACGTATCAGTTAATGCCGGCAACAAATGGGGTATTTTAGGGAGATTCTAGTGCTTTATGACATGTGAATGTACATACAACAAAGTGAGTAAATTCAGTACAGGCAGACGGGTGTCGGCAGAGAGCTTCAGAATTTTATGACCATGTCGTGAGGAGCTGGAATTTTATTTTAACTAAAATTAAAAGTGAAATGTTGTACTTGTGCCCGTACGCGTTTAAACTCAGAATGTATATGAAAGGCTTTACAGACAAATGTTTTAAAGTGCCTTGAAACTTATGAAACAGAGAGGAGTAACACAAATTTTAATCTGGTAAATGTTAAACTGAAAATGACAAATTGTCAAACGCATCGAAAGAAGGATAATTCAATTTTAAAATTTTAAATATCAGTTTGATGGGATTACCAGGGACAAGCGACCCAGACGCATGAGCAACTAATGCAAGGAATGAAGTTCGAATGCGGCTAGACTCAATCCGCTTAAAAAAGAAAACGTGCTCGATTCCTTTTCATGTGCAACAGTGAGAGAATTGCAAAATATGTCCAAATGAATTTTAGGAAATGTGCTTTAACCGCTTTGTTGAAGTTCGTAAAAATCGGGATTCGGAATTCATTCAATTAGCTTTGACTGTAGTTAAATTTCAAACTAAATTTTTTGAGTTCGAATTATTCCAAAGCTCATCCAAAATCCGTAACACAATCAACTATTAAAGTAATTTCAATAGTTTAGAGGACACTTAGCTTTTGAAATCGGTGCAAACAGTAATGTTTCCCATCAAGGGTTTTGACTGGTTTTAGCACTCCACCCTATCCGTCTGATCCCAACGTCTGCAGAACATGATCTCGGAATCGTGTATATTTACGATTTAGACGATGACCACGCTGTGCATAGTAATTTTCATTCTTGAAGTTATTGTTTTATATCCAGTTTTCATCTTCAGTCAGGATCTTTGACTCAAGAATCGTTTCTTTTTAGTCTGTCAAAGAGCAGTTCCGATGTATAAAATCACTTTCCACATCTCTCGGTTTAAACACGTATGGCGCTCAATTTTCCAGCTTTCGAATAAACCAAACAACGAACAAATTTCTTTCACCGAACGGAAATTACTGAGTCACTCACCACGCTATTCTTTACACGGATCTTGATTCTGTAAAGCCTCCAAACAGTGAACAGATCTTTTATGTCGCAACGTTCAAAAATTTGGGAAAATCTTTGTTTTAAAGCCGAAAATTTTGCACACAAACCTTCGAATGTGAAATATGACGTAACACGTCATGATTTTACGTTAAAAAGACGAACCAGACATTTAGATCGAGATTCGGGGTTAAATTTTGAAACTGCCAATGATCAGTAAAAACCAAAGATTCGAAATTGCGAACATTCTCCAAAGCAAGCAAGAAGGCGCAGGGGCTTTGCAGGGGTCTCTTCAAGTGTATTTTTTTCTGTTTTTTCAGATATTTTGCGATTTCGGTGTTTTTTTCGAGAATTTAAAACCACAGGTTTTTAAATAGTGATATTGTTTGCATTTGTTGGCATGTTTCCAAAACGACTTATTTGCTCCATCACATCTATTTTCCTAGCAAAATAATCCAAGTTCTCTAACCTATCATAGATCCATCGTGAGAACGTTTGCACTGTCTGACTTTGCTAAAAACAAAAAGTTGACTTTCATTCGATTCACAATATTTTCGGGGATCTTATCAAGTTTGTGAAACCAATAAATAAAAGTTTTTTTAAAATAAAACACTTGCCGCTTTTATCAACCTACGTTGACTTAGCAATCAAAATACAAACGTACGATATAAGGATGCACAGGTATATTAATGCCCGTACTGTTTTCTTTGTGTAGTAGGGACTCAAGTGATACGTAATTTCTATTCAATTTTGCACTTAAAGTCCACAGCGAGTCGAGGTCAACTTCTTGACTAGATATTATTATTAAACTGAACTTGAAATGACATAAATTTGAGAGCACAGTAGTGAAGTATTTTATTCTATTACATTCTAGTTCAACCAAGCCTTGATTAAGAATAAATTCAATCATAACCCCCAAATCGAATTTTAAAATCCACATATCCAACATATCCAAAAACTTAAAACATTTCTTTTCGTGTGTCCATAAAATAAAACAAGGTTACTTTAAAAGATCGCAACAAATTTATCAAGAAACAAAAGGCAGATACTCAAGTGCATTAGGTACATACCTCTTCTGGTTAACAAAAGCCCATTTAATTGCTATAGAAATTCGCTCAAGAGATATTCAAACCAACAGCCGCCGTTTCTCACCCAAAAGACCAAGAAAAACAAAAAAAAAGACAAAAATGGAACAAAATAAAAAATCAAGACATAGGTACGAGTTGCTTCAACATCAACTTCGTATTCATGCTTACAAACACTTAAGTAATCCCATTGACAGTATATAATACTTTCTCTCGTTCCTCTCCTCTTTCATTTCCTTTGCCCAAAACCTGCAAGAAAACAAAAACAAAAACCCAACACGAACCAGGCGCAAGAAACGACAAAAACTGACCACGCATAAATTCGTTGCTCGCAAAGCCATCCCAAATGCGTATCGAGCGATTATTGAAAACAATAAAATGTGCATACGTCCATTCATTATGCTTCCCAGCCAACTGGTCACTAATCTCATCTTTGCATGCGTCACGAAGGAGATCACATCTCGCGCATAAATTCTCAAGCACCTTCGGAGTTTATTCAGAAAATTCCCCCGCGTTTTAGCCACTCCACATCGACTTTGCTTGGAAATCAATTGACTGCGACGGTAGTGTGGATGCAAGTTTACGAAAGGTGCGAAATCTCCATGAGGAGAGGAAGGAAGACAGAGCGTGACAGCAAAGAAATAACAAAAGAACAAGAAGCGGCACAATTGAAACCAAAACAAACTGCATTGCGTCACGCCGCAAAGGCATGCTGAATGAATTCGCATGCGGAGCAGGCACAGGAGAGGCCGCCGCACTTAAGTAATGTAATCCAAGACACTTCGACTGGTAGCAAATTATGAGTAACACCACCATCGAAACCGCACCAAAGTCGCCATCATCGTTTCCAACCCACCAACACCACCGCTATAATCATCCTCCTCATCGGCGGCGTGAGCAGCTATCTCATCATCGTCGCGATGACGAAGAAGGCGATAACAGCATTTTTTAACGAGATTCCCTCCGGGAAATATGTATTTCTTGGTCGAGTTGCGGCATTTTTCGTTTCGCTGCCTCTTTCGGTGGTTTTACCTGGTGGTCTTCATTCCAAAACCTGTTTCTAGGTCAGGAACGTTTTTTTCCTTTACCGGCTCTCGTCATCGAGTAAATAAAATTCAAGTGCTGACGTCACTTCCGGTGCAGCAACACGAAACGTATGACGAGGTTCTCGTCCTTGTCACCTCCTTTAACCTATTGTCATCTACACGACCGGCATACACCCAGCAACTGTCATTTCAGAGAACATCTGACAAATACTTGCATCTTCCGCACATTGTATACTTGTCATCTCACAGCTGTGTACGCACATGGCGTGGTTGAGAAAATTCAAGTTTCATACCACACCACCACTGACGTTGAATATCATTTTCCAACGGACAGAATGTGCTCATCTCAAATAGTTCTGTTGTGAACACACGCCTCTCATATTGGAGCTGAAACTGAAAACTTGAAGTAAACTCTGTACGTCAGAGGCGCGCACACCAGCACCATCAACAACATCAGCAGTGACTAAACACACATCGCGCTTACACGAAGAGCTATGATGTATGTAGCACCATCGCAAGCAACAGAAAATAAACGTGATCACCACCATCACCGCTATTGGCAAAAAGACCACCAACTGGTTGTACGGTTTATAAAAAAACGAAAAACTCAACCACACGAAGCGTCGAATGGACGTTAGATGAAGGGTGGGAGAAAACAGGGAAATGGGCAAACGTGTAACCTAATAACAAAATTATTGTCAGTGCTCACATAAATTTCACATGGGAACTTTGCGGTCTCCCCCGGTGCGGTGGAAAATATGACAGGAGTGTGACGATTTGTTCCCATATTGCATTTAAAGTTTTCACTAGACAGTGCCTGCGCCTGTCGATATTTTAATGCCTGCTCTGCTTCACTGAATAAATCGCGAGAACTTGTGAGTGAGACTTTGACACTTTACGACGTGACATGCTTTTGTAAATATCACTTTTCTCCTGATGGTTGTAGGAGGAAATATCATGCACCATCTATGAGAGGAGAGATATTTGCTGTCTTCAGACACCTAGTGCGCCACAATTCGCAAGTTGTCACAGTTTTAGTTTGAATTGTAACAGAAAAGAGCAAACAAATCCTCTAAGTATTCAATGAGCGAAACTCTATTACAAAATTAAATTACATTTTTTGAATCTAAATTCGGTTTGGTTGCGATTTAATATATTTTAGCAACGTACACAATAGTACGCAAATTAAAAAAAAAAAGTCAAGACTTATCTTTTAATTCAATTACTGAATTTTAAAACTTTTAATATATCCCGATACTATAATTGACTGCTGCTACCTCAAAACCCAACTTACGACTATTTTTCGAAACGAAGAACTTTACGTTGGCAACACTATTCATAATGGCGAGCATTTTGCAAGCTGTCAAGTGATTTACTTTTAGTTTTGTTTTGCATTTTATCATGAATAAACTGCCACCTGAACATCTCTTTATAAATTTCGGTGAATACGCGAATTCTGTTTAACGATGAAACTCTCTTTTGGTTAAAGGGATGAAGTCATATTTGGTTGAAGATAATCCAAGTGATAATTAAGAGCTCGTTGCATACACAAAAACTGACGTTGGTGTGGTTTAAAAGTTGGAGTCCGAACTTCTTTAAAAGCCGTGCGGGACGGAACGTTACAGGCAGTGGGAACCGCTTTTACATGGGGATAGGGAAACTTAATATTCTAAGACCATAAACCCGAAATAATTGACTACTTGAAGGACGACATTCGCTGCGTCATTGGCGATATACGGCCATAAATAATGAAAAATCTCATCGAAAATTGGACCTGGAGGTTAGATC
This sequence comes from Eristalinus aeneus, assembly GCA_955652365.1. NCBI lineage: Eukaryota > Metazoa > Arthropoda > Insecta > Diptera > Syrphidae > Eristalinus > Eristalinus aeneus. The sequence continues at coordinate 80,665,399 of OY019132.1, forward strand.
GAGTTGTGCCGGTTATTTGCCAAAAATCACATATTGCCAGAAGATTATCTTTCAAATACATTGAATTCCAAGATAATTTTAAGAAATCACCTCTGCTTTATTTCATTTTAAAGTGTTATACCTCTAAAAAAAAAACAACCTTTATTCATTGGTTATGTTCGCCATAATCTATTACACTTTTTTTCTTAGCACAGAACTAAACCTAAGTTCAGACAAACTAATTGTATTGTAATTTAACACACTCTCTCATTCGGATGATTTACTTGAATTTTAATCTTAAATCAAAGACTGCCGAAAACATTGACTTAATTTCCATGTCCAAAACAGCACCATTCTGCCAATTATGAGTCCCGAATTACTATATGGTTTGCTAAATTTGGACAAAAATACAAGCACAACTCAGCAGAAACAGGAAGGAAATGAATAAATGACGACTAACAGATTATTACTCCTGCTGCGAACTAAATGAAACCGCTCAATCGGAACATACATCAGGGTGACCTATTAATGCCCGGTTGCATTGGCGATGCACTGCAAGATTTGCTTATGTTTCAATTTAGAACGTTTGACCGTAAAATACTGTACTTACACACAATATGTGGAACTATTTCAAAATAATGAAAATACCGTCTGCTGCAGACATTTTTAACTCGCTTATTCATCTAAACTGACTCATTGGATTATTTTCTGTCCACCGAACATTCGCTTATCACCTACAAAAAAGTTGCGATTTACAGAAATAATATTTTTGATATCATTTTAAGCAATACGTTGCCAGATTTGACCTTAAAAATGCATCGCATTTCTCACGAGATGCGAACGGTAAATATTAAAACAAACAAAAATTATGCAGAGCGAGAATATAACCAAAAACACGTGCAGTGCTATCCACGTATTTACGGCTGCTGCACGACTTCTACAGACAACAAAAGTAGAAAAGACAAGTTCACGTGTGTTTTATCTTGGCGTTGATAAACTTGAAAGCGCTAACAAAAATGAAGTAATCGCTTACATATGGGAAAACAAATTACGGGGATATGGTGCAATAGTTTGGATTCTATAACAATTTCTAGAACACTGCATTAATTATCAAAGCGAGGTGGGGATAGGCGAAATTGTTTTATCTAGAGGTTACGTATAGAGAACAAAAATTGTAAGCAGGGAAATAAAAAAAAAATATTTCGTTGATTGATCTACTATGTGTCGAGACGGGAACAGTGTACAGAGAGGCGAAAGCTCGTGTTGGAAGTTCGAAGTGATATTTTCTAAATACAATCTCATTAGCGGCATATCTTTGTATTACTGTTTGTGAAAATAGTCGTACTGCTAGTAATCCTCTTCGGTTGTAGCCCCACTTAAAGAACATACGTCGAGTTAAGTAATTCATATTACAACTTCTTTTGGACGCTAAATGACGAGGCAATTAACATGCAAACAACTAACAGCAACGATAAGGATAAATTTGCGGATTAAAGCAAAAAGAAAACGTCTTTTCATAAAATTGTGTTTTCCAAGCGTGCCTTACTCACATTGTGCAACAATAATGAGAATACGAAGGCAATGATTAAAGTTTCTTCTGTTTTCTTATACAACGCTCTTCTGTTCTCATTCAAGGATTAAAAGTTCCTGACCTAGATCTCAGTGGAGCACTCGCAAAGGGCTTGACATCAGTCACGCAAAGTAACGTCAAAAAGAGCCTGTACTAAGTGTAATAATTCACAGTGCCTTCTCCAACCCTTCATCTTACTAATTAGACGATATCACAATCTACCACCAAAAGGAGTACAGTTCGTCGAGAACATTCATCAACTTGCCGCCTTCCGCCCTCATCGCGCTGTGTATGCAGTGCACTTCGACCTGTGTCAAGGTTTCCAGGTCAAATGCCAAATACAAGAATCCTAAGCGCTGAGAGGCCATTACTTCCGCCTTCGCCTTCGCCTCTGAACAACAAAACTTTTATTAAAATAAAACTCCGAGGCTATGCGCAACATCCCCAATATCTGGGAGAAAGAGAAATGGATCCGTCTGAGTCACGCTCCTTTGTTTCAGCACACAGCGGCCAGTGCTCGATGGAAAACAAAGTAGATGGGCAATGAACTTTGATATTTATTGCGTGAGACAAAGGCTCCCGATCTACACTTAGGCCATTAAGAAATGGTGCTGCCTCTACCGTTCGCCTCGTATTATGTATGCGCTCTTTGAACTAACGCCAAAGTCTAAGGTCAACCGATAACATCTAAACTCGAAAAACGAAGGAAAATGAAAGCGAGCAAAGTAAAGAAAAAGGATACGTTCTTTACCAGGTGTCAGTAAGTCTCAAACTACACGGTCGCCATCTCTCCGGAAGTCGTGTTGGTTGCATCGGCTACGAGAACACGTGCAAACGAGGCGAATAATGTCTTCTCGGAGTTTTCATCGATTCCTTTGATTTGCTCCCGGAGCAGATGCTGCTGTTGCGCCGACGACTGCTGGTGCCTCTGCGGACACCTGTCCCGAGAATGAAATGAAACACGAAAGAGAGGTTGGAAAAAAGGACAGACGAGCACCATGTGTTCCTTTTCGGGTCTATCCGACGGTTGCTTACAGATGTCTGCGGTGGGGTAGGTACTACATTCAGAGGACAACATCTTCTGCAAGACAAAGTCATTCACCCGAGGACAATGGCCGAATTTGTCTGTGTGCGCGGAGGATTATCTGGACACCCGCACCAAATTCGTTCGTCTGGCGACGTATGGTTTGGTAACCCAAATTTAATCAGCATCGCCTAAAATGGACCGTGATTGCAGCCATAAGATAGACAAACAGCAGCAGACATAGTTGCCGCCGAATGAGTCAGTTTTATTGCGGCAATTCCACGACGACTTCATTGCACTCACCTGGAGTTCGTGATTTACGAATTATGAGTATATTGTGTTGCCGTCGCCGCCGTCACACACCAAGGATATACTCTGTGCCTCGTTTGAGTTGTTATCCACACTGTATTCGCATGTCGCAGGGGCGAGAGATGTGCTAACGTGCGCCTATTCGATTTGGGTCAAGGAAAGTGAAAACATGGGCGGTCGTGGAATGGTCGTGTAGTTGCAAGGTTCTCCTCCTCCAAACATGGTTGTGATCAAGGTGCTAAAGATGCTCGATAATCTGACGTAAGAATTTTTAAGGTTCACCATTTTGTAGATAAATCCAGTACAGTACAAAAAAAAAAATACCCGTCAAAGTCAATTTACGTAATTTTCTACCAGAAAAGGAAGAATTGAGCTTATTCCCACAAAAAACATCATCACAGATGATCCACTTCGCTTCAATTCAGAAAGCTGGGCACGTACTTGTGGAATTTCAGCAGTCAATGCCTCAACTGAATCAGTCTCGGACCACGAGGAGCACATTATGTTCCTGACACAAACGATTAAAACAAAGTTATAGCAAAATTATTCGGAAGAAAAACTGGACACCATTTCACCAGAAGTAGAAAAATAAGGAATGCGGGCAGAATTTATTAATTCGATTATGTGCCTGCTGGAATGCTTGAAGTGCGATAGTTTTGACGTGAATTTAATTTGTTGATCGACTTCTACGTACCTTGACATGGCAGCTCATTGATTTGCTGATAAGCTCTCATCTGTCGTGAACTTTTGAACATTTTCTTCTTCGTTTTTCGACGTTGTTTTGTTTTAGATTTCTGTCACGAACCATTTACCGTGCTTGTGATCAGTGTAATCATACGTGAATTTTATATTCATTTCTTTCTTCAGTAATTCCTCACTCTGACTTAGGAGAAGTTTTTTGCAATTACTGGAACTTAGTAATATATAGGCCTATTAGTTCCAGTGGAGTCTTTTGAGAGAGTAGGACAAAGGGATGACCACTCAGCCGCACAGAAACCTGAATGTATCAATCGGTGCTTTACTGACGGCCAACAAAATAAAAATGGTTCATATAAAGATTATCGATTAGTTTCTATCTTTTTGTTTCCTGATTTAACTTTACATTAGCCAGTGTAGGGTGTGACACTCACTCGCCGATGGTCCAGGTTCGATTCCCGACTGAACACCTCGAATTTTCCACGGCACCACCGCTTTTGAGCTGCTGACAACACTCAAAGAGTAAGACCAGGTAAGAGTAGAGGTAACTTTCTAAGAAAAAGCTTCTCAAACTTCGCCGTCAGAGCGGGCAAAAAACTGTAGGTCCCTTCTACTCGTGAGAGAACAATAGTGCGCAACACGAGTAGTTGATAAGCAAGCTAGGCTAAACTGTCACGCCACTGGAGACCAGGGCCTATCGCATTAATGTATGCGATCATAGATGATTCGTTTCAACGTAATTTTGCTTTTATGAATTGGATTACATATTTAATCGTTGCATTTTCAAAAGATGGCGCCAGTCGTGGCTGATCTTGGAAGCGAATCCCTTATTCATTGGAAAGGTGTGACATTCATCAACAGTAATTAAATATCAGAACTTTTTTTACGCAGAATTTTTTTATGCCTTGTCTTGAATAAACTTGTCTTAAATGAACAGCATTTTCGGAAAGTTCAGATTTTGGATTTATTGGAACCGAAACCCATCGAATGCTTGTAGAAGCTTATAGTAAATCTCCGGCCCATAAACCTAGCAAAAGTGATTTCGATGCGACGACGATGCGAATATTTTAGCGTCAAAAGCAACAAGCATCTTGGCCAGCCCAAAGAATTTGAAGATAAGAAATTGGTGACTTCACTGGATCAAGATCAGTGCCAAAAGCAAAGTGGGATTGACTCAACAAACAGTTTCCGTTTGTTTAAAGAAATTTGAACATAATGAGAAGCAATGATTTTTCACTTTGGATGACATGAAATGATTGGATTTTTAAACTGAATCGTGACTGCTATAAGCCAAAACAGAAGAAATGCCTTTTTTCATAACAGAATCCAGTTTGTTACATTTTGAAAACTAAAAATTTTCTACTTCTATATGAAAATGACGTTAGGATCACATTTAATTTTTTTGAGAACAGGCATAAGTATTAAGTTCTGCAGTTTTCAACGTTAGTCACATTTTAAGGTCAAACAAACAGCAATCGGAACTTCAATTTCGCATACACTGCACAATCGTTATTTATATTAGCAGTTATAAATTAGTGAAGAGGCCAACGGTTTAAAGTTTCAGTCAGCTACATTCTCTAAAGAAACTTCCCTTTGACCACCACACACTTGTAATCTGTTCGAAATTCTCGCCAACCCCAACACTCCCTAATGGTCTATGCGTTTATTACCTCCTCTTACTGTTAGCTTATACATTAAGCCAGCCATACAAGCAATTTTATTTCATGCGTCCCAGACTCAACCATTCATCTCGATATGATTGTACCATAAACCCATGCCTCGTTAAATGTTTAACAGTTCCTTTTATTACTCTCTGCAGGTTTGTTATTTAATTTTACCTGCTTCACTCGCATCCTCACCCTCAGTCAAGTTCACAGGTGACAGATGTATTTTTATACCTTTGGGTGGATTCAATATGTCCCCATAATTATTTGCAGAGATTTTATTCGTTCCTTGCAAAAGAAATCTCTTCACAACCATGCTTCTAATGGAAAAAAACATTTCAGGGAGTTGCCGCCAAACAAACAGATCGCGTCTTATCAGGTTGGTAACCTTTTGTGATTTCGTCTCTGTTCTCTTTCATATTTCTGTTTAAGTGCGTTGTGTGTTTGGGTCTAAGATTGTGTTTTATGCTGGGAGAGCAGATGTTTTCATTACTCTGCAGTGATCTTTGATAGCAAGAACATATTCGAACGGCGAACAGAATTTTCGTGCAAAGATAATGACTTATCATCTGTCAAAGGTTCAGAAGAGTTTCCAGAAATTGAGAAGGCGGCACTTTTATGGGTTAATGAGGACAGAAGATGTCAATCTAATTTTATATTTACAGTACACTTTGTTCCCTTCACAAAAGCAAACGTGAACATATCTAACGGTAGAGCATTAAACAAGAGTTCATATGTAGGTAACATTTATACAATTCCATTGATACATCTATTGAGGAAACATTTTAGGAAGTCGTTATGGATATTCAAGTACAATTGGACAGATAATGGCGAAGGTGTCATTGCATTACAGCTTTTAACTTTGTGTTGCATATCTTTTGTCTTGTTTTTTAGTAGCCTAGCGCTAAAATATATTGCTTCATGTTTTTATCTCAATAATGGAAAATAAAAAATATCGTCATATTCAAGATATTCTGTCGCCTACCGTGACAAAGGTGTCTCTGCATGTTCTTGAACTTCTGCCAATGCTAGACTGCCGGTCTACATAGCAAAGTGATCTTTCGTTTTAAACAAGGGATGCTACATTGATTCCTTTAAATGAGAAATGAGAAACAAGTTACAAATATCCCATCAAAGTTACTTATCCCATCAAAAATGTCTTATTTTCACTTTCATCATTTGGCCTCTGTCATCTTCCAGAATAACCGAGTAAATCTGTGTCACTTGACAAATTTGCATCTTTCCATACATATTTTACGCCGTTTTAGGTACGGCAAACTGTTCCATTGCCAGAAGCTTCGTTGCGTACACAGCAACAAACCCGGGGGCGGTTCAAAAGCGAAAACCAAGGCGGTGATCGGTCAATTATCCCCGATAAAATTCACCTGTGTGCTTGCTCTGGGGCTCACATGAGCGTAACATTGTGTTCCGACCAAGAGAATTCCAACTATACACACGCGCAGTCTTTCACACACAAATACATGCAAGACAACTGAATCCAAAAAAAAAAAAAAATTGAACTGCTACCGTCAAGAAAGAGAGGAGTACAAAATATTTAATTACTTCATTGTGCGACTAGGAGCACACAAGGTCTCTTTAGTACTTTGACAGAAAGTACGTATGCACGTACAGCATAGAAGCAAAATGTTATGAGAGGAATAACTTGTGTGTTGGTGGACCCCAGTTGCGTCACGGTTGCCCACAAAAATCCATACAAAATAGGTCACTTGCAACCCCATGGAGATGGAATAGAAATTCTGCTTTCGAGCCGTTCGTCTTGTGCAGCCCGGCTGAAATAATTTGACAGGAACACTGACAACTGACAGCGGCTTTGTTTCCCTCTCATTGCATCGGTAGCATTGTTTGATTTGTCTTCGTATTCCTCTTCCGAGCACGATGCTTATAATCTTGTCAATTTCAAAAATGCTGTTCCTGCTGCGGGGTTAATTCAGCGAAAGGAGTTGCCTCCAAAATCCAGGAGAAAAATAAAATATATACTCGTATGCTAATATAATTGTCAGCACAATTTTACGGAGCAACGCCCACTGGTAGAGATGGTGGCAAGCAGTCGGAGTAATTTTAACAAAACAGAAAGAAACCGAAGAAACAAGTGTATAAGACATAATAATAATAATCCCAAAGAGAATGACGAGACAAAGAAAAAGAGAAAATCAAAAACGAACACGCTTCGCGGCAGAGCAAAATACAACTGTACTTGCCAAATAAAAACCATCTGACTATGTAATGTTAGTTTAATTGATTAGCAACAAAAAAAAAATATATTAAAATCATTGTGGAGCAAATCAAAAGAAGACGAAGAGAGCCACAATTACACACACCAACGTAGGTGCTTTAAAGCAACCAAGGCGGAAAGCAGACTGACAGTAGGTAGTAGGGCACAAGGGGCGGCAAACAAACGGGAAAATAGAAATACATAAGTACAACGCTTATGGATGATTGATATACAATACTCTTTTCAGTGTCAGTCATTTTTTCGTGTTATGCTTGTGATGTGATTTTTTGTTGCTTTTTTGCTTTTTAGGGTGTTGTACTCCAGGAAAAATACGCCACAATAATATGTATTAAATACACGGATATATGTAAATAAGTGAAGGTATGTTTTTTTTTAAGAAATAGTCAGTTTTTAGGCGTGTAGCGGGAGCTTTAGTGTCGAGCACGTTTCGCGTTTAACAGGTAACGCTGGGATAAAGAAAAATCACACTTCTTGGTCAAGCGGAAATTAATTTCTCCTATAAATAAATATGTACCTTTGTCATTGATTTGAGATGGGCATTTTAAAAATGTGGGGACTAACCGGCAATGTCAATGTGAAGCATTCGTGTGCAAACATTCTTTAAACGAATTTGTGTTTCTATTAAAATTGAAACAATGGACACAACCGTTAGCTTCAGATAAAAGATTTGGTAAAAAAAATAAACCATTAGAATGCTTACTATGTATATCATAATGACCTTTCCTTTTAGTTGGGGATGTGACTGATAAGACTAAGCACTCTATTAAAAAAGCTAGAGCTTGCTATTGCAGCAGATTTTTGGCCTTATGTATAAAAAGAGTTAAATGCATAATCACCACAAATCGTCAATGTTCCAGGGGCAACAATTTTCGGTAGAGGAATCGTTTTATGAAATTAGAGAAAGTTCAAACGTCTATTTGCCAACAAATGGCAAAATCAATCGTTCAATGCGAATAATGATAAGTGACATTTTAAAAGGCTTTCTATGAATCGGTCAGAGGGTGGCGACCTTCTCAATGAACGTATTTAAGTTCACCTTCTAAATATATGGTGAACTATACATATGTTTTTATACATATATTATAATTGGATAGGTGCAGGTATATATTGCGATTAATTGAGGATTCAAAGCTAACATTTATTGCCGTCCTTAAAATGAAAACTTCGGTTGAATCAATGTTTAAACAAAAGGGCAAAAATGCGAAAATATCTATAAAATACGCCCAACAACTGTGTAGGTAAATTGAAACGAGGAGTTTCATCAAAATTAAGCCTATTTGCAATTCTTGGAAACACAATTGGAAAAAAAACCAACACATCATAGAACAAATTTTGTCCCTGATCTTTAAAATACCAAATATGTTTACGTTGAAAATTAGAATACACAGTGTAATCATCGAACTTGGCCAATACAGAGCAATATTTCCTATTTGACAAATTTGTCAATAAAATAAAAACTATTCTGGCGAATTTCTACAATCATATCTTATAGCGAACTTAGAAGGTAACGAAATGTTTCTAGTAACGATCAAAATCAAGTGTAAAAGACATTGACAAACAGGCTACGGTGATATATTACTTTTAAATAAAATGTTTGCATTAGCAATTGAATAAGTGAACCGCACTTTATAAGCTCCTCACAATGCCCATCATTTAGCTAAATATCCAAACGGCCAGCAATAACTTATGCCAGTGAATCTAGATTGTAAAATCAAAATAAAAAAAAACAATTTTATAACACCACCCTTCTTCACGTAAAGGAGAGAAAAGCATCCCCCTTTGTCATACCACTTGTCCTAAATAGCATCACGTTCGAACGCAAAATTTATATGTTCCCCGATTCCCTTTTCATTTTTGTTCTTCTTCCTTTTCTCTCAACATCACTCCCTGTTTATGCACAAATTTGTCTGACTGCCTTGGCGTATAGACGTGTGTATGATTGCGGGTAAAGCGCATGCCTTGGGACTTACACCACCCTATTGTTATACAAGGTAATGAACGATGAAGAAACACATACGCAACTGTTCAGAGAACAAATAATGAAAAAAGAAAACCAAAGGAGTAGCAGCAACAACACACAATAACTTTGCAATCAGCTGTGTGTGTCACCTATAGTTTGTCCTGTCTATCGGAGGATGAGCCGATGAGATAGAAAGAACGAGCAATTGAACCCTGTGGACAGGACTTAAGATCGGAAACTCACTTGAATTATTCCTTCCCCTCTCAACAATGAAACAAAAAAAAAAAAGAAACAAGTCGAGTAAAAAGCATGGATATTGTGAGAACCGAAAAAAGAAGAGTGTTTTTTCTTTCAGACATTTTCCGCACTTTTTTTTATTTTTTTCACATGTTCTTGTTCAAAGCATGCGGTGTGGTGATGACACCGAAAAAAAAACTCTCCCTCTAGCCACCTCTTTCGCTCGAGTACACTCGCTTACGGCTGAAATGCTTTGCCCCTTTTCACATTTTGGCCATCTCTTTCGTGCACTTACACTTAACAACACACAAACACACACGTGCGCGTAAAGAGTATATCAATTCTTTCTGAGAAGAAAAAATCTCATAAGGGAAAAGTTATATCGACGAGAAATGGAAAAATTGAGAACGAAATCAACGAACGGCGAGCAACACACAAAAGAAAACCCCCCAAATATGTGTTTTACACCACCGCCTCCTTCACCAACTTTACTTCGAGAATATTTCGCGAGGAGACGGGACTGCGCCTCTCGTCTCTAGAGAGGGATATTCTTTGAACTTCCTCCGAATCATGCTTAGTATTTTTCACAAAAACAAAATGTGTAGTATCATTTTATTTCACTCACCATTCTTCTCACAAGATATGTATCAAGAATCTGATAATTTCTTCCGTTTATGTTATTCCTTATTTTCGAACACACTGAAATCTGAACGAACAGAGGACGAAGGAGAGATATGAAAAACAAAAAAAAAATGAATTCCTTTCTTTTGATTCTGCTCATGAACATTAACTCAAAAAAAATATTAATTTTTTGAACAATAAAAAATAACTATTCGCCAGTTTTTCTTCTCTTCTTTGCTGAACAATACAGAATACAGTTAAAACAAAAAACCAAGACTCCGACGACGACAATCCAATCCGATCCAGAATCGGATAGAATGAGACAAGCAAAATGTGAAAGAAAAATAATACAAGACGAGAGAAAAAAAAAGCTAATAAATGAACTGAACGGAATTTCACAAAAATTTAACGTTTGATTCACCTTTGATTCGATTTGATGTATTGGTCCAGAGTATAACTACATATAATGCATTCGCATTTGTTTATAGATTTTTTCAGTTGTATTTTATTTTGATTTTTCTGTTTAAAAAAAACGCGTGAAAATGCGATAAAAGAGAAATTTTTGAAAATTTTCTCTGCGGAGCTAATATGACTTGTGTGTGACACATGAGAAAAATCCTTTACGACGACTTCAATCGCAGTTGGTGTGCAGCCATTTTGTACCCGCACACACGGCACACGACGACGACGACGGAGGAGAAGACGACGACGACAACGACAACAAGAACGAACAAACGAACGAGCGAACGAACGAACAACAGCGACAGCAACGGCGACGACGACGAACGATGTTATTTTATTATGATGAACCGCAGCAACGACCAGATACGTACCGTCGTGTATGTGTTGAGTGGATTGAATGTGCTGCGATCGAATACGGGTAAACGCCGCAGCTCCACTGGGTTCCTTGGAAAATACGTTGTATGTGAACAGCGCCAAAATATTCTTCGTCATTTCTATTCAGCTATGGCCGTAGATAGCTGAATGTGTGCGGTTCAACGCCATATGATTGAAATGATGTTTGGTTGTGTTGGTGAGAAATATCATTCAGACAATAGCTGAATGAGAATAAAAAACACCTGCGGGGGTGGGTTATTTTGCGAAAGAATATTAAATGAGAGGATTTCATTTTGGGTGATGTGCTTGCTTTCTAGAATGATTATCTGGATATTGACAGTGGACATAAAATGAGCGCAAATTTCAAAAATGTCTGCAGGAAATTATGAAATTTTTATATTCCAGCACAAGTTGGGGATTTTTTCAATTGCCCCTCTTATCTTTTGCTCAAGTTCCACATTCCACTCTTCTTGAGGGTACTTCCACATCGATTTCAAGATATTCAGCATTTTACAAGAATCTACTGTGACTGCATTAAAAACAACACAGTTTCTCGATGATGATTTGTTTAGCGTGACTAGCTCACAGGCATATTTGGACCGCTCTCCATAATAAATGTTTACAGAAAATGATAGCTTCTCTTATTTGCCTTTGCTATATGTACGGATTCGAAAAAAAGCTAATTGGCCGTGAAAATACTATTCACCTAGTGTCGTGAAAATTAAGACAGAAGTCCAGAACTTGTAAACTAATTTCTGTCCACGAAAAATAAGAGAGAATCAGACAATTAAAACTTGAAAATGTACGAGTGCTTCTAATTGCACGGGTCTCATATTGGCATTCTCATGCGTGCATGTCCGTTATTAATTTATATCAAATTTGCAATTTAACCACACATTGCTTCAGCTTGCGCAATACCATAGTATCCTTAATCTTCAGTCCGCAATGCATATAATTTAAGGTCTAGGTTTAAGAATAAGTCATTGATCAGTTCAAATGTATCCAAATACCGTTCGTGTATGAGCTTGCCACGCTTTATTGGTCTTCCCAGGTTGTCAAGTTTTGATTGGTAAAATTTTCTCAACCAATCTTCTACAGGCTTTAAAAATCGTGATTTTTGTCAGATGTATTTGTGCCTACTAATTTGCTTTTTTGACTACAATTTTATTCTATTCCACTTTCATTCACATAAAAAAATAAATAGCAATCAGTGTTTGTACGCGAACAGGCGATTTCATAAAATAGTTGTTGTTTTTTATTTGACGTTTGGCTTCATTTTTTTTCACATCCATCAGAACCTTGTCCCGTAAACGACGATAGTAAACACAATGGTTTTTGTAAAGACATTAATATTTCTTTTTTTAATTTCACCTTCACTGCAACAAAACGATGAGTTTCACGAGGAACTTTTTGTGAAGCCCTTACCCAGTGGGCACGTAAACACATACTTTCAGTTCACAACGCGATGGACCTTGGATGCCGGTGATTCTTGTAAGTAGTCTCCTCATCAACATCAATTCTAGTCTGATTTAAATCAATACCCATACAGTACAGAATACAAATTTAATGCCGCTCAGAATTGCTGAAATTCTTCTTCATTTCGATGTTAAAGAGTTGCATATTAGTCTCACCCAGGGCCTCTGGCGATATGAACAATGGGGTTATCCAGTTGTTGATGCTGCCCCTGGGGCTGAGGCATGGGCTTGGTTCAGTGGAAAGAATCTAACGGACGATGATGTGGATGCGCAGTGGAAGAACTTGGCTAGCACTTTCTCAGGCATTCTCTGTGCATCGTTGAATTTTATCGATAAAACAAACAGTGTGACACCGAAGCACTCGTTTAGACCGAAATTCGGTGTTACTTTAAAAGAAGCATTTATAAGGTATCTGTGCAATACGCAATCGAGTTAAATTAATGTGACAAGATGTCTTTAATTATGTAGGTACTCAACTCTCCCTCGAGAAATTGTTTGCACAGAAAACCTCACTCCCTGGAAAAAGCTTCTTCCTTGCAACAGCAAAAGTGGATTTGTATCATTGCTTAACTCTGGGTTTGTTCACAATACCAACTATCATTCGTTGGGGATCTCGCTGCGAACATTTTGTGAAGACTATTCGCAAGGCTGTGTCATAGAGCTGGTTCAAACAGCAAATATGGTTTACGATACAAAACTTCTGGCCAACAATGATTTCTCCCTGAGGCGCATGTTTGGACAGGGCATGAACGGGGCATGTCCCCTGGCAAGCTCCAGCAAAGTTTACGTCGACCTTGGCAACGAAAAGTATTCGATCACCCCCCTGCCGGAAGCGAATTTCACATCAACACGGGGTGGAACTACTACCCGGTTTGGCATGTATGACATACAAAAGGAAACACCAAACAAACTGTTCAACATTGCTTGGGTGTTAAAAGATAAACGGAATCTGGTGACAACTTCAACACTTCCGCCATTGTACGCACATCGTTACATTCTTGGACATGGACAGGAAAGAGGTAAAATAGTTACTGAAATAACCAACACTCACTGGAAGCCTTTGAACCTTTTGCTGCAAGAGAATATTCCCTGGTTCGTGCCATCGTACATGCACACACTGAAGCTCACGACTGGTGAAACTACCATCGAACCAGTTGATGTGCATTATATTCCTGGTGTGCAGCGTGAACGTCCATATCACCTCGAGGTCGCATTCAGAATACCAGCCAAATCTACTGTGCGTGTGTCATTCGACTTCGATTACATTTTCCTTAAGTGGATGGAGTATCCTCCCGATGCTAGTCATGGCCATTATCTAGGGTCAGCAGTAATAACAGCGCTTCTTCCGGTGGGACGGAACTACAATGCAATACCGTTGGATGGTTTTTTGTTCCAGGATTCGTTCAATGCTAGTCGTCCGTCTTATTTCCTTCAAATTCGGACGGAAACACTCATCCTTTCGTTGCCAGTGCCCGATTTTAGTATGCCTTACAATGTTATCTGTTTGGCATGCACAGCGGTTGCGTTGGCCTTTGGACCTATACACAGTGTTGCGACAAAGAAGATTGTGATCGAGAAGAAGGACGAACCACAATCCCTGTTTGGGAAGATCAAGTCAAAAATATTTGGAAGTAGTTCCAAACAGGAGGAGGGTGCAGATGGTGAGGCTGCTGGAGTCGCAGAACAATCCTGAAGGGAACTTTCTTTGGGAGTTAGTATTACTATTGTTATTTTTGATTTCCTGAAGACATTACAAATTTGAAAATGAATTAAAAAATAAAACAGTTTAAAAATGTAATAAATATCATAGTAAAAATAAAGTTACACAACCATTGGCATAAGTTATTTCTCACTCTTTCTGATTGATAAGATGGAAATTAAATATAAGCGCCGTGACATTCAAATCTAAAACAATAATTTTCCGCATGCGAATTGTGAACACATCCCATAGAGAACGCTCATCATTTTTCAACTGGAACCAACTTCGTGTGACAACTTCATCGCAAATTTTTTCGTCGGGTACCCAAATCTGTCAAAACGGGAATAGATAAATTTAGAGGCCCAGAGACACTTATTCCGGGAGAAAAGTCCACATATCCGTACAATTCGATTACAAAAATTTTAGCATAGAATTCAAGCCGCCAATTATATCGTTTTAACCAACCAAATGTAAATCGTGAGTGTGAAGTGAATTTTTTTAAAGAAAAAAAAATATACTTATTTCCAATGCGTGTTGTGTTGATTTTTCTTATTTCATCTACTCACTCGCATATATAATAAAAAAGAAAAACGAAAAAACTGACGGCTTCTCTTTTTGGCGTTCATCCAAAAAAAGGGGGGACTAATCACAAGCAAAATCAGAGAGATTTAAGTGAAGCAACAACAAAAAATAAGCAGAAGCAACCGCCAGCAAGACTAACAGCAAAAAGTGAAGATTGTTTCCCACTTCAACTTTGGATTTATCTGTTTCGGTTTTTTTGTGTTTTTTTTTTTTTTGTTGTGAGTTTCTAATTTCCTTTTCTTCAGACATTTAGGGTCTCCTCTCGCGTATATTCTTCGTGTTTTGCACCTTTCAGCGAAACGCGCGTCTATGAGGCATTGGTGCTATACCAATGTGGTCACTTCTTCAAATGAAATTCCGAGCGTTCTTGGTCATAATATCAAAAGTATGGACATGCATCTGCTTTATGTTCAATCGGCAAATCCGTGCTGTAAGTATGAATTCTTGTTTTTGTTTATCAATAATCTGTTGGTGAGTAGGTGTGGGATTTACGCGTATGCCGCCACTATTACTACCGTTGTTGAGATATTAAATGCAATGTGGCGTGCAAGTAGTGTACATAAGCAACTGATACTTTAAAACAAACCTCCACCTGCACCAACTCTTCGGTCGTAGTGAATGGCGGGACATTTTTTCGCCCTCCCTCTGCCCTACACATACTTTTCTGCAAAAATTGAAAAAAAAAAGTTGGAAACCTGAGTTGCGCTCTGGGAAACCATTCACTACGAACGACCGGCTTAAGTGCTCGCGCGATAACACTATTATCGTCCGCAAATGTCTGAGGCAAATTGACAATCGCTTTTCTCGAGATTAGATTATTTGTTTCCTTTCGAGGTAATGTTCAAGTTGATATATTCGCGTAATCGATAATGGCCAATGTTGAAGCTCTCACTGGAGGCGATTATTAGGAAGCGGCATTTAAATTATCCAGAATAGAATTGAATTAGGGACTAAAAATCGAAATAAGAAGCATCTGTATCAGCAGAATTTGGAATCCGACTGCATTTACTTCGGTGTGGCCTGCGGGGTATATTGCATTATAATTGGAGCATGACAGATACATCGTAACTTATCGGATCCGAATTGGCAATTCAAAGGTTTTAGTTTCAGCAGCCAATGCCGTTGAACCCTGAACCGAAAAGTACAAGATAAGGTAGTTGAACCCGGCCAACTTGTTGATGTATTTGAGTAGTGATTTAACGTTTGTATGCATGTTCAAAAGTATATATCGTACGAAAAAAGTTGTGCGCCATAAAGCTAGATATGACACGATTTCTCTTAAATTGCTTGCCGATAACGGGTTTATTGAAAAGGTAACCTGCAGTCGATAGGTGGTGAACTTTCAGACTACGGCGGTGAGCGGTGGGAGCACTGTTTTAAAGTCAGTGCAAGCTATTTTTAATCAATCCATTCGTCAGTTCTTAACCGCAGACCTATCTTGTATAAAGTAGAACTTAGAAAATTGCTTCTGATTTGAGCGCTGTCATACGACACACGTTAGATTTGCGTGAGACAGTACCTGTCTCCTGTGGTTCAGCACAGAGCATAATGCCATGACCTCCGGCGACATACACGGCGACGTAGACCTATCAGTTGCATGCAGTTCAATTGTCTGTTGAGAAGTCACGTGTTTTGTTGCTTAATGTTATGTCGTTGCGCTCGGGTTGCTTTTTGACGTGTCTTCTGAACGAGAGGTGTGTATACTATTAGACTGCGTTTGCGTAAATTCGTGCTCACTAGTACAAGTTTCTTTTGAATGTATTTTTTATCGTGTGCCAACAATTGAAGAGAGTGTACCTTGTATGGAATGTGATTAATGTCATAAATTGTGACAATCTTCGATTTTTATATTCTGTACACTTGTATGCTTTAGATATTACCTAGTAGTCCTCTACTTGTAGTTATTTAATTACCCATGGAGTGTGTTGTTTAGATGCTATAAAAGTTAGTGATATCTTTCTCTTCTCTCTGTAAAAACGCTAAGGCAGTTTTAGACCTATCCTGCAAAACTTTGATTTAACTCCGTTTAAACAAACAATATAGGTTGGTTAAGAGCATACCACTCTTTGTGGGACTTGAACATTGTAACAAAACCATTTAATAATAATAATTATAAAAATTGTTGGCGCGACAGTCCACAGGGGGACCAGGGCCCAGCTTGCTCATAAACTACTCGTGTTATGCGCGCTACTGTTCTCTTACGAGTAGAACGGACCTACAGTTTTTCGTCGACTACGAACGGCGAAGCTTGAGAAACAGTATTACTCTTTGAGTGTTATCAGCAGCTCTAAAGAGGTGGTTCCGTGAAAAATTCTAGGTGTTCAGCCGGGATACGAACCTAGACCTTCGGCGTACGAGTGTCGCACTCTACCCACTACCTCACGACAGTCACGACCATTCAATACCTCGTTGACTCTCAGCAAGAGAGATTTTTATCCAAACTACTCAACTACGAATTTCTGTACAGAAATGAATTGGAACAGACCTATCGCAACGCACAATTATTGAGTTTTCCGTCAAACATGCCAATTTTGTGAATCTGGTTTCATATAACTCTAATATAGAATTTTACGAGGCCAATGTAAGATCAGTTTTTGAACTAGCTCTGGAATGACTAAAAGCTCAATAAGAGAAAGAAGTTTAATTTTCTTTAAACAGATACAATCAAGTCACCGTCTAAACAATGTAAAAATAATTCTTTCCTTGATGAGCCGTTGAGCTACACCAGAATCTGCAACTTCGCGTACAGAAATTTCCGTACAATTTGGCAATGGATTTGTGGTTCCTCAAACGCTCCACTTCCAACAGGTCTTTTGGTCTTGAAGTATTACGATCTGCGGAAGATCACCCTTATTTACTTTCTCACCAACGTGATAACTGCCTCCATTTATGAATACCGAACAACACATAGTCAAAACTCACTTACATTGCACGAACACGCCCATTTCACAGCTGCTTCTTCCGTGAAACTTGTTCGTCTAATCAAACTTTTAACAACATATTTGCGATAACCTTGTGATCTTATGTAGACAACCAGCCCCTGAGTTCAGAAACGATCCCACAAAACCAACGAAGCTGGTTTAGGTTTTGTCTCAAATACGCGAGAGTGAAAGAAATATGACAGAGCAGATCTTGGTGCTATATCACGAACAAACATGTACTTTAAGATAGGTCAGGGACTATTATTCCCGTTCTGGAGTGAATTAATCTTTGTTATATAAACAGAATGTGTAAAAGAGATTGCCAATCAGACTGTCTAACTGAGCTGCATTGCGTTAATCATTTCGCAGCTAACGCCTTCATTTTTGTGGCGATATGAAATTCTATATGGGATGGGGGATGGGACACAATAGGCGGAATTTGAATGCCCTAGAATAATGTTTTACCTGCATAATTACTAGATTTTTCGTAAACACTTCCTTAAATTTTACACAAAAAAAATCTGATATGAGCATCTTTAGTTTGTACAGTACCAACCAGTTAAATATGAGCTCTTCCCATTGTCGCCGGTGTCGCGGCATCGACTTAATATCGTGCAAAGGAAAACTCTGGTACTCGATTTGGACGAAACTCTTATTCACTCACATCACAATGCGATGCCAAGGAATACAGTTAAGCCAGGTACACCTCACGATTTTACAGTGAAAGTGATAATCGACAGGCATCCGGTGCGGTTCTTTGTGCACAAAAGGCCACATGTGGATTTTTTTCTTGATGTGGTAAGTAGTCTGCTGCATTTACATGCGTTCCCATACTTATTTTGTGCTTTTTTTATGTACAGGTGTCACAGTGGTATGATTTAGTGATATTCACAGCAAGTATGGAGATATATGGTGCCGCTGTTGCCGATAAACTAGACAATGGCCGGAATATTCTGCGCCGGCGATATTATCGTCAACATTGTACACCAGATTTTGGTTCATACACCAAAGATTTGTCAGCCATTTGTAATGACTTAAATAAGGTTAGTTTAACTATAACTTAATGCCAAAGCGATTATTGAAAAGATTATATCCTTGTTGTTGCAGATATTTATCATAGATAATTCACCAGGAGCATATCGTTGTTTTCCAAATAATGCAATACCCATCAAAAGCTGGTTCTCGGACCCAATGGATGTTGCGTTGTTATCATTATTACCACTTTTGGACGCTTTAAGATTTACAAATGATGTACGATCGGTACTCTCGCGAAATTTACATTTACATCGTTTATGGTAGCAGGTTGGTATTTTTCTATGAATTATTTGTTTTTTTTTTCTTGCAAGTTTCTTATTTATTAAAAGATGAGAAATAGGTATATAAGTCTACTGTCTTAACTGATTTATATCTTTGGTAGTGAAATTTTTACGGCAGACCCACTGTGATAATAATGCGTTTATCAGTTTTGATGACAATGCTAAGTTGTCGATTAGGTTTTTTTGTTTCAGCCTATACATCTTGTCATGTCAATAAAATTTAAATGAGCTTAGGGAATAAGGCAGTGTCTTAGACAGAAAATTTATATGTCTAAATCCTCTGTTTTTGGGAGTTTCGGGTATACCTAGGATGTGCTTCAACCTGACAAGCGCGAGCTTATCAGAATTTGATAAAAACTTGAGCAGATTTGCAGGTACGCTTTGTCCACGAGACTTTGTGTACTTCATAAGGATCAGCAGCTTTATAAAGATGTTTATTCTGGTGACAGTAGCACGGACATCAGCAGGACCAGCTAGGGTCGGAATGTTAAATCTGAGCGTGCAGGGCGACACTGTGGAAGAAAACAGTGTGTACACGAAACAGAAAGCCATTTTCAGGATCACATGGACCATCGACTTGTTGCTGGATTCATGAAAATAGACTGGCAGGTTTTAAGTTGATTTTCACTTCAAGTTTTTTTTGCCCCTTTCACTTTGTTAAGAAGATTAAAACTTAATTACTTTTGATGCAACAGTTCAATTAGACAATTCAATTAGACAAACAACCCTTCGCAAGTGTTTTAACTTTTGTATTGACTAATTGTACTTAAGGTCAAATAATTTACACGCAATGCACTATATTTTGACACTCCGATTTCTCTTTTCAGATTAACAAATTGAAAATTTGGTGCTGTGACACTTAAACGAATTTTTTTGTTTGTTTTATACACTAAGGATAACATTACACATATACCCAAAAAAATGAAAAAGAAAAAAAGAATCCAAAAGAGCTTTGTTTATTATTATTATGATTTCTTTTTAACTTGTATGTCTAAAAGAAACAAACAAATGAACTTTATTTTGTACCAAACGTGACATGTGCATGTACATTGACGTTAAATTTCAGAACTCATGAATCAGAAGGAAATATAAAGCTTCTAAGTATTTTGTTGGTCATTCTTCACTTCACCCCGTCTGGTGGGATATGTAAATCTTTTGTCTATTTTTTTTATGTTCTCTTGTAAACTCTAAGGATAAATGTTTTTTGTTTAAGAAGAATATCTGACAAATGTTAACTTCGCCAAATGCGACACAAACCAATCTTACGCGTATAGTTGTTGTATGAAAGAGACAGAATGTGAACATATTATTATATATCTTTACAAAAAACAGATTTTTTGGTATTTCCTTGTTTGTTTTTTGGGGTAAACTGTATGATCTGAGGGTGGGTTATCGTATATACTACATTTAAAATTAGATTTATTTTAAGTCGATTCGTAAAATTATCTTTGGGGGGCAAATCAATTGTGTTTTGAAACTACATTTTGTTTAAGTTGTTCCTCTCGAGAGAAGAACACATAGGATAAGTTAAAAATGAAAAAGTAAAGTATAAATAAATTGAAGAAAAAAATTAATATAAATCCAAATTTCAATCCTTTTTAACGAAATGTATTAATGTAAAAATGGACGAGGTGTAAATAATTTCAGTTCTCTCGTTTTTTTCGTTCTGTGAAGTATTTTCCGGTAAACTGTATATATACAATACATGTGTGAACAAAATTCGATTATTCTTGTTTGATTCTTGTGCGTTGTCTGTAAGAAATTAGAAAAATATACTTTGTTGTCTAACTCACTGAAAGGAAAAAGAAATAAATCAATAATTACAACAATGGTCTAAAAGTAGTTCGTCTGACTACAGGTGGCGCCACAAATGTCACGCATTTAAATTAAAACTTTGCACTTATCTATCGGTTTTTGTTGACATATTGCAGGAGAGAAACGCGAAAGTATAAGCTGAGTTCATTCGCAGCATTGTGTAATCCTCATAATTCTTTTGGTTGCTATTTATCACATTTTTAAGTAAATGGTCCATTAGTTGGCGTAAACAAAAGCACCTGGACACCAGGAAACTCAATATGTTTAGTGAACTTAATCGTGCCGAAAAAATTGGTCCCGCGCATCATTCGTCGAAAACAAAAAAAGTAAAGAAATGTAACTCAATGAGTTAAATTTCTTTTTAAATTTGTCTATGTGATCCGTTAGTCATATTTTTTTAAGCTCACAATACACAAAAAATTAATCTGATTTGGAAACCTCAAACGATTCCACTTATATTATTAACATTTCTCAGAGTTATAACCGACTATCCATTTGCGTAACATAACTCTAACGTAATTGTTCTAATTACACATAAGACTTAAATGTGTATGTACGCGAAAATTGTGAGATTTGTTGTCGGGAACGCATTGCGTCGTAACTTACAGCATAATGGGAATCTGCGTGAACTTCTAAATGAGAGAAAATGTTCAAATAAGGGGCCGGAATCTTGTTCAAGCTGGTGACATATAAAGTGGAGAATATTAGTTTTCTTTAAAATGGTTTTCATATTTCCCAATTTCGAATTGACATTTAACTGTTTGTTTAGATGGTTGTTGAAGAACTTTGGCCACGACCATTGCGAAGCATTATTAACGACCAACAGGAAACCAGCAGTCGATAATTCTAAACGTTGTCGAAAATCGATCACACGTTAAAATCAGATCGTCCCTCAGTTGAGTGAATTGTTGTAGTTAAACAAAAGCACGCTAGAATCTAGCAAGGCTATATAGTATTGAACGATATATTGTACATAAATCGCACAGAAAAAGAAGTGAAATTCATATTCTATCGTTCTTTGTTTAATCAATTCCTTACACACTTTTTCGTCTCTATTCAAAATCTATTCCTTCCACTTGAGTTCTTTAGAAAGATTAAATTAGGATTTTTATCGCCATTTGCATGTCAGACGGAATACTTTTAAGCCATTTTTTCATATGTCTAAAAAACATCAATTTAAAAAGATATTTTAATAAATCTATTTAAAAAGACAATGACAGAGAGTATCTCAGATCAATGAGATGCAAATAAATGAAACCACACATCATGGTGTGCGCTGACTTAGAACAATACAAAACACAAAGAAATTTAAAAAAAATAAGAAAATAAGAGGATACATATATATACACACATCCTGAAAAACAAAAAAGAAGAAACATTAACAACAAAAAGTAAATAAAATATATATTATATAGAGAACCCAATGTAGTAGTAAATTAAAACAAATACAAACAGAAAATTAGCAACAAAAAAATCCATTTAAATTTGTACTCTTGTATTCAATCAGACTAAGACAAAGACAAATGTTAAAGAACAAACTGAACTAAAACATGTTGTACTAAAGTATAATAAATACAAATTTTATTTAAATGAAAAGCAAGGGAGCCGACAACGTGGAGAAGAATGAAAACAAAGAATTTGTAAAGTAATATTATTATTATTATAAATACTATTATAATTATGATGAATTCAACAATCCAAACTCCAAAGAAACAATTCTTTGTTTCACAAAAAAAAAAAAAAATAACAAAAAACAAATATACAGAACAAAAGTGAAAAGAGAAAAAACACAAATAAAATGAAAAAATAAAAAAAAAATAAAACAACAAGTTCTGACACATGATTAAAATGTTTCACTTCTGTTTTACTTTGATAATCATGAATACTGCAAGCTAGGTTATGTTTGGTGTTTAGATATAGTTTCTTTCCTTAAAGTAAAAGTAGAGAGTAAAATCCTAGGCCCGTGGTTTAATCAAGGGAAAACTGGACAAAATTCAAAGATTTCGGGTCGGGCTACGTAGTCCTGATTATGTTTTGACATGCTAAGCTGACTACAATAATTATTTATAGATTTCTTGTTCTTGCCACAATAATAATAATGATTGTTGGAGCGACAGCCCACAGGGGGACCAGGGCGTAGTTCATCAACTACTCGCGTTGTGCGATGTTTTTTGCCGACTCTGAACTGCGAAGTTTGAGAAGTGTTGTCAGCAGCTCGAAAGAGGTGGTGTCGTGAAAAATTCGAGGTGTTCAGCCGTGAATCGAACCTAAACCCTTCGGCGTGTGAGCGTCGCACTCTACACACTACGCCATGGCGTAGTAGTTTGGGTAAAAATTTCTACTGGAGAGAGTAACTCTGCCGAAACTTGTAACCTTGTGTTTGTTGATTAGTGATCACGTCAACTTCTTCTGCAAACATTCGTGGTTTTCTGGTCAATTTGCGACTGCTTTCAACTGGAAGAGTGAATTGGACAAAATCAGCTGTGAAGTTGTGAAACCCTTTCCTTATTTGTAGATTTTATTTTCAGATAAAGCAAACACTTAACTTAAATACTTAACATATAATATAAGATAACCACATGTAAACCAGAAGGTATAAAACTACAAATGGTAAGACAGTATTACAAACTTTTAATACAAAATTGGTATATAGAAAGAGTTTTTTCATTATGGATGGCAAGGGCAACAGAATGAAGTAGGCGATAGATGGAATTTCGTTGTACAGAATGTTGAACGATGCTTCTTGTTGTGGCACTACACTCCGGGGAGGATATGGGACTCAATCAACATGTTTCTCCAGGCAGTACGATCTCTCACCAGCTGCCTCCAGTTCCGCACTTCAAGCTGATTGAGGTTCTTCTCCTCTAGCCTAGGTTGTCCTCTGTTGCGTTGTCCCAATGGCTCAGATTTGAAGATTTTTCCGGGCCGGACAGTGGTGTTCATACGCTCTACATAGCCTTGCCATTTTCAGCGTTGTAATGTAAGACGCTTGACCAGGTTCATGTCGCTATAAAATCCATAAAGTTCGTCGTTAAATATTTTTTTCCAGATGCCATCAACGCAAACAGGACCAAATCACAAATCACAAGCAAAAACTTTTCTCTCGAAAACACTAAGGGCTTCGTCATCCGCTTTTAGAAATGTCCAGGTTTCCTCGCTATAAAGTGGGACTGGGGTGATCAAGCTGTTATATAAAGCGAGCTTAGTCCGTCGAGAGAGGGCTTTTTACTCAATTGCCTCTTGAGCCCTAAGAAACAGCGATTGGCAAGAATATTGTCCCTATCCAACGCGGAGCCAAGGTAGGCGAAGTCCTTGACTACCTCGAAGTTTCTGCTGCCTAGTGTGACGTCCTGTCTAAGACGTTGATGTTGTGTGTCCTTTCTTGATGACAGCATGAACTTTGTTTTGCCCTCATTAACCACCATAACCATTTTAACCGTTATGGTTTCAATACCAGCAAACGCCTCATTGACGGCTCGCTGTGTTCGTCCAATCACGTCAATGCTACCAACGTAAGCTGGTAATTGAACTGACTTTCGGAAGATCGTGCCTGTGGTGTTACACTTGTGAGTTACGCACGATCTTCTCGAGGATGATGTTGAAGAAGTCACATGAGAGTGCGTCGCCTTGTCTAAAACCTGAAACTCTTCAGCTACAAGTGCTATGCAAATGATGAAAACTCAGAGCGATTGAGTCTTCTGTCATTTAATAATAATAATAATAATTGGATGGCGCGACAGTCCACAGGGGACCAGGGCCTAGTTTGCTCATCAACTACTCGTGTTGTGCGCGCTACTATTCTCTTACGCGTAGAACGGACCTACGAACGGCGAAGTTTGAAAAGCTTTTTCTTAGACAGTTATTACTCTTTGAGTGTTGTCAGCAGCTCAAAAGAGGTGGTGCCGTGAGAAATTCGAGGTATTTTTCTGTTTTCTAAATGAAAAAAAAACAAAACAAATAAATAAAAAACGCAAGTGCTGTCTTCGATTAACCTAATGCTACAATGACAAAAAAAGGAATCGGAAATCTTCGGGTCTGACCGTTATTCAAATACCAATTCGGCACCCTTATAAGCGTCAAACGAAGCAAAATATTTGACAATATTAAATGGACAAGTGGAATAGACTGTTTAATTTAAACATCCGATGAGACCATGAAAAGAAGAAACATCAAAATTTAAGGGTATACCATTTTCCCGCGCAAATCAAACACCATCCAGAACTCTGTATTTGTATTCAGGTTGAAAACTATTTTCGAGACCTTGTAAAAAGAAACAGGTGTAGAAAAACTTGGAACGGAAATATTAGAGCTGCTTTGTCGACGAATTTTCTAATAAACACATATGTACGGGTATTTCGATATATTATTACTTCAATTTCAGCATTTTTGAATTTAAAATGCACACGCCTCATTGTTTATACCAAATAAGTTAATGAGAAAACAATTCTCATTGTTTATATGAACGGTAATGTTTTGTGTCTCATTACATGGCATATAAACCTTGAGAAGGAAATCGTCGATTTTTAAATACATATAAGGTTACCAAATATCTCCCTTCCGCTTTTTTGCTATTCATTCAATGCTTCATAAAAAGTGGGATCGGATTTAGTTCAATTATGCGGCGTTTTGTTCGATGACCTATTTCCATCTAAACGGCAACTTCGTAGAAGCTCCCCTCCTTATTTGAGAAGAACTCGGACAGCCACTTTTGAGTTCAACTTCACACCGCCAAGGGCGTTCGCCATGGACAGGAACAGGTGGTAATCACTTGGCACTATGTCCGGGCTATATGGTGGATGCGAGCTCCCGTAGCTTCTGACTACACCCTTCCTGTTTTCCAATTCTGGACGCTTCTGGTCGATCGCCTGCTTCAAGCGGTCCAGTTGTTCACAGTAGATGGTAGAATTAAGCGTCTGGCCATATGAGAGCAGCTCATAGTGGATGATTCCCTCCCAAATTCCACCAAACACACAGCAAAACCTACCTGGCCGTCAATCCCGGCTTGGCCACTGTTTGGGACTATTCACCGGCCTTCAATCACGACTGTTTTCGCTTGAAATTGTCGTATGTGATTCATTTTTCGTCGCCAGTCATCATCCGCTTCAAAAATAGGTCGAGTTTGTTCCGTTTCAGCAGCATATCGCAGGCGTTGATTCGGTCCAGAAGGTTTTTTTGCGTAAAATTATGCGGCACCCAAAATCAATCAATTTCTTGTATCCAATCTTCTGCAGATGGTTAAAATGGTTTGGTGACTAACTCCCATCTCCTGGGCGATGTCACGAGATGCCACATGCCGGTCTAACTCGATGATTTCCATGATTCGATCGGTATTTGTCGTCACAGGTCTTCCGCCGGCTGGCTTATCCACGTTGTTTTTTTCACCGGCCCTGAATGATCGAAACCATTTCTCCGCGGTTCGAAGTGATAGAGTACCATCCCCTAAAACACCATTAATCTCACGGAACGTTTCTCTAGCGGATTTGCCTTTAACGAAGCGCGAATTTCGGCGATATTGAAGTCCATGTTTGCACGTCTATAACTGTTGAACGCAATATCCAAACACACACGGAAAATTCGAAAGACTAAAAGGCGGAAGGGAGATATATGGCAACCTTATATATCATACGTTGCTTCACGATATATACTCTTACTTAGGCTGAACATAAATGCCCTGATTTTGACAAATCTGGCAGTGGATTAGCGGTACATTAAAACATGCATCTTGTACCAGGCCATGAAATAAAGTTCAGACTTAATATTTTCTGTACTCTTCTGCATCTTGGTTGCCGCATCTCCGTCACTGACATGACACAATTCTAGTTTGACTTAATTTCATGTTAGTACAGTTCGTTTCAATGCCATGAAAATCCAATGTTCAAATTTTTATCAAACCAGCAAAGGTTACACTCAATCATTTCATACTCAAGAGAAACAAATTTTATTTAAATTGTCTTTATTTAAAATTCCGGAAGAAGGGGAACGTCTTTGTCCTGTGAAGAGTAACAAAGAGACACAAGAATTCGTTCGAAATACATTTCCATTTTATATCTTATCTAAGTTAAATTTTTTTTTATAAAAACAAGAAGTTGGAATTAGAGGAGTGAAGGGAGAAGGATGGGATAAGTCGCTACTTGAGTGGTTTGGGGTAGAGGGAACACTCATGACGCGTAACCGTTATCGTGGAATTAACTATTAGCTCATTGCGGCGGTTGGTAGCCGTAAGAGTAGGCACCTCCGGGTGGTCCTTGTGGAGCTGGTGGCGGCATTTGACCGCCGGGCGGAGGCATTTGAGCACCAGGCCTATAACCCTGATAACCTTGCGAGGGCGGATACTGCCCTTGTGGCATCGTAGGATAGCCCTGCTGATGGTACCCATGCCCGGGGTAACCACCAGGACCTGGTGGAGCGTACGGCTGTCCAGCAGGCGGGGCGACATATGTTTGGGCGCCAGGCGGCGGTTGATACTGAGCTTGAACTGCTACTCCGTTCGATGGGGCGTTTGCTGATGAGTTTGGTGGCGGTGGCTGCTGCGGAGGCGGTTGGTGCTGAGTGTATGGCGTGGACGGCCCAGTCGGACCGCCAGACGGTGGCGATGAGTAGGCCGGCTGTTGCGTTGGCGGTCCACTCGCTGCTGACTGCGGCGGTGCGTATGATGTGGGGGGATGGGATGAGGGAGGTTGTGAGACAGGGGGTTGTGATGGAGCGTTTGATGGAGTGTTTGGTCCGTTGTTGGCCGTGATCACTTGGTTTGGTGGCGGCGTCTGACCTGGGCTAGGCGAGGAACCGTACGAGCTGCCAGCACCGCCACTTGGGGGAGCAGTTGTTGGTGGTGGTTGCGGTGCCACCTGGTTTGGCTGCGAAGAGGGTGGATGCCCCATTCCAGTTGGTTGCTGTTGCTGCTGCTGAGCGGAGGGAGGATATCCTCCGGGACCTTGCTGGTATGGTGGTTGCTGCGGCTGCGGTGGATACGGTGGTTGTGCACCACCTGATGTCTGCTGGTATCCTGGTTGTCCGGGAGGTGGGATCTGAGGCTGCGCGCCCTGCCCGTAGTTTGGACCGGTACTCGGTGCCCCATATCCATATCCCATTGGTGGCGGCGGACCGCTGGCATTCTGCGGCGGATACTGCCCTGGTGGCGCCTGAGCCCCTGCCGGAGGTCCGTACATTTGTGGCGGTGCCTGAGACTGCTGATTAGGAGGAGGCGGGGGGTACGAACCAGGCACCGGGCCTTGGTGCTGAGAAGTATTCGGGTAAGGATGGTTCGGCGGAGGGGGACCACCCGTAGAAGAGGTCGGCGGCATACCGCCGTGATGATAGCCCTGACTGCTGGGCGGATATCCCTGAGTTGGCGGTCCGTACGGTGGCATAGCACCAGGATAGCCGGACTGCGGTTGGTACGGCTGCGTTTGCGGCGGATAACTAGCGTAGTGACCATGCTGTTGGTACCCGCCACGATATTGCGACGGCGGTGGTGGCTGCTGGGGCTGCGGTTGCCCGCCACTTCGTTGTGGTTGCTGATCTGTAAATAAAGATCAAGTTTGAAAAGGAATGAAAATCGCGAAAGAAAAGTTCTTACTGTTTTGTGTCGACGGGGGCGGTTGCTGACCCGGGCCGGGACGATACGGAACGTTGCCTCCCTGTTGCTGAGCGCTCGTCGGCGGCGGAATCGAGCTTCCTCCCTGTGACTGCTGTTGCTGCTGCTGCGGCTGGGTTGCCGGCGACTGAGATTGCTGTGAGTTCGGCGGTGGAAGGTTTGCATGCGACGTTGGAGGCTGCTGATTGGGGTTAGGGTACGGCATTTGAGCGCTGTTTTGTGGCGACGGAACGCCCTGTTCCGAAGGACCGTGGCTATGTGGCGGCATTCCAGGACCAGCCCCTTGTGGAGGAGGTCCTTGCGGGCCACCCATCATGCCGTGAGGAGGACCCTGCGACTGTGAAGCGAGAACATGTGGCGGCTAAATGGGAGAAACGATAAATCAGTTACGGGCCTTCATACACACGCACACAAAATGCTGCGGAAGCTGAACACAAAGTTCAACAGATAAACAAACTGCAGAAGTGATCGAATGCAGTTACAAAAGAACAGAAGATGAGGGAGCGGGACAAAACATCAAAACATTTTCAAACACCCGGCATGACGCCCACAACACGACCATTCGCATCAGCGTGTGCGGGAAAATACAAAACAAAATGGCTCACTCACCGGCAATATTTGAGCAATGTTCATCGTCGGGTCGGCCAACTGCGCTAAATACACAAGGTTTCGGTGCAACGCTGCATGATAAGTGATGCACTCCTGCGGCTTGCCCATGTTTTGAAAATCTTGTATGGTCTGAATTATGCCACAGTTCTCATCGAGAATTTTTTGAATATGGGCTGGGCTGGGCGGTGGAGGGATACCACGATTCGGCGGTCCGCCTGGCCCACCACCACCAGGTGGACCACGCTGCATTGGTTGCAGCGGTTGTTGTGGCGGACCGCCCTGCTGAGCAGACGAGGCTTGTGGCGGCACGGGCGGCGGTTGCTGCTGCTGTGTGTATGCCACAGACATTTTGCCTGCTGCTTTTTTCTTCCTTTTGGGTTTCTCGTTTTTTTCCACAATTTTAACTGTGCACTGTATACTGTTGTCTCAAAAAATCTACTTCCAAATGAATATACCTGCTCTTGTTATGCAGATATATTCGATAAATGTTTATTGAAGAGTTAGGCACACTTAAAACCACATTTGACCTCGATTGAAAATTATATTCAATACGATTTTTTTCTTTTAAAAAAAGAACTAGTGAGATGCGGAAAAAAACACGCACGGAAAAAGGAACTGTGACAAAAGGGGGAATCTCTCTCGTTTTTGGCGAAAAAAATGACGCTACGGTGGTAGAGTGCAGTCCGAATTCGCACATTGTAAGAGTAACGAGTAATTGCCGGACAGATGAATGAGTTCAGCAGGAAATTGGTTAACATTCGATATATCATAAGTGTATTTATTTAAATTAATAAAACTAATGCTAAATGAATAAGGCTTATCCTCTTAAAATTAGAAAACAGGAAAAATAATTGTTAAACATTTTTTTCTCTGCATGCTGGTAACTTTCAGGTGAAGTCCTATATTTTCAATCAATATTTTTAGTAATATTTTATTTGTGCGATGCGGGGTTCTAATACATTTGTTAAAACGTCACTGCTTGGTTTAATAAATTCATTAACAAAAATCGAAAATCATAGTCTGTAAACGATGCCTTTACGTGGTCTAGTTTATTTTGCCATTTTCTCATAGTTCAGCTCTAAATCTAAGTTTCTACTACACAATATTCCTGTCCACAATTTTCCTTTCATTTTTTTTTTTTGGGCCGATACGAGAGGCAATCCAAGAAAGTGCGAAAGAACGTGTTATTAAAGCCCAAGGGATTCTCAATAATTTTGTTATTGAAACTAACAGAATTGATAAAATGTGTAAGCAAAGTGTTAATAAATATACTTTTTGGATGCAATCGTCGCCTTAGATATGCTTAAAGCATCAAACTAAATTCTCAACACCTCCATTAGATGTTCGACAAGAGAACTACACAGAGAACCATCAAAATTCATTTTTGCCGAGTAAGTGGAATCATTGCGTTTTCTTTGGTGGAATTCTTTTGTTGCTTGTTATCCCATATTTTCCCTTGAAAATACATTTCAAGAGTAAGAAACTACTCATAAATCATGACTGTCTCCAATAGGGTAAGTTTATTCTCATATTTTACTCGATTTCTGTATAAAAATCGTCCATATAGATGGAAGTCGACCCTGCGAAGGGAGAGGGATTTCGGTCGTACTACATTCAAAAGATCGAAGAACTCCAACTCATTGTTGCAGAAAAATCTCAAAATTTACGTCGACTGCAGGCGCAGCGAAATGAGCTTAATGCTAAAGGTATGAATGAACGCCAGAACAAAGAAAATATTGAAAATTTGTCATCTTAGTCCGCATGTTGCGGGAGGAACTGCAGCTGCTACAGGAGCAGGGAAGCTATGTCGGCGAAGTCGTGAAGCCCATGGACAAAAAGAAAGTTTTAGTGAAGGTTCACCCTGAGGGGAAGTTCGTTGTTGACATTGATAAGAACATTGACATCAATGACGTCACTCCAAACTGCCGCGTCGCTCTACGCAATGAGAGCTATACTCTGCACAAAATTCTTCCCAACAAAGTTGATCCTTTGGTATCGCTGATGATGGTCGAGAAGGTCCCAGACTCGACCTATGAAATGGTGGGTGGCTTGGACAAGCAGATCAAGGAAATTAAGGAAGTTATTGAGTTGCCAGTGAAACATCCAGAGCTGTTTGATGCCCTCGGTATCGCTCAACCCAAGGGCGTGCTTTTGTACGGTCCACCCGGTACCGGTAAGACTCTGCTTGCTCGTGCTGTCGCCCACCACACCGAATGCACATTCATACGTGTGTCCGGTTCTGAATTGGTGCAGAAGTTCATTGGTGAGGGATCCCGGATGGTGAGGGAACTCTTCGTTATGGCACGTGAACATGCTCCATCAATCATCTTCATGGACGAAATCGATTCTATTGGTTCGTCTCGTATTGAGTCCGGTTCAGGTGGTGATTCAGAAGTCCAAAGAACTATGTTGGAACTTCTGAATCAGTTGGACGGCTTCGAGGCAACGAAAAACATCAAAGTCATCATGGCTACAAACAGAATCGACATTTTGGATCCGGCCCTTCTGCGTCCCGGACGTATCGATCGTAAGATTGAATTCCCCCCACCAAACGAAGAGGCCCGTTTGGATATCCTGAAAATTCATTCGCGCAAGATGAACCTTACTCGCGGTATTAATTTGCGCAAAATAGCCGAGCTTATGCCAGGTGCCTCGGGAGCTGAGGTAAAGGGTGTCTGCACAGAGGCGGGTATGTATGCATTGCGAGAACGACGTGTACACGTAACCCAGGAGGACTTCGAAATGGCCGTGGCTAAGGTTATGCAAAAGGATTCCGAAAAGAACATGTCTATCAAGAAGTTGTGGAAGTAGATGGGAGCCTGGATGTGTACTTTTTGAATGTAACTTGTTTTCTTAATGTATTGTAATGAAGAAATATTGAACTTACCAATCGTTCTCTTTGAGTGTATTCAGGGAGGGCGCTTTCTACAGACATTTGTCGAAATAAATTGAGTTTTTTTATTTAACCATGACGAAGCTTATTTTTTGTCAAATTGATTTGTGATATATATATTATATGTCAAGGTTGTGTGGTACGATTACGTAGCTACCAGCAACATTTACATCGGCCGAGCGTTCAAATTTTCCTGTGAGAAAATCCCAAAAGCTGACCTTAATGATGAAGATTGGTCGATGAGGTGTAGTCGATGAAGTGGACTGAACATCTCGCATTTTACGGCGCCACCTCTTTCAAGTTCCTCACAAAACTCAAAGAGTAACGACGGTTTGAAAAATTTTCTCAATTTTCGGCATTCGGTGAGCGAACAGAAGCACGCATAACACAAGACCTGGTCCCCTTGTGCCGTCCAATATAGATATAAAGCTGCAGAAATGATAAATACCATGCGTTGGCCGCCGCTTCTGGGGCAAAGACTAGCTTGTATAGGTTACTGTCTATTTCGGAGTTTTCAGTTTTGTATAAGCTGTATACCGAATAACTTTTCTTCCCTTCCCAACTTTAACCGAATCCTGGTGCAGCCATGGATGTACATGCATGTGTGTACATGGTTGCACTCTGAAAAAGTAATTTGACCCATAATTAGGTTGTTCTGATCATTCACTTTACCTTCCAGAAGTATTCGAATTCAAATATCTGAGTCAATCAATGAATTCGCAGAGCAACCTATTCCCGCAACATCGAATTGCTTCGCAACATCACGCAAGCAACATCAGAAGATAGAATACACCTGTCATTGGCACAGTAAACCAAACAACAAATTCTACATTCTCAAAAGAATGAGACAAACATATGTGCATGTTGTTGTTGCTTACAGGAACTGTCAGTGGTTGGAAGAAAATTGAAATTACTTGATGGGCCATCGTATCGGAAATTTCAGTCCGCGAAGAAAAATGAATTTTCACACATAATTCCCTCACTATCAAAGTGCTATTTCAATGAAATCCTCAGCATCTCAATAATGACGAACTGTGATCATCAATTTGGTATCAAATGGTGATACAATATTGTGATAAAACAAAGCACACAAATTATGTGTATACTCGTGCTAGAGCCAGTGATGGAAGTGGAAAAGAAAAAAACGCAGTTTCTAGTTAATTATGAAAAGCATTTTGATAAAGAGTAATTTTTAAGTTGAAACATAGTCAATTGTGTGTGAGAGAAATGGATGAAGAGGATTCCGAAGCAGCTGGCGGTGGAGGTGTTACGAAGACTAAACCGCTGGGGGAGGGGGAGCACGATGAAGCAACGATCGGCGGATGTGGTGGTGCTGCTACTGTTGGAGCTGCTGCTGCTGATGCACCATCAGATGATGGCAATGACGGCGAAGGCGAAGAGGACGTTGATGATGAAGGTGAGGGCAACAGCAATAGTCACAGCAATGGTGAAGGCGAAAACAACAACGAAGGCGGTGAAGGCGAAAACGACAACGGCAATGTTGACCATGACAAATTAGAGTCATTGACACTGAATGCGGATGTTGGTGTTGATTATATTGACGTTGATGATGAACCTGTTCTCGGTGATCGAGCAGGTGCTGAGAAATGGCTAGACAGAGGGGCGGAGGCGGTAAATCATCTAAACGGAGACAAGTTAAATGCGCCTTCCGACGAAGCAGGTTTGTGGTGTTGCTTTTACACGTTCTTTTTTACTTCGTGTCGTTCTGCTTCGTAAGGCGAGGATGTTATTTGATTTGACCTATTTTTGTGTTTATTCTTTGCGATTAGAATCAACTCGAGATGTAGTGAATGGTGAAGAGTCATCAATCAAGAAGGAGGTGTCACCGGTTCAGTTATCTCCATGCTCCAGTGGCACAGATCCGGATGCAATTTCACCGTGTTCTTCCGTCAACTGTTCGGGCACACGCCGGAAAGTAATTTTGAACGCTAACTCAGAGACGCCACTGAATGGGGCTAAGAAAAAAATACGCAGTACGCCATCGCCTGCTAGCAATGGTAGACGCTTGTCGTCCGAGCACGAGACCTTTAACCTTTGGATGGCGCGTGAGTGTTACGAGAATATTCCAGCGGAGACAGTGTTCGAAGACGATTGCGGGGATTATTCTGCAACACCGAGGACACCACTTTCAAGTCGAATGCATCGGCCACTGGAGAGGTCCTGGCCGCCTAAAGGTACTGCCAAAAATCCAAAAATCGCAGGAGATGTTTTCAAGTTTGACATAGTTGATATTGATGATGACTACAGACTTGGTGATGATTGCGTGGCTACAGGTAATATTGTTGTGCAATATTAAATTAATTTTCTGGAGAATTACGATCAGTTGTCTTACAGATCGAAGCTACAACGGCAGTTGTATTCAATCACCACTTCTCCTCGCCAACGACATAGAGGAGGGAGCGGCTGCGGCTGCTGTACTTCCATCAACCAGCTCCGCGTCCACCAGTGGCGTTGAACAAATGAAATTCAAACCGCTACTGAAAAAGAAAATTGGCCCTGACAACTACATCAACACTATCCTAACGAAGAAAGTTCCGGCCAACGACTTCCAATCGTATGAATTTCCTTTGTCGAATGGCGGAAGTCAAGACTCGTCGCCAAATGAAATCATACGCCACCATCGACCCCTGACACGTACGCTCTCGAACGGAAAGGCAAAGACTAATCCCGTCTCCTCGCAAATGGAAAGTTCCAATGATCTCTCAGCATATGCAGCTCCTCGGATGATTCACCCTCAACCGCGTCCGCGCAGTCCCCCATCGGGTTCTTCCACTCGCAGTGCTTCTCCCCTTGATTTGTCATCTCCAGAACCAGTGGGTTCCCCGATTCCACAAGTAATACCGAAACCTGTTTTACGTCCTCAACCTCGTCTCCTTACTCGAATCGGAGGAGGCGGCACGAATCTCATTTGCCCTCCTACTCCAACTCATCACGCCCGCAGGCAGCGTTTATCTAGTCAGGAGGAGACTGCGGGTGCTATCCCGCTTCACGATTACCGTATTCGCGATATGACAGGAACGGTCGAGAATGGATCGCCCGACATTCGAACTGCGGACATACTGACTTTGGCCGGAGGTCGGTCGACCGATGCCGCTGTCCGCTTCGACAGCAACGATAATGATATGATCCACATATCGAGCACACGACTTCCATCGATTCCAGAGAGAGGACGCGGGATCTTCTCCGACTCTGATGACCCCTTACCGCCAGCTTGGGAGGCGCGCATGGACAGCCACGGCAGAATTTTCTATATTGACCACACAACACGAACCACAAGTTGGCAAAGGCCCGGCTCGAATGGCGGGTCTCTGGGCGGTGGTCGAGAGCAACATCGACAGCAGCTGGATAGGCGGTATCAGTCTATTCGCCGCACCATAACTAGTGAAGCTCGCGACCTGGCAAGTAACGGTTGCGCAGCGAATGGAGGAAGCAGCTGTTCCTCAAGCAACCGGGCTTCGTTTGCCGCAGATTTCGACCGTATTCAAATATTAGGAAGCCATCCCGCAGTTCTGATGCTTTGTCGGCCGGACTTTTACTCGTTGCTCCACTCAAATGAGGAGGCATTGGGCATTTACAACCGAAATGCCGCCCTGAAACATATGGTCATACGCATTCGACGCGATCCGAACACATTCCAACGCTACCAGTATAACAAAGACTTAGTGGCTCTAGTCAATTCATTTGTGCAGCTAAGCAAGGATCTTCCATCAGGGTGGGAGACAAAACTGGATCACTCAGGGAAGCAGTTTTTCATTGATCACAGCAACAGGAAGACCTCTTTTATGGATCCCCGACTGCCGATTGAGTGCCCACGCGTTGCTAGACACCGACAGCAGAATGACATGATGTGCGACGTGGCTCCAGCACCGCCCCCGAGACCCGCATCATCGCTGCCACGAAGTAACGCTTTACCCGAGCATGTAACCGAGATTCCCGTCGCGTACAATGAGAAGGTAAGTCTTTACACATCAACACGTACCAAGTCAGCTTAGCTATCGTGAGTTTTGTGTTCACTCCAAAGGTGATTGCATTCCTAAGACAACCGAATATCCTGGAAATTCTACGTGAACGTCATGGGCAGTCGACAGTGTCGAGGTCGTTACGTGAGAAAATTAATATTCTTCGTGTGGAGGGCGTGCCGGCGCTAGAAAGGCTTGGTCATGATTTGCAACTAACAATTTTATTGAGGTGAGTAATTGGTGATAATTACCTTTTCAAGGCCGATGTTTACAATGTTTGTATTTGCGTGTTGACATAAGTAGTGACATCTTGCGCGGTATGTGAGAATGGTGTTTGTCTGGCAAACGTGCGAAAAAAAAAATAAGCTGCATCGGCCGGGAATCGAACCCGGGCCGCCCGCGTGGCAGGCGAGCATTCTACCACTGAACCACCGATGCTTGGTGGGAATTTATAATCCAATTGTAAACAGTTGAGATTTTATTTACTAATTTGTCAACTTAGGTGGCAAAGTTTTTCGACATTTCTTCGTCAGGTGAAGAGAATATGCTTTCTTTGGAAATTTTGGCAGGCTCGTATTTTATCTGCATACAAAATTAGTGTTCAGTTTGACATTGGAAGGGGGGTTAGGAATGACTTTGCAATCTTCCTGCTGTGGTTGCAAACTTCAATCACAAAGTATGAAGTATGCTTATCATCAAAACAGAACATGGCGATATACAGTCTCGTTGGCTGAGGTATTTAAATGCTTGTAACGAGGTTTGTCGAACGGAATTCAGAACTCGTATCTTATATTTTCCATAGTAAAACGATTGTAAAAAAAGACGGGAAATGGGAAAAAAATCAAGAGATTTTTTTTGAGAACTTTCAAAAGGATTTTCGTCGAGAGCAGACATACTTTGAAGGCCTTAGATTAAGGTGTCTCAAATATTTAACAAAAACGATGTTTCCAATCGTTAAGACCACAGTATTTTCCACAAGAGTTGAGTTTGCCTGTTTTGGAGTATCAGTCTGTTTGCACTTCTCGAAAAGGCGGTGGTTTGGAGTTTAATTTTTTCTGGCTCGGACTATAAGAAGCAAGGGACAGAAAAAAAATACTTTTTTAAAGTTCTGTTAAATGGTCAGTATTTAAAAGCATTGACATTAAGTGGGTTTTATGTTTAAGAATTATGTTTATCTCTCTCGAATCTCATGTAATTGCTAAATGGACGGAATTCATATATCATTTTAAATGATTATTAAACAATTTCGTTTTATTTTCGCAATATTTTGAGAACAGGACGGTCAATGAACAGATTCAAAGAAGTCTCATTTTATGACATACTTCTTTCACTTTCAATTTCACTTTCATTCCAAACCCCTCTAATATATTTTAATTGTGTTGTAAATACAAAGCCGTTACTCCAAACCCCTCTAATATGTTTTAATTGTGTTGTAAATACAAAGCCGTTTATATATTTATTTGAAGCGACATGCATTTTTTCTTAAAAAACAATGTGATGATTTCCGAAACAAGATATTAGAGGAGTATGTACTCGAAATCGGAGTAGTTGGAGAAATATTTGTTGATTGTGATTTGTTAAGTTACTTACAATGACGACACGTAGCAAGTTGGCTTTACTATCGTGAGTTTTGTGTTCACTCCAAAGGTATTATCATTCTTGAGGCAGCCGAATATCCTGAAAATTCTACTTCAAATCAGATAAGATACGATTTTAGATTTTAGTTTATATTTATTTTCCTTAAATCATTTTCTTCCTAGACAAAAATACTTAAAACTAGCTTACCAATATAATCTACTGATCTATCTTACTGACTCTTCACGAGTACTCTAGGCTTATTTATTTTTGTTTCATGCCTTTCGGCTTCGTATATTCTTTCAAAGTTTTATACAAATTAATTTACTTGTTTCCAAGTAAAAATAAAAAAAAATTATTTAAAAGACAGTATAATTTAAATATTTAAAAAAAGAAATGCCAAATACAACTGGGCCGTCCGAGAACTGGACCGTCCGACTACTGGATCTCGATGACTGGACCGTTCGGCGTCTGGATCTCGATGACTGGACCGTTCGACGTCTGGATCTCGATTGATTTTTGTAGGATGCTGGCCGGAGAAAGTCACCTCGGTATTCTTAATGTTTCTTTCGAGGCTTTCAAAGTGTTGTGGATGGGGGTTGAAATGAGAACCGATGCACATGTTTGAAAATCATTCCGATACTCAAGTGGTTTCTCGGATTTTGGGATCGCTTGAGTCATAAAACATAATGTTTATGAATTCCAGATAGTATTGTTTGTCCAGCGTATTTTAGAATTGGATCGAAGTGTTAACTTACATATTTTAACTTAATCCAAAAAAATTTAAAATAACTTGGATTTGTGGATAGTTCTTTGTTCTTTATCTTACTTACATCCAAAACCTAACTCCCTACCTACAACTAGACTAAATTCATAAGTTATATAAAGGTAAAATTTAACTCTACTTAACTATTCACATTAAGCTTAAATATGTCCGTTTAAATACGGACGCTTGCACCAGGACGTATGTGTTATTTATATGGTTTAAATTTATATTTAATACGTCTTAGTGCACCTTTTTTTCTTTTTTGTAAGTTTTTGTATTTTTATACATTTAAATTTTTTTATATATTTTTATTTTATTATTTTTCTTATTTATTTTTAGTTATTTATTTTTTTTTGTATATAAAATTTAAAACAACTTTACCTAAAACTACCTTAATCTATGTGAATTGGACTCAGTGACTCAACTATCCTATTTTTACCTCAGGAAGCGAATGGCATCGAAAGCTGGTTCTGGTGCAACCACCAGCAAAAATGCCGTTCTTTGGCAAAAACTGCTCTATCGCGGGCAGATACCGCTCTACTGAGCCATAGGAGATCCTCTTGGCTGCGAGCGTCGTCCGGCTCGTATTGGAGTTGCCTTTATACTGTTCGGCATACGACTTGGAAGATGATAGGACAGCCTTCCCTATTTTGTATCAAGCATTTCGCATACAGATAAAGGAAAGCTTCAGCCGAAATAAAGCCGTTAAGACATACCCTTTCATAGTACATTTCATTTGGGTAGTAGTTATGACAAATCATATGAACTAGATAACTAGAAGACAAGGCGGTGCGAATCCAAAAATTAAATATGTCAAATTACCATAATTTTGGGTAATTTGACATATTTAATTTTTGGATTCGCACCGCCTTATCTTGCTCATTAATTCCAACAAACATGATTACAGAAGAAAGTTAACTACTGTAAATCAATGAATGCATAATATTTTTTAAGGATTTCACTCATAAAACCAGTACAGGTGAGACATGCAGTACAGGTTTTATGTTAGTCGTGATAGGCTATGAAAC
Organism: Eristalinus aeneus; assembly: GCA_955652365.1. Taxonomy (NCBI): domain Eukaryota; kingdom Metazoa; phylum Arthropoda; class Insecta; order Diptera; family Syrphidae; genus Eristalinus; species Eristalinus aeneus. The sequence goes on from OY019132.1 coordinate 80,704,803, forward strand.
GGAGGGAACTTTATGTTGAGTAAATATTTCTCTGAACGGAAAGGGCTTTATTTCGTTGATGTGGTTACGTGGAAAGAATGTTGCCTTCATCACGACTTTCGAGGCGTGCTTTGGTTGCAGTTCCATCAGGCAGGCAACCCCCGTATATCCGGGTGGTTTGAAAAAAAATCCATAAGCTCTTGCGCTTGAGAATAGCTCCTGATAAGAGGTGCATTATACCCGCCACCCAGTTAGTGGAACATGCGTTTTAAGGCAGAAAAATATAATGTCGGTCAAAGTTAGCTTACAATAAATTGAAGAAAATATAAACAATTGAAACGGTATTGCTGGTTAGATCTTAATTACAGTGAATTAAAAAGGTATTGGCAATAAGGGTTTTTTTTCAATTTAACACAAACTAAACATTAGTTTGTCTTCAATAAGAATTCTGTTTAAATTTGATATGAATATTATTTTTTGTTCTTGAACAGCTGCTCCTAGCTGACCCCATAGATTCCCTATCGGGTTGATATTAGGAGATTGGGGAGGGGTTTTCAGTTGCTTGGGAGCATTATATAGCAGCTATTTTCGTGTTTTCAAAGTCGTATGCTTGGGATCGGTATCTTGTTGAAAGATAAACGTATTCCCAAGACCAAGCTTTTCAGCACTACCTTTCAAATGATGGCGCACAATATTAATGTACATGACTGCCGTCATATGACCTTTAATGAAAGTCAGTTTACCAACCCCACTTTCAGCCATGCACCCCCAAACTAAAGTACTTCCTTCACTATGTTTTACGGTTGACACGGCATTTTCTCTCCTCTGTTCAGTATTAGTCCTCCTCCAAACATATTGCCTTCCATCACTTCTATAAATATACAATTTTGATTCATGCGAAAATATAACGGATTCCCAAAATTCCGTAGGTTTTTAACATAACTTTTGGCAAACTGTAAACGTTTTTCTCGGCTAGTCTCCAAAAATTAATGTTTTTTTTCCGGGCAGCACTTCAATTATATTTTGCTTCTTGCAAAGTATTACGAAGAGTGTATGGTACATATTGTTTTTTCGGCTTTTTCGCTAGTTTTGGAGCTTTTCTTTTGCTATGAAAAAATACACGGCCTTCCCGTTATTTTCTTTTTTTCTGTTGATCCAGTGCTTTCATTCTTTTTGAACAACACTTCTCACAGTGTTCGTTTCTAATTGTACTATAGACGAAACCCTCTGGTCCCATTAGTATTATTCTGTTTTTGACACAAATGCTTAGCTCTTTAGATTTTCGACCCATTACTTTTTAGATTTAGTTTCGAAATGTAAGCACGTGTCAATAAATTGCCAAACTTCGATGAAACAATTTCGAATCACTACATGCTTACATGTCTCCGGAATTGCATGGCTTCTGGCAAATATTTCTCCCCAATTTCACAAACGAAACGAAAGCAAAAAACGTAAACAAGGCTGCTTACGTATCAATATTTTTCAATCCGTCCATAAATGTTAAAGAATTAAATCTTTCCATACCTTCTGCAAACCTACGTCGGATTATTTTTAAAATCACATCGTTTCTGATATAAGCTGAATTTCATTTACGCCAAGAAACCTCAAAATTAGCTTAAATTCTAAAAAACTTCGAAAAATGTTTTCTAAGATCGGCTTAGCATTTTTTTCTATTTCATTTTTGTTTTTCCTGTTGCACTTATAAAAAGTTCAGTTTATCCTTTTAACTCAACTCCTTAATAGAAGTGCTTAGAGTTTATGTAACTATGTAAAGGCAGCCTTCACATCGAAGGGATGGTCCATGGATAATTATCGTCAATATTTTTCTTTCCACCACGCAGAGAAGCCCTACTGTTTGGAGACTCCAACTCCAACTATTGAGTTCATACACGAAGATAAGACAGCTAGACAGAAAAAGGGCAAGATGGTTGGATCAAAAACATAAACTGGTCTGGCTGCACATGGGAATAGCTCCTGATGAGTTAGAGTCGATGGCGGAAGAACGAGCGTCTTGGAGATCTTTCGTCAATCACTAAACCTATCGCCTGCGGTACTCTTTTTGTAACTTTGCTTTCAGTAAAAAATCTGCTGTATTCTCTATAAAGAACTTACACTGCTCTTTTGTCTTAATATTCTGAAGACAAGACAGGACGAGTAATCGAGAGGTGGCGCCTTCTTTTATACGAAGGTTGCCATTTATATTTTGGGATTTAGCAACCCTAGTATTACAATATGGCAACTGTCAGCTCTTTCGTAAAGTTTGACATTTTTGAGGTTATACGTACTCAGAACGTTTTGACAGCGCTATTTGTGTTGTTTACAGTAACTTAAAAGATTCATCTCGCCCAAAAAATTTAATTAAATCGTGAAAATTTGTGTGCGATTATTTTTAATAACTTTTGTCGTGGATGAACTCAACAACAGTGCATCGATGAAATTAATTCAATTTTTTGCGATGAAGCTCCATCAAGGACCAGTGTTTCTCGATGGTATGGTGAATTCAACCGAGGTCGTGGTTCACTCCAAGACGAATTTCGTGAAGGTCGTCCAAAATCAGTTGTTGTTCCGGAAACCATTGATGCTGTGCGCCAACTGATATTGCAAGATCACCACGTGACCTATCGTGAGTTTGAGACAACCTTTGGCATTAGTGGGACCAGCATACATGCAATATTGAATGTATTTGCCCGTCAAAAAAATTTATTCGCGTTGGATCCCACACAATTTGTCAATCGCTCCAAAAAAGGATTGTGTCGACTGGTCGAAAGAAATGCTCAAAAATACGTTTGCGGTGCTTCGAAACACGTCTATGACATCGTGACAGTTGATGAATCGTGGATTTACGCGTATGAGCTCGAAAGTAAACAGTAGTCGACTGTATGGGTGTTTCAAATTGAGCCAAATCCAACAAAAGTTGCTCGCGCACGATGCACTTCCAAGCAAATGGTCGCCTGTTTTTTCGGAGAAACTGGACATGTCGCAACCGTGCCAATAGAACAACGCAGAACAGTCAATTCTGAGTGATACACAACCATTTGTTTGCCAGTTGTCTTCCAAGAAATCAGGAAAACCAACGGCCGAAGACGGATCACTCTTCACCACTACGAGCTCTCACACATAGGCTCAAACAACTGCATTTTTGAGCACTCAAAACATAAAATTTTTGAGTCATCCCCCGTATAGTCCTGACTTGGCACCGAATGACTTCTTTTTATTTCCGTACGTAAAAAATTAAAAGCGAGGTCAACGGTTTTCGACACCTGAAGAAGCGGTTGATGCGTTCAGAATGCATGTTTTGGAGATACCTCAATCAGAGTGGCAAAAATGCTTCGACAACGAAAACGCATGCAAAAGTGTATAGATCTTAATGGGGAATATTTTGAAAAACAATAAAGCTTTTTCAATGATTAATTTTTGTTTTTTGTTCTCTCAGCCCGAAATAAAAAAGGCAACCCTCGTATCTCAACGTTATCTGCAGTTCCTTCAGTTGCAAAACGGATAATTTGCTAAACGAAACATAACCTCTGCCGTGGAGTCAGAAGAAGTCAAATGTTCATTGATTTAACTGTTTTTTAATTATTTCATAACACTACAAAGGCGATGTTTGTACCTAAACAATTATGGGAAACTGCAGAAAAATTCGAGCCCATACCCCCGTTCCTATCCAAATGTTGGCCGAATTCAAATATTTATTAAGACAAGGACACCGCTGGACTCACTGAACCGCGGAGTGCACCAAGCTTTTAAAATTAAGTACCTCTTAATTCTCTAGCTAGTTGTTACCCTGATCAGTTCTTAATTGTACCCCAATTCAGCTCAGTAGCCGCTCAAGGCTGGACAACCAAGTGGTAAATTCACAAACCGGCGATTTCCCAAACCTTGACTGTTAGAAAAGCAATTTTATAAACGAAGCCAGCTCATTTGTCCTGCATGAATAGTTTCGCTTCCACGTACAACGAACTGCCGCTCTCCGCGAAGTTCTTTTTGAGCATTTCAAGGCCACTATCAAGGTCCGCAAAGTGCAGCCGCTGCTTGAGCCAAAGGAAAACCGCACTCCATAAGGAAATTAGGTCTGCCATTTAATAAATTAACAAGCCGAAGCGCAACCTTCCCATAAACGCTACCATAATTGATTAGAGGCTTTTTCTCCTCTCGTCGCGGGTATGATTAACAAACCGTTGCTTGTTGGTTTCAGTTGATTGCGTTCCAACCACCAAGGGGCACTTTACGTCGTCGTCAGTGGCGATCGAGTCGAGTGATGGAGGTAATATGTTACGTATACGCCACAGAAAATCGGTCTGGATTTGGGGCTTGAACATTCGTTGGAAGTCCCTGTGTTAGGACAGACGCACCCAAATCTGGCGTAGCGATATCGAACGACCGCAAAATTTTTCAGCGCACGTTCGAACTAAATTTGCGTGACACAGATTCCGGACGCCGGAAAGGCAAACACCACCAGCTTTCCGGGGAATTTCTGTCTTGGGCAGTAGTGATCTGCAGCTTCAGCTTCACGGCGAGTTGCAGTCAGGAATGAGCAAGTTTCTTGCTTGCGTTGCTCGCCATGACTCAGACCAAACAACAACTCGCTCGCCGACATGGCGGTCTGCTGGTGTTCTACACAGCGGTCTGGTGTCTGCTTCCTCTTTCTGTACATGGCTTGATTGTAGTGCGCGTGCGGTTAGTTATTCGATTATCACCCTTTTATCAATAAACGCTCAACACTCGTTATGGATTGATGAAGCAATTCCGAATGTCTTGCGGCTGGTTTTCTGTTGAGTTGATAAACAAAATCGCCTCAGCGCCTACTAACCAAGGTGGGTGAGCGTAAACTTGTGGCCAGCCTGGCAGGGTGCGTTCTCGTCTTAGTCAGACGAGATTTCGCCACCCGGCGCAAGGGATGATGCGAATTGGTGTGGCATGGCTTTAGTCATTCGGCTGTCAGTGTTCGTTGATCAATCGGACCTTTGATTGTGTGCTTGTGAAGGCAGCTTATCGGCAGAGTGTGTGCATATGTAGTCGGGGTTAGACGGCGCGTTGAAGAACGACCGCCGCTGCCGCTGCCGCTGACACTTTGCTGGATATCCGAATTCTCGGCAGACAGGCGAACCGTCTTGAAGTGAAGTGTGTCGTGTTCCTTGTACGCATTAATTTTTGCAGAGCGTATACGAGTAGTCGTTGGAGTCGTTTTCGGGTTTGGTTCTCATTACGTTTTCTAATCAGTAGAGTTTTATCATCTGCTTTTATTCATTTATTAAACGTTGTGCGCCTTTAAAGGTCGGTTTGAATTGACGGGAAAAGAGTTCGTTTTATTGTTGTATAAACGGGAGTATCTCGTAGTTTGGTGGTTTTGGGGGAAGAAGTGCTGTCATTTCGTTTTATCGCGACAAGTTGGATTTCTGGTTCAGAAATGTATAAACATTCGGTGACAAGAGTGTATACAGGCAAAGCCCGATTGACAAGAGTGAACTGATTGCTTACAAGTTTTGAGTGATGGCAATTGAAGTGATTTACAGGCGTCGCGTTGATGCTTCCTTGTGGTGTTTGTCCTTGTTTTTTATGACATTTTTTTTAACCTTCGTTTTTGAGTTAATGCGTTTTATTTGATAAACACTTTGTTTCTTTTCTCCGATGTTGAAAGTATTTTTTTTTATTAGAAACAAGTGAGGACAATTTTCTAAGAACTGCTGATGTGTTTGGTGTTCCGGCATTTATTTTTGATTTTCTGCACCGCAAATCGGATAATAATTGTCGATAATAACAAAGTCTTGTTTTTAAAACTTTTTTCTTAGTTTGAAGAACAATTTTTTTTAGTGAACAGCCAGCATTGAACATAAACATTGTGAACACAATCAAAAATAGGATTGCAGGAAGGCTTCTAAGGGTTTCTTCCAGCAAGCAAGGAACTCTTTCTTTCTTTTGTCTCCTAGGGGTACTTAAAGAAAGTTTACAGTAGCTTACAGGTTTTATCATTGTTTTTTTCTCAAATAAAGAACTTTTCGTTTTCGCTTTTTTTTTTTTTTTCAGAAAACCCCCTTTTAATGTAGTTTCCCCTTCGATAAGAAAAATACGACTCAGTTATTAAGTTAGGCATATTTGCATGTAATATGTCACCCCAATAAATTGTAGTTACTGTTCTCATTTGCTATATTTGTGGTTTTTGGATGGTAGGACGATATACATATGTACAACGAAACCCCAGTTGTAACTCATTTTGTGTGTTTATTTTATTGCTTAGAGGCTAGTGTTAAATTTTGTAATTATAAAATAAATACTAATAGAATAAATAAATGTACAAAAATCTCTTTTTCCGCTCTTCTGCCAGTGATATATTTTTCGCAATTTCATCTATGTTTGTGGTTAGATCAGGAATGTGGTTAGATCAGGGAAAAATCTTGCACGGAGGCGAATATTCAAACCGCTAAAAAGTCAATGTAAAATTATATTCCTGTTTCTTTTTTCAAAATTGATTGTACTTCTAGAAATAGAAATACATACATTTTTCACTTTGCCCGCCGTGGCGTAGTGGGTAAAGTGTGACGCTCACACGCCGAAGGGTCGAGGTTCGATTCTCTTTGAAGCTGCTGACAACACTCAAAGAGTAATAACTGTCTATGAAAGCTTCTTAAATTTCGCCGTTCGGAGTCGGCAAAAAACGGTAGGTCCCTTCTACTCGTGAGAAAACAGTAGCGCAGTAGTCCCCCCTTGGACTGTAGCGCCAACAATTATTATTAACATGGACTATGCATGTAGGGGTCACAGCACTTTCTTCGCGGATATTAAATGTAGTTCTCTAACACACAGATTAATAAGGTTCAAAAACTACAAATTAGGCCCCAAAACTACCTATTTTTCAGGGTGTCGTCCTAAAAGTTGAAGAGAAACTAGTCATTTGAAATAAAAGAATACGTCATCAGGAACTTTTCTAATTTTCAGAAGACCCATTTGTTGTTGTAATTCATTCTTTGAAGTTTTTAATATGCTTTCAAAGAAATTGAATTAAAATGGAACTTCTTTAATTAAAAAGGTTGCGAAAAGGAATGAAAACGAATAAATATAAAATGTGATTGTTTTTTTTAACTACCTTTACATGTGATCACTGAAAATTGCCAGCGCACTTTACAGCTTAAAATTCACTTTTTTGAAAAAAAGTATATCCACCCGAAATCCATTGGAATATAAAAAGCTTTTAAAAATTAGTAAACTTTTAGAGAACTTTCCAAAAGAGGACAACAAGAAAAGGTCAGACTTTTTAAATTAGCTGGGACTTTACTATTAAAGGTAAAAGAGTGCACGCACCGGACACAACTATTGGGAGATTAGTGAACATCAGGAATTATGGCGTGCATTAATAATTTTCCTGTTTTTTACCTGTGGGTGACTAAAAATTCGCTTGCAAGGATTGCATATTAACATGCACAACCAACAAGAACCGTGGATGCTTTCTTTATTCCTAGATGTTTGATCCATTTTTATACGAAACCAATTTGTAAGAGTGACAGACTAATTAAACCGTAAAACTCATTCCTATTCTGTATATCCTGAACAAGTTGAGGGAAAATTAGTTATTTAAAACAAACAGAACTTTTCTGATTTTTCGAAGGCTGTTTCGATGTTTTTCATTCGTTCAGCAATTTTTAAAAAGCTCGTTAAGAATTTGAATTGAACTTCGTTAACTAAGAATGTTGCTAAAATAGAATGAAAACGAATAAATTTAATTTTTTTGGTTTTTGTTCCTAACATCACTATTGACCACTCGACTTTGTCCGAAGCACCATAATCATAATTACATTTTTCTGAAAAAATATAATAATAATAATAATTGTTGGCGGTACAGTCCAAAGGGGCACCAGGGCCTAGCTTGCTCATCAACTGCTCGTGTTGTGCGCGCTACTGTTCCCTCACGAGTAGAAGGGTCCTACAGTTTTTTGCCGACTTCGAACGGCGAAATTTGAGAAGCTTTCGTAGCCAGTTATTACTATTTGAGTGTTGTCAGCAGCTCGAAAGAGGTGCTCCCGTGAAAAATTCAAAAAATTGGTGTTGAGCTGGGAATTCTACCTACACCCTTCGGCGTGTGAGCGTCGCACTCTACCCACTTCGCTGCAGCGGCCACATGGTCCATGTTGGTTGTGTATTTTAAAAGGAAGCCTTTGAATCCTTGCAAGCGAGATTTAATTTTCACGTACACGTAAAAATAAGAAAAATTATGAAATGGCGTGCATTTCTGAAGTTCGCTGATCTCCCAACAGTTGTGTCTGTTGCACGCGGTCTTTAATTAAGTCAATTACCACTTTTTGTTTCACTTTCTGAGGAGATATTTTTTTTTGTCCTTGTTGATATCCAACTTGTACCAGCATCGATACTAAGGCAACATAGATTTTCCCATTACATAGGGGTTTTGTCTAACTTCCTAATCAAAGTCCTCTCTAACATTATTTTACGAGCCATCTTTCCACACCCACTCAGAATCTTGAGCATGATTATCATATCATCACATTTAATTAATTATCCCACACACGATAGGGATCGGGTAAAAGTTAACTAGCGCCTCTATTTACTCTTGTCTTTGAATCGAATTGCCCATCACGCGAATTTTATCACAAGCCAGCAATCGAGAAATACTCACAATGAATCCAATAAACCAGATAACAACTAATTCCGATCTAATCTGGAGCGTGCCCAAAACGGTTCGGGCGAAAAAGACCCTTCCCCAAAACCAAAAAAATATTTGCTAGCATAAGATCAGTAAATTAATCGTTATGCGATCAAATATTTACCCAAACATTCCCATCGAATGCAGCTGTCAAGACGAGTTTATTTCTCATTTTCCCCACCCATGCGTCTGTAGAGTGTTTGACATTAATTAAAATAATCTGTGCCGACTTGACAGATTATGGGAATTGTTTTGAAGTGAATAAATAGTGCGAATTTGTCGGGGGTTCAGGTCACATAAAATCGGGAGACGGGGGCTTGATGTTTGTCAAGTGTCAAACGCTGCTTTGGTGACAGATGACTTCGAGTGATAATTTTGAAAAAAAAAAAGGAAGTAAACAAAAACACTTGTGTTATATCAGTTGTGTGCAACTGACGCATGTCAACACGATCCGCTTGTTGGGGTGAACAAATATTGGACGCGTCTGGACAGGACAATGGGATTCTTTTCGAAGGCCGCTTACATCATCTGGGCTGTGTAAGTAGATTTTGTTTTTATCAATTTTCTCTTTGGCCCAAACATTTTTTTTAAGTGTCTGTCTTCAGACAGAAAATGGGAACGAATTTGTTTTGAAAGACATTTTATGAGGTTTATTATACAGATTTCGAGTTTTCAAGCCGAAGTTAGTTCTAAAGACAGTCAGGAGTTACAAGTTTCATTTCGATTAAAAGTAGTTTCCTTCCTTCTACGTCGCTTTTTCATCATTTCAGTAAGGTGTCAGATTACTCGGCACATTTTACGAGTCGTCTGTATATTCAATTTAATACTTTATCACGGTTTCTCCTTGTAAATTTGAGCTCAGCTAGCTGAATAGTTACAGAAACGACAAAAAATATCGCTATTGATCGTTCCTAGAAAACCTTGCAGTTTTATGTTGTGCACCGGAAACTGGCCGCCGTAGCAACGCTCACACGCCGAAAGTTCGAATTTGCCACGCCACCACATCTTTCGAGTTGCTGACAACACTCAAAGAGTTGTACTGTCTATGAAAAAGCTTCTAAAACTCGCCGTTTGGAGTTGGCAAAAAAACTGTAGGTCCCTTCTATTCTTGAGAGAACAGTAGCGCGCACAACATGGGTACTTGATGAGTCCACAGAGGGATCAGCAAGGCTCTGGTCTCGCTGTGGACTGTCAAATTCTAAATTTAATAAGACGCAGGTTTTACAATCATTTGCATGAGTCTTTCAGGCGCCATAGTTACTTACCGATGGAACGAAAGTCGTTTTATTAAACTGTGTACAACAAGGTCGTCCTGAATTTTCCGAGTGGCGGCCTTATGGAATTTTATAAGACGCCAATCAGAACTCGTGCTCATGATGGCATTTCTATTTAAGTTAGTTTCTTCAGAATGTGTTCCTCACGCAGGACTGTATTCCACGCCTTATCCTGGAGAGCACCTCCTACGACTAGTCAGTTGCAGATTGATCATTTAAAGCTCACGAAAGTTAAAGGGTGGAATGTAATTAGATTCTACAGGTTTTCGAGGAAGAAATCTGTTTTCGCTTGCACTGGACAATTGTTAAGCGGTGACTTGACCTATTATACGATAGTCTATATTTCATCCGGCACATTGCCATACCCACTACACCACGGCGGCCACTTCCAGCCTTCCGCAGAAGGTTCAAAATGGTTTGGTGACTCCTGGAATCTCCTGAGCGTTGTCACGAGATGCCACATGTCGGTCTAACTCGATGATTTCCATAATTCGATCGGTATTCGTCGTCACAGGTTTTCCGCCGGCTGGCTTATCCACGGTATCGTTTTCACCAGCTCTGAATCGTCGAAACCATTCTTCCTTCGAAGTGGTAGAGTACCATCCCCCAAACCACCATTAATGTCACGGAACATTCCTCTAGCGGATTTGCCTTTAACGAAGGAAAACTTGAAAATAGCGCGAATTTCGGCGTTAGTGAAGTCCATGTTTACACGTATATAACTTTGGAACGCAATATCCGAACTAATCATGCATAGCGTCGTTTTGTAGGTTATATCAAGACCTTTCAAACAGTATTGCCAGATACGAGCTCTGTAGCGCTTTGTACATAGTCGGAAAATTCAAAAGTCGAAAAGGCGAACATTTGATATTTGACAACTTTATATAAGTGTTTTTCAGTGTCTGTTCTAAACAACAAAATTATTTTCGCGTCTTCAAAAATGTCCGCAATTGTCTTAAATAAACAGCAAAGTTTTGATTTTCGTTTTTACACTTTTGTGGAACAAACGTGTAGCTAAAGCCCAACGAGTGCTTGTAGAATTGTAAATCTGCTCCAATCTATAAATCATACAGAAGCTGATTTCGACGGTTCAAAAGTGGTGATTTTAGCGTCGGAGACAAAAAGCGTTTGGTTAACCAAAAAAGTGTGAAGATGAAGAATTGTATGCTTTACTGAATCAAAATCCATGCCAAATGTATAGTGAACTCGTACAAGCGATAGGAGTGACGTAGCAAACAATTTCTTTGCGTTAAGAGATTTGGATTTATACAAGAACAAGAAAACAAAGTACCGAACGAATTGTAAACGAGAGATGTCCAAAGGCAATTCTTGTCTCGCAACTACTTCTTCTTTTTCTTTTTGTGGCACTGCAGTTCGGGGTGGACCTGGGCCTCAACCAACATGCCTCTCCAGCCAGAACGATCTTCCGCCATCTGTCTCCAGTTCCGCACTCCAAATTGGTTGAGGTTTTTCTTCACTTGTGAGCGCCACCTTAGCCTAGGCCGTCCTCTGTTGCGTTGTCCCAATGGCTCGGATTCGAATACTTTCTGTGCGGATCAGTGGTATCCACTCGCTCTACATGGCCTAGCCATCTGTAGCGTTGTATCCGTAGACGCTTGACCAGGCGCATGTCGCTGTACAGCCCATAGAGTTCGTCGTTAAATCTTCTCCTCCAGATGCTAGGATTGCTTCTACAATTATAAATAGTTCTATTCGTTGAAAGGATAAGGCTGAATAAAAAATACGGTCGGAAGGATATGAAAATAGCAATAGTTTTTCCTCTTAAAAATAAGAAAGAAAGTCCAATCACCAATTAAGTTGGAATTTTATTAAATGAAACAAAATTTGCAACTCTGTAAGTTCCGTGATAAGTTCGCGTTAAATTCGATTCTCTATTATGTTGTTTTCTTTTCTATTACTTTGTTTAAATTCGTAACAAAATGCCAGCAAAACGTAGAGGACAAGTTTTCTCAACAACAAATAAAATGGCTAAGAAAGCCAAAGCTACCGAAAAAGTTACTCCATCACCAACAGATTTCGAAAAAAACGCCTGGGCCAGTGCCATGTGTTGAGCATTGTCGAAGCTGCAACGCATTCAAGCAGCGTACCGACGACTTGCATAGTCAAATCATTAAGCAGATGCCGGCATTAAAACTCACCCTTAATCCGTTTGGTCCTTGGCGTCGTGGTGCCTTTAAGGTTGCTGTTCCTTAATCATCAACTGATAAGATCTGAGACAGGAAAGAGCTCTGGTCAGGCCTTAAAAAAGGGCCACCAAGAGTCTTGAAATTTCGGTCTGTGGATACTTTCGCTGACCCCATCAAAGAGGCACTTAATTGAGACATAAACGTGGCCTGTGGATAACCAGAAACTTTACCTTCACAGAAGATCAAAGAGAAGAGTAACTTGACTTCTAATAATAAATAATAATAATAATAATTGTTGGCGCTACAGTCTAAAGGGTGACCAGGGCCTAGCATGCTCATCAACCACTCATGTTGTGCGCGCTACTGTTCTCTCACGAGAAGAAGGGGCCTACAGTTTTTTGCCGACTCCGAACGAAATTTGAGAGGCTTTTTTAGACAGTTATTACTCTTTGAGTGTTGTCAGCAGCTCGAAAGAGGTGGTGCCGTGAAAAATTCGAAAAATTGGTGTTGAGCTGGGAATCGAACTTACACCGTTTGTCGTGTGAGCGTCGCACTCTACCCACTACGCCACGGCGGCCACTTGACTATGCAACATTGAGGCGAAAAAGCTGTTAATCTCATATAAATAAAAGAATTGTTGGTGCATGTTTCACTATACATTTGTCAACGGCTTTTCAATACTAGTATTATTTCATTTCTGAGCGCAATTGTTAGTGGCGTGTGTATTTTCCGTCTCTTACTTGCCAAGACCATTTTCTTGTTTCCTAGGATTGCAGGTCATGTATACTCAGCAAAATGTAATTTTGTTTATAGGGAGATATAAAATTGTATTCGTTTTCTGCATGCCCCTCGCGTGAGTTTATCGGCAGTGCAAATAACTTATAAAACTTCCATAGATTTTCCATATGTCTCTGTCAATGTCACTCTCATTCTCGGCAGTCATTTTGGGAGTGATTTTACAAAGATGTTTTACCAAGACGTCACTGCATAATGAATAAGAAGCCAATTTAGTTTCAAAACTTAAATTCTCTCTTATCAGATACACCGCTAAGGCATGAACACCATTTCATTTAAATAAGTATCAAGCATGCGACGCCAGCAAGCCATATATTAACACCCATAATGGTTAATTCTTCACATGGTATGGCACTTGCTCCACGGATAGTCTGATTAATAGTTGTTTTGAGTACCATAAACATGAACAACAGAAAGCATTCTATTTTTGACTTAAGTTCAACTCAAATCTTGTTTGACTTCTTCCAATTATGACAAAGATATTGCGGGAGTATTTTATACCGATTTTTATACACCAACGAAACTATGCAAAGCTATATACAACTTCGCCAGAAAGAGTAGACAATGAAACGCGGTTCTTTTAATGAAATTTGCTGAAATTTTGAATTGCAGATAGGCAAAGGCATAATCTATAAAAGAAATGTTGAATTTTTTCAATAATTGGCAGTTTATTTGTCAAGTAGGATTGGAGTTGAGCAGAATGTAATCGTTTGCTTTGTTTATTTCTTTCTTTAATTGGCCCATAAAATTAAGATGGAACTTAGATCTTAATTAGAAATCGATAAATTTTATATATTGACTTTCAAACAAATTTGTAGTGATTCTACATCATTTGTAACACGCATCCTTTTATAGCTGCCTTTGTCAAATACGGCCGAGTTTAAAAATCGTTTACGGGAAATAAATAAAAATCCTTAAATTGAACTGTAAACTCTTTTCAGGATTTTTCATATTCTCATAAAGAACTTATTGAAGGTTGTTTTTGAGGGGAACTATATAAATAGGGATATAAATAAATAAAATAAATTTCTGAGACACTTTATGGTAAAACCAAAAATCATTGCTATTTTTATAAAGAGGCTTCAATCAACAAATTTCAATGAATGAGTGAAAAAAGGAGAAAGTAAACCTTTATTTTTTATTTTTTATTTCGGGTATGGTATCGTAGTTACTGGAAAATACAATAAAACCGGATATACAATTGGAAAAAGGACCTTCTTAGAAATATGTTGCTAATTATCCAAGTCGTATAACTACTGCTATTTTTATAAACACAACTGTAAGTTTCACGCAGCATGCAGACATTCAAAAGGAACAAGGCAGATAGACAAACACACAGTTGAAACATATACAGTGAACCAGAAAAAAAACTGAGACACTTATTACCTTCAAATTCAGCCTGAAATATCTCAGCCGTTTTTTAATATATTAAAACGAAATAAATATGAATATGAAACTGTAGTTTAATACGGTTTCAGTAATTCAAACACATTCATTGCTATTTTTTTTAATTTTAGCAACTAAAGGTTTAAATCAAAAATAGTGCAAATTCATCGACCAAAAAAAAAAAAAAAACAGGGACAAATATAAAAACCGAAAATAATTATTTTTTTTTAATATTTTGTGCGTTGACCTTTCGCTTTTATAACTTTCTGCAATCTTCTGTTCATTGATCCGACCAGGTTTTTTGTTACAGCCGAGGGATTTTTTTTTGCCATTCTTCATACAATGCTGTATTTAACTCTTCTCTGGTACATATGGTTCTTTCTCGAACTTCCTTTTCTAAAACAGTCCAAAGGTGCTCTATGGGATAAAAATACGGACTTAGGGGGGTGCGGCAACACCTTTTTTATATTCCAAATACACCAATCTTTTGTTATACCGGTTGTGTGCTTTGAATCATTATCATGCATTATCATGCAACAGCATTACACCCGTCGGTAGTTCCAATTTTTCTTTGGTTTCGGGGATACAACGTTTTAGGATATCAACGTATCCAAACTTTGTTAAGTTTCCTTCAATTACATGAAGAGAACCAACTAGGTTTGTTGCCATTGAACCCCAAACCATTTTGTTCCCACCACCGTGCTTAACTGTAGAACTGACATTTTTGGGATGCAAAGCATTTCATTCCCTCCTCCACACAATGCGTCGACCATCAATACCGAAAATGTTAAATTTTGATTAGTCACAAAAAGTTACTTGATTCCAGAACTCATCCGTCTTCTGCACGTACTCCTTGGCATACTCCTGTCGCTTTTTTATGTTTCTTTCTGATAAGACTGGCTTTTTGCAAGGTGTGCGGGCTTAAAGATCATTTTTATGTAAAAAATTGCGCACTGTTTGCGGATGAACTTCTGCAATTTTTTCTTTCTTCAATGTTTTGTCAATTTCTACAGCTGATTCCCTCTGGTTTCTATTTACCACCCTTAAAATTCTTCGCTTACTTTGATTGGTAGAAATTTTGGAAGACCTTCCACTTCCTGAAAGGCGATGAAGAAGACCGTTATCTTTAAAAGAATTGATATAATTGAAAACTGTTGATTTACGTTTGTTAACCACTGAAGAAATTTCGCGAATACGAAGGTTGCGTTTTATATTTCGGGATTGGGCAACCCTATGGCAACCCTAGTTGCAATCTGGCAACTGCCAGCTCTATCGTAAAATTTGACATTTTTGAGGTTATACGTATTCAGAACGTTTTGACATACGAGCGCTATTTGTGTTGTTTACAGTAACTTAAAAGATTCAACTCGCACAAAAAGTGGAATTAAATCTTGAACATTTTCGTGAGATTATTTATTACAACTTTCGACGTGGATTAACTCAGCAACAGCGCATCGATGAACTTAATTAAATTTCTGGAGATGAACCTCCATCAAGGACCAGTGTTTATCGATGGTATGGTGAATTCAACCGAGGTCGTAGTTCACTCCAAGACGAATTTCGTGAAGGTCGTCCAAAATCAGTTGTTGTTTCGGAAACCATTGATGCGGTGCGCCAACTGATATTGCAAGATCGTCATGTGACCTATCGTGAGTTTGAGACAACCTTAGGCATTAGTGGGACCAGCATACATTGAATATTACATGAACATTTGACCGTCAAAAACATTTGTTCGCGCTGGATCTCACACTATTTGTCAATCGTTAAAAAAAAGCTCGTGTCGATTGGTCGAAAGAAATGCTCCAAAAATACGATCGCGGTGCTTCGAAACACGTCTATGACATCGTGACAGCTGATGAATCGTGGATTTACGCGCATGAGCCCGAAACTAAACAGAAGTCGACTGTATGGGTGTTTCAAATTGAGCCAAATCCAACAAAAGTTGCTCGCACACGAAGCACTTCCAGCAAATGGTCGCTTGTTTTTTCGGAAAAACTGGACATGTCGCAACCGTACGACTAGAACAACGCAGAACAGTAAATTCTAAGTGATATACAACCATTTGTTTGCCAGTTGTCTTCAAGGAATTAGGAAAACCAACCGCTGAAGACGGATCACTCTTCACCACTACGAGCTCTCACACATAGGCTCAAACAACTGCATTTTTGAGCACTCAAAACATCAAATTTTTGAGTCATCCCCCGTATAGTCCTGACTTGGCACCGAATGACTTCTTTTTATTTCCGTACGTAAAAAATTAAAAGCGAGGTCAACGGTTTTCGACACCTTAAGAAGCGGTTGATGCGTTCAGATTGCATGTTTTGGAGATACCTCAATCAGAGTCAGATTTTCGTGCAATTAAGGCAAAAGTGCTTCGACAATTGATTCAAACGCATGCAAAAGTATATAGATCTTAATGGGGAATATTTTGAAAAAAAACATATAAAGCTATTTTCGATGATTAATATTTGCTTTTGTTCTCTAGTCCCGAAGTTTAAAAGGCGACCCTCGTACTATAATTTTATTCATAATAATCAATTATTAAAGCTTTCATATCACGGGACGCCTGTTTATTTTCCATTTTTTCAACAACAAAATTTAAGTATATAAATATGCAATTGTAAACAACTTGACATAATAGTGGAGGTAATCTTTGATCAACGATAAGGATATAAAAGCAACGGTATATTATTTCAGGTCTTGGAAATCAAGTGTCCCAGTGTTTATTTGGCCGATGAATTTGCACTATTTTTGATTTAAACCTTTGGTTGCTAAAATTAAGAAAATAACAGTAAATGTGATTGGATTAGTGAAACCGTATTGAACTGCAGTTTCATATGCAATTTATTTCGTTTTAATATATTAGAAAATGGCTGAGATATTTCAAGCTGAATTTGAAGGTAATAAGTGTCCCAGTTTGTTTTTTGGTTTACTGTATATTCGTTTTCATTCATCGAATTAATTCAAATGTGTTATGTATAAAACTGAAAAGGGAAACATTGTCAACAAAGTTTCTGATGCAGATTTATAAGTTGTACATAAAGAATTAAAAAAAATCATCCCAACAAGTTCACGCATAATTATGCATTATCGTAAACTTTACACCAAACTCAACTCATCAAATAAACATATATTCCAACTCTTCGACGGCTTGTGGTTGCTTACGGTTGACTGATGCAGTGAACAAAAACGTGTTCAATTATAATAATGATTGCATTTGAACACAGTGAATATCTGTCGAACGATGAAAAAAGGTTCGATGTCACATTTGTGCTCGGCTCATTTTAGGAAATAAAGTGCAAATTGATACAATAGCCGCGAATATAATTTCGGATTAATTGAAGTCTATTTGTTCCGTCACAGAGGGGTGTGCTCCAGAGATCATAAGACACTTAAACACGCCTGGTCAACTTCATTGGACCCTAAACCACGCTTCGCATACAGCAATTTTAAACTCTATTTGATAAAGACAAAAAAAAAACGAATGCTACGTAAATGATTCAGTCAATTTAAGTTTGTGAACTTTTGGTTGGGGTCTTTTCTGTACTATTCTTTCTTTTGGAGTTGCTTGTGGGGACACCGATCCGTGACTAATTAAAATTTAATGTGGGTTATTTATTAAGGCTTAGATGATGCCGGCGTAGTTTGTGTTGTGTTGCGCTTTTTATTGCAAATCACTCGTGTCTTAAGAGCTAGGATCTACTTTTATTATTTTCAAAAGGGTTACTTCGAATAAGGGATAACTTTATTAGTTAATTCGACTATTATACAAGGACCTCTTTTTTGGAGTGTACGAGGGGCCGCCGTGGCGTAGTGGGTAGAGTGCGACGCTCACCCGCCGAAGGGTCAACACCAATTTTTTCGAATTTTTTACGGCACCACCTCTTTCGAGCTTTGTTAGTAGCTTAAAGAGTAATAACTGTCTAAGAAGGCTTCTCAAATTTCGCCGTTCAGAGTCGGCAAAAAACTGTAGGTCGAGTACAGTACGAGTAGTTGATGAGCATGCTAGTCTCTGGTCCCCTGTGGAATGTCGCGCCAACAATTATTAACAAACTATTTACACAAAGCTACTTTTGAAAGACTATACGAACGCGTGCACCGGATCGTATTAGCTTCATACGATAATATATATGCACCTTTCTTGGTGTCTTTTTTCTGTTTTCTAAATTTTATTTTAATCTTTTAAAACAAAAGGCTAAGAGTTAGTGGTATCGAAGTCTGGTTTTACCACAAGTGCAAAAGATGTTCCACATTGAAAACTTCTATACATAGGGCAGATATTTCTTCATTGCCCCGTAGGAGAACCTTGGGGTTGCAAACGCCATCCAGCATGTATTGGAGTTGCTTTTGTACTGTTTGGCGAGCGACATGGAATATGATAAGGCGAACATCAGTATTCAGTATTCTATAAGGAATACGAAATGGCTCTAGGGTAGTAAGTCCCAAGATCAGATGGCAGGCTTGGAGGATCTGCTTCTCGAACATCCTAATATATTCCGTCTGCAAAAGACTCACGTTGAACCACAGAGGACGATGATATACTTTAATTAGCCTGATGAGGGACATGTAGCAGAGCACTTTCACCCTGTTGTCAAATTTATTGCCCCCTTGCCAAGCAATCGCTTTCTTAGCCCTGGTCAAACATGTGTCTTTATAATAATAATAATAATTGTTGGCGCGACAGTCCACAGAGGGACCAGGACCTAGCTTGCTCATCAACTACTCGTGTTGTGCGCGCTACTGTTCTCTCACGAGTAGAAGGGACCTACAGTTTTTTGCCGACTCCGAACGGCGAAATTTGAGAAACTTTCTTAGACTGTTTTTACTCTTTGAGTGTTGCCAGCAGCTCGAAAGAGGTGATGCTGTGAAAAATTCGAGGTGTTTGGCCGGGAATCGAACCTAGACCCTTCGGCGTGTAAGCGTCGCACTCTACCCACTACGTCACGGCGGCCATTTGTATCTTTATGTACAGTGTATTTTCAGCTTCTCAAACTTCGCCGTTCGGAGTCGGCAAAAAATGGTAGGTCCCTTCTACACCTAGTTGAAAAGAACACGAGTAGTTGAAGAGCAAGCTGGGCCTTGGTCCCCTGTGGGCTGTCGCGCCATCCAGTTATTATTATTATTATTACTGTATTTTCATTTCCATGATTAGTGTACGGCAGTGAGCATAAATTGAAAGCAATCGGATTTCATCTTTCCTTGTGACTTTCGTTAGATTCTTAAATTTATATTTTTTGTACATTGCTCTTTTAACCATTTAACTCATTTTATTTGAGCGAGGTAGGTACATACCCAAATAATGAAACAAAGTTCATTCCGCCAGCTGTACTTCCAGCGGCTATTCAATTTGATTCAACTCAGCAATCGCCAATCACATACACATCAGGTGTAACTTGTTTTACATCAAATCTATTTTCTAAATATGATCGTCTTACGATGCCGGCAATAGTTGTTTATGATATCATCCACCAAATGTGTAGACAACATGTCGCGCTCGGGACTGCGCCCCAAACCGTGACTGCATAAAACATTTCCATTCGGACCAGTCGACGAAACATGCCCCCGATCATAGACAATTACTCCCGCAAGAGTTTGTAATCGACATTTACACTCAAATGATTCATTAGATCCATTCGCCTTCATTAAACGTATTAATCACAAAGGCGAGCCCCTGCTACGACTGCTGCAGAAGTTGTCATTTCCATGAGTCAAAGACCTATGTCTCTGTCGATTACCTAAGACCGCACTGATTATAGGCGATTTCATCAGAGTTTCTGACAGGAAGGCGCAGGGAGGGCATTAATCTTATCTGAGTGCACTTTTATGAATCTGATTGGGGACTTGGGTAAACATAACCCAAAACAATGGCATTGTGGCTGCTCCAAAATATAAGGAAGTCCATATCGGTGATGGAATCGGAATGTGGATCAGTGGAGGAATGTCGGATGATTTTCTTTGTGACTAAGAGTGCAGCTAAGTGCGTCGCGCGCTGTTCTTTGCTTATTGATATGAGATAGTCGGTGGAGTACTCAATTCCGACTTGATTTTGGAACCTGCAGGGGTAAATGTTGTTTTTTGATGGGTGTATCATAAATGTAGCTCCTATGATGTTTGTGCTGCACCAGGTTCAGACTGTGAATCAGCGCTGCAAACACGATCGCTTCTAGAGATTTCTTACCCACCGAGACTTCAATTCATTCCTTAATTTCAGTTTGCCTTCAAAACTTATTTGTTTCTATTTTGTTTAGTCTTTTCGAACAGGAGATCATGAGCTATGTCCCCATCGAAGAACGTAGTCCGCAAGGTTCACCCAATCTCAATTCACGTATGCCGCAGCGTGGACCACCACCATTCCGAAGAGATTTCGAAGCAAAACTTCGTGGATTCTATCGCAAGCTGGAGTCTAAGGGATATGGACAAGGTCCTCACAAATTGAAGTAAGTGCCAACAATAATCAATTCATTACATAACCTCACAAATTTTGTTTTTTTCTTTTAGGCTGCACATTCGTAGAACTCACCTCTTAGAGGATGCATTTCGTCGGATTATGTCAGCCAACAAGAAGGATTTGCAAAGAGGACGACTTGCGGTGCTCTGGGACACAGAAGAAGGGCTGGACTACGGTGGTCCATCAAGGTAAGCTTTATACAATTTACTCATTTCCTCTTAACGTTTTTTTTTCTTTGCATTTTAGAGAATTTTTCTTTCTCCTGTCCCGAGAGCTTTTCAACCCGTACTACGGTCTCTTTGAGTACTCAGCAAACGACACTTATACCGTCCAAGTGTCCCCGTTATCTGCCTTCGTTGACAACTGCCATGATTGGTTTCGATTCAGTGGAAGAGTCTTGGGTCTAGCGCTCGTCCATCAGTATTTGTTGGACGCCTTCTTCACCAGGCCTTTCTACAAGGCGTTGCTAAGACTTCCAGTGGCTTTGAGTGATTTGGGTGAGCTGAACCAGAGCACTCCCCGACCAGATGATTTCATGAATTTCTCCTCTTCCTATAGAATCTCTTGACAATGAATTCCATCAATCACTGCAGTGGATACGTGACAATGACATCGGCACCGGTAACGATCTTGGGCTGACGTTCTGCGTCACCGAAGAGCTCCTTGGACGAGTTGTGGAGCGTGAGTTGAAGCCCGGAGGAAAGAACATGATCATCAACGAAAAGAACAAGAAGGAGTACTTGGAACGAATGATAAAGTGGCGCCTTGAGCGTGGTGTGCAAGAGCAAACTGAATCTCTGGTACGAGGATTCTACGAGGTTGTTGACTCTCGGTTGGTCTCGGTATTTGACGCTCGCGAGTTGGAGTTGGTTATCGCAGGCACAGCTGAGATTGACATCAATGATTGGCGCCTCAACACAGAGTATCGCAGTGGATACCATGACAACCATCAAGTGATCATTTGGTTCTGGCAAGTGATTGAGAAGTTCACCAATGAACAGCGGCTGCGTTTACTTCAATTCGTTACGGGTACATCTAGCATTCCCTATGAGGGTTTCTCAGCATTGCGAGGCTCAACAGGGCCAAGACGTTTTTGCATCGAGAAGTGGGGCAAACCAAACGCTCTACCCAGAGCACATACATGCTTCAATCGTTTGGATCTGCCTCCGTATCCAACACCAGAGATTCTCTACGAGAAGTTATTGCTGGCAGTTGAGGAGACCAACACATTTGGAATTGAATAAGTGTGTTAGGCGGATGGGAACAGTTCGGTTAAGTTTTCTAGTTACTTGTTTTTGGCCAGTTAGTTTAGGAATGAAAAGTGTGGTCCAATCCATTCTTGAAATTCTGAATATTTCAGAGATTTGCATTTTATTGTGGGAGTATCTGTTCGTGGATGAGTGATGTCTTTGGATACTCATTAACATTCTTGTGTTATATAATACTTTAAGTTTCGTTGAATGTGATTTTTTGTGTCTTATGTGCACTTTGTGAGTGGGAGAGAATTCTTGTTGTTTGATTCTCGGATTTAATTTAACTGCCATCGAATGTGTAATGAGACTTGATTGGAAACTTGGTGAGGTAAAAGATTTTGGAATCTGATTTTGGAAGCGTTGATCTGCCACCCTTAATTTGTAACTCTTTCCCCAGCTAAGTTTCGGTTCCGTTCTCCCAAACCAACTCTCTCAGGTTGAACAGCGATTTTGAGATCATTGAAAGAATATCGATTTGGAAAGGCCAGTATGTTTATATTTGATTTCAAATTATACTCAGAATGTTTCTTAGGAACACATGTCAATCCTCTGCCACCAGTCATTGAAGGGCATTTCATTTCTATAGTCTATTCCTCTTTGCAGAGGTCCTCCTATCTTTTAAGTCCTAGTTTAGTAATCAATACAGCAGTAAAGCCGTAGACATTTAGTGTGTTAAGAGTTAAAAGTGTTGTTCTTCAGGCCTTAAAAATTATTACGTCAAAATTTTGCGTTTTCTTTTTCAAATATTTGAAAGAAAGCTGATATTGTAACACATAATAAACTACATCTAGAAATAAGTAAATGTTTTTTTACATGCATACCTACGTACATATATAGAATATATATATATATATATTTAATTTATTTATTAATGCTAGTCAATATATTTTAAGAATTTCCAACACAATAAGAAAATTGAGAAAATGAAAATCAAAAACTGACGTTGTTTGAATTTGAAGAACAGAAATTATATTTTATAATTTTTAGGATACTATTGAGCACTTTTTAAATACGACAAAAACCAGCAGATTGTTTTATTCCAAATAGATATAAACTATAGAGGATCATCTTAATAAGCAAACAAATCCTAGCAAAAAAAAATACAAACTAAACTTGAACTATATCCAATATTGCCTGATTAGTATCTAAACCTATTTTTTTTATTTGTGAAAGCTGAAAGAAAGAAAAGAATCGGTTAAAGCAAATTGTTGTTTTTACGAATAATAAAAAGAAAACCTGCAATTGGCAATACTTAATACACTGTCAACAAAAAAAAATAAAAAAAAATATACACTTTTTATAAGCAGCAACCACTTTTCTTAGTCCTGTTGCGGGAACAAGGGAAATTATTAATACGTACGATTTCACTAAACGAAGAACAATTTTATTCGAAACTTATTCAACAAAACTATAAATTGGTGTGTCTTAATGGTCCCATTTAGTACTTAAACTGAAAAAAAAAACTCGGAGAGTTCGCCCTCTCAAATTAAAGAAAACAAAAATAACATATATTAACTATAAACAAAACATACAACAATATGCAATAAGGGCAAAGAGAAATGTGATTTTTTCGTATATAAATTCGATTATTTAACTGGTAGATGCATATAGAGAATACTTTATTTTATGATTTTATGTATGCGAAGAACTATGAATTATAATAATTATCCACACATATTTTTTTATAATTTTTATATATGAGTATTTGATTTTTGATAAGCAAAAAGAGAAACAAATAATAAATGGAATGTTTTTTATTCTGTAAGAGTTTGTTACAGTCAGTTTAGTGATTGTGTATGAGGAGAAAGCCATAGTTAATAATTAATTTATTTCGTCATTATTATGTAGTTGGATATGAATTATATACATACATGAATATATTTATTTTTCTTTGTGCAAATTAAAATTATACAATTTTAAATGAATAGAATAAATAAAATGAATTTATAGCGCATTGAATTGTTGAAGTTTGTTTTGTTTTTCGTTTATAGGTTTTTGATTGTGCAAATTGGTCAATGATTAACGAATGCCGTTAAAAAACCTAGATGGTGGTAGACCCAATGGGCTTTGGTACAGCTGCTTGATATATATTACAATTATTAATAATATTATGAAGCAATTATTAATAATTATTATGAAGCAATAATTCGTCCCCCCCTTTTTGAGAGATATGAGCTCTATTCTATTCGGTAACGAACTCACAGTCACCTTCAATGTCGGAACCGTGCAGTCATGTGACTTCTTCAATATCATCCTCGAGAAGATGGTGCGTAACTCACAAGTTGTTGTTTTCTTTTTTTATGCGTCACAGAACAACACAAAACACTCTAAGTGTTTGCTCTCAGTATCGCTTTACACAGCAGATGTTTGCTGTGCGACAAAGGAACATCTACCGACTTTTCATCTCACAGATTACACCAAATAAACAGTATCATATTAATTTTGACACCAGAGCCAGGCTAGCTTACGTGGACGACATTGTTGTGATTAGATGAACACAGCGAGGCTTCAATTAGGGATTAGACGAAGTACACACACACAACATCAAAGTCTCGGACAGAGCCTCATTCACACTAGGCCGCAAAACTTCCAGATACTAAAGGACTTCGTCTACCCCGGCTCCGCGGTAAACAGGGACAACAACATCAGTACCGAAATAAAACCCAGAATCATTCTTTCCAATCGCTGTTTCTTTGGGCTCAAGAGGCAAATGAATTATAAAGCCCAGCCTCAAAAGACTAGACTTGCTTTGAATCTTGATCATACCACTCTTACTTTATGACGCCGAAACTTGGACGTTACTTTGAGCGGATGAGGAGAGAAAAGTTCTACGTGCGATTTTCGGTCCTGTTTGCCTTGATGGCATTTGGAGGAGAAGGTTCATCGACGAACTTCAATGGCTTTACATCGGCATGCGCTTGGTCAAGCGTCTTTGGATACTACCCTAAAGATGGTTACGCCATCATACCACGGATCCGACCCGAAAAGTCTTCGAATCTGAACCATTAGGACAACGAAACAGGGGACGGCCTAGGCTGAGGTGGGACACGCAGTGTTAGCTGAAGAGGAAATATGTTATCCAGGTTTATCTCGGACTGCAGTGGCACACGAAGGAGAAGGATTATATTCTATTAGTAGGTGACATCCAGATGCTATGTCATAGCAGAAAAAATCATAAAAAATCTTAGATGCGGAGAATTTTACAAAACACTTTTCGTACGAGGTATGGACTGCGCAGTATGAGACATTTAACATAATTCTCACCTGTAATTTCTCCAAGTCGTCGGCAGCCGATATGGACCAAGTTTCATTATTCATATCTTTTTATGCAGGAAAAATTTAAGTTCAACGGTTCGATGCTATCGTTCTCTTCTTCATCTCAGGCTTCTAATTTTTGTGGATTAATAATAATTAATAATTGTTGGCGCTACAGTCCAAAAGGGGACCAGGGCCTAGCTTGCTCATCAGCTACTCGTGTTGTGCGCGCTACTGTTCTCTCACGAGTAGAAGGGACCTACAGTTTTTTGCCGAATCCGAATGGCGAAATCTGAGAAGCTTTCTTAGACAGTTATTACTCTTTGAGTGTTGTCAGCAGCTCGAAAGAGGTGGTGCCGTGAAAAATTCGAAAAATTGGTGTTGAGCTGGGAGTCGAACCTACAACCTTCGGCGTGTGAGCGTCGCACTCTACCCACTACGCCACGGCGACCACTTTTGTGGATTAAAGGAGCAAAAAAAAAAAACCTTTAGCATGAAATTTGTGTGACATTAGGTGTGTTTCCGTACTAAAAACAAACAGCACAAACCAACTCCCGTATACAGAAAAATGGGCTTTCCGTCAAATGAGTGCTCGAGAGAGAGAATTAAATATTTCCCCTACCTACTGGTTAGGTTGTTGGTTTTCTGTCAATTTAATTAGTTACATACAGAGATAAGTGGACATTGGCCCATTATTTCTTTTTATGTGTCTCAAATTTTGTGATGTGAGCTGTTGAGGAAGTAAATTAGACAATATTAGGCTATATTAACCAAAATTTGTAAATTGCCGTTCAAAATTGGATAGGGTCAGGGGAAATCAGGTGTTTATTTAGCTCTTCAGTCGACCATCTCCTTCCTCTTTCGTTTCTGTGCTCAACTAAACGACTGCTCTCCAACAACCATTTTTTCGGACATTTTTATACATAAAAGAGGATTGTCATCTTAACATTTCTTCTTGCGCTAGCACATATCATTGTACTTGATGATGAAGATTTACGGAGACAAATTATTTGGAAACATTATTTTTTATAAATGGTGCGCGCTTAAGCTTTAAGTGACCGGAATTAAGTCCCATAACGACGCGAAGTTTAGAGAAAAGAGGGAAAAGAGGTACCGGTGCATATTGGTTTAAAATGCCTGCGGATTGTAATGAGGGGAACAGTTGGGATGGTAGAATATTCCACATTCCTGTGGTGCGGCTGAAGAACGAGTCTCTGAACTCATCTGAACGTTCAAAGGTGTTAAAAGTGCAAGAGGGGACATTTCTAGCGAGGTGAGTATTGCGGGTGAATTCTCGAAGGAGAGAAATGCAGCTGGCGTACTCATTAGAGCACTTTTTTTTTTGTTAAAATAGCGATAAAAGAGCGATAAAAACTTAAATGTTAAGTTACGTTAATAAGTTAGGTAATGTTCTAGCCGACTGATTAACTTCGCAGCATTATGATCAATGAGCTCAATCGCTCGCTATTGAATTCTATCTGGTAGGTGCAGGGAGGTCTTAGAAACTCAGATGTATATTCTTATATTCTGTTGCCAGATCAAGAGGGGTGAAATTCTTCTTGCATCGCTTTAGGAAACCTAGATATTTCGCTGCATTTTTGGCAATTTTGAATATATGATCGTTCCAACTTTGTGTTAAGTTGAAACACATATGGAGGATAGAAAGTCGTTCAGTTTCAACAACACAAGAGCCATTCATGGATAACGGCTGGTTATTTTGGGATCGCATGAGTGATAGAAGACAGAACTGGGATTTGGAAGCATTTAATTCCACTTTATTTTCTTTACCCCAATCAGTTTCATTTCATTTCATTTCATGAGTTTAACATAAACTGCCTTTCGAAGTCCTAGGCCGAAGCGGAAGGTTGAGAGCCAAGGAACGAATATAAAAGAGTAGGGCACTGTCATCAGCGAAGTAGTTACTTGGATTAGAAGCAAATGACAGAATTAATTTATCATATAGAGTGGCGAAGACAAAACTGCACTAATATGGTGAATATTAGGCTTGAAACCATCGAATACAACTTGGATTAAATGGTTAATAATAATGATATGGCGCGACAGTCCACAGAGGACCAGGGCACAGCTTGCTCATAAACTACTCGTGTTGTGCTCGCTTCTGTTCTCTCACGAGTAGAAGGACCTACAGTTTTTTTTCCGACTCCGAATTGCAAGTTTGAGAAGCTTTCTTAGACAGTTATTACTTTTTGAGTATTGTCAGCAGCTCGAAAAAATCGTGAAAAAATCGAGATGTTAAGCTGAGAATCGAACCTAGACCTTCTGCGCCTGAGTGTTGCACTCTACCCACTACGCTACGGTGGCCACTCGATTGAAGGGTTTAATAGGTAATTTTTAATCCAAAAATTTGAAGCAATTTCAATTAATCCTTGAACACACGCATCAACTGTATGGTTCTAAAACTTTTACATTTTGATTTACTTAACTAGAGTGTAACATTAATGAACAGATGTCTGTTCTTTATATTAAAATTATTCAAATTGTGTCGATTTGAATTAATTTAAATTAATAATATTGAAAGGAGGTTTTTCAGATTAAATTCAACCATAAATAAAGAAGGCACTCAATTTATGTTCATACACCGGAAAATAATAAATTTGATGTCTGTACTGCTTAGCTCGCATCTTGTCACAAAATCTAGCGTAAAATGTGAACAATATAAATTTTCTTACAAAAAGTTTCTTAAATTGCCTGTCTCGTATTCCGCCATATACCGTAGCAAGTTTCCTCTTCTTCACTCACTTAAACGAGCATCACTTAAGGCTATGTTTTAAGACAATTTTATGTTTATGGGCGCCTTTGATATGTCTTTATAGAGAGGCTTTTTAGCTCACATACAGAAGGTCTATGTTCGATTCCCGGATTTTTCGAACACCTAGGATTTTTTACGGCACCACCTTATTCGAATTGCTGACAACACTCAAAGGGTAATACTGTCTAAGAAAAAGCTTCTCAATTTCGCCGTTCGGAGACGGCAAAAAAACTGTAGGTCACACAAGTAGTTTATGATCAAGCTAGGCCCTGGTCCCTCTGTGGACTGTAGCGCAACACAATTATTATTATTGTTATTATTTAGAAATACTAATAAAGGGGAAAAGAAATAAAATGAGACTTTAATGTGCACTAATTGAAGTTTTAATCAAACAAATGTGATAAAATATTTCTAAAAAGGCATTTTTTCCTTTTGTCGATTTTAACCATGATTTCACCAACTGTCACAATCCTTAGAACTCCGTTGGAACAATACTACGTTTCTTGGATTCGTCTAAGAAGCAGATGGCATATTGTTCTGCAGCTTCGCAACTGAAGTACAAATGTTTAGGAAAAACTAAAATAAAAGTAAACTTTACATCCTTACTGATCTTCGGAAACGGGTATGTCCTTGCAGATCTCAGCAATTTCCTTTACGACCGCCATCTTTTTTGGGTCTCCCTTTGTACGAATTTCAGCTACTTTTATAGCGTTTTCGTTTACATATTTTCCATCAGCATTCATCTACATTTGTTTGTGTTGTTAGTCACTTAAAATGTACAAGGATCAATTCATTTACCAGTTCAGTTTGCTTCATTAGGCAGGCTCGCAGGCACTTGCCCTCTCTTGAAGTTGCCGTATGATGCATGATTAAGTCTTCGATGTCGTCTAACGAAGAGAAAATACAAATTTACAAATATTTGCCAAATTATGAAAAAACAACTTGCCATCGGTAGCCCCGGACTCGGTTTTGCAAGGCTGAGCCAATTTGCGGAAATTTGCTTCCTCCTCTTCAGAAATGTCAGCCTGTACAAAGATAAACGATTGCGATTAGCAGTCAAATTTGGCAGGGTGTACTGCAAACCTTCACAACAGCACCAGCCAGAGCGCAAACAAGGAGAACGGCGAATATTTTCATTTTGATCGAAAAAATTGTTTGATGACAGACTTGGTCAAGCAGATGACAAACTGATAATTTTGGTTTCGTGTGGTGTGTTTTTATACTGGGGTCTCACTTCTGCAATGTGGACAATGGATTGCGTTTGGGGATCAGATGTCGTTACGACTTTCCACTTGCTGAAGAAGAAAATTATAGGTTCAAAGTAAAATTCATCATGGTCGTCACGACATTCCCAATTTTCGACCTTGAAATTGCTGCACGCTGCATGGAGTAGATCTGCTAACAAAATACACAAATTCAACTCAAAAGCTCTGTGTGTTTTGTCCCCCTGCAAGTGGTGCGTTGCAAAAGTAAAATATGCGCCAAACATGTAATATACTCGAAGAATGACGAAACACATTTGAGAGCAAACACTGGTTTCACTGTGGCTATTCAGAACGAATTTTTGGACTCCTCATATTAGTTCTGTTTGACATATTGACAAAAAGGCGGAGCGGCGCAGCCATAACATAATGCAATTTGCGGTGGGTGTTCACGATTTGTGGAAACAAAACTCATGTTTCATGTGCTAAACACACATATGTGTCTTGTAAAGCGTTTTCCAATAAAAACGTGACAGCGTTGAACTTAATTTCTGAACGCATTTTTTTACTAATCACAAACATTTTAAAGTAAATTTATTTAATACAACCAACACTTTTATTTTGGTAAAAAAACGAACAACATCTGCATGTTGTTGAAAACTAATTTAAACAAAAAAAAAAATGTAAAGTTGATATCGGAAAACCCATTACATTTAATATGAAGGTTGTCTTTTATATATCGGGATTGGGCAACCCTAGTATTGCAATCTGGCAACTGCCAGCTCTATCGCAAGACATTTTTGAGGTTATACGTACTCAGAACGTTTTGACATATGAGCGCTATTTGTGTAGTTTACAGTAACTTAAAAATGGAATTAAATCGTGAAAATTTTCGTGCGATTATTTTTTACAACTTTCGACGTGGATTAACTCAAGAACAGCGCATCGATGAACTTAATTCAACTTTTGGCGATGAACCTCCATCAAGGACCAGTGTTTATCGATGGTATGGTGAATTCAACCGAGGTCGTGGTTCACTCCAAGACGAATTTCGTGAAGGTCGTCCAAAATCAGTTGTTGTTCCGGAAACCATTGATGCGGTGCACCAACTGATATTGCAAGATGGTCATGTGACCTATCGTGCGTTTGAGACAACCTTAGGCATTAGTGGCACCAGCATTCATTCAATATTCCATGAATATTTGACCGTCAAAAAAATTTGTTCGCGTTGGATCTCACACTATTTGTCAATCGTTAAAAAAAGCTCGTGTCGATTGGTCGAAAGAAATGCTCCAAAAATACGATCGCGGTACTTCGAAATACGTCTATGACATTGTGACAGGTGATGAATCGTGGATTTACGCGCATGAGCCCGAAACTAAACAGAAGTCGACTGTATGGGTGTTTCAAATTGAGCCAAATCCAACAAAAGTTGCTCGCGCACGAAGCACTTCCAAGCAACTGGTCGCCTGTTTTTTGGAAAAAGTAGACGTGTCGCAACCGCACCAATAGAACAACGCAGAGCAGTTAATTCTGAGTGGTACACAACACACAATTTGTTTGCCGGTTGTCTTCCGAGAAATCAGGAAAACCAACCGCCGGAGACGGATCACTCTTGACCACGACAATGCGAGCTCTCACACATCGGCTCAAACAACTGCATTTTTGAGCACTGAAAACATCGATTTGATGAGTCATCCGCCGTATAGTCCTGACTTGAAATCCAATGACTTTTTTTATTCCCGTACGTAAAGAATAAAATGAGAGGTCAACGTTTTTCGACAAATAAAGAAGCGGTTGATGCGTTCAGAATGCATGTTTTGGAGATACCTCATCAGAGTGGCAAAAGTGCTTCGGCAATTGGTTCAAACGCATGCAAAAGTGTATAGATCTTAATGGAAACTTGAAAAACAAAAAAGCTATTTTCGATGAATAATATTTGTTTTTGTTCTCTTATCCCGAAATATAAAAGGAAAACCTCGTATATATATGGATGATGCATCGGACCACAAACTGACCAAGGCGCAGCTTCCTCAGCAACTACTGTTGTTATTGTTGTGAGTTCGTTGTTCTTTTGCCAACTCTGGACTGCAAATTTGTGAAGCTTTTTTTATAGACATCAACAGTCGTTGAGTGTTGTCTCAGCTCGGAAATGGCAGTGCCGTCGAAAACAGCAGAGTGTTCAGTCCAGAAATCGAAACTGGGACGTTTGGGGTGTGATTCCGCGCTTTACTCAATCACTTCGGGCGCGATGCAACTTCTTTGATCTCTGTATTGCCCACAGAAAGGATTTGGTGTACATTTTAAGAATGGAAATGCTTTAAGCATTTTTTATTGATGCGGCCCACAGATTCCTATATGTGGAAAGAGGAGGCTTTCATTTTTGACACCTTCTAGCACTGCAACGGCATGAAAATGTTTGAAATGTCCTTACAGATTTGTTTGCAATCCGTTTTGCAATTTCCAGTTTTTGTGTCCTGCATGCGTAAGTCTTGCAAACGTTTATTGTTTTCAAACAAAGCCAGTTTGAGTGATTATTAGTCAAATGAACCTACACATATGTGAAACTGTGACCTCCATTACGCAAAGACAAACAAACGTAGTAACATCTTAAGGTTTTATTCTTTAGGAGCTCTACGAACAGAAAAGAAGGAAGGAACACCGGGTTCTCAGAAGGACAAAAGAAAGAGCACGAGGGAGAGCTTTCCCGTCGACTGAAAGTTTTACCGAAAGGTAAAGCAGCTGTCCGTAGGATACAAGGTTCGGACGAAGCATGCCGGGATCAAAATGGACAAGTCGTGGTATAGTCGCAGTCTGTGCTAAGAATCTGGAAGGATCATTTCTGCAGACACATTAACAGCGATGACGGCCCAAATCCAGCTGTTAGGCAGAATGTTCCACTCAAATTGGACGATGTCAGCCGAGAATTCCGTCCCACTGACTTAGACGAGGTGATAATAGCAATATCAAATCTAAAGTCGAACAAAGCTACTGGAGCAGACAGACTGTGCACAGAACTGTTTAAAGTAGCTGGAGATGACCTGGTTAGGCGCAGGCACCAGCTCATTTGTAAAATATGGTCGGAGGATGCCCGATGAGTTTAATCTCAGCGTCGTTTGCCCGGTTCACAAGAAAGGAGATCCCTTTGACTACGCCAATTACCGAGGGATGAGTCTCCTTAACATCGCATACAAGGTCCTCTCTGCCATATTGTGTCAGCGTCTGAAACCGTTTGTCCATAACCTGATGGATTCCTATCAGTGTGGTTTCAGGCCTGGGGAGTCCACGATAGACCAGATCTTCACTTAACGTCAAATCCTGGAAAAGACTCAAGAAGCGCAAATCGGCACTCACCTATTCGTCGATTTTAAGGCCGCATATGACAGTGTGCATAGAGACGAGCTATACAGTGCCATGTCTAGTTTTGGCATTCCTACCAAACTCGTTAGATTGTGTAGGATGACGATGGAGAACTCTCGCTGTTCCCCCAAGGTTGGTATCGAACTCACCGAGACCTTCAATGTCAAAATATGCAAGGCGACGCACTGTGACTTCTTCAACATCATTCTCGAGAAGATCGTGCGTAACTCACAAGTCAACATCAGAGGCACTTACGAATCCAATTGGTAGCTTACGCTGATGACATAGACGTGATTGGACGAATACAGCGAGCCATCAATGAGGCGTTTGAAGCGGAAGCAGCTAAAATGGGTCTGGTGGTTAATGAGGGAACAACAAAGTCCATGCTGTGTGAAGGAAGGAAACACAACATCGACGTCTCGGACAGAGCGTTACACTAGACAGCAGAAACTTCGAGGTAGTTGAGGACTCCGTCTACCTCGGCTAAATAGGGACAAAAACACCAGTGGCGAAATCAAACGCAGAATCACTCTCGCCAATCGCTGATTCTTTGGGCTCAAGTAATAAAGCCCTCTCTCGAAGGACTAAGCTCGCTTTATATAACAGCTTGATTGTCCCATTCCTACTTTATTGCACAGAAACCTGGGCGTTACCAACCCTTATTCTTTTCGAGAGAAAAGTTTTGCGTACGATTTTTGGTCCAGTTTACGTTGATGGCATCTGGAGGAGAAGAATTAACGACGAACTCTATGGGCTGTACAGCGACATGCGTCTGGTCAAGCGTATACGGATACAACGCTATAGATGGCTAGGCCATGTAGAGGAAGTGGACACCACTGCTCCGCACAGAAAGTATTCGAATCTGAGCCATTGGGACAACGCAACAGAGGACGGCTTAGGCTAAGGTGGTGCTCACAAGTGGAGAAAAACCTCAACCAATTTGGAGTGCGGAACTGGAAGCAGCTGGTGAAAGATCGTGCTGGCTGGAGAGGCATGTTGGTTGAGGCCCATGTCCACCCCGGACTGTAGCGCCATAAGAAGAAGAAAAAGGTCTAAGCAGCTGATGTATGTTTCGTATTTTGTTTCACTGTCAAATATCTTCAGTTTGGTCTATAATTTAACCGCCTAGATCGTGGGATTTAACGCCTTTGGACTATTTTTTTTTGTTAAAGCTCGCTTCAATGTCGATGTAGACAATAATTGAATGGTTTCACTACTTACTTATTTATCAAGCAGACGAACCATGAAAGGGTCTGAGCCTGATCAATTGCTGCCTTCCAGCGGTGACGGTCCTGGGCACGCTGCTTCTGGTCAGCAAAGCCAAATAGTCTTACATCAACTGACGCATTGGAAGACAACATTGGAGCATTTATTCGTGTAATACCGGCCGAAATGTTGGAAAGAGTATGCCAAAATTGGACTAAGCGGATGGAAAACTTGAGGAGCAGTCAAGATCAACATTTCCATGAAAGAATCAAAAATTAAATTATATGGACCGCACTATCGACTCAAATAAAGATTTCATGAATTTTTCTGAATTTTGTGTGTGTGTTTTTTTTTTAAAACCTTTCCTATAGCCTTCAAAAAATCACCCTTTACATGATCCGTCAATCACAAGTGTTCTATTCGTAGAGAGTTGACAAAACGAAGACCATACAGTTAATTTGTAATTTTGTAAATATTTCTGTAACAAGCCCATAATGGAACTGGAGCTGCAAGGTTGTCTGCCGAAACTGATATGTAAATGTCATGACGACCATGATGAATTTTACTTTGAACCTATAATTTTCTACTTCAGCAAGTGGAAAGTTGTAACGACATCCGATCCCCAAACGTGATGCATTGTCCACATTGCAGAAGTAAGCCCCAGTATAAAAACACATCACACGAAACCAAAAGTATCAGTTAATCATCTCAACTTGACCAAGTCTGTCATCAAACAATTTTTTCGATCAAAATGAAAATATTCGCTGTTCTGCTTGTTTGCGCTCTGGCTGGTGCTGTTGTGAAGGTTTATACTACACTCCGCCCATATATGAAATTGACTGTTAATCGGAAAAATTTTTCTTTGCATAGGCACACATTTCGGAAGAGGAGAAGGCAAATTTCCGCGGATTGGCTCACCGTTGCAAGGTCGAGTCTGGAGCTAGTGAGGGCAAGTTTTGTTCCGATCTTAAATAGTTCGCAAATGCCTTTAACGAAAATTCCTTTTCAATAGATGACATCGAGGGGATAATCATGCATCACACGGCAACCTCCAGGGAAGGCAAGTGCTTGCGAGCTTGCTTGATGAAACAAGTTGATATGGTGAGTAAAATAGTCCTTGCATATTAGAGTAATTTACAACACAAGCAAACTCAGATGAATGCTGATGGTAAGCTTGTGAAGGAAGTCGTTATGAAGGTAGCGGAAATCCGTACAAGGGGTAACCCAGAGAAGATGGCCATTACAAACGAAATCACTGATATCTGCATGAATGCACCCGTTTCCGATGATCAGTAAGAGATTGGTTCACTTAAGTTTTTATTTAATTTAATGCACTCCTTTTAGTTGCGAGGCCGCCGAACAATATGGTGTTTGCTTCCTAGATGAATCCAGGAAACGTAGTATTGTCCCTGCAGATTTCTAAGAATTGATGTAAGTTATAATGTTCAATGATGTGCTTTCGAAATACGTTTGTTGTCACCCTTTTAAATATAAATCTCATTGTTGCAAATTTAAATCGTTTATTTATCTCTTATTATCTCTTCTTTGTATTCGAGATGTTTTATTTGTAAAACGTTCTTGAATGCAAGAGTTCACATTAACACCTGGCTATATAAAAAAATCGGAATTACGTGCCTTTCAGTTTGAGAAAAGACTCAAATTAATTACCAACTTGCGGACAAAATGTGACTTTTTCCCATTTTTTTCGAAGGGGAGGTGCAAATAAATTGGGAATGAAAATGTATTCGGTCCGTTTTTAATGCTAAACGAAAAAAATTTTGTCTGTCCACTTTTTCATTCCACTTTGAAGCCACTTTTTCTCTTTTCAATGGTAGTTCTTGAATCTTCTCAGTTAATGTCTGTCATCAATCCAGTCATTCAACCATTCTTCGATTTCTTTAAAAGACTCCAACCAGTGACCCCCCAAATCGTTTTGCATCCGTCGAAACCGGCAGCCGTCGGAAGAAACAAGATCTAGAGAATACGTTTGTTGTAAGTACTTCCATTTCCAGCCACGTGGGATCGAGCGTTATAATGTGCTGGCTGTTTTTACGCATTTCATGGGTCAAACATATTTACGGTTTCGCTTGGCCTCAGCACATCATAGTACACTACACCTACCTGGTTCCATCATTACACAGCATAAAACTTAAACCGTGGATACGTGGATGGTTTTCCTATGCCGTCGATGTAGATGATAATTGAATGGCTTCACTACTTACTTATTTAACAGGCAGACGAACCTTGAAGGGTCTGAGCCTGATCAATTTCTGCCTTCCATCGGTGACGGTCTTGGGCACGCTGCTTCTAGTCAGCAAGGCAAAGTAGTCTTACATCCGCGATGACTTGGTTTCTGTACCGGAGGTTCGGTCTTCCTCTCCTTATCGAACCAGGAGGCTCGGATTAGAAGACCCTCTTTTCTGGAACGTTGTTGTCCATTGTAGTGTAATAATAATAATAATTGTTGGTGCTCACAGAAGAGTAGACCAGGGCGTCCAAAGGCTATCAGTGACAGGGATAGGCGCGCAATTCTAAGATTTGCATCGAATTCGGGCGAAACGGCTCGCAAAATCGCTGAACAAGCAGGTGTCACGACCAATGTAAAAAACGTCCAAATAAAAATAAAAGTCTCCAGTTATTCAGCAAAAAAAAAAAAACTAAGAAGAAACCAAAACTTACGGAAAATACAAGGATGAAAAAACGATGGCGTCGGGAATTATTCATGAATATTTAATCTCGACGGTCCCGATGGCCTGGCATATTACTATCCCGACTTAAGAAAAGGGAAGATAATATTGAGTCATCGGCAACATGATGGAGAAACTATTATAATATGAACTGGAATAGAATACCATGGTAAAACTGATATAAAGTTCGTACCACAAGGAATAGACAGCAAAAAGTACCTGGATTAAATTACCGATGAGACAACAGAATCAACTGGTGAAATTACGAACTTGCTGCTTATTTTTCAGCAAGACAATGCTGCGATGCATACGGCGAAAATTCTTAAAAAAATATTTTTTAGATAACAACGTTGATGTTTTGAATTGGCCAGCACGATCGCCAGATATAAATATTATTTAAAACTTGCCAAAACGGTTTATGCTAAAAACAGGCAATTCGAAAAAGTCCATGAGCTTAAACAAAGCATTGTATCAAATTGGCGCAAATCACCACAAAAAAAAAACATTAAAAAATTGTTTAAATCTTTACCAAACAGAATGGCAGAAATAATAAAAAAAAAATGGAGGGACTACTCATTATTAAGAGTTAAAAGAAAATGAAATAGTAATACATGATATATTTTTTCAAACTACATGCTGCAAATGTGCTATCTTTTTTCGCACCAAAATTTTGTATGTTTTTTGTTTTTTTATTTCCTCTGTATTGCATTACTTTACTCAAAAATAATTCTATACATGAATAAGAAGTATTCCAATTTGTGTTCAAAAATAAATTCACAGTATTTGTTTTGTGTACAAAAATAAATGAATTGTGCTATATTTTATTCGCGCACTGTACGTCATAATGGAATCCACGATTCACACCAGATGACGAAAAAAACAGCATTACAGTGCTGTGCATCAACAAATAGCTAATTTCACACATTTCCAAAGTGTTCAATGCCCTAAGCCGCGTTTTGAACAAAATCATCTGTTTTTTCTGACCTCTTTGGAATGTCTGTCCTGTGAATTAAGCCAGAGTATTTACATTTAAGCCTTATTGTCGAAATTGTTTGAAAACGTTGCTTAGGCTTGGCCGTCGTTGTTAAGCTAGGAGGATGCACCATGTAACTTTTCCCCAAGCAAGGGACTTCTGTTGAATCTGCTGAAGTGTGAGGTTATCTGGTCTTCCACGAACAGCTCTACATTGGAAACACACCATTCATAGAGCAAATTAGAATCCAACGCAGAAACCAAAGAGAATTGTTGAAGAGACAAATTCCACCAAAGTTAAAGCAAGAAAAGCAGAAAAACATATTCTCTTCCAAAATAAAATTATTATATGAATAAAACGCCATTGTTGTATTTTTTTAATTATTCAATTGTTCTTGTTTTGTTTTATTGATCTTTCTCTGTTTTTAGAATTCATAATAATCATAATCCATAGTAATCATAATGAAAATTACACAAAAATATTTTGTTTGTATATTTTTTTCTCCTCTCGCGGTTATCTATCATTTCCCATTTCTCCTGTTTATACTTAGGCATTAAATTAAATTGTTTTATGTAATTAACTTAACTAGGGTTTTGTTTCTCATTTCTTGTTCCGGTTTGTTTATTTGCTTGTTTGCTTTTGTTTAAGGATACTAAGAATAAATATGTCTTTCTTAACTAACGCTTAATGCGAAGAAAAATAGGGGAACATCTCGGACACTCAAATAAAAGCAAGAGAAACTAATAAATTTTTTCTTGCTTTTATTTGGTTCTGTTCTTTGTTTAAGGAAATGTAAACAAAACATATAAAATAACATAATTGTACAAGAAAATCAAATAACAAATAAAATGAAAAATTAACATAAAAGAAAAAAAAAACAAACAATTTGATTTTGTTGTGTTAAGTGTTTTTGTGGTGTGTGTACGTGTAAGTGGCGGCGTATAAGTATGTGAGTACGAGTGTATTTCTTAAAATGCGTATTTAAACGTGACTACATCGAACGAATAACGTTAGCTCTTTTTTTTTGTTTATTTTCCATATACACATTACGACCATATCTTTTCTAGTTTTGTTTTTGTGTTCTCGTAACTACATATTTTAATCACTACAATCCTTTTCCCTCTGATTAGAGTAAGCGCGTAGGTGTTTTTTTTTATTTTCGTTAAGTATATAAGTTGAGATCGTCCTATTCTGGTGGTTGATTGAGTGGGGAATTATGGTGACTCCTGGGTGTGACGATTGTTTTGAACAGCGTTGTATATGGGAATGGGGTTCTTTACGGAGTTAAGTATAAAGTATATAATTTCAATTTTTACAATTTGATCATAAGACGTTTTACATGATCAAATTTTCATAACTTGGATCAACATCAAATCCAATCAAAGGAGACCTGAAATAGGAGTTGTAACAAACTGTTGCAAATTGTGAATAGAAACTTAATACCTAAGGCTTGAAAAGAGCTGAACAAGTAACACACGTTCTCGTGTTTCTTGTTTCAACCACGTCCACAAAAAGAATGTTCAAATGTAATCGCAAATGCGTTCTTTCGCTGCTTTAAAAAAAGAAAACAATTCTCTTGGTACAACGCTGCACATGCATTTTCTCTCTTTCTGGTTGTAAATCAACGAATCGATTCATTTGATTGAGAAACGATAACAAAAGTTGAACAAATTAAAATTTTAAAAAGACGCTTGATATGTAAAGAAATGACTCTGTGTGAAAATTCCATAGAAATTAACTTTATTTAGAATTTCCTTGCTCCTTCTTTAAGACGTTTGATTGTAGTTGCAAGCGCAAGTTGTCTTTATGAGTCGGAATAAAGAGGCATTTTCTTTAGCCAGATAATAACGATTTTAGACAATATTGTTGATATGTAAAGAAAAGTTACAATCCATCATCTTGTGCATATATTTTTTTTCATAATTTGAAGGCTTAACTCGTTAAACCGTCTCAAATTATCCGTATTGTGAGTTTTGTCGTTTCAAAATATAGACAAATACTGCATCAAACGAATGGATAGGATCGCGTAAGTATTACAAGACTTCGGCGCAATTTCTCGGCATGAGTAAAATAAACGAAAGCGTAATGCATTCAAAACACAGGAATTCGAACAGTTCAGTAAGAGAGACAGCTCAAAGTTAATGTATTGCTACTTAAACAAATGGAGATATTCTTTAAAACAAAACTTGGAATGAGATGGCTAATATTTTGCCTTTTTCGAATTCCCTTTCTACCAGCACACCAAAAATAATCGTCATCACATCATTTCTCAATAAATCTCATCTGTTCCCCAATCAAACATTCCACACATAGAAGAACAGGACAATCAATTGATTTTTTATGATTTATTTAAAGTCGCGCGAATAATTACAACTAGCACAATAAATTTTATACTTTTTGTATCTTTCTTTTTTTTTCTCATATTCAACAACAACACTGCCATAATTTCTATTTAATTCTGTATTCTGTGTTTTAATTTACATTCTTTAATTCATTCTTCTTCTGCTTTTACGTCCTACTTATTCAATTCATTTCCATCTCCCTATTGTAGTCAACTACATAACGGTTCTGTTGATTTAACAATTCCTATTTCATTTTCAATAAAATCCTCTCTACTTTCTCCCTTTCTCGTCCTATTTAAATTGTTTATTTTTTTTATTTTAAGCGAATTTAAGACCGTTTGATGTGTTTTTTATTTAAGCTATAAATAAAAATAGAATTTAAATATTTATATTATAGATTTTGTTTAACTACAGACAATACGACAACCGTGAATTTTTACGTTATTTTGTTTTTTTTTTTTTTTATTATTCATTTATAATGTTTTTGCTTTTGTTTGTTTCACTCTTTTCTCTTCTTTTCAAATTTTAGTTTATCTCTCTTTACAAAACAAAAGTATATATCCAAGATTTCTGTGGAGGAGGAGCATTTTTCTTTCAATTGTCCTTACCACAACAACGGTAGTAATAGCAAAACATAATTCAAATGTTTTTTTAAGCAACGACAAACAAAAAAAAAAAAAAAACAGAAAATTGAAAGAAAAGAAAAATGAGTCAAGAAAAAAACTTCATTTTTATTTCTCCGTAAAATTAAAAGATAAAGAAAAAGGAAAATTATATAAATGATAAAACATATTTTGCATATACGTAGAAATACACAAAGAGTGAATAACACTAAATTTGCAAAAAAAAGAAAACAAACAAAAATCTCCTATGTGCGCATTTTGAAGAGAAAATTTAAATCAATTAAATATCTATACAATGGTTTTGAAATAATATATATTATATACGGGGGTTTTTGTTTTATTCTTTTATATAGTTTATACTCCCTTCTATGTTGTGGAGAATATATATATACAGTCTATATATTCACCACATCTTCTTCATCTTCATTTGCATCGATTTAAATAAATTATTTAGAAATTGTTAAAAAATATATAAATTTATACTTAATTCAGCAAGGGGGTATATATTTTCACATTGGTTGAGAAAATGGCGCGCCCTGCTTCCGGTTTATTTGTTTATCATCATAATCATCACCATCATAAATAGGCTTTGCTTTCTTTTGTATATATCTTAGCTGCTTCTATTTGCCTGTCTCTATCTTGTTCGTTCCTTCGTTCTGTGGCATACGTTTTCGAACAGCAGTCGTTTCCTCCTCTGCTTCCGCTCAAACTGACTTTTATGCGCATTTATTTAGCGGTTTTATTTTGTTTACCTATTCGATATGCTTACACACCTAAGTTTTCTTACCTAACGGTTTTATTGTTTATTTTTGTTTAAATTTCATCATTTATTAAATTAGACCGATAAAGAAAAACAATGTAAACACTAACTATAATAAAACTATTTACGAAACAGAAAATAATTATAACTGTAAAGGAAAACAATTATATTCTGTATCTAACAGTTACATCATATGTTTCGTTTTTTTAGGTTATCTCCTGCAGAGGGGGTCGTGGTAGGGGGGCGGGCTGGGGTGGGGAGACTGAAATCAAGTTTTGCTAGGTATTACATGCAGCACAGAAAACGATTGAAGAAACTTTTGGCGTTTCTTCGGGCCCTGCTGGCCCTTAGCTAACAGATGATACCCTGATCCAGCCCGATGCTGTTCGTTGTTTGCTTATTTGCTACCGATGTACCCGAATGCCGGCATCCAGGACCGCTGCATGTTAAACAGAAGACACAACTTGTTTTGTAGGTGGCATTGTTACTACTGCTACTGTTGTTGCTGCCATTACTGATGCTGCTGCCACCGTTAACAGCCACTGTCGCTGTTGGTGATGTTGACGACGATGAGGATGGCGAAGCGTTCATGGGTGTGGACGACGATGTAACGGGCGCCACAGTAATTGTTGCGGCTCCAACTCCAGATGCCCCATGACCACCGTTAATACTGGTGACAAGATCTGTCGTTGATTTTAGTGTCGTTGTCGTTGTTCCATTAATGCTGCTCTTACGATTACTACTGTTAACGCTACTGCTATTGTTATGACTATGGTACTTGGAGGAGGATGTACTGTTGTATTGATGGTGATGGATTATTACGTGTCCATTGTATTTTCTATCACTATTATTGTTGTTATTGTTGTTATTGTGATGGGCCTCTTTAAGCAACAGAGTTGCTGTTGTCGGTGCTGGCGTCTGCTGCTGCTGCTGTTGTTGACAGCTTTCTAGCTGAAACTTCTTTACCAAGGCCTTTACACTGGTGGGTGATGACTCGGATGTTGGTGCTTTGCGGATAACTTTTGGTGTGGTGGGTGCATCTGGAAACAAGCAGGGAGTCGTTGCTGAGCCGTTTGTCGTTGGCAACTGCAATTGCTGCTGCTGCATGTTATTCATGGTTGCTGGTCCATTGCTGCTATTCATTTTGGACGATATTGAGGAATTTGTCGATGTGCTGCTGCCGCTGCTGCTCATCGATGAGGGTTTCCGTAAAAAAGTATTCTCCTTATTGGCATCTGACGAATGACGGCGGGACGATGGATTTAAGTCGTGATGTTGCTGTCCATTGTGCTGCTGTTGCTTGGAGGTGATTGTGGTGTTGCTTGAGCATGTTGATGTGTGATTGTTGCCACAGTTGGCAGTGGTATGGGTACCGTTTCTTGTTGTTGTTCCATTGTGCATCATTTTTTTGGTACCATTTGACATGCCGTTCATACCCTGATTACTGCTGCTGTCACTGCTGCTGCTACTGTTTTCATCATCGTCCTCCTCATCTTCGGAATGACCACTGCCACCGCTGCCACCACCACCATTTGAGGATAGATCATCGTGAGCTGTGGATATGTTAAGGATCTTTCTATCGACGGGCATCTCATCGCGTAACCAAATATGTTCCAGACATCCTGATGCTGTCATGCGGTCACTACAAATAACAATACGATGAAAACAGAATTTAAGTTTGTGCAATTTTAGGAACTTACTTTGGCTTAATGCGAAGCGCCCGCCGTATAAAGTCGATGGCATGGACTGATACCCCTTTGAAGAGTTTCTCGGGAAACGTGAGGGCACATTGTGATATGTTAAGGAAGGTCTCTTGTTTAGTATCACCACCAAATGGTGAAAATCCTGATAGGAGGACATATGTCAGAACACCAACGGACCAAATGTCTGTCTGCAGGGATAGTGGTTCGTATTGAAGAACTTCTGGTGCAACATAATCTGGTGTGCCGAGAATTTCACGCACATTACTGCCGTTGGCTACAACGCGTGAAATGCCAAAGTCGCATAATTTTAGACCATCTACAGAAAAACAAAAACACATAATTACATTTACAATAAAAACAAACCGAAAGGTTAAAGGCGAGAGTGTGTATAGAAAGGAGAATGTGTATAGAAAGGGCTGATTAACTGGATCAACGTATTTTCTTCTGACCTTGATCTGATCATAAATCTGCATGCGAAATATATTTTAAAATTCCATAACTTTCGCTGCATCAGCCAGCAATTGCGCGCATATCGTTTACAACATTTATGCATCTCCACAGTGTGCATTAATGAGAAGAGCCAGAAGTAGTAGCAACAAGAAATCTTGGCCAACATAATTCTTTACACTGGCAACCGCAACAACTCGTGCGCATATAACACAGAGTCAAAGTTCGTGCGCCAATTGTAATGATTAATGTGCTATCGCCGAGAGACAGAAAGAAAAAATGTGCACACTCCTCCAGCTTCGCAGCTGCCGAAGATGATGATGACTTGGACTTACCCTCGATCCTTTCACCGGTGAGCAATATGTTCTGTGGCTTCAGATCCAAATGTGCTATTGAGCGTTTGTGCAGGAACTGAAGGGCCTTAAGTACTTCGCGCATACAAATTCGTGTCTGTTCCTCGGATAGGGATTCCTCATTGTCCAGAAATGTCTGTAGCTCTCCTCCA
Source organism: Eristalinus aeneus (assembly GCA_955652365.1). Lineage (NCBI taxonomy): Eukaryota > Metazoa > Arthropoda > Insecta > Diptera > Syrphidae > Eristalinus > Eristalinus aeneus. Next base: position 80,748,568 of record OY019132.1, read on the forward strand.
GTCGCTCTACAAGTGTGAGAAACAAATTTATTTGAATTCAATGGTGGAGAGATGATTATGAAGATTATGAAAAGAGACACTTACAATTCCAATAGTAGAGCCGTATCTGATCTGGACTCATGAACTGCATTCAATTTGACAATATTGTCTGATCCCGCGCATAACATTAGCACGGCAATCTCATGTTTTATCTCCTTGTCCGATGATTGAGCTCGACGGCGGCGTTTTAGAAATTTCGCTGCGAAATGTACACCGGATTTCTTGTGAATGGCTCGTCGGACGGCGGCGAATTTGCCTCTGGAAAGAGAAATAGAGAATTGAAATAAGTTTTGCTGGCACAGAAAGAGAGATTGATAAATGAAGGAAACGCTTGATTTTAGCACAAAAGAAGGTCAATGCTAGATAAGAGCTAATGGAAATTTGAAAGAACGAATGGCCAAAGGCACTTTTAGGAATGTGCTTGTTTTACAATTGTGCCGTCTACTGTGGTGCAAATGAAAGTGAGAGTTCAAAGGAATGCTGTTTCGATTGCTACCTAAGATGTTTTTCCCACAGATGATGGAAATATTTCCGTCATCAGTTCCTTTATTCACTTTTACACCCGCCCTCCATGCAGCCTCTTGAGGACTACTTTCATTGATAAAATCAGCACACCACTTGAAAGTTTAAGAGTTCTTCTCCTTTATTCAAATTCCCTCGTGGCAACACTCAACAGAAAAACGAACTTTTAACAAGAATCCATGGCTCATCCGGCAACGGCCTCAAGGATTTCCTTGGAATTCTTTCGCACAATGCCAGCTCTCTTGCCATGGATACCATAACGAAGCTAATAAAAGTCCATCGCATCAATTTCGGGTAGCGTGTCACTTTCAATCGAAGCGCTCCACCGCTCTTTATGCCATTCTTTGAAGCATCATTCACCAAAGCTCAGTTGGTCATTAAAACAAAGTAATGTCAAGCCTCATGACCCTCCTCCATTCTTCACATTTACCGAATTTTATATTTTTACTATCGTAGAGCACACTTTCGCGCGAGGACTTGGACGTAATTCATGCTCAAGACTATGCGCATTTCCACTCAAACTTCAGTTTCTCAGCATCAACGTTTTTGTTTTTTTTTTTTGTGTAGATCACACACCGAGTAGTACGGTATTCCCATCAGAGATCGGCGGCATATGGGCATGGACCGGTCAATAAATCATAAGGCTAGATGTTCCGAGAAAGGAAGGAAGTCTTTAAGTGCGGACGGAGATGGAGGTGATGATTGTGCGGATATGCCGGGTTTCAGTTGGTTGCTTTGTGATTACAGGGTGAGATATGAGTTTGGGGTGGAATCTTGGCAAAGAAATTCCCGGTCATTATTGAAATTCGCACTCGAGAAGGACCGCGAAAGGGAAATCAGATGGACAACAATGGCATCTTGTTATACAGTCGGTGGGTTCGTGTTAAGTCGCGTCTTCTTCCGCCTTGCAAGTTGTTGAAATGGAAAATTACATCGCATAACCAACATAATTACGAGACGAAGTCTCTGTTCACGATGATGATCACTGTTTCCCATATTTAAGTCGAGAAAACAACAAAAACCAGAGTAACATGGCTGGATGACAGCGTCAAACGGAGTTCTGTGTTCCTTGGGATCGCGCACATTACATTCATTTATTCGGTTGCGGGCTGGTGGTAAGCAGACACATCTTCCGCGCGTAGATTGCAACAGAGAGTCAGTCGTTTGTCGGTGGAGTAACGAAACGAAGAGTGGCAGTAACTAAAGTGCTTTGAACTATGAACTGTTTCCTCACATTTTGCCTGCTTCTGGATATAGCTGGTAGTTTCGTGGATCGCTTGTTCACATTCTGTTGCGACGCCGATGATTGCATAACCTCACTTTTGTTGGGTTTACTCGCGAACCGGGATGGAAGTCGTCTCATCATGTCGCACTGCGGCGATTATGATGATGACCCTCTTCGTCGACGTCGTGCTCATGATGGCGCTGGATGTTTACAGTTGGAAAGAAGACATATGTGCGTTCATTAAGGGGAATAGGTGTAGTGCAGCAGGTTTTCGGCCGTGGTAATGGTTCTCGTCGGAAAATTGAATGTGGCGTAGAGGGAGAGAAGTGGTGGAAATGAACTGGAACTGGTTGCGATTGTAGGGGCACATTTGGATAGAATTATGGCAAGCGGATCGTGCATTAGGTTTTGTGTTGGTGGTGGGGAAGCTTTTGGTGACACAGTTATGCGCTTGGTGTGAGGTAAAACTTTAGACTGGTAGGCGACCTGCCTTCCTTTCGTGGGAATGATACAATTATGTGACAATTTAACGTTCGAGGGTTTCATAGTTATCACAGGGGCTACTGTTTTGAGTGTAAATGTGGTTGGTTTGATTAATGTTTGTGGAGATCAGAGAACAGATTGCAGGAGAATGGCCGACCGAGTCGTAGACCGAAATAAAATAAGATCATCAGCTAAACCTGAATGATAACATTCTTTTTGTGTAAATGAGAGGAATTGGAATCTCGACAGCCTACATTGTCTTTCATTCCTGCCCGACCGCCAACGAACTTAATGTTGTTGCAGGCGCTTCCTGAGACGTCCTTAACTGTCACCTAAAACAAGGTCAGGAATGACAAATTTAACTCCGCTTCTCGGAATCTGCATTCCATCTTGAATGTGTACATTCCAGTAAACAATCAGAACCAGATCCAACTTCCTGCACTCCATTCTACAAAACTCATCAAGGCTCCCATCATCAGCGACACGGAAGTCCTTAAACCCCTGCAGTGGACCCACTTCTCAGCGCCATAAAAGGCAATAACCATTAAAACCCTTTATATCTCAGTCACTGAGAAGCGCTTGTGGCAATCAAAACACTCATCGCACATCAAGCTCGAACGCACGGAATGTCTTCCACAAATATTATGATTTCGTGAATCAGCTGCGACGCTAGGAAGTTCAGACTCCGCTACACCGTCAGACGAATGATTTACCGAACTGTCCCCAAGGTTGCGAACCCAAAAAAGACAAAAACAATAGACGAGACACTTGGGGAAATTAATCGCCGCACTTTATCATTCGAAATAGTGTCTCACAGTTGTCGCACTAACTTGTGATCTTCAAGTGGTCGGCAAATAGTCACAGAGATCTCCTCTCATCCTCTCAAGCTCCCTATCTTTGTGTGCGATTTATTATTATTAATTGTGGAGACAAGGGAGTCCAGTCTCGACTCGAGACGAAGACGAAAAAAAATCATACAGTGCCACTCCCCAGAGTCAGTACATGAAATTCTATCTCGCGGGCCGAGGAAACTCTTATCAACACTGGTGACTGGATGGGCCATAAGTCACTGTCTCATTTGAGGGTACAACAAATGGGCAGCATGCAGGCCCGCACGAAACAATCAATAATATAATGGACATAAAGCAAGATACCGAGCTGCCGCTGGTGCTAAAGCCACAACTACACCAGCGAGTCGCGGCCAGGCGTGCCCCTATGTGTCATGTGCAATAAACCAAACCACAATAAGGGACCCCGAGTGCTGTGAGATACTGTATCGGAGTGCACAACTCAAGAGAGGACTACGACGACGGCGACGACGTGGATGACGGTTTGGCGTTGTGGTGTGGCGTGCAAGCAAGTTCTTAACAATAACATTGTTTCTAGGCAAAATTTTCGCACCTTCAACTATTTTGCGGCGCAGTCCTAGACTGATGACGGGATCGGGTGGGAGAAATGCGCATGAAGGAGGTCGGGTTCCGAGTTTCTGTCGAATGGAATCTTGTTTTGTTGTTCCAGTGAACTGCTGGAATGCTGTCGGGTGCGAGGGAGCGATGATGACATTGAAACAGTGGGAGAGTTTCATGGAAATGCTGGTTGGATTTGGTATGCCAGAACTTTGGAATAGTGGACTGATTTAGAGATCAGATTGTTTTCTTTGGGTAGAAAAACTTAGTTTGAAGTGCAATTCTAAGAATTTGGAGCGAAAACTCGTGTTGGGATAAACTGCACTGGAGCGCTCAGGCTCAAATACTGGTCCATTGTACTAGGAAACTCGTCTTGCTGCTGGTAGAAATTTTAAAAAGGCGTCTTCACTACAACATCGTCTTTAGCAAGACTGAAGCCACAAACAGAGTATTCCCTCCCAGGAGTGTAGCCCCTTGTATAAAGATCGATCTTGATTCTTGACTATTCAAATTCTACTCTAAGGTGTCATGAAAGGCATTCAAATAGGGAAAGTTTTGAGCGTTAGTATTGGCGTTGCTTTGTTTTTGGTGCCTGCACGAGAAGCTTCATTAATTAATTCCATAGGCAGTATGGAGACTGCTCACCTACTCAAGGTTTTACGGATATAATAATGGACAAAGTGGGAATGGGTAGAAGAGTTTTTGAATCCTACAACAACTCGACAACATGATAGAAGACATCTTAGGTAAGAGCAGAAGAACCTAAGCCTACTTGGTTTGAAGAATTTGAGGAAACTTGTAAAAGAGAGTCTAAAGGACAACTGTCGTTGAGGCCAATATAAAGAATAACTTAAAGTTTTATAAGCGAACGAGGAAGTTTTGCAAACTGAATAAAATTCTAAAGACTAACAACGCATCTTAGTAATTTTTTTGCTCCGTTCCTGGTCCAATCTTTGTTCAAGTTTCTATTGTTGGGAACTATCGGGAATGTCAAATTACAAGTTTCAATTTAAATAACTGAGAGACCTCTCGGGGTTTGTACCTCAGAAAAGTGAGGTTATTTCAACAATTTTCCAAAAGCCACTTTACAACGTGTATGACGTAACACCTCAGATAATAACCACAACCACGACAGCTGCAAAATCCGCATTCAATGCAATCCAAGGAAAGAAAGAAAAATTAAAAATGAATATCTCTCCTCCACCTCCTTTATCTTTCTGTGGTGTGGCACAACTCATTAGAATTCCCTCCGTGCAGCACTTTAGTTTGGTCTCAAATGGAAAACTTAGAGTTTCCTTCAACTCCACTCGATGAGTCAATGCAGCTCATGTGGTTCGTCATTTGTTTGTGATGAAGAACCATATCTAACCGCAAATCGTGTGTTAGTCACAAGGCAAGGCACAATCGAGGACAACTTAAAAATAAAACAGTCCCAAGGGTATCGCGCCTGCCTCTACCAATTTCTCAGTCTTCCTGCCCGACGAAACGACCTTCCTCAAGGTTCCGTCATGTTACCCGACCGTCACTATTGTCTGCTAGCACAAATGGTATTTAATCTGATGCGCACGCAGCATCAAGGATGCCGGAAAAAATTAACGTTTAAGTGCGCTCAGGTAGCGTAACACCAATTTCTCTTCCGTCATGATCCTCAAGCATCTCTTCACGAAGTGACAGCTCAGTTAGCTGACCGGCTCCCACTGATTTAACACCTCCTTCAAACGCTCTTCTTCGTTCCAGATACATAATAATGACCACGTTGCTACGGCAGTTATGGTATCGGCCGTCAAAGTCTCTGCCGCGCCGGCCAGGCCGAACCAAACTAGTTCTGAAGAGTGTTTCGCTGTTGTTCCCGCTGCCGGAAGCAAACCATTAGGCGGCCTATGCAAAAATCGAGCGCCCAAAGTGGACAAACAGGTGTCGCCTTACATCGACTTTTGACGTCATACATGAAAGTTGCGCGTCCGTGAGAGTGTGATCATGCGTTCCGCCCATTGTGTCAATCGCTTTTGAGATCGAATCGAATCTCCAAAAAGGAAGTCAGCGCGGACTGGAGGTTTCCATCATAGCGTATGCATCCGGACGTGAACGAAATCGCGCGTAGGGATGGATCTTCGCATTCGTCTCACGTGCAGCGCATGCAAACCGACAGGAATTGCCGCTTACGGCTGCCAACAGCAGCGCAGCGCCAACCGGAGAGATAGTAGAGCGCTAAAAATACGCGAAACTCCATGCCAAGAGTGGCCAAATATAGGTAAGTCTAATAATACTCCTCTCTCGTCCACGGTAAATGGATATCTCTTTTCAAGCTGGATTTCTGTCGTCCTCGTCTCTGGCAAACCGCACAGCGGCAACTGCAACTGCAGCGGCGGCCATATGCTGATGATGTCGACTCTGATGGTGGCAATTGACGCGCCACTGGCGTGCGGAGGTAGTTAGATTGGTCGGTGGGTCTGTCGGTCGTTTGGCTGAGACTCCATAAAACGCGTTCGTGCAGAGTGCAAATGTGGCGGTGGCGGCTTGTCAAATTGAAATCTATTGATGGAAGGCGAAAACGAAGACTGAGGCCGCAAAAGGGTACAGTTTTCCTTCGCAGCTTGGCGCGGTGCTGCCGCTTTGTTTGGCTTGGCTTCCGTTTGACGATGCTGCTACATTTCTGTGGTCTAGAGTGCAGAGAAAACTGATCCTCACTTCAAGCTTAACGGTATTGTGGATAATAAATAGGGTTTAAAGGTTGGTTGCGTCTTCTTTGTTAGATGGACCCACATTGTGTTTCTGGTTCTCAAACCAAAGAGGCGCTTGAATTGAGCTGCAAAATGTGCGGCGGAGGTGATGTCGACTGGCAAAGGTGGGATGAATATTTTTGTTCGAATATGGAGCAATGCACCACAAATTAGAGAAAGATGTGCGCACACAATTGGCCCAGATGTGAGTGGGTGGGGTGAATGTCTGTGCGGAGGTGGTAAATTGTGGTGAAGAGGACCATTAAAAGTGATGCATTGGGTGTCGGTTGAACTACTTCGAACGGATTTAGAGATTAGTAGTAATGTGAACCGGATTCCGAAAACAATGTTGGAACAGTTAACCAGATTCATCTCAAGCCCGACTGGGTTGTCTTTTTATCATTTTGCTCTAATTTTTGGGATAATCTGATCTCTGAAACGATGATTGGAAGATGTCGGGCCGTTGAGTAAGGCCCCACTTCCAACACAAGCGGTTCTTAAAATTGTTCCTTAACAAGCATGAAATGATCGAAGTACAATAATATGCAATATGTTCTCCTTTCTTAGTAAGTAACTTGCCAGTACTGCTGCTTTGTTAACTGGCTTCAGTTGCGCACGCCAAAAATGTTGTTCCTTCTCGACAAATGTTCGCTATTTCAGTCGAGGATGTTTCTGTGGATTGAAATACTCCTCAGACCGTAGCTGCGGTGCCTCTTACCACAACATAGTTGAGAAATCGAATAGATTTAACCACAACACCCCATGCTGAACGAACCTTAATGTTCTTGGAACGACAGCTGAAAAAAACTTTTTTGGTGCCTTTCTTAGTTATCCACCCTGCTGCTTTCTATTTTCTGTTTCTATCAAAGAGGCATCCTTTTAATGTCCGTCTGAACAGAGAGACATATGAAGAAGTGTTAGGAGTGAAGGATTTTATTAACAAGGCGATACATTCTATTTGATGACAGCTGGTGATGTGAGAGAAACGTGGACGGTAAAGGACATGGAGAAGATCTTGAAAAATCCGCCAGTTAAATCAGGGATTCCATAAAATTCATAAAATAACCGGCAGAAGGAGGATCGCATTGTCATTTGTGTAAATTGATAGCGAAATCGACGAAAGGAGCGAAGGACGTTTCAAGTTACTGACGAATAGTAAACTGCGAAATATCCGAAATCTGTGAGCGTTTATAGTGTAAGTCGGCATTAATGCAAAAGGTCCCGTCAGTGTTGATGTTTTAAGGTGATTCATTGGCATTTTTAGAGACATTTTCGATGATTGAACCTAAAAACATGGATTTTTAGCAAAAAGTCAGAAATTGAAAACGATTTTCAAAACACAATATATAACTTGCAAAAAATAAAATGAATTTTCAAATTACCGAGGCTACGCACATTTGATAATCGATTTTTATAATTCTGTTTTGTGGTACACTCTTATAGGGCATATTTAATTTGCTTGTGAGAGGTATAAAAGTTAGACGCGTTTCACCTCATTTTTTGTACAGACCTTGTATGTATAATGTACGGAAAATACAGCGGGTTAATCAAATTAGTGAAATGTTAAGGGCTGGCTTTTAAAAGAAGTTCCACTGTGTCTACTTTATAGTCACAGAAGTCAAGTCTTTCACATACTGACGTCAAGAATACACAAATTTATAAACTGATTGCTCCCGTACTTGAAAAAAAAACCGACACAAAAGAGTACTTAACAACGCAAATCAACGAAAGTCTGTTAAAAAGTGTACACAGTACATCAAAAGTGTGTCTTTTGTGTCAAATGAGCTATATCTCTTGAGAGCAAACAAATTCCCAACCCTTCTTATTTTGACCCAATAAATTACTGTTGGTTTTCCGTGAAATCAATTAATGCAGGCATGTATGAGTATGTTTGTTTTGACTTTTGTTCATTTGCGGTGATTTGTACTGTTTTGTGTCGTTTACTTCGAGCACGGAAACACACAAATTCTGAATTGACACACCAACAACGTCATAATTTCCATAATTCGTTTGCTGCGTTCCCGTGCGTTTTTGAGATTTTGCCTCTCTCCGGGAGATCTCTACCCTCGCGCCTTAATAAGTGGCAGACTTAATAATTTGGTGCAGAGTGTACTTGAACACGTCTAATGAAAGGATGGTCGTTGTGGCATCGTTGCAATCACTAAACATCATCAGTCCCGAGACTCACATATAGAAAAAAAGAAGAGGAAATCCATATTACGAGGGGCGTTCAATATAATCTCGGTATCGATATGAAGGCCGCCGTGCCGTAGTGGGTAGAGTGCGAAGCTCACACGCCGAAGGTTGTAGGTTCGATTCCCAGCTCAACACGAATTTTTTCGAATTTTTCACGGCGCCACCTCTTTTGAGCTGCTGACAACACTCAAAGAGTAATAACTGTCTTAGAAATCTTCTCAAACCTCGTCGTTCGGAGTCGGTAAAAAACTGTAGGTCCCTTCTACTCGTGAGAGAACAATAGCGCGCACCACACGAGTTGATGAGCAAGCTAGGCCCTGGTCCCCCTTTGGACTGTAGCGCCAACAATTATTATTATTATCGATATGAAGGAAAATGAGAATTCAATTTAAATTGTTTTTATTTTTCAATATAATCTGCCCTAACATCAATGCATTTGTTACATCTTGAGATGAGCTTTTTTAAACCCTTGAAAACCGTTTAAATAAAACACCCATTTATTGCCGATTTGAGTTCTTCATCATCCGAAAATCTTTTTCCACGAACACATTTTTTCAAATCCGGAAACAAGAAATAATCACTAGGGGAAAGGTCTGGACTATAGGGTGGGTGTTAGATTTTTTCGAAACCACAATCTCACGCAGCAGCCTTGGAAACTCGCGCTGTGTGAACAGGAGCGTTGTCATGAAGAAGCAACACACCCGCTGCGAGTTTACCCCGTCTTTTCTTTTTAATTTCCTCCCGCAAATTATGCAAAGTGGAGGCATAGGATGTGGCGTTGATGGTTTCACCTTTTTTTGTACTCAATGAGCAAGATTCCATTTGAGTTCCAAAAAACTGTGGCCATGAGCTATTCGGCAGACGGAGTGACTTTGAACTTCTCCCGGGGTCTGTTCCTTTTTTATGCATGGACTCTTGTTTGCTTTTAGGGTCATAGTGATGAACCCATGTTTCGTCCCCAGTTGCAATTCGATCCATAACACCGTCCGCGTTCTCACTACACATCTCCAAAAGCTGTCTTCAGCATGCGATTCTCACTTTTTTTCTGAAGCGCTGTGAGCATTCGTGGCACCCACCTTGCACTGACCTTTGAAAGGTTAAGATGGTGTGAATGGTAACAGTTGAAAGCTTGGTGATCTCTGCCATCATTTTCACCTTAATTCGGGCATCCTCACGAACAAGTTTTTCGACTTCTGTACAAGTTTTTCCCTGTACAATCAGTAGCCGGGGCGCCGGAGCGGGGATCGTCTTCAATGCTCTCTCTGCCTCTCTTGAACTCATTTGACCACTTTTGCACAGTTGATAATGAAGGTGCGGAACACTGGTAAACAGCCAGCATCTCTTCATGAATAGTTTTTTGAATTTTCCCTTGCTTAGTGAGAAATTTAATTACAGCGCGATGCTCAATTTTCACCATCATCGTCTCAATTACCATTATGATTCTGTTTAACTACTAATCTAATTAAGTAATAATCTAATATGAAATTTTACACGATTGCACTAAAATAATAGTATTACTTGATAAATAAGTCAAATTATACATATAACCTAAGCTTCACCCCGAAACCGAGAATATATCGAACGTATTTTTAGGAAGTACAAACAATCTAGTGATACCTGTCAAAAGTCAGTCCCGAGACTAAGTAAGTGATGTGTTAATTAATAATCAACTGCGGGCTCTTATACTGAATTTTTAAATGATTTCGACAAAGCTCGCGTTTATTTTCAATAGGATAGCACCATGCGGCCGCGTCAATGTCACAAGTGACTTTCCATTGTAAGCTTTATACACAAATAACATTTAAAAAACAAAGCTGATGTAAATTGATACGGTACACAATTGCAAAATCTCGAATAAAGCACATTCAATTTAATTCTGTTCCAATATAAATGAAGATCCATTGAATTTCTTCATTTCACTTGTTGCCAAATTTTCCAGCGCGTTTGTACTTTTTTTTATTGATCTGAAGAAGAGTACATTCACTTCTGATCTCCTTTTGTTGCGTGTGTTGCAGAAAAAAGAATCATCACTGAGGATTAAAGAACTACAGCTGCATCCCATTTCCTCCTTACTCGGCATTCATCTCCGCAGCAGCAAAAATCAAAGACTCCAGCCAATCCTCAATCAAGACTCATTGGTGATTTCTCAGAAATACCAATGTCAGTCCAAAACCAACTCACACAAGAGACCACATTCCTTCCCATTCACCGATCCATTCGCATGTCATCACTCGATTTGTTTATGGCTGTCAGGTCGCCCAACTGCAGACTCCTTTCTTCAGCACCCAATCTAACAACAATGAGCAACCCCAAATTATGATGCATTGTGCGACAAAGTAAATAATTACATTATCGTTTCATTTACCAGAAATGTTATTATTTCAATCACGTTCCATTAGGCAGACAACCAGGCGACATGCCAAAAATTTGTTCTGCGACGTGTACATTCCGCAGCGCAGCGGAGGTCCTTCATTAATCTTCCTTCTTTACGACGGGCCCGAGAGTGTGCTCGGGAATGATACACAAAATGTTCCAAATATCGTGCCGTCAAACAAAGAACGGGAGAACTTTATTATGCAAGCCCCTCCAGGGAGGAGGCGGCTTGTTGAAAATTTCCAGGAAATTCAAAAATGATGAATGACACTTCGCAGATGACACCCCGAAAGCGGCAACTGTTGCCGATGTCGTTGTGCTTGCGAGAAAAGGTCAATGCAGAGATTTATCTCTAGTTCGGGAGGCTCCGAATTGGAGGGATGCGACGAGAGGTTCGTCTATTTGCACGCAACGTTGTGGGTGTTTCTGCAGATTGCGTCCAGAAATGGGCACCGCTGTTGCTTGCCGTTGTCGTTGCTGTTCAATTAAAATGTTCGTCTCCTTAAGGAATTTTTCCTCCCGATTTGCGAAGATAAGGACACGACCAGGGTAATCCACTCTCGAGTGACGTTGCGTAGGTATGTGTGTGGGTGTGGGTCCGGGGAGGAGAACGGATGGAAGTTTGTGTCTCTAATTGGTTAGGAATAGATGATATCATGATTTGGGGTGTCTAATGGAGTGGTAAACTCCATGAGGATATGTCTGGGATGTGTAGCTCGAACATGCATGTGGGAGTTTTCAGTTTTAATTGACTTGGAGGACGTTTGCGTTTCGCAAGGTTTATCCTTGTAAGGTTATCTTTTCATGTCACTCCTTGTCAGTGTATTGACAATCGGGTTTGGGTTGTTGAGGGGAGTTTGAGATTTTAAAACAGTCTAATAAGTTCAAGGGTGGAGACTATTCGTTTCTGACCCCTCAGTTTTATAATAAAGGGGGATTAAGGAAATGTTTACTTCAGTCTGGACCTCAAATGATTTCGTTTGAAGTGAGTTTTTGGGGAAGTTCAATTTTCGAATTGAAATCTTTGATTGGGTGTTGTCTTGCGTGGCTAATAGATATTGGAGGGAATTTCAGGAAGGAGATTTTTCGGAAATTTGAAGACTTTGAAAAGAATGCACATAAATAAGAGAAAACAAAATGGAAGGTATGCAGATACGGGCTTTAAGAAAGCATAAAAAAGCTGCATAACGTGCGACAGAACGTAGAAACGATTGGGACTTGTGTTCAAAACGAATAAAACTCGACGTAAGCTGACAGATTCTGCCTACAAACAAAAAGATGGACAACGTAGAGCTGATAATAAAAAAGGGAGCTTTAAACAGAAACAAATTCAGATAGAAGAGAATAGTTGAAACCGCTTCTGTAAACTGTTCGCTGAAAAATATGTGGAGATGCAAAAGCTCGGCTCAATTGTGTAGATTATCGAGACAGTAATGTCTGCATTCTGTGCGTAAGTGATAAAGGTTTTTTTGTATTATAAAGAACTGATCCTCTGCTCCAGCAATCGAAAATGCCATGGAATTTCGAAACATTCCTACTTCTTATTTCGACTCTTAAGCTCTCCATTGTCTCTTTCTCTCTCTCTCGATTGTCATGCATGAGTCTGTTAAAAAAAAGTGGAATTCAAATTTCGCGGGCCACGTACATTCGATTGTTTCATTTTGTTATGTTGGTACACTTGTCTCGAGCACACATATGTGCACAGTTTCAGTTAAATAGTTTATTTCTTTTGAAAGGCATAAAAGTTTGACGTGAATTGCGTGTTCGGCGAATTCCTGTTGTCGAAAGAAATGAGTTAGATTTAGCACATCACTAAATATATCCGGGACTGACATAAGGGGATAATGACAAGGGGCGTCACTAACAAAAACTCATCTTCTTTCAGGAAGTACAAGCATTCAAATGATACCTGTCAAATTTTCACCACAATTTAAAGTTTCTTTGTGTTTTTGGACGTTTTGAACATCGTTCTCCGCTGATTGCCGATTTGATTATAGAGTGTTGTTGTGAACCCACGATTCATCCTTTTTGACATGCCGACTCCGAACGGCGAAATTTGAGAAGCGTTTTCTTAGATAGTTATTACTCTTTGAGTGTTGTCAGCAGGTCGAAAGAAGTGGTGCCGTGATAAATTCGTGTTGAGCTGGGAATCGAACCTACACCTTCGGCGTGTGAGCGTCGCACTCTACCCACTACGCCACGGCGGCCACACCACACCTGGGACCATACCATGCAGTTTTTTTTCAGAAATTTCGGGCTTGTAGCGTGTGGAAGCAAAGTTCGTTCCAAAATTGCTGAATTTTGACCAAAAAGAAAGTTGCATGAACATCTTTCAGAAATTGTTGACTGACGTCAACGGCGATCCAGGTTCGCTTAAAAGGGTCACAACTGGTAGGTTTATGGTTATGACATCGAAACTATTTGAAGAACCCAAGGGTATCAAGACCAAAAAACGTATAATCTATTGATGGTAACTTACAAATGAGAGAAATCATTTGAAGAACCGTCTGAGTCTTGTATTCAATGTATAATACACTCGGCAAGGGATCACAAATGCTTTGGTGACACGCCTTTAAGTCCATATTTTGCGCATAACCATTTTTTTTATACAAGCTTAACCCGCCAGAGTCAGAGGAAAATAACTCTTGCCAATCGCTGCTTCTTTGGGCCAAGAAAGCAATTGGTAAACAAAGCAATCTCTCGAACAACCAAGGTAACGCTTTATAAGACCTTAATTGTCTTAGTCCTGCTATATAGCGCGGAGGCATGAACTTTGTTAAAAGCGGTTGAAGCTGCTCTTGGTTGCTTTGAGAGGAAAATTCTTCGTGTAATTTTCGGTCCCGTCTGTATTGGAGGAGGAGGAGGGGAAGGAGGAGGAGGAGGAGGAGGAGGAGGAGAAGGAGAAGGAGGAGAAGGAGGAGGAGGAGGAGGAGGAGGAGGAGGAGGAGGAGGAGGAGGAGGAGAAGGAGGAGGAGAAGGAGGAGGAGGAGGAGGAGGAGGAGGAGGAGGAGGAGGAGAAGGAGGAGGAGAAGGAGGAGGAGAAGGAGGAAGAGGAGGAGAAGGAGTAGGAGGAGGAGTAGGAGGAGGAGGAGGAGGAGGAGGAGGAGGAGGAGGAGGAGAAGGAGGAGGAGGAGAAGGAGGAGGAGGAGAAGGAGGAGGAGGAAAAAGGAGGAGGAGGGTAGCCAAAAGTGTGAAGATCCAACGATTGAGATGGCTAGGTCATGTACAGCGAATGGAAATCAATGCTCCAGCCCGAAAAGTTTTCGAATCCACCCCCGAGGGATGTCGCAGTAGAGGAATACCGCGACTCAGGTGGTGTACGCAAGTGAAAAGGGACCTCAACCAACAATTCGTGCGAAACTGGAGATAGCTAGCCAAAGATCGAGCTGGCTGGAGACGCTTGTTGGTTGAGGCCCAGGTCCACTCCGGACTGTAGCGCCACCTTAAGTAAGTAACACTTCTCTAGCTGTTAAAAATGAGATGAGATTATTTCCTTTTAAATGCTGCCTTTCACCTAAATCACAATTTTTTGAAGCTACTTGGGTTTTCTTTGTCGAAGTTCTTGTGCAGAAAAGACACCAAAAGGGAATAGGAACACATTTTCGATTTTTAAGCCAGTGCTTCAAAATAGGTTAAGTTCACAGTTCGTTCTTTAATTCCCTTCTTTTTCATGGCCACAGCTTAGTAAGTTATCCAAAACATGTTTCGTAATTTTACATAAAATTTTGTAAATAAACTCCTCCAAGAATGTTGGAACTCTATTCAACTTCATTCGCAGGAAAAGTGGCACAACTTCAGAGAAACATCTCCCAATCCTCATCCATTGCCAAAATGACTCGCTTAATTTCCAGTTAGTCAGATAAAAGAATAATAATCATTAAAACAGAGAATTCACAAGTTTCGCGCCATTCATTAAAAAAAATTCAAGAGATTCGTAAAAACGAGACGAACTTGCAGTGAGAACGATTATGATATGCACAAGTGAGCTGGGCCTCCTCCCCGGGGAATCAACGACCGACGGAGCTGAACTCAAATGAACCTCGCCCCCCCACTAGAGTGACGCGCACAAAAGTTCTTTAGTCAACATTGAAACGCATTAAAGTTAATTCTCTTTCTTGTGCTCGGATGTGTGTTTGGGCTACTACAACGACTGAGGCAGCATTTGGGCGAGCAGCTACCGCACAGAGTAAGTGCGTGTCATTGCACGAATTCAGTGGGAGAGATAATGACCTAGGCGAGTGGAATGAGAGCTAGATAGTTCAGTGGCACACTGGCTAGACAGAGAGAGGGAGTTCATGTCTTTTCCCCCACACCACAGCAAAGGAGGTTATGATAAACTAATTAAACCTAAACACACGACCCATTGTGTGCTGCCTAGGCAGGAGTAGCACTCGTGAGCCAGAAACAGAAACAAAACTCAAAACAAACCTCAAAATACAAAAAAAAAAAAAAATAAACAAATTACTTGAACATTTTGAAGCCAGCGAGTAAGGGGGGGAGAGACTGAGAGATAAGTGCAGCCCAGGCGGCAGCACTCGAGAGAAGAGCCCGCGATACACTTTTCTGGTATTTAACGGTGTGCGTTAGAGAGACAGGCAGCAGCCACATGTACACGAGGTGAAACTAAGCACTTTTCAAGCTCTCTGACCTTGATTCCGTTTTTGGAGAAGCACAAATCGAAACGAAATCAACCACTTAAGGTGACCGCGAAGAAGTCGTGGAAAGGGGGAGGGAGCAAGCAGGCGGTCAGTCGGTCGCTTTTCTAATTAAAAGAGGCAAGAATCTTATCGGAAGATAAGATAGAGAGAACCGTCCCTAGGCGCAATGGGTTTTCCTTTTGAAATTTACACAAATGCTCGCACACACGCAAGGCACCCGCCACCGCCTAACGTGTGGGGAATTGCGCAAATTGGCTGGCTGCTGTTGCTGCTGCCACTGTCGTTATCTCGATGAAGATAAGAAACGTCGTTTGGTGAAGAGTGTGGAGGAAAATCCCTTTCTGCCATATGGAAAGACCGATTTACGTTGTGTTCGACGTTGAGGGACACTGAGTTTGACCACGAAATTGATTTTACCTCTGATTCGGTGAATGGGTGAGTGAAACGAATGAACGTGGTCTCACGTTCTGAGGTCAAGGTTTGACAAGAAGATGTCTGAGGTCTGATTCTTTTGTGAAGACACAAGATCGACATTTGCGGAAATCTCTAAAGACCTTGTTAGTTAGACATTGCCATTCACAGAAGGGGTTGGCTGGGGGTCTCTGCTGGAAGGTTCGCTTTTGTGCGGTCATTTCCGCAAAGTTTTATTGATCTGCGCCTGCGGTCCCATTCGTTGGGTGTGAATTGAAAGAGGCGATTTCTTGGCGTCTTTCCTTCAACTCTCCGGCCATTGCCATGTGCCATCGTGGAGGACACACATTCGGTGTCTGTCTGCCAACTTTCCTGATGTCTGCTTGAAAGATGATGTGTACCTTGAATTCCCATACGGATGGTTCTGTGCATTGTGCAGCTGCGAAAACAAATTTTACTTTTCTCCAACTTCTTTAGGTGCGGAGGAAGGTTTTGATATTTGCTTCAAGGGACGTGTATTGAATTTGATTTCACAAAACAACACAACACAGGGTTCTCTTGAATTTGAGTCAATTGCAGAGGATTCCTGATTGCTGAGAGAAACCTTTTATTTTGGTAGACAAGTGCGGATTTTCTCTCGTCGCTCATACCGTTTTTCACAGAACAAATCCTTTCGCTGTTAAAATTAAACAACGGGGACGTATTGCTTCATTGCTTATAAGTTCATGTGAACCGACTGGGAGGTAAACAAACTCCTCCCAAACAATACACAGAGTCACTCACATGTCCAAAGAAGGGAATCAATTTGTTTACAGAACACGTCGGCAAGATCAATGCATGTGAACCATCGGCAAGCATACGCTCCCATATGCATCTTATCTTGGATCCCTTTCAGTCGTAGCCTTTTTTCAAGCTTCTCGATTCGTCTAATTTGTTCAACAAACATCCATCTTATCTCACCTCACACCCACAGTCGAGACCTTTCGCAAGATCATCACCATCATCCCCCCCAGGTCTTGATTGTTGCCTCGGTTCCCCTCTGTGTACACACAATTAAAGATGCACAACATTAATTACCTAACAGCGCTCAACAACGAGCACATTGTGGCATTGCGCAACATTTCGAGCGGCTTCTTCCTCTGTTCGGCAGATACCGGCACTAGCGCATCATTGAGAGACCCCCATTGTCTTCGGCGAATGGAGATAGGCGTGAAAAAATTTATTAGACGTCAAGACTTTTAGCACCCACCTGTTGTAGTGGTGGAGGGGAGCACTGGTGTGTGCTTGGATACACATCAGTTTACACGATCGCCGCATCCCCGAATGCATTCTCATTTGCATCAAAGCATGTTTGTGTGTTATGCGGGCTAGGTGTAAAGAGATTTGAGGATTAAACAAACAGAACCATGGCGGGGCCGATCCATTTCAGAGGCCATCAGTGGCATCTAGTGGCCCAGAAATGATTGACGTAATTGAAAGTTGATGTGCAATATCCCTTTGATTGTTGTTAATGTGCCAAAAGTGTTTCGTGAAACGGACAGTTTCTGTAATTTGTTTGTGGTAAGTGTCTGACTTTGTCGGCTGGATGAAGGATAAAAACATTTGTCTTGTAGAATAAACTTCAGGAGGACTTGGCAGTCCAAAGAAGAAAAAAACACGTCCACTTGTGACTTCTATCGGAAACACTTCTTTCCATAAAGTGGAGACTTTTCGAATAGATCACACTTTAAGATAATTATACATTTACACTCAGAACATGTACTCAAGGTACGTTATATGACAGACGTTATAAGACACCCTGCAGTTCTTCAAATAAGCTTGACCAACCGCAATGAAAAGACACCCTGCAGTTAATCTGTCTTCAGTTTAGCTTTGACCAACCGCAATTTATATATCTGAAAAAACATTCATCGCAATTTTAATAATTGAATCAATGTTTAAATGAAAATGTTGACGGTAAAACGAGTTCATTTCATGCTAACGTGGTAGACGACGCCCGCTTTTAAGGTATCCTTCTGATGAGTAACGAAGCATTTTCTGTTTGAACCAAAATGTTTAGTTTATCTAGCCGCTACTTCAGGCGGAGGCCATGAGCTTGTGCACACGAGGCAATGCTACTGATCGCGCCCAACAAGGCGAGCTGCCTACGCTATACTCACTAGGGCACAGACGAAAACGACATAAAGCCTAAAACGACACAAAGCCTAAAACGACACAAAGCCTAAAACGACATAAAGCCTCCGCGTGACGCTCCTTGGATAGCCACCATAACACCCGTGAACCAAGGTATGCAGACAATTTTTCTGCCCGAGCGTTAAATAAAGAGCCTTGCCTACCGACCTTTGTGTTGTGCGTGAGGTTAACTCTCTCACCACATCCCAGCTCAGAGACAACAACAAGAAAATGATTGAAGGCAGCGATTTTCGGTACTTCACGAGTAATGTGAGGTACCTTAATAGACCACCTGCAGCCGAAGAACATGAGAAGGACCTGGGCCTGATATAACTTAGACATCGCTTTCATCTAGGAAGAACGATGGAATGAGCCGGGCAAAAGGAAGATATGGAGCTGTGATGTCTACTACAAAATAGATTTTTGATTTCCCAGTCCCACGTTCGATCCCTGGACTGAAGAGCTCGAATTTTTTGATGGCACAACCTCTTCGACTGTACAGTTCGCATTTTTATTTCACAACCTCTGTGACACTTGTGGACAACACTCTTCATGGCACAACCTCTTCGATTGTACAGTTCGCATTTTTATTTCACAACCTCTGTGACACTTGTGGACAACACTCAAAGAGTAATAATAGCCCATGAAACCGCTTCTCCAATTTTACCATTCAGAGTCGGCAAAACAGTAGAAAACTTCTTCTTATGAGAGGACAGTACGACGGACAATACGAACAATTGCTAAGACCCTGCTCCTTTGTGTACTCTTGCACCATTTAAAAGCTGTTTTCCTTTTTTACACTGAAACAAAATCACCCTTTCTTCAATTCATTAACACTGTCTTAAAAAGTGTCCGTACATTCTATTTAATAATAATAATAATAATTGTTGGCGCTACACTCCACAGGGGGACCAGGGCCTAGCTTGCTCATCAACTACTCGTATTGTGCGTGCTACTGTTTTCTCACGTGTAGAATGGACCTACACTTTTTTGCCGACTCCAAACGGCGAAATTTGAGAAGCTTTTTTTGAATGTTGTCAGCAGCTCGAAAGAGGTGGTGCCGTGAAAAATTCGAAAAATTGGTGTTGATCGGGGGTCGAACATAGACCCTTCGGCGTGTAAGCATCGCACTCTACCCACTACGCCACGGCGACCACATTCTTACATTCTTTTTGTCACATCAAAAATAAAATGGTGATATTTCTGCTCATTGCGCTTTGAGACGCTGCCTGCAACACGTTGAGATATCACCTATGTTCTTAAAAACTGAAGAAAATACGCACAGAAAATAAAATTCTTTACTTAAAATCGCAGATACTGTCGAAAAAACATAATCCTCAGTACAATATGTGATGAGAAAATGTAAAGCTTCCGTTTCTGTGATAGGCAAGGAACGAAAAAGGAAATTGGATACTGCACAAGTTCACTAGTTAAATAAAAAATAAAAATCAAAACTGAATGCTACAGATATGCGAACAATGCTCAAAGAAGACTGCGATATTTGTGTCATCCCATAGACAGTCAGACATTTCTAGCATTCACACAATTTTAAAACCTGTGCAACTCATTATAAACCTTTGCCATCCAAACGGAATGTACTAACATGGTTAGAGTAAGCTTACACCTTCGTTGGTAAGCCTCCTGAGTTTTGGAAACGTGTCATTTTCTCAGATGAATCAAAATTTTATATTTTTGGATCCGACCGGCGACGTTTTGTTTGACGTAGAAGCGGAACAGCACTTTAGGATGGCAACATTAACCAATCCTTTAAGCGTGGTGGTGGTAATGTTTTGCTCTGGGGTTCAATATGAGCTTCGAAAGTGGGAATTCTTACGTTTATAGAGCCGACTATGAACAATATGCAATATTAACAAATTTTAAAAGACAATTTAAAAAGTTCCACCCAAAAGTCGCACATTGACGAATAATCTTTGTTCCTCAATCATCAATGTTCCTAAACATTCATCAATGACTGTAAAAGAGTGGTTACTCCATAATGCTAAACAAGTTCTTCCCGCAAAAGTCCAGATCTGAACCCTACGGAACATTTGTATACCCATATGGAAACAAAGCTAAGACAAAAGACCATTGGGAACAAATAAGAACTTATAATGGCGTTGAACAGTGTTTAGTGGGAAACATCGGCCGAAAAAACAGAGTGTAAAACATGAAGTTAGATGCATTTTTTTAATTATTGAATATTTAGAATTTCGTTCCAAGGTGAGTGTTGCGTTTTATTTTGAGCAACTTTTACACAAGAAACAGTACTTTTAAATATTATACTGATTCCACTTGAAAAGTCAAGGGTACACGGACAATTTTTTGAGAAGTTGCAAGTATACGCAAGTGAACATCCGAAAGGACAACATCTTCCACGTCAAACTGTCCAAAAGTGAAGGCGATACTGACGCTAGAAAATGAAATCTTAAATGTTGTAACGTAAGTTAAAGTCCAGAAAAACTAGCCAAAATGTAGTCACGTGCTCAACTCCAAGCCACCGCAGGAATTACTGATTGGACATGTTGCCCGAGATATAATCGAGCACCCCAAAAAGAAATGTTGACAAGTAACAAAACGTTGTGTGCCTTCGAAACGGCAGTAGATAGACCCATTTTCCTTCTTCGTCTTTAGTGTGGAGCTACCGTACGGAATGGACCTAGGCCTCAACCAACACGTCTCTCCAGCCACCACGGTCTCTTGTCAGCTTTCTCCAATTGTGCAATTCATGTTAGTTGAGGTTCTTCTTCCCTTGTATGTGACATCTCAGCCTAGGTCGACCTCTGCGTTTTCCCAGTGAGTCAGATTGGAGGACTTTTCGTACCGCTCATGCGTTCTACGTGGTCTAATCAACTTTAGCGTCATATCCTTAGACGCTTGAGAAGACACATGCCTTTGTGCAGCTCATAAAATTGAACCTTCTTCTCTTAATGCTAACGACGCAAACATCTTGAAAACTCGCACGCATAACTTTTGTATCCAAAAAGCTAAGGGCTTATTCATCCGCTTAAAGTGAAGTCCAAATTTCAGTGTCATAAAAAAGGACTCAAGCTGTTATACAAAGCCAGTTGAGTCTTACGAGAAAAGGCTCTACTGCCTCTTAAGCTCAAAGAGCCAGTGAGCAAAGCGTGATTATTTCAGTTTGGACATTTAGACAGGCGTTGAAGTTAATCCCGAAAATTCATCAAGAATTCAGTTGACATTCCTAAACCTTCTCTCTAGACACAGTCATATCTTCAATTCAATACAATGTCAATCGAAAATAAGGAGAAGACACACGAAAATGAGACATTTTTCGAAGTCTCTGAAATTTCCTAGCCTCATCTCATTTCTCACTCATATCTTCCAATTCCACCATTGTTACATAACACTCCTCCAGCAATCAGTGAGACAAATTCTTATTTCACCACATGTACAAAATTTGATCTCCCTATCCCGCCCATGACATACATATATGTTCAGCTCAATTGTCAACACGCAATATAATTCTGTTCACCCTACCTACTCGTCGCCACGCCACTAGCGTCGCGTCAACTCCTCCTCATTCAGCTAAACAAATATTTTCTCGTCAAATTAGAACCAAAACGGTATTGTACAATTAGCACATGCTTCCCCCGCTTCCACTCCACCGCGCACCGAAAATCAAATAAGCACTCGCTTATGTGACAATCTAGGCCCTTCCCTGTTTACGACGACACCACTCGTGTGAACTTATGCAATATGTCAGCGAAGAGCGAGACGGCGGCACATGGGAGGGCCGTCACTGTGTTCTAATCGCGTTTTTCTCAAATAACTGCACCAAATGTCAATAAACTCGGCAGCGTTTACTTCAATTAACATCTTCGTTTATGGATTTAAGTTTAGCCGAGTGTGAATGTGTCATAACAACCCTGACAAGCGGGTGTAGGTGGCGATAGTTTACTTAATTAAGCCAAATTCGATATTTTTTTCGGCTAAATGCATTTGCAAATTGCAAACATTTCAAATGAGTTCCGACGTTGATTGCACGCAGTCTGCCAGAAACGAGATCCTCAACGGCGACAGCGCCAGAAGAGGGTGACAGTTTAATTAAACAAAAAAGTGTCTAATGTCACTGAGTGTGAGATGGGCTGTGAGGAGAATAAACACACATTAGTATTCTAGCCGTGCGCTGTTATTCCATCCGGTCAAGGGGGGTCGACACTTTCGAAGTTAACCCTTTTCCTAGCTCGTTACACGTGTGGGGTTTCCTTCCCCGTCCGCGAGGTGTGAGCATAAACTGCCGTGCATTTGACAGTTGACACTAAACGGCATTTTTTGTTCGTTTTGTCCGTTTGTTGATTTAGGCAAAAGTACATAAAAGTAGAGTGGAAGTTCTAATGTTTTGAAATTCGAGACGAGTCGCTTGGTCATTCGCATTCCACCCCCACGACTCGCCAGACAACAAAGGACTGCAATGCAGGCGCAGGGTTATGATGGAGGGCTTTTCCGGATTTTCAAGGATTTCAAATGGTTTGTGTTGGGGCTCGTCCCCCTATTGATGCTAAGTGAAAGCAATTTTCGAGGGCCGTTTGACGAGGGTGCTTTCCAATTTTAGTGAGTACACTGAAAAGGATTATCTTCTGTCTATTAGATTGAAATCGCATTTTGACACAGATGGAATTGCATTCCACATCGTTCCGACATAAACCACAGAAATGTCCAGATGTACGGCTCAGGTGACTGAATTGCTGGCGACTGCATAACATTGCTTGCATATTGTTGGTCGTTAGGTGTCACATGCGGTGCTGATAGATGAGCTTTGATGTGTACTTAGAATGCAAGTTGTGACATTCGAATTTATCCGATAAATGTACAATGGGAAAATTTTAATTCTTGATTTGTGGAATTATCTGAATCAGACGAATGCCTAGACTTACTGGCACCATTTAATGCGCAAATAAAATGGGAATGCACCTACAGAGCTTGATGGATTGATTGATTGATTGATTTTAATGGAATTCACTAGGAAATTGGGTAATCCTGAGGTTTCCCACAGGAGTGAAGGGCCACTTAAAGGGGAAAAAGGATTTCTTGACGAATTGGATCAGAAGGAATACGAATACGGCAGGAGAAGCAGTATAATTCGCTTAACAATGCCGACGAGATCGCACACTTGCGAAACTGAGCTTGATTCGCTCGAATCTACTTCGGTCAGTAATTTAGATGATGCTGACATTCTGTTTTTGAGTTTTCTAGTGCGAATTTTAAAAAATTAAAAAAATATATAAAGAATGAATAGCGAATACCTAATGGACTAAAAATTAGTAACAACAAATGTGGGTAACGCTGTATTTTACAATGTTTTTAGCAACTTCATGTAGGAGGGAAAGTTTTACGAAAACATTTGACACATTATTAGAGACGATAATTTCCCCCTGGGGATTGCCAGAACTTAAAAAAGGTTGAATCGTGAAGAGGAACTACTAGTTGTCAAAAACTCGGCTAAGGTTCGAACCTAAAATGTTGGTGCAAAAATAAATTCCTTCTACATCTGGTCATACGCTGGGTAATTTTAAGCATGAACTCGCACCTTCGCTTGAACATAGTGTATGTCGGGGAAATTCAATGGGAACTGTCAAGATGAAGGGACTCAATAGAAGGCGAATGGAAAGTGATTCACATTTCTTCAGGATAGACGTAATATGACAACAGAGAACTCTTGCTTCTTCGTGAAAGTCTTTAACAAACTCATCAAGACCTACAATGTCAAAAAAGGCTTTAGATAAGGCGATGCTCTACTATTTGCCTTCTCCAACAACAGTTTTGAGAAGATCGTGCTCACAAATCAACACAAGACGAACGATCTGTCAAAATTGTGTTTAATTGTTAGATGATGACATTGGCTTGATTGAACGAACAAAGCGAGCTGCTGGCATTAAAGCAGAAACCAAATTCGGTCTGGCGGTACACAAAGTACATGCTTTCTTCAAGGAAGAACACACAACGTGGTGGTCTCGGACAGAGCGTCACATTGGGCAGCAGAAGTTTCGGGGTAGTCAAGGACTTCGTCTACCTCAATGCTGCAACAAATAGGAATAACAACTTCAAACGAAGAAGCACTCTTGCTCGCTGCTTCTTTGGGTTCAAGAGACACTTGAGCAAAAGAGTCTTCTTTACAAAAACTAAGCTGGTTTTGTATAACAGCTTGATCATCCCAGTTCCGCTGAATGGCGGAAACCTGGACGTTACATTAAGCGGATAAAGAAGCCCATAGTCTTATCGTGAGAAAAGTTTTACTTGCGATTTTGAGTCTTGTTTGCGTTGGTAGCATTGGGAGAAGAAGACTTCACTTTATGAGCTGTACAAAGGCATGCGTCTACTCAAGTGTCTAAGGATATAACGCATAAAGTGGATAGGCCCTATAGAGTGTATAGACGATTTTAAAAGTTTTTGAATCCGCCGCTTGGGATAGCGCGATGGAGGACAGACTAGGTGGCATACAGAGGAAGAAAAGGACCTCGACCAACGTGGGCTACACGATTGAAGGGAGCTGGCGAGTGATCGTGATGGCTAGAGAGGCGTACGGTAGCTCCACATTAAAGACGAAGAAAAAAGGAAGATGGGCCTATCACTGCCCGTTTCGAAGGCACACAAAGTTTTGTTACTTGTCAACATTTCGTTTTAGGGTGCTCGAGTATATCTCCGATTATATCTCGGGATATGTGTCCAATCTGCAATCCCTGCTGTGGCTTGGGGTCGAGCACAAGACTACTAAAATTGATTTTTAAAGCTGCTTGCTCTCAATGTAATTGGTATTCCCAATCAGCTCTGTTGTTTGTGTGGTTTGCGGAGAGTTTTATCTAGTAACGCAGACATGTTCCGTCATAACACCAAACCTCACACTCTTTCTACTCAAGTTTAAAAGTTTCTTTTGTCAGTTTTGATTTTTCCCCTGTTACGCATTAATAAATTTTATGCCATTATTATCCTTGTTGGCATTGTTTTCATTCTTGTTGCTGAACGTGCAAAAAGTTAAAACGCTGAGCGTGTATCACACACATCAGAACCCTATGAAAAATAATCCTTTTTGTGCTGAATCATGTCTCATCAAAAATTAAGTTCCTTTAATTCGTTAGTTCCCCTCAATCTACAGAGGCGATCATTAAAAACGAGTTTCATCCTGGGCCAGACAGACGTGCCCAGCACTAAACGTCTAAACATTAAACACATCTGCTCATCCTCGTTCGCAGCATTGACCTTGTAGTCCCGAAATTTGTTTTCCAAAATCATAGAGCCTCACCTGAAAAGAGAACAAAAAGAAAATAAAAAATTAGCGATCGCATTCAACGTGTGGATTCGTTTAATTTTTTTTAATTTCATCAAGGGAGATCACCCCATCCACTGTCTGAGATGTGATCTGCAAGGGTCATCTGAGAAGCCGACTAATTGAATGTCCAAAAAAACCCCTCTCCGACCAGCACTCGTTATCCTTGAACGGATTTCAGAGACCGATTTTAACTGTCTGGCGTCATCGCGAAAACAAGTTTAGGCGCCGCAGCTTTCAGTGAATTCAGGATCTTCTGTTCAAATTCGCAGTCACTCTGTGACACAATTCAAGACCGCGTTCTCGGGGTAAAGTTTGTTTTGATAAATTTATTTTAGTGGCTCCGACTGAGGGTCGGTCATATATCACAGCGACTGCGGTTCACCCTCACTCGCGTTCTCTCTCTGTGGGGGTAGCTGGTGAATGCCATCTGAAGCTGACGCCTCAGGTGAGCTGTGGCCGGTTAGCACTATGCTATCGATCGATCTTGGGCTTGAAAAGTGCAACCCGATCGCCTGAACACCCACCCGCCGCACACGCTAAATTAACTCAACGAAAGGTGACACCGGGTTTGCGGAATCGCGTGCGACTTAGTTTCGCACTATTTCTGTTCTGACTTTGGTCGCTCAAGTTCTCATTGGATTCGGTGTCGTTTTTTTTGAACGCGGAACGGGGCACGATCTGAAGGTGGTCTTGAAACGCATCACAGCGGAACCGAGTGAATCTCACAGCGCTGGCGCTTAAACCGGCTAGTGTGCTCGCGGTAACCTTGTCACGATTTTAAAGTGCTTGTCGTATTGCGCAATGTGATTTCGAAACTTCAAGCTTTTCTGGGGAATTGTTTGCGGGGTTCTGACGATGATCATGATTTGGCTCTTAAAGGCAAGAGAGTTATTTGGTGGGGAATCGGATTCACTGTGGAGCAAGTATGGTGTTGCTATGGAGTTTTTAGTCGTGAAGATTAATCTTTCAACAGTTTAATTGATTTTATTTCGACAACACGCCATTGAAACGGAGACAGTAGGTCCACATTCATAAAAATTATTTGAAGGCACGACGGTCCACAGGGGACCAGGGCCTAACTTGCTCATCAACTACTCGTGTTGTGTGCGCTACTGTTCTCTCACGAGCAGAAGGGACCATCCGTTTTTTTTTTGCCGACTCCGAACGGCGAAGTTTGAGAAGCTTTCTTAGACAGTTATTACTTGTTGTCAGCAGCTTGAAAGAGGTGGTGCGGTGAAAAATTCAAGGTGTTCAGCCGGAAATCGAACCTAGAACTTCTGCGGCGGTCAACATTAGATTGTGAAAATTGTTCCAAGAGATTTTGAAACTTTCAAAATGTGAGATAACCAAAAAGATGTACTCTAACCATCGATTGTAGTGGCTACACACGGACGAATTGAAAAGTCAAACGCGCTTGGAGCAATTTTATATCAAGCCTTCAATTGGAATAAAGATAAGGAATTGAGAACCATGTCCCTTACTATTGCATTTCCTGTCTCATTGGAATTTTGGGCATTTGCTTTATTTTTGGTTTTTGTTTTTTGCCGTATCACATGTCAATTGTTTAAGACTGTAAAATTTCCTCGTTGCTTTAAACTTCTACACAATTTAACAAATTCGCAAACTACATATTACCAAAACGAGATTTTGTCATCCAAAAATAGAGGTAATTAATAAATGTCTTGAATTTTATTAGAGTAAGTTGATTTAGGATTAGTTTCTTATTGTTTAGTTATTTTATATTGAGTTGATCATAATGTAGCTGATATAATTTTCCATTATTTTGTACGTTCCCTTGTGTACACCGCCGATATAGGCATTGTTGCACCTAAGAAGTACAATGTTGACAGATGTGGGATTTGGTTTTACGTGATCACCTGCCTTTACGGCTTATATCACGGGGTCCATTTTCCCAAGAATCGTAAGTAACGCAAGACTAAACGCCTTAGTTACCCAAGTACCAAACTGAGATCAAGCTTGAGGGGCAATCACCCCACCTTGGTTTGATGCGAGGCCTTTCGAAAACCTCTTCCGCTCTCTGGGTCGCAGCGCCCGGTTGAGAATGCAACTTCACACTGAGAAGGAATAGTCCCCTAACCGCCTTGCCTAGTTGTGGGTGAACAATCAACTAGACAAGTCAGCACAGTACACTATCCTTGACTCTACCCGCGATGTTAGGTGGTAAACCCCAGCCACCACGATACTCCCACAAGGGGGCCTACCGCACGGTCAGGCTGGAACCGAAGTTCCAGGGGCCCCTGACCTTCCGTGGCACCAGAATATAGCCTCCGGTCAAGCTGTCACAACCAGTCAGGTTCTCTCAAAGCCTGGGTCTGTTAGCCGCCATCCCGGCACAGATGGTCTTTTCTCCATCAGTGATTCCCTTGTCACTATAAATAGTGATACGGATGTGATTTTGAATCATGTGATTCATGATCACATCATCTGGGTACAATGTTGACAGTGGCATTCCTTTTGCCGGGCTTAATAAAGCTAAAAAATATTCGTATGGAGGGAGTTACAAATAAAAGGAGGCCTACTATGTGGGCCGTAGCGCCACCCAGTTATTATTAAGGCATATGTGAACTTTTTTTAAATTCTCCTAATTTTCCGAATTTACATTAATATTTCAAACTATTTATGAGGACATTTTAAATTTACGTAGATACAAACAATTTGTTTTTTAAAATTTAGAGTTGTATGACACATTACCGGAGAAGAAAATTGTATTCCAAGATTATTAGGAGGTGACAAATTCTTGCTAAATTCAAGTTTGTTTTATGGAGTTTAATTATCCAGAGCAATAACGACGGAATTTACAATTTTAACGAAGTTGTAAGACAACAGATAATAAATTACTCCAAAACATATTTCGACTTGCTAATGTAAGTTAACAAACATTTTCTCACATTCTTTATTTTCCATTTTCTCCATTCTCCCATTCCACAATTCCGCACAAGCCAACCCAAATCCACACAACAAACTCCAGTGAACCCAATTTCCCACAACCCAACAGAAATGCAAGTGTCACCAAACACCGAAACTAAACCAATATGTGCTGACTCCATGTCTAGGTTAAGGTAGCAATAAGTAGTTTAAATAAGAATTAAAATTAAGTTCATTTTTGAGTTGTAATTTTGCCGTTAACGAATAAAGATGTTTTTTTTAACAAAAACATTAAGTGTTAAAATTAACTTGTATTGCAGTGATTGCCGTGGCGTAGTTGAGTAGAGTGGGACACTCACACATCGAAGGGTCTAGGTTCGAATTCCGACTGAACACCTCGAAATTTTCACGGCACCACCTCTTTCGAGCTGCTGACCACACTCAAAGAGCAATAACTGTCTAAGAAAGCTTCTTAAATTTCGCCGTTCGGAGTCGGCAAAAAACTGTAGGTCCCTTCTACTCGTGAGAGAACAGTAACGCGCACAACACGAGAAGTTGATGAGCAAGTTAGGCCCTGATTCCCCTTTGGACTGTAGCGCCAGCAATTATTATTGTTATTAATGTATTGCAGTTATGATTAGTCATTTGTCTTCTGTATAAAGTAAGTGCTGACTGGAGAACAATCTCCTCCGCATGAACTCCATGTAGTTGTTAAACAGAATCTTATTACAAAAGCTGAAACTAGTTACTGCGGCGCATACAGAAATGTTTGTTCTTCCCTTATGACAAATCAAAATTCCAAAGCTGACTACGCTTGCTTAGTATGTTGGGAGTTCAAATTTACTCGGTTCGTTTTGTATTCACAAAGAAATGGCAAAAAACTCATCAGTCTGAATAAAGTCCGTCCAGAGGCAACGTTTTTCCCATCTCCCATAATCATTGAGTCATTATTTGATTTCTTTAAAAAAAATCCGAACTAGTGACACCCCTTTTTGTCTTCCTAATAGAAGATCCGTGGCGTAGTGGGTAGAGTGCGACGCTCACACGCCAAAGGGTCTGGGTTCGACTCCCAGCTGAACACCAATTTTTCGAATTTTTCACGGCACCACCTCTTTCGAGCTGCTGACAACACTCAAAGAGTAATAACTGTCTATGAAAGCTTCTCAAATTTCGCCGTTCGGAGTCGGCAAAAAACTGTTGGTCCCTTCTACTCGTGAGAGAACAGTAGCCCGCACAACACGAGTAGTTGATGAGCAAGCTAGGCCCTGGTCCCTCTGTGGACTGTAGCGCCAACAATTATTATTATTATTATTATTATTAATAGAAGATCCTTTCATGCTGAGGTTTGTCACAAATTAAAACATTACAGCTGTAGACGCGAAAGTCGGTTGTTGCATTTGCAAGGTCTTTGCTTCAATTGTTTAGACCTGAACCAGATGTCACTCATTGAAGTTTACACACTAACCAATACTCTGGCAGACATCTGAAGAGACTAAATGATGGAAAGGTTCAATACCCTTTACCTTTTACAGTCTGCTGCTGATTAATATTCAAAAAAAACCAAAAGGACATTCCACATGCCGAAATAAATTTCAACGGGATCAAAAGCTCAAACAGTTCACCTAACATAAAAAAAATTGGAACTCAGACTTTTTCGATTAAATTTGCACGTATTGTTCCAGCAGAAGCTGCGTCGCTTTCTCCACATTTGAATACCTATGTAATATTCATTCTATCGGACATGGGTGACATCAGTCTGATTTCAATCACCTACGGCTCTTGTAACTTTAAAATATGAGAACCTCAGGTTGACTTTCTTGGTAAAGTTTATTTCGGGTTTCATAAGTGATAACAGCATTGAGCATTTTTTTTGGACAATGTTATAATTTTTGTTCTTTTGCCATTTATTTGTGGTGGATACACAGATATTTCATTCAAATGTGTCTGCAACATTGTGAAATTGCTGTGTAAAGCAAAAGCAACATTGATCTCTAAAGTTATTAGAATCAATTCAAGGATTTCCTGGACTTGAGCCGGGTATGTTTTTCTAGGTACACACACGCATTTTGAGTTCCTGTATTTTGTGCGTGTTTCTTTTCTTTCGTGGTTCATATTTCGATGGGATCAGATCTGCTGTGCAAGAAATAAATATAAAATAAAGAACAGCAATTTAAAAGTGTTCAACTGTGTCGTTTTATTTGATCCTAAAAGTTGGATTTCTAACAATTTCCTATCACTTGAAGCTAGCTACAGGAAAAACAACGCGTAAATTCGTCAATAGTCGCTTATTGCATGCCAATTTTATCATGGAGTCCAATAAAGAGTATTTTTATCATATTTTGTCATTTTCGTAAAAAAGAACATCGCAGCACAGTTTGCTCAAACGTTGTGAGGTGTGTATGATGAGGGGGCATTAAATGAAAAACCTTGTCAAAATTGGTTTTAGCAAATTCTGTTCAGCTGTTTTTTCACTCAGAGATGATTCACGTTAAGACCGGCCAAGTGAAGTTGATGATGATCAAATCCATGCTTTAATCGGGGTGATTCGTCACACAACGCGAAATTGAAAAGAGGTTTAATTTAAAAAGAGCAGCAGTTAGTCGTTGAGACCTTAAATGTCAAAAAAGGTTTTAGACAAGGGGACACACTGCCACGTGACTTATTCAACATCATCCTCGAGAAGAT
This sequence comes from Eristalinus aeneus, assembly GCA_955652365.1. Classification (NCBI taxonomy): domain Eukaryota; kingdom Metazoa; phylum Arthropoda; class Insecta; order Diptera; family Syrphidae; genus Eristalinus; species Eristalinus aeneus. Next base: position 80,779,629 of record OY019132.1, read on the forward strand.
CGTGCGTAACTCACAAGTCAAGGACTTCCTCTACTTTGGTTCCGTGGTAAATAGCCACAACAACACCAGTACCAGTAAATTAAACGCAGAATCACAGTTGCCAATTTCTGTTTCTTTGGGCTCAGGAGGCAACTGAAATAAAAAGTCTTCTCTGGAAGGACTAAGCTCGCTTTATATAACAGCTTGATCATCCGTATGGCGCGGAAACGTGGAAGTAGGACTAAGGAAGCCTTTTGTCCTGTTCCCAGTCCTGCTCAATGGCGCGGAAACCTGAACGCTACTGTAAGCGGATAAGGAAGCCTTTAGTCCTGTTCCCAGTCCTGCTCAATGGCACGGAAACCTGAACGCTACTGTAAGCGGATAAGGAAGCCTTTAGTCCTGTTCCCAGTCCTGCTCAATGGCACGGAAACCTGGACTTTACTAAAAGCGGATAAGGAAGTCTTATCTTAGCGTGCGATTTTTGGTCCTTTTTGCGTTGATGGCACTTGGAGGAGAAGATTAAACGACGAACTCTATAGGCTGTACAGCGACATGTGCCTGGTGAAGCGTCTACGGATAGAACGCTCAAGATGTCTAGGCCATGTAGATCGTATGGACACCACTGCTCCGGCCCGAAAAGTCTTCGAATCTGAGCCATTGGGACAACGCAACAGAGCACGGCCTAGGCTGAGGTGGCGCACACAAGTGGAGAAGAACCTCAACCAACTTGGAATTCGGAACTGGAGGCAGCTGGCGAAAGATCGTGCTAGCTGGAGAGGCATGGTGCTTGAGGCTCAGGCCCACCAAGGACAAAAAGAAGAACAGTCAGTCGTGATATAAAGCCTCTTGGACTTAATATTTGTGGTTAACATGAATTGAAAAAAAAAGTTCAGTTTACAAACTTTTTCAACGATTGTGATTTACATCTTAGACCCTATGATTTTGTTCCAATCAATTGAAGCCGATTATCACCAAAGCGTGGGAAGCTTAGGCGTCATATTCCACCAGGACAACGATAGACCGTGTGCATCTTTGGTCACTCACCACAAACTGGAAGAGTTTGACTGGGAACTTTTGATGTATCGACCATACCTTGTACCTTGACCCTAACCTTGTATCATTAGGCTACAATTTATTTCGGTCTTTAGAGGACTCCTTAAATGGTGAAACTTTTAAAGACTGTGAAATCACAGAAATAGAACGTTGAACCGTGTAGTTTCCAGAAAGATGGCGAAAGGTCATCCAGCAAACCAGAACAGATTTTCTTAATTAAAGTTTTTACTTTCAAAGAAAAAAAATATTGAAACAAATTGACTAAGATCAAGTGACAAATAGACTCGACTTAGATTTCCGTAAACACGCACCTACCCACGGATGGAAAATCAATTCCAGAACAACAATTTACAACCGACAACACTTCAGAGACGTTTGTGAAACAAAACTACATTCAGAATTGCGTAATTTCATTTGCCCCTCGAATACCAATGAGACAAGAATTCATTCAAGAAATCGGCAGATATTAGCACACAACGCGATTCTAATCTGGTCGCAATCCTCCCAATTTCCTGTATCAAATGTCAACGCTAAAAAATTCCGAACAGAATTTTCCACGCCTTTCGTCGTTGGCGTCAATGATTTGCGCAGATTCTTTCCCAGTTATGGTCCCTTAATACCCAATGCCACGCATGTCGTAGCTCCCGCTCAGAGGTTTTTCCTTCGAAGTTACAGCATTGCGTTCAGACTGTAAATCGATTGATTATCCATCCATTGCCTCTCCCTCGTTTATTTTTTTTTTTCGCTCGTCGTGATCGTAAATTCTTTTTGGAACCTTCATAGGCGCAGGCAGTCGATGTAATGCGCGGTGGCAACGTCAGAATTCTGTTCAATGCCGATGGCGCAAGATAAACTTGAACTTCTAACGAGCTGTCTCATTTGGATTTTATAATCTGCCTCAAGCCGAACCAATGACTAAGCCTCATCGCACACACATCACGTATCCTTTCATAAAAATGTACAATCAATTGGATGAATCCAGTTCATTCATTGGCCCATTTGATAGCCTCGTTCAATTTAAACGAGCAAAACAAACCACAATCAGCCACCCTTTACGGGGTGAATCCACAATTAATCAGACCAATATCGGAATCCCTCCCTCGATCGGATGGACGCCGTCGTAACGATAGGTAATGGTCATCCCATAAACCACACAATTGCCTCATTTGAGACGACCGTCCCAATCGGTTCGGCTCCAGCGCTAATCCGCTCTTAATTAAATTCTCCTCGCATTCCATTTGTGCGCGCGGTTGGCCTCCGCGTCTCCGTGCAACCAAGAATCAAATCGTAGGTCACCACCCCTCCACCGTCGTGTGTCCGTGTCCGTGCCGTAACAATAAAATTCCAATTAAACAGAAAATAAAGAAAAAATGAATAAAAACAGAAACCGAAGCCAAAGGCAAGACAAAAAAGAGCGACGCGAAATAAAATTCCTATTCAAACTGCGCGCCGGCCAGCCTTGAGATACAAATCTTTTCTTTGACCGTTAATGGCTTAAAATTTAAATTTCCCCTCTCGCTCTGGGGAATTAATTTGCAATAATCCACAGCGTCGCCACCGCCGCCGCAAACAAAGCCGCGCTGCGTCCGAATGGCCAGAGCAGTTTCGGAATGATTTATCCATCCACCGGGCGGACGGACGGGTCTGCGCACAGTAGACCGGACAGACGTCAGGCGGTCAAAATTCGCTCTTAGCCTTGATGCACCATCAGCAGGGAGAAGCAAATAAACTTTCGATTGAATTCATTTTCTCACCGGAAAAGATGACAATCGCACGACACCACCTTTGCCCCATGCCACACCACGTGTGACACTCATTCGCCGAAGAGGCGGCAGCGCTTGGCGCGACACACTTTCGAGCGCCCATAAAACCTCCTCGGCCAGCGCAATTAAGGCGGTGCCTCAAGATCGAACCTAATCAAGGTCTCTGACACGCGATCGAGGCAAAAAGAGAACTTGGAGATCAAAGGGTAAGAGTTAAGCTCATTGAGGGAATTCTTAGAACTAACCTTACAGATAGGAGGTGGTCAATACAAGGGTCATTTGGGGTAGCATCTGTTTTGTTTGCTTTTTTTAGGAATTCGAAAGTTATCTTTTCTCGGACCTGGTTGGGCATTGACATGTTTTACGCAAAAATTACTTCGTTTTGAGAAAGAGAAGGGATGTGCCTAACTTCTGACTGAGCTTTTGGAATTCAAACAAATTCTATGAAATCTGTTGAAAGTATTCAAACGACTAAGAATGCAATGGTCAATGCACAGGACAATTTCAAATTACTGAACGATGTTGAAGGAAGCTTCAGATAACAGCGCTGGCCACAGCGTGTTAGACAGGTGGGCACGGACTTCTGAGAAGACTAAAGAGACATGTGCTTGCATACGTCAGAGGAGACTTTAACTCAAGCATGCAACAGGCCGTGTTGCACGAAACCGGTCTTCTCTTAGCTGCTCATCTTTGAGCCATTCGTCACTTATTCCGACGGCGTTCAGTTCTAACCTTAGCCCTCTTAAAAAAGTCCCTTGTCATTTAGTCACTCAACGCTAGGGGGATCTTCTTCATGTGGCCCTACACTCCGGGTGGATCTGTGCCCCAACCAACATGCCTCTCCAGCCAGCACGTTGTTGCACACTGCAAGTTGGGTGAGGTCCTTCTCCACTTGTGTGCGCCACCTCTGCCTATGCCGTCCTCTGTGGCCCTGTCCTAATGACTTGGATTCGAAGACGGTTAGTCGCTCGCTCCCTCTTCGACTTACTCGTTGCCCTGCGTTGTCACTCATCCCTTAATTGTGCTGAACTTGGGATCTAGTCGCACCGTCCCACCATGATTATTTCTTCAAAATTCTGTGGCCTGTCGCTTCGTTGCTCCCTCCAAGTTCGCCATGCATTTATGCCAAAAGTTCAGTGACGGGTTTAGTAGCTGAATTTTTAGTGGCTTGCTTACTATCTGCTCGTCCCTGAAAGCGTGTCGCTTAGTTGTTCCTCCCAAGTTAATAATAAAATTTGGATGGCGCGACAGTCCGCAGAGGGATCAGGGCCTAGCTTGCATCAACTGCTTGCGTGGGGCGCGATGCTGTTGAGCCTGCAATCGAACCTAGCCGTGTTAGCGTCGCACGTCGTCGTGAATTGCTATCTATCTATGAAGGGTGTCACTTAGTTGCTCCTCCCAAGTTGGTTGTGGCTTAGTGTCACTAATCGCATGTTTAAAAATCTGCTTGACCCCATGTAGCTTTTCGCTTACTCCGTCATTTATTGTTTATCCAGTGGCCTAAACATTGCTGAGTAGCTTCTTAGTAGACAACTTGCCGTTTGAGGTTAAATCCATAGCCAGTTGAACAATCTTATTCGCTTTTGTACATTTCAAGAAGAGAATAAAATTGGATGGCATTACAATTATCCACTGGAACCAGGGCCTAGCTTTTCCAGCAGCTACCCAAGTTGCACGTGCTAGACAAACATTATTTTTTGTATTTTTTGAGTTTCCTCAATTAAAAGACGTGGAATCGTAAAAAGTCCAAAAGCTGAATATTTAGAAGTTGAACTTGACGCCTTTAAACTCCGACTGTGCGCTGTAAAGTGTCTGCCTTTAGTCCTGGGCGGTAGTTTGAGTGGCAGGGATAGAAATCGATTGAAATCAGGAGTTAAACTTATTTCGTTTTTAAATTAAGCTTTACATTGTCGTTCACCTCGAAGAAGAAAATTATCGGCGAATTCTTCCATAACATCCCCAGTCACAAGATTCACTCTGAACAAACCAAATATTTAAGGTGGAAAGTGGTCACGGCAATTTGTACAATCTTCGCATGACCTAGTTGCGGATGTTGAGGTTTCCACTTGGACTGCTCTCAAGCAGTAGCCGTGTTTGAAACTTCAAGGTAAAGGTTTAGTCATAGCAAAGGGTTCCCTACTCTTTGAACATGTATGGTCTTTAAACATGAAACGGTGCGATTGACTGTATCAGAGATTGACGTTGTCACAAACCGTGAAAATTCGTACTTATAAAGCCTAAGAAGTGTGAAAAATATAAATTATACCATTTTTGAGGACGAAATGGCAGCTTAACAAATTGATTTTTGCCATTGACTGTTGCCAAAAGGTGATGCAAAAGTGGTGTGTGCATTCGAAAAGAGACAGAAATTACCGAAAAGTGATAAATCCAAGCCTGAGGATTGTTGTTTGTCTTTTCTGACACTAAACTCTGTCCCTGCACTGCGCGTCTTACCATGTCAAGTTTTCTATCACCTTCCAAGGTTCAGCACGAATGGACGGAACTTCTTATTCGTCCACATGCAGTATAATAATAATTATTGTTGGCGCAACAGACCACAGGGGGACCAGGGCCTAGCTTGCTCATCATCTACTCCTGTTGTGCGCGCTACTGTTCTCTCACGAGTAGAAGGGATCTACATTTTTTTGCCGACTCCGAACAGCGAAATTTGAGAAGCAGAATTTGAGAATTTGATAAGAAGAAGAAGAAGAAGAGACAGTTATTACTCTTTGAGTGTTGTCAGTAGCTAGAAAGAGGTGGTGCCGTGAAAAATTCGAGGTGTTCAACCGAACAACAATCGAACCTAAGCCCTTCGGCGTGTGAGCGTCGCAATCTACTCACTACGCCGCGGCGGCCACATGCAGTATAGAATAGATTTATTTCGATCACTAAAAACTACTTGACGTTTTCACTCGTAGTCTGCTCATGTTCCACAATTTCGTTTTCTATGTCGGGTCATGTCAATACATTTTTGAAACATTCAGTGTCAACTTTAACATTGCGATCATGAACATATTTCGTGCATCTTTAATCGTCATACACGATTTTTAAGTGTCCAATTTCAGCTGTCCACATTATTCCGCAAACCTCATCTAAATCATCTCTCTCCCTCTGAGAACTACGAATATCATTCCACAAATGAAGGCAATTCCATTCTCATGGTAATCCTTTCAACAAATATTCCCCTGCCTGCAGCAATTCACTCAGAATTTGTTCCTCGTAATAATAAGGTGTCTCGGTTCACAGCCCTGCGGCACTCCATCAGCGCACATCTCCACTAAGCCCCCACTTAACTCATGAATATTCCCACAAACTTTCCACAAAGTAAACATCACCTCAAGGGTGAAGGAATTCGCGAGACATTCACCACCCACACAGAAGAGCGCTGAGCTCTTCAAAAACCAATTCCTGAAGGACTACACACATCATCGCAACTGCACTCGTCATCGCCACACATCTCGTTGCGTTTTGGATAAGTTCTTGAGCACATTTCCTAGTTGTTTCTTTGGCGCCTCACTCCTCTTCTGAACTTTCTGCGTCTACCCACAGCTCTCCAGAGTTGGAGTATTTTCCCGACTTTTTGTGTGTAGGATAGTGCACACAACATCGCCGTCACCATTTCACTTGTGTAGGCGCGCACTTTACAGAAGTAAAGGCGACGGGGCTGCTCATCTCTCCACATTCTTAACGAACTATACACTTTCGCGACCAGGCACACCACGGGAAGAGAAACAAAGAATGACCAAATGAGATGGAATGGGAGAATGGTGGCGAGGATGATGATGGCGAAAATTCTTGTACAAACAAACAAAAGGTGGATTTTGTCACATTCTCTTCGGCAGTGTCTCTTGTGAATTTTCCTTCTCCTGCTTCTCCTCGTCGTTTTCATTCCAGAGAAGCAGCATCGTGTTTTCTTTTACATTCCCTCTCCCATCTGTGTGTGTCCGTTTCGAACGGCAGGGTCCAGGTGAATGAACTGTTTCTGTTTCATTCCCATTCTCATTCCTTTTCGATTGTCTATTTATTTGCTTTACTTTACGCGATGTTTGTGCATTCGCTTTGCCCTTGTGTGTGACAGAACGGAAATGCGCATTTGGACAAAAGCGAGAGAGATGATGAGAATCCAGCAGTAATGAAGGGACAACAGAATGTGAATGAATGGCGTACACGTTAGTTTTCGATTCCTTCTCATGCTCGTTCTTCATCGTTGTCTCAGCAATTAGCCGCGGAGTCAAAGCATAAAGGGATGCACTTTGCAAATATGCACACGTCTTTCTTTGTCTCGCAGTTTCTGCCCGTCAGTCTGAAGAGGATAAACTGTGAAATGCGTGTTTCATGCTCTTATGACCGTTAAATAACTTCATTTGGAGGCTAAACGGTTTAATTGTGATTGAAAATTGCATTTTTGATGAGGTTCCACTGTGGAGACTGCTTGGACCCAATCTTATTCACACACTTGTGTGTCGTCCCTCAGAGTCTGGCAGATGACACTCCATCCACTGCAGGAAACTCAAAACCTTCACCGCCACTTGACGTCTGAAATTTGTCCCGAACAGACAGGGCACCACATAGGGTGCAAGTGTGTCATCAGATATCCAATTTCAGGGAATATGCTGTTCCTTCTTCCCGTCCCGCTGCTACAATGGAAGTTATTCATGCTCATCCCTCAAGTGGATAACTCCCTGAAGTGTTTGCGGAGGATTTTCGCCTGAATATATCCTGAAACGTGTTAACACACACAAATTAATGCCTCCTTCCCTTTCCAGCTTCCTTGTTCTCGATTTTTGAGGAGCCAGAGAAAATGCGCTCGGAAGATGATACGAGAAGATTACGAGACCCATTAACCCATTCAGTTGCACAATGACGTTGCGCGTCTACAAAAACCAACGAAACTCAGGAAGAGAGGATGAGACAATGAAAGTTTACTTAGGATCCCGGAAGAAATGTTACCTCTTCTCTCTCGTTCTTTGCCGGTTTTTCACTCTGTTCATCGAGGTGAGCGACAAACTGAGGAGAAAAAGTGGAAATGCATTTGTGATGCCAAAAGCTGGGAGTGAATGCCTTCTCGACGCCAATCCGGCACATACCGACTGGCTGACTGAGGTAAGGGAACCTTGTCAATGGTGACAAATGACTAGTAGTGTCCTCGTTTCAAGAGGGCGGCGGCAGCGTGCAGATGCAGTCGGTGAATGCATTTTCAATTGGATTGGGATGAATGTCCCCAAAGGGGTGAAACTCCTTCACAGAGAAACTGTGGTGGGTGGGGGAGGGGTGGAGCAGCCTGACAAAACAAACTGCACAACAGGTTCCGGTGTGGCAGCGGATATATAAGGAGTGACTGAGTGAGGTTGAAGTACGTGATGGAGGTGGTTTGTGATTTGCTTAGAGATGGCGTTATTATTACTTCTGCTCGGATTATAGATTCTATTGTTGGTTTTGGGATTTATTTTATTTTATGATGATGAGATTTATTGTATAAATTCCTTTCAATTGAAGCAAGAATAGTGGGAAAACTCTTTCTGTGCCATCTCGATCAAACGCAGACACAAATAACGACATTTATCACAATTGCACTTTGCTGCAGTTTCGACAACCTTCGACAAAGCTTCGAATTCCTTTAAGCGACTAAAGAAACACTTTCTCGCCAGGAAAGCCTACTCATTCACATTCACATACCAACCGTCCTTCATTGCACTTTCATCTTCATCAGCAAAACCTTAAAAAAAAACCGATTTTAAGACTCGCCACAACCCCATTACTTTACCTAACCCTTCACCCGTAGCAGCCGCTTCTCCACGAAGAAAACCTTGAATTCAACATTTAATTGTCCAACAAATTAGGAAACATCTGCTGACACGCATTGCTATCCAAAAATACCCACTCTCTCAGTCGCGTCGTCGCCATCGCCACCGTCACCGTCACCATCGTCGGCGTCGTGAAAGTGAAAATGAATTGCAGTGCGAATTAGTCACAAGTTGCACCACCAAAATCCCAGCCTCCATCAGCCCACAGCCTCGTTCTGTAGGTAGCAACTGCCTACTTTTTGACTTTTTGGGACATGCTCTAAAAATACTTAAGCTCTCCTTCCTTTTTATTTACATCCTCTCTCTCTGGTGACAACCAAGTCGTTGTTGTCGGTCTTCGCCGACTGCAACCTTGTGGGAAAGTCATCTTTTTGTGCGTTCCCTTGTCGCCTGGCAGCGACGGTGACAGAGACTTGGCGCGTTATGAATCACTTGTGCCATTTGGACTTTGCCGCCACTATCTGACTAACATCTCATTTCTGGTCGCCGTCGTTTATGTGCTGGCTATCGTTGTGAGTGGTAAATTTGCGTAGCAAACCCTTTAGCAATCAAAATTCATTAAATTCATTTGTCTCTTACCAGGAAGAGGGAGAGGGAGCGGGAATAAAAAACAAAAAAACATAACCTCAAGACCTCCATCATTCGTCGTGGCTGTGGATGACGATGTGGAAGACAGCGTCGTCGTCGTTGGGAGGCCTCAACGTCGTCCCGCTCACTAATCGCACTCATGTGTGAAAAGAGTGTTTTCATGTGGCCTCCTTCCTCAGAATGGTTTACTTGGGGTCAATTAGTGTATTTAAATTAGCATTTTGTTTAGTTAACTTAAGGATGGACGTCAAGAAGTTGTGTGTGCGCCCCGTCCGCCGCTCGCCACTGCGTGTGTCAGTGTCATTAATCTGCATCTCATCAATCACTAACCGTTGCCGAGGGAGCCAAAGAAGAGGAGACTGTTTACCCGAGGACGTGGTTATGACAACTGCACGTCGCTCCCATCCGTCATCATTCCATGCATAGGGAGTGAGAGGGGAAAGAATTGTTTCTGAAAGGAAGTCCACATCATCGTCTGCATGGGGAGAGACGCGAATAGAGTCGAATGGAATGCCCGACAACGAATAGTAACCCTCTTCTGCGTTGGTTGCAAAGGCGGATGCGCCACGGAAGATAAGTGCGTGAGAAAGATTTCTGCCGATCGAATCGTCAACTGTGCCATTGCCTTCGATTCAACGTTGCCTGTGGTGCGTAAGAAGAAACCCCTACAAAGCGTCGTTAGTCTGAATTTAGGTTACGGTCACACTTAAGGTTTCGTAATCTGAGACCCAAAATAGAGACGACGCCGAAGAATCAACGAACATGCACGCAAAACATTAATTTCTCTCAAGACTGTGGTCCTACGCCACAACACGCAGTCATCCTCTCCGCCTCCTCCGTCTTCTTCACCCTAGCACAGCGGCCGCGTCCGATTACACATAACGCGCACTCTGTACGGTTTGCATTTGTTTTAGTCGCGGGATTAGATGTATCTAGATGGTTTGATGATGATGACCATCAACCAGCTCACCACCGTCACCACCTGGTGGTTAAATGGCAGACAATTGTGCGGGAGACAGGAGGCAGAGGCATCACTTGGTTGATTCACACAACGGTGTCGGATTACCAACGCCAGCAAGTCACAAAGTTTTTCACCTTCACCCATGCACATGCATGCACATAAACTCGCAAAGAGAGAGAGACATCATTTTACATTTATCCGATCCAATTACACCAGAGTTTCATGACAGTTCACATTGACAGTTCAAAACAAAGAAAATACAAAGCAAGAGACGAGACTCCTGACGAGAAGCTTACAAGAGTTTTGATTTTTAAATCTGCTCAAGGTGAGGTTGGCCAAAATTGATTGACAGCCATGGTGACAGGCAGCGGCTAAACGGGTGACAGCACTTGGTGACATGATGCACACACAGGTGACACCAATTGACAGTTGATTCGGTTACATGAATGAATTATGCACAAGAAAAAAAAAACAACTGACTGACTTTTTGGTTTGACACACATATTCCCGGTGATTTAGAATGAATTCGATCTGACAGCTGCAGCTGTCATTATGTCAGAGAGGAATTGACACTGGTGGGATTGTTTTTAAAGTTTGAAAATTGAGGTTTGTCAGCAGTTCGTACAATTCTTAACGCAAAATGATGTCAAAGTGGTGATTTAATGGCGTGCAACGGTAGGAGGATAACGATCAATAAAGATGGCAGTGTCTGTCATCGACTTTGACAAATTGCTACAAATCTAATTTTTCTCTTTCTACCTATTCTCCTTGAATACTATCACTTAACCTTCCAACCGTCATTCAAGCTTGAATTTCAGGTCTGAAGAGTCACCTCTAAGACAGTTTGAAGGAGGATAAGAATTAGAAAATTGTAAACAAAGGCAAATTCAGTGAGCTCTCAGCCAACTCCCAGTGAATATGACGTAAGCTCAGCTGTCAGGCGAGCGATTATTTCATCGTAAAGCACAAATTATCATCTCAGAACCTTAAAACCACCACCAACCATTTATCCCTCACACAAAATGCAACGCCATCACAATTCAGCCATAAATTCTATTCAAAAATTCTGGCAATTAAGGTTTGGGATTTTATAACTTTATGAGACACGATCTGATCGAAGCAGAAAGGTGCTAAATGACTCACAAGTTTTGAATTTCAAATCAACGTTCAAATTCTCCACATTGTGATTCGGGGGCGTTTCCATTTCAAGATTTGACACGTCTACTTGTCAATTGGCGGGTCATGTCGGTGACAATTGTGCTCTGCCTGGTTATCGGTTACTGCGTTTCCATATGTGTGGAAATGACAAACCAAAAAAAAAAAAAGATCAAAACAAAGCAAAACAAAAACTTGTTATCTTCACCACGCCTCTCGTGGAGTTTTTGTGAAATTATGCAAAACTTCGGATGGAACAAAAGACTGTTATACAACGACCTTGGCATTTCCTCTTTTAAGCTGGGCTTACACACATTTTGTAATTCCCGTTCGATGGGGTATCAATGCAATTAGCACCTAAGAGGAGGAGACGACAACCAGAGCTGTCATCATCGGCGAACAAAGGAAAAACAAACACCAGAGACAAAAGTAAGAAACACGGTGTCCCAAAAGGCTGATATCTCTGACCTATATTTATTTTTTTTTTTCTCTTTATTGCATTCAATTTAGAGTTTGTCGGTCGACCGAGGAAATGGAAAACGGTCAAAGATTTGTCAATAAATTTGTCATTTCGTTTTTAATCCGTGTTTTCCGTTACACCAGTGAAACTCGCGAGCCACCGAAAACCACGAAGAAGAGGAGGAAGACGATGCATGGAGAAGAGCAAGCAGCTTGAATTTGTGACATATTATGCATAAATTTGATGTTTATCTCTCGCTCTTGCTCCCTGCTACTTTGCGCTGATGTGCCGGCGCATCTCCTCTTTCACTTGCTTCTCTGTTGTCGAGCCGAGCCGGGCGGATCTGAATACGGTTAGCGTTACCTTATGCTTATTACTCATCGCGCTTGTTCGGGAATAGATCACCGTTGTTTGTTGTGTTTGCTGTTTGTGAGTCACGCATGGTTGTGCGACTGCAGAGAACGCCTCGATTCATAATTTATGGCGTATTGATAAATTGCCTCTCCCCTGCCGCTTCCCGGCCCTGTGTTCTCGCTGATCATGTGGAATTTCTTTAGTTTCCATCCATCGAGCGAAAAAGAATGCATTCCATCGGAGATTACACATCGCAAGAAAACACGGCTCCAGGTGGTGCCATAGTAATGCAATCTTGGCCATGCAATGACATTCAATGCAAAAAAACAGAAAGAAAACAACAACGAATGCGATGACAACAATCATCAACAGATAGAATGACACGTTCAAGACCGAGTTTTAGTGTCGTAGGAAGTCGTAACGATCTACGAAATGTGCGCGAAATGCTCATCTTTTGACGGCGGAGTGAACGTTAAAATGAAATTTACGTGACTACGACATGATAACCGCCGCGGGAGAATGACTCTTGTGCGTGACAGAATAAACGACAGTGCGCCGAGGCGATCTGATTGAGTGATTTTCGATTTGAATGGAGGATGAGCAATTTTCGGTTAAGAGGAGGATTACTCGCTTAAGCGGATCGTTATGGGGAAGCGTGCGAATTGGCAAATTGACAAAATGACTGTTGTTTATGTACGGTATGAGAGGAGCAGTTGTTCAGAGGGGGAGCGGGTGTTATGTACGTGATAATTAACGAGCCAGTGGGGAAGGAGACAAAGCCCTTGGGTTTGCTAGAACATTGCAAACTCGTCTGTCTGGTGACAGGGCTTGATAAATGTGACAAGGTTGCAAGTTCAGACGACGGATAGGAATTTTGAAATCAGAGAAAAAGTCGGAATGAGACAAATTGTCGGAAAAAATATTGCGTCAGAATTGTGCGCAAATTAATTTGTTGTGACGAGGGGGATTGTAAGTAAACTGGGCATAGACAAGTATGACTGATATTTGTAGTTTGGGACCTTAGATAACAATTTGATTAAGGAATATTGCTAAGCTTATTGAACAGAAAGGATTGTCTTAGGAAATTGATAGAAACTGAACGAATTGATTCAAATTATGATCAAACTTTGTCACAGTTAAGGAATCATGCAGAGTAACTAAGGTGCGTCCTAAAATGAAATATGTTTCTTTTTTAATTTTTAACAATTTTCCATTATTGAGCTCTTAAGCTCAACAACGTTGTTAAAATGCCGTCCGTCAGCACACAAGACTTGTTAAAATTCCAAATAGGTTTTCAATTGGGTTTAAGTCTGGCGAACTTGCTTACCATGCCATAAAAAGTATTTCTCTGTCAAAAACCAGTTTCTAGAAGAAGCTGCAGCGTGAATTCGAGCATAATCGCGTTAGAACTCTGCGAAATGTTGGTCCGCTTCTTCAAGAAAGGTGTAAGGGTTTCCTCCAACATGCCTTGGTACTTCTCTGCATTCATCCTACTGGGAGCAATTGCATACCAAATAAGTAGGTTAACCATTACACTACCTCCTCCATGCTGACGTTTATAGAACGAAATTTCTTCTTTTCCTTAATAATGCCAGTAATGTGCCCATCCATCCGGACCCTCTAAATTGAACCTTTCTTCGTCACTCCGCATAACTTTTTTCCATTTTTCAAAAAACGCCAGATGTTTTAGAGTACAGTCCAAACTTGCCATCTTATGCTATGCAGTAAGAGGTTGTTGCGACTTCATTTGTTTCGACTGCAGCTTACTCGACGCCTTTAAAAATCCATGAACGGTGGCTTTTATTCCAGGACATGCTGCAACTTTTCGAATGTTATTTGTAGAATTAGACAATTCTCTTAAAATGCGTTTGTGGTAATTCGTTAATTCTGACGAACGGGCTGATGACTTTTTTGTGCCATAAAGAGTGTCCATTTGTTTAAAATGTCGAACGATGTGATATGAACAATTTTAGAACCTTCCAATTTCACGTGTCGACTTGCAGCTTTTTAACAATTCATTTATTTGACATTTTTCAAATTCTCTCAACGACTTTCCTTTTCCCATTTTGATAATGTTTACTCGAACAGCAAACGACACTAATCGAGAGCAAATTACCTCAATCATACTGCCACGGAGTACGCCTTATAAAATTGTACCGTGAGAGGTAGGATACAGCTGCAGTCGTAGTTTGGCTCAATTTTTATAAGGCATTGCTTGTTTGTTTGCTCAAATGATAGCAAATATCAATAAATTCTTTTTATATGGTTGGAATATTTTAGTGTACTCAATGCTTCTGAGTATTCTTCGATATCCTGAAAGATTTTTTCCTCAATTACTTGCATAGGATTAAGACAGAACTGGAGTAAGACAGAACATTTTGAAGATGGTACTATCATTCCAGTTTGCATCTTATAATAACGCTAAGACGGCCTTAAGTCAATTAACGGTAATGCAATGGGGGACAAGGACAATTTTGTAAGCATTGAGTCTTAAGAGAAAAGTAGGGGAGTTGTGTGATTTTAAAACATTTTGTACTCTAAATTGAGTTTAACAGTAAAAATTTGGCTGGAAAACAAATAAACGGAGGATTCCCAGACAAGATATTTGATCAAAAATTTTGACTTCGAATCGCTAAATCAAAAATGTTGTGACAAGACGAAGCAATTTTGAAGTTGGTACAATGTTGTTTTGATACTTGCTGTGATTGTTCCAAATTGTGACCGAATTCGTTACGAAGGTTGCCTTTTATAGGTCGGGATTGGACAATCCTAGTGCTGGCAACTACCAGCTCTATCGTAAAGTTTGACATTTTTGAGGTTATACGTACTCACAACGTTTTGACATACGAGCGCTATTTGTGTTGTTTACAGTAACTCAAAAGATCCATCTCGCCCAAAAAATGGAATTAAATCGTGCAAATTTTCGTGCGATTATTTTTTACAACTTTCGAAGTGGATTAACTCAACAACAGTGCATCGATGAACTTAATTCAATTTTTGGCGATGAAGCTCCATCAAGGACCAGTGTTTATCGATGGTATGTTGAATTCCACCGAGGTCGTAGTTTACTCCAAGACGAATTTCGTGAAGGTCGTCCAAAATCAGTTGTTGTTTCGGAAACCATTGATGCTGTGCGCCAATTGATATTGCAAGATCGCCATATGACCTATCGTGAGATTGATGAAACCTTAGGCATTGGTGGACCAGCATACATTCAATACTGCATGAACATTTGACCGTCAAAAAAATTTGTTCGAGTTGGATCCCACACAATTTGTCAATCGCTCAAAAAAAGGCTCGTGTCAATTGGTCGAAAGAAATGCTCCAAAAATACGATCGCGGTGCTTCGAAACACGTCTATGATATCGTGACAGGTGATGAATCGTGGATTTACGCGTATGACCTCGAAAGCAAACAGCAGTCGACTGTATGGGTGTTTCAAATAGAGCCAAATCCAACAAAAGTTGCTCCCGCACGAAGCACTTCCAAGCAAATGGTCGCCTATTTTTTCGGAAAAACTGGACATGTCGCAACCGTACCACTAAAACAACGCAGAACAGTCCATTCTGAGTGGTACACAACCATTTGTTTGCCGGTTGTCTTCCAAGAAATCAGAAAAACCTACCGCCGAAGACGGATCACTTTTCACCACGACAATGCGAGCTCTCACACATCGGCTCAAACAATTGTATTTTTGAGCACTCAAAACATCGATTTGATGAGTCATCCGCCGTAAAGTCCTGACTTGGCACCAAATGACTTCTTTTTATTGCCGTACGTAAAGAATAAAATGAGAGGTCAAGGTTTTTCGACAAATGAAGAAGCGGTTGATGCATGTTTTGGAGATACCTCAATCAGAGTGGCTAAAGTGCTTCGACAATTGGTTCAAACGCATGCAAAAGTGTATAGATCTTAATGAGGGAATATTTTGAAAAACAATAAATCTATTTTCGATGATTAATATTTGCTTTTGTTCTCTAATCCCGAAATATAAAACGCAACCCGCGTATTTTTTTTGGGTGTGAGGGGAAACAATGTCCTACAGCATTTAAATAATTTGTAGAGAGAGACATAAAGACATTCTATTTTGTTTAAAAAAAGATACAATTTTGTTTAATTAACTGCATTTGGAGGGCGGTTTTTTTTTTGTTGGAGGTTGAGATCAACTACACTGGAGCGCTCAGACTCAAATACTGGTCCATTGTACTGTATTTGAGGGCGGTTAGTATTTACCGAAAAGATTGGACACAAAAAAATTCTGAAAATTGAATAATATTCTACATGTTTGTGGGCACATCTGTTCTGTCACCGGAAAAGTGGCCTTCAGATTTGTGCCGAATCTGAATGATAAAATTTGATAGATTTGATCAGATAATTTTAATTCGTTGATTGTTGTAAGCAACTCTAAAGAGATGGTGATCTAGAAAATGCAAGGTGTTTAGTACGGAAATCGAACGTGGCGTGTCACTTTCGGAGTTTACCCACTAAGTCACCGCGGCCATCAAATTTAGTAAGTTAATTTAATGTTCGCTTACAATTTTTCAGACATAAGATGGAGAAGCGCGTTATGGGCGCTCTTTATATTTTGTACACGGAAAATTTTAGAAAAGAGGCTTGTATGTTAAATTAAAATTTTATATATGTATTCAAGATTTATGATAAGCTACATTTTAAACATGTATTCAAGATTTTACTTCAGACAAGTTGTTTTAAGGAAATCCATCAAGAGAATCGGCGTATAGTGTACATTGACAGTCGCACCCACCCAATTGTTTATTGAATTGTGCCTTCAAACTTATTTTGCATTCAAAACGCTTGCATTTTGGAGGTCTAAGACACCTTGGAAGTGACCGTTTATAAAAATCAGCTGGCTCCAAGCCAGTGGAATTGTTCTGTAATCAATGAAAGGGGGCTTCAGAAAGTCAATTTTAAAGAATTTTTTGCCTCTTTAAATTTCATGAAAAGTACGTGAGATTTTAGAAAAGAATCATGAGATGCCACAGAAGAATCATGAGAGTCCTTTAAGAGAAGGTATAGGTAGTTCTTTTCCAACCAATATAACAAAAATTTACAAGACATTTGCATTCTTTCCATATAATTGGAGAAAACTGGAAAACATGTTTCCCAAAGCTATACTTAGTCGTATATTTGTCGGTCATCGAATTTTTCAGCGAGTTACCTAACAGTACCTAACAACAGAGTAACCTAAAGGCGTTAAAAATGGCAAATGACCGGGCATAAAATTTACAGCGATAACGTAACATTTACAATCCAAAACGGGGACTGGTATGCGCCACTTTTCCACTTCACAACAAATCGACACTGAATTCTCTATTTTCTTGTTGTTAACAATGATTTTCTCCCGCTGGTTGATGAAAATTGTTTTTCACAAATACATCGGAAGCGTTCTGATCTGAAGTCTTCTTATTTAAACAAACATCACCCGAATCGCACAGTTTCAGAGTAACCGCATAAGACAGGTGTTTCAAACAAACACACCATCCACACATGAACTCCAGTGATTCCTTGAAATAGGACACATCACTTCCGCCTAGAAGTGAAGTTCTCTGAAGAACTGATCATCTGTCCATTTGAGACATTGCGCACGAGTTGTGCTGGCTTCTGTGTTTACACGGAAGTCAATCGAAAATAGTCCCTCAATCTGCTGCTCGTTTCCGGAGCTGAGGAGTCAGAAATGCCCTTGCACACGGTGAATGTTTGAAAGCAGAGTTGATCTGGCCTCGTCGAAATAGTAAAACAACATTTCAGTGAGTTGAATAAACAAATGCAACGGCAATGATATGGTCGTTATAAAAGTTTGTTGTTATGGGATAGTACGCAGTTTGGCGCTCTAACAAACGAGCAATATTCACATGTAGACTGAATAAGGGAAGACTGCTGGCAATTAGTTGGGTCCTTCAATAATTTTTTTCTTCTCCTGGTTCAAGCACGTTATTGTTTTTAGGACTGAACATTCATAAAAAATGCTGAGTGGAGCTGTTACTGTTTGTTTAGAAGGCTTCTTTGAAAGGAAACTTGGGCTGCACATGAAGCAGAATTAAATGTGTCTTTAAAAGAAACTTTCCGACTTATGCTTTAAACTTTAAGCAAAGCGTTATCTTAAATGATATAGGATTGGAATTAACAACAAGTAAATAAACTTTCACACTGAATTTAGGATTCAAAATTGAATTTAAATGGATTAATTCCAAATTATTAGTTTCATTTGATTAGTTTCAGTAAATGCAATAACTGCTTCAGGATTTCAACATATTCTCCGATCACACAACTTTTTCGTAGTCTTAATTTGCAGATTTGACAAAAGCCTGTTCCTTGAAACGACCTAGGCGTTAAATGTTGTTAAATTAAAAAATACATTACGTGTTTAAGTCTTTTCCCTCTGGTTCGCAGGAGAGATGATCCAACAGACGGATGAACTCATATCTCGTTTATCCTAACCACACACGAGGTCCACCAGCGCGTTCCTCACAACTGTTCTTCAAACGCATTCGCATACTAATTACCTGGCGTGACTCGTCCCTAGGGGAAGTCTATTTGCCAGAGTACTACTAATTTGTCAAAAGCCACCTCTCCCTGCCTCCGTAATATCCGTCATACACGGCGACTAGTCATCGCTGTGTGGATTCTGCGACGACCTCCTAATGAAGTTAACACTACAAACCACCGTTGAAAGCGCTACACGTTTCGTCATCCCATAGGAATTCGCCTGAGGTACAGAAACAGAAAACAGCGAAAATTTAACAGAAGAAAACATATCTCAGCCGAAGGTGATTTCATCGCCGTGTTGGATATTCCACACTTCACCTCGGCACGGTGCAAACCCGCTGTGGAGTGAGCAATATTCTGATGAGCATCCAAAAGCGAACTTGAAAGTTCACTCAGCCGAGGCGAGGAGGCAAGACAAAACAAAATCGAAGAGTAAAGAGGCGAAAACTTCAAAGGAGCACCAATACGCAGTTCCACGCATCAGTGGGTCGGGCATTAATTCAAACGCCACGCCACTGACTTTGGGTCACTCTGCACGACCGCCTGTCCTCTTGGCGCAATAACAGGAAATACGCAGAAAGACGTGCGCAGCCACCGTTCGGCAATTGTCATAAACATCGGGAAGTAGCGAGAAGACGAACAAAACGACGCACGGCAGGAGACAGTTTCGCCGCCCACTAATGTCGCTCGCCTGCCCTGCTAAGGAGGTGTCAACTGGATTTTACGCTTCAGTTTCGCCAAATTCAGCAGATTCCACCGTTCCGAGACGAAGCAGCTACAAGGTCCGTACCCGCCGAATAGCGTCTCTAGAAGGAAAAAAGCTTCAAAACCTACATATCTCGCCCGATTTGGCCAATAGCCACCAGTCACCACAGCAACCGCACCAACGGGGGCTCTCTCAATCAAGCGATGATTAATAAACTCGAACTCACCGAGAGTTAACCGATTTCGAAACGCACTGTGTCTGTCCGTCTGCGCGCGTTTTTAGTCATTCTAGTCTCTGGAGCGGCGGCGACGAGAAACCTTCGGCGTAGGCCTAAATTTAGAATCCAACTAACCGGGCCGTGGACTTGTTTTGGTCCACTCAGATTTCGAGTTCTCCCACTCTCCGGGTGGTGGTGTGGACGTGGACTGGTCTTGAGTCCCTCTCCAAATGCGATTCGAAGATGTTTATGAATGAACGCTTGGCGATGGCTGTGGCGAGTTCGGGTTCATGAACTCGCTTTCTCGGTTCGTGGTCTGTGTCCTTGCCCGATAAACTGTAGAGAGGGTGAAGTCAATGGCCACAGACAATGGACGGAGGGAAGGTGGTACCCGACCCCCCTGAAAGTGTGGGTCAAGAAACTATGAACTGTGGCGGCAGAAATTATGTCACACTGCGGCGCGGGGTTGAGGTTCCCGTTTTGTGGAGAGTACGATGACCAGGAAGGATTGTCCGAAACGATGTGAAGTCGATTGAATTCGGAGCTGGGGATTGTTTTGAGAAATGCCAGAGAATCGGACTGTGTCTGAATAAGAGTCGAAGGCGAGAGGGGAGTGCCTGACTTCGGGGCTCTCGGTAGTTTATCATCGGCGGTGGAGAGGAGTCTTCGTATATAAGTTTTTCTTTCAAATTTCTTTTGCTCTATACAAGAAAAATGAAATCGGCGAAGTTATTGGAGATTTTCCAAGTTGGCGCCTGGGGGGTGAATAAATTAAGTCCGTCTGTTGATGGAAGGAACAAAATAAAACCTCCCTCTGCTCTTAATGGAGGAAGATCAAGACGGCAGTCATTTTTTCAAAGTTCAAAGGACTCTTAAGATAGGCAGATATAACTTTGGCTATGGACGACTTTCTGTTCTAGAAACGGAAGATGGAACTGAATCCTCCCAATTAACAACTAACGTGACCCACTTAAGCTCCACCGAACACTGTCTCTGTGTCTTCTTAGGTTGCAAAGCACCCAAATTGAATTCAATTCCCATCAAACAGCCATCAGAAAGTGTGTCCTTTCAGCAAAACAATCTCCAACTTGCGCGACACCTCGAAAACGAGGTCACGTTTCAGTTGCTTTTATTGTTTGTTTTTACAATTCACACAAATCCCAAGTCAATTCTCCATTAGCAACGCAACAGCAATCGTCACCTTTCATTGAACCAAATGACAAGGCGCATCGAAAATTCGCATCACGTCCCCTCATCACACAAGGGTATCTCTCTCTCTTTGCCCAGGGGGGCTGCTACACACAAATTAACCTCATTCCACAATAGGAACAACGCCACTCATTGAGAGCACACCCAAAAGGATTGGCCAGGATCGGTGGTGCGCAGGATGGGAGAAGGTCTGCTCCTTAAATGGGGTTTATTACCAGCACAAGCGTGTGTGGCCACCATCATCATCGGCGACACATGGAATGTGGGCTCGTCTCCCGTCACTCAGAAGTGTGTCTGTGATACGTACCTGCAACGAAAGAACAAGAACACAAGAAGCTCGTTAAAAAATGCGATTTAAGGTGAGTTTCGTATATTTTTGTTTTGTTTATGTTTTCGGTCATTGAATGAATTCAATTAAAAATGCGTAAAAAATAATAAAATCGTGACAAAGTTAATAAAAGTGTACAGGGCCGAGGCCAGCCGCATGCGAACATGTCCAATAAGGCACAAAAGATGCACAGCAAGAACTGTAAAGTGAGGAGCGTGCGGTTTTCGTGTTTTTATGACGGTCAATCCCCGTGTGCCTCAGGCACGACCATCAAATCAAATTCAAACCAATCACCCGCTGGAACATTTATTCCCTAGGAACCATGGGGCAGACGTTCCTCTGACCTGCATGTTCTGGAATGCAAATTAGTCCATCAGCTCTTTTTATGCCATCTGTCCTCCCCTTCCACACAATCAAATCGCCATCTCACCGTTTGGGTTCACTCTGCCGGTGGTAGGTGGGTGTAAGGCTTTTAGGGGTCCATTTGAGTAGGCCACAGCTTTGCAAGTTTTGGGTTTTTGTTCCTTTTGTCATCGTCGGAGGCTCAGGGCTGAGTCATCCGGATGAGTCGCACTTTTGCTGGAATTTTAATGGCGAGGCGACAGATGTTTGGGACGTAGACAAACGAGTTTCAAGTCGAAAAATGGTTGGTTGTTCTATAAAAACACTCCAAATGAGGCTCTTCAGGTCGATTAAAAAGCCTTGCTTGTCGTACATTGATCGCCTTTATTTTCTGGTTGATGCGACTACTGTTCAGCGCAGCAAACCGAATGAATTGATGGCTCTTTTAAATTAAACCATGTAATGAGACCATTTTACGATCTCATTATGGGGAGCGGTGCCCATTTCTGGCGGTGAGTTAAGTAGTTTTGGGTGTGACGCCTCTTCAGAAGACTGCAATTCGTTTCGGTCTTCATTGACGGACGTGAGTTGACTGCACTTTTTGTTTTTTGCTGAATTTTCAAGGGGTTTTCGGTAATGAGTGCATTCAACAAAAATTCACGATTTTTAAAAATGTTTGTTTTACCCTGGGTTAAATGGCGTCTAATTTTAAAAATGAAAGCACAATTTTTTACACATACCTTTTACAATTTTTAAGGTCCTCGAATAAATGTTACATTGTGAATGTTTAGACAAATTAACACAAAGTCGCGGTGAATGTGTCTTTAGTGAGTAGACGATGGTTAAGCATAAATGTATTTTGCGTTCCATTTAACGCACACTAAAATTTGTTGCATTTTACCCCGACATGACATCTGATAGTTCTGTCCGTTTCAAATGATTACAAAATTACACTTAAAAATCGCTCTAACTTCACCTGAATTGTACCGTGTTTTAGGGAAATGGGTACGTTCAACAATCTCATTCTTTTTAATGTTGGATTGAAATAATTGTGTCCATTAATGGAATGGAGGTTTTATAAAATAGCTTGACAATGGGTGCATTCAACGAAAGAAAAAAATTCATATTCATAGCGCATAGTCTGAACAGAAGTGTAGGCGTGCAAATCATGATTTATGTCGTATTTTTTGTCAAGCAGTTGTTTTCCTACGATAAATTTGTTTCCTCTACGATAAATTTGCATTTCCGAACGAAAACAATTAACAACTATTTGTACCTCTTTTAAGTTCACTAAAGTTGACATCAAATTAAAAAGTTAGCTATTCCAAACTTTCTGAACGGACTGTTGTTTTAAAAATCATTTTTCAAAGAAGCGAGTTCGAGAAATGTCTACTCTTCTTTATGCCTTCTCAACTTAAACGCTTATAAGACCTTGTATACTCATTAAACATAAACGTATTGACAGCTGTCAAAAATTTTAGTTTCGAGCAGTTGTCTCCTCTACGATAAATTTGCATTTCCGAACGAGAACATTTAACGACTATTTGTACCTCTTTCAGCTAGCTATTCCAACCTTTCTTAACGGACTGTTGTTTTAAAAATCATTTTTCAGAGAAGCGAGTTCGAAAAATGTCTACTCTTCTTTATGCCTTCTCAACTTCAACGCTCATAAGAACTCATTAAACATATACCTATTGACATCTGTCAAAAAGTTTATGCTCATTAAAAAAAAATCTGAACATCTGGAACAAACTTGTACTTAATGTACTGCATCGTCTTGTCTGTCTTTAAAAACAAAGAATCTGCTATGTATCAAAGTGATTAATCAACTGACATCAGCTACATCTGCATGATCATCAATTTACGCTTCGCATGCACAGTAGTCCCTAGAGATAAATCTCTTTGCAATTAATACTTCACAGAATTCTTAATTTGTTTGCAGCAAACATCGTCAATCATGCCAAACAACCGCTTTATAGTAGTTTTTCTGACAAATTACGCCATTAACTAAAATGGCACAAAACGTCAAAACATTCATCTGTCAAAATTCAACCGACTTCCCTCCATGAACGCAGCACTCAGTCATGACAAATTCATTGAGAGATAAATTCTAATGAAACTAACAGCATAATTGTCATCTGTCACAGTTTCATGCGTTTTGCGTCATTTGCCAAAAACAATGAACACAGGCACGAATGCCATGAAAATGCCGTTCATCTCACAAACCGTACGCGTTCCACTGGCCGACTATCATTCAGTCAATTGATTTATCAGAAGCATTTCCATTATCACGAGTGTGGTGGCAACATGAAAAAACATGATTTATCGCAAATTCAACTGACAGCTGTCATCGAATCGTGTTCGAATTTTTATTTCAAATACGTTTCAGTCTGACACCTTTCATGGCGCGTCCAACACGGAAGAGACTTTAGACACGATCGACTTTCGAACAACAAATCAACATGATGTAGTACATTGGCGAAAGTTTGACATGTCGAAACGTCAAATTTTTTTTTGGGTTGTGGGCGAATTCCGTGAAAGAAACCACAACATCAGACCACACACCACTTCCGATGATGGCGATGTCTAAGGAAAGCAAAACAAACGCTCGTTTCCCCACCCAGAAATGGTGATGCTCCCAAAACTTGACACAAGCACTTATCCAAGCGTCAGTGTCGCTGCCTCATTATTATTTTAAATCCAAAACGATCAAATTTAATTTTTTCAATTGAAGTAATATGTCCGGCGATGGCGTTGGCCCCTCTCACTCACTTCTTTTTACGCCTGGTGTCGGTCTAAATTATGCAAGTACTTGACCAACGCATGGCACCGGGTAATTTCGACGTGTGGGCGCGCAATATTTTGATATTCTATTCGACGACGCCATTGTCGTTGTCGTTGTCGTCGTCTTCGTTGTTGCGCGCTGCCCCTTAATACCCCAGTTGCATCATTTGACTCACACACACTGGCCGGACAACGGGGCACACGGTGGAGACGCTGTTGCCGGTAGCGATGATGGTCAGGCGACAACAACGGCTACATCGACAACGTCGACAACAACGCCTGAGGACCGGTGAAAACGTGTTGAATAATCTTTTCCGTCAAATCACCGAGCGTAATTGTCAACGAGGCAACGAGCGCATCTTCAGTTGACATTTATATTGACACTAGGTACGTTCTGGACGAAAGTAGCGGTGCTAGAAATTGATGTTTCAATACACCCGCCGTACCTTGTCGTCGTCGTTGTCGTGGCGGCGGCAGTGGCTGTTGTCGCCCGGCCAGGTTGACACTTTCCACTGAGAGCAACAGAGAGAGGGCGACAGATCGTGGTCATCGTCGCTAATCAAATGCAACGGGAATCAGTGGCATTATACCATCCGTCAAATGAGTAAGAACAACAGCACAAACAAAACGAAATAAAAAAGTGTGCTCGCCCTCATTAAATAGACGCTCGGTATTCTTGACACGTCAATGGCGACACTGACATCCGATTCTATTCAACAAAGCGTCGCTATGACAACGCGATGCAGTTCCTTTCGATTTTTAAACGTTTTCCTTTCTTCGTGTCGTCGTTGCCGTCGTCTTAAAGGGGGATCTCCGTTCGCTAAAGAGATAAGGATAAGTGCAGAGCGCACGGTGGGTGGGGAATGTGTAGCTTGACATTAATATTCTACTCGCTGTCAGTGAGCATTTGAATATTGATACCGTGGGGTTTCAAAGTCAAATCTCGATTGGAACGGTGAGTTACTTCTGTGCTGTGTTGGTCTTTCTTCCTTCGCCTTTGGTCTGGGTTACGATCTTAGATAAGGCAGAGAGAAGTGGGCTTACGAAAGGAAACTTGAAGCAATAACCACGAAAGTGGGTTGAAATGAGTCGTTAAAATAACGGTGGTGAGTGAGCAATTACTGATGAAATGCAAATAAACTTCTTTTTTTTGACTTCCATTTATTTTGATTTAGTAGCGAGTTTATGAACACTTCCCCACGAGGTGCCCTGTTGAAAGGCCATCGTTTGGGTGTCGCGAAGAGGTTTAAGAAGGAGGTGAAGTGCGCCAGAGAAACTTGAGTTTCAAATCGATACCTACGCTTGAGTGAGTCGTTGCTACCTCTGTTTGGTGGTGGTAGTGGACGCCGCGTTTTGACTTTGTCCCCCAGTGGGCTGAGGCGGATGGCTGAGAGACCTATAGAGGAGGTTGGTCGTGTGAGGTGGTGTGGTGTGTGCCATCAAGGTAGAGGGAGTTTTACATTTTGTGCCTATGGTGTCATGGTTGTACAGACACGAGGAAGAGTTGCTCTTGACTTATCATGGATGAGCCGATATACACAGATAATTAGCGCTGATCGGGGAGTCTTCAAAGGAAGAGCTCTAAAGAGATGGCGATAGATGATCACATTACTTTAAGATCACAAGATCGAGGAATATATACAAATTTATACAATATTTGCAGTTGAATTTGGGGAGAAAGTATGTAGATAGCAACACCCATCTTTGGCACAATTGTAAACATAGGAGCTGTTAGCACTAAAAGTTTGACCGAGTTTCGGTTGGAAAGGATTCAATCGCGTCTGTGGAATACGACGATATTGTACTGACAATGTACACATTGAGCAGTTAAGGCATGCTTTTTGAGGTGGAAGCCTTTCTTGACGATAAACAAAGCAGCAGTTCTAAGATAAAATAAAAGACTGTTTGTCATTTTTTCTGCGAAGTCACCAAACAATTTCTATTTTTATATTCATAAATAAATGAAACTGTGGATCATCGAAATGATTCCATTGTTTGAAAGCCCTATCGATGATTTTGTTTATAGAATTTAAAATTATTCATAAAGTGTTCAATCATCAGTGCCGATGGTGCATGCAATCGATTGAATGAGTAACGTAATAAAATTTTAGAGCCGCTGTGGTGTGTGATTCATTAGCCCTAAACAAAATGACACAATGACACAGAATCTATTTTAAGGTTATGTTAGAAATGACCATCAGGGCAGTGAACTGAATTGCAGAACTATCCTCTTTATATGCGAATCGTAGTCCCCAATCACTGTCAACGAAATTAGTACTGGACTCAAAGTAATTTGCTACAATGCCGAGTGATGATCTAGCACCACACGATAAACCCTCATTTATGAGTACCGCGTCGGGTGTGGCTTGAACTCGATTCGCAAAAAAAGTTGCGAGAAACTGAAAGTGAGTCGACTAACACACCTAAGGTCTTACTGTATTTCAACTCATCTTTTATTGGTCGCCTCTGCATGCGCAACTAAAGCCGTTGCTAGAGAAGCTGGGCTTTGATGCCTAATAGCCTGTAGTCCCATCATTATTGTATACCTTGCCGTCAGTTTTGTTTCACCAGGTAGAATAAGAGTAGACTTAGATTGTAAATCCAGTACCCACTGCATGCTGAGTTCTGATGCCTTGTGGGCTGCAGTCTCGTCTTTTAATACCTTGCCAACAGTTTTGTTCAAGCAGATTGTGCAAGAGTAGGCTTTTATTGTAAGTCCGGAGACCCGGAGAAACACACACGTAGGAGGAAGTCTTCACCCTCTACTAAGTTGGATCTTATTTTGAACACAAGATTCGTTGTATTGCGTCTTGGCTGGTAGGTATTAACTCTCATACCACACAACAAATCACTCAATAAGTCCCGGGATATGTAAGGGGCGCCGCTACCAAAAATCCATAGTCGACTTTAGAGATTTTGTTAGTCTGACATATATGTTTGCCCAAAAAGACTATATTTCTCTGTCTGTTCTTCTTCCTTCTTTGTTTGTCGCTCTAGTTTAAGCTGAACCTGGGAATCAACTATCAAGTCTCTTTAGTCGTTACGTATCTTTCGTCAGCTGCCTAAAGTTTTTCAATGAAGCTGTTCGAGATCCTTCTCCACTTGTGTGAATCATTTCATTTCAGGACATCTTCTATTGCGTTACGTCAATGGTTCGCATTCGAAATTTTAAATTAAGGCGGAGCTGTAGTGCCTTTTCGCTGCATATGAGCTAACTAATGGAGGATCGTGAATCTGGTTTTGACCACAAAAGGCGAATTAGAAAGCCCTCTGGTGTTGGGCAAAATACCAAAAAACACACAATTCCACAGAATCTAAAACCTTGGAAACTGAGGAACCAGAAGTCAAGTGCTATCTCAGTGCAGCATGCACGTCATTCTCCTTATCTAAAATCGCTGTAGAATTCTCCATAGGTGCGAATTTTGAAATCATTCTCGTTTTTCACAAGCGATTCCTTCTCTTTTTCGACTGTCCCGATCAGAAGATAATTAAAGCCTTTAAAAATTATTCCATCTTTCTCGAAACATGTGCACCATCATATCGTGGACCTTGTTTCCAGAAGTATCCTCATCAGTTTTCGTCATCTATATTTTAGAAATGACGCCTATCAAGTCAGTTTACTCCGGAATCTGTGTCACTGCGCTTTTCAAGCCGCAGTCTCTCCTCCCTACTTGCAGTGTTTACGATAAAACATTCTTTCCTCGCCCATCCTTTACTTGCCACTGATAAGGTCCTTAAAAACTCACTTTACTCTTATCCATTCCGTCGAAATCGCTTGTCCCTTCTGTTGCTCCACTCCATTCCACTTCACTGAAAGTGCCACACGAAAGCTCACCGATATTAACTCGTTCATTCCGATCGATAACCTCTTCCCCTCCTCCGTCGACCGGCTTAAAACTCATTTCAAAGTGCCAACATGCAGGATGATGGAAACTTTAAATTCGCCTCCACTCACCCACACCCACGGACTGCGGAGTGCTCCCACAGGCCGGCCATCCAGCATCAGGTCATCGATCTATGGCCGAAATGCATCCACAACTCTTCTCCCTTCCCGGTTGTTCCTAAATTTTTGATAGGGCTTCTGTTCACTCTGTTCGGAACTGGGTCAAACATGTGGTGGTGTGGCGCATCTGTATCCAGGGCTGCATCTCCCCTACAACGCTCTTTTATAGTTTTGACTTCAATTAAGATTTTTCTCGTTCTTCGTCTCATCTCTTTCAATAAATTTCATTATGACTGGTGACAGGGAGTGGGATGGACGGGGGGAGAAGAAGCAGCGCCTGCAGCCATCGAGGCGCATCAGTTTCCTCACCAAAATGAGCCCCAACCCCCACCCCACCGGAGAGAAACATTTTACATCGCGTGTGCATTTTGCTTTAATTTTAATTGAAATTAATTTTCAATCCAGAGTTGCATAACTGCGCCACCTCGAATGCGCTTGCACATGTGTGGCTGGTGTGTGCAGCCGAGTGGTGACTTGCAGGACGGGGATACGACCGACGCTGAAGGTTTTTCTCCTTCCATGTGGATTGTGTCTTTCGCGGAGTCTTTCAAAGTGCCTCTCCATTCGTCGATTGTTTCACTTTCATGGGTCTCTCGTCTGTGCGCTCGCGTTGAAAGGGAAACTCTTGCGAGCGTGTGTGATGGCATGTGCTTTGGATGGATAACCATTTTATGAAATAAATTCTGTAATCGACCCAAATATGCACACGGAGGACCTATTTTTGTGGCAAAATGAAAGCATCTCGTCATTGAATGGCTTTGCACATTTTGCTAATGACACTCGCTCTCTTCATACTGCGACACAGTAGCACCCTCCACTCAAATTGAATTTCGTCCTCTTCATGTGCGCCTGCAGGTGAAGGATAAGTGATGTGATGTCATAGGAAACAGAGCGTGCGGGGCGAATCGTGTCATTAAATTGTAATTAAGTTGACTTTTTGAGCAGATAAAATTGTCTATTGACACTAGGAGAGCTCTAAGTGGGTTTGCCGCTTCTAACAGGTTAAGTGTGTGCTTGTGATTTTCACGTGTCCTTAAATCTTATCCAGATGAGTTAGACTTGAGACTGACGGGCATGTGTTCATGGTGGAGGAGTGCGATA
Source organism: Eristalinus aeneus (assembly GCA_955652365.1). Lineage (NCBI taxonomy): Eukaryota > Metazoa > Arthropoda > Insecta > Diptera > Syrphidae > Eristalinus > Eristalinus aeneus. The sequence goes on from OY019132.1 coordinate 80,808,943, forward strand.
AATTCCTCGGGGGTTAAGAAAAGAACAGTTTGTGGTTTGAGAATGGTGTTCTTTTTGTCGTCTTTTAATGTCATACGTAAAATATTCGAACTAGGTTACAATGTGGGAGTTCTTACTCTTGTATCTCGCTGTAAATACAGTTTTGGTCTGGAAAAAAATTTGGGTCGGTTTAGAAACTGGAAAAGGTTAGGTGTTCGATATTGGATTAAGTTTCTTATCTACAAATTGTGTTGAAAATTTGCAGCTCTTTGTATTTTCAACGTACTGGCGGCTACAGAGGATTTTTTTAGCCGTCGCGGGGTATTGGATGAAGTGAGAAATTCATGAGCCACAAGCGCAGATTTGATTTCTGAGCTGAATACTGTTTTTTCACGTCACCACCTCCATTGAGTTACTGACAGCACTCAATTAACGCTACTGTTTAACTTGGGCTTATCCTAAAGATTCTCGAATTTTGCCGTTCGGAATTGGTAGAAACCTGTAGGTCCCTTCTATTCGATAGGGAACAATGTTACATACAAGTAAACGCCTAAAAAGCTAGGCCCCAGACTTCTAGTTGACTCTTGCGACAACCTGCGACATTCTACGTAAAGTTTTAGGAATTCCCCAAATGTTTGAAAATATGTCAAAAGAGCTTAAATAGTTGGTGCTGTGGCAATATTCCGAGCAGTCTGACGAAGTATTTGAATGTTGGAACGATTTCAGCAGAACGTTGTTGTCGGATGGTTTTAAAATAAAATATCATGCAATTAGCAAACCTAAAACCTAATTTCGTTTCCTTCACTTTGTTTGGGGGACATTATTCAGATCACATTTCTGCACAAAAAGTCACTTTTAAGCGAAAGCGAACATTCTACATTTTTCTGGCATCTACTTAATCAACTACAGAAAAGACGAAAAACATTGCAGGTCACCGAAATCGTTTGTAAAGTACATGGAGACGGTTCTACAATTGAAAAAAGGAGCAACCAGGTTTCCAATCGAAGAATTCCCATGTCAAATACTTACATCGCTCTGGTTGATTTTATTTTTTATTTATTTTAAGTAGTTCAAAACATTCTATTACATTCATATCTCGCATTATTTTAGAGAATTAGATTGATATGAATAGAAAGGGTTAATATTTAAAGAAGTATTCATGTCTTACCAAATAATTGATAAACTTTTGAAGAAGGTCCAGAAGAAGGAAGAAGGGAAGCTTATTATTTAGCTTTGAATGTAAATTTACAGCGAATAAATTCTGCCAAGTGAATTTAGTGCAGAAATAATGGTTCGCTCGGTTTTCCTATTTAAGCACCTAAGCACCCTGTGACACCTTCTATTTTACATTATGACGATAATGATCAAAATTGTTCATCACTGTTCCGAAAAGTGATATAGTTTCAATAATGTTTCTAACAATATGATTCTTTTACACACGCTATGGTATTAAAAGGTGCATCTTCTAACAACTTCTTGCCTAACATTTTTTTTACACAATATATGATTTAAAAAAACAATAAACTTATATTTAAATATTGTATATAAATCTTCTTTCACATTTTGTTTCGTGTTTATTATTCGTTACCCAGGGGGATGAAGTTCATTGTAGTACCAAAACAAAAACAACTTGAAAATCAAAATTTAGGGCTTACTATTTTAAAAAGAAAATAAATAAATAAGGACAAGGATTTTTTAACATTATTCTTGAGAAGATCATGCGTAAGTCACAAGTCGATGATACGAGGGTTGCCTTTTATATTTCGGGATTAGAGAACAAAAACAAATATTAATCATCGAAAATAGCTTTATTGTTTTTCAAAATATTCCTCATTAAGACCTATACACTTTTGCACGGGTTTGAACTAATTGTCGAAGCACTTTTGCCACTCTGATTGAGGTATCTCCAAAACATGCATTTGCAACCGCTTCTTCAGGTGTCGAAAAAGGTTGACCTCTCATTTTATTTTTTACGTACGGGAACAAAAAGAAGTCATTCGGTGCCAAGTCAAGACTATACGGCTGATGACTCATCAAATCGATGTTTTGAGTGCTCAAAAATGCGGTTGTTTGAGCCGATGTGTGAGAGCTCGCATTGTCGTGGTGAAGAGTGATCCGTCTTTGGCGGTAGGTTTTTCTGATTTCTTGGAATACAACCGGCAAACAAATGGTTGTGTACCACTCACAATTGAATGTTCTGCGTTGTTCTAGTGGTACGGTTGCGACATGTCCAGTTTTTCCCAAAAAACAGGCGACTATGTGCTTGGAAGTGCTTCGTGCGCGAGCAACTTTTGTAGGATTTGGCTCAATTTGAAACTCCAATACAGTCGGCTGCTGTTTTCTTTCGGGCTCATGCACGTAAATCCACGATTCATCAACTGTCACGATGTCATAGACCTGTTTCGAAGCACATCGATCGTATTTTCGGAGCATTTCTTTCGACCAACCGACACGAGCCTTTTTTTGAGCAAATGGCAAATTATGTGGGATCCAACGCGAACAATATTTCTTGACGGTCAAATGTTTATACAATATTCAATATATTCTGGTCCCACTAATGCCTAAGGTTGTCTCAATCTCACGATAGGTCACTTGACAATCTTGCAATATCAGTTGGCGCACCGCATCAATGGTTTCCGGAACAGCAACTGATTTTGGACGACCTTCACGAAATTTGTCTTGGAGTGAACTACGACCTCGGTTGAATTCACCATACCATCGATAAACACTGGTCCTTGATGGAGCTTCATCAACAAAAATTGAATTAAGTTCATCGGTGCACTGTTGTTGAGTTAATCCACGTCGAAAGTTGTAAAAAGTAATCGCACGAACGTTTTCACGATTTAATTCCATTTTTTGGGCGAGATGGCCGCCGTGGCGTTGTGGGTAGAGTGCGACGCTCACACGCCGAAGAGTCTAGGTTCGATTCCCGGCTGAACACGTCGAATTTTTCACGGCACCACCTCTTTCGAGGTGCTGACAACACTCAAAGAGTAATAACTGTCTAAGAAAGCTTCTTAAATTTCGCCGTTCGGAGTCGGAAAAAAACTGTAGGTCCCTTCTACTCGTGAGAGAACAGTAGCGCGCACAACGCGAGTAGTTGATGAGCAAGCTAGGCCCTGGTCCCCCTGTGGACTGTCGCGCCAACAATTTTTATTATTTGGGCGAGAAAAGTTATGCGTGCGATTTTTGGTGCTGTTTGCGTTGATGGCATCTGGAGGAGAAGATTTAATGACGAACTCTATGGGCTGTACAGCGTCATGCGCCTGGTGAAGCGTCTACGGATACAACGCTTAAGACGACTAGGCCATGTAGAGTGTATGGACACCACTGCTCCGGCCCGAAAAGTCTTTGAATCCGAGCCATTGGGACAACGCAGCAGAGGACGACCTAGACTTAAGTGGCAGAAGGACCTCAACCAACTTGGAGTGCGCAACTGGAGACAGCTGGCGAAAGATCGTGCTGGCTGGAGAGGCATGTTGGTTGAGGCCCAGGTCCACCCCGGACTGTAGCGCCACAAGAAGAAGAAGAGAAGAATCTTTTGAGTTACTGTAAACAATACAAATAGCGCTCATATGTCAAAACGTTCTGAGTACGTATAAACTCAAAAATGTCAAACTTTGCGATAGAGCTGGCAGTTGCCAGATTGCAACACTAGAGTTGCCCAATCCCGAAATATAAAAGACAACATCCGTATACGCACAGACACCTCTGCTCCGGCCCGAAAAGTTTTCGAATCCGATCCATTGGGACAAAGCAGTAGAAGACGGCATAGGCTGAGATGGCGCACACAAGTGGACAAGGACGTCGACCAACTTGAAGAAAGCAACTGGAGGCATCTGGCTTTAGATCGTACGAGATGGTGGGGTATGTTGGTTGAGGACTGTAGCGCTGATCAAATTAGAAAGAAGCAATAAATACACAGTTTTATGCAAAAGCGTTTAAATACTACTATGATTATAACGGATCACTCAATAAGTCCCGGGACATATAGGGACGCCACTAACAAACACTATTCATTTAATATTAATTTTTTTGTGTTACATTTAAGTGACAAATGTTCAGGATTTTAGGTTTTTTAGTACTCTAATTATATAAAAATATGTCTACTTGATATATGAAAATAAGCAATTTGAAGGCAGTGAATACATTATTCTCTTGTCATTGTGTGAGGGCGTGTTCATTCAGAAACATATCTCCAGTGGAAAATGCTCAAGCTTTCTGAGCTTCCTTCAGTAATTTTCTTTCAATCGATTACAGAAGTAGGTTTTGCTTCTGTGGAGGTTTGCCCATTTAATTTGAATTTGAGTTGCGACAGAATGACTTCAATGCAAATACTGGCGTGTTACTTTTCCGTTTTACAATTACCAGTTTGTTGGCGAATTCCCTCCTGTTGCAAGTGTATTTGACAAGGAAATTCAATTTCGTCGATGTCTCGAATTCAAAGAGGGATGCTTTCAGAATTTCCCATTCACCATTTTTCTGATATCGTATGTTTTCCCAATACTTCAGTCTCCTTTCGACTAATTTACTCTGAACAAATGCCACATCTTCAAGCACTCAGTCAACCGACAAACTATTCAGCAGCTTGTTCTGTGAAGAATTTCTCTTCGTGCAAATCATCTGTCTCTGATGTAAACAAACACATTAAAAATATCCAGTCGTTCATCTTATCACTCTTCTAGGCCCTTCTGTGCGATGCTTCTCCTCAAAACAAGCAAGATTTCGAACAATTAAATTTAAAAAAAAAACGCCTCTGGTCATTGGCACTGAATAGAATTTCGTTGTTTTTTTTTTTCGAAAAGATTACACATCGATTAAACTTGGCTGTGAGGTCGTCTCATACAACACGCAGCGAGTTCTAAAAATATCCACAAATCCAGATAAGACATTCCAGTCTAACTACCTCACGATAAGTACACAACCATTCTCTTACCGAACTGTCTTCGGCCATCCTGACAGAGGTTTTGTTGAAAGATTCTTAGCCTTGCGACGGGAATTCCCGTATCACAGCTTCCATCTGCCGGGCAGAGGTATTCTGAAGCATCGCTATTTGAAAACTGACGACGAATTTTTGTGGTTCCGTGTGATGTCATCACAGAATTCAGTGTTTATGTGTGCATGCGAGATACGAGGGAGATTACCGGCGACAGCTTTATGATGGCTTTAACTATTCTCTCTCAAGCGCTATTATCGCCTCGTGAATGTGGATGAGTTCATGGCGGTCCACATTCCAGGGAAGCTTCATTTTTTGTCGATGATGGGAGTTCGGCGGAGGCTCAGTTATCTGGCGTGAGCACGCGCATGACTTTGGATAATAAGTGATTTATGCCATTTAACCTTTCCACAGATGCAATTAAATTGAAAGGTTAGAGATACTGGATGAGGTGATCTACGAGTTTGAATTGATTTTGTGGAGGGCAGGCAGAGAGGAAATCGACTCTAATGGCCTTACGAGGTTGATGACGAACGACGTTTACACGATCATCAATTGCAAATTAGTTTCTGTCAATCTGTGTGATCGATGATGGTTCGTAGCGCGGTCTTCAGAGATTCTCAAAGCTACTGGCAGGAGGCTACTGGATGTGCGTTCAGGTGTATCTTAGTTGATTATGAGGAAGATTTCAATTGGCCGACGGAATGGCACGTCATTTGTTGGGAATATGAAAATGCATGGCAATTATTTGTCTATTCAAACTTATGGTCTATCAAATTTACGACGTTAACGTTTAGTGGCAAATGCTTTGATGAGGGAAGGAATGGGAAACAATTAGGGGGTAGAATCGTTTATGACTTGTTTCGTAATCAAAGAAATGAGCATATCTGTGAAAAACCTTAGTTCTAGAGTTCCTGTTTTTTATGTCGGAGATGTTGGTGTAATGCTGCAACACACTTCGGGAAGCAAGACAAAGCGTTATCTTCAATGACTCTTCTGCGACACAAATCATGTTGAAATGTAATTTTTAAAAATAAGTGAGGTTCCGGAATTCTTTCAGTCTGTGTCTCCTAGAAGTTCAAATCGAAATCGGAAGAAAGGAAGCCACTATCGACTTGACTCGGGTGAGTACGATGAGTCGTAGAATGCGCGAAAACAAGCTTTGCGAAGAACTAAAAGTTGTGAACAAAGAACGACCATTCAGTAGAGCATCCTCCTTTTTGATTCTCATATTTCCATCGGACTCCCCATCAACTCTCCTATTTGTTTGTCATCTGTCACCTTGCACCCCACGGCATCCTCTCAACTGTCACAAACCTAATTGTATTTCTAGCTAGACCTTTCATCTCTTCCAATAGTCGAGGCGCATTTTTTAATTTTGCCCTTGAATGGCAGCTTATCCCCCTTGTCTCATATCCGCCGTAATTGATCGTCTTAAAAGCAAAGTCTATGTTCTACCTCCCTACTCCAGTTCCCAACCATCCCCACCAGAGAACCGCCACAGTTCGCCAAGAGTCTAACGTAATTAGCTGAATGAAACAAATCACCCAGCAACTGAGACAACGTCTGTCTAGGGGTGATTGAATTCAGTGGCGCACGGAAACTCTTTCTCATCTCAGACGAGACCGACACATTTGTCGGAGCAGACAACACAACCGCCGTCGCCGCCACCAGATGGATGAAACTGACAGTTCATCCAGCAAGCCAGCAGCACATATTTTTGACTCCCCTCGCATTCTCGTTGGTAGAGATTAAGACATGACTTTGCTCCAGGCATGGATCTTTATTCTCTTTTCCCATTCGTTTGTGGATTATGCGACTTAATGAAAAGGTCGGCACGGTGTAATTGAGCCGTGCACCATTAGCCCGCCACCGCACAGCGTGGGGGTGCTCCGTAATGCCATGTTCCACAAATTGTCTTGTGTCGTCGGGCTTGGGTGTGCGGCACTGTGCGCTGTAATCCCATTTAGAATGCCGAATTTAATGGACGCTCCATACACACACACATGCTGGATAGCCCCTGCACAGAAAATGAGTCATCAACGCCGAGGGAAATCTCCCATCATCCCGCGCGCCTGGTACTACTGGCATGACCAGCCACAAGAGAGAAGCGTTATCGTCACAACGCTACTCGATAGAAAGTGTATATTGTGCGACGGTGTTCAACCGAAGCTCCACGCTCGATGCAATTCACGCTGCATTCCGATCATCTGCATAACTTTCTTGCCAACTTGTGTTACACAATTTTGTTCGTCTGCCTGAATCTTGGAGCTTGGACCGAAGAGACTTGCGAATTTTCTTCATTATTAGCCTCCGAGGTGAAAGATGATGGCGGCTTCTCCATTTTCCGCCTGAAATGTGATCCGTAGAAAATGCAATGATGATGCGGGATGGAAAGGTGCACACCGAGTATCCGCCGCCCCAAATCAAGAGGAGGGCTTGCATAATTTCATTCCCAAAGACAACGCAGAGCAGAAGACCCCCACAACACAAATCCAACCTCAGTCGAGTGCACACCGCCGTGCGAAGGGAAAACAGCGGCAGCGACACGGAGATGAAGGCGACACACAACACAACATCATCGCTTCTGGGTATTTTGCTGCATGATTGTTTCAAGATTGATGTGTCCGGGTATTGTTTCGACTTGGTGGCGGCAACCGGCTGCCGGTCGATGGTGTGGCGCGCTACCCGCTCGACTACCTCATTTGGAATTTCTTATTTGATAAGGGAAATTAGTCATAGACAGCTGGGGCAACAACAGCAGCAGCGACAGAAGCAGTGAATGCAGCTTGAATGATGAGTGAGCTGACTACTGGTTCGTATGCATAATTAGTGGGTGCACTTCGGAAGACGAAAAGCTGGGAGACTACACTCCTTGCTGGGGTGAATTAATTTTGAGACATGTAATTTGTAAGAGATGATGTTGTTTTGAGCGATTTTGGTGTTTGTGTGGTTCCGTGAAGGCAATGTGAGAGGGATTGCAAAGTAAATTGTTACCAGCATCAACGTTCAAATGGACAAATTAGAAGAAGTTGGAATCAGTTTTCGAATACTTTTGCTTTTCAAATTTGCACTGAGTAAGCTGACGACATAATTTTAAACCAAAGATTCCTTTACAAACCAAACATTTTCATGTTCGAAATCTCTCTTGTTCGGTAGCACAGAACCGAAAGGGTTTTTTGAAAATCGCAAATGTGATCTTTGGATCACTCAATTAAAACCCGGGACATATATTTTTTTATTAATATTTCATTTTTTGTTAGTGGCGCTCCCGCAATGTACCGGGACGTATTGAGTGAGGTGTTATGTTCGCAACATTAGTACTCTTCAGTAGTTTTCATATTTCTAATTTTTCGATATTTCTTGAGACTTTCTTACTTTTGATGCGACATTCTTTGCCGCCAGATGCAAAATCAAATCCTTTTAAGTCAAGGTCTTTAGTTCAGCTTCCTTCTTCATGGATTGCAATATTTGAATCGTCAAAGTTCAAGCCATTAGATCGAATTAAAAAAGTACAAGATTGGGTGCGCAACTCACGACTAATGTGAACTAAGCACTGCATTAAAGTTTACAAAGTATACTACGTTATCTGGTTTTCCTTTAGTTAAGACATCACACTTTATTGAAAGGTTGCACTCAAGAATATCCCACTGCCGGCTGTTGACAAATAGTTTTTGTAAAATTTGCAAGCCTCGACTAATCAGTGTGAATGTCGGTGGATCTTTTCTCTCAGTGGAGGATTTAAGCAGAAGGATTTCTTCCGTTTCTTCCTTTGCCTTTCTTTTCTTCTTCCTTTCTTTTTTTTCATACATCTCGTCTCTTCTTTGTTTACGTTGCAGGATCACTTATACATTTTTTATGAATTTCTCTCAATCTAAAAAAGGAAAGAGAGCAGTACAGCATTTGCCGGACTCCAATTCTGTTTGTAACGATTGTTAAAGCTCGAAAAATAATCTTATCTTTTCGTTATTTCTGTGTTTGCCAAATATCTAAATATTCAATATACAGCTCTGTGCAAAAAAATAGCACCACGTTGAGGTCTGCACTTTGGATGCTAATTCCTTTTCTCCATGCTCATGTAAAGACACGATATTTATTGTAGGTCATCTGTTGGGTATCAGGAACAAGATAAGCAAAGATGCTTTTTAAGACAAGAAAATTCCCGTTATACGAAATGAAACCGAAATTTTGGTGTGCAAAATAATAGCACCATGTCATTTTAAAACGTGTTTTCGAAGTGTTTGGTGGTGTTTAGTTTTTTTTGTGCGTCAAAAGATTTAAGTAAAAGTATTTAAGTATTTTGAAACTAATATTTTTAAAATACAACGTTGTAAATAATTAAAATGGGTCGCGGTGTGCATTGTACTCCTAAGAGACGTGAACTTATAAAAAAATTCATTTCTGACGGAAAAACGTACAAATTTATTCTGGAAATCGTTGATTGTTCGAATGAAATGATTACTAATTCAAAAAAACACGTCGAAAAAGAAGAAACAAGAGGTCGAAAATCGAAATTAACCTTTACCGATGAGCGAAGAATGATAAGATTAGTGAAACAAAACCCATTCATCACATTAAACAAAATAAAAGAGGAACTAAATCTGCCCGTATCAACATCAACCATAAGAAGAAAGTTGATAGAGAAGGAACTATCTGCCAGAAGTCCCAAAAAAGTACCTTTGCTGACAAAGGTCCATCTTCATAAAAGAAAACAATTTGCGCAAGACCATTTGAACTGGGAAGTAACCAAATGGCGTAATATATAATGGACAGATGAGTCTAAAATTGTTTTATTTGGAGATCCTGGGACCAGGACATTTGTTCGCAGCCAAAAAACCAAGAGTTTAAACCGGAGTGTACTTTAAAAACCATTAAGCACGGAGGCGCGAAAATTAACATATGGGGATGATTCTCCTACAACGGTACTGATTCTATATTTTGGATAAAACCAATGATGACCGCCGAAGTTTATGTTGGCATAATGAGAGAAAACATGTTGCCCTACGCCGAGTGGAATATGCCTCTCAGATGGGTCCTGCAGCAAGACAATGACCCGAAAGATACGAGCAAATTGGCCAAGGAATTTTTGGCGAGGAATGGGGTTCAAGTTATGGAATGGCCGCCGCAATCTCCAGACCTAAACCCCATTGAAAATCTTTGGACAGATGTTAAGAAAGCTGTTTTTAAAGCGAAACCAAAAAATACACTACAGCTATGGGAAGCTGTGCAGGCTGCGTGGAGGGATATTCCAATTCGGCGATGTCAGGCACTAATCGACTCTATGCCACGACGTTGTGCCGCTGTGCTCAAAAATAAGTGTTATAAGACGAAGTACTAGAACAGTAGTATAAATAAAAAGAATAAAAACTGTACTATTCCACTAAATTTTGCATTTTATTTACGACGTTTTACTTGTGGTGCTATTATTTTTCACACCAAAATTTCGGTTTCATTTCATATAACTAGAATTTTCTTGTCTTAAAAAGCATCTTTGCTTATCTTGTTTCTTGCAATTTATTACTGATACCCAACAGATGTCCTAAAATAAATATCGTATCTTTACATGAGCATGGAGAAAAGTAATTAGCATCCAAAGTGCAGACCTCAACGTGGTGCTATTTTTTTGCACAGAGCTGTATATTCCACTGCCGGTTGTTGACAAATAGTTTTTGTAAAATTTGCAAGCGTCGACTAATCAGTGTGAATGTTGGTGGAACTTTTTTCTCAGTGAAGGATTTAAGAAGAAGGATTTCTTCCGTTTCTTGCATTTTCTTCCTTTCCTTCCTTCTTCCTTTCTTTCTTTTTCGAATACCTCGTCTCTTCTTTGTTTACGCTGCAGGACCACTTTTTAATTTCTTTATGAATTTCCCTTAATCTAAAAAAGGAAAGTGAGCAGTACAGCATTTGCCAGACTCCGATTCTGTTTGTAACAATTGTTAAAACTCGAGAAATAATTTTGGAATTTCTGTGTTTGCCAAATATTTTAAAATTAAATGTATGAATATACATCTGTAGCAGAAAAAACTAATAAATAAATAAATAGAACTAATCACCCTATTCTAGATTTGTTTTCAAACACTAAGTAAACGGCTTACATGTACTTGCAAGAGCTTTGCTCAATCCATCTGATCAGGTTATCGACCGGGAATACAGCTTCTTTATAAATAGGAGACAAAATATGTTTTTCTACTTTTCGGTTTCTCGATCGAGCAATAAAGATAAGGAACTGTGTGAGTTGTTTTTTTTTCCATCGCCCATCACCCTAACTTCAACACTCCTCCTTCACATCAGTATATCTCAATGCCTCCTAAGTTAAATTTAAGGCCGACTGAGATTTTGGATTACATGCTGCATGTAATTTCAAGTTTTAGTGTAGTGTATTTTTTTATGACAAAGTGCCCTACTCACGCAAGAAGGTTCAAGTCCAAGATCGAATACCTCCCATTTTCACAGCAAATTAGAGAAGCTGTTCCCAAAATATTACTCTTTTGGTTTTGTCAGCGACAAATGTGCTCAAATGTGGAATTCGAATGCAGCCAAGGCGCACACCTGCCACAAGCACATAAAATGTCAATTCCAATAATAAGCAACAGAGTGATTTTTGGCTCTGTCTGTTTTCATGGAATTTGGAGAAGATTCAATGACGAACTCTATGGGCTGTACGGCGGCATGCGGCTGGCCAAGATTCTTGGACTACAACGCTGGGCCATGGAAAGCGTTTGGACACCACTGCTCCGGCCCGAAAAGTTTGAAGAATTTAAATGCATTGGGACAACGCTGTGACGAAACACACAATTGGAAAAGGACCTATACCAACTTAGAGTGCACAGCTGGATGCAGAGGCACATTGGTTGAGGCATTGGTCCACGACGGACTTTAGTGCCACACGAAGTATTAGAAGAAGAGTTACATAATCATCTAGTTAAATAAGCAAATCTAAAACAATGTGCATGTAAGAGGAAGTTTTCCTCGTACTCTAACAAGCACTTGAATTAGAGAATTGTCACTTCTTAAATGGGTGACAGGAGCATGGAATCCTTGTTAAATACCACCGCTATGCAAGAATACCTAAAATAAATTCCAATCCATTGTTGTGTGATAAATATTTCACATAAAAACAAATTAACAGAAATTGTCCTAAAATTTCTTGCATTGATTTACCAAGAAACTCAGTTGTCGGTGAGAAAATAATTCAATATCGCACCACGTTCATAATTGCCAATAAACGTGTGATTCAGCACACATCAGAAGCAAGTTGACTGGCCGAACAGAGCATGAATATGTCCAAAACTCAAACAATGGAATAGGAAGATCCTTAATCTCATCGCCTTCGCAATCATTTTCAATCACACTTCCCCATAGATGACCTTGCGCGGTCGGGCGAGCAATAATTTCATACTTGCGGTCCCAACGTAATCAAACTTGAACGTTCTGCACACTACATATCATGCTATAGTCTGATAAATTAATTATTTCCTTCTGAGACAGAGTGAAGGTTTGTTTTGCATTTAGTTCAAACAGACTTTGCTTCCAACACTGAATATTCCATTCGTGTGCCAAAGAGGTATACGCAAAACAGCAAAATTAAATAATCGCGGCAGCATATCTTATTTCCCATCTTAAATGCCTGCAGGGAGCAGTTATATTTATCTTCGAGGCATATTAAGAATCCCCTCAGATGTATCCACCGAAACTGTAAAACAGATAATCACTACCAACAGGGAAATTCCCAAAAATTGCACATTCCTTCCTCACTCTTACCACACACACGCCCCAACAGACAATCAACATTCCCACAAGAACATCTCACTCCCTAATTCATTTCAGTTTGTAACTGTCACATAAAATAATTAACCGAAGCGTAAACACTCCCAAGAACATCTGTAACACCGCAGAATGCGCGCACCAGATCCGCCTCTCGTCTCTCCACTAAAATTCACTTAATTACTCATAAAATCCAAAAACCAGAATATAAACAAATGAAACATATCTCATTCATTTGTTTATCCACGGCAGCGTTCATGGTGGCGGTGGCGGCATCTTACCGCCCCCACACGTACACTCCACCACCACCGCCACCGCTACCGCCATCGACGACAGCCAACAGCGCCAGTCATCTGCTTTGGGGGCCCCCCAGTCGATCACCGCCACAAGACACCAGACACACATCGTCTGCTAGCGGCCTGCGTGCCCACTCTCCGAAGATCAGAATAAATCTCTCAAAATTATTTCAATTAAATTGTGATTTGTGATGGTCATGTGTGAGCCTCCTGAAGGCGTAGCGTGCTCCAAAGATGAATGAAACTGCCCAAGTGAATGGATGGAGGAATGTGACGCTGCACTGACCCAGATTCCGACCGAAAAACTTGCACAAATGGCCAGCCAGGAAAGGACAATCATCACTGGACTGCACCAAGGGGCGGTTTCCTTCGCCCTAAATGAGGAAACCAGTTCGACGGCTGATGACATCTTTCGAAACTGCCCAGTCGTCACCGCCGTGGTCTTCACTGACTTTTGGTTAACTAATTGGCAGCGTGCCTCGGCAAACCAGAGAGGGAGAGAGAAATTCGCGAAATAATGAATGACCCCCATCCCGGTCATTCAAAGGAGAGCGGAGGCAACGGGATTTTAATTGAGAATCACTCGATTATTGGTTCTAATGGAATCCCATTGAAGGCGAACGGTTCACTGAAAGAACTTTTCAACACATCGTGCCTCAGCCTGCTGTTTAATTAAGATTTTGACTCGGAATTTTGTTTAGATCTCAGTCTGAGGAAAGGTGCGTGCTGCTTTGAAGCAAATAACCAACGAAGTCGATTGTAATTTCGCGTCCAAATGTGGTGTTGACCGGCATGTGGGTCATGTTTCTTTCTTTTCGGGTGATTGACTGACATGCGGAAGCTGATTGCTAGTCGAGACGCGGTGTGTATCTGTTTTTCTTTTGTGAACGGAAAAAAAAGATGAAAAATGAAAGAAGAAAGAATTCATAAACACCCAGTGAAGGGAGAGATATGTCTTTCAGCGGGAGCCGAAGCGCCGAAAGTAGGTCGGCAAAATAACGCAACCGATTACGAGAAGAATCGACATAAGGCAGACTGATTTGAAGAAGTTCGCATATTTGATGCGGACTTTTTTTTTGGAAATGAGGAAGAGGAACTAGGCAGTGGATGCTTTATTGATTGGCGAGTGTAATGAATTGATTGAAGATGTGACGAGGGAGACGAAGAGCTCTGTGCGGTTCGCATTGGTTGTTGTTTATCGATTGCTGAAATGCCTTGTACTTTTATACGGGAGGAAAAACAGGGATTCTTTAGTGGATTGTGTTGTTTTATGGTGGGACTCCGCAAGGTAACAAATTCGGTTCATAATTTCTTTTCTATCTAAAAATTGGAACAGACTCTAAGCATTAATTTTTTTCTAAGTGCAATTTTCGTATAATAATAATTATATGGCGCAACAATCCACAGGGAGCCAGGTCCTTGCATGCTCAGCAACTACTCGTATTGTGCGCACTACCGTTCTCTCACTAGTTGATGGGACCTACGGTTTTTTGTCGAATACGGACGGGGAAGTTTGAAAAGCTTTTTCTTAGACAGTATCACTCTTTCAGTGTTGTCAGCAGCTCGAAAGAGGTGGTGCCCTGAATAATTCGAGGTGTTCAGTCGGGACTCGAACCTAGGCCTTCAGCGTGTCAGCGTCGTACACTACCCACAATGCCACAGCGGCCACTTGTTACTGTCGTATGGTCAGCGTCAATTTCAAGGAACGTTCTTTAAAAAGTTTTGGCAAGGTAACGACCTCTGTAGAAATACTCCGGAAAAAGAGGTATTTGATTCTATCAAGCGACTGTACAATGTCTTTTTAGCTCTGGTAACGGGTGTACTAGAACTTTTGGGAAATTTTGTCTACGTCCAACCTCTTGGCTTTGATCAGCATCAAGCTGACGCAGGCTGTTAAGAAAGGTGCAGTTGAGGGGCATCCGGAAATTGATTAAAAGTCAAAATCCTTACCAAACGCAAATTGAATTCGTAGGATCATTGGGAGTGACTCAGCAAACAATTTCCGTTCGGTTAGAAAAATTTGGATTTACTTAGGAGCAAGGAAATTGGTTGAAACCGAGAGATGTCAGAAGACAGTCTTTCACCCCAGACGCGGGGTTTTTCACTGGGATCGGGACTGTAGATGAAAGTATATATACTACGAAACGCCAACGAAAAACAAATATTATGCAACGCCCGGCGAACCTTTTTCATTATCGTCCAAATCGATGGCAAATTAAGACATCTACGATCCAAAAGTGGTACATATGGTTGAACCAGACGGATATGCTGTAGTATGCGCTGCTTAACACGTTCCCTGCCGCGTGTACCGAAAACAGTACACGCTTAGCTTCATTTCTACGCCAACGTGTTTTTTTTTTTTCAAATTAAAATTTTTTTCTAAATTTTAATTCTCGTTATGATTGTTTTATGTTATTTAGTGATGTTTAGAGGAATTTTTGCATCGTGTACTGATAACGGTACACGTGGCGTGGTGATTAGTCATGATAGCAAAACAAAGCAAAGCAATAAGAATTTATACAAAATTATTAAAGCGCTTACCGTATACTGTTTTCGGTACACGCGGCGTAGAAATGACACTTAGTGAAAAACAGCTTGGCAGGGAACGTGTTAAAACCAGGCAAAACCATTAATTGGAAACGTTGTGGACTACAACTAATGCGTTTGAGCGAAAAGCTACCACTCACGACCAGGAACGACGGAGAGGAATGACAAGGTGATATCAAACATGACCATGTTCGATCGCACGTGGTTGAACTAAAAGTTATTACCCCGCCGCCTTATTCTCCAGACATTGCTCCTTTAGACTACAGGCTCTTTCGACAGATGCAAAACAATTTGTAGTTCGTTTGGGTCTTTAAAAAAAAACGCAAAAAGAGAGGATCTGTTTTTTAGAGATGGTATTGGAAATCTGGTCGCCGTGGCGTAGTGGGTAGAGTGCGACGCTCACACGCCGAAGGGTGTAGGTTCGACTCCCAGCTCAACACCAATTTTTCGAATTTTTCACGGCACCACCTCTTTCGAGCTGCTGACAAACACTCAAAGAGTAATAACTTTCTAAGAAAACTTCTCAAATTTCGCCGTTCGGTGTCGGCAAAAACTGTAGGTCCCTTCTACTCGTGAGAGAACAATAGCGCGCACAATACGAGTAGTTGATGAGCAAGCTAGGCCCTGGTCCCCCTTTGGACTGTAGCGCTAACAATTATTATTATTATTGGAAATCTAATTCATAACGTGCACATTTCTGGAGACGTCTTCAGCACAGCTGATAAAGGGCGCTTCATCGGGACCAACAAGAGATCTACTTGAGATCAAACGAGTCTCCAGACTTTTTGCCTCTAACAAATATGGACTAGAATCGCAATACTCAGAGTTTATTCACAAATTTGGTATCCACGAACATTAAACTATTGCAATCCACTTCAGATTCTTGCATTTGAACCTTCTTCCTGTCGTTGCAAAATCACATCATTACATCATTGCAACAAACCAGCAACTTAAGCCCAACGAGTCTGACAAGGCTGCCAATTGTATTCTGTAGTAAACTGCTGAACTGCGATATTTTGGTTAACGTTTTCAGCGGCTTTAGCCGTAACGGCATTCTCAGTAACTTCCTTCTTTGTCACTGGGAGGTTTCTTCTTCGTATGGCGCCCCAAGTCCACCCTGGACTGTAGCGTCACACGAAGGAGAAACCTCCCAGTGACAAAAACGGAAGTTGGTGAGAATGAAGTTGGTTTATGAAACTTAAAATTGATCAAATGGCTGCTTGTCCCAACCTTTTACGCACAGCGAAAGCTGTAAGGCTTTAATCATGTTTGACAGTGCCTGTCGCGAAACACATTCTCCATAAGGATCGACCATGTTGAAGGATAACCTGAAAATAATTTTAGAAATACCGTTCCCAACATGGAGACACGCCAATCTTTCAATCAAATATTCACGGAAGTTTCTAAGCCCCAACAAGCCAACAATCTCAGTTGCATTCCATCGATTTATATCTACATGTAACCTCATCAAGAGATAACATCTCCTTTTCAGTTCTCAAACATAAACCGGTCCCTTCTCCCCCCCTCCCTCTATGTAACAAAGACAAGGAACTGTCATTGGATTCACCTTTTTACGGCGTGCTACTCAAAATGACCAGAACCGCGCTCAACTCTCTCCAAAAGCCTCATCGTTTTGTGGCAATCAAAGGAAACCAACATGTCACATCTGACAGGCGGAAGAACCTCCATGTGTTGCATCGTTCCACGCCAGACAACTTCATACAATGCAGTGGGTTCTGCATTAAGAAGCTGGGAGAAAAAAAACTGCTTGCCGCTTTACAAACATGCAACAACATCTAAAATCACCATAAACGAGGCAGCGTCTTACCAAAAACAATATCTAGACGCATCTCATTGACTTGGGACACCGCCGCATGGAGATTTTGTTGTCGGTGTTTCACACGTTCAGATTTACACACAATCGACGGCGGGTACCGTGTCGTCTATTTTCGGTTGAAAAATATACATCGGACCAGAACAGCGACGCCACCCATAAACCGATTGACAGCTGAATGTCAAAGTGCTGGACATACGCGCCCGAATGAATCACAACTGCGCGGCGAACGTTTGAAACCTAGTAACAACGGTAGCTTGATGTGTGCGCTGCTTTTTCTGCTTTATTCACTCTCCTTTTTATTCCGCTGGACCGCGTGGAAGGCGGAACCGCATAAGACAAAACGATTTCCATATAAGAAGCCCAGCTCTGGCTCGGATAGAACAGGAAAAAATCACTTTTAATAAGACCTGACGCATATGTGCGACCGCCGCGCATTCGTGTATGATTGAGAGTAGGAGTTCGGCTAGCGGTACTAATTTGTCGTCATGTCGTTCCGATATATAATTGTCTTCGCTCTCCTCCGCTGCCGCATTTGTATTCGCAGCGGGCGTGTAAACAATAATTGGTCTTTATGTTAGGCTACCAAGATACACTCGGCCGATAGGAGCAACGTATCTCTCGGCCGGCAGACACTTTTTGATTTCGTATGCAAGTAGGATAAATTTCGTATGCAAATATTTTGATTTGCACAGCAATTTGTGCAATTTTGTGTGTGCCTGCGTCTGTGCCGTTTTGTAGTTTTTTGGGTTTCGGGTAAATTAGGACGTTTGTGCTAAATTGTTGGACAATGTGTTTTGTTTTGCTTTCAGTTGGACTTTGTGCGAGGCGGTGCTCATTGATACAACGCAGCTGTAGAGTGGGATCGTTAGTTGGGGGAGAAACTAATGACAAAAAACGACATGGTCTTGGGTATGGAGTGTGTGTTTAGGTGGTGGCGACGGTTGTGAAATGTTAATGAATCTTCTGCGAATTAATGGGCAAATCCCTGCTGAAAACTAGCGAGTTTTGGAGGAAAAAGGTGTTCAGGAGTTCATTCATCTATTCAGAAGCGTTGATGAAGTCACTAAGTTGAATTTTTGTTTCGATAAATAGCTCTCAGTGAGGCATTTGATGGCATTGAAGTGGAAGCAGCGAAAAATGGGTTTGGCAAAACAAGGTACATGCCGTCATCAATGATGTACACACAATAGCCACATCTCGCATCACACAAAGCAGCGGAAACATTGAGGTAGTAAAGGACTTTGTCAAACTTGGCTCCACGGCAATTACGGACAACATGTGCTTAGTTGAATTTACGTGATCACCTGCCGTTAAGGCATAATAGCAAGGGATCCATACACCTTTAGTCAGGAAAACGCTGACTAACGCCTTGGGATCAATCCCAAGTACCAATCTCAGAACTTGTCTTAAGGGACAGTCACTCTTTCTTGGTAAAGAGGGAGGCCTTTCTAACACCTCTGCTGTTCTGTGAGTCACATCACCCTGTTAAATGCATCCCTACATTGAATTAAAAGCAAGTTCCCATACCATATGACAACATCTAATCCAGGTGACTGAGGCAAATCAGATCAGATAGCACGGTCTATTACTCTCAACTCTCTCCTCGATTTGGGCATAAATCACAGTCACCACGATACTCCCACAATGGGGGCAATCGCACTGTCAGACTTAAACTACACAAGTTTCAGGATATTCTGACCTCCCGTGGTACCAGCTTCCAATTGAGCTTCACAACTGTGGTGCTGTCGGTAGGATTTCTTAATATGCAGGAGCGATAGCCTGCTAACCTACCTATGCGCTGCCGTAAGGACAGGTGCCGTTCTCACTCGCTGTCTGCTGAAAGCTTCCCTAGCAAAACTCCTGATGGTGTCTGCACACTGCGATGTTGTAAGTCCCATTAGTGCAAGATATGTTCATAGCTCCAAGGTCCCGAATGTCATCCTACAGAGGACTTTTCCACAACATGTACTACCAATCATTTGGGCTATTTCCGCTCAAACAAGCCTCTGGGTCGCTTGAACAAGAATGACTTCAAGGAACCGTGTTCGGTAAGCAAGTAGAATAAAAACATACTCAGGTGGACACTACAAATGGATTGAACAAGTGACACAACGCGAAGGAAGCTCAATGTCACTGTGTCATAAATATGAACAACAATATCAAACGAAGTATTGCTCTTACTCGTTGCTTCTTTGGACTCAGGAGGCAATTGAGAAATAAAGCCCTCTCAGAATCACTCCTACCAACTGCTGCTTCTGTGAATATAACAGAGGAGAATGAAATGGAAGAATATAATGAATGAATGAGTGAATACAAAAGAAAATGGCTTTGTATAACAGCTTGATCATCCCAGTCCTGCTATACGAAGTGGACACTTGGGCATTTCTTAAAGGAGGTCAGGAAGCCAATAGTCTTTTCGAGAGAAAAGTTTTGCACTTGATCTTTGGTCCGTTTTCCCGTTGATGGCATTTTTAGGATAAGATTCAACGACGAACTTTATGGACTGTACGACGGCAAGCGCCTTCTCGAACATTTTCCGAAACAACGCTTAAAATAAGCTAGACCACCGACCCGAAAAATCTTTGAATCCGAGGCATTGGAACAACACAACAGAGGACGGCATGGGCTGAGATGGCACACACAAGTGAGGAAGCCTTTACCTTTATCGAATTGGAGTGCGCAACTGAAGGCAGCTGACCAGACATTGTGTTGGCTGGAGAGGCAAATTTGTTTAAGCTCAGGCTCACCCCGGACAGCAGCAACACGCGAAAATGAAGAATAAGGAGAGGAAGAAGAAGAGGAAGAAGAGGAAGAAGAGGAAGAAGAAGAGGAAGAAGAAGAGGAAGAAGAAGAGGAAGAAAAGGAAGAAGCAGAGGAAAAAAAGGGAAAAAATGAAGAAGAAGAGGAAGAAAAAGACGATGAAAAAGAGAAAGACGAAGAAAAAAAAAACAACACAAAGAAAAAGAAGGAAAAGGGTCACAAGGGGTTCTCAAGGTTACGGAGATCTCGTGCAGGAATCTTTCTTGGAGGTGCCTTAACGATTCCAAAGCGAAAATACGAAGGCTTATGGAAAATTAAAGTTTTACATTGTCGCGGGGGTGATATAGAACCAATCAAAGGAATACTTTTGTGTACTTTAAAAGCTACTTATCGAAGTTCCGCGACAATTTTCGTTTCATTCTGTAAGCCTGCCTTTTGAAGTTCTGTGTCAAAACATTTAATACGAAAAAAAGGGATCTAATGGTCCCCACACTTAGAGTGTATACAAAATAAAACATCAATGCCTTTTTTCTATTCCTTTTCTGAACTGCTAAGAGAAGCATGAGAGATGAGATTGTGGTGGCTTTTAAGGCATATCGTGTTCATTGCTTGCACATTTTTAGGAATGTCTCCTGTACAGCGGATAAAGAAAGACTCGCAGCGGTCAATAATAAAATTCAACAGCGAGTGATAAAACTATTGGGAACAATAGTTCTATAAAGTTTATTGAACATCGATGTAATAATGCGTCTTCGTCACTCTTCTATCGCTATTTCAACAAAAACTGCTTTAAGAAGTTATTTAGTTGCATTCCTCCCCTCTAAAAGATTAATTGACTATTGCGCCTCGCTAGGAATATGTTGCCGTTCGGTCTTAAATCGACTTTCGGACTGGCAGTTAGATTAAGACTCTACCTTCAGCCGCATCACACGAATTGTGAATGTTCTTTCCAGCTCAAATTTGGCCCTTCATTACAATTACCTGTGCATCGTTCAATAACTAAAGTGCCTCTGTTACCTCCGTTCCTCTTTACCTGCGACTTGTTCTGTGACTAAATCCTGGTCACTTAAATGTACCGAATAAACACTTTAGCGCGCGTCAATTATAAAATATTGGGGATGTAGTTGAGAAGAAAGGAGTTTCGAGACTTCTTCGCCCCTGATAGAAGAGGGCTGGAATTGGAAAAAAACTTTGAGTCCACAAATTTTTTATACACATAAACTCATTTCAATCCGCCACAAATCTCTGCATTTGAACCTCCATTCTGTTGTTGCAAAATTAACATCATTGTCAGCCGTAGCGTAGTGGGTAGAGTGCGATGCTAACACGCCGAATGTCTCGGTTCGATTTCCGGCTAAACACCTCGAATTTGTCACGGCATCACCTCTTTCCAGCTACTGACAACACTCAAAGAGTAGAAGCTGTTTAAGATAAAACTTCTCAATGTACTCCTTTCGTAGTCGGCAAAAAACTGTGGGTCCCTTCTACTCGTGAAGGAACAGTAGCGTGCATAACACGAGTGGTTGACAAGAAAGGTAGACCCTGGTCCTGTGGGCCCTGTGGGCTGTTGCGCTAATCAATTATTATTATTGTCAGCCTTTGCAAGCAACTGATATCGTTGTATAACACACTACAAAAAAGCCGAATTGCAAAAAATTTCCCAAAGACCACAAAAAAAAAACCTTTCCACCCGAAATCCACTGCAAAACAGTGAACTCCAGCCTTCACATAAAACACAATTCAGCACCGCACACGCCTGAATCACATAATTTATATCGGAGAAAAAACCCGGTACCTCATGGTGCCCCAGCTCTCATAAATCACCGTCGAGTTATCCAATGCATCCACCAGACAACAAGGCTCAGAGTCTTGCACAAAACCGATGCCGCGCAAAAATCATACCAAATTCCATTCATGCAAAAATAAACTAGGTTATCTACTAATTCAAATTCAACAAATGTATAACTGATGTTTTGTTGACAATTGCCTCTCTTGCGAACGTCGAACAACAACAGCGGGCCATTCTCCGGGCCGCAGGCGCGCAAATTCCAATCGCAATTCACGCAGTAATTGCAAGAAACAAACGAGACTAAAGCCAAAGTCACAGAACAACGATCCGAAAATGGACGACGAAACCGTGTTTTATGGTCAAAATCTTGACAGAAAGCAAAATGCGAAAAAAATGGCCGTGTTACGTGAAAATGTTATGCCTTAAGACATGTCAACTGATAAGTCGCGGACTGCACACACCCACCCCGCCGTCAGCAGAAACACTCGTTGCTCACGATCGCATGCGGCTTAAGGAATGACCGATGTGCGGCCAATTGGACGTGTTTGGATTTGAATTCGTTCAAAAGCACAGGGAAAATGCAATTCAATGCCAAAACAAAACAATTTGTTTTATCGGCAATATTTGTGTTGAATTATGAAATTGAACATTTTTTATCTCATTTGCCTTGTGTCATCGTCAACGTCTCTCGTGCGGAGGGCTGCGCTCCTCATTAGCTTGGGATACACGAGATATCGTCGCGTTGAATGTAAATAGGAGAAAAGTAAAGCAGGCAATTGTTGTAGTCACAACTAATGGGCGAAGACGGCGACGGCGACGGCACCTCGACGGGGGAGAAATTACATTTGGAGTTTGGAAATGTTTTTGTTTATTCGGCAATTTATAGAAATTCACCTCTTCTCCTGTGTTTTCGTCTCCCTTCTTTTTTTACGCAATAATTCGCTGAGTGCTTGGGACAAGTGATGGATGGCGGCGCACAATTAGGGGGTAATAAAACGTAGCGCCAGATTTGGCAACTCTTTCGATGATGTTACGCCCACCTGAATGTTTTGGGAAAGTGAAGTGTAGCGGGGCATGGAGATTAGTTTTGCTTAAGGCGCGAATTTTGGGTTTTCTTGTTTTAGAGTTTTGACTTACGGCTGTGGTCCTAATGCACTCCGCTTGCAAGGCTTCATTGCATTTTAACCAAATATGTGACAAATGATGCGAACTCCCGTAAGTGTCAAATACGATTTCAAGTTTTGGAGTTTATTTAAGAATTTCGTGTAGACGTGAAGGTTCCATAGCTTTTGTGATGTCTTGGAGTTTGATATAAAGCACGTTTCATTAGAAGAAAAAAATATGTACACCATCCTCGTGATTCCTTTTCGAAAACGATTCGGTTTCAAAGATTACGATGGTTTTCAAAATCAAATAAAAATGTTCAAACCTCCAGATAGATGTTTTCAGGTCCTCAAAGCATTCTCACAGATTCTTGTTAAACACAATCTCGCCTCGTCTCTTCTCCGAGGTCATGCTCCACTAACCTCCTGCATTTGCATTCGTTCGCAACCTTAAACGCCATCATTTTACCACCTCATGGATTTGCCCTGTTTCCCAAGAGCTCAAATCAAATCCAAGTCAAATACCCCAGCTCACCAATTCCAATGGCCACCTCATTAAATTCAATCTGTTCCCCTGTTGACCCTCCCCCACACTAGTCACGTTTCGGTCAGCAATTTCGAAATGCTTTCCACTGCACCTCAATCGCCCACCACCTTGTCACAAATCTCTGAAAATCGGTTTCGTTTTCATTTCAGAATGCAGTCCACATCACGGGGTCGCCACCCATCAGGCACACTGTTTACATATCGCCTCTAATCCCTCATCCTCGGCCCTGTTGTCACCACCCTAATCCGAGTCGGCCGACCCGCACAAAAAGCCAACAGAGACAAACACACACACACGAAATTCTAGGCCACCTTTCCAAATCCACAAATCAAAAAACGAACCAAAGCGTATCTGGCCGCGTATCTCCCCGGCGTGCAGCATTCTCACACATCCATCGCATCGAAATCTATTTCAGCTAAAATCTAAAAATACACGATATGTGTGTATCTTTGGATCTGTTTTTGGGTGCAAGATATTGTCGCCAAGCCGCTCGGCAGCGGCAACAGCAGCACCCAACGAGATGCATGCCCACCGAGCGCCCCGACTGGAGACCAGGTTGGCATGGAGCGCAACAGTTTACGATGGTGCGCCTCTGTGGGGGAGCGGTAGTTGTTGTGCACACGTTGGCCTTGATTCCCTCTCACCACCCACCCTGTCACATGACATGCTGGCAGATATTCGAAAGGTTTTTCTGTTCGATTTGGGAAATGCAACATGCCCGTGCTGTTGCTGCTGCGGCTCACAAAGAAAATCCACGCTAACCCAGTCCAAGACGGCGCGCACACAGCACACGGCTCCCAGGCAACTATGTAAATCTGTCTATAAGTCATAAAATCCACAAAGGTAATGGTGGATAATTAGCAGTTGTTACCTGCTCTGTGGAAGTACCGAACAATAAATTTCCATCCACTCAGGCACATAAAGTATCTCTTCCTCTACAAGAATGAAACACTTTGTCTCGGGCTCAAATTAGAATGTTCACGTTTAGATGTAAATTTTTGTGTCTCTATCTGGTGCGACGGGACGGTCTGCCTCCCGATCGATGATAATTAGCTTTGACCGTAAATTGCTGGTTGCCTCGACGATCTCATATTTCTTTGGCTATGGTTGGCTGTGTGTGCGTCTTCCCAGGGGTGCGATATTCGCACTATAAATGTCGGACAATCTAATGAGTATGACCTTTGGCGAATGCGATCTTCAAACGTACTGCGATCGTTGGTCATGACTTGCAATTACCGTTGTTGTCGTATTCGTTTTTGTCGGGGAAGCAGACGCCTAAGGAGGAGGTGTTGCTCCGAGTTCCAGGTTTGGGCAGATAATTGATGGGAGATAAGTACATAGGAAGAGCTTATGCCGGATAATTTGTTAATTGCGGTTTTTAATTTCACGAATTATCCGTCGGACATTTTGAATGACTTTGTAGTTGACGACTATGTATGGTGAGGCTGTAATTTTGTTCGGTTTCCCGGCACTACTTGAAGTGCGCGAAGTGATCATAAAATGTTTGAGGGGCGATCTTGCGATGTGTAAGGTGTGACTGGAGACGAAATCGAGTGTCATCTTGACAGAAATTGCGGAAATTGTTGGCAAGTTTTTTTCTGGAAGTTTTGCCTTGAACTTGTGGTGGTGTTACGCAAAAGATATGACAGGAGTACTTGCTAAAATTGTGATTTATGTCGTTGTTTGACACCACTTAGGAACTGAATTTCACGACATTGAACATTGAACTTGGGAGATCTGATACGAAGAGGTCGCTAATGTCACTTCGAGTGGAGGAAAGAGAAAACAATTTTCGTCTTTCTTCTTTTTCCTGAATATTTAATTTTGTAAAAATTTAAAATATTTGCACACTGTACTGTTGCCAAAGTAGTACGACATCCACACTCTGAATGTCTCAGGTTCGACTCCTGAACGGAATTTTCACGACA
The DNA here is from genome assembly GCA_955652365.1 of Eristalinus aeneus. Lineage (NCBI taxonomy): Eukaryota > Metazoa > Arthropoda > Insecta > Diptera > Syrphidae > Eristalinus > Eristalinus aeneus. The sequence continues at coordinate 80,834,429 of OY019132.1, forward strand.
CCGTCTTTGTCGAGTTGCTGTTTGTCTGTGATAAAGGTTCTCAATAGTGGTTTTTGTCAGTGAATAAGCTTCTCAAACTTCGCCTTTAGAGTGGGCACAAGTAGAAGAAATTCACCATGAAGAAACAATAGCACGCACGACACAAGTAGATTGTTAAAAGGCAGACGCCCTAAAAAAAAATACAACAAAAGAGCGCAGAGTGCAAAATAGGGCAAGAAATAAGCGCGTTAAGTCCTAGTCCGAGAACCATTTGTGAAATGGGAATTTAGTGACAGAGGTAACGACGCAATCGCCTCTATGTGTCGCGTAATTTTTCTATTTTTGGACAGGTATGCCATGAAAGTTGGCGAAGGATTTTTGGGCCGTCTAGGAAGCGCTATAATTTCATGTGCATATGAGTTGAGTCGGCAGCGGGTTTTCTGGCGTATGAAGTGCGGTTACCGATCCAAGGACAGAAACTCAGGGAAAAAAAGGGATGTCGAGGAATGTGTCCTTTTCTGTAGTAGGCGTCCTCGTCTCCATAAAAGACCGCGGTCCCCACGTCTCCTGGGAAGGGAACGAGATTAAGTGGATAATAGTGAACTTACAAGACTGAGTCGACAGAGGAAGAAGGTCTGTGAAAAAACCGGGATGTGGGGAATGTTTTATTTTCTGTTTCAGCAAAACATAACGTAACACCCAAGATCAAGTGGATAGTAGAGAAATAACAAGACCGAGGAAAGAAGTCTACGGAGAAAAACAAGGTTGTCGGGGGACGTGTTCTTTTCTGTCTTGAACTTGTTTTCGTGAAAGATGACGCACGGCGGTAAAACGGCGGGAAAAAAATCGTAAAATAAAAAAATTTTCTATGACAATTGGTATTCGTTTTTCGATTCTACATAATTGAGAACCTGGAAAGCCAAAATTTTGTTGACTTCTTGTGTGCCGTTTTGGTGCAAATTGAGGTATTGAAATTTTAGAAATCGAAAGTTGTTTTCAAGAAAATTCGATGTGACATATTTCTTATAACAAGTCGACTTGGAATATGATGTTATACGAAGGTTGCCTTTTATATTTTGGGGTTGAGCAACCCTAGTGTTGCAATCTGGCAACTACCAGCTCCATCGTAAAGTTTGACATTTTTGAGGTTATACGTACTCAGAACGTTTTGACATACGAGCGCTATTTGTGTTGTTTACAGTAACGTAAAAAATTCATCTCGCCCAAAGAATGGAATTAAATCGTGAAAACTTTAGTGAGATTATTTTTTACAACTTTCGACGTGGATTAATTCAACAACAGTGCATCGATGAACTTAATTCAATTCCTGGCGATCCATCAAGGACCAGTGTTTATCGATGGTATGGTGAATTCAACTGAGGTCGTAGTTCACTCCAAGACGAATTTCGTGAAGGTCGTCCAAAATCAGTTGTTGTTCCGGAAACCATTGATGCTGTGCAACTGGTATTGCAAGATCGTCATGTGACCTATCGTGAGTTTGAGACAACCTTTGGCATTAGTGGGACCAGCATACATTCAATATTGCATGAACATTTGACCGTCAAAAAAATTTGTTCGCGTTGGATCCCACACAATTTGTCAATCGCTCAAAAAAAAAAGGCTCCTGTCGATTGGTCGAAAAAAATGCTTAAAAAATACAATCGCGGTGCTTCGAAACATGTCTATGACTTCGTGACAGGTGATCAATCGTTGATTTATGCGTATGAGCCCGAAAGTAAACATCAGTCGACTGTATGGGTGTTTCAAATTGAGTCAAATGAAACAAAAGTTGCTCGCGCACGAAGCACTTCCAAGGAAATGGTCGCCTGTTTTTTCGGAAAAACTGGACATGTCGCCACCCTACCACTAGAACAACGCAGAATAGTCAATTCTGAGTGGTACACAACCATTTGTATGCCAATTGTACTCCAAGAAATAGGGAAAACCAACCGCCGAAAACGGATCACTTTTCACCACGACACACATCGGCTGAAACAACTGCGTTTTTGAGCGCTCACAACATCGATTTGATTAGTCATCCGCCGTATAGTCCTGAATTGGCACCGAATGACTTGTTTTTATTCCCGTTCGTAAAAAACAAAAAGGAGAGGTCAACGTTTTTCGACACCTGAAGAAGCGGTTGAAGCGTTCAGAATGCATGTTTTGGAGATACCTTAATCAGAGTGGCAAAAGTGCTTCGACAATTGGTTAAAGCGCTGTATAGACCTTAATAAGGAATATTTTGAAAAACAATAAAGATATTTTCGATGATTAATATTTGTTTTTGTTCTCTGATCCCGAAATACAAAATGCAACCCTCGTATTTATTTGAAAGGGCGTACATTTAATCTTCAAACTGCATCAACAGTTTTTTCATTTTAACCTCCAGTTATCTAGACCAGGTTATTGGTTAAAGCCACCTTTGGTGGGAAGTACTTCCATGCCTGGCGGAGCATAACAAAAGTTTTTCAAGAGGCTCCAACGGAAAACCACAAATTTTCTAAAAGCTTGAAATGTGCTCTACAGATGCACTTTGGGTGACGAGGCAATCTCGGTAATATTTTCGGCATTTTTTTTTTAATTTTCCTACAATTTCGCTTCTAATGCTTGAATTGCGCAATTACCATGAGCTTGGACCACTCAGTAGTGAAAGGCATACCTTATTACACTAAAATCAAATTTACAATTTTTTACAGCGAAAGTGTGTTTATAAAAAGTAATAAAAATATTTTTTCTATGTAGGTATGAATTTAAGTATTGTTTTGAGCCTAAATTTATTGTGGTAAATTGTTATTAAATATTTGGTTTATGCAATTAAACTAAAAAGTTGTGTTTTATTTAATTTTTCAACTTAAATTTTCTCCGTTATCCTTTATACTGTGTCAACCATTTTCTGACAGCAGGATTTGATTTATATTTGATTTATATTATATATGTATATATGATACTATATTCCAAATTAGATCAAGACCGATCAACGGGTTTAAAAGATAAAAATTTATTCCCGCATTTTCCATACAAGTGGGTGGGCCTATTGGGCGATGGTCGCCACGTCATAGTGCCTTACGAACTGTTGTGCCATCAAACAAATATAAAACATAAACTTCTTCCCCGTACCAGACTTGTTTGACATTAAAACCTTGTAATTTCAGAGTCACCTGAAAAAGAGAACGTCACAAGTTACAAGTCTTACCGCGTAATGTGACAATTAAACTCAAAGTTCGCGACACAACTTAAGTAAACGTTTCCACCTCATTTACGTCATTCAGTGACTGAGTTCGCTCAAAATGTGTTTGACATCATTTGGGTGGGTTCTGGTTTTGTCATGGTAAATGCAAATCAGATTTGAATTAGTCCAAAGCAAAAAAACCGGATTTAGAATGCTACCATCAGCACAAATTCTGTGTTTGAGAGCAGTAAAAATTATATCGAATATTAGTTCCGGTTTGAATTTAGTCAGAACTACGTTTTACATTAAATATCACTGTTTATGATCGAGATTGAAGCTAGAGCATCCGGCATGGTGATGTATTTGAACCAGTTTCTTTTTATTTTCAGATTGACATCCACAAAAAATGAGACTTATCAGAAGAAAAGTCACCTTTGAAGCTCAGAGCAACATTTGTGGAGACCAGTTTAAATCAGTTCATTTTCAATCGCTTTGAAAAAACCAAGAATTTTACGATTTTTTAGATTACGATTAGTTTCAGAATATCTTTACCAGACATAATGTCACCATTAAACCGATTCGTGAACTAATTTAAATTAAACCGACTGCTAATTGAAGCCATCGGCTGAGTCATTTCAATTTTGTTTCATTTATGAGACAACTTCATGCCAGTGTTAAAATTCCCGTTTCTTTCAGGCTTCTTTTCAGAATTTCCAGTAATCCTACGTCAGCTAAAGTGATGCAGAATCAGCGATCATTTCAACTTGTTTTTGCCTGACGATCGCTTTATTTCTTTGGACTATACATCGCAGTGAGCTTCAATATACTCAATCAGTTCATCTTCAGTCCCGTCTGAATTTTTTCAGTCATTTCTTTACTTTATTGACGGGTGATATGATTTTGCTGTGTTCTGCAGTGTGCTGAATTATCAAAAGAACTACCGAATGTCTTGTCTCTCTCGCGATTCTACCACATCCCACAACCGAATCTTCCTTGACCTCGAACCACTTAACAAGGTTGTGAAGCTGTAACACTGATTTGCCGTCACCTGGTAACCTTCCCAAAAACTCGTCTGACGTGTGAGTGACGCCGCCTCTGTCCCATCACATTATCAACATCATTAGCACTCATTTACCTCCGATTCCTCCTGCCCCCTCTCCACCTCACTCACGCTCCCCAGACAAGTTATAATTTACTACCAGCCCAGTGTGTGCTTGTGTTGTCCTTAGTCACAGATTCGCAACACATTTCAGTCCGCTGCCGCCGACGACCGTCGCATACCTTTCATTTTCCGCAATGACTACCGTGACAATCTTTATTAATCTCCTTAATTTCAATTTCGTTTACACTCAAGTAAGCGGAACACAGTCTCCCTCTTGAGAAATTCGCCGAAGGTCATCTGACCAACCGCTGCACCGTTCATATGGGGCACGCCGCCGCTGGGTCCTCGTCGAGGGAAGGGCGCAAAAGGAATTCTTTTGCAACATTCAGGAGGTAGGGAGACGACGGCTGACACACTGAGGCACACATTTCAATCTCGGTTATGTAAGACGCTCACTTTTGTCGAAAACATTTTTCAGCCCCGGCATGCTCCCCACCATAGAACTCGATATGAAATTAAATAATGCTTGCCATTTTTTTCTCTGCGGAAAACCACACAATGGGCGATTTCATGATTTGTTCGTGCCGTCAACTGATGCTGGGTGTCTATCTGTTTGTCTGTCAGTCAAGTACTCAGCGCAGCGGCGGGAGATTGCAAAATCTTTTCGGTTTCGCACAGTTCTCTCGTGCTGGGAGAGCAGCGGTGGCTAATATAATAAAATGCGAAATTAAATTGACGCGAATCTGTCTAGTGGCTGGGTGTGGCGAGAGGGGCGGAGGCAAAGAAAAATTACGATACGCCACATAATTTGACGGAAAACTAAAGTGAAACAGTGACAAATGACTGCGCCGGGTGACACCGTGGTGGTCTACGTTCCCACTGCCAACGGCACAGCTGGCCTCACGGTCTCCTAATTCAGCCAAGGCGCCGAGAAGCAGAGATGTTCTTTTTTGTTTTCTGGTAATAAGCTCCGAGAGGTAATTTGAAGGTTTGTTCTTATGGGAGGGTGTTCAATCTAAAGATGGAAACCCAACATTTTTCTAGAGAAAATAGATTTTTTCCACGTTTGCAATATTAATCTGCTTGAATGCCACAAAATCGGACTCAAGCTTCAGTGGAAAAAAAGAAATTGTGTGACACGTAGGGAATGTAAAGGATTTAATACTGATTTGTCGCTTCAAGGCGCTGCAGTGTTCTGGTTGCTTAGTTCCCTGCCTTAACAATTTCTTCAATGAAACGATGGTTCGTTTAGTGTATTTTTGGTGAAGAGCGATAGTTCAGCATTTTGGAAGTACGTTAATTCTAGAAAAAATTCTTTATTCTTTTAATCAGTGGAACTTGGAAACGTAATTTTAAATGACTTGTGATTTATTTGCCGACTTTTTTGAGTCGGTTTATAATGAAACTGAGGACCATTAAACGACGAACTATTACTCAAATATACCTAAAATTCTGGACGTAGGTACGTTGCAACTATCGAATGACGATCTAATTAACGAATTGAAAAATCTTAAACTTAATTACAGCCTAGGCCCCGATGGGGTCCCGGCTGCAATTTTAAAAAATTTTTGGAGTTCATTGTATCGACCTCTTAGAATTATATTTAATCAATCGCTAAAAAGGGTGAATTCCTAGATGAATGGAAGTATTCCTATTTAACTCCAATTTATAAAAGCGGGTTGAAACAAAAAGTAGAAAATTATCGGCCTATATCAAAGCTTTCTTCCATTCCAAAAATGTTTGAAAGCCTCGTAAAAGAAAAAATTGTACTAAAGCTCTTTTACTAGAGCTTATTTCAAATAGGCAACATGGCTTCATGCGAGGAAGATCATGTTCTACCAACTTATCTTTATTTACAAATTTAAAACATCGCCTACAAGTTGATGTACTTTATACTGACTTTTCGAAAGCCTTTGATAAAGTGCATCACACTTTGCTTTTAAACAAACTTAAATCCATGGAAATTCATTCAGCAATGCTAGAATGGTTTTCCAATTATTTAACTGGGAAGAAAAAAATGGTTAAGGTCGATAGTTATATTTCTCGCGTAATAAAGTTAAGAACGGGCGTGCCACAGCGTAGCCACTTGGGCTCATTACTATTTCTTTTATTTATACATGATATTCACGAAATATTTAACTTCTGCGAAATTCTAACATTCGCGGATGACTTTAAATTATTTTTGTCGACTAATAGTATAGCCGATTGTTTAAAGACCATCTTTGTTTCTTTAGTAGACCCTATTTGGAATATGCATCCATTATCTGGGACTCACCTTACGATAATCAAGAACTTAGACTTGAACGAGTTGAAAAGAATTTCACGAGATATGCCTTCCGAAAGTTGTATTCCTTTGAAGATCTTCCTAACTGTGTTGAAACATGCAGAACAATTGGCTTGCAAACCTTAAGTTTCAGGCGTAAGGCAACGTCAGCCATGTTTATTCGTGATATTATTAATTATCAGTTAAATTCACCAGAATGACTTTTTCTTATAAATACATATGCTTCCCAAAGATCTCTACGGGTGAGAAACTTGCTTTTTGATAAAAGGCATAGAACCAATTATGGTCACAATGAACCTATTACAAGGTGTATAAATACATTTCATGATCTTTGCAACGAATTTGATTTTAGCTTGCCACGATTAGAATTTAAAAACATGATTTTTGCATCGTATTCGAATTAATATTATTTATTGAAGTAATCTGTAAGACGATAAGAGTCGGTAGATGATCCTTAGTCGCTCAGCAAACATCTGCTTTGTAAAGCGATACTGAGAGTTAACACTTAGAGAACGTAATGTTTTGTGTTACTCTGTGATGGATATAAAACCTGTTCCTTGGAAACATAGCATAGGAAGCGCACATATCGGCGATGATTTGCAGCTCGACATGACACACACGTCAGAACGGATACCTGCCAACTATGGCCTAGAAAAGAGTGCATCTCCTTACAGAAATCTTTCAAGAATTACACTTTTGGTTTGTGCTCAAAAACGCCAGAACAAATGATTTCCTGTTAATCTTTGGAGTTAAGTTATTGTAATAATAATAATTGTTGGCGCTACAGTCCGAAGGGGGACCAGGGCCTAGCTTGCTCATCAACTACTCGTGTTGTGCGCGCTACTGTTCTATCACGAGTAGAAGGGACCTACAGTTTTTTGCCGACTCCGAACGGCGAAATTTGAAAAGCTTTCTAAGACATTTATTACTCTTTGAGTGTTGTCAGCAGCTCGAAAGAGGTGGTGCCGTGAAATATTAGAAAAATTGGTGTTGAACTGGGAGTCGAACCTAGACCCTTCGGCGTATGAGCGCCGCACTCTACCCACTACGCCACGGCGACCACCACAGTTATTGTGCTCGGAATGAAATGTAGGCTCAAGAGTCAATTCAATTGTCGTCTAAAATGTGTTTGAAAGCAACTGCTTATTTGGTAAACAGCTTTTGAAAACCATTCAACGATGCACACATTAGCATTAAGAAGCCTTTGAAGATTGATAAATCAAACGGGCTAGTAGAGACGATTTGGTCCTAAATGTCCCAAAGACAATTTTAACTTCTTTGTCTCATCTCCACAGTTAATATTTCAAGAAGTCTGCTCACCGCACAACCATGCGGTAAGACTTCCTGTGCACCACGCTACTGTAATCGAAAAAAAAGTCAACAAAACCTTCACATTTGGTTGAACTTGGTCAGTTTTTTTTTTTGCCTTGGCTCTCCTGGGCTCTTCCATTGGGACTCCGCTTTCAAATTCACTTACTCATCATTCGTCTTCAGCCAAGACCCTTTTAATTAAATCCGGATCATACATGACGTCGTTCAACAATTCTTGAGCGATGCTCATGTGAAGTATTTTTTGTCAACGGGCTTCATGCCTAAAGTTTCCAAACATATTGCTTGGCATGAGTAAACCGATATACCGTTATCTTCAGCAATTTCTCAAGTCCCCAAAACACTTTTCTACACTTTCTTATAATTTCCATCGGCAGTTGATGTGCTGGGTGAGCCCAAGATGAGCGTTGTCACTCAGATTTTCGAGTGTACCAACATAAAAAAATTAAAATTGATAGTCCAATGTACATAGCCCGCGAAATTTGAAAATTCATCTTTTTAAAGGACCCTTGTACGTTTAGGAGCTATGGGAGGACTTCTCAATTTTGTCTTAATTCTTGGAGAAGTTGAATTTTATTCTATTAGGCGACAACATTAAATTTCTGTCCACAGATATCGGGTGTGGTCATTTTTGAGAATCGCTTATTTCTGAGTTTCAAAACCCTAGCAAGGACATCGGAAATTAACGCATTACAGCGACGGCGAGGGAACTCCATGAATCATTTTGTGTTTGAAAGCTTTTTACGACTTCAAAAGTTATAAGGAACTTTACTTTTTCCACGTTTACCAACAAAAGAGAAATTCTGTTCACAATGAGCATTTCAATTATTCCCAAGGCAATTTCCAAAAAACCAATTTCATGCCCTCTAACCGGACTAAAGCCAACTGTTCAATGTTGTGCATCACCAACAGAGGTGCAGAAGTCGTATTGTCTTTACGACTGTTGCTCCTCCCTCTCCCTCTGCCAAAGGGAGAGCACAACACCAACTTATTCCACATTTCCCAATCGGTGTGCGGTTGTACCTGCAGTCATTAGATAACAACGCTGTCCTTATCTGTCCCTGGTCGAAACACGTTACCATCGCACACCCAACGACGATTTGTGCGCGACGTAAAAACAAAAATAATTAATTGCCGTCCGGCATAATCAGTGATTAGGTCTAAAGGTCACCTGAAAGTCTAGAGCTTTCCGCAGTCGGCCCGACATCGGCCACATCACACAGCGTGCCGTCAACACTGCCAGCAACTCTTACCTAAAACGAGAGAAAGCAAAAAGGAAAAAAAGTTAAACAAAAATTACTACTGGGACATGCACTCGACTCGAGTGCATATGTGTGTAATTAATTAACAAAGTCATAAACCAAAAACAAAAGTGCAGCCTTTATCTGACCGATGACAGAGGGCCTGGTAGTGCGCCGCACAAAAGGCTGTTATCCCACTCCAGAAAGTGCGCATTCGAGTACGAAGAACAAAGTCGTATCTTTTATCTATGGCCGTCAAGAATTGTCCTCAATTTCTTGGGAAATAAGAGAAAAAAAAAACGGCAAAAACTACTTGTACCTCCTCCACACACCCAGCCAAGACACCCCGACTCTGCTGCAGCACTCCATTGGTTGCACTTTGTTGTCGTTTTCGTCGTCGTCGTGGTTGTCGCTGTCGTGGTCGTGGTCGTCGATGTCGCTGTCGTCATTGCCGCACTGATGTATGGACTTGTACAAGTGTGAGCGGTGCCTTAGACACTGCGCCGGGGCATATTTCTCGTTTTATCCGCATTATTTTGTAATTTTCCAGCGGCAAACATCAAACAAAACGAAAAAACGACGAAACGAAAATGCAAATTACACAAAACAGAAAAATAAATGGAAAAACGCTTGACAGGAACTTAATGGAGAGAACTGCGAACAGGAGTGGAGGAGTGCTAGACTGACGACGATGGCGAGACAGTGGCGGTGGCGGTGGCGGTGATGGTGCCTACATCGGCAGTGGCGGCGGCACTACTTACAAAATAGGTAAACAGTAGTGCTGCGCGTTGACTGTGCGCTTTGTTGCACTTTGGTGTAAGAATGGTTGAGTATCTCTTCGCTTTTCTAACGCCATCCAAACCACTGTCGGTTTGCAACAAAACCGAAACTGTGTGCGCCTTTTAGGCTCGATTAAGCACAGACTCCAAGCGCTGTGTGCCATACTTACTGCCGCTTGCGTAACTCAGTACCCTGCTAATGGCCACCAACTCTGGCCTAAGCCAGTTGAATGCGATTCACCGTTGTTTTGGGGCTCCATTCGAGACACACGACTGCCAGAGAGAAGCTCCCTTCTTTTCTCACACACCGGTACAGACAACTTGAAACCCAAATTCACTCCTAACCCCTCGTCAACCGTCTTTATCTCTCCCGCACCAGAGGGTATCATTTGTTTAACTTTCGTATCACGATTTAATTGCGATCAATAAGGCTTTCATTTCGTTTATGCAACGAACACAGCGACAATCACACGCTTTTATGTGTCATTCCCAGCAGAATGGCACACAAAAAAGGGCAGACAGTAGTAACTTTCCCTCCTCCTCCTCCTCCAGTGACCAAAGTGCGATCGATGGTCCTAGTGAGAGAGGAGGAATGTAGGGGCACAGCACAGCACTCGGCGGCGCACCAAAAGGGTCGTCGCCACAGCACAAGAATCGCACTGATATCATAAACTGTGAGTAATTGCTAATTGTTTCCAGGTAAAAACGGTACACCGCACTGTACCTGGCAGTTTCATTTGTTTTGTTCAGTTTCCTTTTTTTTTTTCTTTTGATTATAAATGAGCGGCCATATTTTTGCGTGGTTGGCTGGTGTTATGAGCTCGGCCACCACTTCAGTTATTGGCGTGATAAGGCTTCGGGGAGGAAACCACGAATGAGATACTTGGACGCGATAGCGTGTGCGAGGCGTATACGTAACGTTTTAAAATGTTCAATTCATTGGAAATGATTACAATTGCGAACGGTGTTGACGTAAGTTAAAATGAAGTGTTTACACTTGTGACAGTTAGTTTGGGATGACTGCAAGTGGCGTTGTGATTTCCTGAAGAGCTCTGACAACTGTGGAAAGTTTTTGAGGTTGGCATGCATTAAAGAGAGTTGAGATTCCTTGAATGAATTAATGCAATCCTATTCCGGCTTATTTGTTTGTGCCACCAACTCGAAAATTTTTTATCGAAATTAAACGTTTTTGTGAAAGACAAGTTTTCGACTTCATTGTACTGTTGGGTGCAAAAATTAACCGGGGTCTCACTTTGGCATACATCCTTTTTCGTATATCCTTTTCTTTGTAAATTCAAAATGTTAAACTGCACAGGACTGTTAAAATTCTGTTTAACAACCAATGAGTTACCTACCGCTACTCTGTCTGTACATTGCGCAACTACATACTTTGTCTGTGACTGATCAGCATTCTCTGAATGAGTGTGTGGCATTCGTAGCTTAGAAACGGAAAACTTTTATGTAACAACTTTTTCAGTTTATTTTCTGAAAGATAAATCAAATAGATGTGAAAAGCATTTTCCCGCATAAATGCAATTCTTAGAATATTTCATTGAATGGATTGTAGAAATGTCATGTATTCCCAAAAAACTGCAACAAGTAATTGACAATCCACTCCAAGAGGGAAAGCTAATCCGCCGACCGGTTAAAGAATTCAATGTTGGTTGCCTTTTATATTTCGGGATTAGAGAACAAAAACAAATATTAATCATCGAAAATAGCTTAATTGTTTGTCAAGATATTCACCATTATGGTCTATACAGCGCTTGAACCAATTGTCGAAGCACTTTTGCCACTCTGATTGAGGTATCTCCAAAACATGCATTCTGAACGTTTCAACCGCTTCTTCAGGTGTCGAAAAACGTTGACCTCTCATTTTATTTTTTACGAACGGGAATAAAAACAAGTCATTCGGTGCCAATTCAGGACTATACGGCGGATGACTAATCAAATCGATGTTGTGAGCGCTCAAAAACGCAGTTGTTTCAGCCGATGTGTGTCGTGGTGAAAAGCGATCCGTTTTCGGCGGTTGGTTTTCCCTATTTCTTGGAGTACAATTGGCAAACAAATGGTTGTGTACCACTCAGAATTGACTGTTCTGCGTTGTTCTAGTGGTAGGGTTGCGACATGTCCAGTTTTTCCGAAAAAACAGGCGACCATTTCCTTGGAGGTGCTTCGTGCGCGAGCAACTTTTGTTTCATTTGACTCAATTTGAAACACCCATACAGTCGACTGCTGTTTACTTTCGAGCTCATACGCGTAAATCAACGATTGATCACCTCTCACGAAGTCATAGACGTGTTTCGAAGCACCGCGATTGTATTTTTGAAGCATTTTTTTCGACCAATCAATACCAGCCTTTTTTGGAGCGATTGACAAATTGTGTGGGATCCAACGCGAACAAATTTTTTTGACGGTCAAATGTTCATGCAATATTGAATGTATGCTGGTCCCACTAATGCCTAAGGCTGTCTCAATCTCACGATAGGTCACATGACGATCTTGCAATACCAGTTAGCGCACAGCATTAATGGTTTCCGGAACAGCAACTGATTTTGGACGACCTTCATAAAATTAGTCTTAGAGTGAACTACGACCTCAGTTGAATTCACCATACACTGGTCCTTGATGGAGCTTCATCGCCAAAAATTGATTTAAGTTCATCGATGCACTGTTGTTGACACGTCGAAATTTGTAAAAAATAATCTCACTAAAATTTTCAAGATTTAATTCAATTTTTTGCGCGAGATGGATCTTTTGAGTTACTGTTAACAAACACAAATAGCGCTCGTATGTCAAAACTTTCTGAGTACGTATACTTTCAAAAATGTCAAACTTTACGAAAGAGCTGGTAGTTGCCAGATTGTAACATTAGGGTTGCCCAATCCCGAAATATAAAAAGCAACCTTCGCACCATTCACACCATTCTTCATGAACATTTTAAGCTTTCAAAGGCAAGTTGGGTACGACGAATGCTCACAGCGTCTCAAAAAAAAAGTGAAAATCGCATGCTGTAAAAAGCTGGTCGCCGTGGCGTAGTGGGTAGAGTGCAACGCTCACACATCGAAGGGTCTAGGTTCGACTCCCAGTTCAACACCAATTTTTCGAATTTTCACGGCACCACCTCTTTCGAGGTGCTGACAACACTCAAAGAGTAATAACTGTCTAAGAAAGCTTCTCAAATCTCGCCGTTCGAAATCGGCAAAAAACTGTAGGTCCCTTCTACTCGTGAGAGAACAGTAGCGCGCACAACACCAGTAGTTGATGAGCAAGCTAAGCCCTGGTCCCCCTTTGGACTGTAGCGCCAACAATTGTTATTATTATTATTATTATTATTATAAAAAGCTTTTGGAGATGTGTAGTGAGAACGCGGACGGTGTTATGGATCGAATTGTTACTGGAGACGAAACATGGGTTCACCGCTATGACCCTGAAAGCAAACTAGAGTCCATGCAATGGCATTAAAAAGGAACAGACCCCCGGAGAAGTTCAAAGTCACTCCGTCTGCCGGAAAGCTCATGGCCACAGTTTTTTTTGGGGCTCAAAGGGAATCGTGCTCATTGAGTACAAAAAAAACAAGTGAAACCATTAACGCCACATCATACGCTTCCACTTTGCATAATTTGCGGGAGGAAATTAAAAATAAATGTTGGGGTAAACTAGCTTGCTTCTTCATGACAACGCTCCTGTTCATGCGGCGCGAGTTTCCAAGGCTGCTGCGCGAGATTGTGGTTTCGAAGAAATCCAACACTCACTCTATAGTCCAGACCTTGCTCCTAGTGATTATTTCCTGTTTCCGGATTCGAAAAAAGTGTCTTCGTGAAAAAAGATTTTCGGATGATGATGAACTCAAGTCGGCAATAAATGGGTATTTTGCAGAGAAAGAGGAAATTTATTTTTTTGAGGGTTCAAAAAAGCTTATCGAAAGATGTAACAAATGCATTGATGTTAGAGGAGATTAATTATATTAAAAAAATAAACAATTTAGATTAAACTCGCATGTTCCTTCATATCGATGCCGAGAAAATATTGAACGCATCTCGTACGTACATTGAAAATCGTTTAACGCAACTTTACTATGAACAAAAACTCGATTGAAAGAAAATGATTTAACCCATCGCATTTCTATTTGTTAAAGAAATGTAGTAAAAATGTAAATTTTTCAAACGGTCGATAACTGGTGCTTAAAATGGATTTTTTCCAACAATGTCAATCGGATGAGATTGTGGAGCAAACTATAGGAACATGCTCAAAGACCATCAAAAGCTGTTACTCATCATAAGAAAGTTATATTATCGGTTTGGCAAGATTGCATGAAATTGTTTACTTTGAATTTTTAACGATCAATTCAGATGTCTACATTGAAAAACTAACAAAGTTAAACAACGTAGTTGAAGAAAAGCTTCTCGAACTGACAAATCACAAAAGGTATTCTATTCCATCATGGCAATGCGAGTACACACATTTTTGGTAAATTGGCAAAAATTATTGGAACTTGCTTGGGATGTTATGCCACATCCACCATATAGCCCTGACTTTGTATCCTCTGATTAACTTTTATTTCTATCTTTGCAAAACTCTTTGAATGTGAAAAATGACAATAATAATGACGATGTCAAATCGAACCTGGTACAAGTTTTTAATGATAAAAAACAGAAGCTTTATGAAGGTGGAATTATATTGCCTGAAAAATGACAAAATGTCAATGCTCAAAATTATCAATACATTTCAGAATAAGGTACAAACATCCGGCAACCCTATGTTTAAGTTCAATCCACACATTTTTGCACCCAACTTTTTTTTTATGAAATTAAAGACATTCTTTTTGAAAAAATTGAAAGTTGTTTCGAACGATCGCAAAACGCATCAAGTCTTCAACACTGATGAGACTATCGCATGAATGCCGCCATACACTGTAAACGTTGTTCACTATCCGTCACTTATTTCAACCACCCTTCGCTGCCCTCCTCGACTTTCTTTTAATTCAAATTTACACAAGTGACAGAGAATGCGATAAAATCTCAGATTTTCCCGGCAGATCCTTCGGATTATTTATGACAACTCTGGAGGATTTTCGCAAAATTTTGACATGAACTCCTATCCGGAACGTGGCCGATTACATTTTCAATACTTCAAGTTCATCTCGAACAGGAATAAGAAGCAATTTTAACAAAAACTGAATCGAACTTATCGATGCATGCTTATAAATGATTGAAAAAAGAACAACTTTACATTAAGTCCTCCTTCCGAATATGTGAAAAAAAATCAAAAACATTTCATTAGTAACACCAATGACGAACGTTTTTGTATGAAAACACTTCACACCCAAACAAAATGAGTTCAAGTTGAAGTAACGTACATGAAACGACAACGACAACGTCGTGATCGTCCACGTCGACAGCACAAGGAGCCACTTTTGGTGTATCAAGAAGGCACGACTCGATGAAAACAAATTCATATAAAAGATTCCATCAATTGCATTGCATTGTGAACAGATGTGATATGAAGTAACAGTGTGCACTCATATCACTTATCAAACTTTTTTTCTTCGTCTACTTCTCCATTCAATGAATTGGATCTCTTCATGCACGGCTACACGAAACGCGCTCTCCTCCTTCCATTGTTGGCAAGGTTAACCTGCACCCTTCCGTTCATGTTTGGCTTGTGGAATTTCGATCTATCTCTCAGGTGTGTGTTACGTAAGTCAGTGACCTTTAAAGCATTCGTCGTTCGGGAGGGTCGGGAGGTTATTGGTTTGTTTACTCAATCACCCAAAGTGTAATGAGGAGCACTTGTGCGGAGAGACACCAGACACAAGGCACTCGAGGTGTGTATCCCTCTCGGCGGAGTGGAGTGCCAACGCGTCGTTGTGTTGCAAAACTGTTCCTCTTTCCTTGTTCCGCGCTTCACCGCCGCGCTATCCGACTGCCACAATTAAAGCACAATAAATTCGGGAAATCACGGTGCGTATCCATAAAATACCGACTGGCAACCAATAAATTGGGGTTTTTGTGTGTGCGCACGGTGCAGTAGAAAGGCAAACAGGAAGGGCCACACTGACTTCAGTTCTTTAACCAGACCCCAAAACCACTCACTGGCCCGGATGAAAAATCATTTTTCCGCACGATTGGTGACCGAGCATCGCGTATCACAATAAATTTCACCGCGGGACAAACAAAATGCAGCCAGCCAAGTACTGCCACCCGCCAAAAATGTGAACGGCCACGGGATGAGGAGCAGCAGCGAATGCAGATCAAAATATATCCCGCGGGTACGGGCTGACCCATTGAGACACAACCAAATCGCCGGGCGGCGACTTAGTGGCCAACTTTTCTGCCAGCGCATGTACTGGCGCCCAATGTGTTGGCACAGACTGCCAACTTTCGCGCAGCGGCGTCGGCACTTAACACACGGAGACGAGACGAAAATTAAGTTCAGAAGCGTGCGCGCATGCGCACACAATTCACTTCTCTCTGCCTGTCCGACGGTGCCTGATATGATAATTTAAATCATATTATTTTGTATCCCTCGGATGTAGTTTCTTCGATTTATCACGCGAGACTTAGAGGGCGGCAAGGCATAAAGAATGATTTTCCACGAGCTCGGGCTGTCCTCGATCTCTGTTGAGTTAAAACGACGACATCGAGCCATCAATATGGACGGTGATGATGATGCCCACGAGGGACAGTTCTATTTGAGGTCTTTCCTCCCCCCTGCGTCTTAATCGATTCGATGTGTTGAATGCAACTATTTTCCATCGGGAGAATGTTGAACTTCCCCGCGAGGTGGGGCACGAATTCTGAAATAATTTTATGCCAGATTGAATTAGCGCAACCAGTGTAGAGGAGACACGTATGCAAATCTCTGTGGCTCGTAATTAACCGGAGGGAGAGATTTAAGACCGCCAATGCAAATTCGGAGGTACTCCCGTGGTGCCTTAGAACAAGGTAACGGTGTTCTTAGAGTCGAGAGGTGGCAGAACGCTGAGTGGAGAGGTGGCAGAACAAAGGCGCGAGCAGACTTAATGACCTACCACCTGGCTAATGATCCAATAATTGCGGATATGAAATTCTTTCCAGTTTTTTCCCTGTTGCCGTGGCTTGACAAATGAAGGGAAGATGCTTTAGGTGCTGTGTGTCGACGTGATTCCATTAGGAGAACAATGCAGGGAAGAGCTTTGAGGTGATTTCTGGAGCGGGGAGCTGAAAATTTGGGTAACGGCAAACTAATGAGATATTTTAAATCGATTTGTAACGATCCGAGGGAACATTGAACTGGCAAAAGATCTGGAGAGGAAGGAGGAAGGGCGATAACAGAAGATGACATTTTTAAATGAGAAAAATTCAAGGAATTCGGTGTCTTACAGGGGCTGGTTATAGAAAATTTAACTTTGTCTTTGGAGGGGTTCAAAAATGGCCTGTTCATTGAGTTTCGAGGCAAGGATAAACTTATTTCCCATTAAATTAGAAATTAATAAATTTAAAAATAGACAAATCCACCATTCCCAATTTCACCTCTTGGGTGACACTATTCGTCAAGGTTGTCACCATAGAAGAGACTTGTATGAATGATTTTCTCGGCTACTTAAGATCATGTAAAGCGATAAAATTTAACGACAACAAGATCTGAAGCTAATTTGAATACTTAGAGAAATCCCTGCCACAGAGACTCACATGCCCAGGCAGCTGTTCCCACTAAAAATCTTTCTCGGACAAGGTCAAAGGAGATAAACACTCTGACAAACAACCAAACACCCGTAGCGTTCGTTCATCTCAAACAAGGAAGCATTAAGAGCCGCCTTTTGTCCAACGAATGCTATTCTGTCAGCTTAATGATCTATAAAACAATAAATTCTCCGAGCCGCATGCTCGTGACTCAGTGAACAGTCGCCGGATTGGGTTAACAGGAAAATCATCACCGTGAACGGAAAACGAAAGCACGGCCGTAGAAAAACACAAAACACACATAAAACTCGGCAAAAATTTACGACCTACATAGATGAAGTTGTAGTTCCCATGGATTTGCGGCGGGCGGAACAAAGCGCAGAAACAAACAAAGCAAACTTAGTCGATTTGCGCAGGTGGGTCCATCTCCACCACCCTGTGGGACACGTTGAACTCTCTGATAAGCGACTGAAATCAGACACAGAGTGACTGGACGTGACGAAACGCAAAAAAAAAAACAAGAAACAAAAAAACAACCGTCGCGAAAGTTGACACGCCGAGATTTGAGTTTGAGTTGAGGTTAAGCTTATGCATATGCGTGCGTGTAAAGCTTCGACCCAAGAGGTGGAGTCAGGCAATTTAGTCAGTTTCTCATTATTAGGTTCGATCGTGTACAGCGACCCAGCGCAGCGTGGCGATGGCGGACAGTGGTTTTTCCGCTGAAAATTTGTGTCAATCATAACTCGTTGGTATCTGGGGCAGTGTGCGTGACTTAAAAGGCACAACGACCGAGCACCGCATGTGGGCCAGTGGTAATTTTTTTTTTCTCTTTTCCAATGGATTACATGCATGTTTTTTAATTGGCGGCACAGTTCTCGGCTGCACTTCACAAGCAGATGTCACAGCTGTGCACTGAAAGTGTACGCACAATTTTCTTTACTTGTTTCAAACTTTACGACAATCAAAATGAGTGAGCTGTTTTGCTTTTGTAATTTTTAAGTAGATTTGATTTCTAAATCATTTAGAATTTTCGGTTGTTCCTACTGGATTTTGATTTCAAGTCGCGTCCCTCACGGAAATTAAACGATCGTGGTGGAAAGTGCAAGAGGCTGCTGCAGTGGAAGCGAATCACTTTCCCCTATTCAAATGGAAATTAATGATAAGAAAGGTTTGAGTCAAATTTTCTGTTTCTTTGTGGATTTTTGGTTTAATCGTTTTGTTTGGTTTGAGCAGGAACAGAAATACGAGTAAAAAGCTATTTAGACCTTCTGTAATACGTGTCTAATGTTCTCTTGGCCACAACCATTCGTTTAACTCACCTCTTGGACACAAATTTAAAAGACTTGAACGGTTGGTGATGAATCGTTGACCCGATCTGAAAAGTGAGTTGAAAAGCCTTGCATGGCACTCGAATCCAGAACAACATAAGCATCCGACACAGGCTTCTAAATCTACATTCTTAACCCCAACGAGTTGGAGCTGCTTCACAATGGAAGACAGACTTTCGTAGGAATTATAAATGAAAGACGCTGTTCCATTCATTGAACTTAGGGTGCGACAATAGTTCGCGATTTAGCACTGAACGTACTTTTATGACAGAGACGTTTGCTGAAGGCAGCACTGTTTGTGCCATCGAGAGCTAGTTAAACTGGAAAGGACGTTTTCTTTCGGAAGAACTTTCCAAGTGTAGTTTTTATTTATCATTTTTGATAAGGGCTTGGAAGTGTCTGCTCTAGAGGTCTTGAATGTTGAGTTTCGTAAAAGTTTCGATTGACTTAAACGGGATCAAAAAATTGCTAATAATGCAATTGATCTGACGCAAAGACCAATTAATAATAATTGTTGGCGCTACAGAGGGGGACTAGGGCCTAGCTTACTCATCAACTACTCATGTCGTGCGCGCTACTATTCTTTCACGAGTAGAGGGGACCTACAGTTTTGTGCCGACTCCGAACGGCGAAATTTGAGAAGCTTTCTTAGACAGTTTTTACTCTTCGAGTGTTGTCAGCAGCTCGAAAGAGGTTATGCCGTGAAATATTTGAAAAATTGGAGTTGAGCTGGGAATCGAACCTAGACCCTTCGGCGTGTGAGCGTCGCACTCAACCCACTACGCTTTACCTTGTCCTGCATAAACGGCGAAGTTTGAGAAGCCTTTTAGACAGTTATTACTCTTTAGACCCTTCGGCGTGTGAGTATCGCACTCTACCCACTACGCTACGGCGGCCACAGACCAATTGCTTTCCGTAAAAACACAATAACGAAACTCTAGGAACTTGACGAAACTTAACGAACTTGATGAGGCTTAAAGAACTTGACGAAACATAACGAATATGACGAAAATTAACAAACTCGACAAAATTTAATGAAACCCAACAAACGTGGTGAAACTTAACGCCTTGATGAACTTGACGGCACTTAACGAACTTGACAAAACTTACTAAAATTTTTTTATTTAGAATGTCGCTAAGTTTCGTCGACTTCGTCAGGTGGTAAATATATTTTTATTTGACAAGAAAAAACAGTTTTTCCTACTTGGAAAGAAAGTTCTACAATGTAAGCCCGCCAACTAAGGCAAAAGAAACGACTTTCAGGTCTCCCAAAACCGACAAATAGGTTCAAAGTTTTACACATTCATTTTGGCATAATGATCGGCCGACAAATCAATATCCAATAGCTGGTCATAAAAGCAAAGCTTTTAAGCTGTTTTCAGCTTTCTCCTACCAAACATTTTCCACACAAGGAACTGTTGTTCAGAATCACGGAAATTGGACTTGATCCGACCCCGCGAGATACTGTTCCTTTTCAAAATCACCCCACCGCTGGCATTCATAATGCGCCCTTCCAATGAGACATCTGACGCCTCAGTCACAGCGCCCACCAGGAAACCACTGTCAACAACAGCAAACTGAATCTGAAACTGAAACATCAGGCGCAACAAGGTGACGACTATATCGCATTTCTTTCTTTTGCAAAACACAATAAAAACTGTTAAACTCGCCTTCCGCACACATGTTCGCGTGGACTGCGTGCTAACACATCGCTCACATCACACTCATAATCCCATTAAAAACCCTACTAATCATTCTAATTAATCATGAGCTTCGTATTTCAATCTCAGCACGAAACAGTTATTACAACGAACCCACTCAAGTCGTCATTCGATCGACCAGCACACAACCGTGTGACATTCACTTGACCACTTCGCCTAAGTGAGTCTCTAATCGAATTAGCATCTCTGGCGCGATAATCATAAAATGTGTCCTTAAACTCGACAAAACAGAATTTACGATCGATCCGTGCTGTTTGTGCGATTGTGCACGGCCGTTGTGTCATGTAACACACCTCGCCGAAGTGTTGCTCACCCTTCTTCGGGCAGGTCTCAGAGATCGCCTTGCAGTGCATCGCATCGGGTTGCAATTAAAATCTAATGAATAATATATGACAGATGTAATTGCGAAATCCTTTCTAAGCTCGCTGCGCGCAGCGACGCCAAAAAGATATAAATTATCGTGCGGCGCAGATATCTTGACTTTTAGTTGAAATAAATCCTGATAGTCGGCTGGCATTACTAATTGCATCTTTTTCGCTGTCATCCTCCCCCACCGCCGATGTAGACACAAAGAACTCGGAGTGTGCATCTAGAACTAGTCCAGTGCCTGGCCAAGTTTATCTATCATACTCAGCGCACACGATGCCTGCCAATTTGAGTCAAATGCAAATTGTTCGCTAGTTTTTTATCATCTCGCTCTTGTTGCGCGCGCCACATTCGATTGCATCTGCGAGACGCGTCGACGAAGAGGCCCCGCGGGAGGGGTGTTGCCGAGGAGAATGAGAATTGGCAGATAGACACAAATAGACACAGAAAAGGATAGAACACCCTCTGGATATGGTCAGACGTAATTGAACACGATTTCATTAATTATTGCCGCGAAAAGGAACGAGAGATGACAGAGTCTTTCTCCGCTCCAGAGCCGAGAGTTCGACAAATCTGCGGTAATTGTACGCAATTAGAAAAGTCGTGCAGGTAATTAGAGGCGAAACAACACCGTCCATGCAGCTGTGCACACTGAAATGGATGCAAATTTGATAAATTGTGTGTTTTTCGTTCGACGGGCAATAATATTTTTCTCGACGCCGCACCCGGGAGTGATCTTGGGGAGACGCTGAATGTCAAGTGTGTTTTACGAGGAGATGTTATTGTGGAGACTTTCATGTAACACACAAGGTAGAGGTACTCAATGACGGGAGGTTGTTGAAATGAAACTGGAACTTGAGAGCGCGAGGTCAGCTTTGACATGCCGCTACTATGCAGCGGTGGTTCTTGAGTTAAGTGCGCTCTGACGTCTGTTGTTTGCCTCAATCGAGGAGGTTGTGTAAACTTCGAACTAAAACAGATCTGGAGATGCGGTGGGGGTCAGTGATGGGAGAAATCATACGGTACAGGATGCGTGAATGCTGCAGAATTGAAAAAATTTAATCAAAAATATTTAGACGCAAAATTTATAAATAATAATTGTTGCCGCGACAGTCGACAGGGGGACCGGGGCCTAGCTGGCTCATCAACTACTCGTGTTGTGCGCGCAACTGTTCTAGACCTTAAGTTTTTTGCCGACTCCGAACGGCGAAGTTAAGGAGCTTTCCTCGACAGTTATTACACTTAGAGTGTTGTCAGCAGCTTGAAAGAGGTGTTGCCGAGGTTTTCGGTCGGGAATCGAACCTTGACCCTTTGGTGTGTGAGCATCGCACTCTACCCACTACGCCACGGCGGCCACTGCAAATTTATGGAACGGAAAATTTATGGAATCCCTTAAAACTTGTGTCAAACGGTAAAGGGCCTAAAATTGACTTAATCTGCAAAAGAAACAAAGTTTAAAACGCTCAAACCCGCCCAAATAATCAAAATTTGGACAATTCCAACAACCTGTAAACATCACAGAAGTAGAAGCCAATCATAAAAGCACTTAGTTCAGAAAAGCTCCAAGCCGCGAAAAGTCGCAAATCGACAAAATCGTTTACAAAAGATCTAAAATCTTGCATCTTCAACTTCGAGTTCTAGAACGTTCACAATTGATGCTTGTGACACAAATATCGAAAATTCAAAAGCGATGAAAATAACGCACTGTCCAAAATCTGCGAAACCTCAAAAGTCCGAAAACACCAGCAAAGCGAAGCCTTTTCAAAACTATTCAATTTACAGAAATGTCGAAAAATTTCAAAGTCTCAAAGATTTAAAATTTTCGAGAAAGACTTAAGTCCTTAAAATTTTACAAAAAGTAGAATAAGCTGTGAAAATTAAAATTTCAAATATTCAAATTTCTAGAGAGTTTTAGCAGAAATCCATTTTTGGACAATTTGCTGGCCAAAGTTTTAGGCTTTTGGAAAATTTGGACATTTTTGATGTGGGACAAGAACACAGTATTTTAATTTTCGGAATTCTTAAAAAGAAGCATGCGGATTCGGCGTTAAAGTATTAAAAAGCAGGCTCATCAAGAGATTGAAAAGCGGGCAGGCAGATTAAAAGGCAGGCTCATCAAGAGATTGACGTGATGGTCTAAATTGTGTGAAAAAATGAGCCAAAAATTAAAACTTTGCGAACTTCTCCCAGGTAGTCGCCGTGGCGTAGTGGGTAGAGTGCGACGCCCACACGCCGAAGGGTCTAGGTTCGACTCTCAGTTTAACACCAATTTTTCTAATATTTCACGGCACCACCTCTTTCGAGCTGCTGACAACACTCGAAGAGTAATAACTGTCTAAGAAAGCTTCTCAAATTTCGCCGTTCGGAGTCGGCAAAAAACTGTAGGTCCCTTCTACTCGTGAGAGAACAGTAGCGCGCACAACACGAGTAGTTGATGAGCAAGCTAGGGTCTGGTCCCCCTTTGGACTGTAGCGCCAACAATTATTATTATGAACTTCTCCCAGAATATATTTGGATACGTAAGAACCGCACTGTTTTTAGATTGCATTCAACTACTCATTGCGGGTAGACATTCTTATGTCGGCGATTTCTTTGCCAAAAATTGAAAACAAACAACTTTACGATCGTTGGTAGGCAATTCACTGTCTGCTGCAGAACACACTGCGTCACATTCCAGACGTAGTTACATTCTCAGAACTAATAACCAATCGCAATCCAGACATCTGTCGCCCAACAAAGTTCAGTGTCTCGCCAGTTTGGTACTCAATCAAACATCAAGCATCTAAGTGCTTTCTCGTTCCGCTTCGCCGGCCATGAAAACGATGATCATAAAAAAGAACCCATTTCTATTTGCATAGACGGTCCAAATTTCATCTCACCCCAAAAAGCAACTGATTAACGCTTTTTTTCAAATTGAGTAAAGTTCTCGACCAAGCTTCGCCACAATGAGGGGCGTCGTCGGCGTCGCGCTCGCACACTTAAATGCCATCCGAAAGCAGACCGTGTCCGGATTAAGTCCGCCCTCGGAATACCATCGCGATCAGTGTCGCGCTGTCATATCTTGTTCGTTCCTTTCCTTTTTTGCAATCAACGATCCAGTTTTCAGTATTTCACTAATTAAATCTCAAAACTTGACCACCTGTGTGTGTGTCTCTCCCCACACCGAAGATGAAAACCAACGGCGCACAACGAAACAAAAAAATGTGAAAAATCCAAAAGTAGTCAACGAAAAGGTGAACAATACTCCGCAGGCGAGTGAATTCGAGCGAAAAAAAGCGTTAAGGTATCTGGAAAAACTCTCAAGGTGAGACAAGGTAACCAGGTCCATCAAAAATAAATTCAAACCAAAGCGCCCGCCACCGGCCGTCCACGCCAATCTTGGAACTGTCTCTCGATGCAAACACAAAAAATGGAAGCAAAGACACGAAAAAAGAATTAACTACAGCGACACGATGACGATGACGACGCGTGTAAAATCACACTCATGTACGCCCCCTGATTCAGCAGACGCACGCTGCAGCAGCAGCCGGAGAGCTGACTGATCAGTGTTGTCGATTGGGCAGATCGCCGATCTGTGGATACGGCACACACCACATCGAGCTGTTAGGTTTTTGTGCAAAGATTAATTATTAATTCAATTGTGGGCGCGCGAATTGTCGTCTCCTTTGGAAGTGGTGCAGCGGCAGCGGCGGCGCCATAAATATCGATAAGCAGAAATACAAACGCGCAGGCAATACTGGTTGTTCTCGATTGGTGAGGTGCGGTGCTGGTGAAGCGACGGTGCGGCGACGGCGATGCCCAGCGGCGGTGTGATGCTGACCAGAATGTCGCACCGCTGTGGGGGATACCAAAAATGGGAATTTTCTTTTCGATTCGGTTGTTTTCGATTTTATAATTGTCAGGCGTTTGATTTTCAAAAGCGATTCGCTGCCATTGTGGTCGCTGCTGAATGGTTGACGTTGACTTTAAATGTGAATTCAGTCTGGACGGAGTGGGAGGATGGAGATGAAATGAATTGATTCTGATTCTGGTGATCTGTGGGATTGGGGGCCCATAGTGAAGCTACAGATTTACATGGAATCAGGGGGAAATATGTGTTCTGGCATAAGGTGACCTTTACGTGGGTGGGCACCAGTGGAAGACCGTATAGGATGAAGTCGTTTCTCGCTTCGCTTTTCTCGCACAAACAACACAAAAATCGGCCACATCTTAACCTTTAAGGGTTTAATTTAGGCGAAACGGCACCAAATCGTCGCATCTTTTCTATTCACAGCCAGTTTGTTGCCTTGAAAAGTTTCCTGATTTTCCCCACTCAGCAAGTTCACATAGTGTTTCTTAAATCTGCGGGAAACGTGCCGATGGCAGAGATATGGTATATTTTTCCACATGACTCTGGCAGTCCTTACAAGGTGTATTGTGCAGGATGTCCAACATTCTTTCATTCCTACCCAACAGGCGCTGTCCTACAAGCACGTCTCTAGTTTTCTTTATTTGGAGAGGTTTATGTAAAATGGATTAAAAATCACTACGCCTATGTGGCCGCCGTGACGTAGCTCGGTTACCGGCTGAAAACCTCGTATTCTTCAAAGCACCATCTCTTTCGAGCTACTGGCAACACTCAAAAAGTAATACTGTCTAAGAAAAAGCTTCTCAAACTGTAGGTACAAAATAACCGAGTTTCCTTGCCAGTGTGGTCCTTCGAAAATTTACACCTTCGGACGGTTACCAGAAAGCAAGCAGCAATAATGATGATGGGTTGGGCCTCCATATCTGTCGGTAATCGTTTTTCTGTCGTGTTACTGAACCGTGTAGCCGCCATGGCGTAGTGGGTTCGATTCCAGACTGAACACCTCGAATTTTTCACGGCACCATCGCTTTCGAGCTGCTGGCAACACTCGAAGATTAATAACTGTCTCAAACTTCGCCGTTTGGTGTCGGCAAAAATGGATAGGACCTTTCAAATCGTGAGAGAACAGAAGCGCGCGCAACACGAGTTGTTCATGAGCAAGTGGGCTGTCGCGCCATCCAATATAAATAAAGGGCGTCCTAACAAGAACGCAAGATTTAAATTTTAAATAAAACGCAGATATTTAAAAAAATCGTGAATTCTTTATTATATCGTGAAGTAGACAAAATGCGGTATGTGTGAAATAACACATCGGCCAGATGGCCGCCGCGGCTTTGCTGGCACATACGCGATCTTTTAATGACATTTTCAATGACTCTTTTGCATAAATGCTTTGGTATTTCATTAATGCAGCGTCCAATTTCCTCATTTAAGACTTTCTTTTTTGTATAATTGACACGCACTTAAGGTATTGCTTATACCCTTAAATGACTGGAATTAAGTCACAGCTTGAGTCGGTGTCGGCTTATTCGCATAAACCATCGACTTCAAAAAACCCCAAAGAAAAAAGTCCAATGGTGTTAAATCGCACGATCTAGGCGGCCAATTCTGGTTTCCAAAACTTGAAATAACACGACCGGGAAATGACTAATGCAGCAATTGAATTGTGTCTCTGGCTGTATGAGATTTGGTGCCGTCTTGTTGAAACCACATCCCCTCCACATTTACTTCTTCAATTCAAATTGGTTATCATTTCAAGATACCGAACACCATTGACTGTTTGCGCTTGACCTGACTCATTTTCATAAAAAAAGGTCCAATGATTCCTCTAGCCCAAAATACACACCACACAGTGACACGGTGAGGATACATTTGCTTCTCGTGAATCACTCGAGGATTTTCCTCGGTCCAACTGCAATAGGTCAATAGGCTGCAATTCTGCTTATTGACGAAGCCATCAAGATGGAAATGGGCCTCGTCGCAATTTGCGAATTGTAGCCGCAAAAATTTCACCATTTTGGTAAAACAATTTCACAATGAGAATGCGTTGTTCATTCGTACAGCGCTCCACTTTTATTAACCCTATACCTTCTACTAACAAACAATAATAATTGTTCAAATGTCAAACAATGACAATTCGAATGGCGCCAAATTTAAATCTTGAGTTCTTTTTGGAACACCCTTTATATGCTTCCCCGTAGGGTTATAATGGCAGACCTTCATTAGTAATTCAGGAATTCTTTCATTCTTCAGAATACCTACATGCCTAAAACTCAGCTTCGGATAGAATTGTATGCATTAATGTTATGTTGTTAAGGGCAGGTGACACAGGTCACTCAGTTGACTGTGCTGGGTATACACTTGTAAATAAAACACACCTTGGATCTTAGCTTGTACGCAATAATTATTTATAAAGTTTCATTTAATTTTTTATCATGAAATTAAGGTGGCCTCCTTACAGTGAATTTTAAGTATAATCCCGGAAACCTTTCTTTCAGAAAATGGGGAAAAATTGGTGCAAAGGAATGCGAAAATGAAATTCTGAGGAAGCGAAGAAATGAATTGAACCCATAGGCTCTGGCTTTAACCGGAACAAAAATTGTCTTTGCGACAGGAAACTATATAAAATCTTAACCTATTTAAGTTTAGAAGCAGCTTGGGCTTGATCAGGTATAATGGGAAGTATTTCTCCGTGGCCAAGGTTATGCAAAGCAGCTCCATTTGTGACTAACTTTGTGGGATTTCATATCCGACTATTTTGTAACAAAGTCTGTCAAAATGTTGATGAAAGTGTAAAAGATTACTTTATAAATTGTCATTTTTTCGAAACGTTCGACATAACAACAAAACTTCTTGCTATTGGAAGTACAAATTAATTCGGCCTCTTTTAATTGTTCAACATAAAATGAAGTATTGTCCGTGGAAACCTACTTTTACCATCTCTCTGGTAAGTTTTAAATATATAATCTTAAAAAAATGTGTCATTGACATCTTCCATTTCTTCAGAATGGAAGATCGTTTTGCGTCCATCGGAAGAGCTGGTAGTCGAAAACAGCTAGGTCTGCAGGCGGTTGGAGTGGGGCCAACGTTTCCAGGTATTTTTTGACCGCTACAGCCGAGCGTGATCATGTTGTGAAATCAACTTGTCATGCCCTTCGATCGTTTCTGGCAATTTTTAACACAATGCAAAGCTCAGACCCATTAATTGTAGTCGATAACGTCTCATCAATGGTCTTGCAAGGTTTTAGCACAGTCGAGTCGAGCGCATAGTTCACCACAGTCGACTTATCCCAACAAATGCATAACCTTTGAGCCGTGGATGTCACTCTTTGGCGTGGATGTAGAAGATGAAGAAACAGGCTTATCATTTTTTTCTTCTTGGGGTTTTCGTAGTATAAACATTTTTCATCGGTGCAATAATCCCTTTCTTTGATATCTTCCAAGCAGCACGCCTGCCGCATAGCTCGGTTTCAGCTTGGCACTTGCATTTGAATAAATCTAAACAGAAATTATTTGTTGATTCACTCTCAATGATTCTGTAAGTTCACTTTTTGCATGGCACGGATCTCGATTCAGTAAAGCCTCCGATTCCTCATTTTAAAAGTTTTTGGGCTGGACATTTGGATCTTTGTCTTCGAAACTAAAATAACCATTTTTGATGTGTGGAAACCACTCTGCATAATTTATCGGTCGGAGTAGATTTACCAGAAGCTTTAAGAAATATTCGATGGACTTCATGTGCATTTGCCTTGCATTTAAATTTAAAACTTTCCACAAATCCTGTTTTATTAAGACGAGTACGGACATTTTCGGTGGTCGCCGTGGAGTAGTGGGTAGAGTGCGACGCTCACACGCCGAAGGGTCTAGATTCGACTCCCAGCTCAACACCAATTTTTGGAATTTCTCATGGCACCACCTCTTTCAAGCTGCTGACAACACTCAAAAAGTAATAACTGTTTAAGAAAGCTTCTCAAATCTCGCCGTTCGGAGTCGGAAAAAAACTGTAGGTCCCTTTTACTCGTGAGAGAACAACAGGGTGCACAACACGAGTAATTGATGAGCAAGCTAGGCCCTGGTCCCCCTTTGGACTGTAGTGCCAACAATTATTATTACGGAAATTTTCTAATGAGGAAAACACAATATTTTTGTCTAAGACGTGATGGGACTCATTAATTCTGAACAATGTCACCCCATTCCAATGAAGTAGGAAATCGCTTCCAAGATCATTCACCACTTGCAGGTGGCGCCATCTTTTGAGAAGGGATTAATTTGTGCCCCCAATATCTGATACTCCAATGGAAGCTCTATTATTTGGGCATTCGAGTGAAACAAGATGGACTTAAAACCAGCCGAGCAAGTTCAAGAAAGAAATCATTCAAATCAAAGTGGAATAATAAGAAGAATGGTAATATCTGAGATGTAAGTGCTTCTCGCAATTTGAATATGTTCTAAAACAAACCTTCTTTTGACTTTGTTTTCCTTAAAACATTTGAAGCGTTAAAGTTAAACCAGTGGGGGCCACAGACAAATATTTGCACCGAATTCAAGCAATACACCATTTCCTCATGACACCTTGCTCAACCCAACCAACAATCGTTGCCCAAACTCTCCCGCCAAGAAAACGAACCAAAAAAAAAAAAACGAAATATCTTATCTCCACCATCGTAACACTGACAAACTTATTGGTCATCACAAGCACCCAAAGACCAACAAACAATCCAAGATTACGCCCTAAATCTGTCCGACGCACGACCCAGATGAGGTTACAATCGAAATTTAAAGATGATCTCTTCTCAAACGCCCACGATGCCACTTTTCCCTCCCGATATCACGCCACCACTAACGCATATCGTGCCAGCGACTATCTTATCTTGGGTTTTTTCTACTTCTTCTCTTCTCCTCGAACCTAGGCATCGTAAATAACCTCGAAGTTTCACCATTCCAGCGAACACATCGACGATCTCGTGTCGTGAAAAGGGTTCGCGTTAATATCATTTGATTCCATTTTGCACCACACACTCGTCGCTCATGCTGCGCACCGCTGCCATCAGACTGACCCGCACACGCACTCGACGCGGTGGTCGACGATCTTGAGATGACTGATGGGAAAATAACAACAACACTTAATCCGTAGGCCAGCAGACCTGATCTCGTTTCGATCCGCATCCCCACGTGCCCACCTCTTCTCACCCATCGCGTTTTTTTTCATTTATTTAATGCGAATCAGCGAAAACGCCACTTAATTAATTGCTTTGCAATTGAAAACAACTAAATGTGAGCCAGTGAGTGACATTCGCCATCAGGGTTTCCATTACACTTGCGGCACAGCAGCGACGCAACAACAGCTTTGCTCCGAAGGCGAATGGGTTCCGGCCTGGTTCGCAGCTGGGATTACGTGGAGTTTATTATTAGCGCAAGCGACGAATCGCCATCATCGTTGTTCGATAAACAACAGAGAGAATGTCGATCGGCCTAAGCCCCTTATCACTGGAATGTATCAAGCGGCGACTGATAAGCCGTTCAATGTGACAACAAGCACACACTTCCCAATGGCACTGCGCGGCGATGTGGGCGTCCCCCCGGATTGGCAGAGGTCGTTAGCGGCTTGTTAAACCAGCTTCTTGCCTTCTACTCACTAACAAGACATTGTAAATGCAATTATAATCTAATGTAAATTGTTTACGAATAAATGCGGCTGTGCACGGCTGCTGCAAGGTGGCGCGCATATGGTGGCTCGCCGTGCGGTCGCACCGTGCACAGTCACTTTTCGGTGGGTGGATAAATGGTCATTGAGTTGAATTGAAATTAAATTTCCATTTGAAGAGGTGATGGCAAGGAAAAATATGGAATTAATAAGGAAAACCCGAGGAGAAATGTCGACTGCCTCAAGGTTGGCCGCTGGGGCCAGAGCGCGAGTGGTGCTCGCTTTTTGTTTTCGTTTGTTTGAGTTGAATGAGGTGTCTAGAGTGCGGACCTGCCTTTTGTTTCCTTTTTTTCTTGCGCTTGTTATGATGAATGGTTGACTGTGTTGAGTCGGAATCAAAATGGCGGAAGTACTGACAACGACCGGTAACTTATGTGATTGCGCAAAACGAGAGAGACACAATTGAATGGCATAAAGTTGCTAAAGGGTATGAACCTAATTCAATCCGAGAATGGCCTTTGGTCACAAGCCTCGGCTCATATAATCCAGTGAAGTGTGTGTGCCGGTGACATAACCTCTAGTGTGTTATGCGATTCGCTGTCTGCGATTGCCTCTTGAGTCACTCAGTTGAGGAGAGTTTGCAATTCCCTTCGGGCTGAAATTGGCTTAATAAGGAGGAGAGTGATTCAGCAATCACTTGATGGTGTGAATTCACGGAGGAGGAAGATTTTTTCGCAGGGTGACTGTGAGACGATGGATGGTCATCTTTGTTTGGTGTGATGGCAGTTGCTGACAAGGATTTGGAGTGTTGAAATGTTTTGCAAGTGAGTCTGAGTTCATATATCGTGTGCGCTGCTTTAAGGAGTTTTGGCAATATGGAGCTGCTTCTTGTGAGCAGGAATCTGAAGCATCGTCAAATCTGGAATAGGATTCCGGCGAGAGTTGACCAACAGATTCAATTAATGACCATAAAGTTAGCCAAGTAATGGTAGACTTAAAGTGTGTCAGTCAGGAAATTCTTAAAAGCTTGCTGGTGGATCTAACGATCTTTTCTGGGCCACTGTCAATTGAAAGTTGGTGAATCTAACTTAATTCACTAAATAGCAAACCGACAAAAACCCATGCTCTCTTACACCGCGTTTGATGAACAGATGTGACGTATGGGCCGCCGCTTTTGAGCA
Organism: Eristalinus aeneus; assembly: GCA_955652365.1. Classification (NCBI taxonomy): domain Eukaryota; kingdom Metazoa; phylum Arthropoda; class Insecta; order Diptera; family Syrphidae; genus Eristalinus; species Eristalinus aeneus. The sequence goes on from OY019132.1 coordinate 80,866,063, forward strand.
CGGACTTAACCTCTTCTTGAGATAAAGCAGAAAATGGAATTCCATTCAGTAGCACAACTGGTCATACAACAAATTCTCCGCTCCTCTACATTTGAACTCAAATTTTTGTCTGTCTGGCTCATCAATTCGAACCGTAATTTGCATTAAAAAAGCCATCACCTCTGCCAGTGTGACTGTAAACCGCAAAAACAATTCACAACGCAACTCGTCATCTGACCGTAAACCTCGGCGAAGGCTGAAGTCATAATTTCTCCTCAACTTCCTTCACATTCATCCATTAAAATACGATCAGAAAACAATTTGTCACCTTTAATCCGTGCCCGACCCTGAGATGACACCTTTAGCTCTACAACCAGGAAGTACTTCGACTCTTGCGGGCAATTACCACAAAATCGTATTCCCGCTGCAGGGTTTTCGGTGTTGGAACCGAAATTGATCTTGAAATGTCTGCTCAAAGTCGACCCCAAACTTCAAACGACCGTCCAGCAAACTTAAAACCGATTCCTGTGAATTCCATTTTTTCACCCGTCAAAGTCATACATCATATTATTCAGTAATTAAGCACTCAATGTCATCTGTCAGCGTTGCGGTCTGTCGCATTTTCATCTTTCCCCTGAAACCGTATCTGAACGGAGGTTTTTTTTTCTTTCTTTTTGCCTTTTTACGTATGCGTCGTCTTAGAAAAAAGACACACACAACCTCTGCATGGCGTTGAATCTCCTTTAGCTTCTGGTTCCATACCCCGTCGGAGTGAAAGAAAATCCGGAATGCGCTGCGCGCATTGACGTATTGACGATCATCCATTACAATCGAGTGTATAAATGGTCATGGGATCGCTATAGATCGCTGACTGAATGAAGTGCAGTAAAGACGCACACAATATGTGAACGTACGCACGCTGCGCTAGCGGTAATCTCATTCATTGTTGCAACGAAAGATTGATCTTTTAACCTTGGATGGTTCAATAAATGGACGGTTTTATATTTTCTTTAGCTTTTGTATGCACTTTTGTTTCGTTTTTGTTTGGCTGCGTCTTGTCATAGTGATCTGCGTGAAAACAGTATGGTTCCGCACGATAGCGGCGAGGTCGAATAACAATTCAAGGTGGCAGCGCATTGAATGAGGCACGCACCGATCTGAAGATTGTTGAACAGATTGTGACGGAAAACGATCAGAAAAAGGTCTAGTTCTTTGGGATTATCAAGAAAATTCGCCGTTAGACATTGTTTAGAGCGAAGTTTGTAGTCTAACAGTCCAAGTTGTTGGGTTATTGAACTATTTATAGATGTGATGATCTTGGGGCTGTCAGATCGTCAACAAACAAAAACGTTTGTACGACCAATTGGGTACGTTTTTGTTTTTCTTTGACCATTTTTGGGAATTGAAACACGAATTACAAAAAAAAAGGTGATTCGTCATTGAACGGCCGTTTGAGCGGCGTTGTGATGTAACTCGCGTGCGTTGGTAGGAAAATGTGTTGTTCATTGTGTTGGACATTGAACTTGCTTCGCCTTGAAGACGATTGATGTTACATGGAATGATGATGTTTATTTTGCCCTTGGGAAGGTTTTATGTAAGCAGTGAACTTCACACCAACAACAGACGACAGATGTGTCAAGATATATTCTCAATTCATGTTAAAATGCTTCAAAGTTTGATAATAGATCCAAGCATGTTATTATGCAGCTATCTCTTTTCTCATCATTCTTTTTTTTAGCATTCTATGTTTTTTTCTACGTTTTAGAACTCACATCATGTTTTTTCTACGTTTTAGAACTCACATCACAGCCAATGGACTAGTGATATCTGAGTTTTGAACACATCCATCTGTGCAGGGCACTGTTCCGCACATTTCGACATCAAAAAATTTCCTCTAACAAAAACCAGATTCTGAAAAAACGAGATTTAGAGTTCCTAGTCCATCTTCAAGGTTACCAGCATTTCCGACGATCGTTGATCCCTCACATTCTTGCGCAACCAGCGGCAGCTCTCGTCTTATCTGATCATCTTCGGGCGGTATTTCACACCTTTTGATGGATTTAATTCCCCACTTGAAATGTTCCTAACCCCCATTGACTCCCTGCTACACATTTTGCCCTAGCCTGTTTCAATCAAATATCAATTTGATGTCATCTCCGCGTTGTCTAAAGCCCACATTCTCCCGATCCTCTCTCCGATCGGCACTTAATCAATCAAGAGGAGAGCAGCGCACACATGCACCGGTTTCAACAGAAGCGCTCCAAATAGTGTATTTCCGCGGCTAAAATCGAAGCCACAGCAGACGGGCTATTTGCCTTCCTCTCCAAATCGAAAAGAATTGCAAAATCCCATCTCGCGATGAATCTTAAGCCTCCACTTGTGGGAAACAAGAAACAAATAGTCACTCAACCTGGCCTTGAGACCGTGAGCACAACAAGAGTTTTCGATCGGGTGGCGGTAGCGACGACGGCTGCGTCAAGTCAACCAATCGACATTTGCATGGAAATTAATTTTGTTTTGAATTTACGATACGCCACGCAAAAAACTTGTTAATTGTCGGCAAGCGACTGTTCTTTCATGTGCACCGACAGCGACAATGGTGCCGACTGTAATGACAAACAGGAAAATTTCCTTGTGGGCGGACGTTGTGAACACACCCCCAACACAGCAGTAGTCGGCTTTGACAGATGTCGCCTTGGCAGCGCTTCGTTCCGCTTACCTATTGTCATAATTCAGATTACATTCTCCTCCACCTCCAAGTCAGGGTAAACAAACCGCACTGGCATTCCAGGAATTCCAAGTACAGCCGAGGTTTGGTTACTATCTCTCCCTCTCTGTCTTTTCTTGCGTTGACACACATTCTCTGTTCTCTCAACCCGCCCATATTGACAGATCGAAGAAAATGACAAATATTGACTGACAAAAGAATTTAGTTCATCGGTGTTTGCAGTGTTCGCGGATTTCATCGCTTCTCAATCAGATAGTCGCGCAGATGAGAAGGATGGAGAACGAGATGACAGAACGAAGCAATGACCTAAACCCCAACGTCAAGTTGCTGGCAGTGGTGGTGATTTTTCCTTCGGTTCTTTGTGATCTTGTCGAAGGCTCGAGAGCCAGTCGGATATGATGTGTTTGCCGTTTATGACAGGCGCAACGTCAGCGACGACAACGACGACATTATTTACGGTTGATATGGTTGCAGGAATTTTCTGATCTTCTTCTTAAAATTCTGAATTCAGTCACCGAGCCGCTGAAGCGCGGTGGGGGGAAAGTTTTGTTGAAGTTTTCCTTGTCGTCGTCCATATTTGATTTTTCCAACGCGACGGCAATGACTGTCACTCGTCGGTGGCGAAGGAATTTGACTTGCGATACGCTGTCATTGGGTTCCATAAATCTCAAGTTGCATACGCGCGACCACGACCAGAGCGCTACAAGGCTGAGGTGTTGTTTGCGCACTGGTGTATGTGTGTGCTTGCGCATGGGTGAGATGAGCGCGCAACGAACGGGCGAGCGGCTGAAATATGGCGCCAATTGATTTCTATCCATTTGACGTTTGCTTAGGTTTTCATTATTTTCCACGCGGGCACACGCGGGGCATTCGCCGTCGCGGTGTTTCCCACTCCTTTGTACAACAACGTAGATGTGACCGAATACGAAAGACTGACGGTGCGCGCTGGAGATGATGGATACTGCTGCATTGGCAACTCACGGATGGAGGTGGAGGTGGGGGGCGCGAAGGTGAACATAGCCGATGGCGGCAATGGCGAATAGAGATGATGAGTGATTGCCGCTGTAGGTATTGTGGAATGCGCCCGGGCTGCTGGGGCACTTTGGAAAATCCCCAAAAACGGAGTCGAGAAGCCAATGATGACAACTACGGCTACAACGGCGACTGCAATTTGAATGTTGTGCAGGTTGTGGGGCTTAAAAGTTAAGTCACGCCTCACGAAGGTATCCATTGACCTAGTAATAAAACAGAATGCCGCCTGGCATCGTCACATACCAACGATGTAAATTTGCAATGCAGAGCCGATCTGAAGTCTCCGAGATATGGCATTGATTTGATGCGGGGGTCGTTATTTGGCGCGCAGATATGAATCTACCTGACAATTTGGTTCATTTCGGTGTGGCAACGAGCGAATTCTGTGAAGCGTCACAGCTGATCAAAATCAGAAAACAGGCAGTAAGCAAATGGTGGAAAAGGCTGTCAAGGTTGAAGAGATATGAAGCTGAACTGGATTCAGTTGCGTTCCCAAACTGTCAGCGACCGTCTGACATTTGTGTGACAGAAGTGACTGGCTACTTAAGATTTGTTCAATTTGCGTGCGATTTTCGCGCCGATTAAGTATTCGAATGGACAGGCAGTGCTTTGAATTGGAACTGATTCTGAAGGGTATTCTATGATACACCAATTGACGTAATATTTGTGACAGTTTCGCTCATGTCTCACTCATCCATTGTGTCATTCATGGCTCCAGGAAGCACAATCTGAAATGTCGTTTATTTTATCACCGAAGATCTGTTTCCTTGAGAGATTGTCTTCGGTATTGTTATTCTGCCATCGAACGCGGAAAAGGTTTGCGACAGAGCGACAATTGAGGGCAATCGTCTGACATTCACTTGCAAGTGTGTCAAAATGCCTTTGAAATTATACAACAAATGCGAAACGAAAAAAAAAAAAAAACGAAAACACTTTTGCTTTTTGAATGCTGGTGGGGGTGACGCAAAAAGTTTGCAGATTGTTGTTGAAAGTTTTGCAATTTTCGCGCTTGAAATTCAGCATGGATGCACGGAGCTTGAAGGTTCACAAAGTTCTTCAAGGCTGCTTGGCGTTTATTAAATTGAGAAATGCAGTACTTTCTGAGTGTGTTAAAGTTGTGTGTTGAAAGTGGCACTGAAATCTTTTTAAAATTTCTTCCGTTATCACTTTCCCAAATTTTTGAAATTTTTGAAATTTTGAATTACTACAAACTTGCGTCAGACGAACAAAGTACAGTTCCATGTCTCTCACGGGAGCAGTTTTGCTGCAACACCTAGGCAAGCAATCTGTTGACTGAAATGCCGAAAGGCAAAGTGGTACGAATATTATTCGCAACATTTTCACGCAGAAATACTCGCCCTTGTCGATTTGCATCGGAATATAAAATATTGTAGCTCCGCGATGTTCTCCTTCGTCACTTTGTGTGTCAAAAGATTGAACAATTGTTGAGGTTGTTGATTGTTGCGATTGTTGAGATTGCACTTAGAGTTGCAATGTTAACTCATGCCCACGACCTAGAAGTGAATAATGAAGAGTGACGGACAACAGTGTCAACAGGAGTATCCGGCAATAATGGAGGTCTGCTAATTTAGTCTGGCGACATAGAACCGCTGCCCCGTTTTTGCAAAGTTGACTGAATTTAGCATCAACTTGTATTGGCGATTGTTATTCAGAAGATTAACTACATTGACGCTTGGGGACGCTGCCACAGACAACAAGTCATTGGCTCAGTGTCGTAAAGAATTCCAATGTCAAGAAATCTGAAGCATCTGAAGTATAAGTCAACGCGCTATGCCACAAACATCCCTTCTGAAAAATTCAGCAAGAGATGAAAGCATAAAATGAAACTGCCAATTCTAGAAGACACATTAAGGAATTCAAACAAATTGACAGTGGCAGGAAATTTCCATTCCCTCCTCAAATTTCTTTGACGTTCAATAGAAGATGTCTATCCTATCTCAACCTCTTTGGGGCTGAAAAGCTGTCGAAAATTACAAAATTCGGGGAACCTTAAGATCCTTTTACCAACTGCTGTTCTTCTTAACACATTTAACTAAATTTTTCACACTGCATATGGTCCGTATTTTAACCCTGACATTCTTGTTCACGCCTACAGCTTTTTCTCTTCTTATAAAACGAGCTTCAAATGCTCAATTTTTCGACAAGGGCAAAATATTTAGCCGGTATTGTAATCTCCTCGAATATTCAAATCAAATCCATGCAATCATCGGGAAAGAAACTCAACCCTCGTCTTTCAGTGATTTGCATTTCTCATCCGACACATCGACTTTCTCATCCCTCGCCACATCTTGAACTACTTTCCGCACGCTTTCCCGCCCATCACCGGCACGCCAACCAAAACTGACTTTTATGGCCAACTCATGAATACATTTCCAAAATAGCAACCACCCAACCTTACAGTTTCCCTCACACGGTGCAGCGCCCCCTAGGCAGCAACCCACGATGATCCCTTTAATAAAGTCAAATCCAAAGCATGTCATCAATTGCATAGGACTTGGGGCAATAAAATATTTATGTCTTCACCTAACCGAGCACCCACCCCCTCCCCCTCCCTTCGGTGCAACAGTTCATGGCTTACATACCCCATTCCCAAGCTGGCTCGTAGGAAAGTCATTCCTATTATATTTTTTTTTATCGCCAACCGATTACATTCCGATTTCACATCATCCTCTCGCAGGGAAGCCATGCTGGAGAGCAGCCGCTGCAACCGACAGCAACAGCGCCGCCGAAGACGGCGGCAATGGCAATACAGCCGCCGTCGTCGATGACGACGACACCGGGGAGATCGATGATGATGGGGAGAGTAGACGGCCGTATTGGTTCCGTCGCCGTGCCCGGTTTCACCCATCTCCAGATGAGAAGTATGGAATGCATACGGCCCGGCATCGTGCCCCATGCATCTGGCATCAACGCATCAAAAGAGGAGACGAAGATGACGACGGCCCACAGCAAGACGACTGTTTAAGGCCTCGGCAACAAATTGCGGTTAGAGATTGGATTGGATTGGATTGAATGTAGTCGCAGATCCTACGGCTCCCTTTCTCCCCACATCTGCCGCTTCAGCGTGCGTGCATGTGTGTCTGTGGAGAAAGAAAATATTTTCAAAGGTCGTCTCAAATGAGTGCGCGCCGCTCACATCTGGATCTCGCCTATCGGATTGCAGATACACGCAGAATGTGTGTACTCGTACGTGTGTGGTTTTTGAAACTCTCTAAACCCTGAAAGGAGGATTGTCATCATTGTCGTTCAGCTGCGCGACTAATTAGCCGAGAAGAGGTCTTTGCTCCAGCAGCGCCGCTTAGAAAGGCAATAAAACAGACCGGCGACGCGGCAGTAGTGAAGCCAAAGCGCGAGAGAAGAAGAAAAGCCACAACTTGGTGAGAAAATCGATTAATATCGATCTGTGGAGCGTGTGCTCCGCTGTTTGTGTGTGTGCAGATGGCGACAATTCGAATAGTTTCTGTGTTGACCCAGATACCGGATCAATGGTGAATTACTGGTGCTGCAAGAGAAACCATCGTTCCACCGCCACGGCATACCGGCCGATTTGTCACGCTAAGTGCGATGCGATTTGCAACAGACGCAAAGCGAACGAGCACGCAACTAAATTGTCCCCTTTTCAAGCACAAAAGACCGACAGAACAATTGACAAATCGAACAGTCCCCGCTGAACCGTTCCACATTCAGCTGTGTTTGAGGGTCGCCCCGCGTACCAAGGGGTGAGTTCGGCGTTGATCGCTAATCGAACGTATTTTTCGGTTCTTTACGAGTCATTACGTTTTAATGTACGCAGCGCTGTTCGGGGACACGTGCACCCTTCACAGGCTGTGCCTGGCCCATGTGCATTTGACAGTGACAACCGGGTGGTGTTCACTCACCCAAAGTGGGTCAGTTTTGTTCTTCGTCAATCGATCGAAATGTCATTATTAGAGAACGGTTTCGGTTTGCGTCTGTTGTTGGCGTTCAGGAGGGAAGTCATTTGTCCCCTGCCACCAAAGGCAGCCCCCCCAGCGACGGAAGCTCTCTCGAGCATTGACATTTCAAAATCGTGCTCTGAGCCACAGCGGACGCAAAACAAAGGCCACCGAATCGAAATGAATAACTAATTGATTTTTATGAGTGCGTTCTTTGTCGATTTCCGTTCGATTTGAATGATGGGAGAGTCGTTACACAGTCAGAGAGAATACATCACGAAATATTTTCGATGGGAAGAGGAGCACGCAACAGTTAGGCTGAGATGGGGGTATTTATTGATTTATGGACGCTCTTCAACCTTAGCCGATATACCAGAATTTTGTCATTTATCTGGAACGTGTGATATTAAAATTTGACAATTCTGATGTGGTTGAGCGCGGTTCCTTATGAGAGATTGATTTCTTTCCGTTTGGAAGGGAGTTTTGGCATTGGGAAGAACCGACTGGGAATCTTTCTGGGAAATGTCACATCATTTTGGGATTTGGAATTTTTTCCCTGGCGAAATTAGTCACCGTTGATGTTTAATGAATATTCATGGCAAGTGCATGGATGGAGTCGACTATAGAGGCAACACGGTGTATACATATGCCATGAGATGTGAGAACTTTGAGAGGCGATTGATAATTCGTCGATGACTTCCATAACATGTGGAGACAGTTTCGAACTTCAGACACTCTCTTCAAAACTTTTCAAATTTAAATTTAAGAGCCAAACAGGGCAACTAAGTTGATTTAACCTAATGTAGGGCGTACCGTGGCGCAGTGAGTAATGTGTAAAACCCACACGCAGCTTCGATTCTTGGACTGAACACTCCGCATTTTTTACGGCACTACCTCCTTTGAGTTCCTGGCAAGTTCCAATGAATACTGTTCGTCCGCAAAAAGACTGGAGGTTCCTTCTTCACGTGAGGCAACAGTAGTACGCACAACATAAGAAGTGACTGAAAGGCTATGCTCTGGAGCCCTTGAAAACTGATGCGCCGTCCTAGATATATGAGGTCACTTCTAATTTCTTTAGAAAGAAAAGTTGAGAAGGACTTTCTTACTGGCTGTTTGAAGAAGTAATGTTCGAAACAGCTCGATCGATTCCAAACAAGTCTAATGGACAACCAAATCTAAACGTTAAGTTAGGAGTCCGTTGCCAAAAGTAGCCTATGTCACTTAATATAAATTGATTTGTATACATGATTTGTATACATGGCGCACAAAGGTGGAGAAGGATCTACACCAACTTGGAGTGCCTTATAAGAGACCGTGCTAGCTGGTGAGTCGAGTTGGTTGAGGCCCAGGTCCACTACGGGGTATAGCACAACTCAAAGAAGAAGGAAGAAAAAGCATATCTTGCAGGTCACGATGTAAATTTTGTAGGAACTGCGAGAAATGAAAATATTCAAGTGACGGAAAACTGAGTTACAAAACATTCAGTGAGTAACCACAGAATTAGCGAAGACTTACACAGAAGGATCTACTGTTTAACAAAATAAAACCCAACTTTGTTTTTCTCCTGAAATAAGATTTAAAACTGTCTACCCAGCAGTTTTACCAAGAAAATCCGTAATGATGTTTGTTGGATGCTGCTTACGTTTTGGCAAAGAAATGTGCATAACTACCAGCATAAAGTGAGCGTCAAGATACAAATGTCTCGATAGGGAACATTTGTTGTGAACGAGCCTTTACTTTTTTTTTTTTTTTGTTTGCTATGACATCTGTGAAAAATATTTAGCATACATCAAATCATTGAGCAGACAACATCATATTTTTTCATCGTGTTAAAAATGTCGAATTTTGTACAAGAAAGTGATGATTTGCGGAAAGCATTAATTTTTTTTGTTTTCATTTGAAGAAAAGTGCTGCAGAGCCGCATCGAATGCTTGTCGAGGCATATGGTGATCATGCTCTATCAGAAGCAACATGCAAAAGATGGTTTCAACGGTTCAGAAATTTTGATTTTGATGTGAGAAATTAAGAACGTAGAAGACACCGAATTGCAAGCGATATTGGATGAAGATGACACTTTGAGTCAGGAGCAAATGGCAGCAATGTGAAACGTTGCACAACAAACAATTTCTGACCTTTTAAAAGCTTTGGAAAAGATCCATGAAAGCCACATGAATTGAATGAAAGACAGATGGAAAACCTAAAAAACACTTGTGAAATATTGCTTCAAAGACACGAAAGAAAATCGGTTTTGCATCGGATTGTTACTGGCGATGAAAATGAAGCAGAAGCGACTAAAATGGTTCTGCCGGTTAATGACGCAGAACAGAGTACATGGTGTCATTAAGGAAGGACACACAAAATCGATACCTCGAACAGAGCGTCACAACAGGGCAACAAACGTAGTTTTGTGGTGAATAGAGACAACAACATCTGTATCGGCATCAAACGCGGAATCATTAATCGCTGTTTGTTTGGGCTCAAAAGGCAATAGAGTAATAAAGTCCTCTCTCGAAAGACTTAATAACGGCTTGAACATCCCTGCGCTGGTTTATGACCCGGAAACCTGGACGGAGGAAACCGAAATCCTTACTTTTTTCGAAAGCAAAGTTATGTTTGCGATTTTTCATCCTATTTAAGCTGATGGCGTCTGAAGAAGATTAAACTACGAACTTTATGGGATGTACAGCGACAGGCTCCTGGTTGTGTTTTCGTATTTAACGCTTAAAACGGTTAGGCTTAACGGCATTACAACTCCGACCCGAAAAGTCTTTGAATTCGAGGCATTGGGACAACGCAACAAGCGACGATCTAGGCTGAGTTGACGCACACAAGTGATGAAGAACCTCAACCAACTCGGAGTGCGTAACTGAAAACAGCCGTCAAGAGACCGTACTGATGTTGGTTGAGTCGCAGTCCACCCGTACTGTAGTGCCACACAAAAGAGGGGAAGGATAAACTCTTCTCCAAAATTTTTTAGCAATGAGCTTAAGTTAACGAAATGACTGTTCATCAACGATTCTGAATTTATTTTGCTGCATTTTCGCTTTGCCATAAGTCCACATCACAAAGGACAGACTGTATCAGCTTAAGCTGGAATCAACAAAACGTTTATTTCATGTAACACTAGTCGCCCAAAATGCGTAGATCGTCGAGAAATCCATAAAAGTTTTATTACCTAAATATGTCAAAACTGTTGTATCAAAAACAAGAGTCAATGTCAAAATTAGCATCGCGTGTTTCCGACTGCTACGTGAGTCAATCCTCCATTCCAATCCCAATTCTATTTCCAAACATTTACCTCACTCGGCCTTCAAACTTACAAGCCAAAGAACGTTCCTCACAACTTCTCTCTGGTCAATACATACCTGAAAAGGAGAAAAAGAAAATAATCAGTGAATATTTCAAATTAGTTCAGAAGAAAATCTATAAAACAACGTCACGCACAACATTCTCTCATCCCATACACGTCCTTGCTCGCTAGTCACATTTTACGCTGATTAATTACCTAAAGCCCAAGAACTCGATTAGCTTCACCCCTTCCCCCGCTGTGGACAACCGTAAAAATCCCATCGAAAGCCACTCACAGTCAAGAGGCAAAAGTCCGCCCTAAAAAGGAAAACAACACGCCAAGCACATAGAACACAAAAAACCGAAAAATTCTTTGTTCCCAATTTAGACTACAAATTGACAACAAATAAGTTTCTGACAAAACGATGTTGTCACTAGAGCATGGCTCGCGCCCTGTTTTGTGTGTATCCGTCGCACCCCAACCCGCGCGGAGGAGTTTCAAGAGTTGTGAAGTTCAATCCGCTCGTCGCAGCGCATACGCACAGATAATCAATTTTAATTAATTCAGAGGAAATGATCACAGGAAACCGCCATCGCCATTGAGGCTTGCTGAATGGCTGAATGGTCGCCCTGCTGTTTTAATTAGAGGCCCCCCCCCACGACAGTGCCGTCACCGCCACAGTTACCACCACCACAACGCATAACGCTGATGGTGTCCACTGCCAACACTCACGATCGACCGTGACTGCCAAGCAAATTAAAAACTCATCTCCAGAGTTAATTGAAAAATTTGCAACTGATAAATATTTTATTTATGCTAAAAGGTGTTTCTCTTCTGTTTTTTTTTTTTTCAAGTTCAAGTGCCGCCTTCCCTGAGGGGAGTTCCTCTTCGGGCAGCGGCTACTAGCGATGAGAGCGCCGGACGCAAAAATTGAAAAGAGCACGCTTCAAGTGGCACCGCGTGACGGCTACAAATCCGCAACGCATATATCGGCCAGCACTCCCGATTGCTTTCACTTGATCTTGACCGAGTGACAAAAGTTGCCAGCGATTGTGTCTCCTCCTCATCTCGGTCATCTGCCGAACTGCGGGCGGCGCAATATTTTGTGTATTTTTGGAGAGTACAGTAGCGGCAAGGCGGTGCAATGCGCGACAAATATGCTCGCCAACCTTGACGGGGGGAGATTGACTTTTTAAGATGACGTGATGGCTGGTGGACTTAAAGACTTAAGTGCCCGTGCGTCTGTGGCAGTTTCGAAAGATTCACGGAGCGCACAAAGTGCCGCGCCACGCAGAGCAATCAATCAGAGACAAAATCAATTTTCCGTGGCAGTTGACAAATGTCAGGCGACTTAGACTTGAGGCCCGCGAGTGAATTGGTTTTGTTTTGTTGACTTTCAAGGCACGCCTGACAATGAACTAGGCTTTGAATTTATCTACGCAGAGATACGGGTGATTTGTTAAAGGTTATCGACGGCATGGGATTATGAGCCGATGAAGTTGAAGTACACCGGTGCCGATAGTGGTGGCGTGGGACTCGGAGTGCCTCAAGGTTAAGGAGAAGAACCCGCGTTTGTTTTTCTTTTCGGGTTTTGAATAGTTTAAGGAATGGTTTTTGGAATGATTGCGGACAGAAAAATACATAAAAAAAAGTCTGCAAAAAGGCACAATATTGAAGACGAACTGCATGAGTCGGTATAGCAGACCAGTAGAAAGACAAATTTATTCTTACTCTTCAAATGGAGAATTTTTGATTTTTTAACGGACAAAAATTCACGCAAAACGTTATTTACGAACAAATTTTTTCTTTGCATTCTGAGACTCTGAGGCCGCCGTGGCGTAGTGGGTAGAGTGCGACGCTCACACGCCGAAGGGTCTAGGTTCGATCCCCAGCTCAACACCAATTTTTCGAATATTTCACGGCACCACCTCTTTCGAGCTGCTGACAACACTCAAAGAGTTATAACTGTCTAAGAAAGCTTCTCAAATTTCGCCGTTCGCAGTCGACAAAAAACTGTAGGTCCCTTCTACTCGTGAGAGAACAGTTGCGCGCACAACACGAGTAGTTGATGAGCAAGCTAGGCCCTGGTCCCCCTGTGGACTGTAGCGCCAACAATTATTATTATCTGAGACTCTGAGACAGCAAAATGAACACAATATCTTAACAGATCACTCAATAAGTCACGGGACATATACAAAAATTATTAATTAAATTTTAGATATTTTTTTTTTTTTTTTTTTGTTGGGCCTCTTATGTGTCCCGGGACTTATTGAGCGATGTGTTAAGTCTTGTTCAGAATTTCTCAGTGTTTGGCCAAATATGATGACCCCAGACATCAGCTTTCAATCCTTTCAGAACCCCGTGCAATATTTAAAATTCACCTCCGTCCATCGCTCTTATTCAAAGTCGTTGACTTACATTGTATGAAGGACCCCCCTCAGCGCAATCCGTCAAAAACTGTCAAAAGTAATGACCCCAAACACAAAACATTTTTGAAGGCGTTACCAAATCACATCTGAGTGCAATCACTTCTCGTGTGTCTTACAGTAGTCTCGAATTCCCCTCCCCAAAGCATCGCAAAATAAAGACGAAACGTAATAAACGCCACAAACCGAAAACAAACGCAGCACTCCATTACTGGTAATTACTTTTATGGCCAACTCAAAATATAAGGCCAACCAAAAACGAGCAGAAATGACAAAGAATTGCATACTCAGCAGTACTTGAAGCAGTTGCGGTGAAAAATATTTCGCCTTGACATCGAATTTGAACTTGCGCTGCGAGCAGTAGTGAAACACAAAAATGTGTATTCCTCGGATGTGTTGGAAGCAGCGGAAGTCACACACAATTTTTACGTCATAAAAATGTTGCTCCGCTGTCTGTGGGTTAACCTGTCCCACGCTAAAACAGGACATGGGATGCAGTCTGTGGTAGTCAATTGATTCCATGTGGGATACATGATGTTCTGTGAAAGGGGGATGTAGGGGGAAATGATGATCACAGCAGTAAGGAATTTAATTGCTCCTTCTCTTAAATTGTAGTGTTTCTTGAGGATACGATGGTTTGTCGATGGTAATTTATTGGTTGACTCCTGTGGTGATGCAGATGTTGAGAGAATGGAGGGTTGGAAATTGTCAAGGGAGTTCATTTAAAGTGGGCTGATCAGGACGGAGCCTTGTAGTTTATGTTCGTTTGGGACTAAGTTTTAATTTACTTGAATACCACACTTGTCAGAAACTTCTAAAATATGCTGAACTGAGTCAGAAGACTTGAGACTTGAAGAGCCATTAAACTAAACTCCGATTTGCTAAGGTAAACTAATGCAACAAGTCATGAGCTTGGAAAGCACTTTGTGCTAAGCCGAAAGGCTTGGAACTTAAGGAGCCATTGGCCTAAACTCCGAATTGCCAAGGTTCAACTAAGGCTGCAAGTTACAATTTACGGCACACGAATTTTTGAGTTTAGTCATGGCTTGGAAAGCACTATGTGCTAAGCCGGAAGGCTTGGAACTTAAGGAGCCATTGGCCTAAACTCCGATTTGCCAAGGTTAAGCTAGGGCCACAAGTTACAATTTACGACACACGAATTTTTGAGTTTAGTCATGGCTTGGAAAGCACTATGTGCTAAGTCGGAAGGCTCGAGGCATACAGAGCCATTGGCCTAAACTCCGATTTGCCAAGGTTAAACTAGGGCCACAAGTTACAATTTACGACACATGAACTTTTAAATTTAGCCATGAGCTTGGAAAACACACTCAACTGAGCCGGAAGGCTTGGAACTTAAAGAGCCATTGGCCTAAACTCCGATTTGCTTAGGTTCAACTAAGGCTACAAGTTACAATTTGCGGCATATGAATCTTTCAATCTAGTCATGAGCTTGGAAAGCACTCTGTTCTGAGTCGGAAGACTTGGGACTTAAAGAGCCATAGGCCCAAGCTCCGATTTGCTAAGGTTAAACTAGAACTACAAGTTACAATTAACGACAGATGAATGTTTGAATTTAGTCATGAGCTTGGAAAGCGCTTGACTTAAAGAGCCATTGTCCTAAACTTGAACTGAGGATAGAAATTTCAATTTACGACACATGCCAGTCTCCAATCCGCATTGAATGTATTTTTGAACTTCCTCTTCTCGAGTCGATTCCCGAGTGTTTCAATGTCCAATCTTAATAGCACCAGAATTTGGTTTACTCAAGCATCTTAAGACATTCAAATTCGAACATTTCCAAAATGATTTCCGTCTCAAAACAATTGACCTGTCATTGAAAACTCCGATTCTGCAAATTATTGACAAGTTCCACAAGCTTCCGTCAGAAATCATTCATCTTCCTTCAAGTTTTCATGGTCAGCAAAATAAACCATTTGTCCAACTGATCACACATTCAATTTGTTTCATTCTCCATCAGCGCTACTTAGCACTTGGCTTTTGTTTGTGAAATCGTATCTCCGCCTTTGTTCGCAAAATCAACAAAAGAAATAAGCAAATTCAAATCAAATAACTGTCATTGACATTTGCCACAGCAAACACCACGCCGCCATTACGCCAAATTAAATGTCAAGTTTCGCAATTGAAATCGAACCAGACATCCAGTGCAAAGATTGAAGAAAAAAATACAAAACACAAGAAATGAGTTCAACCCGAATTACAACTTTTGTCTACACACCTCCTACTCGATTTCTCTGGCAGCAACTAGGGACCTGCTTTGCTGGTCGTTCCTGAGTCTTTCTTGGCAATTTTTATGCACAAAATTAATATATTTTTCTATGTATTTATCTAGATACAAAATGGATCGTGACACGAAAACAAAAAACCTAACCGCCCAAAGATTACTCATAGACCGGAATTTTATCTGCGCACTTTGTTTTTGTTTTCTGTCCCGTTCGCTTGCAATAATTTTTCTCTGCTCCCTCTTCTGCTCTTTTTGCTTTGTTTTTGACGGATTCAGTGTATTTCTCGTGCGACATTTATTCCACAAAATCACCAGTCCAGCAGTCGCAATCGTAAAGTCTCTGACAGATAAGCCGCTTGTGGAATCAACATTATTTGTCGATCGATTGCCGATTGGACACCCATTTTTTTTTGTCTCTGAAGGCACCCATCAGCGGTTTGTATTTAAATTCGCCACACACCGCTCCTGGGAGTGTACGAATGAGAGAACATTGCGTCACCTGATTTCGCAGAAGAAACATTTCACCACACCGCCTAGACTGACTGACTGGAGAAGAGCCATGGGAGACGGGAAATTTCCAAAACAAACCGGATAGGGTTACACATCAGCGCGTGTACGCAGAAAAAAAAAGATGAGGAAAACGACGACGACAACAACGATCGAATTGAAAAACGAACGTTTAAGCCACACACACACTCTCGGCACTCGGGGCCTGAGAAAAACCTTCGAAGCCCGCGGAGACATGACAAAAGAACAAGAAAGCGTTCATTGTACCTAACTGTGGATCAGAAATTATGTGCATACACACACTTAAACGTGTGTACGTTTTGTTTGGTGATGGGGAGAGACTTTTAAAGTTTCTTGGTTGGCGAATCTTGGGCAGTTCGGCGCACGCAAGTTCGATGGCTGAAATAACGCGGTACCGTTATGGTAAGCTGCTTTAAGGTTAATATGTAATCTGTTTAGGTTTTCGCAGTCGTTTTTTATGCGCTCTCGTTGTTTGCCGTGTGACAGGGGGAAGATACTGACTTAATTTAATACATCTCCCGCAGGGATAACATCAACGTGACTCAGCACACCGCCATGGATGTACAGATGAAAATGAATAAAAAAAAACAGATAAAAACGACAAATCGAGGAACAAGAAGGTTGCCATTGCGCAATGATGATGGTGATGGTGATGGTGCTGGTGGTTATGTGCGTGCTTATTCACCACGTGTTGGGTGTAAATCAATGTGCTCCTCCGATATGTTACACCCCGAGACATGAATTGATTTATTGGATCTCCGATAGAAGTTTATGCAGTCTCTCTGGCGGATTTAAATTTTTAATTTTTTCGAACAAAGGTCGCATGAAAATGTTTCTCGGGCGTTGTTGCGCGTGTGGCTTCGTGGTTAGAGGACGATGACATCTGTCAATGTGACAGGTGTGGACGTTTTCATTGGTGCGTTAAGTTGAAAAACAAAAAAGAATGAGGTGCTGACGACTTGACATGGTTTGACTTATATCCGTAAGCGGACGATGACTTAACTTGTCAACAAGTTTTGAAGAAGTCTTGGAAGGGGAATTTTTCGGGTCCTTTTACGAGATGTGAGGTGAGTGTGACTAAGGGAGAAGTTATTTTTAGTGATGAGCTGTTAACGAAGCACATTGTCATTCATTTGGTCTCTTTTTTCAAATCTCTGTTCCTGAATGCAAGTTTCAGCATTGTTTTAATCGCTTTGACGGTCGCTATCAGCGGGCTGCCGATAAGGGCATCCAAGCGAGTCTATTTATTGAAGTCCTCTCATTTCGTGGGCAACTAAAGTTGACACGCTGCCATCACTTCCATTATTGTGGCGTTCAACTGACTCTTTTGTCTGACGTAATTTTCTACACTCTCTGCCCACAATATATAAAAGGCTTGTAAAGGGCACAAAATGCATATGAAGAATTACTTCTTTCAATTTTTTGGAAAGGACTTTCAAACTTCCACCAACCCCAACCGAAATAAAACCGGCACAAAAAAATTCTCTTGGCATCTAACAAGATTTGCTCATTCATTTCAAAACACACACTTCGTTCCCACCGAACATAGGAGATTAAGAATGAAAATGTAAGTTTCCCATCACCGGGCCACCACCGCCGTCTGTCAGGCACTTCCTTTCTTCCATGAAACGATTAAATAAGCAAACCCAAACACTGAAACGCCTGCTCTGTTCTCAAGCAGACCAAGAAGCGTTCACTCCCCACCCATTAAACACATCACCTCTGCCCACTGCTCAAGTCTGCGCACACCAACAACTCTCTCTCGGCCGGAATGAGGAATCTGTCTGTCTGCCTGCAACTGACAACGCTAATGACAATTAACGCGTTCAAATTGCTCGACAAGAATTTGTCTATTAAACAATTTCAAAAGAAACACGGACCAAACCACCACTGAGCCCCACTCTCCACCTCGGAGCCGAGGAGGATTTCTTGAATTTCTTCCTCCATCTAGCTAGTGACGCGACGACGGCGATGAAGTTGACGGCTATGTTGGTGAATCCATGATTGAATCACGACGACGACAGCAACTGGCTCTGGTGTGTCCCCAGTGTTGCCTACATTCGTGCCGACCTAGTGATGGCGGTGATGGTGCCATCGCATCATCTTCGTTGTTTTCCGAGTAAGCTCATCTTGCTGCCTTGCCGATCCGCTGCTGGAAGTGCACTTTCATAGAAAACAAAGAAAACGTAACAAACGTAGTAGAAAAAAAATCGTCTCAACACTGCATCCGCAGTTCCTCTCCCTCTGAACACTCGGAGGAAACATTAACATTCCTCGTCTCATCCCAAGCTGAACCCGCAAACACACACTACAGGCGACTTCCAAGATTCTGTCGCAAAAACAAAAAACCGAGGCACACACAAGCAACACAAAACATGCAACTCCCTGCCACCACCCGGATCCATGCGGATCTACGGAGTTTGTGAATACGATGGAAAAACAATAACAGAGAATGCCAGAGAGAAGAGGAAACGAAAGAAGAAACTCCTCGTTACATAAACAAATCATAAAATTCCTTCCGAAAAGGGAAATGAACGTTTTGTACTGTCGCGTCGTGCAGCACACTCCCCAGCCTGCATCAGTTCTGGCTTTGCGGATAATTAGTCCTCCTCCTGACTTTTATTTGGTTAATCAGTGTTGCCGCCATCCGCCACTCCCCACGCGCAAGTCGTTTAAATGCCATTAGGATGTGGGGGATGTGATGACGTCTACATTCCATCCTCCGCATTCAAGCTGTTCACATGCTGTGGCGATAAAATTTCATCTTCCTTTCCGTCCTTTTTTCTGTCCGTTCTTTGTTGTCACAGAGAAGACACCCCGACCCACCCACCAACGTAATCAAATTTATTTTTATAGCATCCGCCGACGACCGTCATTCTTTCGGGGGCGAGTGGGATGATTGGAAGGACCTTTTCCGCGCGTTATCACCAATGACGGAGAAGATCAGGGTGCCTACCAGAATTTCCCACTCGCCCTGGAGACAATGGGATGTGTCCCTTCTCGTTATGTCAGAGTTCACAGGGGATTACCGCTGTCTCTGTGGATTTCCTTATACGGTCCTGGGCAAGAGCTTAAATCGATGAGATGTCGTTTTTCCTCTAGGTGACAGAACCAAATCGTAGGCGAGAGACGCCTTTGAACAGAGATGCTTCCCAGAAGGTCATAAAATATAAGGCGATTACGTTGGCGGTTTGTTGTCCATCGGTCTTCGCACAATTTTGTGAGTTCTTCGAGGGTTTTGGGTTCTTGTTTTTGTTGCGGAACTTAAATGGCGTACGATGCAAAGGATAAACTTCGGACATAAAATCCGTCTTAGGCACCGGAAGGATCCGAAGGGATACAGTGCTTAACATTTTAATGCAAGGTAAATGCAGCGTTTTTGGGCGAATCCCTTTGAATTTCCTTTGCGGGGGACGGAAATGAAAGGACTTTGGCTTTTTGCCGAGCATCAATTCAGCAAAGAAGTTTAAGGGATGTGGCTTACGGAGAAATATGCTTCATCAAGTATTTGAAAGTCATTCGGCTTTTCGACAGAAATTTTGACTTTAAATCAGTGCTTTTCCTTGCGGGTTTTGATGAAAAAAGAGGTCCAAGCATTAACTAATAAAAATAATTGTTAGCGCTACAGTCCAAAGGGGAACCAGGGCCTAACTTGCTCATCAACTACTCGTGTTGTGCGCGCTACTGTTCTCTCACGAGTAGAAGGGACCTACAGTTTTTTGCCGACTCCGAACGGCGAAATTTGAGAAGCTTTCTTAGATAGTTATTACTCTTTGAGTGTTGTGAGCAGCTCGAAAGAGCTGGTGCCGTAAAAAATTCGAAAAATTGTTGTTGAGCTGGGAATCGAACCTACATCCTTCGGCGTGTGAGCACTCTACCCACTACGCCACGACGGCCACAAGCATTAACTGCTGTTCAATATATTGACGATGAAAAATAGCTTGGTCCATTCCAAATGAACAATAATCGCTCTCTTTTTCAATTAAATAATTTCACAGAACGTAAAAATGTACACAAATCCAACTAACAACCGACCGTAGCACGATCTGATTTAACCGAATCTGATTAAAGGGTGACACTGAGCCCATTGGCAGATAATATCTCTCAGACTCAAACCAGGACGCAATACAAATCCATTTAAAATCCAAGTACCACCCGCGTCCACAACCATTCTTCCTCCACAATGCTGCCAGAGCCCCACAATTCGTGACCTCTTTCCTTCCCTAGCTTTTAAAATTCACTAAGAACTTTATTCTTCAATCTCAATGTCAATGCGTTCATATTCCGCAACGAAGCGGCAATTATCAGTCATTTCTGCTCCTCACAACGAATACATGTGTCAAACGCTACCTTCTATCATCCAAAGATCTAGATCATATTTTCATGCCAATGACATTGACCTCGTAAACCTTAGATGCGCGCATCAAATGAATGCCAATTGTTATAACAGCAATTACATATGCAGAACTCGCCTTCATCAGTTACACACACATTCTTTGAGTAATTTTCCATCCATTAGATAATACACTTCTCCATTTTGCTAGTAATATCGTTCGTTTGTCTCTGCGTCTGTCAGACAGTCAAGCCCGCAGTTATCTCCGTCATCTTCAAAAAAATCAATTTCATTGTCTTCGCCGTGTTCGCATTTGTTTACATTTCTCTCTCTCATCCCGCAGCGCACTGTTACGTTGCGCGTTCCCCTTCTGTCATCGTTTGACACTTGGCTATTAATTAATTAAAATGCCGCAATTTCCCCTCTTCTTCCTCGCGCAAAATGATTTAACGGCCAGATACATAATACAAATTGTATCATTTCTCAGGAGAGTGCGCGATGTTTGTTTTGAAAACTGAAAACTCTCAAATGCTTGGGACGTAAGGCAGCGAGAACCCGTGTGGAATGTGAGGACGGAAGTTAATCGATGACAGAAACGTGCGTCACACACAGCTGCTGCCGACAAACAACACTCAGTAAACGATTCGTGTTTTGATGGGTTTTTTGCTCGCAATTACATGTTTCTAATTGAAAATCAATAACGCGCGACCTTTGTCACTGATCGTATCTGTCAAAGCGCAACAAAAACGCAGCCCTGTGATGGATGTCATTAATTGAAATTGTAATTTGGTTTTGACGTTTGTTCCTTTCATGTCAGCCCGGCTCCTCTTTGGTTCTGTTGCGGTCCAGACATGCCAATATAATCCTACATCTCGTCCCTCCGCGTTGTCCCGTGCGTCGTCTATTGCCTTTGTGCTCGATTTGAATGATGGATATGTGAAAAGAGCTGAATGATGCCCAAAGGGTGCACACATATGCCGAGAATGGAGGAAAAAATAAATCCATGGTACCGCGCCGCCAACAACTGCACTGCACTGCACAGCACACGACGACGCTGATGATGATGATGGCTGCTGTATGTTGCACTGACAGAAGTCGTCAATTTCAAAAAAACACAAAAAGGAAGCCATAAGGCGGAGATGAAAAGATGCACATACACACGTGGTGAAGCGATAAAGTTTAAACGGCCATTTGCCAAAGGGCTCACTCTTCGCAGTCGTAGAATTGAAGGAAATAATTTATGATGCACTCAAGCGTATTTTGACACAAGGTCTTAACACCTTTCTTCGCCCCCTTCCCAACGGACTGGTGCGTCCAATTTACAAGACGAATGACACCGAAGCAATGCTCTTGCACGTATCCTTGAAAAATATAAATTTTCTATTCACTGGACACGAGAGCATGATGACTTTGAGGTCATTGACAAGCGATAACAATGAACTTGACACTTGGCCTCGAACAAAGATTGCATTCATTGGCTGGCACTGACTGACAGTTCTCCTCATTGCTGATGGCTTTAGTCGGAGAGATGGTGTAGACGCAAAACATTTTCCGAAAACGACTGAATGACAAGTGATGGGGTAGATTCTTTTAGTACTCATTGTGAATTGAGAACACCTGTGGCTTATACTTTATACAATGGCGGTAAAATCTGTCAAAATGTGGTGTGAAATGGGACTTTTGCACAAACACGTTTTGACAGTAAATAATGGCGGCGGAGAATTTGAAAACAATTTTCCGACTGAGAAAGTGTCACTGCGGACAGTTTCGCTTTACAGCAATATTCTTCTGACTCGGAATTGTTTTCAGTAATTTTTTCTTGACAGTTACAAAGCGATGAAAGAAAGCGTGAGAAGCTGGCGGCTGGACAGACATAATGAGAAGGTTGTCAAAAAATGCGTAGCCACTTAAAAGATGAGCGAAAAACAATAGCCAGCAGCGTTGGAGATGTGGAGGGCGATAAGCAATGGTGTAAGAGTTTCGTTTCATGGATGAGTGCGGGAATTTATGTAACAAACTTCTTAGCTTAAGTTGTAATGATAGTTAATGTGCGGGGAAATGGTTCTTGAATGGTGTCAAATTAAAAGCATTTTGATGGAGTTAAGGAGCGGTGTTTGAGAATTTATGAAAGTAAATAAATATGAAGCAAGAAGAAAGTAGATTTGCGCATATAAGGTGTTGTTGGTATCTTTGAATGCTCCAAACATGCATGCGTCCCTTAGACATGGAAGTTTGGGGTATTGAAAGGAATGCGTTCCTTAGACACGAAAGTTTGGAGCATTGCAAGGCATGCGTTCCTTAGACATGAAAGCTTGGGACATTGCAAGACATGTGTTCCTTAGACACGAATTTTTGGCGCATTGAAAGGCTTGTGACCCTCAGACATGGAAATTTAAGGCATTGAAAGGCATGTGTTCCTTATACATGGAAGTTCGGAGCCTTGAAAGACATGCGTTCCTTAGACACGAATGTTTGGGGCTTGGATAGGCATGTGACCCTTAAACACTTAAGTTTGGACACTGCAAGGCATGCGACCCGTAGACATACAAGTTTGAGGCATTGAAAGCCAAACATCCCTTAGATATTAAAGTTAAGGACATTGAAAGGGATGCGTCTTTTAGACATTGAAGTTTGGAGTATTGGAAGGCATGCGTCCCTTAAACACGGCAGTTTGAGGCATTTAGGGTGAAACAAAATTTCTAGTAAACATGTTTATATTTTTGGAACCTTTCTAAAACTGATATGAAGGGCTTGACATTTTACGGAGACCAAGATAAGCCATGACAACAAGGATTCAGTCAAGCAAATTAGAGATCTCAGCTCAGATGTCAATCTGCTGTAAAACGAACGAATTCTTAAATTTCGTGTCAAAAGGTATTCGAATGAAATGAAGAGAGACCAATTTAAGAATATTACACATTTCTTTAAAACCTAATTGATGCCAGCCGACTAAGAAATAAAAAACATTCGTGACGAATATCTGTCAGGAAACTTACAAACTTGACACATAATCAAAAAATTCTAAACTTTTGTCAAAACCATCCTTCCTCCCATACACAAACAATAAAAATCCCCAACTTCCACTGAATAGGCTTCACAATAATCACATTCATTCTTTGTGTACCCACATTTTTCTCAGCAATTTAGTCGCTGATCTCACACCCCCATCACATCACTGTTTACTCAGGTGACAGTTAATTCCCCGACCAGCCACTGCAACTTTTCGTTTGTTTGGAGAAACTTCGAAGTTCGTCTGAAATACCTTCCGATTCATTACAAAGTTAATGAATCAAGTTGACATTTGTTTACATTTTTTTGACATGTGTCAAATTACGTTTTGGTATGCCGACAAATATTAACTCTGCCACCTGATTGATTTCAACTTACCAACTTCTCTAACTTCATAAATTTCACACAACTTCCATCGGAAAATAAAAAAAAAAACAACTTGCCAAAATAGCGACACTTATTGTTTGTTCATCTCTTCATAAATTCCACATTCACAGGCATTGTCAATTTTTGAATTGAAATTTGTATTCTCCTACAGTGAAAGTTAATAATAGGATGTCAGGTGTATATGTACACAAGCCCACAAGAGGAAACCCTTGTGATGTAATCGTCATCATCGCCATCGCCTTTGCCTTCATCTCATCTGTCATCGTGTTCAGTTTGTACAAACAAAAGTTTTTGTGAACACATCCCGCTTATGTCAATCAATCAAATTGCTTCTCTCCCAAAAAAGATGCGTTTCTTTTGACAGCCTTTTGCAACAATCCTGGCAAAAAAAACGCTGAAGACAAACAAATTTAAACTAATTATCTAATATTGTGTTACAAAGATCCAATGTAACCTGTGCCGCGTCCGGAAAATAGATCAGCTCAGTGGCTGGCGGCTGGCAGCTGGCGATGTGAAGTTGCGATAAATTTGTGAGGAGAAAAAAATGATCACCCCAGCGATCTTAATAACTATCGTTCCATGGTAAATAGAGCATTGGCAGGGAAGAATGCGAAACAGTTTCTTTTCTATGCAATGAATTGTATAATCTGTGTGACGAACGCGCAGAAGAAATAGGCACACAACACAAGAAAGAAAGATAATTCATAAATTCGCTAACAAAACGAGCGAAAATTAAACTCTGACTGGACTGTGCGCGCACTGATTTTTGTGCGATTTTACTTTTGTTTGCGTATAATTTTCACATAAAATCACATAAGCCCCGCAGAGATACACAAGGCGAATGGCCGGCTTGCGAGCGTGACAAAAGTGTCAGATCTCCTTCAGCTTGTTGTGTTGATGTGTTCTTTGGGTGAGATATTGTTGAAATCTCTGTCATTTGGTTGTTTCCTTCTTTTTTTGTTCCATTCAAGAGATTGTCACGACTGTGACTGTGTTTTGTTTTGTTTTTTTGGAAATTTTATCTCTAACCGGGTCATCGAGAATAGGAAATGGTCTCTGTTTTGTTTCGTGGACTAAATTGCAGGTTAGAACAAATGAATGGCGTGCGGCGACAAATGAGGTTGTGATCTACTTTTGAGGGGACTAGCAAGAGTTGAGAGCATGTTGAATAAAATGTCATTCACATGACATTGGAGTGAGATGATTTATGCGATGTAACATGAACCCAAAGATTAGGTCTTGGCGAATTGTTAATAAAGTGACAGGAGAAGAAAGGTGTGTGTCCACACTATGTGGGTCTGGGTTAAATATATTCAACGGCGGACTGGATTAAAATATGCAAGGTAACGCTTAAAAGTGTGGACAATTTGCA
Source organism: Eristalinus aeneus (assembly GCA_955652365.1). NCBI lineage: Eukaryota > Metazoa > Arthropoda > Insecta > Diptera > Syrphidae > Eristalinus > Eristalinus aeneus. Next base: position 80,891,323 of record OY019132.1, read on the forward strand.
CGTTGGATTTGAAAAGGATTTTTTATTCTTTTGCTTTTTGCCTCGAAAGCATATGCATGATAGAGCTGGTTAAACGTTTCAAAAATGCAACTTTTCTTCCACAATCCTCACCTAAATCGCTTCCCAAAGGAACCCAAACAAAACTGCATTATGGACGCAATCGAAGTATTTTTTCGCTAGACGGAGAGAATGAAATGCGGAAAGAAAAGGAACCAAAACTGCATTGAGAATACAAATTAAGCTATTTTTCGCTAGACGAAGGTGATGAAATGCTGAATGAAAACAGTTTGTCATAGAATTGTCAATTTTCAACACGTTAAGGACGGCGCGTACCATCGGTGGCTCACACATAAAGGTTTCATCTGACGGTGTGTACTGTTTCATCGTTCCATAAAATTGGTGTGAAGAAATAACGGTACAACAGAAGCAGCACGATATTGACGTGTGCGTTTTTCGCAAAATGTTTTGTTTTCTTCAAAAATTAAAATTTTCTGTGAAGGGGGCGCCATATTATGCAATATCGAATTTTTCCTGCAGCCTGATGATGCTAAACACAAGAAACTGCGTTGTCCTCAACGTGTTTCTTCGTTCAACTATTGCTACCGCGTAGAGTGTGACGTAAAACAGGTCAATGCACACTCAAGGGTAAGTGTATTCACAGAATCGAACAAAATAATAGCACCCCTTTAAGCAAAATGACGGTAATGCTTGTGGCGGATGAAAGAGAAGAGTTACGAAGATAAGATTTCCTGATTCTCCTAACTTAACTAAACAAAACGTGGTGGTGGTGGCCGCCGTGGCGTAGTGGGTAGAGTGCGACGCTCACACGCCGAAGGGTCTTGGTTCGATTCCCGCCTGAACCATTCGCATTTTTCACGACACCACCTCTTTCGAGCTGCTGACAACACTCAAAGAGTAATAACTGTCTAAGAAAGCTTCTCAACTTCGCCGTTCGGAGTCGGCAAAAAACTGTAATTCCATTTTACTGGTGAGAGAACAGTAGCGCACACAACACGAGTATTTGATGAGCAAGCTAGGCCCTGGTCCCCCTGTGGACTGTCGCGCCAACAATTATTATTATTAATAACTAAACAAAACAAACATGTACATCTTTACTTTTTAAAACTAAATAATGAAAATTCAAGAAACAAGAAAAGTCAGAAAACTACCGCTACAAAACTAGAGCATCCTATAGTAAATTTCCTTACACTTGCAGGGTATTGCCAAATTCCTTATTTTACCGTTAAAGTAAAGTTTTAATTGATTGTCAGATTAAAAATGTCAGTTAATGGCAACAAATAAAGAATGAGCAGGTAAATAATATCCAGGCTATTCCCAAAATATTTGGCAACTGGTAATACGTTTACCAAGCATTCCGATGACATTATAAATGTAGCAATCACCAAAGATCCGTCGATTTCCGCAAACCGAATTGTGTAAGAATTGAACGCAGAACTGCCCGAATGTGCCAGGACGTTTCAACGAAGGACTCGAGTTTGTTCTATTCAGTCGATGCCCAGCACGGAAGCCCTTCATTTCCGAAGAGAACCCGAAAAAGCAATTAGCCTTTGGAAATAGGCATCTAAATCGGACGATTGCAATGTGGAAAACAATGCCTTCTTCTGATGAATTAAAAATAAAAAGTATTCAGATGGGATCACAAGAATAAGGAGACCGACTGGGAAAAGATTTAATCCGCGATACTGCAACCCGACAAAGAAATATGGAGGAAATGCTAGTGTGGGGTTATATTTCTGGTTGGGGAATAGGACCAATTTCCAGAATAAATGCTATTATGGATCGTTTAAAATACTTAAAAATTGGATGGAGTGACAGTCCACAGGGGGACCAAGACCTATACTTGCTCATCAACTACTCGTGTTGTGCGCGCTAGAGGAGATGCCGCTGATCTAATGGTTCCAACAGAACAACGAACCCAAACACACCAGTTAAGTTGTCAAAGCATGGTTCCATAGAAAAAATTAAAGTTTTGGATTGGCCAGCGCAGTATCCTCACGTCGACCAAATTGAAAACTTGTGGCAGGTTGTGAGATTAACCAGCAGTCGTGCAAAAGCTTGAACCAAACTGTATAAGGCAATATAGAATGCATGGAAGGATGAAGTTTGTTTGCCTGAGGACGATATTGTTTTGTCCTCTATTGTTTTACGTAGCCCCCCAAATTTTAACTTCATCGTATTCTTTGAACAGACTTCGTATTAGCCCTGTTCTGAAAATCTATGAAGCATGTTTCACCATAAATTAAGTTTGTTGTACTTCTGCCTTAAACGAAAGCTCAGTGGTTAGGCCACTTCAGCCCAATATGCAACGGAATAATGTTTTTCGAACTCAACGCCTTGATACAAGAAAGAAGGGAACACCAAAACTATGTGCTGTTCCTTGGCATGAGTCCGTCTTTGTTTGTCATGTAATATTCCCATGGTTATACCGTGAGATGCAGTTTCTTTGTTGGCTTTTTAGTAACGTTTGGTTTCCACTTGTAATTTTATAAAAAAGTAGGGTTTATAGTTGAAGAAGGTAGGTAGGTAGGCTAAGGTGGCTGATGAATGCAATTAGTCGCATACAGGTCCATTGTGCTACCACACCATATGGGAACCAGCTGGAGCCGATAATAATAATAAATAATTGTTGGCGCTACAGTCCAAAGGGGAACCACGGCCTAGCTTGCTCATCAACTACTCGTGTTGTGCGCGCTACTGTTCTATCACGAGTAGAAGCCGATAATAAAGTTTAAAATGTCGGCGGGAGGTGTTTTATTGAGGTCATGTAGGCTGTTGAGGAAATAGCTTCCAAAGTGCTTGTGTCTGAGGCGCGAGAGCGCCGGAGAAGAGGAGGAGAGTTTCTGATTCTTCCTCATCCCTGCAGCTTCTGCAAAAATCGTTTGAGGGAGCCCCTAGCCCGCTAGCATGTTCACCGATTAGACAGTGCCCGGTTATGGCTCCCATGACCAGGCTTATGTCTGATCTTTTGAGCGATAGTAGCAGTCTGGGGTGTTTGGGTTGAAGAGAGGGCCACACCTCCTTGGAGACGCGACAAAGGTTATGGTTAGACCACCTATGATTAGTCTAATGGATCACGTTCAAGTCCAGTTCTAACTTGCATGTGGCGAGAGGGATACCGAGGTGTTCGTGTTCCTGAAGTAGTGGTTGCGTTGTGGCAAGCCTGGTCAATTCGCCTGCATGACAGTTGCCCGGAATGTATCTGTGACCTGGCACCCAGCACAGGCGTATATTGAACTGCTCAGCCATCTCATGTAAGGATGTGCGGCAGTTCATGATCGTTTCGGAGTTTGTTGAGACAGATTCCAGGGCCCTAAGTGCTGCCTGACTATCCGTAAGAATAAGGATATCAGCTGAGGATATTCTATTCCCCTTCAGCCAAGACAGTGCTTCGCGAATGGTCATTACTTCAGCTTGGAACACGCTACAGTGATTGGGAAGACTAAGTAGACTCAGCGTAGACTCCGCAACCAACGCCTTCGCTGGTATTATATATATCCTCGTTTGACTTCGTTATTTCATCACATCGCCAAAGATCTGGCGCTTGATTGAGCAAGTGATTGCCAATTTCACTTATAAATAACAAAGTAATGAGGCATACAATGAGATGTCCTTAGGCCCGAGTAGGTTCTCGAAAGTGATCTTGGCGTCGCAACTGAAAAATTAATCTTGTGTTATTTCTGGGAAATCGTCAATAAAACTAATTTGATTATTTTCAAGTTAAAGCTTAAGAATTTCTGCTTTCTTCTCAGAAAGCATTTACCACTTCCCCATTGGCATAAGTTTACTTGCAAGGCATGTATGATCTTTTTGCAATGAATTCTGAATCCAAACACAAGATACGCTGCATGGCAACTCACTTTGTTTGATCAATAAACAGTCATGTATCGTAGCAATCAACGCAATTTGCATTCAAAACTGCCCGCATAATAATTAAATTTGCATTTTATTTGCATCAGCTTATGAGAAATTAATTGAGCGTGTCTTAAGTTTGTACCACAAAGTGCATGTGTTTTGTTTTTAAAGTCAACAAGGGTCTAACCCTTATTACAGTCCCCTGAGTTATGCCACCAGTCAATTATCGCACCCAGCTGCAATCTGTCAAACTGCTAGTCGCCATGTTCTCTCCACAAACACTTCAACAACCAATGCACACAAAACTTTGGAGTTAAATTCAAATGTATGAATATTCAGAGACCCACTGACATTTATTTGACAGATGACCTCGAACTAACTTAACTTTGGTAAAGACCTGTCAAACTCGTTGGAAAGCGCATTCAAACAAAAATCCAATTCCACCTCTTGGATGAGAGAAATGTCAAACTTCAGCACAACAAAAGCTGAAATGAAATATGCTTCTCAATTAACTGTTAACCTTTCGCCGCACACAAAACAAAACCGACAAAGTGATTCATTTTGGCAAAAATTTTGATTTCTCCCGACAATGGGGTGGATTGGATTACCAATCTTGCACTGCTAAGCGCTCACCCCTTATCGCAAATATTGATGGAAACAAAGCGTGAGTGTGCTTGAAATGTGCTTAAAAATTCACACAATAGCACGTTCCGTGATGGTGCGTTGGAGGAAAACATAAACAACTCCTCCTCCGCTTGCACTCAAACCCCAGAGGGTATAAGTCGACCGACTCACCACCGCTGACGTGGAATACCTTTTTTTTATAGATCTGGGGTGATGCCCTTCCGGCATTCACCCCCGTCGCGTGTGTGCGTCTGTGTCCACGAGTGTCACCCAAACGCTTAAGTAATTTATTGGTCTTTCAATGATTCGATTTTTTTTTTTTTTTTGTTTTTCAATCCCACTCTCACATTTTGCCGGCAGCACCATTATGCCGGCTGTCACATTGGGGATGAATGCATGCATATGGGCGACAAGAATGCAGTGCAGCAGAGTACGAGCGTCTCTGGCCGACCAATGTCACGTGCACTCTGTGGATCGACCTGAAACCCCTGAGGGTTGGCTTCGCGTTACGTGTCACACTCTTTATAAATAAATAAAACCGAATAAATAGCTTAAAATAAAAGTAATTGGAACACCGGAGGGCAAACGCGGATGCTCTACGAACCACCCCGGCTAAAGTGACAATTTCAGGGATGCCAGGGATGTTTGTGCACCGCTCTCTTGGGACTGTTGCAGAGTGTTGTTTGCAGAGATGGCTGGGAATCGAATTGCCTTCGAGCGTTGCTTGTGCAGTGTGTGCATGTCTGCGGAAAACCCTCTAAGACAACACGGCAAATGCAAAGAAACCGAAGAAGCAAAAATGTGAAATGGAATGAAATTCCACAAAAAAACAAGAGCAAACGACCTTCACAGTTGTTGGTCACCTCTTAGTGGATAAGTAGAAACAAGGCTGCTGCCATTATGGCGAAAGAAAACTAACTACACGAGGGACGACGGCGGCAGTGATGGCAAGAAGATGAAAAGAAACGGACAAAAATGAAAAATGAGACCGTGCCACAGAAAGAGAGAGGGAGAATGAAATAATCGAGGGGAAAACCAGCCATAAAGAAAATATGTTCGGCCGCGAAGAGTGTCTGACGTTGATGATGGACGGACAAGATATGCGAACCAGCTCTTCAGGTATGCGGACACGATGGCGAATCAGCCAATGTTCGGCGCTGCAGAAAACCACTAGCTGGCTGGCTGGCTGTTTGGCTGTTTCACTGGCCCTTAAGACGACGCGCACCGAAAAGAAAACCCGAAAAGTTCCACCGGCCAGACCAGTACGAATCTCTTGTGGATATCTTCTCTTGTGTGTTGGACACGATCATCATCAACGTCGTCATTCAAGGGCCTCGTGTTCACTCTTGCAACACAACACCACCAGACTGGCGCAGTACTCGTTGAGCGCGCACTTAGATAAAGCACACAAAACATCATGCTGCGGCCATTTTGTTTTGTTATTCAAATGCGAAAACCCATTTTTAGTGCAACGAACGAGAATGTGTTAGAAAACACAGAAATCTTTGGGCGAAGTCACACTGGCGTGTGGGTACCCGGCCGCCGCCGCCGTCGTGTTCGTTTCTCTCTCTATCTCCATCTATCCGTTTATTGCATTCTTCTGGTGAATTCCGCTTTGGCATGGGGATCTTATCGGTGCAAAACCCTTCTCTCCAGTGCGCTGTGTGCTGGTGTGGTGCTGTTGCTTCTTGCCTTTGTTCTGTTCGAACACCTGTTTGCATTTCTTTTTGTTTTTGTGCTCTCTTGCCAAACCCAAGAGCAGATGATGTTGTTGATGAGACCAGCCAGATCCAATGCAGCTGAAGGTTTTGTGTGAAATCGCATTAGAATAGCATAGAATGATGTGCGGCTGCAGGTGATGGAATGAGAGGCATGTCGAAAGTCAATTTCGGTTTCAGGGGACAGCGACATTGTTGCGAAATCGGTTTACAGGATTTGCGTAAATCATTTTAAGCTGCTAAGAATTTTCTTTTCTATCTAAGTGGTCATAAAAAGCTGTTGGACACAGATAGATTTTCCCCTCTGCCATTCTACGATTTTAAGCCCATTAAGAATTGGTGAAATGTGCCCATAAAAGTTTGAGATTAACAATGTTTATGGAACGAGTTCCGAAATCTACCGCGGCACATAAAGCTGACCGTGTTTAGACAAAATTTCGTCAGAATTGCAGCGGACGTTGTGAGGTCTTTTTTGACAAATGTATGCATCAGTATTCGGAAAAGATTTTCTCTGCACTGCAGTGAGAACTTTAAACTCTCTTTTGAGACACTTCTCTATTGAGAATAAATTCTTTCTTTCTAGCTTGTGGGGTACAGTTTCAGAAAATTTGTGCTTCGTGCCTTGTTGCTTCAGGAAAATAACGCAGGCACAATTTTCAAACACAATTAGAAACAAAACGTTCTTGGAAGGGTCACATTTTACGTTTTCTTTGACCTTGTCTTGTTTGTCGGCGCTCTGATTTTTCCACAACACATTGTCTTCAGTACTCCATTCGTTTGGAAGTTGCATGTTTATGATCAAATAAGACATTTTTGTGTGTGACTTCTTTAAGGGCCTGGCGTGGAAAGGGGATTTATGAGTGCATAAAAGTGACCACCCTGGGAACCACAAATCATAATTCACACCCGTGGGATACCCCTATTTGTACCTGGAAACAACTTCATTGAAAAGCTGTTACATACGTCACATCAAAACAAAGATCATGACTTCAAATTATTGCCAAATTTGGCTTTAAGCTTCTTCGACGTTCCACTGTTATTGATATGCAGTTTAAAGGTATTTGGGGATGTCTGACTCAAATTTTGTTCTTGTTATAAGTTGGCAAGTTGAAGATGGTCTTTTCCGATTCCTTGAGCACGAGAATGTTCGTTGGTTGTTTAGTAACGAGTTTCATAGCAATATGGGTGCATTTTTCGAAAAAGGGTGCTGTGAGTGGAAAAATGTATTTTTACTTTTGTTGGCTTTGATTTTTTTGAAAAAAAAAAAAAAATGGAGTTCTTTCAAGGTCCTAAGAAAACCATAAACTGTGAAAGGATCTCATATCAAAATATCGACATCTTCCAAGCTTCCCAGAAAGGATTTTACCTAAAGCCTTAGCCAAATGCGACAAGAACTAAATTTGGGTGACAAGCTTTAACGTTTTAAACTCTTTAGCTGCTTCGATGCTCAATGAAAGTCTTTCTTAAGCCTTGAAGTTGAGAACTGAATTTTGCCAAAGTTGTATAAATGACAGAAGAGTTATTATGCAGTTCAAAAACTCGATCTGAAAACATTAAGTTCTTTAGATTTGTTGCCAGGTCTAATAACCATCATCTCAGAAAGAAGTTTCAACGTTTTCGGACAGTTGACAAGATTTTGACGTTTTGGCTTTTCGCTTGTCATGATATCATTTTAAAGCAAAATCCAGGACTGTGCCAAATGTTTGTTTGTTGCGAGCAGTATATCCACTAAAGACAATCATCAACTCCAGTTATAAAAAATTTGAACCGACCCTTGTCGGTAAATACAAACATGAGCTATTTTTTGAGTGTAGAGAACTTTTAGGAAATCATTTTTACACCATTTTTCGTTTTGATATTTTCCAACTTACAAATTGGTTGTGTTTTGAAAAAGGGACACATTTTGTCCCCTTCTCTTTAACACCATCAATCTATGAATTGCTAAATATGAAAACGAGGGAAGGTTTGAGTCAATTTCTTTTCAAGATTATTAGTTTCTGCATTCGATTCGAATGACCTAAATATCAAAAGAAAAGATTTCCTCTTTATATCCCCAACTTAGCTTTCATTTTGAAAGAACGTTGAATGAAGGAATATTCTTCTAAATCTTACCTATCTTTGTATATCTATAACATTTTCCCTTCTCCTCCTCAGTTTTCCCATTTTCCCGTCTCTCCCTCCAGCCGGTTCATCCAACTTTTAATAAAATTGCCTTCTTTCATAGAAAAAAACGACCTTTTCCTGCCACATTTCGCTTAGGTCATTCAATTTACCGTCATATTTCAATTACCGTCTTCGCCTTATGTCCTCATGATTGATAAGCTCAAAAAACTCCCCCACCATACACACACACTCATTATAACGACGTTAAGCGCACCCAACAACTGACATATACACCAGAAATTAGATAACTACCTCAAACACACACCAAATGACGTACTCTCCACTGGGCATTTGCAAATTGGAATGGAAAACGAAGAGCTCGCACCGCGCCCTCAACTTCAACTTCATTTAAATACCCTCCTCCTCTCAAGGTGGAAAGCGCACAAGTTTTCACTTGTGCCGTTCTCTTATTCAAACCGCCTCCAACTCAGTGGCCAGGTCAATGTCAGCATGTTTTCATAGAATTACTGCCCTTTGCGTGTCCATTTTCAGTCAACACAAACTAGATGACGCGAAAGCAAAAGCGCAGAAAAAAAAAACAAATTACCTCCCCCAACACAAAGTCGAACATGCACAAAAACCTAACCTCATTTTTCCCTGTCTCCCTTCCGTGACTGCAATGTGTCACATACACTCGCCGTCCGCGTCGCTTTGGCAGGAGCATAACTTTGAGGTACGTCCCTCCTTTTAAGTTGCCTCTGACCCCAATTTCTAGACGCTAATTGAGTAGTATCCATTAATCGAAACGGGGTGGACAACGTTGTCGAATGCAACGGCAAACATGCAGACGTGTCTCTGCAAACAAGCACACACACAGCCGCACAAACGCTACACGTTGATGTTTTTTCTTCACTCTAGCGGTGATAGACCATTAAGCGAATTGCTTATTTGCACACGCTTAGTATTCGCGAATAAATAGTTTTCCTGTTGAATCACACATATGTCGTAAACTTGCCTATCTCATCTAACTGAACAACTGTAAGACGAGATTCGAGTTATAGCAATCAGACGCGCTGTGCATCTGTCGAGCGGTAACAGATTTAGATTTCAAATGCGACGTCTTACAAGGGGATGAGTGCTCTGTTCATTTATGACATTCTTTTGTCAGATTTTAATGGTTTACAGGGGTAGTGACTGAGTGTGGAACCCCACTCCTTTGTGGCACGCGACGGAACATTTGACATTTTATTGTGTCTCGTGGAAGTGACAATTCTTTTTCAGCGTGGGTGTTAAAAATTTAATAAAATAAAGATCATCATGGAATACATTTTAATACCGAATGACGCTGTTGGTTATTAATTTCGATTAACCGTAAAAGTTAAAATTCGAATGACGTTTATGTCTGACATTTGGCAGAGCTGTGCAAATTGACTTCCGAATTGCGCGGTAATTGAACTATGGCTGAAATTCAGACGTAATAGCATTCAATGAACTCAGTCCCTTGGGTCAAGACAAGAGAGGAAACCGCTTGTCTGTTAACCTGACGCCCCTGGAATTGGCGATGCGAGTTAATGAATTTTTTCACCACATTTTCAATTTATAAATGCGTTTGCGAACTGTGGTAATAAACGGAAATCAGCTACAAATAGGCTGGAATACATTGAGTAGAAAGACCATCAACACAGAAGTGTCAGTTTGGGAAATGTACGCGTAATCGGGGTTTAATGACATTCGAAGTTCAGGTGAACTTCTGTAAAATTTCACTGAACTCAGGTTGATTTTTGATAGAAATTTGTCTGAAATAATGAAAAGACTCTTCTAGTTTAAGAAACTAAAGACGTTTGTCCTTTCATAAACGCAGTATGTTCATTGAAAGATGGAAACAGTGACACTAAGGATTTGGTTACATTTCATTCGCTAAAAATATGTTCACATGAGCAAAATTTACACTTCCCCAACATTCCTGGAAACGGAGATACTCATCATAAGTATTCTCTTTTCACTTTTCCATTCCATTCATTCAGATAGACAAGCCATTGACCAGACAAAGACATTGAAAATCCCACTATCATTGATAGACAAATAGTCTACACATTTCCACAGCTCGTTTTAAAACCATTGGCCCTTGGAATTGTCCTTAACTGTAACACCATAGTTCGAAAATTCCTCTCCTTACATCGAAAGACAAAGAATTCCAATTACACCCATGTCTGTCATCATGTTTGAAACCAATAGTTGCTAGAACATATTCCAAAAACTAATTTGCGCTGACTTGATCCTCTGGCTAAGAAGATTATACCTCTCTAGTAGATTGCTCTAATCCAAGGAGAGATGCTTGTGTTATTGAAAAGAAGAGCGAGCAACGTTTTTATGACGGTACCTGCAAAAAAGGTTGAAAATTTATGATGGATCATAATTCTCAAAGATTCCGCAGAGACAATTGGTGCTTCCAATGAAACCCTGATTGGATTGGATGTTTGAACGGGACGGTTGGGGGAAAACAAATGCATATGTTTTGAGTTTCAGCTGTCAGAGTCCGAAGTGTCATACCTCAGTTACCTCTTGTGTAGCGCTTTAGGTTAACGACCAACATTCAGTCTATTTAATTTTAGTTCCTATTTAAACTACGTGGGGTTGAGGGTACATTGCGACGCTCACACGCCGAAGGGTGTAGGTTCGACACCCAGTTGAACACCTCGTATTTTTCACGGCACCACCTCTTTCGAGCTGCTGACAAACTGACTCTAAGAGTAATAACTGTCTAAAAAAGCTTCTCAACTTCAACATTCGGAATCGGCAAAAAACTGTAGGTCCATTCTACTCGTGAGAGAACAGTAGCGCGCACAACACGAGTAGTCGATGAGCAAGCTAGGCTCTGGTCCCCCTGTCGACTGTCGCGCCAACAATTATATTAACGTTGATAATGCCACCCAAACTCGTCAAACATGTGTGAACTTTAAATTTTCCATTGAAGTAAAATCATTGGCTATTTTGAGCTTATCGTTATCGCGAAAGTTTCCGCACACACTAACGAAAGCTTTCAGATATATTGACGAAATTAATTTATAAATTTTTGGCCAATTTTCGATTAAGAGAAATTTACAATTATTGACACACCCCGCGCACCTGAATTGACGCGTGAATTTTGCAAAACAGCACGACCTTGACTATAGGCCAAAAACGTTCGCATTGTGAAAGAACTGGTGACGAACAGACATCAAATTGCGGTGTAATTTTATTGCTTGGACTATAAATCGAATGGATCTGAAGCGAGGAATTAAAAGTTTGTAGGTTAATGGGGTTTTAATTGAAACAGATGCTCGTATTTGTGACAGTTACTACTAAATGATGAATTTTGATCTGTCATTAAATTTGCGACATACTGGAAGATGGAATATGTCAAAGTTGAAAATAAAAGTTTGATGACAGTGTTAAACGGAATGTTTTGAATGTAGAGGCAAAGGATGGTTTCTTGCCCGTTTGTATATTCTCGAAAACATTTTTTTAAGTATCTTTATTTGTTTTAAAGTGATCAATCTCCGCTATACAAAAAGATAATGACCAAAAATCAGCATTAAAAATTAAACATTTAAAAAATTTAAAAAAATGTTGCCATTTTTTTTTTCTGTAAAAATCATATCAATCAATCAGGATCTAGCTTGAAGAATGTTGCCCCTGTGTAAGCACATTTGTGATATCTTTCTGACAAGAACAAGAAATTGGGAGAAACACAAGCAAAAATAATAAAATCACAAACAGCCTCTGTTAGAATATATGGTATATACTACTTGGGTTTCTGTCAGCCTCTAAGTGCTTATTTCCATTTTCAATGAAATGAATAATGACTACTCCTTTTTGGAATTTCAATGTGATTAGCAAAGTTCATTGTACAGATTCTGACCCAATCACATGAGGGCAAAATTTATTCAGCTAAGGCGAATGATCGAATAAAATACTGTTGTGTATTACATTCATCATAAAAATGCCGAACTACAGAGATATATTTTTGTTTAGGGTTATTGACCTTTCCAAAGTTTAATTAATTCATCTTTTCTTAGGACGGTGATAAATGATATTTGTGGTGAATTTACAAACCAAAATAGAACAACAAGATAGGCATATTCATGAACATTTTACTCCACGTTTCGGCAAATTCATTTTTCATTTATATATCTCAAGCCTTATGAAAAATTCTACCCTTGCTGCACTAATTTTCGATTTTACACATCAACGTTTGCATTTTTGAATTGCAACTTGTGACACATGAAGTTTTAAACTCACTCGTTTTAAATGAATAAATTGAATCAGCACTGAATTGCATTTCAGTGCTATGCAAGAGCGCAATCAAATGCTAATGCATAGAAGGCAAATTTAACTTTAATAATTTTACTAATTGGATCTAGTGCCTTTTGAAAAAGGATTTATAATATATATATAAATTTCAAATTGATGACCGGATTATAAATAAATTAGTTTCAACAGGAATAGGAGTTGAAGGTACAAGGGTTGTTTTGGAATGTTTGGAAAATGGTATAATAGACACTGCGCACAAACGAACCATCGCCTTTAAAACAAAAATATCTGCTAAATTAATTTTTAGTCACAAACATTTTTAGTCACACTAAGTTAAAAATGGATTAAAGTATGATACTTTCTGTAATTAAAATCATTTGCAGAAATAATATAATCAGACTTTTCTTAATAATCAAAATTCCGAAAAGTTCCTAATATTTTTCTGCTTTCCGAGCACTTCCTTGAAATTCTGACTGACAATTTCGTAGAATAATGTTATGAACAATTAACGTCGTGGATTTCCACTCCATTTTCCATGAGAAAAGAAAATCTTAGCAAATGTCGTCCATTCTTAACCAAAGACGGGGCTCATTCTGTTTTTTTAGGGTTTTTGACTAAGACAGGTTTGCCTTTGGAATAATCAACAATTTGTCAAATGTAAGTGACTGTCGTAAATGTGTCAACCATAAGCGCAAAAGAGATAATAAAAATCGACAAGCAAAACATTTTCAATTAGGTCAGCAGTAAAGTCAATCTTATTTTCCACTTAATGGCGTATTTTCCGCCAACTATCTATAAGATAACAATTGCAATTGACAATACATTTCCGAGTGAGAGAACTTTAAGTGTTAGGCAAATTCTTCTGGCATGTCAAGTGTCACATACACCTTCCCTGGAGAACCAGAAAACTCCGAAAATAAATTGCAAAGACAACACAAGCTTATGTATTCCATTTGTAGGAGCTTCACAAGAACACTCCCTCGTTGCAAGGAATATCCAATAAATGTCAAACTTGACACGAAACAAAGTCACACTTCGTAAAGAAATGCTCCTCCAGCGATTTTCAAAACAAGGAAAGATGCATGTGAAGTTTTCTGCTCCGGTGTTGTCCCGAAGGAATTTCACTGTCGAAGTGCCCAACAAATTGTCACACGTCTTCATTTCTCCAAAAATAACCTCAAAACTTATTTCAGAAGCAAGACCATCTTCATTCGTATTTTTAGAAAGGGAACCTCTACGATTCCTCCTAGTGATTTAAGTCTATATCGTGTGTAATCATTCTGAAAGGAGGAGCTGCCTCTCCCCCCGATGTTGAAAGAAATGTCACTCACGTCTCCCTTTTGCTTGTTCCTTTCGTGTCGAATCGTCTTCTCTCACCTCTACCTTTCCACCACTTCTTCAACTATCCCCATTTTCCCCTGTGCATACACAACACCACACCACTCTTCGTCTTTCGTGCCTGAACAACCGAAGTGTGCGGCAAGAGAAAGAGAACCAGGAAAACCGTAGTAAAACAAGAAATCAGCAAGCAAACATGACACACCAACACACACTCACACGCGGACAACAGAGAGAGTATCCAGAGAAAAATGACAAAAATTCGAAATGCACAATGCACCACACACCGACACACAGACATGTGGTCGGTCTGGCAATCAGAGAGATCGATTCGGATTTCGACCGAAAACATTGTTAACCCTCTCCCTCACCCGAAAATTAAATTAAAGGGCTCCACACACAAAGAATCAGCAATCTGAGAGTACAAACCTTGCGAATGGTGTCTGTTCCACGTCGTAAATCTCGTTGATGTCATCCTGGACAATCAGCGCCTTGAAGCGTTCGTTGTCCAGGTCCAGCAGGCCATCGCCAATCGGATGAATTCCCTCGGAAAACATTTTCAAATGGTTTTGTGATGAACTCTCGGTCGGTGTCGGTATCGTATTAGATGGAACACGATTTTCGGGGCGGCCTCTTGTCGGCTCTGATTACCTTTCTCAAATTTGATTTCAATTTTCTTTTTTCACAATGAATTTTATTTTTCCAAAATTTCCCACAAAGGCACTTCGGATTTAGTCGAATTTTAACCGAAAAACAAAACAATAACAGTTGACAGGAAATTAAATTTTCTATTTTCAGTTGTCGTTGTTATTTTCGCCCCCAAGGGTTGTTGGATGGGATTGGTTGTGGGGTGGGCAAGTGGGGTGAAGAAGTGAACTCTCGCAGAGAACAACACGAATGAACTTTACACACAAATTAAAAAAAACGAAAAAGGTTCTTTCGTCGTCGCTCCTCCGCGCTCGTGAGCTGTGCCCCTTTTCTGCTACTGCTGCCGTGCTGTTGTAGGCCTCTCTTTGGAAAAAAAAAATACTATTTTTCTCAGCAGAGAAATCGCATTTGGCATTAGCACATACACAAACACACGAACACGCGCGACACACTAACGAAAAAACGAACAGAAATTTTTTACTCTACTCGAATCGAAACTGACGACTACTCGACAACGACAACGACGACGACGACAAGACAACTTCTCGACTTGACTCGACTCGGCTACGTACGTACGTACGGGTCTCTGGTAGGTAACAAGTTGAGTTGTAAGTTTTTTTTTTTTTTGTTTTTTTGTTTTTTCTGCTCTCGCCGTTTCCTTCTCTTCCTCTGTTTCTACGGGTTTTACGTTTGCATTTTTTTTGTCTTCTCTGGATTAACCACCAACACACACTACACACACGCTGAGACTCTAATTCGAATTCCACGGAAATGTGTAAAGAGATGATCCTTTTCTGGATAGGATACAGATTTCGGTTGGTTGTTCTCGCCGCCTGGGCTCAAAGCATTTTGGCTTCACTGAATGCGGGTGGGTTGGAAGTATTTTTCTCGTTTTGGGGGGTCTCGAGGGACGACGGGAGAGAGAAATCGAAAGTAAGAATGCGAAAAAAGAACTGTTAACACACACACACCACGCCCGGATGGAGCAGTTGTTGGATTGCAGATCGCAGGGGAATATTTCCTCAGAGTTGAAGGAAGGTTCTCCGCACTTTTTTCTTCTTCTTCTGCTTTAATATTTCTGACACACCACCAAAAAATCGGAAAAAACAAGAGGAACAGAAAAAACTCAGAAATTCTTTTTTTCTTCTATCTGATGCACTCACTGTCTCACTCGATTACACGCTCAGCGCGGTTAGCTCTTATTCACTCTCTCGCTTTGGTGATTTATACACAAGCAAACAAACAACAAAACTTTCGGATCGCTGTGTTGCGTTAACGCTGTCACAACTCCACTCGACTCGGTCTCTCAGATATGACTGCCTGGCCTGCCTTGCCTGCCTACCAAACTGACTACTGCCTGGTGCCAGCAGACTGCCTGTGACTGCTTTTCGTTTTCGTTGGTCAGGAATTTTTTTTCATTTGTCTCTTCTACTGCTTGTTCCCTGCTGCTGCTGCTTGTTCGTTTCGGTGTGGTGCGGATGTGTTGCGGCGGAATTGCTGACTTCGCTGTGAGATCTCGTCTTGTGTCTTGTACTCTTGTGCTCTGCTTTGGTATAGTGATTCCGATTTGAATTCAGTAATCGAAGTTTAATGGCTGAATGTGGAGAGAGGGCTGGAGTGTCAAGTCAGCGCTGTTGGGCAGGTTATGTTGAATTTGCGAGAGAGAAAGACGGTTACGTACGTATCCAGCTGTGGGGGCTTCTTCAAGTTTGAGATTGTGAATTGCTGGCTGAATGATTGTCACTCGTGGTGACAATTGTGAATTGTAGCTGTTGAGGAGTTACCAGGTTTACAACGAAGTGGCTGAGGAAATAAAAAGAGAATACAAATTAATTTAATTTGTTAGTAGCGTTTTCTGTCTTAAATCTTAAGCTGAAGCACACTTTGAGCTTGGATATTAAAATATGTTTTGAGAGCATATGGGAAACTTACAAAGACTATGAATCAGCATTAATGCACTTCTAACCAATAAAATTTAAATTTTAACTTGAAAAGATCGTAGAAACTAGCTGGATTGAATAAAGCTGTTAGAGCAAAAATTTGTAGGAAAATGACACACGTTTGTGTATAATTTACTGTGAGAGATTATAAATCAGTTAGCTGTCGATGCAGTTCCCAAGTAGTTCTTTTACCTCGGTTCCGCTGTAATTTCAATTAAATTAAGGCCTCTTGCAAAAGATTAAGCAGTCTTTCTTTAACCTTTCATCACACATACCAGCGCTACCCGATCAGCAAACGAAGCATTTTATTAAATTCAAAGGCTTTGCAAAAGACATGTTCTTTGTGTGGTTTTTATTTCAGTTTGTGTTTATGGCAACTCGAATGAGCCCTATAGAATGTACAGCAGTGAACTGGAAATAAGATCCTAGAGCTGTCTATTAAAGGCCGACAGTATCAGCGACATTTTAAAAACCACAATCCTAAACTACGCAAAAAAAATCTCACACCTACGACACCGTATCAGGGGACTTTAAGAATGCAGTAAATTCCTTTGTAGCCATTACTACAAATTCCTTTGTAGCCATTACTACAAGCCAAGCTTTCAGCTTGCAAGTAAAGGGTAAAGGCATCTTTACCAGATAATGACCAACAAAATCTTCAATACTGAGCAATTCTGCATCAAGAAAATATTAAGGCAACTAAGTTAATGGTTTTATTTGACCCCATTATTTGAATGTTAAAAGGCTTTAAGGTAACATCATCGGGACAAGTTTGTTTCCACTATATTACTATAGTACTACTGTAAACTTTATACATTTCGAGAATACAAAGAATATAAAATGTACACTTAAATGTTTTAAACCAAGATTCGGTTAAGATATGAGGTTTTAGGCAGTCAATTTTATGCAGTGCCTGATAGTTATGCAACAAAACCCATACTTAACCATTGATTGTTCCTTAAGCGTGTGATTTATCTCACTCTTTCACAACTTCAAGGGCTCATTTCCAACCGACCTTAAACAGAATTCCTACGTTGACCACCACAATTCCTCACCAATCCAAAAAGTTTACAACATCTGTTGTCAGAACATAATAACATAATGACAAGCCGTATCATCGCCGCATGTTTAAAGCTTCTTAAATCGGCGTCAACTAAAGATGCTTTTCGAATCATCAACTCAATTTAAGACTCTCGCAACTCGTAGACACATCTGATAAATATTTAATCTTTCCAATGACTAATGCAGCGCGTTCATTCACATCCAAGACTTAATCAAATCCCATCGAAAGAAAATTGGCTTCCGCCCAACCGCTGAGTGTCTATAACCAAAAATCATCCACACGTATTAGTTCGAATAATAGAGTCATCATCTGGCGGCATTTGGGGAATGTGCGAGATCGCAAAATGTGTGCATCCGGGCAAGGAACAGGTTGATGACAGGGAAATCTGTGCATTTAGTGTGGTCATTTGGAGAATATGTTTGAGTGCGAAAGGTGCGGAGGTGAAGAATCCCATTGTTTGACTATAGTTGCAAAAGATGTAGTTCGAACTCTCCTGAATATGAATACATCAATCATGGGATTTCTCCAGAATTCCGATTTCAAAATTTAAAATTTGTCTATAAATAAACCGACCCTTGAACACTTCTCTTTTTTGAGTCGAAAGAAGCAGTCTATGTATATGTATATGTATGAACTAACCTTAAAATTCCTCCAACTGGAATATGTTGAATTGTTAACATTCAACAGAGACTCAAGGATAAACACACAAATCTACGGCAGAAGTCTCAAAAATGTATGCTGCTACAACCTTAGAATCTGAGTTTTCACAGGTGCCCAGCTTCGATAAGTTCTTACCTAGCCTCGCATAAACATCAATATTTTTTTTTTGCAGAAACATTCCTATAAAATGTTTTGCCCGAAGAATGATCATTTCCCATTCCAACTCTGTCTGTGCGAGGGGAAGTTGAAAATGAAACAGATATGTTCAATACCACAGGCATTCTTGTCTGTATAATTTGCGATGAGAATGTTATTTCTTTATTCTTGTTTCATTTAATGGGCATGTTCTCTTTAATAATACTAATAATTGTATGGGCCGACAGTCCACAGGGGGAGCAGGGCCTAGCTTGCTCATCAACTACTCGTGTTGTCCTCGCTACTGTTCTCCCATGGGTAGAAGCGACCTACAGTTCTATATCGACTCCGAACGGCGAAATTTGAGAAGCTTTCTTAGACAGTTATGCTCTCATTATTCTTTTCAAAACTATTTCAGAATTTATGTTTAATTTTTTTTTCCAATAACACTTCTTTTAAATACAACATTAAACGCTCTCTTATTATATCGTGAAGTTAAATTTCTAAATACAAGTCGCAATCGGTAGGTTTTCAAGTTGCAATACAGTCCGCGCTGGCTTCTAGTGTTTGTCGCCAGCTGCCAAATATTTCACATTGAAGTTTGGTTGCGAAAAGGCAAATGGCCAAAGGTTTGACCATGCCCATAGAGCAAGACGAAAATGATGTACATAAACAACTTTTACGTTCAAGAGAGCATTTTGTTACTCAATAGCCGCATGTGCCCAAAACAATAGTAAGAAAAAGAGATGTTGGTTGATTTCGATGCTGTAATTGTCCTCATTTACCATGCATCCATGTTTACCTTCACTACCGCAACCAAAAAGTCGTTGCAAACCCATTTTGACACTGTTACGTTTGTGTCTGTGGGTATATCAAAAATTAAGTGAAAATAACTTCAAGGCTTTCAGGACATAAATAGAGTGTGGTAGACATGAGGCGCGAATTGATTGATTGATACATCGCCGTTCTTAAGAAAGTAAACCTTAACAACGTGAAGGGTGTAGTCATTGATCGCCGCCTAATTCTAGGTCTGATCCCTGGACCGAAAGTCCAATCATTACTTTATCATCGTGATAAAAAATATGCAACCTGCTAAGAGCACTCATAGATTACTAAGTTTCAATGAAAGTCTTCTAAATCGACTGTAACACGTAGATCCTACACACTTCAGAAATATTTACCAGAGATCCCTATATTCGAAGGACTTTTGACTTAATGAAGTTAAATTAATATGTTGAGAATGCTTCACCGAAAATCTTTTCAAATTTTAGGATGAATTAGTCCTTATTCGAATATTCATCTTTTGGACTTTCGATTAAATTTAATTTTAGAGACAGAGATATTATTTTGGTCAAAATTAGGTAACACTGACGTGCTTAAATCAAAAGTCAAAATTGGTTTTAGCAATTTAAATATTTTGAAGAAGAGAGGAGGAACCAACGAGAGCGAGAACGACATCAACAAGGACAAGAAAAACAAAACTCTCAGGCAGTCGTGTGAAGACTTGCACCAAAAGTAGATCGCGTTTGATAATGGTAGATAACTTTTTATGGTATTGTGTTATATTTAAGACAATATCAAAACCTATAAATATTTATATTATTTGGAAACATTGTGTTGCTTTAAATCTTTATAACTACAAACAATTGGGTGTCAATTTACTCGTGTCTTTATATCTTTTATTCTAGGAGTTAAACTCTCATTTCTGAAAAACAGTCCCTCGCACTCAAAGTGGGTCAACAAACAAAAATGCTCTCTCATGAGCTTCTTGTCTCGATTTTAACGGTATTTTGGAAACTACCTAGCCGTTCGTATACTTTGTGAAAACAAGCATACAACCAAAGATACCCAAATTTTTTCAGCAACTCTTTTTTTTTGGATCAAATGTATGTGTAGAACATATTTTGCAGCACACACTTTAATGGGGACATGTGTCCTTTGGTATAAAAGCTAACGGCTCTCCCTTGCTACTCATATGCCAAATATCCCCTTGCGCTTTTTTGCTCTTCATTCAATGCTTCATAAAAAGTGTTACAGTACTCGAATTGAGTTCAAATAAACGCCGTTTTGTTCGATAATCTGTTTTTATCTAGACGGAGACCTGATAATCCCCACTCGTAGAAGCCCCCCTCCTTATTTGCGAAGAACTCGGAGAGCCACTTTTCACAAGCCTCTTTTGAGTTCAACTTTACATCGCCCAGGGCGTTCGCCATGGACAGGAACAGGTGGTAATCACTTGACGCTATGTCCGGACTATATGGAGGATGCGATAAAACCTCCCATCCGAGCTCCCGTAGCTTCTAACGAGTCATCAACAAAGTGTGTGGTCTGGCGTTGTCCTGGTGGAACACTACACCCTTCATGTTGGCCAATTCTGGACGCTTCTGGTCGATCGCCTGCTTCAAGCGATCCAGTTGTTCGCAGTAGATGGTAGAATCAAGCGTCTGTCCATATGGGAGCAGCTCATAGTGGATGATTCCCTTCCAATCCCACCAAACACACAGCAAAACCTTCCTGGCCGTCAATCCCGGCTTGACCACTGTTTGGGACGATTCACCGGTATTCCACCACTACCGTTTTCGCTTGATATTATCGTATGTTATACATTTTTCATAGCCAGTCATCATCCGCTTCAAAAATGGGTCGAGTACGTTCCGTTTCAGCAGCATATCACAGGCGTTGATTCGGTCCAGAAGGTTTTCTTGCGTCAAATCGTGCGGCATCCAAACATCAAGCTTTTCTTTGTATTCAGCCTTTTCAGATGGTTTAAAATGGTTTGGTGACTAACTCCCACCTACTGTCTCGTGACACATGCCGGTCTAACTAGATGATACCCATGATTCGATCGGTATTCGTCGTCACAAGTCTTCCGCCGGCTGGCTTATCCATGGCGTCATTTTTACCGGCTCTGAATCGTCGAAACCATTCCTCCGCGGTTCCAAGTAGTAGAGTACCATCCCCCAAACCACCATTAATGTCACGGAACATTCCTCTAGCGGAGTTGCATATAACGAAGGAAAACTTTAAAATAGCGCGAGTTTCGGCGTTAGTGAACTCCATGTCTACACGTCTATAACTGCTGAACGCAATATCCAAACTAATCATGTATAGCGTCGTTTTGTAGGTTATGTCAAGACCTTTCAAATAGTATTGCCAGATACGAGCTCTGTAGCGCTTTGTACATAGCCGGAAAATTCAAAAGACAAAAAGGCGGAAGAGAGATATTTTGGCAACCTAGTGATGCATTTGTGAAATCTGTTTGAAATAAAAAAATGCCAAAACAAATGACTACAAAGAAAGAAAAATTACAATTTTAAATTATAATAATGGTACTGGGCTGTCGGACAAATCAGTGACTTGGTAAAGAAAAAGTAATCGACAGTTTATAACATAATAAAAAGATTTAGAGGAATTGAAAGAATCGAAAACAAACAAAAAGTGTAGAAAAAAAAAAGAAGAAGACCTTTAGAAATGGAAGGTGTTTTGCATGAAAATTTCTAAATGATATTTTGTTACCGGCAATAGAAGTTAAAAATGTTAAAGGAAACACAAAATGTAGAAGTGAGTGCAGAAATGGTTGGCCAGTGAAAAAAAGGGTTCCTCGTAAAGAGCTGTTAATATCTCAGACTTCGCCGTTCGTAGTCGATAAAAAAAATGTGTGTTCCTTCTACTCGTGAGCGAACAGTAGCTCACACAACACGAGTAGTCGATGAGCAAGCTATTCCCTGGTCCCCCTGTGGACTGTCGCGCCAACAATTATTATTATCACAAAAGAATCGCATTTCAAAAGTCGGCTTCGCAAACGGATATAACTTTCTGGTTAAAATTAAGTTTGTTTTTATTAAATTCTGCTTTGTGACACTGCAAACCTTTTTGAAAAGTTATTTTTACAGACCAAAATAAATCTGGCTACAACGGTATAAAATTTGTATGGAGAAAACCTGGCGATGCATACACCAAAAAGCGATCAATAAAAGTGTGAAATATAGCGGGGGTCATTGATGAATTGTGCTGTATATCAGCTCGGGGTACTAGAAATTTGCATTTTGTCGGGAAACATGAACTCAACGTATTGCGTTGACGTTTAAAAAAAAATGTTAGGGACGACTTCATATTTTTCATAACAACAATCTCAAGCATAAAGGCTCAGGTACATTGAATACTTTTTCATGCGTCAGCGTAAGCAGTACTTTGACAGGTACATAAAAATACATGTATTCTTAAGGGAGGTGGCCCATAGACCAACGCTGCCGCTCACGCGACAGATGTAGTAGTTCAACTTTTAACTTTTTTCTCTCCGTCATTAACTTTTGATTTGTCTCTCTCCTGCAGCGTTGTTAATCGAGACATTGTGACATTTCAAGAGATTTTTTTTGAGTTTTAAATTAACGTTTGTTAGAATTAGGTTGGCTGAATATTGAATAGTTAATTGAATCTTTCTTTTTTATTCTCAAAGCCGTAAACAAATTAAACCGGATCGTCATTGTATGGTTTTACAAAATTTAAAGCGAAAAAAACCATGCATATCTGGGTCTATGTATAAAGACTGGAACCAAAATCGACAGTTGCTTTTTTGGTATTAATATATTCTTTAAGTTCGAGCAGTATCAATAAGCGCATTAGTTAATCCAGTAACTCATCTGTAGGCATTTTTGCAAAATAAATATCAGACCGCTCTACAGTATAACCAAAACAAATTGAATTTAAAGCTTCTTTCAAGTGATATCAGCTGAACGTTGAAATATTCATTGTGTCATCCAGTTCCTTCATGTACTTCACCTTCAACGGACACTTTGCCGCTGCGCATGTAAAGTATTCTATGTGCCAGAGTCTTAAGTCTTGGATTGCGAGGATGTGGTCCTTCACAATTGTCCCAAAGTTCTTATTACATCTACCCAAACACTGTTTCTCAATGTAATTAAGCATTTGTGGGCAGAACCAAAAAGAATAGTGGATAAATCGAAAGTTTCAAGCATCAGTGCCCTTAAAGACATTGTAGTGGAAGAATGGGGGAAAAATAGAGGTATCTTCTTGCAAACAATTGATGGAAAGTAGGCCGAAGCGTCTTAAGGCAACTGTTAACTGCAATGTAAACTCGACAAAATATTAAATAAATTTCAAAGCCGCAATGACAAAGATTATCGTGACCCACTTTGAATGCGACGTATTATGAGTTTTTCTTATAATAAATAATACTAATTTCGTGTACGTTTTTCGTCATAAAGGTAAAAAAAGAAAACTAGTAAAATAATTGAAAAATTAATAATAATAACAATAATTGTATAGCGCGACAGTTTACAAAGCCTAGCTTGCTCATCAACTACTCGTGTTGTGCGCGTTACTGTTCTCTTACGGGTAGAAGGGACCTACAGTTTTTTTCCACTCTGAACGGCGAAGTTTAAAAAGCTTTTTATTAGACAGCTCGAAAGAAGTGATGCCGTGAAAACATCAAGGTGTTTAGACGAGAATCGTACCTGGACCTTCGGCGTGTGAGCGTCGCACTCTATCCACTACGCCACGGCGGCCACAATTGAAAAATTCCCATAACTTTATTTTGCCCAGGAAATAGGTTATGCGTACTCTGTTTAAGGCTATCCCACTTTGAGTGGGAATGGCTGTATATCTAGACACAAACCTAAAAGAATCCCAAACATTTAAACCTTTCAAATACAATTCAGTTTTCGTTTCCCCCAACATGTTGGTAGGAGTGGTATTCTCCCTATTTCCACAGTAAGTAGGAAAATTATTGAATACTCCGAACGAATAAGTTTCCAAATTGATATCGGAACTTTCTTTAATAGTATGGTTGATCGGAATTTCGTTTTGTTTGTTAACATGTGTATGTAGGCGCGAAACAGCCTTAAGTTCAATCCAAGCAACCTTTCCCAAAACAATGCAGAAAGTGCCATTTTTCTTAATGTGCAATATGATTACGTCTAATGGAGTTATAATCTTAAAACTATTGTGTGGGAACATGCTAGGAGGGGATATCGAAAAGTCCATCATAAGCGTATGGATCCATCACTACCATGACAGTTAGTGAATCGTCATTGGTTGGTGCAAATAAATTAATGCCACTTGCACGTTCGTTATTCTTACAATTGTTAAAAAAAACTCAAAAACCCCTTGGAACGTAAGGAACGGCCTACAGAAATTCGCAGCGTACTTAAACGGTTTTTTAAAACCTTTGCTTTAATGGAACGTCGAAACCTATAAAACTGTCAAGGGAAATTAAAGAAAATTCTAGGATAGACCGTTGAAGAAATTGTAAGCCTGTCTGATGTAAATTGAGTTAAGTTTGTTTTGTGCCAGTCGGGAAACATTCTATTTATTGTATTGTGCATCCCAACACACCCCCGTGATTTTGATATTTTGAACAGTTCTAACAAACTCGAAATCAAAGCTGAGTTTCTCCTCGCTTTTAAATGAAAAGACGAGTAAATTGTCTTTCTCCCTGAATGAATGAAATGAATCATAAGTATCATAGTTTCAATCGTGCTCCACAATTCAGAATCCAAGCCCACACAACTTCCGAAACATTGACCAAAATAGAAGCACCATCTCATTTAAAAACTTCAAAAACTTTTGATTACAAATGGAACTCCGAAAACCAGAACCCTCTTCACCAAACACATAAATTTCAATTATCCGGAAATACATTTACCCTTGGGATGCCACTTGAATACTGTAATTCTCCTCAAAAATTTTCAAAAGAAATCAAATAAACTTCACAAACACTTTCCAGAAATCAATAACACTCACAACTCTATCAATAAAAAAAACTCAGAGAAAAATGCAAAAAAGAGGTGAACAGGAAGATTCAAATCAATTTTCGATAATCACTACAACACAACACCGAGACCGAGAACTTTCGATCCGCACCGGTAAATATCCCATCTAACATTAAAAGTTCCCGTAGTACTTCTTCCCGGCCACACACTCGCGGATTAGCGAATCAAATGGAATTTCAAAAATGCCCCAACCCGACCATAAAACCAAAAGAAGAGCGTAACGCAAGAAATTACATGAAACGCGAAGCACACACAAAATACCAGAAAAAAATAGGCAAAAGAAGCATCGGCACTCTGCAAGCCTGCAGAAACATTTTGAAAACAGAAAATGCCAGCACCTCTGTGCCGCCGCAGCCCGGCAGGCGTTTTTCTGTTGTGTCCTCCACCACCCATCTACCTACGCAAGTATTTATTTTTATTCAATTTTTTCATTTTTTGTGCAGTCAGAAACGGTCGTTTTCAAAAATGTATTCCTGATTTGCTCGTTTTTGTTATTGTCTTGTTTTAGAAAAAGGGCAAACACTTGAAGTGTCGCACGTTTTATGGGTCGGGATGGGTATGGTGACGGAGAGGGTGTGTTGTTGACGCCGCCGTCACGACCAAGACGTTGTAGGTCCGGCAGCCGATTCAAATCAATTTAAATAGTTTCCTCTCTCACGCTAATGTCTTGAGTTTTTGAAATCAAATGCACATGATTTGAGGTGCTTTTCAATCGAGAGAACGTATTAATACACGCAATGGCGTTTGAGGAGAAGCACATAAGGCGAAATGCAGCTGGACAATGTACGATAATGCAGTACCCTAGATTTGTGATGAAAATTTTAGGTTTAAATACGAGCAGAACCAACCACTCTTCCCGCTCTAAAGCAGAGACAAGTTTAACCTTATTTCTGATCTGAATCATGACGGCGCTCTTTTGAGTGTCATGTCGGGCCGCAAAAGAAGCTTCAGTATAAAGCCAAAGAAAACTTTACGCGATAACCCCTGTACCTAAAAAGTTTCTGCAAATTCTCAAAAACAAAGACAGAAGAAAATTTTGCAAACTCTTCACCTGGTGCCTTGACCGATCCACACTTTCCCACTCCTAAGTGAAACCGAGACCATGTTTATTATGACAGAGTCCCAAGAGCTCTGTACTTCTCAGTGAATCCAAAGTAAGTTAAGGCCAAAATTAATAAATTTCCAAACGAAGCCCAATAAAAGCCGAAATTAACCCCTCAATTAAGTACAGTTCTACTTGTCAAGCCCCAACTGAACGGAGCAACTCTTAAGTGATGCCAAATTCGAAACAAAACTAAATTAGAAACCGTACCAAAATCTATTCGAGGATAAACGAAAATAAATCCGCTGCACCCTATGAATGCGCACAGTTCTTCAAAGTATTTCTGCATTTAACCACTCCACTTCCTCATCCCCACTTGCCCAGCCCCAACTAGAAGAGAATGGGAGTAAATATTATGCAATCATTCATCATGAGAGAATCTTGTGCTGCTATATCCGATGCGGACGCGGAGATTAGGCAGACGTGCAGCCACCACTCCACACTCGGGACGAACTGCTTCCCATCAGACACGAGATACATGCAGTGCTTCTTTGAAGCAACAGGATTGATGACTCCGATTTCAATTAGATGCCTCAGCCCGTCGCCAAACAGACAAACAGACAGCAGCGCACAGCTTGCGCAAGAGCGCTAGCGACATGCAGCCAGCACACAGACCGCATCAGCCAAATTCCATGCGTTCGTTGATTTGTTTATTTCAAGGGACTATGCGCAGTACTTGGCCTGGCCGCCGTCGTCGTCGTTCTCGTCTCTGCTGCGACGACGTCACGCAAAGGCAGATCCCGATTCCCGATCATCATCACATCGTGGTGCGAATTTGCCGCAATTAATTTGCCAAATAAGATCTGACATGCTCTTGTTTAGATTTCGAGGGAATTTTATTTAAAGACGTTGGATTTGCGCGGTGGACGTCCATCATCATCATCGGCAACAGCACAGCAGCGGCGGCGGAGCGCCCCGATCAGCTCGAGCAACAGCGGCAACCGAAGTAGCCGGTGCGAGCGCGAAAAGGGAGACGTGGTGTTCAATTGGGGGCTCAGGAATTTCGCGGAATGGGCTGAGGATGAGGATGTCAGGCTGTGAGGCCGAGCACGGACTGTGCAGAGTGGCGCGCAAATGTAATCCTAAACGCGGCTAAGGGCATTGAACACTTAGGGAAAGCGTGAAATTAGCTATTTGTTGACGCACAGCACTGTAGTGTTGTGTTTCTCTGTCTTCTGGTGTGGATCGTGTATACCGTTATGGCGGATGTTTGGCTTCCGGTGGGTGGTGGCAGCTTGTGAAAATTCTTGGAAATTAATGCGCAACGATTGATGAATGATGCTGGCTGCTGCTTATTGCGACTGCCGCTGTGGCGGATTGGTTTATTCAGGTGTTTCACGATGACACTGGTGTTTTTCCACTCGCTCAGGAATTCGCTGTGAAAACTTCCAGGAATGCTGTCAGACAACCCATTTGTGATTGATCAAGTCAGTATTTCGTAAATGAGATAATTTATTAGATGGTGATAGTGCGGGCATACAAGGCGCTCAAAATAAATGTATTCATGTGGCCAAATAGTCTCAAATTTGGAGCCATTAGACTTTTAATATTTGGTATGAAATGTAAAAGGAAATAAATTCAAGACATTTAAAATGAAAAAAAGAAATTTGACTTCTAAATAACAACTAGCAGATTTGTTCAAACTTTTTTACAGACGCACTTTGGCATGTGATTTTCTAAATGAGCTGTTGTTTGCGTTGGTGTAGTGAACTGCGTTTGGTTCTCTCCGATAAGGTTTTTTGCGTCAAAAAAGTCTTTTCGCGGGTACAAGTTTGTAAAAATAATAAGTCAAAGTTATTGGGTCCAATATTGCGTTCATGAATTTTGCCTCGGAGAATTTCGGATGTGCACTTTTTGGTATGCCCCTCTCAGGGATTCGGTTTGTATCCCCACAAGCGAACTAAAACGCCGTCCTTTCATGGGTCTCTTCAATCTTGGGAATAAGAAAAAGTAGCAGGACGCTAAATCTGGGGAACAGACATCATTACGATGTTGTTTTTAGCCAGGAATTACGAACAAACAATGACGAGTGAGCAGGTGCATTATCGTGATCCAAAAGACTGAATTGTTTTTTTCACAATTCCCAACTTCAAGATCAAGATCAATTAAGACCGAGCGACCATGTGGTAAGAACTCCTGATGCACTTCGCCGCGGTAATCGAAAAAAACACTCAGCCAAACCTTACATTTGATCGAAATTGGCTTGCTTGTATGGCCATGTGTCTCCTGGGCTCTTCCATTGGGACGATTAAACTTTGGTTTCGTTGTCATTACCTTATATCCTTACATTCGTTACCAGTTATGACCCTTTAAAGCATGTCTGGAATGCAGCGGACGTTTTTCAATTCAGCAATTTTGGAACGAACTTCACTGCCACACGCTTCATGAACAAAATTTCCGACATCTTCAGCAAGTCCTCTTATATTGATTCGACGATTCTCCATGGACGTTTAATTCACTTTCTCAACATTTTAATCGACTGCTGATGTGCGGGGCGTCCAGAGGGAACGTCAATCACTTCTTTTCGACGTTCTTTGAAAAACTTATACCACTTGTTGATACTCACAGTATGTCACTGTCAACATTTCAAGTGTTTTCAAGCACTAAACTACATTTTGTGTGAATTTGAATGCTGGTTCTTTAATCCACTTTTCCAACGTTAGGAAACGTGTCGAAATGTTATGCCTCTCACAAACAAAATGCAAAAGCTATACAGTTTGAACTGTAAATAAAATAAATAAATAGACAAGTGTATCGACATACGAGTAACAAAATAAAAAATCGATAATCGAAAGTACGCAATTCGCGAAAATTTAAAATTCACCTTATATGTTATTTTAGGGTGGAGGCACGCTTCATTTGAGCAACTGACCTGATTGAGGATAGATAGGATTCGCAGTATGTGGAAGGTTGAGTGTTGTTTCAATTTCCTGTATTCCACATTAGTAAAGGGTGTCCTAACAAGAACGCAAGACTTTAACTTGGCGCCATTCGAATTGTCATTGTTTGACATTTGAACAATTATTATTGTTTGTTAGTAGAAGGTATAAGGTTAATAAAACTGGAGCGCTACACGAATGAACAACGCATTTTCATTTTGAAATTGTTTTACCAAAATGATGAAAGTTTTGCGGCTACAATTTGCAAATTGCTACGAGGCCCATTTCCATCTTGATGGCTTCGTCAATAGGCAGAATTGTGGCATTTGGGTCGAGGAAAATCCTCGAGTGATTCGTGAGAAGCAAATGCATCCTCAACGTGTCACTGTGTGGTGGGGATTTTGGGCTGGGGGAATCACTGGACCTTTTTTTATGAAAATGAGTCAGATCAAGCGCAAACAGTCAACGGTGGTCGGTATCGTGAAATGATAACCAATTTGTTCGTGCCTAGAATTGAAGAAATGAATGTGGAGGGGATGTGGTTTCAACAAGACGGCGCCACATCGCATACAGCCAGAGAAACAATTCAGTTGCTGCATCAGTCATTTCCCGGTCGTGTTATTTCGCGTTTTGGAGACCAGAATTGGCCGCCTAGATCGTGCGATTTAACACCATTGGACTTTTTTCTTTGGGGTTTTTTTTTGAAGTCGATGGTTTATGCAAATAAGCCAACGACGATTCAAGCTTTGACTTAATTCCAGTCATTTAAGGGTATAAGCAATCCCTTTAGTGCGTGTCAATTATACAAAAAAGAAAGTCTTAAAAGATGAAATTGGACACTGCATTAATGAAATTTCGCAGCATTTATGCAAAACGGTCATTTAAAATTTCATTAAAAGATCGCGTATGTGCCAGCAAAGCCACGGGGGCCATCTGGCCTATGTGTTGCTCCACACAACCTTATCCTGTCTACTTTACGATATACTAAAGGATTCACGATTGTTTTTTAAATATCTGCGTTTTAGTTAAAATTTAGACGGCAACTTCATAATGCCCTCCTTCTAGAAGCCCCTCTCCTTATTTGCGAAAAACTAGAAGAGCCACTTTTCACAAGCCTCTTTTAAGTTTTAGTTCACACCAACAAGGACATTCGCCATGGACAGGAACAGGTGGTAATCACTTGGCGCTATGCCCGGGCTATATGGTGGATGCGATAAAACCTCCCATTCGAGCTCCCGTAGCTTCTGACGAGTCATCAATGAAGTGGGTGGTCTGGCCTTGTCGTGGTGGAACACTACACCCTTTCAGTTGCCAACTCTGTACGTTGTTGGCAGTAGATGGCAGAATTAAGCATCTGGCCATATGGGAGCAGCTCATAGTGGATGATTCCCTTCCAATTCCACCAAATACACAGCAAAACCTTCTTGGCCGTCAATCTCGGCTGGCCACTATTTTGGGACGATTCACCGGCCTTCAACCATAACCGTTTTCGCTTGACATTGTCGTATGTGATCCATTTTTCGTCACCAGTAACCATCTGGTCGATCAAGCAGTCCAGTTTTTCGCAGTAGATGGTAGAATTAAGCGTCTGGCCATATGGGAGCACCTCCAAGTGGATGAGTCCCTTTCAATCCCACCAAACACACAGCAAAACCTTCCTGGCCGTCAATCCCGGCTTGACCACTGTTTGGGACGATTCACCGGCCTTCAACCACTACCGTTTTCGCTTGATATCATCGTATGTTATCTATTTTTCATAGCCAGTCACCATACGCTTCAAAAATGGGTTGAGAACGTTCCGTTTCAGCAGCATATCGCAGGCGTTGATTCGGTCCAGAAGGTTTTTTTTTGCGTCAAATCGTGCGCACCCAAACATCAAGCTTTTATTTTTTTTATCCAATCTTCTGTAGATGGTTTAAAATAGTTTGGTGACTAACTCCCACCTCCTGGGCGATGTCACGAGATGCCACATGCCGGTCTAACTAGATGATATCCATGATTCGATCGGTATTCGTCGTCACAGGTCTTCCGCCGGCTGGCGTCTGAATCGTCGAAACCATTCCTCCGCGGTTCGTAGTGATAGAGTACCATCCCCCAAACACCATTAATCCCACGGAACGTTCTTCTAGCGGATATGCCTTAAACGAAGAAAAACTTTAAAATACCGCGAAGTTTGGCTTCACTACAGCCGCTCCTTGTTTACACGTCTATAACTGTTGAACGTAATATCCAAACTAATCATGCATAGCGTCGTTTTGTAGGTTATGTCAACCCCTTGTCCTTTTTTCAGTTTGGCTTCACTACAGCCGCTCCTTGTTTACACGTCTATAACTGTTGAACGTAATATCCAAACTAATCATGCATAGCGTCGTTTTGTAGGTTATGTCAAGACCTTTCAAATAGTATTGCCAGATACGAGCTCTGTAGCGCTTTGTACATAGCCGGAAAATTCAAAAGACAAAAAGGCGGAAGGGAGATATTTATATGTTTACCTTATATGTTTTACTTACAATGTATAGTAGATCTATTTTGCTTAAGTGTCATAAAAGTCAGTAGTGTTTTGCATGTTCAGTGCTTTCCTGATAACAAAAAAAAAATAAGCAACATTTTGCGTGAAAAATGGAAAAAAGTGCTTAAAGAAATCTAAATGTTAACAGACCTCGCTTATTAAAATTTGGATGGGGCGATAGTTCACAGGGGGACCAGGACCTAGCTTGCTTATTATCTACTCGTGCTTTTCGCGCTACTGTTCTCTCACGAGTAGATGGGACCTACAATTTTGTTAAGTTTGAGAAGCTTCACAGTTATTACTCTTTGATTGTTGTCAGCAGCTCGAAAGAGGTGGTGCCGTGAAAAATTCGAGGTGTTCAGCCGGGAATCGAACCTAGACCCTTCGGCGTGTGAGCGTTGCACTCTACCCACTACGCCACGGCGGCCACCCTTGTAAAGCAAAAAAAAATTTAAAACAAACTTACTTCCAAATAAGTTCGTATAAAGTTTTCAATTGTTTCATTGGAGTCCCTCTAAGAAGAGTCTCGTTCTTCCTGAATGTTTTGCCGTTACCAGTTAAGTCTTTGTTTTGGATGTCTAAATGGTTTATAGTCAAATCATGGATCGCACCATTAAACCCACCTAACATCGACAATAAATCTATGAAGTGGAAGCGACATTCCAAAGAAAGTCTTACATCCAAATTAAAGTGGTATTCTATAACGCGTCTTAGTCCCTTGTGCAAGATTGTTTTCACAAATGCCCATTGTAATTAAAATTTCTTCGCTTCACAAGAGTGTCAGAATTGACCTTAAGGAATTCCTCACGTAGAATTCGAACGATTTCAACCCCATGGCATGACCTGGCCCCAGCAAGATCGGCAGGGGAGCATTGAACCGAGGGTAAAACCAACCGACGCACCCTGCCAAAAAGTGCACACCACCTCTAAGAACACTTTTAAATATGCAACGTCTCTGGGCGCAGTTACTCTTCCGTCTCTCGCATATCTCGCACCGCAAACCGATAAAACAAGCACACGTCAAGTGCTTTCATGCAAAGGAACAAAATTAAGCAAATTACACGATAAATTCCTTACTGCGCTTCTAAAAATAGAGATTCCTCCGAGACGAAAATAACTCGTGTCGCCTCGAAAAAGAACCCAGTCGTTCGAAAACCGAAAAAGACAACGGAAGCCGACACACACCACCGAAGCCGAAATGACGATGAGTGCTCTGAATTCCATTCGATAAACTTTTCTATTTTAATATTGCACCGCATACCGAAGGGGCGACACCCTGCAGTTGTAAACAGCCAGCGACACCTCACATTACACGCTGCGCCCAATTTTAAGGCCAACCGCCCATCGCCTCATGCCTGCACGCATCATCATTATTATCGTAATCATCTTCATCTGCAGCGCCACGGAATCATCGTCGCATGCCCATTGAGGACGGCCATTCATTTTGTCCACGCTGCTTGCTCCATCGCTGGTGCAACCGAGTCGAGCAATCGAGCGCCTCAGCCCGCAGGTTCCCAGACCGCCGCCGCTTAGTAAATAAAGGTTAAGGCGAGAAATTGTCGTAAAACTTTCTGTTTTTGTGCAAAAAGAGCGGTTATATTTAGTTCCTCGCTAGATGGCAGTGCGGCAGTGGTGGTGGTGTTCGCAGGAAAAAGTTCACTGCATACCTGGCTGACTTCCATAGGCGAATGCAGCGATTGGAAGAAACTATGTACAGACGCGGACCGAAATAGAGATCGGCAGAAATCGAAATGTATGCCCAGTGCTTAGGTAAAGCTTGACAGAGGTTCCGCGACTGAAAATCAAAACTGAATCATCCCGCATATTTTCGCAAAGTAGTCAATTACGCCTGAGGTGTGCGCTAGAAAATGACGATCAAAACAACGCCTTCGTCAACTACAACAACCACGGCGATTATGACGATGATGATGTAGCGGAAGACCCGGATCGCACGATGATCGTGGTTGACGTCGTCATGTTTGGTAAGCTACGGTGGCGGCGAACGATAATGCCTCTTCTAATGCCGCAAGCTCCTAGCGCGGATGCAGCTGCTGAAATGACTGATCGGAGGGAACGGGAGAATATTTTCTTTTCATCGATGCGATGCGATTCCCACTAAATTTAGAAAGTTTTAGTGGAATTTCTGATTTATTAAGACGTTGCACTCGGACAAATTCGCCGGACACGCACGAATTGGCATTGGCTACTAATTAATTGCGAATTAATAACAAATTTATTAGGAACGAAAATAGCTCTGGCGACTCACAGAATGCCGAGTGCACCGTAATTTAATATAGACCTCATTGTGAGGTGTGAACTGTGAACTAATTTTGGCGCAGTGACGCGGCATTTTTCGCGAGTCATTTAAGGGCTTCTATGACTGATTCTGGTTGTGAACTTGTGTGGTAGAGGGAATGTAAGGGATTATATGGATGCTATAGAGTGGTGCAACATCACGGAGTTCAAGAGCATGCGGTAGACTTTTTTAAGGACAGACAGTTTATTTTATTCTTAAGGTTTTAAATTTTTTCTTTTGAGATGTCAAAGCTGTGATCAAATTTCAGACCAAAACACTGTCAAATTCTACGATATTCGACAACTGGTTGTATCGTAAGGAATAAAATAAAAAAATAATAAATTGGACGCTGTCAAGCTTAATATTAAGATAATTGCTTGTCGCGAAAGTCCACAGGGAGACCAGAGTCTAGCTTGCTCATCAACTACTCGTGTTGTGCGCGCTACTGTTCTCTTGCGAGTAGACAGTACAATTTTTTGCCGACTCCGAACAGCGAAGTTTGAGAGGGCAGTTATTAGTCTTTGTATTGTCAAAAGGTCGAAAGAAGTGTTGCCGTGAAAAAATTTGACGTATTCAGCCATAAATCGAAACTGAACCTTCGGCCGCCACAGCGGCCTAGCTTAGCTTCTACAAAAAATATTCATAGTCCGTTGTCGGTATTCCATATATTTGACAGGTAGCTGCTTTTGATGACATAAATTAACTGTTTAAATGGAGTTAAAGCTCGCTGCATTGCGTTATAGGTAAAGAATCACCGTCTTCTAGATCTTGGAGTACAACAATTCAGAAAAGAGAAATGTCGTCAAAATCAAAGAATTTCCTTTTATCAAAACACGTATCACCAGAACTGTCACCGGTCCCGCGTATTCCTTTGACTTTATTATATGTATTTGATGACTCCTGGTTGGTATTTGTTTTATTTTTGCTCGAAAACTCATTTGATACAATCGCATAATGCAACGGTGAATTACAGTGGGGAAATCAACCAATTGTGTAACAATAAATCATTGCTTTTAAGGAAACGACGCCACTCAAAGATTTCATGACACTTCAATAAAAACTTTTATTGACTCCATGCCACAACTTAGCATCAAAACTTGAAAAAAAATCTAAAACATGCAGTTTGTGGTCGCCGAGACGTAGTGGGTAGAGTGCGACGCTCACACGCCGAAGGGTCTAGGTTCGACTCCTAGCTCAACACCAATTTTTCGAATTATTCACGGCACCATCTCTTTCGAGCTGCTGACAATACTCAAAGAGTAATAACTGTCTAAGAAAGCTTCTCAAATCCCGCCGTTTGGAGTCGGCAAAAAATTTTAGGTCCCTTCTACTCGTGAGAGAACAGTAGCGCGCACAACACGAGTAGTTGATGAGCAAGCTAGGCCCTGGTCCCTCCCTTTGAACTGTAGCGCCAAGTCTGGTATCCACTATATTAATGCTGGTGTTCCCCAGGGCTCTGTTTTGTCTCCGACACTCTTTCTCATTTTTATAAATGATCTCTTGTCTGCTACTTCTAATCCTATTCATTCCTTCGCTGATGACAGTACCCTCAGCTTTTCATATTCGTTCCTTGGCTCACGTCCCTCCACTTCGGCCTTAGACTCGGAACGGCAGCGTATGTTAAGCACATTAAATTCCGACCTTGACAGCATAATCGATTGGGGAAATAAGAATAGAGTGGAATTTAATGCTTCCAAAACCCAGTGCTGTCTACTGTCGTTAAAGCGATCACAAAATAATCAGCCGTTATCCATGAACGGCATTTGCGTTGTTGAAACCGAAAGACTTTCCATCCTCGGTATGTGTATCAACCCAACAATTAGTTGGAACGATCACATATTTGAGGTCGCCAAAAATGCTGCGAAATGTCTAGGTTTCCTCAAACGATGCAAGAAGTACTTCACCCCCTCTGATCTGGCTACAATATACAAGGCATACATACGCCCAAAACTTGAGTATAACGCTCCTATCTGGTCAGGTGCTTCTAAGACCTCCCTGCACCTGCTGGATAGAATTCTAAAGCGAGCGATAAAACTTATAGGTGACAGTAATATTGCGAAGTCGATTGACTCGTTAGAACACCGACGTAATGTCGCGTCGTTGTCACTTTTTTACCGCTATTTCAACAAGAAATGCTCAGACGAATTAGCCAGTTGCATTCCTCCCCTTCAAGAATTCACCCGCAATACACGCCTCGCTAGGAATGCCCATCAATTCACCCTCAAGCCCTCTTTCGGACGTACAGTCAAATTCAGAGACTCGTTCTTTAGCCGCACTACACGAATCTGGAATGCTCTTCCCAGCTCGATTTTTCCTCCTCATTACAATCCACAGGCATTTAAAACCAATGTGCATCGATACCTCCTCTCCCTCTCTTCCTCTATACCTTCGGCCCGTGCTGTGACTTGATCCGGTCACTTAAGGGTACTCGCAACCCCTTTTGCACGCGTCAATTATAAAAAAAAAAAAAATTTACTTATTTAATTATTTATTTATTTATTTATTTTCTTATTTATTTATCTACTAATTTATTTATTTACTTATTTATTTATTTATTTATTTATTTATTTATTAATTTATTAATTAATTTATCTATTTATTAATTAATTAATTTATTTATTTATTTATTTAATTGTTTATTTATTTATTTATTTACTTAATTATTTATATATTTACTTATTTATTTATCTATTTAATTCATTGATTATTTCCCGTTTATTTATTATGTTGAAAATAAATTCATGTCACCACTTCTCTCTTCCCCGAACCAAGTGTATATTCTATATTAGTGCTACCTCATTTTATATGATTTTATCTATTTACCTTTCTATTTAATGAAGGTTTTAAGTGGCTTTTCCTTCAAAATATCATACAAATATTAAACATGTAAACACTTAACAACTTGTATTATTTTGTAGATGTAAGATTAAAATAAAATCAAATCTCTGTAGTCACATCATGTAAATAACTATTGTAAAGTTGATGCCACAATAAAATATATATAAAAAAAAACGACGAAATGTGAGAAACTTTCTTAGACAGTTATAACTCTTTGGTGCCGTGAAAAATGCAAAAAATTGGTCTTGAGCTGGGAATCGAACCTGAATGCCGAAGGGCATCACTACGCCACGGCGACCACAATTCCAACTCCTTAGAACTTATTTCTTCTCAATTTGTAAGTTTTTCTTGTTATAGAATAAGGAATATAATTCTATCAACAGTGTTATTTTAACAAAAGTTTTTGAGATAAAAGATCTCGGAGTTTCATTGGATACTAAGCTAACTTTCACTGGTCAGATCGATTTCATAATATAGAAGACTAAGAGAATGCTTGGATTCTTCTTCTTCTTCTTATTGTGGCGCTACAGTCCAGGGTAGACCTGAGCCTAAACCAACATGCCTCCCCAGCCAGTACGATCTTTCGCCAGCTGTCTCCAGTTTAGCACTCCAAGTTGGTTTAGGTCCTTCTCCACTTGTGTGCGGCACCTTATTCTAGGCCGTGCTCTGTTGCGTTGTCTCAATGGCTCAGATACGAAGACTTTTCAGGCCGGAGCAGTGGTGTCCATACGCTTCCCTAGCTTAGCCATCTTAAGCGTTGTATCCGAAAACGCTTTACTAGGCGCACGACACTCTACAGCCCATAGAGTTCGTCGTTAATACGTTCGTTACCCTCCAGATGCCATCAACGCAAACAGCACCAAAAATCGCACACAAAATTTTTCTCTCGAAAAGACTAAGGACTTCCTCATCCGCTTTTAGTAACGTCCAGGCTTCCGCGCCATAAAGTAGGACTGGGATGATTAAGCTGTTGTATAAAGCAAGCATAGTCCTTCGAGAGAGGGCTTTATTACTCAATTGCCCCTTGAGCCCAAAGAGACAGCGATTGGCAAGAGTGATTCTGCGTTTGATTTCAGTACTGGTGTTGTTGTCCCTATTAACCGCGGAGCCGAGGTAGACGAAGTCTCAACTACCCCTAAGTTTTTGCTGCCAAGTGTGACGCTCTGTTCGAGACGTTGATGTTGTGTTTCCTTTCTTAATGACAGCATGTATTTTGTTTTGCCCTCATTAACCAGCAGATCCATTTTAGCAGCTTCCGCTTCAATGCCAGCAAACGCCTCATTGACTACTCGCTGGGTTCGTCCAATCACGTCAATGTCATCAGCGCAAACTAGCAATTGAACTGACTTTTGGAAGATCGTGCTTCTGGTATTTATTTGTGAGTTACGCACGATCTTCTCGAGAATGATGTTGAAGAAGTCACATGACAGTGCCTCGCCTTGGCTAAAACGTGCTTGGATTCATGAAGAGGAATTCATAGATGTTTGAAGACACGTTTGCATTGAGAAATTTATATTTCGGATTAGTCAGATCCTCCTTGAAATACTTCTGCATAGTCTAGAACCCTTACTATTTAAATTATATTCATACAATTAAAAGAATTCAACATGCTCTTACAAAGTGTATGTTCCTTAAACTTAATTGGAATATTGAAATGCCTTCTTACAGAACAAAATTTATTTTATTCAATATAAGTCTACTGTATGTTCGTCGTAGATAACACTCACTTTTTTTTCAGTCCTTAGTTCTCATGTTGATTGTCCAGTCCATTTACCTCTCTGTCCAGCCTATGAATACTGTGTACCTTATACTCTTCCGTATCGGATTTTGTCCCGCTGTATGAATGAAGCAAATTTAGCCCGAAACGATCTGGATTTCTTCGAAGACATAACAAGAGGTGTCTTTAAAAGAAGAATTTGTTTATAGAATCTAAAATCAATCAGTTTTAAATAAAATAAAAGGATAGAGCACAAGTATAGTTGCTCCAATTGAGTTTTTATTGTACAAGCACAAAAGAATATCTCAACAAGCATCAATTCTTTATCAAATCTTAAAAATCGGAATGGCTTATACCACGCTTCTTGGCTTCCGCTATGAAACACAGACTGTACTGCTCAGCAGTCTCACACCTATGAAAAAATACTCAAAAACTGTGTCATAAATTCCACTAAGGCCAATCACACATCTTACAGATCAGCGGGAACATCTATATCCTTGCAGACATCTATAATTTCAGTTGCAGCTGCTATTTTCTTTGCGTCTCCTTTGGTTCGGATTTGAGCAACTTTTATCGCGTTTTCTTTTACCAACTTGCCATCTGCACTTAACTATACGAATAAATGAGGTTTTTCAGGTTTACTCATATCACATTCAATATTCTTTTTTTACTTACAATTTCGACTTCCCTCATTAGGCAGGCTCGCAGACACTTCCCCTCCTTTGAAGTTGCTGGTTTGTGATTGATTATATCCTCGATGTCATCTAGTCACAGAAAATTTGTGTTGATCCAACGAATTGAAATAACTTCTTATTGACACTTACTATCGCTAGCACCATTTCCGTCCTTACAGGATTGCGCAACTAAGCGAAAGACCTCTTTTTCCGCAGCAGTAGGAAGGCCCTGTGTAAGAACCGTAAATAAATTCCCAGCGCCAAAAGTTACCAGTAATATCTAAACCTTAGCAACAGCCAAACAACACAGAAAAACTACTGCCAAGACTTTCATTTTGATGAAATACCACTGCCACTGTTTGTTAACGAACTTGGTGCAGTTTGTGTGACTTACTGATTTGTGCCGTTGACTTGGGTGTCTTTTTATTCGATTACTAAGGCAATGCAGTGAGTTTAGAAGATCAATGGCGTGGGCAAGTTTGCGCCTGTTGACGTGGAAAATTATATGTTTGAAGTCGACTCAGCCACTATAGTCATCATGATAATTCCAATTTACTCTGGACAGACGACCGTGAAAACGTTTTCATTGCGGTTATCCATTACAAAACTAATACATCATGTAAGCGATTGCTAACAGTAGAATTTTAATTGATGTGAAGTCCCTTCTTTGAAGATGTGTTGTCTATTGCCCAGAGTCTTGTGAACAATTAAATACTCAGAGAGGGGTTTTCTGTTGCTTCGTTACTAGTCACGAGTATGACTTTATAGAAAAAATTGCATATTTTGCATTAATAATGGTTTTTATAAGTAAATTAGCTGTAAAGTGGGAAGTATGAATGCATTGCTTTATTGTATTAATTAAATTGTTTTGCTTTTTCTGATTTTATTTTAAATTCAATGAGTTTGATTCAGATTCGAGGTTGCAAAGTGTTTTGTGAAAAGTAGTTTATTGAATTGAAAGGTGCTAATTTTCCCGATGCACACATTCCTTTTTTTCCTCCTTAGTGGCAGTTTGTAGTTGACATACTTGGTATTTTCCACAACTGTAAGAATCATTGATAAAAAATATAAAAGCCTGAACTGTAGACTCAAGTTTCCTTGTGTGTTTTGTGCCGTTGGCAGACTTTTGATCTGTTTAACATTCTCTTTTAACATTGACGGAAGTGTTGCTACTACTGAAATATGTGGACGTCTTATTTTTTACCAATATCAACCAGTATCAAATAGTTGAACTTATTAATAAATACATATTGTGAAAATAAAGCAGTTTTCCACTTTCACTGAGCACAGTTAGTAATTGAATGGACAGACAGGAGGACCAGGCCCTAGCTTGCCTTTAAATAACTATTTGTCTTGTGCGCGCAACTATTCTGTCACGACTAGAAGGGACCTCATATTTTGACGACTTTTAACGTCGAAGTTTGAGAAGGTTTTCCTTAGACAGTTATTACTCTTTGAGTTTTGTCAACAGCCCGGAAGAGATGGTGCCGTGAAAAAAATGACTTGTTCACCCGGGAACCGAAACTGGTCCTTCGGCATGTGAGTGTCATTTAACTTAGACAGAAACTTAATAATTATACCTAACTATACTTTATGATTATGCAACCGTTTGGTGTTATCGAATAATAAAAACTGCGAGTAGTATGTTTGTTTAGGCTTGAAATAATAAAACCAAAGGAAATTCTGAATGTTGATCATTAGTTTTCACATGCAGTCCAGTCTTGTTTCACCTTTGTTTTTAGTTTTCAATGAACTGCCAATTATGCATTTCCAATTTATTTAAAAAATTTAAAATAATTAAGTGAACATTTTTCGAAAATGAGTCGCGCAGCGCATTGTACCGATACCGAGCGGCAGTTAATGAAAAATCAAAGAAAAGACGGGAAAAAAGTGTACGAAATATCCGAAATTGTTTTGTGTTCAAAAAAAAAAAGTGCTCACCCAAACAGAAAACCAGGGAAGGCAATGATAAACAACACATAGTTTTGACTTGTAACTTGCAAAAAAATTCATTTACTTCGTCAAATGAACTGAAAAATCGTCTTGGTGCACTAGAGAAGAGTCGCACTTTAAGAAACCGAAAGAAAGAAAGCGAAACTGTGGTACCTAAAAAGGTACCTTTTATGAGTAAGCAAAATGTTGAAAGGTGTTGTTATTTCGCTACCAGACACCTCTTTTGTAGAAACTGGAAAAATGTGGTATGGTCAGATGAAACCAAGATTAACTTGTTTGGTTCCAACGGGAAAACGAACTAAGACGTCCAAAAAACACGAAATTGGTTCCTAAGTACACACAAAAACAAACAATTAATCATGGTGGTGGCAGCATAATGATCTGGGAATGCTTTTTGGCGTCTGACGTTGGTCCAATTTGTTGGATAAAAATCAAAATGTTTGCAGTTGACTACGTACACATCTTAATTGCTGCCATGCTGCCATTTGCTCAAGAGGACATTCGTCTAAGGTCTGAGTTTATGCGGGGCAATGATCCTTAACACTCTTCGAAACTAGCGAAAGAGTGGTTTAGTCGTCACAAAATAGCAGTTACGGAGTGATATCCGATTCCCCCGATCCTAGTCCCATACAACACCTATGGGAAATTTTAAAACGCAAGACTGGGGATCGTAGATGCACCAACAAGGAACAACTCTAGTCTAAAATTAAAACTGCGTGGTTCTCCATTCCTGCTGAAACTTGTAGGAAGATGGTTTATTCCATTGGACAAAGACATGCTGCAGTGATAAAAAACAAAGACTCAACAATGAAATATTAAAGGGTGTGTTACAATAAGTGTAATTTCATTTCTTTTCCATATTCATTTCTTTAAACTCAGTTTATTATTATTCTTTTTCCAGGCTTAGACTTAGGAAAAACAAAAATGAGTTCGTTTCACCATTTTTAGTTTTTTTGTGAAAAAATTTTATGTTGAATGTTTGAAATAGATAGATAGATAGATATATTTATTGCCTGCATAGTGTAACAATATTTTAACAAAGTTTGCTCTAGCTTGCACAGAGATGCGATTTTATAGAAACCTCACTACTGAAAATACAATTGTTTAACAAGTAAGATATGCAATTCAGTAAGTTAAATCTATCTTGGAGGAAAAGCTATGGAAAAAAAAACCTCCATTTCAGTGTGATTGTTTGAAATACATTACAATAAATCAACTTGTAACGGATTAATATACTTCTTACCCAAATACGTTAACTATAGTTTTCTTGTTATGCAGGGGAAACTGTCTTTCCTTCGTCGGCTTTGTTGGTCACTGTTGATTTTCAATGAAACTAGGTTATTTCATTGTTATTATCCCAACGTTTCGGCAGGGATTGCTGGCTTCATCAGGGGATCTTTTTTATTGAAACAATAAAACAAATTATGTTACATACATACATAGTAACAATGCAATTTAACAAGTGGATAATAAACTTACATTAATTGTGTTGTTTTTACAAATGGATGTGGATGTTAGTTTAAATGTTCAAAATTCACAATGAAACAAAATATTGAGCACTTCCGTGTGTGAAGATCAGTCAAGAATGACTGATTTAAATACAATATGTCTAAGCCGTTACAAGTACTGAATATACGGCAGATATGTTCTGTATGTCCTGTTTCCTATTCATTCCTATTCCTGATTAAGGCAGCAAATCCCTGCCGAAACGTTGGGATAATAACAATGAAATAACCTAGTTTCATTAAAAATCAACAATGACCAAAAAAGTCGACGAAGGAAAGACAGTTTCCCCTGCATAATAATAATTGATTTGGTCAATTTTAACAAACAACTATAGTTTTCTTGTTTCTATTATTTTTCCACCACTGTACATTATATACCTCCTTTCTCTTGTTCTCTCCTGATCTTTTGAAAAAAGGCAACAGAAAACGTCACATCCTTAGATTTGAAACACTCTTCACTTTCTCAGTGGCACGTTTCTCATTCTCCTTCCTTTTCATTTCAATAAGATAATGCTTTTCTCGTCGCTTAAGTTCTTAGCAGTAACGAAACACCCTCGTCCTTAAATCCGACGTCGCCTTGCAGGCTTGCCTGCGAGGTAACTTTGGAGGGGCCTTTTTCGAATTTCAAAACATCAGAGGCAACCTCTTCGATTGCGTTTTGACAAAGTTTCAATTTAGAACTTAAATGCAAGCAAATAAAATGGTTATTTAAATTGAAGATTTTAAGAAAAACACAAAACAAAACGTTTTCATAAAACTACAAATACTTAATAACAACTTAGAAGCCTAGAAATCGTGCCAACAGTAAAATGTTTCCGGCTAAGGACGAATATCAAAATTTTCATAGGTTTACTCAATTATTTACCAATTTCTTCTGTATGTTTAATAATTTGCTTAAAGAATACTTTAGTCACTAACTGTAGTGGGTAGAGTGCGACACTCACACCCCGAAGGTCCAGATTCGATTCCCGGCTGAACACCTCGAATTTTCACGGCACCACCTCTTCCGAGCTGCTAATAACACTGAAAGAGTATTAGTAGTCTAAGAAAAAGCTTCTCAAACTTAGCCGTTCGAACTCGGCAAAAAATTGTAGGTCCCTTCTACTTGCGAGAGAACAGTAGTTGATGAGCAAGGTAGACCCTGGCCCCTCTGTGGATTAACTGTAGCCCCCTTGGCATGCAAAAAAATATAGTTTTTGTCGCAGAGAAAAT
This sequence comes from Eristalinus aeneus, assembly GCA_955652365.1. Lineage (NCBI taxonomy): Eukaryota > Metazoa > Arthropoda > Insecta > Diptera > Syrphidae > Eristalinus > Eristalinus aeneus. The sequence continues at coordinate 80,935,194 of OY019132.1, forward strand.
GAATTGAAAACACAATCAAAACACGGTGTAGAAGAAGAGACCAAGAAGTCTGATATGTGTTTGCTTTTTGCCTCTCTATTAACAAACATGTTCAATTCAGATAAAAAGACACGTGTGCACTCGTCCGAGTTAAAAAAAAAAAATGTCGATAAGATCAGTGTCTAGTATCTAGATAACTATACACTGCCTTTCATGTTTGTCTGGTTGAAGTACCATTAAGCAACCAATAATCAACTTGAAGAAATCATTGTGTACTCACTGCGGCTTTTAAGACCCAGCAGCAGCATGTGAAATGAAACGTATGACACCGTTTTTCATTTTTTTCTTTTATTTTTTTTTTAATAAATTTATATATCCCACATATTTTCAATGTATATTTTTTTCGGTTTCTTTTTTTATTCAATATAATCAAAATTGTTTTTTTTGTTACTTTTAGTGGTTTAGTTTCTTCGGTTTTTGTTTGCTTTTTTTGTTTGTAAATTCATTACATTTTTTCTTCATTATTATACACGAGATATTTTTAAAATGAAAAATTAAAATTTTGACATTAAATCAAACGAAAGTCGAGGTGCGGGCCAATTAACATTATAGTTTAAATAAAATAGAATAAATGTAAAATAAAAATAATAATTATATAATAAGTCTAATATATATATATATATTTATTTTTTATTTTTTGTAAAATAGTTAATGTATTTCTCTTTTAAACAAAGTGATCATGCGATGATCGTATCAACACAAAACCATTGTTGGTACGGGTGTTTGTAGAAACCAGTGGTTCATGCGTTATGGGCTAAGTATCCTACTATTGTTTACTATTTTGTTTGTTATTTTTATTTATGCCATGTAGGGTGTGTATTTCATTTATTCCTGATTCACATAAAAGCCAATCAATTTGACCTCGGGCTTCTCGAATCCTGTGAGTTAGTATCGTTTGTGATGGGGTGGAAGTACCCTTTGCGGATATAAACAAAGTGTCGGAAGGATTGCTGATGAGGAACCGCTTTGAAATGATATATTTATGTATGAGATGTATGTATCTCATTTAAGACGCATACAAAAATTAAGGAAGAAAAGTTGAGAAAACAAAAGAAAATAAAGAAAAAAACAATAACGACCTCTAAGCCGAATCATCATTCGTTCGAAACACTTGCCGGGGGAAGATGTTACAGGTACTTTCGATAGTTACGCAGATCGACGTGGTCGTCGGGGGCTATGTCACCGCCTACTGCTGCTGCAGCTGTTTCGAACGATGGTGGTTCTGTACCCATACCCGGGCTTGGTGGATCTAAGAGGCGATTACTCGCGTCCTTTGGTGCCTTGCGACGTCCTCGGCCACCACGACTACCAGCCCCGCTACTGCCTGCACCACTCGATCGACTCTTTCGACTGCTCTCAGATGGTGTGCCAAGGGATTTCCTTACTGGCTTTTTCCTTCTTCGTTTCTTGTTGCCGTAACGTGGATCATAGTCGTACTCGTCATCGGCCGGAGATTTTGGTTCCTCCAGTGAGTCCATTTCATTGATATCCATGTCGTCGTAGAACCATTCCTTCGGCAGTTCATCCTTAAGATGCGGTTGACTGTCTTTGCTGTCTGATGTATCTCCAGCGCCGCCAAGTGATGATGATTCTTCCAACAGCGCTCCATTAAAGTCGGGGTCGACGGGAATTGAAGGCGGCAAAGGAATTGTGACGGCTGATGATGTTGATGCAGCTACACTCGCCGTACCTGGTAGCAAGAGACTGACAACGTCATTCTCCTTTCGCAATGCCTGAAAAGGTCTGTCGGGAAATCTAAAACGAAATGCAAATTGGTCATTTAATGAGAAATACAAGGTTTTCGACTGTAACATAATTAATATATCACGGGGAAACGATGGTAAAATAAACAGACGGAAGATGTAAAAAGCAGTATGTAAATACGAGTGCGACTTCAAAAATCAATTTATGATGATTTGATCTTCATTTTGACTTACAAGAAACGAAATCGAATAAAAACCAACAAAAAACGGCGGCATATTCCGCTAGAAGTACAACATATTCATAAATCGACCCCAAAAGATGTGAGCCACGGATCTATTCAAGCTTCACGGTAAATATAGAAACGCTTAATCTACCAGCTAAGCACTTTCTTTTGAAAATGTTATCTTCACACTCTATTTCGTCGCCTCTATACACACGAACGTTTATTAGTGACCACTTGACCTATAAATGCCCCTTCAACTGACTCTACTTCAAGACATTCAAACTCACCTGTACATTTTGTTCAAATACTGACGACGGCTCTTACGCCACCTCGCCGCTGGATAGGTGTATATCTGTCCCTGACGAAAGCCTGGCATACGTTGCCTCTTGTCCATGAACAAATTGGAATGATTCTGGGCGACACCGGTCTGTGGATCCAGAAATGGCAATCGTAATCTTCTTTCGATGCATAGTCTCGTATTGAAATTCGCACTGAACTCTATCGTTTCCCGATATGTGGAGTCTTTCAGGAAGTTCTCAATCTTCTCCAGATTTGGAGGATTCGATATTTGTATATCAACAGCAGACGACATACTTCACTACAAAAATAATTATTATTTTGCAAACTTTTTCGTGTTTTTTTCTTTTCTCCTTTTTCTTTCGTTTTTTGTTTCACTCTTTAATTCTACAACTTGAATGTGCAGTTCCCGAAGGGAAGAAGTTAAATCCAAACAAAATAACTAAAATCTCACTTCATCTCATAGGAATCTATTTTGAGTGTGCTTCTAGTGAGTTTACTTGACGCAAAGATTGGAAACAGCGATTAAGCTGCTTCCGTTGATGATGTCTATGGTTTCTGCTGCTGTTGATGGCACCACCACCACCATCACCACCGCCATAAACTATTCCGGCAATTACCCAATTCAGATGGATGGTTTTTCGCCAATCAAATGCAGTTGTGGTGGAGAATTTTTAATCCCCTGGATGAAATTAACTTTGTGTGTATTTATATATCGAATGATTGTTAATATTTTAACACATTGCAAGAATATAATTCCCGATAGAAAAACAATACCGTATCCGAGAGATTAAAAAAATATTTTTCTTCTCTTTTGCTAAACTGACAGATTTTCTTTTGACAATTGCTAGCAAATATGGCGGCTTGTGTTTTTAGAGGGGAAATTTTTCATTTGTGACGTATAGAAATTTCCCTGCGGATCATGGGTTATTAAGTGGAGAGATTTTTAAAATTTTCAGTGTCGTGCCGTCAGTTACATCAATAGCAATGGGAACTAATATTAATTAAAATATTGTAGTTTAGGATGAAGCTGATTCTTGCAAAGCGAAACGCCTGTCGACAAAGGCGAAAGATATATCTGCAATAAAAATGAAAAAAGAAAAAAAAAATACTCGCTATTAAAAGTTATAAGATAACTAGAAACTATGTATTTTCTTCAGGAGAAAGGCATTTTTATGCAGTCTGAGATCAACACTAAAAAATAATTTAAATAAAACCGCGGATTCGTCCTTCTAAATAGATTGTAAAATCAAATTGTAAATAGATTGTAAAATCAAAGAGGAAATTAGCTGGCCATCAGGTCCCTACGTGTTTACTTAAGCGGTACTAGGTTAGTGAACATCTAAATGCTTAGATGAAATTGAATGTCTGCTAAATTACATATAGAGTTATATCTCTTGTGCAGAAATAAAGAATCTGCCCTTAGACATCAGTCACAATGCGGGTACGAAAGCAAATTTACACTATTGCGTTTGTGTAAATCGTATGGTTTTCGTTTATTTTTAATTAGGCTTTGTTCCCTAATACTCAATTTGCAAATGCAATTAAAATAGAAAGCTGCATTAGAATAGTAAATGTAACTAACGAAAATAGTGAATATTAGGGTTGAGGTCACATTTGACAGTAGTATTTACAGCACATTAGTAATAATAATAATAATAATTGTTGGCGCTACAGTCCAAAGGGGAACCAGGGCCTAGGTTGCTCATCAACTACTCGTGTTGTGCGCGCTACTGTTCTCTCACGAGTAGAAGGTACCTACAGTTTTTTGCCGACTCCAAACGGCGACATTTGAGAAGCTTTCTTAGACAGTTATTACTCTTTGAGTGTAGTCAACAGCTCGAAAGAGCTGGTGCCGTGAAAAATTTGAGGTGTTCAGCTGGGAATCGAACGAATTTATAGCCCCTCAAAAACTGGATCTGCTTAATAACGAATATTCTGATTATTTTTTTTTTCAAGGTATATGGATGTGAATGTCGTTATGTTTTGCTTTTAATTGTATCGATCCTTCTGTGCTTTCGGGTACAAAACCTTAGGAGATTCTCATATTTTACTAAGAACAAATCTAGTGTATCAAGGTCAACCGCGCATATTCCTAATTTTTTTTAGAACTATAGCGGTATTGAGTTTGCTGCTACGTCATTCTTTGTAAATGCATTAACCGCCATTCAATTACTTGAAAACATCCATTTATGTTTATATTCGACGGCACAACACTCCAGCAACCTATATTAATATTCATTATGCCAATACAATTTTCCTGAAAATATTGATAAAGTATAAAGAAAGAATTCTTTATGCCAATACAATTTTCCTGAAAATATTTATAAAGTATAAAGAAAGAATTCTTGGTAAACAATAAATCGATTTAAAACACTTTTAATATAATATATATTTATATATATTTCTTCAATTACTTTAAGTACATTAGTTCTTATGTATTTTCATTTACAGCTAGTTTATGTTTATTTTACGATAACTAAAGAAAGCCAGAGGAGTAAATTAATCAACACTTGAAAATAATATTTTGCAATCTTAGATCTTAAAGCAATATTAATTTAAAGAATAAGAAGGTTCTTTTTTTCTTGATTTAAACAATTAACACAAAATAAGGAAACAGAGAACTACAATTTACCGACCAACCAAATTGTTTCATAAATTTCTGTAATGAACAAAACGCCTCTTCTAGCTGCGCATGCATACATGTGTGCTTGTTTGTGGGCTGTGGGTGATAGAAACAATTACAAAAAATGCTCCTCACCTTAATTCACTCACTTCGTTTGAACTTTAAACTAAACAAACAAATCCATTTATGGTTTAAAAAAAATACCGATAAGGAACGGGACGGTGTACAACTAACATAAGGAAAATACAAAATTCCTCATCGTTTTATTGAGTCATATCGTTCAGTTCACAATAAAATTCAAAATCAGATATCAAATAAATAATTTTATGTAGTTATAATTTGATTCTTTTTAATTCTTTCTGCTTTCATTTAAACTACAGATGCCACGTGTGTTAGATGTTTTTCTTTTTTTTGTAATTTTTACTTGTCTTTTGTTTTTCGTGTTTCAGTGATGGGACCCTATCAACAAAATCATTGGACATAAGGACTTCACGGAACAATAAATAAATACATTTTTGTTTTGTTTTTCAATACAAAATACAGGGTTTAGTTATTAAATATATAGTTTTGTTGCATAGTAATGTTTCATTTTTTTTTAATAAAGAAACATTTCTGTCAAATTTCTTATAGATTCACTTTTTTTGTAACAAATAAGTAATTTTGTTGTTGAACGAAACGTAAATAAACTTCTGTTTGCCTTCACTTTTTGGTGTGAAACTTAACCAACTTTCCCTTCGGATGCAATTCAGTTAACAATTTTATTTTTTATCTCTCTCTTCATAATGCAATAATATAATTATAATAAAAAAATGATCAATTTTACACTAACTTTAATTTCATTTGCTTATTGTTTGTTGATTTCTAATTACTTATGTTTTCTGGTTTTATTTTACAAAATTGATGGTGTTTAATTTGTTGGGTTTCTTTCTTTTGTTTCTACGTCTTCTCTTTTTCCATTTAGTGAATTCTATTTGTTGTATGTTTTGATTTCTATTCGGGGGAATTATCGGGGAATCCAGTGACTTCTGTTTGTTCGAGTACCGGTTGACCATCGATTACATATGATATGCGTAACCTCATGCGGAGGATAGCCTGAAAAATAAAGATTTATACAATTGTTGACAAAGTTTTAATTCAATTATATGAAAACAAAGGATCGGTCAACAACAGTTTCTATCATTGCACAAAAACTGGATTTTCTCTTTTATTAGTGACAAAAAAGTAACCAACAACTTCATAAATTTCCAGTTTTAAGGAGGTTTGTTTATTACTTAAATTTTGTTTTAACGGGAATTCTGAGAGTTGGGTACAGATGACAAGGCGAATGGTCTTCCACTTATTGATAATTGTAACAATGCAAACATAAAAGGAGCTCTATGAACTTTAAAAGCAGGAACGGAGTCTAATAAAATACATCGAGTCAATATTTCGAGTAATCAAATGTCCCTAACAAATTTCTCTTCTTCTGCTTGATTTGAGATGAAAAAAAAGGGTAAAACTTATAAAAAATTACATTCACAACTCACCTTGGACGTACTAACAACTCTCATTTCCTGTGTTATAACACCACCAGGCGGCAACAGTGACCCTGAAGGCGACAACATTTGCAGAGTAAAGCTCCTAGGAACTGCAGCCTGAAAAATAAAACAAACAATCACTCTACTCACAGAACCATGTCGAACAAATTTCATATACAAACCTGGAACAGATACTGTTCTATTGTACTCGATGAGCTATTTGTTGTCGTCATAAAGATCTGCATGCAATCGTTGCCTTTAACTGGAACCAATTGAACTAAAATACCATTTTTATCTAAAGCTGTTAGTTTCGGTCCTTGTGGCTAAAGAAATAGTCTTCTCGTAACAGTAACAATAGATGTGGGGAAAATACTTACCACCGCTTGACTCGTCGTTGTCGCCGTCAAGTCATTAAGAAGTGAATTCGACATAATGCTAGACTCTATAATCGATGGAGCATTCAGATTCAGTCCAGTTAAATCATTTCCATTAGTCGAGGGTGACGATGTCAATCCATTTCCAATATCTCCCATTCCTATTATGTTCATATTTCGGACAGGAGCCGGAGCAGACATGTCCAACCCACCCAACAGATCCAGAAGATCCTGATTGTTCGACGTCTCTGTGTTCAGTGCCGCGTTAGAGTTCTTTGTGTTCTTTTTCTGTACTGTGGATGCATTTGCAAGTTCTGTGCCTAAATCGCTACCACCCAGAAGATCCAACAGAATGTTCTACAACCATTTGTGAGATTGGTTAAATATTCGTTTGTTCTTGATGTAGGGGTCCTTACCGATTGTTCACCTAACGCTGGAACTGAGTTCATATTACTCTCTATATCTTCGAGGCCATTTTCGATCAGATCCGGGCTATTCTCGTCGTATGTGCCGCTACCGTTCTGTGTTGCGATCCTACTTATCTGCATTGGGGGCATCTTCTCAAGCAAAGCTGGGCGAAGGTGATTATGGGAACCGAAGAGCTGAGTGAACTCAACTCCGCGCTGCTGCAAATCTACATTCAAATGACTACCGAATGATTGAATCAGGTTTTGAATTTCTCTGTAAGAACAAATCAATGAATTTCGGGATATCAAGAAATTTTGTAACTTATTTACTGTTGACAATTCTGAAGACGAGTACTGAGTTTCGCCAGCGCAACTAATGCGTATTGTTTGCTCGTAGTTGATACTTGGGCTGATGTTAAAAATTTATGAAACAGACCAATAATATCTGCCTCTGTGGGTCGTTCAAAATCTGGAAAACAAAAACATCTGTTTAAGTATTTTATTTTCTTGTGAATCCAATGAACTTACCATCTGTCGAAGGACCATACATAAACAGATCCCCGTATTCACCGATTGCCCATACGGCAACCTGTAGCAGGGGCTGCTTGTCTTCGCAGTGATTGCTTACTTGTAAAGATTCCCAGAAGCGATTGGTTATGTAAGTCTGTTCATTTACTGGACTGCTTGACACTAGTTGAATGGTTGACGACACAACGTCATCCCGCACATAGTTTCCAGCCTTAAATCAAACACATTCCTGTTATCATATCCCATCACATAGAGTATGATGCCATTAACTTACCGCAATGAGAACGCTCAACTGAGTATCTAGGTGCCATCGAGTACTCGGTGAGTAGCGTTCTGCCGACAGGATCATTCCCGAACTGCACTGCGCCTTGAATTCTGGATCAGCCTTCTCGAGAAACAGCAACAGTTCTTTTGTCATCGTTCGGATATTTTGGGCATTGATAAGGGCAAATGATAACTCCATCGCACGACGACGAATAGATACGTCTGGGTCCTTAAGACATTCCAGAATTGTCGTACGATGTCTCTGCACAGCCGAAGTGTCTGCGTGCACAGTACGCAGCAAAGTGTTCAACGCAACGTAACGAATGTTCTTATCTGAATTCAAGAGAAAGCGTCCCAAGATATTCACCGCCAACACTCGAAGTCCACCTTCCGAACTGCAATCAAAAATCAATTAATCATTGTTTAAATCAGTTTTTTGTTCAGGCAAATCACCGAATATCCATTATCGAGAGAACAGTCTCATAAAGAATAGTGTTCCCCACGTTCTTGCTGGTCTCCGTATTGGTAGCTACCTGTGCCAAGATATCATTCATCGCTTCCGACGCATCAGGGTCGTTATGGCCAAGAATCCGCAGCAACCGTAAGATTTTCACTTGCAAGAAAGGATCACTCACCCCGCTGACATCGTGCTCCGGTGAATAGCCGCCCAGAATAAGATTCTTCAAGATTCTCACAAGATTCGGTACAATCTGAATGGAAAGAAAAATATACTCTTTAAAAATCACACACTTCCCACCCAGGAAACTGGCAAAGATTTTTCTCTTTCATCTCTTCTACTAGTCAAACTCTAAACAAAAACATTTCTACGTTTCTTTCGACTATATTCATTTTAACATATCTCTAGCAGTAAAAAGAAAAGAAAAAGTTTCAAGTCAACTGGCAAAATTCGGCATACCTCTCGATTTCCGCTATCCTGGCAAGCAAACATACAAATTTGGGTATAATTGGAAATATTAGCTATTTCAATGCTTATTAAATGTTTTCGAATGCATAAATCAAAATTCAAAATTAAATAAGATTCATTTACACGGGTATGTATGTTATTTACACGTGTGCACATGCACATTTCAAAATATAAAGTACATATGCATCTACTAGTTTGTTGTTTGAAATGATTTGCTTGGTTTTCGTTGAGTGTGGGTAGAAGTGATTCAATAAGCAGTTTTGATTTTGGATTTTCTGATTTAGTTAAATGTGTGACAGGGAATTGGAAAGCTGCATGGAGGAAGTGTGACTTTGTATGGAAGTTACACCCTTTTTTATGATGGTGAGGGAATTCGAGGTAGCCAAGGAATATATCTACCTCGGCTAAGTTGTAAATAGGGGCAACAACATCAGTACTAAAATCAAACGCAAAATCACTCTTGCCAATCGCTGTTTCTTTGGGCGCAAGAGGCAATTGAGTAATAAAGCCCTCTCTCGAAAGACTAAGCTTGCTCTCTATAACAGCTTGATCATCCCAGTCCTACTCTATGGCACGGAAGCCTGGACGTTACTAAAAACGGATGAGGAAATCCTTAGTCTTTTCGAGACAGAAATTTTTGGGTGTGATTTTTAGTCCTGTTTGTGTTGATGGCATTTGGAGGAGAAGATTTAACAGCGAACTCTATGGGCTGAACAGCGACATGCGCCTGGTCAAGCGTCTTCGGATACGGCGCTTAAGATGGCTAGGCCATGTAGAGCGTATAGACACCACTGCTCTGGCCCGAAAAGTCTTCGAATCAGAGCTATTTGGACAACGCAACAGAGGAAGGCCTAGACTAAGATGGCGCAAACAAGTGGAGAAGGACCTCAACCAACTTGGAGTGCGCAACTGAAGGCAAGTGGCGAAAGATCGTGCTGGCTGGAGGTGCATGTTGATTGAGGCCCAGGTCCACCCCGGACTGTAGCGCCACAGAAAGAAGAAAGAAAAAGAGGGAGTTTTATAAAGCACAAAACGACCCGATCAACAATATCGAAATATCCAACACACCGCACATCGAAAGGAAATCTTGTCTAAACAGTGAGTGTCAGGTCGGTGTTTTGATTGGAAAAAATCAGAATTGTATGATTTTGCAGGATTCCCCTTATAACCTATACAAGCAAGAACGTGTACCATAGAACAAAAAAGATAAAAGAATGAATCAACTCACTGATGTCAATCACAGATAACAACATTTTACTCTGTCTGTTTACTATAAACAGACAAATAATGGCGAAGACTTAAAGGTTAATGCCCATTGCGCATGGGGAGTGTTAAAAGTATTTCTCGAGATAGTTAATATCCTCTGTCAACGACGCTAAATTCTACGTAAGCTTAGAGCACTTTCTAGTAAGTAATTAATGGTCTTAATTTTGACTTACTAGAAAGTTTAGATTACTAAACTAGTTTTTAGTACTAAATAAATGATGACTGAAGTTCAACTGAGAGATTGAAACTAGTTATCCGACATAAGAGTTAATGCACATAATCATTGTGCCACGGCGACCACCAAATCATTGCGAACATTATTTGTTGTCGCATGTTCAGTCAATGTTCGTTAGTGCAATCCTGTGACCACTCTGCGTAGTGATGATATTCAAACCAACCGATTATTTTTGACCCGAAAGATTATGCAAAACAAGCGCTCTTTGTGCACAAACAGTACAAGAAAAGATCACCCGCGATCCACAAAATCTTTGCGGAATTAAATTTTCAAGACCACGGCTCTTTGCAATTTTAATCAGAAGTGCTAACGATAATAAGCTAAACCAACATAAGTTGTATTGAATAAGTTAAACTAATATAAGTTGTATTGAAACCAATTTTGATGTCCCAAACTTTGATATTTTGAGTCAATACGTTTGTGAAAAATTTTGAAGTTATAGACCACCATTCGTCTCTCTCTTCTTTTTTTGTTATAAGCACGCTTTATGATATTCGAAATCGGCAAATCTGAATAAACACAAAAATTAAAACAAAGATTTCTGTATCATTGTCGCGATAAATCGCCCAATCATCTGCAGTAAGTAATATAACGCAATGAGAAGTTAATAAAATTCCATCGCTCTAAAACTGCTTGAACAAAAGCGATTATTTAGGACCATTAAACCGTCCAAGCACAAGAGCAGAGGCCAAATCAAACAATGAACCCTTATAATTTTCCGAATCTATTGTATCAATTTATTTCAGAAACACACTTGAAACGAAATCATGAGTATGCGCGTGCGTTTTAATTGAAAGTGTAATTGGAAAGTAGCCAACTCTGGAGAAACACAACACTAAATGAAGCGATCATGTTTCGATATGTTAGCTAGTGGTTCTGGTACATACAAAAAAATAATTTAAATCTCTAATCACATTTTGCAGTACGATAAACAGCACACAAATTATTTACAGTGAAATTTATTGAAAATACAGGAATAACGACTATTCATAATAGAAGGAATGGATCATGTTCCATGACATGAATGATTGATGTTCAAATATTTAAAAGTCCATAAAGGATTCAAGAAACTACCATCTGTCACCCATTTATACTAGAGCGCATAAGGCGTTGCCCCGCACGACTCTTTCCCTGATTAAGTCCATCATACGGATCCAAAAAAAAATGAAATAAAAAAATGTTTGTCTAAAACAAATGTTGTTTTTTCCCCTTGCACAGGATTCCATTTTAGTCGACTCAACTCCAAAATAAACAGACGGAAAACCACACACACTCAGGTTTCTTCTCATGGCAAATGTTATCCCTGCTTGCTGAATAAATTTTACCCACACTCGACCTCGTTGACGTCTACATCGGTATGGAAAAATATTGAGTATCAAATAGAAACAAAAATGCAATGCCTTACGCGAAAGCAGGGAAACAATAAATGTATCAATATCCTTACGTTATTGAAGATTAATTCATGAGTAAGTATGACTATGTGATATTTCGTTTATGCCCAACATTTGTTAAGGAATGCAATACTTACCTTCTTGAAATGACTCAGGGTGTCGGCGCTGTTTTCGCACATCTCAGTGATCAAGGTGACACCAGTTATTAGAATTCCTAAAGTACAAATGCGGTTCGTTGTGTCAGCAAATAAATTTGACTGTCATTCAAGTATTTACCATGATTCTTTTCACTTAACAGTGACCTCGTTGCCGGCAAGAAAATCTCCATCAATTCTGGTACACGTCGTATCACACGAAAAGCGCACAATGTCGCTTTCTTTCGTATATATGTGTTTGGAGATTTCATTAGCCGCTCAACTTCACTGGCCAAATCACGAGCCATCTCGGGCGAGGCTATTGCACCGAGGGTGCACAATGCCAACCCAACAACAAACTGTGTGGAGCTATTTAGATCGCTGTGGGACGTGGAAGAATACGAATGAGTATTGATATTTAATATTTCAGTGTGGATGTATGTACTTCTTTAAGCAATTCGTTATCAGCAAATGTACATCCTGTCTTTCGTCGAGCAGCAGCATCGCACCCAGATATCCAATTCGTTTGTCTGTGAATCGTGAACTGGCAGTCAACTTAAGGCATTCCAATTGGCCAAAATGTGCTGGATAGCCAAGCATGTGAATGTACAGCAGCTTGGCTATATTTCGACATCTGTAATGAGTTATGAAGTCAAAAGGAAACTAATTAAAAATTCATATCTCCATGCCGTCTCCCCCCGCGTATATGTACACCACACCCAACCGAACGGAAAACCCACATCGACACATATCTTGTTGAATGCGTTACCTCCAAACTGAGTCCTCCTCTCGAAACGTACTTCGAATGTAGGCACATTCCTTATTCACCACAGCCCTCTCCTCTGCAGCTGTCCTCGCAGCGCGAATCTGTCGGATGAGATCTCTCAGCCGCGTGGGTGTAGGCATTCTCACTGTTTGGGTAGGTAAAGTCATTTGTTAGTGTCTTTCTTATATCTTTTTAGCATTTTGTCATTTCAGGAAAGGAAGTATTTAATGGGGGAAGCGAATTTGAAAAGAGGTAAAATGACAAAAAGTCTTCTTTTGCCTTTTTTTTTTTTTGTAGCTTTTCTTCGTTCAGCTATTGCAGTCGCGTAGAGTGTGACAATTTAAAACAGGTCAATGCACACTCAAGGGTTAACGAAATTTAACAACTTCTCTACGCAAGTACTTACCCCTTTCAACGGCTTCTGTAAATGCTTGGCGGATTGTCGCCATGTTAAAGGCCGGATTAAATCTGCAAATGCACAAAAAAACGAAACACAAAATGCCATAATCACAAACCATGCAAAAGTTAAAAGTTTTAGTTCTAAATTAGACTGAATAAATGAATGGCGCTGTTGGCGCTGATGTTTGAGTTGGAGGTCGGAAGGGTTTTCTTTATTGCAAGCACAGTTTATTCATAATACGCTTTGTTTTCTTATCCAACGCTGAGTGTTTCCAGTTGAGAATTTCAACTCTGTTGGTTGAAATTGCTTCATTATTTAATTGTCAGAGAACGATGTGAAAACGAAGGGGGGCAAAGTGGAGCGAATTGGTGGAAGTATGCCATCAAAAGGATGCTACACAAATAGTCTTAGACAAGGCGTTATAAAATTTTCATTTCAGTCAGACACAATCCGTTTTGTGCATCCTTTGACATGCAAAACGTTGTACACGAGTACGAACTTTGCATGCGATTATACACGGCTACTCAACTGCTGGTTTTGGAACTGAACACAGGAGGAAACCCACTTGTTCCACAACCACCCTATCGCATCTGTAGGGCGTGCTTCATTAACATTTGCTCGTACGTATAGAATTATGAAACTTTGCGTAATTGGATCAGAAAACACTCAGGCTGTCGTGGGAGCAAAGTTTCACCGTTTGATCTCTGGTGGCATCTGCACTGCAGTTTGGTCGTGGGGCGAATTCTATCCCTTTTGGAGATTCTCTCAGGTGGTTGTAAAAGAGAGGAAAAGGTTAATCCTAAATACGCTTTGAATAAAGATTTTTTGTTAACCTTTTCGGAGGTGAGCCGTTTTTGAAAAATGCCGGTCGGTGAAAACAACAAAAGGAATTAAAGAAGAAAATTGAAATCACTGCTACATTTTCTTTTGTGATAGCGTTTATTTGTGGAATATTTTATCGAAAATCATTAAGGAAGAATTAATTGTAAGCTAATAATATAAATTTTCATTTTAACTTTTTGATAGCTTCCACGCAGCATTCAGATTGTGCTACATAACTAAACTGCAGGTCCTCTCCACGGGAACTGGGGGACGTATACAGAGAGTGTTTTCTTATTGAACTCAATTTATTTATTTTTTAATGTTTTACCACTTCTTTTGAGTTGTTTAAAGAAAACACTCGAAGAATTCTAGCTCTATAGAAGAATTTCTCAACTTTCACCGATCAAATTGGGCAAAGTACTCAAGGCATTTTCAACAGATAATAAAAAAGTACTTATCGAAAAGGATATGTGGGTCCTAGTCCCTTCACGGATCTAGCCCTGACGAACTTCAGCTAATGGATTATTGATACATCGGTGAGATGATGTACTAAAGGTGATGTTCTTTATAAATTTCTAAGTTTATCTGACCGTGAAATCAGCAATTTGGTTTAAGTTGGCTTAAAATCAAAACAAAATGTTTACATTTACTACGTTACCGTTAATTATCCCCTAAATGAATCAAGAAACATTCCACTGTGAGTACAACAAAAACCCAAATAAACGATTGTTCGCCGAAAAATAATGCACTTTATATTGATATGTGGTAACTTTTCATTTAGTTTTAGTTTTAAGTGGGATTGAGGAAGTTTTCCGCAACAACAATGAAATAGAGACCAACATCAATCAATAAAACATACGGCGCTAAGAAATAACTCGGTGCAACCCCCCTTCGATCGGCTACTTTATTGAATTGTATTCAATTAGAGATTGAAATTGAATCAAGACTGGGAGTTGAAAGCAATAAACAAATTCGCATTCAATGTTACAAAAGATTGTTGTTGTAGAGTAAGAAAAGTGATGGCAATAGGTTTTAGTATGTTTCAAAGCAGTAGAAAGAACTAATAACTTTTTTTATTGCGAAGAAAATTCGATGTTTTCGGCGTGTTGGCTTTTTCTGAGTGGGTCTAAAAAAAAGTCAGTCACTCATTAGCTAAATATAAAGCTAATTCCTCAAGTGCCAGTTGGACTACGAAGAAGTTTAAGTCGAATATCTTGGAGTATAACACTTCTGAGGTCATGCTTCATGCAGTTTGATAACAATACTCCTCTGATCATGTGGTAAACGGTGCAAAAAGCCGAGCACACAAACCAGTGTGTCAACTATATGGTCATAGCCACAAGTGGTAATTTTACTTTATTTCTCATTATAAAATTGTGGGAAATTTACTGCAATCATTATTGGTATAAAGAATCTTTGCCAAGTTGTTGAGCCATAGCCAGCAATCATAATTGTGGTTTAGGTAATGCATGATTCTAACATAGAATGCTGTGGAATTTATCCCTTCCCTTGTTATTGTATAGCACTAAACCTTCCAACCACAAACCAAATTAACCTACAAATACTCTGAACAGCGAGCAATGTTGACCTGTACTTATTTGGCGAATGGCGAATCTCTGTCATTTATTTATACCATGAGATTTTCTTAACCGATTCCAATTGTGTTAGTAAAATGCTCATTTGTAGATTTGTAATTAACAATGTCATACGCTTGTTGAACTTAAGTGGGAACTTAAAGTTGAAGAAGATCGAGGTGAATATGAGATCAACTCTAAAATACTCCCGTCTAAGCAATTCTCTTTTCATTACACATATGTCAGTCAGTTTCTGCTTAGCAATAAATCAAGTTTTCCATACAGCAGTCGAACAGCATAAAATTGGCTCCACGTCATAAATTAGAAAGTTCACGAAAAATCTGATACCTGACTGAACTGAACGACAAAACACAACTCATTTACGTATGATACATGAATACGTCTGTCTACGTAGCAACATTCATTATCACCATAAATGAGTAATCAAAATATTATACGTCGACTACTCTTGAGGGTTACGACATAAGACTGGCAGAATCGAGCCGATAAACGACAAATGTGAACTACATACAAATGAAGATGCTAAATACAGTACCGCCCCCTTATTAGGGAGTATTGTTTCTCTAACCAGGTGGACTGTGAATCATGTCAGTAGTGGAAAAAACGAATTACCCCACCTACACCTACAGGTGCTACCGCAGAGCGGGTGCTGTTTCGCGTGACCTGTAATCTGCCAATAGTCTGCAAAAAATCTTAATTATGCAAACATATGCGTTAGGGTGTGTAAATCAACAAAATTCTCTTGTTAATTTCATCATATAAAGGACATGAAGTGAATGATAGAAAACAGAGTAGATATAATTTTACTGTTGTTATGTTCTGGTGACGTACAGATTGTGCAATGCATACACAGATTGAATTGTGCGTCAGAAACGTATGATGGGACGACATGACGAGCGAAATTGGGGAGGTTATGTGTGCAGTGAACTTCTTTTAAAGGTTTACAACACCAGCGATTTTTCACAACAGAAAGTGGACGTAGGGGGCAATAAGGGCTTGGTTGGAAGAATTTGTCTGTCGTGATTGGTGGTTATTGTCTCGTACTTCTCATTTCTTTTAACCATTATATTAGCAATCCTTCAACACTCTCTGAGACGAAAACAAAAACAAAAACAACCTTAGTTTCAAAGAAAACGTCGCAAATACTAGCAAAAGTTATAAATTTGGTAATTTATGAATTTTAGGAAATAAATAACGTGACTGGTTGAACACAAAAATCGTATGTCTATTCCCGCATCTAGTGAAAAGAAAGAAAATGAAAGTGGCCCCCTATAAGCAGGTTTCATTCAGCAGTTAATAAAAAAAATATGCAAACCAGTGTCAAATAATACAGCAGTAGGTATCCAATTTTTGTTCTTCTATCACAATTTGCCTTGACTGAGTATTATGTCTCTTTATACGTCACGTGTTTACCTGTTTGTAGCGTTCACCGGTGTTTAATCAACTGCTGAATTTAAATATTTATAAGTTTTCCTAAAAATTGTATAAAATGAACATTTTGAGAAAAATCTTTTCGTCACATAGTCCAAAAAAGTTCAGTGTTATTTGATTATTAGTTTGAAACAGATAAAATAGGTTTAGACATACCGATATGTTATTGAGTCTGGTAGCAGTGATGTGTTCAAAACTCGATAGCCATTTATACAGGTTATAAAAGCACATGCTAGGATTGATACAAATGCGGTGGGATAACATAAATTTGAATAAAAACATGCGACTTAATTTACCAATTATAATTTTGGTTGTTGCAATGAATGGAATTTGAAATTTGAGAATTAAACCTTATTTCAAAAGGCCAAATAGCCCAAGGCTGCTTTAGTGTGTGCATCATACTACGTACTAAATGCGATACGTAGTCCTGTTCGAATTTAGGATATGCGGAGGAAGATCCAACAACAAAATAGAAAAGAGCAAAAGGCTCTGGTAATTTTATTTTAATTTGCGGCATATGAACAACCGAACAATGGTCTTGTTGAATTGATGTGACACAAAAGACAGAAAGAAAGATTTTGCCTTCTCAGCTTATCTCAGTTTCACCTTATGTTATTTCAAAACACAAATTGTGAAGTAATATTAATAACAAAGTACCCTTCATTGAACGGAAAAAAATTGACTTGTATGGTGTCACGAGCATTCAGTAATGAGCTTAAATCTAGATATATCTTTCAAATCTATGCCGATATTTTTTACATCGTATAATAACTATGTACTTAAGGAGTCTGTTACTCAATATAAGAACTCTTGAAGACCTATAATAAAGTTTAAGAAATCTCTTCAAGTTAATTTTCCTCTTCATTATTATATAGTAGCTATTCCCTTAGCACGTGTCAGCAAATTATTATCCTCATATATTTTGGTTTGCATCAAGCAGCCAAGACGATACTGCTTGATAGTTCATTCTATTCATTAACTACATAATATAAACAAAGTACTTCCATATATTGTTCTCTTGTTGCATCCATTTTCCTTTGATTGCTTTCATACCTTGCCGTCAAAATCCACACGTTTTGCAAACACGAA
Source organism: Eristalinus aeneus (assembly GCA_955652365.1). Taxonomy (NCBI): domain Eukaryota; kingdom Metazoa; phylum Arthropoda; class Insecta; order Diptera; family Syrphidae; genus Eristalinus; species Eristalinus aeneus. The sequence continues at coordinate 80,953,227 of OY019132.1, forward strand.
AAATTTAAAATCTTTGAATAGATCAAGATCAACATTTCGCAACGCTAAACGAACACCGCTCAAAAGAATCGAAATCTGCACATGAATCTTTGCACAAACAGAAGTTGGTGTTTATTTTGTGATGTGACTATGTCAATAGACGTGAAGATCCATGCAATGATTAAGTGTGTTGTATAAATACTTGGCAAAAGTGAGGTGGTAATTTTGTTAGTTCTCCTAAATAAGGTAGTGCCTTGTACCCAGTAGAGAACGAATCGACACGCATTTGTGAACAAATTACGGCAAAACATTTTTTCAATTGCAAAATAATAAAGTCAACCTGACTCAAATCATGACATTGTGTCTCCTCAGCCATAAAAAAAAAAACAAAAACATGTTAAATGAATTCCTAATCTCCTCCTTCCATCACTCCTTTATGTGATTTTCTACTTGACTACAGAACATGCTTTTACCATCTGTTACCATTTATATCGCACAATTCATCGGTCCAACTAGAACACAAATCGATTAATCAAAGTAAAACAATGCGATCTTAATGCTGTTGACCCATGAGCGGGGAAAAAAGCTAAACAAATACGAAAACGAAGACCGTTAAACCACACAGACCAAAAGAAGGCCAAGTAGTTTTCTTTCCCCCATTAAAAGTTTTCGGACATGTCAAATACATCTTGACTATCGAGACACATTAACCCTTTAATCGAAACTGAACATTCGAGTTTTATGTATGCTGCAAGAACACACCAGCTTGCCACTGCCCCAGAGTGACAGTACGTGTTTTTTCTTTTTTACGAAAACTCCTGGATCGTTGGAACTGCAAAAAGAATTACCCCCTTCCTTCCTCCTACCCTCATCATCCTCTGCGTTCGACGGAAGTGAAATAGTCTTAAGCAACATTTACCCATGCTCGGAATTCATGATTCTTCTTTATGACTTTACTTGAGCTGCACACAAACTTCCTTCGTTACTTTCAGAACTTTTTTTTGTTCTCGCTTTGTAAGTTGACGTGTTTCTTGTGTGTTTTTTTAATAGTGAGCAAATTTTTCTAATTGATTAATTGTTAAGAAAAATATATGAAATACAGTACGTCGCACAAACACACGCACAGCACTGATTGAAAATAAAACAACAAAAGCAAAAAGGGGCGGGGGCGGTGGCGGTGGCGGAAACAAACGAACGCAAGCGACGACGACAACGGCGACGACGACGGCTGCGACAACGACGAAAACGACGACAACGACGATGTCACAGGAAAAACAGAAAAGAACGTGTCACAACTCAACCTCACTCATTTCGTATGAAAGTTCGTGAACAGATTTTATTAACTTCTTGAGTCGAATCTTTTCGTAATTAAATGAAATGCAGGGGCTGTTAAATAATTACAGCGCTAATCACAGAATTTGACTTTGCATAATGACAGCAGGTTGGAGAAAATCTAGAGCACACTCTTTACACCACCAAAACTCAGCAAGTGCTGCAATGAAATTTGCTTATTCTAGTCGAGAATTTTGTTTTATTTACAATTTTAATTCGTTGGGAAGCTTGGATTTCCGCTGCAAACTATACTCGACTAATTGTTTTCTCCTTCAGTCTTTTCAAGACAAAAAAAAATAAACTATCCTCTTTTTTAGTTGGTTTCCGAATGACACACGACACGAAGGGATATTTTATTTTTTCTTGTTCGTGTTGTTTTTGGAATTTCACTTTTTTCCGGTGCACTGGGGGTTTCTTGGGGTGCTCAGTATGTTATTTTGCTTGCGGAATGTATGTGAGTTTGAATGGTTTGTTCCGGAAATTCTAAATTAAGCGAAAACTATTGAAATAAATTGAAATAAAATCACATAAAATCACACGAAATGACGGATGGTTTAACCGAACACTCTTCTTGTGACGATGACATTTTTCGTAGTGTGTGGATTGGTGGGAATTACACTGCAGTTGGAGTAGGTTGGTGAATGATTGGATGGGAAATTAATTGTGTGTGCTTGAACGCAAGGGAAGTTATCTTTGAATGATTTCTTCGAAAACAAACGGGTGGTTCCAATTTGACGTATTGTAAGACTACATATTGAAGCGAAAAATATGCATTAATATAAAGTTTTAACAAATAAAGCGGTTTATTTGTAATTTTAGAATAGAGATTGTATATTCAATATTCAGATATTAATTTGTTTTCTTCAAACAAAATGTAAAACATTCTCGCTTGGGATAAATGAGGAAAAACAAATTTTTGTATATGCCCGATCTCTAATCGGAACTGGTTATTAATTTCGATAAAGAAAAGACTGTATAGTTCGAGCAGTGAGGTAAAGCTCATTTCATTAAACACTTTCTCAAAGGCAAAACCGTTCAAGATTTATACAATTTAGAAACTCAGGCGGAAAAGTGATCACATTAATGGGAACTTAGATGAAAATACTTTTTTTGATTATAACTCACTACGTATATTCAACAATAATTAGAGAACTAGTAGGTCGAAACTGGTAAGAACACTTAATTGTTTACCATACTTAACAACGGAAATCACAGGCACCATTTAAGTGTCCAAATCTTTCTTCCAATTGGCAACTCCAAATCGTGAAGCAAACACATCTAACACGTAGAGGACAGCACTATCGCACCAACAACACTGTGATTAGACACAATTTTATCATACTCAAACAGTTTTCCAACAGGTGATTCAACCGAACAAATTCACAAAATCCTAACCAAACCTCCAAATACAGATGTACTTATCATTTACCACAAACCTTCTATTGTTCTCCGGCGGCAAAACACTCCAATCTTGCTCATAGTAAGGATACATTGCAATTTAAAATCAATTCAATCTCACTGCTTTCTCACTCCACTTTCAAATACTGCAACTTATTTCAACACATAATTCCTGCCTCTTATCTTATGAATGACAATAGAAAATGTTGTATGGTTTTTCACAACTCTAATGAAACTAAGGCCGAGGTGTTTAAAGGTACCATCTACCTAGAATACTGGGTGGCTCGTTATCTTTAAACACATTACCAAGGTGCGCACACACGAAATAATTCGAACGAGGCGCACCAAGTCATTATCAGAAGAGAGAGAGTAAATTAATTCGCTGATAAGAATGTGTGCTACTATTCAGCTTGCCTGTAGATTTTCGTTTCGATCGAGTACAGGTTGGTTTTTCGGTTTTCGCTTCTTTCACATTTATTTTCGTTTCGTTTTGGAGACCCTTAAGAATAGATAAAATTATAAATACAAGCGTACGCGCGTACATTTGTATGTATATCAAAGATAATTTGCAGCACAATTAATGGTGACACCTGTTACACATGCTATGGGTTCACAAGCAATTGGTATAGATGGAGAGGTGCCTGCAGAGAAGGTCTGTTGCTCGATTGCTAGTCGTTTTCTCTGGGAGGCCGGACGATTGCATTTCTCTTCACAGCTTCAACAAGCCATTTGATACCCTCGTCAACTCCTTCGCTAAAAATTATTTATCAGATTACTCCTTTCACAAAAAGTATGCTCGCGCTTTAATTTATTACCCCGTTAGCGCCGATACCGGCATGGTAAGACAGTCTCGACGGCCAATGAGTACACCAGCCTGCTGAAATACCGGCTTTATGTCTCTCACTCCCATGACATCGGGTAGATCCTGCTTGTTGGCTAAAACCAGCAGCGGGACGCCAGATAAATGCTCATTTTTAATCATTTTATCTACAAACAAAGAATCACGTAAATGAAGCACTTTCGCGATTGCTAGCTATCTTACCAAATATTTGCTTTGACTCGTCCATTCTTTCACGATCGTTGGAGTCTATCACATAAATCACCGCATGACATTCTTCGTAGTACTTATCCCACAGTGACTGAAGCTCTTGTTGCCCTCCTAAGTCCCAGAAGTTTAAACGAATTCCGTGAACGTCAATTTGGCCAATATTCAGTCCGACAGTTGTGGTTATCTTCGCCGGGTTCATGCCTTTATAATTCTTCGTGAATTTTGTTTTTGCGGCTTCGAGGTATGTCTGTGAATTGCTTAAACGTTTCAAAGCCGCAGGCCAAGAAAGCTCTTGCACTTACAGTCTTTCCAGCATTATCCAGCCCCAGAATAACGACACAGTACTCATTTTTTTGTGTTAAGTAGCGATATAATCCTGACAGAAGTGTGTACATTTTTAATAACTTCTTTAAAAATGCTCTAGAGAATCAATTAATAACATATTTTAGTTCAATACGCGGCCGAATATCAAAACAACAAATAACTATACGGAATAAGAAACAATTTTGACAGCTCTAGAAATATTTGGCAGATGCGACAAGAAAGAAGAATGGAAAGTAGTGTTGCCATGACTTCTGTACTGTGATTTAATATATTATTGGGATATATCTTACAAGGGCTTGAGGTGATGTTAAATTTAATCAGAGGGCAGCTAAGAAATGCATCAAATATATCATCGGCTTTGCAGTTCAAGGTGTTTTGAAGTCAATTTACGGAAAACGATAATAACTTGGCAAATTCAATGTCCTCGAAAGAGCACTTGAAATCCTTTGCTTATCAGGTAACAGAAGATCGATGTGTTATGCAGAGCCAGTTTAGTGTTTCCAATTGATCCTATGGAACATATGTATATTGGGATGCGTGAACATATGTATATTGGGATGCGTGATTTAACGCTATATTTGGAAAGTGATGTTACTGTTTCGATTTACGGGTGAATTAAACGATGACCTTGGCGACATGAAATTTGAATAGAACATAATCTACCACACGATTACCTCACTGAATAATAAAATACAGTACCGGCCCCTACGGTTCAATATCCCACTGAAGCGAATAGACTCTCTCTCTCATTTTTGTTACAGCAATGTTTTATATAAAAGTGCACAGCTTTTCCCATAACAAGCACGGCCTTACGTGGTAACATGCCATAAAATTGTTTGTAATATATAACGGCATAGAATTTGAAATCACACAAATTTGCAGAAATTGAGGAATTCAAAAGACGTTGATGGAGAATGTGAAAGTACATAATTATTCAAAACTAGTATGAATGAATGTTTAAACACGTAAAAATAGAGATTCGATTAAAGGGGATGAATGACATCAATGGAAATCCAAAAAGGTATTTTTGTACATATATGTGCCTATTGCATCTATTCAAAAACTTCGATATAACTATCAAAATTTTAGAAATCGCTTGAACTTGTCGTTAAACTACTGGGCAGGGTTGCAACAATTACATTAAACTTTAGAATATGTACCTCCAAGATATGGTATGATGGATCGCAATGAAGAAGACATTTCATATACACTCGGTTGCTGGAGAGCGAAGCATTCCCACTCAGCGGCGACAGGCTGTTTACTAAGTTCTCTTTATTCAGTTATTCTAATTATTTATAGAATTTCCGAGTCCTTAAACAGCAAAACAGATCTGAAAAAAGAGAAAAACCAAGCCAACTAATAGATAATGCCTTTGACAGGCAAACAGTTAGTATGATAATGATTCGAAATAATGATTCTTCCACCTAAGTCGTCTTAAACTGTATAAAAGTAAAATTTGGACATATATGTATCCCGAAAGGGAAACATTTCCTTTAGACATAGCAATAAAAATACGTTTACTGGTAAAAAAGGTAAATAATTTGATTTTTAAATTTAATTCATTAAACAACCAGGAAGTTACATTTGATGCTTAATAGATGTTTCTGGAATATGATCTCATAGCACAGCAATGAAAAATTCAATAATAAATCCGAAATTAATTTGTAACCTAGTGGTCGCACCAAAACGTTAATTTCGAATCCTTATCTCCGAACTTAGAAGACCATTGGACAGGTAATCGGGAGTAGACAAAACAGTATTCAAAATAAGGGCGATTTTATTTACTGTTATACAAATCTATTTGCCAAGAAAACGCGAAACATTTTATCCAAGTTGAGTGAGTGATTGTCAAGAATTAAAATCCGTTTTTGTTTTTAAATTGAAAACACACATTTCTTGATTCTAATCATATAATTTTGTTTGATTTTCTTTTTATTGAATCATAACCGAGAACTCATATATATTTAATCAATAAAATAAATTTTGTAAATAACACATTTCGCATGCGTTGCGCAAAAAATCATTATACTTATTGATAGTTTTGCGAGTAGTAACCAAAATCACATCGTTATCCTGCACGCGATCTCAGCCTCTGTACATACACAAATTCCTTTATTGTTCTATGATACAATTTTTTTAAATTTTCGATTTTATCAAATAACATACACATGTACATATGTATGAATAAGTTCTTAAAGGAAATTTACATTTCACATGTTAATGACTTTTAATGTGGAAACTTCTGATTTTTGATTGTGTTGTACTTTATGGGAAATAGGATTGGGTTTTCATCATACGCACATATATATAACTCGTATTTTTTTTGTATAATTATTTATTTAGTGAGATAATTATTTTGCGGAATGTGTGTCGATCACTGCTACATGAATGTGAGAGACAAAACGAAAACATAACAAGGAACATAACAATATTACATTTTCTACTTTATCATTTTCAAAAATTTGTGATATAGTCACAATATTTTTAATAAATTGGTGTTTCAAAACAAATCAAAATGTGAATCATTCTTCTTTAGGCAAAAATAAATTCAGTATGATCACCGCTGAATAAAATTGATTTCCTTTAATAATTTTAATTCAGTTTTTCATGTCAAATATCAAGAAAAGGGGAATGGTTTTATGCACAGGGTTTAACACTACATTCAAATGGAATCGGAATTTATAGTTTTCTGAAATGAATCAAATCAATGAATTTTAAAGAAATTTTCAGAACTTTATCTTTTCTTATACGCCTTAGGTATATAGATGGTGTGACACTAAAAAACATTAAACAAACTAGGAAACAGCGATTTCGAAGAGTGTTTAAATCTTCAGTGTTAATCACAATATTATAAGGGACTTGTAGTTTCACATCCTCTTGAATCTGGCGGACAATTTGTTTCCAAAGATCCTCCCTCATTGAACACATTACAACGACTTTTGAAAATCACGAATTTAACTATTTAAATATAGCTGTCGCAGTGACCCGTAAGACGTTCCTTAATGCTCATCCTCAAACGCAAAGTGCTAATTAATTAAATTAAGTTTTCTTTTAACAAATTTATAATTTACTTGATGTAATGTTCTATTGACCGACAACTTCGTAGAGTTGATGGAGTGAAAGAGTTTTTCGAAAATGTTATCTCTCTATCCATAAGAACATAATTTAACATGAATTAATTGTCTGTAAAGATTTGTGGAAAAAGAAAAACATTTAATAAACTTGTCATTTTAACATCTTTAAGATCGCCTTTTCGAAACAGAAGCCTTTCATATATTTTAGACAAAACGAAAATGATAAAAGACTAAAGCACTAATCAAACTAGCACAAAATTCCCTACTAAATGTAGTGCTGAACCTTGTTACGTTAGTTTTCATGAGGGGAAACTAGAGACTGAATTCATATGTATATAGAGTTTAAATATTCTATTATTTTTACATTGTTTTTTTCTTTTGTTTGTTTTTTGTTTTCGTTTAAGCTATACATTGCGTTGGAGTAGATATAGTACACTGAATTTGATATAATCGAATAGACTTGACATTTGCATTTTATGTTTAGTTGTATCGAGTAGTGTTCTTTTTTTGAGTTACTTTACATACATATGTATTATCTAATAATATATAGTATATATAGTTTTTTTGTTTGTATTGTTTTCTTCTGTATATATATTTGAATTAAATGAAAATTAAAAAAATAAATTCTGTATATAACGTTTTTCATACATAAGTACAAAAATATTCTGCTTGGAAATGAATACATTCTTAAGTGGGGTGTTAGTGATAAGCATATTATGTGTAAGTTCTGCCTCTTTCAATATTACTTTATTTATGATAAATAAACAGAAAATTGGAAATTAAAATGGAGTGAATTAATTTTTTTTGTTCAAATTAACATAGAATACTTTACACAATAATTAACCATTCGATTGATGATCGAGAAATACTCCTATTTTGAAAAAAAAAAATCAATGAGTGTGTTTTATTTTTGTGTGTGTGTGAGAGAGAGAATTTTTAGCAATTTCAACACCTGGTTTAAATTTTGGTTTCGTTATTTTCTCATATTTTTCGTGCTTAATCCTGCGTTGATTTTTTCCTGTCCTTTGCTAATATTCTGATACTTTTTGTTTTACTTTTCAAATTGTATATATATTTGTATATATATTTTGTAAAAATACAGTTTAACAACGTTTATACATTTTTTTCGTTAATATTGTTATTCTTATTTAATTCAATATCTTATTTAATTTTTTGTTTGTAAATATTTTTGCTTTTGTTAATTAATTAATATTATTAATTAATTATGGTTATGTAGATTTTTTGTTTTTGTTTTTTTTTACAATAGCAATTACGTGGAGTTTAATGATTTAGAACTGAACCCAGTTAGCATTTGTTGTTGAAGATTGCTGTTGCCCTTGTGCTTGGTTGTTGGTGCTAAAATAAAATTCAAAATATTTTTATGAGAAATGTAAACACCTTGTCTTTTTAATGAACTCTGGAAGAGATAATGTTTTGGTGGTTATTATAGTGTCGCGTGATGGTAAAAGTACTTTAATTATCTTTCACCTCGGTCGACGATTTTCGTTGTCCAAGGGGCAATCGTTTTGGGCAAATTACAGATGATTTACGAAATGTACGTCTATGTTAGCTTTCAAAGAAGCACTCAATATAGTTCAGTTGCAAAAATGATCGATGAATGTAAAGAAAAGACAGGAACACAAAGAAAACTACAGAAGCTAATTAAGATAAATGTGCGTCATAATCTTGTTTTTAATACAAGAAAAGTTCGGTCGATGGATCTTTCTGATAAAATAGCAGCCCATCAGTTGATTTAATTATCAAATGAAGTCGGAATATATTCCGTATTAGTAACTTGGTCAAAAAATAATATATTATAGCTCATTGGAGGTGTTTTCTCGAAAATTGTTGAAATAGAGCGAAATGCGCAAAACTACTATTTATGTAGGAGCTTGGCCAATACTGCATGAAATAATAAAACCAACAAAACATTGAGCTACATTTAAAAGAATCCCAAACAAGTAAATGAGAGAAGCAAAAATTGACATTGACAAAAAAATGTGATTCGGACAATCAACATTTGCCAGATAATCCAAGAGCGAATCTCTAGTAAAAGCCCACAAATACAATAGCAATATTCTCCAAAATTGAACTCCTTGACTGATTTCATAAGTAAACGAAGAAGCAGTCTTTACTATTGTCATATCTTATATCTTATCTTTCGCATTTTTAAGGAGTTTGTCATTTTTGCTAGACGGTGCATATAACGCTTTGCTTTATTTCTATTCTTATGTTTGGGAAAACACAAGAACTGAAGACCAAAAAATTATAAAATATTAAAGTCGAATTCGTTTACTTCTACATAAATCCATTAACAGACACATAAGGTGATTTCGATTATTGGTCAAACATAAACACCATCACATTTGAAGGTAATTAAAATTATCACGCGCCGTCAACACCCACAGTTTAACAATAAACACACACCCACATACACGCGTACCAATTAAATGAAAACAATATTTTGGAACATACCCAGCAGAAGCATAATCGCCCCATTCAGTACCGCTTTGAGGCTTGTGTGCTGGTGACGCAGCAGGACTCTGTCGTACACTATTACCGCCACCTGAGGGTGGTGGAGCGATTTTTCCAACACCACCAGGTGGTGGAGGCAAGATTCCGGTACCCGTTTTCACCTTTGAGGTTCTAGACGTGCCTTCCGAGCCATCCTTTTTCTGCAATAACCACAAGACAAACATTCATTTTGTTAAGAAATTCACACATCGTTTAAGCACTAACAGTAATTCTCATGTTAATTTTTATAGTTTCTCCCTCCTTGAAGCCGAGATCCAGCTCTTGCTTCGGTTCGGTTTTTTCCTTTTCTATCTGCTCCTGATTCTTCACCCATTTAAAGTGGTCCTGTAACGCTACATTGAGATCAAATGAATCCGAACGATCACCAAACCCAAGACCTAGGAATGCCGATCGACCTGCAAAATTCAGGAGGAGATTAATAGAGAACATAAATTGTTAGGTTAAATAATTATGGTACCATTGTCGTCTTGCACACGAATCACAAAATATCTTGAGCTATCCGATACGGCTTCGATTGCAATACCCGGATATGTATCAATTGGGCAGTTCGCGAATAACGCACCCGACGTTTTGTCCTCTAGCTTAAGATTAACCATGGTGCCCTTCGCAACCAAACGCATTCGCCCCGTCCATGTTGGCTCCCCGAGATTCCAGTCAGCAGCTCTGCAAATTGCACAGAATGCATTGTTGGCAAGAAAAATCAAGTTTCAGTAAAAATAGTTATTCTATATATCGATGTGCGTACGCCGAGCGCAGTGGGAATGATAACAAACGCGTACACACGTCAATCAATAGTACACGTAGCGCAATATTCAAGAAAAGTACATATTTATGTATTTGTTTTCTTCACAGGATTGTGTATATTCTTGATTTTGATTTTTCTTTCCCTCACTCTGAATCATCACTGGTAATTTTCAATTCATTTCATCACCTGTATCCTCTGTTGCTGGCCCTTGGGGGAATTTTGTAGATAAATACTTCTGGTTTTACAATTAACACACTTTCGTATTCCATTATACTGGCTAGAGAATGAGTTTGATGTTTTCGTTTGTTGAGATTTTCAGCAAATTTCTGCCTGCTCTGTGGTCAAGAATCAATTTTCTTTAGTTTTTTTCTTCTTTCTCCTCTCTACGTTTTGACAGTTTTTTGAGATTTGACAACGACACCTTACTAAGGAAAGTTTTCTTTCTTTATGGCTACGATGACATTTTATGGGATTTTGTTGCGATGCATAAGGTTGTCTCTTTTGCACCTGCTCTCGAATGAAATGAACATTTTTGGATAGGGTGGATTAGAAATGTTGTAGTCAAGCTAAATATAAATATAATAATATAATAAATCATATATGAAACGTTTCTTGTGAGCACTATTATTATTTTGACTTTACAACTTTTGTTGTTTAAATAACGGTTTACAGTTCTTCTTGTGCCCTTACATTTAAATCATTATAATCCGTCCACATATTGACCGTAGATCAAGGGTCATTGCTTATAACAACAAAGTCTAGACAAAACTCTTAAGTTGGAAATAGGCTCCATATTTTGGCAACACTTAAGGCTGTAAGGAGAATTCTAAGCTGCAGCTTAGTGGAAAACAGACAGTGTTTAAGATGTCAGATTATAATTTAAATTCACAAGATTTCCAATTTAGAGTGGACAACTGATTGATATAAGATTTCCTTGTACATTTTCTTTCTAAGGCATTGCACCGATTGATACCCTTTACTGGCAGAAGATTTTATTTGTATTCATTGATTTGAACTATATGTTTCTGGATTTTAATTGACTACGTCCCTTATTCATCAAAGTTGATTAAGTCAGGCATTTATTTCAAGTTTTGCCTTTTTTCGGGGAGCCGTAAGGTATATTATCCAAAAAGTAGATGCAATCTCTGCTTACATCCTATTCATCTTCTGCAGATAAACCGTCCCTCGATAAGTTGACTTTTATATCATTGCATACAGAGGCTTATATTCAGCCTATAATTAGGGAATTGAACATACACACCTTGCAACACATATACACATACAAAAGTAATATCCTGTTCCAAAGTTTTAATATCCTTCTCTCACAAGTTATCGTTATGAGCAGACATGTGGTAATAACTGCATAAATCTTTTCCTTGGGTCACAGTTCAACGACCATTCCCATTTACTTTTCAAATTGAAATTTTCTTCCAAACTCTTTCCCAAGTGTGCCATAAGTTCCCAAACGAACTTTTTCCGTAGTCTTGTCACATAATTTGACCCATTTACTCTCGCAATTCTTTTCTCGGTTTTCTCACGCATATACTTAGTTATGTATGCATGTATGTATGTATGTATGTATGTATTGGGATTGAATGTAGTAAGTGGGTCATGCCATGTGCATGACATAACTAAATTGCAAATTACGAATATTAAACATTTTTGTTGAGGTAATATTTCAAGGTTGATTCATTAAATCACAAGACTGGCAGTAATAGCGATATGAATGAATCTTGCGACTTTTTGTTTGCCGGGATATATGTAGCTTTATAGTATTTGTGTAGATAAGGTATCTTGGAGACAAGTGTTATGCTTATCAATAGGCGAATAATGCCAAGTGGATAGTAATCATACGCCCCACGATTGTGTGTTATCCATACACTGTCGTCGTCTGCGGAATTTGCCCTTTGCACCGCTTTTTCACTCATCGCTTAAGTTGACTGCATCTTGGCATTGAAAATTTTCTTAAAATCGATTAGCCGAGGCGTAAGATGTCGTTCGTCAAGTGTATTGATTCGATTTTTTTCTTATCTTACTATGCGTAGAATGTCGCCTGTGCGCCCTGAATACCCACTGCGTTAGTTGTAAACGACGCTATTCTACTTCTGATGTTGCTTTTTAATCATTCAGAGTTACTTTCGCTGGCTGAGTAAAAGAAAAATGTACAAACACGCTGTCCTCTTCGAATTTGGGCTGATGCTTGTCGCTGGTTGCTTCGTGATTTCTTTTCCCGACTGAAAGCACACCTCAATGTCTCTTTGCCATCGTTTAATTTAATGCAATTCTATTTGTATCGTCTTGCCTGTTGGCCTAAAAATATTTTGATTACGTCAACTTTTTTCTTTGGAAGACTCAAGATTGTTATTGATTTTTGAAGATGTATCATCGCCGCAGTAGTCTTGAAATTGTGTTACAGCATCCTGCACACAAAGTGAGGACAAAAATGGACAGCTTCCAATTAGCAAGGGGGTCCCTGTGTCTGCTCCTTCGTTGAGTGGTTATGCTCAGACAGATAGGTTGCCCTCTTCGAAATTTATTACCTGAAATGCAATTAGCGGAATGAAACATAAAGTAGACAAGCGTGACTATGTGACACATCAGCACGAGCAAATGAACGCTTTGGCACAGACGCAGAATGCGCGCATACGAAAATGGACACAAAGGTGGTGTGCTCTCACTCAACACCCCCGCCCAATCCCCTTCGAAAATTAACTGCACAGAAGTATTATAATATGTACATGACATACTAGCCAATCCCCACAGAAAAACAGAAAAAAAACCCTTTAAATATAGATATACATTTTTGTAAGTATGTAGATAGTTTTAATTTATTGTATTGTTTCCATGTTTGTTACTTTTTTCATGTTTGTTTCTTTCTTGAAGTCGTATGTTTTTTTTTTTTTTATTTTTGTTTTGTTGTTGATTTTCTTTTTTGCATATTCCTTTCGTTTCGCACAATAATTCTTTTACAATACTGCTTTCACAATGATAAACATATTTAGGAGCCAAGAGGAGGCTATGCCGACCTCGGCCAGAACAAAATCTTTTATATTCTGAGACAAATACATATTTATTACTTTTTTTTAAAAATTCGCACGAATTAAATTGGTTAAACATTAACATTAAACATTAATATTGTTTCAGGTAAGTATATCAATACATTTTAAGCATCGTAATCGTAATCGTAAAAGTAAGTATAATTTGTAACACTTGATCAAGCAACACCTGTATGCTAGAATAAGAGAGTGGATTTGTGGAGAGGATTTAATTTAATTTGGAAGTGGGACAACAACTTGAACGTAAGACTGTGGGAAGTATCCGGTGCGGCCATTGATGGTGCCTTCGTACCAGTTCTCGTCGACGCGATTCAACAGTTGGATGATGTCGTTCTCCTTGAAGCCCAGCTCGCCGGGATGTTCGGGCTCGAAGTCGTAGAGGGCTTGACAGCATGGCTGCCTGTTGGCGGTTGGGGTCCTTGCAGGCGATTTAACTGGTGACGAGACGGGCGATGGCTGTTTACCACCCTCCCATTGTTCGCTTTCGACATCTAGGTGCATTGACTTGTCCTCGTGTGTGTCCAAGTTCAGATCGTTTAGCGACTTTGGAACAAATTCAGTTTTTGGACGATTTTCGGCTTCTTCGCGTTTCTGCTGTAGTGTCTCTTGCAAGACCTTAAGCATATCAGCACACTGCGAGTGATAGTCGTAGAGCGCTTCACAGAACACCACTAACTGGGACACTGGCTCGGTATCATTGTCAAGGAGATTGAACATACCCATTTGAGCTGCCTGCAAGGACTCTTCGAATTTCTCTTCGGCGCTGCGGATTTCATCTTCTTTGGCTTGTCGACGCCGCTTACAATCAAAGTCCAATCTCCGACCCTGTAATTTTTTCCGATGGTACATCACCTCCTTCAAGTCTTTAGTTTGTAAATGGTGCAGTGGTTCGAGGAAGTTCTGCTTAATATTGTCATCAAGGGAGTATTTTACATCAGCCATTTGTTTGAGCGCCTCGCCGAACTCAATCAGAGCACATGCGAATATGCCATCTTCACCGAGTTTCTTACCGTAGGTGAGCATGCAATCGGCCAGGATGCCTTCTGGCTGCGGGTAGGTGTTACTCTTTGCCTGGCCAGATAGCTTTGAGATACCCTTCACCGCAGCCATCTTAGCCCGAGCCGTTGGATTTGGTTGCAGGAATTCCTTCGTTCGCAGTTGTAATTCCTCGACGAGTTCCACGGTCACATCAGTCTTCCGTTCCATCTCCATGAAGTCCATGTCGAGCTTGGTGCCCTCAGCACCACCCATTTTTTCGGTTACATACTGGTTAGCTTTGTTTATTTTCTTCTTTAAACCAGCAAACGCCATCTTTCACTCGATTTTATTTGTCCGACCACTATCGTTGAAAAAGGCTATAATATATTTCAGCTAAAACCACACTCGGTTAGCACTTTCGGATTTTCATTAAAATTTTTTCCCAACCGAGTTATCGACACACAATTTTCACTACCAAGAACCAAAGATCAATAAAAGGTAGATGGTAAACTTCTCGAAGTTCTCTCTCCGTTCTCTTGTTGGCCACTGCGGACTGGCGCTGGCTTCTTTCACCCCCTGCCAAGTGGAAAAAGAGATTCATTTTGCCTGTAGTCATTTGCCATGTGCAATACATTCACAAAATACATGATTTTGCCATACGTACTGTGGATAGCGATATTGCTTGTAGTTGCTTCTGCCTGTTGTCTGATAAGAGTGAGAGAAGTGTGTAGGCGTGCGGGGCGCAGAGAATTCACGTATAGCGTGTGAGGCAAACGTAAACAAGTGGCATTGAGGAGAAAGCAAGGACGAAGGTTAACATCTCACATTTGCTGAGTGTTCTATGCCTATTAGCGAATGCTCCTGATTGGTGAATTGAGTTTTAAACTTTCACTGAACTTGCTCTTTTTGTACAAATGTGTTGGGAATGTGAAATTCGCTAAGACTAGCAGGAAAATGTTCGCTTGAGCTTAGTTTCGCAAAAGATTTGAGCAGGTTTTTTGCAATTTTTTAATGATTTCAATGACACTTTTGACAGTCACGATCAGAACTGACAGAACCGCTTTCACAGGGTGAATCAAAATTTAGGGAATAAACTTTTAAGGAGCCACGACAAAATTTCTCTAAATATTAGACATGTGCCAAAATGAATGATATGACTTATCATTATAGTTAAATACATTTAAAATGTAAATTTGTATAAAATAATTGCACTGCTCAGCCGTGGCAATTGAGAATGATTCTATCCTCATTTTGAAAGTCATTTGCAATATGTGAAAGTTTTCCAATTTGGCAATGAAAATTTGTATTTTCAGTGAACTTTATCAGATACCAGTAGTACCAGTAGTACCAGTACAGTTTTCCTGATTAACGTTCTGCATATATAGATGTCACTACTATCTGTAAGAGGAAAAATACCTCATGTTGACAAAACAAATTTATCTATTGTTTGACGTTTGGAGTGACAATTGTAGCAGACACATTTTTGTTTTGTGGATTGCGAAAAATAAGAAATATGCGTCCAGTTGTAAACCCAACATCAGATAGCGACATAGAAAGTATATTCTCCGTTGAAGAACCATCACCAACCGGGAAAAAAACAAATGAACGTAAATATTTGTGCAGTATTGAAGGATGCGGCGAAAAATTTCGCCGACAGGTACATTTAGATCGACATGAATTCAAGCACACCGGAGTTGTAAGTTGATAGAACCAGGTTCCACAGAGGAGATTAAGTAAAATTTTATTTCAGAAAAAGCATCCTTGTGTATATCCAAATTGTTCCAAGATTTACACAATCAGTACACATTTAAAACGTCATGTTAGAGAGTGCCACGAAAAGACTAAAAAGGTCAAAAATGTTCAATGCCAAATGTGTGACAAAATGTTTATTTCCGAATTCAATATGAAGCGACACATTCGCGACGTTCATAAAAACCCAAAGGTGTACCCTTGTTTACACTGCAATGAGAAATTCAAACATAAACTCAAATTGAAATGCCATGAAATCATACACACTGGAATCACTCCATTCTCGTAAGTTGAAGTTTTTGATATTTAAGAAATACAATATTTGCCTTACTTTCAGTTGCGAAAAGTGCAAGAAGGGATTCGTGACCGAATTTTTCCTGAAACGTCATGTCTGCAAGATTTACAAATGCAACGTGTGCGAAAAAGATTTTAAAAAATGGACCGAATTGTTAGACCATCGAAAATCAGAGAATCATAAGGAAACAATCTACAAATGTGAATATTGCGGAAAGATTTTTAAAAGATCTTTCGACTTACTTGAGCATGAATCTACTCACAAGGACGATAAGGACGTTTTCATGTGTACTTATGAGGGCTGTAATCGGTTTTACACATTTCAGAAGAACCTTGTGGCTCATGTTCGAGTCGTCCACGAAGGACTTAAATTCCCGTGTACTGTCGACGGTTGCACCTTGAAATTAAAGTCGAAGAGGGCATTGAGTAATCATATTAAGGTGAAACACACGGAGAAAAGGCCTAGGCCTAAAAAACTAAAAACTCCAAGAGCACCGCGTAAGGATATTGGTTTAAGAAAACGTTCAGCGTTGTCGAAGATATCTGGTGTGTTGATGGAGAAAGAGGTTGACAAGATGGTTATGGAGGGAACGGCAGAGATCGATATCAAATTAACTGATGTTGATGCATTTAGTCATGACGAAACGCATGACGCATACGCTTCAGATGTTGAGGAGCCTAAGATTGTTGCAATAGATGTCTCTAAGATGTAGTTAATATATATTTTATATTTTGACGGAAATAAAAGGATTCTAAAAAGGTATACGCATTTGTTCTTTGCTTTCTTGTTATTGGACGTTCTTTGGGAAGCGCTATTGGAAAGAAAAATCCCTACGTGCGATCTTTAAAATGCGACAGTTACAATTGGGCGGTACGCCAACTAAAATTTGGAAAATAAGTATTTGTTTCCAGAAGAAGCAAGAGAAACAAAATTCCGCCATAAAATACTAATATTAGCTTGTGTGGTTTCCTGTATTCTGTCTGGAACAAACAAAAAACTATGGCGACAAAACCATAAGGGTACTTTCAGTTCGAAAAGAAAGAAACGTTCTTAACTCCATTATGAAGTCCGAAAGTCCGCCGTTGGAAAGAAACATGAAAGAAGAGATCATACCCGGGGTCGAAACCGTAAATTACGATTGTTCTATTCCATTTAATCCAAACCTCTTTCTTAGCTGAATTCACACCACACTTTAATTTGTTCTCGCTTACACTCCGACCTGGCATCACTGACGAATTTTCGCCGTTTTTCAAATGTGACAGCCAGTAGTTTTTTTTCAAACGACAATTAGAAAATAACAAGCATCAGACTCAATCGTGTGCAGTGGAAGTCGAAATAATAAATTTAAATTTTAGAAACAACTTTTTTTTTATATATTTTGTTATTTAGTGTTATAAAAACTTAAAGCCGTTGTTATTTTGTTGAGTTGGATCAAAGAATGTAAGTTTTATATATATAATGGATGCGCTAGTGTTGTGCCTTATAGTTTCGAATATATTCGTGCGAACCTTTGCCTCTTTCAGTTGTGAAATAGAAATGGAAATAGTGGTTTATCTACTGATTTTGCATTGTGATTATTTATTAATCCTGAATTGAAATGTGTCAGGAAACATATTAATTTGGAATGGAATTTGGATTCACCTGGTGTTTGTGGGGAGATAACTGTCAAATTGAATTGGAGGGTCTGCATTATCGACTAGTTGCGTATGAGTATTTGCCTATCTCTCTCTTGCTTGCGATTGCGCAGATGATGTCCTCCTTTTTTGTAGATTTTCTGTCTTGGCGTAGGCCGGTATGTTGCGAAATGCAGCAAATATCTGTCAAAATACCTTGGGCGGTGGACTGTGGTGCAAAACATCGCATGGGGAAAATGAGTGCATGTTAAGTGGGATATTTTCCCTGCAATTTGTTTTCTTTTAAATTTGAGCGCCGTAGAAAAAAACAACGTAAAACAAGTTTCAATGGGAGCAAATTGTGTAGATACTTAGCAGCCATATCTAATTTAAAGAATTGACAACCCTTGTCATGGTATCCAACAGGAATTCCATTTAGAAATTCTCTTTAATGATATAAGTCAATTGCTAAACAATTGCTAAATTGCCACTACCTATTATCATTGCAAACGGTCAAGTCGGCACGGTTGGATCTTGAATAATAATATTTCCTTCATAGGACGTCTATCATATTGGCTCAAATCCGTCATCTCTTTAAATATATTCAAATAAGTTGGGTGGTGCCAGTGATCACAAAGCACCAGAGTCTGCTTTTTTTTTGTAAGACTTCTTATTGTGCTCGACAGCAGTAGCTCATCTCTTTACATTGAATCTTTGGAATTTATGCATAATTCTAAAAGAATTTCCTTATTATTTTATTACTTTGCTTAGAATTCAATTTAGTTCCACAATATAATGGATGTGAACAACAAGACCATAAGTTGTAGGGTTGGGACCGCCTTTTATTTCCCTATTCTTAAGCGCAAACGTTATAAATGTAAATAGAATTTTCAATTCGAACACACCCTCCAAAAAAACATCGCGCACTACTGCTGCCAAACGAAAACATCGCGCATTGTACTACACAACTCCAAGCAAGCAAAAAAGTGAAGAGAAAAAAAAAAGACCCATGGGAACGAGCACTTCGTGCATTTGCTAACAATCGGGTAATTTGTGTGTTGTTCGTGTGTAAATCTTTCTCGTGGAGCCGAGAGGTTTTTCCATATTTTTCACATAAAACCTCATCAGGGAAAACAGTGCGAATTTATCTATAAATGTAAAACTCTTCACTTAACAAAGAAAACCGCGTAATTTGTTTTATTTTTACGGTTGAATCGACAGTCAATAGCATTTTTCTCTATTGTGTGTGTTTCTTAAATCGTTAATCTCTTCCTTCCTTCTCAGTTTTGACTTGGATTTCAGTCAGTTCCAATAAAATACTCGACTGCAAAAGCAGATAGTAGCTAAAGTTTTCATGTGTTGCAATCGATTTCAGCATTATTACTTTTGGTTGTCGTTTTCATCGTTGTCGTTACCTATCTTGGTCGTCATCGGTGTATCGTAGTTGTTTCTGTGTTATTGTCAAAAAATAGAGAAAAAGTATTACAAAAAATCTAAAGAATCTAGATCTAGTGAACTTAACGAAAATAATCCTCACAATTTTTTGTTTTTTGTTTATTATTTATTTCAACAAATTTTTTTTTTTTTAATTTTTCAACTTCTAAAACGAAGAGCATTGAATTTTTTGTTTCCATCTAGCGATTCCGGGTGAATTCTCTAATTCTGTCATACGAAAATCAATTTACTTCCCCCGCACTGAGTACGATACGGCAACAAATTTGTTAATAATCCGAAAAACAACAAATTGGAAAGAAAAAAAAAACTTCAACTGCTGAAACAAACCAACCTACACACATAAGATAAGTTCGAATAAGCCCAACGACACGAGAAGCTGAGTCAAAATGGAACTTATCGACGTTGGACAAAGCGTTAAAATCAAGAGAACCGATGGTAAGTAACCCTTTTAAATTAACTGAAATAAAAACAGCAAACTTGCCTTGCATCATAAGTTTGCATGGGGGAGAAAGGGTTGACATCAGTTTTTCCACATGTGTAAATGACTACCTCATGGTTGACAACAAAACAGCAGCGCAGTACAACAGCTGTTCAAAGTAATTAGTAGAAATAAACTATCCAATGCGATTCCATGCAAGGCAGCTATCATTCAAATAAGAAAAGCGACGTTATTTTAAAGACAGCAGACAGCTCATGACTCATATCGGATTGCCACATTCGTGGTTGTCTTTGTTTGCCCAAAGTCCTCAGAGATATTCCAAGAGTTGTTCAGTAATTCGGTTGTTACTCATGGTGTTACGGGTATGTGTTCCCACTGCCATAACTTTAAACTTAACGCTGCTTTTGCTGTTGCCGTTGTTGTTTTTCCATTTTATGGGGTTAGAGAGAAATAAGTATAAAAAATAAATCCCATAACTCGGGTGTAAAAATGAGTATCTACTTTGTAAACTGTATGCAAGATAAATAACTATCTTGGAATTCGAGGCGACCAGAGTTGCACATGTAGGCGTAGGCACACTGCTCCTCGGTGTGTACCGAGAGGAAGTGGAAAAGAAACAGAAGGAAAAAAAAGAATAGTATTCCAATTAGAATTCGCAGAGAATAGTCAAAGTGAACACCACTGACGGAGAATATTCACGCAAATCGTGTCCCATCAAATCACCAGCGAACACTGTCACTCCATATGTGCGAGTATACACGTACCTTTGGAGTTGCTTTGATTCAAATTTGTCTACCAGCATCACATGAAATCAGCAGCTTGAAAAATGTTTATGCAGGTTGGAATAAATGGTTTTGGTTTTGAATTTTTCTTTGTTATGGATACATACCACACTTCGTTTGCTGTAGGTCAGTTCGTGGACAAACATGTGTGCTGAAAATGCAAGAAATTCGTTACCTTATGAATGTGGTATATTCGGAATGACCTCATGCATATGAAAGATATTTGATCAAAATTTAATTAGGCATTGTTGTTATATTTGATATGTGTTTGACTGTGATGACACCATCGTCCACTCGTGCGAGATATTCATTTTTCAAAAACCGGTCAGTGAATGTGAATTCTTTCGTTCAGAGTGTGTTTGAAACGGAAGTTGTACTGGAGGGGTTTGTTTTTTTTTTAATTTATCACATTCGGTTTTGATATTTTGTCGTTACTGATTCCATAAATTGCAGTGGAAAAGTATTGAGTAAGCAAATACCGTAATGTGAGAGCTATGAATGGTTTTGTTGTGATTGAAATGTTATCAGTTGTTAGTTAGTTCGTTGTGGAACCCTTGAAACTTAAATCGTTCTTCAGAATGTTTTTAGAAACGACTGTATAACTTTCATTTTGAGAACACTACCCTGCAATGTATCGACCGAAAAGTTGAGATGAATATATAACTTGTAAATTTATTGATTTTTACGAGCTACATTTCCTGCCAAACATATAACCAAACAGATTTCAATCCTTTATTAATGCCGGTGTACAAAGCTCATTGTCGGCACGTTGACTAGATTTCAATTAAATGAATGAGTTTGGTAAAATCCCAATGAGTTCCTTTTTGATTTGTTTTCTTTTAGTATGCATGTGGATAAATATTACAGTTATACCACATCGGTTTATGGTAACTGGCATTTTGTTTTTGTGGATTTTTAATAGAAAAATGGAAAGTAAAAAGGCAGTATTTGATTTTTTGTTTTTAAATTAAACAAACTGAAATTGAAAGTGATATTAGTTTTTGTAGCTGAGATAAAGCAGTGAGTTTGTGGACTCACATAGTGCACAAACTAGTATAATATAACTCTACCATTATAGAATATGAACAACAACACAAGTAGCTTTCCGACCGATTGCAATCAAAAATTGGATGCTTTTATTCACAAATTTTAACAAAAGAATATGTGCTCCAAAGACTCACATTTAGGAAACATGGATTTCAAAAAATTTAAGGATTAGCAACTTTGTATACAGGATCATGCTCTGTTCTTTGTCAGTATATAACCCCTACTGTATTAGTTTTTGGTCAAAATTTCATGAAAATTCCCAATTCGTCAAGGTTTTTTTTTTTTTTTAGAAAAGAGTGTATGCTCAAAAATTACACAGTTTGTTGCGGGCGTTCTTGAAGTAAAATTAAATAAAATAAAATTATTTTGTTTATTTAACATCGGCGCTTTACTTTCTACTAGTCGTAAGTGATGTTATAGTGTAAGAAACTTTGAATCCAGCCATGACTCCAAAAAGAGTGCCTTTTACAAAAAAGTTTTCTCTAGTTATATACTCTAAATAACTCGATTCGCACGTGATTCGGAAGCGCAACATGTTTGACCCCAAATAGATCATTTTATATGAACCTGATCATATTGGACAGATTAGCACTCGTCAGTTTTATCATTGGCGTGGCGGATGTGGAAAGCGACCCCGTCTCTTTCGCTTCGCCAGCTTTTTGATTAATCATTGAAAATTCTTATTGATTGAAGAGGGTCTTCGGCAATTCAATGTTTTTGAGCTGCAACCACATATTCAGTGTAACTGAATCTATGTACCTAGAAATCGGCCCAGAAGACCAAAAAACAATTTTGCTCATTTTCGCCTGCAAAGAAGGAACATTCCTGCCCAAATAAGACGCCAATGCATGCCGTTCCAACTAAATTTAAATGTACAGAGCAGGGGGAAATCCATCGAAATATTTCGCTTCAAAGAATCGCAAAACAAGTAAAGAATAATGCTCAATTAGGAAATTAAGTAGACAAGCAGAAAACGAATACAAATGTTCTTAACTTTCTTCAGGCAATCTGAGTTGTGGCAGAGGTATTATTTTCTCCGAGTCCAAGGAAATGGAATTCTGATTATCTTGTTTTCCAAAATGGAAATACATAAATCATTTGTCTTTGTGTGACACACACAATCCTAAATTCTAAGCTTTTAATCGCCGGATGGATTGACAACTTCTGACAAATGTTTTTGCCTTGGCAAGTAGGCGGGTGTGTATCGCTGTGCTGAAAGGGTGAGCTGGTTGGGTGTGTAGGCTAAAAAGGATTACAAATTATTCATTGTCTTAGTGGAAAGAAACCATTTCAAAACTATTTTGAAGAAATGTATATTCTATTTGGAAAAATCCACTTGTAGCGAAGTATACGAAATGACAGTAACATACGAAGAACGTGCAACACTGAAGTGACAAAAGATTTAATGCTGAAACATTGTTGTAGCACATTTTTCTTTTGCTTTGAAATATGATAAAAATCTTCTCAAACCCTCCTGCGTATTGATTCGACTTTGTGTACTTAATTCTGATGTCTCAAACATGGGGATTAAAAATGTTCTTTTTGGTTTATTTAACAGCACTTTATTTTTTATTAACTAAATCCGCTAACTGAAAGTGCAGTTATTTATTCCTTTTATCAATTATTGAGATTTGCAAAGCCAATTTATTGGGCAAACGACTGCCTGTGTGACGTTGCAAACGGTTTTTTTTTTTTTTTAGACAATGTCTAGCAATGTGGCCGCCGTGGCGTAGTGGGTTGAGTGCGACGCTCACACGCCGAAGGTTGTAGGTTCGATTCCCAGCTCAACACCAATTTTTCGAATTTTTCACGGCACCACCTCTTTCGAGCTGCTGACAACACTCAAAGAGTAATAACTGTCTAAAAAAGGTTCTCAAATTTCGCCGTCTGGAGTCGGCAAAAAACTGTAGGTCCCTTCTACTCGTGAGAGAACAGTAGCGCGCACAACACGAACAGTTGATGAGCAAGCTAGGCCCTGGTCCCCCTTAGGACTGTAGCGCAAACAATTATTATAATGTCTAGCAACAAGCATTTTCTTAGAGTTCCTTACACAAATCCCCTATTGATTTTCAACAAAGGGTCGAAAGCAAATTTTGGGATATTTGATTTAATAGCAATTTTCTCTGGAAGAGACTAAGGCTTAAACGACTTTTGACGCCACCGTCGAACGGTTGCGTCACAGGGGACTCCGCTAGCTACTGCTATTTGTAGTTTTGATTAAATAATGTGAACAATGAAAAATTAAAATTTTTTTTGTCAATCGCACAGTCTCCGAATGCAGGAAATGTGCCTGCCATTATCAAATCAATTCAACGGAAGAGAAATTATTGATTTTAGTTTTACCAATAATACAAACGTCGACGAAGACCAGACAGTGACGACGACCAGATGGCGATAGCGACTTTGTTTTTCTTTTCCCTTCTTTATCTGCGGAAAACAGAATGAAAACATCGCGAAGACAGTGGATCATATGGACGCACAACAGCGCAGTGCCAGCAGCAGCCATTGAAATAATTATTCTTTGCATAAGCTCTTTTCCTCTCAATTAACTGGCAATTACCGACCTCGGTACACGAGAGATACTGTCTGTTTATGTGTGCCTGAACTACATGAATTATAACTTTCACATTTCTGTATTTTTATTTCTTCCTATTTTGCTGTTCCCTCCGCTGTGTGTCTGTTACTGAGTGATGGAAGTGTTGTCTTCCATCGACTATTCTCCTCCTCGTTCTTTGTCAAGCGTTTCTATTCAGTTGCATTGTCTGACATTGATAATTCTAAAGATTTCACGCTTAAGCGCTGCAATGACATGGAAGAGAAAATCCATCCAGTGCTCAGTCATCACGTGTCATTCGTGTAGAGTTAGGGATTTCAATGGTGATGGGTGTGACACCGATACAAAAACATGGACCGACCACTATCCAGTCTAAGTAAGCCATATGACTGTGAATTGATGATACATCGGAAATGAGCAAGACCAAACTTTGCTCGAATTTTTGTGAGTCGGTGATTATTTACGACGCGGTGGCGCAACACACAACAGAGGTGTTTCTTATCAGTTTGAGATAAATAGTTTGCAGCGGGAACTCGTCCCCCAAACTCTCTTTGATTAGAAGCGAAGGTGATAAATACCACCACTTTGGGGCGTTTTGGTGAATTTAATTTTAATCTCCCTTCAACGCGTTGGGTGTCCCCTGAGAGGGGCCATTTCCAACTTTATTTATTTCTCTCCACTTGGTGTTGAATAAGACATGAGGTTCACTCACCAGGGATGTCGGTGTTTGAACCTTTCACCCTTCTCTAAGTGGCAGAGGCGGAACGAGATGTGTCTCCCCCGTCTTGAGTGTCCTACTTGTGGCGTTTATTAATTATTCAGAACACCTTAGGGTAGAAAAAGGCATCCTCCTGTGGCACCTCTCGTGTTCGGTGCTTAGATTGTTGATGGAAAGCTAAAAATATCTTAATTAAGAGAAATCAGGCAGCAGCCCAGCAGAGTTTTTAGAAGCGAATAAACTAGATTATGCCAGAATTTAGTTCGCTCCATTCTGAAGAAGACCGCCAACGCCGCCGCCGCCGCAACGACTCAAGATTCAGTGTCATCGGTAGATTGCGCTCTGTGCTCGCTCATGCGTTCACTTACTCATGCATACTCTAAATTTGAATCAAAAAGTGCGTAGCAAGATTGCCGCTAGTGCGATGCGGTGAAGCTGTGTTGCATAGCTGCCGCCGTCCCAGCCGCAGTAGTCGTGCTGCTGCAAATGTGTTTCTCTTTGCGTTGTACGAGAGTGTTGTGTGGGGAATGTCAATGACCCTTTCCAATTGAATGAACGCGCAAATGCTGATGGCCGAGATGGTGACGGTGACGGTGACGGTGACGGAATGTAAAAAAAAGAGAGTCTTTTGCTCTTTGGTCTCTCTGCATGTGTTATTATTTCCATTGGCTGGAGGTTTATTTACTCAGCGAAATAAAAGCAAACAGCACAATGGATACATTTTTCAAGAAGTCTTCCTTAGGTTGTGCTCCGCTTTGCACTTCCCGAACGCTGCAGCAATTGCAAATTTAAAGTGAATAGAAGCGATAGTCAAGAAGAGGTTGACCTAAAATTACACGCCCATACGAGCCTGTTGGCAGTCCATAAATAGGCATACACGTTTTGTTTTGATTTGAGATTTAATAAATCAGGCAACAGTGGAGTGTGGAGGTTTTCATTTGAGTTTAGGAAGCAACGGCTCTGCAGTGGCAGCAGTTGGGCTTGGGCAACGTGAATTCACAGTGGGCGATCGAATCGAAACAATGCTCCCACCCGGAGGAGTGGAGTGGAGTGGAATCGATATTACAGAGAAGGAATGTAGGGACGTCGAAGAATGGAAATTTTGTTTCGAATTTCAAACGGAACTGGGAGTGCTTTCACGTTTTCTTTGATGTCCTTTATGTATTTTGAACGAGATAAAATGTTAGAAGAGCCCATTTGGACTCGAATTTAAAAATAAATGGGTCTTTGGTTGCCGACACTTTGTCCGTGCGAGATGGAAAACGTGCTTCTTTGTCGCATAACTTCACCTGCCTGTTTTAATGGTTGGATGAGAATATTTGTCATTTTCGATATTTTAATTCGTGAAAGCACGCGTAATCTCGAAGAAGTGTGTCTTCAGAACTTTGAGACCAACGTGCTGTCCATTGTACTTAATAGCACATCAAAAACTGAACAGATTTGATGAAGGGCGCAATCGATGAGTGATAAACGATGAGATAACATTTATGGACCATGTTCCTAACCGACCTCCACGTCAATTAAAATCTCTATAAAGTCATCAGAAGCATTCCCCAGCTGTCTCCAGTCCGACATTCTGCCTTAATTAAAGTCCCTATCCATATGGGAGTCTGCTTTGTTATGTAAAGCGACTAGACTGAACTTAATTTATGACGAAATAAAGAGCGATTCTCTTTCGTCCTATCTGCAGCCTGAGTTTTATTGATTTCTTGGAGATATATTGTTATTTTTATACACGTTAACAAACATCTTTCGCCCAGCACCTTAAAGCTACTGTAACACCCATAAAAACGCTCTGATAGTGTGCCGGAGATTTGCATATTGGGCAAACGATGATTTAAGGTATTAACATTTTCAGTGAAGACGAGGGACATTTTTTAAAGCGACATCGTGTAACGCAGCTGTATTCAATTAGATCTTATGTCTTTATTTTCTTTTCATTAAGTCTTTGAAACAGAAAGTGAATCGTTCAAGTTGAGGTGCGTTGAAGGGAGTTCCAGCACCAAGAAAAAATTCACAATTCAATTCGACTTTTGTTATTACAAATCCAATTTGTAAACGAGTTCTTCGGGCAAATTTGTGCAGTGTAAGCCATCGCAAAAATTGATCTAATTTAATGCGAGGTAATTATCAAAAGTGGCTGTCGTGTCGTAGTGGTTAAAGTGCACCACGCACCAACAAAGGTCCAGATTCGATTCCCGGCTGAGCACCTCGCATTTTTCACGGCACTTTTTTCACTTCTTTCGAGCTGCTGACAACATTCAAAGAGTTAAAACTATTTAAGAAAAAGCTTCTCAAACTTTGCCGTTCGGAGTCGGCAGATGTGTATGTCCCTTCGACTCGCAACAGAACAGTAGCGCGCACAACATGAGTAGTTAATGTGAAAGCTAGGCCCTTGTCCCAATGTGACTGTCGCGCTATCCAATTATAAGAACTAAACTTGACACTTTACAAGTGGGATTGTGTGACTGCCCAAGTCCACTTGGTTCCGCATTTACATTCAAAACCTTTCACTTGTATTTTTTTCTCTACACCTCAGTTGTAAAATAATAAAGCAGACTCCAAAAAAAATATTTCTTCATCATTTAACACTTGTTATATGAAGTCAAACACAAATTTACCTTTTTCCAATTTGTTAACCAACGTCTGGTCTCTATTGATACTCACAAGCGAATACTCTTAACTCTCCATCCCGTAGTGTCTTTCAATATTTCGTCCAATTCTTAAAATAATGTTGGAATTTGAAGCCTACTTAGCATTTGAATTCAATACTTGCTACAATGTCCATCTTTCGTCTTAATGTTATTTTGGTGGTGAATTTTCTAAAAGTCCCATGTACATGATCTTCACAAGATGGATGTCCTT
Organism: Eristalinus aeneus; assembly: GCA_955652365.1. Lineage (NCBI taxonomy): Eukaryota > Metazoa > Arthropoda > Insecta > Diptera > Syrphidae > Eristalinus > Eristalinus aeneus. The sequence continues at coordinate 80,981,213 of OY019132.1, forward strand.
TGCAAATCAAAACGCCGTTTAATAAATTTGTCAAAATTGTTCGTCATAGTCTGATATGAAGCGTGGTAGTATATTTACTAATGTAAGGTTCAATATGCGGGTCGGCGATGGCATTAAAGTGAAAATTTGACAGAATTATAGCGCTTGTCGGTGCCTATCAAATCAAAGGCTGTTGAATCGAGTTAATGTTTGTTTAACTGTCACTTCACGCCTGTATAATTAGCAACCTAAGGCCCAGCTGCTGATTTTGAAAGTCTCTAAATCTAGCCTAGAATAACTGAATTAATTGATTTCTTACGAAAAAAATTAATTTGGTCCATTATAAGCATTCTCCCCACTTCATGTAAGGATACGAAGGTTTCCTTTTATATTTCGGGATTGGGCAACCCTAGTGTTACAATCTGGCATCCGCCAGCTCAATCGTAAAGTTTGACACTTTTGAGGTTTTACGCACTCAGAACGTTTTGACATACGAGCGCTATTTGTGTTCTTAACAGTAACTTAAAATATTCATCACGCCCAAAAATGGAATTAAATCGTGAAAATTTTCGTGCGATTATTTTTTACAACTTTCGACGTGGATTAACTCAACAACAGTGCATCGATGAACTTTATTCAATTCTTGGCGATGAAGCTCCATCAAGGACCAGTGTTTATCGATGTTATGGTGAATTCAACCGAAGTTGTAGTTCACTCCAAGACGAATTTCGTGAAGGTCGTCCAAAATCAGTTGTTGTTCCGGAAACCATTTATGCTGTGCGCCAACTGATATTGCAAGATCGTGATGTGACCGTGATGTGTGTGAGATTGAGACAACCTTAGGGATTAGTGGGACCAGTATAGATTCAATATTGCGTCAAAAAAATCTGTTCGCGTTGGATCCCACACAATTTGTCAATCGCTCAAAAAAAGGCTCGTTTCGATTGGTCGAAAGAAATGCTCCAAAAATACGTTCGCGGTGCTTCAAAACACGTCTATGACATCGTGACAGGTGAGGAATCATCATCGTATGAGCCTGAAAGTAAGCAGCAGTCGAATGTATGGGTTTTTCAAATTATGGTAAATCCAACAAAAGTTGCTCGTGCACAAACCACTTCCAAACAAATGGTTACCTGTGGACAAGTCGCAACCGTACCACTAGAACAAAGCAGAACAGTCAATTCTGAGTGGTACACAACAATTTTTTTGCCAGTTGTCTTCCAAGAAATCAGGAAAACCAACCGCCAAAGACGGATCAATCTTCACCACGACAATGCGAGCTCTCACACATCGCCCCAAACAACAGTATTTTTGAGCACTCAAAACATTGATTTGATCAGTCATCCGCCGTAACCTGACTTGGCACCGAATGAGTTCTCTTTATTTCCGTACGTAAAAAATAAACACCTAAAGAAGCGGTTGATGCGTTCAGAATGCATGTTTCGGAAATACCTCAGAGTAGCAAAACTGCTTCGACAATTGGTTCAAACGCATGCAAAAGTGTATAGGTCTTAATGGGGAATGTTTTGAAAACTATTTTCCATGATTAATATTTGTTTTTGTTCTCTAATCCCGAAATATAAAAGGCAACCTTCGTATGTCAAGGAGCTGTTTAGCAAAACAGTCGTCTACTTCACTTTGGAAAACCAACTGAATTTCAACTTTCGAGTATTAACCGCCAAATCGTCACAAATTAAAACAAGTCGGTTGAATTAAGGTTCAAAATTATTCTTTTGTGCAAACTGATCCTGCTTCCAAAACTTTAAAATTTAGATGTCAATGTTGAAATGTCTGCACGGAGCGTTAGTCCAGTTTAATATTTTCTGCGATGTTGCCATTAGGCTGCGGTTGAAATATACGCCTAATACCAGAACTTTACAGATATATTCTTTATTCTACTTCAGGGTTGTACACATGCGGAAGATTAGAAAACTACTTTCGCATGTGTAACGACGGATAAAAAATAACGCAACGTCAAATTTCGCACCAAAACTTTAATGAGAAGTTAAGGATGATGTTCAAAGAAGCTGCATAAGAAATTTCTCAATTTGCAAGATCCCTGTGAATAATTTTATTCAATTTAACGCCGTGTTGCGATCTTACTTACTTAAGGTGGGTTTACAGTGCGGGGTGAACCTGGGCCTCTACCAACAAGCGTCTCCAGCCAACTCGATCTTTAGCTAGCTGTCTCATGTTTCGCACGCAAATGGTAGTTGGTTGAGGTCGCTTTCGACTTGCGTGCGCCACCTGAGTCGCAGTCTTCCTCTACTGCGCAGTCCCTCGGGAGTGGATTCGCCTACTATTCGAGACGGAGCATTGGTTTCCATCCGCTCTACATGACCTAGCCATCTCAATCGTTGGATCTTCACCGATGTCGCTGAACAGCTCGTATAGTTCGTCATTACATCTCCTCCTCGACTCACCATCTATGCAGATGGGACCGAAATTCATACGAAGAATTTTCCTCGCGAAGCAACCAAGAGCTTTTACAAAGTCCATGCCTACGCGCCATATAGCAGGAATGGGACAATTAAGGTCTTATAAAATGTTACCTCAGTTGTTCGAGAGAGGGCTTTGTTCATCAATTGCTTTCTTAGCCCAAAGAAGCAGCGATTGGCAAGACTTATTCTTCGTTTGATTTCGGCGCTGGTGTCATTGTCTAAATTGATAGCGGTGCCTAGACAGACAAAGTTTTTGACTTCCTCAAAGTTATATCTGTCTGCTGTGACGTTCTGACCGAGACGTCGGTGATGGGTGTCCTTTCTCGTTGACAGCATATACTTGGCCGTCTTACCTTACCCATCTTTGCGGCCTAAGTTGCAATACCCACAAAAGCGCCATTGACATCACGCTGCGCTCTTCCTAAGACGAGTTCCGAGTTGGACAGACTTCTGAAAAATTGTTCTTTGGTGTTGGCCTTCGAGTTTCGAACAATTCTTTGAAGAACGATGTTGAAAAAGTCGCATGACAGCGCGTCGCCTTGTCTGAATCCTGTTTTGACATCAAAGGTCTCGGTTAGGTCTTTACCGATGGAGCAACGTGCGTTCTCCATCGTCATCCTGCACAAACGGATGAGTTTGGTAGGAATGCCAAAACTGGACATTGCTCTGTACAGCTCGTCTATAGATGCTATCACGCGACCTTAAAATCGATGAAAAGGTGGTGGGTGTCGATTTGTTGTTCCTGGATTTTTTCCAAAATCTGCCGAAGTGTGAATATTTGGTCAATGGTGGAGTTTCCTGGCATAAAGGCACACTGGTATGGACGGACCAGGTTGTTGGCGAATGGCTTTAGGCGTTCACTCAGAAAGGCAGATAAGATTTTGTATGCGATACTTAGGAGACTGATGCCTCTGTAGTTGGCGCAGTTCAAAGGGTCTCCTTTTTTATGGATCGGAAAAAATTCTGGTTCCATTAAGCGGGCTTATCTCCAACCATATTTGACAGATGAGTTGGTGCATGCTCCTTACCAAATCAACGCCTGCTTCTTTGAAAAGTTCGGCGGGTAGTCCGCCAGCTCCCGCAGTCTTGTTGAATTTTGGTTTAGATATGGCAAACCTCACTTCAACCGGGTCTGGTGGACGGAATTGTTGATCTTCATCGTTCCTTTCATTGGAGGTGAATGTTTCGTTCTGACCGACAGCGAGATTTGGTTCTTCGTCGCCATTGTACAGTCTGCAGAAATAATTTCTCCATATCCTCAGCATCGACTGTGACTCTACTACGATGTTCCCTTGATCATCCTTACAAGCTCCGTGTTGCTATCAGGATCAGTAAAACCCCGTGAATCTAATAAAATAATACCGTGTCATGCAAAGAGTCATAAACTTATCGATCGCAGTAAGAATACAAATTCTATAGTCTGCTGTACATGAGAAAAATCACACATACAGCACGCGTAAGGTGAAATTAAATTATTTTTCCACAGAGCATATTCTTGTTGGAACGATTTAAAAATAATTAAACATGTTAAAAAACTAAGTTTCTCAACCGCATCTTCCAATTTTTTTTTTTTAACTTCTTTAACTGGATGACATAAACGATTCACCCATTTTTACATCTATCACTCGTGTGTGCTACTTGGCCATAAATCCATCATAAAGTTTTGCATGCCTTAGGGTACATGTTTACGTTGCAATGAGGTTATATGCAGTAGTTACTGTCGTCTTTACGATTTGCTGTGTACGTACTTCGCTTCGTTTTGTGCAAGCAGCACTTGTATGTTTTGACACTCAATGGTCAATATTATTTTCAACTGCTTGTAAAAGCTAGTAATCATCACAAGTCTCTATCTAAGAGAGTGGAGTGGTCGTCCTGACGAATTAGGTGCGACCGAATGAACCAGGTTTTATTACACGAATTTTTTGACGACGTCATCTCTTTCAAGCTGCTGGCAACACTTAAAGGCTTCTGTTTGCCAATGAAAGAGACTCCCCAAAAAAGGTGCCGACAATAATGTCTCTTCTATTTTTGAGAAGACGAAAGCGTGCATAAAATGAATGGTTGCTGAAAAAAACTAGTCCCTTGGTTTATTTTTTTGAGCGAACATGGTTGTGTTCACTGTACAGTGAAGCAATTTAATTCAATTAAATTCAACTTTATTGAAATGTTCACTGAAAGTCATAAGCATCAAATCCTGTATGCCTGTTGGTAGATGTGTATGTTCACAGGACATGCAAACCTTTCTGGAAATAACGATGGGCGTTTAATATATTCTCGGTATCGATATGAAGGAAAATGCGTATTCAATTTAAATTGTTTTTATTTTTCAATATAATCTCCCCTAACATCAGTGACCGCCGTGGCGTAGTGGGTAGAGTGCGACGGTCACACGCCGAAGGGTCTAGGTTCGATTTCCGGCTGAACACCTCGAATTTTTCACGACACCACCTCTTTCGAGCTGCTGACAAGACTCAAACCGGAATAACTGTCTAAGAAAGCTTCTCAGACTTCGTCGTTCGGAGTCGGCAAAAAACTGTAAATCCCTTCTACTCGTGAGAAAATAGAGGCGCGCACAACACGACTAATTGATGAGCGAGCTAGGCCCTGGTCCCCCTGTGGACTGTCGCGCCAACAATTATTAACATCAATGCATTTGTTACATCTTGAGATAAGCTTTTTTAAACCCTAAAAAAACCCTTTAAACAAAATATCCATTTGTTGCCAACTTGAGTTCTTCATTATCCGAAAGTCTTTTTCCACGAACACATTTTTTCAAACCGGAAACAGGAAATAATCACTAGAGGCAAGGTCTGGACTATAGGGTGGGTGTTCGATTTCTTCGAAACCACTATCTCGCGCAGCAGCCTCGGAATCTGGCGCCGTGTGAACAGGAGCATTTTCATGAAAAAGCAACACACCCGCTGCGAGTTTACCCCGTATTTTCTTTTTTATTTCCTCCCGCAAATTATGCAAAATGGAAGCGTAGGATATGGCGTTGATGGTTTCACCTTTTTTTTTGTACTCAATGGGCAAGATTCCCTTTGAGTCTCAAAAAACTGTGGCCATGAGCGTCCCGGCAGACGGAGTGACTTTGAACTTATTCGGGGGTCTGGTCCTGTTTTATACCATTGCATGGACTCTTGTTTGATTTCAGGGTTATAGTGGTGAACCCATGTTTCGTCCCCAGTAAACTTCGATTATTAACACCGTTCGCGTTCTCACTACACATCTCCAGAAGCTCTTTAGCATGCGATTTTCACTTTTTTCTGATGCGCTGTGAGCATTCGTGACACCCACCTTGCACTGACCTTTGAAAGGTTAAGATGGTCATTAAGAATGGTGTGAATGGTACCAGTTAAAAGCTTGGTGATCTCTGCGATCATTTTCGCCTTTATTCGGGCATCCTTAAGAACAAATTTTTCGCCTTCTTTGATGCTTTCTCCCGTACAAGCAGTAGCCGGGGTGCTGGAGCGGAGGTCGTCTTCAATGCTCTCTCTGCCTCTCTTGAACTCACTTGACCTGTTTGGCACAGTTGATAATGAAGGTGCGGAACCCTGATAAACAGCCACCATCACTTCATGAATAGTTTTTTGACTTTTTCCTTGCTTAGTGAGAAATTTAATTAAACCGCGATGCTCAATTTTCACCATCATTGTGTCAGTTGCCATTATGATTCAGTTTAACTAGAGATAAAACGCGAATTAATAATCACATTTATATGGAATTTTACATGAATGCACTAAAATAATAGTATTACTTGATAAATGAGTCAATTTATATATATAACCACAGCTTCACCCCAATACAGAGAATATATTGAACGCCCATTGTATATGCTTTTGACACATCACATTACTTTCTACACGATTACATTTTAACCGTGGGCAACAAGCACGTATGTAATTGGACGCTGGACGCTTGTCTGTTGGCAGAAAGAAGTATACTCTTCTGCAGGCAGCAAGAACTATCGGAACTGTGTATGTGAATATTTATCAAAAATGCTCGAAATGTGAGAATGAACCAAATTTGTATTTTTATTTCTTGTAAGTTAATCGTGTCTATGGATCATGATGGTCTTCATAGACATGTTGGTTGCCGTGGAGTAATGGGTAGAGTACCACGCTCACACGCCGAAGATCTGGGTTTCGATTCCCGGCTTAACATTTAAAATTTTTTCACGGCACCACCTCTTTCGAGTTGCTGACAGCACTCAAAGAATAATAACTGCCTAAGAAAGTTTCTCAAACTTCCCCGTTCGGAGTGGGTCAAAAAGCTGCAGGTCCCCTCTACTCGTAAGAGAACATTAGCCCGCACAACAAGAGAAGTTGATGAGGAAGCTAGGCCCTGGTCACCCTGTGGACTGTCGCGTCATACAATTAAGTTAAATGTGTCAATTTGATTGTCTATCTACAAGCCAAGATCTTGAAATAAGGTACGTCTAATTTCTTAGGCAGCTTAACTAAAGCAGTTATCTGTTTTCTTTTTTTTTTGTATGAAACTAACGAATGACCAAGTGTATTACGTTTGAAGTTTTTTTTGACAAACAAATTGTCCCCAGGGGCTGCCTTCAACTGAACAGCCATCACCCCAATCAACGCAAGTACTCTTCTGTTTTAAGTTAAAAGGAAGTTGTAGGAATTCTAATTGATTTTCCATATATGTGAGCCTATGCATTCGGACGTTCGGTGCGTTATGCTTAAATGGGAAGCACCTGTTGCGACTTACGGCAGTTAATTCTTTACAGTGAAATCGAAAGGAAGTGTTTTTTGATGCAATAGAAAACTGAAAATTTATGTGAAATTAGAATTTGAAGTGAAAGTCTGTGAGTTTGGTCTTGTGTTAGAAGAAGACTGTCTTACTTGCAGATGTTGTGAAATGTGAAGTACTGACCTTAAAGGCGCAAATTTTGGAGTCCACTTTAGTTTACAGAGCTGTTACGGTCCCTTCAGTTGCACTCATCCATGTTCTCTAGAGCTCCGAGTCATGCGTTGTGCGAGTTATTGTTTTCCTTCTATGTGAAGACAACCTACAGTTTAATGCAGACTGTGCATGACGATGTTTTCAAAGTTTGCCAAGACTGTTTCTGAGTTTTTTAAGAAATAGTTTGATGTATCGTGGTGTATCGCCTATTAGAGGAACCGATTATTTTACAAAAAAATGAAGGTCATTCAATAAATATGTTTGAGAGTTCGAAAAGTTGTGTTTGTTTGCGAATTTCTCAAATGCTTTCATAATTTAAAAACATTCGTCTGCCTGGCCTATCCTTAGGAAGTGAAGTTTATATAAACTTGTGGAACTTAAAAGAGAATTGAAATTAATGAAATCTCAAAGAGGAAAATGATCGTATTCAACCGACCAACAAACGTTGTGGCATCAATTATTAATTAGTTACTCTTGTCAAATCATTATATGTCACGAAAAAAATTGTGCAGAGAAAACTGATTTTATTGCTTCTTCGTGTTGCATTTGATACTTCAGTAATTTGTTGTTGAGACATGGGGCGAATTGAAGAACATTCAGATGGTAATAATAATAATTGTTGCCGCTACAGTCCAAAGGGGTACCAGGCCCTAGCTTGCTCATCAACTACTCTTGTTGTGCCCGCTACTGTTCTCTCACGAGTAGAAGCGACCTACAGTTTTTTGCCGACTCCGAACGGCGAAATTTGAGAAGCTTTCCTAGACAGTTATTACTCTTTGAGTGTTGTCAGCAGCTCGAAAGAGGTGGTGCCATGAAAAATTCGAAAAAGTGGTGTTGAACTGGGAGTCGAACCTAGACCCTACTGCAGCAGATATGTTGGGCCAAACAAACAATATTCAAACACTATCCCCTTGTTCCCTCTTTTCCAAGTTGGCCATTTTAAAGGAATGATCATTAAGACCATTTCGTCGCACTCCCGACCGTTTACCGATGTGTTTTTTTTTTTATAAACTTGACACCACATGGCTCTCATACTGTGAAAATCTGTTTCAAATTGACCTCAAAACCGTTTTCAATATTCAAGCACATCTATTTTAATCAAGCAGCTTTTTCTAAAATATTTTCCAGCTTTTAGATTAAATTGAATTCCTGCTTTAATCTCCTCACAACTTTTTACAATTATTTCGCCATAAAACGTTGCGTTCATTTTTTCCTTATGAGTTATGACCACAGCACATGTGTACCCATATTTCATACACCTTAATAAGGCAAGTAAAATGCTTTTCCATGTTTGAGCACATCTTCGTATGAAACCAGCACACTTAAGGCTTTGTTTCCACAAACATCTCCTCCTTTGTGATCCGTAAATGTGACGCAAGATGACTCAATATCTGACATTTGAAAATCGACTCCAAGCCTCTCTCGTCAATTGACTTTCTTCCTGCTACCGCAGCTGCTATATTTCAGATTTTGCAACACCGGCTCCCAAGCTTGTCTCTGCTGTTGCGTGACTGTTCTATTGTCACTTTTTCAATGCCCCAACTGACATGTGTTTTGCTGCGCGGCACAGCGTTCACACGAATTCACATTCAACTACTTATTATGGGTACTCCATATTTGGAACGAAACCCAAACCGGAAACGGCCATAACAGAGCCCGAGTCAAACGGTGTGTGCGCTCTATCGTTGAAGCTGCCTTGAGCATATAACGTGGTGTGGTGCGACTGTGTAGAGCTTGCCTGCGGAGAAGAACTGGGTTCTTGATCTTGGCAGCGATTTGGTGTGTGGGAATGCGCAGAGAGACGGACGAAAAGCCGCCATGCCTCCGCCTTGACTTCGTACGGCGCTGCCCGACACAGGGTGCGGGAAGAAAATTACTCTGAAATGTCGTCGGCTTCAGGGGAACGACGACTCTATTTTCGATTTGCTGGCCGCTTGACTAGCAGACATTCGTCAGCTCTCGGCATTTCATTCCTGTGGATATATCTGTATATGCACTTAACCTTTTGCATTGTAAATCAAAAAGGCAAACGGCCAAGAGGAAGTATTTTGTTGTGGCCTGACGCGGCTAGATAAACATATTTCTCCTCCTCCGTTCTATTAGCCCGGCCAGCGAAGAGGGCTAGGGCATCCCATATCGGTGGATATATTTTAGTGTATTTTTTCACATGCAAATGCAGAAGTACTTCATTGCGAAAAGTGAAAGTAGTCTGGCCGGCGACTGAATGGACACAATTGTGAAATCAATTGCTGTGTGGTTTTTGTTTGGTATCGGTTTGGATTATATTTCCGAATTTGAATATTACGTTACGTGCTCTGTTGTGCAATTCATATTTGACGGCAAACATACGCAGACGTCTGCTTGCGAATCGAGATGATTGAACTTACGATTTTGGTATTTTCCGGCGTCATGTGGTGGCGTTCATTGTCGTCTCCAGGTATGATATTAATTAATTGTTGTGCTTTGTGTGTGTTGCAAAAGTTGCATCAATTTTTTTTTACCGAATGTCCCTTCATTCGTATTGCATTTTTTGGTCGCATTAAGAAATTAGAACATAGAATGCGAATATCTTCCGGTTTTAGAAGATATTTCTGCAATTTAGGGCGTCTTTCTGCGTTAACGTATTTTTAGCGAACGCAGTTTCTTTCTGCTATTCAAGCAATTCAGTTGAAAGTGCGCGATTAAATTGTGGTGTATTCCTTTGTCATTTACAGTGCAATTACGACTGATTTGTTGTTACAATGAGGTACTGGGGTGATGTAACACAAGCAGACTCATCTTATCTTATCATTCTCCCTTTGTGGCTAACACTGCTCAGTGACAAATGAACATCTGCGTTATTCATTACAGTGGCAGTTTTGCTGCTTAGTGTTAAACATAAAAAAAAAATATTTTGAAAGATTGGGTGAATGTGAGACGATTGTGGGATTTGTGTTCTAACAGATTAACATATTATTGAAAGTTTTGTATATATTTAAATCAGGAGTAAAATAACATTTTTCATATTCCTTAACATACTTATTCTTTGACATTTGTTAAGTTAATATAACACTTTAATGTCGTAGGTTTGTTATCTGTTTTTAAAACTAAAGCTTAATTAACTTTAGAGAGAGTACACAAAATATCACCTGTTACCTTAAAAGTGGGTTAATAATAAATAAATAAAATAAGTTGAAATGCATAAGTTTCTTAAATTTCAGTAAATATACTAAATTCGATTTCCGGCTGAACACCTCGCATATTTCTCGGCTCCATCCTTTTTCCATTTGCTGACGACACTAAAAGAGTAGTGACTGTCTAAAAAAAAAAGCTTCTCCAACTTCGCCAATCGGATTCGGCAAAAAATTAGATTTATTTTACTCGTGAGATGACAGTAGCGCGCACAACACGAATAGTTGATAGAGCAAGCTAGGCTTTGGTCCAACTGTGAACTGTCGCGCTATCCAATGTGTATATATACAGAGCTGTCAAAAATAATAGGGAAAGGATAAAATAGAATATTTTTAAGGATTATATCAAATATTTGAAACCTAAGAGGTAACTAAAAAAACCCTTAGAATTGTTTATATTTCATATTTTTATCACTATGTGATTATTGATGATATGATTGGTGATGAAATAATTTCCAAATACACTGTTCAAAATAATGCGGAAATTCAGGGTAAACATTCGTTTTACAAGAAAATTATAACACGAAAGTAACATTTTTTATTTAATTATACTTTTTCACATAGGGATTGAATTTGTAGATAAGTGTCCCGAATGGTCCCCCTTGTTGTTAAGCACAGCACTTACTCGACCTGGCATAAACTCTATTAGTTTCTGAAAGTTAATCAAAGTAATGGCCTTCCAATGTTTCTCAATTTCGGTCGAAAGGTGAATTTTATTATGGCGCTGTGTAGTCAAAGATTTGTTTAGTTCAAATTCTCGATAGGATTGAGATCTGAGGACTGAGATGGCCATGGTAATAACCAAGCACTATCTAATTTCGATGAGTGCTTGGGATCGTTCTCATGTTGGAAGCCATCTTAATGGCATGTTGTCCTCGGCGTATGGTAGCATCACATCATTTAAGATTTCAGGATATACTTCTTTAGTCATGATGTCTTTAATTTGACATGGGTGCAACACGCAAACCACGAAAAACAGCCTCACACCGTGACGCTTCCACCTCCATGCTTTACGGTATTATTTTTTGTGAATCGCAAGTGGAACTCTTTTCTGTGAGGTAGCCGAACGTTTCTACAACTGAACAAACAAATTTATTTTGGTTTCATCACTCCAGAGAATGCAACGAAACATCTCTTTGGAATGGTTTTTGAAACTCAAAGCGAACCGTTTTCATGCTTTTACATTCCTTTTACTCAGGAATGGAACTTTGCAAGCGATCCTTCCTGGTAATTCATTTTTTAGCAATCATCGCCGAACCTTTGGGGTACTGACTATGTTTTTTTTTTTTTTTTTGCTGCAATTGCCTTTGATGATATAAAGGGATTCTATATTATACGGGAGTTATCAGTAGAAGTCGTTTTTCTGGATCTATCTCGTGTTTCTTTTACTGGGGTTTTGGAAAGTACATTGAACATAAAATTAACCAATCTTCCCAATTCGTCGGAAATACATTTTAAAGTCTTTCCCTATTGTCCGTGATATGGCTTTCTTCTTCAGAACAATGCCTGTTACGGCTCATTTTGTAATAAATCTACAGAGGTATTCGTAAAATTAAATACAGTTCTTACATACAGAACATACAAGAAAGACAAACAAAAACCATTCATCTCTTTTTGAATAAAGACATCAAGGAGAAACAAATTTCCCTATTATTTTGAACACTCAAGAAAATACTTTTTCCGTACTTTGCACTACTGCACCACTTACATGAGTGATTAGCTGACATTATGTGCATACATAGTAAAGTCAATGCAGCTGTGCAAATAACGTTACCGCATTCAGATGCGCTAAAGGCGAAAAAATGTGTAAATGAGTTGAAATATCGATTATGCGTGATCATGCCTAATATTTTGAACAAGTCTACAAGTCAAATATACTGGTTTATGTCTTTTTAAAAAAAAAATTAGCACTTTGTTAGTGTTGTTTTAAAATAACTTGGCACCACTGGGCGAAAGTGAAAATGAAACTTTTAAACGTTGTTCAATTTCATAAATAATGGAACACATTACTAACGAAGTTTAGAATATTTAATCCTTTTGTGTAAACTTGCATGAACAATTTTTTCAATAAAAAATAACTTTTTTATTTGAAGCAGATAAATACATTTTATTTTTTATTTTTTTTTATTTGACATTTTTGGACAATCGATTAGTGTTGATAATCCCTAAGCATCCCTTTTTATATAAACAAGTTTAATTTGGCATAGGCCAACAATGTTTTTCTAACAAAATGTTTCTTGGGTACAAAGGGGTATAATTTCTTATGAAGAATCAGATCCTACATAACACTCAATAAGTACGGGGACTAACCAATAAAAACATATTTTGTAGACAAAATTCGACATTATGGTAATATCCAATATATCCAAATAATAATAATAATTGTTGGCGCTACAGTCCAAAGGAAGACCAAGGTTTAGCTTGCTCATTAACTACTCGTATTGTGCCCGCTACTGTTCTCTCACGAGTGGAAGGGACCTACAGGTTTTTGCTGACTCCGAACGACGAAGTTTGAGAAGCTTTCCCTTTGTCAGCAGCTCAAAAGAGGTGGTGCTGTGAGAAATTCGAAAAATTGGTGTTGAGCTAAGAGTCGAACCTATACCCTTCGGCGTGTGAGCGTCGCACTCTACCCACTACGCCACAACGACCACGATATATCCAAATACAAATTCAAAGTTAAATTCTTAGAATTAGCTGCCGGTACGAAAAGACAAGGAAGCGATAGTCGCGACTGAGCATCTGTGGTGAATAGACATAAAATAAACAATTAAGTTTTTATTTCTGTAAAATCCTTAAATTATTCATCAACATAGTTTCCTTTAAGAGTAATACAATCAGTCCAACGTCGCTTTTTAAAGAAAGATTTATCTTTGGCCTCAAGATAGGCTCTCAGTTTCGGCAATCACCTCCTCATTCGAGCCATATTTTTGCGGCGAGCATCTTTTTGAGGTCTGAAAAGAGGTTGGGTGGGCCAGATTTGGAGAATACGGTGGTTGCTTAAGCAATTCAAGGTCCAATTCGTGCAATTTGACCGTGGAAACCAACAACTCATGACACTGTGCCTTGTTTTGGTGAAAGAATTCATTTCTTTTTCATATGAGACCGTTTTTTTTTTGCAATTTCTTTCTTCAAATGCACCAATGATGCCATGTAGAATTCGCTGTTGATCCTTTTGCCTTTCTCGAGATGGTCTATGAATAAAATTCCGTTAGTATCCCAAAATACGGTTGCCATAACCTTCCCAGCCGACCTTTGTGTTTTTGGACGCTTTGAGTGTGATTCAGCGGCCGCTGCCCACTCCGTTGACTGCCGATTTGACGCTAGTGTGTAGTTCTGGATCCCATTTTCATCCATTGAGACTCCGACTCAAAAAGTTCTGTTCTAACGAAACAGCTCCAAACAGCTTTGAGAAACATCGATATGTTTTTGTTTTTCGTCCATTGTGAGCAAACGCGGCACCCATTTCAAAAGCAGCTTTCTCATGAACGAATGTTCAGGCAAAATAGTGTACAGACTGCCTTTAGATATCTTTAAGGTGTTCCAAAACCATTTTGTGTATTTTTTTGTGTTTCAGGTGTAACCACCTCAGTTGGCCTTCCAGAGCGTTTAGCATCGTTGGTGCCTGTAGGGCCACGTTAAAAGTCAGCATTCCACTAACAAATGGTTGTTTTTGATGGAGCAGGGTCCCTGTAACACTTTTCAAGCCATTGCTGTGCTTGCACGGTATTTTTACCCAACAAAAATCAGTGTTTAATGAACACACGAAATTTTGTTTCCCCCATTGTTTTAACAATCGCAAAAATGACACCACTTGGAACAGTGTAACTTGTAACCTACTTGTCATTTTGCCATGAAAATTTGACAGGTATCATTGAATGTTTGTACTACCTAGATCTAAACAATTCAAAATGTAAAATTTTTACGGCACAGAGAATAACATCTCCAATTGTTTATGATTATTTTATCAATAATCATAAACTGGATCGCCTAGAAGAAGTTAAAGACCTTGGAGTAATATTCGACCCCAAGTTGGATTTCTCACTACATTATGATTACACCATTGCGAAGTCAAATTCTATGCTAGGATTTTTAAAAAGAAATAGCAAAAATTTTCGCGACATATCCAGTTTAAAGACCATCTTTGTATCGTTAGTAAGACCCTATTTGGAATATGCATCCATTGTCTGGGACTCACCTTACGATAATCAAGAACTAAGACTCGAACGAGTTCAAAAGAATTTCACGAGATATGCTTTCCGAAAGTTGTATTCCTTTGAAGATCTTCCTAATTATGTTGAAAGATGCTGAACAATTGGCTTGCTCATGTTTATTCGTGATATTATTAATTATCAATTAAATTCATCAGAATTACTTTTTCTCATAAATATATGTGCTCCCCAAAGATTTCTACGGGTGAGAAACTTACTTTTTGACAAAAGGCATAGAACCAATTATGGTCGCAATGAACCTATTACAAGGTGTATAAATACATTTAATGATCTTTGCAACGAATTTGATTTTAGCTTGCCACGATTAGAATTTAAAAACATGATTATGGCATCGTATTTGAATTAATATTATTTATTGAAGTAATCTGTAAGACGATAAGAGTCGGTAGATGATCCTAAGTCGCTCAGCAAAAACATCTGCTGTGTAAAGCGATACTGAGAGTTAACACTTAGAGAACGTAGTGTTTTGTGTTACTCTGCGATGGATATAGTCCAAAAAAAAAAAAAGTAATATGGATTTTTTGTTATTGGCTCCTCTATATGTCAGTCCCGGAAATTATTGAGTGATATGTTAATAATTTTGTGGCGCCGTGGTGTAGTGGGTAGAGTGCGACGCTCACACGCCGAGGGTCTAGGTTCCATTTCCGGCTGAAGACCTCGAATTTTTCACGGCACCACCTTTTTCGAGCTGCTGACAACACTCAAATAGTAATAACTGTCTTAGAAAGCTTCTCAAATCTCGCCGGACGGAGTCGGCAAAAAACTGTAGGTCCCTTCTACTCGTGAGAGAATAGTAGCGCGCACAACACGATTAGTTGATGAGCAAGCTAGGCTCTGGTCCCCCTTTGGACTGTAGCGCCAACAATTTTTATTATTATGTTAATAATTTCATGAAGCTCTTGAAAAGGACCAAAACCAATTTAAAATCATTTCTCCTGTTGCAAGGCAGTCGAGATCATGTGAGATAGAGAGACATGTTGTTTGGGACCCACGTTTACCTCGGACTGTAGCGCTATTCAATTAGAGGATTATATTATATATAAGTATATTTAAATTGTAAGCTTGACTTGAAAAATCGGAAGTGTACAGACTTAGTGTAGATCGATGCTGCTTTGCTTCACTTAATTTTAAACGCACTTCGACAGAATAAATCACATAGACTCCCATAGATCTTCCGATCTTGTTTCTTTGTTTCTCGAGTTTCTGATTTGTGAGGAAGGCCATGAATTGCACCTATTATCTGACCATTTATTTACCATCTTTTGTGTACATCAACATGATTGCAAAAACTATGTCCTAAACAAAAGCAGCCATGTCGCCAAGGCTGCACGCATAAAAGATGCAGTACAAAAGAGCATTGTTCCACAATCAATGCTTTTGAATTGTATCACAACAATAATTCTCAATGCAAATAGAAAGCATTTTGAAGGTCTCCCCCAAACATGGGCTCCGCAGTTGATCAAGTATTCGCCAGATGGTGTCGCGCTTTGGGTCGAATACCGGAAAGATTTGAATCATGTGGCAAAGTCATTTGTTGCACCTTATACGGACAACCGAAGCTTCAGTGAGAACTCGGATAAACCGTCTGAGCCCCGGTGTACGTGGGATCAAGTTAATACCCGCCGCCGCTCCATCAGTCAGCTGATTTTACTAAAGCCCGGTTTGGAAGTGATGTGCTACTCGGAGCGCAGCAGTCGGTAGTGGTGGATTTGCTTTCTGAAACACCTCAACCGTAACTCCTCAATCGTGCCTGAATGTCTTCCCCTGAAAGCAGATAAGGCATTTTGCCGGCGCTTGCGTTCTTCTCCCGAACGTGTGCCACTGCATCCAAAGAAAAATGAAAATGCTAAACACAGCGCGGCTGTTGTAATTTACTCTCTCGATATCACGATCATCGTTTACAGCTATGCACGTCTGTCAGGAATGCAAGCTGTGCATTGCAGGCGTGCTGCTGCGCTCCGACCGCGCCCAGCAACTTAATTCAATTAACACATGCAGTTGAAATTGTTTTTCAATAAAAAAAGGAAAGAAACCAGCCAAGCTCACCACCTCCGTGAGTCCGTGAATCGTGACTCATGCGGCTGTCGGTTCCAACTATCTCCTCGCTTATTATCTATCACTCAACGGCCCCCTTTACCCCCCTGAGTGTGATTGTGTTATCCAACAGCAGTCGGTGGCATTAGTGCGCAGCAGATGTGCGCCTAGCGGGTGGAGCCGTTGAGATTTTGATTCAAAACATCGCCAAACCTCCAGTTTCTTTTCTCGTTTGCCCCGCTCGCAGTGGAATCGCATTTCGCGCGAACTTAATTGCTTCGTGAGTCGACGGGAAGGAGGCTTCTTTTCAACAATGACTCGTCTTTGATTGATTGCTCGGCGGGGGTTGGTTGGGGCTGATGCGCGGCAGGCATGTGGGTGACTGTCTTCCTGCAGCAGGAAAAATAGAAGAGAAGTCTAATTCCTTTCTCTGTCGCTGTTCTCTCTGTGTGTGTGTGGACGATGAAACCAGTGGGCGCTTCACATGTGCGCTGAGTTGGTTTACATCACCGCCAAGTATGGTGTCATACGCGACTTAATTAATTCAACGTGTGCGACTACTAACCGGCTTTGACTCTTGCTGCGGCGAGTACCCACAGATCTGACAACTGCCAAATACGGCTCGGTTTCCTTGTGGCGCGTTTATCCTCACATCGCTCGCCTGAAGGACACTCGCTGTCTGGTGCTGCAACTTCCTTTCCATTTCGCCATGGACTTTACATCGTCAGTGACGCAATCGTTCGATCACGCACTTTTTGCACCGACTGCAGACCTTGTGGTCTATCCCGAGCAACAGGTACTTCGCAACAGCCTGGCTGTCGACTTGGCAGCTTCAGAAGCAGAGTTGTTTGCGCCGAACGCCTACAGCTCGCCTCAAGACACCATATAAGCGAACTCGTTTTGTGTGAGTGTGTGAGCTGGCGACGAGTCATACTTATTTATTCTTTCACTTGCACGCTTTGGGCGAGTTTCTCGAACCCGATTTCAGAGTCATGGTGTGACTCATGTTCAGCGGTTGCTTAGGGAAAGGCGATAAAGAGTAGTGAGCTCCGCCAAAATCTTACCTCCGGCGAGGGAACCACTCGACTCACATCAACAGCGGAAAATGCGTCGTCGTCGCTGGCTTTGTGTGAATCTCTGGACGGTTTGGCCTGTTTTTGATCGCGGCCTGCGGTGTAGGTCTGTGGAAATGGCGCTGTATGCCAACAAGTCATGGTTGGGCGAATTCTATACTGTGGTGGGGAGAAGCAAGCTTCTCAGTTGTAAGTTCGACGCAGCGTTAAAATGTATATTCTAAATTCACTGTGAGAATACAAAAGCGACGGTGTCGTTGCGCTAGGTATCGCACCCGCCTACCTACCAGTTACGCAATCCAGAGGGACACAGACACGAGACGGACAGGGGACAGTTCGTTCTAATGGCGAAATGTTTGAATGAATGGTGGTCCGCACACACTCGCTGAATATGTGGGGTTTTGCTGCGTGTATCTGTGGCCCAGTTAAAATGGGCTTGCATGCATAAATCAAAGCCCTCCAGGTGGCGAGCGACGGAATGAGGGTGACTCCTGAGTTTTTGTTTGTTTAAGCTGAACGTTTGACGGTTGACGTGGAGGAGGGGTCAAACGATGAGTGCAACCAAATAAGTGCTGTGACGACGCTCCTCATTTTGGCCCTGTTGACTGACTTGTCATTGAACAAAATGTTTAGAGATTATCATTTTGACCCAGTTTTCTTTGATGACTAACAACCCGAGCAGTGATTGAACTGTTTAACGAATTTTTATCGTTCGTAGCAGATTTAATGACAGCGGCGGCGCTTGTAACCTTGAGGCGGGCGCATAGTCAAGATAAGCCGGCTTTGTTGGGCGTCCTCAATTATAAAGTGTTCGCAATTATGAGGAGATGATGCACATTCAGGTCAACCTGACGATGGTGAAGACGATGTTTAATAAAAAAGAGCTCAGTAGTTCGTTTTTACGGACTGCTGTGTGACAATTGTGGTTTCTTGGACAACTACGGATCTTGAGTTGCGTAATTCTGCGTGTGCAAACAACGGTTGAAATGCATGTGATTGGTTTTTATTACCTGTGACAGCGGGCGGTAAACGAAGATGCAAGTTGCAAAAACAGAAGATTAACGAGCAAATCTTGTTCATAATGAGTAGACAAAATGTCATAAGTATTATAAGAAGGCAACTTCTTAAACTGGCGTTTCAGACTTCGGATTGCATTACTTTATATCAGACTTGATAGATGATTATGCAACTCAAACATGCACAAATATTATGCGTTATATGAAGACACGTACGAACTGTGCTTCAGAAAAAACGTCGTTCAATATAAAACCAGTGTTTTTCAAACATCTTGATAAAACTCTAATTTAAGTCCTAACCAGGATATAGACACATGCAGACTGTATCGTTACGCAAAATCCTATTTACGGACTGGTTGCAAACTTTAAATAAAATTAAGTACAAACTCTAGTTGTCTTAGAAATCTCATTTTTATGACATTTACTGTAATTACAGACGATGCTGTATTAATCAAACGAAAGTAAAATTAATAATAATAATTGGATAGCGCGACAGTCCACAGGAGGACCAGGTCCTATCCTGCTCATCAACTACTCGTTTTTTGCGCGCTACTGTACTCTTATCGATTCCGAACGGCGAAGTTTGAGAAACTTTTTCTTAGACATTTATTATTTTCAGTTTTGTCAGCTATGGCGCACACAAGAGCGATTTTGACCGCATAATTAATTGGGGTAAAAAGAATAGAGTGGAATTTAATGCTTCCAAAACTCAGTGCTGTCTACTGTCACTCAAGCGTTCCCAAAACAACCTGCCATTATCTATGAATGGGTCTTGCATTGTTGAAACTGAACGACTTTCCATCCTCGGTACGTGTATCAACTCCACACTAAGTTGGAACGATCATATATTCGAGATCGCCGAACATGCAGCGAAATGTCTAGGTTTCTTAAAGCGATGCAAGAAATACTTCGCCCCTTCTGACCTGGCAACAATATATAAGGCGTACATCCGCCCAAAGCTTAAGTACAACGCTCGTATCTGGTCTGGTGCTCCTAAGACCTCTCTGCACCTATTAGATATAATCCAACAGTGAGCGATAAAACTTATTGGTCATAATAATACTGCGAAGTCAATCGACTCGCTTGAACATCGACGTAATGTTGCGTCTCTATCACTATTTTATCGCTATTTCAACAAAAAATGCTTTAACGAGTTAGCCAGCTGCATTCCTCCCCTTCAAGAATTCACCCGCAATACCAGCGGGTGAATACAATTAAGCTCACCTTCGGACGTACAGTTAAGTTTAGAGACTTCAGCCGCACCACACGAATATGGAATGCTCTTCCCAGCTCAATTTCCCCCCCCCCCCATTACAATCCACAGGCATTTAAAACCAATGTGCTTCAGTACCTCCTTTCCCTCTCGTTCTCTTTACATTCGGCCCGTGCTATGACTTAATTTCACTTATTTAAGGGTATAAGCGCGCAATTTAGTGCGCGCCAATTATAAAAAAAAAAGTGGAAAAGGACCTCAACAAACTTGGAAGTGCGCAATTGGAGGCAGTTAACAAAAGATCGTGCTGGTTGGAGAGGCATGTTGGTTGAGGTCCAGGTCCACCCCGGACTGTAGCGCCAGGAGAAGAAGAAGTCAGCTGCTCGAAAGAGGTGGTGCCTTCAAAAATTCGAGGTGTTCAGCTAGGAATCGAACATAAACCTTCGGCGTGTGAGTGCTGCACTCTACGCCACGGTAGCGTAATGGGTAGAGTGCGACAGAGTTTTAAAACTTGGAATTACAAGAAACTGCCTTTTGTATCATTTGTATCGTGAATTTTATGAAATTTAAGACGGTAGATGTTATAATTTCGAAAATAGCAAAGTTTTGTTTTTGTGAAATTAGGTTAATTAGACTTTCATCCAAAACACGAGTTCACGGAGTTTACGGCTTTGAACTTTTAGTTAAATTTCAGAAAAAGAAATTTAGGATAACCTAAATTTAAACCTCGCCTAACAGAGTTTTGATTTCTCCGTCTTAATGTTAAAAACGATTTTATCAAGAATCAGGTTGAAAACAATTTGTTCCTGGATAAAAATGTTTTTATTGAGTAAAGAAAGAAAGATATTAAGACCAATGTGCGTGAGTCTTCTGTTATTCCTCATCTTTATTGGAAATCAGTAAAGCTTCCCATATGTCGCTGGGCTAGACAACAGAGTGTTAACAGTGCAAGTACAACAGGTGTGAGGCTTAGCTCCCATATGGAACTGCTTCCTGTTAAATCTGTATATTTGTATGCAAGTGAATTGAGATGACGTATTACGCGATTTTAAAATGAAATTAATTCACCAACAGTGACTGTGACATAAAAAATCTTTACCACATACTTGCACATTTCTGTATTGTTAATTAAACATCAGAAAAACCACTCTTGATACGACATACCTATTCTTTTATTTATTTCTTTTTTTCAACGCATTTATGGATTTTTTACGTTTTCAAACCTGAATCATCGACTTAAGCGGTAACCCACACGTCAGTGTCACCTTGAGTATGAATGCCAGATCGATTCTACAAACTATTGAACACAGAGTTCATAAATCGCAGATTCACTTGCTTCCCGTCAGAAGACGAACCACTACCGTGCTCCCACATAAATAACAATTTTCATCACATACGCTTATGCCGCTTCCTGGAGTGTGGGCGTAAACTCAGTCAAGACTGGGTTTTGTTGCTCACTTTGATGCCAGACTTCAAAATGTTTCTGACTGTACTGCAGCTGTTTCGGGGAAATAAGAAAAGAACGCAAATGTGCTTCTTAATGTGAAAATTTAATTAGCACTTTGCAAAACCGTAAAAAGCGGTTAGAACTAAATGCAACCCACTGCCAAGATTTGCCATTTTAGAGGAATGAATATTTGCTTTGACTGAATATGACTTCAGTTTTCTTCAAGGTTTTGTTAAAAAAATTCACCGCATTGTTTTGATGTTGACTTTGCAAATATAAAACATTCAATTGACTCTGAAGTGGAGGCAACAGCGTTTAAGAATGTTGTACCTTCTCTTGACTGAATTTTTATCTATTTATGTATATGTTCATATATATTATATATTTCTCACAAAACAAATTAAAAAAAAAAACTGACAAAGAAAAGTAGAAATTATACAAAACGAGGTGTGGCCATCGTTGTATGACTTGAAAATACAATCAGTTCAATTCTGTCCATACAAGTATGCAGATAGATTTAGTAATAATAAGTCAAAATTTTGTGTTTTTTTTTTTCAAATGCTAACTGCTCATCAAATGAAAATGATAATTTTCCATTTTTCCGGATTTTCGCATTTAAACGTAAAATAAAATAATGTTTTAAGGCGACAAAAACGCAATCAATGTTGATGAAACATTAGATAAAACATTAAACGAAATAACGAAATATCTTTTTTGTTTTATTGATTCATATTGACTGAAAATCCCCCACTTACGTATCAGCGAAAATTGTAGTAACTTCTGCAAGAATGGATCTTGAGTCAGACGTGGCCATAACGTAGTGGGTAAAGTGCGACACTCACATCTGGAAGGTTCAGAAAATCTAAGTCCTCTCTTTCTTTACGAAACCATATCTTTCAATATGATGACGACACTCAACACTTTATATGAAGAAAGCACAAATTTCACCGTTAGGAGTCGGAAAAAAACTGTCGGTCCCTTCAATTTCTGACAAGAGTAGTTGCTTAAGACATACAGCTCTGTGCAAAAAAATAGCACCACGTTGAGGTCTGCACTTTGGATGCTAATTACTTTTCTCCATGATCGTGTAGAGACACGATATTTATTATAGGACATCTGTTGGGTATCAGTAATAAAATGCAAAAACAAGATAAGCGAAGATGCATTTTAAGACAAGAAAATTCCCGTTATACGAAATGAAACCGAAATTTTGGTGTGTAAAATAATAGCACCACAAGTAAAACGTCGTAAATAAAATGCAAAATTTAGTGGAATAGTACGGTTTTTATTTTTTTTTTATTTATACTACTTTTCTAGTACTTCGTCTTATAACCCTTATTTTTGAGCACAGCGGCACAACGTCGTGGCATGGAGTCAATTAGTGCCTGACATCGCTGAATTGGAATATCCCTCCACACCTTCCCATAGCTGTACTGTATTTTTTGGTTTCGCTTTAAAAACAGCTTTCTTAACATCTGTCCAAAGATTTTCAATGGGGTTTAGGTCTGGAGGTTGCGGCGGCCATTCTATAACTTGAACCCCATTCCTCGCAAAAAACTGCGAATTGTCCAATTTGCTCGTATGTTTCGGGTCATTGTCTTGCTGCAAGACCCATCTGAGAGGCATATTCCACTCGCCGTAGGGCAACATGGTTTCCCTCATTATGCCAACATAAACTTCGGCGGTCATCATTAGTTTTATCCAAAATATAGGACCAGCACCGTTGTAAGAGAAGCATCCCCATATGTTAATTTTCGCGCCGCCGTGCTTAATGGTTTTTAAAGTACACTCCGGTTTAAACTCTTGGTTTTTTTTGCCTGCGAACAAATGTCCTGGTCCCAGGAGTTCCAAATAAAACAATTTTAGACTCATCTGTCCATAATATATTACGCCATTTGGTTACTTCCCAGTTCAAATGGTCTTGCGCAAATTGTTTTCTCTTATGAAGATGGACCTTTGTTAGCAAGGGTACTTTTCTGGGACTTCTGACAGGTAGTTCCTTCTCTATCAACTCCTTTCTTATGGTTGATGTTGATACGGGCAGATTTAGTTCCTCTTTTATTTTGTTTGATGTGATGTATGGGTTTCGTTTCAGTAATCTTATCATTCTTCGCTAGTCGGTAGAGGTTAATTTCGATTTTCTACCTCTTGTTTCTTCTTTTTGCATTAGTAATCATTTTATTCGAACAACCAACGATTTCCCGAATAAGTTTGTACGTTTTTCCGTCAGAAATTAATTTTTTTATAAGTTCACGTTTCTTAGGAGAACAATGCACACCGCGACCCATTTTAATTGTTTATAACGTTGTATTTTAAAAATACTAGTTTCAAAATACTTAAATTTTTTTAATTAAATCTTTTGACGCACGAAAAGAAAAACTAAACACCACCAAACACTTTTTAGAATGACATGGTGCTATTATTTTGCACACCAAAATTTCGGTTTCATTTCGTATAATGGGAATTTTCTTGTCTTAAATTGCATCTTCGCTTATCTTGTTTGTTGCATTTTATTACTGATACCCAACAGATGTCCTATAATAAATATCGTGTCTCTACACGATCATGGAGAAAAGTAATTAGCATCCAAAGTGCAGACCTCAACGTGGTGCTATTTTTTTGCACAGAACTGTAAGTTCATATTTGCATATTTTTGAAATTTAGAATTTTAGTAATGATAAAATTGATGAACTACATATTAATTATTATTTTAACAAAAATAAATTTTTTATGAATGCAACAATAATTCTTGATAAAATTTTCTTGACAAGAATATTGGGGAGTGGTCGCCGTGGCGTAGTGGGTAGAGTGCGACGCTCACACGACGAAGGGTCTAGGTTCGACTCCCCGCTCAGCACCAATTTGTTCGAATTTTTCACGGCATCACCTCACTACAGTAGCGAGCACAACACGAGTAGTTGATGAGCAAGCTAGGCCCTGGTCCTTCTTTGGATTGTAGCGCCAACAATTATTAATTATTAGAATATTGGGGACCAAACAGACACAATGTTGACCCAAGTGTCATTCAAGCTATTAATTATCTGTACAGGATGCTTAAGAGTATGCTTTGCCTACTTTGTTCTTGATGAAACCTTTTAATATAAAATAATTTGAAATGCTTATTGAAGGAGTAACTATAAAGCAATTATAGAGTAAAATAGTAGTGGTACAAGAGGTTTATAATACGGTACTCAAATTACACATACATTCTTATGTTGGTAAACTCATTTCAAACATAACACTTTACTTAATAAATCCCGGATATATAGGGAACGCCACTAACAAAAAAAACATCCATGGTCGACTATGAGTCTCGAAATATGTAGGAGGCGCCACTAAAAAAAAATCATAGTCGACTATGAGTGGCGCGGGACTTATTGAGTGATGTGTTATGTTTACAGTTTCAGGTATATAGCATATTTATTTTGGTTGTGAAAGGTTTTGCGTTTTCAGCGAATTCCCTGCATAGAGAAGCAGTTTAAAAATAGACTGAAACTAAAAAATTTGTTGAATAACACTTCTGACGGAAAACAATAATCAAACATAGAATTTATTTGAACCTGAAAAGCCTCAAAGAGCCGATGAATTCAATGGGTGTTCATGGGCTTTAAAATAAAAAGAGTTTTAGTAGAAAGTTTCATTTGTGAATGGGCGAATTCGGTTCTTCCAACGAACTCCACAGTTTCCCTCTAACTATTGCCCCTCTATAAAAGAAAAATATTAAAAAAAATGGTAGCTCTTGAGTCCTGTTTATTTTATAAATCACAATAAACTTAAGGGGTGCAATTCCATTTTAAGAAAAAACAGTGGGAGGGGAATTAACTGTGTTAGGCAAACGTATTTCGTAAAAAGGAAATTGAAGTCTCGCACAGGCTTTCAAAAGTTGTTTTTTAATGCGCAATCCAAGTTGGTTGGAGTCTTTCATCATTTATAACATCGTCTCAAGTTCTTCTCACTTGTCTCAACGACTCAAATTTAAGGAATCTAAAGGTTAGAGAGTAGTATTAAGGGCTGCCAGCCTTTTCATATGTTAATTTTCTTTTTTGCAAGTTCCGACATTGGCAAATGTCTTTTCTTTAATGTTGACGCTACTGTTCCTGACATTTCTGACAAATTGAATTAGTGTAATTTTAATTTTTGAAAAAAAAAAAAAAATAATAAATCAAACATACTTTTACACTAAACCTTGCATGAATCCGTAAAATCAGATTTTCTCAAAAGGTCAACGAGCTGAATGAATTTCAAACTCGCACAGGCACTCTGTCAGTATGCACTCCATTGAAAAAGACAATTAAGGTTGAATTCAAGGCATTTGCAGATCGTCTAGCCAAGGGTGTTCCGTCAGCTATGATAGACATTTCTGTTGAGGTTTGAAAACAGTTTTATGCCAAAGCCATTCCTCACCCTTTCATAAACTGCGCGCACAAGAAAGTTCTGCCGCTTCTTCTGTGGTCAGTGCCGCGAAACCTCATCACTTCACATGATAACAACCTCCAAACAGAGAAGGCACAAACAACAACGAAGACAAAGGGGAATGCGAAAGAGGCCAGCAAAAAAGTAAACTAAAAATATTGAATATCGCGTAGCTGTGATTTTCTCTGTTCTTCAGTTCCTCGTCTGGCGTGAGTCACCCATATCGAGTTGTAACGCCATACTCCTCAAGGTCGACCGACACTTTGTGTTAACTGCACTTGATTTCAACTGCGCTCCAAGGCTCATTTAACCTCGATTCGAGACTCCAGCAAATCGAGCGGTCACTCCTCGTCCGATTAAAAATCAATTGATGGCAATTAACCAATTAGATTCCATGAAAACGCAGTCAGTGCTGGCGTCTCCACCTTCTACATCGGCTGCAGTGCATGGGACTCAAGCGGATTTGTTTCACTTGATTCTCTCCTGCGAAGCGCTTCGCTGCGCTGGATGAAGATCGATTTAGTCATGCAAACAACGAACAATGCGACAGAGACGCACAGATAAGATCTATTTGGGATTGTCGCTTTCGTCTAATGACATCGGCTCGCCCGACAATGGTCGACTTACAATGTTTAGCCTCGATCCGGTGGTTCATTGGGTCGGCGGTTGTTGGTGATACTGAGAATTAATTCGATCCGGTCGAAGCGTATCAATTATTAAGGATCGCCGATTAAGTAGAGTGATTCTGTGGGAACCTTGTGTGGTTTCGGTGGGTGCATAAACAAGCCCAACATGAACACTGTTGGTCGCCTTCGGTGTTTTGTGACTGTTTTAGCATCGTTTTGTTTTGGGGCACTAACGAATTAATTTCATGCATGATGTAATTAAATTCGAAAGGGAAACTTGTGTTGCGAAGACGCAACAAATTGGCGGTTTGGAAGTGATCATCAACAAATTTGTCTTTGCTGCTGGTAATTTGAATGTGCACGAGATTCGATGTTTCTGTTGCGCATTGCGCGTTGATTAAAATTTAAGTGACTGAAATGTGGCTTTAGAATCTTTACAGCCGCCGGCCAGAGCGAATCCTTATGTGAACAGATGTGAGTTTGATCCGAATGAATCACACCCTTCCCCCTGCAACCTTTCTCTAAGGAATGACTATATATCTTTCTTTATATGTTCTGTCGCACATAAATTCTGACATAAAACGTCTGTCAAAAGTTTATAGCAAATATATGACTTTTCTTTCATTAAAGTTAAATTTTATTCAAACAGAGCAGTCTGTGATGCCGCCTGTCATGTCATTAGTTAACATTGCAATCAACCGGAACCTAATTAATTGAGTAAACAGAGAGTTCCATTTTTTGTGAAGAAAAGTCAGCTAAATGTTCATAGAACGTAGCGCGTGAAACATGATCCCGAAAAAAGTGTAAATCACTGAAGCGATAACGGCAAGTAATCACTGGTTGTTTCGGATGAATAGCTATCGTTTTGTTGAATTGAATTCAACAGAAACTGGCAAGACGGCATTCTTCAATGACACATGTATATTTTATTAATGACAATCCATGACCACCAAAGACTTTTGCTCGGAAATGATGAGGCGCTTTGTGTATTTTTGGTTCAATTTGTTGAAGATGAACATTTGAATATTCTTATCCGGGAGTTGCTAAGATTTCAATCGTTTTGAGAAAGCGTCTTAATGTGTTGTAATTTTCAAAATTATTTTATTTGTAATAAAAAAGTATTTGTAAAGAATCAAAGACATCAGTCGGCTTGTTATAGTTCTAGTTGTGATCCATATAATTCAACATAAGTAAAAGCATAAGTCAGTTTTAGAAAATGAGATCATAAAATATACAGAGAATAGAAACCTGAGTGGAAGTTAGAAATCATTTTGAAGACAATGCGACCGGTTATGCCAAAGAACACAGATATATAATAGACTCTCGCCAACATGAACAATTAAACCCCATGATAGTTCACGTTTGCGGGAGAGTTCGAGTTTGCGTTTTCTCCAAAAGTGTTCTCTCATCTTTGCCATTTCAACTAAACAGCTCATTTTTAATTCCATCTCTTCAGTGTAATATCACAGATACGTTGACGCATAAACTAAAACACCGAAAACCAAACAAAACGAGCAGGTGAGGCATTAAAACAACTTGTAAGCAACAACTGGCACGGACTGACATGCAACATGTATCAAACGAACAAGGAATTCTAAACTAAAATACACCTAGCTACAGTTTGAAAGCTAAAATACACCTAGCTACAGTTTGAAAAAACTATGTTCCTTAAATTCTTCAGCGTCACGTCGTGGCATGGAGTCGATTTAAGGTCTGATATTGCTGAACAGGGATATTCTTCCACACAAACTGCGCAACATCCCATAGCTGTTTTGTATTTTTGGGTTTTATTTCATATACACCTATTGTGTGGCCGCCCTGGCGTAGTGGGTAGAGTTCGACGCTCACACGCCGAGGAGTCTAGGTTCGATTCCCAGCTCAACACCAATTTTTCGAATATTTCACGGCACCACCTCTTTCGAGCTGCTGACAACACTCAAAGAGTAATAACTGTCTAAGAAAAGCTTCTCAAATTTCGCCGTTCGGAGTCGGCAAAAAACTGTAGGTCCCTTCTACTCGTGAGAGAACAGTAGCGCGCACAACACTAGTAGTTGATGAGCAAGCTAGGCCCTGGTCCCCCTCTGGACTGTAGCACCAACAATTATTAGTATTCATATACACCTTTCTTTATATCTGTCCAAAGGTTTTCAATGGGATTTAGGTCCGGAGATTGAGACGACCACTTCATAACTTGAACTCCATTGCTTTGGAAAAATTCTTTGGCCAGCTTACTCGTAGGTTTGAGGTCATTGTCTTACTATAGAACCCATCTAAGCAGCATATTCTGCGTAGAGTAGCATGGTTTCTCTCATTATGCTGACATCCGGCGGTCATCCTCGGTTTTATTCAAAAAATGGGATCAGTACAATAATAGGAAAAGCACATTCATCTTACTATTTTTGTTCCGCCGTGCTTAACATTCTTGATTGTACACTCTAGTTCAAACTCTTGTTTTTAAAGCATGCGAATAAATAAATAAATTCCTGGTCCGAGGAGTATCAAATAAAACTATTTAGGATTCGTCCGTCCATAACATAGTGCGCCATTTAGAAGGCTCCCATTTCAGGTGTTCTTTAACAAATTTGGTTCGTTTTAGTAGGTTGATTTTTGACAGGAGTGGTAATTTTCTGAGGGTCGTCAACAGTGTATCCATCCGTATCCGGGGCATTCGGTTGGTTCGTAACTGGTTATTTTTTATGTGGTCGGGCAGTTACCCCGACGCACACCTCCAACCTGGAGGACCAGGCCCTTTTTTATACCTCTTGGGCGGAGGTCGCACTTATAGGTTTAGCAGGTTGAGTTCGGATGAACAACAACCAGTACCCGGTGGCTACCAACGTGGAGGTAGAATAAGCACAATTGATGTGTGGAAGACAGTTACAACAGCTGGGCATCGCCAGGTTGATACCAATCAGTGCCTACCCTGTTCCCACATCACCCACATCTGTAACTTCTGACAGGGAAATTCTTCTTTACCAGCCATCTTATTTTTTTCAGGGTTAGCCTCGATGGTAGGTTATGTCAGTGCTGGAGAAGAAGTGATACGGCTCGCATGCAGAAGATGTCGGGGGGGAAATCTCTTCGTTTAACATGTTGTGTGGATTGAGAAATCGTTGTCCAGGGACCGAGCTGCTTAAGTTCCTGACGATTGGGTTAGGATGGGTTTCAGTTTCGCATAACTGCTTCTTGGAAAGTTGCACCAAGAACTGTTGCAGGGGAATGATGCGCGATTTTTCGTAGACCTTCTTGATGCATTTTATGACTGATGTAATGAAAGTGTTATTTAATAAATATGAGGCACCTGACTTACCATAGGAATAAGTAATTAGCATAATAGTGACAAAGTCGAACATGGTGTTTTTATTTTGCACAGTGCTGTACACACATGTGGCACCACAGACAGACTACCAGTGTGTTTATTTTAATAAAATGGAAAAAACTTGTATGGAAGGATTACTTTTTCTGGTTGCCAGTGTGTGTGTGACTGCGTGGTGGTGTGGTTTGACATAAGTGACTTTCCTTAACACTGAAGCTACCGACAATTCCTATTCCTACCGCGCGCTTTGACCGCGCCGAAGGGTCTAGGTTCGATTCCCGGCTGAACACATCCAATTTTTCACGGCACCACCCCTTTCGACCTGCTGACAGCACTGGAACAGGAATAACTGTCTAAGAAAGCTTCTCAAATATCGCCGTTCGGAGTCGGTAAAAAATTGTAGGTCCTTTTACTCGTGAGAAAACAGTAACGCGCACCACACAAGTAGTTGATGAGCAAGCTAGGCCCTGGTCCCCTATGGACCGTCGCGCCATACAATTATTAATTATTAAGATTGAAACGTAACTTGACATGGCTTAGGTGCTACACATTGAATCTGACGTCTCGTAGTTAGCAAATAGAATACACTGCTCGTGGACTAGAATTGTTTACAAAATTGGTATTCTTTAAGTTTCATGAATTTCTTAAAATGTTATGACATTTCGGTGCGTGGTACATCTTTGTCAACAAAAGTAATGCATGGGAACGGGTAAGTTATTGCCTGTAAGCCTGAAATCGATCCCTGCAGGTTTAAAATGTGTGTACATAATTACACATAAGCAATTTTTGTGGACCAAAAAAGGGGACAGCAATAGACTTCTACGTCAGACAAAAGTCAAATCACACTCTCTTTTTTTTTCAAACACATCCCTTGAGCACAAGGGGTATCTCTTGTACATTGATAAGCATTTGTTGGTACTCAGCACATTGGGAGAAGAACTTTGCCTGCATTGGCCTTGATCCAATAGAAAGGATACCCTTTTCAAATATGGTGCTTACCAACAACGATAAAAAAACAACTCCACGGGTTTTATGTCCCTACACAAACATTTTCAAGGGAGAAAACTACCCAAAAATAAAATACAATATTCATATGCCATGGAAGGACAGGGAAAATCAATATCCGACTATATTTCGTCCTCCGGCAGCCATTCAGTCAGTGTTTTGCGTTCACAATTGCGGCCGGCAGCCTGTTTGCATCCACAGTTTAGCCCCACAAGTCCCGATTGTTCTGTGTAATTCAACTAATTGAGGTTGATTATTTCTACCCTAATATAGAGCGCGGGAGATTACGCGGTTGATTGGCCAGTGAAACGGGGTTGATATAGGACGCATCACCTCCGCTGCAGCACCGCTAATGCCGGCAATCCGTTCAAACACACACACACACACCGAAAGCTGAGCTCTCAGATGAAAGGGAAACGTGACATGAGGTAGTGCGGCAGTGCCACGGAGCGGCGGTGATGGCAAGCGGTTGAAAGTCTTGAACAACCTAATTTTTCTGTCAGTCTCTCGCCATTTATCGATCAAATAAGTCGAGAATAACTAAGACTTCACTTTCAGTGAGTAATAATATTAACCGGAGCAGCAGCTGCGAGACTCGCTTCCTCCCACTCTTTCCCTCTTCTGCGGACCCAACTTCTGTAGGTCTGCCTAATGGAGTGGAGATGAAATTTGATTAGAAATACAACCGTGATACTAAACAGATAGATAGTCGTGTATAGCGGCTGCTGAAGCCACTGCGTTCTGTCTGGATGTCTGTTTGTGTTCGCCCATGGCTGTGCAGATGTGCTGGCGTGTAATTTGAATTTGTGAAAGTAGTGCTGCTTCTGTGTGCCGGTGGCGCGCGGTTGATGCGATTTGCTGCAACAATAGTCGCTGCGCGTCTTCTCCTCCGCCTTAAGACTGAGAGGAAAATTAATATACGCTAGAAAGTCAATTCTTGGAGATGAGTGGCGATGAGAAGAAAAATAAATCGGAGATGAGTGGTGTTCGCGTGGTGTGTGGTTGTGTAGTCTCGATAGTTATGTCCGCGAAATTTGTTCGATCTTCTTAGAGTCAGCATGCCGTCGTGGTTCAAGAAGCATTTCGCCTGCTTCCGGCGAAAACCAATCACTTTATCGGCGGAAACTGCTCCGTCTGGTGAAGTGTTGACTGAAGAAAAGAAAACTCTCAGTAAGGGCAGTGTCCTGGCTGTGGTAGATCTCAACGGGAATAATGACAACAATGACTACATCGATTCATCCACGTTCAAAAAATGTGATAAAAGTAAAACAGATTTGAAAAAGAATTCGTCCTTCCGGAAGGACACGTGCAATAATAACGCCGTCGTAGTGTCTCGGTACTTGGTAGAAGATCAGGGGAATCAAAAAAAAGATGATCAAGGTAAAGAAGTCAATGTGTCTTGTACTTCAAATGCCCCTAGTATTTATTTTTCATATCGTTTAATTTCTGTTTCTCATGGTTTTGTTTGTTTGTGTTTTTCAGGCCGAGTGCATGCAGCAGTGGTATCGAAAATTAACGAAGCATCACGATCGTTTACTGTTGAGTGGTATGAACGGGGTGAAACAAAAGGCAAAGAAGTTGAACTAGATGCCATATTACAATTGAACGAGGATATCATACAGGAGCGGCATGCTCCGCCCGAACCAAAGATACCAGCAACAGCGCCAGTCCCTGTCCCAACACAAGTCTCGGCGCCAATGAATCTATCGAGAGTGAGTATCATTGAATTTGATATCTACCTAGATGTAAACTATTTAAAAAAATGCGTTAAATTTCTCGTTAATTCTCCCACTCACACCACCTCGAAGTTATAATGCGAAATAAGTTGAAGTTTTTGAACTAGTTGGAAATTAAACTTTCCAAACGTTTCAAGATAGCAGATTTTAATTTGTGTTAATTTTTCTTTTGTTAATGGAATCTAGGCAAATTGAATTTAACCCACAATTAGAAAGAGCACTAACAAGCTAATGTTTAAACAGTTTTTCAGTTTTGTTTCATAGATTGAAAGAGAATGAGAAAAGGGTATTCTGTTGGAACGTTTTTTGTTTGTTCAATGTTAAGTTTTTTTTTCTCTCCCTTTAACACTCACACATTGAAACCGAGAGATAAGTTTTATTAAAGTTAGTTTGAAAATATCGAGCCGGTGGCATTTAACAAAGGTTTGTATGTTGTGTGATCGAATTCTTGACCATTACTGTATTTTTAAATTGATTAAAGTTTTAGTGAAGAGTGGGCGGGCAAATACGAATTTTTTGTGTCCTACCATTTAGTCGCTAACCTCAAGATTAATTTTCATTCACATTGAAAGTTGTGTTTTATACTTGTAGATGCTGAATAGTCGTCCAACAAAATTCGCATGTGCGCACCAATCTTTAGGTTATTCTAAATGTAATAAAATATGTTTTCTGAACTTAGTGTACAACTTAAGAAACACTCTTTAAAATTGGCAGCACTTGTCACTTGACAATAATTTGCTGTCGTACTCTAGAATTTCAGATATTTCTAAATCGCGCTCTATTGGCGTTTAAGTACGGAGTATGGCAAAATGATTGGGAGAATTTCTATTTTTCCTACACCGTCAGTAGTACTTAAAAAGCAAAATTGTAGCAAACAACCAGAAACAACACATTTCTGCCTTAATCTCGTCCAAGTTGGAAACAGAAAATTTGTGTCTATCAACATTCACAAATTGAATGAAACAAAATACAGATATAGGCGGATAGGACCATGCTAATGTATTCAATCAAACTGAAACAGGGTTAGATCCATTGCATTGACTGGGAATCTTTAATCGATAATAATTTCCACTCACTTTAGGAATTAATTATGATGTTTCTCATTTCGAAATGGTGACAAAACACCAAAACCAGATCGTGTTTCATTAAATCACCCCTTAGCACGGAATGCACCTTAATTTGCGGAGAAATTTTTCTGGGGTGCCTATAAAATTACATCTGCTGTGCTCCACTTATTTTGGCCACAATCGTTGCCAAAAAATAGGTTTCGCTTATCTCAATCAACGACTCAATTTGAGTTGACTACTAATTGCCTGAACTTGTTCTAAAAAAGCTCATTGAAATTAGTTATTCACATTTTGGTTCATTCGCAAATAGAATTGGAAAGCAACATGGGATTCAAATCCCATTCTTTTAAACAATTCAAGTTTACGATGAGAAAATAAAAGTGGTGGTTCCTCTTTTCAGAATGAATCCATAAAACCGTCGCCAGTTCATATGTGTTCCGCTATAAAAGCAGGAAATTTCTACTTTGTGCTGAGCATGGGGGCCTTGTTGATGAGAACATTCAGCTTTGAGTCTGCTTTTACCACATCGTTGTAGTGTGTTTGACAGGCTTTAAGTTTTTCTCAGAAATTGCAACGAAAATGTGAAGCTTTTGTTTTCACGACAATTGTGTTGTAATCCCACTATAGGGATGATGGTGTTCGTTGCCATATGTATATTTTAAATGGTAGTTACTATTTAAGTGGGAAATGAGTTTTATTTCGATTTCGTTGAATATTCTTTCATGTTGTCTATTTTAAACACGGTTCTAATGACATCGTTTCGTGATGGGTTTCAGAGTTTTTTGTTTGAAGGTCAAATTGCTTTCAAAATCCTTAAATA
Source organism: Eristalinus aeneus (assembly GCA_955652365.1). Lineage (NCBI taxonomy): Eukaryota > Metazoa > Arthropoda > Insecta > Diptera > Syrphidae > Eristalinus > Eristalinus aeneus. The sequence goes on from OY019132.1 coordinate 81,015,718, forward strand.
TAATGTGCTTCGATCTATCGAATAGTTCCTTGGTGACGTTGCTACATTGCCCTGGATAAAACATTCTTTTATTCGGAGCATTGCTGCTAATACTCAACGCTGTTAAGTTGTTGCCACAGGGTTCTACAGAAATTCAAATAATTTTATGTTACCAGTATTGTTAAAGCTCATTCCTTGTGCGATTTACAGCCGGAGGTGAACTGTCCTTTAACTGGGATGTGCCATACATTCGATAAAGATCATTCATCATTTTAGATCTGCGTGCGTGACGAGTTCTATGATCTCGTCTACACGTTGGTTTTCCAGATTTTGCAGGTTGTCAAATTTAACGTAACACAGGATCTACGTTATTTTTTACACTTTCAACATTTTTGTTGAATTTAACGTACTTATCGAATTCAATGAAATTTTTAAAAGTGTATAAAACTAAGCCCAATACAGATTGTGCTCAAAGACACTGTAAACTGCGAGTTTCCACTTTTTTAGACAACGTATGAAGTTCTTCAATTAGTATTTTTTCAACAAACAGTTGGCAGAAACAGCCTAACTTTATCCGGGGCGGATCTCTTGAAAATACACTGCGGTTTCGCTTATAACAAGTGGGATGTTAATGTTCAAATATATTTTAATTTAAAAGCATTGCCATTGTCAAATAGCGTGGACAGTGGTATTAATGTAATTTTGGGCTTTAATCTCCAGGCTAACTCTATTGTTTTATTTTCTGGAATTGAAAACAACCTGGTTTTCTATGCTTTAATGTGAGTGTGTGTGATGTTAAACTGAAGTGGAACCAAAAAGTTATACGGGCATTTATACTCACATCCCGAACATATGTTGGGAAGACCGAACCAAAACATTATTTCGATGAAGACTTGTGGCAAAATACCAAATGAATTTTTAAAAACATTAGTGACTTATCAAAAAATTTGTAACAGGCACTTCCAACTTACTCATGTGCAAATTAATTGTCAGTCTTTATTTTATTGCAAAAGAATGTAATTTTACCGGGCATGTGAAAGAAACGATCGAAAGAATCAGTCTGTGCCTTACATTTCCTACATCTTGTTTATAATTAGGAGGGTTGCCTTTTATATTTCGGGATAAGGGAACAGAAACAAATATTAATCATTGAAAAAAGCTTTTTTGTTTTTCAAAATATTCCCCATTGTATAGATCTTACACTTTTGCATGCGGTTGAACCAATTGTCGAAACACTTTCGCCACTCTGATTGAAGTATCTCCAGAAATGCGTTCTGAACGCATCAACCGCTTCTTCAGGTGTCGAAACACGTTGACCTCTTATTTTATTTTTTACGTACGGGAATAAAAAGAAGTCATTCGGTGCCAAGTCAGGACTATACGGCGGTTGACTCATCATATTGATGTTTTGAGTGCTCAAAAATGCAGTTGTTTGAGCCGATGTGTGAGAGTTCAGATTGTCGTGGTGAAGAGTGATCCGTCTTTGGCGGTTGATTGTCCTGATTTCTTGGTTGTGTACCACTCAGAATTAACTGTTTTGCGTTGTTCTAATGGTACGGCTGCGACATGTCCAGTTTTTCCGAAAAAACAGGCGACCATTTGCTTGGAAGTGCTTCGTGCGCGAGCAACTTTTGTTGAATTCGGCTTAATGTGAAACACCCATACAGTCGACTGCTGTTTACTTTCGGACTCATTCGCGTATATCCACGATTCATCACCTGTCACGATGTCATAGACGTATTTCGAAGCACCGCATTTTCGGAGCATTTCTTTCCACCAATCGACACGAGCCTTTTTTTGAGCGATTGACAAATTAAGTGGGATGTAACGCGAACAAATTTTTTTGACGGTCAAATGTTTATGCAATATTGAATGTATGTTCTACTAATGCCTAAGGTTGTCTCAATCTCACGATAGGTCACATGACGGTCTTGCAATATCAGTTGGCGCACAGCATTAATGGTTTCCGGAAAAACAACTGATTTAGGACAAACTTCACGAAATTCGTCTTGGAGTGGACTACGACCTCGGTTGAATTCACCATACCATCGATAAACACTGGTCCTTGGTGGAGCTTCATAGCTAAAAAAAGTTCATCGATGCACTGTTGTTGAGTTAATCCACGTCGAAAGTTTTAAAAAATAATCGCACGGAAAATTTTCACGATTTAATTTCATTTTTTGGACGATATAAATCTTTTAAGTTACTGTAAACAACACAAATAGCGCTCGTATGTCAAAACGTTCTGAGTACGTATAACCTCACAAATGTCTAACCTTACGATAGATCTGGCAGTTGCCAGATTGCAACACAATTGTTACCCAATCCCGAACCTTCGTACTACGGTTAAAGAACTCCATGAAATTTTCAAATTTAAGAACTTTTCCAAGTGGTTTTTATTTAAATTTCAATGTTGGTAACACTGAATAAGATAATGGTCGTTCAATGGTTTCAAAAAAAAAAGTTATGTAGACCGACGGAGTACTGTAATTAAAAATGGGGTTAGGTTTTCAGTTTTTTAAGACTCACTTAAATTCTACCCGTCTTTATTGACCCAAACATTTTTTTTTATATGTTTGCCAGAAACAAAGAACATCTTAAAGTCATCAAGTCATTCGTCCTATAACGGTTGTAACTTTTTTCTTTTTTAGAACCGTTCAACCATTGTACCTATTTCTTTATTACATAGGAAGGTTTGCTGAGTCCGTGATTTTTTTCACGCTGAGTCCGTGATTTTTTTCATGGGACGTACAAATAATTGTACGACACTGAACAGCAAAGTTTGAGAACCTCTTTGATAGGGAACGTGTTCTTTAAGGGTATTGTCAACAGTTCGAAAACAAAACCAATCGTCGTCGTCGACTTGCAAGTGTCGAACTTACCGATTGCACCCCAGTGGCTGCAAAATATGATCTAATTGGCGCTTTGGCTCTGCGCAGATCTTAATTTAAAATTAAACAAAATCGATTCTGCTTTTTACCAGGTATACCAGTATGAAATGTTTTTTTTTTTAAATAAAAACACTAATTATTAATGGGAAAGTAAAAACATTTTATTCAAAGTCTTGGCCATTGTTTTCTACACATTTTGACCACCTATCTCGCAATTTGTGAATATCACGCCAATAAAAATTGTTCGTCTTTTAAGCAAACCAATGAGACACCCAATTTTTGACCTCCTCGTAGGAATCAGAGTGCCAATGCCAAGACACCCAATGCGTGTCCCATCGATGAAAACAAATGGTAGTCGGAAGGAGCCAAATCTGGTGAATACGCGGGTGGGGTAGCTGGTCCCAGCCAAGTGTTTTGATTGTATCCTGAACCGGTTTTGCTTTGTGTGCAGGTGCATTGTCATGGAGCAAAATTACCTTGCCGTGTCATCTGGTCCATTCTAGTCGTTTCTCGATCAATGCATGGTTCAAATTGATCATTTGTTGTCGGTAGCGATCAGTAGAAACGGTTTCACCAGGTTTTAGGAGCTCGTGGTAGAGCACACCTTTCTGGTCCCACCAAACACACAGCATTGTCTTCTTGCCGAATCGATCTGGTTTTGCAGTCGATGTTTATGATTGTCCCAGATGAACCCATGATTTTTTCCGTTTTGGACTCCAATACGTTTTTCACCGCCAGTAACAATCCGATGCAAAACCGATTTTCTTTCGTGTCTTTGAAGCAAAATTTCACAAGTTTTTTCGGTTTTCCATCTGTCTTTCACTCAAGTCATGTGACACCCATTTTCCACACTTTTGGATCTTTCCCATGGCTTTTAAACGGTCAGAAATTGTTTGTTGTGCAACATTTAACATTGCTGCCATTTGCTTTTGACTCAAAGTGTCATCTTCATCCAATATCGTTTCCAATTCGGCATCTTCAAACTTTTTTGGTGGTCTTCCACGTTCTTCATTTCTCACATCAAAATTATTCTTTCTGAACCGTTGAAACCATCTTTTGCTTGTTGCTTCTGATAGAGCTTGATCACCATATGCCTCGACAAGCATTCGATGCGATTCTGCAGCACTTTTCTTCAAATGAAAACAAAAAATTAATGCTTTCCGCAAATCATCACTTTCTGGTACAAAATTCGACATTTTTAACACGATGAAAAAATATGTCTGTTCAATGACTTAATGTATACTAAGTATTTTTCACAGATGTCATAGCAAACAAACAAAAAAAAAAATAAGGGCTCGTTCACAACAAATGTTCCCTATCGAGACATTTGTATATTGACGCTCACTTCATACGGGTATAACTGGTATACCCATCCATTTGCGGTCTTCTTTTGAGTTATTTGATGAATGTTAAATGTTCGAATGCCAAATGGATTGGTTACTTCATCTTCCTCAAAAATTAATGAATTTCCTACTTCGTCCCCCTGAAACATTTTGCACATTACCTTTTAGTTTTTATGAGGATGAGTGTAATTTCCAAATTGCATTCCCAGTACTTTCCATTCAATTCTTGAGCACGCTTGATGGATCCTTTTGTTATCGGCTTTTGCACCCGAGAGAGAAGTCGTGCCACAGACAATGTGCCAGCAAAAGTCCATTGAACTTCAAGAGGAGAAGCTCCAGTGGCCTCATTTTCTCAACTCAACTTTTCAGGTTTTTTTTACCGTCCATTCTTGAGACACGTGTAAATCATGTCCACAAACAATTAAGCTGTTTCCTCCTTTCTTAGCGTATGACATGCAATGGCTTGTCGTTTTTAGCAAGCTTCTAAGAATAATTCCGCTAGACACTCCCAGCGAAGTGGGCCTGCTACATCCATGACCTGTCCGACAGCAATTGAAAACGAGGTTAATGCAGCTCACAATCGCATACTTTGCTGCGAAAAGACTTTGAACTAATTTCAGCCGCGGCTAAACGAGTATGCTGGGAATTCTTAAGTGGCCCCCTTCAACATGACCCAAACCCCATCCCTTTTTGTGCGTGATTTGCGACTGTTGCCTGGTGGCGGGCTGAAACTAATTATTATGCTTACTCCTTGTCACACAGACGTTGCCAGGGCGGTCGCCCTTACATCGATTAGCTCACGAGTTGCTATAGCGTGGGCCGGTCCTTGGATTCATCCTTTTGCTTGTTGAGTTTCTCACCCTGTCCCTCAGCCATGTCTTCCTTTCGATCTGTTTCGCCGGTAAATTCAAACGGGAGGTGACGTAGCTGCCTGTCAGTTTTGTTTAATATTAAATAATCCCGGAAACAGCAAATGTTTTCCATATTTATAGCGGCTTATGCGGCGGCGGTGAGTCTTTTGTGTTCCGTGTTTCGTGTGTTTGTCATTTTCTGTATTTGTGTGAACTCTAGGGCAAAAGCATACAATCGACAAGCGACATTCATAATGCTAATTACAACTGTCTTTATGTTCTCCCACTCTTTTTATTTGCTTCTACATTCATGTGAACAATTCTAAATATTTCGTAACCATGTGTGTAAACCAAAAACAAAAACCAAATCCTCCACATGATTAACCCAACCCACAATATCACACCACCATCACCGGCAGGAACCCTCGCATTCTTCGATTGAGGAGGAAGATGAGGAGGACGACGAAGAGCTCGAGGATAACGATGGACTCGATCAGATGCGTACTAGCATTGGAGGCACCAGTCAGTCGGGTGGAACTGGAGGCAGTAGCAGCGGAGGGGGTACCCTGCCCATTCGGCAAAGTAATTCTAGGCTCGCATCGGTACAGAAAATTAATTCATTTACAATCAAACAAGAGTTCTCTTGTAAAATTTCTTTTCCTTTCATTTATGGTTTCGTATTTTTGTTTCTTAATGTATGAAGAGTTTTATTTGTTTTGTTTTTTTGTTTGTAATTTGCTGTTGTACAATTTGACAATTTTTCTCTTTTCCTTTTTTGGCTTTCTTGATGTTGTTCTCAAATGCCACCCACCGCACTCACTCACTCAGCAATTAATCTTTCATTTGCACTCGAAACTCAAAACAACACATTAAATAATATTTTTGCATTTGCGTTTCTCGTGTATTGAATGTTTGTACATATTGATGTAACCTTCTTGTTTGATCACGTCTTTTCACCAGCGCCTTGCTGCATTTTTTGGTCAATCTAAAGACATGAACAGCGAAGAAAATGCACATAAATGAAGAAATGATTTCGTTTTTGTTTGAAATCTGTGTGTCTTCTAATTTTTTTGTACTATACACGATTTATTGTGTTTTCCTATTTTTTTTAATATATTATTTTCATTTTACTTAAATTTTTTCAAATGGTGTTAAAGTTTTTTCTCAGTGTGATGATAAGTATAACTCTTGGGAAGTTTTACTAAAATGTAACTCCGCTTAATTTTTGCAGAATGCAACACATGGTGCGATTCGGATGATGAACAATGTTCAAAATGGTAAGTTGTTTTTAAGTTTTACTCAATCTTAATCTTAAAAGTGTAATTTGCCTATTATTTAAACATTCCTGTGCATAAGTGATCTTTTTATTGAATTGTAAACAATTGAAAACGGAAAGGCTTTAGTTTTTGGTTTTGGAAAACTAGCATTTGGATACTCAGAGTTATAGCGATTTTTTATGGACGCTTTATCAGACGAAATCGCAAGATTTTCAAGTTTTTGACATGTTTTAAAACAAAATTATTTATTTATTCCGAAGAGTATAATTCTTATACTTATTCAAAGTTTTTTTTTCACGAAAATTAATTTCTTTTAAGTGTAATTCGCCTTTGCCCGGTATACTTCAGAATTCGGTATTTGTATTTGGTCTTTGAATGCGACTGATAGTTAAAAAAAATTAGCGAAAGGTTAAAGAATAGTTACGCAAAATTTTTTGAATGCTAAATTTAGTTTAAAATGGGAATGCCATAAAGCCTTAACGAATAATGTTTCTGCCTTAATAGGTGGTTTTAATTGACCACAGATGGATAAGTGTGTTGCGAATTTAGTCTTTGAACAGCGGACACCGGGTCAATAGCACCCATCCACTACATCTGGACTATTCACACACCTTATTTTAAAATTTGGATACACGAGCATTTCTAACCTCTTTTAATTTGGGAAAATGTACAAAAAAAGACACTAAGGTACAACGCTCTATACCAGCCTACTCGTGCTTGCCAATTATGATTCAAAAATAAGTATTTACTCGTATTTTAAATGGCGAGATAGTTCACAAAAGGATCAGGGCTTAACTTCCATCATAAACTACTCGTGTTGTGCGCGCTACTATTTTTTCACGAGTAGAAGGGACGGACGTGTTTAGTCCGGTAATCGAACCTGGACCTGCGGAACGGCGGGTACTAATAAACTAAAATAAGCTTGCAATGTTAAATCGTTTAGCACCGTGTTAGTGTTATAAAATTATGTGTCCGAAAAAAATCAATAACAAGTTGTCGGTAAAGTGTTTTGGGAGGGAATATCTCTGCAGTATACATTGGATTTGGCAATATCGTATCTTTTTTTAATAACACCTTAAGTTTTTCGTTAATTACAGTGTCGTCGGATGTTGCACTTTTTAGAGCCGAACGAAATCTTAGACCACTTCCTTCTTCTTCTTTGTGTAGTGCTTCAGCCCGGGGTGGACCTGGGGCTCAACCAACATGCCTTTTCAGCCGGATAGACCTTCCGCCTGTTGCGCAAGTAGCGCACTCCGAGTTGGTTGAGGTCCTTGTCCACTTTTGTTTGGCACCTCAGTCTAGGCTGTCCTCTGTTACGTTGCCCCAACGGCTCGGATTCGAAGTCTGCTCAGTCCGGAGCAGGGGGTATGCTCTACATGGCCTAGCTTTCTTTAGTGTTGTATCTGAAGACATTTGAATAGGCGCATTGTGGTATGATCAAGCCGTTATCCAAATTCAGTTCAGTTTTTCGAGAGAGGGTTCCACCATTCAAAAGTTTCTTGAGCCTATAGAAACTGCGATCAGAAAGAGAGATTCTGCGTTTGATTTTGGTACAGATGTTGTTGTAACTATTTACCGTGCAAGAGAAAGTCCTTTACTACCACGAAGTTACTGCTACCTGGTGTGACGCTCTGTCCGAGACGTCGATGTTGTGTGCCCTTCCTTGACGACAGTATTTAATTCGTCTTGCCATCATTTTTTCATCGAATCACGTCAATTTTCGTCGCATAAGCAAGCAATTGAGCTGACTTTCCTGTTGATTTGTGAATTCCACGGGATATTCTCAAGAAAGATGTTAAGAAAAATACACGATAGTGTGTTGCCTTGTTTAAAAGCCACCTACATCCATACTTTTTTTTACTTACATACTTATCAGTTCTTACATACTTATTTACATATCAGGCCTGCAACCCATGAAGGGTCTGAACGCAATCACTTGGTCTCTATACTGGGAGTTCGGCCTTCCTCTCCTTCTCGAACATGGAGGTTGGGATTCGAGGATCCTCTTTGCTGGAGCGTTGTCGTCCATTCTTTCGAGCCACTGTAGTCGACGGATTTTTGCCTTTCGAACTACATCCACATCTTGGTGCAGCACATAGAGTTCGCGGTTGTGTATTTTCCTTCATCCCCCTTTCTTGCTAACTAATCCATCACAGAAATAGAAAATCTTCCTGCACGATGTCATTGCCTTGATGCTATCTATTAAAATTAATATTTTGTTGCATGGCCTTTATTGGTTTTAACGGCTTGCCATAATCATTTACTGCATGATCTTCAAACCTTTCTTTGCCTTTCTACTGGTGTGCTTGGGGTCATTATCCTGTTGGAAGACCAACAAAAGCGGTATTTCCTCCTCCGTGTACGGGTACATAACATTTTCGAGAATATTCAAGTAGACGTGTTGATCCGTAATGGGTTTGATCCACTAAATTGGCCCAACTCCATAATAGGAAAGACAAGCCCACACCATTATATTTCAACCTCCATGCTTAGCCGCTTTATTTGTATATTTGGGATTATATTCAGCGTTTGGAGGTCTTCTAACTTAGGAACGAGGTCCCTTACCGCCAAACTATACGATTTTAATTTCGTCAGTCCATAACACGTTGCGCCATTTAGTTGCTGGCCAATTTAAATGTTACTGTGCAAACATTAAACGCTTCTTTGCATGTTTTGCTGTCAAAAGAGGGACCTTTCTTGGACTACACGCTGTTAAATGATGATCCCTTAATCTGTGATGAACCGCTTCGACACAGGTTGAAATATTCAAATCTTTTGTGAGCTTAGTTGCTGGTTTGAAGGGATTCTTTTTGCTTTCTCGGACTAGGCATCTGATAAGATTTGTCGACATAACCGGTTTCGTTGCATTACGAATCATTTTGTTGTAGCAACCAACAAAAAGTCGAACTTCTTTGTAAGTTTTTCCTTCTGCTATCATTTTTTTATAATTTCCCGTTTTTCGCTTGTGCAATGCTTTCCACGACCCATTTTTTAAAACTGTAAATTGTGTTTTTATATAATAAAACTAGTTAAAAAATAAACGAATCTAAACATTTCACTTACATTGATATATTGCACCAAAAAAATACTTTTTCTAATGAAATCTGCGATCAGTGCTATTATTTTTACCGTCGCGCATAAGGGTTTTGTTACAATATGGCCTCGCAAAGAAGTAACCGTTGCCAGTTGAGTGCCAGACGTATACCAAACAAATGGCTTACACTTCAAGCAATAATAAAAGGAAGTAGGGCCTAGAAATATTTGTTCATTTTTGAATTAGGCGACTAAAATGAAACTTGTTCCCTTGGTGCTATTTTTTTAACTGCACTGTATTTCGTTTCATCCTCCTTCACTCTAAGACCAGCTCGCTCGCTTCTGCAACGGCTTACTGAGAACGGGCAATAATATCGATGTCATCAGCAATTGCAATGATTTCGTTTTCGATTTTTTAGTCTTTTAAAATTGTTTTGGTTTTTTAACAACGTGAATATTTAAGTTAGTCTAAAGGCTGCAAGGGACCTGACCCTAATATACTAGCAATGTGAAAGGCTACTTTCAAGACAGTGGGATTTAAAAGAACTCTTGAAATTGTTTTCCTTGATGGCCTAAGAATTTCGAGCCGTCTACAAAGAAGGTCAAAACGCCGTGGTAGCCACTACGACTTTATTTCTTATTCTTCCAGACAAACATTTAAACGCACCAAAACATTGTAACAAAATCGACAAATATTGTCTGGTTTGCTAGAATTGTATCCTTACAGAAACAACGGCTGCGGTTCATTGGCTCTTACTGTATGTTGGGGTTGGCGTTTGATGTGTTCGAATGCGAAGCGGAAAATTTTTCCTTTAATTGCTGAATTCAAACAATGGCTATTCCATTTTCAGCCAATCGCCCATCGTAAAACACTCTTATTGAGCATTTCGTATTTTTCTCGAATAGTCTTGGCTCATAATATAATTCAATGAAAAAGCGCCAACTGATTAGCGGTCCATTTTATGATCCGTCCCGAAATGGGTCTAACCAAACGCTAACGAGATTTAATCAGATATGTGGACATGAAAGTGATATTTTATGTTCGAAGATTAGGAATCATACGAATTCAAATGAATCTCGGTTTTGTATGTTGGATGGCAGTCAAATCAGAGTAAAAATGAAAGCGCTGGATGTGCGATATGTTGGTACTCATACTTCCACATGCACGCAAGTCAATGACTGTCATTGTTACGTAAAGGCTGAATCGACGTTTAAGCGTCCAGGCACGTGCTTGAAAAATTATTGACCTTTATTGCTGTTGTTAAATTTTGCTACTTTTCGAAGCCCTATGCGCTTTGATGGCAGAGAACCAGTGAACTTGCACTTTGAATGTGCTTTTCATTCCCCATTGCAAATTTTTGCATGAAAAAACTGCAATTGCAAAATGTGCTTGACCTTCCGAACAAGCAACTGAAAGTATGTGTCAGAAAAGTGATGCAAATGTCTTGACTTTGAACGCCATGCAGCACTAACCTGAACTTTGAAACCGTATGTGCAACCAAATTCATCGTCAACCTCACGAACGGAAAGTGGGGAGCATCACAGAGGCTTTGAGTGAAATTCGCACATATTGTGATGGTTATTTGCTTCATCTTACGATCAATAACCTTTCTCAAATGATGTCATGTGCAGAGAAGAAGGCGAAAGTTATGGCGATTTGGAGGTTCGTTAGTTTCCTCATAACTCGCAAATGAGATTCGTCGATAAAGTCCGAAATGTATTCATAAAGTTAGTTGAAGATTATCAGTGTGAGAGGGTGCAGCAGACCAGGTGGAATACTTCAGTTGACTTGCCACGGTTTCAAATTTAATCATTATGGTCCGGTTTTCACTAAATTTAAGAGGTTGGGTTTTTTTTTAAATTGTTTTCTGTATTTATTTTATTTTAATGCATGTCGCTATTCATAGAGAGTGGTTTAAAGTTTAAAGTTATTTTTATTGATCTTTAGTAACTAACTTGTTGTGTCAAATTTGTGAATAGAATGTAGAATGTAGAATGTATTCCTTTAGACAATCTTGTGCGCCGTATCTTCTTCGTGTGAAGCTTCAGTCGGGGTTGATCTGGGCCACAACCAACATGTTTCTGCAGACAGGACGATCTCCTCTTGCCAGCTGCATCTCCATCCAATACGATTCTTCGCCAGCTGCCTTCAGTTGCGCCCTCCAAGTTGATTGAGGTTCTTCTCCACTTGTGTGCGGCACCTCAGCCTAGACCGTCTTCTGTTGTGTTGTCCTAATGGCTCGGATTCGAATACTTCTCGGTCCGGAGCAGCGGTGTCAATACCATACGCTCTACATGATCATCTTAAGAGTTGCATCTGAAGACGATTGACTAGGCGCATGCCGCCGTGTAGCACGTTAAATTCGTCGTGGAATTTTATTCTCAAGATGTCATTCACTACGCAAACAGGCAAAAAATCACACGTAGGAACTTTTCTTTGAAAAAGAATTAGGACTTCCACATCCGCTTTAAGTAACGTTGAGGATTCACTTGCGCTCCATCTAGGTTTCTCATTTGCCCATGTCATGTCGTAAAATTTTCTAGTTTAAATGAGATACGTTTTTTTACAATGTGTTCGCAGAACTACTCTCATAACAAACATTTCGATAGAGTGGTAAGATATATTCAGGATGGAACGTGGCTTATGCTATTCACATGGCTTTCCCAAGTTTTGGTTTTTGGCGCCCCAGACTGATGGAAAACTGGACGCCTAGACGACGAAAGTCCCAGGTTCGATTCTAGGGCTAAACACCTCGTAATTTTTACGGCTCCACCATCTAGAGTTTTTGTTAGCACGTAAAGTGTTTGTCCAAGAAAAACCTTCCATTCGAAGTCGACAAAAGACTGTAGGTCCCTACTGCTCCTGAGGAGCTAATAGAACAAACCGAGTAATGCTGATGAAAACAGGCCTTGGTCTCCTTGTAAACTGTTTACCATCCAAAACCCGAGATTTGCATCACGAAATTGACAATTTTCTGTTTATACTTAAGCTTCTTATAAATTTTCTTTACCGCGCAGTTCTCGTACCTCTATACTTACACACCGTCTTTAACGCTTCGTGAATACTTTAAAAAGCTTCGCTGGAATATTTAAATATGCAAGTGAAACATAACCAAATTATCCCTACCAGAGACCCAGAAATTAAGTTTTTATTTCTCAGTTGTCCACACTGTATTTGGCCACTGCATTGCCTACCTCAATCAAAGACACGTTTGACTGTCGATAAACGTTGGAAATTGCAAAATCCCTGAAGTCCAAAAGGATATTTAAGTTGTATCGGATATATTATCACATTTGTGCCCATTTCCGTGTCCTTGTACCTTTAAATTTATGTCCAGTCCAACACGAATCTATTGCGCTGCGTGTTATGCGCGAATCTTAATTAACCCCTACTTGCATGTGCCTGATAAATCTGAGGCGTATTGAAGCTTGCTTACGTCAAAATCTACTTCACAATACCAAGCGGTCAGCTACTCGAAAAACCACACCCATTGCACAGTACACGCATATTCACAACAGAAAAAGAAATGTGACTCAAAATGTTGTAACATTTTCACTAGCGTGAACTTGACATTGGTCAGCAGTGTAATATCGGTTCTTTTCGAAGTCAAAACGTAAGAAAAAGGACACTGGAAGTACAGGGTGAAATAATTTTCTTAAAAAGAAAGTGTTTGCTATACGATTGTAACTGTCGTCGCTTGGGCGGAAAATTAAAAAAGAGGACAATACGGTCAAGGTAAATAAGCGTCCACCCACTGACGCTGCCTAGACAGAACTACACAGTTGAATAAAAGAAGAACGTTTGGTGAGGCAAATGTTGGGGCATTTAGTTACCAAGGTCACATGTGAAATAAAAAACAAGTGTTCTTTTTTCAAATTCATGTGTACACACTGAGTAATGCACTTTCCATTGAAATTATCCGAAGTATCATTATAATGACTGGAACCCAGAATGTATTTACTTGATACGAGTATTATGGCTTGGTGTAGCTTACGGTGCATGCTTAACATTTTCCTCGAATTCGTGGCTAATTCCTACATAGTCTGCGGTGGGATATCACAATTAAATCGTCACATGGGGAATTGCAGTCAATTCGTCTAATTGCCACCCTGCGCACGACAACGACCAATAGCCGGTCACAGTGTTGAATGTTATTAACCAAGAACCTCTTGGCTTTGAAGTGTAACTGCACAAAGCTTCAACCCGCGTGCAGCAACTCGTGGTCATTGGCAAAAAAATATTATAATTACCAACAACTTCATCGTCTGTGCTGATCCATTAAAGGAGAATCAACTCCACGAGAGCACACACACCGGTACTGAGGAAAATATACAATTGCTAGGGACGTACATTACGATATCAATCAATCACGTAAGTTCACATTAGTACCGGAGCTGTGCCGTAGACTATGCTATACTGCAATAACATTTCAGTCTTTGTGTGCAGTTGAAACCAACTGCAAGAGATTGTGCAAAGAGTTAAGTTTTAAATTTGCCACTGGCAATGTTAGAGTATAGAGAGTTTCCCAAGTGTGTGTCTATTCCTGGAACGCTTTCAATGCCATACAAAATCAATAACCACTTTGTTTTGTCTTTTCTCTGCAGGACATCGGACGAATCGTACGACACTCTCTCAAAGTGCTATCACAACAAACGGCCTGAGTGAGCACGTTGAGAATATTCCACCACCTTCAGGCATAGCAAGATCGCGTACAACAAATAACGCAAGAAATATGACGACAACCGCAAGTTCTTCGGTTGCGAACAACGCTGGTCCCCGGCGGTCCTATGTTGTAAAGGAAGTCGAACGTTTAAAAGAGAACCGCGAGAAACGACGTGCTCGACAAGCTGAACTGAAGGAGGAAAAAAATGCTTTAATGAATCTTGATCCGGGTAATCCGAATTGGGAAACGGCCGCTATGATACGGTAAGATATTCACATACAGTATGAGTTTTGCCATCTTTTACGATTTGCCTTTGCTTACAGTGAATATCAGAGTAATTTAGATTTTCGACCTTTAACTGATGGTCAAGCGATTGAAGATCACCAAATCACAGTCTGCGTCCGCAAGCGACCACTTAGCCGAAAGGAGAACGCACGAAAGGAAATCGATGTGATATCAGTGCCTAGCAAGGACACACTTATTGTGCATGAGCCCAAAAACAAAGTCGACCTGACTAAGTTCCTCGAGAATCATAAATTCCGTTTCGACTTTGCCTTCGATGACCACTGCAACAATGAAATGGTTTACAAGTAAGTAATTCAACTCACAATTTCACACCTGTCCATTCACTCACTTGTTATTCTTTGCGCAGATACACAGCAAAACCACTTGTTAAGACGATTTTCGAAGGTGGAATGGCTACATGCTTCGCTTATGGTCAGACTGGTTCTGGCAAGACCCACACCATGGGCGGTGAGTTTAATGGGAAAGTACAAGACTGTAAAAATGGTATTTACGCAATGGCTGCGAAGGATGTCTTCGCCTACTTGCACGGAACACGCTATCGTAACTTGAATTTAGTTGTATCGGCAAGTTTCTTCGAAATCTACAGTGGAAAGGTAACGCTAATTGTTTTAAATCATTGTTTATTTGCTCTTTTTATACGTGTGTGCTGACTGTGGAGCGAATCGACAAACCAAAAATTAGGAGTTAATGAGGTATTTGAAACGGTTGTTCACGCAAGTTTTAGTTAGATAGATGGTTTGCATGCATTATGTGCTTAAGGCCCGCAATCATTAGTGGTTAGAAGGTCAGGTCACGGGTGGGCTAAATCGATTTGTTTCACCCAGCAAACAAAATTGTTTTTCTATTTTAACGCACTGCTGATGCATTTCTAACACTTTGCAGAATTGGATTGTGACGTATATTAAGCACGACTTCTGATGCGTGTCTTGCTTGTCTAGAAGCAATTTCTGTTCATCCTAAAAGCCTTAAAATAGATTTCGATGCATTTTACAAGACTATCGAATCAACAATCGGGGGATAATTTCAAAGTAAAACAGCGACTAACTTAAGTTAATCGTTCCTTTGTGGAGTTAGTAAAGGATTCCAGGTACACGTGTTTATAAGTCAAAGAGTTGCGTCTTCTGACCCAGTCACACGCTTAAGAGGCAAACGAATATCTTACAAAAGCTCAAATTAAATGTAAGCGAACTCGCCTCCGTCACAACGGCACTGCTAATGGGGTGTAGAAACTTTACTAGATGAACACCTCTTGGGCAACCGTCCTCTGAAGTGGACTACAAAGAAAGCACGATCGAAGGGGGCTGTGTACTGAAGCTTACGTCATAAAAGAAAGACAATGAGAAACAATAAACAACCTCGAGTACATTTTGTAATGTCTATATGACCATACGTACGCATAAGTTGTTTCCTACGTAAGCATTGTCAATTACCAAAATCGACCTTTAGATTAATCACCTCTTTTATAAATGTCAGCGCACATTTGAAAAGCAAGAATTAACTCTAAGCAAACTCTTTGTTAGTATGAATCCTTATAACCTTCATTTTTCCCCTTGTTCTCAGGTCTTCGACTTGCTCTCCGATAAGCAAAAGCTTAGAGTTCTAGAAGATGGCAAACAACAAGTCCAAGTAGTTGGTCTCACAGAAAAGGTTGTAGACAGCGTTGAAGAAGTTCTACGGCTAATCCAGCACGGTAACAATGCCCGGACATCCGGTCAAACGTCGGCAAATTCAAATTCCTCCCGATCACATGCGGTATTCCAAATTGTGCTCCGACCACCCGGCTCGAGTAAGATTCATGGTAAATTCTCTTTCATCGATTTGGCTGGTAATGAACGAGGCGCCGACACATCATCGGCGAACCGACAAACACGCATGGAAGGTGCTGAAATTAATAAATCGCTACTAGCGCTCAAAGAATGCATTCGTGCGCTCGGCAAACAGAGCGCCCATTTGCCATTCCGCGTTTCAAAACTGACCCAGGTCTTGCGGGATTCATTCATTGGAGAGAAGAGTAAGACCTGCATGATTGCCATGATTTCACCAGGATTAAGTTCATGCGAACATACATTGAATACATTGCGATATGCTGATCGTGTCAAAGAACTAGTGGTTAAAGATCCCGAGTTACGAAACGACGATGTTGAGCAGATGATGGAAGATGATGATCACAAGAATGGGGAAATCAATGAAAATGAATACGCTCATTTACGGTCATTAAATGTAAGTTATATTGAATTGCTTGAAGGGCTTCGTACTGATGGCATTTATTTTCACTTTTCCAGGAGCATGATATGTCAGAAGAATTACTTGATCAACATGCTGCTATATCAGATCTTCAACAAGCTGAAGAGATAGTGGTGGATCAGCACAAAGCTATTAATGAATTTTTAACACATTTTCTACCAGAAAGTCATAAACTCTACAATCAAACTAACTATGTAGACTACGATCAAGACAGTAAGTACTCTTGTTTGAATTTTGTTTGACTGTAATTCAGTGATTTTCTTTTTCTTACAGCTTATTGTAAGCAGGGCGAAGAACTCTTCACACAGCTGGCTGAGATTGCGACAAGTTGTCGAGATTCGATGGCAGATTTCCGGCGTAAACTCGCCAAAGAGGAGATGCTTTCGTGCACCATGAAACCGGGAAAGCGTTAAAGACACAAACATCAAATGTTGATACATTGTTCTGAATGTTACGGTTATTCAAATAATTTTTCTTTAAAACAATTCATTCATTGCCACCAATTTGAACGCCGCCGTTATTACTCATATGAAAGAATGATTGAATAAGAATACATTATTGCCACCAACATCGCCTTCCTCTTAACTCCTTCCCAGCGCCTACTCACCCACATCAACATCCCCCTCACACGCCACACCACACCACACGTACTCAACTGCATTTTCTTTAAGGAAGAGAAGAAGGAAGAAAAAAGACAGCATGCTGCATCAAATGATACACTTTGTCTATCTTGTTTTTTGCATTAATTTTATTTCATCACCGTTTATAATTAACTATAATTAAATTCATATTTTTTTAATTATAAAATGTTTCGTGTTTTTTGGTAGTCACTGTATGTTGGTCTCCATTTCATGACAATAATTTAAACACGAGAGCTGGAGAGAGCTTGTCAATTGAGATTAAATCGCAGCACACTGTGTGAAAAAATGATCTGTTGACTAAACATTTCCCCATTCATTACTTCGGATTGTATTTTATTTTAGGGTGACCTCTTCCTTAGGCTCTTTACGCATAACCTTTACATTAACTCACGAGACAAATTTACTTGTTAAAGTTTTTCTTTCGATTTAAATTATTAACCATTTTGCTGTTGTGTTTTTGTCTGTTTTTTTTTCTACCAATCTATACGATTTGCTTTTGTAAGATAAATTATAAGTAAGTTTTGTTTATTTCTGAGATTCTTGTTTTGTAATCGTTCTCACATCTACAGAAGAAAAGTGTAGCTTTTCTGCTAGAGCATAAAAGATAAACTTACGCAAAGAGATAAAATGTTAAACTGAAATTAAGCTAAACATTATTCAAAGGAATGAAGCATTAAGCCACATACATAACTTAAATTCATCGAAATACACAGCGTTTGTCAGGTAGACATTGTCCTTTCTTGTTTTTCTTTATTCTTAGAAATGGCTAATATAAGGACCTTTTTTAGAAGAGAATAAAACATATTTTTGTAAAACACGCAAAATGAAGAAAGTGAATAAAATATGATTGTGGTTGATCGCGCGAATGTTTTGTAGTTAAATGTTCATTGAGCGAGCACTAGAAGTTTAATCAAGAGACGTTTAAGTGTTTTAGAGTATTTCATTCGGCTTGATTTATTGAACACGAAATTAAAGTCTAGCAATCATGCAATTTTTATTTATTCGTTATTATTTTTACCCCCATTGTCTTTGAATAAAACTAATACTTAGAAAAGAACACTTTTGTTTTTGTTTTGTTTTTTTCTTTTATATATTTGCTTTAGAAAAATAATCATGTGGGTAAGCCGTGCTGCTGGTAGCATGTAAGACAAATGAACAAACTAATAATCTACACTCTATTGACAGTTCAGTTACCATCTCCATACCATATTTTAATGATTTACATTTCAAATTACCAACAACATTTCTTATATATCATTCAAAATTCGCTCGCATTCAAAAACAAAACTCGAGTTGACTGAAATACATGCCGAAGACCCAAGAAATTTTGTACGAAAAAATTCGAATCTTGGAAACGAAATTAAGCATGTTTTAAATCTCTCCTGTCGGTATTTGTTTGCCACAATTTAAGCCTTTCAAATATTGAGTCATTTTCCAGTGCTTAGTCCATGACAAAAGGAAACTTTTTAAGAACCGAATCTTATATCATTCGAAAGTTTGTCCTTTAATCTATAATATGTAATGCCAAGCAAGACACAACATTATATTCTTATTTCAGTTAACATTAGCCCTTCACTAAAAAACATACCATCAAATACTCATGGAAAAAAATACACGCACACCTTATGTTGGTAGAGTTGCTCCTTGCACTGGTTTTGCAAGGAAAACCCTCCTAGTTCGTGACTGAAGAATAAATTATTTCCAAATTCATTAAAGACATCCTTATGTCGGTAAAGTTGCTCCTTGCACTGGTTTTGTAAGGAAAAGAGTCCTAGTTCTAAAGAATAAATTATTATATAAACTATTTTAAACGCAAATAAACGGACTCAACTTGTTCCACTGAGGAGCCTTTTGAAAAACGTTGAATTCCTGTGTTCGTCATCTTTTTCGCCATTTCAAGATTGCATGTGGGAGAGGGAATGCGGTCCACATTTGCCAAATCATTTATGTCAAGCCTGTTCTGAAGCAACAACTGGAATAGGGATTTTTATAACAAATTTAATAAAGTGAAACTAAAACCGCAATAAATGTTGATATCATCTCTCATCAGTGATGGAGCCAATTTTAGAATGGATTTCCCGTGCCGGTTATAAGATTTTATAAAAAATGTTGTGCCAGCAATCAAGCACTTTTTACTCACGAAAATGGCCTTACTGCGTTTGCCTTATTGGAGACAATTACTTTTGATAAAAATTCTCTTTAAATTTTATGAAAAACGTAACACATTCTGAATTGCAAGAAATGGTATTGGAAATCATGCAAGAAATATCAAATGTTCTAAATCCAAAATCGAAATGAACAATTTCTTGTTGCCCCCAATGTGCATTGTCTTCGAAAAAGAACTTTATTTTCGTATTGCAGGTGTTGGTGTTCTCTCTCTGAACATCTCGAATTTTTTACAGCACCACCTCTTTCGAGCTGCTGACAACATTCAAAAAGTATTAATTGTCTAAGAAAAAGCATATTAAACTTCGCCGTTCGAAAACTGTAGGTCCCTTGTGAGAGAACAGTAGCGCGCACAACACGAGTAGTTGATGAGCAAGTCAGACCCTAATCCACCTGTGGACTGTCGCGCCATCCAATTATCAGGTCTGTTCCAATTGCTTTGAATTGCTACGAAAGCCTACAAATTTCTCCGAGAAACTCTGAAAAGGCGTTCCATTTGCCGACTTTTTCGTAGAAGAGAGAGCTCATAAGAGAGTAAAATTCATTCTGCCGAAGACAAATTTGTGAAATTTCATACATCTGATAGCTGTTTACGACTTTCTATGAAAAGTCGTTTCACAAGTTTTGGTAGAGTTAATCTCTGCAAGAGAGATTTTTACCCAAACTACTCAACTACGAATTTCTGTACACAAATGAATTGGAACACACCTATTAAGTGTGTTTCATTTGATGATTGCCGAATTTGCAACAACAAGAAAAAAGGCAAAGCAACAGGGCATACATTTGAGATGCTTATTGTACTTTGTTGTATCTTTTAAATGATTTCATATACAGTTATGCATACATATTTTAATAGCATTTCACTAACACTAAGCTTTTCTTCAAGTTGATTGATTATAAAAATAGACTTAAATCTCTTCTTCGCTCTCAAAGCAATGGACGGAGTTCTTCTTAATGTAAAGCTTTTCAGGCCCGGTGGACTTAAACAAGAAATGAGAACTTTCTACAATCTGAAAAGATAACGACTGTCGGTTTACTGTAAAATGATTTTTTTCTGAAAAGATGGTACATAAATGATCTTTGTTTTTTATCACTCCGTCACTGTGTCACTGTATTAGGCATGGCGCCGTATAAGCAGTTTTACTAAATTCAATTGGTTGTTGCAATATCGGAAACTACCGTACGTAACTGTCTTTGCCCTTGCGGCGTCAGTTGAATTCCAACCCCTTTTTGAAGGTGATCGCATGAATACGTACCTTTATTTGTATGCGTGTGCTTTACAGCTGCTTTCAATGGATGTGCCTACTACTAGATTAGTGGCCATTCTTTCAAGCGCCATCTTGTGTCTACCCATCCCGTTTGATCTTTACAGGTTCTGGGAAGAAAATGTTTTGGATCCTCCCATCATTTCTTCATTTTTATGGCTGAAAGATGCCTTGTTTAATGTTTTGTTTTTTTCACATCATTCAGCAATTCAGTTTTTCGCTTTATTGATCTCTATGCATAAACTGCATACAACACATAATAATGACCCCTTTATAAGTGTGTGATAAACTCTCTTTAGGCACTTGAGCTTAGAAATCAGATGATAAAACACTAACTTCCAAAATGATAACACTCTGAGCGTAATCTTTATAAAATGAATTATTTATTTATTAGTCTTCTTATTTCTTTGCTAATATTAGTTTGACAGTAAATAAGGAAAATTTTCCGGAAAAAGTCAATTAAATCGAATGCTCACTCAACAAATCCCAGTGCCAAACTATTAAGTTAAAAACGCTTCACCTCCAATTTGAACACAAATCAGAAATCATATAAGTTGAATAAGTGCAGCGTATCGTTGTACTACTATAATTTTTTATTTAAAGCTCAACATGCTGTCAAATACCCGACTTGCACAACCTAAAATGAATCCCAAAGCTTTGTCTTACAATTTTATAAATTTTTTTTTATCTTTTGCTCAATGGACATACTTTTGTTGTTCATTTCATTATGACGTATCATCACTCCATTATACAATAATACAGCTGTAGCATCCAAACACCATTGACTAAAGCAAATAAACAGTCATCAAAAAAATATACTCAAATGCTCAACACAAAGTAGACAAAAGCCAATTTCTAGAATATAGACAAATGAATAATATCCCAAAAGCCCCAAAATACAAAAGCTAATTTATATAATTCCCCCTGCCACCTGTTATGTAGTTAAGTGAATGCATACACTTTCAGTTTTCTTAATTCAATTCGAAAGAAGAACAAAAAATGAACCGCTAGCTGCTATAACAAAAAGCATACTTTTTGAATTTGCGAGGAAAGGAGAAACAAAGAATTTAACAGTTTAATATACTCCATTAAAATAAGACGACGATAGAGTTAGATAGATGAGATAAATAAAATACTATTGAAAGCCTTTGTAAAATTGCAAGAACAAAACGAAAAACAAAAATCCGTGTAAGATTGTTTGCATTATTACATATACACAAGACTTGGTTCCATATAACATAAATAAACTGATTAAAGGAAAATGAAAATCAAAAATTAAAATTAAAGTAAAAATATTTAGTTTAGCATTGTAGTAGAATAACAAAATATAGACGGGTGACGAAGAGTAAGAATACAAAATTTTACTGTAACGAATACAAGGCATGAAAGAAATCAATTATACATATTATGTTTGTGGAGGGATACTGAGGAATAATAAATTATGAATGCTTATTATAAAATGTTGCTTATGCGTTGTTTTCATTTATACTTCTTTTTTGAATAGATTGTAAATAAAAGGATGTTGGTCAATACCCAAATCAAATGCAGAATCACTCTTGCCAATCGCTTTTGCTTTGCTCCAGGGGCAATTGAATAATAGAGCCCTGTGTTGAAAGATTAAGCTTGCCTTATATAACAGCTTGATCATTCCAGTACAGCTTTATGGCACGGAAAGTCTAACGTAGAAAAGGATGCCCTTAGTATTTTCAAAAGAAAAGTTCTATGTGAGATTTGTTTGCGCTGATGGTATTTGGCGGAAAATATTCAACGATGAACTTTATTTACCGTACGGCGGTATTTGCCTAATTTAAGCGTCTTCGAACTCAACACTTAAGACTGCTAAGCCATGTAGAGTGTGTGGTATGGACACCATTGCTCCTGTTCGAAGTCTTCTTACCCGAAACAATCGGACAAGACAACAGAGGACGACCTAAGCTGAGATTGCGCACACAAGTACTGAATGACCTCAATCAACTTGGAGTGCGTAATTGGAAGCAGCTAGCGAGAGACAGCGTTGGCTGAAGTAGGTTGAGACACAGGTACAACCTGGCGTGTAGCGTAACACAAAAACGAAAACGGTTTGATTTATAGATAAACCCTTTATTCAAAACTGAAGTTACAACAGAATGTAGATCATTGGAAGCGTAGTCTATTTGATCTTTACAAACAATTAATCATCAAAATCTTAGACTCTTAAATGAAATTAGTAGATAAATAGTGGGGAAAACATGTACCTTTGCTTCCATGGCCTTATGCTTGAAACGCGACATTCACATGCTGAATGTGCCTCAAAATTTTCACGGCACCATCTCCTTTAAACAGCTGACATTCAATGAATAACAATACTTCTCCAAGTTTGCCGTTCAAGTTGGTAGGTCCCTTCTACTTGTAAGAAAACATCGCACTACTCGTAGTAACTAAAGGGTGTCCCAACATGAATGCAAGATTTAAATGACTAATGCAGCAATTGCATTGTTTGTCTGGCTGTATGAGATGTGGCGCCGTCTTGTTGAAACCACATCCCCTCCACATAAATTTCTTCAATTCTAGGCACGAAAAAATTGGTTATCATTATTATACCGAACACCATTGACTGTTTGCGCTTGATCTGACTCATTTTCATAAAAAAAGTTCCAGTGATTCCCCCAGCCCAAAATCCACACCACACAGTGACACGTTGAGGATGCATTTGCTTCTCGTGAATCACTCGAGGATTTTCCTCGCCCCAAATGCGACAATTCTGCCTATTGACGAAGCCATCAAAATGGAAATGGGCCTCGTCACTAAAGATGATTCGATCGGCAAAATCAGCATTTTCATGTTCACAATGAGAATGCGTTGTTCATTCGTGTAGCGTTCCATTTTTATTAACGTTATACCGCCTACTAACAAACAATAATAATTGTTCAAATGTCAAACAATGACAATTCGAATGGCACCAAATTTAAAACTTGCGTTCTTGTTTTAACACCCTTTAGTTATTAAAAAAGCTGTCTCCTGATCCCTCTGCAGCAGATCCGCCATTCAAGACATATAAATATGTGCCTGAAAGAGCTCCGTGTAATAAAAGCAATAACACGATAATTCCTCTATCTTTTTACACTTTCGAAAACAAAACCTTTTTTAATTTCGTGCAAACTTTAGAAATTCGACTTTGCAAAAGTCCTTACGAAGGTTGCCTTTTATATTTCGGGATTGGGCAACCCTAGTGTTGCAATCTGGTAACTGCCAGCTCTATCGTAAAGTTTGATGTTTTAAGCTTATACGTACTCAAAACGTTTTGACATACAAGCGCTATTTGTGTTGTTTACAGTAACTTAAAAGATTCATCTCGCCGAAAGAATGGAATTAAATCGTGAAAATTTTCGTGCGGTTAATTTTTAAAACTTTCGACGTGGATTAACTCAACAGCAGTGCATCGATGAACTTAATTCAATTTTTTGCGATGAACCTTCATCAAGGACCAGTGTTTATCGATGGTATGGCGAATTCAACCGAGGTCGTAGTTCACTCCAAGACGAATTTCGTGAAGGTCGTCCAAAATCAGTTGTTGTTCCGGAAACCATTGATGCTGTGCGCCAACTTATATTGCAAGATCGTCAAGTGACCTATCGTGAGATAGTATTAGTGGGTCCACCATACATTCAATATTGTATAAACATTTGACCGTCAAACAAATTTGTTCGCATTGGATCCCACACAATTTGTCAATCGCTCAAAAAAAGGCTTGTGTCGATTGGTCGAAAGAAATGCTCCAAAAATACGATCACGGTGCTCCGAAATACGTCTATAACATCGTGACAGGTGATGAATCATGGATATACGCGTATGAGCCCGAAAGCAAACAGCAGTCGACTGTATGGGTGTTTCAGATTGAGCCAAATCCAACAAAAGTTGCTAACGCACGAAGCACTTCCAGCAAATGGCCGCCTGTTTTTTCGGAAAAACTGGACATGTCGCAACCGTATCACTAGAACAACCCAGAACAGTCAATTCTGAGTGGTAAACTACCAAGAAGTCAGGAAAACCAACCGCCGAAGACGGATCACTCTTCACCATCACACATCGGCTCAAACAACTGCATATTTGAGCACTCAAAAAGTCGATTTGATGAGTCATCCGCCGTATAGTCCTGACTTGGCACCGAATGATTTCTTTTTGTTCCCGTACGTAAGAAATAAAATGAGAGGTCAACGTTTTTCGACACCTGAAGAAGCGGTTGATGCGTTCAGAATGCATGTTCTGGAGATACCTCAATCAGAGTGGCAAAAGTGCTTCGACAATTGGTTCAAACCTATGCAAAAGCGTTCTATATCTTAATGGGGAATATTTTGAAAAACAGTAAAGCTGTTTTTGATCATTAATATTTGTTTTTGTTCTCTAATCTGGAAATATAAAAGGCAACCCTCGTATGTGTATTGTGGTGCATGTGCATTTATTCAAAATTCAACTAGAATTTGTGTATATGGCCACTCAGGTTAGATAATGCGCGTTGAAGGTAAAGCTTTAAAACTAAACATAAGAAGAAGATATAAGAATTTGCTTTAGAGGATCAAAAAAATAAAACAAAAAATCAAAATTTATAATATTAATTAAAGCTTCATTGCTATACATAGCAATTAATTACAATTATTAATTAATTTTATTAATTGATTACAATTTATTAATTGTAATTAAGCGTTGAAAAAAGACTTTTATAAGGGGATCTTTACTTAAAAGTGTCTCTCTTAGCTCGCACGGCCCCATTGACTCGAAAATGAAAGGCGCGCGATCATCCATTTCGTAATCGCTTAGGAGCTTGGACTTCAGTGCAGCTTAAATTGGACTAAAAATCATTTACTGTGATCAGGCATTTTCATCTCGATGTCTTCATTAACAAACGATTCTGCAACATCCAGAACCCTAAACCCGTTATTGGCAAGAAGACACCTGGGTGCCGTTTGTGTTTTCTGTTATATGTTTTTTTGTGTAAATGACTCTTGGAAAAAGGCACTAGCAATGGTTGTTAATATAATAACAACAAATATAATAATAGCGATATCCATTATGTTTACTTGAATTCCGAGTAAATATGTGAACTTAGAAAACATTTCGTTCACGTTGCTGCGACTTCACCACCCTGAATTTTATTTCAATTTCTGTGAAGGCCCTACATACAACTACGAACAATTAGAAACGATTGCAGTACATAGCTAAAACCGCACTTAAATGAAATACAGTATAGTTATCTCAACAGGGGGAGTTGTTTTTATGTATATACATTTCATAGTAAAGAAGTTTTAAAAATAAGATTAACATTTAAAGCATTGAGTTAAAATATTTCATGACTTTTTTGGTACACAACAATAATTTCAAGGAGCATATAATTAGAAACGATATGGGAAATAACGAAAGAATTTCAAAAAATAAATTCTTTAAATTTTTTTAAAAACTTTTATTTAATAGGTAGGATAGCCCTTTTTTTAACTGCTTCACAAAGATGTTCCATGGACTTATATTAGAGAACGACATCGTATCAACAAGTATGGAATTACAAGATTCCTTTACCTTGTTTTTCTTCCTCGGTATGTTGTCGTAAATCCCATATCGCTCAAAATGCTTTGTTGCTTTAAATACTTTTTTTAAGTGATCAGCAATTTCTTTATACGACATTCCAGACCTTCTTAACACAAAAATAGCTTTCCGATCTGTTGGTGAACTGTTAGCAATTTTTCCCATTTTCAAGGACTTGCCAATAAATTGAATGTAAACGAAAATAACCGTGTTGTTATGTATTAACACTCATCGAAATTTAAATTCAAAAGCCTATTTTTAACGAATCATTACTCTAGCACTCTTTGTTTCTAATTAGCTGCTCCTTGTCGTTTTATTTTTTTTTTTTTTTGTGTTAACAGTTTGTTGGAAAAAAGCAAATTTTCTTGTCACTTTTAAGGGACGGAATAATCAACTTTGCACTTGAGAAGTTTTGTGAGAGTAAACTCCAAACGAACAGATCGACCGGGAGTGTAAAAAATGACGGAACATAGCTTTAAAGTAAATCCGTCAATGACTGGTTCATCTTTTCTAATTTGTTGCCCGTAGCTGTATGCAATGCAAACAATTCAAAAACTTAAAGTCAACATCGTTTAAGTAATCCGTGAACTACATCTCACAAAAATAACCAAGTCATGAACACTTGAATATACAAAGTGCAGTCCTACGTCCCACTTGAACGAAGTTGCTGACAACACTCAAATTTGTCCATGAAAAAAGCTTCTCAAACTGTAGGTTCATTCGTGAGAGAAACAGAAGTACGCACTACACGAAGGTTTGCTGCAGACACTAGGTCTGTTCCAATTGATTTATGTACAGAAATTTGTAGTTGAGTACTTTGGGTAAAAATAGAGAGTAACTCTACCAAAACTTGTGAAACGACTAAACAGCTATCAGACATGTGAATGTTCAGAGGTTTTTTATTTTTGATTTGACAGCCATCTGCTGCCGTGCTGCTGCCCACAGTTTTTTCTTCGGCAGAAATTCGTAGGGAGGGTAAATATTTTGCTCTTTAATGAGCTCTCTCTTCTACGAAAAAATCAGCTTATGGAACATTCGTAGCAATTCAGAGCAAATGGAACGAACTTATTATTGCCACCACATTTTTTATTT
Organism: Eristalinus aeneus; assembly: GCA_955652365.1. NCBI lineage: Eukaryota > Metazoa > Arthropoda > Insecta > Diptera > Syrphidae > Eristalinus > Eristalinus aeneus. The sequence continues at coordinate 81,043,023 of OY019132.1, forward strand.
ATTTATCTTTGGTCTAGTTTACTAAGGAATTACAACATATAGCTTTAGTGGTGGCAAAAGAAATGCATTCCAAAGAAAAAGGCAAATATTTTTGGCAAGTGTAAATGAAAAAGCAATCTGTCTTAAGACACTTTGACACCTCTTTGTTATTAAGAGGTAGCGGATGGCGTGTTCCACCGGTGGCTCACACATGAATGTTTCATCTAACGGCGTGTGAAGTAGTAACGGTGCAACAGAAGCAGCACGATATTGATGTGTGCATTTTTCGCAAAATTTGATGTTTTTCTTCAAAATTTAAACATTTTGTGTACAGTGCGTCGCCAGGTAAAGCAACGTTTGATGTTTTCTGCCTACAGATAATGCTGAATACAAAAAAATCGCGCGGTCCTCAGCGTGTTAATTTGTGTCCATTCACAAATGTTTATATTTCTTTTTCCAAATTTACTTACTTACCATCTTGCTGTCTCATCTGCACACATTTCATAACAAAATAAAAACACATTCAGATTTACGAAAAAATAATTATATCTTTTTTATTATTTTTATTTTCACATCATTCATTTGGGTAAAATTTAAATCGTACAAGTATTAAAGCCAAATTAAAAACTCCGATTTGACAAAATTCAATTTTCGTCGACAGAGTAATGCGAGAGTACAATTTCACTTGGCCCCCCGCTCATCTTGACCTTCATCCTTTATTTGTCGGTTTTGTCGGAAATAACAATTACATGCATGATAATCGTAATCAAACAAATTGCGGTCGATTTATTGACTTGAATGAGTCCGAAAAAATAAAACTAAATTTTGTTTAAACATTATCCTTTCTTCATTTATTTACAATTGTACTTAATGTCTAATGCATTTTTTATTTTCTTCTTCGTTTTTTTTTTCATCATTTTTTTTTGCGTTTTCTATGGTTTTTTAACCCTACTTTTATTATTCATCTCTTTTTTTTTTTGTTAGTGTCTCATAAAAATAAATAAAATTTCTTTAAACGTGTGTTTTGTTTGTTTTCTTGTTTTCGCGTAGATTTTTATTTCTGCAAATTTTTATTCTCAGTTATTTCGAAGTTTACACATTTAGTACACAATTCTGCTTAAATTGGTTTATTTCTCATTTTTGTTTAGTTTGTTGTGTTAAATTTTAGTTGCTGCTTTTTTTTTGTTTAACTACTCTTAAATTTTATTAATTGCACTTAATAAAATTTGTTGTTTTGCATGTCCATGTTTTTTTTGTTCTATAGGTTATTTCTCATTTTCGATCTTTACTAGACTTCTTTTGGTAAATGGCTTTTGTGGCATCAAAGAAAATCCATACTTTACTAGTGTTAGCTTATTCTCTAAGGTTGCTGCTATCTTTATATATATAGATCTGTTTATCTGTTTATGTATATTAAATATATATGTAGATTAATTCTTCTTTCAAAAAGTCTTTGGTTCGTCAGATATTACATATTACAGAGGCGTCTACATAAATAGAAAAGCCGAAGTATACAGTTTTTAGACGAAAATTACTACTGTTCGCTTCAGATCATAGCATAGTATTTACAGTTATTGCCATAAGTCTGACATCTATGCAAGTGAGAAGCTCAGGAAAAACAACAAGGCTTCAGGTAAACATGATGTTTAAGGCTTTAAAATGCCGGTAAGCATAAATGTTTGCAAAATGCTCAATGCTGCAACCTAACAAAACAGGGGGAATAAAACACATCAAAGCCAATAGGAAAGGCTGCCTTATGAAAGCATAAAGGTTGTTAGTGGTGATTGACGGCGAAAGAAATAACATTTGTTTCATATATCTAAAGCTGTTAAACATATTCGTTGATTAATCACATTGTTTGATTGAAAAAAAAACTCAATTCCCCAAAAGTTTGCGAAACAATTTCATATATTGTTCTCAACCTCTCTAATTACATATACGCCCCCTGTAACTGCTGATCATCTTTTATAAGAAGATTGCATAAGGTGTAAGGATGTGTGTACAAAAAGGTAAGATAAACAATTAAATAAATTAATAAATTAATAATAAAATATTGAATAAAGAAAAAATAAAATACAACAAACATAACAATAATATATATGCATGTATATAAATAATTTCATTAAGCATTAATATAAAAAAACAACTTAACAATTTTTTTTTTTTGTTTAATATTATTTTCTCTGGTAATTTAATCTTTCTTCTTTTCCCTTCTTCCGCCTAGGTGACTGGCTTCAAAAATAAACAATAGCACGATGTGAAAACAATTGCGTAGAATAGCATTCCAAGAAAAGTGTTCAGAAGAAGGATATTTTTGTTGTTGTCGATGTTGTGTGGATGGTAACTGGTGGTTTTATAACTCACATTGCCGTGCCATAAACTTCGACTGCACTGTTCGTACAGCGGTGAAGAGTCGAATGGTGACGGGCGCTCATTACGATATTGTTTGCCTTTGAGCTTTTGAAATTGAAATTTTTGTTGCGACAAGTAACTGATCGCTTCAGTCCGCTCTTCACCGTGACGATGACTGTGCGAAAATAATGATGAAGGATACAGGGATGTCTTTGTGATTATTATTGCCGCATTTTGTTTTATTTTTGTTTGTGTTTTTGCATTTTTAATTGCTGGAGAAAAATATACATAGATATATTCAAAATTGAAATCAATTATTTTGAATGGCATTTTTGTGCGGTTTATTATTAGTTTAGTGTGATTGAGTTAGTGAGAGCCAAGTCAAGGGGTACACTCGGTCATGCATTGTTAGACTTAGGGGTTTGGTGGCGGATAGGGACATGTTCTATTCAACAACAATAACATAACATATTATACAAAGACACTATGCGGACGGATAATTTATTTGCTTCTCTCGGTAGTTTTTTGAGCAAACCTAATCTAGGCTATGACTTGAAAATGTCCGTGTTTTAAAACAGGAGAGTACATTATATGCAAAGGCTTAGTTTGGACAATCCACATTAAAATGTCCAGGGGCCACAAAGATGCCTTTCCATACGCTTTAAAACTTTTCTTCACCATCATTAAATAAAAATCTAATTGTTTTAACAATTCTTCAATAAATTCTACATTTGTTTCTATTCAAGTATTATAGGAAACTAATGACACGAAAACGTTTCGAATTGAAAAAAACCGTGTAGCAGTAACTACACAGGGGTTGCTGTTCGAAAACGTAAGTTTTAATAAACATTTCAGCCAGATAACGATGTACTTAACACAAAACTTATTTCCTGTAATCTATTCAAAATCAGATTAGGAAACGAAGTTGTCATTACGTTTATAGCTCTCTATTTAACTAATCGAAGCAAATTAAATTAAACAAGGGTTAAATGTAGTGCATGCAACTTCTCTTCTCCTGAAAAAAGCCTTCCAAAATAATATTTAAAAGAAACACAACTACCAAAACAAATTCTTTACACAATTTCATACATTTCATGCATATGTTAAGTAAACAAAAACTACTATTTTGAAAGCATATATGCGGGAAAAGAACTGGTTTCTCTTTTTCCACATTCGCTTGGAATTGTAAATTATGTTTTTTTCTTATCTTTTTCAGAGTTTATAAACTATTTGTTATTAAAAAAAGACACATAATAACTTAAAGTAAATTATTAGTACATACATTCAATTTAGAAACACTATTTTAGGGTTTAATTTAGCGGTGTAGCTTCGTGGTTAGTTTGGTAGTTTAAACTAAATTAAAATTCTCTACAAATAACACATGTGGTGTGGGATTTTATTATATTTTGTTTCTCTGTTAATCTACATGTAATAAAAACAAAACTTCTTACGCTCGTTCGTAGAACAAAATGTAGGCACTAGATGAAACTAAATGACTTTCTGATAATTCACCGCTGACACTGAAAGTAAAAAGAGGAAAAAAACGTAAATGGTGAATTGAACTGCGAAGAATTTGTAGATGTAGAGTTGAAGAGGTGAGTCTTTCAATTACAAAATTAACAAATAAGCACTGGTAGTGGAATATTTCCTTCATTAAATAAAATAACAAATATTTAACACGTTGAGGACGACGTGTACCACCGGTGGCTCGCGAATATTTTATCTACCTGCGTGTGCCGTTTCATAAAATTGCGGAATAAGTGTGAAGAAATAACGGTACAACAGAAGCAGCACAGTGTTGATGTGTGCATTTATAGCAAAATTTGTTGCCTTTCTCCAAAATAAAATTTTTTTAATGCAAGACGCCTCCAGGTAGGGCAACGTTTGACTTTGGCTGTCGGCAGATGATAATATTTACCGAAAAAACTGCACCGTTCTCAATGTGTTTAGTTTCGCTGTATATTTTTGCTCTCAAAAGGAGTAAAGTGCACAGATTCGATTCCAGTACAGAATTTAAATGTTTAACATTTTTATGGGAACACCGTAAGCTTGTCATAACTCTTCCGTTCGATTCTATACGAAAAATCTTGTAGTTTTTTGAAAGTAAGAAATAATTTATATAAATAAGGATAAGTGTTGAAGATATAACAGAGCTGTGTGAAACATCAACTATTGGATTTTTTTTGCGGAACTTTTTAATGGAAGTGTATGTCCCTCTTCTCTGCCGTATTATGTGAGCGTCTGAAACCGTTTGTACATAACCTGATAGGTCCTTATCAGTGTGGATTTAGGCCAGGGAAGTCAACACTCACCACCTCTTCATCGATTTTAAGGCCTCATATGATAGTGTGCATAGAGACGAGCTATACAGTACCATGTCTAGTTTTGGCATTCCTACCAAACTCGTCAGATTGTGTAGGATGACGATGGAGAACTCTTGCTGTTCCGTCAAGGTCGGTAACGAACGGAACTTGAATGTCAAAAAAGGTTTTAGAAAAGGCGACGCACTGTCGTGTGACTTCTTCAACATCATCCTCGGGAAGATCCTGCGTAACTCTAAAGTCAACACCAGAGGCACGATCTTCAAAAAGTCAGTTCAATTGCTATCTTACGCTGATGACATTGCCGTGATTGGACGAACACAGCGAGCCGTCGATGAGGTGTTTGCTGGCATTCAAGCGGAAGCAGCTAAAATGGGTTTGGAGGTAAATGAGGGCAAAAAAAAGTACATGCTGTCATCAAGGAAGGACAGAACATCGATATCTCGGATAGAGCGTCACACTAGGCAGCAGAAACTTCGAGGTAGTGAACCTCGTCTACCTCGGCTCCGCGGTAAATAGGAACAACAACATCAGTACCGAAATCAAACGCAGAATCTCCGAAACGAATTTCCCTTGCCAATCGCTGTTTCTTAGGGTTCAAGAGGCAATTAAGTAATAGAGGCCTCTCTCGACGGACTAAGCTCGTTTTATATAAAAGCTTGATCACCCCAGTCCTACTTTATGGCGCGGGAACCTGGATGTTACCAAAGGCGGATGAGGAAGTCTTTTCGAGAGAAAAGTTTTGGGTGCGATTTTTGGTCCTGTTTGCGTTGATGGCATCTGAAGGAGAAGATGCGCCTGGTCAAGCGTCTTCGAATACAACGCTTAAGATGGCTAGGCCATGTGGAGCGTATGGACACCACTGCTCCGGCCCGAAAAGTGTTTGAATCCGAGCCATTGGGACAACGCGACAGAAGACGGCCTACACTAAGGTGGCGCACACAAGTGGAGAAGAACCTCAACCAATTTGGAGTGCGCAACTGGAGGCAGCTGGCGAAAGATCGTGCTGACTGAAGGGGCATGTAGGTTGAAGCTCAGTTTCACCCCGGACTGTAGCGCCACAAGAAGAATAAGAAGTATGTCCCCTAACATTTTGGAAAATGAGACTTCACTTTTCGTTGAGATATCCGAAGTGTCTGTTCATTATCAACTTATTCTTCGGTTTGTCTGACATTCCTTTCACGTGGGGGTGTTGACTAATTAATTGCCAATGTTGTCACATCAAACTTGAACGTATATGCATTTATCAAGCGAAACATAGCCACTAAGGCGACTTCGCTTCACATCCTTTACTTAAAAATTAATAATATAATAACAATGAGAAGAAGAAATTAACAACAATCTTGGTAAAATCGCTAAAACGACCTAGGTCCTAAAGGCTGTTATCAGCCTGTGCTCATTGAAGAATCATCACCATCATTGAACAACTACGAAAGACTTACATGTTATCGTTGAATTCGTGCCATTTTTTTGTGACAGGATGTTTACACAGCGCAACGTAATGCCCACCAGCTGTTGAACCTGTTGAGCAAATCTCGCCAGTTAAAGTCTTATCCCATAACAGATGCATTTCTTTACATACCCATGTGATTTGAAATCCCATACAATGTGTAATAAGCTTGTGAACATGAATTCGAACCGTAGGGACCCATGTTTAATTCTCTCTCGCCTGTAGGGAACTCCACAATGTTCGACAGCTTACTCCATCGTGTCTCTGAGAATCGCTTCAAGTCTGAGCAAAAAAACAATTTAGCGTAAAATTTCTGTTGACTGATGTACTTCGATGCATTTTAAACTTACGAATAACCAAATACTTCGGAAACCGTTGAATTGAAAAGCTTTTCGTACTTTTCCGTCGTGTTTGGCATTTTGAACATGTTGGCATTTCATCACCATCCAGAACTTCTTCGCGGATGAACAGATCCAAACAGGCCTCCAATTTGCATCTGGACGAAGACGGGAGCGGCACACTCAGATCCCAAAACGGGTCAAAAGTTACACTTGCATTCCCACACACGGTACATCGGAGTGTGCTCTTCAGCTGGCCAACGAATAAATCACGAATAACAGAGTTTTCTGCCTTTGTGTACCATTCCCATGTAATGTCGGCCTTTTTGTTGTCACTGTGTGAAAGAAACAAAAGTTATATAACTTCCCAAGTAGTTTAAAGTTGGAAGGTACCTTAAACTTTCGTCAATTTTAAGAATATCACCCTTGACACCGGAATTAAGAGCCGAGTGGAGAGAATCCAGGAAAAATCGAAGAAATTCCTGTGCATCCTGCTGGTTGTAGTCACTGTACATCCTATGTTTGCTCGAAAATGCTCGCTTAAGGTCGCTCGGTGTAACACTGTTTACATTTGACGTCCACATTTCGCGTATTAATTTGGCAAACTCTGTGGGAAAGAATGTTTGTAGTAATCAAACTCATAACCTCAAACGACTCTCAACTTACCACTTAAAATTTGTTGATCCTTTGACGACGAGGACTTCACACCGTTTTGTGTTTTAAGGAATTTCGTTAGCTCACTTGTGTGACTCAGACACTGAATGACAGAGTTCATAAAGCAGGTGTTGCCGATGTTTCTCAGTCCACATAATCCTGCAATCACAGTCGAAAGCAAATAGTTTAAATACTAAGCCACTTAAAGGAAAGCAAACTAATTCACCCGGTTGATTGAAGTAATATCTCGACATTCACAATATGACATTAAATGTGTTTTGCTTTTTAAAATCAATATTTGAACTCAAATTCAACTCTACGACAAAAAATTCCAGACATTCTGGGAATTCAGGGATGGATCTTTTTTAGGTGACTCGCAAAATGTTTTCTGTATGTGACTTATACTATGTACGTCAAAAAATTGAAAATTCATAAAAGACATTAGGTGTGTTCCAGTACTTTGTGTACCAAATTCTGAAATCTGACATTTGTTAATGAGTGGGGATAAACTACGGAAACGCATCTAAACCAAATATGTAAAGTATGTCATTAAGAAATCTTTATTTCACTTTTTGGCTACAGAAAACAAAAACAAAACCAAAATTTGAGACACATACACAGAGATAATGAGTCAATGCGCACTTATCTCTGTGCGTGCGGTAGTCCAACAAACTACCCACAACAATTTATTTTGTTAAAATGGGCAGGATAGGGAAATATTTTTCTCTCTCCCCCTCGAGAGAACGCTCATTTTACGTAAAACCCATATTTCCAATATACGGGAACAGACTTTGTGTTAATTTGTGTTGTTTTGCACTGTTTTGTGTTGTTTGTTTCGAGTACGAGAACACACCTATTAATTTCAAATCTAAGCTACATGTTGTCAAAAACGAATATTAAGCTGCAAAAAACAGATTCGCTTTACTTCGCACGGAGTTTCGCTGATGTTATGACGCTGAGCTGGGGTTGAAAATTGTTTTTTTTTTTTATTGGAGGGGTCATAGTTAAATTAGAAGTTATAACTTATTTTGAATTTATTAGGAAAACAATTTTTAATTCCACGTCCGGAAAACGCATTCATACGAGGGTTGCCTTTAAAATATTTCGAGATTAGAGAACAAAAACAAATATAAATCATCGAAAATAGCTTTATTGTTCTTTAAAATATTCCTTTTTAAGATGTATGCACTTTTGCATGCGTTTGAACCAATTGTCGAAGCACTTTTGCTACTCTGATTGAGGTATTTCCAAAACACGCATTCTGAACGCATCAACCGCTTCTTCAGGTGTGGAAAAACGTTGACCACTCATTTTATTTCTTACGTATGGGATTAAAAATAAGTCATTCGGTGCCAAGTCAGGACTATACGGATGACCCATCAAATTGATGTTTTGAGTGCTCATAAGTGCAGTTGTTTGAGCCGATGTGTGAGAGCTCAGATTGTCATGGTAAAGAGTGATCCGTCTTCGGCGGTTAGTTTTCCTGATTTCTTGGTTGTGTACCACTCAGAATTGACTGTTCTGCGTTGTTCTAGTGATACGGTTGCGACATGTCCAGTTTTTCCGAAAAATCAGGCGGCCATTTGCTGGAAGTGCTTCGTGCGCGAGCAGATTTTGTTGGATTTGGCTCAATTTGAAGCACCCATACAGTCGACTGCTGTGTGTATGAGCTCGTTCGGGCTCATACGCGTAAGTTCACAATTCATCGCCTGTCACGATGTCATAGACGTGTTTCGAAGCATTTCTTTTGGGCCAATCGACACGAGCCTTTTTCTGAGCGATTGACAAATTGTGTGGGATCCAAAGCGACAAATTTTTTTGGCAGTCAAATTTTCATGCAATATTGAATGTATGGTGGACCCACTAATACTATCTCACGATAGGTCACGATCTTGCAATATCAGTTGGCGCACAGCATCAATGGTTTCCGAAACAACAACTGATTTTGGACGAGCTTCACGAAATTCGTCTTGGAGTGAATTACGACCTCAGTTGAATTCATCGATAAACATTAGTCCTTTATGGGGCTTCATCGCCAAAAATAGAATTAAGTTCATCGATGCACTGTTGTTGAGTTAATCCACGTCGAAAGTTGAAAAAATTAATCGCACGAACATTTTCATCATTTAATTAAATTTTTTGGGAGAGATGAATCTTTTAAGTTACTGTAAACAACACAAATAGCGCTCGTATGTCAAAACGTTCTGAGTACGTATAGCCTCAAAAATGTCAAACTTTACGATGGAGTTGACAGCTGCCAGATTGCAACACTGGGGTTGCCCAATCCGGAAATATAAAAGGCAACCTTTGTATAATAAGTTAGGTTAGGTCTAGAAGTATAAGTTCGGAGAATGTGCGGTTCCTTAATAGCTTGTTTTCTTATACTAACGTTTATCTAGGGATTTGAAAAAACAGAATGGATGATGCTCGATAGTCTTTTTTTTTTTTTCTTAAATTTGCCAAAGGCGGGCATATAGTCATTGCAAGAGATGTAGAAACCATCGGGCTTGTCTTTGTTTATATCAAACACCAGAATTTTAGTAGAGGAAATTCTACCCCATCGAGGCAACAGCATAACGATAGATAGATAATTATGTTATTAAGTTTATTTGGATTTACACTGCTCGAGCTATGGCTTCAACCAAAAGTTTGGTCTTTAGGGCTTACGACCCTAATGAAAGGTTACGTCTTAACCCGTTCTCTCTTTGTACTTTTAAAAGTACAGCAAAATGCTGGAAGAAGCATTTAATATTCGTGTGGTGCGGCTGAAGAACGAGTCTCTAAACTTTACTGTACGTCTGAAAGTGGGATTAATTGTGAACGGGTGAGCATTCCTAGCGAGGCGGGTAATGTGGGTGAATTCTTGAAGGGGAGGAATGCAGCTGGCTAACTCGATAGAGCATTTTTGGTTGAAATAGCGATGAAATAGTGATAGAGACGCAACATTTCGTCGATGTTCACGCGAGTCAATTGACTTCGCAGCACTATTATCACCAATAAGATTTATCGCTCGCTGTTGGATTCTATCTAATAGGTACAGAGAGGTCTTAGGAGCACCGGACCAGATAGGAGCGTTGTACTCAAGCTTTGGGCGGATGTACGCCTTATATATTGTTGCCAGATCAGAAGGGGTGAAGTATTTCTTGCATCGCTTTAAGAAACCCAGACATTTCGCTGCATTTTTGGCGATCTCGAAAGGGTGGAAAGTCGTTCAGTTTCAACAATGCAAGAGCCATTCGTAGATAATGGCAGGTTGTTTTGAAAATGCTTGAGTGACAGTAGTCAGCACTGAGTTTTGGAAGCATTGAACCCCATTCTATTTTTTTTTTACCCCAATCACTTATGTCAAAATTATGGGCTTAACATACGCTGCCGTTCCAATGGCCGAAGAAAAGGGGCGAGAGCCGAGGAACGAATATGAGAAGCTGAGGGTACTGTCATCAGCGAAGGAGTGAATTGGATTAGAAGTGACAGACAGGAGATAATTTATGAAAATGAGGAAGAGTGTCGGAGACAAAACGGAGCTCTGGGGAACACCAGCATTAATGTGGTGAATATCAGACTTGAACCCATCCATTTTATCGCAGTAGAAGTGTGGCAAAAGTTCGTTTTGCGCAAAGCATATTAAAATATATTTAGTCCTGCTTTAAAAAGTAAAATGCGTTCATACATACTTTATTTTTTAGTATCCAGAATGGGAAAAAAACTATTTCTGCTAAACACTTTTACAGAACACATTTCTTAAATTTAAACTGCACTTCAGAAGAAATGGCAGACGCTGTTATCCTTTTGCTACCTCCTGATGTGGATTCTATTACAGATGAAGGAGATATTGGTGATGGTAATATGAGACTGCAAGAGATATCACAAGATATTCCAAGTTGAGATGTTTATGGTTTCCCATTCACCACCAGACAACAATGAATTTGACATTGAAGACGACATTCCATTGTCTCAGTTAAAGAAGTTTCTAGGGGCACCACTTTGGATGAAAGTAATTGCATCACCAGAACAAATAAGAAACAGACAATTACTTAGCTAGAATCCAAGACTGTGCTTCAGATTTGTCTGGGCTCAACAATGTTTAAGTTTTTGATAAATTGTTTGATGCCGAGTAAGACAACTTATCGTTATCGAGCGATTATAACGTCAGCGAAGGACATTCTTAACTGACTCGGTCAGTCGCAGCATTGCCGAGAATCCCAAAAAAAAAATACTTCTATGCCCATTAAAATAAAAAATTTCATAAGAACCAATTTTTTTGTAAATATTACTACCCCCAGGTGTGAATGGGTTAATTGGTTTATTCTGTCTCAATCTTTCCTCTATTTGGATGCTAATGATCTGATACAAGATAGGAAAGGCTGCCCTATCACCTTCCACGTCGCACGCCGAACACACGAAACAGAGGCTCAGTAAGTCTTAGTAGGCCGTCAAGGCCATCTCTTCATCAAAAAGGAATGGTCTTTGGCTCCATTCGCAACTGTTTTATTGGCGAGCTCGCATCAGACGGCATGTCCATGAGAGTAGTATCATAGGAGATGCCGAGCTTTGATAACCTGGCACACTGCATCTCCTATGATACTACCATACACTCATGGACATGCCGTTTGATGCGAGGTCACCAATAATAAAGTTGCGACGCTTATACACAGTCGACTTTTCCCGTATCCTGGACTTGCTCTGGCCAGAAACTGAGCCGGGAAAGGAATGTAGTCGGATTTTCACGGACGGATTCAAGAAGACGGATGGTCCTGGAGCTGGCCCCTTCGTCGAAAACGAAACATCAGACTTCACGCCTCCTTAGGTAATATCGCGTCGGTCTTCCAGGCCTTCGCGATTCTAATGGCCACCAACTATATTGTGAAGAATAGGTGGAAGGGAAGAAGTATCTGCGTCTGCAGAGACAGCCAAGCTGTGCTCAAGGCCTTACTCAACCCTTTAACCACTTCCAAGATAGTTCAAGAATGCAAGTTTTCCCTTAATTTGGTCGGCAGGCTGAATTTGCTAAGACTTGTATGGGTCCGGGGTCATCACGGGATCTTGGGAAACGAGACTGTCGATGAACTAGCTAGGCTAGGTTCAGCAGAGGAATTCTTAGGGCCCGAACCCACGTTAGTACTACCCGCGTCCTTGGTCAGGACCTCCGTCGATTATTGGGTCTCCCTACAGCATAACCAAAGATGGCATGACTCTCCAGGATGCAGGCTGACCAAGAGTATATCCACACCTCCAACAAAAAGCAAACGTCTTAGTATTTGGTTCGGTTAAGTGAAGAACTTCTATGCCCCAGTTTTTTTTATTTTCTTGTAAGGAAATTTGTATAAAAAATAAGACGATTTAAAAAAGCGACACTAAGCCAAAGGCAGAAATAAAAAAATGTGCTAGATTAGAGCACTTGTGAAAAGTCAATGTTTGACTTGCATTTTTACAATATACATCTTATACTTCGTTGGAAGCACCCATGTGAATTTATCGACGAAATAGGAGTAAAAAACACAAAAAATGTCTTTAACCAAATCTTACCTTCTTCTTCTTGCTTATCATCTAGATTTGAAGACGATAGTTTGCTTGACGACGAATAATCATCTGATAGATTCCGGCTGGAAAGAATCGACGATCTGCCGGTATCGCGGTCCCAGTGTCTCGCCGGAGTCGGAGATATTGGTGGAAGGGCACTTCGTAACGAGGAGGAATTCCGAACCTTAACACAAGGCAAAAACAAATCTCATATTAATTTACAACTTAATCAACTGAATCACATTGGTTATTGGTGTTTAGATAACAAAACAGGGTACGGATTAAAATAGGAAACTTTACAGAAGATCTTTACATATACGTACGAAAATATACTGAAAAAGGAAGTTGACATAGTTAAAAAGAGTTATCAATGTGTGCGGCGTTTTGAAATTTAAATTTAGGTAGTGTATGAATAGATAACAAAAACACTAAAGAAATGTGTAATGTTGGAAGTGTATGTGCTGTTCTGATTACATTCCGAATAGAAATGTTGTTAGTGGTGGTTGTGACTGAGGAAGAAGCAAAGAATATTGACTGACAATGATGTAAGGAACCAGGAGCGAATGTTAAGCTCATACATAAGCCGTATTACGTGCAAAGAATGTTATGGATTTAACAAAACGAAACGAAAAAACCACTTAAAAAATAAGCCATGCAATCCGGGAAAAAATTATTAGTTTATGTTACGAATTTTGTCGCGTTTTAAATACAAACCCAATTATTGTTTGTCGTCTGCCCTTTGAGGCAAATTCAACGTTTATTGATTGTGGTTTGGTAAATGAATCGTTGCATTCGAATCGATTAATTTCGAAACAAACGTTGTGGTTACTTGGAAAAAAAAAACGTTCATCATCATTGATATTTGTACCAACATATCAGCTCTTTTCATTTGTGGCTTGATTGATTTTAACGCAGATTGACGTAGGGATTAAGAACTGTGGTATAACAGAGTTTTCCAAAAGCATCATTGATTTATTGGTGTATTGTTTTCGTATACACAAATAAAGAAATATTGCACAAAACATTGTGTGTCTTGTGGCTTTTGTTTGATTTGAGATGTCTTTCGGCGGTTTAACCAACGCGAAAGAAGTTGACAGAACGTATAAATTATATGTACAAGTTAAAGGTTCGGAATATAGCTACTCCCTTATGAGTTTTAATTCTTAGTCAAGTGAGTTGACTAATAGATTAATTATTTTTTTATTAGGAAATTATTAAAAATGTGTTTCAAGAAATCAACGTCTATAACGCCTTTTCGAAAACTTCAGATTTTCGCAAAATCGTACGATGTCTGAGATTCTCGAACCTCGTTTTCGTTTTTAGGAATTGTGTGGCGTCAGCCAAACGATGCAATTCACTCCATGGTACAACGACAATGAATTAAATTTTATTTATTTATTTTTTTTTTGTATGTCAAGAATTCAAACATTAAGTATTATTTCACTGCTTTTTGAATTTTCATTTACATTTTTTGGCCATTACTGTACAGGTTTTTAATTTCCCATATACACTGGTACAGTACAATAGGAAATTCTCGCCTTCAAATGAACACTTTTTGAAGTATTATTAAGTTTAGGTTTTTCGATATCCCCATAAATTGATGCTAACAACATTATATACAAGTGAAATGCGATAGAAACAATATGCGACTACAGTAAAGCAACTAAAACCGAATGAAAGAAGCTTAAAACCATCACCACCAATGAAGCAATGTAAAATGTAGAAATTATAAACACTAATGAACGAAAAAGACCATCCCCTCAATTAAAAAAAAAGGTCTCTTCCCCCTCACTAGACTATGACTATAGCTTCCTTCTCAAATACAAAATAAGGACGCAAGGACAGAATAAGAGAGTATGAACAAAAAAAAAGGTAGAAAAGATTTGAAGAAGATTGTCTAAGGACCACTTACACTTTCATCAATGTCAGTTAGTTTATTCGAGGACGACACAGATGTTGGTGGCTTTTTATCATTCGATATCGTTTTAGAGGTCACGGTCGATGGCGTTGGAGCAGGACAGTTTAGCATGGAGACGGTAACTTTGTCGTAGCCCACCCCGCCGCCGCCACTGCTTTTCAGAAGATTCGACGTGCTGCCATTCAGCAGTCCAGCCGTTGGTGTTACCGAAGTCTTGCGAAGGTTCTTTGGTGAATGCGATGGCGATGACTCGGTGCTGCGGTTTCTTAGGAGTAAGTTATTGCTGGCTATACTTCCACTGCTGGAACTGTTGCTGGCGCCTAGATTCGATGCGACGCCAGCGGCTCGGGAGGCGCTATTGGTAGCAGCTGGCGACGCTGAGCGCTCCCGCAACGGCAGCTTCCGTTCGAAATCAGTGGTAAATTGCAAATTGGTGGTGCTACTTCTAGTCGGTTGACGCTTCGCTTCGCTGAGTGTGTTGAACTTCTCGATGGACGCCTTAATGCTAAATGTGTCGTGAATGATGTCGCGCTTGCGTCCGCCCATCAGCGGGAGTGTTGACGATGGCGATGAGGTGGCCGTGCTTGCGGTTGATGTGGGTGCCGACAATGACACCGGTGGTGATGAGGAGAGTGTAGTTCCATTCTGATACTTGTACTGATTTACCTTCTCGAATAGGCTCTGATTCGACGTGGATATTATGGAAGATTTCGGTCGCAGTTTCGGTTTGTGCTGTCTCTGTTGGGGATGTGGTTGCTGCTGCTGCTGCTGGTGCTGTCGCTCCGTGTCATCGCTGTCAATGTACTTGATGTCGTCCAGGAGCTCCGAATTCGAGTGCAGGCAATGCATGTTGTTGTTGGCGGGTATTTTTGTCAGAAACTTATTGTTCGGGGTCCGGTGAATTAGGGGCTTTATCGCTTGTTTACTGACCACACTCGGTAGCTTTCGATTGTCATTGATGGAATTGACAATGCTACTGTTGCTGCCTGCTAATGTGGTCGGATTTTCATTGTTGTTGGCATTGTTGTTGCCACTTGAAACGTTATTGTTATTGTTGGTGTTGTAGCTTGTTCTGGTATCGGCATTATTGTTGAGATTATCATCATTGGCGGTGCCGTTGTTTTCGAAACGTTGTTTCGACCTGTACACTTGTGACCGGGCCAAATCGCATTCGTTCTTTAGGAAGTTCTGATCCTTAAAAGCGGAGATTAGGAAAAACTGAAGGTTACCAGCTTTCGCCGATGTGCCGGTCGACGATTGACCGTTGGAAGTTGTGTTGTTTGTAACTGTGGTATTTGTTGTGACGGTGACGGAGGTGGTGGTGGCGGCCGCGGCTGCGTTGGTGGTTGTTGTTGTGGTGGTAGTGATGGCTGTAGCTTCAACACTACGTTTTTGCTTTGGGAATTTCAAATTTTTAATATTAGCATCTATCATTTCTAGCTTTGAGTTTGTTTGTTTGTTTATTTTTTTTTTTTTTTGGCTATATTTAGTTTTGTCTGACTATAGTGATTCTTTTTACATTCATTACTCACGATGCACTCTAGAGTCTGCTTGGATTTTAGTTTATTTATATAGACATACGTATTCTTCTTATTTTCAAACACAACACCTTTGTATGTATATACAGTAAGATTAAATATGAATATATATATGTATATATAAATTGTTCACCCTATGATATCTATGCACACGCACGAACACACTAGGTTTATGTGGCGTTACACTATATTTATATGTTTGCTTTTATCTGTGAGCCATTTACGAATGGAACGTCTAGAACAGAGAAAGAAATTAATAATATGTCATTTCTTTTTGGCTGGTGGTTGTTTTTTTTGAATAAAACGGATATTCTCTTTTGTTTTTCTATGTAATTGAAACAAAAAACGAATAAACAAGCAAAACAATTGAAAGCATTGCGATGTTTCTACACTCTGCAAATTGCCGGGGTTTGTATTTATTTTCTTTTCATTTTTCTTTTTTGAAAACATAACAAAACGTGATGGCTAGCAAAATAGAAATTCAGTTTGAGAGGGGAGTAGTTCGATACAAATAAATCAGAGAATGAACATAAACGAAATTTTGCAATTTGCCTGCTGTAAAGACACATTTGATGCGAAATAAAAGGGAGTATGAAAACAATAATTTCAAAATTCCAAGCTTAGTTTGTTTGTGTTTTCATTTAAAGATATATATGTTTTTCTTTTATTACTTAAAATGTGTGATGTGTTGTGGGATATCGGGATAACTTAATGCAATCGTTTTTGTAGATGCCACACCTCCACTAACAATTTTTGCAAAATAATTAACTTGACACTACATTGATCAGCCGTTTGATGCTCTTTCGATGAACATGTTTATTCTACAAGAATCTTTTAGATTGAACCTAGATGCAGTTTAGCTTGCTTACAAACACATGTTTTGTTTTTTGGTTCAAAGGGGAGCACTTTTGAGCGCATGTTACTTCCTACAATAAACAACTGTTTTCTTCAGAAGCATCTATTATTTTAATGTCAGTTCTTCAAAATGAGTTTTTCAGCAGATACAGACTTTTTAAGGATATTCAGGGGCATGTTGAGCGACGACGAGACCAGTGAACTCATTCTTTTATCACATCACCACATTTTTATCAAATCACCACTTAAGCACTTTTCAGAATCTCGTTAGGAAAAAAATATATGGTAGACTTTCACAATTGTGTTGAAAGTCTTAGAGAACGAAGAAAAACTTTATTCAAACCCAAAACATCCATTTCTGCATATTTATTAGCAACATTAATCGATCGCGAACATAAGCAAAATCCTTGTCTAACAACGATGTCATTCAAATGATGAGGGAATTGACAAGACGTATGAATGCAATCCCTTTTTATAGTTACAAGAGCAAAGGTGGTGTGAACATTATTTTTGGAAACGAAAACACAGAATCACTCTTACTAATCACAAGAGGCAAGTAAGAGGTAGTTGAGTAAGAGGCAATTGAGTAAGAGACTATTGCGTAATAAAGTCGAAAATAAATTCGCAAAACAAAGTCGGCTTTATATAACAACGTAATCATCCCAGCTCTGTCCTACTTCGCGGAAAGTGAGACATTTAAAAAGGAAGATAAAGAAACCTTTGGTCTTTCCGAGAGAATGTTGGTACTGTTTGCGTTGATGGCATTTGAGGGAGAAGATTCAACGAAGAACTTTAAGGGCTAGACAGCGGCATGCTATTCCTCAAGCAGCTTCGAATTCAACGCTTAGGATGTCTAGGTCATACAGAGCGTATGGATAAAACTGCTCTGACTGAACCATAGAGACAACGCAACGGAGGACGCACTAAGATGACATGGCACACACATACGAGAAGGACCTCCTTCAACTTGGTGTGCGCAATAAATAAAGCAACTAGCGAGAGATCGTGCGGGCTGGAGAGGCAAGTTAATTGAGGCCCAGATCCACCCCAGACTGTAGCGCCAATCAAAGTACAAGAAGATATTTCAAAAATCACCCCTATTCACTGATGTTACTTAAGATTCACAAGATCAATGTCACGAACGACATAACTCTTTCTAAGCCAGATATAATAGCACATCACTCAATCAGATCCGGGATATATAGAGGGCGCCCCTAACAAACAAAAAGTAATCTTGAATTAATAACTTTTTTAGTGGCGCCCCCTATAAGTCCTGGAACATGACTTATTGAGTGATGTCTTATATAAAGCTAATGGCATAACGATGAAGGAAAAGGCACAGTCTCAAACTTTATCAATTGTAACGGAAAGTCAATGCCATCCGTTACAGTCTTGACCAAATCCAGGGCAAAGATGGACACGATGGTGTGCAAGACCAAATCTCAGGCATTCCCAAGACCGTCAGAAATGAAAAGCGATCTCGACCTGCTAAGTAAGTATGAATGGTGGAAATAACAAATGTCTCTGAATAATTGAACAGATTTTGATACAAAAAATGGACCGATTGAGATTGCTTTTGTATTTAGAGTTAATAGAGTAAAGTTGAATATTCTGGGACAGGTCTCTCCCGCACCAAGTGTGTTTCCCTTGAATGTATTTTAATTATTTGGACGACAAATCTGCCACAATTCATGTTCCTACTGAAAGAACAATTAGGTCGACATCAGTGTTTTGCTGAAAGTAATAAAGAAAGATATTCTAAGCCTCCATTTCACTTACATCGTTAAATAATTAACACTAGATTTGCGGATCGAGCCAATTTGACTCATTAAAAATTTGATCCTTATAGACCCCTTCAGACGTGGCGTAGTGAGTAGTGCGACACTCACACGCAGAAGGTGTAGGCTCGATTTCCGTCTGAACACCTTGGACTTTTTTTATTCGTGGCCGCCGTGGCGTAGTGGGTAGAGTGCTACGCTCACACGCCGAAGGGTCTAGGTTCGACTCCCAGCTCAACACCAATTTTTCGAATTTTTCACGGTACCACCTTTTTCAAACTGCTGACAACACTTAAAGAGTCATAGCTGTCTAAGAAAGCTTCTCAAACTTCGATGTTCGGAGTCGGCAAAAAAAACTGTAGGTCACTTCTACTCGTAAGAGAACAGTTGCGCGCACAACACAAGTAGTTGATGAGCAAGCTAGGCCCTGGTCCCCTGTGGACTGTCGCGCCAAACAATTTATATAATTATTAAACCCCTTCATTTCGCATTATCGAATGAAATATACCTATTTTGATGGTTGTGGGCCAATTCGAGTCATAAATTGGTTTAATAGTCGGTCACATTATATGAAATTTTTATATCCTATCAGGCCAGGGCGACATCAAGTCGTACGTGACTTGTTTCTCTTCTTATTTGAAATTCCTCAGACACAAAATGTGTGCATATGTGGGAGCCACTGTCATTTGTTTTCGCTATTCCGTTACATTTTCTCATCATCTCAATTTTTCGAAATTAAATTCGAGGAGGTAGTCAAAAAAATCGAATGAAGATGAAGATATTTTTTATACACCTCCTAACAAAAAAGCCAGGATCATCTTTCTGATTGCAAAATCGAAAATGATTTGAACGCTATCGATGGATCTTAAAATGAAACTTCAGACGAAAAAGCTGTTGATGGAACCTAATGGGAAACATTAAACGAAGAAAGAAACGTAGATAGATCATCGATGCCTATGCCTATACTTAAAGGCATATCATGCTTGTTTCGGCAAGAAGCACATTCACTCTGATAATTGGCGAAGTTAAAATAATAATAGTAATAATTGTAAGGCGCGACGGTCCACAGGGGGAACAGGGCCTAGCTTGCTCATCAGCTACTCGTGTTGTGTGCTCATGAGTAGAAGAGACCTACAGGTTTTTGCCGACTCCGAACGTCGAAGTTTGAGTAGCTTTTTCATAGACACTTAATACCCTCTGAGTGTTGTCAGCAGCTCGAAAGAGGTGGTACCGTTAGAAATTCGAGGTGTACAGCCGGGAATCGAACTTGGACCTTGGGCGTGTAAGCGACGCACTCTACCCACTACGCCACGGCAGTCACAACGAAATTATAATGGCGTACATTAAATCGTGTACCGAACTCTAAGTTCTCTTTCTATAACACTTCAGATTTAGTAGCTTTCAATGATTGGACTCTCTATAAAGAGGCGATTCGAGTAAATATTTCAGGAAAATATTTTATTTTCTAGTTGGCTGAAGAGCTAAGATGTTCTTTTAGAGAATAGAGAAGTCGAGGACACTTCCATTCCAATGGCAGAAATTCATGCTGATGAATTGTCAAAGGAAACCATTGCGTTGAATCTAATCGACATTTTTCCAGAAACGTTGCTTTGTTTTGTTTGTTTATTTGTGTAGAATGTTTTCCATTTTTTTCCTTTTTCATTCATTTAAATTGATTTCGAACGAATTGCTTTGCAAGAAACTTCAATTTCTTGTAGGAGGTCTGAACATTTCAAATCACTTTTGGAGAAGTTGCTGAAGATGTCAGCACATCGATTAACTCATCCCATACAATTTTTTGTAAAAAAGTTTGAGTTTCGTTTCAAAAATTACAAATTTGACGGAAAAGAACTGTCGCATGAACATCGCTTAGGAATTGTTGAATGACGTAAACTGCGGCCCAGATTGCTTAACACGTTCCCTGCCAAGCTGTTTTTCACTAGGTGTGATTTCTACGCCGCGTGTACGGAAAACGTACACGGTAAGCGCTTTAATAATTTTGTATAAATTCTTATTGCTTTGCTTTGCTATCATGACTAATCACCACGCCGCGTGTACCGTTATCAGTACACGATGCAAAAATTCCTCTAAACATCACTAACATAAAACAACGAGAATTAAAATTTAGAAAAAAATTTTAGTTTGAAAGAACACGTTGGCGTAGAAATGAAGCTAAGCGTGTACTGTTTTCGGTACACGCGGCAGGGAACGTGTTAAAAGTGTCATATCTGGTGAGGAATCATGGTCTCCAATGCAAGAGCCCACGATATCCAAAGGCAAAAAGCACCCCGAGTTCGACCAAATGTGGAGGTTTGGCTGACTGTTCGTTTTTCTATTACAGTGGCGTAGTGCATAAGGAATACTTTCCACATGGTCGTGGTCAATAAATATAATGAATTAATTCGCCGCTTGTGAGCGCCGACTAGTGCGAAGAAAACGTACGGAATTGTGGAAGAACACTTCATGGCTTTCGGATCACAGCAACGCACTTGCTCCTTCGACATTGCTTGTTCGAAATTGTGTGACCCAAAACTTCGCAATTATGCCTCAGACACTGAATTTACCAGATTTAACTCCCCGCGACTTTTTTCTGTATCCAAGATGGAAGAGATCTATGACAGCGTTTCGCGACGATTGCGGAGATAAAAACCGAATAACTGAGTAAGCTCAAGGACATACCAAAAAGATCAGAACTGCTTCGATGATTAGAAAAAACGCGGCACAAGTGTTATGTATGTTAGGGGGGGAGGAGGGTAACAAAGTAGAAATTGATAAAAAAGATTGAATTATTTGAACAGACCTCGTATGAGTCAAATTAGCTCACTTCGATAAAAATAATTTTGTAATCAACATCCGTAAATCTAGTCTTAAGGAAAAGTAAGTCCGTTACAATGTTTGAACGTTTAAACGATTGTAAAAGAAAATTAAGGATGCATGGAGCACTGTTGCCCGACGCTTCTGTTGTCCATTGCATTGCATTGCATCGCATCGCTCCTACATTAGAGCGCATTTTTGTACCCTGTCGTCTTATCGAAATGAATGCCGAATTGAGTGACTACACCAAACTGTTATTTAGGGTACTGGGTCACTTGTGGAAAACAAAATGTTGTCCGTCGAGTGACGTTCGTTAGATTCAATCCCGATCATTTAAATACACACTTGTGTCTTATATCTTCAGAAAACGATTGTTTTACGTGACGGTACTGGTCAAAAACCGAGACGGATTCCAACGTTGCTACGCCGAGAAATCTTGTTTGATAATGGACTTAATTTTAAAGAAATAACCCGAATTCCTTGACAAGCTTTATTCCTCGAATGTCACTGTCTCCATTAGGCATCATCAAGCATCCTTTCCCTTCGAGTCTAGATGCCTTTTAAAGTACGTACTCTACAAGCACCACTGCCGTTACTACGCTACAGAATTAATTCGTTTAGTGGTTAGTGAGCAAACAACATCAAAAAGAAAACTACAACACACGCAACAAACAGCAGGTGATTAGTTTAAGGGGCGACAAGCACACATCGACACATCTATGCGTCTCGCGCGTAGCAGCAGTGAACAAAGATTGCATTTCGATTAGTTCGCCAATAGCAACAACAACATACAACAAAATCAAAAAACCCTGTTGGTTAATCTGGAGGGGGACGGGGTCGGGGCGCTCGCACAAAACAGCAAATTCAAATGCTCTTAGGACACGCAGGATGTCAATTTAGTTTCGATTTCTCGTCGCATCGTCTACTGGTTAGTTCCGCGAACAAACTGTGCTGTGGTTTACCTTGTTTGCCAATTGCGCGGTGTCCTTTGTATCCTGAGAACTAGATGAACTAGTGGTGGAAGTAGAAGAAGTAGTAGTAGTAGAAGTGGTTGTGGTTGTGGTGGGAGAGATGCATGATATCTTTAAATCTCTGAGACTATTGCTATCGTCCTGTAGGTCGTAGCTCATGTGCAGCAGCACCTTCGAGGGACTGCTACCCGGGCTACTGCTTGAATTGTTATTGTTACTGAGCGTGTGCGTGTGCGTTGGCACCGTCAGGTAATTGTCTATGATTGAGTTCGCGGCGGAAGGAGAACCTTCATTGCTTTCGCTAATGGTGCCGTTTGCCTGCCGGCTAAACTGCTTGCTATAACTATTGTATTTGCTAAGTGAATTGCTACTAGAGTTCTTTTTTGGTGAGTCGTTTAGCGTCGCCGCTGTTGCTGTTGCTGCGGCGCCTGCCCCCCCGGCTGATGCTGCCGCCTCAGACAGTGAGCTGGAACGTGACAATTCACATTTTGGTATATAATGTGCCGGACTATATTTTTCATATATATCCAAAGCAGATGTCGCTACTAATCGTGCTAATGATGGTGATGGGCATGAGGAGGATGATACTCGGGAGTTCCTAATCTGACTACTGCTACGTGGTGATTTGGTGTTGCTGTTGTTGTTGTCGGTGTTTTCTGTGCCGATGGATCTGTCCCTCCTCTGCGAATGGGGGATGATTTCATTTGATTCAGTGGTTTCGTCGATGATCGTGATGATGGAGGAGGTAGAGGAGTTGGATGATGTCGCGGTGTTATTGTTGTTGTTGATGTCGCGATCGGTATGTTTCGTTGTTGATGTTGTTGGTGGAGAATTCAGATTGGATTTAGAGAAAAGTTCAATTGCGTTATTACAGTTATTATGTTTAAGATCGAAATTGAAATTTGTTGAATGATCACTGCGCGGGGCGAGACTGGCTTCGTGATCAGACGACAATCGGTTAGCAAGTGTGGAGGAGCGAGAAAAGGGGTTACTACTAGTCAATTTATATCGTCTACTGGCACTCCTACGGTCCTCGCCATCGTGAAGCTCTGGCAGGAAGGCGAAAGATGGTGTGGTTGCTGAGTACTTGAGTGGGTTGGTGTTTGCGTTAGGCACACTATGGGGATTTCTATTTGATAACATAGACGACCGCCGTCTGCTGGTGATGGTGGAGGTGGTTGTAGTGGTTGTGGTGGGTTGTGGTGTTGTGTCTTTACTACTATGCCTACTTGTTAAAAATCTACTTACTCCAAATCGACTCGATGCTGTTGCTGTATCATTGTTGCCGCCGCTCAGGTACGAACTGGGACGATATGATGAGAGTGCTGAGGAACCGCCGGTTAGGGCTGAGGTACTGCTGTATGAGGAGGTTCTGCCAACCGAGGGATATGCTGATGTGCGTGGTAGATATGATCCGGTGTAGTACGATGAGCTACTGTACGCCGAAGAGGATGGAGTCTTTGAAAGGCCGTTGCTTCGGTAGGTTGAGCTGTAACCACTGCTGGATGAGGAAGTCAATATGGATCCGGATGACTTGTTGTTAGCTAAACTCGACGAATATGTTCCACTGGTTGTTTGCGGTATGTACAAACTTCCACTGGTTGTTGACGATGATCTTCTGGGCGAAATTACAGGCATATTATGTGAGTGTGTGTGTTCAGTATGTGTGTTGGATGATTAAGGGACTCTGTTTGTTAGTTGTTGTTGGACTGAGGTTGGTTGGTTATGGTGTTGGCTGCTCTTGGAAGGCAATGCGACTAGTATTTGTTATTGTTTGAGCCTTCTTCACTTTTGAATATCTATGCAGGGGTTATTGTTTGCCTTCCTGTTGCGATGTTAGACTGTTATTTGAAGGGTTATTGTATGTCTTTTGTCAGTTAATTTTTGAGTGGATGTCTGGGTTTTGTCGTTGAGTATAGATACTATCGTTGAGTGGTGTCGAAGTAATTAATCTTGTTTGTAAGTAGTTATTGGTTATCTGTAACTGTTTGGGTTTGTCAAAATTATCTGAAAAGAGAAAACAAAAGATAAGGTTAATTAACGAGCATACACTGCAAAAGCTTCAGAAATACGCGACAAATGTTAACCGACTGGAGAAATAGAAACAATTATCCATCGATGATAAAGTTGATTTAAAAATACAATAATAGTGAATGAAAATGTAAAAATTAAAGATGGCGTTCTTAAAAAATTCGTTTGCCATTGGCTCCTTGAAGAAGCACGTCATTCTTTTTCAGCTTAAAAGGCCTTAAATTTTTATTTTCATAAAAAGCCAGTGCCTTATTTTATTGTAAGTAAATGCTCGTACTTATGGTAAATTACGAAGAACAGTTAATTCCTAGTAATAGGGGGATTAAAAAAGGGGCAGGTATTAAAATACTAAAACGCTATTTCATGCGGATAGAACACAGGACAAGTCGATTTGAATGGACACAGAAAAAGGAAATAATAAAGGAAAGGCGACAACTTATTTTATAGGTAACAGAAGAAGAAGACGTTCTTGCAATTTGAGGTACAAACGTTCTTCTTCATACAGAACTGTGCAAAATAATAGCACCTGTCCGACTTTGTCACTATTTTGCTAATATCTTTTCCCTACCGTCATGCAAACACACTGCACAACATCTTTATTCCATCAGCAATAAAACCCCTAAACAAGATAAGAAAAAATGCGTTCCGAACCTAGAAAAGACAGACAGACAGGACAGGCGCACAGAGCATAGAACAACTGGCAGGAATGAAGTCCAAAAGTTTTACCAAAAGGCAAAACAGCTATCCGGAGGATACAAAGCTCAAACCAAGGCCTTCCGGGACCAAAATGGACAATTCGCAGACTCCTTAACGGCCCAAATACCGCTGATAGGTAGAATGTTCTACTCGATTTGGATGATAATATACAAGAACTCCGTCCCCCCGACTTAGACGAGGTGAAGATAGCAATATCCAAGCTGAAGTCGAACAAAGCTGCTGGAGCAAAGTGCATGCTGTCATAAAAGAAGGACACCCAACATCGATATCTCGGACAGAGCGTCACACTAGGCAGCAGAAACTTCAAGGTAGTCAAGGATTTCGTCTATCTCACCTCCGCGGTAAATAGGAACAACAACATCAGTACCGAAATCAAACTCAGAATCACTCTTGCCAATCGCTGTTTCTTTGACCTCAAGAGGTAATTGAGTCATAAAGCCCTCTCTCGACGGACTAAGCTCGATTTATATAAAAGGTTGATCACCCCAGTTCCACTTTAAGGTGCGGTAACCTGGACGTTACCAAAGGCGGATGAGGAAGCCCTTAGTCTTTTCGAGAGAAAAGTTTTGCGTGCGATTTTTGGTCCTGTTTGCGTTGATGGCGTCTGGAGGAGAAGATTTAATGACGAAGTGTATGGGCGGTACATCGACATGCGCCTGGTCATGCTTCTACGGATACAACGCTTAAGATGGCTAGGCCATGTATAGCGTAAGCCATATATGGACACCAATGCTCCGGCCCGAAAAGTCTTTGAATCTGAGCCATTGGGACAACGCAACAAAGGACGGCCGAGGCTAAGATGGCGCACGCAAGTAGAGAAGGACCTCAACCAACTTAAAGTGCGCAACTCGAGCCAGCTGGCAAAAGATCGTGCTGGCTGGAGAGGCATGTTGGTTAAGCCCCAGGTCCACCCCGGGCTGTAGCGCCACAAGAAGAAGAAGGAGAATCTGTACAACATCCCATAGTTACTTTGTATTTTTGGGTTTTGCTTCATATACAGCTTCCTATACATCTGTCCAAATGTCTTCAATGGGATTCAGGTCAGGAGACTGAGCCGGCCACTTCACGACTGAAACTCCATTGCTTTGGAAAAATTCTTTGCCAGTTTGCTTGTATGTTTAGGGTCCTTGTCTTGTAGACAATGTAGAATCCATCTAAGCAACATATTCCACTCTGGGAATGGGACCAGTACCATAATATGAGAAGCTCCCTATAAGTTCATTTTTACCCCGCCGTGCTATACAGTCTTGATAGTGCATTCCGGTTGAAACTCTTGTTTTTTTCGCCTGCGAACAAATGCCCTCCTCCCAGGAATACCAAATAAAATTATTTTGAATTCGTCCGTCAATAATATATTGAGCCATTTGAAATGTTTTCAGTTCAGGTGTTTGCAAATTTGGTTCGTTTTAGTAGGTTGATTTTTGACAGTAGTAATACTTTTCTGCAACTTCTGGCAGGTAAATTCTTCTTTATCAACCTTCTTCTTATTTTTGTTGTCGCCACGGGTAAATTTAGCTCCTTATTTATTTTTCTAGTGTTTATAAACGGGTTACGTTTGACTAATCTTACTATTTGTCGTTCATCGGCGGGGTTAGTTTCGGTTTTCTTCCTCTTTTTTCTTCCTTTTGAACGTTTTTTTTGTCATATGCGATAATTTTATTTGAACACTCAACAACTTCACTTATAAATTTGTAAGTTTAACCCGCAGAAAGCATTTTTTTTACTAAGGCACGTTTCTCGGGAGTATAACACCACGACCCATTTTACTTTGGTAACAACGCTGCACTTTTTTAGTGACTACAATAGTATGTTTAGATATAGTTTAAAGCCAGAAAAATTAATCGAAATACTGGTGTACACTTCGAAAACGCTCTTCAGAATGAGGTGAAGCAAGCAGAATGATTCATTTTTGTAACAAAATCCCACTTGAATGGTTTAGACAAATTTTACAAAAAGAGGAGCAGAAATCTCATGAAATGGTGTTTCCATCTCATGTGATCATTCGAAATCTTCTCTTTCATTCTGTTAATAAGATCTTTTTCAAAAAAGTAGAGAAATACTTATGAAACTATCTGCAAATTAATAAATTTCACTGTTTTAACGGACTACTTAGACTAAAATTGTAATCTAAAATGTTCATACGTGTTTGAACTTCTCGCCATTTGGAAGTAACTAGATGCTTATCGAAAAGTACACCTCTGAATTTTGTTTGTGAACGCACTCCTTAACTAATCAACAAACTATCACTGTCGTTTTAAGTAGTCTCAATATTTTTATCAAGGTAAAGTACACGAACGTGCAAGGCCTAAGTAAAAACAAAAGTTGTCAAGCCCTTCTTAAAAAACCCTTAGTTTATTTTGTGTTTAATTATTAGTTGTATGGTGCGACAGTCCACGAGGGGACCAGAGCCTAGCTTGCTCATCAGCTACTCGTGTTGTGCGCATTAGTGTTCTCTCACGATAAGAAGGGACCTACAGTGTTCAGCCGGAAATCGAGCCTAGACCTTCGGCGTGTGAGCGTCGCGCTCTAAGCACTACGTCACTGCGGCCACTTTGTGTATTTAATGATTTATAGTCTACAACAAGTGTCTCACACACCAACAATTTTTTGGCGGAGTAAACATTTTGCTGTGGCAGTGTTGACCAGGTGATGTGACTGATTTTATGAATCACATGATTCAAAAGTCATTCAAGTCACGGAAACACTGATGGAGAAAAGACCATCTGTGGCGGGATGGCGGCTAACAGACCCAGGCTTTGAGGGAACATGACTGGTATTGACAGCTTGACCAGAGGCTATATTCTGGTGTCACGGGAGGTGAGAAGCCCCTGGAACTTCGGCTCCAGCCTTACCGTGCGGTAGTATCGCGGTGACTTGTGGGAGTATCGTGGTGGCTGTGGTTTATCACCTAGAATCGCGGGCAGAGTCGAGAATAGTGTACTGTGCTGACTTATCTAGCTAATTGTTAACCCATGGCTAGGCAAGGTGGTTATGGGACTATCCGGGCTCAGTGTGAAGTTGCTTTCTCAGCCGGACGCTGCGACCTAGAGAGCGGAAGAGGTTTTAGAAAGTCTTCGCACGAACCCAAGGTGTGGTAATTGCCCCTAAAATATGATCTCAGTTTGGTACTTGGGTAACTAAGGCGTTTAGTCTTGCGTTACTTACGACTCTTGGGAAAATGAACTCCGTAATATAAGCCGTAGAGGCAGGTGATCGCGTAAAACCAAATCCCACACCTGCCGCAGTGTTGAAATGCTGCAGAATCCTTTGATCAGCAGGTTATATAGAAAACAAAACCCAGTAAATGTAGTAAACAGATTAAGACTGAGCATTAATAAATGTTGGAAAATTTCCTCAATTATTAGTTAGACGCAATATCGACCTAGGTTCCAGAATAGTACAATATCGGTAATTTTTGCACAATCTCGACATACGAGTATACGTCCCGCAACCTAACATAAAAAATGTGACCATGTATTCTGGTTTTAATCAAGAGAGAAAGAAAATCCAATATGAACGAGAATTTGAAAGTTAGTTAAAAATGGTTCATATCCCAAAAGCCAGCAAATATTTTTATGTGAAATGTAAAACCGATGTCAGTAACAAATGAATACCTTAGAACAAAATTTTAATTTTTAAGGAAGTTTCTCCACTATGATTGTAATTCAGCACATACAGTGATTAAATGTAAATATTTTTTTTTAACCTGCAAGGCTTTAGTAGTTGTTTAAAGACTTCTCATTTAAACCCATAAGTTCTTACTACAGTTTAAATTAACAAACAAAGGTCACGTTCCCGAGTGTTTAGTCTTAACGACTAGTCCGTGCGTGTCATAAAGACATAAAATATATTTTGTGTTATAAAATTAGATTTAATTACTCCACACAAATAATAATAATAATTGTTTGCCGCGACAGTCCACTGGGGGACCAGGGCCTAGCTTGCTCATCAAGTACTCGTCTACTGTTCTCTCATGAGTAGAAGCGACCTATAGTTTTTTGTTGACCCCGAATGGCAAAGTTGAGAAACTTTATTTTAGACATTTATTACTCTTTGAGTGTTGTCAGCAGAGCGAAAGAGGTGGTGCCGTGAAAAATTCGAAAAATCGAACCTAGACTTAGCGTGTGAGCTTCGCACTCTATTCATTACGCTACGGCAACCACACTCCATACAATTACTATCCGAAAAAAATATATAAAAACTTTAACGAATTTTTAATTTACTATATCTTTTGCTAGCTAAACATTTTGTCCATAAACATATTCCTTAACATTTATCAGAATCAAACAAAAGTAGCTCCATCTTTTGAAAAGTTGTTGTTTTTCAGTTTAACAATATGGATTTATGTGGCCGCCGTGGCGTAGGGGGTAGAGTGCGACGCTCACACGCTAGGTCTTGGTTCGATTCCCGGCTGAACACCTCGAATTTTTCACAGCACCACCTCTTTCGAGCTGATGACAACACTCAAAGAGTTAAAACTGTCTAAGAAAATCTTCTCAAACTTCGCCGTTTGGAGTCGGAAAAAATCTGTAAATCCCTTCTACTCGTGAGGGAACAGTAGTGCGCACAAGACGAGTACTTGATGAGCAAGCTTGGCCCTGGTCCCCTGTGAACTGTCGTGCCATACAATTTATTAATTAATATGGATTTATGTTCGGCACTTCCATCAATGCTACGAACAACTATTGCTTCGACAAAAAAATTGGCGCGGCAGTTGAAAAACGAAGAGCCTTAATTCTTCAGCTGATATGTATTGATGTGGCCTATGGTTTTTTGTCGACAAACGGTAAAATTTGACCTATTTTCGTCATAGGCACTCTTTCAGTGCTGTTAGAAATTTAAAAGCGGTTGTGCACTTGAAAATGCGAAGGATTCTGTCTTGACATCGCACATGGGGTCTTAGACGTGTACGTTTCACACTCATCCATGCCACTGCAACCCCTTCTAAAATGATAATAAGTAAAAATGATCCCATCCGGGAACAAGGACTAACTTAAAGAGTTCCTTAAATAGAGCAAGACCTTTATGTCCATATAAACAAGTAGAAAAATATATCACCGGAATTCACGGGCTAAATAAATGAGTTACTCAACTTCCGGTATTTTAAAAGCTCCTTCATGTTTTTAAGCGAACACAACAGAAAAAAACGATCAACGATCTTGTTGTCCATCGACTTAAATCAGCTACATACTTCGTTGCCATATTTGGTACTTATGACGCAGGTTTCCAATTAGGCTTGCGAATATAGTGACGTCAAAAGGCGCGCCACCGTCTTAGTTGCTTTATACGGCCCTTGTTTACACACTCAACTAAGTGAACGCGTCAGGGAAAATAACAATCACACATTTCTGTGACAAATAAACGTGGTCTGCAAGTAACGACACTGCTCTAATAAAACAAAACAACAAAATAAATGACTCTTGCTATTTGAAAACAAAATTGAAACAACCTCAAAATATTCAATTGAAACAAATCATCTCTCATCCAAAAAATTCCGATCTCTAAACCAACAATTTCCCACTCAAACACGGCTGTTTCCAGCAACCACATGTGGAGCCACCTGATTTTGAAAACATCGCAGCCACAACCTGTAGCAAAACAATATCAACGAAAATTCAAAGCAGTGTCCCAATATTTAGCGCTAATCTTTTTTGAGAAACTAATAAAACCATCATCGTGGTATTTACGGCTCTGGCAGACGCCAAGACACTCTCCGCCCATGGTATAATTTAGAAAACATTTTTCTTCGCTGCGTAGTCGCGACTGAGAGACTACATATATTCAATTTTTGAATTCTGGGAGTCAGGGGGGATGCTTACTTTTCTTTCTTTCACTTCACACCTTATGCTGGTGGGGCAGACATAAATCGTTTCGCTTCTCGTTTATCGCGACCGTCCACTTGTAAACACCCAGGACATGATTTTCAAAATGTTTTTAAAAATCACACAAGAACTTCACTTTTTGAGAACTACTAGTATCTGCTCAATTGCTTCACACAAAACGCGAACACTCTGTCAGATCACAGCAGGGAATCGTTTTTGCCACAAACTAGTGTCGGACACAGTCTCTTAAGGAAGTGGAATCTATCACAGAAAAGCAGCGTCCAATGCAGTCGCGCAAAGCAGCACTCTCGGGTCTGCTCTAGAACCGCGTGACATTCACGCTCTGCACGCTCTAGTATGTGCGCGGTGTGTGAACTTCTAAGTTCAAGAGGCGGACTACGTCTGAAGCCGAGCGAGTGGTGCGCGCAAGGGCTCTTCCTTCCCATCGTTTTTCCGTCGCCGAACTAATTGTATTAGAATCTAGAACGAAAATAAAAAACGAAGACATTCCGAGCGCAACTCGCTGCAGTGGCGATGTTGCAATGAGGAAGAGAAGGCAGAGATTACTTTTCACTTGTTTTATATAAAGTTATGTGCTGCATAAATTACATCACTTTGTGGTTGCGAAATCGATTTGATTTCGATTGCGCGGGGTTGGGTGTCCGCGATGTTGAATGGACGTCGGTCGCCGTGTGATTCAAGACCAGCGCGCCCACGACGGAATGTGGATCAAGTTCGTAGCTGTTGCATTCACCATCCTCTCATGACGAATCATCTTTTCATGAGTTGGACCCGCGCACACACACAGTTGAGTGTGCATTGATCTCAATCGGGGGCGATAAAAATAGACGCTGCTAAACAGACTGACCGCCACTCGCCACTTTCTCTTCCCTGCGGCCGTACACAAAACAACGAGCAATAGCAACTCACAGTAGCGCTTGCCTCCACCGATTTATAATTTGTGGAAATTTTCCCGCAGAAGCGAGCTGCACTGCAGGTGTCTGTGACATCGCTTGAAATAGATTAACGAAAGAGGCGCAATAGATGCATGCAGATTCGAAAACTAATTATTTCTGTGTTGGAGGAAACATTGTGAGCAAATTTTGTGATTCGTTTAGGAGAGATGAAGAAGGGGAAAGTGTTAATTTGCTGCTGTCGGGATTGGTTAAATGAAAAATGTCCTTCTTGTGCAGCTGTGAAATCCTGGTAATTCATTTTTCTAACGTTTTGTCTTTGGAACATTTAGCTTTACTATTTACATCGATATGTGAAGCCTCTGATGATGGTTCTTATCAAGCAAAAGTCGACTTGAGTATTTATTTGACTTTCAATTTATCGGTTTCAAGAAGGTACTTCACTTTTAATCTGTCTGCTTTTACATATTCAAGAACACTGTTTTCAAAAAATAGTGCGATGCAACATATAAACTCAGCTTTGGGTGCCGTGTTTTGAATGTGATATTGGTGATGATTTAATAAATTCCAGGCCAATATTTGTTAATGTTGATATTGCTAAAACCTTAAATTCAAATTCATTCCCGCGATCAGTTTAGGTGTTAACCTCGTGCAACAACGTGGTTCAAGGCATGTTTCGGTTCTCTTCTTGTTGTGGCGCTACAGTCCTGATGGACCTGAATCTCTCTGCTCTCATGTGTTGTAATTTTCCAAAATCGAGTTTATTTACCAGCTGCCAGCTGCTTCCATTCCTAACCTATCAATTCATAGCTGCTGCGAATAATTTTGTAACGTGCTCGACTACGAAAGTAATTTTCCAACAAAAAGTTCTGCAACGCAAAACGTCTAACATGTTGCCGTAAGTTATTTGCAATATAAATGGACACAATTTTTAGTCGGCACAATTTTTTAGTTTTAAAACTCCCACTACAGCAAGTTCACTTTAACTTGAACTTCAAAAAAATCAAACGCTTATTCAACTTCATCATCCTTGACAATTCAAAAAAAGTCGAACATCCACAATGTTTTCAACAAGTTTAGGTTAACCTTCGTGAATTGTGAAGTTTAAACATCCAAAAATTTGCATTTGCCATAATGATCTCAGAAGCCTAAGAAATTGGCACTTTAAATTTAAGAAATCAATTATCCAGCTAGGACAAAGTAGCTTCTTGCACATTTAACCCTCAAACTTCCGGTTGACAAACCAAAAATTAAAAAAAAAAAGAAACAGTTTGACATTCGACAGAGAAAATGCCTTTTTTCAGAATCAAATAGAAATAGGTTACATTATCTTTATTTATAGTTTAACAAATTGATTTCACAGACAAATAGTCAATGATCGGAGTGTGATCAAAGGCATCTCCGCCGCAAACTGAATATATAGCACCTCAACCGCCAACGCTCACTTTCTAACAATAGCTTTTATTGTCCGAACACGAGCAAGGTTACCATACTTTATTGAAGATTCCAATATTTTTGCGACTATACGTTTTTCATCAATAAAACATTCCAATAACCAAGACGAACAAAGTGTAACCTCTGTAGAAGCCAATCACGTCAGTGATTATTAATCCCAAGGAAAAACATCTGTCTCCTAGACAAGCATTTCTAAGTCATAACAAAATCACCTTCACCTCTGTATGTGCAGTTGTCATCGCCTTTAAAATTTACTCCACAGCAACTAGTTACTTCAGACTGACTGAAAGCGGTTCAAAACGAATACGAATCCTTGACCCTCTCTGACGTATACGTAACATAAATTTCGCACCTTTTCTAGTTAAGTGCTATCTTGATGTCATATTTGTTCCCCTCATATATGGTACTCGTGCAGAGAGGGAAAAATAAAGTCAGACCACATCGTTAGCAACAATTATGATAACCTTGCTAAGTGGCCATATAATTTCGATGCGGAAAAGTGTAAGCGTGTGCACGACGCGACGGCCAGCCAACGATATCTTAATGATAAGAGGTGAGTTTGCTAAGGAAATATTGATTATCGCGGGAAAGATCGTACGCGTTACAAGCGTTTCTTGAAACAGGGTGGAGCGAAATAAGCAGACTATGACATGGGTGCTGAGATAGCAGCGGTTTTAAAGGGGATTTTCCTTTTGTTTGTCATATCTGATAGGATTTGGAATTTGTTCTTTTGCATTCACGGAAAATTTAATTGAAGCATTAGAAATGAGTAGCGACCGGCGATGTGTAATAATTACTTTACTGAATTTACTGGACAGTTCTGTAAGTCGATTCTTGGTAGTGGTACTTATTAAGGAATCAAATCAATAAGTTAAAGCATTCGAAGTGCGATTTCAATTTACAAGTTGCATGTAATGGGTGAAAAATGTATTAAACGCAACGTAACGCCTTATTAACGCTTTGCCTTACGTTACATTAAACTTGTAGTTTTTAACAGACACAATTCAGTTTGATAATTTAAATTCAAGTAATTTCCGCATTTGTAAAATTTCTCTTAGTACTGTACCAGTTTGCCACTACTTCAGGAGAAAAAAGAAAACACAGATTAACAGCACGTTTGCACTGAACTAAAATTAAATGAATGCAATGAACTAAAATCAAACGTCACTTTGTCTAATTTTGTACCGAAAATCATGTTAATTGCTAAATAAAACTATTATTTAGTCTTAATTATCGCTACTACTGAGCTATTTTTGAGCGAATGTGATAGCTATACGTTTGATGTAATGGTAATGCAATTTTGATACTTATAATTCAAAATTGCAAAAAAATAAATGTTTCACACTTTCCTTTAAATGTGGCATATTTTCATTTCATGCTACAAACTATATAAAAAACTAGGAAACTTTTGATGTTCGAAAGAAAATGGTTGAACAGCATAATCATTTTTTTTAAATCTGTAATGGTCGACGAACAGACATCCCCAAATGGGTACACTCTTACGTGTTATCTTTTCCAACACGAAAAACTTTGAACTTTTGCTCCTGTTTCATAATTTCTTGTTTACAGAACGTTTTATCCATTATTTCGATTCCCATAGAAATGCTCCCCCAATGAAGCTCAAAAGACCAAAGGTCAGTCAGTGGAAA
This sequence comes from Eristalinus aeneus, assembly GCA_955652365.1. NCBI lineage: Eukaryota > Metazoa > Arthropoda > Insecta > Diptera > Syrphidae > Eristalinus > Eristalinus aeneus. Next base: position 81,078,099 of record OY019132.1, read on the forward strand.
CTGTTCGCACGCCAGAGAATTTACCATCTATACATCAACCACCCTCTCCCACCGTTGTCTATGTCTCATCAAATAAAACACCAAGCATACTCCTGAGACAGTCTCTCTCGGCTGGATCAGCAAGCAAACACCACCACTCCAACTGCAGTCAATTGCTACCACATATCGAGTGTAAATAAATAAACACTAACCAGCGAGGGCAGGGGTGTAAACAGTGAAATGTTATGTCATCCATGCATTCTAGCCATAACTCACTTTAGATTCACTAACCTGTCCAGGCACAGACGACGCCAGCGTGAAAACTCACAAGTGCACAAGCACTGCGGTAGCAATTACGTATTCTGACGGACGGATAAGGGGCAAAAGAAAAACGTAAACATTGCGTACTCCAATCTTATATAATCTCAAGTGCATTCAACAGCCACAGTCACCGCAAGGTTCTATAAGTTTTCCTTTTTTTCACAAATCTTCACAGCACTAAATTCACACCGAGATAAGAAGAGACGGTGAGAATAGGAAAATTACACACCCGACCGGATGAAGTTTATTATTTACAAGAACTATTTCTGTATTTAGTCAGTCCCGACAGTGCCCCGATATACACGTTTCGGTTTAATATTTTGTAAACAACACATTAGACGCAACTGACGGAGGAACTGAGGCAGAAGCATAGTGTGTGGTGGGGTAACCCTCAGAACCTTTCAATGATTACAATCGCGCGACACTGCGCAGGTGTCGAACACAAAGCAAACGAGTAAAGAGACAAAACGGGGGGAGAAACTGAAAAGAAAATGGCAAAGAACGTCTTGTCTTGGGGAGGCGGTGGAATCACTGCTTCTTAAGAACAACCAACCGCATTACGGCGACGTCGATCTATTCTTCGACTAAAGTGCCTTTTCTGCATTTTCCCACACACCTCGGCGGCCTCTGACAGCAGATGCATTTGTTTAATACATATTCTTAAGATTGCTTTCGCCATTCGCCCTCACATCGCATACGGCAGAGACGCTTATGTGCAGATTCTGTGCCGAAATGCTGCACAAACAATGTGTGCACAGTGGGGGACGGAAAAATGAACTCAGCAAAGTTTATCGAACTTAAACCAGGCACTGGGACAACACTCAGATATCTTTCAATAGTTGGAAAATAATTTCATGCGTTCAAGGATAAACGCACGTATCGATAGGGAAATGGGATTAATTTTTGATTGTGGTGGTACCCTTGAAAATCACTAAAGTCAATTGAGACAGTTATTGTCGCACGAGGGAGAAGAATGACACTGAGAACAAAGTCTTTAAATTAATGTGACGGTTGTGGCGTTATGTGACTACATGTCAGTGTGAATTGAATCGATTTTATTACCGCAGTGGTATTCGGATCAAGGTTAATGGGAGAACTTTGAAGGCGACATGAAACAAAAGTCAACTGAACGCGTTTCCTCTGGGAATAATTGCATTTAACGTCCCTTTTACAGAATTACTTGTAGATCCCAATTTTTCTTGAGATCAGCTAAGTTAATTTTGCACGAGGTTGTTGCTTTTGAATAGGAATATTAGCCAGCGTAAGCATCTTCGAATTTTTTCACGGCCCTACCTCTTTCGAGCTGCTGACAACACTCGAAGAGTAATAACTGTCTAAAAAGCTTCTCAAATTTCTCCGGTCAGAGTCGTCAAAAAACTGTAGGTCCCTTCTACTCGTGAGAGAACAGTAACGCGCACAACACGAGCAGTTGATGAGCAAGGTAGGCCCTGGCCCCCGTTTGGACTGTAACGCCAACAATTATTAAGCATCTCCGGATGCAATGCTTAAGATGGCTGTGCCATGTAGACCGTATGGACACCACTGCTCCGGTCCGAAAAGTTTTCGAATCAGAGTCATAGGGATAACGAAACAGAGGACGGCCTAGGCTAAGATGGCGCACACAAGTGGAGAACGGCCTCAACCTACTTGGAGTGCGCAATTGGAGACAGCTAGCGAAAGATCGTGCTGGCTAGAGAGGCATTTGGGTTGAGGCCCAGGTCCACCCCAGACTGTAGCGCCACAACAAGAAGAAGACCGTTCTTAAGCTATTTTCTTTGACATTCAGTCTCCGAAAGGAACATGTGCAGTTTGTGTTGCCTAACTGGTGGACTAGTTTAAGGACAACACCCTAGTTAATAATTTTTAAGTTCGAAATTGGAACCATCATTTACAGTGGGCAGAGAAGTTGCAAACAGGAAACGAAGGACAGAATGACTGCTATGCGGAAAATAACAGGTTCAAACACTAGTTACGAAACGGGGCGAAAACTTAATAGAGGCAAATACTGAATGGGGGCGATGAGTGAAATCTCAGTGCCGTTTGTCCGGTCCACAAGAAAGGAGACCCCTTTGACTGGGTTGATTTCAAGGAATCAGCTTCCACAACATCGCTTACAAGACCATCTCTGCTGTACTGTGTAAGCGTCTGAAACCGTTTGTCCCCCACCTCATTTCTGGTCACAATAGACCAGATTTTAATGGCAGATTGTGTAGAAGACCCAAGGCCACATACGACAGTTTGCATTGGAACGAGCTTTACAGTGCCATGTCTAGTTTTGGCACTCCTACCAAACTCGTGAGATTGTGTCGGTTGGCGATAGAGAACTCTCCCTGTTCCTTCAAGGTCGGTAACGAACTCGACGAGAACTTTAATGTCTAAAAAGGGACAAGACGACGCACTGTCATGTGACTTCCTTAGCATCATCCTCTAGATGACCGTGCGTAACTCGGAAATCAACACCAGTGGCACGATCTTCAAAAAGTCATCTCAACGGCTAGCTTACGCGGGCTACATTAAAGTGATTGGCCGAACACAGCGAGCCGTCAATGAGGCCTTTACTGGCATTGAAGTGGAATTGGCTTAAATGACTCCTGTGGTAAATGAGGGAAAAAGAAGAAATTATAAACATATTATCAAAGCAAGGACACACAACATCGACGCCTCGGACAGAGCGTCACACTAGGCAGCAGAAGCTCGCGGTAGTAAAGGACTTTGCCTATCTCAGATCTGCGGTAAATAGTGACAACAACATCAGTCCCGAAATTAAACGCACAATCACTCTTGCCAATCGCCCCATCTTTGAATTGACTTATAGAGTAATTTTCGGAAAACATAAGCAAAATGATTTTCTGATAAATTTCCTTATTTGGCATACTGCTTTCGGGAATTATTTCTTTTATATTTGGTATTTTTTGTTTTGACACTTTGGTCAAACCCATTAATGGCCGCCATAAGACAGCCGCAGATCATCCTGCAGTTCTGCTCTATGACGCGGAAGCCTGGAAGTTACTTAAAGAGGATTTAAAAATACAGTCTGGAAGTGTTCCTGAAAGAAAATTATTTCTTGACATGAAGTCTTGTTAACTCAAAGTAGTAAGCAATTGCGGCATGAGCATGGACAGTAGCGGCACACGAAAAAAAAAGAGGAATAGGACTACGAAGTGGAGAGTGGTTTGAAGCAAAATGTACATAAATTGATAAAATTATTTGCCTCCTTTCACTTTAGTCACGTTTCATCGAAACTTTGAAGATTTTTTTTAGTTGGTTTCCGTAGTTGGTTCTGATTTTTCCACTATCCACTTTCGACTATTGATGCTCCACCGAAATAGTATTTGTTTTAAATCTATCCGAAAAGATTAAAGTTCCAGGAAGCTAAACTATAAAAAAAACTTAAGGGAAATTAGTGTACTCTGTGCAATTAGTGTGTTGGAAAAACGAAAACACGTCCTTAGACAGATAGTCTTAAAAATTCATCAATAGTTAAACAAACAAAACAATTTGAAGAAGGTAACCAATGGCGTTATTTGCACACACGCAAGTGACAAGTGAAAAAAATACTAGGCTACCGACGAAAGCGTCTCTTATTCCCTCTAAAAGTGGAAAGCACTCTCTAGAAAAACCCATTTAAGCAGGTCCTTCTTTGTCAATCTGTCTGAAACATAAGACAACAAACAAGAAAGAGTATCCTCGCTTTGAATAGGGAATCCTCACCAATAAGCAAATGAACTAAACCATCACCTGATTGTTTCCGTTTAAAGTTACGAGAAGAGGATCAGAAATTTTCGCATTGAGAACTATAATGTGCGCACTTTAAAAATTGAATATTACATTGAAATTATAAAAAAACCAAATAAAAAACATTCCGTAAAAAGAAATGTAATGGCCATCGAGGCGTAGTGGGTGGAGTGCGACACCCACCAGTCGAAGGTCCAGGTTGGATTCCCGGAACTCTTCGCATTTTCGAAATCGTTATGTAAACCTTGACTAATGGACAGCAAATATTTTGAATAAACTTAACTTCATATCTATTTTCACCCTTTATTCATTTTTGAAGCAGATACATACAACAAAAGTAACACATGTGACCACTTAGAAAAAGTCAAAAGCTCATACGAATACAAACAGAATTTGTATGAAAGAAGCAAGGCGTCCAGTTTCACAAACACTTTTGAATCCATTCCAAAATTGACTAGAATACACATTAAACATAAAGTTCTCTTTTATTGAAATAAGCGATTTTTGCAGGTGAGCATATGAATCCGTCGCGTACTGTGTGGGGTTACAATGCATTGTATGGATGTTTAAAAAATCAGGACAATACTGTTCAATAGATTCGAGGGCACCTACAGCGTCGGCTGCACGGAGGGATGAACTTGCCGCAAAAGAGAATTCCAATTTTTTGTGTTGTGCTTCAATTTGAGTGCTTGCAATCAATAGATTACGTAAGACTAAACGCCTAATGCTAACAAAAGCATACGAGCATGAGTAAACGATAGCTGCAGCGGAAAAAAAAAACCAAAAACCGAGTAACCTTAACGAGCGCGTTCCATTGTCTAGACACTTCTCGGGAATGAAGATGACTCACAGCCTGATGAAAGGTAAATCATTTTGCGAATAACGATGATGATTCAGGTTAACTATCGCATTTTGTTTTTTCAATTTCTATTCCACCGTTAAGCAGAACGCATTGGATAAGTCCGAGAACAAGAGGAGTCAACGATGACAATTAATGGAATGTCATTACTAAGGTCGATGTCGCCGACGATTTCGATGGCGAAACGCTGTACTTTTGTTTACCTTTTTTCGCTGGTAAATAAATGTTTTTTCGCGTGACAAGTTAAAGACTGCGGAGATAGCGAATTGAATGCTTTGTGAATAATGGGTGGGAAGAAGGAGCTTGAGCAAAGCGTGTCATGAGGCGCGAGGGATTTCAAACCGTGGCTTTTGATTAATTGAATGGAAATTAATGTATTCAAAGAAGACGACGCTGTTGATGGCTTCAAGGGAATCTTTGCAGTTTCAAGGAGTTCAACGATCGCGGGATGCCCTTCGATGTGGGGGATTTAGACAGACCTTCCGCCGGTAGCATTGAAATTCTCTTGATTAAATTTAAACTCGAAAAGAGGAAGTTAAGTAATGGAAACAAAGTGATTGTGCCTCGCTTCAGTGACCTTTTGATGTTATGAGAATAAATTTGGGTGTAAATGAACCCGCTAACGTGTGCAAGTGGTTTCCCTTTAAGCGAAGTGAAGGTAAATTAATAATGAACCCAATAAAAGTGGTTTATTTTTCAGTGTTTAAAGCTATATGCGAACGTTTAAGGTTGTTGCCTCTGAAAAATAAATAACCCCGCATTTTGATCCAGATGCCCTTTTCATATACATTTATTTAAAGTCGGCAGGAAATTTGTTCACGGCAAATGTAAAAATACAGTCCGGAAGTGTTCCACAAAGAAACAGATTTGTTTAAGACGTATCTCAAAGAAGAACAAAGGTGTAACGTGCAATGTTCTTAACTCAAAGTCAAAAATGATCCCTGTTTACGCGAGGCAAAAAGTCGCAGCGATGTTTGCAGAAAGAGGAAATAAAAAGCAGGGCGATCAAATAAGCACAGCCCACTAACTTTATTGCTTTTCAAAATATTCCCCATTAAGATGTATACACTTTTGCATGCGTTTCAACCAATTGTCGAAGCACTTTTCACTCTGATTGAGGTATCTCCAAAACATGCATTCTGAACGCATCAACCGCTTCTTCAGGTGTCGAAAAACGTTGACCTCTCATTTTATTTTCTACATACGGGAATAAAAAGTAGTCATTCGGTACCAAGTCAGGACTATACGGCGGATGACTCATCAAATCGACTTTTTGAGTGCTCAAAAATGCAGTTGTTTGAGCCGATGTGTGAGAGCTCGCATTGTCGTGGTGAAGAGTGATCCGTCTTCGCGGTTGGTTTTCCGGATTTCTTGGTTGTGTACCACTCAGAATTGACTGTTTTGCGTTGTTCTAGTGGTACGGTTGCTACATGTCCAGTTTTTCCGAGGAAACAGGCGACCATTTGCTTGGAAGTGCTTCGTGCGCGAGCAACTTTTGTTGAATTTGGCTCAATTTGAAAGTCGACTGCTGTTTACTTTCGGGCTCATACGCGTAAATCCACGATTCATCACCTGTCACGATGTCATAGACGTGTATCGAAACACGGCGATCGTATTTTTGGAGTATTTCTTTCGACCAATGGACATGAGCCTTTTTTTGAGAGATTGACAAATTGTGTGGGATGCAAGGCGAACAAATTTTTTTAACGTTCAAATGTTCATGCAATATTCAATGTATGCTGGTCCCACTATTGCCTAAGGTTGTCTCAATCTCACGATAGGTCACTTGACGATCTTGCAATATCAGTTGGCGCACAGCATCAATGGTTTCCGGAACAAGAACTGATTTAGGACGAACTTCACGAAATTCGCCTTTGAGTGAACTACGACCTCGGTTGAATTCACCATACCATCGATAAACACTGGTCCCTGATGGAGCTTCATCGCCGAAAATTGAATTAAGTTCATCGATGCACTATTGTTGAGTTAATCCACGTCGAAAGTTTTAAAAAATAATCGTACGAAAATTTTCACGATTTAATTCCATTTTTTTGAAAGTCATTGCGTTACATGCACACGCTGGGAAAACCATCCGAAAGATTTCAGCTGACGTTGGAGTTTCAAAATTCAGTGTTTCAAGAATTATTGCTCAACACAAAGTCAGTCAATAGAATCCAATCGGAAGGGTAAAACAACAAACATGACGATAAAGTTTTTATAAGAAATAGTATAATCAACCCTGGCAAGACTAGTTTTGGTCTGTAAAGGGAGTGGACAACAGCTGGCGTTTAGGTAGTCCGTAGCCGTCTTCTGGAACTTGATCGAAAGGTAACTAAGTATTTAAAAAACTGCTGTTGACTGAAAAAATAAGAGAGAAGCGACTAAATTGTTCTAAGAAACATAAGGAATGGACAGTGGACAATTGGAAGAAAGTTGTTCTCTCGGACAAGAGTCACTTTGAGGCTCTAGGATACCGGGTAAATGTCGTGAAAAAAAGTCCGAAAGAAAAACTCCGACCAGACCATATCGTTCAAGCGCCAAAACACCCGCCAAAATTCATGTTGTGGGGCTCTTTCACATTTGAAGACCCTGGAAGCCTTAAGCCATTAGGGTACGATGAACAGCACCAAATGCGCAGAATTTTTAACTCAAATGCGGCTTCCATTTCATTCAGAGGAGACGTCCCGCAGCGAATTCAATTTTCCAACAGCATCTTGCTCCATGTCACACTTTAATGAGGAAATGAAACAGTATTATTAACTTAAAGGATGCAATTTATCTACTAGCAAATGCATAAGGAAAAGTATACCCTTATACTATCAAGAAATGTTGCAATATGTTAATGCCTGCCAAAAGTAATTAGTATGAGGAGGACGACCTTCCATTTTCTACACTGTCCGCAAATATCTTAAGGGAAAGAGAAATGATTTCATCCGTTTCCAATCTTTCATCTGCTTGATGAAATTGTTTCCAACATTTGGAACTCGATTGAAGGTATCACTGATTGGCTTCACGAACACGGATCCGGCAGAAATTTAAAGCACAAATGAAAGTGAACATGAAGACCACTTTATCAAAAGTTAAAATAGAAGTTGCCGTTTGATCCTTTAACATATGTTTACAATAGGCCGAAGAGAACAACATCCCAATAGAAGACATTTTAACTCTACAAAAACAAACGAGAGAGCCGTTTTGAACGATATTGAATGGCAAAAAACTCTTTCTAAAAATCTAGCTTCTAGCTTCTTCAACAAAAAAAAAAAAAAAAACATAACATTTTACTACATGCATCACATACATACAATTGTGGCCATAAGAATAGCAGTGCTCCTCAAAACAGAAAAATAAATTTCTATTAATTCAAATTGTTTTATTATTTTTTTCAAAAAACGTGTACAAAAGTAAAATATTTCAGTCGTAAGAGGTATATCACAAAATAAACCTTGTTCATAAATTTTAACTATTTTTTTTTTGTCGTAGTAATATTTCGCAGTTGTTCATAAAAATAGCAGTGTTTAGAATTATGCTGTGCCTATAAAACAGAAATCAGTGAAACAATATGAAATCATTTATTTCACAGCTTACCATTAGTACTTTGTAGCAAAGCCTTTGGTTTTTATCACTGCGCTACATCTTCGTGGCATTGAGTCCACCAGACTCCTACACCTCTCAACTGGTATAGCTTCTCGTGAGTCTCGCACTACCTCCCACAATTCCTTGGCGTGTTTTGGTTTGGCCTCATGGACAGAATTGTTAACATCGCCCCACAAGTTCTCAATGGGGTTTAGGTTATTCTTTTTTTTAGCTTATTCTTTTTTCATCAAACCAAGATTTTGCCCGTTTTGACACATGTTTTGGGTCATTATCTTGTTGATATACCCAAACTAGTGGCATTTCCTCCTTGGCATATGGCAGCATAACCTCTTCTAAAATTTTAACGCACCCAGCAAAGTCCATTGTGTTCGCCGTGGCGTAGTGAATAGAGTGCGAAGCTCACACGCCGAAGGGTGTAGGTTCGACTCCCAGCTCAACACCAATTTTTCGAATTTTTCACGGCACCACCTCTTTTGAGCTGCAGACACTCAAAGAGTAATAACTGTCTAAGAAAGCTTCTCAAATTTCGCCGTTCGGAGTCGGCAAAAAACTGTAGGTCCCTTCTACTCGTGAGAAAACAGTACCGCGCACAACACGAGAAGTTGCTGATCAAGCTAGGCCCTGGTCCCCCTTTGGACTGTAGCGCCAGGAATTATTATCAAACCAAAGTTCATTATACCCTTGATAGGATATATAGGCCCAACCCCATTATATGAGAAACAGGCCCAAATCATTAGTTTTGCTCCCCCGTGTTTAACAGTTTTAACTATATCACGGTGATTATTTTCTTCATTCTTTGGTCTTCTTACATATTCTCGACGACCCTTGGATCCAAATAGGACAATTTTGCTTTCATCGCTCCACAGAATATTCCTCCATTTCTCCTTAGGCCAATCTTTGTGAAACTTTGCGAATGCCAAACTTTTTTGCATATGCTCTTTTAGCAAAAGCGGTACTTTTTGCGGGCTTCGAGCTAGTAGTTTAGCCTTTAGAAGACGCCTTCTAACCGTCACAGCACTCACCGGAAGTTGGAGTTCATCCCTTATCTGTCTGGAGCTTATTCGAGGGTTCTCCTTTGCCATGTCAGTCAGTTCGCGTAACCGTCACTCTTTTTGGACCGCGTTTTTCGGTCCTAGCTATCCAGCTTAGCGCATTGCTGACCATTTTCGCTAAACATCCTATGATTTCCTGAATTGAAGCATTTGTTTTTCCCTCCGAACTCAATTTTTTGATCAAATTCCGCATAAATTCGGTACAATGTTTTGATCGACCCATATTTTTAACTTTAAAGTACATGTTAATATAAGAAAACATACCATATACAAAAACATTCACTTACCAAACAAGAATACACAAATATTTTTTAAGCCCTAAACAACAATTTCTGAGACACATGCTAAAACCAAAAAACACTGCTATTTTTATGAACAGGCTTCAATCAACAGATTTCAATGAATGAGTGAAAAAAGGAGAAAGTAAGCCTTTATTTTTGTTTTTTTATTTCTGCTGTGGTGTCTTAGTTACCGGGAAATACAATACAAAACAGATATACATTTGGAAAAAGGATCTTCTTAGAAATATGTTGCTACTTATCTAAGTCATATAACTACTGCTATTTTTATGAACGCAACTTTTGTTTTCTTATTAAATAAAATGTTCAACAATAACGATTTCCGTTGGTTTCAAAAATGTGTTTTGTATTTCATTGTCATTTTCTATATAAAAATACAGACATTTGACTACCATTTCTTATACAAAAAAGAGTGGTCCATTAAGCACAAAAACCTCGGTTATTACAACCGCCGTAATTTCTGTTAGTTGTGTAAACTGAGTTTATGCTATCATTGCGAAAAACTCAAGTCCCTTTGTCAATTTTCGATGAAAATGCAAGGTTCCATCAAGCAATCGAACCTGGACATTCGACGTTTGAGTATCGCACTTTACCCACTACGCCATGGCGGCCATTTATTCTATAAAAATCTGTAAAGCGACATCTAAGAAAAGAATTTTGTCTTTTTTAAGTGTCTCTTGCAAGTGGAAAGAAACTTCACTACACCACGAATGACGTAATGTTGAAGGCAAATTATACAATCCTTTGAAGATATTTATAAAATAAGACTGATGGACTTTTATCTAGTTTGGGAATTTAACGCCGACACACTTACCCAACCCTGACGACAGACTTTTAAAAAATACGAGTAGATATATACATAAAAAATATAACTGTTCAAAGAGTGACCAACAGATGTCAACGACAAAGTCACTTCCCAGGCATTGGAGTTCTCCCATCTGAACATAAAATATCCACCAAGTGCTTACGTAACAAAACTGTTTTTTTTTTTTTTACAATATTGACAGCAAAACGCTTTTGTAAACAGATATCAAATAAAGGAAGGCCTTTTTCAAATATTAAGAATGCCAAGCAGCTTATCCACAAAGCAATAATCGCAAGTGGCGAGAGGGCATCTGTCCTCTCTCGAAATCCCTCCACGAATCGAAATCTGTAAATCGCCTCTTTATATAAAGATATTTGTGTTTCGTCCTTTCGCCCTTACTCTGGCCACATATAAATCACGCCCCACACATTTCTGAGTGCGCCTTGTCACAGCACATCACAAACATTCTACACAGTCGATGACCGCCGAATAGTTTTGTTCTGAGAAATATTATATTCCACGCCACAATTTTTCCGTGGGCTAAATAAACAACATCCCTGCCGCAAACTGTTTCAATTAGGCATTCCCTTAGGCTGAATGGGGCCCCATTTTAAGCGGCTTCTCAGAAATGAGGCGCGTTTATGTTTCACAATCGTCCCGAATCTCATTTGACTTTCAAATCGAGCATTTATCGACAAGCACCGAGCGGAGTCAATTTACAGACCAGTAAAGGATATGTGCCGCGAATCTACCTCCAAAACAACTTATAGATGCCTCTGCAAAAACAGATAAAAAGCAAACAAAGCAGGAAAGGGCAGCGATTGCCGAAAGCACTTTATGGTTACATTCGCGAATTCTAAACAATCAAATTAGCGCACACACAAAGCTCGCTAAAATTTCGAAGTTTTATGAGAGAAACTATTTCGAAGACAATTAAGACTGTGACTATCTGCGGCAATGTGTACGCGGCTTGAAAATGTATATCCCAGTCCCCACCGTATGAGTCAATTGCGAAATACTCAAAATGCCTGAAGAGTTGAAAGAAAAATAGGTTAACTGCAGAAGACTTGGCATTGCTCGACCGTGTTCCCCACGAGTTGCCATAGACCAGATAAAACCAAGAAATGACTGCCAAGAAAAAACCAAGAATGTAACTCTGAGTGATATATGTGATGTATGGAAGATCTCAGCGCAAAAAATTTGGGTCTCTTAGCAAGCGGAAATCCTCTCATCACACAGCCCGACTAACAACAAATATCCGCCGCCGATAAACACTTCACCCGACTCTCAAGTCTCCTCCTTGCTAAGCAGGAATGCACCCCCAAATTGTCAATATAAACACAAAATACCCAGCAGCGCATGCAGAGCGTGCAGCCTCTCATAGATGAGCACACAGATTCATGTGCACATGCATTCCGCAGGGAGATGTTTTGTTGCAAATTCGGTGTTCGCGGCAGCATGTAAAGCAAACACTTGCCCCCGTAGTCGTCGCCAGGCTTGCCGCCAACCCCCACGAGCGCATGCCGCGCACTGACTATGTATCTGTGCTGCCTGTGTATTTGAGAAAGAAGCATGGAATCAAGGTCGATGACAACGACCTTAAGCGACATGGTTTCACAGTACATAGTGCGAGATACAAATCTATATACAATGAGTGTACATACGGCGAGCAATTCGCTCGCCTTATATTGTGTGTACTCAGCCGAAGATACTAGATACACACATATCCCCCCCAGTTTGCTGTGCACACACACATGGCCTAGCTGTCAGCGTTGCCAGCGAAATGATGGAATACTAGCGAGTTGAATAAATTTTAATCTGTAATTGGATTAGGGCATTAGTTCGGACATGGAAAAGATACTTTGTGCGCCTGTGTGTTACGGCGGGTTGTGGTAAGCATCGCAGATGGAATGCATAAGCGAGCGTTTGAGAGCGCCCTTTGAAGTGGCAGGTCATGCGAATTTAGATATGTACTTTTGAACTGCCAAATCTGTCTGTTGTCAAGCTGAAATTGTAGTCGGCGACATGTTTGCCAAATGATATCTGATAAGGAGGACTTTTTAATCCGTGAGGAATCATAAGCCTCTCTCCGATAACACTGTTACGATTAATGAACTCCCTGCAGTTGGAAGCGATAGAATGACGCAACAAAGACACCTGCTCGGTGAACAGCCAGTTTGTTTGCAGGAAACGTTTTGTACGCTGGCATAGAAACTGAGCACTTGATCATTTGAGTCAATTTATTTACAAAGATTTACCCGCAAGCCTGTGGTCACCGGTGGCGTAATGGGTAGAGTGTGACGCTCACACTCCAAAGGGTCTCGGTTCGATTCCCGGCTGAACACCTCGAATTTTTCATGGCACCATCTTTTTCGAGCTGCTGACAGCAATCAAAGAGTAATAACTGTCTAAGAAAGCTTCTCAAACTTCGCCGTTCGGAGTCGGCAATAAACTGTAGGTCCCTTCTACTCGTGAGAGGACAGTAGCGCGCACAACACGAGTAGTTGATGAGCAAGCTAGGCCCTGGTCCCCTTGTGGACTGTCGCGCCAACAATTATTATTACCCGCAAGCCTTTCAGTACTAAAAGACTGCATTTTTCATTTTTATGAGAGTAAGTCATCGAAAAAGGAAAAGTCTTGAAGAATTTATTGAAGAACTGGTTCCTTTTAAATCTATTTTAAACAAACTTAATTGGTGTAAACAGTTTCAGTGTACAATGTCTCTTCAAATTGCTGTAAAAGATATAAAGTTTCAAAGGTTAGATTAAGTTGAGGTTGCTGGTAAGGGACCTGGAGAGTACAAGCTTACTTAGTTTTACTGAACAGTGTGGAGACTCTAAACAAGGTTAATTAAATACAGTTCCCTGAAGAGATACGTCTGTGCCCAATCGTGCTGTTGAGCAATTAATATAAAAAAGCATGAAAAGTATTACGCAGACTTCGGTAAAATTGAATAAGACGTTTCATCATTGACAAGAAATTAAAAAGAAAAGAAGTGAGTCCAGTTTTTCGGCTAAATTTGGACCTCCGACACTGGACTCAAAACATTAAAAGGACGTCGTAGAAGCTTCAGCAACTTCCACTGGATAAAGCAAAACATTAACCATAAATAAACGAATACTACGTATCTGAGTCGACAACCTCAAATTTGAGATGGTTGTGATTGGGGTTGGAGGTTAGTTTTTTTAAGTATCCTAAGCAACTGACATTTTTTGGTTATTTTAACAATACCTGCCTCAATAACCCCGTTAACCAAATGTTTAGACTTCTTACATGGACGGACCACTTGCATGAAGTGCGAGGTATGAATTTTTCTTTCAGCTTGTCTTATGCTATTAAGAAATGTTGACTAACTGTGTGTAAAATAGGGATGTGTGCCGGAAATCTGATTAATTTGCGTTTGCTTTTATAGACAAACTTTGTAAACAAACATCAAATTTGCAGCTACGAAGCCAGTGCCGACGACATCAGATGCGATGACTGTGCAGAAAAAGTATATTTTTAAATGACAGTCCAAAAATAATTAGACGAAAGAGCTATCGAAAATAGAAGCCGAGTTCGTTAATGTGATGATTTGTTAGTGTAAGGAGGGATAAATTGAAAAAAGTCCTTACCGTCTTCTAGTTTTTCTTAGCAGTTGAGGCAGAAAAATGTGGAGATCGTATGTATTCTCATTTTTGATTTTAAAATTACTGTGGTCACGAAAAGGATTTGACAACTTCGACTGCCACTACTATTTCTCTCATATTTTGCAGCCTAATTTAAATTCACCCAGTGACACAGAGACTATTACAATCTCTTTAAGTGTGTCAACTACAATGGGGCAATCTCTTTAAGTGTGTCAAGTACAATGGGGTGACTATACACAAGAAAATCTACTTAGAAATTTGAAATGGTCTTATGAGGCTATTCGATATTTTATGTGAAGAACAGTTTGAGAAATTACTTCAAAAAATAAAATGCCTCAAAATAATTTGAATACGTTTCATATTTAAAGTCTTTAAAAAGAACCTCGATGACGATTTAGATTGATAGGTGCAGACAGTGATGTTGTCATGCGTGCAGATTATTCTAGCCCAAGCAATGTATACTTATGTCGCGGAAGCTTCTGATCAGAATACTTTGCTGTACTTTACTTTTCATATAAGAGCATTTAAAAAGACCCCAAACTATATGTAAATTCGTAGAAAACCTCTTAATTCCTACTGTTAATAAGAATATTGTGTATAAAGCATTTTTGAATCTCCCTTCTAACTTTCAACCGGAAGAACAATCAAATAAAATTCAGGTTTCTTATTTTATTTTGAACTTCATTTCACTGAATCACGACTAGCGACAAAATATCTCGCACACAACAAGCGGCTGGCAACACTCTCTCGATCCCTCTAGAGAACGCCTTGTAACGAACGTCTGCCAACATTTTCCCAGCACGTTACGTGCGTTCCTCTTACCCACAATCAATGTCCTACAACTGCCGATGCAAAAAATCAATGAACCAGCTTCCTTCATTCTCGAGTCGAGAGCAAGCACACTCAACACACATTTGGCCTCCAGAAGCGAATTCTTGATGCCGTTGTCGTTGCCTTCTATAGCACTCCCAATTATACGTAAATAATGATAAATCTATTTTAGCATTCCCCATCATTTTATTTTGTTGGGACCTACTATTCGCCATTGAAGAGAATGCGATGTGACCAATTCTTGATGCCGTGAAAAGGAACAGCAAAAAAATCTTTGCACACACATACGACCATGACCAGTGACTTAGGCTATGTACATGCACATATGTCGATGAGAAAAATTTCCGATTTAGTGATTTTTCTTCTGTTTTCCTCGCTCAAAAATGTTATTTCACTTTCGTGGGCTGTGTCTGTGTGATCTCCTTTGGCTAATTTTAGTTTTTTTACTCAATTCCGACGACGAAAGGTAATGGTGCAGCCATAGATCTCCTCTCTCTAGGTGCTCCTCACTACTGAGTAGGAATTGAAAAACCAATAATATATGCTGCAATGTATTTTTTGTTTCTATTCTTTATTCCCGCTTGTGGATTACAAAAGGAATGCAAATATATGAGGGTAAGACGATCGATCAAACAAAGTTCGGATTTCTGACAGGGAGCAAATGATGAGAGCACCACACAACTGGTCGAACGCCAATTCTCTATTCAACACTCTCAATTCACACTGAAAACTGACATTTTTTTGCAGTTCACACAAATTGGAAAATTAGGTCGCACTTTACAGGGGGGATAATTTTGAAAATCATTTTTGAGAGCTTTGCACGAAATGTTTCCTCGAAAATTTATTAAAAATGGCTAGAAGACACTTACATAGAAGTTGTTTCGGTAAATATTTTTATTTTAATTCGTTCTAGCGGAAATTACAGCACAGAAAACTTTGCACTTGGGAAACGTACGTCTCCTCCATTTTTTTCGAAGCACACAAATACGAATTTTCTTCGTCGCAGGCGAATCGGATGAAGTTTCGGCAACTGACGTATTGTAGAATTTTTTTGCCTTTCGTTTTTCAGGGCGAATACAAATGACAGATCAGATGACAGGTGGAAAATTGTGTCGGTTAAGATTTGCCAAGTGGACGCGAATTGTGGTTTGACTACACTTGGTGGTTAAAACATGTTTAAGATGGTTATTTCGATTTTTTAAGAAAGTGCTCAAATTAATTCGTATACGCCCAAGAGTGTCAAATAATAAAATGAACGTAACTTTTGCCCAAAACATCTTGCCACTTGGTTTAATATTTCAAATGGGCAATAGCATTGATTGCACGGGTATTATGTCCTTTAAGCCAGCAGTCGAACAAGAATTTTGAACAGAAGTCGAAAATATGCCCTCCTCTCCGTCAGGTGCAATCCAAGCAACAAGTCACACCATACCCGAACTTTTAGCTGCAGTGGCTCATATTACGATTCGTCATACTCGTAAATAAGCAAGCTTGCAGCACTCTATTTTTTATCTGTTCATTTCATTCTCTGGAAGTAAACCCGATCTTCGACATTCGCTACTGATTACCGTAAGTGTATAAATATGATCATTAGACTACTAACGTGCTACGTATCGAGCGAGTATTGTCCCAATTTACTTTCTTGTCAGACAAACGATCCATACATAGAAAGTATACACATGCACCACAACAATGCTCGTCTGCGTCGCTTTGTACATTTTAGAAAGTAATGCATACTTCTGAACACTTTCATCATTTCTATATACTTAGAAGATTTGCAAGAACAATTTTCGGCTGTAGTCGAATTTGACCGTTTGATATAACAGATCTGCCAGTTGTACGTTTTTTTGAGGCTTCAGGCTTCTTTTGAATCCGCCGTGTTTTCAAGTCAGAAATAAATAGTATGGGGAGCTGGTTTCAGCATTTGATAAAAGTCCACTGAAAAAGTTGTATGCAAACAAGAATTGTTCTTGTTTATAACGACAAAAAAAAACTCTGCCAAACCACATCATTCAAGTCAAACACACTGTTAGTCCATTCATTCAAAGGAAAAAGAAAGCACAAAAAATTCCCCTTATGATATTCTATATTTTAATTGCTTATTTACTTTCGTTTTCAAAAATACAACTTGTTTGTTTTTTTCTTTCGTTTTCTAGTTAAAGTTATTTCAAATCAAAATATCACTGAATCAAGATCAACAAACTACCGAGGACACACGCATGCACACAATCAATCTTAACGTACAGACAAAGATCATTTACAATTTATTACAATTATATTTCAATAAAACGATTTAAAACTCTACTTCAATACATGTTTTTTTTTTTAAAAAAAAGAACCCTTAATTCTAAAATCAATAAGAGAAGTAGAAGAAAAACTGTGTTGCTTTGCTATTGAGTGTTCAGTTCGGTTCAAATTATTCTGCGATATCTCACAGAGTTCTTTTAACGATCGATTACATACACGTTGTAATAAAGTTAATTAAGATAAACAATTAAAAAAACGAACTTCGGTTTCGGTTTTCTACTCTTTTTGAAAGCGTGACGGAGTTCAGCCGAGAGAACTTCGTCATACGATAACAGAACTTTTTGATTATTAAACTGGAGTCTCCAAAATATATATGTAATGTATATATAGGTATTGTTTTTCTTTTTTATGTGTTATTTCAATATATTATATAATATGCTAGTGACACATAGCGCTCAACCTAACAGCCTAAAAACACGCATGGCGTTCATTCCATATTAACCATTATCACAACGTTGACTTGGGGAAAACTGTCAGGGCTCATCGTGTTTGATGTCCGTAACTGTGCCATCCGATCGGCCAAATCAGCCGCTGTATCACAGGTTCCAGGTGGTATCATCCAGATTGTTTCTGTAAATTTAAGATATTTGAAATTGTGTTGAAATTTTATCGGATAAAATGAATTTACCACCAAAATACCAGCCGTTGGGAGTGCAAAGCCTCCACATAATGGCAGGATTCGTGGGTGGAATATCGGCAATGATATCGCATGTATCACCAGGCCGTATCACTGGGACCTCAATTCGTCGTGACTGATTTGGTGACATCAGATAGCAGCCGTTGGGCCAGTCTTCGTTGCCGTCGTTTTGTAGTTTCCATGTTTGCTTCATTTCAGAAGGACGTGATTGTGCGATGATTTTCATTGATGGTAGCGTTTGCATGTTACAAAAATCTAGAAAGCATCCGATTGCCGTTTGAAGATTCCTTTAAAAATAAATGTTTGTTTTATATTCATTGGCATAAATTTGAATTTTTCGATCGAAAGAAATAATGTCAATACTTGAGAATTTTGGTTGCACAAAATCTGTTTAGGGCGAATTTGCTTTTGGTTTTTTTTTTTCAAAGTCGAAGGGAGTCTAACTGTCTTTTAGTTTTTGTTAGGGTGTTTCAAGGGTTCCGATAGATATCAGGCATCATATAATTTGATGCCATACAACTTTTTTCTCATTTGAATTGAATTAAAGCAAACAGAAACAAAAATTGTATGCAGCGTTCTGGTTTCTTCAAAACCCAAAACCTTTGTCACACATGATTGAGGAATAAAAAGCTCTAAATGTATATTTTATAAAAAAAAAGTGAAAGCTGGCCCTATCATAGACATGGATAAACTTGTCAGTGTTCTTCTTCCTAGGGTGATTCTTAAGCCTGGTTGGATTTGCGTGCCCGCCCTGCTCAAACTTTTCCTTAATTCAACGCATTTTAGTGTATATCACCTTTTTGTGTCTTTCTCGTTTGAAAACATTAATCAATTCTAATAATATTTTTCACAGAGTAAAGACATTTGACGTTGAACTCAGATGATTGTTCTCTTAATTAAACACATAGGTTAAGTCTATCTCCAAACAAGAAAAATATCTGAAACTGAAAAAATGGTGCATCCAATTGTTAACAAGAACTATCAAGCACATGCAATTGAATTGGTAAATATACGATTTTCAGTGACAAATGCTTGTGATGATGCAAGAACTGTCGCTAACTGCTTTTTAGGAACAGTAGATGTTGTTCTCATTAGACTGTCATACTCCAAAATATTGTAAATCTAACTGTTATAACCGTTTTCCTGACAGAACTCTATTTCTGTTTTTAAACATATTCTTTAAATCCAAAACTGTTCTAATTGAAGGTACATTACTCTCCAATTGAAATTACCGCAACCTGACGACATCCGATTTCATTAACTACAACTAAGTCATCTAACGCACAATATCCGATTTGACATCAAACTCTTTTTTGTCGTTTAATTGACAACACCATAAAACAATTTCATCAGACCCGTATGCGGAAAGGTCAGCGCTGATAAAAACACGGTCAAGAAACACATGAATCATAGCCCTCTGCACATGTATACCTAAGTATGGCGAATATGCCATCAAAATGTGCATACAACATTGGGAATGACAATGCACTTTCCTAAGTAAACGGATTTGTACTAACACCAACCGAAACAAACCAAAAAAAAAGTCAAGTGATACAATTTAGAAGTAAGTTACCAATTGCTCATCTCAAGGAAAAACCGTGCAGATTCCTTATTCATCTGATTGTTCATTAACATTTGGAATTGTGAGATTAGATCCTCATGATCCGTCGTGCCTAGGCAACTGAACTGCTGCAGTAAACATGAGTCAATATCAATTTCAGACGAGGCTGGGGTCGGTGGTGGTGGGGGTGCTTCTATCGCTTCCATCGGCGGCCTTCTGACAACCCCTTGCATCGGTACTGTAGTCTCACTAAATCCATTCATTGGAAACGAATGCACAGTTGGTGATAACAGAGGTGGTTGCGGGAAATGTTCCAGATTCTGAGATTGCTGCTGATGTTGTGATTGTTGAGCGTGCAACTGCTGTTGCTGCTGGTCCTGCTGTTGAGGTTCATAACTCTCACTAATGTCCATTATCTTGCTGGGGGACACACACGCACACTTCTTCTGCAATTAACTGAAATTATCAAACGAACGAATTAAGTAGATTCTTACAAGACAAAGAACATTGTGCGCTTACTATCTTTCTGCTGTAGTGATACTCTTTATCTAGTTTGAGGAAGCGAAATCACTTATTGTGTTCGAACTTGAAGAGTTCTAGTTCCGTTTTGTTCGTTTGTTCGTTTGCTCTCGCTCTTAGTGGAATGACCAAATAAAAATAATTCAAATAAACAAAAAGAAAACGAGTAAAATATACTATGTGGAGTAATCGTGTTCACCAATGGTCTTCTGGTTAATCGTTCTTTCAGAGGAATACGAAGCACTTCCTTAGGAAGGAAAACGTTGATATTTTTATTGCATGAAACTGACACTTCATAAATCTGGAATGGTTTTTTTATGGATTTACTGCCTTGTTATTGACATTTCTTGAACGTGAGGTTGTGAATGATTCTCGTCCATTTTGTTATTGTTTGGTTGTGCATACCCGTGTGGTGGTCTCGCTCTAGATTAAGTATTTTTGTTTGTGGCTGATAATTTTGATTGTAGCTTGATCTACTGGTGCGTTCACAATGGTCTTTGGAAAAGTGCGAAGGCATTTTATAAAGTCATTCAATATATGATAATGTCTAATTTTCTAGAGATATTTTTACGAATGTGCTCATGTGCAGACGTAACACTGATTTGCTTATGTAACTTTAGAGGGAAAATTTTAAATGGATTGAAGTTGAAGGTCAATTAGAGGTTATCCCTGATTAGATCTGTGTCTCATGGCTGGCTTATCTTGGAAGTGTCTTACATCTGGTCACACTGAATGATTAAGTAAGAGGTCATTGCTATCTGCTGCACTTAACATCACAGTCACATGATCAGTTTCAATGGACTTTGTATGGGTTTCTCGATCATGACGTTGCAACACGTTGCGTCTTTATAGAAGAGTTTAGTTGCTGACCTACATTTCAAAAGACGTTATCTTTTTGTACGACGTTTAAAAATTTCTTACATCTGATACGATATATATGTATATAACTGAGTTGGAAATAACAACGTTTTTTGACTTACCTCTTGATAATTCAAATTTAATCACGTTTTGAAAATGAAAAGCCCTGTGCATTATAAATTACAAAAACCTACATATTTTAATAGAAAAGAATAACCTGCAGAGTCGCAGGTTATAAAAAATAAAAATATGTTCTAAAATCTTCGAGCAAAATTAACTGACAAAGCATTTACACTCAATTGTCTTTTTATGCGAATCTTTTTTATGCGGTTTTGAAGTTATGCGATTTTTCCTGAGAATCTAATTCTGATTTTTTTGTACAAGATTTTGAAGTTATGCGTTGTTTTTCTATAGTATTTTGTATGGAATTCCCCTTTTTAAATATATTCTGTCTATTCCAGTGATGATAATGATTTCGCGCCAGTTCAGAAAAGGTTGCGGGTTTTATCAGAAAGTGAAGAAAATGACTAAATATAAAATTTTTATAAAACTACTAATTAAAGTAATGTGAAATAAATATATTTAATTAAAAATAAAGTAATGTTATGTATTTGATTTGAATTTACCAAAACTTTATACTCTGCTCAAAAATTCTCAGGTATCCTCATTTTTTATTAGTTGATATCGACTTTTCTTTGCGATTTTTTGGTCCTAGAAACTTTTAAAAAATTTGGAACGTAACCCTAATTATATAATGTAATGAATGTCTTTTTTTATATGATTTTTTGGTTTTATGCGTTTTTGAAAATAATGGAACACATTCCTTCTTTTACACTACATTAGTGTATTTTTTTTATGCGATTTTTTTTGTGCGGTTAGTTTTGAAACGTATCTACCGCATAAAAAGAGAATTGACTGTATTTCGTTTTGCATCGTACAAAGCATCAATGGAAAAAGTGATTGTGATGCTTACTGCTCTATAATACCTGCAACATTCTGCGAAAACACATTCACAAACTTTTCATACTGCTTTAACTTCAAAGTCGACAACGAATCGGTAGGCTTTTCTTGGAAATACCTTAGACACATGGCGATCGACCATTGTATTCAATCATTGATTGATTGGTCCACTAAAGAACGAATGGCTTTACGATAGGGGTTATATGTATTAAGTTTAGTTTCTGTGTAAAATCAAGAA
Source organism: Eristalinus aeneus (assembly GCA_955652365.1). Lineage (NCBI taxonomy): Eukaryota > Metazoa > Arthropoda > Insecta > Diptera > Syrphidae > Eristalinus > Eristalinus aeneus. The sequence continues at coordinate 81,100,283 of OY019132.1, forward strand.
ACGTTGTTTTTTGAGGTCAAGAGGTATTCAGGTATGATCCTCTCATACAAATACTAAGGAAACGTACTTGATTTGTATTGTTCCTGTTACAGTGACTGAAGTAGGTGGATTACTTAGGAACATCAAACGTTTAAGTAATTAAAACCACAATGAAGTGATAGAACAGTTGGTGGACAAAATGATCAGACTTCTAATCCCCGACCTATGGAAAAAACTTTATATTGGCTGTTCTATATGTCTAGGAACCTAGAAAGTTTTAATCCTTAAGATAGCAAAATATAGAGCCTAACGAAGAAAATGTATAGTACCGCATTACTGTATGTAAGATAGAAATTAAAACAATCATTAACATTTATAATATCTTTTATTAAACAATCAAACTTTGGCTGACTGCACATAATTCTCACACGAATCTCCGTGTAAAGAACGCATCAGTCAAGGAAAACACAATCACACCGTTGATTACATTTTCGCAGCTTAATACTCAACTCACTTCTTATGCTTATCGATTGTTGCAAGAAGTTCATCAGCTTCCTCCGACGTTTTGACCCGCAAAAGCATTGGCGTCGGCTTTTTCATGTCTGGTGTCGGTATGCACACCATCATGACGTTGTTCTTGCCCATTCTCTGAGTAGGTATTGAGTCATTTAAAATAAAATTAACTAGAATATTGCCCAGATTTGTGTCAGCTCTCACTAAAAGTTGTATTTTTTCGGAGTCCTTTACGGGCTTTAGGTACAATGTGCCCACACCACGATCTGTAAAGTTACCGTCGTTCTTAACAAATACCTTACATCGGCGGGAATAAATACTATCCTCCTCGACAACAGCTTTAAATTCAACTTTTGGCGGTTCCTCATCTTCTTCGCCATTCTCCTTGTCCCCAGCCGGTTCAGCGGCAGGTGGAGGGGCAATGTTTCCAAAGGAGAACGGTTTGGCTCCTGAAAAACTGAAACCAGTGCTGCTAGACGGGGTAAATCCGCCAGTTGATGGTGGGCTTGACGTAGTATTTGTCTTCAAGCCAAAACTGAATCCACTTGTCGGTTTAGATGCCTCTTCCGTTCTCTGGGACGACGAGAAGATAGACTTCGGAGGCTCAGTCGCAGGATCTGTCGTGTCGGATTTTTTGTTACTGAGAGGGAAGGAGCCCGATGAAGGCACCGGTGTTGCTGAAAATTTGAAAGAACTCATTACAGTGGACTGATTGTTATTGTCCACCTTTGGAGGACTGCCTTCATTTTTTTCGATCTCCAGCAGATACTTTTCGTAATCCTTGAAAATTGGTGTCAGCAAGCAGAGCGGATTCTTATCAACATGCGTCTTGATCCAGCTGGATACTGACTGATTTAGGCCCTTTAGCTTGGCGTAGTAAGTATTGGACTTGGCAAAGCTGTAATTGTTATTATTCTCAGAGAGAACTTCGGTTGGTTTTGCTTCATTTGTTGTCGCATCGGACTTGACCTCTGAGGCAGGTGGGGTAAATTTACTCAAGAATGAGAATATGCCAGAGGTCTTGTTTTCTTCCACTTTCTTTTCAGGTTCCGCAAAAGTTGATGTACTTCCTGCTGACATTGATGAAAACGTGGTTGAAGATGTCTCAGTAGATGAAGATTTCCCGAAACCGGCTGTAATATCACACTTCAATATGGAATATTATTTAAAAATGTGGAAATAGCTTACAGAATCCACTAAAAACACTTTTTGTTTGTCCGTCTGTTTCAATTTTTGTCTCGGATCCCGCTAATTTGCGATGAGCTTTACGTATAACTCGATTTTTAAGTTCGTCCTCTGATGCTGTTCGAAATGTACCCTTGTTTTCTGGTTCCATTTCTCGGTCCCAATTATCATGATTTAAGTCTGATGTGGCACGACGCTTAGCCGATGTGTTATCCATTTTGTTTTATTTTGCAAACTACGAAATAAATTACTCTTTTGAAATAAGAATTCGCGGATAATTTTTGTGCTGAATGTATTTCCCCCGAATCGGTGAATATCAAGAATGCTTGTTACCTCCTGTCTGACATGCGAGGTTTAAAAAAAGTTTGCAGCCGGTGGTCAGCTTGGGTTTGTTCGATAGATAAGATTTGCTGAGGGGTTATGTTTGTTTTAAAATCTAAATGTTAGAGTTGTAATCGAGTATCGAAGTGTATGGTATGATTTAAAAGTGATTGACGGTTGCGTTTTGAAAACAATGTTATTTTGTTTTAGAAAGTAACACAAAGAAGAACAAATTTGCATCAAATAGATTCGAAGAAGGATCATGATTTGTTTTAAAACATGACGCTTTTATATTCAGATGTACATAAAGTGGAATACGAAGACCTTCTGTAAACAATATAAACTTGCTTCGGTTATGAATATACGGATATGTCCACCAACCATAATTTGCTCTTCTATGGCTACACATGCCACTGGTAACTGTGATAAACTATTTATTGCATGGTTGCATTGATCGTCGGTTTGAGCGTAGACAGATGCAACAACAAAATTCCTGGTGCAAAATCCTGGATGGTAGGCAGAAAAAACCTAAATGTAATTCAAATTTATTAACTTAATTTTTATTCTTCAATTCATAGTTGGAAATCATTTATGTTGTTCGTTTCGAGTTACTACTTTAATCAATTATTTCGATTTTCTTTTGTAGTTTGCTTTGTGTTTTTGTAATTTTTTCTAATTTAATTTTATATTTCAAAATTTCTGCAACTGTCTGTTTATCGAAAGCAAATTTTTCATTTCTCCCTCTTACTCCACCTCTCAGTTCATTCGAAGGCATACCATTTTTAAGATGAGTAATTTGTTATCAAGACAACCAAGCCCAACCTTACACAGTGTCTGTTGTTATGCTTAAAGTTTTTCTAAACTCATAAATTATTTTTTTTAATTTTTTTGAAAGTTGGGATATACTGCACTGGAGCGCTCAGACTCAAATACTGGTCCACTGTACTACCAAGCCTTCGTTTAATGTAATTTCTTGGTTTTCCGAAGAAAAACCAAGAGGCGCTTTTGTGATATAGAACTTAGATTTTCGGTTCCTACCACATCAGCGCCAAATAGCCGCCATCTGATACGAGCGAAAGCGGGACACTGACAGAGAAAGTGCTCTGAAGTGTCTTCACCTCCTCCACAGGCGTCGCAAAGTATGACATCACTAAGCTTAAGCCGACTTAGGTGCATAGCGAAGATAAAGTGTTCCCTTAGTACTCCGACAAGTCGTCTGCACTCGTTTCTGTCTAGAGATAGCAGAAAATACGCGGTTTTCTTACTAACGTTTGGGAGCATATTCCTGATCACCCTGCATCCTGAAGATTCACGCCATCTGTGATTGTGCTGTAGGAAGACCCAGTCATCGAAGGTGGCTCTGACCAAGGACGCGGGTATTTCCAAGGTGGGATCGGGCCTACGAATACCTCTTATGAATCTAGCCTAGCTAGTTCATCGGCAATCTCGTTTCCCAAGTTACCCAAATAAGTTTTAGCGAATTCAGACTGCTAACCAAATTAAGGGAAGACTTGGATTCTCGAAATATCTTGGAAGTGGTTAAAGAGTTGTGTAAGGCCTTGAGTACAGCTTGGCTGTCGCTGTAAACGCAGATACTTCTTCTCTTCCACCTATTCTTCACAATATAGTTGGTGGCCATTTGAATCGTGAAGGCTTCCGCCTGGAAGACCGACGCAAAATGACCTAAGGAGGCGTAAAGTCTAATGTCGTTTTGCACGAAAGCCCCAGCTCAAGAACCTTCCGTCTGTTGAAGAACCTTCCTTTCCCTGTTCAGTTCCTGGCTAGAGCCAGTCCAGGACACGGGAAAGTCCGACTTTGTATAAGCGTCGCACCTCGCATCAGACGGCATGTCCGTGAGAATAGTGTCATAGGAGATGCGGTGTGCGAGGTCATCAAAGCTCCAGTGCGAGTGGAACCAAAGACCATTCCTTTTTATTCGAGAGATTAATGAGTACATCAAGAGCTGAGCCCGGCGTGTTGGGGAAGGCCTCTGTGCAGCTGAAGGGAAGCCCTCTGAGCAGCTGAGGGGAAGCCCTCTGTGCAGCTGAGGGGAAGACCTCTGTGCAGCTGAGGGGAAGCCCTCTCTGCAGCTGAGGGGAAGACCTCTGTGCAGCTGAGGGGAAGACCTCTGCGCAGCTGAGGGGAAGCCCTCTGTGCAGCTGAGGGGAAGACCTCTGTGCAGCTGAGGGGAAGACCTCTGCGCAGCTGAGGGGAAGCCCTCTGCGCAGCTGAGGGGAAGCCCTCTGCGCAGCTTGGTGAAAGGAGCAGTCACGTATTTATACGAAAGCTTGATCCACCAAACGACTTACGCATAAGAAAGAAGTGGTCTTATCATTGCAGTGTAGATCCAAACGGATCTTTTGGGTGATCGACCCCAGGTTTGGCCAAAAACTCCCTTATACTGCCAGAAGACTGACAGCGCCTTGCACGTTTTTGTCTCAATGTGTCTTTTCCAGAGAAGTTTTCTGTCCAGGATAACACCTAGATATATGGCTTCATACATCGGATGTAAACACAAATTCAATCCTAGTCATAAAAATGAAGGCTGTATAATTAAATTCGTCCAAAATCCTTATTCCTGATGTGACGGAACATGGTCAAATGTTTGTAAAAATTTCAAAGCTTCGTCATCTACTCCTATGCAACTGTTTCAAGGTCTGGAGACATGAGCAACCAACTGCACAAGCACCACAAAGTCTGCTCAACTTGCAGCTGTTTTCACAGCATCTCTTGTTGAAATTATCTCGTCTGCTGCAAAGACATAAAATCAAATCAGAATAGGAATAGAATATCGTAAACATTCGTATTCCACCGGACTCGTTAAAAAAGAATTGTCTCCTCGGAATTAATGGCCTTGGCATTAATTGCTCTAGTTTGGTATATTTACATAAATTGTATCTTATGCCTGATAGTTGAGTAATAATTAAATGCAAACGTCCTTTCTCTTCTTTCGTTCGACACATGCAAGTTTGGTCACGTACGCAGTGATTACTTTAATTTTAATGAGATATTTGGGAAACGTTTGTAATAAAACGAAAAAAAAAGAGCTTAGTTATAAATTTGGTAGTTTCTTGTATTGTTACATTTTCTTATCTCCTTCAAAAGCATTTTTTGGGAAATGTTTTTTTCCTTTAACTATTGTTGGAAACCCAAGGAGATGCTGTGAAAAAAGTATTAGGTGCGCAGTTTTGGAATCGAATCCAGGTCCTTTGTCGTATGGCTTAACTCATTAACAACACCAAGGCAGTCACAACGCTTGCTTGCTATGGAAAATCAGTTTAAAGATTGACAGTAATTTGTTGTAAGTCACTGGGCTTAAGATAATAATTCTCACTATCACAGTCTTTCGTGGCCTCCGTGGCGTAGTGGGTAATGTGCGACAACCAGACCCCGCAGGTCCAGGTTCGATTCCTGGTTGAACACCTCGTACTCATTGTTGGCGCTACAATCCAAAGGGAGACCAGGGCCTAGCTTGCTCATCAACTACTCGTGTTGTGCAAGAGGGACCTACAGTTTTTTGGCGACTCTGAACGGCGAAATTTGAGAAGATTTCCTAGGCAGTATTACTCTTTGAGTGTTGTCAGCAGCTCGAAAGAGGTGGTGCCGTGAAAAATTCGAAAAATTGGTGTTGAGCTGGGAATCGAATCTAGACCGTGTGACGCATGTGAGTGTCGCACTCTATCCACAGTCCTTACAAGGATCGAGCTGCTGATTAATTGTCTAAGAAAAAGCTTCTCAAACTTAGCCGTTCGGTGTCGACAAAAAACTGTAGGACCGTTCACTCGTTAGATAACAGTAGCGCGCTCAACACTAGTAGTTGATGAGCAAGCTAGGGCCTGGCCCCCCTGTGGGCTGTCGCGCCATTCAATTATTATTATTATTATCACAGTCTTTCAGCCAATTAAAAATTGTATTCCCATTTACAAACGTAGATAAATAAAACTCATCCAAGTTCCCAGTTTTCACATATTGTTAAATTTAATTTTTTTTCTTTACCAAGCATTGTAATTGGGTCCTCAGCGTTATGAGTATTAAGATGAAAACAGCATCTTCCAGCTGAGCTGTAAAAGTCGCTTGTAGATTTTACTATCGAGCCTACCTAATACCGTCCGGACTTACCCTTAAAAACATTTTTCGTTTCAAATTTCCCAGAAGACATATCAATGGAAGTCTAGCCATTATCTGTAGATAGATCTCACCATCTTAATGAGTCACAAATTAATTTTCCCACGCACTTAAAATCTATGAAGCAGGTTTAAGTCTAAAAATAGTGTCACCTCTCTCGGATCAATGACCTTCAACAAAATATGCTTTCCCATCCCCCCCGCAGTACTAATAAAATTTAAACCTCAGTAAACAGTTATAACTACTTCATTTCCATAAGATCGAAAAAAAATCAACACAATTTGTTTTGATTACCAGTAGACTTTATGACGGAATCACCGACTCAGAGTCAGGCGTCGTGTGGCCCCCGCAAAAGCAGAGCAATTCAATATTCAGACAAAAAACTGGACTGCGGCGGCGGCACTCACAGACACTCTGGCGACCTGAAAAAGTCGCTCAATCGAGTAATAGGAAAGCAGTCGGCGGTTAGTATATTCTTAGTAAATTCTTTATTTGTTGCGTTCCTAGAACGCGGTCTACTGCTTAGCTGTCTACAAATAATACTTGTTTTTTCCTACATACTTAGGTCTAGGCTTACGGTCTAAGGGCGTAATTCTTGTTTTCAGTCATTGTACAACACGATTGCACTCCGCGGAACATCTACATCTGCATTTAAGTTACGTGTAGTTCGGATTGAATTTCTCTTTGGTCGAGCACAATCCAGGGTAGTAGGGATTCGGACCGGTCGCGCACTGGGATGCCGGCCAGCCGGCTTTGTACACTGGCGTGTCCAGGGCGTAGATGGATGCGTAGTTACAGGCGATGTTCACAATGTAGAACCATGGGTACTCCGGTCGTGTGAAGCGTATCGCAGCGCAGCCAACGTGAGTGTTACGATCAACGACGATCTCCGCAAAGTGTCCGTACTCCTTGCTGCAAAACACCGATAGTTAGGGAGACGGAAGGGACAAACAAAGGCGGCCGGTTGTACTTACAAATGATTTTCCACTCGGAACTTCTTGATATAGCTGTTGTCAATGAGGCTGTACTCTGTGAACCAGCCGCCGACGGCTTGCTCCAGCAGGTTGGTCATGTTAATAAAGTTCCGTTCCGAGTACAGTCCGTACAGGCACTGTCCGGAATTCCGATAGCGGTAGGTGTTGTAGCACTCGTCGTGGTCCAGCACACACGTCTTCAGGTTCAGCAGCGCCAGGTAAGCCAATTCATTATCCCATTTCTGCACCGCAAGCCGTGAAAGAAACACAAGCACATGAAGTTATAAAATTATTGTTTATCTTTTTGACGAAGCCGCAGAACGAGTTTAAGCTTTTTCTCACTTCTCATAGCCAATCGTTATGTTAATTTGACGACATCCAAACGAAACGGCGGGACGGAGAGGCAAAAAACGTTAAAACTCAAATTCTCGCGTTCGTACGGTTGTCTATCATACTCCATAACTCACCATTGTGGCCATTCTGGCGGCCGGATAGTATCCCGGCAGCAGCCCCAGTGCGATAAAGTTTCTTCGCTTGTTATGTTCATGCAGGATGCGTCTCTTGAACGGCTTGATGTTCAGGACTGTGGCGTCCGGCTGGCACCTGCTGCTGAATCTCTGCAAAGCAGAAAGGATCGTTAGCGGATGACACTATTTTTTAATTCAATTTTTGCAAACATACGCCATCGTTATTGCAGGCGATGTGTCGCCCCCCTTGGGGGCATAAGTCTCTGTCACACCACGATAATTTATTTGGATAGTATCCGTATCCCTTTGCCGAGACGCAAAGGAGCATCACAGCGCTCAGCACTAGGCATATGCACAAGACAAAATTCACTTTCATTGCGGACGACGATAACTTGTTGTCGGTTGCGCGCTTTCAAATTCACGGTCACGGTTACAGCGAGGCCGGTTATTCCTGTGGTGAGAGTTCTAACCTTCTGAATTCGCCATGAGCAAGGCAACAGCTTATATTTCTTCTCTCCACTCAGCAGCGGCGGCGGCGGCGATGGCCAGAACCAAGAACCTATTCCTGAATGATTCGCTAACGAGATGAGGTGAATTAATTCAGAGATTGTGTTTTTTTTTTGCTGCTGCTGTTGCTGCGGCTGTTGTTCGTCACTTTTTTGCGGCGAAGCGGTATGTTTACTTTACGGCCAAAAGGGAGATAGGTATACATGTGCCAAAAGGTCTCTGTTGTCACATGTTGCTTATGTATGCGACGATGACGTGAAGGGGGGAGGGGACAAACAAAATTAATGCTAATTGGTGATTTGCTTATTTTTCACCCCATTCGTGGCATGAGTTCCCACTGGCTGTGATGCTTACAGGCTAGTTCAGCGACCAACGCTGCAGCCGTTACATAAGACAGGTGCATGTGCGGTTATGCTGTTCCATCTTATACCGGCTCTCGACTATATGAGCTGTGATGTTTTCTTATGCTAATGCGGGCCTAGGACTAGTTTTAAGAACTAGAAAAGTTTCCAATTGCTGATGCCTGCGTAAATCTACCGTTCTCCGATGAAGCCAAGGCCGTAGAATGGCCTCGAACATTGGCGTAAATTCGGATAATTTTCTTCTCGAACTTAAGGGTTGCCACATACATTTGGAATTGTTTCACTTTTCCTGTTGGTGAATTTTGTGTTGTTTTTTGTGGAACAAGCTTGCACGCGAGTCTTTTGATACCCCGTTAAAGAAGGCAAACGAACCTCAAAGACAGGTTTTTTGATGCGTGAGGAGAAGGCTTGCTTCATCATGCAAATGAGATGTGTGGGGCCAGTGTGTCGTGTCGTCCATCAGTCGAAGTGTTTTCGAAATCATTCACGAGCACAACATCGATACTTGTGAATCGAAATTAGCTGCGAACGGCCGACGAAAGGATCTGTGGACGACGATCTATGGGGGACACGTGTTAATCTGGAATTTCAGTGTTTATGTGTATATTTGTAGAACAGGAAAAAGAGACCATAAACACTCTACATATATTGTCTCTAGACTTAATCGATTCATCACGTGTAGTGCTGATAAACAAACGATGAAAGACCACTGAAAGGTGTTTAAGTGTCTCCGACTGGCTTTGACTGGCTCCGATCGGGCTTATTAGATTTTAGCGGCATTTGATTGAGAAAGTTAACTCAAGGGGACATAAATCGATGGCCCGTGAGATGTGTGTGGAGAAAGAGAACTGGTATTAGAAAACTAAGCAAGCTTGCAGTAAAAATCTTATCTTTTTGATATACTGAATAATGTTCATCTAAAAATACACGAAAACGTTTTCGAGTCGTTGGGGCACTGTGCAAATTTAGCCGAACGGGTTTTGTGCGAGGTCTTTGAGGAGAAACGCAGGGTTGACATTTGCATACGTAAATTTTGTCCGAGGCCTGAATCTCAAACTTCTGTCAACAGTCTTTGGGCGCACACACGCGAAGTTAACTGGTTCCGTGAAATCTGCGATAAGGATCCTTTCAGTCAGCGAACCTTTATGAGCCCTATAAAGTGCTGACTATCAGCGTGGGTGTAAGCGCTCTAGACTGGGAGTTTAGCAAATGTCTAAGATGAGACGAAGCGGTTCCTTTGATTGAGATCGCTAATCGAAGAGGCGCTGGCTTGACGCTCTTCCAATTACAACAGATACGAATCGAACGGGGAGACAGTGATTTTTATGTGTGATTCCCATTCACCAGCGTTGGTGTTCGCGAATCTTCTAATACGATGTCTGCGAGAGTGTCTTTTAATTATCCCGTGTCTCGGTGCAGTTAAATTATGAAACAAAGAACAAACACTCTGGGAAGCCATCAAAAGTTCGATGTGATGTTGAAGGCCGAGCAAGTAACGCTTCGAGCGACGGTGACGGCTTACAAATCGATTTATGTGAAATCATTTGTAATGCTCTGACAATAAATTTGTTGGTTAATGTTCAATGTTTTGCGGGCGGGGTTGCAGTTAACGAGCCTTTGCAGCAAACAATTCTTTCCGAGATCAAAACAGTTTTATGTCTTCAAAGAACTCGTAAGCATAATATTTTTGCAGCGCTTTATGATGCGCATCTTGATAAAGGTACAGTTAAAGATCCAGTATTATGGGTGAAGTCCACTGCATGAATGCAAGTTTTAATTGTGTGTTCTTAAAAAAATACGTTTAGATGCATTTTAAATGCGGTAACTCTGGTACATATAATATTAACTGTTTTGCCTAACCAAACTTTTCAAAATAGCCAACTGTTGCAAGAAATAAAAAAAGAGAGTGAAGAAACAAACGGCGGGGTTGCTAGTAGGTTGTTAATTGCAAATAGCTGTCAAAAGTGTATAGGCGATGATTTTGAAAACTGCTACTCAAACTTGATGTTAAGTATGCCTTTTTAAAATAAGTGAACCCGACTGAGTTGGAATTGCTCACTGCCTTATCGACAAACAGAACAAAACCATAGGCATTCTAACCGTTTCTGCAGAAGTTTCATCAATGATGGGATGCAGTCGTGTGCAACTTCCTATATATTTTACTTTATTTTTAATTAAAATTAGAAAAAATAATTATACAAATGTATAAAAAATAATAATAACACAGGTCAATTACTTTATATGGCCTCCCTTGGCTTTTATAAATGCGTTGACTCTTTTTGGCATCGATAAAACAAGTTGCTCGCAAATATTCTTAATTTCTTCGTGATGAAACCAAATATCAATAATAGACGAAATCAGCTTAGTTTTTGTGGTGCAGTCTCTCTTCTTCCTGATCCTTTCTTTGGTAATTGCCCACAGATTCTCAATTTAATTGAGATCAGAGGAGTTGAAGGGCTAACCCAGAACATCAATTTTGTGGTTTGCAAAATACTGTTTCATTTTTTTTATGTGTGACATGGAGAAAAATTCTGTTGGAAAATTGAATTCTCTACGGAACGTCTCCTCTGAATGGTTGAAAGCAGGATTTTGAGTTAAAACTTCTGCGTATTTGATGCCGTTCGTCGCACCTTCTACTGGCTTAAGACTTCCATTGCCTTCAAATGTAATACAACTCCAAAACATGACTTTGGGAGGGTGTTTTGGGGCTTGAACCATATGCCCGGGTCTGAGTTTTTCTTTCGAAATTTTTCTCACTACACTTACCCGCTATCCTTGGGCCTCAAAGTGGCTCTCGTCCGAGAAAACAACTTTTTTCCAATTGTCCACTGTCCATTCCTTATGTATCTTAATCCAATTTAGCGACTTCTGCCTAATTTTTTCGGTCAACAGGTGTTTTTTCAAAGGCCTTCAATCAACTTCCAGAAGACGCCTACGCACTGTAGACGCATCTACCTAAACACCAGCTGTTGTCCACTCCCTTTACAGATCAAAACTTGTCTCGACAGTTCATACTATTTCTTATTAAAGCCTTAACCATGTTCTGTTGTTTTGCATTTCCGCCCGCAATGACCCTTCTGATTGGATTCAATTGATTCAGTGACCTTGTGTTGAGCAATAATCCTTGAAACACTGGATTTTGAAACTCCAACGTCAGCTGAAATCTTTTTGGATGGTTTTCCCAGCGTGTGCATGTAATGCAATGACTTGTGCCCTCTTTTCTTTTGGAATATCCATGGTGATCAAGTCTTAACAAATAGTGTTTGAAATTGTATAATTTCATTTTGTTTTTCCTTAAAAAACAGCAACTTACCCCTTTAGAACAGCCAAATTATTTTAAATGACTAACAAAAACATTCAAAACAGAGCATATATTCCATAGCCTACTCAAATTTACCATAATTTTTGAAAAAAATTAAAACTTACAAGCCATAGCCTACTACCAAAAAATTCAAAAACAAAATTGCTTGGGACAATTAATATGCACAGGACTGTAGAAAAAATGTTTGCTAGTAATAGTAGTTATAGATCAGAATATAAAATACTTTTTTTTTTGAAGAACCATAGAAAGAGAACTGCTGAAGTGAGGTTACATTTCCTTTATGAATTTCTCAGTAAGACTATGTAACTAAGGCAGAATTCAGAAGAATCTTAGGACAGAATTAATGAAGGTTTTTGTGGCTTTTCCTTCAAATTAATCTGTGATATATCATTTAAGGACTTGTATTAATATTTTAGTAGTAAGGTAATATGACCGCATCTCTAAAAATGTAAGATTCAAACACATAAATATAATCTATTGCGACAATAAATAAAATCTAAATCTAAATCTTAGGACAGAAAACGTATGTTCATCTAACGTAATAAAGTCTAATTTATAATTATTCCGGGAAAACCGTAGTCGCCCATGGAATTGCATTATGTAAAATTTGGGGTTAGTTCTCAAAGCGAATGCCTTTTTTATTAAGCCTCAATTACAAGTCACACAATTGATCAGTATTGCTAATACAGTTTTCAATTTCTGTAAATGTTGCTTATTCTAAGCCATTTTTTCTCTACTGTCGATCGAAGTGGTATGATAAAATTTGAGTCACATCGGTCCCATAAGAAATTACTAATCACTTCTAAGTCGAAGAAATTTAAAATTGAAAGAAAACTACGAACGTTGTCCCCCTAATCATTGAATCATTGAATCATATTATTTTACAGATTTAAATTTAATAAATTTTGACTGAGACTAACAGGCCGATGAAGATTTGAAATAAATGCATACATTTATAAGTGCAATCGCAAAAATCGGATTACGAGCCTATCGGTCCTTGCATAATATTATTTTTTTAGTGCAACTGCGAAGGTTATTTAGATTATGTCTAGCAAATTCTATTAAAATTCTCTAAGTCGTTTTGGAAAAGCGTCTAACAAGCGTTTTTTTAGAGATTATATTTTGTTTCTTTTGACCTTTAGTGGCCTAGACACTAATTTAATAATTTAAAATATGTTTCTTAAGTCGATGGTACATATTTCTTATTTCCACACTCCTCGTCAACTCGATAAATAACATTGTCGGTTAATGTGAAAAATATTAAATAAACAGAATAGTGTACTGTCACTTTTGGCCGGAAGTAAGCCTTTCTTGGTGGCTATTTTAGATTATTTCTCTCTTCATCTTATTCATCTTCTACATGCAACTTTCACATATGACATTATATGATCCTTCCTGGTCCAATGATACAAGAATTTAATTCCGTGGCAACAATATCCAACCTGATCCCTGTTATTTCTAAGCGAGTATGACATTAATTTTAATTGTATTCCCACAAAATGTAAAAAAAAAATAAATAATTCATAAAAAAACAAATCAGTAACCAAATCCACCACAAAATTCGACGGATGCGTACCGAAATCTTAGATCACGTAGACACTATATCCAATGTGATTGACATTATGTATCATCTTTAGTTGATGTCGGGTGTCACCTAATTAATGCATTTGACTTCTTGTGCTAACCGTAGCTTTATGATGCGGTTTACCAATATGCCTTCGAATTTATAGAGAACCGTAAAATATCAATGCTCTACCCTTTGTCTTGTGTCAATCAGCAGGAGTTCAAAGTGACATCATTGAGTTCAAAAACCCATGGTGTCACACATGATTATATTAACATTTTTTTACCTGCTATAAGCTAGGGGAGAGCGTGCCAAATTTGGCGTTCATCACCAATCAAAACTCAATCAAATTGATGCTATACGGCACGTTCTGCATATATTGTAAGTGATTCCGAATTCTCTGTGAGGTGAGATGTACGCATTAAACTGCTGAACCGGTTCCATTAACAGGCTGTGTTAAAAATTGGAGTTTCCTAGAATTGTTATTCACACCTGTCCTTAATCATATGTCAAGTATGTTTTTAGGACAGCGACTTCATAGCCACAGTGCATTGCTTCTTCAAAATTATTTTAAACGTTGTTGTTCCGTCTATGCTTATTTTTCTTATAATAATAATTGTTGGTGCTACAGTCCACAGAGGGACCAGGGCCTAGCGTGCTCATCAACTACTCCTGTTATGCGCGCTACTGTTCTCTCACGATAAGAAGGGACCTACAGTTTTTTGCCAACTCCGAACGGAAAAGTTTGAGAAGCTTTTTAGACAGTTATTACTCTTTGAGTTTTGTCAGCAGCTCGAAAGAGGTGGTGCAGTGAAAAATTCGAGGTGTTCATCCTTGAATCGAGCCTAGACCCTTCGGCGTGTGAGCATCGCACTCTAGCCACTACGCCACGGCGGCCACAGGAACAGGATTAAGGAAAACTATATTCAGAATAGCACACCTCTCCTCTGTAATGATTTTTTCATGGTAGACAACTCTTTTTAATAATAATCATAATTAGGCGGCGCGACAGTCCCCAAGGGGGCCAGGGCTTAGGTTCCTCATCAACTACTCGTGTTGTGCGCAATAATGTAGTAGGGAGCTACAGTTTTTTTCCAATTCCGAACGGAGAAGTTTAAGAAGCTTTCTTAGACACTTCTTACTTTTTGAGTGTCGACAGCCGTACGAAAGAGACGGTGCCGTGAAATGTTCGTGGTGTTCAGCCAGGAATCTTGTCTAGACATTGTGAGTGTCGCACTCTACCCCCTACGTCACGGCGGCCACAACAACTCTTTTTACAATATAAGCTTGGGGCTTGTTTTCTTATGAAATGTATTTTTTGTTTTCTATTTTTTCTTATTTCTTACATCTGGCTATAAAGATACTTTGTTTATATTTATTTATATTTATTTACTTATTAATGTAGTTAGGTTGAGGTCTTTTTTTTATAAGGACGGAAAAAAATTAATTCGCGTGGATTATTCCACGCTCAGCCACTCTTAAATGAAACACCGGATTTAATACGTTATAAATTTCGATGTATTTCACCCGCAGTTACAATCGGAATGAATGCATAAAACATATTGCTCCTTAATCTAAGCTCGGTTGATCTTGGTTTCCACGGCAAGTCCGCGCGTACGTTGTTAAGGTGCAACCTCAACGTCTGATGCAATATGATCGTCGGCAGGTGTGCGCGGTAGCGGCGTGCGTGTGTTAACTTATTTATTTATTTATTTGTACATTTACACATTAATTTATTTAATGTAATTGACATATTGATACTTTATAAGTGTTCAAAGAGAAACATCTTTTTTTGTATTTTCTTTTTTTCTTCTCTTTTGTTAGTTTAGTTTTCAATGTCCTTTTATCCTTTTCTCCTTTTTTATATTACTTACATGCTAGATAAAAAAACTTAAACTAGCTTAAGAATTTAATCTGTTGATCTTAATTCTAACTTACAAACTCTTAACAAGTGCTCTAAGCAAACCTAGGATAATTAATTGTTGTCTATACCTTTCGGCGTTTTTATAACTGTGGTCGTTTTTTAATTAATTTTAAAATCTAATTTTCACCCAAGAAAACTCCAAAAACTTGGACTTCTCTTTTGTTACTAGGCTTTTGTTTGCACTTTTCCACGATTCATCCATTTGCCATAAATGTTTCATGAACCTGTTTTTCTTATTGGAACAGTTTACAAGGTTCTAGAAAATATTTATTTACATGATTTACAAGTTAAAATGTAACAGGATTAATAATAATTGTTGGCGCTTCAGTCCAAAGGGGGTCCAGGACCTAGCTTGCTCATCAACTACACTTGTTGTGCGCGCTACTGTTCTCTCACGAGTAGAAGGGACATACAGTTTTTTGCCGACTCCGAACGGCGAAATTTGAGAAGCTTTCTTAGACAGTTATTACTCTTTGAGTGTTGTCACCAGCTCGAAAGAGGTAGTGCCGTGAAAAATTCGAAAAGAGCCCGGTGACTATCTTGCTTATTTTCAGTCAGTACAAACGGATAACAATGTGCAGTGAAACACGTTCGCTGGGTGAAGTATAAAGAATCAAACTATGTTTTTAAGTGGTTTCGCATTTGTGCTCGTTGTTTGAAGAGCGCAAACTGGCTTTCCAATACCAGAGCGTGGACTTTTGTTGTTTAATTTATCCTCGATGATAGCTGATTTTAAACATTCAGTTTTGGCTCGTCTGAGTTGTCAATAATCTCTTTCAAGGTGTAGACCTGTCTTACAAAGTATTCAAGAGTTCTTTCCTTTTTGAAAACAAAAATCAAATTAACTACTAATATTGTCTTTCTTACACGGCGCGATCAGATTTTTCCTGACGTTGCTAAGATGACGAATAACTGATAAAAAGTTATTAACTGGAAACAAAAAATAATTACAAACATCGTTTTATAAAGTAAGCTAATATTTCAGAATCATTATGTCCTAAGAAAAGTTATCCGACAAAAAAATCTGGTACACGAGACAAACTTAGAATTCGGATGACAAAACGAATAGCAACGAGACAAACTAAGAATACGGACGACAAACTTTAAAATTGACAATTTTCATTTAACCTCAATCTAGGTCCAAGGTTGAAAGGAGAGTGAACTACTGAAACTCTAATCAGGAGCGTTTGAAGAAATGAATTTGAATAATAACATGCAATTTTGATGGAGCTCAAGGTCACAGCTCAGCTCGAACTTTATGGAAATCAAGATGAAGTATGAACACGTTTGAGATGAGAACTGTGTCAGGGGCAAGGTGAACTGTGATCGTTTCACGTCAGTATTATTAAGGTTTTAAATACTTTCTGGACGACGACCGCCGTCACTGTTTGTTGTGGGCAAATAGAACTCTTCAAGATAATCGCACAATGACATATTCACAAGCGGTGGGTATTATAGATAAAGCGGCGTTTTGCTGCAAACATCCGGAATTGATGATGCATGCTTAGGTGGTAAAGGCGTTTTATTTTAGATGTTGACAGTAACACTTTCAAGAACTTCAAAGAGATGAACGCAAGACCACAAAGAAGCAGCAAAAATTAAGTAAAGGTCTAATTTGAATTTACGTCGTTACTGTAGCTTTTTATTGTTGTATTGATCTTGCATGCTTCTGGTTTAGGAGCGACCAGAGGGTGTGTTTAACACGGCCGCTTACATCCTCAAGTTGATGACCTCCATTTGGTTTGCAAATAAAGGTTACATGTTACATAACGCAAATTGCTTGTTTTCCTACTCACTTAATGGCTGCTTGTATTTCATAAGACACTTCAGAAAAGATAGATGATAGGTGGAAGAAAAATTAACATCGAGACACAGCTTTGACTGACGTAGACTGCCCAGAATCCCCAGGAATGAAGTAATATGCGCAGCTGCCGCAGAGTCGAATCTCCAGTTCCTGGCTGGAGCCCAACCACAAGTCCACCTGATTTACATTCATGTAAAGAGCAATAAACCAGACCCCGCACAATGCAAATGACTGATCAAAACGTGTATTGTTTTTCTTTATAGCCAAATAAACAATCGAACTGTGAATGGTCTCAGCTCTGTGACAACCATTAAATTATCTTCAATCATTGGGAAGACTCTGTTTAGATCCCTATCACTCTTCATCTACGTATCAAACATCCGATGTGCCCTAAAATCAATGTAAAGAAACAACAGCGTCTTTAAACAATTTGGGGCTCATTAAACAGCTAAACGCTAACTTTTCCAATGTGTCCAAGAAACAGGTCTAGCCAAGAGAAGTAGCTCACTCTCGTATCGGGGAATCAAAATCGTGGAATTATGTAAGAACAGCTCTCCTTTTCCAAGACCAACCGGTTCCGTAGACAGCGCTTAGAAGGCAATGCAGGTGACAGAGTCGGTTTCGTCGTGCCAACTCCAAAATAGTTCAATCGCCAATTTTGAAGGTGATTCACTTCCGGAGATGGATATTGATCATCGGCTCATGAACAAAAAAAAAAAAAAAACACCACGGTTCATTAATTTATTTGATTATCTATCCATTTAGTGTTATTGTCCATACCGGTGAATGGTTGCCCCACCGGCGACACCTATCAACATACACGTGCTCCCATAAATCGTAT
Source organism: Eristalinus aeneus (assembly GCA_955652365.1). Taxonomy (NCBI): domain Eukaryota; kingdom Metazoa; phylum Arthropoda; class Insecta; order Diptera; family Syrphidae; genus Eristalinus; species Eristalinus aeneus. The sequence goes on from OY019132.1 coordinate 81,118,171, forward strand.
CGATCTAGCGGCACAGGTGAGCTCCAGCTTTTGAAGCTTACCATTATAATGTCACCACAATCATGTATTATTCATAAAAAAGCAGATCAACTGCGAATATCACTCTCGAAAAGGCCGAGGGATACGTGCCAAACTCGTTCCAAACAGAAACAATGGGCTAGGCGGCAGCATCGCCCAGACATTGTGTCTAACTAGGTTGATATCATTTATCAGCGACTGCTCGGTGTCACATGATGTCTTTGACATCTTCAGCTAGTAGCTGCTGCGGGTGGTTAAGTGTGCTCAGAACAAGTCGTTGGTACGTTGCAGCTGACAGTTCAATGAACGCAGCCTAGGACGCACAAATTCACCACCGCCCCCTTGTGGCCAAAGTTCTCGGAGTGCTTTAGAATGTCCATCAAAATACAAAAATGCAGTTTACTGCTCCTTTTGGATATGACCTCCCTGAAGATGAACTGATCTTGACCTTGTCATTCGATATTTAAACTCTCCGGCCTTTATTTAAATACTAATTGTTTTCCTCGACCAGCGTGATTCGGCAAATATGACGTGCACTACTGCGTCTGAGTGTTGTCGGACCGCCGCGGATGAATTACCTCTCGCCGCACAAGCTTGCGTTGAGGGACTCGTCAAGGGGAGGTTCTCGCGTCGTTCGAGTTATTGATCGATTTGGTGTTGTGTCGGATGCATGAAAGGGGACACCCGATTGTCTTGGGTCTCCTTGCTCCCGTAGACGCCGTTTATCACTCGAATATGACAAAGCTTGTTCAGCAGAACATCAATAAGAATGGGATTGTCACTTGCTATTTGCCGCAAGGAGTACTAATTAAATAAGTCGAGAGCAGAAGTCACTTAATTTTTAAGAATCTGATTTATTGGTTAATCACCCTTGAAAAGGTTAACTGTGGTGTCAAGAGTCGTCGGGAATGATGTGTCTGAAAAATATGTTCGTTTCGGCAGATCGACGCACATCACACTTGTTTACTTCAAGCCTGTTCGGGGTTCACAAAATGAACAGTACAATGCTGAAACAGTGGAAATGTTTCAAGTCTGGAGTGCTCTGTAGAGGCCACCGAAGCACGCGTTGCATCGATTATCATCTGCTGTTGGTTATCATATGTGCTATGTATATTTCTGGCAGATATAAATTCGATTATATTTCGAAGAAATTAAAATGCAAATGTATTTAGGGACCAATTAGCATGTTTAGCATGCCCTACCTAAACAGGGGGATGTAGTTTAAGATCACCGACGGATCGGTTTTTGAAATGTGTAAACATTTGCCGGTGAATGAAACGTTGTTAGGTACTGAACGAGACTGATTAATTTATTTAAATCCAGCTGTAAATCGAAGCCAATTTAATTCTCCCGCCAAAATAAAATGGCCTTGCTTTTTGTCTTCATTTCTTTGACTTTCTTAGACTTCGTGACAAGGGACACGTGGTTTTACAAATGTATGAGCATTTTTCTGACATGAAAATTTATAGATCAACACTAATGGGTCCCGAAGTGTAAAATGTAACCCAAGCTGGCACTAGCATAGACAATAGCAAAGTTGTAGACATAACATTTAAGGAATGTTGTGCAAAAACTGAGCGAAGTGCGAAACTGAGTACCCGAAGCTCAATTAAAATTTAACTTTTATTCATTATGTCGAAAGAGCAACGACTGGATGGGGAATGCGTGGAATAGGTGCGAATGATTATCGTTCGTAATCGAGGTCATGAACTTTCAGGTTCCAGACAATCGATAAAAATGTGTGCTGCAAAATTACCAAAAACGACAAAACAAAAACGAATCATGTAGTTTTTAATGCGTAACAAGACCAATAAAAAAGTCGACTGCTATAAAATTTGTTTGTCTTTTTATTTCAACACTCATTTTATTCGTCACTGGGCGGAGATGCAGGTGATCTTAAACTTTACTTCAACACATCTGAGTGGCGCCACAGTCAAACCGGAAGATGATAAAGGTGCTTTTTGTTTTATGTCAGCTGTATTACGCATTGTTCACTGAGAAAACTGTTGGTAAAACTGATGACTGAAGGAATAAATATAAATTCAACGACGAACCCAAACTCCAAATAGATGGCCTTATATGATAAACTTAAATCATACAGAATTGAGAATAAAATTAAAATTTTCTTATTTATAACTTAAATAACAATTGAGAAAAAAATTATTTCGATTTGTTTTTATTAATGTAAACTCATTAATTTTGTATTGCACAATAATGAGCCCGAAAGTTTTTCATTGCAACATAGTTGTTCTAGGCCTGTCGCCGTATTTTAACGTTTGCCGCTTTTTATTGCGTGCTAAAAACTTATGTGAAGCCTGCTTGATATCAACCTTTAACTGTTAATACAGGTGTCTCTAATGAGAAATGAAGAAAATGAAACACACAATTTATAAAGTAATTTATACCGTTGTAATATTAATTTTTGTGGCCGCCGTTGCGTAGTGGGTAGAGTGCGACCCTAACACTCAGAAGGGTCTAGGTTCGAATCCCGGTTGAACACCTTGAATTTTTCACGGCACCACCTCTTTCGAGCTGCTGACAACACTCAAAGAGTAATAACTGTCTAAGAAAGCTTCGCTTTCGACAATCGACCAGATCTTCACACTGCGGCAGATCCTGGAGAAGTCCAAAGAAGTACAAATCGACACCCACCATCTATTTGTCAATTTCAAGGCCGCGTATGACAGCGTGCATAGAGACGAACTATACAGTGCCATGTATAGTTTTGGCATTCCTACCAAACTCGTCAGACTGTGTAGGAAGACGATGGAGAACACTAGCTGCTCCGTCAAGGTCGGTAGCGAACTCACCGAGACCTTCGATGTCAAAAAAGGATTTAGACAAGGCGACGCGCTGTCATGTGACTTCTTTAACATCATCCTTGATGGGATCGTGCGGAACAACGTCAACATCAAATGCACGATCTTTCACAAGTCCGTCCAACTGCTAGCTTATGCGGATGACATTGACGTGATCGGCCGAACTCAGCGAGCCGTCAAAGAGGCGTTTGCTAGCATTGAAACAGAGGCAGCTAAAGTGGGACTGGTGGTAAACGAGGGCAAAACGAAGTATATGCTGTCATCGAAGAAGGACGCAGAACATCGACGTTTCGGATAGAGCATCATATGGGCAGCAGACACTTCGAGTTAGTGAAGGACTTCGTCCATCTCGGTTCCGCGGTTAATAGGGACAACAACATCAGTACCGAAATCAAGCGCAGAATCACCCTTGCCAATCGCTGTTTCTTTGGGCTCAAGAGGCAATTGAGTAATAAAGCCCTCTCCCGAACGACCAAAGTGACTTTGTACAACACCTTGATCATCCCAGTCCTGCTTAACGGCGCAGAAACCTGGACGCTACTAAAAGCGGATGAGGAAGCCATTGGTCTCTTCGAGAGAAAAGTTCTGCGTGCGATTTTTGGTCCTGTTTGCGTTGATGGCATCTGGAGGAGAAGATTCAACCGCTAACTGTATGGGCTGTACTGCAGCTTGATCCTAGTCAAGCGTCTACGGATACAACGCTTAAGATGGCTAGGCCACGTAGAGCCTACGGACAGCACTGCTCCGGCCCGAAGAGTTTTCGAATCCGAACCACAGGGACAACGCAACAGAGGACGTCCTAGACTGAGATGGCGCACACAAGTCGAAAAGGACCTCAACCAACTTGGAGTGCGCAATTGGAGGCAGCTGGCAAGAGATCGTGCTAGCTGGAGAGGCATGTTGGTTGAGGCCCAGGTCCACCCCGGATTGTAGCGCCATCCGAAGAAGAAGAAAGCTTCGCTGTTTGGAGTTGGCAAAAAACTTCTACTCTACTTCTATTCTTTGAAAATATTTTGATTTTACAAATTGATCTTTCAGGGACTTGAAAAGAACCACTTTTTATCTTTACAAAAAAAAAAAGAAGCGCCTCAAGTGTGTTCGAGATCATAAAATCTGGACAGTGAGCAATGAGTAATGAGTCTCGCTTCGAGCTTTGTTTTGAAGACTCACCCAGGTTGCTTTCGATCAGAAACAAATTTAACGCATCGGTGATGGTTTGGGATGGTGTGTCTGCCGAAGTAAACTTTGCTTCGTTGTGAGCACTGTTAATACTGTTAAATCCTAGGACGTCCAAAAGCACCATATTTAACCTTTAATGTAACTTTGAAAGTGGAAGACGACAGTTTTTCATTTTTACAAGATGGCATATCAGGTCACACAGACAAGTTGTTTTAATTTCCCCTTAAAAAGTACTTTTTCTTAAGCATATATAAACAAAATTCAAATTATATATGTGTGTATGTATACTCGATGGGGCGACAGTCCACAGGGAAAGCAAGCCATAGATTGCTCATCAACTACTCCTATCGTGCGCCCCACTGTAGGAGGGGCCTACAGTTTCTTGCTGACTCTGAATGGCGAAGTTTGAGAAGCTTTTTCATAGACAATTTTTCCTCTTTGAGTGTTGTCGGAAGCTCTAAAGAGGTGGTGATGGAAAAATTGGAGATGTTCAGCTTGGAATCGAATCTGGACCATCGGCGAATGAGTGTTGCACTCAACCCACTACGCCACAGCGGCCACAGAAGTATCCTTGATAGAGAAGTTCAAATTATTTGACTTCCATTAGTTTACCAGTCGTTCATTTTAATTTAATAAGTTGAAATATAAATACGTTTGAGTCGTAGGTCACATCACATCATAAGCCACATTATGCTCTGTTACCTTAGGCTATGTGCATGCCATTCATTGGTTTTCTTGTTCTTGTTACAGAACATTGTTTACGTGTTAAAACTCAAAAGAATTGTTTAAATATCCATTGTTTTCACGTCGGCCTTAACAACGCACAAAATATGGCAATAACCATAACTTCTCGTGAAAAGAACTGAGTTATTGTGGTTGTGAAAGTGGAATGAATTTTTATTGCAATAAGTTACGAGGAAAGTGACGAAGCAAAACTGGATTGTGAAAAAGGCATTGGACAACACCTTTTAATGATCACACTTTTAAGGCCTTGGCGAGAAATTACTCGCCTGTCAAAGCAAAAGGAAACGTATTAAACAATTTATTTATAGTTTAGTCCAAAGGAATTATGTAGACGGAAGTTTAACACTAAACAATAAAGTTGAAAAGTAAATATCCACGAAGGCTGTAGCACGACATTTACTGTCCTGGTCTTAGCACTTAACAGATGTAAATCACACCCCAATCAAATTTCAGCAGTCGTAGATTCTAAGCAGATTCTGTCATTGATTTATAATTTCTAAAAATCTGGGAACTTTATTCCTAGCACCTTCAAAAATATAAATTGAACTAGTCTCAGACACAAGCCTTACGTGTCTGAAAACTTGAGGTAGGTGGTACGTAAGAAAATAAGGAATGTCTGCAGAATGAGATAATAAAAATTAAAAGTGTTTGATAGATTCCGAGTAACTTGAAGCTGTGAATTCATACGATCAGTCATCAATTGTGGAAAGTAAAAATTAAAATAAATTGGATATGCGAAAACTTGCTACATTATGAGCCACAGTCAATATACAAAATATTTTGTATGCCCAAATATCCAAATAATCCGTTAACGAATTCGGTGGAATAAGACACAAACTAACTCCCTGTCAGTTTATTTCTTCATGAATGAATGTGGTCAAAGGTTTAAATGAATAAATTTACTCACGTACGAGTATATGCAAATATCAAGAATAATTTGCATGCATTCTGCAACTGCATTGTAAATAGCTGTGTCTACGCCAGGGAGAGTGCAATAAAGTGATAAACAATGTACATACTCTCTCCAGCGTTTGACTGTTGTTTACGGTCATTTTGTCACCTCGCATGTGATGTTAACAAACTGCAATGTGACACAAAGAATAAATTACTGTTCAGAGGAGCATGAATATGTGAATTCACGACACTTATATTCTTTCTTGAATTAAGCCTTGCATTCAGAAGAAGAAATCGAAACTGCATCACGAAGAAGATTTATCTTTTCATCGGAAGGAGACTTCAAAGATGAATATGCTGATTAATCATAAATTATGTGTCTTTTCACTGTGGGGTATACTAAGAAGCGTAAATTTGAAAAAAGAAATCAACATATGTATCTATATATTGGACAGCGCGACAGTTCCCAAGAGGACTCGCTCGTTCTTTTTTTCCGACTCCGAACGGCGAATTTTGAGAACTTTTTTCATATACAGTAAAAGAGAGTGTTGTCAGTAGCTCGAAAGAATTGGTGCCGTAAAAAATGCAACGTGTTCAGTCCGGTAATCGAACCTGGGACCCTCATAGTGTGAGATTTACATTCTAACCACTACCCCAAAACAGCCACAATGAACAATAAAAGATATAATATAAGTAGATGCTTCAAGGATTTGTCTAATCTTGTCAGCTATCCCATCAAGAGGTAGTTTTTCCTTACTGATGGCCTTGAACCTGAGCCATTACCAATTAACGTGGTTTTGGTGTAATTTCTCGTCAAACTTGTGAGCTGAAGTTTGGATTTATTCATTTGCGTTGTTTTTTTGGTTAAAGCTCAAAGGCTCTTCGGGCTGAACTTCTCTCAATTCTAACAGGGCTGATTTATGGTACAATTAGATTGCTACATACGAGACGCGTTCGATATATTCTCGTTATCGGAGTGAAGCTGTAGTTATATACATAAATTCAGTTATTTATCAAGTAATACTGCATTCATGTAAAATTTTATATAAGTTTGATTATTAATTCGCGTTTTATCTCTAGTTAAACAGAATCATAATGGCAACTGAGACGATGATGGTAAAAATTGAGCGTCGCGGTTTAATTAAATTTCTCACCAAGCAAGGAAAAACCAAAAAACTATTCATGAAGTGATGGTGGCTGTTTACCAGGGTTCCGCACCTTCATTATCAACTGTGCAAAAGTGGTCAAGTGAGTTCAAGAGAGGCAGAGAGAGATTGAAGACGACCTCAGCTCCGGCACCCCGGCTACTGCTTGCACAGGTGAACGCATCAAAGAAGAAGAAGAAGCAAATCAAAGAAAAAAAGAAGAAGAAGAAGAAGAAAAACTTGTTCTTGAGGATGCCCGAATAAAGGTGAAAATGATGGCAGAGATCACTAAGCTTTCAACTGGTACCATTCACACCATTCTCCATGACCATCTTAATCTTTCAAGGCTCAGTGCAAGGTGGGTGCTACGAATGCTCACATCGCCTAAAAAAAAGAATCGGATGCTGTAGAGAGCTTTTGGAGGTGTGTAGAGAGAACGCGGACGATGTTATGGATCGAATTGTTACTGGGGACAAAACATTGGTTCACTACGCTGACCCTAAAAGCAAACAAGAGACCATGCAGTGGCATAAAACAGGAACAGACCCCCGAAGAAGTTGAAAGTCACTCCGTCTGCCGGGAAGCTCATGGCCACAGTTTTTTGGGTCTCAAAAAAAATGGTGAAACCATTAACGCCACATCCTACGCCTCTACTTTGCACAATTTGCGGGAGGAAATTAAAAAGAAAAGGCGGGATAAACCCGCAGCGGGTGTGTTGCTTCTTCATGACAACTGTTGAATGTATCTTCAAACCAGCGCTTATCTAACTATCGATAGATGGCGTAGCAATATCTTTTCGTGTCTTTTTATCTGTCATCGCTTAATCTTTTTCTTTTTCTCTAACCATCAATGTTTATAATTCACATGAAATAAAATTCCACTTGAATATAAACGATCGTTTCGATTACTGCACTCTGAACAACAACGCTCCTGTTCACACGGAGCGAGTTTATAAGGCTGCTGCGCGAGATTGTGGTTTCGAAGAAATCCAACACCCACCCTATAGTCCAAACTTTGCCCCTAGTGATTATTATGTTTCCGGATTTGAAAAAATGTCTTCGTGGAAAAAGATTTTCGGATGATGAAGAACTCAAGTCGGCAATAAATGGGTATTCTGCAATTTTTTTTTTTTGACTGCTTAAAAAAGCTTTCTCAAGATGTAACAAATGCATTGATGTTAGGCGAGATATATTGACAAATAAAAGATAAATTGACAAATAAAAACAATTTAAATTGAATTCGCATTTTCCTTCATATCGATAATAATAATAATTGTTGGTGCTACAGTCCAAAGGGGGACCAGGGCCTAGCTTGCTCATCAACTACTCGTGTTGTGCGCGGTACTGTTTTCTCACGAGTAGAAGGGATCTACAGTTTTTTGCCGACTCCGAACGGCGAAATTTGAGAAGCTTTCTTAGACAGTTATTACTCTTTGAGTGTTGTCAGCAGCTCGAAAGAGGTGGTGCCGTGAAAAATTCGAAAAGTTGGTGTTGAGCTGGGAGTCGAATCTAGACCCTTCGGCGTGTGAGCGTCGCACTCTACCCACTACGCCACGGCGACCACACCTTCAAATCGATACCAAGTATATATTGAACGCCCCTCGTATTTTGACATATTGTCGAAAACGTCATTCTTCTTTCAAGAAAGGGACCTCAACCAACTTGCAGTAATCTATTGGAGGCAACAGACCATTTATCGTCCTGGCTGAAGAGGCGTGTTGGTTGAGGTCCTGGTCCACCCAAGACTGAAGCGCCACACAAAGAAGAAATCATCCTTCCTTTCCACATTTTGTCCACAATGTTTTTCATCCTTCAAGAGAATGTCCTTTTCCGACTTTTAGTGCGCAATTTGAAGCAACTGGCGATAGATGGCGCTGGGTGGCGAGGCGTGTTGTTTGAGGCCTAGATCCATTCCGGGCTCTAGTTAAGAATAAAATAAATCTCGGTTCGTGATAATACTATGTATGTACGTATTTTGTTCGTCCCAGTTACTTTTTCGTTCATGACTCGTTGGTTTCATCGTACTCTGTCAATTTGGTCCAAGTAAACTACTACCTGAACGCAATTTTAAAAATGCGTCCTAAAGGTGCTGATTTGTGAAAATCGCGGATGATCAAGAAAGGTCGCAATGCTATAGGGTAATCGCGGATGATCAAGAAAGGTCGCCGTGCTATATTCTATTCTAGCATTTTTTCCTTATGACATATTCAGTTGTTGACACATGTTATAAGACGGTCGCATTCATGGGCTGTAGACGATGTAAAAGTTTATAAGAAAATAGCAGATCAAGTCCTTTGCGCATTAATAGCCATGATTTTTTAATTATTGAACGCAGGATTAATTGTTTTCTTACACCAATTCGAAGAAACCACACGGAAATTGGATAAAGACTCAAAATCATTTATGCTATATATTCCTTCATGCCGAATAAATTTTTATTTAGAGACCAAAAACTGGAAACTTACGTAGCACTATAAATATGGTGCACATAAAGCAGAGAATTTGTGTAGCTTTCAAATTAGGATTGAATAACTGTTAAAGTCAAATCTGAATATTGCTCATGAATTTGACGAATTTACGTGACAACCTGTTCACGAATTTCCGACAGGAAATATTGGACACAAGCTGAAAATCAACTTTTGGTTCCTAAGATTAGGATTTAGGCAATAAGAAGATCCAATGAATGAAATGAGGACTTAATTGCGTTATTCAAGAAAATCAGGTCACATCGGCTGTGTTCACAATCGAATAAATGTCAACTCGTCAAAACTTGTCTTCTGTCAAAAATCCCCAAAACTAGTGATTTGTGATGAATGTCCACACTCTCGTGAAAGTGAAAGTAATCAAAGCCAACAACCCATTGATTGTGCGGTAATTCAGGATTCAAACGCAAGCAAAAAAAAAAACTGTAAAACATGGTTGTCAAACTGCCTTGACCATAACTGCGCACGGGCCAGGTTAACTAGTATTTATGTGGTCGGACACGGAAATGGCAGGCCAGTGGATGGTCAACTTTTCGTTAATGAGGATGAATGATTATCTTCGGTTTTAAATTTCGCCATAAAGCTACTACAAAAAGGACGAAATCACTTAAGAGTTTCCAATAAACACACATGTAAATAATTTGTGAAGAACTATCTCTGAACTAGATAAAGACCGACTGTCGAGCTGATTTAGATTAAGAGATCCGCCGCGAGATTGGCATAAATTATGGAAATACAATACACTTCGGAATCGGATGTTGAGAACAGCAACAGCATGGGAAATTGGGTTAATCTATGCAAATGAATTTCGCATCAAATGGACGATCGTTTTATGACCGCCGCCCGCCCCTATCGCACACTTTCATTCTCAAATGGCTCTTTTCAGATGATCAGGCTTGAATAAATTGATGGATGATGGGGTGAGCGCTTCTCTCTGTGGCGGGTGCAGTATTTTTCTGTGGGGTGGGGTGATAGCATTGTCTGGCCAACAACAGCGTTGAGATGAATGACACGATAAGAGGCTTGTGTTGCAGAAATGCGCCAAATGCGACTCAGAGGAATATGCTAGCTGTGAATCGCATTGTTTGGACAAACCAGTTCCGTTTAATTGCACAACTATTACGGATGCTTCTGCGATTATATTTAGGATTTTGAAATAGAACGGCATTCCTGTGGTATGCTTTGCCAGACTTTGGTCTTCGACAGAAAAAAGCGTGTGGCATTAGAGAGGTGAAGACAAAAAAACATCAACACTTCTGACGCTTTTTTTGTCCTACCGCCCCGAAATTGCATACATTAACTTATAATGATGAAAAATAGTGCCTGCTGTCAATTCATCTTAAGAGTTTTGAAATATGGACAACACGCTTTATTTTTCTGAAACAAATGAACAATAATGCAACAATTTGTACACCTAAGATTATTGACGTCTACGTCAAAATTGAAACTGTTTTTCGTAAAACAATAGAAAGTAGTCATTTGCGTTATTGTTTGAGATGTTATTGTTTGAGATGTATATTGGCGTGTGGATTTCTCGTTTTCTCAACAAAGTTTTTGGAATAACTGCGGATTATATTGAAGTTGACAAATCACAGCCGTTCGTGAACATATTACTATACAAAAGTAAGCATGTGCAATTTAAAAATGTGATTTCTTTGAAGAGGATGATTTCAAATGGCAATTAAATCCTTTTGAAACCTTTTGAAAGCAAACTGTGAATTATTTTAAGATCAGTTTTTGACGCCTGGTGTACTCGATGATCGTTGTTACCGTGTAAATTACTCAAAACTCAAGTTAACCTATTTACAGAAAGACTGTTTCTCGGATCGTATAGAGAGCTTAAGCGGCAATACCCAAAGAGTTTACGAGTATGGTGCACCTGTGTCTTCAAAAAATTAGTTCCGATCTACGTAGCGATAAGTGCATCAAGGAGAATTCAGTTAGTGTTCAAAATAAACTTTTATTTAATTTCGTTCACACGTCCTGTGACATCAGGATAATAATAATAATAATAATTGGTGGCGCAACAATCCACAGTCCCCCTGTGGGCCTAGCCTAGCTTGATCATCAACTACTCGTGTTGTGCGCGCTACTGTTCTCTCACGAGTAGCAGGGACCTACAGTTTTTTGCCGACTCCCAACGGCGAAGTTTGAGAAGCTTGAGTGTTGTCAGCAGCTCGAAAGAGGTGGTGCCGTGAAAAATTCGAGGTGTTCAACCGGGAATCGAACCTAGACCCTTCGGCGTGTGACCGTCGTACTCTACCCACTACTCCACGGCGGCCACAATAGCGATATAGCAACAAATGATGTTCGATTTAGCATACCCATTCCTTTTCCTTAAAGAATAGACGGTGATAGGGATCGGAGGTCCTTTTATTGGAAAGAACCCGATCAAGTGCCGCCGTTGTCGTCAGCTTATTACTGTGCAATTTTTGGGCCCTTCATCCACTTGACATACAGAATAACTTAAAATAGACTAGACTGTAACAACAAAAATTAAATAAAAGTAAACCAATTAACTAAGTATTAATTACTAAGTTTTTAATTAAAATAAAAAAAAAAAATTAAATATAAGATAATATATTATATTATAGAATCCCATAGTTTCAAAACATAAATTAAAATAAGAAATAAGACGATAAGATGCCCTATGTAGGCGCTCCAAGTAATCATATAACTAGTTTAATTTTAACTTTATTCTTAATGTTATGTTTACATTTAAGAAATAAAAAAAAAATTCGCAATGAATAATGCATCTAAAATCTTTTTCCTTTTGTTAATGGGATTAGTTTGTACCCTTAAGTGATCGGAATTACGTCACAGTACGGAGAAAAAAAAGGAGAAGAGAGGTAAAAACCTCTGACGAATTGTTGCATTTTCTCTTGATGATGTATGTGTATCAACCCAACAATCAGTTGGAACGATCACATATTTGAGATCGCCAAAAATGCTGCGAAATGTCTAGGTTTCCTTAAACGATGCAAGAAGTACTTCACCCCCTCTGATCTGGCTACAATATACAAGTATAACGCTCCTATCTGGTCAGGTGCTTCTAAGACCTCCCTGCACCTGCTGGATAGAATTCAAAAGCGAGCGATAAAACTTATAGGTGACAGTAATATTGCGAAGTCAATTGACTCGTTAGAACACCGACGTAATGTCGCGTCGTTGTCACTTTTTTACCGCTATATCAACAAGAAATGCTCAGATGAATTAGCCAGTTGCATTCCTCCCCTTCAAGAATTCACCCGCAATACACGCCTCGCTAGGAATGCCCATCAATTCACCCTCAAGCCCTCTTTCGGACGTACAGTCAAATTCAGAGACTCGTTCTTTAGCCGCACTACACGAATCTGGAATGCTCTTCCCAGCTCGATTTTTCCTCCTCATTACAATCCACAGGCATTTAAAACCAATGTGCATCGGTACCTCCTCTCCCTCTCTTCCTCTATACCTTCGGCCCGTGCTGTGACTTGATCCGGTCACTTAAGGGTACTCGCAATTCCTTTTGCACGCGTCAATTATAAAAAAAAAAAAAAAAAAAAAACTGGGTGAATCTTCTAATAAACGCAACTTATAGAACTTGTGCTTATACTAATGTTAACAAACCCTCCATAATTCACCTGTATTCCAGACTTAAGAAGCTCTTGAAAAGTTCAAAAGATTTCCAAAAACAAGTCCATTTATAGTTATTGTAAATAATATACCGGCACCACCTCTTTCAAGCTGCTGACAACCATTAAAAAAGTATATAATAAACTGTCTTAGAAAGCTTCTCAAACTTTACCGTTCGAAGTCGTTAAAAAAACTTTAGGTCCGTTCCAATCGTGAGAGAAAAGAAGCGTGCACAACACAAGTAGATGATGAGGAAGCTGGGCCCTGGTCCCCTGTGGACTGTCGAGCCATAAAATTATTAATATTCCTTATGGCCGCCGTGTTGTAGTGGGTAGAGTGCGACACTCACACGCCCAAGTTGAGTGTTTACGGCACCGCCTCTTTCGAGCTACTGAAAGCACTGAAAGAGTAATAACTTTCTAAGAAAAAGGTTCTCAAACTTCTCCATTCGTTATCGGCAAAAAACTGTAGATCTCTTCTACTTGTGAGAGAACAGAAGCGCGCACCACATGAGTAGTTGATGAGCAAGCTAGGCCCTGGTCCCCTGTGAACTGTCGCGCCATACAATTATTATTATTAAATACAAATAATATACCTGCGCTTAATATGACGATGACAATATGAAGTGATTGCAAGAACTGGGAGTACTGAAATCAGTTGCAAAGCAGCCAATAACATGTATTTTAATCTTACTTTGGTAAAAATTTGAAATTCGCAATCGATTTTCTCGTGTATAGTGTACTTAAAACGCCACAAAAAAATGCAAAAATTAAAGGTTGCACAAATATATGACTTATAAGAAATTTGTAAATTTCTTAGCAGATTTTAGTTTTGTAAAAAATTTTTGTTAAAAATGTACACTGAAAAACACTAAGCTCGCATTTGTATTGATCATACACTAGTTTTGGATACCCAAAAATGTCTGCAGCTCGTATGTCTTTCGTACATAAGGATCTTGCATTTACACTTCTGAACTCAATTCAAACATAGGTTACATTTTCGGAAAGCACACTGGCAATTGTTAGGATTATTTCTAATAAATAGCAACTGGTTTTTGGGAAACACGAACAGATCAACGAAGTATTAGGTTCATGTGTATAACCTCACAATCTGGTAATTTTATATTCAATCTTCAACATGTATCATTACACAATCAGCACATTCGACATTTTGACTATAAATTTGTATGTTGTAAAATGGAAACCGAACGATCGACAACACAAGATAGCACACATTCAGCCCATCCATCCACTTGGTTCCCATAAGCCGTCTTATGAATATTGCTTGGATAAATTAGGAACGTTTAGATAGCGAAAATCTTTATTATATTGGCACGAGATCGTAAGTAATTATGGGTTGAACAAGCAGAATTTAATAGCGTTTGAATAAATTTGCGTGTTAGGCGGACACCACGAACTTGTCTAGGATGTACTGGTTTCGGCATGAAGACGGGTTGAACTCTGTCCAATCCAGGTTTAGTATGTGAGTTTATATCATTGGAAAAGAATCCCCAGTGGAATATGGAATTATAATTAGCATTATTCAAATTATTACATAGATCAAAGGAACTGAAGATACAGCGTGTCTTTGACTTTGTGGTCGGAAACAGGATTTTCTGGAAGATGTGATAAGTTTTTTTTTTTTTGTAAATTGAAAGAATATCAATCTCGTTTGAGGCACAAGGGGAGTAGGAAGAGAAAGCGAAATGAGTCGGTAGGTAATAAGGAGCAGTCATTATTCTCGTTTGACTACTTGTGACATTTTGATGCTTATTTAACTTTATTTTAGTAATTTGATCTGTAAAGAGATCTTTTACTTAACAACCAATTAATTAAACTGTTTGTCACTTGTTCAAACAAATTTTCTTAGAAACCTCATCATTTATTTAACAGCAACTTGGAGTGAGTCACCACCCAGAAGGAACCCGACGAGAACAGAGCAAGGCAACGCAGGCTGCAAGGGCATGCAGCTAAACAAGACGCCTATAAGGCGACGCTGTATTGCACAACGAGGGCCGTCGCGCGAGGACTACGAACAGAGAAGAAGGGAAGAGCACCGGCTTCTCAGAAGGAAAAAGAAGGAGCATGAGAAACGAGCTGTCGGGGAAATGGAAAGGTTTTATGGCAGGAATGAAGTCCGAAAGTTTTGCCAAAAGGCAAAACAGCTATCCGGAGGGTACAAAACTCGGACCAAGGCCTGCCGGGACCAAAATGGATAACTCGTAGTAGAGTCGCAGTCTGTGCTGGGAACCTGGAAGGATCATTTCTGCAGACTCCTTAACGGCGATGATGGCCAAAATCTCGATGTTAGGCAGAATGTTCTACTCGATTTGGATGATGATATACAAGAATTGCGCCTCCCCGACTTACACGAGGTGAAGATAGTAATATCCAAGCTGAAGTCGAACAAAGCTACTGGAGCGGACGGACTATCCGCAGAACTATTTAAAACAGCTGGAGATGACCTGGTTGGGCGCATGCAGCAGCTCAGCTGTAAGATATGGTCGGAGGAAAGCATGACCGATGAGTGGAATCTCAGCGTCGTTTGCCCGGTTCACAAGAAAGGAGACCCCTTTGACTGCCCCAACTACCGAGGGATAAGTCTCCTCAGCATCGCATACAAGATCCTCTCTGCCGTATTGTGTGAACGTCTGAAACCGTTTGTCCATGATCTGATAGGTTCCTATCAGTGTAGTTTCAGACCAGGGAAGTCCACAATAGACCAGATCTTCACATTACGGCAGATCGTGGAAAAACCTCAAGAAGTGCAAATAGACACTCACCACCAAACTCGTCAGATGTTGTAGGATGACGATGGAGAACTCTCGCTGCTCCGTCAACGTCGGTAACGAACTCACCGAGACCATCATCCTTGGACGTTAGCGGATGAGGAAGCCCTTAGTCTTTTCTTGAAAAAAGTTTTGCGTCCGATTTTTGGTCCTGTTTGCGTTGATGGCATCTGGAGGAGACGATTTAACGACGAACTCTATGGGCGGTGCAGCGACATGGGCCTGGTCTAGCGTCTACGGATGCAACGCTGAATATGGTTAGGCCATGTAGAGCCTATGAACACCACTGCTGCGGCCCGAAAAGTCTTTGAATCCGAGCCATTGGGATAACGCAATAGATGATGACCTAGACTAAGGTCGCGCACACAGGGGTAGAAGGACCTCAACCAACTTGGAGTGCGCAACTGGAGGCAGCTTGCGAAAGATAGTGCTGGCTAGAGAGGCATGTTGGTTGAGGCCAAGGTCCATCTCGGACTGTAGCACCACAAGAAGAAACTGTCTCTTCTTGAATCGGCATCTTTTAATGTACCGATGATGTGTTTACTTCTTCTGGCTGTGGAATTGTCAACGTACTTGATTGAAGTAGTAGGATAGATTCCGTTTGTACAGAATAGATATTTACACATTGTCTGCTTTTATATCTAGCTTGAGACTACAGAAACCTTTTCAGCTAGGTCAAATGTCTCTGCGAGATGATCTCAAGTTATGTCAGATTTTTTTCAATAAATGTGCTCCTTTTTAACCTATGACGGCATTTTTTGCTTTGCTCCAATGCAATCTACTTTACGTAATCTTTATTTACCAAAGCCAATTCCTTGTACAGCTTATACAGTTTGGCAATCTACTTACTTAGTAAAGTTTGCATAAGAAGTATGTCTCCTAATCACTTTAAGGTCACAAGAAAACACTGCAGTTATCAGTATTTAAACTGTGTCAAAAAATAATCAAAGATTTTGAACATGGTTTTACTCAAAGGATAAAAACTGTTCTGTATCTAAAATCCTGTGAGTTCGAGTTCAAACCGATAGATATGCCCTGCATCATAAGTTATCGTGTAGTTTGTAATATTTCGCGGAAATTAAGCGCAATACAGATACAGCAGATAAAATCTTACATCGCTAAAAGAATTCAATTCATTAAAAATACATTCTCAAAAAGTTTGGTTCGATTCAACGCCTAAACCTATTCCTGAGATTGAAGTCGCATTTGCTGTTGATAGACGCAATTGTGGATAAAAAAAATATGAAAGTCCAATCGTCTTTCGAAATTAACTGAGTCGTCGAAATTCACAGCGTAATATTTTCTGAATAAGTTTAATTCTCTGCTCACAACGATTTGGGTGAACTGGTTTTGCGTCGATGTATGTATGTTCTTTGCGACAAAACTGATAATTAAACGAATCTGTAAATAGAATTGACTACATATGCATAATGCATATGTCTTTCATTAAATTTAAATGCTGTCTTATTGCGGTTTTCTTTTGAATTATGTCGTTATAACAAACATACAGTCGTCTAATGTATTAACAAATTTTCACCAGAGCTTCTCAAATTTTTACTCCGCACGTTTTCCTTTAACACAAATCAAACAGAACCAGCCAAAAGTTTGACAGTTGTGGTGTTTTTTTACGTTTTGAGTTGTTCGTTTGTCGTATTTTTTATTTTCATTGATTTTCATGGCTTTTCCCACGCTAAGCGCCCAACAAGGTATTAAAAATGATAAACTTGATCCACATTATGCAGCAAAATATTAACTTAAATTCACAGAAACCAATAGAAAGATTCTGGAGGACATACAAATCAAGAAACAGTTGCTTCAGAAAGGCGTTTCACCGGTTGTCGTAGGTACTATATCTGGTATAAATCCAGTTCCAGGGCCTAGTCCAGTGCCACAAATGAATCAACCAGTGAGTTCGAGCTTAAAATCATGTGCGAGCAACAAGTTGTAATGAGATTTATTTGCAGCAACTAATTCCATCGTCCAGTACGGAGTTCAATCAAAGTCCAGCAGTTCGTGGTGTTCCTTTCAATATTTCCAACGCTACCACATTCGGATTCTTTGTGCCGCAGGATTCGTTTTATGGGAATAGTTTTTTGCCTGTCCTGCCCCGTCTCGAACCACAACCAACAACCCCACAAAAGTAGCCGGTAAATTTCGTAAACCTCAAACCCCAAAATGGCTCGAATGAAACTGAAGAAACTGGAGGAGTATTTGCAGGGTGTAGATGGATTCGAGAAGCCTAAGGTTAGTCTAGAGCAGTATCCCACACCGCCACATATTGCAAGTTGCATGATCTACAACATTCAAGCAAAGTATGAAGATATTGAGGGGAGAATCGTCGGGGATCTGGGTTGTGGCTGTGGTATGCTTAGCATCGGCTCATTCTTGTTGGGGGCACAGTTGACAATTGGTTTTGAACTTGACGATTGCGCGATTGAGGTGGGTCTTCAGTTTGATTTATTTGTGAAATTGAGATGTGGAATAAGGCATGTTTGTAGATTTTTCGCTCAAATGTAACTGAAATGGAGCTACCAGCTGTTGACTGTGTTCAGGCAAATGTTTTGCATTTAAAGAGTTATTCCAAGTGGGATAATGCATTTGACACAATTGTGATGAATCCCCCTTTTGGGACGAAGAACAATTCAGGTATGGACATGTGTTTTCTGGAGACCGGTGTGGGGCTTGCAACCAATGCTGTGTACTCTCTGCATAAGACTTCTACTAGGTGAGTTGAGAATCTGGATATGTCTGAATTTTAAAATGCTTGAACTTGTCACGTTAACTTCGGTGTTGCTTGAATTGGTCTGTTCGATATATTTGCTCGAAGTCAATCTGGCAAGATATGTCCCCCCTAAGACGCCTCTTATGCTCGAAGTTAAAATAAACATAGCCTACCTTATCTACGAAAATTGATTGATAGCCTCGTTTGAAGTTCAAGGCTTGTTATCTACACACAACAGCTATCATCGATCATCAAGCCATAAATAAGTCAAATTAATCCAATATTTTTCTTCTTAGGGAATACATCGCTAAGAAGGCCAAGGAGTGGGGAATCAAAGGCGAAGTCGTCGCCGAACTAAGGTACAACATCGATTCCATCTACAAGTTCCACAAGAAACAGTCCGTGGACATTGAAGTGGATTTTTGGAGGTTTGACGTTACGAATAAACAGTAGAAAGAGTTTTGTGATCATCCGGAACAATACAAAAAAATTGTTTGTCAATGTTTATGTTAAAAAAATGTGTCTTTACTTAAACCTGAAATACAACTCCTTGGGCGCATGCCAGTTCTCCAGAGTGATTCACTGTGATAGTAGCTCGCTTGCAATACTGCTTCCATGCATCTGATCCAGACTCACGTCCGCCGCCGGTGTGTTTCTCACCGCCAAATGCGCCGCCAATTTCTGCACCGTTTGTGGTTGTGTTGACATTGACGATACCGCAATCTGAACCTTGTGGTCCGATCCACTTGAAGATCTTAGACACGTCTTGTGTGAACAACGCTGAGGACAATCCCTGTTGAACCTCGTTATTCCATGCGATGGCCTCCTTAAGGGACTTCGTTTTCAGAATATACACAATGGGAGCGAAAGTTTCCTTGTGCACAACAGGTGAGTCATGTGGGAGATTTGTTATTATTGTTGGCTCAACGAAGAACCCAGGACGTTGGATGATTTTACCGCCAAAGGCAACCTTTCCACCAGCGGCAACTGCGTCTGACACCGTCGACGTGAAGTTGTCAACGTTTTGCTGGGAATGCACTGGCCCGAATAGTGTGTTTGCATCCAAGGGATGACCGATTTTGTTCATTACCAATTCGTATTTACTCACAAGCTGCTTAACAAAATTATCATAGACTTTCTCGTGGACAATGATGCGCCTTGTGGTGGTGCATCGTTGACCAGATGTGCCAATGCATCCGAAGAGAGCTGCATCCAGTGCCATATTGACGTCGGCATCGTCGTTGATAATCAAGGCGTTGTTGCCACCCAGTTCGAGGATACTCTTCCCGAAACGCTTCTGTACCTCAACGCCTACGTCGCGTCCAGTCTGACAACTGCCAGTAAATGAAACAAGATTTACTCTTGGATCTTGAACCAGACTCTTGCCAACATCGACGCCTCCTTGGCAAAGAGTGGCAATCGGGGGAAGGTTGTTTCGCTTAAGTACTTGCGATACAATTTTAGTTGTAGCAACTGACACGAGGGACGTGCTTGGAGCTCCCTTCCAAAGGACTGTGTTCCCAGTTGTCTAAGGAGAGGATGATGTAAGATAACTTTTCCGCCCCAAAATGGTGTCAAACTTACCAAAGCTATCGCAGCGTTCCATCCAAATACTGCATTAGGAAAGTTGTAGGCAGAAATAACTCCTACCAGTCCTAGTGGTCGCCAAGCTTCCAGGATTGTGTGCTTGTTGCGTTCGGAGTTGATCATTTGTCCTGAGTATATTCTTGATAATCCAACGGCATAGTCGCAGATATCAATGAATTCTTGTACTTCGCCTTGGCCTTCGCTGTAAACCTTGCCAACTTCCAAGCTAACGAGCTTTCCTAAGGGTTCCTTATATTTGCGCAGCTCATCGCCAATTTGTCGGATAATATCTCCTCTCACAGGCGCGGGGATCATACTCCATTCTTTGTAGGCATGTGCCGTAAATCCTATTGTTTCCTGCATCTCTCCAACAGTTCCCATACGAACTTCGGCTATGACCTCTCCAGTGCCTGGATCGACTGATCGCACTACATCACCTGATCCCTTCCAAGCCCCGTTGTACACACCGTGATTAATCCTTTCAAGACCAATATCTTTCAGAAATCCATACTCCGGTGTGTCGATGAGGTACGAAGTAGCGCTTAATGGCGAACTTGTATGTATTCCAGCAAAAAGTTGCCTAGGTTTAGACAGGAACTTACTGAGCAGCCTTATCTGAGCCATAATTATCTACAAAGAAACGAAAATGGCACACAAAAGGTGCTTCAATAAAGCGGAGCGCTTATCATCATTGTTCGCTTACTTGTATTCACCCCGAACTGCACGAACAACCTTCCCAGATCGACTGTATTGTGACACTAAATTGTAGCCGGAGCCGGCTTTAAATATAACATTCTACAATTGTGCTGTCCCGTAATCAGTCTTCCAGTTGCGTTTATCACCAGAAAAGCGAACAAAACAAGCAAAGATTAAAAAATCTCCGTGATAAGCGCATTTCGACGGGAGAGGGGACATCTTCAACGTCAAGTACGTGTTCGTTTTTTCGAAAAGCAAAATAAGTAAAAATTTAAAGGAGAGATAGCGATAATACCGCACTGTTAAGAGATTGAATCTGTAATATTACGGATTCGATAAGCCGTCGTGTGAGGCAGCAAGAGAGGTCCGTCGTTCGGTGTTTGCTTGAAGAAAACGAAAATACGCATACTTTTGGTTCGTGCTATCGACTGATAAGTCGGTCGTTTGCAGCTTGACTGGATGTTAAGAATGTTACGCATCATGGTGATATTGTTGGAGAAACCTGTTAGATTTGATATCATTGTGCAGATGTTATCTATTAGCGAAACAATAGCGCTTTCTTCTTTTAACCTGTAACTGAAGTTGTGAACACATTGGACCCACACATATTCTTTGAAAGATGCATAGTTGACCTGATTGTTGAACAATTATTCACAACGAAGTCGGTGTAAATTTATTAAGCATTATGTTCTTGATTTATTTGTATATAGTTTGATTTGCGGTCAGCTCGCACTGTGGACAATTCGAATTAATCGTTTATCGTACATTTTGCATTCTGTGAGGAGGGGAGAAAACACGTCAACTGTTTTAATTTTACTCTCTGTTATCTTATTTAATTAAATTTATCGTATTATTCATATATAAGCAATGAGGTTCGAAAGTGCATTTACTGATCCTTTGATTAGCAGCAGGATACTTTAATGACTGTAATAATTGAAGGTGAAAACCGGACAATTTAACATTTTAAAATTAACCAATTATAACCATCCCAAATGTTTTGATTTGAAAGAGGTCCAAATAGTTCGTTCTTATT
Source organism: Eristalinus aeneus (assembly GCA_955652365.1). Lineage (NCBI taxonomy): Eukaryota > Metazoa > Arthropoda > Insecta > Diptera > Syrphidae > Eristalinus > Eristalinus aeneus. Next base: position 81,139,893 of record OY019132.1, read on the forward strand.
AGAGTCCCTAACAACTATTAAAAATTGTTGGCGGTTGGAAAGAATCTGAATTTAGATTGGAATATTTGAATAACTTAAAATAATAGTGAGTAGGTTAAATGTTCTTGAGAAAGATGACGCATGCGTCACGCACTATTCTCGTAAGTAAGTCATATACGTTCGAACAAAACCAAATAATGTCACTTAACCGATGCACCTTAGTCCTCTCCAGGTTTTTGTTTAGGTACTTGTGTAGACGCACCCACTTTCATCTCATGTCTTCTTAAAAATGTTCCGATATTATGAATTGTTTTTTAAAAAGAAGTTACAAAGTTCGTCCTTTGCCATTAAGAGGCTAAATGAGTTTTTCGGCTGTTTACTTTCCAACATCATTTCACTAGTACCCGACAATTTAATTCGACTATTGTCAGCTCAACACCAATTTTTCTAATTTTTCACGATACCACCTTTTTCGAGCTGCTGACAACAGTAGTAATAACTATCTAAGAAAGCTTCTCAAATTTCGCCGTTCTGAGTCGGCAAAAAACTGTAGGTCCCTTCTACTCGTGAGAGAACAGTAGCGCGCACAACATGAGTAGTTGATGAGCAAGCTAGGCCCTGGTCGTATTTTCTGCTTCTTTCGTGCAGTTGTTGATGTAAAGATTTGATATAATTGATTTCAGTGTAAAAGTTTAAACCCGGGAAGTTTTTTTTTGAATTTTACACGTTTATGGAAGAGTGTGTTTATTGTTTGCATCTCTGATTCCGTATCATGAAATGTACATAAAATTCGACGAATACACGAGGGATTCCCACAATCCTGATTCCATCAATGGGACAACATATCAGAACTGCACGCAAAAAGATACCTTGGATTCTTTGAAGATTTTGCAAACAAGTTGTATACAAAGCAAAACTTGACTTAATCTTTGAAGACTCTGTGGTGATAAGCAAAGGAGAGTTTGTCTAAAATCCGAGGATAAAGCAAAAATTTCGTTCGGAATCAATTTGTCAAATTTTTGTGAAAAATAGTGAATTTAATTTGATGGGATTCAAAATTGCACAAGACAAATGTTGGTGCCAGCTATAAAGAACTGCAAAGGCTTTTTAAGAATTTAGTAGGACATGAAATGATTCAGAAGAAGTTCTGAAAGCCCCCCGGAGTGAATTCTCACAACAGTAAGTTTTATCTCAGTCAAAATAACAAAACATTTATACTTCTTACAAAATCTTTATTTAGAAAAAATATTTCTTCTTTACAAAAAAAAAATATATAATATAATATTACTCATTGTTCTCTAGTTTCTTTAAAACGGTTTTTCATTCAATTCTACTATACACAGTCAAACGCTTAATGGATTTCTTTTGCCCTGAAGACATGCGTTCACATTTTTTTTTTTTAATTTTCATTTGAGTTTTCTCGATTACGTGTAAACGCGGAGGATCTATTTTTTTTTTTTACAAATGTATCATTAAGTAGTACAATCAATATTTTATCTTATAACTAAATTTGTTTACTTGTAACTCTAAACTCTAAAAAGACCTAAGACCGTACCGGATGTGTGTGTGGGTGTGCATGAGTGCGAGAGTTAAGTCTCTTTCTCGTTCTCTGATGAAAACCGAATAAAAGGGAATAATAAACAATTGCACTTTGTATAAATGATAAATAAAAACGGTTTTAATGTGTTCAAGTTAAAAACAACCTCCCCGGGGACAATAGAATTATAGGTTAAAGTTTTCCTAAGCACACGAGCTACTTTAACTTACATAAATTTATCTAAATGTAATAAGAAGAAAGTTTCTCTCTCCCAAAACCAGAGAAATATTTTTCTTTTCTCTTTTGTTCTAAAAACACGTTGTCTTTGTTTAGTTTCGAAAACAACGTTTGGGTTGAAGTGAAGATGATGAAATATCCGTTAGGGGTATTCTGCAAAGATATTTCGCTCAAAACACGCGTCTCTCAAATTGAGAAAGGCAAACGGCGGGCGGATACTACAGCAGTAGGGAGAAAGAGTAATGAATATATTGGTGTGTTGTCTTATATTTGGGAGTGAAGAAGAAGGAAGTGTTCTTTAACTCCACACATCAGCTGAGTATCTCTTTTGGGCTTCCATTTTCTTCAGATACTGTATTGCGTCTGCCTCTGACATTCCACCTTTGGTTGAGATGACTTTGATCAGAATGTTTCGGACATCCACGGCCATATTTTTAGCATCACTAAAAAGACAGAAGAAAAGGTAAAATATAGAAAACTTCTTTCATTTAGATAAATATTAATTTATTTATTTTAGTAAGAAGAGTGTTCTTGAAATTCGTGGAACACTCGAGGTTAGATTAAGTTAACAGCCTGAAAATGTATTAAGGCTTTAATAGGTAGGTAATTAAAAAAGGAGAGTCCTGAAGTGTCAACTGCATAAAATAGGTGCATCATGGTGTGCGCGAAATCTGATCACAATAGGAGCCAAGATAACTAATGAAACTAGAGAGCTAGATGACACGATTAGCGTCAAATTTCTTGAACTTGAAATAATATTGCACACGCACTACCCATTACAAATGTACCGCATTGCATGCATTTCATCTTATTTACAAAATTCATCAACGTTTTCAGCAGTACAATATACAAAATATATACCAATTTGTGCAATGACTCTTTAACAAAGTCAGGAATAAATGTTCCCAACTTGCCATAATGTGCATAGACTTTCATATAGCATGTGTTCTAGATTGATTCACTACGGATGTGAACCACGTAATTCCTTTACATGCATAAAAATCCTTCAAATTTTGTTCTCAAGTTTTTACAAAAGTATTCTTCTGAGTGGACAAGAAAGAGAGCGTTAATCTGCAAAAGGGTTTATACTACACTTTATACTACTATTTATAGTTTATACTACTACACAGAAGGTGCACATTTGTAATGTCATAAAAAAATTAACAGAAGTTCTCTTTGAGTGTCGTTTATTCTCGTTATTGCTACTGGCAAGACGCTTTGAAATTGGTTTTGTACGCGAAATTGTAATTGTATCTCTCTATCATCAGATTTCACCGCATTTTTATAAAGAAAGCAAAAGAACCAACCAAGATGTTGGATTTGAATGAAGTTAAGAAATAAATGATGTCGACAACCTGGTGGTGTGACAAAAGAATGAGTCCCTGCAAACACTATCGTAATATCGAAGGTGAGCTTATGCGTTTCTAGTTGATCTGTTTTGACTTGTACAGTGGATGCTTGCACGGTTGTGTTGAATTACTACCCTGCTTATTCCCATCGACTTTGATCTAGCATGTTTTTTGAGATCAATCCACAAGTGACATGAATCAATCAAATGGTCATGCATATACATTACAACTAATGCGTAATTGTTTTCTTCCTCCGCTTAAAGCTTTCACAGACTTCTTCCAACAAACTTAATGTGGTGACATATGACTGTGAGGAGGTTGGAATTTAATTGATGATACAGAAATGACCTAAGTGTCCCCTTAAAATTTTTTTTCTATTCTCATTGAAACACTTTCAGACTTTTGTTGAATTTGTACTACGGTTATATACAATGTGGCTTTGGTAAGACAACCACTTGCTAATGAACATATACTTTGATCTAGCATGGTTATTCAGTTGCTTCACTTAGTTTTTCAGTGTGCAAATAATAGCCCATGCCTTGTTGTTCGGCAACATTCCTACCAAATACATTGCGACTGATTAAATTGTTAACTTACTTATGTACAACAGAAAAGGTAGTGGAAACGTTTGACCACGAGGTTGGAATTTAATTGATGAGACAGAAATGACCTCCGAATTGTCCCCTAAAAAATTATTTTTCTGCTCTCTTTGAAACATTTCAGACTTTTGTTAAATTTGTACTATGGTTATATACAACGTGGCTTTGGTAAGACAACCACTTGCTAATAAGGCATAGACATTGATCTAGCATGGTTATTCAGTTGCTTCACCTAGTTTTTCAGTGTGCAAATAATAGCCCATGCCTTGTTGTTCGGCAACATTCCTACCAAATACATTGCGACTGATTAAATTGTTAACTTACTTATGTGCAACAGAACAGTTAGTGGAAACGTTTGGCGACACATGACCACGAGGTCGGAATTTAATTGATGAGACAGAAATGACCTCCGAATTGTCCCCTAAAAAATTATTTTTCTGCTCTCTTTAAAACATTTCAGACTTTTGTTGAATTTGTACTATGGTTATATACAACGTGGCTTTGGTAAGACAACCACTTGCTAATTAGGCATAGACATTGATCTAGCATGGTTATTCAGTTGCTTCACCTAGTTTTTCAGTGTGCAAATAATAGCCCATGCCTTGTTGTTCGGCAACATTCCTACCAAATACATTGCGACTGATTAAATTGTTAACTTACTTATGTGCAACAGAACAGTTAGTGGAAACGTTTGGCGACACATGACCACGAGGTCGGAATTTAATTGATGAGACAGAAATGACCTCCGAATTGTCCCCTAAAAAATTATTTTTCTGCTCTCTTTAAAACATTTCAGACTTTTGTTGAATTTGTACTATGGTTATATACAACGTGGCTTTGGTAAGACAACCACTTGCTAATTAGGCATAGACATTGATCTAGCATGGTTATTCAGTTGCTTCACCTAGTTTTTCAGTGAACAAATAATAGCCCATGCCTTGTTGTTCCGCAACATTCCTACCAAACACATTACCCATTTGAACTAACAAAATGTTGTAGAATAATCTTTCCGACTGATTAAATTGTTAACTTACTAATGTACAACAGAACAGGTAGTGGCAACGTTACTGAAGTTAAACGCTGCCACTGTTTTCCTGTCATGAGGGTACTCTTGCACGGCTTGGGAAATCAGTCAAAATGCACTATTGACCAATTATGAATTCATGCATCAGAAGAATCTATGATTTGTCCATCTCAGAAGAATTTCACGCAAAATATACTTTGGTGTACAACGGAACAGGTAGTGACAAAATTATTGAACTAAACTTTGCCACTGTTTTCCCGCAACGAATTTTCTCTCGCACGGCTTGGGAAATCAGTCACAATATGTATTATTGACCAATTATGAATTCATGCGTTAGGTCTTTTAGAGATTTTACTATGATGTGTACAACGGAACAGGTAGTGGCAAAATTATTGAAATGAACTTTGCCACTGTTTTCCCGTTACGATATTTCTCTTGCACGGCTTGGGAAACCAGTCAACATATCTACTTGACCAATTATGAATTCATGCGTAAAATATGCTTTTTGAATATTGAAACACTGTAATGTTTTTACTTACCCGCAAATGTAGAAGTGTCCTTTGCTTTCCCCTATCACATTCCAGATTAAATCACTGTCCTTTTCTAGCAAGTGTGTCACGTATTCCTTCTCCTTTTGGTCCCTTGAGAAGGCTGCTTTAAGTATGAGCGTGCCCTTGGCGACAAATTCCTCCAGTTCCTGTCAAAAAAGAATTGCTTCAATAAAAGTTCCTACTGCAGTCGCTTAAACTCCCAAACTTACCTCCTGATATATGTAGTCCTCACTGCGTTTCCTGCAGCCGAAGTAAAGGATTGTGTCGCCAACCACCTTACCCTCGTCGCGCAGATATTGGCGTTCCTGGATGAAGCCTCTGAATGGTGCTAGACCAGTGCCTGGACCGACCATGATCACTGGAATCTCTGATTTTGTGGGCAGACGGAACTGGCTCTTTCTTATGAACACTGGCACCTTTGGCATCTCGCCATTCAGGGGGATCTTTTCTTTCAAGTATGTAGTGGCCACACCTTTGTTTACGCGACCTGTTGGGGTTTCATATTGAACGAGCACTGCTGTCACGTGCACGGTTGTCGGATAGAGCTGTGGAAAGCGTGGCGATTACATAAGCTCTGAAACAGTCCAGGAGTTAATAATTACCTTGGCGGATGAAGAAATTGAATAGTATCGTGGCTGCAGCCTTGGAAGCAATTCACACACGTGGTCGATTGGCGGTTTGCATGATTTGATGTCCTCCAAGATGTGGACGATGTTCCTGCACGCGTCTTGAATCCATGACTGATACTTCGCCTTGCCTTCGGGTGTGATCGACGCCATGCTCCTCAGGAACTCCTTGTCTTTTTCGTCTGTACAATACTCCGCCAACTCCTTTAGGATGTGTGTCCTAGGAATTGCTGTGATCTCCAAGTAATGTGTGAGAGCAGTTCTGTATGTTGTGGGGCATGGGAATGGATGTTTTTTGCTGCTGTCTGTATCGGTGTTAATCAGCGAGAAGACTGTATCCAAGTCGGCCTTGCAGAGTTCGCCCAACTTCTCGACCAACTCCTTGTTGTTGATTGGATACATGGCCACATGATCACCAGCGTCGTAACGCATCTTGGATCCATCAATGTCCAATTCAATGTGCATACACGAGCGGCCACCGCCCTTGTGCAGCTCCCTGTTCACCTTGATCGTAGCAAGGAATGGATTCTTTGCGTCGAATGGTGGTCTTTGGTTCTGTAGCGAGTGTAGACGAGCGATTTCTCCGGTGTAGATGCGGTCGGGTTGGACTTCGGGTTGCTCCAAAAGCCTGTACTGACGAATGAGGACTTCTTCGCCACCCCCCTCGATGCCAAAGAAGTCGCACACAGCTGGCCAGAAACGATCCTTCCATGTGATAAAGTCATCTTCAATGCTGTGATGGGGAAAGAGATGTTCATGTGGGTTCTATGTGCAAGGGAGAAGGAAAAACTCACTTTGCATCATCATCTCCAAGTCCAAGTTCAAAGACTCTCGTGGCACCGAGTTCTTCCAGCCTCTTATCCACATAGATGGCAACTTTGTTGTAATGCTCATAGGTTTTGTTACCCAAACCAAATACCTGTAAAGAGAAAAAGGAGAAACTTAGTTTAAGCACTTCAGTTCCAGCAAAATCAGTCATTACCCCTGCCCTAATTTCGTTAAAAACGCCCTTGTGCCTACCAGAGGCGTATTTATTAGCTACAAGGTGCAAAGAATGACTTCGGCGAAAAAAAATTCTACTATACATAATTTTTATGTAATATTTGTAACTACATTCATACAAAGCTTATCTTATTCAAAAATTCATGTATATTGAGCATTTTTAACTGACCTGGTAATTGGATATAAACCTGAACCAATTAATACTGAATATAAGAGTTAGCACATTTTTTTCTTTTCACATTCAATTTGTTCCGCACGAACTTATGTCACACTCGGCCAACTGACCGAAAGAGAATGGGAAGTGCTAGGCGTGAAAAATGGCGTACAAATGGCGGAGGGTGAATTCACAACGGCGCGACACGGAAAAACGTGCTCGTGGTGAATTCATTAACGCAGCCCTATTCATTCGGGGAATGTACTAGATTCTTGAATATTGTCAGTATCTTGAAGTCAGAAACACAATGATTGAGGGGAATAATCGTTATGAGACAGAAGGTCTGTTCCAAGTTATTTGTATATTCGTAGTTGAGTAGTTTGGGTAAAAATCTCTCGTGCATAGAGCAACTCTACCGAAATTTGTGAAACCACTTTTCGTATAAATTCGCACAATTAAATGTAAAAAGCTATCGGATATGTGAAATGTCGGAGGTTTTTATTATTTTCACTTTGACAGCCACAGAATTTTTTTCGACAAAAACTTATAGGGAGGGGATATATTTTACTCTCTCATGAACTCTCTCTTACACGAAAAAATCAAGTAGGGCAACGCTTTTTGGGATTTTTTCGGGGAAATTCGAAGGCATTTGCAGCAATTCAGAGCAATTGAAACAGACCTACAGTTTAATGGAATCATTTTTTGGTTTTGCATTGATATGGTGGTTCAAAAACTGTGCGACCGGAGAAAGAAACAAAGAAAATAAAAGTGAAACGCAATTAGTCAACAATTATTGAATCAAAATCAGTTTATGAGTTATGTAGGTGGGTGCATATTTTATTTCATTTGGTGTAACAACTCACGCACTTCAACAATCGCCCAAATAGAATATGATCTGTATGCAAATCCCAAGGCAGACGTACGCACCAAATATTTCACTCTTCATTTATTATTTGGAGTTATTGCCTTTGTCATGGCCTTTGTTCTAAAAGAGAATTCCAATACGGAACGCACTCCAAAAACGATCTATTCATGCGTAGAAGATTAGATTTGCTTTGACTACGTACGTTTGAATCTAAACTTCCGTCAAAGTTAGTTGATTTGTGAATCATATAAAACTTGAAACATCGCCATGAAAAGTTCGAAGATCTCGTCGATCTTTTCATGGCAATGTTTCAAGTTTTATATGATTCACAAATCATACCCAGACTTAGCAGCAAATAAGCATGAAAAAAAAAGGAAACAATTAGAGTTTAGTGTCTGTGAATTATCACAGAAGGGACGTGGTTCTGGACAGATTCCAAAGTACCGACAGATAAGAGAGCGTTTCTATGTGCAACCTACGTCTGTTCAAAGTGTAAACTACCAGGCCACACAAACACAATAAAGCTGAACCATGAGACATGATCGGATGGGTTAGCAAATGAACTCGCATTTAAAGCAGTAGACGAGACTGCTGCTTTCAATAGACTTGCCCTTTCAATCTTTGGCGTTTCTCAATGCCACGGGAGGTTATCTTTGAGGGAGGAAAACAATTCGAGGTTGACAACTAACAAGATTATTTCACGTTGTCGCATTGCAATGCTGTAATTGGCCATAATTACATGCGTTTTCGAAAAACGCACGTATAACAGAAAAAAAAACTTGTGTGTGATTGCAGTAACTTGTGGTCTTTTTTGTGATTAACTTCAAATTGAGGTGAAAGTCCGCTCTTTAGATAAACCGGAATTGGCGTCCACATTGAAATAGATATGTGGTCTTTTGTCATGTGTGATAACCTCTCTGTCAGAGTCGGAAATACCTTGAAAATCATTCACATTTCTATTTCTCAGTGCTACATTAGATTACTGACAAACCGACCTTCACTTACATCACTGCGGAGCAGTTGTAATTTGTGGCAATTACTGGAGATGCCTTTGCCATAATCCCTGTCATTAGATGTAACCCACTTATGTATATACTTAGCAGAGGTAATAGTAGGTTAGATAACGATGTCGGAAGCAAATGTTTGCAGTATTGTTGCATCACGATTGGATGCAGAGAAAGCGGCTGCCAGTTTGTTTATTTGAATACTGGGAATGCTTACTGACTTCCATGGGACTTTACGTTATTTGAGAAGTAAGAAAGGGTTCCTGCGTGGACTCTTCTATGTAAATTTGTGAACATTTTAACCAATCGTTGCTCTGTTGTAAACAAATTATTTCTGTATCGATCGCCCTTCTATTATTATTAATTGCCTGTATTCATTTGTTATTTGTTTATCAAAATATTCCAGACATGACAATATTAAAACAGTTGATCACCACAGGCCTAACTCGATCTTAATAAAAAAAAACTTATTGGACTACATTTGTTTATAATCCATTTCAACTCATTAAGATGCATTATACATTTTTCTTCGACTTTATAAGCGGTTTAATGCCGACCATAAATTAAGTTAAAGCGAAAAACTCATATTTCAGAGAGCTCACTATCAGTGAACACTCGCATTAAAGAGTGTCTTTTCATGAATACAGGATTGGGAACATGTAGCAAAAGTTTAATCAAGATAATATTTTCGATGAATACTTGTGGCCAATAATAAAAATATCTTCCCCTTATTCCCTGTCGTCTGAACCAAATTATTCCTTTTTAATAACTATGTCACTTTTAAGACATCGCGGTTTAATGACTTTGATCCAAGTAATCAAGAAATAAAAGCGACAATTAATAGCGTGATTCACTTTCATTCCAAGGCAATGAAGAATCAATCTTGTTTTAAAACCATTGACACTGCGGTTTGAGTCATATTCTTAAAACAAAACCCTTATTACAAATATTATCGTGTACTTACGGCATAATTCAACCCAGTCATGTCGGCGTCACCGTTCGAAATCCATTCGTGGAACTCCATTGCATTATCAGTGGGATCACCTTCGCCGTAGGTCGCCAGACAGAAGACGGCTAATGAATTTGGAATTTCTTTCATCTTCAAAAGTTCTTCCTGAAAGGAATGAGATCTATTTTAGAGAGCCAAAAAATCTAGAGAAGATTATATGCATCTTACCATATCACATTCTTCGGGATCAGCAACCATTCCTTTCATTCGATATCTGATACCTTCTTTGGCTAGACGACCTGCGAATTCTTCAGCAGTGCCCGTCTGTGAGCCGTAGAAGACCACCAAGCTACGACCTGAGGTTTTCAGTTTCTTGATGAAGGAATTCTCTGAGGCTACCGCAGTTGTTACAGTCGTTGGTCTGAAATGAGACGAGGTGTTAGTTGGATGTTGATTTATTGATGCATTTGGAAACTTACTGTATTGAGTATGATCGAATGGGCTCCTCCTCTTTCTTCTTGTTTTTCAGAAAGTACCAAGCACCACCAATCATGAGAACGGCTAGCAGAATTATGTCTAGCGTTCCAAGGAAGGGTTCGTCCGCAGTTGCGACAGTTGGATCGACTTCCATTTCTTTTTCCATATTTGCTGCAAATAAAAAAAGAGGAGAAATTTGTATAAGTGACTATCTTTAGAGACCGAAATTGTGAGGAATGAAAATTGGCATAATACTGGACTCCGACTTGACGCTGTTTGGCATTTACAAATCATCTGCCTGAGTTGATATAAAAAAATCCAAATGCATCAACATTTAAGACTTCAACTAGAATAAGGATCGAAATCTTCTAACTGAAACGACGTGGCGGCGGCTGGTGAAACTGACCTTAACTAAGATAAGTGCACATCAGATTCACCGACAAGTTGATTAAATGGAGAGGTAAACGGCTTATTGGTAACATAAGAACAACTAAGCTTGGACAAACTAGACCTTTTCGAGTTAAATTTTTAATAAAGTTTGGAAGACTTCAAATTTAGAAATATTAGTCTTAAAATTTGAAGGCAGCGTTTTAGTAAAAGATAATAATAATTGTTGCCGCGACAGTCCACCAGAGGGACCAGGGCCTAACTTGCTCATCATCTACTCGTGTTGTGTGCGCTACTGATCTCTCACGAGTAGAAGGGATCTACGGTTTTTTTACGACAACGAACGGCGAAGTTTGAGAAGCTTTTTTAAACAGTTATTACTCTTTGAGTGTTTACAGTAGCTCGAAGGAGGTGGTGCCGTGAAAAATTCGAGGTGTTCAAGCGGGAATCGAACCCAGACCCTTCGGCGTGTGAGCGTCGCACTCTACCCACTACGCCACGGCGGCCACTTTTAGTAAAAGCTAGAACTCAAATTTTTCAACACCAAGCTCTGCCTTTTGTGGCCGCCGTGGCTTAGTGGGTATAGTACCACACTCAGACGCCAAAGGTACGGGTTTTTCCCGGTTGAACACCTCGAATTTTTCACGGCACCACCTCTTTCGAGATGCTGATAACACTCAAAGAGTATTAATTGTCTAAGAAAAAGCTTCTCATGGGTCCACCTGATTGAATTCTTTTTAAACATGAAAACGTGATAGAAGACGAGGTACATCCTCTACCTTTTTATTTCTCTAGCTGACTTCAATGACTCTTCAAGTCCGAGTACCCTAGAACAATTTGAATTCGACCGCGGTACTTTATAATACCGCCGGAAACCTTCTACAGGTTTTCTTAGTTTTATACCCCATACAAGATTTCAAATCCTTAAATTTTTCGTACTTAACAAACATTCACAAATTTTGAAAAATAAGAATAACAATTATATGGCGCGACAGTCCACAGGGGGACCAGGGCCTAGCTTGCGCATCAATTACTCAGGTTGTGCGCGCTACTGTTGTCCCACGAGTAGAAGGGACTTAAAATGTTCAATCGAGCCTAGACCTTCAGCGTGTGAGCGTCGCACTCTACCCACTCTCGGGCAATGGAAGAACGTTTAGGTAGGTAGGCTCAGCGAAACAATGCATCACTACCCGTCCCAATCGCTGTTTGAACTAGATTGTACTACTTATCTAAGAAGCAGACCATAGCTCTTCACCACCCGTTGGTCCGTCGTGTGGAGCCCAAATAAACGCCGACATAAAACCAAAAGCGTTGTGTGAAAAACATGTGTTCGGCCAATGTTTTACCAAGATCATAATTAAATCGGCCACCCTGGGTTTACTTTGTGTCCATGCGTCAATTATTGTCTAATCAGTTAGTAGCATAAGCTCTTCATTATCATGTGATAAGAGTGACCAGGCTCTACGTGTGATCTAATATATAAATACTTTGGGCAGTTCATAAAGGAACCAGAACTGACCTTCCTCAGCAACTACTAGTGTTGTGCGTGCTATTGTTTTGTCTGTCCCTCTATCTCTCTCTCTCTCTCTATATATATATATATATATATATATCTATCTCTCTCTCAATTTCTCTCTCTCTCTCTCTCTCGTTTAAGGGACCAGACCAGAAGTTAATGCTGAATTTAAACAGCGAGATTTGAGATGAATTGACATTTGAGAAGAACTGACATAGTTCACAGAGAGATGTCAGTATGGTATCTCGAAAGAGAAAAATTGTTCGTTCAGTGCCAGAATTGAACTTGTCGCACTTTATACCCTACGCCACGGTGGCCACGTGTGAAATCTATTACATAAGATAAGTGACTGATAATATGCCTGCTGACACAGTTATAGTTTATTAAATGTAAACTATCATTTTTCAACATTTTGCTATTCATTTCACTTTCGATTGACACATCCACTGCAACCGCTGCAAGTTTGTCGCTCCATTAAAACAGAAACACGAAAGTTGTGACATTATAAAACTGTTCAGATAACATATAATAGCATGAAATTGTTTAGATTAACCGCTCTACACTGACGAGAATCGTCTTGTCGCTTGGTTTGACTGATTACTGCGAAGGATAGATATGATTAAATTCTGTCTGGTCACGGTTCATTCGTTCCACGTTTTATAATTTATTTTACAGTCACTCTTGAATATGTTGTTAATCTTTTAATGCTCTTTAGTAACCAAATCATTCACGTTGATCACTCATAATTCGCCTCAATTGAACACACTGTTAGAAATGTAATAAAATTCATTAAAGGTGCTTAAACGTAAGCAACTATTTCCTACGCTTCACTGAGTCAATTTTGAGATTCAAACATCTGTCAGAGGGGCTGGTTATGTGAGTGTTTGCCTTGAAAAGGAATTGAACATTTAATAGAATATTACGATGTACATATAAAGGAAATAGTTTGCAACAAGTCAACACATTTTGTTTTATAAAGAGGACATTCTCCGGTTGGCACCAATGTTGTCTTGGCAATTCGTGTAAACTCTAATCTTAATAAACCAATTTAGCTCATAAACTAGAATGATTTTATAATGTCTTAGCTCTGAGTTTGGTCCTGGTTTATCGTTATTATTACATCGGAGTTTGCAGCAGTTCTAACCTAACGTTGTGTAGACGATTAAAAAAAGAATGACATGTTTTCGTTTCCATTAAAAATTACAACATTTCAGTTTTCATCAACTTAGAATCTATTGTGCGAATTAATAACAATAATAACTGGTTGCGCTACAGCTCAAAGAGGGACTAGATCCTAGCTTTCTTGTCAACTACTCGTGTGCGCTGCTGGTTCCTTACGAGTAGAAGGGACTTACAGTTTTTCGCCGACTCCGAAAGGTGAAGTGTAAGAAGCTTTTTCTTAGACAGTTATTAGTGTTGTCAGCAGCTCTAAAGATGTGGTGTCGTGAAAAATTTGAGGTGTTGACCTGGACCTTCGGCATATGAGTGTCGCACTCTATCCACTACGTCACGGATGCCACATTTAAGGCTTCGGCACATAAAATAATTTACATGCGTCAGCGTCAGCAATGCTTTGACATATACATACATGTGTTCTTATGAGTGGTGGCAAATAGACCAACGCTGACGCTCACGCAACGGATGTAGTTAGTCAACTTTTAACTTTTCTCTCTCCGTCAGCGTTGACAAGCAAACACATTATGACATTTCAAAGATTTGTTTTGAATTTTAGATAAACGTTTGTCAGGGTTTGATTGTTTTGTAAGGGTTTGGCGTGGCCGTGGCGTAGTTAGAGTGCGACGCTCAGACAGCAGGTCTAGGTTCGATTCCCAGCTCAACACGAATTTTTCGAATTTTTCACGGCACCACCTCTTTCAAGTTGCTGACAACATTCAAAGAGTAATAACTGTCTAAGAAAGAGCTTCTCAAATTTGGTCGTTCGGAGTCGGCAAAAACTGTAGGGCCCTTCTACTAGTGAGAGAACAGTAGCACGAGTAGTTGATGAACAAGCTAGGCCCTGGTCCCCTTGTGGACTGTCGCGCCAACAATTATTATTACTCTACAGTTGAAACAAACAAACAAAGCTACTGTTAAATGAAATCAGCTATGCGTTGAAGTATTTGTTATTTGTTACAATTGTGCTATCCCCTTCCTTCAGGTACTTCAGTATCAACGGATACTTTGCCGTAACGCATGTAAAGTATTCTGTGTGCCAGAGCCTTTATGCTTATTCCTTCTTAAGGGTGAATTTTCGCTTAAAGAATGCACGCATTACTTCCATTGGCAAGTAACAGTTCTTTGAAACTTCTAATATTATTTTTTAAGCATTTTTCACAATCAAACTGTTCAGTCTATTAAAATTTAAAGTCATTCAAAAGTTTTTTGCTGTTCGTTTTCGTTGGCAATTCTTATCTTTACTTTAGGCTGGTTCACACAAAGTGAATCAAGAACTCTTGTTGTCTTTAGAATCCCTCAGTGATCTAGGAATTCTTCTGAGTGTTCTTACTGGAATTTGAATCTCAATTATGGTAAGAGTTCAATACTCTGCATACCTAAGTTTGTCATTCAGTCAGTGAACAGAAGACGAATCAAGAAATAGGCCAAATCTTGGTTTGTCTTTTGTTAACTGACTGACAAACTTAAGAACCTTTCAAACTGCAGTTATTAAAGGAATAACATTTTTTGGTGTTTTTTTTTAAAGCGTTGTTTCGCTCACTCCAATGGATAACGATTTGACAGAACTTTTTCACAACAACTCTATAGTCATGTAAGCATCAAAAACAGACAAACTTAGAATAATGTCAAAAATAAGAACCGTCGTAAAAGGCATATTTATGTACATATAACAGCCACTTACAAATAGTTGAACTGGCGTAATTTGTCTTCAGTTCCGTTTAGTGAATTTTTACCATTGAATAACCTTTTCCGCATAGGTACATAAAAACCATGAACCAGCCTTTGTTTTATTCTCCTAAATATGATATAGCTTAAAAGGATGACATTGTCGCTATTAAATTAATGTGAATCATTACCATTGCATATAAGAAATCCAAAGAGTTTTACTGGTGAAAGGAAAACGGCACAACGATTAAGGTTGCAGGTAATGTTAGCGCGTTTTCACTTGGCCCAAGAAACGATTCCAAATTGTTCTCACTATACAGGCCATTTAAAGCTTAACAAATTCGCAAAATTCGCACAAAATTATTTTTGATATTGATTGATATTTTTGACAACTAGTCTAAGGGCCGATTTTTCAATAGTAAGATAAACAGACTGATTGCTAACTAACGAATAAATTTATTTATATTCCTAAGAAAGCTTCTAAACGACTATTGAAAAATATATTTATGCCTTAACTGACAGTTAACTCCTAACTGATTGTTTATCTGACTATTGAAAAATCGGCCCTAAATAGTTCAAAAGTTATACGTGCACAAAATAGTGAATTAAAGAATTTTATAACAACAGATTTTGGTGTAACTGCAATACAATACCAAACTGCAGACCGATAAGATAAATAAAAACATTCGAATTAAATTCATAGCAAGAAACAAATCACCAAAACGTCATCACTTTCATTTTACATTGCAAAAGCTACCAGTCCTATCCACATTCAGCCCACCATTTCAAATTCAAATGATCAGGCGATCTTTCACACATTTCTTTCATTCATCTGCTGCTAACGAAACTCTTATCGTTACATGACTTGCAGATTTCCAAACACAAACACACGCGACTGGCTGACACAGGATGACGAATGGAGACAAAAGAGAATCCGAACATCGTCTGTTTCGTTGTGTAAACTCGACTTAAAACTGAACCATAAATTCAACCCGCAGCTGTTTGCAATTTCAAATATTCATCGTGGCAAACTAAATGAGAGCATAGATATCTTAAATCTAACCATTCATCAAGATAAAACTCGGAAATCGTACTTTAACTGCATTCGCCGACCGCTTAGCATACAAATTCACGATTCAAACCTTGACACGATCCCAATAGCCACCAAATCATTCTTATCGCGAGCTTTTCACATTTTTTCTATTTTTGCAGTCACCTTGCAGCTACTTCTTTCTGCATGACAATTCAAAAACACACAAAGGTGACGGGAGACTGATATCGAACATGTGGGCTGCTCTTCAACTCACGCCCCTCGATGAAGATAACGAAGGCGGATACCCCATCGTTAGAAAATTAAATAATTTGCTAGATTACGTGAAACTCTTTATTCATTTAAGGGAAGAGTAAATAAATAACACAATGACTAGGCAAAGACTGGAGGCACAACAACAAATTATGCAACGTGGCCCCAGCCACAGCGTAACGTATGAGAGATTAAATTAAAAAAAAAAACACGTCTACCCAAGCACTTACACGCGTATCGGCCGCACTGGTCTCGCACAACTCGCACCGCACACGCTCTTATCTGACTGAAGGATGGATTTGATTTGTGAGCCACTTAGAACTGAAATTATGACTGACTCTAAGAACTATTCCACTAGGGCTGTGCGCTTTTCCTACGTCTCTCACATTCCCTCACTTGTCTCAAGCACACTCTATCCTACTCCACCCCCAGTGCCCAGTAGTAGACAAAACTTCTGTTTCGAGTTTGAACGTACAAAGTCCTTTCGAATTCCAAAAGATCTGCTTAGCATTTTGTCCCGAAATGTTAATCGAGAACAACGTGACCGATATAGTTGGCCGCTCCATGGGTAATGCTTTGAACTGAGGGACGCTTGGGAAAAATAAACCTTAGATCGGCTTCGATTTGGAGAAAATACTGACAGGGGCTGCAAATAGAACCTTCGCCTCAGATGTGAGAACTCACTTACGAAAGCTCAACTCGGCGTGGCAACGGCTGGCATGTGCCAGCTTCGTGGAACGACGGGGATAGTGGTCAAGCGGAGCCAAATAAATAAATATTTAAAAGGCGCAAATGCAAATAGGTGAGATGGATTCTTTTCGTCCCAATCTCCCCGCGCTGTCAACAGCGCTTACACCGTGTTTAGCATTTATTTATACGACTGGAGCTGCTAAAAGCAAAACCCAATAAAGTCGAAATGAAAAAGAAAGGAGCGCACAACTGACAGCAAATGTCACGTCACAAGCAGTCGC
This sequence comes from Eristalinus aeneus, assembly GCA_955652365.1. NCBI lineage: Eukaryota > Metazoa > Arthropoda > Insecta > Diptera > Syrphidae > Eristalinus > Eristalinus aeneus. Next base: position 81,157,264 of record OY019132.1, read on the forward strand.
CCCACAACGCATAGGGTATCGCAGCAAAGTGTAATTTTATCACATGGAAATGCGGCGCGCGTTCGGAAGACAACATTAAGTGCTCAGATACTGACATGTCGGAGCGACTTTGAATTATGTCGGCAGATTAATCATTAAATCGAGGCAGTGTTCCGGTGACATTGAATGTGAACTGTTAGACCCGGATGATAGCACGTCAGCTTGGACGTTGAACTGAACTCTTGATCAGCTGGTGGATGTTTTGATCTGATCGCCGCGAGAAAATGCTCCGCGTCGTTTGACATCGGGTTGTCTGCTGACTTTGTTAATGCAAAATTTGTGTTTGCCGTAACGCAATAAAACGACAAAAAATTGACGGTTGGTAGTTAAGTAAGGTTGAGTGGCTTTTTTGAATGTTCTGCATGTATTCGTTCTTGTGTATGCAAAAATTCTTTGTTTCATCTTAGAATTTCGGAATTTTTCGATGAAATGACAATGATCGGGGGAAGGGAGACGATTTTGCGAGAAATTGACTCGACGGTGGAAAGTGTGATTGGCAAGAGAGCTGCAGGGCATTTGGTTATATTCGAAGTGTCAAGCGTGCAACATGCACCAAGAAAGGCATTTTTTTTTCTGTAAGACTAAGATTGAGTCATAAATGTTCAACTAGAAAAACATTCTTAAAATGAGGTTATGAAATGATTTTGATAGGCCGTCCTTTATGAGGGAAGACTGTGTTTATTGTAAAAAGACGATTTTTAAGACCTTTATAAAGGAATTACACTGTGTTTATTGTAAAAATATGATTTTTAAGAACTTCATAAAGGAACTACAAATTAATACCCATTATTTCATTTTGAATTCAAATCAAATGTCATAACATGCATATTTGGGAAATTTCAAAAATAAAGTCCCTTTAGCTCTACACACATAATCCCTCTCATCTACTACATTATCCTCTTTATGATAGCATTCAGGCTTGTCAGCAACACACGAACTTAACTTTTTTCTCGTACAGTCCAAACTAAAGTACACATTTCTGCATTTTTTATTCACTTCTCTTTTCTCTCGTCTGTGCTGAACTTTAATTGTTTAATTTTTCCAACAACGAAACAGTGCACAAAAACGCCCTTGCTGTTGTTTTCCACCTTTGAATTCCCTTTAAACAGTTATTTCTCCATTGCTATAATACATAAAACGAGGAAGTAAAAAATCCTCGATTATGTTATTTATTTAATCTCGTGCTGCGGTGGTACAATGTCAAATTCAATATCGGCATTCCATTATTCAATCCTATGATTGAGCATACGTACGCACAAAAACACCGTTCATTGTACGCATGGCGTCTTGGGGCTCGTCCACGATAAGCCAAATAATCAGCAAATACATAGCTTGGCGTAAGACACACAAACACGAAAAAAACACGCACTTCCGATAACTCAAAAAAAAAATTATCTTCCTGGAGAGTCAGGGCCTTAAGGCCAAGTTCACGGTCAACCATTAAATCTCTTGCAGATACAAACCGTAACGATGTAGATTTACATTAATGGGAGTCCATTTACTCGCATGTTCACACACAAAATAACTCAAGTGAACGGATTACACGGACTTCGACATTGAGAAATGGACTTTGTGGAATTGGTTGTGTGCATTTACGACTAGAATCGTAAGACCTGTGTCTGGTGTCATAGTTCATTGCGGCTGAAACTAAAACAAAAACGTGTCACTTAAGCTTGCGACGTGACACTCGACATGTTGCCGTTTTTTTTGTTAAGTTAACCTTTTCAGGCTTTGAGTCAATACATTCAAATGTTAGAATTATTCAGTAAGTCTAAACTCTATTTCATTCACGGTTTTATTGTTTGAATTTTTTTGATATTTGTGTGCTAATCAAATGCGTGTAGGTTGAATAAGGAGTGCAGAATATGCGTCATTTGTAAACAATGAATAGCATTAAATTATCAACAGAATGAGTATTACATCTTTTTGCTCTGTCATTCTGTACACAATCTCAAGAGGTATATTTGCGGTAATCTGGCAAGAACTTAACTTTCTGTGACAGTTGACAACTCATTTGTTTGTCAGAGGCTGTGTATCCCTAGGCCCCTGAATAGATGAATGCCACTGCTTAAACCTTCTATCCCAGTGCTGTTCTGCGTTGTTGTCGAAAATGACGATAAAACCATGAAAATTAGTCAAAGGCTGTGTAAAAGCCGACATTGACGACAATGAGGATCTAGTTGTTGATTAGATCGGTGTGAGTTGTAGAAAATTTCAGTGCCATTGTTACACTTTGTTATACTGAAAGGGTTTTTCAACTGGAACTTGATAACATTTTGTAAATTAAATTTTTATAATTTGCAGACGTTGCTCAATCATGTACTTTATTGATTAAATATACTGAGTTCTCTGGATAAATTGACGTTGACTGTTTGATGATCAGTCAAAGATTGCGTTCGCAATTAAATTCAAAGTTGTCAAGTCGCTATTTGATAACCCTTTATGTACGATGTCTGTTGAGTAATAATAATAATTGTATGGCGCGACAGTCCACAGGGAACCAGGGCCTAGCTTGCGCATCAACTACTCGTGTTGTGCGCGCTACAGTTCGCTCACGAGTAGAGGGGACCTACAGTTTTTTGCCGATTCCGAACGGCGAAGTTTGAGAAGGTTTTCTTAGACAGTTTTTACTTTTTGAGTGTTGTCATCAGCTCGAAAGAAGTGGTGCCGTGAAAAATTCGAGGTGTTCAATCAGGAATCGAACCTAGACCTTCTGCGTGTGAGCATCGCACTCTACCCACTACGCCAAGGCGGTCTGTTGAGTAAATAAGGTAAATTTGCTTTTTTTTTTTCTCAAACAAGTTCCCCTCAAAAATAATACACTTGTGCAGGATTTTTTTTTCCGATCCTCGAAACAGTTCTGAAATGCACTTTTGGGTAGTAGTAGTAGTAATACTTTTATTTCGATTTGAAATTCATTACATTAAAAATATAATCTAAGTCTATTTTGGTTTGGCCTATGAACGTCTACCAGAACTTTTGGGTAAACCATTCAGCTCTCTCAGCTATTCGGTTTGTATCTCCTCAATTTACACAAAACGCCTGCCGTTCCGTTCATGAATCTCTTCAATCGTGGCGACAGGAAAAAGTCGAGGAGAGGGCTAAATATGGTTAATACGTCGTCTGATGCATGATTACGGCGTTGCTTTTGGCCAAAAATTAAGAACAAGCAATGACGAGGGAACAGCAAAATACAGCAATTTTTGAACGAACTTCGCTGTCACACGCTTCATTAAAAAAATTTTTTTTAAATTGCATGGCATGAGCCAGCTGATATTTGGACATCTTTAACAACTTCTCTAATAGTGTGTTGACGATTTCCATAACAATTTTCTTCACTTTCTCAACAATTTCATCGGTTGTTGATGTGCTGGGCATCGAGGGCGAGCGTCGTAATTCACATTTCTCGACCCCCTTTGAAAAGCTTGTACTTATTCTTTTCTTTTTCTGACTAAGGGTACACTCATCATATGCCACTGTAAGCATTTCAAGGACTTAATTCAATTTTTCACACAAAATTGAAAGCAAATTCTTTCGTCCTTCTTTTTCGACAGCAGGAAATTGCTGAACGCGTAAAACGCTTCTTATTGTAATGCCTCTCAAAAACAAAATAAGTAAGCTATATAGCTGAAACTGTAAACATATGTTCGAGACGAATGTGCCAACATAAAAAAATACAAAAAAAAAATAATCAATAATCGAATGTACGTAGCTCGCGAAATTTGAAAATTCTTATTTTTCGAACAAATCTCGTACATTATCCTAAAGTAAACATAGCCGACGAACTCGAATTATTAAAATTGAGTTTAAATCTTGCATTTGTAACAAATAGTTTCTAGAAAAACCTAGACTATACTTAATGAAAGATAAGGAGATAAAAATCGGTCTAGCAGTCGAGGCAAACAATTAGCAATGAATTAAAATGTCTTTCCCCATTGAAGTTATTTTTAATGAATATATAAAAAAAAATTTAAAGTCTATTGCTGCAATTTGAACGCGATTATTTAGAATATGACATTTACACTTGCTAAAGGTTTTTCTTTCTTTGGAGTTTTTGCTCTAGAACTAATTTATCTGGCAATTTACATGATAAATTTAATCACGCGACATTTCGTGAAACTCCTTGTATCGCCTTAGAAACATGAAAACTTTCAATTAGATTAGAGATTGTCAAGTCAAAACTAACAAACTGTTATTGCTTTGTTGTTAAGAAAATTTGATTCCAGAGACAAGCAATTATTTGTCGAAATCTACATAAAAAATCAGAGCGTAACTTCAATAGCTGTCAAAAATTGGTCACCAGCAGTTTCCACTTCTTTAGAGTTCAAACCAATCTCAGGCCCCAGCACTACAGTTGACATAACTTGAGAACCTGAAGTTGGCTCAAGTTCTCTATTTCCGTATACGAACATATTTTGACAAGTCAAGTTGTGTTTTTTCTGATTTGAGGACTCTTCAAAAGAACCGTGCGAAACACATGCAATCAGAGCCCTTCTATCCCTAGGCTCCTGACTAGACGAATGCCACTGCTTAAACCTTCTCTCTCAGTGCGGATCTGCGTTCCATCTAAGCTCCCGCAATCCTTCTTTGTTCTCTTACATCGTGAAACTATACGCCGTGAGCTTTTCCATTTCAATGTCAGAATACAAACTTTCGTCAGCAGGAGACCATCATTCACTCTCGATACCACTGTTCCATCAAGTTCACCAGACCGCACAAAGAAAACAAATAGCGTAATACTCCAGACGACAAACACGCGTTCTAGCCCCCCCGTTACGTTTCCTTTCTTTTCCACAGAACACACATAAGTGAAAGACAGCAGCAAAGAGACAGCGCGATCGAAGGAACCTGATGCCGGAGTCAGTATTAAAAAGAAAGAAATTTCGTTTTCTTTGCAAAGATAAGGCAAAAACCGGGCGGAAACCGGTTGTTTGAGGGAGAGTTCAATTATGCGAACTTGACTTGGATGAGTCCAGCGCCATTTGAAAAACGAAAACATTCACATTATATACCCGTCGCGTAGAACGTCAATATATGCTCGGAAGCTTAGCAATGTATTACAAATTGAGAGCGAATACAGTATCGTACTCACGGGACGACCGTGCGACCGTTCATCTGAACAACTGTGTCTCAATCACAGCAATTACGCAATCGCGTGCGGTGGAATTATTTCACTGGAATCGACGCTCATCACGGAGACAGAAACGGGTGTGATCATCTGTAATCATTGCTGTCCGTGTTACATCTGTGTGATTACAGCCTCTACAGGAGAGAATAGCAGATTAGTCACGCAAAACTTTGACAGCTGGGAAATAGAAATACGAATGCTGTGCGGCGGGTTTCGTGTAGAATTGTAGGTTTGGTGTGCTTTCAAAGTCGTAATTGAGATTTGATGAAATAAGCTTTCCCAGTATTCACACAACTTTCGCGGGTATTCTTGATTCTTGTTATGTCACAGCTTGGCTTAATCGGCGCGCAACAGTGTGGAAAGTGCTGACCAGTCACCTTCACCTTCACTTGTCATATTGAAATTCATTATACATCCACGTGTCGGCTTAGATTTGTTTGGTCGTTTTAAAAGCACAAATTTAAACTTGTTTCACAACGAACGAACTCTAGATGATGGGCACACGTCGCGTCCCAGAAATATGCAAACAATTTTCAAACAAACTGGTCTGGGTGATTTTCATGAAAATAACTACCAAGCCGCACGTGCTTGATGAGTGAGTTCAACAATTTTAACTGTGAGAGGAGACCGTGGCCAGAGAAGAAGAAAATCTTGTGGTTGCCCGTGCAGTGCATTGTATTGCATTCTTTAACTGGTGTTGGACTGGCACGAACATGATGGGGCCAAAGCCAAATTTGCGGTAGAACATTATAAACTGTGCAAAAGTGGTCAAATGATTAAAAGAGAGGCAGAGAGAGCATGGAAGACGACCCCACTCGCGCGCCCCGGCTACTGCTTGTACGAAATTGAAAAACTTGTTCTTGTGGATGCCCGAATAAAGGTGAAAATTATGGCAGAGATCACCAGGCTTTCAACTGGTACCATTCACACCATTCTTCATGACCATCTTAAGCTTTCAAAGGTCAGTGCAAGGTGGGTGCCATGAATGCTCACAGCGCCTCAGAAAAAAGCGACAATCGCATGCTGTAGAGAGCTTTTGGAGATGTGTAGTGAGAACGCGGACGGTGTTATGGATCGAATTGTTACTGGGGACGAAACATGGGTTCACCGCTATGACCCTGAAAGCAAACAAGAGTCCATGCAGTGGCATAAAAAAGGAACAGACCCCCTGAAGAAGTTCAGACACGCCGTCTGCCGGGAAACTTATCGCCACAGTTTTTTGGGACTCAAAGGGAATCTTGCTCTTGAGTACAAAAAAAAAAAATAGTGAAACCATCAACGCCACATTGTACGCTTCTAATTTGCATAATTTGCGGGAGGAAATTGAAAAGAAAAGACGGGGTAAACTCGCAGCGGGTGTGTTGCTTCTTCACGACAACGCTTTTGTTCACACGCATCTGTTCCAAGGCAGCTGCGCGAGATTGTGGTTTCGAAGAAATCCAACACCCACCCTATAGTCTAGACTTTGCCCCTAGTGTTTCCGGATTTGAACAACAGTCCTCGTGGAAAAAGATTTTCGGATGATGAAGGACTCAAATCGGCAATAAATGGGTTTTTTGCAGAGGAAGAGGAAATTTATTCTTTTGAGGGTTTTAAAAAGCTTATTTCAAGATGTAACAAATGCATTGATGCTAGGGGAGATTATATTGAAAAATAAAAACAAATTAAATTAAATTCGCATTATTCTTCTTATCGTAAGTCTCCAGTTTTTCAACTTATTTTTAGTTGCTTGTTATTTATAACAAATAAGTCACAATTGGTACATTTTAAAATTCGACTGGTACTACCGTTTCTAACATCTGTGCTACGTTGTGCACGTTCTTTTACATAACACAAGATTTAATATTTTGTGTTTTTATTTTGTATAATGTCTAAAACTATTGAATGACAATTTTGAAGAGAGCATAAAAGCATTAAAAACATGAAATATGAAAAGGAGCAATGAAGTTCCAGGAAAATGAAATGTGACTAAAACTTGTTCACAAAGAATATCTGCAAACAAATTATTATTATATTATCCAGGTCCTTTATGAATTTATCTGATTTTTCTCCACCTCAGGACAGAACTATTGTTAAATATTTCAAAAGGACCAAACGACGAGAACAATGTGCATCAAATTCTGTCACATTTTGGACTTTCCATATTTCCACAGTTCGATCAAATATTTACATATTTAATCACAAAAGTCCCACAAATCTAATTTTCACTTTCATCCAACCAAAAGCGTGTCATTGAAAGTTCGAAGCACGAACTTTATTCGTGCTGTCCAATTCATTGGCCCCGCACAGCATTGATCGAATGTGAAAATGATTTCTTTACGGGCACAAAGATAATTAATGATTCCCGGCGGCAGCGGCGGCGAGTTATTAAATTACAAAAGTAAACTTGACAAAGTGAAAATTGTCAATTGCCTGAAACTTGCTTCACTGTGCGGCTGGTGCGTGCGTTAAGTTTCGTCCAAACCGTTGACCGTTTGCTGTTGGACGGCTCAAGGTCGTGGCAATTCAAATGAGACCACCTCAAATGTGATTTCATAAAAATACATTCCGCTCTTTATATAACACACACAGTTATTCCATTTTCATTTTTTTATCATTGCACTCGCTGTAATAACATCGGTTTTGTAATGACAACGACGACGATGGTGATGTAAACGGAATGTACTTCTGGATATGGTTCGTTGATGATGTCCGAACCGCTTTCATAGCGCATTGGTCGGCAATCTGTCTGCACAGTTCGTACACACACTCTGCAGATAAAGGGACAGGTGGTTGTTTGAGTTATGCAAACGGAGTCACGGTCATGCAGAAAATTGACTTCACACATAATGTTGGTGGAACATTAAGATCAACAATCATAAGTGTCAAAAAGTGAGGGCGCCATGTGAAATTCAATTGAGAGCTGTCAATTCAATTTAGGGAAGCTTTCGACAGTGAAATCAACAAATAGAAACGCAATTAATGCAGGCGCTTGTGCTAAACAAAACAGAAGTTGACGTTAATCAAACCGTTAAGTTTGATTAAGGAAACACGGCTAAAGAGGACGTATGACGTTTGGCGTGGAAAAAACTGAAGGCAACTTAATAGATTCAACAGAGGGGTCACATGAGGATGAACTTCCGCAGTCGAATGGTGAAAAAGCATACGTTATGGACGCGCTGGAACGGTGGTGAGATCAATGGTCACGAACATTTTTGAAGTCACTTCCCGCCAGGCGAAGCCGGACAGTACTACATCTCCGCAACATAGGTTTCTTTTTCTGTAATCAACTTAGCACTGTCTGAAGTCGTTATGGTTCTCATACCATAGATCTCTATTACAAGTGATAATTGCCTGATATTCGACACACAGACAGATGGCCACTATCCCCCACCATGTGACCGAAACTGGTTTGGCCAGTGTGCACTGCCGAGCTTTGTGTGGCAGCTGAAACACTGCTAGCGTGCAAACAGGTGATTCCGCCGGGTATTGCAAATCTCTCATCTCTCAAGCGGGAAGCTGTAAATTCATTTGTACAACCCGCCAGAAGATTGCTCTAATAGCACATGATTTTTTCATTGGGCGCCTTGGTCTTTCTGTAGAGAAAGTGAGACTCCCAACGATTATGTTACTGTTGAATAGGTGGAAATTAATCGGTCACACTCGCAGGAGGGTGTCGATTTCATCACCGTGTACGCGGCTAGTCAGCCGGGGAAGACATTTGTGCGTTTGGTGTGAACAGAGGAGGTTTTCAAAGGTTTTTTTTTGTTTCTGTGTGGTTGCCATTTCTGGTAATGAAGTAGAGGTAGTTGCAATTAACGATGCATGTTACTTGAGTTGCGGGAAGACTTGTTTTCATTGAACCGGGGCAAGTACATGCCCTGTTCCCTCATTATTTTTTGTAGACAATGTACTTGGAGATCTTGTCTTTGTGGAAATGCACCACAGGTAACGTGCCTTTTTGGTAGTTTCCCGCCAGTTGCTTTCTGATTCATATGTCATGTTTTTTGTCGTTCTTCTCCACGGTGGTTGCGGTATGTTAGATGAAAATAACCTCTCTAATTTGGGAAATTCTTCGGATTGCAACTATTTTGTTCAGCCGGTATCCCTAACTTTCCTAAGCTCATTAAATGTAGATGCTTGACAAGGCGACAAGCACCATTGGAACGCTAGGGTTCATGATTAAACCAAAAACAGTGTTTAGGGTACTAGAACAAATATAACTACAACAATTGACAGTTTTGCGTAAATTCTGTTAAGGGCTTAATTGGACTAAATGTTTTTAATTCTTATTCAAGACCTAAAGTCGAATGAATGTTTTTGATTCTTAGTCAAGAGAGAATGTCTTAACTTCTTAATCAAAGATCAAAGCTGAGTTAATCTCTGAACTTCTTAGGCAAGGGACATCAAAAGCATTGCTCAGATGATAAATCACTTAGACACACATCATTTGTCCTACTAACCACGGCGGTATGTCTATATTCACTGTTTATGGTAATATATTGTATAAAGTAAAACATGCATTCGTTGGTACGGTGTCAGGGTCTGAATCTCCAACATTGGGTAAAGTGTAAGTCATTTCATAAAAAAATAATGACAGTGAGCATGATACTTTGCGCTGAACACGTCTAGGGCTACGGCATGGTATATTTTGCAGAATCCCAAGGCCAAAATCGGACATACAAATTTGAGAGAGGTTAATCACTTACGTGACCTCTACCCAACTCAGATACAATGACAAGTGATGCAATGACTCTGCACAAAGAACAGAGAAAGTCATAGAGAGATATATGTTTCACATGTCACGTAGCATTTGCCTATTTTGAAAATCTAGTGAAGTAAAATTTGCTTAGAGAATATGTGTTGTAAGGTTTTGTTCTTTTGTTCTAAAGAGAATCTTCAATTCCCCCCAAATGGGTGTTTATTGTAATTTTAAACGAATTTGGAACATTTGAATAAAAAAGTATTTATCACAGCAGTTTCTTGCCGCCTTCTATGTCACAGACAGAACGCACAGACTTCCAGAATTTTACATCTTTTGCCGGATTGCCGTTTGAGTATTTGATGATTTAATTGTGCGTTGAAATCAATCAGAGGAGAAATGAATCTGATTTGTTGGAAGGAATGGCTCACAACTTAAAAATGGACCGACAGACGACATGAGAAATTGTAAGGCTCTTTTGAATGGCATTCCTCTTAGTGTGCTGCTGCAGTCCAGGGAGGAACTGGGTGTCAACAGCGTGCCTAGCACAGTAGTCTTTACGCTTTTCGAATTGTCTGCTGTGTTGCAATTACTCTTTCTTCAGATGGTAACAACGCATACAGCGTAGCAGGTCTTTGTTCTCTAAGGAACCAGGGGCATCCTTGGTTGCTTTACCAATGACCAAGTTTCCATACAGCCGCAGAGCACGATAGCAAAATGATTAAAGCCAGCTTAGGTTGGAGTATTTTTTTGAGTTCATTTTTGTTGAAAGTTAAAATATGAGCCTAAAGTGCGGAAAAGTCTATAACTTTACTATCTATTTTCGTCTTTGAAAGAGACTTTTACAATCACCACTTTTCGACGAATTAAATAGCCGGACTTAGAAAATTTTGCAGAAAATAAATTTCGCTGTATCACAAGTTCCACTCAAACGAAAATGGCTTCAATTTTCCTTGCATTTTCTGAATTACTTCCTAATCCATATATTCTCTAAATTTGAAATAACAAAACTTTTTAATTAGGGTATAAACTGACAACGCAAAATTTCAAATGTGAGTTTTGCAGGATTCAAACTCTTATGTGAACATTTGTACTTTATTCTTGTGGTTTCGTCTATAGATTCTTCGACACTATGTTTTGAAATTCTTGAAATTAGCGTATTTGGGCAATAACTGTTAAATTTTTACTGTGACCGAAACAATGGTGATAATTGTACCAAGGTTGCCTTTTATATTTCGGGATTGGGCAACCCAAGTGTTGCAATCTGACAATTGCTAGCTCTATAGTAAAGTTTGAGATTTTTGAGGTTATGCGTACTTAGAACGTTTTGACATACGAGCGCTATTTGTGTTGTATCGTAAAGTTTGAGATTTTTGAGGTTATGCGTACTTAGAACGTTTTGACATGCGAGCGCTATTTGTGTTGTTTACAGTAACTTAAAAGATTCATCTCGCCCAAAAAATGGAATTAAATCGTGAAAATTTTCGTGCGATTATTTTTTACAGCTATCGACGTGGATTAACTCAACAAAAGAGCATCGTTGAACTTAATTCAATTTTTGGCGATGAAGCTCCATCAAGGACCAGTGTTTATCGATGGTATGGTGAATTCAACCGAGGTCGTAGTTCACTCCAAGACGAATTTCGAGAAGTTCGTCCTAAATCAGTTGTTGTTCCGGAAACCATTGATGCTGTGCTCCAACTGATATTGAAAATCGTCATGTGACCTATCGTGAGATTGAGACAACCTTAAGCATAAGTGGGACCAGCATACTTTCAATATTGCATGAACTTTTGATCGTCAAAAAAATTTGTTCGTGTTGGATCCCACACAATTTGTCAATCGCTCAAAAATAGGCTCGTGTCGATTGGTCCAAAGAAATGCTCCAAAAGTACGATAGCGGTGCTTCGAAACACGTCTATGACATCGTGATAGATGATGAATCGTGGATTTACGCGTATGAGCCCGAAAGTAAACAGCAGTCGACTGTATGGGTGTTTCAAATTGAGCCAAATCCAACAAAAGTTCCTCTCGCACGAAGCACTTCCAAGCAAATGGTCGCCTTTTCTTTCGGAAAAACAGGGTATGTCGCAATCGTACCACTAGAACAACGCAGAACAGTCAATTCTGAGTGGTATATAAAGATTTGTTCACCAGTTGTCTTCCAAGAAATCAGGAAAACCAACCGCTGAAGACGGATTACTATTTACCACGACAGTGCGAGCTCTCTCACATCGGCTCAAACAACTGCATTATTGAGCACTCAAAACATCGATTTGATGAGTCATCCGCCGTATAATCCTGACTTGGTACCGAACGACTTTTTTTTACTCCCGTACATAAGAAATAAAATGAAGGTCAATGTTTTTCGACACCTGAAGAAGCGTTTGATGCTCAATCAGAGTGGCAAAAATGCTTCGATAATTGTTTCAAACGAATGCAGAAGTGTATAGATCTTAATGGAGAATATTTTAAAAAACAATAAAGCTATTTTCGAAGATTAATATTTGTTTTTATTCTCTAATCCCGAAATATAAAAGGCAATCCTCATAATCCCAAAATAAAAATTTTAAAGCACTTGTAAATCTACTCTTCGTTTTCGAAAGCCAGTTCCGACTAACTCAGCGCATTAAACTAACAAGTTGCAGATATTCATCATTTGGAGATATGCATTAAAAATTAATAAATTGTGTTCCTCAAAAATCTTCACTAAATTGTCTGAAAAAAATAAATAGAACCCAATGCGTCATGTTTCAAATTTAGTGGCAATTTAACGATGAAAAAAATGTTATAACGTGGCCACTTAATATTTCTTCCCATCTTCCTTGTCCTTCATTTAAGTGCATATACGATTGGATTACTGTGTGCAGCTTTTATGACGTTTTCAAAAACGCATAGCTTTTGCTTTCAATTTAATGTGAAAGATGGAATTAAGTCCCCAAAAACAATTAAAATGTTTACAGTAAAATACGGTGAGTGCACTCTGAGTCAGAAAAATGTTTAAAAGTTATACAAGGTCGAGAAGATATGAATTACGACGCTCGCCCGGGACGCCCTAGCACATCGACAACCGATGAAATTGTTGAGAAAGTGAAGAAAATTGTTATGAAGAATCACACTTAGAGAAGTTACTAAAGTTTTCGAAATGTCGGTTGTCTCATGCCATGCAGTTTTTGAGTTTTGGGAATGAAGCGTGTGACAGCGAAGTTCGTTCCGAAATTGCTGAATCTTGTTATTCACTGGTCACCGTAATCATGCCGCCGTGTTGATCAGACTTTGCCCTTTGCGACTTTTTCATGTTGCCAAAATTGAAGAGCACTATGAAAGGACAGTGTTTTGCGACACAATACACTGAATCTGTGAGAGAGCTCAAGGGTATGCCGAAAAGTGCATTTCAGAACAGCTTCGAGGATTGACAAAAAAAAAACTCTGGCACAAGTGTCAGGGGGACTACTTTAAGGGGACAAAATAGAAATTGATAAATAAATAAATATTTTTTGAGAAAAATAAACATTTTTGAACAGACCTCGTATAAATCACAATGACTACACCAAATTCGGTTTTGTTAAGAAACCACTAGAGTTGTGTGCATTTCTGTTTACTCACAAGTGGCGGTGAATTATAATTTATTATGGAACTGAAAGTCGATTTGTAGGAGTAAATTCTCAGTACCTAAAGTCAACAACTCTATTAAGGAGTGAAAAAAGAAGAAAATCCAGTTCAGTTGGCTCACTTAATCACCATGTCGCTCAATTTTAATTCATTAAAATGTAAACATCACTGTCTGTGACACGAATAGTGTGACAAATATTAAAACCAGAAACCCAGATCTACCCCTGACCGTGACCATCCGAATAAGAGAAGACTCATTCACAATTTCTTTGATTTGACCGCTTAGCCTCGATATCGCAATAAACCTTCATTGAATTCATTCATTTATTTATCACCTTCTTTCAAGTTTTTGCACATTGCACATAGATCAAAAAACGAAGTAAAAAGGAAGACAAATATAAGTTGCCTTGATTGAATTAAAAGTTAATTTGAAACGTACATCGGCGGCTCATATAAGCCAGGGTGGCATTGATAAGCAAGCACTTAATTATGAATAATTTCAAGAGTAATTTATATGTTTTCTTTCCTTGTAGCAAGTAGGTTTTACAATTAAACTCAAGTTAGGCTTTAAAAATTGATGGTGATTTTAATTTTTTTTTGCAGAAGTCAAGAAATAATTATTTGATGCTTAAAACTGTAATAAGGTCAGCCCGAGGATTTTGAGAAATTTAAAATTATGAAGCAGTAAGTGGGTTACCCTTGCGATCTATTAAGTGGAACATGTGGATTGAAGAAGATGATAATAAAACAGAGATACAAATTTCACTAAAAGAATAGATGGATGAGTCCACCTGAAGAAATATCAACACTGTCGCTAAGTGCATCCCATTTCAAACAAAAAAAGGAAAATAATACAATACAAAGTGTGAAATCAACACTAAGAATATGAGTAATTTGTGCTTAAATAAAGACTACAAGCTTAACTGCCTTCTATTCAACAACAGCTAAGGTGTCACATTCGCCATCGATATTCCTACCAGCGGTCAGTGTTGTAGCCTAAAATGTTTGTTACCGTGTAAGATGAAATTCAATTGGTACGGAGTTTGTGTTACAACCAAAAGCAAAGTCGTGAACCGTGAGAAGCAAAAAATGCAGCAGTTTACTAGAGGCACGCACGTTTAGCAGAAGCAAGTAGTTTCTAAAGACAATGTTGATACTTCCTTTCAAATAAATTCTAAAGGCATCACGAATCTTAACGAAATAAACTATAATGGAGATGAAAGAAACTGTTGTACGTTTTGCTAGATGGTCAAAAATAAAACACGAAGTATCCTGTTGATGGTTGCGATTTTGCTTACTTTAAAAAGGATCTTATCAATTCTAACCTATAAAATTTGATTATTTGCAAAAATTGCGGGAAATCTTTGTTAAAGAAAGTTTAAGGCCTAGATTTCTTATCAACTACTCGTGTTGTGCGCGCTATTGTTCTTTCGTGAGTGGAAGGGACCTACAGTTATTTTCCGACTCCGAACGGTGAAGTTTGAGAACCTTTTTCTTAGACAGTTATTACTCTTTGAGTGTTGTCGCCAGCTCAAAAAAGGTGGTGCCGTGAACACTTCGAGGTGTTCATCCGGGAATCGAACCTAGACCTTCGGTGTGTGAGCATCGCACTCTACCCACTACACCACTTCGGCCAGTTGATGACACTTTTTTTATCTGATAAAACGTTGCTTATGCATTAGTCTTAAACTTATTTTCTGAAATTCAAGTTTTTTTTTATTTTTTTTTTTGAAGAAATAAAAAATGTTTATAGGTTTTAGTACTGAATTAAAAAAAAAAATAAGAAGCCGAAAGGCATGAAGCAAAAATTCTAGATTAGTTTAGAGTACTCGTGAAGAGTCAGTAAGTTACAATTAAGATCAGTAGATTATATTTTTAAGCTTGTTTTAAGTATTTTAGTCTACGATGTAAGAAAATTAATTAAGAAAAATAAAAATGTACTGAAATACGAAAACTGAAATATTTTGCGAAGGAATCTTTTAAAAAAGCGAAGTGAATGATTTAATTTAAAGAAGGAAACAATTTTAGCAGTGCAAATATGCAACACAAAAATATTCAAATTGACGTTAATTCCCACCAAGATGTCAAATTTAAAAGGAAATTTCGGGGTGGTGCTTCTTGTAAAAGAAAATTTTGCTGTCTAGTAGACATTAATTTAAAATACTCTTCCTTTAAATACAAATTTTAGTTGACTTGGAAATTAAGCACTAAACACTCAGAATAGAAGACCGGATAGAATTTAGGAAACAGAGTCAGTCGATTGTTTACAGTGGTTGAAGACGGATGTGCATGTAGTCTTTTATTTTTTTTTAACTTAACACTTTACATGTCTAGACGGATGTGATTTTACAGATCGACTGAGTTAGTTGTTCCTTCACTCCTCTTTCGATCACCGGCACAACCCTTCTATTCACACTCATTCTTGTGTTTTCTTTATTTCGCTCATTTATTATACTTAATAATAATAAAATAATAATTTCGCTCATTTTTTATACTTAATAATAATAAAATAATAAAAGTTAAAGTATTGGTTTCTTGTGTTTGTCATTCACAAATAGAAACATGTTGTCGGATAGAATATGAGTCTTTTAAAGCAGGTAGATCCAGTTAACCTTATCCTGTTTGGCACACTTGATGATGGTTCAGTCAGCTCCTGGCTCACCAAACCGACTGTAGATCAGATGTTCGCATAAAAAGAAACCCAGAGGCGAGTATTGACTCGCCATCTTTAATTTGACTTAAGTTTTGAAGTGATTAATGAACAATCAATCATTAATCACTTCAAGACCACACGACAGCATTTATTGCAAGTTTTAATTAATGATCCTTGAGGAACAAACCAGATTGTGTGGCTAACATAATCGCGATACATCGTTTAAGAGCAAATGGTGAAAGGATAGTTAAAAAGCGGAACACGTCTTTTAATGTGTGTCTCTGTTTCCAAAGAAATTCAATCTTGAAGACGCAACCATAAACTCAACATGCAGTAATTATAGTCCGGAAATCGAAATTGAACAACTATACTTGCTCAGCCACATCGAGCGAATGGACTGCAACACAGGCTTTAAATGCCAGGCTGCCAATTCGAGAAGGAGAGAAAGAGCATTTGATACAAAGTTCAAGGAAACTTGGTCTACACGACTAAAGCCAATGAGGCCCAAGCTTAGCAATTATTAATTGCCCGAAAAGTGCTAAGACTTGAGAGGCGATCAGCTAAAGTCGTAGCCGAACCACTTGATATAATAAACTATCTGAATGGACTCAAACTCTTGCAACCGACTTTAAGTTGTTAGTCCTAGTTGTCCTGGTAGTATTCGTACAATGAACCGGTTTTTGAGTCTGAGCGCTCCAATGCAGTGTAAAAAAAATGTATTAGTCCCTTCCACTAGCTACAGGCTGTGTGTTAAGGCTTTCTAAAGTCACTTTAAGATTTCACAAACTCTGTTTGACTCGGAATCGGTGGAACTTCAAAGTCAATCAGATCAGTCAACTAACAAAATGTTTACCTCTGAAGAGAGCGTTTAAACGACACCTCGCACAATTCATTAATTCTAGTCACAAACTTGATCGCAATCCAATCGATCGAGGGTGAGCAAGAACAAAATCGAGTCATAAACACGATCAGCCTATAATTCACAACTGTTTGATACATTTTAAGCAGATGATTGATTTACTTATGAGATCAACCCTAAGCTGGAAATTAAATCCTCTCCTTTGGATAAAAAAAAACAATCCATAACTGTTTGTAATCAAAACACAGTCTAGACTCGAAAATCTGTTTATATTCAGGGCACATTCTGCAAAATACGTCAGGTAGTGACTAACCAAAGATATCTTTGTGTACTCGCATGCGCCGACAATTTACGTCAAATCGCTTCCTACAACTGCTCCAATCACCTTCCAATACTACTCATCAACGACTTCTTGACCATTTTTGGAGAACGAACAAAAAACTCGATTAAAGGCGTACGCAGATAAGGCGTAGATGTTTCCGCCTTCGCTTGTGATCACATTTACAAGTGTCACAATCTTATCGCTATTTATCAGCAACTTTATCAGAAATAGTTGAGCCCCAGACTAAGATATGATAACGAAACTAGTTACATCAATTTCATCCGTGAAACGCACTTCCATCTCCATTCAATTACAAATACCGAACGTAAATGGGAAGATGGACTTTGTCAGCACCCACAGACTGCGTCTTATCAGTCAGTTGCAAAGTTGAAGAATTCAAAAGGCAGGCGGCAGAGATCATCGCAACGCTCTGCTCCAGTTCGCCTCAACCTACCAACCCACATGCGCGGAATTCGAACATTTTGTTTTCTTTTTCAATTCGAGTAATTGATGGCAACCTTGACCTTTGGTTGAAAAAATTTACAAAACTCACACGTACAGCTGAGGTAACCTTTTTTGTGTGTGCTACTCAGTGTTAAGTTTGCATGACAAAAACCGCACACATGCCGATTAACGAACAAACAGGCAAAAAAAAAAATAACTTGATGATCGGTCTTACCTAAGTGGCTCTTGGTTGGGGGCGCGGAAGGGAAAACCTTGTGGTGTTATCCAAAAGATACAATAATCAGCTGCTGTATTGCAATCTTGCGGTAGATCTCTGCTTGATTTCAATTATTTCTGCCGCGTTATGTTAACCACATATGAAACCCGAATTGACGACCGACCGATGACGACCACGACGACGACGACCGCGATGAGCTACGTGCACGACACAGTAATTGTATGGCCCGATAGACCACAATCGACAGCAAAACTGGACAGAAAAGCAAGGCACGGGGCACAGGAGAAGGAAAACTAAACGCGAAATGGCAAGTTTGAGTGAAGTGAAAAAGCAGCAGATTCAACGTCAAACCCGCTTGGAAACGCACCAACGACTGAGCGCGCAGCACACGCTTAGATAGACCATAGACTGTGCGATGTGTATAAAATTTTTCGAATATATTTTTTCTGTTTCTTCTTTTTGTATTTTGCAGCTCGAACGCGATAAGTAGTAATCAGTGGAACAGCACGAACGGGTGACGGTACATAGGCACGGATTAGTATATAAGTAGTTTGGGGCGATTACAATTTTTTTTCTGCGGCGACCACGTCAGACGCCACAGGTTGATTAATTATTTTTTTTTGCAATTTTTCTTCAGCAATTGTAATTCGAATTCAACGAGATATGTGTGCGCAAGGGCGAGTTGTTGGCGAGCGAAGTGATGAAATACGACTGACTGACGGGGAGTTACCAGGCCAGTGAATGAATGTGTCCAGTCATCGGCGCCGTTGCCGTTCATCCCTCGTCCAAGTCCCACAGCGGCACACACAGCTAGAATTGAAATTGAACTCAACTCATGGCTTGTACACAAACAGGTTTCGATCTTATTTTCGCTTTGGAACTCCTTCCGTTCGCCACACCCGTTCGTCCATTCGCCCGTCCGCAAGATCATGTGTACGAACACACATTCTGGTGCAGTGTATTGTCGAAGGAGTGAGTGACTTTGTTTTTTTCCTCTTTCACTTCACTCTTCCCTCCCACCGCAACGGACGGAGCAGTGAAAGAAAAAGTTGTCAAGTGAACACGTATACCGGTACTAGGCACTTTTCTGGATGATTTTCCAATGTCTAGCCTTTGCGGTGGATTAATCCGGTTCTCGGTTCTCGGTCGGTGTGCTCTCATCCCCAGAAGCCACCATGATTGATTTGAACTTTAGACGTCAATGTTGTCTTGCACCAGTCGCGTTACCATTTTTTTCTCCACTGTCTGGATTTTTTCCCCGGCATTCTTTCTTCTTATTAGACAGTCTTGGGTGTCGGAAGGTAGACAGAGAAGCAGAGAAAGGAAGAGAAAGGAAAAAAAATCCAATTCTAATTCGGATTCAGACATGCAACGCAATTCCTCGCCTGTCTATTCATTGACCCTCGCGCCAGCGTCTACGTGATAGTTTTTGCATTTCACGCGAATAGTACGAGGCACACGCGCATTAGTCTATTCTAATGCGTTCAAATGGCAACAGTGTACGGGGAAAATTGTGAAAAGCAGTATGAAATGCTTAAATCGTGACGCTTGAGGTTTGCTAATTAGAGTCATTTACTTTTTAAATGGTCTTGCCACCAAGTGACGCGTGAATTGCTTTTAATCGCATTTTCAAAGTTCATCTTTTCGGTCTCCTTTTGATCGAACAGTTTCTGGTTAATTCCCACTTTCACACAATGATTAAATTTTGAGATATCTTAATCCCTGATCGAAGTAAATTCAAATCGCTGTCAAGTTCACCAAGAACCGGACAGCAAACTTGATTCGGGTTGACTGCAATTCGTTTACTGTCGCGAATTCAGTTTCATGGTTTAAAGGATAATGATGGCGACGGCAACGTCATTAACTTGCTTTTGAGAAACTGTCATGAAAAAATGCCCATCAGATTCAATTTGATGAGACAAATGCCTGAGTACGAGATTAAGGACAAAGGATGATATGTCTACAGTTTTTTAGTGCATTTGCAAATTTACTGAGGTAAACGTAAATAAAAGTTATAAGGGACAAAACATCTCCATTGTCCAGAAGGTAGTAGATGATATGCTCTTCCAATCAGCTACCCAGCACAAACTAAAATCCAAGGAGCCAAAGACATTCAAATGATATGTATTTTGATAGGCACAAGTCAGAATATTGAGACACATAACACACGCCGCCGTGGCGTAGTGGGTAGAGTGCGACGCTCACATGCCGAAGAGTCTGCCCCCAATTCCCGGCTGAAAACCTCAATTTTTCACGGCACCACCTCTTTCAAGCTGCTGACAACACTCAAAGAGTAATAACTGTATAAGAAAGCTTCTCAAACTTCGCCGTTCGGAGTCGGCAAAGAACTGTAGGTCCCTTCTGCTCGTGAGACAACAGTAGCGCGCACAACACGAGTAGTTGATGATGTGGACTGTTGCGCCAACAATTATTATTAACAGATCACTCAATAAGTCCCGGGACTGACATACAGGCGCCCCCTTACACAAAATCCATATTATATTGAGGAAATACGAACATTCAAATGATACCGGTTATCAAGACAATCCGATTAATAGGTTACAAGTTACAGTGCTTCAAGTGACGATTTTTAAAACAATGGAAAAAAAATTTGATTAAACACTCCCTAACTAAACACTTAAACATACCGTGCAAGCTCAGCAATGGCTTGAAAAGTGTTACAGCGACTCTGCTCCATCAGAAACAATTATTTGTCGGTGGTGTGCTGACTTTAAACGTGACCGTACAGACTCTAACGATGCTAAATGCTCTGGAAAGCCAATTGAGGTGGTTACACCTGAACACGTCAAAAAAGTACACAAAATGGTTTGGAAAACCGCAAAGTGAAATTGCGTGAGATAGCTTACGCATTAAAGATATCAGAAGGCAATGTGTACACTATTTTGCATGAACATTTGTCCATGAGAAAGCTGTTTTCGAAATGGGTTCGCGTTTGCAACATATCGATGAGCTGTTTCGCCATAATAAACAGGACTTTTAGCGTCAATATCTCACAACGGATGAAACATGGATCCGCCACTACACTCCAGTGTCAAATCGGCAGACAGTGGAGTGGACAGCAGCCGGTGAACCACGCCCAAAGTGTCCAAAAACACAAAGATCGGCTGCTATCCGTATTTTGGGATGCTCCTGGAATTTTATTCATCGACTATTGTGTCACAAGTCGTTGGCTACCATTGCCAAATTGCACGAATTGGGCTTGGAATTACTTCCACCGTATTCTCCATACCTGGCCCCCAGCGACTTCTACCTCTTTTCAGACCTCAAAAATATACTCGCCGGAAAAAATATGGCTCAAATGACGAAGGGATTGCTGAAACTAAGGCCAATTTTTAGACCAAAGATAAGTCTTTTTTTGACAAAGGCATCGAAATGTTAGATTGTCATGAAAATTATTGTTAGGTATCATTTGAATGTTTGTACTTCCTTCCTAAAAATAATATAATTTTTTTTTTAGTATCGCCCCCTGTATGTCAATCCCCGGACTAAATGATTGATTTGATTATGTCATCTTGTGGACGCCGTAGTGCAATGGCTAAAGTGTGACACTTAAAGGCCTAAGATCCCAGGTTCCATTCCCGCCAAACTACTGACAACACTCAGGTAGTAACAACGTTGTACCAAAAAGTTTGAGAAAACTTCGCCATTCGAAGTCGACAAAAATCTGTAAGTCGTTTCCACTCTTGAACAGACTATTTGCTGAGAAAACTAGGACTTGGTAATCTTATGGACAGGTGCGCCACCCAATATACGATTATGTGTTTAATGTCATGTGTGTTCTAGTTGCCCTTGCGACTACTAACAAGCATCATTTTCTTCTGTTTTTATAAAATCTGAGGCATGCTTTGAGTACTTAAGCGATCTTGCGCGTAGCGCGAAATAAGTCATTGATGACCAGAAAATGTTGACCCTTTAATGGCAAGCTAATCAAATTTGTCATTGTTGGGAATGTTCCTTTAATAATAATAATAATTGTTGGCGCTACAGGCCAAAGGGGGACCAGGGCCTAGCTTGCTCATCAACTACTCGTGTTGTGCGCGCTACTGTTCTCTCACGAGTAGAAGGGACCTACAGTTTTTTGCCGACTCCGAACGGCGAAATTTGAGAAGCTTTCTTAGACAGTTATTACTCTTTGAGTGTTGTCAGCAGCTCGAAAGAGGTGGTGCCGTGAAATATTAGAAAAATTGGTGTTGAACTGGGAGTCGAACCTAGACCCTTCGGCGTGTGGGCAAGAAAAAAACCCTGTAACAATGTAAGCCGATCAAGCAACCGGACAAATTGAAATATCAACTAAATTGTATGGTTCATACTTGCAATTTGTGTCATCAAACAACCGAGTAAATCAAACGTACGCTTTGAATTGCTCAAATACACGATTGCGTGTTGATTCTACGACCTAAACGGAAAAACCAATAAATCAATATCCTCTTTCTTTCCTTTTAGTCCTTTTAGCCTTAGTCCTTTTAGCCTTAGTTCTGCTCGTTGAAACTGTATTCTCAGATTTTCAAAATTATGGATTTGAAAAAAAGAAGTGGTAGGGCTAAAACATAACAATTTTAATTTAAAATTCTCATCAAATACAACATTTTCTGATTTTTTTGTGAATTTAGCAACGCTAATTCTGACAGAAAAAAATTTCGACAAATATAAGAACGTGGCGCAGTGGGTAGAGTGTGACGCTCACACGCCGAAGGGTCTAGGTTTGACTCCCAGTTCAACACCAATTTTTCTAATATTTCACGGCACCACCTCTTTCGAGCTGCTGACAACACTCAAAGAGTAATAACTGTCTAAGAAAGCTTCTCAAATTTCGCCGTTCGGAGTCGGCAAAAAACTGTAGGTCCCCTCTACTCGTAAGCGAACAGTAGCGCGCACAGCACGAGTAGTTGATGAGCAAGCTAGGCCCTGGTCCCCCTTTGGACTGTAGCGCCAACAATTATTATTATTATTATAAGAACGAACATATCGAAGTCTAAGTAAAGGGGGCATGTTAACTTAAAAGTTTAAGGTTTAAATTAGAACTCGGTACTGATCTGTTCTAATTGTGGGCCACTCTCTTAGGATTCGCCAATAAAACTAAAGTTTAAGAATGCTTTAGATAATCGTCCTAGCGACATCTGTTGTGCAGCACACTGCAAACGTGTGATGTAAAGGATTCTAGACGGCATCAAATTGGTGTAATATTATATTTATGTATCACAAGTTATGCGACCGCCGTGGCGTAGTGGGTAGAGTGCGACGCTAACGCGCTCATTCCCGACTTGAACACCTCGAGTGTTGTCATGAGCTCGAAAGAGGTGGAGCCGTGAAAAATTCGAAAAAATTATTGTTGAGCTGGGTGTCGAACCTAGACCCTTCGGCGTGTGAGCGTCGCACTGTACCCTAGTCACGGCGACCATTCTCCATCTCTTAGCAAACCCTAAGTTATATACCCAATAATAGGTGACTTTTCGATGTAGGGAACATAATCCGACCCGATATGTTTTCGTACCCAATTGAACGCTACATAAAGAATAAGAAGGCTAAGCGAGTGTGTACCTCCGCAAGTGTGTACCTAATATGGCATTTCTAGCTCAAATGTTCCCTCATTTATGTTACTTGTCTCATTACAGCTTCATTACTTGCTTTTAAGTCTTATACTATTTCAACTACATAGCCTCCGATTAAATTCAATACTTGAAGTACCGAATACATTATAAATGGCAAAGTTTCTATGCCGAATGGAATTGATTCGCTAGTTAAATACTACAATTGACGTCATCGTGTTGGTATGACTCTGTTTAAAATGCAAATGCACACAGATTGATCTTGTTAAATGTGCCATTTCTATGTACGTCACATTCCCTTTAATTTACTTAAACATACCCATATATTTTAGAGCTTACAGCTCAGGAATTTATATTTCGCGCTTAACAATGATAAAAGACTTCACAACGGGAATAAGTGATAATAGTAGGCCTACGCTGTGTGCTTTACATTAATTTCCAAGACATCTTAGTACGGAATTCCGCATAATTTCAAGTAACGCTCATAAAGAATAAGTTGATTACAATAAAATTCAGTCAGACTGCAAAAGCATTAGTCTAATCTATCAAGTTCCAACATCAAACTCAGGAAAGTATTAAAACATAGTTAAAATAAACACTTAGTGAATAAACTTTGCAGAAAACACCCGAAACTTATTTATCTTCTATTTGAACAGAATTTCGTTTGTGTATTTGTACATCGTTAACTTAGTTATCTAAGATAAAGCGGGTTCACAAGTTGAGTTTATCAACAAGGTTAGATAAAAATATTCGTATGTCCTTCACCTGGAGTTAATTAATGACTACTGATAGGTGTTTGGGGTTATGTTACAATTTTGCATGAACCTTGACTACAGGTTTGTAGAATATCTCATCTCTTCAATTTCAGTTACAGAAATAAAGTGCATACATACATGTTTAAAAACTTAAACTTAAAAAAACCTAGATACAAGTGTAAAGGGCGATGGTATGAACGTACTGCATTCTTATGCCATATGGCAAGGAATGTTGCTAGTTCAAAGGAGGTTGAAACATAAAATCGGCAAATTTAAAAAACAACTCAATGCAGCCAAAAATGGGTAGTAAAGTTTCCAGTAGGCATCCCCAACAGGTTACGCACCTGCATCATATTGTTTCCTGTCTCACAAACAAAACAAGAAATATCAGAAACATACAAGCAAAGAAAATACTACACGCAATTCTTCAACACATCTAACGCACATTACACAACCGTTGGACAATAATGTTGTAATAGAGACGAAAACTTTGTCTTCTATCGATTTCACTTTTCCATCGTCGCCGTTTGATGCACACGATTTTCAATCAACCTTGCCCTGCTCGGAAAACGAAATCAAAAACAATGTGACACCCAAGTAAAATACAAACGTTGACAGTTTCTTCATGACCAAGGGCAAGATGACAGTGCTCATAGACCAATTAGTCATAACCGATAATTTCAACAGCATGTGTGCTTACAAATCAATGTGGCTCGATAAGTTGTCGATGATAGCCGGTGGATTACGTTGTTGTAATCAATTTAGCGACAAAAGATTTCGGCCGAACGCTGTGGTAGTTAGCTGATGAAATTGATAAGTTCCTGGCAACTAATCTCCTAAACTCAATTTATGTGCCCGATACCGGTCTAATCAGAACACTTCGCAGTACTTAACAGTAGGGCACTTCACTTACCGCTTGAGAAGAGAGTGGTCGTAAATGCTGTTCCTAAGGAATGTTTTTTTCACACTTATAAATGCAAGTTTCTTGAGTCTGTGATGACTCCAAACGTAAATTTATTCAGTTAGGACTGGGATTGAACTTATTTTTACGTCAAATTAATTAATTAAGCTGATTGCATTAATCAAATGTTTAGCCGAACAAGAACACACACATTATTCAATTCATTGAAGAGAACTATTTTTAGCGGACGACCACACAACCTTCGGAGGATTGCCGCGGCACACACTCGCATATGTTTTCCACTCAATTCATATTTCATAAGCGAATTGAGAAGTTACAGAAAGACGGCATCAAATGTCAAAATTGACAAGTGTGGTGGATAATGTGAAGGAAGCAACAAGTACTAACTGTGTGGTGAATGTGGTATTGGATTTGACGATTGTGATTAAGTCGGTGAATGGTGGATGGTTCACAATGTTATTTTAGAAATTATACAATTTTTTTTTTAATACCATAAAAGCTATGATGAACTTCTTACTTAGAAAGAGAACTGGAAATTTGTCATATAGCTGTATTGCAGACTTTGGTAATGAAAAATTACTTGTGAAGGTCAATGATGCTTCCTCCTCCGATCTTAAATACAATATCTTTGTCGTTTTGTTATCCATTGGGCCCTCAATTCCATTCAGAAAAGAAAATATAACACATTCATTTAACTAAGATTTTAACGCAATCTCTTTAATTTTAACATGAAGCCGACAGTTGATGAGGGGGTGAAATATATGTTTTTCAAAATAATTATGTGTAGCCAAATTAACTTTAATGACATAAAGTTTCATAAATGGCATAGATTATATGATAAATATTTTTTTGTCCCTTTTCAAAACTTCATTAGAAGAACCAAAAGAAAAAGTTTTATTTGCGGTTGTTCTTTTAACGGACACATGCCAAGAAGCTAGCGAACCTGCATTGCGATCTGAGAAAAAAGAATTGATATATCAAGACAAAAGATCTAGACAATATATACATATATAGACAAAATTCCTTAACGGTATTCAAGGGGTTACAAAAGGCATACTGTTAATAATTGAGCAAACGCCAATGTTTTTGTTACTTGCGATTTTAATATAAAAGAGCTTTTCATAAAAAGAGCTTTGCATTTTTTTTTTTGAAAATTCAAATTTCTGGTGAAAATGACTAAAATAAATATTTATATATATGAAGAAAGGTATGATTCAGCAAATTGTCATATTAAACTATTGATTTCATGCATTTACTCCGCGTCACTTGAATAAGCACAACATTTTTTAATGATTATTTATTACCTCTTTTCCATCGTCGCTGTATATTTATTATTATCTCTACATCAAGTGTTTCTGTATCATTTAGTGGTTCTCAGCCTTTGCTTATGATGTTAAGAGAAGAAAATAGTGAAAATGGTCCTTCCTCTCCTGGAAAAATTATTTTTTTGCGTCAACTGAATAGATACAAATATTGAAATTTAAAATAAAAGCCATTTTAATGAAGTGAGACAAAGTCTTTTAGTTTTTAGTTATGAAAATACTTTTATTTGATTATTCAAGTAGTGCGTACTGTCATCTTTGTTTAAAATTACATCATAAATTCCCTGCGACATGGGATCATATAGCCTCTCCATGTCGGCCAAGGAAATTCCAGTCCTTATTGATTTAATGGCTGCAAAAAGTGGATTTTTGTCTTCAAATTGATAACAAAAAGCGTAAACATTTCGTACCGTAATACGGTGGCCGTTAAAGACACGGAATATTTTGCTACACAATCTAATTATCTAATTTTAAGTAGGCGTTCCTGGGACAACCAACGTGTTGGCCCGAAGATCTAAGAAAAATTGGGAACATTTCTCTCCAACATGTTCTTGATGCTTTCAGCGAAAATTTTTGCTGTTTGGTACTCGAATTCAATAGCACCAAGGTATCTAATTGTTCCCCACACCAAAACTCACCTTAAATATAAGTCCTCTTTTCTTATATTATGACGGTTATAATTGTACCCATTGGGGCCCATATCTATTGAATCCTTTCCCATTCTGTTTCTTAAGCAGGAACAAACCAAGCCAAGGGTTCTATTAATTTTGTCTGCTATATCGCGACCGGTTAGTCCTGATTCCGTCAACAAATCAATTCGAAATCTTTCAAGGCTATTCTCACTGGCTTCATCTCTTAACATCATAAGCAAAGACTTAGCACCAATAAATAATACATAAATTAAATAATACATAAGCACTTAGTATTGCGAAAAAATGCACATTAATCCTTAAATGTTTGTGCTTTTTCAGTTAACGAGCCGTGTACACTAAGTGCCATAAGTCTACGCTCCTTGCGATATGTTTGTCGTAAGTATGCTTTTCAATGAAAATTACAAGAATCGCCGATGATTTAATTCTGCTAGTGTTCGAGACAGTATATGCCGCCGCCACAAATGCTGCACGAAACACAGACGCCGGCGATGATAACGGCTCTTTTAGGTGCCGGCTAGTTAGTTGCCGAAGTTGTCAAAAGTATACGCTCATCAGTCTGTTTCAAAGGTTTTCTCCCTGCATACGCAGTTTACATAAATATTTTGAGTAAAAGTGTAGTTATTTAGTAGAAATACAAAGTAAATTATATTACCATTATAATTGTCGGGTGCTTTTGGTGTTTATGAACAGTGTCCGCTCAATGAAAAGAAATAGACGTAGGCGAACGGAAAATCTTCATAAAACTTCACAACGAAGGTCAAAATTACCGGCAGATCTCAAATATTGTTGAACATCAGTTCGAACAGTTGTCCAAAATTTTGAAAAAAAACAGGAGTAATAACTTCCAAGCCCAGATTCAGCCGACTTCCTAAATTGACCCAGAGGGATTCCCGAAGCATTGTGTCGCAAATTAAAGCAAATTCTAACACAACTGCGCTCCAAATGGCCAAAAACGTTGACCAATTGTTGAAAAAAAAATAAGTGCTTCCACAGGAAGAAGGATTTTAAAAAAAGCGGGCTGTCATGGTCGAGTTGCTTGAAAGAAGCCGTGTATTTCTTTGATAAACCGACAAAAAGCGCATTGCCTTTGCAAATGAGTATGTAAATAAGCCCTCAGAGTTTTGGCAGAACGTTTTATTTTCTGACGAAAATAAGTTCTGCATTTTTGGAATTAAAGGACAGAAGATTGTATGGAGAAAATCAGGCACAGCGCTGGACAAATGTAATCTCCTTCCGAAAGTAAAGCATGGAAGTGGCGGAATAATGATGTAGGGGTGCATGGCAGCTGGTGGAGCTGCAAGTGTTCAGTTCTTGAATCGACAATGGACAAGTTCGGATATCTGGATATTTTGAAAGCAAATTTACGAAATAGCGTTGAAAAGTTGGGCTTGGAGAATGAATACACTCAATTCTCTTTTTATTCGAATCTTTTTTATGCGGTTTTGAAGCTATGCGATTTTTCTTGAGAATCTAGTTCTAATTTTTTTGTACAAAATTTTGAAGTTATGCGTTGTTTTTCTATAGTATTTTGTATGGAATTCCCCTTTTTAAATATTTCTTCTATACAGAGCAAGCAAACAATAGTTACATATGCTCAATGCTATTTGTGTAAGAATGAATTATCACTTGTGCATTTCTGGGTATCAAGAACTTCATAAAGAATTACGGAAAGATTCGCAAAGCTTAATAACTGATTTTCTTATCAAATCAGGAGAACCTTCAGCAGGCGAAACTTACGTTGAATCTATTGATGCAGTAGCAATCTCGTCACAAAATGAACTGACTGTCTATTCCAGTGATGAAAATGATTTCGCGCCAGTTCACAAAAGGTTGCGGGTGTTATCAGAAAGTGAAGAAAATGACTAAATATAAAATTTTTATAAAACTACTAATTAAAGTAATTTGAAATAAATATATTTAATTAAAAATAAAGTAATGTTATGTATTTGATTTGAATTTACCAAAACTTTATACTCTGCTCAAAAATTCTCAGGTATCCTCATTTTTTATTAGTTGAAATCGACTTTTCTTTGCGATTTTTTCGTCCTATGAACTTTTAAAAAAATATGGAACGTAACCCTAATTATATAATGTAATTAATGTCTTTTTTATATGATTTTTTGGTTTTATGCGTTTTTGAAAATAATGGAACACACTCCTTCTTTTACACTACATTAGTGTATTTTTTTATGCGTTTTTTTTTGCGGTTAGTTTTGAAACGTATCTATCGCATAAAAAGAGAATTCAGTGTATTACTTTCAACAATATAATGACCTCAAACATACGGCAGAAGTTGTCAGAATGTGGCTAATTTATAATGTTGTTAAGCAATTGCGGACACCTCCACAGCTAAGCTTGTTAGTGCAATGCCAAAAAAGCTCAGAGAAGTTCTTAAACGTCGTGAATATCAAACTCATTATTAATGCATGTTCATTCGAAATAAATGTTAATTATTTTATGAGCGTAGAATTTTGACGTGTATATTTTCTAAGTTGAAATCAAAAATTTATTTTTCTTAATCAAATCTGAATGTGTTAGAAAATGTATTGTATTAAAAATGTATTAGTACCCTAATACTTATTAATAAAACGAAAATAATTACAAAAATATTGTTAAGTTATTTTATTAAAGTTTTTAAACAACAGACGCATATGAGCGTAGACTTATGACACTTAGTGTCTGTGACTTCATGCGTACGAAATGTCAAATTTTGCTAATTTTGCATGAAAAGTTAACAGTTTTCTAATTTTCTACAAATGGTTAAGATAAATTAGAAAAAATGCGTGACATTGATTTCCATTTATAAAGTCTACATTATCATCGCTTTCAGTAAAATTAAAGGAATTTAATATCCTGCCGCTTTGGGGCCAGGAAGTACATGGTTGCATATTCCCTCCGCTGTTTGGTCATAAGGCCGAATTTTCTCCAACGAACCGCGGCAAATGATCGTTGATCAAATAAGTACATCAGAAACATAGTTCAATCAGAGAATTAAAATAAAACACAGCCTTTCATTCAGATGAATTATTTTTAATTTACCAAAAAAATATTTAAAAAAAGAGAAATTGCAAAAATTTTAAATTATTACAACACAGAATAAGAATATAACAGCTACTTAAAACTTATACAATTATTTTTATGATTTCTGTTTTTATTTTTTTTTTTGTTTTCATTATCCTCATTTTTTTTTCATTTTGTTTTGTATTGTTTTTTGTGTTTACTTGTATATATATAGATTTATTTTTATAATTATTTTTTTACTCCTTACCTCATAATTACCTCTTATTTTCATTTAATATATATATATTTTTTTATATTACAAAATACATTACGCTTACGAAAAAAGAAAGAGTGAAACCATAAAAAAGGAGAAAGAAAAAAATGAAATCAACATTTTCGTCCCTCAATTTGTGTATGCTCCCCTTAATGATGGTGAATGAGAGGGAAGCCTGTAATGTGACATGGACAGATATACGTATTGAACAAAATGACACTCGTTTCTGTTTGTTTTTTTTTTTTGTTTTAAATTACTTAAAGGGAGGTGCTTAAAAAAGTAATTATAATTAGTATAGCTAGAGTTAATCTGATTTTTTCGTATAGATTTTTATTTGTTTTAATATACAAAAGAATATATTCTTTCTGTTTGTTTTCTTTATACACAATGATTTTTTTTTTTAATTTTCTTGTTAGTTGTCTTCAATTTATTGCCTCAACAATTTGCCTTATTTTTAAAATTGTTTGTAAGAAATTAAAGAAGAAACAATTATTTTTTCACTGTCATTGTTTCGAACAAGTGGACAAATAATATTTAACAATTATTTAAAAAAGTTTGGCCGCAAGTTATACATATACGTTTCATTCGATTCAAATTATACAAACACGTCCTGTTTGGACGAAATATTTTTGTAATGTTAACACAAACTCATAAAGTGATTTTACTTAAAACAACTTTGTTTCTTTTTTTTTTTTAAATACAAAACGGTTCGTTCAGGTGGTACCATATGCTTACATATATCGACAAAAAGAAAATAAAAACAAATACAATCTCCACTTTGCCCTAAAAATTACAAAAAAGAAGAGTTTCTCATCATTTTTTGTGAATGCATTGCATTAATTTTAAACTAATTTATTTAGAAAAAATGAAAAACACAAAACCTTGCCGTTTGCTCTTTAAACAAGGACTAAGGGCACGGTTTCATCAAATAAGTAGTAATATCAACAACATGCACATGTTTCATATGATAAGGATATTGAATTGGTATAAAGGGTATAGACGGGCAATCAGCGAAAGATGCGAGAAAAAGAAGGAAGCCAGTATACGAGCTATCCTGCTAAAAAATAAAATTGATTTTATTGTAAAAACTTTCAGAAAAAAAGTTAAAAGTACTTGTAAGTATAAAACTAATAATACTCTCTAAAATCTAGTGTTGTGGTTTTAATATATATATGTATTGTTTCTTCTTAAGTTTCCTGGTTTACTTTAATTTTAATATAATATATATATATATCATTTGAAATTTATACTTATTTACTTCATCTTTTTATTTTATTATTTTTCATGTAGGCACTATTTTTGGAAAATTCCTTTTATTTTTTATTTTTCTTCAATTTCTCTCTCTTTTTACTCTGAAACTCTTTTGTGTCCTTATACTCTTTAAATTATATTATATATCGTATTTTACTTAACGGTGGATTGGATTCAAGTGATTGGATGAGAATGTGGAATTATGCCTTCTCGTTGGATATGTTTTTTGGTTTGATTTATAGACTTTTTTCCTTCGTTATTGATGAGATCAGTTGTTTTATACTTTAATTAAATAAAAAAAAGAGAGGATGATAAACACTCTATTTGCGATTTGAATGAACGGAATTTGAATGCTGGGAGAAGGGGTTTAAAATTAAATACTTTTAAATATGTTAAACAAACATGTACACATGTTATAGTATTCATACAAAATAGACGAGATGGTCTAAAAAAAAATTTGCAAGAGCAACTATCAAACTTTAATCTTTTTCTCTCTGCCACCCCACATTTAATTATTCACGCTACTTGTGCATATCCGTCAGTTTCGAATATACGGCAGTTTGATAGGGTTACACGGTTGAAAAGAAACTTAACTTATTGGCGTTGAAAGTAGACCAGCCTCTTACAGATGGCCCGATTCTCATTGATAGCAATCACACTAATGTACCAAAGAATAAAATACCACCAGGCAGTAACGGAATTGTTCAAAAGACAAATCTAATTAAGTCTCTGAGTAACATTCTTTCAAGCCCTCTGAAAGCAAAATTAACATCAAACAGTGTCTACTTAACAAACATTAAGTGGCGGTCATGACGTATTGCTTATTAAACTTTACCAAAACCTGAGCTTAAAGTTTTCTCCTTCTTTTTCTTCTGTAAGCAGGGTATTTTTCTCTTCTTCATCAATATTGAAAAATGTTCAGTTGCTGAAAATCAAATTTCCCAAATTGCAACCTCCTCTTTGTCACACTGCATGGGGCAACACTTGTCACTTTTAAATACACAAAAAGTCAAGATGTGGACAAGAAATCTTTTCAAAATTTCCAAGGCGGGTGGTCAAGTAATCTTCAGGAGAATGCAAATAAAGTCACTCTTTTGATTTCTTCATAAATTTCCAAACAATTTTCCAAAAAATTCTCTCTATTTTAAGTAAACAAAATCCTAACGTATCTACATACATAAATGGACGGGTTTAAAATTTAAATAAAATAAATACTTTTACAATTTTCCTGCTTCTCCTGTGCATCATCCATAAGACCCATTCAAATCACAAATAAGTTTCATATTCAAAAAAGTAAACCAAAAAACAAAACCAAAAGCAACAAAAATAAAACAAAACAAAACCCTAACCATCTCAAGAATTAAATTTGCTACATAACCTACAAAACCTACAAAGAAAAAAGTGTAAAAACCAGACATGATCATTCATGTGTACGTGTATGTAGTTCTCAAATTTAATTCCGACCACAATTCCCTCTTCTCATCAAATCACCGCTCTCATCGTGGCGTAATGAAGCCGACGCGGCTGTAACCACTCTCGATTGCACGATTCCCGACGAGGTTAGTGGCGCTGTTGGCGTCGTCATTCCACCACCCTTAACCATGCTGCTTAAATTCAATGCGTTTTCGTGCAGACAACTCGACACCACTGCATCGGCCTGGTGATCCTCCACGTATTCGGGCGGCAGCTTCAGGAAGTGCAATGGTGACGTACCCATTAGGGACGCCTTGCTGAAGGACGACATTTGCATTGAGTCGTGTTCGGCGTCTGCAATGATGATGCTGTTGCCGTTACCGCCATGCGCATGTGGAGTAGGGTTTGTATCAATTAAATTTAAATTATTATTGTTGTTGTTGCTGTTGTTGTTTAGAGTTAGATTTAAATTTACACTAGTCTCGTCACTTAGATTATTATTGTTTTTTGACCCCGTTGCTTCCATGTCCTGCGATAAATTACAAGAGATTTGAACTTTATCCTTAATCGAAGAGCTACTACTATCGTTATCCCTAGTGCTACTCATGTTACTACTAATCCTACTAATTAAATTACTATGATATCCTCCAGATGATAATGCTGTTGCTGATGATATTGAAGACGCGGATGCGGATGCGACGGATGGCATCGATTGTGAGTGCAGCAGGGCAGACGACGGTTGCAGCGGCAATGTCAATGGCAATGGCAACATCGGCAGCGACGGCGGCGGCGCTAGAGTCGATTGTGGCGACAATGATGATGGCGATTGGGGCGATGATTTGATTGATGTTGTGTACTTTGATGCAGGCTGCTGTGGGTGCTGTTGATCCAGCTGCTGCTGCTGCTGTTGTTGTTCATCTGTTGTTATGGTTGTTGTTGTGCTATCTACAAGTTGTGGTGTCATAACCACCGCTCCTGGATGCTTTGCCATGCCAACCGCTGTCACAGAGGTTACAGGTGATGACATTAGTCCGAGATAGCTGCCGCTGGCACTATTTAAGTTCATAGTCTCTGTGTTGTTATTATTGTTAATGGTGCTGTTGCTATTGCTGTGGTTGTTGTGTCTACTACTACTACTGCTTGTGTTATTGTTGTTGTTGTTGGTATTATTGTGGCTTAGGCTTAAATTATTGTTCTCATTAAGGTTGCTGCTATCATTGTTATTGGCCAAGGGAAGAAGCTCATGCTATTCCTTTATCAATCGGTAGATATGATGTGTTGCCCCACTATTCTGAGCGGCCACTTCAAATACGTACGCTATGCAGAGGAGGGTTTCTTGTGTGTCACGTGATGCAATTACCTAACCAAAGAAAGTCATTAATTCACGTTTGCGCTTTGTAGAGACAAAACAAACCTGTAATATTGTAAAATTCTCCAGGACACTGTTCATCATGTATCGTTCAGGTAGGTTCTTTAATTTCTGGATGAAATTTATCATATACTCGCACATTGGAGATTTTTGTATGCGGTAGACGAAACGTCCGTTCTCTAGTCTGGAGTATTCTGTTTCGACTTTTTCCACAACCTGGTTACCAAACGAACATACTTTCGTTGAGCAGATGAGGACGACATTTTCATTGCTTTCGTATCTGCAATAAGAAAAAATACGCTTTTCAATTCGAGATCTGCCGATGGGGGGAGATTCACTTACTGGCTGGTGACGCCATAGAAGACGCCCGCTTCTCCTGAAATTTCCGTATTAAGATCCGCCCAACACTTAACCAAGTAGAAGGCGTTTTGTGGACCCTTCTCGTAGAGATCCTTCAGACCGCCACTCTTTTCGGGAAATTTATCAGATATTTGTCGAATGTCAACAGACTGCAAAGTAAAACACGAATAAAGGACTGAAAAAAATTGAAGATTCGATTTGTGACTTACCTCTAGCAGTGGGTCTGTGTAGGACGGTTTGCCTCCAAGCTGTACAAAAATGTGCCGCTGATACTGGAAAAGAGGAAAACATGCATTTAATCAAGGGACTCGATTCACATTTGCAGCGACTCACCATCTCATCTCTTTGGATTTCCATGAACGCGGAGAATTCTAATAAACGGAATTTGTGCGTCGCTATCGCTCTACCCTCCCATGGCGGCTGAGCTGGCGGAAGACCTGCTTCTATGTCACCAGACACAGCTGTGGATGGTTTACCGGCGGGATATGGTGGTTGTGGAAATGGCTTTATGCTGGAAAGATATTCTCTACTTAATTAATTCATTTACTATTCAATCGTTTCAAATAGTTCGGGGTATATAAACTTACTCTTGCGATGTGCTCGGCTGTAGTCCAGGTTGCCAGAATTGCTAAAAGATAGAATTGAAGAAGAAATGCGTTAGAAATTGACACAAAGGCAGTTTGAGGGGATGAAGAATTGGAAAGTGGACAGATGAAGTATGAGAGAAGAAGATTTGTTTTTTTTTTCTACTGTTAATATTTAGCCCAACGCCGACGAGTTATTACATTTAAAGCATTCTTAAGGTTATGGAGCGTACGATCTAAGCATGAGATTATTTGACACATTGATAAAGACGCTGTTGCCCTTCATGTTGATATCTATATCTGAGTCTGAATGTTCTGACAATGAATTAAGGAAAGTATAACCCAACAGATAGTGAATATAAGATAGGATGACCGATTAGACAGAGCACATATTATGTGTATAACTTTGAGTTTAAAGGTGTGCCAAGCTAATCTTTTTATTGAAAGCAATGTAGAGTTAGCCTGAGGCATAGTTGCAAGTTCTACAAGTAACAGGGGTATAAGTCAACGATTCGATCAAGTGTACACCCAATGCATACTTCTTCGAAAAGTAGCCTACAGGCTAAGAAAGGACAGGAACAGTCCAGAAGAGGTAAAACTTCGAAACAACCAGAGTCCCGGAAAGCAGACACTTAGAATTGCCTGACATTTCGAGAAGAAGAAGAAATCCAAAAATCAAAGAAATTTATTAAAAAAATACAAAAAAAAACTTGATTTAAATGATCAAATGGAAATTGTCCATATTCAACACCATGAAGAGGGTGATGCTTCCATACCTTTTCTCTTAAAGCTTCTTTTCGAATATTGTACGAAATAGTGTTTGCTGGAGTTTTGAGCTGGCATTTCGTATAAGGGACAAAGCAGCAATGTGTAAGCTAAAAAAATTGACAATTACTTGAGCAACATGTGAAGTGCTTAATACAATTCAAAGTAATTGCCCTTGCCTACACGGTCCTTATTGCAAAGGAGATTAAACGTGAACTTTATGAAATGAACCAATCTATTCGAAAGTCTAGGAACTGTTAGTTAGAGTTAGAACACGGACATCAAATCATCTTCTTTTAATTTTAAAAACAGGACCAGAACTGGTAGCATGAACTGATCGCAAACATTTGGCATGTTGACTTTAATAACTGACCGTCAACGCTGAAAGACAGCATTATAAACAATGCCAATTCGCCTACTGTCAAGCGAAAAATCGATGCAGCTGAGGTGTAAATAAAATGAAAGCAACTTATTGACTATTCAAAACCGTTCCCAACTAATAAGAAGGAACAAAATGAACACTCACTTAAGGTTTGAGGTATTGTGATGCGAAATAATATCTCCAAAACGTAGCTTCCTTCAGTTTTATTAACCTATTTGATTCCTAGCAGACAAGAAGACAGACATTGTCATACAGATTGATTTGCAGGTGAAACTGAATTATTATATATAATTATATTTTCGTTTGCTTGGAACAGAGCAATTAATTGAATTTGAAGAATCAGGACTATGCATCTGTGTCTCTTTCTTCGGAAATGACCAATATCTTCAGCAATACGAAAGAAGCGGAACCAGAGTATGTTTCCCACTGCGAAAACCACAGTTAATATAAGGTTGCCAAATACCTCTCTTCCGCCTTTTTGTCTTTTGAATTTTCCGGCTGTGTACAAAGCACTCTGGCAATACTATACGTCATTTGAAAGGTCTTGACATAACCTACAAAACGGCGCATGATTAGTTTGGATATTGCGTTTAACAGTTAAAGACGTGTAAACATGGAGTTCACTAACGCCGAAATTCGCACTATTTTAAAGTTTTCCTTCGTTAAAGGCAAATCCGCTAGAGAAACGTTCCGTGAGATTAATGGTTTTTGTGGGGGATCGTACTCCATCACTTCGAAACGCGGAGAAATAGTTTCGACGATTCAGAGCCGGTGAAAACGACACCATGGATAAGCCAGCCGGCGGAAGACCTGTGACGACGAATACCGATCGAATCATGGAAATCATCTAGTTAGACCGGCATGTGGCATCTCGTGACATAGCCCAGGAGATGGGAGTTAATTTCCAAACCATTTCAAACTATCTGCAGAGAGCTGGATACAAAAACAAGCTTGATGTTTGCGTGCTGCATGTTTTGACGCAAAAAATCTTTTGGACCGAATCAACGCCTTGGATGTGCTGGTAAAACGAAACAAACTCGATTCATTTTTGAAGCGGATGGTGACTGGCGACGAAAACTGGATCACATACGACAATATTAAGTGAAAACGGTCGTGGTTAAATTACGGTGAATTGTCCCAAACAGTTGCCAAGCCGGAATTGACAGCCAGGAAGGTTTTGCTGTGTATTTGGTGAGATTGGAAGGGAATCATCCACTATGAGCTGCTCCCATATGGCAAGACGCTTAATTCTACCATCTACTGAGAACAACTGGACCGCTTGAAGCAGGCGTTCGACCAGAAGCGTCCAGAATTGGCCAACAGAAAGGGTTTAGTGTTCCACCAGGACAACGCCAGACCACACATTTCGTTGATGACTAGTCAGAAGCTACGGGAGCTCGGATGGGAGGTTTTATCGCATCCACCATATAGCTTTGACACAGCGCCAAGTGATTACCACCTGTTCCTGTCCATGGCGAACGTCCTTGGTGGTGTGAAGTTGAACTCAAAAGAGGCTTGTGATAAGTGGCTGTCCGAGTTCTTCACAAATAAGGAAAGGGGGCTTCTACGAGGGGGGTATGACACAGATTATCGAACAAAACAACGCATATTTGAACTAAATCCGATCACTGTAACACTTTTCATAAAGCGTTGAATTAAGAGCAAAAAAGCGGAAGGGAGATATTTGGCGACCTTATATTAATAATAATAAAAAACACTCAACTGAGGCGTTGTCAAAAACTGTCAGTAGAACGTAAGCTTCGATACTGTTTTGTAATTTTTTACGAAGGACCTCCAAAATGATGGTTTGGTTTTCTGTCAAATTAATTGGAATGCGTACAGAGATAAGTGAGCATTGACCCATTACTCCTGTGTATGTGTCTCAAATTTTGTTTTGCTTTTGTTTTCTGTATCGAAAAAGTGACTTTGACATTTCTTAATGACATACTTTACACATTTACTTTAGCTGGTTTCCCATACTTTGCCTCTTTCTGAGAGAAATTTACCCCCACTCCTTAACAAATGATCGGCTTCAGAATTTAGTACAAAAAGTACTGGAACACAAATAATATGTCAATCACGCTATACTTCCATGTCAACATTAACTACTTTAAATCTAAAACTCCGTGCGAAACGGACACATTCGCTAGACTGACAAATTTTCCTAAATAAAATTAAACATTTTCTCTTAACCGGACACGAATAATGCTTGGGAATAAAATGCAGCTTAATACTCCTTAGGCGGGCTGCAACGATGTGCAAGTGCACATAACTATATATAGCTTGCATTCAAATCTTGCTCCGATCAGAAGCAATGTCACTTTCTAAGACATTGGCGTTTGTTTCCAGACAAATAATTGGTTAAATCGATTGTTCATTGGAACTCAATTGAAAAGTTTAAAAAACGCCAGCTGTTTCTAGGGTTTTCTACTGATCTAAGAACACATGAAAATGCTCAACGTGGATAGGGGATAATCTAGCGTTTTGCATGTTTCACGAGGTACAGCGCAAAACTTTTAGTCGAACGTATGTATTAACGAAAATAACGGTGATGAAAGGCATAAAATTTATTATTTCACATTCATCCAACTGAAAGAAGGAAATAATTACACGAACAATGAAAACATAACTATTGCCTAATTAATTCTTCGGAAGTATAGATCTCTAATGGAACGGCAACATCTGATGTTGTAAAACAACCGTTTAAAGAGCCAAAAAGAAATTAATAGTACTTAGGTCTCTGCATTTTCTATTAAAAACTTCTTCTTTAATTCCTGCCTTGAACTCAATCAATTTTTTATTGGCAAATTAATGGAGTCTTATAGCGCGCATGTTGGCGTCAAACACTCGGCGGTGTAAAGGTTTATGTTCAAGTCATTACTGCAGATCGGTAGATACACTTGAAATAACTTAATCTCAAATCTGCTGCACAGAATGGTCGCCTCACATTGCAATTATGGGTATTTGCTGAGGGTATGAGTGACGATAGATTTTTATGATGATAGTGTCGTTAAATTTTAACTACAGATAATATAGGAATACCATCATATCCTGTAGAGACAATTTCCTTTTTAAAACAGTTGCTCCCTTTTTTCATATAGTCATTAACTCATTCTTAGACGATCCCTGACCCGAGATGAAATGAAACTGTCAGAAGAAAAACTGTCTACATCGGTGAACTTCATGAACAATGCCATATCTCATAATGACACACCACACGAATTTCACTTTTTTTTCTCCTGTTTCTCTCTTTATTTTTCTGTCTGTTTGTGGTCACGTCATTAAAGTAATTAACGACCATCCGATGAAGTCGTTTTTAAATCAAAAACGCATTACCCTCGAATATTTGACGTTGAGTGCTTCTCATCACTTATTCGCGAATGTCCAGTCACGTGCCATAAAATTCCTATAAATCACTGAAAGCCTCATAAAACAAAAAAGCTACGTCTCA
The DNA here is from genome assembly GCA_955652365.1 of Eristalinus aeneus. Taxonomy (NCBI): domain Eukaryota; kingdom Metazoa; phylum Arthropoda; class Insecta; order Diptera; family Syrphidae; genus Eristalinus; species Eristalinus aeneus. The sequence goes on from OY019132.1 coordinate 81,197,308, forward strand.
CAGACACCCTAGAAGACAGAAGCATTAAAGCTGATCAACCGTGCCATCACTAAATTTACCGTAGAGCCGAATCTTGTCATCGGCCACCATCACCAGTGAGAAAACGAAAAGTTCTGTGCAGTTTTCGGTTAGTAAACGTCACATAGCTCCGAGCGATGAGTAAGTACACTATTGTTAGAAACATTGCTACTAATGTTAGTACAGTATAAGCTGAAAATAATTTACACACAGATTTGAGCAGTGGGTACGAGCGAGTTTTATGCAATTTTTCAGACATCCACTGGGAGGTATACAATTTTCCAACAACAACAAATAGCATATAATGGAGAGTGTGTGCATGATGGGTATGATTTTGTAAGAGAACAACAAGTTAAATGTTGTTATAGACTTAAGAAATCAGATTAACAATTTAAGAGAATATGGAAAACAAAACACAAAAAGAGTGCGAAGGTGGCGAAAAATATGAAGCGCGTTGCGTAGCACTGCTGCGGATATCACTTTGAGGTTAATGAAACTGTACTCATATGCATGATGTGTAGGGGAACCAAATAGTTTATCTTGTTTTGTTTGAGTTGTTCTTACACCGGGATACAACGGCGGATGGTGCAGTGGGTGGTGGAGGTGATGCGAATGAAGTTGCGACTGTTGTTGCATTTGATGTTGTTGTTGTTGTTGCTGCTGTTGTTGTTGCTCAAGTTGCGCCAACGTTGGCAGCTGTGGCAGCGTCTGATGCGAATGATGTGCGGCAGCGGCTGCTGCAGCAGCGGCGGCAGCTGCAGCTGATGCTGATTGTTGAAGGGCAGCTAAACTTTTCGCCGCCGTTACTGAGACTATTTGTGCACTGGACATACTGGACATTGTTTGGAGGGTTTTCTCTTTCCCACTGCTATTACCTAGATGATCCTAGAAAAAGTGAAGGAAGGAACGGGACACGTGGTTGTGGTTTTTGATTGATTTTTTTCTTTTAATTCATAGATACATATGTATTAAACATTTTTTTCATTTTCTTATGCTTTGAGATCTTGGGTTATTTGTTGTTGTTTGTTTGTGTTATCCTTGAGAGGACAAGTTATTTAGATTTATTTATGATTTGCAAAACGATTCTGTGGATGAGGTGCGGGTTTTGTTTAGTAATGAATAAATAGATGATCCCTGCTGAGGACGATGATTGTTATGAGCGGCATGATGATGTCCCTATGGTTAGTTCACATATGTGAATGAAGTGATTTCTTCAGACCGAATAGTTGGTTAGAATCATAATGGATAAAGGTGAGGATGACATGTAACAAATTGATTCGGAGGAACGGAGAATATAATTGATATGCAAAGACCAAGTCTATTTGAAATTTACACAGAAGATACTAGTTTATTCCAATTTAAGCCATAAACCTGCGACTATACACTTTGAGGGCCACGTCATTTATCTACTTTGCGGACAAGCTATTTACGACTGAAAATGTCCTACTAAAAAATCAGAAATTGAAATTTTGAAGCAGTGCGAAAGACACTTTTTAGGGGACAAAAGGATGAAATTCTAAGTAGAAAAACATAATTTCTAATAAAAACCCTTTTCCTAAACTTGCGGTCATCCTTTGTATCGATGAACTTGCCACTTTCGAATTTTGACTTTTCCAGATTTTGAGCATTCCACAGTTTAACGTTTTGTGATTTGTCAACTCCTGTTTATTGGGAAGGACAAGCAACCCCTCTCCTTCTTTAGATTTTTATAGTCATTTTGGAAATTTGGACAAATCCAAGCTTTAGCCTCATTTTGGGACCCTTTGGCTTTGTGATTTTGTCCCTGTGAGTGAAATAAACCCTACACATCTCTCACTGCTTCTTCTGTTAATAACTTATGTTGGCATTCTCTGAACAAAGTTCTGGAAAAGTTGAAGACGCTAAAATTAGCGGATCAAATTTAGCAATATCCCTTTCTACGAAATTAAGTTTAAGATGTAAGCTTTCACATAAGTAATAGTACAAACAGATACAATTTGTGCTGCCAGAGGTTTAACATTTCAGACGATGTTTGTTTGAAAAAAACTGATGTTTTGAAAAATTTTCTGACTCACTGTAGGAGAAATTTTTTATCACTTATGATGACTTGTTGACTTACGATTCACTCCGAATGAGTATTTCCATTAGTCATGTGCCTATGGACCCAATGCCCCACCGCGGTCGCAGAAGTGTTAAGTTGCAACTGAGCGTGTGGGCTGATAGAGGATTCAGTCACTTTCTGAAGTAACTCGGGTTATTCAAGACTTTCTCACCTAATCTTTATGAAAAATCATTTCGCTAAGAATCATTTGATACCAAATGTTTTTACCTCCCAAAGCAGGTTTTTCTCTTTCCGATTGAAGAGTCGCTTTGAATTGTAAAGCATATCGAAGTCTAGGGACCTAGAAAATTTCATCAGACACTGGCATCAGACATAAGGCTTTTCTCAGAATAAATTCGCTACAAAACTCAATTTCTATTCATTACCCTGTTAGACTTATTTTAATCACGCTCTCCATTATGAATACGCAAAATAAAAAGTTTTAAAAACCTACGCCAATTTATGACACTTCAATGACGGTGTCTGCTCCTTGAGACGGTTCCACTGTCCCACGAACTCAATAAAATTCAGTTCAAAGGACATAGAAAAAATGAGACTAATTAAAAATAACTTTTCATTTGAAAAAAGGAAAAATCTCTCGACTGGGTGCTTGCACCAACCACATCGCGCAGGAAAAGTTCTGGGCCGCTGTGAGTCCTGCCACTTCAACAATTTACCCACTCACTTTCTCAAAAACAAAAGAAAATATTTTTCCTCAAGCTCTACCAAACCATCCACCACCTGGCCCGTGTCGCCGTCCTAATTTCCCCCACCCCACTGCCTCCTTCTGCACAGCAGTCCTTTGCTAGAGAGGAGTCTATAATTCAAGAAAGCAAAGCAAGACACAGAAAATGAAAATGAAAAAAATGCAAAAAAAAAACTATTCGTAGACCACAATATTGCACAAGTACTGCACATGAACTGCCACTGAAAAGGTGGTTAACAATGTGAAATGCGCTCCCAACGTTCGAAACAATCAAAGAAAATTCCTTTGAACGTCATCTGAGGTTTCGTCCTAACCGCCATTCGGACTGTGCTCCCAACAGAAAAATAAACGACTGAAAACTACAAAACGAAAGCCAACACACACACTCGCACACTCACACAGCCACACAAACATACAACACACAACCCTTTGTACCAGTTTTCGCTACTCTACCTCGCGCACTTCCTCAACCACCAACTTATAGTCCATTTGTGCAGCATGTCGATGTTTGCGTTCCTAAAACCTATTTCCTACCAGCTAACTACCCCCAGCCAACTGAAAAGTTGAAATGCAATCACAGATTTATCGAGATACAAAACGGCCAAAAATAACTTAGCTTTGCCGATCAACTAGAGACTCCCTTGGAAAAAAAAATCACAAACTGACGACGACGCAGAAATGAACGAAAACGAACAAGAAATCCGGAGGAATTGTTTCGTTGAAGGACAAAACTTTTCCCTCAAACTGTACGCGATGCTGGTGCAGGAACTCTTTGTCGATACAGCGGCGAGGACGAAGGACTATCGGGTTCGTGGTAAGTGCACACTTCTATTAACTTGTTTAAACAAATTGGTTTCGAAAATATTTGAAGAGTTTATTCTAGATTAAGCGGAATAGAGCGATTTTTAATGGTATTGTTACGGTATAAGTAGGTGGATAATTGACAAAGTGACTATTGGGGTATTTTTTGTTTTATTTTCTGAATCAATTACGTAGAAGACTTTGTCCTTTCAGTGAAAAAATAAGCCCGGCGATTTGTAACAAAAAAGAAAATCTAGAAGTTTCATAATATCTTAAATGAAACTTTCAGGGAGTGACAGAGCTTCAGTGCGAATGACATCGAAATGTCAATGGAATCGGTTCGAGGAACCAATATTTTTCATCAAAATAAAGGTGCTAATAGCAACTGAAGTGAACGTTGTTATGAGACAGCTGGCATGATGTTGGGGGGATATTTGTCAAATTGACATTAACATGCTCACATGCTTTACGAAATTTAGCGGATTGTCCATTGCACTGGCAGTCTGGACACGAAGTAAAGAACCACTGCGTAGCTGCGCATTCCATTACGTCCTGCCTCCTCCAGGAAAACATACCCCAAGTCCAGTATTGGACCCGTCATCACACCATCCACACGCTGGTTCATCTCTGCACTGCCTGATATTTGTGATCAACACTTGGTTGGGTGTGTTGCCCATTCCCTCTTCGGCAAGATCATGATCAACGCAAAATATACGTCTGAATGACTTCAACTCAAACACTACAGATTGAAAATCATATGAAGTAAGATGTCAGTTTAAGAGAATTGATAGATTTTTTCAAATCATCTTCCTTTAAAAGGAAAGCACCATGTTTTTCACCGAACCGACAAAGAATACTATTCAACACACATCCGTATCCCGGCTGAACAACCTGCATACCACCTCTTTTGAGCTATTGACACTCCAGGAGTAACAATTGTCAAAAAAAAAAAAAAAAAATCAAAGCCAACTATTCTTTCTTGCGTCAAGCCCGAGCTTTGCATTTCTAGGCGTGCAGAAAAATCTCTTGTTTTCAAGCTGGTGCATTGGATATCGTTGGTCTATTTTCTGTGTGCAAGCTGACGGTAAAAAAAAAAATTGACATTATGAGTAGAGAAATGAAAACAACAAAAGTTGAGAATTTCAGTACTGTGCAAAATAATAGCACCACGTTCGATATTGTCAATATTTTGTCACTATTTTGCAAATAACTTTTGCCTACCGTCAAGTAAACACATCATATGTACTGCACAATATCCTTACTATGGTCGCCTTTTATATTTCGGGATTGGGCAACCCTGGTGTTGCAATCTGGCAACTGCCAGCTCTATCGTAAAGTTTGGCATTTTTGAGGTTATACGTACTCAGAACGTTTTGACATACGAGCGCTATTTGTGTTGTTTACAGTAACTTAAAAGATTCATCTTGCCCAAAAAATGGAATTAAATCGTGAAAATTTTCGTGCGATTATTTTTAACAGCTTTCGACGTGGATTAACTCAACAACAGTGCATCGATGAAATTAATTCAATTTTTGGCGATAAGGCTCCATCAAGGACCAGTGTTTATCGATGGTATGGTGAATTCAACCGAGGTCGGAATTTACTCAAAGAAGAATTTCGTGAAGGCAGTCCAAAATCAGTTGTTGTTCCGAAAATTGATGCAGTGTGCCAACTGCTATTGCAAGATCGTCATGTGACCTAACGTGAGATTAAGACAACGTTAAGCATTAGTGGGACCAGTATACATTCAATATTGCATGAACATTTGATCGTCAAAAAAATTTGTTCGTGTTGGATCCCACACAATTTGTCAATCGCTCAAAAATAGGCTCGTGTCGATTGGTCGAAAGAAATGCTCCAAAAATACGATCGCGGTGCTTCGAAACACGTATATGAAATCTTATCAGGTGATGAATCGTGGATTTACGCGTATGAGCCCGAATGTAAACAGCAGTCCTTACGATTGGTGTTTCAAATTGAGCCAAATCTAAAAAAAGTTGTTCGCGCACGAAACACTTCCAAGCAAATGGTCGCCTTTTTTACGGAAAAACTGGGCATGTCGCAATCGTACCACTAGAACAACGCAGAACAGTCAATTCTGAGTGGTACATAAAGATTTGTTCACCAGTTGTCTTCCAAGAAATCAGGAAAACCAACCGCCGAAGACGGATCAATCTTCACCACAACAATGAGAGCTCTCTCACATCGGCTCAAACAACTGCATTATTGAGCACTCAAAACAGCGATTTGATGAGTCATCCGCCGTATAGTCCTGACTTGGGACCGAACGACTTTTTTTTACTCCCGTACATAAGAAATAAAATGAAAGGTCAACGTTTTGCGACACCTGAAGAAGCGTTTGATACGTTCAGAATGCATGTTTTGGAGATACCTCAATCAGAGTGGCAAAAGTGCTTTGACAATTCAGGTTCAAGACTATAGAAAATTGTATAGATCTTAATAGGGAATATTTTGAAAAACAATAAAGCTGTTTTCGATGCTTAATATTTGTTTTTGTTTTCTAATCCCGGAATATAAAAGGCAACCTTCGTCTTCTATCGGTAAAAAAAACCCATAAACAAGATAAGAAAAAATTGCATTTTGAACTTAGAAAAGGCCCCTTATTCGGAATGACACAAAAATTCATAAATATGAAGTAAAAGTTGAGTTTGAACTCCGAAAAGGCCCCTTATTTGGAATGACATCGAAGTTCTGAGTGTGGAAAATAATAGCACCAAGTGCAAAAATTCATAAATATGAAGTAAAAGTCAATGAAATAGTGAAGTTTATTCTATTCCTATTTCTATTCTTCTATTTTTGTTACTGGATTAGTACTATATGGTACTTGTTCGTATAACCTTCGTTTTTAAGTAGAACATCACAACGTCGTGGCATGGAGTCGATTAATGTATGGCATCGCTGAACAGGGATATTCCTCCACGCAACCTACACAATATCCCATAGCTGTTCTGTATTTTTGGGTTTTGCTTCATATACAGCTTTCTTTACATCTGCCCAAAGGTTTACAATGGGATTCAGGTCCGGGGACTAAAGCGGTCACTCCATAACTTGAACTTTTATGCTTTGGAAAACTTCTTAGGTCAGTTTGGTCGCGTGTTTGGGGTCATTGTCTTATGTCTTGCTGTAGATTACATCTAAGCGGCATATTCAACTCTGCGTTTTTCTCTCAGTGTGCTTGCATGAACTCCGGCGGTTATCATCGGTTTTAACCAATAAATGGGAAAAGCATCCCCATATCTTAATTTTCGGCTCCACTGTGCTCAACTGTTAATACAGGTTGAAACTCTTGGTTTTTTTCGCCTGCGACAAATGCCCTGGTCCCAGGAGTCCCAAATAAAACTATTTTGAATTCGTCCGTCCATAATATTTTGCCCCATTTAGAAGGTTCCCAGTTCAGGTGTTCTTTCGAGAATTAAATTCGTTTAAGTGGATTGAATTTTGACAGTAGGGGTGCTTTTCTGGGACTCCTGGCAGGTAAATTCTTCTTTACCAGCCTTCTTCTTATTGTTGATGTCGCCACGCGTAAATTTAACTCCTCTTTTATTTTCCTAGCTTTCATAAACGGGTAACCTTTGACTAATCTTACATTTTGTCGTTCATCGCCGGGGTTAGTTTCGGTGTTTTTCATCTTTTTTCTTCCTTTTGAAAGTTTTTTTTTTGTTTTGGCATTTGCGATCATATTATTTAAAACCCATACTTCACTTATGTGGCCGCCGTGGCGTAGTGGGTAGAGTGCGACGATCACACGCCGAAGGGTCTAGGTTCGAACACCTCGAATTTTTCAAGGCACCACCTCTCTCGATCTGCCCAGGTATACCAGTATGTGTTTTTTTTTTTTTAAAGTAAAACACTAATTGTTAATGGGAAAGTAAAAGCATTTCATTCAAAGTATTGGTCATTGTTTTCTGTACATTTTGACCACCTTTCTGGCAATTTGTGAATACCACTCCAATAAAGTTGTTCGTCTTTTAAAGCAAACCAATCAGACACCTAATTTTCGACCTCCTTGTAGGAATCAAAGTGCTGCTCAGCCAATGCGTGTCCCATCGATGAAAACAAATGGTAGTCGAAAGGAGCCAAATCTGGTGAATACGTCGTAGGTAGCTGCTCTCAGCCAAGTGTTTTAATTGTATCCTGAACCGGTTTTGCTTTGTGTGCAGGTGCATTGTCATGGAGCAAAATTACCTTGCCGTGTCTTCTGGCCCATTCTGGTCGTTTCTCGATCAATGCATGGTTCAAATTGATGATTTGTTGTCGGTAGCGATCAGTATTAACGGTTTCACCAGGTTTTATGAGCTCGTGGTACAGCACACCTTTCTGGTCTCACTAAACACACAGCATTGTCTTCTTGCCGAATCGATCTGGTTTTGCAGTCGATGTTGATGGTTGTCCCAGATTAACCCATGATTTGTTCCGTTTAGGATTCTTAAAATAAACCCATTTTTGATTGCCAGTAACAATCCGATGCAAAACCGATTTTCTTTCGTGTCTTTGAAGCAAAATTTCAAAAGTGTTTTTTTCGGTTTTCCATCTGTCTTTCATTTAATTCATGTGGCACCCATTTTCCACACTTTCCTTTCTTTCTCATAGCTTGTAAACGGTCAGAAATTGTTTGTTGTGCAACATTTAACATTGTCGCCATTTGCTTTTGACTCAAAGTGTCATCTCTGTCCAATTTCGTTTGCAATTCGACATCTTCAAACTTTTATGGTGGTCTTCCACGTTCTTCACCTCTCACATCAAAATCATTGTTTCTGAACCGTTGAAATGATCTTTTGCATGTTGCTTCTGACAGAGCATGATCACCATATGTCACGACAAACATTCGATGCGACTCTGCAGCACTTTTCTTCAAATGAAAACAAAAAATTAATGCTCTCCGCAAATAATCACTTTCTGGTACAAAATTCGACATTTTGAACACGATGAAAAAATATGATGTTGTCTGTTCAATGACTTGATGTATACTAAATATTTTTCACAGATGTCATAGCATACAATAAAAACAAAATATAAGGGCGCGTTCACAACAAATGTTCCCTATCAAGACATTTGTATCTTGACGCTCACTTCATTGGTAAACCCTCATATGGTGCAGAAGCGTGCTTCAAAGGAACTATCCGAAACGGAAGTCTAACGCATATTTGTGAATTGGACTTGTGTTTGGATTTAGTTATGTTTTGTTGTAAAGACAGAATTATTGAAAATCGAACGCACGGCATTTGTCGTGTTGTTCTGTTGAGCTGCCAAATGCTTGAAGAATTAATCACTAAACACAGATTAATCCTTATTCTGAAATTCTAAACCTGTAATTGGCAAAATGTTTCACTGTCCTCTAGTTCTTGTCAACCTTGAATATATATGACGGTCTAGATACATAAATTAGGACAAACTTTGCCGAATACTGATAAAGAAGTTTGCTGACAACAAATCAAAATTTTAAATAGACACCCAAGACGTAAAAAAATGATATTTTTCACAATGTGATGTGTACCAATTCTCGTCGCTAATAATCGATAATGTGATATAGAAACATAAAAATGAAACGGATGTCTCATGCAGCACTGTGTGTAGTTTCTAACAAAGATCCACATCACCCTGTGTAAGCTTTAAACAATGAAGTGACTGTAAGATTTAAAACATTCCCAAGACACTCAACAAACACTAAATATTCGTTTCTAAACGCAGAAAAAAAGAAGAGAACTAGAAGATGCAATGAAAGGACACCAAGTTAAATGAAAAGATGATTTAAATGATTTAGTAGAGAAAGATTACTGATGCTAAACAAAATGATAAAAGCGTGTGAAACAAACAAAATCAACTAAATCCCGTTTTTTACTTTTCGTTTTGTCTTTTTTCTTTACTGTCTCTTTCTCTCTCTCCAAACATTTAATTTTTAATTAAACAAAAAAGAAACTACAAGAGGCGGCAAAAAAAAACTAAAGAAGGAAACGAACAGAAACAAAGTTCTCTTCGTTTTGTTGCAATTTTAACTTTCGACTTCGGGGATTACTTACAACTTTGAGTTTAGCCTGGATTTCCCGGAGCTTCCGTCTGGCCAGCACCTGAATATGTGAGCTGACTTGCTTTCGTGTTCTCGTCTTTCCTGTGCGAAGCTTAATGTATCGTGCTATGAGTTCATTTCGTCCTGCAATTAAATAGAGAAAAATAAAAAACGGTGATGATGAGGATAAGGACAATTAGTTCGTTGCAAAAGTGTAATTAAGAGCAGGATTCATTTGAATGTGCAGTCCGTCCCCGTGTCCCTTTCCCAGGGAACTGTGAGAATTTGTGTTTCTTTGGCAGATGAAGAGGAAGATTTATTATCAAACGACACAAAATCAGCCCCGCCTTTGGTGTATCCTTCACCGAAGTGCTGTCGATAGAAGATATCATATCCTCTCGATGTGGAGGAGTCAAACACGCACACCCATCCTCGGGGAGTACCGTGTTTCGTGTTGGCATTAAATCATTTCGGTCTTTCTTTCTCTTTCGGGGGCGACGGTAACGGGAGAAATCGGGGCAAGAGTCCTTCGGCTTTGTGTCTGGGCAAATCAACTTGGAGGTCATACTATACACCACACATGCAGTGCAGTGTGAAAGATGTCCTTTCTCAATGATTTTCGGGGGAATGTGCGCACACATCATGCACATACTAATCGCTTGAGCAGGGATAGAACAGGATATTGTCTTTTCCCAGGCTCCTCTGGGAAGATTAATGAGACAGAGATGATGAGACCGATGCCGGCGATGATGGTGGTGGTTTGGTCTGGTTTGGTTCGGTTCGAGTTTCCTTGCCATGTCCATGTCCGGACACATGTGTTTGTGGGGAGAGGATATGAATAGTAATAACGCTTGTGGTTCTAATCAATTATCTTGGAATGCAATAAAAATTGCTTAAGAAGGACATCGAGGATTTAATTACTTCTCTATTTTGTTTCTTGCTCGATGCCACTGCTGGCGTCTCCGCTCCGAGACGTGTTATTAATTTTCTAGATCGATTGCCCGACCGGTGCAGAGGGGTTGACTTAAAGACTGGCAACTTTAACCCTCAACCGATGGCAGTGATGCGGATCCCTTTTTTTCGTTGACTTCGTCGACGGCAATAAAAACATCGAGCATACCAAATAAAAAGAGCAAATTAAGAAAAAATAATAAAATCCCGGCACGGATGGGTGGCGCGCGAGGTTCAAGTTATTCAGCTCCTCAGCGCCTCGTGCAGGAGCACGACGGATATGGAAGGAAATTGAAAGTGATGATGTGATGACGTGTAAAGGATAATAAAACGAATGAAAAAGACTTAAGAACCCGCTGGATGGTGGAGAACTAAAATATGGAGGCAGGCATCCCTTGCCATCCTCACCAGCCACAGCAGAGGCAGCGAGAGCGAAAGAGTTCGCGCGGATGTCGGAGGGACTTTAAATTAAAATGAGAAAGTTTTATCCTTTTTTCCAGCTTCTTGTTCTCCTCAACTCGACAGCGGCAAAAGGGACAATAAAAAATAAAATAAGGACAAGTGGAAAATAATAGAGCAAGAATGAAGCGGATAAGCATGAGGAAGAATTTCACCCGATCCTGAATGGGGAGGGGGAAGGGGAGACATTTTACAACACATTTGACCTTAAGACAGACGAACCGAGGATCGAGCAACAGACTCTTAGTCAAATAAAGGCTGAGCGAAGCGGGGGCGCCGTGAATCCTTTTTTCGATGTGCTGTGTGTAGTCTGTCATCCGTGTTTTATATTTCTTTTGAAATTGTGTGAATTTCGTTTTTCTTCTGCTTTTGCTTTATTTGATTTCAGTAGTTTTATGACACGCTCACACCAAGCCGACGTGTCGGTCGCCCTACGCTGGGGCGACGCACACAATGAATGAATGAATGATGGAAGAAATTCTTGGAAATTAAATTATCTGTAAGTAATGAAGGGCTGCAGGACATTGTCGGGTGTAGTAAGTGTGCTAACAGGTAGAGGACAAGAGGATGCCTTTAATTTGTTGCTACAGACAGATGAAAGGGCGACGAGGAGAGGTGAAGGATTTTCTGTGCAAATTAAACGATGTCAAGGCTGTACATGTGGTGATGCCAAATTCAATAATTTATCGCACGTAGGTGGAGGGGGAACAGAAGGTTCTATTCTTTTGACATGCTGACTTTGTTCGAGGAGTTTGCTGAAGTCATTGAATGAATGGATAGGCAAGTACGTGCAAAAGCCAAACAAGGAGGGATTCGTTTTTGTCTGCGATGCGATCCGACAGAAGTCTTTGCAACGTTTATAGTCTAGTCTACAACAAGAAAGAATGCAAAATGCAGACATGTTTTGTGACCATTAGAAAATGTTTTGAAGAAATCGTTAAGTGGTGTAATAACTTATAAAAAGCGGAAGAAGGCACGGGTTCTCCGAAAGGAATGAATCACAAAAGTTTAGTTAACTAATTAAAATGAAGGAATAGAGTTTTCTTCAGACATTGACAGATTTGAGGCGCATTTATGATAACAGCCGATAATGTGGGCTCCATGTCACACAAGTGTCTGCCTATACTACTCCGCTAACGAATTGCCTTGTTAAATAAAAACACAAATACGTAGGGTGGAATTTTTGCAGACTAATGCTTACAAGGCCCAAATTTGAGTTTAGGAATCGATGCCCTGAATTTTTTGACGACGTTACCTCTTTAAATGCTTTTCCATCATACAACTTGGTAAATATCGCTACTCGGAGTCGGGTGCAAATGATATTTGGCTTTTACTCATGGCACGCACAACACGAGAAGTTGCTACACAAGCTACGTTTGGGTTTACATGGGTCCGCTTCAAGCCTAGTGCTCTGCGACGAACTAAATGCGAATGGGATTTTGAATTGGATTCGTACCAGAATAAGTGCCCCTTCTTCAACATTTTTGGGTGGATGTGAATTTTCTAAGAACAGACTGGCTGCTGGGGTCTAACGGGTAGAGTGAGACACTCACACGCCGAAGGTCTAGGTTCGATTCCCGGATGAACACCTCGAATTTTTCACGGCACCACCTCTTTCGAGCTGCGGACAACACTCAAAGAGTAATAACTGTCTAAGAAAGCTTCTCAAACTTCGCTGTTCGGAGTCGGCAAAAAACCCTAGGTTCCTTCTACTCATGAGAGAACAGTAGCGCGCACAACACGAGTAGTTGATGACCAAGCTAGGCGCTGGTCCCCTGTGGACTATTGCGCCATTCAACTATTAGAATTAAAGAACAGAGTAAGCAGGTAGATTCGTAAGAGATCATTTAATTTTTCTTGTGAAAGCAATTGATATATCGATATGTTAGGAATGAAACCGCTATCAGACGGAAAGCGAATAAGTTGAACAACATGAGATTAAACAAAGGTGCCTGTGAAACCACTTCAATTGACACTTTCTATAGATTAAGGACCTTTTTAAGAATAATTTACAAGACATGCTTGCCTGCACATGCAGTCAAACAAGGCGCCTATAAGGCAACGCTGCATCGAACAATTCATGGGCTCTACGAACAGAGAAGAAGGGAAGAATGGCTTCTCAGAAGAAAAAAGAAGGGCATGGGAACCGCGCTGTCAAAGAAATGGAAAGGTGTTATGTCAAAAATTAGGTCCGGAAATTTACCGAAAGGTAAAACAGCTATCCGGAGGATACAAGGTTGTTATGTCGAAAATTAAGTCTGAAAATTTACCGAAAGCTTAAACATCTTTTCGGTAGATACAAGATTCTGACCGAAGAATGCCGGGACCAAAACGGACAACTTGTGGTAGAGTCGCAGCTTGTGCTCAGAATCTGGAAGGATAAGTTTTCCTTAACTGCGATGATGTCTCAAATTTCGCTTTTAGGCAGCATGTCCTATTCAATTTGGACGATGATAGACAAGGACTCCGTCCCCCGGATATAGACGAGGTTAAAATAGCAATATCGAAGCTGAAGTCAAACAAAGCTTCTAGAGCGGGCGAACTGCCCGCACAACTATTTAAAGCAGCTGGAGATGACCTAGTTGGGCGCATGCAAAAGCTCATCTGTAAGATTTGCTGGGAGGAAAGCATGTCCGATGAGTGGAATCTCAGCGGCGTTTGAAGGAGAAAGGAGACCCCTTTGACTGCGCCAAGTATCTAAGCATCAGTCTTCTTAACATAGCATTCAAGGTCCTCTCTGCCGTATTGTGTGAGTGTCTACAACCATTTGCCCACAACCTGTTTCCTATCAGTGTGGTTTCAGGCCAGGGAAGGCCACAATAGACCAAATCTTTACGTTACAGCAGATCCTGGAAAAGATTCAAGAAGTGCAAATCGACAATCTCCATCTATTCATCGATTTTAAGGCCGAATATGACAGTGTTCACAAAGTCGAGCTATACATTGCCATGTCTAGTTCTGGCATTCCTACCAAACTCGTCAGACTGTGTAGGGTGACGATGGAGAACTCTCGCTGCTTCGTCAAGGTCGATAACGAACTCACCGAGACCTTCAATGTCAAAAAACGTTTTAGACAAGGCGACGCACTGTCATGTGACTTCTTTAACATCATCCTCGAGAAAAACGGGCGTAACTCACAGGTCAACACCAGAGGCACGATCTTCCAAAAGTCAGTTCAATTGCTAGCTGCCACTGATGACATTGACGTGATCGGACGAACACAGCGAGCGGTCAATAAAGCGTTTGCTGACATTGAAGCGGAAGCAGCTAAAATGGGCCTGGTGGTTAATGAGGCCAAAACGAAGTACATGCTGTCATCAAGAAAGGACATAAAACATAAACATAAAACATGGACGTCTCGGATAGAGCATAACACTAGGCAGCAGAAACTTCGAGTTAGTCGAGGACTTCATCTACCTGGGCTCCGTGTTAAATGTGGACAATAACACCAGTACCGAAATCAAACACGAAATCACTCTTGCTAATCGCTGCTTTTTTAAGGCTTAAGAGACAACTGAGTAATAGAGCCCTCTCTCCCGAAATACTGAAATTGCTTTGCATAACAGCTGGATCATCCCAGACCTACTTTACGGCGGAAAAACCTAAACGCTAATAAAAGGGGATGAGGAAGGCCTTAGCATATTCGAGAGAAAAGTTTTGCTTGAAATTATTGCTGCTGTTTACGTTGATGGAGCTTGGAGGAGGAGATTCAACGGACGGCATGCACTTGAGCCAGCGTCGGATACCACGCTTATAATGCCTAGGCCATGTAGATGTATGAGCTTTGACCCGAAAAGTGTTCAAATCCGAGTCATGGGGATAACGAAATAGACGATGGCCAGACTAAGGTGCTGCACAAAAGTTATGAAGGACCTCAACCAACTTGAATGTGCAACTTGAGGCAACTGGTGATAGATCGAGCTGACTAGAAAGGTATGCTGGTTGAGGTATAGTCCACCCCGGGCTCTGGCGCCGCAAGAAGAGGGAGGACACATTAATATACGAAAGTAATATTTTCTTAAATTTGTTCAAGGGGTACAGACCAGTGCAGAGATTCAGTCGTAATTGCAATCCTTGGAATAGCTGCTAAAAGAAGAATATTAACCTTCCAGCTCACACAAAACGAAACATTTAAACATTACTCCTAATCTTAGCCAAAATCTTATATCAAAGTCTCCTTCTCTGAGCCAGAAGTTCATTTTAAGTCAAAAAAGAATACAAACAAAATTGCGTACAGTCGACATTGTCTGGTAACCCCGACAGTCCGTCTCAGACGATTTTTGAAACTAGTCTGTCGTTGTTACAATTCTCTACAAAATTCTAGAATTTCTTCATTTTAAACAAACTGGGATCAATTGGGGACAACATTCTTTTCAATACGGAGGATGTAGATCAAAGCAGTCAATGCAGATTAGTAAATATTCTCTGAACGCTGAGGAAATTATGAATAATCCAGTTTTGGACAACATTCTTCTTCTGTACTTCCACTCAACAGGCACCCATCACCCATAACAATTTGTCACAGATTATCCGCAATCCGAAATCCATGTCGAGGTCTTCCCCATCCGCAATGAAAGGACATCACTCTTGAAGCGGAGTGACCTTAACACATTCATTTGTTCTCCACCACCACCAATTTGATCTGCGCACCAACTGGAGACGCACTAAAAGTTCAAACGGAGAACAAAAGAAACTCGTTTTCAATTTAACAGCAATCAACTGGAGATCCCCCATCAACACCCCACCAATAAAACAATGAAACCAAAAAACAAAAGACGACTCCCAAACAAAAGGATCACAAATAAATAAACAAATTCCAACCTCCTCCAACCTGCCCCTCAGCACCATACCATATCCAACGCACACATGCAGCACCAAGCAGACAACTCACAGCTTCAGCAACTTGTGCGCAGCACTTTCGGAGTGTTAAAATAAAACAAGACACCAACAGCTATTGCCAGCGACAGACGAACGAACTGAGCGCCAACACAAAAACACAAAAATAGTCAAAAAAAGAAAAAAATACGGCAGAAATAGAATTAATTCATTCAGAAGTCAGATGAAGAGGACTACGCTCCGGGATATAGACCCGGGCCGAGCCAGGATAATGAATAAAAAAAAAAAACGAAGAAGAAGCAGAAGAATTAAAATGTAATATAGAAGAGAAACAAAGCGGAGAAGAACTCGGTCCACTCGGCAAGAGGAACAATAACACTAAAGTCAGACTCACAAGCACACATCTCCATACGTCCTCTCTGCACGCTGCACACAACAAACAAATTCTAGCGGACGACCCAGAGCTGAAGCAGGAAACTGGGCGCGGGGAGAGAGGGAGAAATGTGACGAGGGTAAATGGATGCTTTATAGCACAATGCGCATAATATAATTTGTGTTAGAGAACTTTTGTCAGAGCCAGCAGCTAAAGGAGTGCGGGTTATATTCTGACACCAAAGCTCCCACCCCAACCCCCACGCGCCGACCGAAAGCTAGACAGTGGAAAAGAAGGGCGAACATTTTTAAATTTTTATTTAAATCTGACGAGCAGGAGGGGTGAACTACACCGACTGGTCAGGTCCTTCGTCTTTTCATTTGCCTCCAAGGGTGTTTGCTGCCAGCGTCAGTGAATCTAGCTTCACCAGAGCAGAGGCACACGAGGGAAGATACAAAGCGCCGGAGACCAACCGAATGACGCGAAGCGGCGACGACGACGGCAAACGGCAAAACGATTCGTCTCTCTTGGAACGATTTTGAATATAAATTCTATTTACATGTCCTTTTAGGTGTATAGTACGTAATCCCTGCTGCCCGATTATATAAGAAGGAGCACGTTTGATATTTTATACTATGTGCGAGGAGATGATGATGGTGACGACGACGATGAGGAGGACTTTGCGAGGACACGACAGGCACCAACTACAACGACGTCGACGACGATGGGAGTGCTCAAGCTGAAGCTGAAGCTAAAGCGAAAGCCAGTTGCTTGCGACTGCCAGCAACCCCTGAGGCTCTAAAACACGCTCCGTACACTCACTAATTGCACATTCTTGGCATAGTTTCAGTTCTAACCGAATACAAGCCAGTTCCCTTCTCATGCTTCAAACTCCTGCTCCTTCCTTCATACTGAATTCGAATCCAACAGCGACGACGACGACGACGACGACAACAACTATGACGATGACGATGACGACGACGGCGACGTTCTCTGAAAATCCACACCACCCCACGCCGCCCATTCACCCTTCTTTTGTGTTTTCCTGTGAGTCTTATACATCGCCCAAGTGGTGTGTGCAGTTTTGCTGTTGTCCTCGAAGTCGTTGTCGTCGTCGTCGTCCTTTGAATCGCAGAAACACAGAAGGAGAAAAAGAGAGAGGGAGAAAGCAGCAGTGTGTACATATTGAATCGTAGTGCCAGCAGTAGTCACCGTTGTTCCGTTTTAGCATACACAGGACGAGCATAAATAAAATAACCCCCCCCCCCACCCTCCCAACCGTCCTTTTCCTATGGGTCGCACAGAAGGTTGTTTGTGTGTGTCGGTGCACACTTGTGTCCTGACGTATTTAGAGAAAGGATAGTTTAGAACTTAGTGCTCTCTCGGTCGACCCAGCTCCCTTGGTCGAGTCAAAGGAGGGGACGATATTGTAGGACTTTATTTTTTGCTTCCACCTACACCACCAACCCATTCCTTCCCCTCCACTCTTGATCCCTTTTGCATGGAAAATTATGCAGAAGACTCCTGTTTGGTGGACACTCGCTTTGCAGCTCGGTCGGTGGCTTACTTTGTTGAATTCAATTGTCATCCGGAGAGTTGAAGGCTTGACACAAGGCACTTTCTCTCTGTCTCTGCCCCTTCTTCTGCTCCCAGTCACAGAGTCAAAGTCATGTTTGTGCAGAGTTGGAGGAAGAGATGCTTTTCAAAGTGCAGGACGTGGATAGTTGGTTGCTTCCGGATGAGAAGAGGGAGAAGGCACCTGGTGGTGGTGAGCGGCAGTTCGAACAGTTCTAGTTTACGAATCTAATTCAATTTCTTCTGAAGTGCAATTGGAGAAATGTGACTGTGTCTTTAAAAAATGATCAGGGAACTGGTTTGCCTTGACATTAGATAGGTTCAACACGAGTGAAACAACAACAGCAAAATAATCTTACAAATGGAAAGCAGGAGCTAAAAGAAAACGGATCCAAGTCAATGAACGTCCCCTCTTAAGGTAATCTCTCGGAAAGAGCCATATGTGACTCAACAACTTTCAACAACGTTCTCCTGTTTCCTTTGGATAAACTTAGTTATTATGGATGGCCAAGAAGGATGATATGAAACATTGGACATTTGGCAAGGGATTCCATTTAAAATCCCTATTTTACATGATGGTGCAATGAACTGGTTACACATAGTGCAGCGTGACTTCGCGATAATTTTCCCTGTGGGCTTCCCAAAAGAGCGAATTAAACACAAACCAAAGCGGTCCTCAGAGTTATCATTATCCGTAACATTGATCCGTTTAAGTCAATTTTATGCAAACAATAGCTAGGCCATGTGGACTGGATAAATGACGCTGCTGCGGCTAAGAGTCTTAGATCTGAACCTTTGCGATAATGAATGAATAATAACGAACATGGTAAAGATGGCACTTATAAGATGAGGAGGACCTAAATTAGCTTTTGGTTGTGAAGTTGGAGGCATCGTGGTGGTTGAAGTCCACGGAAAAATGCTCAAAATTCTGAACAACCGTTTTGTGGTCGAGAAATGCCCAAAGTTTATATATTTCGACTCTTACCGTAATTACATTTTATAATTTTTTATAACTGGACATAATATTGATTCATTTCTAAAGCGTCTTTTAAGCAGACACTTTTTCTGGTAAGCAGTTCACTTCATCGTGTGCATTGACTTTTTAAATTATTAGAGATTAAAAAACAGCTTCTTAAGTTTCTCACCACGTCAGCGCCAAATAGCGGTCACATGATAAGAGCAAAGGTGCGACGTTGACAGGCTAGGTGCTCTAAAGTATCTTCACTACAGGCGTCGCAAAGCCAAGCCAAGCTTAAACAGATTTAGGTGCTTAGCGAAGGTGTTAAATGATATTAGTTCGCTTATCTGAAAATTCGGTTGCCTTGTTACAAGGAATGAAACCAACTACAGTTTCAGTTAAATATGCAGAACTGACACCTGAATTTTAAATAAATAAAACGGAAAATTGTTCCTAATATAAAACTATGGTAACACCAATAGAAGATAGATATAGGATTTACATATGTAAACCCGGTCAATGGAGACAAGACAAAGAGAGAGACATGGCTCTCTTGACATGAGGAAGAGAGACATAATTCTGTTGACAGGCGATTGCAAAGACACATTGTGGTTAAGTAAACAATTTAAGGGTTTTTAGATTTCAAATAAAGTATTGATTTAAAAAAATAAACTGCATTTTCTTTTCAGTTTTGTTCGAACAATATTCAACACAGAGTCACTGCCGCCGTCTGGCACATTGAACAGAAAAAAAAAGCTAAACGCTTTAATCTCCTGCAGCTTAAGATCATCTCTTGAATGAATGAATTATCAAATGGGACGTAAAAAGTATCCCACCCGACACACATCCACATTCTATTCTGAATCTTCGTCGGCCGCCTTGTAGCACCCTGCTGAAGAAGTTCCTCTTCCAAGAAAAAACGCCGTAAAATCGTTCACTAACCTTCCACCCAGCAGAACAAAAATGTATTCATTCATTCGTTGTTAAGCTCATATTCCCAGCCCCTGTGGTAACCTCTGCATGGCACCCCCTACGCTGACTTAAGCTTTTTGACACTGCAGTGCCCACACACACAGACTCACCAGCGACCACATAAATTAAATTCACCAATATGAAGCAGGCCAAACCATCCATGAAACGTTATGCATGTCCAACTGGTAGCAAACTAACCAACCGTCATCATCCGTCCATTTAGCCATCCAGCCATTCACTCATTCACTCATTCATCCGTCCATCCGCTTCGTCTGCCTAGGAGCTTAGCACGTTGACTCATAAAACACCGTCAATGGAGGACAACAGCAGCAGCACTGACGGCCTTCCCTGGCACAGTTGTCACCAAGCGCAACGCTGAAATTGAAGCTGATTAACCCTTTGACCCACAACTACTCGCAGCGCCCTGTGCATTGACAAGCATAACAAAAAAAAAAGTTTAGCCCTCTCCCCCACACAAAGAACGCTGCACCAGTCTCGTTGTCTAGGCACCATCAAACGCCGCACAAAGTTCGCGTAGCGCGCAATTATACGCGGCACGATGTCAGGGGTGCGCACATTTTTGGGGTTTTTATTAATTTTTCTGCCACCAGCCCTGCAACTGACACAATGGAACGGAACCTGACGCACGCTGACACCTTCTCACACGTCCCGGAGGGAGGCGGAGGCGGAAGCGGCGCATGAAAATCAAAATTTTCGAAAGTGATAAACGGCGAGCATTTCAAAAATTCATACTCTCTCGGGTATTCCTTTTATAGTTTCGTCGGAAATTATGTTGGCAGCACTGTTGGGGGGGCGGAAACTTTGTGCAGTGCGCCGCCTGCCAGCCGGAATAATGGTCGGGGTATTAAGGATCAACCGTGTGTTACATGTTTGGCGGTGTTCGGCTTTTTTTCTGTCTTTCTCTTGGCGTTTCTTACTCCTGTCAACCCACATCGGCGGGGAGGCGGCGTCTACCGGGGATAAACGCTTCCACCGAATCCATGAAATGGAATTTTGCGACAATGTGGTTCATGTAACATTCGGTGGTTATTGTTCCGGCGTCATTTTGCTTCTGTTCGACAGAACTTTCCGCAGTAAATGGAGGGAGGAAATAGTTGTAAGGTGACAGTTTAGAAAAGTGTGGTTATGAGCGATGATGGTGTCATAAAAATCATGCAGAAAAAAACAGGAAACTTTGGAGTGAATGTCGGGTTGATGGATTGCGCGGTTGGTTCGAAAATTTTTTCAGACAGTGAGGAAATTTATAAATTGTAGAACTACTTGTAGATTCTTTGGCAAATGGCAGTTAACATTGGATGAAATGTGAGGGTGAAGCAAAGCACACACATGGCAGTGGCAACCAGAAAAAACCGTTAAAACTGCAGATCGGCATCTTAACACCTCGACTTGGTGTCGCACATACATAACTGAGTGAGTATAGACGAGTTTTGCATGAAAACGGCTTATTTTGGCAACCCTTCCAAACTCGTCACATCGCATGGGAGGACGACGGAGAAAGCTGAGGTCGGAAGATTTTTGGCAATGCAAAGCGCCACACAGTGGTACCCTTGTAGAAGAAACGCGGAAATAAATCTGTAACTCTTGACCGATCTTAATGAAATTAAAATAAAGTATCAGTGTCATAAGATCCTCCTGCTGTCAATAAATGGTTGTTTTAGTGCGAAGGATAAGGGAGTAATCTTAAGTTAAACAATTTAAAAACGCACTTGTTTTGTTTAACTGCATAGAAAAATATTAAATAACAACGGTAAATTTTGACTTACAGCAAAGCGGAAGTTCATACTTATATAGAAAAATGACAAATAACAATCAATACTATTTCCTAACAAGCTTTCGTTGTAAAAAAAATTATAAATCTGAAATTAGTTTAAAAAAGCTTGTGCGCCACTACATAGTGGTTCATGTCCATGATGTTTGCACAATACAGGCATTAGAAGGGAAATCGTAGGGAAATCAGGAACAGACGCCGAGAAATGCCCAAGATTGCTTCACTTAAACGACTCGTCCTCCCAAAGCGCGAAAGTGAATTTTTATTTTTGCATCATCGATTGAAAGTACCATGGCAATTTGTGAATACCACGCCAATAAAATTGTTCGTCTTTTAAAGCAAACCAATCAGACACCCAATTTTCGACCTCCTCGTAAGAATCAATGTGCTGTTCAGCCAATGCGGGTCCCATCGATGAAAACAAATGGTAGTCGGAAGGAGCCAAGTCTGGTGAATACGGCGGGTAGGGTAGCTGCTCCCCGTCAAGTGTTTTGATTGTATCCTGAACCGGTTTTGCTTTGTGTGCAGGTGCATTGTCATGGAGTAAAATTACCTTGCCGTGTCTTGCTGGCCTATTCTGGTCGTTTCTCGATCAATGCCTGGTTCAAATTGATCATTTGTTGTCGGTAGCGATCAGTATTAACGGTTTCACCAGATTTTAGGAGCTCGTGGTACAGCACACCTTTCTGGTCCCACCAAACACACAGCATTGTCTTCTTGCCGAATCGATCTGGTTCTGCAGTCGATGTTGATGGTTGTCCCAGATTAACCCATGATTTTTTCCGCTTAGGATTCTTAAAATAAATCCATTTTTGATCGCCAGTAACAATCCGATGCAAAACCGATTTTCTTTCGTGTCTTTGAAGCAAAATTTCACAAGTGTTTTTTCGGTTTTTCATCTGTCTTTCATTCAATTCATGTGGTACCCATCTTCCACATTTTTGGATCTTTCTCATGGCTTTTAAACGGTCAGAAATTGTTTGTTGTGCAACATTTAACATTGTCGCCATTTGCTTTTGACTCAAAGTGTCATCTCCGTCCAATATCGTTTGGAATTCGGCATCTTCAAACTTTTTTGGTGGTCTCCCACGTTCTTCATTTCTCACATCAAAATCATTATTTCTGAACCGTTGAAACCATCGTTTGCATGTTGCTTCTGATAGAGCATGATCACCATATGCCTCGACAAGCATTCGATGCGCGTCTGCAGCACTTTTCTTCAAATGAAAACAAAAAAATTAATGCCTTCCGCAAATCATCACTTTCTGGTACAAAATTTGACATTTTTAACACGATGAAAAAATATGATGTTGTCTGTTCAATGACTTGATGTATACTAAATATTTTTCACAGATGTCATAGCAAACAAACAAAAAAAAATTAGAGCTCGTTCACAACAAATGTTCTCTATCGAGACATTCGTATCTTGACCCTCACTTCATACTGGTATACCTGGCTTTTAGAAAAATTTGGCTTCTCGTTGGAGCTTCTTGGATCATTTTTGTTATGCTCTACCATAGATGGAAGTACTTCCCGCAAAAGGTGGCCTTAACCAAAAATCTGGTTTAAAAACATGGTGGTCTGAATGAAAAAAAAAACTGTTGATGCAGATTGAAGGTTAAATGTACGCCCTTTTAAATAAATATCGTGTTCACCATGTTCTAAGGTGACTTTTTAAAAGAAATATGTCACATTGAACTTTCTTAAAGAAAAGTTAAATTTGTTGAATTTCAAAGGCCCAACTTTGAGCTAGTTGCACACTTAAACGGCTCATAAGAAGTCAACAAAATCCTGGCTTTCCAGGTTCTTAAAAATGTGTATCGAAAAGCCAATACCACTTGAACGAGAAAATTATTTCGGTGTACGTTTTTTTTTCGCTCGGGCACCATTGAGCGCCCTAGTTTGATTTTTTCAACGCCATTCTGGAGAGACTCACATATACGATTTTTCAAAAAGAACTGTTCCGCTGATGGCTTAAATGGATGAAGAGCTCGGAGGATCACCGCGAATGGTCAATGAGGGGTCTACTGGAATCATAAGGGAAGAGACAAAAATGGGTCTGACGGTATGCGAGGGTAAAAAAACTGTAGGCTGCCATCAAGGAACGACCGACGTACAAGAAGAGTTTTAAATCTTCACGAAAGTTAGGACTTTCGTTCACTTCAACTGCGGGGTAAACAGTAAATAGGGACAGAAAGTGCAGAATCACTCCTGCCAATCACTGTTTTTGTGTACAACTAACTAGCAGATCCCTCAACCTGAAAACCTTAATGGATTTGTACAAATTCTTGACGACCCGTTTCATTATGGCGCAGAAGCTTAAACGAATGTTATGACGCTTAAAAACGGTCATGTCGAAAGAAGTCTTGTCTGCCTTGCTGGTATACGAGGTTAAAATATAGGATGCGATTAAAATTTCCCGAGCTACGTACATTCGATATTCTATTCGTTCGAGAGGAGTCTACCAACATAACAAAATAAAAAATTGATAATCGAAAGTACGTAGTCCGCGAAACTCAAAAATTAAGCTCATTCTTTGAACAGAAAAGCTAATGATTCAATAAAAAACTGTATAGGTTATTAAACGGCTTGGGCTAAGTCTCTACAATGGTTATGTAGGCAGTTCCAGGTTAAAGAGTCTTCGAATTCAAGCCATTGGCACAATGCACGGCATTGGCACTATAATTAAATACACAAATGAAGAGGAGAAGCGTTGATGATATCTGGAGGAGAAGATATAATGACGAACTCTATGGGCTGTACAGCGACATGCACCTGGTCAAGCGCTTTGGATGCAACGCTTAAGATGACTAGGCTATGTAGAGCGTATGGACACCAGTGCTCCGGTCTAAAAAGTCTTCGGATCAGAGCCATTGGGACTACGCAACAGAGGACAGCCTAGGTTAAGATGGCACACACAAGTGGAGAAGGACCTCAACTTAGTTAGAATGCGCAATTGGAGGAAGCTAGCGAAAGTTCGTGCTGGCTGGAGAGGAATGTTGGTTGAGGTACAGGTCCACCCCAGGCTGTAGCACCACAAGAAGAAGAGGAAGAAGAAGAGGAGGAGGTCCTCAATCAATGTGAGTTTGGGATTTGGAGGTAGCTGGAAGGATATTCCGATTGTTGGATGTATAATATGTGAAAACTAAGACTTTTTAGCGACTGGCATGAGAGTCATACCGCCGGGCTAAAGGCAGCTTCACAGTTCTCGTCTGTTGAAAAATTATGCAGAAGAATCCGCTTTCACTAACCAACAACGAAATTTGATAAGCCGCTCACGTGTTCAAAACTCAATTTGTTTGTTCTTTCAAACCATCAGTTTGAATGAAACATCCTTTAAATCTTCAAAAATGCATCAAATGATCCTAATTAGAAGTCGGTCAACATTTTCTCCTCTATTGAACGAGAGATAATCGGGAACATCGTTGGTGTTGCAAAAAAAAAAGAAGCTGAAGTGCAAGAAGCTGTCAAGTGCCAGAAGTGCAGATCAAACTTCACACTGCGCATCACTCCGAATTTAAGCTGCGCAACAAGTGAATCCATACAGTGAACAAAACAAATCAAAACAGATCCTTGATCAGCCGATTTCACTTTTCAATTAAAGCCACACCAAAGTTCAAGCCGAAATTGATCCAAAAAACAAAAGAAAAGCTTGTCCAAGGTGAGCCATTCGTTTGCATGTCATTGAATTTTGAACGTGTTAGAACGTGTTCATCCAGGAATGTGAGTCAATGCCCAACCAAAGTGCATTAAACCGAATTTATTTCATTTACCAGAATTCATCTGGGGGTCTGTAAGGACATCCTGTGTCAAATTTAATTTGAATGCAAATAAATTCTGCTCAGTCACAAAAGAAAAACAACAAACCTCGAGATCGGTCCAAAGAACACCGCACCTAGATGATGCACAAAGGCCTGCAAGTACCCTTTCACCTCACGACACAAACGGACGCAAGAATTTGCAAGTATTTGGAAGACGGCTCGGCTCATTCGGAAAAACACCCTACCTTGGCTCCCCACCTCCAAGTAAGCAGGCTAATGCTGGTGAATTCCTGTGCCTCCAGGCCGGTCCTGGAATATCAAAGAATTTTTCCTCTCATCCATGCAATTTCCAAGCACATCAATCAGCAATATTTCAGTTATTAGGACGATCTCCTGCTGCCTCTTATTATTTCAGACCTGCACACACTCTCCCCAGATCCGTTCTTAATAAAATCAATTCACAAATCCAAATTACTGCAATCCTGAGATGGATATTCAGTCCAATAGCTCGGCAATATTACCTGAAATACCGTTCCTCCTTCGGAAGCCTGCATCGGATTGGTTGGCTGGTTTGTCTAGATGAGGTCTTGCCCACAAACTGTGCACAAGTCCGAGCCGATGCAGCACGTGCAGCAGTTCCTTTGGAATTTGCAACTTCGATTCAACCGGCAACCGTTGGCAACCACTGCCATCCCCGCCCCCGTATCTGACTTTATTCAAGGAATTCTTAGCAATTTATGACTCCTTGCGCGTCCCTCACCGACTGCTGGAGCCGCTACCGGACGACAGAGAATGCCCCAACGCACATATTTAATAAATTTGGCAAAATTATTACTTTCCCTCTGACATGGGAAATTAATCTAGGATAACCGCACGTACGGATCCTTGTGTCTCTGCTCTGTCCATCTCTCGGCAGCAAGCGGCACAAGGAGTTCCGCATATTTCCCAGCAAAATACTCTCCCTAGCTAGACAATGCGCTTTAGATTGCAAATCGCAAAAGATATGCACCCGACCAAAGGACCATTGTCGTGCGAATAAGGGGTCCCGAAAGGGTGCGCACTTGGGGGGCAAATGGGAAGTTGCTCACGTCTGTTTCATTGGTTGTCAGAGCGGAGGACACACAGAAGCACACACGATGTGATCTTCAAAAAGGAAAACAATTTCGAAAATTGAAAAGGCGAAGGAGATGCGATGGAAAATGAGTTCCCTATCTCAGTGCCTGGCTCCCCCTCCCGCACGCTCAACAGTTTCAATTTCGGAAAATTTAGACCAAACCATCATCGGGGACGGTCGGCACAAGTCGAGCATAAATAGAAACAAAGCCAACCGCCGCCATTCACTTCACAATTCCACTCCACACTGTGTGGAGTGGAGCATGAGAAGAACACCACGACACTACACCACCAGGGCGAAGAAGAAGGGCCGAGCATCTTTGTTGTCACATGCTGAAATTAATTACTTTCCAAAAAGCAGGGAAAACAATATCCTGGGAACATAAATTACAGGCCTGCTGCTGGTCTTTGGCCTGGCCTCCTTCCTGGTGTGTGCACGAGTGTGTGCCGGGGACTCCATTTCATCCACCTCCATCTTCGGCTCCACCGCCTTCGCCATCGCCGCCCATCAGTTTCCTCGAAATGCCTGCCAACATTCAAAGCTTTTGTCTTTTCCCACCGACGAGGGCAACGAAGACGGCCACGACTGCGGTGACGGGGGTGTACAGTGCACGCGTGTGTGCCTCGGTGTTTGTGTGAACTGAGGACTCACAACTGGAAGGACGTAAACATTATTGTGAAACACTTGAAGGGGATGAATTTTATTTATTTGGCGGGATTTCCCTGAAACGGAGCCAGCTCACACCGTCGACGACGATGACTACAATTTTCCGTAGCGCTAGTCCTGAGGCGAAGGATTTACCGGGATTATCGCACAAATACCCGTCCTGACGTTTCCGTTGGTTACCTCCGCGCGATGTTGTGCCCTCCCACACTGCCTGCTTGTGCTCACCATCGTCCTGGCTGGGTGATAGTGGTGACGGCTGGGAAATTTATTCATTGTGCCACAGCAAGAGATTTCCTCAAGTAGGGGGTGGGCTGTTTTTTGGGCAGGGGGCATCGCTTGATGTTCTCGGTCATGTTATGTGGCGCGTGTGTGTGTGGAGGGCGAAGTTCTCTCGTTGATTTGTTGAGTGTTATTGGTGGAAAGGAAGTGGGTCAGGAAAATTATTTGAAGACAGTTGCTGGTCGGATGAAGTGGTGGAGAAGTGGAGGTTAGACGACTTGGTTACTTAATGTGTGAAATTATTTACGACGGACTGTGTGAAATGCATTGCGTTCGCAAAAAGGGTCATATGAGTGTTATGTGTGAGAGAGGAAGGATGTTTTGGGGTCGAAGTGGGAGAATTGTGATGAGTAAGCGTTATTTAATGGATCGCAAATGCATTGTTTAGTGTGGACATGCACCAAGTGGTCGGTGGAACTGCTGTGTAGATGGCGTTAGTCATTGATTCATTGTTTTATATTCATAATTATTTGAAATAAAGGCACAAACCCATGAAAACAAATTGTATTATGGAGTTTCAAGAAATTTCATTGAAAACTAGTGACTCATAGATGTAAGCAAAAATTTCAGGTGACGCTTAGGTTACAAAAGATAATCTAATGTGAGGCAGGACCTGAAAATTGGGAAAAAAATATTTCTTTCGTTAAGGAATAACAGAAAGAGCCAACGGTCACGTTCAAAATGGTTATTCCCAAATTCGAATGTTTTCCACGGATATATTAACCGGTATTTCCCACTTCACTTGTGCACTTGTTGTCTTTCACGGCAGCAGTTTCCGTTTGTCGGCATGTCCAATTAATTGAAGTGTTTCCATAAAAGTGTTTCATGGCGTCAAAATACACTATAAAAAGGTCCAATTTATCGATCCGAAACGAGAGGTGAATATTTTAACAACGTTTGGCAAAAACCGAGTATGCCGTATGGCGCTTGGGGTTGCTGTGGGCCACATTCTGCTTTTCCGTTAATACCAAGACAGCATTCGAATTCTTTTGATGGTTGCAAGAGTACTTAAGTGAAATTAGAGCCAAATTGTCTATACAGTGGATTATTAACAATTCCCAAAGGAGGTCAGTTATATGTTCAATGTTTATTATCTCTATTTACCAGTGACGCTTTGGTAAGCTGATTAGTTTATGACTTCTTAAGAAAATGGACTAATGGAGTAACTTTAAATGGAGGCAGTCAGTATTCATGGATTTTAGCATATAAAGGGTGATGTTTTAGCTATTATCTTTTTGGCAACACTGGTTTAAACAGCTGACGCACGTTTCGTGTTTTGTTTTACTGTCAAACATTTTCTGTTTGGTCTAAAACTTTACCATGAATCGTCTTACAAACGAACAACGATTGCAAATTATTGAATTTTATTATCAAAATGCGTACTCTGTTAAGAAAGTTCATCGCGCGCTTCTTCCATATTATGATCAAAAATTAACGACGCTCATTGAATTTTATGTGTTTTTTTTAAACTTTCCTTTAATAATAATAATTGTTGGCGCTACAGTCCAGAGGGGGACCAGGACCTAGCTTGCTCTTCAACTACTCGTGTTGTGCGCGCTACTGTTCTCTCACGAGTAGAAGGGACCTACAGTTTTTTGCCGACTTCGAACGGCGAAATTTGAGAAGCTTTCTTAGACAGTTATTAATCTTTGAGTGTTGTCAGCAGCTCGAAAGAGGTGGTGCCGTGAAAAATTCGAAAAATTGGTGTTGAGCTGGGAGTCGAACCTAGACACTTCGGCGTGTGAGCGTCGGACTCTACCCACTACGCCACGGCGACCACTTTCCTTTAACTTTTAAAAAATCAGCCTTTAGTAGCCGACAGGAGTCAGCGATCAAGAAGGTCTCCATCTGCAGGAAGACCTTTTTAAACCCTTAGGTTTTAGCAGACTAATTACATTTTAACCAAGGAAAGGAAAGTCTGGGTAAAATGTTTTTTTATGCTGATTTGTGCAAAAATGTAGAAAAGTGTTGTGTTGTGGACAGTTCTGTCGTATCACGCACTAGAGGTTTGATTCCCAGACTTTACTTATTACAAAACCAAATTTTTAAACTTGCCTGGAACTTTCTTTAAATGTAAATAAAAACTAGCCGCACGAAATCGATATTATACTGTAGGTCGAGAGAGAACAGAAGTATTTTATAAACTGCAGTGGCAGGACCCATATAGAATGGAGTCCAATTATCACGATGTAGACTAAACTATCGTGTACTGTGAGCGTCAAAAGTGAGTAAACAAATATCTGATTACTGTATAAAGATGAAAATTGGGTCAAAACAACAACAAAACTCGAATTCCATTGATACACAAAAACAGCTTTATTCATTAATTATTAGCTTTATTTGAAATTTTTAAGAGCAATATGAATAAAAAAATTTTGGAGAGCAAAAAATTAAGAATTAACTGAAAAAAATATTAGGGCGGTCGTGAAACATGGAGAAGCTTCAGTGATAATGTGGGGGTGTGTAGTAGCATCTGGGGTCGGTAATCTTGTTTTCATTGATAGTACAATGAGGAAGGAAGATTATCTAAATATTCTCAGGACCAATTTACAACCGAGCGTAGACAAATTAGGATTACCTAGGAATTGGATCTTTCAGCAAGACAATGATCCTAAGCATACCTCACGTCTTGTTAAGGAATGGTTGCTTTATAGGACCCCAAAACAGCTTGATCATCCCCCGCAATCACCGGACCTTAACCAAAGAGAACACGTATGGTAGCAATTAATAATAATTGTTGGCGCTACAGTCCAGAGGGGGACCAGGGCCTAGCTTGCTCATCAACTACTCGTGTTGTGCGCGCTACTGTTCTCTCACGAGTAGAAGGGACCTACAGTTTTTTGCCGATTCTGAACGGCGAAATTTGAGAAGCTTTCTTAGACAGTTATTACTCTTTGAGTGTTGTCAGCAGCTCGAAATATTCGATGCCGTGAAATATTCGAAAAATTGGTGTTGAGCTGGGAATCGAACCTAGACCCTTCGGCGTGTGAGCGTCGTACTCTACCCATTACGCCACGGCGACCACATTGGTAGCAATTGGATAGAGGAATTCGACAGAGTACTATTAACAACAAGGACGACCTGAAAAAAGCTATAACAGAAGAATGGTCAAAAATCCCGAAGTTACCAATAAACTGGTAATGTCTATGCCACGTAGACTCAAGGAAGTAATTAAGTCTAAAGGAGGACCAACAAAGTACAAAATTTAATTTTTTAAGCAATAAATAAGTACATTGATAGAAATGTATACTGTTTACTCACTTCTGACTCGTAATATATGAAGTTGTTATAATTTTCATTAAAAAAATGTATTTGTTTTTATTTTTACCGTACTTTATTTTTGAATAATTGATCACATTGAATAAAGCTGTTTTTGTCTATCAATGGAATTTGGGTTTTGTTGTTGTTTTGACCCAATTTTCATCTTTATACAGTAATCAGATACTTGTTTACTCACTTTTGACGCTTTCGATGTTGAAAAGAACCTAAAATTATGATTTGAAGAAGTTGTTTTTTCCGGGAGAGGTCAAAAGACATCAAAGTTTTGCACACCTTCCATAAGATAATTGGAAACAGCTTTGACAAGTGAATCAACAAATTACAGAGAATCCTCATGGCAGTCAAAAGTGAATTTGTAAATACATATCTTTACAGAATGCATGTGATTGTTGGTTACAGTGAAACATTGGTAAAGAATCGAGGAGATTAACTGGCGACTGCGTTTCCCCGAAACTGTAAGTTTTATGAGTTTTCTGTTTTAGCTGAGATTAGGGTTGTTTTGAATAAATTCCCATTCGACTTCTACAACTCGACAGACGTCAAAATCTGTAGGGATCTACATTGTTAAATGGTAAATCCTACTACTTCCCTTGTAGGAAATAAAATTCACTTTTTTGTAAGTATTTCGTTATAAAATAGTTATTGGTACTAACATTGATTCGTATGTTAAGTTACGTACATTTTTTACTTTTTCTCAAGTTCTTTGCAAACTTAAGTGGCCAGCAATAAGCATTTCAAACCTTCTTTGCTGTTTGTTGACCAAGTCAATTACTATGGTGCGGGAAAAACTATTTTTCCTTTGTCGGCTTTGTTCAGTTCAATGGTCAAACATAGTCTGATGAATTGTTAATGTTGTCCCATTGAATCAGCCATGCCATTCAAACATTTTTCTGAAACCAAAAAGCTTTCAGTTCTTAAGACTCGTATAAAAGTTGATCGAGTTTATTACGCAGTAGAGACTTCTGCTTTCCTAGCGGAAATCCGGATTCGACGGCTTTACTATTTTTTAATATGATCTTAAATGCGTCTAGTAATGGTCCGTCTTGGCACTATGGAAAAGTGTAGGATTGCATCCAGTTAAGACCTCGTTGTCAATTCTAAGTCTCTAGGTATAACTCTTCAATAGTTGTACCTTAGACAGTTTGCTCTGAGGCCCTGGAGTGGGAATATCATTGAATAAGTCTTAGAATCTTACATTTTTTTATAATAGGCGCGGGACATTTTAAATCCTTAAGTGACTGGAATTAAGTCACAGAACGGGCCGAAGGTATAGATAAAGAAAGGGAAAGGAGGTACCGATGCACATTGCTTTTAAATCCCTGTGGATTGGAAACGGGGGAGCTGATATTGGAAAAGACTCCTCTGGTGCCTACTTGTTCGCAGTGCTTTAACCAAATACGGCGTCTCTATGGTATTTCATAAAAGTTTGACCTCACAGAAAGAGATTAGCGCCCTGTTACAACTGGCTCAGGTTTTAATTGTGTTCCTCTTTAGGAGGTTTCTAGCACCGTTCGGGTTAGAATTTATCTTCAAAATTCTACAACATATTCGCAACCTTGTAAGGTTAAGCCAGACTCTATTCAGATTATTGAAAATTCCCAAACAGATGTAAAATAACATTTTTAACAACAGAACGTCTCGCTTGTCGTTGGCGGTTGGCGGTTATAAAAGACCAATTGTTCTAACCCAATACTTTTTTTTTTTGAGGTTTGTAAACCCTGCACTGAAGCGCTCAGACACGAAAACTGTTCCATTGTTCTGCCAGGCAATATCCCACATTCGAAGTAATTTCTTCGTCATCCGGAGCAGCAAGCGCTTCTTTGAAAAAGTAAAGTAGTTTTCAGCTCCCATCACATAGGAGGCATACAGTCGCCACCTAATCCGAGGAAAGGCGGGGCATTTACTGAGGAACTGCTCTGCAGTGCCTTTAATTTGTCTACAAGCGTCGTATAGTTCAACATCACTAAGCCCAAGCATACTTAAGTGATTAGCTAAGGTGAAGTGCCCCGTTTGTATTCTTTCCTATTTAGAGAAGAAAATCCGCGGATTTTTTTGACGTTTAGGAGCATACACTTGATCAGCCTGTATCCTTGAGAGTGAGAGGTCTGGATTTGCGATCGGGAGACCCAAACGTCGATGGAGGCCCTAAGTGGAGTTTAGACGACTTGGTTACTTAATGTGTGAAATTTTTTACGCCGGACTGTGTGAAATGCATTGCGTTCGAAAAAGGGGCTGCGCCACATGAGTGTTATGTGTAAGAGAGGAAGGGTGTTTTGGAGTCGAAGTGGCAGAATTATTTAATGGACCGCAAATGCATTGTTTAGTATGGACATGCACCAAGTGGTCGGTGGAAATGCTTTTTAGATGACGTTAGTAATTGTTTCATTGTTTTATTTTCATAATTATTTGGTATAAAGGTACAAACCCATAAAAAAAATTATATTCTCGAGTTTGAAGAAACGCGGACTAACCGACTAATTGGTGACAAAAACCCATGTCTACACATGTGTACCAATATCAATCTCTCACTCACATTTCCTCGAACATTGTGCCCACCAGTTCAAAGTTCCTCTAAGAACTAACACGCTCCAGTGAAATCTTAAAAAAAAATATTCTTCGTTTTCATTGCGTCACTCTTGACAGTTGGCTGACAGTAATGTCGAACAAACCACTCGTCACCCTCTGCCTCCCTCTGCGTGTGTGGACAATCATAAAGTCCGTGCACACACATTATTGGATCAACTGTGCAACCCGAATGACACAAAACGAAACTACGTTCTGACATCGACCATATTCCCCCTCACGGCACACACAGCACATCATGCACAATCCTCTTAGGGTGGTTTCGTTTCTTAAACGGTACTTTGTGTGACGGAAAATAAAAGAACACACAAAAACCAAGCGAAAGATGTAGAAAAAGAACAGCTCTTTACTTCGTTAGTGGACATAAGGTTAAGAATGTCTACATCTATAAGAGGAAAAGGGAACTATTTCGCTGTGGCATTTGACCCAATGAACGACAAGTCTCGGTGGTTTATGTTCTTTTTTCGGTTTGGTTTGGCTTAATAAGTGCGAGCTTCGTTTTGCCTTGTGCGGCGGACGGCGCAGCGGGGCTGACACACACGTTCTCGTAAGACAGCAATTTGTATGGTTACTTTTTGCAATCAAGCGTGAAAAAGAAATTTAATTGTCACAATGGGGATGGTCTAATGGTCTAATGGTCTTATTGTGCGCCCTCTGCCTTTCTCGCTCTCTGATTATGCAATGGAGGCCATAATCTTGTTTCGAAGTGGACTTGGATCAATTGAAATTGTGTCATCGGCGATAAAACAATTAAAATTGTGTAAGACTTTCACTTTGTTTGTGTTTTGTTGATCTGAGGAATTAGTTGTTCAAACGATAATTCGTTGACAAATTTGCAAGGAATTATAGATTAAAGAAGAAGTTAATGAATAATAACAACAATTGTATGGCGCGACAGTCCACAGGGGGATCACGGCCAAGCTTGCTCATCAACATTTGCCGACTCCGAACGGCGAAGTTTTGAGAAACTTTTTCTTAGACAGTTATTACTCTTTGAGTGTTGTCAGAAGCTCGAAAGAGGTGGTGCCGTGAAAAATTCGAGGTGTTCAGCCTGGAATCAAACCTAGAAATTCCGCGTGTGAGCGTCGCACTCTACACACTACGGCACGGCGGCCACGAAAAAGAAGTTTTACTTTATGGAAAAAACATGTAAAATGCCTAAGCTAGAAACTACATTTCTTTTATCCGGGATAAATTTAGAAATCAATTGGAAAATGCATTGCTTACTTAAGAAATTAACCCTTTGAACTCTAGAGGTGAGTCTGACTCTCCAAGCAATTTCACGCCGCTTGAGGAGTAGCTGTTTACGTTTTGCTTTTTCGGCACGGTTTCCTACGCTCCAAAAATAACCTACGCTGGTAAAAGAATTTATCATCTCATGAAGATGGACATGATATCCTTTGAAATGGAGATAAGACTTCCCTTTCTGAAATTATTGCACAACGGAACCACCAACCGAACTCAACTTTCGGTCTCACTTCGAACTTGACAGCCGTGGCAACAGAACTAGATAACTTAAAGTTTTTGATATCATTGCCATGGACCCAAAGATAAATAAGTTCTAGTACAAATGCGTCTGATTGCTTGCTTTACGTGGAAATTACAGCCATACAAAGAGAGCTGGGCGATAGAGAGGACGAGCAGAGATGATGGTTGCGAAGATGCGGGAGGGGTAAAATTAGAATAATATACATATTAAAAAACAAATCGAAAGTATCTGTACAAAAAGAAGAACCTTAGTTTTTTCATGGAAAGATAAGAGGGTTTTTACGTATTGGAATACTGCCGGAATGACTTCTGTGAGAAAAATATTATGAGGTGGTGTGTAAATTACCAACAAGAAGCCTAATGTTCTAATGAATTATAAAACACTTATGAGTGGAGTCGATCGTTTCTCAACGTACTGTTTTATACGAAAATCATTGAAATGATGGAGCCAACTAATTTTGGAGCTTAAAAAACGATGTCTGTTAAAAACACTTAAGAATAAGAACACGCAAAACACGTCTAACTTTTATGCTTCTCAGCTACATAGCTGAAACTCTAAATGTTCAAAACGAGTGTACCAACATAACAAAATAAAATGAATCGTTAATCGAATGTACATAGCTCGCGAAATTTGAATTTTATCACGAAACAGCAGAGAGAAGAGCCGCTTAGTCACCTGAGGTATGTCAAAACCTTAGTTCAATAAATTACTGGTGATTTTCATCGGATATGTGCTCGATCCTCAACCACTACCTTCTACCAACCACTACCTACTACCTTCCACTACCTGAAAACGACTGCCTAAATGAAAAGCTCCACAACATTCTACCAGGAATTTGGAAGGATGGCAAGGCCCGTTCTTAAAGAACTAGATATGGCGAAAAGCGAAAGACATCAAACGAGGTAATGATGCCACCAAAAGCGCTGAGAAATGTCTCGAGTTGCTGGTTAGTCCGCACGGAAAAAGTCTCGAGTGCAGTGGGTTAATATTTTTTTAAAACTCTCACCTTCGCAGTTCTGCCACAATTTTGAAAATTTCGTCGATTTTGAGATGATTTTAAAAACACTGGCTCGGTCATACAAAACGATTAGATATCAATGTGGTACCTGACAGGTCTTCTAAATTCTTTCCAGGTTCGAGAAAAAAGAAGGTAGAGAACCAGCAAGAATCAGAAGCTGTTCCAATTCAAACTCTCACCTTTCATAGGACGCCAACTTAATAAGTAAGTATAGGTACAAGGTAGGTTAAATAGAACTTTAAGCTGCGCAAGGTTAACAAAGTTAGTCAAGGAAGCAAGGTAAGAAAGAACCTACATGAATTCCTGCTTAATAAGCTAGGAAAGAAAAGAAAGATAATTTGTGTTAATTCAATTTAAGCGGAGTATTGAAGACCGTCGATGATGGAAGGCTATTCTATTTCAACTTCAAATACCCTATGAAATGTCTTAAGAAAGAAGGAATCCTAGATGGCGCATGCATCCATAATTGGACTAGGAAATAGTTTCGCCTGCAATCACTTGTGTTGTGCACACTACTGTTCTCTCGAGTAGAAGAAACCAATACTTTTTTTACCAAGTCTGAATGGCGAAGTTTGAGAAGCTTTCTTGCCGGTTCCGAACGGCGAAGTTTGAGAACCTTTTTAAAAGACAACTCTTTCAGTGATGCCAACAGCTCGAAAAAAATGTGTTGGGAGGACAAATAACTGGACCCTTGGGGTGCGAGTGTCGCATTTCTTCCATTACACCACGGCGGCCACATAATTGACTAACTGACACTAAACATTCCACTCCACATTGACTAAATACGGTCAATCATGAAATTCCCAGTTTGTTCCAGTCCTCGAAACTTTTTCAAATTTTGTAGTTCGTGTACCACAGCTTACAGATAAGACTTCTTCAACCGTACCCGCCATAACCGGTTTTTCAAACAGTTCATAAAACCTTCTCCCTCCTAAATGCTTGCAACGGGTGAACTGAATTTTCACTTAAACTTCTCCGGTAACAGTCTTTCTTCAAACAGACACTCCTATGTGACCTGTGCTATGTGGCCATAGCTTACATCTGCCAGCCTCCTCGCACAACTTCCGTCCATATGACTCACCACAGCGAATATTTCCTCATCCGCCTTGGGCGTCAGTGCAGAGCCCACAGTCTCACACAGGACACATCTCTGCATAGGGATTGCCTAAGACGTTCCCCCCTCCTCACTCGGTTTCGTGTGTAAAATTTATCACTCCCCATTCCCAAAGTGACCCACTATCCACGTCCGCATATTGCGCGCTCAAGCCTCAATTCCTAATCTCCATAGGTCGTAGTGGCGGTGCGGCGTGGGCGCAATTCAAATAAAAATATTCCACAATAGGACTTTCCTGCGTGACAAATTTGTTTAAACAAATTACACTCCATTTGTGCGCGACTCTGTCTAAGCGAGACGGTGCGCCTTCAGTCTTTTGCGCGGCCATCCCGACTATAGACAAAACAAATGCAAAGCAGTCGTTCTTTCCTCAAATTGTGAGAATATATATTGCGCAGATAAAGGCTGCACGAAAGGCAATCATGGCAAATCTCCGAACTGCCCTCATGGCGCAGAGGAAACGTGTGGGCGTCTGTGGCACACAAGAGGAGGCGTCTCACAGGCGAACCGAGGAACATTCGGGAAATGTGTGCACTCGTGGCGCGCACAAAAAATCCGTGGCAGGCCAATTATGTTGCACAAACTCAGCGTACAGCAACGTTCGCTCCTTGCAAGTGAAGAGTAGCTCAGCACAATCTATGACGGCAGTCAGTGACACCTACGTTCGATCTATCCAGCAACCAGCAACCAGGAACCGTGCGATGGAATCTCTTGTATCGCCTTGGTAATTGCAAACTTCACTTTAATTGAGAATGCGAACGGGTGCGGGTGAACGTGCGGGCGGTTGAAGTCGCGGCTGATGCCGGTGATGATGATTTATGAGTTGCGATCGCTTGTCACGATGACGACGACGATGCTGCTGCTGCCGGATCAAGAGCTTCTGGAATTGCTTTCTGTGTGAGTCGGGGGCACGTGATGTGTTGCAACGCCCACAGGCGACTTTATCAGTTAAGTAATGATGGCAATTTTGCCATTGATGGGTTTTGCTTGTTTAGGGGCTCTGAGTTTGGGTGCACTTACCGTACATCTTTCCCTCGTCTGAGAGAATGATTTTTCTTCGGCCGCATGGTGGGTATATTGTTAAGGCTTCTTGAAAACTCTGTTCGATGTCAGGACTCCAGACACCCTCGGCATCGGCTGATGAGAGATCTTTTTCGTCCTAGAAAAAAAAGAGAGAATGAAAGGAAATGTCGTCAGTTTGGGAGAAGGCTACATGCTTAATTTGAATTTAATTCGAAGGAAATGGAGAAAGACATCTTAGTGAATTAACTATCTTGTAGACGTCCTAGAAAAATCTGTTACGAACTCGGGAAGTAAAACGAATAAATTCTGTTTGGAAGCATAAGTTGACGAGGGCGCGACATAAAGAGAAACTTGTTTAAATAGCAGGTAGGCTAGTTTTCAAGTAATTTTTTACCGTTGTAAAACCAGCACTTAGTTAAATTTCGAATTCAGTATTCTGTCGTAAGCAAGGTATTTTTTTTTCAAAGATTTTGTTTACAAGCTTACTCATATTTAGTTTGACTTTTTGGAGCAATACATGTTTGTTGTCAAAGGCTCCAATACTGCCAGTACGGTATTGGTGTGCTTCACGGTATGTGCTCGCATTAATTTCTACGTCAGGGTTCAAAAATACGAGTGGAGACCGACTTTGACGGCCCAAAATATCACCATCGGTGCTGCCTGCTTTCCGTTCATCGTGCAAGGCGTGCATTTGGAAAGGACCTTTCTAGCAAGTAAACTCCGTCATTTCGGCAAATAATAACTACTGTGTCGCGCTACAGTCCACAGAGGGACCAAGGCCTAGCTTGCTCATGAACTACTCGTGTTGTGCGCGCTGCTGTTCTTTCACGATTAGAAGGGACCTACAGTTTTTTGTCGACTCCGAACGGCGAAGTTTGAAAAGCTTTTTCTTAGACATTTAATACGTTTTGAGTGCTGTCAGTAGCTCGAAAGAGGTGGTGCCGAGAAAAATTCGAGGTGTTCAGCCGGGAATCGATCTTGGACCTTCGGCGTGTGAGCGTCGCACTCTACGCCACGGCGTATTTATTTAATGGCCACACATCCGAAAAAGCAAAACTCGGCAACATCACCACAACAACTTTTTCGCTTTTTCGATTTTACGCTTTTTTGTGCAAGCTGATGAGATTTCATTTTATGTGATGATTTGTCATGAACGGCTTATATCACGGAGTTCACTTTTCCAAGTGGCATAGACCCTAAGTTACGCAAGTACCAAATTGAGATCATGCTGGGTGTGGAGCGAGGCCTTTCTAAAACCTCTGCCGTTCTTGGATCGCAACGCCTGGTTGAGAATAAAACTAAACAATGTGCCGGGAACGTTCCCTTACCGCCCGGTCTAGTTCTGGATTTAAAATAAATAAATAAATATTGGGTTTAAACCACAGCCACCACGGTGAGCAAACACGGTGAGGCTAAAACTGAAATTTCAGGGTCTCCTCCTGTTTCATCAGAATATAGCCTCTGATCAAGCTTCCACTACCAGCCAGGTTCTCTCAACACCTAGTTCTGGTACTTTGGCTTAGTTACTGTTTCCGTTGACAGTAATAATTGTTTCACCGATGTGATTTTAAATCAAGTTACTTTTAAATGCAGTCACATCAGCTGGGGTGTATGGTCGTGTGCTTTTTGGCAATTCATTGACTTAAATGCAAGCTACTTGTTTCATCCGACCTTACAATATGTTGAACTCACGAGACATTCCTCTTCAAGTGACTGTCGAGTAGAAGGGAACTACGACTCCGAACAGCGAAGTTTGAGAAGCTTTCTTAGACAGTTATTAGTCTTTGAGTGCTGTCAGCAGTCCGAAAGAGGTGGTGCCGTGAAAAATTCGAGGTGTTCAGTTGGGAATCGAGCCTAGACCCTTTGGCGTGTGAGCGTCGCACTCTATCCACTACGCCACGGCGGCCACCACCATTCATGGATAATGGTGTTTTTTTTGGAATCGCTTGAGGGACCCTGTCATAGACATTATGGCGAATTTTGAGAAGATCTCAGCCTGCACATAAACTAAAACGTCTCCAACTTGTAATCTGAGCTAAAGAAGAGATTTAAATGATTGCTGATTTTCATTGAAAAAACATCTTAAGCGTTATTTCGGACGTCGGCTTGGCTGGCTTGACTTATCGCCTTTAGATTATTTTTTTTCTGTGGCTTCGTGAAGCTTTTGATTTACACCAATAAGCAGGCAGCGACAGATGAGCTAAGAGCCAATATTGAACCTGACATATGAAGATGAAATTTTAACAAATTTTTGCAAAAAATCGGTCAAGGGACAATGCACGTGTTGGACACACTAAGAAAATTAAATTGTGTGCACAATTGGCGCTAAATGAATTTGAAACTTAACATGGAATCAACTTTTGCTTTATTCAAAAGGTCACTCAATAAGTCTCGCTACATATAAAGGGTGCTACTAACAAGAATTATTACTTTAAAAT
The DNA here is from genome assembly GCA_955652365.1 of Eristalinus aeneus. NCBI lineage: Eukaryota > Metazoa > Arthropoda > Insecta > Diptera > Syrphidae > Eristalinus > Eristalinus aeneus. The sequence goes on from OY019132.1 coordinate 81,237,615, forward strand.
AATTTTTTTTGTCAGTGGCGCCTCCTATATGTCCCAGGACGTATTGAGTCATATGTTAAGCAAAAAAAAATAAATTGAAGCTTCCTTCAAGAAAGGCCCTTTACAACACTACATTACCATTTGATGACAAAGCGTCTGTTAGGGAAAATATTTAGTTAAACTTCAAACCAGCTTGGAGAGTAGCCAAGTCTCACGATTTATTGTCCCACACCACCATCGAATTTCCCTCTTGCAAAATAAAATATTTTCCTTGAAAGCAATGGATTGTATCCAATTTTTTAAGCTGCAGGCTATCCAGGTTATATGTTTTTACAATAAATGATGAGCACAGCTAGAATCCCATCAATCATCTGAATCGGTTTCCAAATCAATTCATTAAAGAACTGACTCTGTCGTGAGTTGTTTCACACGTAGCGTCTTTCGCAGTTGAACTAATCAACCGTTGACGGAATAAATTGAGTGTTCATTGATCTGTGACGCTTTCAACAGACGTTGACCTCAGCTTTGACGAAATATAGGTCAGTGATTTTGTCCAGTAATAATCACAAAGCACAGCATAGACTTTTTTAGGAAACATTCAAATCAACGTAACATATTGTTTAATTTCTTTTATTTGAAATTTAAAGGACATCAAAAATGTTGCATAATGCACGCGAAAAGGAAAACATTTAAAATGTTTATGGAAGTTTTAAAAGTTTTTACAATCTTATGGAAGACTTGAAGAGTGACTTAATGGTAACCGATGTCGGCGTAAAAAGGATACATTTCTTTTTCGACAGCTACTACACTGAATACTGTGCCTAGTTACTTAAAATGTATTTCGGTCAGTCACTTTCCAATTTTCCTTTTTGTCAATGGCTTAAACATATGAAAGTTCAGTCGTTTGCAGTGGCTTTCAAAAATATTTCTGAGAGCAGGAGCAATTTTATACAAGTGAAAGTAAACAATTTTATAGGTATTGTAAACAGTCCAAGGGTGGTCGCCGTGGCGTAGTGGGTAGAGTGCGACGCTCACACGCCGATGGATCTAGGTTCGACTCCCAGCTCAACACCAATTTTTCGAATTTTTCACGGCACCACCTCTTTCGAGCTGCTGACAGCACTCAAAGAGTAATAACTGTCTAAGAAAGCTTCTCAAATTTCGCCGTCCAGGATGTCCAAATCTTTAGAAATGTTTTATACATGTCCATGTTCCATGTCTTGTGTTAGCATTCCCAACCAGCTAAGTGCCCATGCTCTTTAAAGGCTAGAAGCCGATTTTAGGAGACCATGAGTGTCAAAAGGGCGACGCTGACAGTGCACATTTCATTTAGAGAGGCGCGATCATTGAAAGTCCGTTTGGTGAATGAGCTGTTTGCTGAAAGAAAGCTGCTGAGATATGTTTGCTGTGCAAGTCCAAGACAATAAACAATGTCATTGATTTAAGTGACACAAAACTCCAGAATTGAACTGAATTAACTTAGTACAGGAAAGTCTGGTGATTGGACTACATTTCCCAGTCGAGTTGGAACGAAATGAAGGTAGCTGCAAAGGAATTGAATGGGAACCACATTATTCTTCTTTTTCTTGTGGCGCTTCAGGCCGGGATGGACCTGGGCCTCAACCAACATGCCTCTCCAGCTAGCACGATCTTTTCTTTTCCAGCTGTCTCCAGTTGCGCACTCCAAGTTGGTTGAGGTCCTTCTCCACCTGTGTGCCCCACTTTAGTTTTGGTCGTCCTCTGTTGCGTTGTCTCAATGGCACTGATTCAAAGACTTTTCGGGCCGAAGCAGTTGTGTCCATACGCTCTACATGGCCTATCCATGTTAAGCGTTGTATCCGTAAACGCTTGACCAGGCGCACGTCGCTGTACAACCCATAGAGTTCGTCATTAAATCTTCTCCTCCAGATGCCATCAACGCAAACAGGACCACAAATCGCACGAAAAACTTTTCTCTCCAAAAAAGACTAAGGGCTTCCTCATTAGCCTTTGGTAACGTCCAGGTTTCCGCGCCATAAAGTAGGACGGGGATGATCAAGCTGTGTCTCCTTTCTTGTGAACCGGGCGTCTTGTTTAGCTGCTTGCGTTTGTCTGCACTCGTCGTCAAACCATGGGTTCCTTCTGGGTGGTGGGGTGAAACCCAGCACATCAGTGGCAGCTTCCTTGATGGGTTCTTGACAACGTTTCCAGTCTTCTTCTATGTTTAGTGCAGGCAGCGTCGAACTCTAAGCGAGTTTCAGGGAGACTCGGTCGGTAAAGTTCCCAGCAAACGGCTGCGATTGTAGCTTTTCGACGTCAAACCATTTTGGCCTGTCTCGACTCCGTTGCTATCTCGATATCCGGGTTCTTACCTTGGCTACAACAAGGTGATGATCCGAGTCGATGGTTGTACCTCAGAAGGTTCGGACATAGAGAATACTGGAAGAGTGTCTGCCGTCGATCGCAACGTGATCAATCTATTATTGATCCAAAATCGGTACGGTGTTATGAGGCGTTTAGGAAAAGGCCTTTGGCTGTCAATAATAATAATAAAAATTGTTGGCGCGACAGCCCACAGGGGGACTAGGGCCTAGCTTGCTCATCAACTATTCGTGTTGTGTGCGCTACTGCTCTCTCACGAGCAGAAGGGAATTGGAATGATAGAAATAGAGACTTCGAGAGAGGATTCTATTACTCGATTAATTCTTGAGCAATTGATTGCAAGAATGGTTCTGCGTTAGATGTCGGTGCTGATGTTGTTGTCCCTATTTACGGAGAAGCAAAGGTTAAGCCATGTAGAGTGTATGAACACCATTGCTCCGGCCAGAAAAGTCATCGAATTCGAGCCATTCGGACAACTCAAGAAGGAAGGCCTAGCCTAAGATGGTGCACACAAGTGAAGAAAGATCCCGAACAACTTAGTGTGCAGTTGGCATGTTGGTTTAGGCCCAAGTCCGTCCCAGACTATAACATCAATCAAAGAAGAAGAACTTAAGAAGTGCAATGAAAAGTTAAACACACCAAAGGTTTAGAGGTGAGGTGATAACAACTTGCTTTAAACTGTACTACTTCGTCTTAATAACTTTACTGTTCGTTCTTCTTATAAAACTACAAGCGAACGTTCTAAATGGGCGGTTGCTGAAGACGGTATTATGTTCTGGTCTCTCTTAAGCTTATCTAAATTGTCATCCTTTGAGGTATATCCTTTAACTTGTTGGAAAGAGGTCTCCGGCAGGAATTTCCAACAATATTGTCCAAGAAACCCGTCACAAACTTTCTGTTTCTTTGTCAGTTTCCGTAAGTGTCCAGGTAAGACTTCTTTCAAAAGTTCAAGTTTAAGGCCTTAAGACTCTTTTCCTCCTCAGTAGAAGTCATGATTTGAAATTTTTACAAAAACAAAATTTACTTACATCACTCATATCCCCGACGTCTAAGTTTTTGGCGTCCGCCATACTGCCATTTGTGTCTGCCGGTCCCAATGGACCTGGGGGACCGGCACTTACTGCTGTCCAATGCGACGTTATGGTGCCGGCTCCTACGATACCGCCTGAAACGAGAAAGCAAAACAGATTGTCATTAGATTCGATTTCCTCCCCTCCTCATGGATGCCTTACAAATTTCAAAACAACCCCCTCCCGTTTCCCACTCCAACGATCCTCTTAAGAAAAGTGTAATTAATTTCTAAGAGATTTACACGTGCGTTCTCTCAAATTCGCATCAACCCCACAACAGCCGATGCCGCCGCACCCACGGCAACAATTTTCCATCAAAAAAGGGTTTCGAGTGCGGAACAAGAGCCCAAGCCACATTGAAGGTGTAACACGAATAAAATACCTGAAGCCCTGACAGGAACTGTCGGGGAGATGATGTGCGACCGGGGGGAAAGGATTCGCCTTTGTTAAACAGAAGACGGCTGTGTTGTGGTTGGAACAGATGAAAGATACAAACTCGATAGGTTTTTGTTACAGGAGAATATTCAGATGCTTTTCGTCATAAAGACACAAGAGATACTTTCAAAGAGCAGGAGAGAGGAGCGCGTGTAGGTGTTTCGGGCACGATTTGAACGAAGCCACATGCCCCCCTTCCCAGGTGGATGGATGGATGGATGACTGGATGGATAGATGGATGGATGGATGGGGAAACGAATAAAGCGAAGGAGTATCTTTGATGTGCTCGCTAAACGAAGGTTTCCATTAGAATTCCCATCATCACAGGAAATGCGGAGAATTTCGCAGAGACAAAGACTGCGAACCTTGGATAATATCTCTGCGGCGGAATATTAAATGTGATTAATATTCAGGATGGAAGGAGCCAAACGGTGCTGGCAACACACACACACGACAATGACAGCGCTGACGATGACGATGATGGATCCTCGACTGTTTTGACAAAAACGGAAGGAATAGTGCGCGCCGCGAACGGCAAGCCAGCACACATCAAAGTCACCAAAGCGTGTGTAGGGGTGGCGGTAAAGACACGGATGCGGGTTCAAAGACATTTCACAGTTCCCCATCGGGTTTTGACGGAAGTATGTGATGTATTTGGAACGTGGCACGGCAGATACAAGCAAATCAAATACCATCAGTGAGGAGGATATGTTGACGTTTCCGCTTTGTGGAATCTCTGGGATGGCAAGTCGACATAGCTGGCGAGCCTCCTCACTCGGGAGTTTATTACTTGACAAATGACTTGACATTTTGTTGTTGCTGCGCGGATGAGATAATCGGCTGTGCGGATTGGTAATGGATTGGAGACGCGCTGAAGCAGGGCCAAAGCTTAAGGGCGAAGTCATGTGTGGTCTTGCCCGTCCAGGAAATGGGATTGATTTGCGTAAAAAGACTCTTCACAATTATAAAGAACGGAGTGACGATTCCAGGATTCTCGTGGTGCTGCGAAAGCTGCTTGGAACACCGCGCGTTGAATCGGGCTTTTTGAATCAACAGCTATGGAGTTTGGATTAAACGACAGATAGATTGGGCAGTAAGGCCTTTCAAGCGAGCAGTCCAATAAAAATCAACGCAGAAATATGATGGCGCACCTAGCAATTGTACCATCAATCGTAAAGAACCTCCATTCATTGAAAGACAAAGTTAATGCGGACAGAAATTGAGATCCAAATTTTTAACTTTTTTTTATAGAGTTTTCCGAAATTCTATAAATTTGACCAAATTTTGAATGCATTCTTGTTTGCAGAGGTTTAGGTCTTTTAAACGTGGGAAATTTGGACGCTTTGGTGAAACCAAACCTCTATCAAGACACGCACCCGTTCCCAATGAAGTGAGTAGCCCACCGATGTTGAAACACTGTCAAGTCAATTCCTTTTCGGTGCCATTTCATTGTCAAATTAATAATAATTGTTGGCGCTACAGTCCAAAGAGGGACCAGGGCCTAGCTTGCTCATCAACTACTCGTGTTGTGCGCACTACAGTTCTCTCACGAGTAGAAGGAACCTACAGTTTTTGCCTACTCCGAACGGCGAAATTTGAGAAACTTTCTTGGACAGTTATTACTCTTTGAATGTTGTCAGCAGCTCGAAAGAGGTGGTGCCGTGAAAAATTCGAAAAATTGGTGTTGACCTGGGAATCGAACCTAGACCTTTCGGCGTGTGAGCGTCGCACTCTTCCCACTACCCAAATTTCTCTTGAAAGAAATTCCAATTCAAACTGAATACAGCGATTCCCAAAACCAGTGAGCAGAAGTCAAGAAAATTCATAAAAAACCCCTGTCACTCACTGTGATGCAATCAATCGCAATCCCCGTCATATCTTTTCACCAAGACCAGTGGCAGTTCATAAAAATTTCCGCCTCCATCCTGACAGATGCGACGTTTCACTTGTGACACATCAGCTTGCACCTTATGCACACACTCCCCCCCGGTGACAGCTCCACCAGTCGGAGACGTGCACGAGTTGAAGGTCCATTGGGGACGCCGAGTACCCAGATTCAAATCCAGAAGCCCGAGGTGAAACTCCAGAAGTCGCATCGCAGAATGAGGACACGACCGAAGAACCAGCCGAGAGATAGAGAGATAAAACGAAGATTTATTGGAAACACGAAAAAACACACACAACCCGACGCAGACGGGACAAACTCATAGCAGAGTGGAAAACTTTATTATTTACTGCATTCTCCAGGGTGTTCCTTATTCATTCACTCGCATACACACACGCGCACACGCGGGCCATCGAGAGGCATTCCTCGAGGACAATTTGATTTATGACCGTGTGCAAGGAAGGTACAGTTGTTGGGATCTAAATGACGAAATGAATTAAAACGCACGTCAAGCCCTTGGCGCGTCTCTTTCTCTCTCTCCCTCGCACGGTAAGTTACCCACACCGGTGGCATTATTATTTATTCATTAGACAGCGGGACAGGCACAAACAATAAAAAGGCAAAAAAAAACAACAAGAAGTGATAGAAAACACAAGAAGAACAAGCCCCGCACCAGCAGAAGGAGTGAATGGAGAATTATTTGAGTAATATGCAAGCGTTCCGTGTTGTGTGTGACGTCTTTATGAAGTCGATGATGGAGCGGTGCGATGGCCATTTCTTACTGCCCCGACTGACAGTTGACAGTCGGGCACTGTCTAAAGGGGTGACAAAGACGACTATGCCGAGAGGAGCAGGCAAAATTGAAGATAATTCATTTCCATGGAATTTTATTCGCTGTTGTTTAATGCGGTTAATTATTTAAATTCAAACTGAACGCGCTGTCGAGAGCCAAGCGATGGATGGATGGGGTGTGGGTATGACACACAACTCTCTTTCATTCATGCTCCCCCTGTGCAATAGGGAAGCGGCTGACCGAAGGAGAAAGACCAGTGAAAAGGAAGTGGATTGAATTAAATGCTGACGTTTGTGGCAAAAAAAAAAAAAAATAAATAACTGAGGACATCGCGTGGTAGTTTGGGGGAAATTTTTGTGAAATTTTTGACACTTCTTGACAGCTCATAAGTGGACGGATGAAATGAAACCAAATTTCAAAATTCGTTTTTGGTGAAAATTAGACACGAGTGTTAGTGGTTTTGGTCATGGATAATGGATAATGGCACTCTTCTTTTGCAAATTGATGATGATGACTGTGCACGGATTTATGAGTTTTTTTTTTATTGGGAGAGAGAGCGAAATGTCAAGTATGACATAAATTTTCTAATACACTGAGTGGTGTTTAGGTTCCAATGGGTGTATCGATTCACAAATTGCATTTATGCAAGGCGATAGGAGGCGGTTGAATAATACGAACTTTTTGGGGATCAAATTTCGGATTTGATGCTGTGCGTTAATCAGAACTGGAAAATGAAATTGACATCATAGCTGAGTGTGTAGTTAAAATTGACAAACATTTCGATTCATATACATTATTTTTTACAGTTTTTAAGGAACCTTCTACAAGTTTTCTTCAAAAAAGTTAGCTTACTTCGAACGCTACAATTCGAAAAGCCTTCCAGCTAAGTATCATTACACCTCGAGTGTAGTGCTATTGAAAGGCAGTTGATTTGTGAAAAAAAGCTACATTTTCCACATTACTTACTGAGTTTTTTTTAAAGAAGAAGCCAAAGTGGAAACACATCACGAATGCAGCATAGAGGGTTTCCTCTGAAGTTTCAATAATTGCACTAGATTCTGTTTGCCATTGAAAAAACACGCCCACTAGAGATTAAAGTTCGATTTCTGAACGCGATGTTCATGTGGACTTAACTTTACTTTTTCGTCTGAAATTTCAAACCTTCAATTTGGTAATAAACTGCAGGACTCATCCACTAAGTATAATGTGCACGAAAAGTGGGCTCTGGTCCCTTTCTGATTATTATGTAAAATAATTTAATATTTTGTGGACGTCATAGAGTAGTGGGAAGAGAGCAAAACTAAATCTCCAAAGGTCCCGGACATTGATTCCTTAAAGAGTAATAATTGTCTACGTTTTATTAAACATCACCGGAATCGGCCAATAATTTAAGGTCTTTTATACTCGTAGCGTACGAGCAGTTGATGAACAGGCTAGGTCTTGATCCCCCGAATTAGGCGAAGTTTAGATAGCAATATCGAAACTAAAATCAAACAAAGCTGTTGGAGCGGACGGACTGCCAGCAGAATATATAAAGCGGGTAGGTCATTTCCAGCAGTGGTCGCCGTGGCGTAGTGGGTAGAGTGCGACGCTCACACGCCGAAAGGTCTAGGTTCGACTCTCAGCTCAACACCAATTTTTACGAATTTTTCACGGCACCACCTCTTTCGAGCTGCTGACAACACTCAAAGAGTAATAACTGTCTAAGAAAGCTTCTCAAATTTCGCCGTTCGGAGTCGGCAAAAAACTGTAGGTCCCTTCTACTCGTGAGAGAACAATAGCGCGCACAACACGTGTAGTTGATGAGCAAGCTAGGCCCTGGTTCATCGTTGGACTGTAGCGCCAACAATTATTATTATTATTAGGTCATTTCCTGTTGGGCGCATGCTCCAGCTTATCTGTAAGATGTGGTCGGAGGAAAGCATGTCTGATGTTTGGAATCTCAGCGTCGTTTGCCCGGTCAATAAGACGGCAGACACCTTTGACGGCGCAAATTATTGAAGAATCAGCATCCCCTTTGACTGCGCAAATTATCGAGGAATCAGCATTCTTGGCATCGCCTGCAAGATCTTCCCTGCCGTATTATGTAAGCGCCTGAAGCCATTTGCCCACATCCTAATGGGTCTTTATCAGTGTGGTTTCAGGCCACGGTAGATCAGATTTTTACTTTACGGCAAATTCTGGAAAAGACTCACGAAGTAAAATCGACACTCACCACTTATTCGTAGACTCTAAGGGAGTGTGCATAGAGACGAGCTAAGCAGTGCCATGTCTAGTTTTGGCATTCCTACAAAACTCGTCAGAATGTATTGGATAACGATGGAATACTCTCGCTGCTCCCTCAAGGTCGGTAACGAACTCACAGAGACTTTTAATATTAAAAAATGTTTTAAATAAAGCGACGTACTGTCATGTCACTTCGTTAACATCATTCTCGAGAAAATCGTGTATAGCTCACAAGTCAACATCAGAGGCACGATCTTCCAAAAGTCAACTCAATTGTTGGCTTAAGCTGATGAAATTGACGTGATTGGACGAACGCAGCGAGTCGTCAATGAGGCGTTTGCTCGCGTTTAATTAGGGCAAAACGAAGTATATGTCATCAAAAAAGGGCACACAACATCGACGTCTCTGAAAGAGCGTCACAGGCAGCAGAAATTTCGATGTAGTCAAGGATATTCTCTACCTCAGCTACGTGGTAAATAGAGACAACACCAGTATCAAAATCAAACGCAGAATCACTCTTTCCAACCGCTGTTTCTTTAGACTCGAGAAGTAATTGAGTAAAGGCCTTTCTCGAAGAACAAAGTTTGGTTTATATAACAGCTTGATCGTCCAAGTTCTAGTTTCTTGCGCGGATACCTGGACGTTACAGCGACATGTGTCAAGTGTCTTCCGTTAAAATGCTTAAGACTATTGCATGTTGAGCGTATGGACACCAGTGCTCTGTCCCGAAAAGTTTTCGAATCAGAACCATTGGGACAACGCAATGTCGCTAGACGTTAAAGCGACATATGTCAAGTGTCTTCTGTTACTACGCTTAAGATGGCTAGGCCATGTAGAGTATACCAGTTCTCTGTCCCGAAAAGTTTTCGAATCAGAACCATTGGGACAACGCAACAGAGGACGTTCTAGGCTAAGCTGACGCACACAATTAAAAAAGAGCCTCATCTAACTTGGAATGGGCAATTGGAGGCAGCTAGCGGAAGATGGCGCTGGCTAGACAGGCATGTTGGTTGAGGCCCAGGTCTACCAGATTACAAAGTACAAAACTTGTTTCAGGAAACGGACAACAAATCAGGTTTTTGGATCTGTGGAACGTACACTGTCTCAAAATTGCAAGACAAACAGTAGAGGTTTGTAGCCCAGTACCTCAAATGTGCTCTTGCCCCAAACCAATAAGAGATCTCTACTACTAGTTCCGCTTCTTCAAATCAATTTTCATGAAATTTATAAATGTTACTGTTTATTAAATAGAAACTTGCGGACATATGCACACTGAAATTCCCTCTAAAACACGAAATAAAACCCCATTCGGCATCATTTGACACAATGTCTCTCTCCTCAAGTCAACTTGCGTTTGCATGCCACCTCAAGACGACCAAGTCCACATCCTGCATCATTCCTCGTTAACGTCCCACAGCAACATCCTCACAAAATCAAAACAAAAAAAGAAATGAGAAAACTATTCAACCCTTTCAACTCGATTTCAACACCTCTGCGAATTCCCGAATTGAAATTAGAGTCATTTGAAATGTTCCACGTCCGTGCAAGCCCACGACCATCACCATCACCATCAGCATTGCCACCACCGCTGAGGGTACCGCGCGCCACCGTTGATAGCAGCCAGGAAAACTGGCTGAATACTCCGCCACGGCATCACCATCAAACATTCAAAGCCTCAGACTCACAGAAGCATCAGGAGCAGCACCATCAAGAGCTGAAGCATCACAAGCAATTCAGCGCGCACACATCACATTTCGCATTCGTGAAAGTGGCAAAAATTTAGTCCTCAACCCGGCGGAAACGAGTGCAGGCGGTGGCTTGCATGTGTGAGTGTGTGGGGTTTGAGGTCTCAGGATAAAACCACACATATGCACTCTGAGCTGGCGCGTGCAGCAACGGTTGCCGCTTGCTGAGATTTTCGCATTTCGCACATCCCACCCGCCACGATAGATGATCCAAGATTGATGGGCGCTTCTGCCGCTCCAAGCCCGGTCGCCTGTGTGTGCCATTTTTGTGGGTTATGTGGATTATTTACTTTGCTCCGCTTGGATGCACGTTGTTGCATCCACTCTCACACTCCGGATCCGGTTCATGATGATGCCGACACACAGCTTGATGCAGTCTGCCCCTGCATGCACGCCCATCATCCGAGTGATTTGGTCGTGTTCCACGCGCACTGTAAACCTTTCTTTTCTGCTCGTGTTCCCTTTTCGAGCGTCAGGGCGAAATTACCTCCCCAAATGAATGGAGTTTTTTGTAGACTCTTCTGCGTTTGCCAATTGGGTTGGATGAATGCGTTGCTAAGCCGCAGGGATTTGACTAGGCGCAGTCAATCCACTTGGATGGACGGAGTGGGGCGACTTCTCTTGCGGCTCAGTCACTCGAGTCTGAGAGGTTGCACTTGAATGAAGTCGGATTCGCTTCCGGCGGCGACCCAAAGGACGCCCAGTCTAATTATCTTGTCACTGCGGCCCTTGTGTCGGTTGAATACAAGTTGTCGGCGAGCGGCAAAAGTGATTGGAGTGTGTTTGACAAGTGCACTGTTTGTTATCAGCCGATAAATGAGTGTGCAAATGTGTGCATGTTTGGCGGTTTCAGTGGTTGACTTGCAGAAAGAGTTCTTTTTTGACAAAAAGATGAAGTGCAAAGTGATTGAGAGCGGGTAAGCATAACGCGACATTTTGCGACAAGAGTTTTGTAAAGATGGCGCCCGACCGTGGGCAGATTTTTCAAAACGAACACTGTTCGACTCTAAACATATCGAGCATTGCTTTTGAAAGCTGTTACGTGCTACGGGCAAGTTAAGACAATGTTTTATAAAAATGGCGCCCAATACTGGACGATATTTAAAACTTCGTTGGTTTAAGTCGATTAAAATCCGAGAGGGCATGAGTTATAGGTAAATTCAGCTTATATCGCAAGCGAGGAACATTCGTATTTTGCGTCTTTTTACAAATCCTTTCGGAAAAACATGAAAAGAAACACGAGTCGTGGGCAATGTCCAGCATTCCCTTCTCGCTTACTAGAAACCTTTGATCTGATGCAAAGCAAACCTATTCCAGTCACATCGCACATGTTCCATCCAAGTGCACTTCTCTAGGAATGAGCGGTCGATTAAGACATCATCGCGTCGCTACCGACTTCGCACCAGTCGACCCTTGGTCCTTTTCCACAACCGCCTCCCACTTCTGTTAAACAAATCTAACCCACTTCAGTGCCAGCAAGCGTGTATACACAAAAAAATAAAACACAACACAACACAAAACGACATCGATTCACTTTACACTTGGATTGCTGGCCTGCGGAGTGGTGTCTTCCTTAAATGCCACCAACCATGGCCGAGGGTCATTAGTCATTCACCCGGCGTACCACGATTTGGTGTGAGCGACCGAGTGACGCCTCTGCAAATCGCGAATGAATCGCAAACGAACGACAGCACCATCGAGCGAGGAACCTCAGAAAAATCATAAACAGACCACAATCGTTCATGGAATGAATAGAAGAGAGGCAGAGAGGCAACGCAACCGCACCACTCAACTCCATCACAGAGGATCTCGTCTCCTATTGCGCCGTGCACATACACAAGCGCTTCCCATGGCGAAAACTAATTGTGACCGACTCCTTGACTCCTCCGATGACAATGACGATGACGACGACGACTAAGACCACGACGATGACGATGGTGGCAATGATGATGATGATGACCTTCCGCGGCGCGGCCAGACCCACCACGCACACCGCAGATACGCACAGATCATCCTCATTAGACCGAGCGACGAAGTTCAAGAGTCGTCTGTCGCCGTGCGTCTCTGACGCGGCTACCTGCGGGCTGATAGCCAGCTACCTTACAGGTGTAACAGCAGCGCTGTTTATATCGGATCGGCATACGAAATGCGTTTATAATTGCGCTGTCGCGTATGACCATCGCAGCGCTTGATGACTGCCGGTGCTGTACGTGCTCGTATCTGCATCGCGACGCGCCACGAAAGGCGGCAGCTCTCTGCAGCGCACACGGTCAACAGATGTGAGTAATGAGCTATTTGTTTGTTCAAGCTCTGGGCAGCGGGGCAGCAGACTACTCCTCATTAGCGTCGATTTTTGTGGGATTTCTGTTTCTGTTTTTTTTTCTATTCAACTCGCTTCAGGTTCATCTTTGTTTTTATACACTGTTATGGTTCATCGGGTGGCAGGAAGAGAGATGAAACTTTCATTCCGGTTCGACTTATCAGCGCTCATTTTTGGAGACCGTCAAATTTGACTTTTGACGGGTTCTGATGGCGGAAAGCACTTAACCTTTTATTGCGTGTGAATTGAATTGAATGAGATTTTGAGCTTGTCTCGAAATTGGGTTTCATGGATTTATGCGTTCTGTGATATTAAGGGAGAAAGCTCTTTTGATTGACTTTCAAATGGACAAAAGGTTATTGATGTTGTCAGAGAGAGCTGCCGTCAAGCTGTTTCGTAAAATGCACTAAATGTCTATCAAGAAAATGTTGCTGCCTTAAAAATATGTCTATGAAATATAAATGAAGGGAATAGGTGTCAAAAGTCCGTCAATACCGATACATTTGCGCAACTATCGAGGTCTATTGCGATTGTTGGAACTCCAAACTCTTTGAGCTTTTAAAAATCAGTAAAGTAACCCCGAAACGTATCCGGATCTTACTGGTGAGTCCCGTGGACAAAACAAAGTAAAAGGGAGATCAAGGAAGTAAAGGTCATAAAGTCTTTAATTTAAAAGTTTATAGTACATAAATGATCCGCTTCAAAGCAAGACGAATTGTAAGGACTGTGAGAAGGAAGAGGAATCTGGCAAACCAGGAGAAGTGCTAATGAGACTCCTATAAGCAACCGTTTTCGACATGCAGAACCCCGAAGAAAAGGACGTTATTTATGGAAAGCGAAAAGAACAAACATTTCAGTCGATTTTAAAATGCATAGACCTCTTCAAATTAATTTTAGGGAACTCACATGTCTCCCCCATTAGAGCACATACGAAGGTTGCCTTTTATATTTCGAGATTGGGCAACCCTAGTGCTGCAATCTGGCAACTGCCAGCTCTATCGAAAGGTTTGACATTTTTGAGGTTATGCGAACTCAGAATGTTTTGACAAACGAGCGCTATTTGTGTTGTTTACAGTAACTTAAAAGATTCATTTCGCCCAAAAAATGGAATTAAATCGTGAAAATTTTCGTGCGATTATTTTTAACAACTTTCGAGTTGGATTAACTCAACAACAGTGCATCTATGAACCCAATTTAATTTTTGGCGATGAAGCTCCATCAAGGACCAGTGCTTATCGATGGAATGGTGAATTCAACCGAGGTCGTAGTTCACTCCAAGACGAATTTCGTGAAGGTCGTCCTAAATCAGTTGTTCTTCCGGAAACCATTGATGCTGTGCGCCAACTGATATTACAAGATCGTTATGTGACCTATCGTGTGATTGAGACAACATTAGATATTAGTGGGGCCACCATACATCCAATATTGCATTTGACCGTCAAAAATATTTGTTCGAATTGGATCCCAAACAATTTGTCAATCGCTCAAAATAAGGCTCGTCTCGATTGGTCGAAAGAAATGCTCCAAAATTACGATGGCGGTGCTCCGAAACACGTCTATGACATCGTGACAGGTGATAAATCGTGGATTTACGCGTATGAGCCCGAAAGTAAACAGCAGTCGACTGTATGGGTGTTTCAAATTGATCCAAATCCAACAAATGTTGTTCGCGCACGAAGCACTTAAAAGCAAATGGTCGCCTGTTTTTTAAAAACTGGACATGTCGCAACCGTACCACTAGAACAATGCAGAACAGTCAATTCTGAGTGGTACACAGCATTTGTTTGCCAGTTGTCCAAGAAATCAGGAAAAACCAACCGCCGAAGGCGGATCGCTCTTGACCACGACAATGAGAGCTCTCACACATCGGCTCAAACAACTCCATTTTTGAGCATTCAAAACATCGATTTGATGAGTAAGGTCGTAAAGTCCTGACTTGGCACCGAATGACTTCTTTCTAAAAAAAATAAAATGAGAGGTGAACGTTTTTCGACACCTGAAGAAGCGGGTGATGCATTCAGAATGCATGTTTTGGAGATACCTCAATCAGAGTGGCAAAAGTGCTTCAACAATTGGTTCAAACGCATGCAAAAGTGTATAGATCTTAATGAAGAATATTTTGAAAAACAATAAAGTTATTTTCGATGATTTGGGAATTGTTTTTGTTCTCTAATCCCGAAATAAAAAAGGCAACTCTCGTATACATCTATCAACCTTTCAGGACTCCAATATGAAGGAAATGAAATCCTTTTCCAGCTCGTAGGCCAATCTAATTTTGAATTCTCTGTCCATAATTTCAATGTCCCACTGTATTTGCATACTATGTCATTGGCTTTTGTGTACGATAGTGGTTGGCACTGTTTAAATATCGCGCCATATGATAAGTTGATCGTACCGAAAACTTTCCACTAACGTTTCATATGAATGTCTGTAAAAGCAAATTGTTTACTTCAATAAACTCTCACTCTTTCCCTCTGTTACTTCACCACGAGTAGGGCGTCAGTGTTTTTCTTTTTTCGAAACATTCCCCACAAGTTAATCACATCTCCTGCAAAACATTTTATCAGATTGTATTCGGAGGATAGTTATTGAAGTTTTTAAAAATATGGCGCAGCAATCTACAAGGTTCTAACTTTCTTATCAACTGCTCATGTAGTGCGCGTGCTGTTCCCTTCCGCGTAGAAGAGATCTACACTTTTTTCCGAGTCCAAATGGCGAAGTTTGCGACAATATTATTACTTCTGGAGTGTTGTCAGCTCCTCGGAAGGTCTAGTACCGTGAAACGTACTAAGGGCTCTGTTTGAAAATCGAACCTGAACCTTCGGCGTGTGAGCATCACACTCTACCCACTTTGCTACGGAAGACATTGTTTTAATCCAATCCATTATTTGGAACAAAGTTTTTTAAACATTGGCTTGATGGACATGTCATTCACCTAGTAATTGGACTTTTTTTTTGAAAGGTGTCACTTGCAATAGGGCTCACATATGTAACAATTGTTACAAAATTTAAATATCAAAATGATTGTTTTTCAAAGAGATGCTTTCAAGTGTATTAAATCTGCATTGGTACTTTAGTCGATTTTCTTTAAATTTTGCATTTAAGTTAAAAAAAAATACTTGTCCATAAATTTAAGGGAACTACATTCTACTAAAAGTGGTCGCCGGGGCGTAGTGAGTAGAGTACGACACCCACACGCCGAAGGGTCTAGTTTTGATTCCCAGCTCGACACCAATTCTTTGAATTTTTCACGGCACCACCTCTTTCGAGTTGCTGATAACTCTCAAAGATTAATAACTGTCTAAGAAAGCTTATCAAAATTCGCCGTTTGGAGTCGGCAAAAAACAGAGAGAACAGTAGCGCGCACAACACGAGTAGTTGATGAGCAAGCTAGGCCCTGGCCCCCCTTTGGACTGTAGCGCCAACAATTATTATTATAACATTCTACCAAAAACTTAAATTTAGCTTTTGCAGCAATCACCCATTCCTGATTGTTTCTTCACGAAATAAGGAAAGCTACAGCCTATTGCCGACTCTGAATGGCTTTATTTAAGAAACCTGTCACGGACATTAAGTATAGTCTCCTTTAAAAGATTGCACATATTCGTACAACAAATTCATATACAGAAATTTGTTTTTTTTTTAATGAAGTATACTTTAGCAATTGTTCACAAATCGGATCCTTCGTCGGGTGGACCGATTCACTTACTCATAACGTCACAGTGGCCAATGATCGAAATGCAGATGTTCGTTTTTGCAATTTTTTACCGAATTTAATTATTTTCTTGGCAAAATTTTTCACTACCCAAAAATAACAAACTTCCGAAATTGGACAAGAAATGTAATGGAGAAGAAATGCAAACCACTCGATTTGTTTTTTAAATAAAAATTGACAAAGTTCTGATAAGTTATATTCATCTCTTCCTATTTCTTACTCCGTGCTTTTCATTTTTTCTTCGAGTTAATTTTGTTTCTGTATGGTCTACTCACACTTGCATTTTATTTTAATTTATCAAAGAATTATACTTTAAACCAAAACCCATAAAATTAAAATAGTATAATTCCTTCTCACTTCAGCAAATTAAAAGCCCGTAAAATATGACCCATATATCCACGGTTGTTGATCCAGTGAACCCTCCAGTTCCTCATCTTCAAACATTTTGGCCTCACTAAGACGCTCATTGTCTTCAGCCCTAAAGTCCCTCAAAACTTTTAAAGCGTCGAAACTCACCAAGACGCTCATTATCTTCAACCCTAAAATACCTTAAAACTCTTAAAGCGTCGAAACCACTCTCTCTCTTTATCGTTTGGGGCAGAATCTGTTTAAACTTCTACAAGCATTCAATGGGCTTCAGCAGCACTTTTCTTCCAATTAATAATAATAATTGTTTGGCGCGACAGTCCACAGGGTATCCAGGGCCTGCTTACTCATCAAATACTCGTGTTGTGTGCGCCAATGTTCTCTCACGAGTAGAAGGGACCTATAGTTTTTTTTCCAACTCTGAATGGCGAAATTGAAAAAGCTTTCTTCAAATTGAAAAAGAAAATAAAAAACTTCCAGCAAATGTTTTTTATTAAAAACAAATTCCGGGAACTTCGAAATGGCGACAAACAGTGTTGTTGTCTAAAACAGACACGGGGACACATTAATTGTGACAAATGTCACACCTTTCCAATAAAGTAGGTAATCGCTTCCAAGATTAGCCAGAGGTGGCGCCATCTTCTGAAGACTGAATTGAATGAAGCTCCTTATAATATTTATTTTCCATTTCTTGACAAAATTAAAGGAACAGAGTTTTTGGCACTTTTGCAGTCACAATTCAAATGTACCATAATAAAATTTTCCCTAACAATTCTATACGCGTCATTTTCTTCTTTGTGTGGCCCTACAGTCCGATATTAGCTCAAGTTTCAACCTACAAGCCTTTTCAGCCAGCACAATTTCTTTCCAGCTGTCTATCATTGCGCACTCCAACTAAATTGAGGTCTTCTCCACTTGTGCGCGCCATCTCAGCCTAAGCTGTACTGTTGCGTTGTCCCAATGACTCTGCTAGGAAGACTTTTCGGGCCGGAGCGGTGGTGTCCATGCGCTCTACATGACCTAGACTTTTCTATTATCTTTTATTCTTTATTCTCTGCTTTCAGACATTTCAAGTTATTTCACACTAAATAAGCCCCTTTTTGATTGAGCTCTTCACGCTACGCGGCATTATGCAAGAAAAACTTCCTTTGACATCTGTCAAAAACATCGCACGCACAATTCAAATTTCGTTCGACCCCTTTTGCGAATCGAGGTCCATCTGGCACAGAGACACGGAATTCCTGACCTCGATCTCCCCCTCGAGCTATTAGCGATGCAAAACAACGTGAAAATGAGTTCCGCTTCAGTCGGCCGTGCAAGGCCGTCGCATGGCGCACCCTAGGGATCCGCTCACAAAGGATATTTGATTAAAAACAGATTCACCCACTTGAATCTCGGCAGAGTCTCTGCAGCTGGTGTGGGTAACTCATCCCTTCGATATTGCGTCACCGAGTCCATTCTGGCACGTGGCACGTGGCAGAATTTCAATGTACTCGCTCACACATAGGTGATTTGTTCAAGGGTGGCTCCTGTACAAATTGGTGCATGAGAGGGATGGGTGCTGCAGAACTTCAACTTCGGTCAGCTTTCAGGGAATGCGTGCAGTTTTCCCCTGACCTCATTAAAACATCCTCAAGTGGCAGAAGAGCACCTCCCGCTCAAGTGGCACTTCATTTCAAGAACACAGTTGTCTGCGTTCACACGAGGGATGATGCGAAAAAAAAGCTGAACTCCACTTCACGCATTCCGCAAGGCTGCATAATCCACTCGTTTCTAACGCTTCACTGGATCCCTCTACCGAGGGGTACGCGCTGTTGCCGCAACCTGGGCGAAGAACTCTTGCGTACGCTAATGATTCCTGGGCACGCATAGTCATCGCGGTGCGTATTGCCCGCCCGAAGGCACGTAGCCGAGGCACCGCACATGAGTTATTGTTAACTTGGGTTGGACCCGTGGAATTAATGCACGCACATGCATCCATCCACACTTCGATTCTGTATGGCTGACACGTCCCGCGTCTAGGAAGAGCACTGCGCGCTGTGACTCCTATCATTGGTGGGAGGGAGGCAAAGCTCAGTGGACAGATAATTTTTGAAACAACAAGTCGTTACCAGAAAATGATACTAAGCGTGGCTTGGAATTTTAAAACGTGTCCACGTTGGGATCACCCGAAGGGCTGCCTCAACCATGGGCTGGCCACGAAAGCTTCAAGTGGGACATAATTCACCGCATGAAGTGACTCTGAATACACAAGGAGGCAGATTAGTGATTCGAGTTTGAATTGATTGCCGGCGCTTTATGGCTGTTTACACAAATGCCTTGTGGGGTTTGACGGGAGTTTTGTTTGTCACGGTGACCCGGAAGGGATGCAAATTAGTGTCTGTATGACGGGATGAGTGGGAGACATGTGATGGATTTGGTATGAGCTGATGGAGGAGTTGCTGTGCGGTGAAAATTGAAAAATAGTGGCAGGTGGGGGATATGACAGGATTCCGATGAAATGGTGAATGGCTCTCAAGAGGGAGAGTGAAGTGGCCAGCGCAAAGAATTTCGAAAGAGGCAATCTTTGTGGCGATTCCAAGGAGTAGAAAGGTTTTTTTTGTAAAAAGTTGAGTTCTAAGGGGTCGGATCGTTTCGGGTCTGATCTTGTGTCTTATAATCACTGCCTGGAAGGACACATCTGTGAAACGAAGGACATTTTACAATGTGGTTGTTTTGATCCAGTTTGAGTTGGTAGCATCTGGAGGGGATAATTAAACGACGAACTCACGACAGTGACATACGCCTAGTCAAGTGTACAGCGACATGCGCATTGTCGAAAACAGCGGTTAAGATATCTAGACAATGTAGAGCGTATGGACATCTCTGTTCCGGCCCGAAAAGGTTTCGAATCTGAGCCATTGGCTAAGATGGCACACACAAGTGGAGAAGGACCTCAACCAACTTGGAGTGCGCAAGTGGTGGCAGCCAGCGAAATATCGTGCTGGCTGCAGAGGCATATTGGTTGAGGCCCAGGTCGTCCCCAGACTGTAGCGCCTCAAGAACAAGAAGAAGAAGGTTGTTTGAAGGAATGTAAGGTTAAGATACTATATTTAATGAATTTACTTCAAATGAATATACTCTCCAGAGCCCTTCTCTGCAGGACAGTACTCTAATAAGGTCTATGATGCGTATAGTCCACCGTCGTCGATTTATTTTAAAACGGAAAGGTGCTTCGGAAGGAAAGTGGTTGAAAAGGGAATCCAAACAAGAGTTGTACGGTCTCTTGTTGAAACTGAAGATTTATGTGATTTCCCACTTCCCCTGGAACTGCTGTACTCCCATCAGTTCCGATACTTTATGACTAACTTTCCGACCGAATACAGTCGGAACGTCAGTTAGGGGCACATATTTGGTGGGAATGTTAATTGAGATACTCCTAGTTGAGACTCTTCCTAGTGGTTCGCCGCCAGAAGATTCTTTGCCGGACTTCGAGGTTTGTGAAAGGTACTGAGCATTGCGAAGCAGGTGATGTGATGTATTTAGGTCGATGGTGATCGGTTCACACCATATCTGAGCACATACTGTGACGTCACTCATGCATACGGCTCTTGTGAAATTCCGAGTTGGAATCCGGACCGTGGCCGTTGGGAGAAGGAAGAGAGTTTAGAGCAGGAAGTTGACCTTCGTTCTTCGACTAAGTAAAACTATGTTTGACTATCCTATAGAGATCAGTGTGTACAGTCATTGGTGCGCAAGTTTTCAAATCAACTGCTGGTTCATTGATTGCGGACCTCTATACAACTCACTCGTTTACACTGCAGTCCAATTTAGAAGAGCTTTAGTTGTGCAACCGCAGTCTGCGTTAGGACTTTTCTTTCAAAGAAAATCACAGAAACACTTGTCTTCAATTTTCTGACATTAGTCTATCCTAGGACTTTGTTAGCCATTTGAATTGAAGCTGTGCCATAGTCCATAATTGGAGGACAGTGTGAAGAAATGTCCTCTGCTTCTTGACATTCTTTTCCTGCTCCTGGAATGATGGGTTTCATCAATATGCAGAAGAGGTCTTATCGACCCATGGAGGGTGTCAGTTAAGCCGGCGTAAGTGAAATGCAAATTGCCGAGATTACACTTCTTTGCGATTAGTAACAAAGCTTTCAGGCACGACCAAGAAATGTGCTGTGAGTGGCATTTAATCAAAGAGATTGAATTGGTCCATCTATGTATTCATTTGACTGTAAAATAACAGGTTTGTGGAAGGACCAAAAGCACATCTGCTGTGAGTGTTGTTGAAGGAGCGAATCACCAGTTTGTGCATGCCGTATGGTGGCTTCTTTCGGTGCCACCATAGTCACAGTCTCGGTTTTTCGGGCCACCACCTCTTTGGAGCTGCTGACAACACTCAAAGAGTAATAACTATCTAAGAAAAAGCTTCTCAAACTTCGCTGTTCGGAGTCGTAAAAAAATTGTTGGTCGCTTCTACTCGTCAAAGAACATTATAGCCCTCAATGCGAGTAGTTGATGAGTAAGCTAGGCCCTGTTCCCTCTGTGGACTGAAGCGCCACCCAATTATTATTATTACAGTCACAGAAAACTTGTTTGCAGTTCAACAGTTTGCTATTAGAGACAGAATTTTTTAGATACTTCTTCTTCTTCTTGCTGCTCTTCAGTACGGGATGGACCTGGGCTTCAACCAACATTCCTCTTGCGCACCCCAAGTTGGTTGAGGTTCTTCTCCACTTGTGTGCGCCACCTTTTCTTAGAGGCTGACAGAAAGAAAACGAAGAATTCACTCTGTGCGTTATCTATTTATCTACCAAGCACCGGAAGGTGTGTTACACGATCTTAAATATTGTCGGGTAAGCGGAAGAATATCGCGAACAGGGTTCAAGAACATTAGAACCGAAATAAAGCGACTTATTTACTTCAAGCATACAGTACGTGAATTAAGAGCATAAGTTAAGCAATTAGCACATTTTGGCATGAATTAAGCGCATAAGTCAAACAATTATCACATTTTGGAACATAGTCCACAAATTTCACATTTCCCAAGCAAAGTTTCACTTCTATTGACAACGTAGAAGGGGGCTGCGGATGTGAACTTAGAGTTCTGTTGGTTTATAAAAGCTTCGATGACGAATTTGTTGCCACTGGAGAAGACCTTTGCAGGCAAAAACCAACATCATTGTATTAAATTAATAATTTTTGTCTGTGGCGCCCCTACATACCCTGTGAGTTATTGAGAAATCTGTTTTGTATACGAAATTGTTGTTTTTGACGCAATCTCTTATAGAACTGTGCCTCGAGCATGTGTCAAGAGTTTGATATTTCAGTTTTCAACATGAACAAATGATCGCCTTTTCAGTGGCGACGCCAAGTACAGCAAAATCTACATAATGCAGGGCATCGCTAATCTCTCGGGACTCTCAAGGAGCTTCATTCACTTTTCTTTTAAAAAATCATAACAAATACATGAAATAGCGTCTAAGTTCACAGCGGACCCCGGCCTTGGCTATGAAGTGACTACAGGTTTTCTGCGTGCCACTGTTGAGGAGACGTAGAGTTCTTTGCTGACTCCGAACGGCAGCATTTTCGTTGACAAGTACAACTTTCTGAATGTGTGGAAAAGGAATGTGTCAAAAGGAATGAATCAAAAGGAATTGCTATGCTAGTTTAAAAAGGGAAATGTCTAGTATGTAAGAATAACATGGAATTTAATTAAAACAAATTTGAAAAAAAAAAATGTTTTCGAAAGTTATGCAGAAGTCGAACTTCGAAACTTCAAGTACTACTATAAAATGTCCGCCATGTCGTAGCGACACGCCGATGGTACGGATTCGATTCTCTGACTGAATACCTAGCATTTTTCTCGACACCACCTCATTCGAGCTGCTGGCAACACTCAGAAAGACAAAATTTTGTATTAAAAAGATTTTCAAACTTCGGCGTTTGGAGTCGGCAGAAAACTAAAATTTCTTTCTACTCGTGAGAGAACAGTAGCGCGCACAACATGAGTTGGAAACTAGGTTTAGATCATGCCGTGGATTGTCGGGTTATTCGATATACGTGGTCGCAAAACTGCCTTTTTTATATTCACATGCAGACAGGGGTCCTGATAGAAATGCGATGCTTTCGATGTTTTAACAGATAACACTAAAAATGATTACTTTAATACACATTTTTGTAAGTGGCGCCCCCTTTATGTTCCGGGACTTATTGTGTAATGTGTAGTGCCCGATAATTAATTAATTTGGGTGCCATGGAAAACGCTTAGAAGACTCATAGAATTTCTCACTTCTTCACGCTTCAGAAAATTCACATTTTCCGCAAGTGCTGACCATTTGACACAAAATCATCTCCCATGACTAAGCTTGCGACGTTTGTTGACACATAGAAATGGACTAGCATTGCAAAGGACTTTAGGTGTCCACCCAATACGAATATTTGAAGGCGTGCGTAGTTCATTCACAAAATTGCGTGTATGAATATCACCTCTTGTGAGCATATGAATGCATTTTTATTTACTTTGTCATTGAAATCGTGACCGGTATTGGGCATTTTGAACTCATGACTTTTGACGAACAGAATACAGTCGAACCCGGGTGCAGTCTCATCTCATAGTAGCACAAATTGGATTAAAGCATAATTTCATCCAGCCAATTGCGAGGGGCGTTCGATATATTCTCGGTATCACGGTGAAGCTGTGCTTATATACCAGGTATACCGGTATGCAGTGAGCGTCAAGATACAAATGTCTCTATAGGAAACATTTGCTGTGAACGAGCCCTTATTTTTTTTTGTTTGTGAACAGACAACATCTGAATTTTGTACCAGAAAGTGATCATTTGCGGAAAGCATTAATTTTTTGTTTTCATTTGAAGAAAAGTGCTGCAGAGTCGCATCGAATGCTTCTCGAGGCATATGGTGATCATGCTCTGTCAGAAGCAACATGCAAAAAATGGTTTCAACGGTTCAGAAATAATGATTTTGATGTGAGAAATGAAGAACGTGGAAGACCACCAACAAAGTTTGAAGACGCCGAATTGCAAACGATATTGGATGGAGATGACACTTTGAGTCAAAAGCAAATGGCAGCAATGTTAATTGTGAAAATTGTGTGCAACTGAGAGGATGATGGTAAATATTGAGCATCGCGCTGTAATTAAATTTCTCACTAAGCAAGGAAAAAGTAAAAAAAAACTATTCATGAAGAGATAGTGGCTGTTTACCAGGGTTCCGCACCTTCATTATCAACTGTGCAAAATTGATCAAATGAGTTCAAGAGAGGCAGAGAGAGCATTGAAGACAATCCCCGATCCGGCGCCCCGGCTACTGCTTGTACGGGAGAAAGCATGAAAGAAGTTGAAAAACTTGTTCTTGAGGATGCCCGAATAAAGGTGAAAATTATGTTAGAGATCACCAAGCTATCAAGTGGTGCCATTCACACCATTCTCCATGACCATCTTAACCTTTCAAAGGTCAGTGTAAGGTGGGTGCCACGAATGCTCACAGCGCCTCAGAAAAAAGTGAGAATCGCGCGCTGTAGAGAGCCTTTGGAGATGTGTAGGGAGAGCACGAACAGTGTTATGGATCGAATTGTTACTGGAGACGAATCAGGGGTCACCACTTTGACCCTAAAAGCAAACAAGAGTTCATGCAGTGGCATAAAAAAGGAACAGACCCCCCGAAGAAGTTCAAAGTCACTCCGTCTGCCGGGAAGCACACGCCAAAATTTTTTTGCACTCAAAGGGAATCTTGCTCTTGCTCTTGAGTACAAAAAAAAAGGTGAAACCATCAACGCCACATCCCACGCTTCCACTTTTAATAATTTGCGGGAGAAAGGGAATCTTGCTCTTGCTCTTGAGTACAAAAAAAGGTGAAATTATGAAAATTATGAAAAGTGGAAGCGTGGGATGTGGCGTTGATGGTTGCACCTTTTTTTTTGTACTCAAGAGTAAGAGCAAGATTAAAATGAAAAGACGGGGTAAACTCGTAGCGAGTGTGTTGCTTCTTGATGACAACGCTCCTGTTCAAACGACGCGAGTTTCCAAGGCTGATGCGCGAGATTGTGGTTTGGAAGAAATTCAACACCCATCCTACAGTCCAGACCGTGTCCCTTAAGATAATTTCTTGTTTCGGGATTTTAAGAACTGTCTTCGTGGAAAAAGGTTTTCGGATGATGAAGAACTCAAGTCGGCAATAAATGTATATTTTGTTTAAAGGGGTTTTTTAGGTCTTTAAAAAGCTTATCTCAAGATGTAACAAATGCATTGATGTTAGGGAAGATTATATTGAAAAATAAAAACAATTTAAATTAAATTCGCCTTTTCCTTCATATCGATACCGAGAATATATTAAATGTCGCTCGTAGATGACAGAACGAATAATCACAACCCGCTTAGTGTCACATCTTTTTGTTGCCGACGTGATGTGATATTTTTCTCGTTAGACTGTAGTTACGTGAAAACCCTAACAAGCTCCAACAAACACAAACTCAAAGAGTTACCATTTTGAAATAATGATCATCTCATCTGATGAAGGTAGGATGTCTAAATTGTGGTGTCTCTTGTCAATTGCATGGAGAGGACTTTGAAAATATGTGTTTTGAACAAGAAAGCGGAGCAAGTGAATCACCAGTTGGAATCTAGGCATCTTCTGCTATACACTTTTTGTATACCAGTAGAACGAGTATTTTGAAATTTGGTTTCAACGAATGGATTTTCGAATGTCATTCAAAGTTCCTTAAATTACGTAGAGCATTTATAAATATTTAGAAGTCGTCCCTATTTTATTTGAAGAACCAAGCAAGTTCGAGTCCCCTTCAAATTGTTCACTTACTTCAGTTGTCTTCAGTCACATACTTCAGTTGGTAAAATTACCGAGTCATTTTAACTGTACGAAATTTTATGTCTCCAACTTGAAGTTAGAGTTGATGCAAAGCTGCTGCTACACATGTTGGTTTGAAGTACGCGTCGAGAGTGTCGACAAGACTTCCATCAAATTCTAGGTAAACTGACAAATACGCGAGATCGTTGTCATGGACTTCTGCCCCCTTCTGCAAATCAGTTTTGGTTGGACTTCGTGTTTGATTTGTTTTAAAGCAATTTTGTGGACCAGATAAATTTGAACTGGGTGAACCTCTGAATATCATTTTCTCCTTTCACCCCCACTCTTACCGTAAATATTGTCAAACGTTGTATATCCAAGGAAAAGATCGATAGATTCTTCAGCAGAGCATCAGTTGACGCGTCAAACAAACCGAACAGCACAGCACAATAAAATCCACTGTATCCACACAACAATCACTCGGATCTCCCTTTTTTATATCAAACTTATATCAAACCACCACACAATAAACATTCACACACACACACACTCGCGAACGCATACTGAGAGAATTTCAAAAATGTGCAGCTGCTATGTGCGTTATGAATTGCTCAGCATTGGAGGACACCAGTGGCCAGGTGAATGCTAGTCACTAGCCTAACTGCAAATCTTTCCACTAGAACCGAACTAGGAGCAGGAAGTGAGTCACATGTGTCTTATGTGAGATTCAGTCTTCCTGTAGGGAAATCACACAAATCACACAATTTCTGTTTTCTATTCCCGACAAATTTTCGAAGTCCTACTCAGACGCTCAAACGTACCGCCGTACTTTTTGAATTCCCAAACGTAACTGATGCAGACCAGTGTGATGCGGCGGGGTCACAATCGAATATCCTGCCAACGAACTCTCTCTCGCACACTCACCCCATGACGATTGCAACAGTGATGTTGGTGGTGGTGGTGGCGCTGGGAATAGAGGCAATAGTTTACCAATCAACCCTCAACACTGATCGACCCTCGTTGGCAGTGGGAACGCAACAAAAACAACACGATCGTGTGGAATTTGAAAATTCCCTGGAATGTGTGTGCGAGAGCGAGCTGCTCAGTGAAAACTATTTTCGAATTCAACAGAATTGGAAGTTGCTTGTGTGCGTGAGCATCCTGACAGGTAGACTAGGGAGACGAGACTCCAGTTGCAGTCCAATTGGACGAAAGGCAAAGGCGGTCAGGGATGATCTGAGATCCTTGACGAAGGTTGCATTTGACATCCAAATACAAATTTAGACCGATCGGCGAGGAGATAAGAAGCAGGACTCGTTCATAATGGGGGAGAGGACATTTGTGAGAGGCCGCTGCTTAGGATTCGGTAGCTCCTTGATCTTGGATCTTGATCTTGAATCTTGATCTCGTGGCGCGAATAAGTCGAGAAGTTTGGGAAATTTAGTGTCGTGTGAAAATGTTTGATGACCCAATAAAGTTGTCAAGGGAGGACGACTTAGATCAAGATCCATCCATTTTTTGAGGGATTTGAAGCTTGGACTTCAACATTCAAGAAACATTTGACACTCATGGATGTTGTTTGGGTATGATCGAAACAGGTGGTGACGTGAAGAAGTGACTCTAGGCGTGTGAGCCGTCGCAATAAGCCACTACGCCACGTCGGCCGCTACATTCCTTTTTCAGTGCATTGAAATAGTTTGATGTGACACGTACTTCATTCTGCGATCAGCAAATGCCTCCTAGCTGGTTGAAGTATCTTGTTGCACAGAAGCCAAAGCGTATTCCTTATTCAATTGTAAGTCCGAAATTGTATCCTGGTGACAGGATGTGTGTACATTTCCTACAAGTGCGCAAAATGTTCAAAAGAACTTCTCCCATAATTTATAGCGCTCTATCTTATTGAAGTGACACTGTTTTAGCGGGTAGTTAGATCCCGGATGAGGCTTTCAATCGAAGCGCCGCTCCAATCATTCGAGATCTAAGTTCAGTCACGTTTGAATTCGGTCTTAACGTGGATGGCAGATGATATCGTGAACGTCACTAAATGCCGCCAGTCGCGACCCAATGTATTCCAATAGCGTTCTTATTTAATTTCAATCTGTATTCCTATTTGAAACCTAGTGCTAAGGCACTGGGTTACCGCACTAGTTTTTCGAAATATTGACACTGATTTAAGTTTAATCTTGTGTAAGACGCTGTTACGTTTCTCGACAAATACGTCCAAGTCT
The DNA here is from genome assembly GCA_955652365.1 of Eristalinus aeneus. Classification (NCBI taxonomy): domain Eukaryota; kingdom Metazoa; phylum Arthropoda; class Insecta; order Diptera; family Syrphidae; genus Eristalinus; species Eristalinus aeneus. The sequence goes on from OY019132.1 coordinate 81,265,546, forward strand.
AAGTTTCAAACTGTGTTTTTGTTTTTTCCTAAAGTCTCTCATTTTACAGACTGTTCATAGCCTTCAGTGGGTATAGTCTGTCTCTTAAAAGTCGTCGCAGTTTGAATTTCCGGAGAAAGGTCCTTGTCTCCTGTGGAATATAGTGCAAGTCAGTTTATTAATGCAGTTTATAAGGTGCTAAGTACAAAAAAGAAGGTTTTTAAGACAAAAATCTCAAGAAATAGTGACGTCTACCTTCACATAGGAAAAAAACTTCACCAAATAGTGGAGTCTTCATTCAAATTTATATGTTTATGGGCTTACGTAGTTAAAAATTCATTCCCAGCTGCTTGACGTCTTTGATTTCCTGAATAGTACTTTGTTTGCTTTCCAATTGCTGGTTGCAATGTTTTCAAACCTCTCATTCCTTTTCATTACTTCCAAAAGAAATTGAATTTTTTGAATTCATACAGCAGAATATTGAGCTGGGAATGAACCCGTTGGAACATAGAATGTTTGTTTTCTTGTTGCAATGTTTTCAAACCTTTCATCCCTTTTCATTACTTCCAAAAGAAATTGAATTTTTTGAATTCAAACAGCAGAATAATGAGCTGGGAATGAACCCATTGGAACATAGAATAGGGAAAGACGTAAAGCCAAAGGATCATTCCACCAATGTATATTCATGTGCAAACAGTGTAGAATTGACATTTTATTTTTTAAGTAATAAAATGTCACCTGTCGAGGGTCCAGGTTCGATTCCTGGCTGAACGCTTCGAATTTTTCACGGCACCACCTCTTTCGAGCTGCTGGCAACACTGAAACAGTAATAACTGTCAAAAATAGCTTGTCAAACGTCGCCGTTCCTAGTCGACATAAAATTGTAGGTCCCTTCCACTAGTGAGAAAACAGTACCGCGCACAACACGAGTAGTGGATGAGCAAGCAACGTGCTGCTAAATCTTCTCCAAGTGGGTTTCACTAAATTCCCACATAAAACATTACTGTCAGGGACTTTTTACAGGACCATTTTTTTGTCACGTAACAAGTAAAACATAGTTTTCGAACAGTAAAATTTTAAGCCTGAATCGCATAGTCAAGCCCTACAGAGGCTAGATCATCGAAATTCCTTCACAACCCACCAGCTCCCACATCTGCCAAAAAGCGTGTTCAACAAATTCTGCAGAACAAAAGTGTATCCTCTTCCAGCGACAACGTCTGTCATCAATCATGTCCTCGATCGGACCGGTGTGTGTGTCCAGTGCACCACTCATTCGACACCCGACCAAAGTCCAGCACACAGGTCCCCCCTTCTGGTGTATCCTTAACCAGAAATATTAATTTTTGAATTCCTAACCAAATTCCGAAAAATGAACATGAACTCTGAGCCGCACACATCTGTGTATCCTTTCAGAACCCGAAAAGGTAAGTCGTCGTGCCACCTCAACCCTTTTGAACACAAGTTTTTCCTTCGCTCCCTCCTCTGTCAAAAGAAAAGGGTTGCAACGAGGCTTCTTGTGTATGCGTTGGCTTCGCTCTTTCATTCTTCTCCTCACTCTGGGTGGTGTTTTGCCCGAACTTGGAATGTTGTATCCTAGACAAAACTTCCAAAAACTCACTTTATACCTTTCAACGCTCGCAAACAAAGTAGCCCACAACCACCAATGCCATCCACACCACCACCACTACCACCAGTATCCCCGTGCGAGGGTAAGGATGATGTGTGTGCGGCACTCCGTCGTCGTTACAGCGGAAAATACATTTTTGAAATTCTTCGCAACATTTCAATATAATATTCATACGTTCACATTCATCGGCCTGCCGTGTGCGAGCCACCCCCCGAAAAGCGTACAAAAACAAGGACAGCCACGACGAGGCCGAGGTTGAGGATGACGCCGAGGAGGACGCAAGCCGCACAGACGGACGAGCAGGGTACAAGCCCTGAAACGGAAAACCACCGAACCGATGACAGCAGCAGTAGTTGCTGCAGCAGTAGCAGTAGCAGCAGCAACAGAGCCACTAGCAAACCAGCGATGACAACGACTTTAGTCCATGAAGCGTGTTCATTTCACACACACACATGCACACACACGCTCCCTGAAGGAGTATGCAGACAAACCTACTCCGAATCCGATGTTACGCAATGCACTCACTCGTGCAAGGAATACGGTTACAGCAATGGCCACGGTCTGGAATCCGTATTGCACCCCGACGACGACGACGCGGGCCGCTCGACACAGCCGCACAGTTGTTGCTATTGTTGTTCCGCTTGTGCGCCCTCCCCCTGTCACGCTGTGGGGTCAGACTGTTTTTCTATCCACCGTCGTTGAGAGTTCCTCGTCCTCACGGAGCCACGTCCTTGTGTGTGAATTATTTGGTGGTGCATGCATTGTGGCATTTCCCTTTTGCGAACGAGCCGCCTCTCGCATGAATTATACACGTATTTAGGGGTGGAAACTGTCATCAGGCCTACGAGGGCAGGTGTGTGGCGTTTGCTGTGTGCGCCGCTCCGCCGCTGCCTCTGAGCTGCCTCGAATCAAAGGATTCAATGGATTCTACGCCTGGCAGGGCCTATTAATTGCGGCCCGTAATAGATTACGACGAGCCGTGGCAGAAAGGGGTGTTCCCCGAGTGAGTGCTTGTGTCTGTGTGTGACTATGTTGTTCCACCACCCCGCTACCCATGTAAGATGACATATCGTAGATAGAGGAACAGATTAATAAAATATGCACAGATAGTTGTGCGTCATTCCGGTGACCATTGCCATTAATTTCAGTCATTTATGACGACGACCACCGACGACCCGACACACAGGCGGGCGGACACGATGGCCTGTGCGATGTCCTTTCGGGTTTTAATTAAATGGCCAGTCCGGTGAGTAGTCATTGGTTTGGGCAATTGATTCGGCTAAAGTTGAGGAATGACAAACGGGTGTGGGAGTTTCCTTGGGAATTCCAAAGATGACATTTCGTTTCTGGATTGGGGCTATTTACACTGGAAACGAGGAGGACACGAAGGGAAACAAAACAAGAAAATTGGGTGAAAAAGCATGCTTCTGAAGCCAAAGATGGGGTAAGGGAACTCTTTCGGATTTGCCGCAGGAGACAAACTAGCCTTTAAAGCAGGTGTCAAGCTTTTGATGAGAAAATTCAGCGATCGGAAGATAGGCTGGAGCTGAGTTAAAGAACCTCAAGCGGATATAAATGCACTGTGGAAGGCATTTTTGGTCCCAGTTATTGCCTTTTGTGCGGATGAGCTCCAATCTGCGTAATATTTTGGCTCAACAATTAGGAATCTTTAGAACACCTTATGAGCTTAAGTGTTCTTAGGAATTATGGTTTAGAGTTAGCAAATGCGGAGAGAGTTCTCTCTAATCCAGCATTTTATGCAGAATAAGACAAACAAGATACCCTTTGACTTAGTTATACCGTAAACCTTACACCGACTCTTTGCCAATACGTTGCCCACCTTTGAAGTACAGAAAGTACACTTTGTGGTACAAAAAATCGCCATTGGACTGATTCATATCTCCATGTCACCAGAATCATCTCAATCACTGTGTATTTTCTAGACACCATCGCATAACATGGCATAAAATTGTACAGCTATCATTTGAATCATTGCACTTCCTAAAAATAATATGTTTTTTGTGTTTTTTGTTAGTGGCGCCCCCTATATGTCAATCCCGGGAATTGATGTGATGTGTTATGATCAAGTGCTTTCGTTTCTTGCCTTAAGAACACCCCTTCCACACTTTTGTCATGATTTATTATCGATAAAGGGCCTTCCTTAATGAATCATACAATTCTGATACATATTGGAACCCTTTGTAGGTTTCGACTTTTTGAATTCGGAAGCGCCTTAATGAAAAGTGACCACCTAAAGGAACATTTTGAGCGACTAAGGATGAGAAAGATTCAAACATCTTTCCGGCTATTTATCTGACAAATAACGAGCTGTACTGGTGAATGCATATTTTGGGAAGGAGGGACGCTATCGACTTGCGCCATTGGTTTACACTTCTTTTTTTTTCTTCGGGTGGCGCTACTGTGTAGGGTGGACCTGGGCCAACAAGTCAACAACGAGCCAGCACGAACTCTCACCAGCTGCCTCCAGTTGCACTTTCTAAGTTGGTTGAGGTCCTTCCCCCACTTGTGTGCACCAAGTCAACCTAGGCCGTCCTCCGTTGCATTGACCCAATAGCTCGGATTCGAAGTTAGTGAAACTCAATCTTTTTCAAATAAGTTCAAGTCAATGGTGGAGTGGTCGCCGTGGCGTAGTGGGTAGAGTGCGACGATCACACGCCGAAGGGTCTAGGTTCGACTCCCAGTTCAACACCAATTTTTCTAATATTTCACGGCACCACCTCTTTCGAGCTGCTGACACCACTCAAAGGGTAATAACTGTCTAAGAAAGCTTCTCAAATTTCGCCGTTCGGAGTCGGCAAAAAACTGTAGGTCCCTTCTACTCGTGAGAGAACAGTAGCGCGCACAACACTAGTAGTTGATGAGGAAGCTAGGTCCCCCCTTGGACTGTAGCCCCAACAATTATTATTAATGGCGGAGCACATACACCGTCTTTCCTTCTTAGCGAGTCGTTTTAGGAGCACTCACGGCAATTTATGTAAAGGGTGTCCCAACAAGAGTTTTCGAATCCGAACCACAGGGACAACGCAACAGAGGACGTCCTAGACTGAGATGGCGCACACAAGTGGAAAAGGACCTCAACCATCTTGGAGTGCGCAATTGGAGACAGCTGGCAAGAGATCGTGCTAGCTGGAGAGGCATGTTGGTTGAGGCCCAGGTCCACCCCGGACTGTAGCGCCATCCGAAGAAGAAGAAGAAGTGTCCCAACAAGAACGCAAGATTTAAATTTGGCGCCATTCGAATTGTCATTGTTTGACATTTGAACAATTATTATTGTTTGTTAGTAGAAGGTATAAGGTTAATCAAAATGGAGCGCTATCGCATTGCGAAGTTGTTTTACCAAAATGGTGAAAGTTTTGCGGCTACAGTTCGCAAATTGCGATCAATTTCGGGTTACAATAAGGCTCCAAAAGAGTCAACTGTAAAGTGATTAATGGAAAAATTTGCTGAAACTGGGTCTGTAACTGATGTGAAGAGAACAACGCGCCTTCGACCAGGTCGATCGACCGAAAATATCGCAGCAGCACGTGATAATGTCGCTCAAACTCCATCCACCTCAACTCGACACCGAGCTCAGCAAATTGGTGTTTCCAAATCCACTATGCAGCGAATTTTGACGAAAGATTTGCATCTTCATGCATACAAAGTTCAATTGACTCAGGAACTGAAGCCAGCTGACCATGCACAGCGAAACAATTCAATTGCTGCATCAATCATTTTCCGGTCGTGTTATTTCGCGTTTTGGAGACCAGAATTTAACGCCTATCACCATTGGAATCGTTTCTTTAAGGTTTTTTTTAAGTCGATGGTTTATGCGAATAAGCCGACGACGACTCAAGCCTTAAAAGAGGAAATTGGACGCTGCATTAATGAAATACCGCAGAATTTATGCAGAACGGTCATTGAAAATTTCATTAAAAGATCGCGTATGTGCCAGCAAAGCCGCGGTAGCCATCTGGCCGGTGTGTTATTCCGCACATAACTACATCCTGTCTACTTTACGATATAATAAAGAATTCACGAATTCACGTTCTTATGGGACACCCTTTACGAACGAAATGAAGCTTAAAAGTTCTTCTGGCAAATCAGACCAATGGTTGAGCCTTTGAACTGACAGCCCTTCAGCAGTGATGACAAGTTTTCTTCGTTCGGGCTTCATTTCCATTCGGTGCCTCGGGGTGGGGACTCTAAAATCATTTCATGTGCACAAGATTGTATGCGGTCCCTGGCTGAAATTGGGACAGGTTTCATTGCCTTTCTTCAGTCGCAGACAAAAATTCAATAACTTGGCTCAATTGTCACACTTGACCACTATTAAAGTTGTAAAGAGGTCCCCCTTCTTCAAGAACTGAACACACCTCGCCATAATGGAAATGCGAGGAAACATTACTTTTAGCATCTGCTACTTCTGACGAGAAGAAACGAAATCACACGCGTTCACTTGCAAGCAAATCCGCAGACCAAAATGTTTGTACATTGGAGGGTTCAATTCATTGGAAGGCCTTTAGAGGACCCAAAGCATTCCCGAATTCAATGAGTACATCATCATTTGAAAGCAGTCTTTTGGTCATAATTGTAGCTGAATTGGAAAGCCTTTACTGAACTAAGTCGATCGCCTTGAAAAAACTTCCAACAGTTAAACCTACAAGCTCTTTATAGCCCAGCCTTCAGAATCTACAATGACGAAACGATCGGTTCAGAGACTTTGACAAAACTGCTCTCGGCGACTGAAACTAGTGTAAAAAAAAAATAGGCCGACATTCTTGTACAGTAAAAAATTGTTAAAACATGCAAGCTTGAACCACTGAAGTCTAAAAGTCCGCAACCAAGAGCCAACAATCCTCCGGAGGTTCAATGTAAAGAACTTTCCCAGTGAAACCGCAGGACTGTATCAGCGACCCTGCCCAGCACTCCTGGCTTTGTTTAGATGTGCCACAGTGCCTCGACATGTTAGCCCCCAACGTCTTCGAGATTCTAAAAAGAATGACAAAGGCTCCCAATTTCTAAAAGAGTGTGTCGTTTACACGAGCTGATCCTCTCACGGATTCTAAGTTGAAGAATTTCGTGTTTTGACTTAAACTTTAAAATGTTTCCGGCAAGTGAAGAACGAACTCAATCAGCATGGTTCGAATTTTACGACAGCTGCCGAGAGAATGTGTCAGTTGTGGAGGGATGTTCGTTGCTGCCAAGGTATAAGACAAATTGTAGCGCAAAAATAAGAAGAAGACCTTCAACTATCAAGCACGCATGTCCCCAGGGTCAGAAGTTCACTGCTGCCGACTTTAAGTGAAGACAGAGATAAGAGGGACCGTCTTAGTTGCTTATCCGGCTTGCGACCAATATAGGGTCTGAGCCTGAGTTATAGCTGCCTTCCATTCTTGACAGTCCTGGTTACGTCGCTTCCAGTTATCAAAAACAAGCTTTCCAGCGTCCGCAATCGTTTGGTTCGGAGGTTCAGCCTTCCCTTTCTTCTCCAACCCGGAGACTGAGTTTCGAGGGTCCCTTTAGCTGGAGCTTTGTTGTCCACTCGATGTGGACGACCAGACGACGTATATTTGCCTTTCAAACTACATCCACTTCTTGATACAGCACATAGAGTTCGTGGTGGTGTCTTCTCCTTCATTCGCGTTTCTCGCAGACAGATCCATGTAAACCATCAGTCAATAAGTGTTGGGACATATAGAGGGCGCCACTAACAAACAAAAATGATACCAATTTAATATTTTTTGTTAGTGGCGCCCCCTATATGTCCCGGGACTCATTGAGTGATCTGTTATAGGACGCAGATTTTTCCTTTCGAGGGAACCAAGAATCTGTTTTACCGATTCGTTTATCATCCAGCACTCGGTTTCGTGAGGGAGTGCCGGTAGGATAAGCGTCCTGTAGAGCATTGTTTTAGTTCTTCGAGTTAGGATTTTCGAGCTTAAATGTTTTGAGAAAACAAAATAACCGGTTGCCAATGATGACTCTGAGCTGAATCTCCACTAAAGTGTCGTTTGTGGAGTTCAAGTTTGTCCCGGGGTAGACGAACTTCTTAACTACCCCGAAGTTGGGTAGCCATCAATTGTTACATTTTGACCGAGGTGTTGTTGACGGATCGATTCTTTGTCGATGGTATATAATGTACGTTCTAAAACGATGGTGCCATCTTCAAAATGTTCTGTCTTAAAAATGTGAGACAAGTAATTAGGGAAAAAATCTCTCAGGATTTCGAAAAATACTCAGAAACTTTGAGTATTCTCAAAAATTCCAACCGTATCGAAGAATTTACTGATATTTGCTGGCATTTGCGCAAACACACACAAAGGCAATGTCCCATAAAGATAGAGTCAAACTACGATTGCAGCAGTATCCTTTCTCTAACGGTACAATTTCAATATGTTTTCCAATGTTTTTTCCGTTGCACTGTGACCAGAGATGATTTAGTCTCGATTAGTGTCGACTATTTGCTGTCCGAGTTATCAAGAGGAAAGCCGTTGAGTGAATTTGAAAAAGGTCGAATAATTTAATTGTTAAAAAGTGGCAAGTCGACACATCGCTCTCATCAATAATAATAATAATAATTGTTGGCGCTACAGTCCAAAGGGGGACCAGGGCCTAGCTTGCTCATCAACTGCTCCTGTTGTGCGCGCTACTATTCTCTCACGAGTAGAAGGGACCTACAGTTTTTTGCCAATTCCGAACGGCAAAGTTTGAGAAGCTTTTAGGCAGTTATTACTCTTTGATTGTTGTCAGCAGCTCGAAGGAGGTGGTGCCGTGAAAAATTCGAAAAATTGGTGTTGAGCTGGGAGTCGAACCTAGATCCTTCGGCGTGTGAGCGTCGCACTCTACCCACTACGCCACGGCAACCACTCGCTCCAATCGCTCTCATCACAAAATTTTAAACAAATGGGCACACTTTATGACACAAAAAACTCATCAGGCCGTCCGTCAGCATTAACGAATTATCAGAAAAGGCGCATTTTAAGGGAATTATCTAATTCCACAAACAGCATTCGAAGTGTTGCAACATGTCCTGGAATAGAAGCCGCTAAATCCAGCGTTCACAGATTTGCAAAGGCGTCGGCTAAGCTGCAGTAAAAAAAGAAGTCGCATCCACCTCTTACTGCACAGCCTAAGATGGCAAGATTGGACTGGGCATGAAAACAAATGGCGTTTGATGAAAAGTGGAGAAAAGTTGTGTGGAGTGACGAAAAAAAGTTCAATTTAGACGGGCCGGACGAATAAGCACACTACTGGCAGATTTAGGAAAAGAAGACATTTAGTTCTCTAAGCGTCAGCATGGTGGAGGAAGTGTAATGCTGTGGGGCGCCTTTAATTGGTATAAATTATTCCCAGCAGGATAAATGCAGAGAAGTACCAAGACATGTTGGAGGATACCCTTATACCAGTTCGTGAAGAAGTGGACCAATATTTCGCTGAGTTCAAACAGGATAACGCTCCAATTCACGTTACAGCTTCTTCTAGAAAGTGTTTTTTTGACAGGGATATTCCACTTATCATGGCCAACACGTTCGCCAGACTTAAGCCCTGATGAACGGCAACTTAGCAACGTTCTTGGGCTTAAAAGAGCAATAATCGAAAATTGGCAAAAAATGAAAAAAAAAAACACTCCAAAAAATTAGTGAATTCAATGCAAAAAAAACCTTTGTGGTGTAATTTTAAAAAGAGGCGGATTCGCGAATTTTCCTTTTTAGTGTGCAATTGGGTTCTGGTGCGGCCACCCGTTTAAAATCCTCATGGTCACAGGCTAAGTCACCATAGTCGGTTATGAGTAAGACTTAAAGGAACTCCAACCAGACAGCGTGCCTTCCTTTGTAACAAACTTCCTGCCGCATTAAACTTTCTCCAAGGGAATATGGTCAACTCGATTGGATTTGACGGTGATTCCTCTTGTCCAAGTCAAAAGTTGAAAACCTCCTCAAAGTAACAACAGGTTGGACAGTTCTCCGGACCAACAATACACGTATACACAAGAACTTTAAGATCATCCACCGATCGCACTGCGCTTTATTCCCTTGAATGAAATTCACTTAGAAATCAGAATTCCAGGTATTCACCAGCCAAACAAAATATTTCCCAACTCAGAGGCAGCGCTGTAACTGTGAAGTTTTTAAATAACAAGCGCTCACTTGACCCTGACTGAAAACGCAGAACATACCTCACCCATTAAGACTCCATTCGATCAACTTTCTACACACCGCGCTGCCGCTGTTACCTCGAGTCATGCAAAAACCTTGTAAACTGCATCATGTCCACCTGGTGGTGGCGAGGCCCCCTCGGCTTTCCCTCCTCGAATCTGTAGCAATATTCAAGCGGAAAGCCATGCACTGCTTTAAACACTTCCGCTACAAAACAGCGACTGTGCGCACATCGCTAATTAACTCCTAGGAGACTAATTAAAGCCCAGTCGCCCTGCCACTCGGTGGCATTAGGCGCTTCGGCGGCAGCTGCAGCGAGCGGCACTCCAATTAAATTTCAATTTCAGTACACACTCGCTTGTAAGGTCTTTAATAACTTTTTACGAAAGCCTACCGCCTCGTAGCCCGCCGCTATGCAAAGTGCCGGTGGCGGCGGCGGCGACGCCGCAAGGAACCGTCCAACGAGGCGGTAATTGCTCTGCGGAACAGAGAACACAAAGCGAGCAGCGACGCTGCGCTCGAATTTAATTCCATCGAATATGTGTATCGCGCAGATATCTCCGCAAAGTGAAATAATTCAAATTTCATTTTCGCAACGCAAACATGCGCATGCGCGCACGTTCTAATGAAGCACTGTTGCGTCTGAACCGCGAATAATTGTTCCGCGGAACGGGCAAGGGAGCGACAACGACGACAATGGCGATAACGATGAGGTAGCCGATAGCGGCGATGATGATGACGACGATTCCCCCTGCTCCGATGAACTCTGCAGCCTCGCAGCCAGCCCCCGGTGCCACTGCACGGTGCTGCGCTCTCCATTTGGGTGGAACTATGGAACTACAAGCGTGGCAATTTTTAAAATTACATGCAGCGCAACGCAAATCGATGCGCAATGCTTGCTCATGGTCTACTTAGGAGCTGCAACACAATCGATTCAAATATCAGAAGTATTGCTGCTCCGCGCCGTCGCGCCAATCCTCCTTGCGGCTGCTCCTCGCCGGGCTGCGAGTGAGAGTCACTCGGCGAATCCATTTGCCATTTGCAGAGTTTGCTGCGGCAACGAGTGTGTGGAAATAGAAGTTGTGAAGCAGCAGTCTATGAATTTGCAACTGCAGTGGCTTTGCCTCATCTTTTCTCCACCGCTGCGCCGGGGGAGCAGGGCGGCATGTTGGTGATGGCGCGCTTAAGCATTTCCTGGCGCGCTGATTTCTGATGTCTGATTTCAGATTTCTGATTTCCATCCATCCACAGTTGCACACTCGCACGTAGTTACGCATTGATGTTGCATTATAATTGGAGTCATTCATAAGTGCTGCCAGATAGTTGCAGTTTGCTGATTTAGTAGGGCATACCGTTGAGGTTGGTTCTGGGGCGTCTTCGGCAGCCTTTGTGGTATTGTCGGGGCATAATTAGATGGGGAGCACTGCTGAGTGGCAGGTGGCGAGCGTATTGGGTACTGCTGGGCAGAGATTAACTGCTTCTCGTTCATGGTAGAGGAGTTCATCATTATTGCACACATGACGGCGGCTGCGGGTTCTTGGCGGAAGTGGGTGGGCTTAGGTGTGATTTGTAGGAGGTCTCTGGACAAGTGGTTGATGGTGGCATGCGGTTAGTAATCAGTTGGCCCTGGAACGATGATGGGCAGAGGTAACAGATGTTTGCTTGTTCGGAATTTTTATGCCGAACAGCGCGCTTCGTTGAGGAGATCTGCAGTTTATCTCAGAAGAGCGTGATCGGATAAAAAATACCTTGGGAAATAAAATGGTCAAAAACGTGAGCTTTTTGGACTATGATTGATGAAAAGAATGGAAAGGATGGATGTAATGGACAAAATGAAAAGGGTGGAAAGGATGGAAAGGATGGAAAGTATTGACAGAATGCAATAATTGAAAAGTACGGAAAGAATGGAAAGAATGGAAGGGTTGGAAAGGATGGAAAGGATGGAAAGAGTGGAAACAATGGAAACAATGGAAACAATGGAAAGAATGGAAAGAGTGGAAAAGATGGAAAGAATGGAGAGGATGGAATGAATGGAAAGAATGGAACAAATGGGAAGGATGGAAATGATGAAAATGATGGAAAGAACGGAAACAATGGAAAGGATGGAAAGAAAGGAGGAACGGAAAGAACGGAAAGAATGGAATGGATGGAAAGAATGGAATTAATGGAAAGGATGAATGGTATGGGAAGAATGGGAAGGATGGGTGGAATGGACAAAATGAAAAGTGTGGAAAGCATGGAAAGTATGGACAGAATGGAATAATTTAAAAATATGGAAAGAATGGAAATGATGAAAATGATGAAAATGATGAAGAGAATGCAAACAATGGAAAGGATGGAAAAAATGGAAAGACGGGAAGGAATGGAAAGAATTGGAAGAATGGAAAGGATAGAAAGAATGGAATGGATGGAAAGAATGGAAAAGATGGAAAAGATAGTAAGGATGGGGACATAGGATAAAGTGATTGTCGTTGTCGCACGCTTGATTTATTTGGAAATTTGTGCAGCTTTCGTGACCTTCTTTTATTCATAGGTACATGCTGGAAAGTCTTCAAAGGCCAACTTGTAGCTGTATGTAACTGAGCAGTGTTGTGAAGAACTGCCTTATGTGGCTATGTGTAGCTCACTGTGTTTCACTGTGTTTCACTAAATTTCTCGTTTGAAAAGGGTTTAATTCGAAAGTTTTTTCCAGAGTATGCAAAGCATTGTCTTCCTTTCTTCGTCTGCTTTGAGTTGTTTATGGTGTGCTTGGATCGATTGGCGAGTTTGATTGGAAGTTACGAATCAACTAAGCCTTGGAATTTTAGACTCTTATTTCTCTCAAACATCTAAAGATGTACCTTCAGTATAAAATTTGACACATCGTGAGTGCGAACTCTTTCAGATAATGAAAAAGAAAATTTAGTACATGTATTGTATTGTCGCATCATCAGTGGCAGATTGCGGAGCGCACAAATAAGGAGCGCATAGTACCTTGACCATGCATTTTGAGGAAAACATTAGAGAAGCACTTCCAATGACAATAAGTACATCTAAAGGAGAAACTTTAGGAGCCAAAGCGGCTATATTTGTTAGTTCAAAACTGCATTCGATACTTCCTGCACTTCCACTTTTAGATATCTGACATTCTATGTGGATTAAGGTTGATAAGGAGTTTGGCTGCGTTAACGAGTACGCGATGAACACTAAACCCTTCGATAGAATGCTGTCATTGCTATAAACACGTCAGTCGTGTACTGAACAAAGCAATTCACTCAAAAATGAAAATTCTTCTTGGCCATGCTTTTTCTGATGTATAACGACAAGATGTCGGTAAAGAGAATAAAAAAAAAAACAGAATCACAGCGGAATACGAAATGCAGACCAACGAATGATAAACGATGAACGTATCTTTTAACACAACTGATGGCATCACTTTACACCGACAGAAGTACCAGTTGATCATTCACAACGAAGTGCTGACAGCTGTATATGTTACCTAGACCTGTGAATAAACAACATAGCACGTTTGACCATACTATGGCGTTTAAACTTAAAAGCACAGATTTCACAGAGTGGAGATAACCAAAAAAAAAGTGAAGAAACAGGTATATTATCAAAATGTCACAGGGTTTAGTATTATTCAAGGTCCTTTCTCCACTATGAAGCGAAGACAGACAGGAATAACGAAATGTGCAAGGTACAAGGGTTTGGTGGTTCGGTCTTTGCGTGGACCAAAATTCAGTTTTGCAATCCCACAAAACATACTCCAGTACGTTTAACATCTGCTGACATACGAGTAACTGTTAACTGTCTAGCAACCGAGTGTGCTTCCGCAAATTTTCCCCGATAAGCGATGTGTCATATCAAATCAACTTTTCCATCCAAGCTGAAAGTAAGTGGGTTTTACACACTTTTTGCAATTTGCAACTGCAAATGACGCAACTAAAGGCAGCTAGTGGAATTCAAGTTTTTTCATATGCATGCCATCTGGCTAATAGTCGGTATTTAAAAAAATGACGGAAGACACATTGTGTGACTTCTGAATGAACATGATTTCTCAGAAGTTAGATATGGGTCATAAGGTTACGGTTACGCTTTTGGTTCGCGTTACGCTTGTGGTGTTAAGGACAATTTCAACGGTTCCTTACAGCTATCGTGATTTTATGTCATCGGGTACTAAAACTGTCGCAAATTGCACAAAGGCCTTCTACAAAACTGCCTCTGTTTCTCTGAAAGTCCTCTTTTCAAGGCCTTCTTTTCAAAACAAAACCCACAGCTAACGCAAATCCAGCCAGCCAGCCATCCTTTACATCTACACAGCATATGCACATCAAAATTTGATTGAATTTGAAAGGCCAAGCGAACCGCAAGCCCCCCGAATAAGGTCACAATCCTGCAGTTGATCATTTCCATACCACAGCCATCAAGTCATTAAGGCCGATCCTATCTAACGACCGCCTCGTCGTCGTTTGCAGATTGCACTGCAAACTCGGTGAAGACTGCTCTGTTGCAGTTGGCCGTTCTCATCAATTATATTGACTTTCGAAAGGAAACACTCGAGTAGAACGAACGCCGCCGCCGCCGCTCTAAACGGATACGTTTCTAAAACTCACTCGCGCGTCCATTTAATGGCGATCAATTTAACAAAGTTAACTCGGCTAATGAATTCAATCAATAACCTTAACTACTTCCACGGAGAACCAGTTCTAAGCTTCAATGGACGGCACGAAATCAAGACCTCAACGCTTGCGCGTCCCCCTCCAATGCACAGCGATGTGACCACTCCAGTGCTGGTTGGGGCTACGAAGCAGTGCAAACGGGCAGATGCAACCCAGACCTATTGTGAGTGAGCATAAAAAAGTCAAAAGATTCATCATCATCATCATCATCTTCATCATAGGCAGCATTATCGTCGTCGTCGTCATCATCATCATCACAGCGTTGTCATTGTTGGCGCTTGGCTTTCCTCGTCCAGAGTGCACAACCGCCATTGCTGCCACCAGCAGACAACAACAACACTAGTGACAGCAACAAAAAGTGGGTAACAGCATAAAACGAGACCAGACTCTGTCGAGAACAAGCGTACGAGACCAGCGATCTGTTGAACATGTAACCACGCCGATGAGTCATCGGTGAGATCGTTGGGTCACTAAACAGAGCCCCACCAGCGCCGTCGCACAGATGCAATCGCTTCTCGCTCTATCCGCCGATCGTGGAGATCTACGCGAATACGAAACGCTTAACTGGTCCCCAGAGCGCAGAATTATGCATGCGCGCATTTGGCTCACCAGTGCGCCACGATCGCTTGCATGTGTGTGCGCCTCGCACGTCTGTATGAAAGGCGTTTGCATTCTCCACGGTTTGTCATTCGCTTGGTATCTGGAAAACCAGACCAGAGCGGCCATAAACGATTGCAGCGTACCCACTTCACATGCATGATCGCGATCACATGCAATAAGGGATGAGTTTGCTCGCTACTTGTAAATTATTTAATTTCTTCTTGTTTTCATTTTGTATGATTTCTGTTCGCCGAGCTTGCTCCGTCTCGGTGAAGCGCTTATTTATTCAACTGGTGAAACTGGTGAATGAAGCAAACGAGCCGAACTGAGACGAGAGACAACAGACGCAAAACAAAAAATAACAACAAACGAAGAATAAAACAGAATTGTATGACGGAAGAATGTGATCAGAATGCTGATATCGCCACAAAAACTGTATGATTCGCCTAAAACAAAGGTTTGGTAACATGAGTCGCCTGCTGAATGGGAAAATTTGCAAGAAAAGTGATTCATTGACTGTATTTTGCTGATAGTAGACGCGTTTGTTCAGTTTAAATGCGTGCTGAATTAAGCTGAATTCAGCTGAATTTGATTTAATTGAGCTGAACTAGGTAAACATTGGTGATGGTGATGCGTGTAGGTAATTGGAAGGTGCATGCTTTATGTAAAATACGCCAGACATTCACTTTTTCGAGGAAAATTGTGAGAAAAGGGTCAGTGGCGTGAATTACATTTTTAAGTGTTCTTGCGTAAGTTCGCATTCCTTGTGCGTGTGAATTGAAGTTCCTTTCTCTTCAAATGGTGAACTCCGAGGTGATGGTTTACGACTATCACCAAATAGTGTCGTGAATAAATTTGATTTCAGGTGACATTTTGCATGAATAATAGTAGAAGCGATTGTGCTTGGGAAGAATTTTGGAGGAAATGATTCTTAAACCGCATTCAGCTTAAGTGGATGACATTCCTAAGTGTATATTGTTCGAAGATTGCGGTTAAACTTGCACTGAATTCAAAATATGGTAGCTGAATTTGGCTGAATATGAGAAATTCAACAGACCGTTAACATAATAAATCGGATAATTGCAGGAATCGTTTGTATAAGATTATTGTGTTTGGAGACTGTGGTTAAACGTGCGCTGAATTCAAATAACGTTAGCTGAAGTTAGCTGAATATGCTAACTTTAACAGACCACTAACATAATGAATCTGATAATTGCTGGAATCGTTTGTATAAGAGTATTGTGTTTGAAAATTGTGGTTGAACTGAACTGAGCTGAATTCAAATAACGTTAGCTGAATTTAGCTGAATATGGCAACTTTAACAGACCATTATTATATTGAATCTGATAATTGCTGAAAGTGTTTGTATAAGAGTATTGTGTTTGAAAATTGTGGTTGAACTGAACTGAGCTGAATTCAAATACCGTTAGCTGAATTTTGCTGAATATGAGTGCTTCAAGAGACCATTAACATTTTGAATCTAATAATTGCTGGAATCGTTTGTATAGGAGTATTGTGTTTGAAAATTGTGGTTAAACTTGAGCTGAATTCAAATAAAGTTACCTGAATTTAGCTGAATATGAGAACTTCAACAAACCATTAACATATTGCATCTAAAACTTTCTGCTATCGTTTGTATAAGAATATTGTGTCTGAAGATTGCGGTTAAACTTGAGCTGAATTCAAATAACGTTAGCTGAATTTAGCTGAATATGGGACCATTAACGTTTTGTATCTGATAATTGCTGGAATCTTATGTACGCTCTAAATAGTGTCTTGAATTGGATTCGGTCACAAAAATGTTTTCGTTTGTAAGACCTTATGACTATCCTAAAATTGTGACAGACAGAGGAAATTCAAAGTGAAAACGTTTACCACGCTCAATGCAGTAACTTTAAGTTTTCTCATGAAATGTCCACAATCAAGTAAAGATGTGTTGACATCGTCAAACCTGACTCATCCGGCTAAGGGCTCACCTCCCCTTCTTCTTGAACTCCTATGCGAACTTACCTGAAAAAAAAGGAAAAAAAAATCATTAGTGACGCTTGTGAACTCACAGATGGATAGACATATGATTATTTTTCATTTTCATTTTCATAATTGCACCCTGCCAGCGACAAGTTATAAACCGATTAAGCCGCTTACAAAAAGCGCCGTTTTCACGCCAACATAAAACTTTTCAACGTCAACCGTTTAATTGTTTTCGTGTGCTCATCCGAACCCCACCAAGAAAGAACCCGCAGAAGAACCTTTTTGCCCCTTTCTGTTTCACCCTCCCTCTTTTCCATGTTGTATCACTTAGTTTGTCAACGCCTCTCCTGGGTTTACACCATACTAGCCGCTGTTGTGCCTTAAGATAATTTATTTCATACCCGAAGCTACTGCTAATTAATGCGAAATTGTAATTAACAGCTTCACACCGTTTAGTTGCAGGCTGGCCTGGCGTCTCCACCTCTTCCCCAGAGTCGACAGAGTCTGACCCACCCCTCATTGAACGGCATATGACCGCTCAAACTTGAGCTATATTGTCTATTCAACTGCTGACGCGGGCATTTGATTTTTGCTGTTGAACACACATCCACACCCAAGTCCTCTTCATTGTGTATGCATTCGGCCTGGGACCACATCTTTGGCGTTTTGTCCGATCGTATCGCACACTGCCTCCACTGCAGGCAACGCCACGGTAAGCGACTGTGGACTGGACAGTGCGCGCCGGCTGAAAATCTTCGCGCGGGAAACAACAGAAGACGAAAAAAAAGTGAAAATTGCCCGTCATTCTCACGAAGCACGACATGGCAATTAATGCTGTCGTTTTTTTTTTCTTCCCCTCTGCTGTGCAAGAAGATACGCGAAAGGCTGTGGGCAGGAAGAGGAGGCGGCGATGAGACATGAGATTTGGCCAAGCCATGAAGCACGGAGAATTATTCATCATCAAGCACAACACCACGCTTTCGGTGTTTACCAGAATGAATGTGATAATCGGTAATTTGGCGGTAAAGATGGCACATCAGGTCACTTGGCGTGGAGTTTATGTTCGGTTCGGGGAGTTTTACTGAAAATGACACTTGACTCTGACAGATGTCTGATGAAGGCGATGTTGGAGATTCAGAAAATCTATAAGCAAATGATATGCAAAGAGTTCAAGTGACATTTGTCAAACTCGTTGAAAATCTGTCAAAATAGACCCATTTCGGCCACAAAAACGTCAAAAATGTCACACTTTTACACTGATTGTGATTCAACGTTAAGTTCCTTTTACTTACAGAATTTGACAGCTGTCATCGCTGGTCTATACAAATTTCGCACTCCCAATTTCTTAATGTGCCCGCCAGATTTCACCACTCACTTCCAGCACGTCGCAGTTTACCTTGTGGCGTCTTGTGTCCCAAAAGCAGTAAATGTCATCTTTATTCCCTTGACTTAATGACATCAATGAGTGTTACTGATCGCATAAAAAGCGGAGAAAACCGGAATTTCGAGCTCATTGAATGATTTACGCCGCCCGTCAAGATAATCACATCAAAATTCTTCGAAACGATCACTTTGGCAATAATCAGCAGCCGATTCCGAACTAGCAAAAAAAGTTGTAAACATTTCATTTGACATCTCGCCGAAATCATTCCCATTAACAACTTGCGCACGCTAAGCAGTGCATTCGCCGACAACCCACACACAGTCAGACATTGACATTACACCCCTACTACACTGAATTCGGGATGAGTTGTCAATCAGCTCGCAAATCAGAGCATCAGCGACAGAGTCTTAAAAACCTCAATAAAAGCGAAAAAGCGCATTTTGTCGTGCTTCTCTCTTTCGCCTGCCACGACTAATTACTTTGTGACCCAAAAATAACAATTAACGTATCCAGCTGTCAATCGGGACTACATTTGATGGGATTGACAGGAACCCCAAAAAAGGAAACAAATGAAAAAAAAAAACACACACCACCAAGCAAATAAGCCAACGAATCCCAATGTAAACACGACTAAGTAGCTGGTGTACTACATCAATCCAATGCCAAGGTTAATGTCACGATGACACCAACGCTCGATTGCTCGCACTTTTTTCTCCGTGTGCACTCATTGTCATCACATTGGTGGGTTGGTTGTTGTTCTTGCTCGACGAGGAGATGGTAGCTAGTGTAAGCCAAAATTTGAGCGAATGTGTGCTCGCTTGCAAGGCGTTGTCGTTTAGCTGACAAGAAATTTGACAGGTGATTTAGTAGGAAGTGGTGTGACAAGTGACATGGCCTCTGTTTGATGTGGGTGGTTCCCCGAGTGTCAGTTTACCATTTCGCGATGGTAACGGGAAATAATGAGAGACGACTACATGAAATTGGTGGTCAAGTGGGAATTCAGTGACAGTTGACAGATCAGTTAATAAGCTGTCAGGCGTAGTTTGGGGGAAATGTTGTGATGGGAATTGAAATCGAAATTAAAATTTCGTGCGTAGATTGAGGAACGGAAACGTCTGTTAGTGCGTGTAAAGAAAAACAAACAAATTCGAAGAAGAGTGGTATAGAATCGTGAAGAAGACGGCAGGAAAGTGGAACAGGCTATTAGAATCGTGACTGACATTCCACGTCAGTATTTGAGTAGTTAATCTTCGTTTTTAGACCATCGTACGTGTTAAAGGGTTTTGAGTGATGTAAGCAAAACGTAGGCAGTTTGGATTGAAATGTTTTTTTTTTCGGTTTTCATGCAATGTCAAACAGGAAGTGGTTAATCAGAGAGCGATTGTTAGAAGCAAACGTTGTCAGTGTGCGTCATGTTATGTAATGTGATCTTAAGTTTGATACAAAAGATTATGCGAAGAGACTATTTAGATGCTTGGAGACTCCTTACCTAGCTCTGGTATCATTTATATATCCTTTGAAGAGCTGTCAGAAAATTCTGGAAGCCTAAGACGGAAACTTCGAGTTGATGAAGGCAAAACCTACACCTCTTTGAACTTAAGTTAAGTTTCCTAATCGTTGCCCACTTTAATATCGACCATAAGAAAGGCTCTCAACGTAAGGCGTCGGGATTATTAACTTTCAATAGAAATAATAGAAATAGAAAGAAAAAAAATTGGCGCTATGACTTAGTAGGTAGGTATGTCGGCTAAGGGATCCAACCTAGGATTACACCTCGAACTTGATTCACAGCACCCTCTCTTACGAGTTAAAGAAAAACTGCTCACATTTTTACCGCTCGGATTCATAAATAAACTGTAGGTCTCCCAATAACGCACACAAGGAGAGTTATTAATGAAGAACGTGGGCGCTATGTGGATTGTAGGGGGAACTGCCCACTTATGAGACAACACGGATTATTTGATTGCTGTTGGTCTCTACAACAAGCGAAAATATCATCAAAACGTGCTTTTTGTAGTTTGAATGGAAATTAAATTAGCCCAAAGTCTTTCCTTGTTTTCAGCTTAATGTCACAACATCGACGTTTCGGACAGAGCGCCAAATTAGGCAACAGAAACTTCGAAACAGTCAAGGACTTCGTTTACCTCGGCTTTGCTGTAAATGGGGCCAAAAGCATCAACATCTCTCGAAAGACTAAGCTGGCTTTATGTAACAGCTTAATCATGTCAGTCCTGCCTTACGGCGCGGACACCTGGGCGTTACTCAAAGCGGATACAGAAGCCCTTACATTTTTCGAGAGAAAAGTTCTGCGTACAATTTTCGGTCCTGTTTGCGTTGATTATACTTGAAGGGTAAGATTCAACGCCGAGCTTTATGGGGTGTATGACAGGATGCGTCTGGTCAAGCGTATTCGGAGAACATATGGAACACCACTGCTGCGGCTCGAAAAATCTTCAAATCCGAGCAATTATGACCACACAACACAGGACGGCCTAGGCTGAGGTGGCGTACAAGTGGACCTCAACAACTAGGGGTTTGCAACTGAAGGCAGCTGACGGGAGATCGTTTTGGAAGGAGAGGCATGTTAGTTGAGGCCTAGATCTGCCTTCGGACTGCAGCGCAAAATGAAGAAGAAGGAGAAGATCGGCATGATCGGAGAACACAGGGCAACAAATAAAGGTTGTTCCACCAAGAACGCAAAATGCAAATTTGGCGCCATTCGAATTGTCATTGTTTGACATTTGAACAATTATTATTGTTTGTTGGTAGAAGGAATAAGGTTAATAAAAATGGAGCGCCACACAAATGATCGAAGCACTCTCATTGTAAAATTGTTTTACCAAATGCTGAAAGTTTTGAGGCTACAGTTCGCAAACTGCGATCAATTTGGGGTTACAATAATGCTCCAAAAGTGTCAACTGTAAACTGGTTATTGGAAAAATTTGCTGAAACTGGATCTGTAACTGATGTAAAGACAATAACGCGCCTTCGACCAGGCCGATCGACAGAAAATATCGCTCCAGTACGTGATGATGTCGCTCAAACTCCATCCACCTCAACTCGACACCGAGCTCAGCAAATTGGTGTTTCCAAATCCACTATGCAGCGAATTTTGACGAAAGATTTGCATCTTCAAGCATACAAAGTTCAATTGATCAGTTCAATTGAAGTTCAGGAACTGAAGCCAGCTGACCATTCACAGCGAAACAATCCAATTGCTGCAACAGTCATTTCCCGGCCATGTTATTTCGCGTTTTCGAGATCA
The DNA here is from genome assembly GCA_955652365.1 of Eristalinus aeneus. Lineage (NCBI taxonomy): Eukaryota > Metazoa > Arthropoda > Insecta > Diptera > Syrphidae > Eristalinus > Eristalinus aeneus. The sequence goes on from OY019132.1 coordinate 81,287,192, forward strand.
GAATTGGCCGCCTAGATCGTGCGTTTTAACACCATTTGAATATTTTCTTAAAGGTTTTTTTTTAAGTCGATGGTTTATGCGAATAAGCCGACGACGACTCAAGCCTTAAAAGAGGAAATTGGACGCTGCATTAATGAAATACCGTAGCATTTATGCAAAACGGTCACTGAAAATTTCATTAAAAGATCGCGTATGTGCCAAAGCCGCGGTGGCCATCTAGCCGATGTGTTATTCCACACATAACCTTATCCTGTCTACTTTACGATATAATAAAGAATTCACGACTTTTTCTATTTAAAATTTATTTAAAATTGAAATCTTGCGTTCTTGTTGGGACTCCCTTTATATATAAGGTTGTCAAATATCCCTTCCGCCTTTTTGGCTTTTTTTTATGAATTTCGGTTATGTACAAAGCGCTACAGAGGTTGTATCTAGCAATACTATACATTTCAAAGGTCTTAACATAACCTGCAAAACGACGCTATGCATGATTAGTTTGGATATTGCGTTCAACAGTTATAGACGCGCAAATATGGGGGTCACTAAAGCCGAAATTCGCGTTATTTTAAAGTTTTCCTTTGTTTAAGGCAAATCCGCTAGAGAAACGTTCCGTTAGACTAATGATGTTATGGGGGATCGTACTCTATCACTTCGAACCGCGGAGGAATGGTTTCGACGATTCAAAGCCGGTGAAAACGACACCATGACGACCTATGACGACGAATACCGATCGAATCATGGAAGTCATTGAGTTAGACCGGCATGCGACATTTCGTGACATCGCCCAGGAGATGAGAGTTAGTCACCAAACCATTTTAAACCATCTGCAGAAGAATGGATACAAGAAAAAGCCTGATGTTTGGGTGCCGAATGATTTGACGCAAAAAACTTTCTGGACCGAATCAACGCCTGGTATATGCTGTTGAAACGGAACGAACTCGACCCATTTTTGAAGCGTATTGTGACTGGCAACAAAAACTGGATCACATACGACAATATCAAGCGAAAACGGTCGTGGTTGAAGGCCGGTGAATCGTCCCAAACAGTGGCCATGCCGGGACTGACGGCAAGGAAGATTTTGCTGTGTGTTTGGTGGGATTGGAGGGGAATGATCCACTATGAGCTGCTCCCATATGGCCAGATGCTTAATTCTACCATCTACTGCGAACAACTGGACCGCTTGAAGCAGGCGATCGACCAGAAGCGTCCAGAATTCTCCAACAGGAAGGGTGTAGTGTTCCACCAGGACAACGCCAGACCAAACACTTCGTTGATGACTCGTCAGAAGCTACGGGAGTTCGGTTTGAGGTTTTTTTTTGCATCCACCATATAGCCCGGACATAGCGGCATGTGATTACTACCTGTTCCTGTCAATAGCGACCGCCCTTGGTGGTGTGAAGTTGAACTCAACAGAGGCTTATGAAAAGTGGTTGTCCGAGTTCTTCGCAAATAAGGATTGAGGGAGCTTCTACGACGGGGGTATTATCAAGTTGCCATCTTGATGGAAACAGATTATCGAACAAAACGGCTCATATTTGAACTAAATCCGATCGCTGTAACAGATTTTATGAAGCATTGAATGAAAAGCAAAAAAGCGGAGATATTTGACAACATTATATATCGTGCGGTGGGGGTGTTGTTGTTCAGTGCGTAACGATAGTAGAAAAGTATTTTCTGCCAAAAAATTTAAATTGAATTAAATGACATAGAATTTTCAAAGCAATTAGAAAAATACATTTAGTTGGTATACAGATGTACATAGATCGATGGTCGATTCTCATTGATTCTCATTTTGCGAGGTTTCCTGTGCACCAGAGTACCATCTATGTTTTTGTTAAAATTGAGAAAATGCTTAAAAACTCGTTCGAACTATCAAACACTGCTAAAATATTGTCTCGTCATTGCGCTTTGTTATTTGGTTCAACATTAAGTTGAAAGGTACTCATTGCGGCAGAGCGGTTCTTGTATCTACTTTTTCATACAAGACTTGATCCAAAACCTCTTCTGATGTGCCTATTGTATCAGCTGTCCCAGTCTGTCGATAAAGTAGTGAACTTGCGTTATACTCTGCAGCTGAGTGGAACTCACCAAAAAACAACGAGTGATACTCGCTCAGTCACGTTTTAACATGAAAGGATTCAGAATTCAGTCGATGCGCGCTGCTCCTTTCAGAACAGATTGATGCTGTTTGATGTACAAGTTTGCTACAAAACTCGGTTTCATTCAGTAGCCGTCTATGAAAATTCTTCCTTTTCACAATCTTCTCAACAGTGTTTATCCATTTTGATAGTTGCGTCCTTGGATGGTGAGGCATTGTACCTCTTGGGCAACTCCGTATAAAAAGGAAACACTCTTACTTAGTGATGGATTCCAAACTCATTTCTCGAGCTCTATTGCTCAAGCATCATTGTGCATAGCACATTTTTAAGAAACCCCTGAAGTACAGAACTAAGCCCATTCATTATCCCCGCAACGAACCACCACCCGTGAAGTTTTCAAAACAGCACGCGACTTCCTCAAAAATTATACACATGTTCCTCAAGCGATTAGCAGTTAATCTTGACACTCAAACATGAATGCTTCGTCGTCGCTCGTGTGTACCCCCATGCAGTGTGGCACCAAATCCGAAATTATTCATTTCCCGAAAGAAACGCTTCTCACATGCAACGACGACGACGACAGTTGATCAATCTTCTGATCAACGCAGTTCAACATTCTCTCCACATACAGCCGTCTCTCAGCCAACCGCCATGGAATGACCCAATAATGTCAATCCGATCGCTCGTCGCCGCTCGCATCTCAGAATCCCAAAATAAAACCCGAAATTCGAAAGCGCTTTTACGAGTTTTTCAGCTTTTCGGTCTTTTTGTGTCGTTTCTTTGCCTTTGTTGCTGTTTTGTGGTCGGCTTTTCGTTCCCCTCCCGCTGCTGGGGCCCATCCGTTCGATCGAAGATTACCAGCATGTGTCACTTTTATTTAATTTGCATAGAGAAACTCAAGACCAGCACTCGCAGGGGGTACAGACCGCAGCACACTATCATCAGATCACCGGACTACCCAGGCACTGTCGCATTAGAATATAAACGCGCCTTTAATTCAGCAGAAGACGGAGCGTGTATCTGGTTTGTGCGAAGATACAGATACACTTATGGTCGAATTTTGGCAGATCGTGTCGTGTGCGGATGCGATGGTTTTAAGTTTTAATTTGCGTCCCACGAGACGAGCGACGTCCAACACGCGCCAAGAAGCTCCCCTGCCGAATGTATGACTTCTGGTACGGACAGCCGCCTAGCTGACAAGCCGACTGTCTCACTTTGCAGCCCCCACTGGGCTACATCGGTTTCTGTTTCTGGTTCTGGTTCCATTTTATGACATGGCTAGGGTGGGGTGGCGATCGACGTTGGCGGGTCCGATAATTAGCCTCTTGCTGAGTCATACCGTCCGCGGCACGGCACGGTGCGGCGCGACGGGTTAAGATGTCAATAAAATCAACAACAGGCCGGTTTATGGCTGGGAGTGTGTAACTGTAGAAAGATTTATTTTAATTCCGCCCGAGAGAGCGTCTTCTTCGTTGCGCGACTGTACTTGCGTGTGTGTGCGGGCAGCGAGCCAAATGTTTTATAACATATCAATCAAGCCCCGACGCGACGTGCTGTATTCGCCTAAGTCGTCGTGTGGTCGTTGGCAGTGTATCTTGTGTCTTGCGGCAGTTGTGAGGGTCAGAAAGCCCAGCATCTCATCGAGGGGCGTGAGACGTTTGCCGGGAGGAATTAATAGCTTTTCGTTTGTTGAGTTTTACAATGCAAACGTCGATGCTGGCCGCGGCATCGATTTAACACATTACTTTTCACAACATTAATTTTCGATTTTATTAGCCATTGGGGCTTTAGAAGCTGCCACAACAAGAAGACGGAAAGGTTGCGTCTACGCCCGAGTGATCTGAATTGCAGATCCCTTTTATTGGTTCGGGTCTTTTGATGGGGACGCGTTAGGGCATGACCGGTTGACGGGTTTTATGAGATTTTAATTACTTCGTATTATTGCTGGGATCGCAGCGAATTAGGCTTCTTTCCAAAAACGGGGTTCTGTCGGCTTTCTGCCTACTAAGAGGCAAGGCATTAAGTCACGGAAGACAATGTTTGCATATTGCTCTGGGCGGTGGCTTGGTCTTAATTCTTTAGGCTGTTTCATTTACTGACAACAGAAGTGCCTACGAAAGACAAGAGGTGAAGACTGCTGTTTAAAGCAAAGTGACAGAAGGTCAAGCGGTTGTCCCAGGAAAGCTTGAAGACTTGAAAATGTTACATTATCAAACACTGTCTTTAATCCAATATTCAGAATTTCGAGCTTTTCAGTAAGAAACTGATTTGAAATGAGACCCTTTGGCATGTTTCGAGGAAATGCATGTCGAAAAGGGAGACGTTTAAGTCAAAAATTGATTCAAGCATCGAAAGAAAGTCAAAACCAGAAAGAACGTTGTGCTAATGCCTTCGAATAGTAATGTTTAATAGAAATTGGAAAGAAGTAGACATAGTGCCTATCACTGGAATCCATATGGTTGTGACTTTTGAGCATAAAAAGCATAAAAGAATCAAAAATACTTTTTCTGTCCTTGCATCTTTTAAAAGTAAAAAAATACTACACGTAATTGAGTATATGGATTTCAAAAATATTAGCTGTTGTTGTTTGGCGCGACAGTCCACAGAAGGATTAGGGCCTAGCTTGCTCCTCAACTTCTTGTGTTGTGCACACTACTGTCCTCACACGAGTTGAAGGGACCTTCAGTTTTTCGCCGACTCCGAATGGCGAAATTCGAGAAGCTTCCTCAGGCATCTATTACTCTTTGAGTGTTGTCAGCTGCTGTGAAAAATTCGAAAAATTGGTGTCGAGCTGGGAATCGAAACTAGACCCTTTCGGTGTGTGAGCGTCGAACTCTACCCACTACGCCACGGCAGCCACCGAAAATATTAGCTGCGTAGTAAAATTAAGTGGAAAATGTGCTTCAACATTTGAAGGATCGATGATTGGAGCATTGTTTCTTTACCTGAAATTAGAAAAAGGATCTTTTTTGGCGTTCGGAGCAAGTGTGAACAATTTTCTTTGCTCAAAGGTCAAGCGGTAAGAAATTAAAAAAATAAGGCGTGAGTGGTGTGAAAACTAGAAACGAGTACGAGGGGCGTTCAATATACTCTCGGTATCAGGGTGAAGCTGTGGTTATATATATAAATTGACTTATTTCTCAAGTAATACTATTATTTTAATATATTCATGTAAGATTTAAAATAAATGTGATTATTACTTCGCGTTTTATCTCTAGTTAAACAGAATCATAGTGGCAACTGAGACGATGATGGTGAAAATTGAGCATCGCGCTGTAATTAAATTTCTCACTAAGCAAGTAAAAAGTCAAACACTATTCATAAAGAGATGGTAGTTGTTTACCAGGGTTCAGCACCTTCATTACCAACTGTGCAAAAGTGGTCAAGTGAGTTCAGAGAGGTAGAGAGAGAATTCAGGACGACCTCCGCTCCGTCGCCCCGGCTACTGCTTGTACGGAAGAAAGCATGAAAGAAGTTGAAAAACTTGTTCTTGAGGATGCCCGAATGAAGGTGAAAATTATGTCAGAGATCACCAAGCTTTCAACTGGTGCTATTCACACCATTCTTCATGACCATCTTAACCTTTCAAAGGTCAGTGCAAGGTGGGTGCCACGAATGCTCACAGCGCCTCAGAAAAAAGTGAGAATCGCACGCTGGAGAGAGCTTTTGGGGATGTGTAGTGAGAACGCGGACGGTGTTAAGGATCGAATTGTTACTGGGAACGAAATACTTTGACCACTTTGACCTTAAAAGCAAACAAGAGTCCATGCAGTGGCATAAAAAAGGAACAGACCCCCCGAAGAAGTTCAAAGTCACTCCGTCTGCCGGGAAGCTCATGCCCACAGTTTTTTGACACGCAAAGGGAATCTAGCTCTTGCTCTTGAGTACAAAAAAAAAGGTGAAACCATCAACGCCACATCCTACGCTTCCACTTTGTATAATTTGCAGGAGGAAATTAAAAAGAAAAGACGGGATAAATTCGCAGCGGGTGTGTTGCTTTTTCATAACAACCCTCCTGTTCACACGGCGCGAGTTTCCATGGCTGCTGCGCGAGATTGTGGTTTCGAAGAAATCCAACACCCATCCTACAGTCCAAACCTTGCCCCTATTGATTATTTCCTGTTTTCGGATTTGAAAAAATGTCTTCGTGGAAAAAATTTTTCGGGTGATGAAGAACTCAAGTCGGCAATAATAATAATTAATAATAATTGTTGGCGCAACAGTCCAAAGGGGGACCAGAGCCTAGCTTACTCATCAATTACTCGTGCTGTGCGCGCTTTTGTTCTCTCACGAGTAGAAGGGACTTACAGTTTTTTGCCGACTCCGAACGGCGAGATTTGAGAAGCTTTCTTAGACAGTTATTATCCTTTGAGTGTTGTCAGCAGCTCGAAAGAGGTGGTGCCGTGAAAAATTCGAAAAATTGGTGTTGAGCTTTGAGTCGAACCTAGACCCTTCGGCGTGTGAGCGTCGCACTCTACCCACTACGCTACGGCGACCACCAAGTCGGCAATAAATGTGTATTTTGCAGAGAAAGAGGAAATTTATTTTTTTAAGGGTTTAAAAAAGCTTACCTCAAGATGTAACAAATGCATTGATGTTAGGGGAAATTATATTGAAAAATAAAAACAATTTAAATTAAATTCCCATTTTCCTTCATATTGATACCGAGAATATATTGCATGCCCCTCGTAGATAAATCGTGAATGGAAAAAATAGAAAAGAATTTTCTTTTCCAATATAAAATATCCATTCTTTTCTTGTTTCTTTTGAAAGTAGAAAACCCTACAATTTCGAAAATTTCAGAAATACGCTTAAGTCTGAAAAAATGCTTCAAATATTGAATGATTGGTGCAATGTTGTCGGCCTTTCAATGAGCTTTGTATTTTATCTTAATCCAGAAAAGGGAAAGTGGTCGCCGTCGCGTAGTGGGTAGAGTGCGACGCTCACACGCCGAAATGTCTAGGTTCGATTCCCGGATGAACACCTCTAATTTTTCACGGAACCACCTCTTTCGAGCCGCTGACAACACTCAATGACTAATAACCGTCTATGAAAGCTTCTCAAACTTCGCCGTTCGGAGTCGACAAAAAACTGTAGGTCCCTTCTACTCGTGAGGGAACAGTAGCGCGCACAACACGAGTAGTTGATGAGCAAGCTAGGCCCCGGTCCCCCTTTGGACTGTAGCGCCAACAATTATTAATTATTAGAAAGAGGATTTTCTTATTCCGACTTTGGCAGAAAGCGGTCTTTGTTCAGAGGAAATTGGAGAAATTGGATGATAGAGGCCTTGACAACGATTCTGTTGACTCTGAGCGCATTCGCACAACAGAACATTTTTCTGCATATGCATTAAAGTTATCCGGAGTGCCATATGCTGAGCCCGTGAACAATTATCCAGTGTTTTGTCTTTCCTCCTAATCCATCACAGAGTAACACAAAACACTACGTTCTCTAAGTGTTAACTCTCAATATCGCTTTACACAGCAGATGTTTGCTGAGCGACTAAGGATCATCACCGACTCTTAACGTCTTACAGATTACTTCAATAATTAATATTAATTCAAGTACCATGCAAAAATCATGTTTTAAAATTCTAATCGTGGCAAGCTAAAATCAAATTCGTTGCAAAGATCATTAAATGTATTTATACACCTTATAATAGGTTCATTGCGACCATAATTGGTTCTGTGCCTTTTGTCAAAAAGTAAGTTTCTCACCCGTAGAGATCTTTGGGGAGCATATATATTTATGAGAAATAGTAATTCTGGTGAGTTTAACTGATAATAAATAATATCCCGAATAAACATGGCTGACGTTGCCTTAGGCCTGAAACTTAAGGTTTGCAAGCTAATTGTTCAGCATTTTTCAACATAATTAGGAAGATCTTCAAAGGAATACAACTTTCGGAAAGCATATCTCGTGAAATTCTTTTGAACTCGTTCGAGTCTAAGTCCTTGAGGTGAGTCCCAGACAATGATTTCATATTCCAAATGGGGTCTTACTAACGAAACAAAGTTGGTCCTTAAACAGGATATGTTGCGAAAATCTTTACTATTTCTTTTTAAAAATCCTAACATAGAATTTGACTTCGCAATGGTGTAATCATAATGTAGTGAGAAATCCAACTTGGGGTCGAATATTGCTCCAACGTTATTTCTATCTTCTACCCTTTTATGGCTTTGCGTGGCGTTGCAGCTTGTGACGGATGAGAGGTAGCGCACAGCCTCTTCCCCCAGAAAGTTCCTTTTCTGCTTGTGTTCACCATCTCATATGAGGATTCTTTTTGATGGGATGTCTTAGGAATTCGGACTCGATAACTACTCGAGGTCGTAGCAGAGGAATCCAACATGTCCTAGTCACCAAAGCTTTCCGCGCGAAATAAAACCTTTGACTAGCAGGCACAACTCATGACTGTTTAATTTTCTTAAACGGACAAGTTTGCCTCTAATTCTTAGCTTGATCGATTTTCAGTATGTTGCATGATTTTCTGAAAACGGTTCAACGGTTATATAAGGAGATATGGACGTGAAAGTTTGATTGGAAGCCTTAACCTTTAACAATTTAATTTTCATTAATAAAACTAATTCTTCACTTCACCAAAGAGAATTGACATGAGTTCATTTGTGCGATAGAAAGCGCATGTTTAATGAATAGACGCTTTTGGATTCTATCCGAAAAACCACACTTTGTTGTCTTTAACACACGCTCTTTGTATGAACAGCGATGGGCAGACGGCTAAACATTTTGCGTTTGCACATAAAATTGCATTCAGATCGAATTCCGTTATTCATAAATCTAATAATGTTCCCCTTTAAATTAAACAAATCCAGAGCAGCCGCTTGAAATAAAGCTTTTCCAGAAGCAATGAAAGAATTATTCATTCCACGTCCAGATCTGCCTTTAGAGTGTTGTACATGAATGTATATCAAATTTTATAATTTTATAATTTTGATCTCAAGCTTCAGGGTAGAGGACGCGCACTTAAAATCTTTGATGTCGATGCGCACTTTGATGTCGATGCGCATTAATAATTGTATCGCGCGACTGTTCACAGGAAACCAGGCTTACTCATCAACTGCTCGTGTTGTGCACGTTCTCTCACAAGTAGAAGGGACCTACTTTTTTTTCTGCCGACTCCGAACGGCGAAGTTTGAGAAGCTTTCATAGACGGTTATTAGTCTTTGAGTGTTGTCAGCGGCTCGAAAGAGGTGGTGCCGTGAAAAATTTGAGGTGTTCAGCCGGGAATTGAACACGACACTTCGGCGTCTGAGTTTCACACTCTAACCATTACGCCACGGCGGGCACGTCGATGCGCGTTGCTCCATTCAAAACAGATCCATGTTCATCGATGTTCGGGTTTGCTACAAAACTCGGCTTCATTCAGCAGCCGTCTATGAAATTTCTTCTTTTTCTCAATCTTTTCAACAGCGTATGTATATCCTTTTCAATAGTTGCGTCTTTGGGCGTTGAGGCATTGTACTTGTAGGGCAACCCCCGCATAAAAAGGTAACACTCTACGAAAGCCTCGTGGTTGGCGGCGCGAGATGATTTTCTTAAAAACACGACCAAACATGGGTATACCGCGAAATTTAAATTTCTTTATTAAAGAATAACTCATTGGATTATTGTACATGCTTTTATATAAGATACCTACTGCCTCGGGACTAGAGATTGTAGAAATTAAACGCTCTACTCTTGCCGTACCGGCAACGGACGGATTTGTAGTATCAAAGTTAGGAGAATAGCGGATTTGTGGGATCAATTTATGAAATTGGGAAATTTCCTACTGTAGGCGTGCAAGGGGCATATTTACAAAATTTAAGGGTGAGTGCATAGCTGCTCGCACCCCTACTTGGTCATAGATTCCAAACTCAATCCTCGAGCTCATGCCACTTTCATAATGCAAAAGTAGGTTTTGCTAAAGAGCTAGTTTGTGCTTGGGGCAACAAGCAGATACACAGAAAATTGAAGTCGGTTTTATTTCTTCCTCATCCAGTATCATTCAGAATTATAGTTTGTATGGACTCCTAATCGACACTCATCACCTTTCGCGTATTTGAAAGCCACATATGACAGTGTGCACAGGAAAGAGCTATGCAGTACCATGTCAAGTTCTTTTCATTCTTTCGTCAGATGAAGAAATCTCGGTACTCCGTCAAGGGCGGTAACGAACTCAGTGAGACCGTCAAACAAGTTTTAAGACAAGGCGACGCACTGCCTTGTGACTTCTTCAACATCTTTCTCTAGGACATCGTGCGTAACTCACAAGTCAACATAAGAGTCAACATGTTCCATAAGTCAGATTAACAGCTGATTTCAAGTGACATGATTGGAAAAACGCAGCGAGCGGACAATGATGGCTTTAAAGCAGAAGCGGCCAAAACGGTTCTGGTGGTAAATGGCGGTTAAAGTATATGCTGTCGTCAAGGAAGGACGCAGAACATCGACATAGTGGACATAGTGTCGCATTCGGCAGCAGGAATAAGGAGGTAGTTTAGGATTTCGTCTAAAGGATGAGAACAAGTACCAAAATCAATCCGTGGGGTCTCATCCCTCTTCTTCGGCCATTGACTTGGAACGGCAGCGTATGTTAAGCTTATTAAATTCCCATCTTGACAGCATAATTGATTGGGGTAAAAAGAATGGAGTGGAGTTTAACGCTCCCAAAACTCAGTGCTGTCTACTGTCACTCAAGCGTTCTTAAAACAACCTGCCATTATCTATGAATGGCGCCTGCATTGTTGAAACTGAACAACTTTCCATCCTCGGTACGTGTATCAACAAAACACTAAGTTGGAACGATCACATATTCGAGATTGGCAAAAATGCAGCGAAATGTCGAGCTTTTGTAAAGCGATGCAAGAAATACTTCACTCCCTCTGACCTGACAACAATATATGAGGCGCCTATAGCTTGAGTACAGCGCTCCTATCTGGTCCGGTGTTCCTAAGACCTTTCTGCACTTATTAGATAGAATCCAACAGCAAGCGATAAAACACATTGGTGATAATAATGCTGCGAAGTCAATCGACTCGCTTGAACATCGACGAAATGTCGCGTCTTTATAACTCTTTTATCGCTATTTCAACAAAAAATGCTGTAATGAGTTGGTTAGCTGCATTCCTCCCCTTCAAGAATTCACCCGCAATACTCGGATCGCTAGGAATGCTCACCCGTTCACCCTTAAGCCCATCTTCGGACATACAGTTAAGTTCAGAGACTCGTCCTTCAGCCGCACCACACGAATATGGAATGCTCTTCCCAGCCCAATTTTTCCCTCGTCATTACAATAAGCAGGCATTTAAAACCAACAGGCACCAGTACCTCCTTTCCCTCTCATCCTCTTTAACTATGGCCCGTGCTGTGACTTAATTCCAGTCATTCAAGGATATAAACAATCCCTTTAGTGCGCGCCAATTATAAAAGAAAGTGGCAATGGAGTAATAAAGACCTCTCTCCAAAGACTGAGCTCGCTTTAAATAACAGCTTGATCTTCCAAGTCCTGTTTTTTAGCGCGAAATCTTGGGCGTTACAAAAATCGGATATGGAAACTAATAGTCTTTTCGAAAGAAATGTTCTGCGTATTCTGCAATTTTTGGTCGGAAAGTTTGCGTTGTTGTTGAACACAAGGAAGAGAAGATTCAACGACGAACTCTATGGGCTCACACGTACGGTGGAAGGTACCTATCCAAAAGTTGTTGGAAACAACGCTTATGATGGCAAGGCCATGTATAGCGTATGAACACCACTGATCCGTCATCGAATCGGAGCCATTTGGACAACGCAACAAAGAATGGCGCAAACAAGTGGAGTAGTACCTCAATCACCTTGAAGTGCCTAATTCAGGCAGCTGACGATAGAATGCCCTGGCTGGAAAGTCATGTTGTTTGAGGCCTAGGTCCAACCCGGACTGTAGCGCTAGACCTTAATTCATTTGTAACGCCAATGCTGTTCAATGTTCACTCTTAATTCCTTCAACCTGAGAAACATAACTGCAACTTAGCCTCTGGAAGGTCTAAGCATGCTGTAGGGACGGATTTTTTTTGATATACTCAACAACGATTGCTGTTCACAATCCCAAAATATATTAAATCCATTTTTAAAAATTGTATTTTTCGCGTGCGATCGATAAAACGGTCAAAAAATTTCAAATAAACACCACCATGTGTTCTTCCCTGTAAACGTGTAAGTTTAAGTGAACAAAGCACTTACTTCTTAGATTAAGAAAGGGTTTGTTTGAACCATATGAACTTAAATTTTTTTTCAAACTCTTTTTAGTGTATTCCGGTACATTTTTGTCAATTAAAAAACCATTCAAACCACTTCACCACATTTCCTAGTATCTCTAACAACAAAATTTTTTCTCAAAGTCTTCACTTTTAACAACAATACATACCAAAATTAAAATTAGCAATTCCCTGACACTCCATTTAAATTCAAAACAACCGAAACTTTTAAGACTCCGATTCAGTGTCTGTTTGGAACACGTTTCCACGACAAACCAACCAAATAACTCAGGTCCACACCCCCAGACTGACCTAAATATATCCGCCCCCTACAGCAGTACCGCCGAGAGCTGTTTACGCTTTTAGAAAACTTCATTTGGCAGCCGAACTTTTGGCGGTAAATTTAGCACAGTTGCCACCGCCGCCGTTCCTACACCCCCTTGCGGTGGTGGTGAACTTTTCCGCTACTTAATGACAAAACAGTTGACAAATTCCGATTTCGATACCGCGACAGATGTTCTTTGAGCACAGACAACCGACAAAACGGACTCAATTGCTGACGCGAATGAATGAGGCAGGGACTCTGAGACGGAGAGAGACAGAGAAAGGTCGTCGGGATGACACTAGGTTCGGGGTCAGGATGCTAAGCAAGTCCGAAATAATTCATCTGGCAGATGTTGATTATGTTTGTTGTCTTGTGTGTCTGCTGACGATGCACGTGAGGAGTGACGGGGCCGGTTGGGGTATAGCGAGGGGCACGCGAGAGTCTTGTGATTGGCAAGTGATTGTAGAGGTTATGTCAATGACTGGCAGGCGGGAATAGTTGAAGTACGATTGTGAGGCGGGTGAATTTATTTTCGATTCGATGGTTATTTTTGATTGTTTCTTTTCACTCAGTGCTTTGCAATAAATGCTAATGTGTTGAGGTGGCAGGGAGAGAGCTTACTTGAGGGATTTGGGGACTGTTTGGTGGTCAAGGTCAAATGAGTGATGCATTGCTGCAGTTGGTCGTAAGCTGCTTTTTCGGTTAGAAACATCGATGGAAGGTCTAAAATCAATGAGATACGCAGTTTTGAGGCTCTGCCTTTTAAAATGCCATAACATTAAAATAATTTAGTATGTTTGCAGGTCTCACATTAGTAAGGTTCCTACTATTCGAAAGTCTTTTGTGGAAGATTTTTTTCGCTTAAGTAATTAACTGTCTAAGAAAGCTTCTCAAACTTCGCCGCTCGGATTCGGCAAAAAAACTCTAGATCCGTTCTACTCGTGAGAGAACAGTTGCGCGCACAGCACGAATAGTTGATGAGCAAGCTAGGCCCTGGTCCCCTGTGAACTGTGGCGCCATAAAATAATTATTATCAATTGGCTACTTCTTTCACCAAACTTCAAGGAAAAGTATGTCTTGACATCCACATCACGGAATGCACAACCAGGCCCATTTTTCAACTAAAAAGAATGTTGTTTGGCTCAACTAACACTGGAGCTTTGATAACCTAGCCTCTCCTATAACACTAGTCTTATGGACATGCCTTCCGATGCGGGTACATCATACAACAGTCTTTGCGTCGTTCATACAAAGGCAATTTTCCCCGCGTCCAGGACTGGCTCTGGCCACAAACCGGGAAGGGAATATACTCGGATATTCACGGAAGACCATTCAAGGCCATGGAGAGATCTGGAGCTGGGGCGTTCGTGTAAAACGATAACATATGACTTCACACCTCTTTTGGTCATTTCAGGTTGGTTTTTCCTTGCGAAAACGTTTGTAATCTTCATGGCAACGAACTATGTTGCAAAAAACAGGTGGAAGGGGCGAAGAATCTGCTTCTGTAGCGACGGTCAAGCTGGCTTGATGCCTTACTACACCCTCTAACCACTTCCAAGACAGTACAGGAATGCAAGTCTTACCTTCATTTAATCGGCAGACTCAATTCGCTAAGACTTGTCTGGATCCCAGGACATGGGAAAAGAGTTTGCCGATGAACTTTCTAAGCAAAGACAAAAAATGGCATTCTTAGGGCCCAAACCCAACTTGGAACTACCCGCGTCGTTGGGCAATCGACGCTTGAGTCTCCCAACAGCACAACCAGAGATGGAACGACTCTCCAGGATGCAGACTGACACAGGAAAAGTACCAAGTGACCAAGTTCATGCTTCCAAATGTCAGCAAGAAATCCGCGACTTTTTTTTCTTTCTCTACATAGAAAGGACTGCAGACGACTTGTTGGCATACAAACAGGGCACTTCACTCTCACTAACCACTTAAGCGTGCTTGGGCTTAATATAGAGAAAGTGAAGACACTTCAGAGCACTTCCTTTGTCAATGTCCCGCCTAGGCTCTTAATCACTGACAACTTAGAAATTATATTTAATGGAGGTAACTGACTGGTAGTGCCCGCCGTGGCGAAGTGGGTAGAGTGCGACGCTCACACGCCGAAGGGTCTAGGTTCGATTCCCGGCTGAGGGTCTCGAATTTTTCACGGCACAATCTATTTCGAGCTGCTGACAACACTCAAAGAGTAATAACTGTCTAAGAAAGCTTCTCAAATTTCGCCATTCGGAGTCGGCAAAAAACTGTAGGTCCCTTCTACCCGTGAGAGAACAGTAGCGCGCACAACACGAGTAGTTGATGAGCAAGCTAGGCCCTGGTCCCCTGTGAACTGTGGCGCCATAAAATAATTATTATCAATTGGCTACTTCTTTCACCAGACTTCAAGGAAAAGTATGTCTTGACATCCACATCACGGAATGCACAACCAGGCCCATTTTTCAACTAAAAAGAATGGTGTTTGGCTCAACTAACACTGGAGCTTTGATAACCTAGCCTCTCTTATGACACTAGTCTTATGGACATGCCTTCTGATGCGGGTACATCATACAACAGTCTTTGCGTCGTTCATGCAAAGGCAATTTTCTCCACGTCCAGGACTGGCTCTGGCCACAAATCGGGAAGGGAATATACTCGGATATTCACGGAAGGCCATTCAAGGCCATGGAGAGATCTGGAGCTTGGGCGGTCGTGGAAAACGATAACATATGACTTCACACCTCTTTTGGTAACTTCAGGTTGGTATTCCTGGCGAAAACGTTTGCAATCTTCATGGCAACGAACTATATTGCAGAAAACAGGTGGAAGAAGCGAAGAATCAGCTTCTGTAGCGACGGTCAAGCTGGCTTGATGCCTTACTACACCCTCTAACCGCTTCCAAGACAGTACAGGAATGCAATTCTTACCTCCATTTAATCGGCAGACTCAATTCGCTAAGAGTTGTCTGGATCCCAGGACATGGGAAAAGAGTTTGCCGATGAACTTTCTAAGTAAAGACAAAAAATGGCACTAGTAGGGCCCAAACCCAACTTGGAACTACCCGCGTCGTTGGGCAATCGACGTTTGAGTCTCCCAACAGCACAACCAGAGATGGCATGACTCTCCAGGATGCAGGCTGACACAGGAAAAGTACCAAGTGACCAAGTTCATGCTTCCAAATGTCAGAAAGAAATCCGCGACTTTTTTTTCTATCTTTACATAGAAAGGACTGCAGACGACTTGTTGGCATACAAACAGGGCACTTCACCCTCACTAACCACTTAAGCGTGCTTGGGCTTAATATAGAGAAAGTGAAGACACTGCAGAGCACTTCCTTTGTCAATGTCCTGCCTAGGCTCTTAATAACTGACAACTTAGAAATAATATTCAGTGGAGGTTACTGACTGGTAGTGGCCGCCGTGGCGAAGTGGGTAGAGTGCGACGCTCACACGTCGAAGGGTTTAGGTTCGATTCCCGGCTGAGGGTCTCGAATTTTTTCGAGCTGCTGACAACACTCAAAGAGTAATAACTGTATAAGAAAGCTTCTCAAATTTCGCCATTCGGAGTCGGCAAAAAACTGTAGGTCCCTTCTACCCGTGAGGGAACAGTAGCGCGCACAGCACGAGTAGTTGATGAGCAAGCTAGGCTCTGGTTCCCCTGTGGACTGTCGCGCCAACAATTATTATTATTACTGACTGGTTGTACAATGGAACAGTTTTTTTTTTAATCTGAGCGCTACTATGTGGTTTTTCCCAACCTCCAACCAACAAAAAAGAATAAGTTTGCTTAGTGGTTTAGTCTTTGTGTTTATATCTCAAAAATGGAAACGTTACATTCCACGAATAAACTACTGATTTCAAACCTAAGCAAATTAACAAATCTTAAGACGGTCCTAATTTCACAAGATTTGTAGCATATGCCCTTTAAGCACAAAAATTTGTGTCAGACCAATCACAAATGTTTATTTGGCAAGTTACGGAAGTTAAGTAAAATAAATTGCAATTGGATTGTTTAATGAAACGAAACCCTTAATGCGGAAATTTTACTCTCACTTCGGTATTGCAGAAAATAAAGAAAAAGTGCTTTCCGAAATGTGCACACAAATGTGGTGTAGGTAGGTTTCTTCTGAAAATTCAAACAAACACTTTGTAGCGTAAACTGTTTTACCCATCATACGGATGCCAATTCCAAACTTAACCAGCGTACGCTTGTGGAAGATTTTTGACTGATAACCATAATGGAACAAAACTAAATCTGACAGAATAAGACCAAGATGAAGCGCAAGGCAGGAAAAGTGGTTTAGATCATATTACCTTGTCTTTTGAGACAAAATGTGAATGTTTAAAAGAAGGAGATGGTCAACATGCTTCGGCCAAAAACACTTTGAATGTGGTCAGTTGTTAATGTGCAACGAAATAAGACTCAGGGTTGAAGAAGGACTTCAAACAACGTCAGTCAATAGAATTGCGGACTTAAAGCGAAAGACGCCGACGAATGTACACTTCACACGCTATGTGCCTTAAGAAGCGAGTTTATAGAAGGGATTGTAGATCGATCAACGTGAAGTTACAATCAAAGATCTTTCAAGTAAAGACAAGCTGCTAAATAGATTTCTGGAGACTGACATAATACCAAAACACCGACGCCATCGTTTCTTTTTTTTGTCACTTCATGATCACAGAAACAGGAAAGAGTGTAACCAAAATTCCAATTACTTAAACCTGCATTAATACATTGACAGCGTATAAGTTGATTCTAAGACATCTGTACTGTGTGTGCATTAATCTAAGTAATTTAGACTGTTAATAGCTAGTTAATAGAGTTTAGGGTTCCTGCACTTTCAGATATCTTAGAACTAAATGGCTGCATTCACAAAGGCAAAGGCAGCCTTACCTAACTTAACGAAAGAAATCAGCTACTGCCTCCCACGCAGATAACTTTAAGGGCACCGATCATCATAAGACCAAAAATCGTCATGAAATTAACGATCTTCGTCGGATTACCAAGAGCCATAACAACAACGATCTTCAAAAATCAATGATCCTACAATGTTTCTCGTCCCTCTTCAAACATTCAGCAATAGGGTTGACGACCGCTTGAAAATGATCGATCGTATGATAGCACACGACCGTGCTAAAATCTGTGATCCTGTACCTTTGCATGTCTCGTAAATCGTCCACAAGACTGCAAATGTCTTCAAAAGCGTGATTGTTTTCAGAGGATATTGGAGGAGCACAATCATCCTGAGGTTCACGATCAATTTGGTTCCTAAGAAAGTCCGACATTCCCCACCGGATTGATGTTTAAAATTTTCTTAAGATAGACGATCGCCTGTAACTTTATCAATGCCTCAACGTGTAAGTATATAAGATGACTGTGGAGATCAGAGGTTTAAACAGGAGAATAGTTTTGTATCATCCCTTAACTTAAAAAAGTTTAAAGAAACGCGAGATCATTCAAAAGTTCCCGATTCTGTCGAGGTTCGCAATTGTTGCCGGTGGTTTCAAGGTTCACTTCTTTCAAATCATCTTTAAGATCCGCGAGTCTTGCTGCTTAACGCACTCACCTTGAATTTGGAAACTGCCTCGAAGGGTTCAATTAGCTTTCAACTCCAGGACCGCGAACAAGATCTTGCCCGTTGCAAGAGACAATCTCATTTGCGAGTTGCAGTCACTCCAGCAACTCCATCCATTTCGAAACTCAAAGGCGTTCGAATTCCACACAATCAACGACCATTATGCGGCATAAAAGCATAACCATTGCCCAACACCGGAAGCTCTTACAAAGTCTCCAGTAGCCACGCCACACTCAACTACGCCTTGACCTCTCGTCAATGGTCATCGACGGAGATTACCCTCGAAACGATTGTATAACCCATCCACCAAACCAATCGCCCAATAATTTATCATCTAGTTCTTTTGTATTCAAATCTTTGTCATCGCTACATCTAGATACCCACACACTCACGCCCAGGCACAGGTAGGGCGGGGGGCGGCACGGCGGCACGGCGGCGAACGACTGTATATGAACGTATCTCTGCTCGTGCATATCGAACAAAACTAATGAACATTCACGTACTAAACAAAATCGAAAACCAATGAAGGGGGCAAATGAGGGCTCAATCCATCCGACGGACGCGCGTCCAAAGAGCCCACAAACAACGACAGACTTGGCAGAAACAAAAAACAAGAAAAAACATAGAAATCATGTTTTCAGAACACAATAACCAGAAGTAGAATAAGACCAAGAGAGCGTGCGAGTGAGAGAGAGAGGCAGATGCACACACACGCAAAGCAAACCAAACGCGAACCCAACACCAAACCAATTATTTCCGATGACTCACACAGGTGTTTCCACTTTTGCCAACATTCAGATACTTCAAAGCAGAATCACGGGCGATAATGACGGCACGACAGGAGACGGTACCGCCGCGAGAGCAGCAAAAACAACCGAGAAAGAGAGAGACTGTGAGCGGGTTTTGGAGTCGACCAACAACGACACAACGACGACGATGATGATGGCAAAGCCAAGACATCGACAAAGAGTGGGAGAGCAGCCCCAGAGTGCGCCGATGGCCAGAGGGAGATGGTAGGAAACGAGTTTTTCTCAATCTTTTCCTTGTTTTCATTTCTGTATCTCACGCACACACTCGCTCGCACGCTCAGCCGTGCTCTCTGTCGTTGTTCGATTCGGTTTTCGCAGAGCCCAACGGCGGTGGTGACAGTCACTATGACGGTTCGTCTATTGTTCTGCGTGTTATCAACCTTTTCTGCCCGAAAATCGAACGGATATCTACTGAATGAACGTCTGATCCGGCGATACCAACGGCAGGTAACCTCGATTGCTTGCGTCACAAAATGAACTTCTGGCGCTTTCTTCTGGCAACCAAACCCGAATCAGAATCCGACTTCGAATCGAATCAGAACCCAAATTCAAACTCAATTCAACTCGGTTCAACAAGTCTGCCTCTGCGGGCCAACACACAAACCACTTTTTCTCTCCTCTTCTGCTGTGGCCCCCATCGTCTCACGTCTCTCCCCGCTTCCAGCTCTGCCCTTCACATGGAAGATTGAGTTTGGATTTAGATTTCGGTCGCGGTGCGGAAGGTGGCAAAACAGGTAGGACAACTTCTTGTTGGCACTTGGCGAGCGCGGGGCGGTGCGGCAGTGGCTTGCTTGCTTACATCGCCGGACCTGAATCGTGCGACACCATACAGGGCACACACACCTCATTGGCACACAGATACACAAAATTGAAAAATAAATCAAATTTGAATTCAAAGCAAACCACAACCACCAATGCGATAGATACCTTCCAAATGTTGTGTTATGACTGGGGAGAGCTGCTTTTGCGGGCTATCCCCGCTATCCTGCGATCGAAATTCGAACTTTCCGTATCCGCTGCGAATTCTGAAGGCACCCCGCTGTATATTTGATCTTTTTTCTCAGCTTTTGCAATCGCCAGGCAACAGCAAAAAAAGAAAAACAAAAAGAAAACACACAACACCACACAAGGTAGAGCGGCGCACTACACACACTCAGCACTCGCGATAGTTACCCACTCAAGATACATATACTTTTTTGTTGTTGCACTCTTTCCTACGTACGAGCGAACGTCGTCGAGAGAGACTTTGGTTTTTTTCGATTCTTTTTGCCTTTTTTCAGCGAGAACACTTAAAATGAAGAAAATTTGTGACTGTGATTCACCACTTTTTTGCGCTGCTCGTATCCGTGTATCTATGGAGAGCTGACTACTGTGTGTTGTGTTTTGCACTTGATAGATACACAGATCACTCGGGGGGACAATTTTCGGGAAACCGATCTTTGTGTTGCGAGAGGTGCAATGCGACAACCACACACCCGAGTGCAATGAACACACGAATTAATTGCAATTAGATGAATTTTCCTTTTGATTTGTATCTATTTTCAACCACAAGAGACAGAACGACTGTGTAGAACGCGTCGAATTGGGGGGAGACCGCCGCCGACGATTTTGTAACGCGCGCGTACGCTATCACACTATTAGGCCAGAGTGCACGAAATCACCTCGCGGTCGAGCGGAGTTGAGTTGTTTGCTCGTTGTGTGAGCGAGCTTGATGATCGTGCTCTTGGAGTGTGAGCACATCGCTACCACAGTGAGGTGAAATCGAACACGGTTCGAGGCGATGACCAAAAGGCACTCGAACGCGGTGTGAAGTTCGCTGTGATATTGAGTGGAAGTGCACGGTCGCTGTGAATGAGAATGGGTTCTTGAGTGCAGTCCAAGTCGAACACACCGTGTCTGATTGGATTACAGTGGGGGATGGAAAAAGGCGACTCAGACGATCATGTGTGTGGACAGCTGTGGTTTTTGTTTTCCTTGCAAAATATGGAATGACAAGTATTTCTTGAAGAACAATAAATTCTTAGTGCTCGTTCAACAACAATAAGACCGGTAAACGGAATTTAATTTTTAAGTCATTTTTCAAAGCAGAGATTTTGATAAACATGCTTTCTC
This sequence comes from Eristalinus aeneus, assembly GCA_955652365.1. Classification (NCBI taxonomy): domain Eukaryota; kingdom Metazoa; phylum Arthropoda; class Insecta; order Diptera; family Syrphidae; genus Eristalinus; species Eristalinus aeneus. Next base: position 81,308,320 of record OY019132.1, read on the forward strand.
TATCTTGTTTGAATAATCATGGCTTTCAAATAATTGGCAAAGGAACTGATTTTGGCGGTTTTGCGTATGAGTTCAATAACGAGTGGAGGGCATCCGCAATTTATTCTCGAGTTCGAAAAGCTTTTCGCAGAAATTCAGTGCGTAGAATTGCCAGAGACTGAATTTGTGACGTTTCTGCGTCCGAATTCACTCACGAGTGGAGGGGATCTGGAGTTAATTGTTGACTTCGAAAGGATTTTCACAGAAATTAAGTACGCAAAGTTGCCAGGGTCTGAATTTGCAGCGCATGTGCGGGCGATTTCATTCACGAGTGGAGAGGATCTGGAGTTTATTGTTGAATTTGAAAGGCTTTTCGCAAAAATTCAATACGCAGAGTTGTCAGGGACTGAATTTGTTGCGCTTGTGCATCCGAATTCACTCACGAGTGTAGAGGATCTGCGGTTTATTGTCGACTTCGAAAGGCTTTTCACAGAAATTCAGTATGCAAAGTTATCAGGTACTAAATTTGTGGCGCTTGTGAGTCTGAATTCACTCACGAAAGGAAGGAATCTGCAGTTTGTTGTGGGATTCGAAAGGCTTTTCACAGAAATTCAATATGCAGAGTTGCCATGGACTGAATTTGTGGCGCATGTGCAGCCGAGTTCACTCGCGAGTGGAGGGGTTCCGCAGTTTATTGTAAACTTCGAAAGGATTTTCATATAAATTAAGTATGCAGAGCTGCCAGGGACTGAATTTGCAGAGCATGTGCGGGCGATTTTATTCACGAGTGGAGAGGATCTGGAGTTTATTGTGTAATTTGAAAGGCTTTTTGCAAAAATTCTGTACGCAGAGTTGTCAGGGACTAAATTTGTTGCGCTTGTGCGACCGAATTCATAAGTGGAGAGGATTTGCGGTTTATTGTCGACTTCGAAAGGCTTTTCACAGAAATTCAGTATGCAGACATGCCAGGGACTGGCTGAAGAGATGTTCGGCTCCTTGGTCTTAGCAGACAATCACCAAAAGCAACGATGTCATTGATTTTTTTCGAAAAAAAAAGGATTCCTTCCCCAGAGCAATGCATATTGGCATACCATTCTTCTGAAAAGCTTCTAAAAAGGTTTATCAATTACAATGATAGCCTCTACCCCCTTCTCTGCATGCAATGTGTCCATAGACCCTTCCACTTCTGCGTTTGGTACCATAGATCAAGATGGACCTGGAACAACATCCCTTCACAGATGTGACTCGACAGTTGCTTCCAATTTTGTCCATCCTTCGCTATCTTAACCGCGAACGATGCGGAAGGCGGCGCAAATTCAAAAGGGGTTTATGCGGGATCTCTGCTATTCATGCATGACTTAGTAATGGTATTGAATATGTCTGTGCGTCTATTAGACAAAACAAACTCCACCGGGTAGCAGAAATCGTCTGTGAAAACTTTCCTTTCAAGCCATCCTCTAAAAAACCATCCTCCACAAGCCATCCTCCACAAGCCAGCCTCCACAAGCCATCCTCCACAAGCCATCTTTCACAAGATCTCCTCCACAAGCCATCCTCCACAAGCCATCCTCCACAAGCCATCCTCCACAAGCCATTCTCCACAAGCCATCCTCCACAAGCCATCCTCCACAAGCCATTCTCCACAAGCCATCTTCCACAAGATCTCCTCCACAAGCCATCCTCCACAAGCCATCCTCCACAAGCCATCCTTCCCTAGCCATCAACAGGACCAATAACCATACATAGGTCTTTAACTAACAAAAAAAGCTAAGTGATTAATCACTCGATTGTAAGGCGTTGTCCTTTGAGAAATGACTTTTTAATGTTTGTATCCTCTATCGACCTTGTTTGTAAGGTTTGCTATAGAGCCGAATTTGACGATGGTCTTTGAAACCTGTCGAAGTTCACTATATATCTCCGGAGGATAACCAACTGCTGTCAACAGGCTTTGAATCTAGAGGATCACAGACTTTATGACTTGAAGAAATAAAAATATCGAGCCGTGGCAGTACTTCTTGCTTTTGCTTAGAACACGTATCATTTTGCTTTTATCAAAGCACCAGTTTCCGTTGTTTGTTTTGGAGTCTTGCTCCAAACAGGACAACGAAATTTTAGTCGTCAAATTATTTATGGCTTGTGTCTGAGACCAGAGTCTTGGCAGAAAGCTGCTTATAAAACGATAACTCAACTTCGTATTTCCATTAAGATGGTAATGAGAGTGCTGAATACCAGTCGCCTTTCTACAGTGAAATACCGAAGAAAAACTGCACAGCCCATGTGCTGTCAAAGATCGAAGACCTTATTGTTTAACAAATTTTAATTCCATCTCAGACGAACAAGTCTTACAATAAACTTCCTAAATTTTGGAGTTGGAGTTGGTAAAGGTTCTCTTAATCGAATACTGGTTGATGAAGTAGCCAGTCCCCTGATCTGTTCCCCTGTTCCAAGCATCTAATGACAAAACACCCTCCAATTAGCCTGAAATATGATTCCGGTACAAACCGCAACAAACAAAGTTTTGTACCAGCAGCCCATGTTACCCCATAAATCACCGAGTTTATCCCCGATAACAGCCCCAACTTAAAAACTCAATTCAAACAACCTCTGTTTTGGTTTTCTGACAGGCAGTAAAACTCCTCAGCTGACAGCTTCATCCGCCATCCGACACATTCGCAACTTTGCATCACATCTCATCATTTACACTCACCATCCAGCGCCACATCAAACCGAATAAAAATGGCTGCGACCATCAAACCTGGAAACAAGTTAGCCCCATGCCCACAGATCTCCACCACATCTCGTTCGAAACTCACCACGTCCCGTCTCGGCCCTAGCCCCAGTACGAGCACCAGTACCAGTCCCAGCCGTTCAGTCATCGTCATTGTCCGCCATCAACTGTGTGTGTTGACAATCTATTCTAGTCTCGCCCCGAACTAGTGTGTGAAATGAGAAAAGAACCAAAACCGCCAAAGAATGAGATAACCACAAGAGGCGCAGCCCCGCATACGGAATGACCGGCCGAGGGAGAAGCCCGAGATCGAGAAATAGCTCTCATAGCTGCGCGTTTTCTTCTCACAGCGCGACCGATGAATAAGCCCGATCAGCATTCAGCTCGTACAGACGGTCGGTCGCGGCCGACCGTGCAGCGCGGTGACCAGCAGCCGATGGGCCGCTGCCACCGCTCTATCGCGCACCCAGTTCGACTTGTCAAAGTGACGTCAATTAAAAGCGCTTTTATAAATATCACCGAGGGCGATTGCAGCGCGCTGGGTGTGCACTTGTGTGTGCCTGTGTGCGGCTGACTGACAGTGACGCCAGAAAAACAAAAATCCAACCGAACGACCGCAGCAAGACCGAAAAGACGCGATCGCCGGAAAGGATGGAGAAGCGCAGCGAAGAAGAAACCAAAACAACGATCGCGACGCGAAGATTGTGCTCACGTCGTGTTCGGCAAGGCAGGCCTCTTCCTCTATTCAACTCTGTGTCGGCTCTGTGCATGGAGGAGCCGCGCCGATGCCGTTATTTTAGGACACCACCATCAGTGCTGCGCTTGCCATTCACGCTTCATGCGCGTTCGCGTTCGCCGTCGCAACCGCAAATGGCAAAACTGTGCTCATCACCGGCGGCAGAATGTAGGAGGCCTTCCACCACGACCAGACTTTTGAAAGGTTTTCTGCTTAGAGTAGGCGTTGGAGCTCGAGACGGTGCTGTTTACTCGTGCTGCTGCTACTGCTGTGGCTCGACTAGCAGGGAGCTGTACGTGAGGATATGGCAGCAGAAGACGTGTGTGCACACGCCTCAATCGAATACTTGTATGTTTTCGGGCTTGTTGCAGAGAGCAAAACATAAGCTTGTGTGATCTCAGTGAAGACTGCTGCTTACATTGTTGCAGGAGTAGGGTGAGGACTGTGAACGTTCAAAAGGGGATGAGCGAAAGTCGATGCAAATTGATACACGATTGAGGTAGGAAAACGATCCTCAAAGGCGGTGGGGCTTAGGAAGGATTCCTAAAATGCAGCGACGCAGGGCAACACGATTATTGGGAGAGGCTCTTCTGCTGGAACAGCAGTGAAACGATGCCCTCTCGATAAAGAAAGGCAAAAATAACTCCTTGCTGTCGAGTTTAAAACACGATCAGTAAATGAAAACCATTCACAACTTACTAGGAAGAAAGTAATGAATGGTTAAACAGAGTTGAGATTGTCTCTAAGACCTGCTTGGATGAAAGTATGTCTGGGGGATAACAATCGAATCTCAGAATCGTCTTCCCAATCGGTGAATTTATTTACGCAAGCTACATTTTCTCTGATCCCTTGTATAAACGACTACAACCTTAGCTTAATCAGTTGGTATCAATTTCTCTGCGGGTCAGAAATCCATTATAAATCGAATAATAAGTTCGACAGAAGTATGATCGCCATAAGATCAAATGTTAAGCTCAAAACCGAGCACGCTCGAGAAGATTGCTGTCTTCCAAAAGTCATACTTGGACAAAGACAGAATTTACAGCAAATGCAAAAATTGAGTGACATTTCCCACAGCCCATAACCCATTAGACCCTAAGCTTTTCAACAACCAATCATGTTGTCCCCTCATGAGTAAAGAAGATCCTCAGTTTATTACCAATCCCGATCGACTTAGTATGAGAAGCTTTTTCTCTCTAAGGGTTGTCAAAAAATCGAAAGAGGTTGTAATTTGCGACAAAATCATTCCATCAGTTGTCCACTATTCCACTACTGTTACTAGCTGAGTGCGTGATAGAGGCTTTAAGTACCAAGGAGATAACCGACGGACCATTCGTGCCGGCATGAACTTCGTATTGCCCACATTAACCGCCAGAGCGATTTAAGCCGTTTCCGCTGCAATGTAGGCAACCGCCCCATTCACAGCTCGCTGTGCTCGTCAATGTCGTCCACGTAACCTAGCTTTTCCTCATCGTAACCTAGATCTCCTGATCAATCAACCGTCAACCAGATTGATCACGTTGCGATCGACGTCAGACACTCCTCCAGTATTCTCGATGTCCGAACCTTCCGAGGTGCAAACATCGACTCGGATCATCACATTGTTGTAGCCAAGGTAAGAACCCGGATATCGAGATAGCAACGGAGTCGAGACAGGCCAAAATGGTTTGATGTCGAAAAGCTACAATCGCAGACGATTGCTGGGAATTTTGCCGACCGAGTCTCCCTGAAACTCGCTCAGAGTTCAACGCTTGCACTAGGCATAGAAGAAGAATGGAAACGTTGTCAAGAAACTATCAAAGATGCTGCCACTGATGTGCAGGATTTCACGTCACCACCCAGAAGGAACCCATGGTTTGACGACGACTGCAGGCAAGCGCACGCAGCTAAAGAAGACGCCTATAAGGCGACGCTGCATCGAACAACGAGATCTGTTCGTGAGCTCTACGAACAGAGAAGAAGGGAAGAGCACCGGCTTCTCAGAAGGAAAAAGAAGGAGCGTGAGAAGCGCGCGGTCGAAGAAATGGGAAGGTGCTATGGCAAGAATGAAGTCTGAAAGTTTTACCGAAATATAAAACAGCTATCCGGAGGATACAAGGTTCGCACCAAGGCCTGCCGGGACCAAAACGGACAACTCGTAGTTGAGTTTGTGCTGAGAATCTGGAAAGATCATTTCTGCAGACTCCTTAACGGCGATGACGGCCCAAGTCCCGCTGTTAAGCAGAATGTTCCACTCAATGTGGACGATGATAGACAAGCATTCCGTCCACCGACTTACACGAGGTGAAGATAGCAATATCCAAGTTGAAGTTGAATAAAACTGCTGGAGCGGACGGACTGTCCGCAGAACTATTTAAAGCAGCTGGAGATGAGTTGGTTGGGCGCTTGCACCAGCTCATCTGTAAGATATGGTCGGAGGAAAGTATGCCCGTTGAGTGGAATTTCAGTTCACAAGAAAAGAGACCCCTTTGACTGCGCCAACTATCGAGGGATTAGTCTCCTGAACATCGCATACAAGATTCTCTCGGCCGTATTGTGTGAGCGTCTGAAAGCGTTTGTCCATGACCTGATAGGTCCCTATCACTCTAGTTTCAGACCAGGGAATTCCACTATAGACCAGATCCTCACATTACGGCAGATCCTGGAAAAGATCCAAGATATGCAAATTGACACTCACCACCTTTTCGTCCATTTCAAGGCCGCATATGACAGTGTGCAGAGAGGAGCTGTACAGTGCCAATGTCTAGTTTTGGCATTCCTACCAAACTCGTCAGATTCTGTAAAATGACGATGGAGAACTCTCGCTGCTCCGTCAAGGTCGGTAACGAACTCACCGAGACCTTCAATGTCAAAAAAGGTTTTAGACAAGGCGACGCACTGTCATGTGACTTCTTTAACATCATCCTTGATGGGATCGTGCGGAACTCGCAAGTCAACACCAAAGGCACGATCTTCCAGAAGTCAGTGCAATTGCTAGCTTTCGCTGAAGACATTGACGTAATTGGCGAGCCGTCAATGAGGCGTTTGCTGGAATCGAAGCGGAAGCGGCTAAAATGGGTCTGGCGATAAATTATGACAAAACTAAGTACATGCTGTCATCATAGAGGGACACACAACCTCGACGTCTCGGACAGAGCGTCACACTAGGCAGCAGAAACTTCGAGGTAGTCAAGGACTTCGTCAGTACCGAAATCAAACGCAGAATCACTCTTGCCAATCGCTGTTTCTTTGGGATCAAGAGGCTATTTAGTAATAAAGCCCTCTCTCGAAGGACTAAGCTCGCTTGATCATCCCCGTCCTACTTTATGGCGCGGAATCTTGGACCTTAGCAAAGGCGGATGAGGAAGCCCTTAGTCTTTTCGAGAGAAAAGTTTTACGTGCGATTTTTGGTCCTGTTTTTGTTGATGGCATCTGGAGGAGAAGATTTAATGACGAACTCTATGTGCTGTAAAGCGACATGCGCCTGGTCAAGCGTCTACGGATACAACGCTTAAGATGGCTAGGCCATATAGAGCGTATGGACACCACTGCTCCGGCCCGAAAAGTTTTTGAATCCGAGCCATTGGAACAACGCAACAGAGGACGACCTAGACTAAGGTGGCGCACACAAGTAAAGTGGAGAAGGACCTCAACCAACTTGGAGTGCGCAACTGAAGACTGCTGGCGATAGATCGTTCTGGCTGGAGAGGCATGTTGGTTGAGGCCCAGGTCGCCCCGGACTGTAGCGCCACAAGAAGAAGAAGAAGAAGGATGAAGAGTTGGGGCTTCGGAGTTTGAATTTGGAAGGCTAGCCGCTTTTCTTTGCGATATTATTCTCCTCTCTTATTTGAAGGTTTTCTTTTTCTGAGGTAAAGAACAAGCTCCACTGCCCTGCATGAAAGCCTCTTCTTTTTCTCCACCTTCCTACAACAAAATATTGCCTCACGTCACCCACCCTCCCTACATCCGCCCATCTATGACCGTCCTCAAGCTCATTTCCCCCACAAGCGAGGATGTTCTGATATCTCAAGCCAAATTGCCTTCACCGCTGAGCCGCACTTAATCATTATCTTATCACCAGCAGTGAAGCAGAGCACAGTGCGCACACGCGCTAAAACTCCCAGGGAAACCAAAGAGAAAGGATGTCGGCTACGTTGCGTTCGGCGGCGCACCACAGCCGGAGTGCAAGCGTTTGGCCCCCACAATCGCCAATCGATCGCAGATTAGAACCGACTCGCACACACACACACGCGTGCACGCGCAGGAGAAAACAAATAATAAACCCATTTGCGCGAAAAACTCATAACTCAGAGGCACAACCATTTCCAGGTGCAAAGAATAGATTTGCGGTTGCGCCGTTGCCGCACCGGCAACCGATACCCGATTGGAGTTCAACTCGATCGGCGCGGCGGCTACACACTCAATAATAAACGATGATAGCCATTACGTAGAGCGCTGAGGATCTGGCCGCGCTACCGTCCCAAGCCCATCAGCAATGGATGCTGCACACGCTGGTAGCCGAAGGAGCTGCGTCTCGACGTACATCTGGGTGCTTCGTGAGGTCACATTCGTTTCTCGTGTTTTGCTTCTGCTGCAGCCCAGCCGCCTCTGTTGCCGTTGTTATCGGAAACTTGTTCGCTGGTTATATTTTTTTGTGTTGCCTTGTTTTTGTTGTTAACTGTCATTAGTTTCCGTTGCAACTGAGTAAAGATAGGTTTACGAGGTTTAATCGAGAACGGAGGCCTCTGGCGTGCTGCACATGCGTGTGTGCGGGGCTCGAGGTTGGGCAGATAGGTGTTTGCCCGACGAAAGGTCCAGGTGCATGGGGTTTTGCGTTATGATTTATCCCAAGAAGGAGGGACAGGGGCAACCGCTGGGAGTAGGTGATACGACCGGCGTTCAAATCAATTGGAGACACAACATTCACCCGGCTCTGCTTTGGTTTGGTGAACGTCGCGTTGTGGCCAAGAAATAGTTTGTGACGTAAACAGAGATTGTGTGTGGTCGAGGGAGAATTGTGGATAAGCGCCGGTAATAGAAGCTCGAGATAAGTTATCTGTAGGAACACCTGCTTCCGGCTTGAATGAAATTGAAACTGACACAGGGGAGGGGTGCTGGAATGTAGTTCTAAACTGGAGCACCTACGTTTGGATTGTTGTGGGTTCAAGGTGTATGGTGGTGACTCCCAGAAGGCCGAAACCGCCTCATATCCAGAAGACAGTAGCTAGTGTGACGTGTCTTTGTTTTCTATCCCGCTGGAAGCGTTTTAAGAATCATTTGCCAGGACCTCATCAAGTAGCTTTCTACACACGTGGACATTGTTCTAAGAAAAACGAGAGTAACGTACTTAGCCGGCCAAAGAACAATTGAAAAGCAGAGGGATTGCAAAATAATTACTTGTTCCTGGCAAAGCAGTCTCGTGGCTAATAGACTTCCAAAAAAGAAGTGCTGATTGGATTTAAAATAAAAGAAGATATTTAAAAGAGAAAGGATTTCAATTAGAGTCAGGAGGCATAGACGACAGTGATCATAGATAAAGTTTAATCTATTGTTTAAAATGACGACCAGAGTGAGCCATTTACTATAAGCCAGCTTTTAATACAATTATTTGACATTAAATTAGTCAACCACAAGACAAGGTAAGATGGGAAAATACTCTAGTGTCCCATCAAACAGAAAATGTATAACCTAAGATTACAGCTTTCAGAATTACTTATGGTACTGCAGCTAGAATTGGTAACAGCAGCTGACTCTGGCTTAATTGAGTACTCAAAAAAGTTTCAACGTTTTCATCATTGATGGCTTCTTCTTCGTTTTCTTCGTGTGGCGATACAGTCCGAGGACTTAGGCCTCAACCAACATGCCTCTCCAGCCAAGACGATCTCTCACCAACTGCCTTTAGTTGCGCACCCCAAGTTCTTTTAGGTCATTCTACACTTGTGTACGTCTTCCCAGCCTAGAGCGTCCTCTGCCGCGTTGGCTCAGAGGATAAAATTCGATGACGTGCCTTCGTTGATAGCGTCAAAACCAAAATAGTAGTGGGTTGTTTCATCCATTCCTTTAACTCTGCAATAAATTTGCAATGCAGTCTTGCAACTTCATCTTCCGACGGAGTGAACACAGTAGTCCACCACATCACAGTCCTCAGTCTGTGACAATGTTGTAGGCATGATATGCATTTTTACGCATAGCGAGGGCAGGACTATACGACGCCATACGAATTTGGCATCCCAAATAAATTTACACGGCTTTGTAGATCATGAAGAATGTGTTGATGTCCAAACCAGTTAAATTCTTAAATAGACTCTAGCATGGGGATGGGTTGGCCTGCCTCCTCTGGCGTTGGAGAAAGCAATCCGTGACTCTGAGAACAATCGACAAGAGGGAACACCGCCAGAGGGTCCAACCAGAAGTTGCTTTACGGCGACGATCGCAGACATAATCGGAAGACTATAACAAGCCGTACATGAATCCTTTGCCAAGATCAAGTAGGCGGTAGGAAACCTGGAGCTGCACATCAATGAAGGAACGACGCGACGGCGTCGTGTACGCGCGGAATAGTTGGTCATACAAATTTCAAATAGTACAATCCTTCATTATCCTTAGTCAACAGTACCTTCCAATAACAACATGGGAGAATAACTACGCCGGCTGCTCAGATCTAACAAAGCTTACTATAGTCTGTCAAGGAGTTTCTAATCAAAAAATCTCACCGCAACATCGAAGCAGCAGGACGACAGTCTTACCAGCACTTATGAACATATGTATCCGATGACACTCTGATCCCCTAGCGGCTTTTGAAAGAAAAGTTTTACCCAAAATTACTGACCCCGAATGTGAAGAAGGGCGATTTCCAGGATGCTGTAGCCTCAGACTGAATGCGATCTACTCTAAAACGTATGTATGTCCAGGTGAACATTAAACTCATTTAGCAAGGCATCGAGCACGTATGAGCGACAAGGAACAGGCTCGTAAAATCAGTTGCAGCTCGTTTTTTTGTAGACGACAGCATGGAAGACCATGCCTACCTAGTTTAAATGTCGTAGATCAGCACGCCCAAAGGCATAGAATGCTCTGCTGGGCAGTGTCGGCGTGCGACCATCATGGAAGGAAACAATTCTTGTAGGAGGCCACGACCAGACTCGGACTGTCCCGATAATTTTTTTTCTGTGGCGTCACATTGTACCTTGGACGCCAGATGATGTGACTGAATTTATGAATCACATGATTCAAAATCACATCCGTATCACTATTTATAGTGACAACGGAAACACTGATGGAGGAAGACCATCTGTGGCGGGATGGCGGCTAACAGACCCAGGCTTAGAGGGAACCTGACTGATAGTGACAGCTTAACCAGAGGCTATATTCTGGTGCCACGGGAGGTCAGGGGCCCCTGGAACTTCGGTTCCAGCCTGACCATTGCGGTAGGCCCCCTTGTGGGAGTTTCGTGGTGGCTGTGGTTTACCACCTAACATCGCGGGTAGAGTCGATGATAGTGTACTGTGCTGACTTGTATAGCCCATTGTTTAAGCAAAACTAGGCAAGTCGGTTAGGGGACTATCCCTTCTCAGTGTGGAGTTGCATTCTTAACCGGGCGCTGCGACCCAAAGAGCGGAAGAGGTTTTAGGAAGGCTTCGCATCAAACCAAGGTGGGGTGATTGCCCCTCAAGCAACTAAGGCGTTTAGTCTTGCGTTACTTACGACTCTTGGGAAAAAGGTTCCACGTGATATAAGCCGTTAAGGCAGGTGATCACGTAAAACCAAATCCCACATCTGTACCTCGGACGGCTTGCTGCCTCGAGAAATCTGGACGTTACTAAAAGCGGATGAGGAAGCTCTAACTCTTTCCTAAAGAAAAGTTTTGCGTGCGATTTTAGGTCCTGTTTGCGTTGATGGCATCTGAAGGAGAAGATTTAATGACGAGCTCTATGGCCTGCACAGCGACATGCACCTGGTCAAGCGTCTTCAGATAAAACGCTTAAGATGGCTAGGCCATGTAAAGCGTATGGACACCACTGCTCCGGCCCGAAAAGTCTTCAAAGCTGAGCCATTGGGACAACGTAAGAGAGGACGGACTAGGCTAAGGTGGCGCACACAATCGGAGAAGGAACTCAATTTAGTTAGAGTGCGCAATTAGAGAAAGCGAGGGAAAGATCGTGCTGGCTGGAGAAGCTTGTTGATTGAAGCCCAGGTCCACCCCAGACTGTAGCGCCACAAGAAGAAGAATGGGAAGAAGATTTGCTGCCTCATGTACTTTTTAATTAAGCAATTTCCTACGGTGGAAGAGCGTATATATCTACCAGGTGTACCAGTATGAAGTGAGCGTCAAGATAGAAATGTCTCGATAGGGAACCTTTGTTGTGAACGAGCCCTTATTTTTTTGTTTGTTTGCTATGAAATATGTGAAAAATATTAAGTATACATCAAGTCATTGAACAGACAACATCATATTTTTTCATCGCGTTAAAAATGTCGAATTTTGTACCAGAGGGTGATGATTTGCGGAAAGCATTAATCCTTTGTTTTCATTTGAAGAAAAGTGCTGCAGAGTCGCATCGAATGCTTGTCGAGGCATATGGTGATCATGCTCTATCAGAAGCAACATGCAAAAGATGGTTTCAACGGTTCAGACATAATGATTTTGATGTGAGAACGTGGAAGACCACCAAAAAAGTTTGAAGACGCCGAATTGCAAACGATATTGGACGGAGATGACACTTTGAGTCAAAAGCAAATGGCAGCAATGTTAAATGTTGCACAACCAGCAATTTCTGACCGTTTAAAAGCTATGGGAAAGATCCATGAACTGAATGAAAGTCAGATGGAAAACCGAAAAAGCACTTGTGAAATTTTGCTTCAAAGAAACGAAAGAAAATCGGTTTTGCATCGAATTGTTACTGGCGATGCAAAATGAATTTATTTTAAGAATCCTAAACGGAACAAATCATGGGTTAATATAACCATCAACATCGACTGCAAGACCAGATCGATTCGGAAAGAAGACAATTCTGTGTGTTTGTTGGGACCAGAAAGGTGTGCTGTACAACGAACTCCTAAAACCTGGTGAAACCGTTAATACTGATCGCTACCGACAACAAATGATCAATTTGAACCATGCATTGATCGAGAAACGACCAAAATGGGCCAGAAGACACGGCAAGGTAATTTTGCTCCATGACAATGCACCTGCACACAAAGCAAAACCGGTTCAGGATGCAATCAAAACACTTGCCTGGGAGCAGCTACCCCACCCGCCGTATTCACCAGACTTGGCTCCTTTCGACTGCCATTTATTTTCATCGATGGGACACGCATTGGCTGAGCAGCACTTTGATTCCTACGAGGAGGTCGAAAATTGGGTGCCTGATTGGTTTGCTTTAAAAGACGAACAATTTTATTGGCATGGTATTCACAAATTGCCAGAAAGGGAAAACGCAATGGCCAATACTTTGAATAAAATGTTCTTACTTTCCCATTAATAATTAGTGTTTTATTTTCAAAAAAGAAACTCATTTCATAACGGTATACTTGGAACATACGCACACCAGATGGGTCCATGTAAAGCAAAATGTACTGCTAGAGGTGGCCACCAGATACTGCGGGAGATCAACCTCGTTCACCAGTAGCCGAAATTTTGTTGATCAAAATCATTTTTTTTTTGTTTAGAAAAAAAAGAAGTTCAGAAATGTTGGCATTAAAAATGTAAATCTAGTTAACACTGGCATTCGAATCTCCTTCTTCTTTGTGCGGCGCTACAATACAGAGTGGACCTGGAACCGCGACCAGTCTTCATGCCTCATCCAGCCAGCAAAATCTCTCGCCAGCTGCCTCCCGTAGCGCACTCAAAGTTGATTCAGGTCTCTCGCCACTTGTGTGCGCCATCCCAGCCTTGGACATCCTCTGTTGCGCTGTCTTTGAATTTGAAAACTTTTTTGGTCTGGTCAGGGAAGCCTATACGTTCGAAATGGCCTTGTATTCTAAAGCGCCGAACTTGCAGTTGAGCTGACCTTCTAAGATCATACCTCTTGTGTTAACTTGTAAGTAACACGCTTGAACATCAACGAAATGTTGCGCCTCTATCATTATTTTATCGCTATATCAACAAAAAATGCTCTATCTAGTTAGCCAGTTGCATTCCTCCCCTTCAAGAATTCGCCCGCAATACCCACCTCGCTAGGAATGCTCAACCGTTCTCCCCTAAGCCCATCTTCGGACGTACAGTTAGGTTTAGAGACTCGTTCTTAAGCCGCAACACACGAATATGGAATGCCCAATTTATCCCCCAAATTACAATCCACAGGCATTTAAAACCAATGTGCATCGGTACCCCCTTTCCCTCTCTTCCTCTTTACTTTCGGCCCGTGCTGTGATTTAATTCCACTTATTTAAGGGTACAAACGATCCCTTTAGTGCGCCCCAAATATAAAACAAAGTTACACGCGATCTCCTCAAGAATGGTGTTAAAGAAGGCCCTTGACAGTGTCTCGTCTTAAAACTTTATTGGCATTGAAGGTCTAGGTAAGTTTGCTACCGACCTTGCATAGCAGCAAAAGTTGTCCATCTAGATTTGAGCCAAATGTAAACAGTAAAATTCGTAAGCTTTCTAAAGAGTTGGAAATTGGACCCAGTTGCCAATTGAAATAAATGTTTGAGCACAATTTGTCCAACATTCGGTCTTACACTTCGTCCACATCGTTTAAGCCTCGCTTTCTCTACTTTTCTTTCTTTAAAAATTTGCAAGAAGAAAACATGTCATTCCAAGCATTGATATCCTTTTGTCTCAAATGCACACACAGTCAGTTCACATATAAAGTCCTCAATGATTTCCGAGCCACTCAGCAGTCGCCAACTTCGCGCAGCACAGAAACGAGTTCAATGTCATGCAGCTTTCACAACAACACTTCACCTCAACGGCCGTGTGTCAACTGTCAAGTGACACATCATTTCTTTGCGTCAATGAATCATTTTCCCTCGCCATACAACAACAGCATCGTCATTATCATCGTCAATGTCAATCGTGCCCCTCCTCCTCGCAGTGAGGCGTCAGTTTCGAATTCAATAAATAAATCATTAGCCACTGACAGTTACCGTAAGCTCGTAACTCGAAATACTGCGGAAGTAGCACCACCGCGCCAGAGCCAATCGGGAACATAAACTTCTCGGTGACTGTAGTAAATGCCAGGCGACCGTCTACACTTCTTTCTCCACATGACAGTAAACAATTTATTTCAGCTCCACGCTGCACCACTGCGTCCACAAACGAGGAAAAAAATTAACCAAAACCAGACCTACACCTCTTATCTAGGTTAAGCAATTTATCTGCATACACACACAGCCCGAGAGGCTGACGCACACTGCACGTGCTCCACTGACAGCTGCTGGCCAGAGATATCATTGCATAACCCTCGCCGGAGCGCAAAGGTCTAGCTAATGAGAGCACAACCGTAGACAGGTCTTCCGCCACGGCAAAGTGGGTTCCGTCTTCATCTGCCCACCACTAAATGTCACAGATCAGATGCGAATCCAATTAATTCATGCGATACCGCCGTCGCGTCATGCCGCTGCGCTGTCGGTCGTTGTTTGTTTTACAGATTCTCTCGCGGTCTCTTTCATTGGCCGTGTGTGCGGTGTGCGCCCGCCTTCGGGCAATTCTCGCGCACCCATATATGGGCTAGTGACAGGTTTCATTTGTCGAGCAGAGATGCCTGCCGTGCGCTACAATCGAAAACGCGCTGCCAAAGTGCGGCGAATCACCGCGGAGAATTGCCAGTCCATTGTGGGCATTTAGGCAGACACACGTGAAAATTTCTGGAAATTACAATTTATTAGCAAGTTTTGACATTTATCGGCAATCGGGCGGCCGCGTGGCTTTTTCGAGAAAGATCACGTTCTGTCGTTTGGGGCATACGTGGTAAATTTCAATTATCCGTTTGCCGCAAGAACAACGGTGGGGGGGACAGCAACAAAGACGATTGAGCAAAGCACAACAATGGCAATGATGTGCGAAATTTACGGTGCTTTTGTTTGAGAAATATGGAAATTTTTATGAGCAACAGTTTTTGATCTTATCGTGAGTGACTAGACGCGGGACGGCCTCAACGGTTGGCAATGGAAGAACTGTTCTCATGAATGTTAAGGGACCTGAGGGCGGATTTGTGGTTGACGTGGAAAAGGAGAACATTTTCTGAACTTTTAGTTTCCGTGCAGAGTTAGAATTGCATTGTGGAATAAAATTTCATATGCCGCATGAAGTCTATGAACAAGTGAAACTCCACGACATTAAAGTACGATTTTGCAAGGGAATGCCAAGTGAGAAAATAGAGTTTTGCAATTCCGGACCTACATAGTACCAGGACCTAGTTCCACTGTGCAAGCTAGTTCCAATCGTTCCACATATTTCAACTAAACATTTCTGATAGTCCAGGCATGTGCTGTTGACAAGTTGAGAAAGGAGTCGTGCAGACTCAAAAAGTATGTATCAGACACATTAATCGTTCGAAAATTTTGTTACTTGATCTTTCTTTCTTCGTCTTCTGTATTGTTGTCTGAAAAGATGAAGGATACCGATATGTCTCACTAGGACTTTCAACACATTCCTTTCTTCATACTTCCGGAGACTGAACTGAACGAACTAGCCGTTCTACAGAAACCATAAGTGTACGAGGTATACCGGTTTGAAGTGAGCGTCAAGATACAAATGCCTCGATAGGGAACATTTGTTGTAAACGAGCCCTTATTTTTTTTTTTGTTTGTTTGCTATGACATATGTGAAAAATATTAAGTATACATCAAGTCATTGAACAGACAACATCATATTTTTTCATCGTGTTAAAAATGTCGAATTTTGTACGAGAAAGTGATGATTTGCGGAAAGCATTAATTTTTTGTTTTCATTTGAAGAAAAGTGCTGCAGAGTCGCATCGAATGTTTGTCGAGGCATATGGTGATCATGCTCTATCAGAAGCAACATGCAAAATATTATTTCAACGGGTCAGAAGTAATGATTTTGATGTGAGAAATGAAGAACGTGGAAGACCACCAAAAAAGTTTGAAGACGCCGAATTGTAAACGATATTGGATGGAGATGACACTTTGAGTCAAAAGCAAATGGCAGCAATGTTAAATGTTGCACAACAAACAATTTCTGACCGTTCAAAAGCTATGGGAAAGATCCAAAGGTGTGGAAAACGGGTGCCACATGAATTGAATGAAAGATGGAAAACCGAAAAAACACTTGTGAAATTTTGCTTCAAAGACGCTAAAGGAAAAAGGTTTTGAATTGAATTGTTACTGGCGATGAAAAATGAATTTATTTTAAGAATCCTTAACGGAACAAATAATGGGTTAATCTGGGACAACCATCAACATCAACTGCAAGACCAGATCGATTCGGCAAGAAGACAATGCTGTGTGTTTGGTGGGACCAGAAAGGTGTGCTGTACCACGAGCTCCTAAAACCTGGTGAAAACGTTAATACTGATCGCTACCGACAACAAATGATAAATTTGAACCATGCATTGATCGAGTAACGACCAGAATGGGCCAGAAGACACGGCAAGATAATTTTGCTCCATGACAATGCACCTGCACACAAAGCAAAACCGGTTCAGGATACAATCAAAACACTTGGCTGGGAGCAGCTACCCCACCCGCCGTATTCACCAGACTTGGCTCCTTCCGACTGCCATTTATTTTCATCGATGGGACACGCATTGGCTGAGCAGCACTTTGATTCCTACGAGGAGGTCGAAAATTGGGTGCCTGATTGGTTTGCTATAAAAGACGAAAAATTTTATTGGCGTGGTATTCACAAATTGTCAGAAAGGTGGTCAAAATATGTAGAAAACAATGGCCAATACTTTGAATAAAATGTTTTTACTTTCCCATTCAAAATTAGTGTTTTATTTTCAAAAATTCAATTCATACAGGAATCATAAATCAGTGTTTGGTGGATCACGTTGTTATAAAAAGCAAGCTTGGTCTTTTGAGAGAGGGCTTTATTATTCAATTGTGCCTTGAGCCTAAAGAAACAACGATAATAATAATAATTGTTGGCGCTACAGTCCAAAGGGGGACCAGTGCCTAGCTTGCTCATCAACTACTCGTGTTGTGCGCGCTACTGTTCTCTCATGAGTAGAAGGGACCTGCAGTTTTTTGCCGACTCCGAACGGCGAAATTTGAGAAGCTTTCTTAGACAGTTGTTACTCTTTGAGTGTTGTCAGCAGGTCGAAAGAGGTGGTGCCGTGACAAATTCGAAAAATTGGTGTTG
This sequence comes from Eristalinus aeneus, assembly GCA_955652365.1. NCBI lineage: Eukaryota > Metazoa > Arthropoda > Insecta > Diptera > Syrphidae > Eristalinus > Eristalinus aeneus. Next base: position 81,326,014 of record OY019132.1, read on the forward strand.
AGCTGGGAATCGAACCGACACCCTTCGGCGTGTGAGCATCGCACTCTACCCACTACGCCACGGCGACCACAACGATTGGCCAGATTAATTCTGCGTTTGCTTTTGGTACTGATGTTGTTGTCCGAGGTAGATGAAGTCCTTAACTACCTTCTAGTTTCTGCTGCCTTATATGACGCTCTGTCCAAGACGTCGATGTTGTGTGTGTTACTTATGTGGACATTGTTTTGCCCTAACATTTCGCTGTGTTCCCCCAATCACGTCAATGTCAACCGCGTAAGCTGGCTGTTGAGCTGATTTTTGAAAGATCGCGCCTCTGGTATTGACTTGTGACTCACGCACGATCTTTTCGAGAATTTTGAAAAAGTTACATGACAGTGCGTCGTCTTCTCCAAGACCCTTCTTTTTTAATATTGCAGGCCTCGGGGAGCTCGTTATCGACCTTGACGCCATCTTGCACAATCTGACGAACTTGGAAAAAATGCCAAAACTAGGCTATGCGCTTAATTGATCGTCCTTAAGCACGCTGTAATATGCCGCTTTAAAATTGACGAATATGCGGTGAGTGTCGATCTGTACTTCTTGTGTCTTTCCCAAGATATGCCGTAAAGTAAAGATTACATTTAATTTTGACTTTCCTGGCCTAAAACCACACTAATAGGGACCTATCAGGTTGTCGGACAAACAGTTTCAAACACTAACACAATGCGGCAGAGAGTATCTTAAAGGCGATATTGATGTGGCTGATTCGTCGATAGTTGGCGCAGTCAAAGGTGTCATTTTCCTTATGGGCCGGACACATGACGCTGAGATTCCACTCATTGGGATTCCTCCGACCATTTTTATAGAAGAGTTTGAACATGCGCCCAATCTGATTATTTATAAATGTTTCGAATTGTTGGGCGGACAGTCCGTCTCCTCCAAATTTTTATGAAAAATTATTTGACTTTCGACAGAAGCTAGTTTTTCTAATATAGACCAAAGCTTGAGCAAGATCCTCTTAACATCTATCAGATTATTTTTAACTCAGTTCACTAAATTTTGGTCAACAACATGTTGCCTAAATGCAAATTTAGATATGATCTGACCAAAATTCATTTAAATGTTCTTTCCATAAAGTCAGGATTGTGGTCAGAATTGCGATCATGACACAAAATTAAAATTACTAAACTTTAAGTCGCATGTACGGCAAGAAGTTTCCAGAGGAAAATTAGAAAGACTGGATTTTCAAACATGTAGAAACTTTATAACATTTATTGTTAAGCAATCAATAAAAAGAGTGGAAATTTTGAGCAAATTTTTAGGCCAAAATTTGATAGATTCTTAATTCACAACTGTTTGATTTTTTAAATGATCTTATCCTCTGATGATCTTATCTTCTGAACTTAAGAAACTGTGAGCGATATGTTTATTTTTTTTAAATTTCGATCTAAATTCAAATTTCTGATCATTTTATACCCGAATTCTGATCGATTCGTTCACAGTCAATGGGTGTAAGCTGCTCATAGGTTTTCCATTACAGTCATGAACATATGTTTCGTGTTAAAATTTTGTATATGTTCGGCTTTCCCTTTGTTAAGGTTTAATTTCTAATTTTTGGCCATTACTTGACTAAATAAAATTCTATTCGATACCTCACAAAGTTAAGACCAAATTGTGATCATCTGGCCAATTGACATTCTTTCATTCTTTAAAATGTTGGGAAACAAAAGATTTAGCTTCTCAAGCACCATCTGTAGATTGGCAAACAGACATGCAAATATGTAAGTACATAATTACAATTCTGTCTAAAATCAGTTTCCGCCAACAACAATCACAACCTCCCCCGAGAGGCAAACAAACTCAATGACGTCCCTCAGGATTAACCACTCGAGCCTTCACAGTCTTTTGCATGTTTACCCGCCGTTCCATTATCCTATCTCATTCCATTTAAATCTCTGCACGAAGCTGACATTCACCAGAATTCCTAAGCTCCACTCCCACCTTCAGCAGCAGCACATGTCATGCTACAGAAACAAATGCAGAAAAAAAGCAAAAGCAAAAATGTGCAACACATGGTTGCATGTCACATCCATCATCATGACTCCGATCCGAGCTATTTCGAATTCGAATCCGAGCCCGGAGCACATCATCCCACAGCGGATCTAGTTAACAGCCGCAGCCACCAACCGTTCACCGGTCATTCACGGAATCCGCACACGAACGCCAAAAAGACACAATTTCTTCGATTTCAAGACCACAGCCAGCCACTGAGGCGATTGTCACACTGCCCCCTCAGTCGGCCACTGCTGCTGCTGCTGCTGCTGTTGCCGCTGGAATGATTTCAAAACAAATGCCATTCAGGAGCCGCACTAAGCTGGCTTTGTGTATCTGGTTACGCGTGGGCAACACAACAAAAAACCGCCCAATATGGCTTGGAATACGTTTTGAAGCGTTTTTCTCACGCTGCTCTGTGCAGTGTGTCGAATGTCGTAATTCCTCTCCGGGCCAGCGACGCGGTCCGATGCCGCATAGGCAATGGCGGTATTTCGCGGGGGCTGGGACAATCGGAAAGCCATTGCACAATCCAGGAAAGTAAGCCCAACAAAGAAAATTTATTTTTTTTCCGCTGCGTTGGCTTGCTTTTTCCTGTGCTCGCAAAAAAGTTTATTAAGCGTGTAAGTCGTGAAGCGTGTTCTCTGTTGCATGTCTGCACAGAGTTTTCTCCGCTCACTGGAGGCGGGATGGGAGGCGGCATAGCTAAATGGGGAAAAAAAAAAGAAAAACGCGCGCACGCCCGCTGCTTGACAAATTCGATGCGATGACATAAATACGAGTAAACTGGTGAAAGGCGGCAAGGGTACACGTGGGGAGGGAATTCGGTCGCAAATTAGCCGACGCTCAATTAGCACAGATTACACAAGAGATGCACATCACAGAAAACACTTGTGGTGATGATTGGACAAGAAGATAGAGGCTGACAAACGCCATAAGTAGGCGAAATAATGGAAATTGGGCTTTGAAATCCTCTAAACTCTGTGGGGGGCCAGAGGCCTCTAGAAATCAGAAATGGCTCGGAATGGGAATAGTGTCAATTCAGATGATCGCAGATTCTAAAAATTCTCTGGAAACTAGTAATTTTAAAAGGCGCCAAATTATTTCCTTCTATCTCCGCAATCACATAAACAGTCTAAACTTGCATTAAGAACGTGAAGTGGAATTTGAATGACTAGATCCAAACAGCGGCTCCACCGTCACTTCCACCGTCACTTCCACCTCAGCTAACACCAAAAACTGTCCCCAACAGATCATGCGAAGTGTGACTCAACGCACACTCATTAACCACGTTTCCACAAAATGCATCAACCCGCTGACACGTCTCCACAAACTCGGCGACCACTTCCATCGCCATCTCCGGAACATCTGTGACCAAACCAAAGGCCCCTATTACCATCACTCACTTTCGAGAACGCCTTCTCTCCCCGAAATGACATCCGCAGTCCAAATCCATGCGGCATATCAAATTATATCCGTCGAAACCCACCATTTCCCAGTCCAATCAATCACCCGGGATACATATTCAATTAAAAGAAACACGCACACAACACGCCGCACAACAGGCACAACACGCCGAACAACAGTGAATAGGTCAAGAGTCGGAAGACAATGGTTCAAGCCTACAACATCTTTAACCTGAGTCATAAAGCATGCGCCCCACGACCGCAGTGCATCTTTCAGCGCAGCGTGTCGGTCGGTCGGCTGGTCGGAATTGAGGAAGCAATTCAACTGCAGTGCCGTTCTGTGCAAACCACCATCTGGCGGCACAGTCGTCGCCCCACGATGCGTGGATGCAAGAGGCACACTTGGATCATTCACCGTTAACCGCGAAAAACAAGAAGAAGCAGAAGAAGGCAAACGAGGAAGACACCGACAGAATTCCGTGGAAGGAGGAAATGGCACCACCTCTGCAGCTGCCCAGAATCAAAGTCAGACCGAAATCAAGATCAGCCACCGAGCCACTTCCCCCCACTGTCACAAGGCCTGCTGCAGCCAATCTCACGGTAATGAGCTTTTTATTTGCTGTCAACATGCAGCACGACGGAAAATTTGCATGAAAGGACCACTAACTCCTTCCTGCCGGCGCTGTTGCTGCTACCGCTGCCAGCTCAGACGGGACCAATAAACCAAACCAGTAGCATCCGAGTAATCTCTTTCCAATAACTCCGCCACCGCCGCCGCTTCTCTCGCTGTCGTGGCTGTGTGTCATGACGGTCAGAGAACTGGTTTCCCCCCGCGATCACGACGATCATGATCTGTTTCTCCGGTTCTCGGGTTGACACAAAATCCGAGCGCAGAGAAACAGTCCTTCATTGTGCACCTGTCCGCACGGGATACGCTTTCCATGTCCAAGTTGAAGATCGGAGCAGCGTCATCGATCCGCAGGAGTTGGCACCAATGCCCACCACTCACCTACACCTAATTGGAGCGTAACCAATCAGGTGTCTTCTCCTGTTGCTCGCCACTTATCGAGGTTAAGTTTAGTTTTGGCTGCTTACGTAACGGAGGCGCACAGTGGCACCGCCGCCATTCACTTGGATCCGCTTGGAGGGAGTCGCGTGTGCGCGATGCAATTTCACGCCATTTGCGCGAGTGAGGTGAATGCGAATTGGGTGTTTCTTGAGCGCGCGGATCTTCTGTGTAGCATGACCAGAAGTGATTGCTTTTGCTTTTTGGTTAGACGACGCGCCGGTTGTGATGGTGGTGGTGGTGCTAGCGATGGCCCCAGAATGGCAACCGGAATTGTGTAACCGGGGTGTTACGTTGGTTTCGGACTATCGGCGGCGGTGGGTTGCGACAGCAAGTCCTAGACTGTACTTTTGTGTGGAATCAAGCTTGTGGTTGGTGGACGTGTGACATGGGTACTCATGAGAGAAATTAGGTCTTCGAATTATTTGCAAGTCAAACGAATCAAGCGGTGTTGTTACTGTGCGAAGGGGATGAGTCGGTTCTTGCTGGACTTAAAGGTGCCTTGTGGAGATGGCCCACGTCTGGGAATTTTCTAGGCAGTTGGTATATTTATAAGGAATATTGAAGTTTGAATGGTTAATGAAAGGAACTGAATTTCACCGACTTGGTTAGATCCTTCTCTGAGATAACTTAGGAGTCAAGGCTAAGACTATAAAGCAAAGTCCGCAACTGGGGCCAACTGGCGAGCGATCGTGCTGGCTGAAAAGACATGTTGGTTGAGACCCAGGTCCACTCCGGAGTGTAGTGCCTCATGAAAAAGAAGAAGTAGACTCAAAAGAAATTCCACAGGCAAAGATATTCCTTTTTTGGCAGACTAACAGTTCAGACTGTGGGGTTTTTGCACATGATCAAAGTCAACGGATGAAGCCGCCCGATCATGTGCTTATTTTCAGTCAGTGAAACATCCGCTTGTATTGGTGCGTACACTCCACAGCTGTCCTGGTGGTTCCAGGACTCAATCGGATTAACTTTCCAAACCAACACTCCACACGCATACAGCAAGTTTTTGACGTCCTTTTTCACTTGATCGCGTCATGGCAGTGGAGGATGTCTCGTGGCTGCTTTCGCATTGAGAAGTTACTTGGGAGAATACCGCTTGTAAGGATGATGAGGATATATCAAGAACTCTGGCAATTTTTCAAGACACACACGATGGGTGTTCAGTTCGCATCGTGTACAGGCATCCCGACTGGTAACCCCTGTGCGTTAACGATGGGCCAAAACGGACAAGAAAACAGTCTCTGCAGGAGAAATCATAAAAGTCTGATTTAGAATACCAGCAGACCTATTTGCTTTTCGAATTCCTAGACGCATCTAAATAAGAACAGAATGTTTGCTGAATCGAAACATGCTCTTGAAGAGAATGAATGCCATTTTTATCGCAAACCAAAAGTGAATGTTTGATTTTAAGTCGACGTGAGCATGATAAAGTTATCAGCGCGATGAATGCCGCGTTGTCTTTCTCCCATTGAACAAGCTCTTTCGAGAAACTACACCAGAACTGTGTTCGATCGCAATCTGTGGAAGTTGAAGAATGAAAGACGGATGGGTGTACTGATGTGCACCAGGAGACCGAGAAACACTGTCGAAGGTCAGTGGTATATCAGCCAAAGCTATATCGGTTGAAAAGGTGACATTTTGCTTTATTTTAGAGTGTGATTTAGTACATGCGGCCGCCGTGGCGTAGTGGGAAGAGTGCAAAGAGTGCGAAGCTCACACGCCGAAGGGTCTAGGTTCGATTCCCGGATGAACACCTGGTATTATTTCACGGCACCACCTCTTTCGAGCTGCTGACAACACTCAAAGAGTAATAACTGTCTAAGGAAGCTTCTCAAATTTCGCCGTTCGGAGTCGGCAAAAAACTGTAGGTCCCTTCTACTCGTAAGAGAACAGTAACGGGCACAACACGAGTATTTGATGAGCAAGCTAGGCCCTGGTCCCCCTGTGGACTGTCGCGCCATCAATTATTATCATATCGAGTACTGTAGCAGGACAAAATGATGGCAAGGCGGACGAAATTGAAGTTGAATTACACAATTACATTAAATTACAGAATGAAAGGACACACTTTATAAAGTTGCAAGCCGAAGTTGGCGATCCTAATGGCCACTAACTACATTGTGAAAAATAGGTGGAAGGGGCGAAGTGTCTCCGTCTGTAACGACAGTAAAGCTGTGCTTAACGCTATTCTCAACGATTTTCTAAGACAGTCCAAGAATGCAAGTCTTCCCTTAATTTGGTCGGCAGACTGTATTCGCCAAGACTTGTCTGGGTCCCGGGATACCACGGGATCATTGGGAATGAAATTGCCGATGAACTTGCCAGGCCTAGGATCAAAAGATTCTTTCACAAGACCCAAATCCACCTTGGTACTGCTCGCGTCCTTGGTTGGCGCTTCCGTCGACGGTTGCGTCTCCCAACAGCATAACCAGAGACGACACGACTCTCCAAGATACCGGCTGACCAAGTCCAAGATCCCGAATGTCAGCAAGATATTCGCGGCTTTTCTTTTATCTCCAAACAGAATAGAGTGTAGACGACTTGTCGGCGTACAAAGGTGACACTTCACCTCCCCTAATCACCGAAGTCTGCTTGGACTTAGTTACGGCACCCTTTGCGATGCCTGCGGAGAAGGTAAACACACTTCAGAGCACTTTCTCGTCAATGTCCCGCCTTTGGGCGTATTAGGTGATGGTTGTTTGGCGCAACGTAGTGGGAGCTGCAAACTTAAGCCCTCTATCGCAAGCGATTGCTGATACTTCGGAAAACCAAGAAACTAGATTTAATGAAGGTTACTGCCTGAAAGTACAATGGACCAGTTTTTGAGTCTGAGCGCTCCAGTGCAGTGTATCCCAACCTACAACAACAGCCTAAGTTGGTCGAATTCGGTCACAAACTACTGCCTGATCCACTCCTTTCTCATTCACTCCTACCTCATCTACTACTTCCACGTCCACTGCTGCCTCATCAACTGCTGCCACGTACACTGCTGCCTCATTCACTCCTTCCTTATTCACTCCTGCTTCATCCACTGCCATGTCCGCTGCAGACTGATCCACTGCTGCCTCATCCACTGCTGCCACATCCACTGCTGCCTCATCCACTGCTGCCACGTCCACTGCTGCCTGATCCACTGCTGCCACGTACACTGCTGCCTGATCCACTGCTGCCACGTACACTGCTGTCTGATCCGCTGCTGCCTCATCCACTGCTGTCTGATCCACTCCTTCCTTATTCACTCCTGCTTCATCCACTGCCATGTCCGCTGCAGACTGATCTACTGCTGCCTCATCCACTGCTGCCACATCCACTGCTGCCTCATCCACTGCTGCCACGTCCACTGCTGCCTGATCCGCTGCTGCCTCATCCACTGCTGCCTCATCCATTGCTGCCACGTCCACTGCTGCCTGATCCACTCCTTCCTCATTCACTCCTGCTTCATCCACTGCCACGTCCGCTGCAGCCTGATCCACTGCTGCCTCATCCACTGCTGCCACATCCACTGCTGCCTCATCCACTGCTGCCACGTCCACTGCTGCCTGATCCACTGCTGCCACGTACACTGCTGCCTGATCCGCTGCTGCCTCATCCACTGCTGCCTCATCCATTGCTGCCACGTCCACTGCTGCCTGATCCACTGCTGCCACGTACACTGCTGCCTGATCCGCTGCTGCCTCATCCTCTGCTGCCTGATCCACTCCTTCCTCATTCACTCCTGCTTCATCCACTGCCACGTCCGCTGCAGCCTGATCCACTGCTGCCACGTCCACTGCTGCCACGTACACTGCTGCCTGATCCACTGCCGCCACGTACACTGCTGTCTGATCCGCTGCTGCCTCATCCACTGCTGCCTGATCCACTCCTTCCTCATTCACTCCTGCTTCATCCACTGCCACGTCCGCTGCAGCCTGATCCACTGCTGCCTCATCCACTGCCGCCTCCTCCACTCCTACCACATCCCCATCCACCGTAACTTATTTTTGTCTCCAAACTTGAAGACCCCACTTGTCGGACAGAAATGAGAATCGAATCAGGAGCCAGAAAGGCCTACTTTGCAGATCTTCAGAAAACACATTTTTAAACTGTCTAAAGAAGTTAACGCAGGGACCTTTCAAGCCCTCTTATTTTCAAGTTAAAGAAAAAGAAAATTCTGTCTTAGAGCAAATTTTATGAAGAGACTGTTTATCGGCTTCTTCAACTCTTTTGGACTGTTGACTTCTGAACCCTTTATCAACAACTTGAAAAATGTTGTGCCTTGAAGGATTCAAATAGAGAGTACCGTCCAAGCATCGAACTTAGACCGGCAGTGGGTGAGTTTTTTTTGCGGTCTAAGTTTACCAGAAAACTAGTGAAACACCAATAATTTCATTTTGAAATGTGGCAGACCTTGTTGCCAAGCTCATTCTGTTACCTTACCTTAACACCAGCCACCGATTCGGAGAGAAGGTCATACACAGGCAATCTAGCTGCCCACCGTCAGCTCGTTTTCACGATCCCAATCAAAACCTTAATTCCAGCTCCCAACTCATCTCCCCAATCCATTTGTAACCGTGGAAAGTGCATCCATCACAGGCCTAAGTGGGACCACTTACAAACAAGGAAATCACCAAAAATCACAAATTAATCGACGACCGAAGTGTTTCCTATTCCACCGAAGCCCCCGTTGCCCATCCCAATGGCTTAATTTGTCGCCGCTGCAGGTTTTCCTAAAAACCAAAAAAAAAATTGGAATTGAAATTTTCCTCGTCGCAGCGGCCCGCCCCTTCTTCCAGTCACACCCTGTCCATAAAAATCGGAGCCGCTTCGTGGGAATCACAAACCAGTCGTCCCATCCGAGATTCATCACTGTCAGCGGCAAAGGGGCCGCGCGCGGAAGTGCGCCGCTGATTAAGAGAATTTGTATCTAAAGTCATCATCCAAAATCTGAATTGCTAATTAGCCGGATTAGCCGCAGACACTGCCAACCGGGCCCGGCTGCTGTCGCCGCAAGATACTCATCTGTGCATGTGTACGTACCTGAAACGAGAGAGCATAAGAAAAAAGCATTAGTGACGGGTTTGAGATGGTTCGAGCGGAGAGATTAGTCATAATGTCCACGAAACCGCAGTGCACTGCGGTTGGATGATTTGCAGAAGATGATGGGTGACAAAAGTCGACGCTGTGATGAGTGCACACGGCGCGCAAGTGAATGAATCGAACACACACACACACACAAAGAGGGAGATAAGAATCTTCATCATCATCATTGTTGTTGGGGTGCCACCACTCTGGACCGGTGACAAGCACTCTTCTTCTTCAATTGAGGACCCTTAACGACCGTGCCCCAGGGAAGGGCGCAGCGCAACAATGGGTCGTCCGTCCCCTTATCAGATCGGGGAGGCACTCCACGAGGGGAGAACTTGTTAGCGTTTGGAGTTCTGGGAAAAGCCCTCCGTAATTGCTCATCAAACAAGTCCTAAGCTCGTGTACACAAATCCAGAGGTTTTATCTAGATTGAGGAAAACGTCATAAATGTTTGTTGTTTGTCCTTCGCTTTTTGGCTCGGTGTCTCGGATCAAATCTGAGTAGCGGAGACCGCGGCACGTGGATGGGGACCAGATAGCAGATGTCAAATTGGTTTTAAATGGACAAACAAACAAGGATGCGTCTGGGGTAGGGTTGACAATTCAATTACCTACCTCGCAAAAGCGACTGTTAGTCAATGGCGGGCATCAGAATCGAGATCAACTTTTGCACAATGAAGCCGTGATCGGGCGAAAAAGGCTACCGCCGGACTGGGTGTAATTAAATATTGCGAAATGCGACGGCTAATGAGCAGAGTTTCCAGTTCGCATTCTACTGCTATTCCGTTCGGACGTGTAAAAATGTTGGAATACCAAATGCGAGTTAGTGGAGGGAGGCCGAGATGCAGTTGAACCTGGTTGCAGAGCCTAACAGCTGTCGGCTTGTTAAGGCGTTTCGCTCTTTTGTCGAGGATCCGGTGTGGCAATGCAGATTTCAAACGAATTTTGAGCAAATTGCCAGAGAAACAAAAACGCATAAAAGGAGTGCACATTAACGAAAGTGGCTTTTGTGCAATTTCCGGTTGATGCAAGGTCTGCCATTAGACGGTGGCAACTCTAGAGAGACGTCGGTCGCACTAAGTTTTGTGATTTGTGAACTGAATGCTTTTTCTAAAAAACAGATCAATTAAGAAATCTTTAAACAGGAGGTTTGCTGAGAGGAATATGTTGCAGGCTGCATAATTCATGTGTAATTTACTACAGGAGATAAATGGATCAAGAAGAAGCTCTTGTTCACTGAGAAAAGAAGAAGAATTAAATGTAGTTAAAGGTTCAGGGCAAAGGGGGACGGGACATTCACGTGAAGCTCCTAAACCAAATCAAGGGCAAGATCATGTGAACTCCAATTTAAGCATTTTTTCACGCAAATGTTGGCATAATCAGACGAATAGAGCACTGTGTTGAAAAAACATTTTCTATCTCCTTCTTCTTCGGGTGGCGCTACAGTCCGGGTGGACCTGGGCCTCAACCAACATGCCTCTCCAGCTAGAACGATCTCTTGCCAGCTTTCTTCAATTGCGCACTCCAAGTTGGTTGAGGTCCTTTTCTACTTGTGTGCGCCATCTCATTTTTTGTCATTTGATATTTTTGGTCATTGAGTGCAAAATCCGTCTGCCGGCACAAGAGAGCAAGAAGAAAACCATCTTGTCACGACTCTGTTAACAGAACATACATACAGCACTTGAGAAATTCGACTTTGGCAGTTAATGTTGACAAGAGCGTCAGCACTGAAAGTAAGCTTTGAATCTAAATGTTCTGCAGATGGATGAAATGGCTATTTCCCGAAGATCAAAATCTTGCAAAGCCTAAAAAGTACAAAATCTTACAATTCTGAAAGTTCCGAAATATTAGTCCTCCTACAGTGTATAAAATCGGAAAATGTCTAAAACTTCGAGAAATTGTAAAAGGCCTAGAACGAGAAAAATTGGTCGAAATTCTTAGAGCATCAAAATGCCAAAACATGTAAAATACACAGAAGCCTAAAATTCCGGAAACCTTGAAGTATCCTCAACTCCTGTCTACAATTTCGAAAAGCCCAAAATGTTAAAATGCCTATAACGAAAAAGATTGGCCGGAAATCTTGGAATGTTCCGGAATCTGCCAAAAATTGTAAGATACCCAACGGCCTGAAATTCCCGAAACCTTAACTACCGTGTAAAGTTTCGAGAAGGCCAAAATGTTAAAAGACCTGGAACGAGAAAGATTGGCCGAAAATCGTAAAATACGCAAAAGACTAAAATTCCCAAAACCTTGAAATACCCTAAATTTCTGTCTAAAATTTCGAGAAGCCCAAAATTTTAAAATGCCTAAAAGAAGAAAATTTGATCGGAAATCTTACAATGTTCCAGAATGTTAAAATGCCAAAAATCGCCGAAGCCTAAAATTCACGAAACCTTAAAATATTCTTAACTCCTGTCTAAAATTTCGAAAAGCCCAAAATTGTAAAAGGCGTAAAAAAAGAAAAATTAAATGTTTCAGAACGTCAAAATACCAAAAATCGTAAAATTCTTAAAAGCTTAAAATTCCCGATACCTTGAAATATCCTAAACTCCTGTCTAAAATTTCGAAAACCCCAAAATTTTAAAGGGCCAAGAACGAGAGAAATTTTTTGGAAATCTTGGAATGTTCCGGAATGTCAAAATACCAAAAATTGTAAAATAACTAAAAGCCTAAAATTTTCAAAACCTTGAAATGTCCTGAATTCATGAAAAGTCGAAAGTATCACCATTGGACATGCACAAGATCATGAAATTAAAACAATTCCAAAATTACCAATGTTACGAAATTGACACTTTTTACAATTCAGCGAAACATTTCAGCTCAATTTCAGTGAAAGTAAGCGTAACAAATAAATGTTCTGCAAATAGAAGGAAATGCTGTATCCCGAAGTTTCAAATCCTGAAATGCCTAAAACAACATGATGTGTTAAATTTTGAAATTTTAAAATTCCTGATATAAACAAAATCTACAAATATTCAAAGGCAGAATATTTCGAAAATTTTAAGTAACTCAACATTTTTAAAGGCTTTAAATGAAAAAATCCCAAAATTACAAAAGGCCCGAAATGACACTTGATGTCAATAAGTCTAAAATCTGAAGAGGATCAAAATCCTAAAACTGACAATATCTCAAAACGTCCAAAAAGCAAAAAAATTTAAACAAGTGCAATGGTTAGAAGCATGAAGTTGGAACAATTTCTAAATGACTAATATTCCTAAATCGCATTTCTTTACAGTTCAGAGAAAGGTTAAATTCGTGAAATTAAAGATTATTTAGCATCTTCTGCAAACATAAAACGATCGCAAGGGGCTCTGGTTTAAAGAGCTTTCAAGTGGAATCTAATGGACTCAATTGAGACGAGACCCACAAGAGAAGAATCACTTCAATCAACTTATGAAGTTGTTCAAATTGTGTGTCAGTGCTTCGAAATTGTAGAAGATATGGCATTTGCACAATAAAGGGTAAGTTATTATGATCTTAAAAGCAAACGTAAGAAAAAGTAAAGAGTTTTGATTTTGCAGAATTAAAAAGACAAAACGACTTTAAGAAGATTCTTCGATTTAAGATCGAATAAGGTTAGATCACTGCTTGTGGAAAGAGGGATTGGACACAGCTTAGACTAAACAACTAATCTTTGCAATGATCTTCTGTTGACCCTGAGACATCCGATAAAAGGCGCCCTCAGACTGACCAAATTTCGAGACAAAACTAGTTGCTTGTCAAATAAAAAATGATTCCCTTTTAAGTGTGCACGTTCGCTTATTGCATTTCGTTCGCAGACTGTACTCACTCATCCGCCGGAATGTATCATTAATTTCATGTGGCCTTGTGAAAATTGCAATGCAGTCCACAAGGGAACTAGGGCCTATCCTCCTCAGCGTGTTGTGCGTGCTACTGTTCTGTAACGTGTAGAAGGAACCTTCAATTTACTGAAGACTTTGAACGCGAAATTTGGAAAGGTTTTCAATAGACAGTCGGCAGACCACCTAGAAAGCGCGAATAGTGTAAAATTAATGCAAGTGAAGTCACAATGATATCAACGTTTCTACTCAGTTTAAAGAAGACATTTCACAGATCATTTTTGATTATATATTTTTTTTTTTGTTAGTGGCGCCCCCTATATGTCCCGGGATTTATTGAGAAATATGTTAAAAAAGTCAGTGCAGAGCAACTTTGAGTGTACTTCACGAGCCGCGATTTCTATTACCCACCAAATTGTAATGTTTAGAAATTGTAGTGTTTAGAAATATAGATTTTCAGCCTAGATTAAAGCTCCCTTAGAGGTCTTATAAATTTGAACTATGTTTAATATTAATAATAATTGTACGGTGTGACAGTCCATAATTGTACGGTTGCTCATCAACTACTCGTGTTTTGTGCGCTACTGTTCTCTCACGAGTGGAAGGGAACTACAGTTTTATGATGACTCCGAACAGCGAAGTTTGAGAAGCTTTTTTTAAGACACTTGAAAAACACTTTGAGTGTTGTCAGCAGCTCAAAGGAGCTGGTGCTGCGAAAAATGCGAGGGATTCAGCCGGGAATCGAAACTGAACCTCCAGCGTGTGAGTGTCTCACTCTACCCACTGCACCACGGCGATCACTTGAACTAAGTTTAGAGGGTATTTATTGGAAAGGAAGAGATCGGTCAAACAGAATGTGAATCTAAGTTGCATGTATGAAGAGATGTGTGATCGCCGTGGCTTAATGGGCAAGTTCGATTTACACGCCGAAGGGGTTATATGTGATTTTTAAACTGAGTGGAAGGATTTTTTCCACAGCATCACTTCATTTGAACTGCTATTAATAAAATGTCAAATCATCTCTAAATCACTTCAATGTCGTCAGAGGATATAAATCAAAAGAGTGTGCAATATGAGTTTCTGTTAAGCGACTTAGGTTGTTGGTCCTGGATCTTCTACGCTGTTGTGTCACCCATTTTATATTTTTGACACAAAGTTAGCTGCTTTAGAGTAGAAAGTTTTCTGTATCCCGGTACATACTTTAATAGAAAGTTGGAATTATAGTCTTAACAAACAGAATGCGCGCACAACGTTGGTAAGTTTTGAAAACTTACAGCAAAGTAAGCCTCTTGACGGTGTGAATTGGTCGCCTGGGAGGCGCAAGTTTAGTGGGGTACTGAGAAAGTCATGTGTTTCGACAATAATGTGGATACAGAGAAGACCAGCCATTTTCCAGTCAAACTCTGCAAAGAGTGCCGAACACCGTATGGCGACAGATCTGGCAACGCCTCAGGCATAATAATAATAATAATAATTGGGTGGCGCAACAGTCCACAGGGGGACCATGGCTTGCTCATCAACTTCTCGTGATGTGCGCGCTACTGTTCTCTGACGTGTAAAAGGAACCTACAACTTTTTGCCGACTCCGACCGGTGAAGTTTGAAAAGTTCTTTCTTTGATTCTTCCGAAAGAGGTGGTGCAGTGAAAAATGCCAGATGTTCAGCCGGGAATCGAACCTGGACCTTCCGCGTATGAGTGTCGCACTCTACCCGCTACGCCACGGCGGACTTAGGCATAATAGTGTCATAAACCTCAGACATAAAAAGTGACGTTTGGGACCATGTGCCTGCAGAGGTATCTTTCTCTGATGATTTCGGCGGCAGGCGGAGTGGATACGAATCAGTAATAACCAACGAATTTTAAAATAATAAAAAATACAAAAACTGAAATTGTTGTGTGTTTGGTTTGAAACTTCAAAATATTCTAGCGCGCTGCAAGAAACCAGTTGTTTAACGGCTGAAAAAATTGTCCCTTCCTGAGTAAAACAATACGTAAATAACCAAAAATTTGGGCGTATCATAATCGACCGATTCATGTTTTCTAAACGTAGCTCAAACTTCACTTGAACTGAAACTTAATGTGTCGCGACCGTTAAAAAGAATGATGCCTGCGTCTTATGACTCGTTGAACAGCTTTGGGTGTTCAACATTATTCGACGTAAAATGGCAACACTTCTGGTAGGCGAATATTAACCGTCCCTCTTATACAAAGTTAGATCTTATATTGAATAAAATAAGAACTAAGGCTTTATGAGATTACGTTCCTACTCAGTTCAAGAAAGATGAGACAACGAAAGATGTAACAGATCATTATTACATTAACATTATTTTTTTTGTTGTTAGTGGAGGGTCTATATGTCCCGGAATTTATTGAGTAATGTGTTAAAAACGTCAGTGCAGAGCAACTTTGATTGTACTTCACGAGCCGCGATTTTTACATAACGTTTCAGTTTCCTCTAGAGCCCACAACGGAATTGTAATGTTTAGAAGGATGGGTTATATAGCCGAAATGAAAGATGGAGGCCTGAAAATTACCCATCCCTCCTATAAAGAGTTAGATCTTGTATTGAATAGAATTAGAACTAGAGTCTCTATGAGATTATTGGACGTAGCGTGTCGTTAGAAAAAATTGATTTAAGTTTGCGAACATTCTGCGATTTAAAATAAAACCCGTGACATGTCCGAACCACGCTTTAATTCACATTGCTTCTGAACAGAATAGAGTATTCATCGAGATCAAATCTTTGCACTGACTAAGACTGCACACAGATTTCAAAAAAATCAAAAACCTGTTATCGCCCACACCCGAGAGTTTAACTTTTGCACACAGATTCCAAGTTCATGGACCTTCTCTCTCTAAATCTGGTTAGCAATACAAGTTTCCGCCTGAAAGTTTGTTCGGAAATATCTCAAGATTTATGGGTCACATTCCCCTCGCCAGTCCAAAAAAAGGCTTTTGTCGGTCGCTGTTATGGACAGAGCATGTGGAGCGCAAACATCTTTTGATGCTCTCAAAATTATTCTGATAAATGTTTTCGCCAACGTCTCAGGCCAACACGCATTTCTGACAGCTTCTGCTGAGGACCAGCGACAGCTGCCACCTCAACGAATTCGCCACTCGCGGGGATTAGCTGTGAAAAAAAAAATATCGATCGCTGCTAAAGAGCCTAGGCATTAACCACGCAATAAAACTATTTTCGACCTGTAGGGCCTACACTCCTTAACCTAGGCTGGCCCGCGACCGAGTTAACCTTGATTCATCGGCGCATCCACCGCCCGTAAATCTCAATCATCCGCGATAAAATCTTTTATTGAGCGCCTTCGCAGCTCGCGCTATTTTCAGTCCACATCAAAAGGTAAACACATTTTTTTCTTGACGCCTGCCCGTTCTAGACTCTTCGGCGCAAAAAACTGTCAAAGTCCGCCGCACCCCCCGCAGCTCGAGCAGAAGTGAAATATATTTCCTGATATAAAAAATATCAAATAGCCATATAACAAAAAGGCTGTTAAAAATTTTGTTAAATGGATATTTGTATTTATGCTCGCCGCCCACCGATCTGCTGGCAAGAGCCGAAGTCGGACGTTCTTCGAAAATCAATCAAACACCCAACGATTTTGTTATTTTTGCTTGTGATCGCAAAAAAAAGGAAAATGGAAGCGGACGGAACTGAGTTTAAGTGAAAATCGAGCAGGGAGGAGGAAAATTTATCCCGAGCAGCTGGGTGCCCGAGCAGCGGTTGGCTGGGTCCCACGAAATCAATTTTTGGAATACGCCGCGAACGACAGCTAATGTCTGCTCGGCTACTACTGCCGAACAACGCCACCGCGATGATGCTGATGATGATTGGGGATTTCCAAGGCGAACGGATCTAAAATTAGATTTGCGGTTTTTTGCTCTGCCGCTGCCACCGCCGCGTTTTCCTTGTTTTCGGATATTTCTTCTCGTACTTTCTGGTTTCACACATAATTTCACTGTAGAGTAGAGCTTGTTAGTTGCGTGTGGAAATTCACATTTAATTGAATCGCAGCCCGAGTACTATCTTCCGCGTCGGGAAAGGTGTCAAAGATGTTCGACGCATATACTCTCAGCAGAAATTATTCAAATCGCGAGGAGTTGCAAGGCTGGGCTGGGGGCAGGGAGAGATGTTTACATTTGTTCAAGTGTTTAAGATGAAAAAGCAAGACAATCTATGAGACTAAATATTTACTCAAGCTGTGACGGCGATGGATGACGGTAGACGCGGGAGGAATGTAATGGAACGTGTGGTTTGCGAGTAAGCAGCTAATGATGCGAGGAGATTTGACCTCAGACGGATGTCGGATGTTAAGTAACTGCCTGTTGGATTTATTAGAGTCAAAAAAATGTAGAGATATCCAAGAACGATACGCGCTTCCTTTTCGAAAGCACCTTTGGTTTGATTCTTGACCTAGGATAGACGCATGAGATGTACAAAAGCTGACTAAAAACACATTTCTGACATTTATTCTTTGGCAGTGAGTATTTGAAAAAACTTTGGAAGACATCCACTTCTGAGGTATTTGACCAAAGATAGGCCTAGCAAACGTTAGCTTCTAGGGTTTTATAAGTCTCTTACTTGAACTTACCTCCATTGAATGTTGGCTTTCTCTTCTTATATTGAACGATCAACAAGTTAGTTCAAGCTAACTGGGTCGACAATCGTTTGATGAATTGTTGGGTCCAAGGCAGCTTTCAGGGATCAGGTTGAAATCCTCGTAAAGAGAGGATTCCAAATACTTTTCTAAATGTCAAAGCAAGGTTACAAAGACAAAGGATTTAAACGAAACTTCAACCAGCGATGGCTTAGGAAATGTGTATGGTTTCAGCCACGATTGACTGTTACAGACAATGGCTATGCTGAGGACAACATGCCCTTCAGATGGCAATTTCAGCGTAACAATGATACCAAGCACACGTCGAAATTTGAGGGTGCTGAGGACAGCATTCCCTTCAGATGGCACTTTCAGCGTAGCAATGGTCCAAGGCACACTTCAAAATTTGAGTGTGTTTGGTTGAGGGATCATTAAGTGTCGCTACTTCTGTGGCCCTCCGATTGAAGCTTGCTTAACAAAGATTTCGTAAGGAAAACAGCAGTGGAGCGCTATCCAAGAGCATTGGAACGACACTCCCTGGAACAGGTGACAGAAACTCAATATTTCTATGCCACTGCTATTTTACTCGTCCTTGTAAAAACTGCAACAACTGCAATTGTGGTCGCCGTGGCGTAGTGGGTAGAGTGCGATGCTCACATGCGTCACACGGTCTAGGTTCAATTCCCAGCACAACACCAATTTTTCGAATTTTTCACGGCACTACCTCTTTCGAGCTGCTGACAACACTCAAAGAGTAATAATGCCTAAGCAAGTTTCTCAAATTTCGCTGTTCGGAGTCGCCAAAAAACTGTAGGTCCCTCTTGCACAACACGAGTAGTTGATGAGCAAGCTAGGCCCTGGTCTCCCTTTGGACTGTAGCGCCAACAATTAGTATTATTATGTAAAAACTGCAATGGGACATCGATATCTCTCGATGCCTGATCTGTGCCCACTAGCTCAGTTTCTTTTTGTGTATTACATTTCGAAAACAACTTTCTTATGGACAAATTTTCATTCAAAACAGTGTACACACACCCTTCTGATATCTTCAAGGTGTCAACTATCTCAAGTAATTTCACTTTGGGGTTTTCCAAAACGACTTCGTGTACATTTTTGACGTTTTAAGGTGTAAGCACCTCAATTGGCCTTCTCGTGCGCTCAGCATCGTTGGTGGCTATGAGGTCATGTTCAGCCAAGGTCAGCATACCACCGAAAAATAGTTGTTCTTGATGGAGCACAGTCCCTGTAACACTTTCCAAGCAATTGCTGAGCTTGCACTGTATTTTTTCCCATCAAAAGGGAGCGTTTTATCAACACACGAAATTCAGTTTTTTCTATTGCTTTAAAAATCGTAAAAGTAGCGTCACTTGAAGCACTGTAACTTGTAACCTAAGGTAACTGAACGTTTGTTCTTCCTAAAAATATGGATTTTTTGTTATTGTCGATCCCGCGACTTATTGAGTGATGTGTTAAGTCTCAGAAAGTTCCCCAAATAAGAGCGACAATCTTTATATGTACAAGTGGAATTCATATTTATGGTACCAACATGGAACGTGGTGGTCTACATCAGGCTCAGTCGCCAACTTCTTGTTCTTCTTGTGGCGCTACAGTCCGGGGTGGACCTGGTCCTCAACCAACATGCCCCTCCAGCCAGCACGATCTTTCGCCAGCTGTCTCCAGTTGCGCACTTTAAGTTGGTTGAGGTCCTTCTCCACTTGCGTGCGCCACTTTAGTCTAGGTCGTCCTCTATTGCGTTGTCCCAATGGCTCGGATTCACGGACTTTTCGGGCCGGAGCAGTGGTGTCTATACGCTCTACATGGCCTAGCCATCTTAAGCGTTGTATCCGTAGACGCTTGACCAGGCGCCTGTCGCTGTACAGCCCATACAGCTCATCGTCAAATCTTCTCCTCCAGATGCCATCAACGCAAACAGGACCAAAAATCGCACTCAAAACTTTTCTCTCGAAAAGACTAAAGGCTTCCTCATCCGCCTTTGCTAACGTCCAAGATTCCGCACCATATAGTAGGACGGGGATGATCAAGCTGTTATATAAAGCGAGCTTAGTTCTTCGAGAGAGGGCTTTATTACTCAATTGCCTCTTGAGCCCAAAGAAACAGCGATTGGCAAGAGTGATTCTGCGTTTGATTTCGGTACTGATGTTGTTGTCCCTGTTTACCGCGGAGCCGAGGTAGATGAAGTCAGTCGCCAACTAAAAGCTTCAAAATCCGACTGCAACATCGGTGTCTTAGAAAATTGTTTGTGGGGTGCAAAACGTTATCCTAAACTTAAAAAAAAATGTTCCCTTCCCACATTTAGTCTGCCCGCGGCTGGAAAATGTCAAGCACATGTGAAGAAGGAGGACTATTTATATTTTTCAAAGATCCAACTAATACACAAATTCATCAGAAAATATTTTCGCATTAAATTTACACAAAATTGGGTTTCCACACTGTCAACTTCTCAGTTTTCTTCGAATTCCGTTTTATCTTTATGATACTAGATGAAACGCCCTCGCATCAAACCACCCCAATAATCGCCACTCAGCTGAAGTTCTCTTGAGCGGCAAATCCCTTTCGTTCATCGCTTTCCTCTGCCCACGCATTATTGAATTATTATTTCTCGTCATTGCCATCATCAGACATCGTCAATGTCACTGCTGTCTCATTCTTGTCATCATTATCGCCGTCTCATCAATACGTCTCCCATTTTCCCACCCCCCTCACAAGCCGCAGTCATCGACATGCCAATGAAATCGAAAAAAAAAAGAATTTGATGAATGAAAAAGAGAAAAAAATGAATTTCGCAGATACCTCCGCTTCGTTTGTCATCATGTAAATAATATCCGTGCTCACACAGGCACCGCACGCCTCACCGGAGCGCACACAACAGGTACACACACTTTGAGTACACTTTTCTCGCAGAGCTGTGTGACTCACACACGTCAGTGTTTATCCTGACAGCTCCTCAAAGACTTAACCGACCCACCACGCTCCAAAGGGGAAGGGGGCGCGGCAGGGAAACTTCAATCCCTCCCCCACCGCACCGCGCCGCGGGTTTTGCAGAAACACAACAAAGTGAAATTCATGGAATTCCATTTGATATGAAATGAAAAAATCATAAAAATGCGCCGCGGTTACGTTTCGCGTACAAAAGATGAATAAAACAATAAAATGCGAGATACTCGTACGTTTATGTGGACCCTCCAGCAGGCGGCCCGCACCCCGGTGCCCCCGATCGTTCTGGAGCAACCCTTCGGTCGCCTCCGCGCGTCTGTGTGCACTTCGTCACATTTCAAATGTGCTCTCTGTGCCCGTGTTCTTTCTGCACTGCTCTCTTCCTTCCTCTCAGTCGGTCTGTCTATTATTTAATTTCTTAAAAACAACTGCCACAGGTATGCCAGCCTGTGAGCAGTGTGCCTTCCCTACACAGAACTAACTCACCCGCTCGCCAATCCGCGCCACATTCATTTCAAATCCCCCCACCGCCACCACCCCTGACGTTCAAGTCCAGCGAATTACATTTCATTTCATCTAGATACTTTGTGCTTTTGCTCACATTTTTAAGTTCATAAGAATACGGAGAGAGCGAGAGATACGAACGAGCGCAAAAGAAGAAAAAAATAGCAAACATTCTTCGGATACCTTTCCCAGGTAGTAAAGGCGGCAGACACGGTAGACGGCTGGCCAGCTAGCGGTGGCTTAGGTTTTTATTATTATTCTTGTTTGCTGTTGTTG
This sequence comes from Eristalinus aeneus, assembly GCA_955652365.1. NCBI lineage: Eukaryota > Metazoa > Arthropoda > Insecta > Diptera > Syrphidae > Eristalinus > Eristalinus aeneus. The sequence continues at coordinate 81,347,725 of OY019132.1, forward strand.
CAGTTTTATTTCATATCGAAATGTACCTACACACACTCTGGGATGGATGGATGTAGGCAGGTCCAGTTGCGGAGGAAATGAAGAAAAAATGTTCGGAGGAACGCTTGCCACACGAGATGACGAGACAATGGCGATGAAGTCGGTTCCTTGTGAGATTGCATGCGTTCTGCGGTGGAGGGGACGAGAAAACTTATTCCCACACTGGTTAGGAGGTACCTGCTCACTACCTTTGACCCTTGTAAGGTCTGAGGTTATTTTGCGTATTTTTTGCCACACAAGGGACATGACAACTAACATAAATGAAATGCGAGCTTGTTGCGTGAAATTGTTTCCGAGAGCCATTCAGATGAGAAATTCCTCAAAGCTGACGAGGAGGGGGGCAGGAGAATGTTTGTGTTGGTGTGTTAAATGCGAGGAGAGCCTTAAGGAACCATAAAATATTCGTCAGCCTAGTCCTGATTGCTTTGTGTAATCAGAAACAACAACAGAGACCATGCGAGGAAAAAATTCGAATTTTTAAGATTTTGCCCATTTAAGACAATTTGCGGCACCACACGCTGACTGCCTGCAAGGTTTTGGTCCAGGCCAAGAAACCTAACATCGCTGTATCTGTCTCTTCGGTTGGACAAACGTTGTGGACGCTTCGAAAAAGTTTTGAAACTAAGTTCCGAGCCTTGACTTTTTAGAAAATCTAGGTTTCTGAAAGAGGGTTTCAGAAGTAAAGTTTCTTTGAGCCCCACATTCACCAGCGACCACGTCCGTTAAAATCAGTTCTTGAATTAGTTTCAAAATGTTATGTTATGGCTCTCGGGCTTCGGAAGGATGCACTGTTCAACCTCTGTAAGAAACGTACAATTTTCCTGTACACCCAGTCATTGTCGACCGTTGCATAGACAGAATTCCCTGCCGTAACGTTGCATAGACAGAATTCCCTGCCGTAAACTTCAACTCCATTTGACCTTCTTACATTGTCACGGTCATTCCTTCACTTGACCCAAACAAGCGCCGACCTTTCTCCACATCACTTGACCGCTTCAACAGCGTGTGCAAGTTCCCCACTGCACCTTTTCCGCTTTATTCAAATCCAAATGCGCTTCTCATCTGCATCTTCTGTCACGCTCCATAGATCCAAGGCATCTCCCAGCCGATTCTCGTTCATTTTCTGTATGGCCGTACACTTCACGGCTATCAGAGCGATCTGTTCAAGGGTGCGAACCAATGGCACACTCTCACACAGCCGTCTTTTAGGACTAATTAGCATTATACGGTCCACTGAACTCTCTCTTGTCAAGCTGATGGAAATTCCTTAAGCCACTTCGCCACGGTCAGTGATGGAATTGGAGGAGTCGCAATTGAATGCGTTGCGGGCATCAGATTCATTAGAAGTTAGACTGTGCACCACCCATTGGACAACCGCCGCTCCATCTGTCAATCTTAAATGTCACGCGCTCTCCGGGCAGCCCGTTTACAGTGACGGCTACACCTGTATACAGCCGCGCCTACGGACGTGCTGCCCATCATCAAACACTCTACGAGTAGGTTCATCGGATCTCAAACCTCCCACGAAGGTCACGCGCCACCGCCAGTATCCACGCCACCAGGCACAAGAAACCTCATTTGTTGATTGACAGCTTATCTGTCATACTGACAAGCGCCCAACACATGTACCTCTCGATAGTGCTGCCAAATTGATTGCCACACTTGACAGAAGTTCATTATCACTTCGAAAGATTACCATCTTTCAATTTGAAGCATCCATCAGCCATTTGGAGCCCCTCCATAGGCTGGGCCAACGCTGTGATCGCGACGACGAGTTCAACAGTGAGGAATCGTCCGGCACTCGACACTTCTGCATGGAGCTCGCTGACTTTCCTCTCGGCAGAATCCACTGAGGAACGTAAATAGAGTTTTGGCTGATTGCCAGTTGTGAAAGGAAAACTAATGCCGCCGACGGATAGGATGAGACAGACAAATAGACACAACACACCAACGCGCCGCCAATTGGCTGTGTGTTTGGGGTTGTCACTCCTGAAGTTTTTCTGCTTCTGTTGTCTGCTTTTAAACTTGAAATTCGTGGAATAACATTGATGAGACTCTTTGTTGTTCTGCTCTGCATGGGCTCGTGTCCATAAATTCATTGCGAGGAGGGGACACAGGGACAGGCTTTGAAAATAATTAGCGACAACGACTGAAGTGACTCGGAGTGTCTTGTCTTGCAGAGTAACTTGCTGCTGGTGTCATTGGTTTTGTTTTCTCTTTCAGTTCTGGCGAATTTCTTCATCTGACGGTCTAATTGAATCTAATGATGAACTGAAGTGGTGGACAACCGATCAACTGGGATGGGATTATGCAATCGTTTTGGCACGGCAGAAGCCGCTTCATCGATTGACTTGCTGTGTCTTTGGAGTGCTAGGAATGTGGGCTATGTTTGAGTTTTCAATTAGAGTTGGGTATTGTTTCGCTATGGCGTGGCTCTGTGAATTGATGTCAAGACGATGGAGATGAACGTCGAGTGCCGGACGCGTTGTTGGGTTGGTTGCCAAGAAATTGGAGTTGGTTGCCTGATGCTGCCAGAATTCAGATTTGATTACCAAAACGGACAGAATTGATTTCCTGATGAAACCGAATCAGATTCCCAAAGGAAGTTGTTTGGGCCGCTTAATTGAGACACCAGGAAGAAAATGACAAAATGTGCCTACTTCTTGATTCTCATTATTTCGAGGAACCAATTCTTTTCCTTTCTCTCTAAAATGGATTTCCCTGCTTCTACATACTTGTACATGAGGACCATTTTCTTAGTAGTCGAGTCTTTCATTCAAATCTCGAATAGGCAAAACGATTTTCCAACTCTCTAACGAGTTTCGTTTACCTCGATTTTTCAGACTCGCAACAACCGACCACAAGCTCTGCACAAGACTTAATTTTCACCATCTCGAGCACCAGTCCAACATCTCCATCTCTCACAGTCAAGTTCGCAATCAGTTCGTGATCCACTTACAGGCAGCGACAAACTTTCAATTTCTTTAAAAGGACAATAACCTCATCAACTTTTCAAATGGCGCCCCATCAGAAAGAACGTCAACAAATTTTATATCCTTCCCTCCTGCTGCCACAACCCAAGTACATACAATCATGTAGCGTGCTCCTCCTCAAATTTCAAATTAAATCAATTTCCTTCATTACCAACGCACATTAGAGGAGACCTCCGTCTAGCATGCCTCCCCGCTGCCAGAACAAATTTTGATTGCTACAGCAATAAAATAGTCACTCCTCTCCTCACCAGACAGAGACCGAAATGAACGCACACACTTAAATACCCATCAGGGAGAAGAGTGCACAAAAAGCAAAGCGTATAAAAAAAAGGAGCAGATGGAGCGTCGTCACCCCAAAAACCAAACCGGCACACAAAATCCTCATTCAACTCTCGTCGAGGAGACGAATGACTTCCTGCCCGCAATGAACAGAAAATCGCAAATCCGACGAGAAACGGCGAGAGGGTGGCGCGAGGGGGGAGAAGTGCTCAAACCAAAGTGGATTGTTGCGCAATGTCCGCCAGTCGCCACCGTGTGCCCCAATAAATACATTGTCCTGGCATTCCGCCCCCTCACCCCTTGCCATGCCGATTGCACATGCATTTGCGACCAGACACAGACGCCGGTCGAGCACACACACAAAGGCTTCTCCTAAAAGCGGAAAACCAGAAATGTGTGGAGAAATCCGAGAAGCGAATTTTCCCGACTGCTGTTGGGTTTTTTGTTTTTTGGTTCCTCCCCTCCATTCGCCCTTCCCCAGAAACCACGAACAAATTCGACGGACCATATGAATTGGGGTTATGCGCCCTATCATCATAAATCGTGCGCCAGAGAATAGAGTCATCGCTTTGAGCGGGCATCGCCGCGGCGCACTGCGGCGGCCAACAACTGAGGGAGGAATGCCGTACTCTTGGGGCTGCAAGTCGAGTTCCTTTGTGAAGTGAACTTTTCTGGCTCGAGGGGACGGTGAATTTTGAAAATGAAATCAAAGCCCAAAATGGGTTTTCTACCATTTGCGTTAAACGCTTCCTCCGGCAAACACTCTTCACGGAGCGAGGGTGGGGACAACGCCACCTCCCCTAACCACAAGTAGGGAGTAGCACTTTCCTTTTATGACCCTTTTATCATTTACACGTTGTTTCTGCCACCAGCCCACCCTCACCCCCTTCCCTGTTTGCATGTTTGATTTAAATGATGTCGCGCGAGAGTTTAGGTGATGTAATGCGAAGAAATGAAAGGTCGTAAACGGTTATTCGTCGTTTCGTCATTTTTTCTCCACAAAATTTTACGACTCGAGAAGACGACAGCATTTCAAATTCAAACAATGCAAGCGCAAGGCAAGGCATGTGCCTACAGGCCTGATGGGGCTGTGTCAATATAATTTGAATCATAAATCAGAAGGTATGTTCTTGGGGCATGCATACATTTCCAGACACAAAAAAGGGACGTCCATTTATCAGAAATGCACACATAGTTCTACACTCGAAAATGTGTGTCTGACACTGGGCCGCTGATGACGGCGGTGACGGCGTTGACGGCGACGGCTGTGTGACGACCTGCAAGCGCAACAGTATGCCCGTTTGGGGCGGATTAAGTATTCCGAACTCGTTGGGACCCTCGAAAACGGAGGGAAGACTACAGACACACGCACTCCCCAAATGAAATGACCAAAGAAACGAGTTCCCTCGTGCTTATTGTTTTTATTGACGCGTCTCGATGAGTATTTTTAGAATTTAAGCGGGATACTCATTTGTTTACTAATGCCCGAGATCGTAGCTGTGGTGCGGCGGTGGCTTCCTTTGGATCCGCTACTTCGGTCTCTGGCCTGTGGGATTCGTCTTTAATTGAAACTATTTTCGGAAATGTATTCGCTTCTTATTGGCATTCGAAAAGTTCAAATGTATTGTCGAAGGCACAGACGAGCAGTGCTCTGTGGGGGATTATTTTTTTGCGTAGTTTTTGCGAATTATACAAGCCGGTGATTCATTTCGAGTGGTGGCGAAAGTTTGGAATGCTTAATTCACGTGAGAATACAATTTTGAGTGGAGGGTTTGAATCGGATGATTTTCTCTTTAAAGATGATAGTTGGACAGAGGCGATGAGCGACCGACGATGTGATACTTCTGATCTACAGTTCCCAGGGAAGTTAATGATTCTGTGCGTCCAGTTCCGCTTTCAAGAAATCTTCAATTTTGTTCAGTCTCTGTGAAAGATATCAGCCTTCGCTACTTCGCGACAGAACTTTCATTAATTTTGCACGTTGTCTTGTTTACATAAACTGAGGCAAATGTGAGAATTACTCGAACAGACAACTGGTGCTCGAATCCTTTAGAAACAGGATATTTCAATTTTCAAACACTAAGTGTTGACGCCTGCTAGCATTTGTTACTGAACATTGTCGGAAATTCGAGGTAGGTGGCGCTACGTAGCAGAGAAGAAGCGGTTTAAACAGCGGGAATTTCTGCATAGGCTTCTTGTCATCAATACTCCATGAGAGGTTGACCGAATATTGTTTTCTCAGACCCACAAGTTACGCGTCTGTGCTGACAAAATAAACAAATTATTGCCAACGGCATTTGGCCAATTTTTAATCATGGAACGAGTTGTCAGATGGATGCATCAAAAATTCACAACAAAGGTCAGTCATGTTACTTCGGGTCAATAAAATTGTGTGTGTACTGAAAGACAAGACCCAGCTCGTAGAGTTGGGTGCTTCCCCACGTTCCACCTTCACATAACGAGACAATTCCCCAACAAAGCCATGTTTGCCGTCATTCCAAAGACCTTTATTATCGGCCACCGCCCTTTGCTTGTCTTCAATATTCTCGCAGTCAATCTGGTTTTTTATGCTATTAATGGATGTCTTCAAAGTTTGTAGCCATTCGTGAGGTTTCAACACGCTTTCACTGATGGTTTTTAAGCCACATTCATTTGATTATCCAAATTGCTTACAAACTCTTATACGGTACAAGTTTATTTCCGCTGTCATATCCTAACAACTTCTCTGCCAGTCTTGCTCTATCAATTTTCTTTCATCAACTCGTCCAGCTTTAGAAGGTGATGCATTTTTTACATCGAAATTTCCGCAGCGGAGTCAAACAAATCACTCCTGGTTAGCTTGTTAAGTTAAGTCCTTCAACGAATGATGCCGTTGCATACTTCTTATGGCGCTCGAGACTGCGGCCTATCTAGCTTTAAAACACAGTATTCTAAATTAGGAAATTCTTCTTCTTGTGGCGCTACAGTCCGGGGTGGACCTGGGCCTCAACCAACATGCCTCTCCAACCAGAATATTCTTTCGTCAGCTCCCTCCAGTTTGAAGACTTTTCGAACCGGAGCAGTGGTGTCCATACGCTTTACATGGCCTAGCCAACTTTTTGTTGTATCCGTAGACGCTTGACCAGGCGCACGTCGCTGTACAGCCCATAGAGTTCGTCATTAAATCTTCTCCTCCAATTGCCATCAACACAAACAGGACCAAAACTCGCACGCAAAACTTTTCTCTCGAAAAGACTAAGGGCTTCCTCATCCGCTTTTTGTAACGTCCAGGTTTCCGCGCCATAAAGTAGGACTGGGATGATCAAGCTGTTATATAAAGCGAGCTTAGTTCTTCGAGAGAGGGCTTTATTACTCAATTGCCTCTTGAGCCCAAAGAAACATCGATTGGCAAGAGTGATTCTGCGTTTGATTTCGGTACTGATTTTGTTGTCCCTGTTTACCGCAAAGCCGAGGTAGACGAAGTCCTTGACTACCTCAAAGTGTGACGCTCTGTCCGAGACGTCGATGTTGTGTGTCCTTCCTTGGTGACAGCATGTACTTAGTTTTGCCCTCATTTGTTGCCTCTCTTGTTGACTTGTGAGTTACGCACGATCTTCTCGAGGATGATGTTAAAGAAGTCACATGACAGTGCGTCGCTTTGTCTAAAACCTGCCACAATACGGCAGAGAGGATCTTGTATGCATGTAGAGTGCACTGGAAAGGCGTTTTGAGACCCACAATTATTTGGAACTTGCCCACGTTCAGATTTACTCCATTATCAGCAAATACGCCCACGAACCTACCGAGCGCACACTGCAGTTCCGTCTGTGAGGATGTGAGGACGACTAAGTCATCTGCGAAAAGAAGATAACTTGTTTTCAGCTTCCCCAATGTTAAACATTCCTCGCCTTGGCTGCGGTGCAACTTTCAGTCAATATGAAAAATGAACAAAAGAGGTGACAACACGTACGAGTATTCTTGACAAGGCCCAATACCTACGGTGAACGGAAGTGATTACAACCGTTTTACCGAATACAGCTGCTACAGTTGGTATATTGCATGAAACTCAACAGATTTCCATCAATCCCATACTCCTGTAGAACACCCCGGAATTAAACTTCAGAGACTCCAAATCTAAAAAACAAGTGCAGGTCGGTTTTGCAGACTCACAAGTTTTCTGAAGTATCACTCTTAATGTGAAAAGCTGGTCGGTTGTACTCCTGCCGCCAATCAACACCAACCTGGACTCAAATATAGCTCCAGATCGGGTCACCAATACTTTAGAATAGTCCTTAACGAGGAGACTCATAAGTGGTATGCCCCTATAATTGGAGCAGTCTGTCCTCTTCTGAAAAAGAGTAGAAATCTGCCGATCGCCACGTGTTTCGCCACATTCCCAGGCCACCTTCATGAAACGAGAGACCCACAAAACTTCGTCTTTACATGTGGCCTTAAGCTTTTTGGGCCGGATTTCGTTCACACCGACGGACTTGCCAACTTTTACCGACTCAATCGCCAAAATGTCTTCCTCCACATTTGGACTATACTCCGTCCCACTTAAGACAAAGTGTTCGTTCCATTCATGCGTAAAATATCTCGGTCCACACGAGAATTCGCAAAAATATTACCAATCGGTAACTCAATGTCAATATTGCACCCAGAAAAAACGAAGTGTAAGCAACAATACAATTTCTAATGGACGTCCAAGACGGAGAGCACGTGCAACGGAGCATTTGATACGACGTAACGCCAAAATTAGTAGCTACAGGTAACAATAAGGATGTAAGTCGGTGGACTGCGCGCCGAGTTCTTCGAAGAATTGGACTTGTTTAAACATGGAGTAATGGGTAGAGTGCGACGCTCACACGCCGAAGGGTCTAGGCTCAATTCCCGGCTGAACAACTCGAATTTTTCACTGCACTACCTCTTTCGAGCTTCTGACAACACTCAAAGAGTAATTACTGTCTAAGGAAGCTTCTCAAATTTCGCCGTTCGGAGTCGGCAAAAAACTGTAGGTCCCTTCTACTCGTGAGAGAATAGTAGCGCGCACAATACAAGTAGTTGATGAGCAAACTAGGCTCTGGCCCCCTATGGACTGCCGCGCAAACAATTATTATTATTATGAATAAGAAGGATTATCTTCACATACTCCAGGGAAATTTACCAGAATTTTTTGAAAGCAACGCATATCCTGAGGAAGAGGTAATTTTTCAACAAGATGGTGATCCCAAACACACCGCCAAAATTATTCAAAATTGGTTGTTCGACCAAAGATTTCAGATGTTAAGGTGGACTCCTTAAAACACGGGTTCAAATCCAATTGAAAATTTGTGGGTTTTGCTCAAAAAAGTTGTTCGTCAATGAAAGGAAAAAACATTCCTAATAATTCAATTGAAAAACTAGTGTAGAGCTTGCCAAAAAATAAAACGCTGTGAAACAAATATTGAAACAAAAGAAAGATTTTATGGATAGGTAAGTATGAAAACAGTAATCATTCGAACATTTATGCTCGTCACTGTATCAACACTGTATGGAGGAAGACAGGAAAAGAAGGTACCGGTACGAGGGTTACCTTTTATATTTTAGACTTAGAGAACAAACTCAACTATTAATCTTCCAAAATAACTTAATATTTTTTTAAAATACTTCCTATCAAGATCCATACACTTTTGCATTCGTTTGAACCAATTGTCGAAGCACTTTTGCCAATCTGATTGAGGTATCTCTAGAACATGCATTCTGAACGCATCAACCGCTTCTTCAGGGGTCGAAAAACGTTCACCTCTCATTTTATTTTTTACCTACGGGAATAAAAAGAAGTCATTCGGTGCCAAGTTAGGACTATACGGCGGATGACTCATCAAATCGATGTTTTGAGTGATCAAAAAATGCAGTTTTTTGAGCCGATGTGTGAGAGCTCGCATTGTCGTGGTGAAGAGTGCTCTGCCTTCGGCGGTTGGTTTTCCTGATTTCTTAGAAAACAACTGGCAAACAAATAGTTGTGTACCACTCAGAATTGACTGTTCTGCGTTGTTCTAGTGGTACGGTTGCGACATGTCCAGTTTTTCCGAAAAAACAGGCAACCATTTGCTTGGAAGTGCTTCGTCCGCGAGCAACTTTTGTTAGATTTAGCTCAATATGATACAGTCGACTGCTGTCGGGTTCATACGCGTAAATCCACGATGTCATAGACGTGTTTCGATGTCCTAGACGTGTTTCGATGTCATAGACGTGTTTCGATGTCATAGATGTGTTTCGATGTCATAGACGTGTTTTGAAGCACCGCCTTTTTTGAGCGATTGACAAATTGTGTGTTCCTGCAATATTTAATGTATGCTGGTCCCACTAATGCCTAAGGTTGTCTCAATCTCGCGATAGGTCACATGACGATCTTGCAATATCAGTTGGCGCACAGCATCAATGGTTTCCGGAGGAACAACTGATTTTGAACGACCTTCACGAAATTCGTCTTAGAGTGAATTACGTCCTCGGTTGAATTCACCATACCATCAATAAACACTAGTCCTTGATGGAGCTTCATCGCCAAAAATTGAATTAAGTTCATCGATGCTCTTTTGTTGACTTAATCCACGTCGAAAGTGGTAAAAAATAATCGTACGAAAATTTTCACGATTTAATTCCATTTTTTGCACGAGATTAATCTTTTTAGTTTCTGTAAACAACACGAATAGCGCTCGTATGTGAAAACGTTCTGAGTACGTATAACCTCAAAGATGCCAAACTTTACGATAGATCTGGCAGTTGCTGCATTGTAACACTAGGGTTGGCCAAACCCGAAATATAAAAGAAAACCTTCGTATACATTGGTTTTAAATGCCTCTGAATTGTAAAGTGGCAGAAGTTTTGGGCTGGAAAAAGCTCATTGGAAATTAGGACATCATCTTTGGACTTGAGTCCTTCAATCATATTGAACGTTCTTTTCCTGAGCCGGCGACTATTGTGCCAGAGTCCTTTCTGCCCAGATCTCTGGCCGGTGTTCACCTTCTGGCCGAATGCCTTGAAAAGCTGTTCTTTGGCTGCTCGCACAGCCGATTTACAAGTTCTTCACCCCTCATTGCACCTGTCACGAGAAGCAAAGTTCCCCGATAATATCCAATCTCTTTTTTTGTCTTATTCTTATCTCTGATGGCTTCTTGAACTACTGTTGCCTTTTATCACCAGCCGCCACATCAAGCCACTTCGCTCCACAAAGATCACGCACAGCGGAAATGAGCTGTTGAAAACTGTTGCCATTCTTCCTCCACATGCGACAGAACATTTTTAATTTTCTCAGTTCTTTCGGATTCCTATTTGCTAAAAGTCATTAATAAAAAAAAAAATATGCAATCGACAAAAATGTGAACTTCGTTGATGTGGAACACAAGTCTTTACTTGAAGAACGCAAAAAAAGCTTTCGTCCTTGATTCTTTGAATTTTCTTGCAAAGCAGCACTCAAGTTGCCTGATTTCGATTTCCTCAAAGAGAATCCCTTTTTCCAACTTGATCTCAATTCCCCCCGTCAAGCGAACGGCACTTCACAACTCCATTGATGCCTAATTGAACTTGACCCGTTTTCACTTGAAAGGCAACGCAGTCGTGACCCAAATCATCGCTCCAGCAACTCGTCGTTTAACGCGCGACACTTGCCGGTGAATTGGAAACCAAGGTAAATCGGTGGTTCCCATTCAGACGACATGTCGCAACGCAACCCTGTGTGTTTGCGGCACAAAAGAAAACCTAATTAAATGGCGTTCATATCTGATCGAGATATGACATAAATCGCTCGAGTATCCAAGCCACGGTGGCGTCGGTTCTCTAGATTGTGATTTTTTTCGGTGCAGCTGGGAGTCGAAGTGCCGACCTACAAATTACATTTAATTTATGCCAAATGCACACGTGCTGAAAATAAGACTACAAGTGATTGTCGAAGTGGAGTGGCCGAGAAACCAGTGCAGCGGGAGGCGTGTGTAGCTTATCCCCTTCTCCACTCAGAACCTTCACAAAAGAGAACGCGCTGCAACTGCTGAAAAATTGTGCCTCTTCCGACTAGTCTGACCACAAACTGTCCCGCAGCGAGCCACCGTCAGGACACCAAGAGTCGGAGGGGAGGCGGATGTGAGCGGGCCCGGTGGAAGGAAACATTTGAAAAATGTTTCCCCTTCAGTTAGCCGGGTCACAGCAACATTTTCCAAATGAGCTACATGCACAAATTGAATCACAGCTCATTTATTTGGCGTTGCATGCCGCCGCTGAGCCCACGTTGTAACAGTTCCTTTCGCATTCTCGCTCACTCCGGCGCACAGCTGAGTTTGACTTCGACACCGACGACGCGGCTGTAGCATGTTTCCAATCCTCAATTGCATAATCCACAAACAGAAACACTCACGTGAGCGCGAGTATCTGTATCTATCGTAATAATTTTTACAACGAAAACGACGCGCGGGACTACGCAATGCATAAAAATAGGCAACAAACGGAATCAAACGGAATAAGTATCTTTCTCTATGCCCCATACACATCCACGTACTGGCGGCGTGTGTGTCTGTACACGATGGCGGGGACGGGGGCAATCACACCGGAGGAAGAAAGATACCAACGCAGCGCAGAGGCACCGTGCGGAGCAGCGGAGATCTCTAAGTATCTGAAGTATCTTTTAGTGTCGCATTTATTCGGTTTGATATTTATGTCACAATAATTGTGGCTTGTTGCGTGCATGTTACGAGCCCGAAACTGTCTATCGACACACAAGTTAGCGTACAATTTATTTGTAAGTGATTGAGCTGTGGATACACACTCTTGCCGTCGCTTTGCCACCACACCACACAGAGTCGCATCGGGAACGGGCGCGGAGATGAAAAAGAGGCGCGATGTGCGCCAGAGAGTCTTGCTCGTGTATCTTGCACGAGAATATGCTTCGAAATCGATGATAAATTGGAAGCGATCTGCGCGACTGTTTGCTTAGTAATCGGGGTTCAGATACGAGATTCAGATTGGGTGAGAGGCGAATGATTAAATGGATCTGAGTCTGGGTCTCTGTCCCTGATTTAATCGGTTTTAGATCTTCAGCTGCTTTGTCCACAGAAAAATACAGTCCGCGAAAAAAAATATACCACAACATGTAATTTCACAATTAGTTTTAATAGGATAATGGTTAGTGACCTACAAACAAGGCTAATGTCCGACACGATTGGCTTTGAACTGTCGATGTAACGTCCTTCGACCATGTGTCCAAAAGTCTAAAAACTCCTTCATAAACTTGTTGTATCCATCCTTTGGCTTTTTGACTGCGCTGAATTTGTGTTCTAGTTGGCGTAGTCTCTCAGGATATTGTCCTGTTCTTAGATTCATTTTGTTCGTGGCGTTTTGTTGAATGATATACCAGGTATACCTGTATGAAGTGAGCGTCAAGACACAAATGTCCCGATAGGAAACATTTGTTGTGAACGAGCCCTTATTTTTTTTTGTTGCTTGTTTGCTATGACATCTGTGAAAAATATTTAGTATACATCAAGTCATTGAACAGACAACATCAAATTTTTTCATTGTGTTAAAAATGTCGAATTTTGTACCAGAAAGTGATGATTTACGGAAAGCATTCATTTTTTGTTTTCATTTGAAGAAAAGTGCTGCAGAATCGCATCGAATGCTTGTCGAGGCATATGGTGATCATGTTCTATCAGAAGCAACATGCAAAAGATGGCTTCAACGGTTCAGAAATAATGATGTTGATGTGAGAAATGAAGAACGTGGAAGACCACCAAAAAAGTTTGAAGACGCCGAACTGCAAACGATATTGGAAGGAGATGACACTTTAAGTCAAAAGCAAATGGCAGCAATGTCGAAGGTTGCACAACAAACAATTTCTGACCGTTTCGAAGCTATGGGAAAGATCCAAAAGTGTGGAAAATGGGTGCCACATGAATTGAATGAAAGACAGATGGAAAACCGAAAAAAAACTTGTGAAATTTTGCTTCAAAGACACGAAAGAAAATCGGTTTTGCATCGGATCGTTACTGGCGAAGAATGGATTTATTTTAAGAATCCTAAACGGGGTTAATCTGGGACAACCATCAACATCGACTGCAAAACCAGATCGATTCGGCAAGAAGACAATGCTGTGTGTTTGGTGGGACCAGAAAAGTGTGCTGTACCACGAGCTCCTAAAGCCTGGTGAAACCGTTAATACTGATCGCTACCGACAACCAATGATCAATTTGAGCCATGCATTGATCGAGAAACGACCAGAATGGACCAGAAGACACGGCAAAGTAATTTTGCTTTATGACAATGCACCTGCACACAAAGCAAAACCGGTTCAGGATACAATCAAAACACTTGGCTGGGAGCAGCTACCCCACCCGCCGTATTCACCAGATTTGGCTCCTTCTGACTACCATTTGTTTTCATCGATAGGACACGCATTGGCTGAGCAGCACTTTGATTCCTACGAGGAGGTCACAAATTGGGTGCCTGATTGGTTTGCTTTAAAAGACGAACAATTTTATTGGCGTGATATTCACAAATTGCCAGAAAGGTGGTCAAATTGTGTAGAAAACAATGGCCAATACTTTAAATAAAATGTTTTTTTTCTTCTTCTTCTTGTGGCGCTACAGACCTGGGTGGACCTGGGCCTCAACCAATATTAATCTCCAGCCAGCACGATCTTTCGCCAGCTGTCTCCAGTTGCGCACTCCAAGTTAGTTGAGGTTCTTCTTCACTTGTGGGCGCCACTTTAGTCTAGGTCGCCTTCTGTTGCGTTGTCCCAATGACTCGGATTCAAAGACTTTTCGGGCCGGAGCAGTGGTGTCCATACGCTCTACATGGCCTAGCCAACTTAAGCGTTGTATCCGTAGACGCTTGACCAGGCGCACGTCGCTGTACAGCCCAAAAAGTTCGTCATTAAATCTTCTCCTCCAAATGCCATCAACGCAAACAGGACCAAAAATCGCACGCAAAACTTTTCTTTCGAAAAGACTAAGGGCTTCCTAATCCGCCTTTGCTAACGTCCAAGATTCCGCGCCATATAGTAGGACGGGGATGATAAAGCTGTTATATAAAGCGAGCTTAGTTCTTCGAGAGAGGGCTTTATTACTCAATTGCCTCTTGAGCCCAAAGAAACAGCGATTGGCAAGAGTGATTCGATGATGATGATGCGTTTGATTTCGGTACTGACTTTGTTGTCCCTGTTTACCGCGGAGCCGAGGTAGACGAAGTCCTTGACTACCTCGAAGTTTCTGCTGCCTAGTGTGACGCTCCGTGCGAGACGTCGATATTGTGTGTCCTTCCTTGATGACAGCATGTACTTTGTTTTGCCCTCATTTACCGCCAGACGCATTTTAGCCGCCTCCGTTGTTTTTACTCCCCCATTAATAATTAGTGTTTTATTTTCAAAAAAAAAACCGGTATACCTGGTATAAACGAAATATCGGCCATATTCTTTATTGTCTTGCGTTTCATTGTACATCATTTCTTATTCTTGCTTTTCTTTCGTCAAATGGTTGCGTTGTTGAAATACTTTTAGTTCCCAGAATTTCTCGAGCTGCTTATCAATGGATGTTTATGCTTCCACCCCAGTGATTTTGACACCGTAGGCGTTTTGGACAAATGTGCGGCCTGTTATGAGTTAGCATAAATAAGAGTTTTGAACAACTCGGCGTCCCTTGGGGCTCTTTCGGATTCTGGAAATAAGGTCTGAAAAACGAATATCTGTATATCCCCAGTATCATTTTTCAAGAGACACAATAAGCGGGCTTTTATTGAGTGTTTTGATGATTTTATGACTACGGTTCTCCACTTTCAGAGTCGCAATACAACTAGTCAAATGATTTTTTGAAATTCCTGATACGGGATTGAATGCTTAAAAAGTCATGAAAATGAAGTCAATCATGCCTAACTTACATTAGAGCATTCCTTGCACTTAATAGGGGCTAGTCGCAGGATATGAAGTAAGGAATGGTCTGTTCTCTTTTAACGTTTCCCTACTGAAACCTCAATAAAATAACTGGGAGAGCAATAGCTGATTCTTTTCTCTTTTTGCATTGTGCTCCCGTCCGTAATCAGATATTTCTAAACATCAGTCTTTCTGTTCAATTTGCTCGTTTCATTAAATACCTGCCCGCACCACAAATAACAATTTCGAAAAATTTTGAAAATTCAGCTTCAAACAAAGAATCAAAATGGACGCATTAAAAATTGACGATTATTTATTATTTATCCCTTTTTTTCATCTTCATTGGTCCACTTTTAAAATAAGCTTTATTTACAGCGCCGTGGCGTAGTGGGTAGAGTGCGACGCTCACACGCCGAAGGGTCGAGGTTCGATTCCCAGCTCAATACCAATTTTTCGAACTTTTCACGGCACCACCTCTTTCGAGCTGCTGACAACGCTCAAAGAGTAATAACTGTCTAAGAAAGCTTCTCAAATTTCGTCGTTCGGAGTCGGCAAAAAACTGTAGGTCCCTTTTACTCGTGAGAGAACAGTAGCGCGCACGACGCGAGCAGTTGATGAGCAAGCTAGGCCCTGGTTCCCCTTTAGACTGTAGCGCCAACAATTATTATTATTATTATATTCACAACTTTCAAGCATACATAAAAAAATGCGAAAAATTGTCTATGAACAGAAAGAAAAACAACGCGGGAACTTACCAGCAACACCTTTCAAAATTTCAACGCACTCACGCACTGACTGACACTTCAAAATAACTCCACTACACATCACGTCCCCAACAATCTCTCACATTACATGAGTGAAGAGTCATTCTTCCCTCGACTTTATTGTCCTGAAACGCCCTTCAAGCAGTCGCCCGACACCCCCTTCAGATTTATGAAAAAAGCACAGAAAACAACCAGAGGAAGCTTTTTTTTCGCCCAACCAGAGCGCAGCGATGCAATATCGAAAAAATTCACAAGTGCATTCCTTGATAACTGTGCCTGCGTCCGATGCACATGCGAGCTCCACATCCAACTCTGTAGTCTCACTCGTCATCCAGTCCGGGTAGGAGTGCAAATTGGCTTTCAATTTGTTCTGAAGATCATAACCGACGAGGCGCAGAGAATATTACACGTCGTCGAATTTATTTTCCTCGTTTTTTTCAATTTTTTGTTTGGGACTACTCTTCTGGTAAATGGGTGTGAATTCACAGGACACGGGGAAAACATGTCTGCTACTAGCGATGCTGCTGCTGCTGCCCCATTTCAGCCCAAGCCCTGCATCGCTCTCGCAGATTGCGAGGCATGTACGAGCGGCTAGGGCGAAGCGGGGTCTCAGGCAGCAGGCATCACCGAAACATTCTGGGAATTGGAATTCAAACGAAATTGTTAATTAACATGTATGCACCACGCCACTCAGCTCTGCTCCTCACCGCTCCAGCTACAGAGCTCGGAATGAATTATAGGATTCAGGGTAGCTTGCAATTTCTGTTGGGTTCTGGTGTGTGTCTGCTTTTTTTTTGTTTTGTATGTATCCTTGTTCCCATGCTCTGACAACATCCAGCGTCCAGCAGCGTCCACACACTCACTGGCATGGCGCATGAAATATATTTTATATGATGATGTCCGCCCGGAAACGATGGTGTTTTCAGTCTCGGAAAATGGACAAGAATGGAATTTCATTCGGACAGAGTGAGTGAAATATTTCTTCTCCTTCTTCCGCGCATCTCCCCCCAGCTCAGCTGCACGATGATGATGTTGATGATGATTCCACGTCTGACGGGTCTCCGAATGGTCAGTCGAATGTACGGAATGCAAGGCGGGAAAGCGGGCGGCGGCCACTACAGCAATGAAATTTATAACAACCTCATCTGCATTCACACTCGCCTCACCGCCAACGGACGGAGTAAGCCATAGTCGACGGACCGAGTCGGACTCGACCGCCAGGACATGCAGGCAAAAATCTCAACATTTTATATCGAAATGAATGTGGGTCCGCGCAGGGATCGGTGGGGTGGCGCAAATGGCTTTGCTGGGAGCTACCGCTGAGCACTGCACAGCACAGAACAGCACTACACTGCGGAGTAGAACAGCAGAAGCAAAATGCATCCTGCGGTTGCATTAAAAATGCATTTTCCATTTTCGAATTGGCCGGCAGTCTCCCCCCGACCGGGCCGTGGAGTAAATCACATGATCATCCATCCACCATTCGTTCATTTGCCCCCAGCAGCGGTGCGACGCGTCTGTGTCCCTGCCCGTGCCCGCCCCTCAATGGAATCCACTAGGTCGTCATAAATGAAAAATAACATCTTTTCATTATGCGATTACATATCCAGGAGCCAACCAACCCATTGGCATACTGTCAGGCCGTCTCCAACACGGCAGAGTGAGCAGCGCGCCGGCAACGGTGATGATGACAGTGACGGTGCTGTCGAAAGCAATGGCAACGACGGCGGCGCCCTACTGCCCACCAAAAGTCGGGGATTATTCATTACTACACACGACACCATGCAGACCATCCCCTCCAAACACACCCCACTCCCCACACCGAGTAAGCGAAAAGTATTTCAGGGTTGAATGAAAATTATTCATTTGGAAAAATTTTTGAGGATATTTTTATTAAGTGAAATTATTTTTGCAGTCGTTGTGCGTTCGTTATACGAGCGGACCCCGCGCCCCGGCCACGCCGAGGGGTTGGGGTTGTTTATTATGTTCTCTGCCGATGGTTTCATTTGCCATGATGTGTGTTGGGGGGATGGGCGGCAATGCTCTTTATTATAAAAATTGGACCAGCCAACGAGGGCGAACGGAGTGTGCAGATGATTGCATTCATGCGTGTGGTTAGAGTCAAGTATTTGAATATTTGTTGACGAGGTGCGAATCAACTACAACGGCATAAACATTACCCGCACCAGAAAGTTTAAAACAGCAAAAAAAAAAAAAATACTCCACACACACTCGCATGCTCGGGGGCGCACGGACAGCACTTGGGAATCTTAATTAACTCGATGATGGTAGTGGTTAGGCATTTTTGTGTCCACTAGTGGGGAAATTTTCTATCACATATTTGGACATTCCTCGTCCTGATGGAGGTTTGGACGGTTGCGAGGGTGGTTGGCGTGGACGAAATGGCGGTTAACTGGGCGAACGGGCGGATGGGCTTATGATTGGTTTTTCGGGAATTTCGCAAAGCACCGAATGGCGAGAGTCAGGGGAAAAAACGCTGAGCACTGAACAGTGCTGAGAGGGTTTATTAATTGTTGATATCGAATCGATTTGATTAGCGTGAATGTGCGGGGCGCGGGCATTTGGTGAGATGAGTGAATTCAATCGGAAGGAGGTCTTTGTTATGGAAATGATGCGGATTTTGAGTGAATGATGACTGATGGCTTTTGTGTTAGTGATTAGGAGCGATGGGAGTGGGGAAGTGGTGGTTTGGGAATTTCGGTGGGGAATTTAATAAACTGAGGGTAAGGGGGTTGAAAAATCAGGTAGAGACCTTATAGATGGGCACATATGCTTTAACAGGAGTCTATTCGTTTTCTGCTTGTTTTACACGAATGATGAGCACACGACAACACATCCGAAAGAGAACTCAAGCTGTTGGACTTCACCTCGGGGCGGAACCTCTCTGCGGCTAGCACGCGGTTCCCACACCTGGACATTCACAAAGAGACCTGGCGATCTCCTGATCAATCGACCGTCAACCAGACTAATCACGTTGCGATCCACGTCAGACATTCCTCCAGTATTCTCGATGTCCGAACATTCCGAGGTGCAAACATCGACTCGGATCATCACCTTGTTGTAGCCAAGGTCAGAACCCGGATGTCGAGAGAGGAATGGAGTCGAGATAGACCAATACGGTTTGACGTCGGAAAGCTCCAATCGCAACCGATCGCTGGGAACTTTGCCGACCGAGTCTCCCTTAAAATCGCTCAGAGTTCAACTCTGCCTGGAGTGACCATAGAAGAAAACTGAAAACGTTGTCAAGAAGCCATCAAAGATGCTGCCACTGGTGTGCCGGGTTTCACGTCACCACCCAGAAGTAAAACATGGTACAGGCAACCACATGCAGCCAAGCAAGACGCCTATAAGACAACGCTGCTTCGAACAACGAGGGCTGCTCGTGAGCTCTACGAACAGAGAAGAAGGGAAGAGCAACGGCTTCTCAAAAGGAAAGGGAAGGAGCATGAGAAGCGCGCGGTCGAGGAAATGAAAAGGTGTTACGGTAGGAATGAAGTCCGATAGTTTTAAAAACAGCTATCCGGAGGATACAAGGTGTGGACCGAAGCCTGCCAGGACCAAAATGGACAACTCGTGGTCGAGTCGCAGTCTGTCTTGAGAATTTGGAAGGATCATTTATGCAGACTCCTTAACGGCGATGACGGCCCAAATTCCGCTGTTGGGCAGAATGTTCCACTCAGTTTGGATGATGATGGACAAGAATTTCGTCCCGTGACTTAGACGGTTTGAAGATTCCAATATCGAAGCTGAAGTCGAATAAAGCTGCTGGACCGGACGGACTGCCCGTAGGATTTTTTAAAGCGAAAGATCGTGCTGGCTGGAAATGCATGTTGGTTGAGGCATAGGTCCACCCCGGACTGTAGATGAAGATGAGCGTAAAGTGCAAGACTTTTAACATCCATCGGTCGACAATTTGAAACATGTACCGTTTTAGCGGCAAAAAAAACAACTGAAGATAAGCAGAATAAGAATGGCTGAATGTGTGAGTTGATTGGATGTGCTGAACAATTTCAGAAAATATACAGGAACGGACAAATAATTCCTTGTTGTTATGGAAAATCTCAAACAATTTTATACATTTGACAATGATTTCACCAACTGTAGAGCCAACTTGGCCGCCGTGGTGTAGTGGGTAGAGTGTGACACTCAGGCACCGAAGATCTAGGTTCGATTCCCGGCTGAACACCTCGAATTTTTCACGGCACCATCTCTTTCGAGCTGCTGCCACTCAAAGAGTAAAAACTGTCTAAGGAAAAGCTTATCAAACTTCGCCATTCGGACTCGGCAAACAACTGTAGGTCCACTCTACTTGTGAAAGAACAGCAGCGCGCATAGTACGAGTAGTTGATGAACAAGCTCTGGTCCTCTGTGTAAGTCGTTGCATCCAATAAATTATTATTAGTGCCAACTTAAAAATGAAAATATTTATCTTAAACCAGGTTTCGAAACTTAATCCTTCAAAGAGCCAAGAAAATGAGGTTCCTAAAATTAAATTAACATACGTATGTTCATCATGGTGAAGAGACATGACAGCCAACATACCGCCACAAAAAAAATATTCCACAATCCGTGGAAATTAAAAATTACAAATCTACTGGAAAAATTATTCTTAGTAGCACATGCTGAGGAAGCTACACTTGTTTTACGCACACGCGCAACTTATACAATACCAGCCTATGCCCAGCTCTTTAAAAGAAATATGGGCTGTTAAAAAAAAATCACTTAAAAACTGTCATGTCAACATTGACTGCATCTGCCAATACTATAGGCTACCATCTGAAACGCCGATTTTCTTCCTTTTCTGTTCGAAAATAACAGATCACTTAAAACGTTCCGGGACATATAAGGGGCGACACAAACTAATTATTTAATATATTTGTTTAGTGGCGCCCCCTGTGTGACGCGGGATTTATTGAGTAATCTGTGACGACGAGTGTAGGCAAGCGCTTGCAGTCAAACAAGAAGCATACAAGCAACGCTGCATCGAACGACGAGAGCTGTTTGTGAGCTCTACAAACAGAGAAGAAGGGAAGAGAACCGGCTTCTCAGAAGAAAAAAGAAAGAGAACGAGAAGCGCGCGGTCGCGGAAATGGAGAGGTGCTATGGCAGGAATGACGCCCGAAATTTTTACCACAAGATAAAACAGTTATCCGGTGGTTATAAGCCTCGGACAGAAGCCTGCCGGGACCAAAATGGACAACTAGTGGTAGAGGCGCAGTCGGTGCTGAGAATCTGGAAGGATAATTTCTGCAGACTCCTAAACGGCGATGACGACGCAAATTCCGCTGTTAGGCAGAATGTCCCACTCAATTTGGACGACGATGGACAAGAATTCCGTCCCCCCGACTTCGACGAGGTCAAGATAGCAATATCGAGACTGAAATCGAACAAAGCTGCTGGCGCGGACGGACTATCCGCACAGCTGTTCAAAGCGGCTGGGGATGAGCTGGTTGGGTGCATGCACCAGCTCATCTGTGAGATATGGTCGGAGGAAAGCATGCCCGACGAGTGGAATCTCAGCATCGTTTGTCCGGTCCACAAGAAAGAAGACCCCTTCGACTGCGCCAACTACCGAGGGATCAGTCTTCTTAACTTCGCATATAAGATTTTCTCTGCCGTACTGTGTGAGCGCCTGAAACCTGCTCCGGCCCGAAGAGTTTTCGAATCCGAACCACAGGGACAACGCAACAGAGGACGTCCTAGACTGAGATGGCGCACACAAGTGGAAAAGGACCTCAACAACCTTGGAGTGCGCAATTGGAGACAGCTGGCAAGAGATCGTGCTAGCTGGAGAGGCATGTTGGTTGAGGCCCAGGTCCACCCCGGACTGTAGCGCCATCCGAAGAAGAAGAAGTTAGTTCGCAAATAAATTTCTTTCTTTAGTGTGCTAACTTGTGGCGAAGACTGTAGTCGCCATGCTTTTTTGGTGTTACTAAGCACATCACACCAAGGTGCACAAAGGGCTCTAGAAATGATTTCCCTTCAAAATCTATTGAAAGCGGAAACAGCGTCAGATTCTGAGACACGATTGATGGACCTTTTAGATCGCTTGCCGTTGCCGTTGACGTCAATTTTCACATAAAGTCTTCTTGTCTTGGTGGCTTCAATTATGCCTTATCTCGGTGGCTTCAATTATGCCTTGACCTGAGACTTACGTCCAAAATGCTGCCGCTGAGGTTACTCGAATGAATTCAGTTGGTGGTTGTTTAATTAAGATGAACGTGAGATGCCTTAATGGATATTGAGGTGAGGAAGCAGATTGTACATTGCAGTGTGATTTCATTTCAGGATGTTTCACGGGCATGATCTGCTAGTTTCGTTTCTATTCAAGCCAACAGACGATAAGCAAACTTAACATTCTCAACAAACACGATACTCAAAGGTGACGAGCACCAAATGCATACATTTGAGCTCTCATCTCAGACATAAATCCTCAAGTGAGGCATCCTTCGTATGCATTCCACATTTAACAAAGTTCCACCGACAATGGCAACCAATGACTGACACAAGGCCTTGTCAACGCCAGCACCAAACGCGTCATGATGAAACCAAATGCAGTGAAAAAAAACACACACACACACAGTCTTCCTCCTTCGACGTGGGTGTTCCCACATCCTCACGAAATGAGAAATTATTTTCTAAAAAGGTGAGAGAAGCTTCTACGGCGTCTCCTGTTCCATGTTCATTCATGCGGTTGCCAATGTGTCAGGTCAGTTTCAAGTGCACTCCCCCGCATCGGTTTTTCATTTTTCCTTTATCTTTCCCGTTGCTGCGGCTACAAGTCACTAAGCAACCGCAGCGGTGACTGTGTCCACTTTCGGTCCGGTCGTGCAGTCAGTCGCCGCTGACATGAACTTTGGTGACAGATTTATGGCGATGACCTGAATTTTCGAGTTGAGAGATTGATTTTTGCAATTCTTCGGGTTAAATTGTGCGGAAAGTTATTAAGCACACATGTGACTGTGACATTGAATGGAAGTTATTTTTTAATTAATTTAATTGACATGTCGGTGCCGACGAGTTCTGGCGAGCGCAGCGTGGTAATTAGTGACAGGTTGTGGAAACGCGATTGCGACTGCTTTCGCGTGCCCCAAGGGTCGTGCTCGGTGCAAATCTATGCTGAAGAAGAAATTGATATTGATTCGCAACAAATACAACTGAACCTGTCATCGGAGAGAGATTGTCGCGATAAACTGTCAGCAGCAAGTTAATCAATGTGAAGTGATGGCTGACAGTGTTTTGATGCTTTGCTGCTGCTGAGACTGTGCCAAGTGAGAGGTGGTTTATGTTTGATGCTGGGATGGGGAAAAGTGAAGGGACTCACGAGGACGTGGATTGGGAAAGAGTGTTAACTTGTAAGGTTGGTTTCGAACATTCAACACTTCGTTTGGATCGCTGCAGGAACCGATCAGTAAATTTAAAGGTAGACTTTAATGAAAACAATTATTCAACATATTTAAATAATGCCAAAGAAGAAGATTCTGCTGGAAATAGTGCATTTTTATATGCAGAAGGTATAGATTCACGAAGTTTAATCCTGACTACTACATATACATATACATTCGGTTGATATATGACAGTCCGTCATATATCAACCGAATCTTCCCTGTGTAACTCTTTAACTGCCAATGGAAAAAGCAAAATTTCGTGTGCTGATTAAAAACCCATTTTTGATGGAAGAAAATACCGTGCAAGCTCAGTAATGGCTTGGAAAGTGTTACAGGGATTCTGCTCCATCAAAAGCAACTATTTGTTGGTGGTATGTTGACTTTAAATGTGACCGTACTGACACCAACGATGCTGAACGCTCTGGACGGCCTATTGAGGTTGTTACACCAGAAAACGTCAAACAAGTTCACGAAGTCGTTTTGGAAAACCGCAAAGTGAAATTGCTTGAGATAGTTGACACCTTTAAGATATCAGAAGGCAGTGTGTACACTATTTTGAAGGAACATTTGTCCATGAGAAAAATGTTTTCGAAATGGGTCCGTGTTTGCTCACAATGGACCAAAAACAACAACGTATCGATGATTCTGAGAGTTGTTTGATGCTATTTCATCAGAATTAACGTGACCTTTTGCGTCGGTATATCACAATGGATGAAGCGTGGATCCACCACTACAATCCAGAGGCAAATCGGCAGTCAGCGGAGTGGACAGCAGCCGGTTAACCACGCCCAAAGCCTCCAGAAACACAAAGGTCGGCTGGCAATGTTATGACATCTGTATTTTAAGATGCGGAGGGAATTTTATTCATCGATTATCTTGTGGCCGCAGTGGCGTAGTGGGTAGAGTGCGACGTTCACACGCGGAAGGATCTAGGTTCGATTCCTGGCTGAACACCTCGAATTTTTCACGGCACCACCTCTTTCGAGCGGCTGACAATGCTCAAGGAAAAACTGTAGGTACCTTCTACTCGTGAGAGAACAGTAGCGCGCACAACACGAATAGTTGATGAGCAAGCTAGACCTTGGTCCCTCTGTGGACTGTCGCTATCTTGTAAAAGGCAAAAGTGGTCACCGTGGCGTAGTGGGTAGAGTGCGACGCTCACACGCCGAAGGGTCTAGGTTCGACTCCCAGTTCAACACTAATTTTTCTAATATTTCACGGCACCACCTCTTTCGAGCTGCTGACAACACTCAAAGAGTAATAACTGTCTAAGAAAGCTTCTCAAATTTCGCCGTTCGGAGTCGGCAAAAAACTGTAGGTCCCTTCTACTCGTGAGAGAACAGTAGCGCGCACAACACGAGTAATTGATGAGCAAGCTAGGCCCTGGTCCCCCTTTGGACTGTAGCGCCAACAATTATTATTATTATTAAAAGGCAAAAGGATCAACAGCATATACTACATGGCTTTATTAGTGCATTTGAAAGACGAAATTGTAAAAAGCGGTCCCATATGAAGAAGAAAAGAATTGTCTTCCACCAAGCATATGCACCGTGTCACAAGTCGTTGGCTACCATGGTCAAATTGAATTGCTATTGCACCCACCGTATTTTCCAGATCTGGCCCCCGGCGACTTCTCCCTCTTTTCAGACCACAAAAAGATGCTCGCTGAAAACAAAATATGGCTCAAACGAAAAAGTGGTCGTCGAAACTGAGGCATATTTTGACGCCAAAGATAAATTGTTCTATAAAAAAGTATCGATATATTAGAGCGGCGTTGGACTGATAAAGTATATACATATATAAAAAGTCAAATTTTGCCTAGAAAATGTGCTTTTATTGATTAGTTCCGGGACCTATTAAGTGATGTGTTACAAACTAAGGCAAACGACGCATTACACTGCTCGCAGGTAATGCATCCTAACACAGTTATCGATGCTTACTGTCAACAGTAGCTTTGCCTTTTCTTTCTCAGCACGGATTGTAGTCACAAATCCAGTGCTTGATAATCGAAGGACGACTTTTGACACACTTTCACTGAAATGTACTCCTTTTGGCAATAATTTCATTTTTCTGATTTGAAGATAAGGTCTTAACACTTTTTATTGGTCAGTCGACCACTTTGGAGAACAATTTCTTGGTTTTTTGTTTTACATGGTGACAAACACCAGTAAATACTGATGATCAATTGTTGCCTTTATTTCTTGACCTTTTTACTTCACTGACTCAGTTTGAATAGTTCTTAAGACTCATTGACTTCAGCTTTGTTTGCTAACTGCAACACTTTTAATGTTTTGATAGCAAACAACAAATTTTTTGGCCTGCCTTCACTTTTTGCGTTGTAAATTTCGTACATCATCTTACACCACCTGGAAAGGGCTTTCTTTCAAAGCCAAAGAACACAACTGGACACTGCTCGATATCAGCACAGTGCGGAGTCATAGTCCATTTTCACAATTCATTGTAAGTACAAATCTTCCTGTTCCCACCAAGTAGATCCTGAAAAGTAAACTCTCGTCCCTAAACCACATCACACACCTATAACAACACCCAAACCGTGTCTTTAAAAAATAACTCCGACGCTAATTCATTTGATTACACTCACAAAGATTGCCATCCATTACGTTGCAAAATGTGTGGCCACAAAACTCCCACAGAGCGCACAATGCAGCACACAGTCGTGCCCCAGCGAAAGAAATACGTAAAATACAAAACACAAAATGCTCCGCCAAGTGGTGTTGGTTTTTCGATTGTACATATTTGAGAACCTAGAAAGCCAAATTTTGTTGACTTCTAGTGAACCGATTCGGTGCACGAGAAGCTCAAAGTTGGGACTTTGAAATGCACGAAATTGAAGGTTCGTTTCAATGACATAAAATAGGGCACCTTGAAACATTTACCTATGTGGCCGCCGTGGCGTAGTGGGTAGAGTGCGACGCTCACACGCCGAAGGGTGTAGGTTCGATTCCCAGCTCAACACCAATTTTTCGAATTTTTCACGGCACCACCTCTTTCGAGCTGCTGACAACACTCAAAGAGTAATAACTGTCTAAGAAAGCTTCTCAAGCTTTGCCGTTCGGAGTCGCCAAAAAACTGTAGGTTCCTTCTACTCGTGAGAGAACAGTAGCGCACACGACACGAGCAGTTGATGAGCAAGCTAGGCCCTGGTCCCCCTTTGGACTGTAGCGCCAACAATTATTATTATTATTATGTTCATTTACCTTTCAAACTGCATCACCAGTTTTTTTCACTTTGATCAACAGTTCTCTAAACCAGGCTTTTGTTTAAGGCCACCTTATGCAGGAAGTACTTCAAAGTTTCGTCGAACATAATAAAAGTGTTCCAAGAGGCTCCAACGGGAAACGACATTTTTCTGGAAGCTAGAAATAGTCTCTATCGATGATACAAGAAAAATTCACTTTTTATACTTTGGGAGAACTAGTCCTTTAAGTGGAGCAATCTCGGGCATCTTCCGACTTTCTTTTAGTTCTTCTACGATTTTCCTTCTAATACTTGTACTATGCAAATATCATGGGCATGAACCACTAAGTAGTGAAGGGCAAGCCAAATTACTCTAAATTCAGATTTATAATTTTTTACAACAAAAGTGTGTTAATAAAAAGCATTGAAGGTAATTTTTCTATAAAGGTATGTATTCCAGCTTTGTTTTGAGCCTAAATTTACTGTCTTTTAATGTAATTAAATATTTTTTATGCAATTAAATAAAAAAGGAATGTTTTTTTTTAATTTTTTAACGTAAATTTACTCTGTTATCCTTCACGCTAAACCGACAGCAAGAGGATTTTACGGCGGTGATACTGTATTACAAATTTCATCAAGATCGGTCAACGGGTTCAAAAGTTACAGATTTATGTATTTCTGCGATCCCCACAAGGGTATCTCTGTGCGCTGCCGCCGCCGCCAAATGAATTATGTGTGTTTCGAATAACTGCATGCAGCGATAGAGACGTTCCTTTTGTCGAGTACATCGGTGTATGCACACTCTGACTATGAGAGTTTCACTGCTGCAGCACCGCCGCAAAGCACAGCGTCAAGTGAAAGTATCAAACATGCCTCAAAATCGATTTTGAAATATTAATCAATCCTCCGCCGGATGATTTGCTCGAGCACCAGATAATCCTGTAAGAACTTTATCTACTACTCACCAGCCCGACAGGCGAACTAGCTTGCAGACGTGACGCTGTGCACTTTCTAATCGTTAATTGTTCTGTGCACTGATGTGGAACTTACCTGGAAGCAGAAAGAAAAAACACATTAATGAAGATTTGTTAAGATGTTGGCAGATGTGTTCCGCCAAGCGAGCTAATGCGTGGATAATTTGAAAACTACAAGAAAAACCTGGTCGTCGGGTCGTTATCGTCAAGAGTCAATGTCCTGAGCGACTGATGGAGTGTGCAAGATCAGATTTGAAATGGGGAAGTGTTCTCCAGGAAATATCGTCAACTAGACTCCCAAAGCTTGACCTTCGTTTGGGCAGAGCGCATAGAAAGGTACAATCGTCGCCGCCGCTGGCTGACTCCTTGATCTCATCCCGTAATCTTTCCGCGAGAGCGGGAGAGAATCTGCGAGTTATTCCCGAGGAATGCCGCCTTCCATCCGTTGGCATTTCAAAGACTAAATGCGTTTGGATACAGAATTATAAATATTTTCCCCCTCAGTGATGCGGATACAAATGTGTTTGAAGTGCTCACTGTGTTCGTCGCCGTCTTTGACTCTCCTTCACTCCAGAACGCGCAAAACGAACGGCAACGAAACAATGGAATGAAGCAACGTGACATTCCGTGAATTATTTGTCCTCTATCCTCGTCGTCCGCCGAAAACAAAACACAACTACAGCGGCAGACCAGCATAACACACGAAGAACGACGAAAATAAATGAAAAATCCTTCCCCTCACTCCTCACACATTCACTACTGTAGTGCACGAATGAAAATCAGGAGAAGGGAAAAATGCCGAATGTTGCATTGGAATGGAATGCAACAGACTTGCATTTGTCTCCTGAATTCCATCGATGAGGACGACGAAGCACTCTGCTGCAGCAGCAGCAGCATCCAAGGCTGAGCGCGAAATGGTGTGCCTTCGCCGTGTTGTCGTCTTGACCGTGAAGCGGACAGATTGCGGCCCCCATCATCCCCTGCGGGAGTGTGTGACGAAAATAATTTCGCGCGCTGACAGACAACACAAGAAGGGCGGCTGGTCCTGCATCTTCCGCCGCTTAAAAACAATCTCTGTCTCTCTCTCACTCTCTCCTTCTCTCTTTGCCAGATGATAAGATACAATACACTCCAACTCACTCCCCAGCGCGACTTCGGCGAAACCAAACGGTCGCATAACTCGGCAAAATATTTTTTCCTGCAATCGTACAAGGGCATGGAAAATAATTACCTCCTCGCTGTCGCGCCGCACTGGGGGCAAGACAGAGATGAACGATCCGTCTATCTCGCACGACGCTTACACGAGCGGATGTGCGCAAATATTTTCGAGCGAAAATATTCGAAATTCGTACGGCAAACAATGCGAGTTGATGTAGTTGCCAGCGTCGTTGGGGGATAGTTAATAAGGTTTTCCTGCCTCCCAGCCCCAGGACGGCTGACTGGATTTGTTCATATTGATGTCAGATAACACCACAATCCAGAGACAACGCGCGAGAGAGTTTGGGAATTCGTCGATGCCTGTAACCAGATAGGGCGCTAAATTAACAACAAGACCGTTCCGTTCCTTCCACTCACTGCCGCATTGGTTGGCCTTAGCTGACTCGCCTCGCCTTCGCTGACACTGCAGCCGGCCGCACTCTGGTGTTGAGTTTCGATCCCATGTATCGACTTCGTTCCCTCCACAGGATCGCACCGAGCGATCGGCTTTAAGTGGCAAGATCAAAGATCAATTAACATGTTACTTGGAGGGGTTGTGTTTGATCTTCGCCCCTTTCGCTGCTACTGCTTCTGCATCGGCTGCTGGCGATGATGTTTATCCTTTTGTTGCTAGCGTTGGTGGTGGTGCATCGCTCGCGAGATATCTGGTGCATGGCTATGATCAAACAAAAGATTCCGATTGCCTTGTGGCCGGATAGTTGGCAACCAGTTTGAGGGACCGAGCGAGCTCCTTCTGGGTTTTATCTTTTATTTAATTAGCGAAGAAACAGCCGGGTGGATTCCTGGGAACAGAATTTAGCGGCGAACAATAGAAATTAACACTTGATCCTGCTAAATGGGAATGCGGTGCACGCACGCTATGGATCTTGATCTGATGCATCGTTTGGCGATCTGCGGTCTGTATGTGTGGCTGTGACATGATTTTTTATTAATTGTGCGTTCGGAATGATGGATTGACTGGTTGATGTCTGCTCGGAGGTGAGAAATCTATCTGATTCAAAGATAATGGACAAAGTTATCTGCATCCTGGTCTGCATTCTGGTCTGCATCCTGGTCTGCATCCTGGTCTGCATTCTGGTCTGCATCCTGGTCTGCATCCTGGTGTGCATCCTGGTCTGCATCCTGGTCTGCATTCTGGTCTGCATCCTGGTCTGCATCCTAGACATATGTTTGTTTCGGTGACATAGACAAGTAGAATTGGCAGATAATCCATCTCAACCAGATCGTTTTCGAAAAAATAAAGGAAATGAATTTACAAACTCGGTAAATACTTTTCAAGTAGAGAATGTGGACCACAGTGTTCAAGAGATGGTTAGACTTCCAATCCACAATCAAATCGCTACTTTTTTGAGTGGGGAAGAACCAGTAAGCTTGGGTTTAAGAAAAAGAAAACAGACATTGCATTTTTGACAGGTCCTAGGTATAAGTCAAAAACAACGAATTGTAACTGCTCCTACTATTATCTATAAATTATCTATAAATTAATTCATGAGGACGGCTAAGAGATGGCGTACCTTCTATTATTCCATTGTTATTAATCCATTGGAACATGCTTTGGAAATCTGCTGTCATTGTACGTCATTTCAGTATATGTCATTCATTTGAAGCCCAAACAGCAATAATTTTTTCCACAAAAATATGTCAAACTTGGTGCCTAAAAAGTGTTTTGCGGAGAGTCCTTCTTCTTTCATTTAATATGAAGAGAACTGCCGCCGAAAGTCATCGTGTTTTTTTTTTAAAGTGTTTTGTGAACATGCGCTAGATGAGCCAATGTGCCAAAAGTGGTTTGCCTTATTTCAAAGTGGTGATTTTGGCATGTCATAGCCCTTTTGACTGCGCCAATTATCAAGGGATCAGTCTTCTTAACATCGCATACAAGATTCCTTCTGGCGTATTGTGTGACCGTCTGAAACGTTTGTCCGTGGCCTGATAGGTCTATATCAGTGTGGTTTCAGACCAAGGAAGTTCACATGAACTCAAGCCCAGAGTCGTCGAAAGGCGGTTTCTCATGTCCGAAATTCTGCTGGAACATCATAAAAGAAAGTCATTTTTGCATCGGACGATGATGAAACATTGATCCATTACGACAATCCCAAACTCTAAAAAGCATATGTGAAACCCGGTCAACAAGCCAAATCAACGGCAACGCCGAATATCCATGGCGCTTAGGTAATGCTCTATATTTTGCGGGATCAGAAGGGTGTGGGATTTGGTTTTACGTGATTACCTGTCTTTTGGCTTATATCACGGGCTCCATTTTCTCGAGAGTCGTAGATAATGCAAGAATAAACGCCTTAGTTACCCAAGTACCAAATTGAGATCATGCTTGAGGGACACCTTAGTTTGATGAGAGGTCTTCCTTAAACTTCTGCCGCTCTCAAAGTCGCCCCGATTGAGAATGCAACTTCACACTGACCCGAAATAGGACCTAACCACCGCCTTGCCTAACCCAGGGTGAACAAAAACCCGATAAGTCACAGTACACTATCCTCGACTCTACACGTGATGTTAGGTGGTAAACCACAGCCACCATGATACTCGCACAAGGGGCCTACCCCTCGGTCAGGCTGAAACCGAAGTTACGGGGGCTCCGGACCTTTCGAAGCACCAGAATCCGGCCTCTGGTCAAGCTGTCACTATCAGTCATTCTCTCCAAAACCTGGGTTTGTTAGCCGCCATCCGTCATCCTCCACAAGATGGTCTTTTCCCGACCAGTGTTTTCGTTGACACTATAAATAGTGTTACGGATGTGATTTTGATTTTTTGTGGTCACCGTGGCGTAGTGGGTAGAGTGCGACGCTCACACGCCGAAGGGTCTAGGTTCGACTCCCAGTTCAACACCAATTTTTCTAATATTTCACGGTATCACCTCTTTCGAGCTACTGACAACACTCAAAGAGTAAAAACTGTCTAAGAAAGCTTCTCAAATTTCGCCGTTCGGAGTCGGCAAAAAACTGTAGGTCCCTTCTACTCGTGAGAGAACAGTAGGGCGCACAACACGAGTAGTTGATGAGCAAGCTAGGCCCTGGTCCCCCTTTGGACTGTAGCACCAACAATTAATTATTATTATTATGTGATTTTTGAATCACGTGAATCGTAAAATTCAGTCACATCATCAGGATCATAAGGGTGTGCTGTATTATGGCATGCTAAGACCGGGTGAAACCATTAAAGGACAACGCTACCCAACACAAATAACCCTTTGTAAGAGAGCAGTAGTCATAAAACGCCCGGAATATGCGACCAGACAAGAGGAAATAATTTCTCCTTATAACAACGCTAGGTCCTACGTTCCTATACCGGTTAAGAACTATTTGAAAAACTGTGGATGACAAGTTTTACCCCATCTGCCTTATATCCCAGACCTTGCCCCTTTTGAAAACCTACCATCGATCGGAAGATGGCGAACACCCTCACTGAAATACGGTTAACATCAGAGCAAAATATAAGAAATTGACTTAATTCATTCTTGGCTGTCAAGCCAAGTTCTTTAGAATGGTATCCACAAATTGCCAGAATGATGGGAAAAGTCATAGCTTCAAATGGGCAGTACTTTGAATAATGCTAATAATAATTGTGTTTCGCGACAGTCAACAGGGGGATCAGAGCCAAGAACAAGCTAGCTCATCAATTACTCGTGCTGCGCGCTACAATGATGCTGATGATACAAAGTGCTGCGCGCTACAAAAGATCTACAGTTTATTGCCGACTCCGACACGTCGAAATTTAAGGAGCTTTTTCTTAGACAGTTAATACTCCTTGAGTGTTGTCAGCAGCTTGAAAGAGGTGATGCCGTGAAAAATTTGAGGTTTTGAGCCGGAAATCGAACCTAGACCTTCGGAGTGCGAGCGTTGCACTCTACCCACTAAGCCACGGCGGCAACTTTGAAAAATACTACCGTACATATTTTTCTTAACTTAACGTTGAAATTTTGAAGAAAAAAAACATGGAATCAACCCAATATAATTGGGGGAAAAGAAATGATTTCATAAAAATCTGTATACCTTAAAAAAAGACAGTGGAGCAAAGCTCAATAAGTTTATAAATCATATTATAATACGTATGGAAGAAGCACATCACAAATTCCACTCAGTTCCTCTGAGACAATGGAGTGGCCAGCACAATCCCCTGACTTAAACTCCATTCAGGACTTGTGGAGCGATGTTAAAAATTCTGTCCATGAGGTCAAACCAACAAAAGCCAAGGAAATGTGGGAGGTAGTGCGAGACTCATGGGAAGCTATACCAGTTGAGAGATGTCGGAGTCTGGTGGACTCAATGCCACGAAGATGCAGCGCAGTGATAAAAAAACAAAGGCTTTGCTGCAAATGCTAATGGAAAGTTGTAAATTTTAATGATTTCATATTGTTTCACTGATTTCTGTTGTCTGGGCACAGCATAATTCTAAACACTGCTATTTTTATGAACAACTGCGAAATATTACAACGACCAAAAAAAAAATAGTAAAAAGTTATGAACAACGTTTTTTTTTGTGATATAACTGTTAAGACAGAAATACTTTACTTTTGTATACGTTTTTCGAAAAAAATTATAAAACAATTCTAATTGATAGAAAATAATTTGTCTTTTTTGAGGAGAATGCTATTTTTATGAACACAACCGTATATCTTTCTATTGACAATCTTCTCAAGTTTCCGAATCGGCAAAAAACTGAACAAGTGTAAGAAACGGTGGGACGCACGCTCGAGTACTTGCTGAAGAAACTAGGCCCTGGACTGATGCGCCAGCGAATATATGGGCACTTCATTGGCGCTTATTGGTCGAGTACTGAGTACCGTGAAAGTACACGACTTGAAGCCAAAAGCAGTGGACAGAGAGCACTGTGTAGTGAAGCACTGCATACAAAGGACCGAAGTCAATAAACATCGGCGACATATTGCAACAGCGCGTCGAACTCTAGTTCCAATCCATAGCTTGTGCCTTGCTCCTTCTGACAATAATCTCAAACCAAAATCGAGTCAAAACCAAAAAGCGCCTAAGCCCAGTCACCACAGAATTCGCATGCCTAGAAAAGAATTATGTATAAACTTTCAAATTTGGGCGGAATGACAATCGAGTTGAAAAGCGAAGGATGTGTAAAAATTAAAGCCAGCGCATCCGGGATAAGAACACACACCAGGAGGCTCACGTAAGTCAATCGAAGAATCCACTTACTAGACCCCAAAAACCAAACAGAAGCTAATTCGCAGTTAAGATTCATCAAGCTCGTCATAGGTGGGGCTTACTGAAAGAACACTTTCGCACGACAACGGACTCATTAAAGCCTCTCTCTCTCAACAGACCTTGGATAAATCCCGCCATCAAATCCCCCCATAATTACGGCACGAGTCTCACTTTGTCTAATTGAAACCAAGACGAACCTGCCAACCAAACCAAACGGCCACCTAATCATTATTGTTCGAGTGACGCGCTCCTGAAGGCCGAACTCATCGTATAAGTCCAATTCGCCGGATGTAAGCATGCATGACATTTTAACAATTTAACAAAAGTATTTTGCCAACTAACTGTTTTATCTGTGCATTCTTTGCACGTCTGACGTACACTACATCGTGACATTTGCTGGTTGTTTTCACGATTCACATTCTCGTCGGCCGACGTCAGTCCACCAACTGACAGACGTCAGTTTTTCCAGTGTTTGTTTTTTTTTTTCTGCCATTTTCTGGTGCAACTGTGGCAAAAAAAACAAACGAAACAATGAGAGCAATAAAGCAAATGAGGCGCACTGCATAACCAAACACGACGCAATTTTAAACCTATTTCCGAAAAGAAAACACGTAGTTTCCCGCAAAAGCAAAGACCAAAGTGTGTCTATCGAACCGATTCGCTTACGTGCCTTAAATTGAAAACAACAGATCGCAACTCCTCTCGCCAGCGCCCCCGCTGGCGAGCAGCAACAATTAAGAGCCCAACAAGGAAAGTGAATCTGCCAACCTGTGCGGTTGTTATTTTTTTTGGCGCTGGTTTCTGGGCGCACGTCACTCGCTGCGGCATTTTTCCACTGGGGCACACACTCAAGTTCAGGCGATAAGGCAGCTCGTACGCAACATCGTTCGGTTCTTTGGAAGTCAGCATTACATCAGCAGGCTTGCCTGATGGATATCTTATCAACCTTTTTGTCATTTGTGATTTTTTCTCGGTTTTTGTGAAATCTGGGATATGCTGCAGGTTCCAAGCAATTTGCATCTCTCCAGCGCACACCGGTTAGCCGATGAAATTCAACGAAACCGAAGCCCTAGCGTTGACATGTTATCACCGGGCGTAATTAAATCCGCGTATCTTTATCCGATTAGAAGCCGGCATGCGGTTGATGACGCAAGGGAGGGAATTGAGTTGCACTGGAAAAAATGGTATCGCACGCCCAGTCATAATTGAGCCGTTTTATCTCGAGATTGATTTGTTTTTTTGGCCGAAAATTCCATGTCAAGACAGGGGTCTTACACGAGAACGTGTGCGATACGATTTATCGGAGGCACGGTGGGGACCTTGAGTCTTGTTCTAGTTGCGGGCGGTTTCCTTTATTTTTGTTTTCTTTTTGCAGATGAGATTATGTTCGGCTGTGGGTAGATCTGATAGGAAAGACATGGGTGAGGAATTTCAAAACAGTTAAGAGATTGCCTCGTCAAGGGAAGTAAAGGCTGTGTATGATTCGGAGGGTTCTGACCAGTTTATAAGATATTTTGGAGACATATTGCCTAGTGAAAGGCACCAGCCCTATACATTAAATTCCAGAACATCAGAATCCATTCAAATCAATCATTCAAGCACCGTCTGCTTCTTTCTGCACAGAGTCTGACTAATCTTCTTAGGACTAAAGGTCAAAAATGCAATTTCATGTCACTGATCCAATCATTTGATTAGTTCCCGCTAATAATTTTGAAAAGCAACGGAATGAGAAAAACATCTACGTCTGGAAGAAAGGTCGACCACTGTCGCTTTTGTCCATTGCCTAGTAAAACAGCTCTGAAATGAATGCTCTAAGATGCATGATCCACAAGCCCGTGTTCTACGATAGGTCGACAGACAATCGCTTTTATGTTTTTCCCGACAGCTAGGTGCTCAGCATCACTTTCCCTCGCAAAAGGTTCAGGGCACAGCAAGCTTGCTGTTTTGGAATAATTGAACCGTCACCAAAATCGATCTACGAAGGTTGCCTTTAATATTTCGGAATTGGGCAAACCTAGTATTGCAATCTGGCAACTGCCAGCTCTATCGTAAAGTTTGACATTTTGAGGTTATACGTACTCAGAACGTTTTCACATACGACCGTTATTTTGTTGTTTACAGTAATTTAAAACAACACGAGTAACATCTCGCCATTCATGGAATTAAATCGTGAAAATTTTCGTGCGATTATTTTTTACACCTTTCGACGTGGCTTAACTCAACGACAGTGCATCGATGAACTTAATTCATTTTTTTGGCGATGAAGCTCCATCAAGGACCAGTGTTTATCGATGGTATGGTGGATTCAACCGAGGTCGTAGTTCACTCCAAGATGAATTTCGTGAAGGTCGTCCAAAATCAGTTGTTACTCCGGAAACCATTGATGCTGTGCGCCAACTTATATTGCAAGATGGTCATGTGACCTATCGCGAGATTGAGACAACCTTAGGCATTAGTGGGACCAGCATACATTCAATATTGCATGAACATTTGAACGTCAAAAAAATTTGTTCGCGTTGGATCCCACACAATTTATCAATCGCTCAAAAAAAGGCGTGTCGATTGGTCGAAAGAAGTGCTCCAAAAATACGATCGCAGTGCTTCGAAACACTGGCCACGCCAACCGGGTTTTCAAACACAAGCCTTCTTCATTAAGAATGAAATGAGGAAAAAAAAACTTTCCAACATTCCGGAAGTGAATAAAGCCAAACCTCTATTTCTTTCCTATCGTCAAACATCCAAAAATACGAGTAAGACGTCACAAATACTTAACTGTTTCGTCAGGGCAAACACACGTAAAGTCAACAATCTCCCGTCGGCAGTTAAAATTCAATTTACTGCCACGACAAAACCCACACAATCTGACTTAAGACTCCCGAGAGGGCACAAAGTTCCAAAAAGAAAAAACAAGACCTGCAACCAGACAGTCTAACACAAAAGACCGCGTACCTTATCAGAGCATGCCTCGCAAGGGGAGCTAGCTATTGTGTTTATCTCAAAGTCACATGATATCACCGTCAAGCTATCTAGTTTCATTGCACGACTCTGAGTCACTTCTAGTTGGTGGTGTTGCGTGTTGCTAAACACAAAGAGGACGACCGTCCTCCCTCGCACCCTCAACTAGTGAACATCATCACCGCCGTGATGGATCTCGAGCGGAGGCAAAACGTCGTCGTGCACTCTCAGGTGTGCAATCCAGAATTGCACCCCAAAAACAAACCAGAACACCGTTGCATCATCGCCGAGACGAACGACAGAGAGAGAGAGAGAGAGAGGGCGACGCAGGGAGATCTGATATGACACACAGATGCAAATTGAAAGAGTTTCAACAATTCAATTCGAGGAAACGCTGAAGTTGCACGCTCCATGGCTGAGATTTTGATTTTGCAACACCGCAGCACAGACGGACGATTTTTTGTGAGGGCCAGCGGATGGCCTTTTGTTTGGTCAAATGGAGCAATGCTTTGGTGACTCTTTGCACTGCTTGACTAATCTCCCATCCGAGGGCCATTTCGAATGCGGAAGTGGGGGCAACAACAGGTGGTTTCGGCACTGTGATTGCGGCATCGCATGGCTTTGCTGTTCGAACGGTGCTCGATGGAGCATCTGTGCAGCTTGGAATCTGGGTTGGGTTTGTGAAATTGACGGAATGCTGTGGTAAGTTGATTGGCAATGTTGATGCGGTTCTTTGTCATGGATTCTGGAGATGGATTGAAGGGAAATTGGAATTGGACTCTTCGATTCATTGGACGGAATGAGAGAAGTCAAGCGTTTTGAGGGGTCGTGCTGCGGCGGTCGGCGTGGAGTCCGAATTCTACGCATCATTACCAACAATTTGAGCCACTGTCTTGTGCATGGAAGATGAAAGAACTGACCCCATGGCCACAACAGAGTTTCATTTTAAAGAAAGGATTCTTCCCAAAACCCGTTTGGAGTTTTGAAAAAGAAACTTTAAAATCAATGACGGTTCTAGTCTAAGATTTTTTTTAAAAAATTCAATAAGACAGACTTTAGTTGCATGACCGCCTGTCCATGTGACACTTGCTTCATGGAAGAT
Source organism: Eristalinus aeneus (assembly GCA_955652365.1). Classification (NCBI taxonomy): domain Eukaryota; kingdom Metazoa; phylum Arthropoda; class Insecta; order Diptera; family Syrphidae; genus Eristalinus; species Eristalinus aeneus. Next base: position 81,385,708 of record OY019132.1, read on the forward strand.
GGAAGCTAAGGGATCGAGAGATCAGGGAAAGTTTTCAAGCACGCCTGCAAGGCACAAAATAATGCGGACATTGAATGGCAGAAAATGCACTACAGCAATGCTTTCAGTCAAGTTTAACAGCATTGCACGAACTTAGGCCACGTTAGCTTCCCAATTCTGTCTAACGCGTTTGTAGAAGGTCGTAAGCTACCCGCTGGACACGATTTCAAATTCAAAAGTCTGCGTGCGATATTTGATTCTATTCCGTTAGAAGCACTTGGAGTAGAAGAATCAACGACCAACTTTATGGGCTTTACAGCGGCATGCGCCTGGTCAAGCGTCTTCGAAAACAGCGTTGGGTACAGCATATGGACACCACTCCGGCCTGAAACCTCATCGAATCCATAAGGATAAGGCAACAGATGGCGGTCTAGGCTGAAATGGAGCACACAAGCCGAGAAGGACCTCAATCAACTAGGAGTACGCAACTGGAAGCAAGGAGAGAGGAGGTCTAACTAGTTTGTAGAAGCTACCCCAAGACTGGATTTCAACACAAAAGTCGCAGAAAAGCCGTCCAAAAGAATGACGACTTCGTTGTCTTGAAGGAAAGATGGCTCTGCCTTACCGAAAGATGGCTCTGCCTTACCGAAAGATGACGCGAAATATTTCACGAATTATAGAGGACTCACTTGTGCCACAGTAAATGACACGTTTTCTTATTGACTCCATAAATTCAGCTTCTTTTTGAGAACTCTTCACGGCTCTAGGACCAAATTCCGAGAACCTTTTCAGTGGTCTGGGCGCAAGAAAACTCCCAAAGACTCAATGCAAGCCTGTAGAAATCGACTACAATACTCGTACAAGCGTTTAAACAACTGACATTTAATAAGAAGCTGCCTTCGACCTTGAACGACAAATACACAGAGTCCGCCTGACTGGCTTCCTAATCTTCTGGCATCAGGCTTTGTTGTAAGGCTGACTACATGTCACTCTGCAAAGGTTTTATCCACCCATCTATGAACAAACAATTGGACACCTGCCATCAGCTGGTATTATTGAAGACTCCATTGCATAAGTAATCTCCGTTCTTAAACCATTGCCAGTAGTCATACGTCGCCTGTGTCTGCCAAGTCATCTTCGTTCATAATAATAATTGTTGGCGCTACAGGCCAAAGGGGGACCAGGGCCTAGCTTGCTGATCAACTACTCGTGTTCTACTGTTCTCTCACGAGTAGAGGGGACCTACAGTTTTTTGCCGACTCCGAACGTCGAAGTTTGAGAGGCTTTCATAGACGATTATTACTCTTTGAGTGTTGTTAGCAGCTCGAAAGAGGTGGTGCCGTGAAAAATTCGAAAAATTAAAAAAGTTGGTGCTGATCTGTGAATCGAATCTACACCCTTCAGCGTGTGAGCGTCGCACTCTACCCACAACGCCACGGCGGATAACATCTTCGTTCATGGAGTATTAAAAACATCGCCAGTTGTCATACGTCGCCTCAAGATCCAGCGCAACAAGGTAGCATCTGCCACACGCAACATCCTCTGACCTTAACATCCAAAAATAGACCAAAACGCACAAAACCCTCTCCACTCGAGAAATTCAGAAGCCATGTCCTACCACGCACCGCCTCTCATCTGGAAGAGAATCAATTTTTCTGCGAATCTCCTCCAGGCCCAAGATTCCACACGTCTCACCTCCTCCCCCACCTTCACGAGTTTAGAACTTCCAAGAAAACCACTCGCATTTGAATTCCGAAATCCCGTCGAGAGGCCTGTTTATCGATACGAATAAGTAGCCAATAGAGCACCACTCAGCGTTCCCATCGATTATTAGCCAACCACTCATCCAATTACCATTTATCTAAATTAGTCAGTTCGCCATTGAATGGACGCGATAACGAGTAACATATCTTCGGGGCATATCCGACCAGGTAATGAGCAATCCTCAACAAGTGGAACACACCGATTAATCTTCGACCGGGGCGCAGACTGCAGAGGGTGCGAAGGTGCGGACAGCGACGGACGACCAAAACAACAAAAGTTCAAGTCAAACCCGTTACACAGAGTTGTGCGATCGCAGCCACCGTCTGAGTGTCGAAAGTGGATCCACTCGACGCACCACCAATGACGAAACCCCAAAGGCGGCAGGCCGACAGGCAAGCATCTATGAATAGCCACAGAGTAGGGTGTTTGCCTCCTAAAACGCGCTCTCTTCACCTGTCATCTTGAGAGCAGCCACCGAGCGGTCGAATGTCCGAGTGAGCATCGGGCGCGGATTTTTCGCAGTGACACCTTGACGCAAATACACACACTTCTTGAAGTGTGAACAACGCACAAAAAGAAGAATACTCAAGTGAGACGCGCTCCTGAGTGGGTGGTGGCGGTGGCAGCAGCAGCAGCCGGCGACAGACGACGGAAACGATAATTTCTTGGTCCGCTTCCAATTACAATTAGCTGCGCGTAGACCTCATAAAAGATGAATTGTAGTTTATAACCCAATTAGACGGGTCCACACAATGATGAACTATCCTCGCGACAAGTGGGAGGGGATGATGCCACTGCCCCTGTCCCAGTCCCCGTCACCCGTCGCCACCATTCCAGTCGTGTTTTTGGGTGGTGATGTGAGCTCTGCATCTGATTTCGGATATCTGTGTCGCTCCGATCGTCTCGTGAACACGACAGTTTAACGAAATACAAAACGAACAAACAACAACGTAACTGTAAAAATTAACTCGTCTCGATTATGAATTAATTAGGAAAAATTAAAAGTGAAGGATTGGGCTCTTTTGAATTAGCAATTAAAAATGTATATTTAATTGGTTATTTGTTCGCTGACTGATGGCTGGCGGGGGACAAAAGAAGGGAATTTGGGATTGTTACGATTTCAGGTTGCTTCAGGGGCAGGCATTCGTTTTATAATGGTTTCAATGTCAATGAAACTTCAACTGCAATGTTTGGCTCTTGCGAAACGTTGCAAAATACATACGAATCGAAAAACAGAATGGAAATTTTCAAAAAATTCGAATAATTCAAAAACCAGATAGGTCTTATATTTAAAACAAAATTCATTTCAAAAAAAATTCAAAAACAATAAATAGAAAGGCCAAAAAGACGAATAGCCCAAGATACCGCAAATACAAGTGCCGAAATAAAATTTAAGCCCAAAAATCTTAAAACAAGTATAAGATCTACAAGAGACTAAAAAATTACTCTGTTACTGTTTCACTATAGCTTGGATCTTTGCATGCAATTTATTATATTAGAAAAATACCGCCGCCGTGGCGTAGTGGGTAGAGCGCGACGCTCACACGCCGAAGGGTCTAGGTTCGACTCCCAGTTCAACACCAATTTTTCTAATATTTCACAGCGCCAACAATTATTATTATTATAAATACCGTAAAAATAAATTTAGAATACATCAACTCATTGAACAGACAACATAATATTTTCTCATCGTTTTAAAAATGTCGAATTTCGTACCAAAAAGTGATGATTTTCGGAAAGCATTAATTTTTTGTTTTCATATGAAGAAAAGTGCTGCAGAGTCGGATCGAGGCATATGGTGATCATCCTCTATCAGAAGCAACATGCAAACGATGGTTTCAACGGTTCAGAAACAATGATCTTGATGTGAGAGGTGAAGAACGTGGAAGACCACCATAAAAGTTTGAAGATGCCGAATTGCAAACGATATTGGATGGAGATGACACTTTGAGTCAAAAGCAAATGGCAGCAATGTTAAATGTTGCACAACAAACAATTTCTGACCGTTTAAAAGCTATTGGAAAGATCCAAAAGTGTGGAAAATGGGTGCCACATAAATTGAACGAAAGACAGATGGAAAACCGAAAAACCACTTGTGATATTTTGCTTCAAAGACACGAAAGAAAATCGGTTTTGCATCGGATTGTTACTGGCGATCAAAAATGGATTTATTTTAAGAATCCTAAACGGAAAAAATCATGGGTTAATCTGCAAAAGCAGATCGATTCGTCAAGAAGACAATGCTGTGTGCTTGGTGGGACGAGAAAGGTGTGCTGTACCACGAGCTCCTAAAACCTGGTGAAACCGTTAATACTGATCGCTACCGACAACAAATGATCAATTTGAACCATGCATTGATCGAGAAACGAACAGAATGGGCCAAAAGACACGGCAAGGTGATTTTGCTACATGACAATGCACCTGCACACAAAGCAAAACCGGTTCAAAACAATTGGCTGGGAGCAGCTACCCCACCCGCCGTATTCACCAGAATTGGATCCTTCCGCCTACCATTTGTTTTCATCGATGGGACACGAATTGGCTGAGCAGCACTTTGATTACTACGAGGAGACGCTTTGCTTTAAAAGACGAACAAATTTATTGGCGTGGTATTCACAAATTGCCAGAAAGATGGTCAAAATGTGTAGAAAACAATGACCAATGCTTTGAATAAAATGTTTTTACTTTCCCATTAATAATTAGTGTTTTATTTATAATAATAATAATAATAATAATAATAATAATAATAATAATAATAATATAATAATTGTTGGCGCTACAGTCCAGAGGGGGACCAGGGCCTAGCTTGCTCATCAACTACTCGTGTTGTGCGCGCTACTGTACTCTCACGAGTAGAAGGGACCTACAGTTTTTTGCCGACTTCGAACGGCGAAATTTGAGAAGCTTTCTTAGACAATTATTACTCTTTGAGTGTTGTCAGCAGCTCGAAAGAGGTGGTGCCGTGAAATATTCGAAAAATTGGTGTTGAGCTGGGAATCGAACCTAGACCCTTCGGAGTGTGAGCATCGCACTCTACCCACTACGCCACGGCGGCCACAGTGTTTTATTTACAAAAAAATAAAACAAAAAAAATTAAAATTAAGCTCCACGTGTTTTTTTTCACGTGAAGCTTAATTTTCTTGCCCTTGAATATATCCAGCCGGCTTAAAACATTTCGAAATGGCTGCTTGAGTGACATCCAAAAATTCTGCGAGCTCATCTTGTCATTGGCAACAATCTTTATAGAGTAATGCTTCCAGTTCTTCATCTTCAAACTTCTTTGGCTGCCCAAGACGTCAATGTATGACCATACACAATTTGTCGGCGTTCAGCGTCTTCTAAGCCAAAATCACAGTTTTGCACCATGCAAACTGCTTTTGGCACGTTCGCTCATTAAGCGCATGTTTACAATGAACTTTTACCAAAATACAATGACTTTTGGCAGCAGTTTTCTGCACATTTAAGCAATAACGAAGAACTCCTTACAAAAACACTTTTTCAGGCACAAAATTCCACTTATTTGAGCAAAAAGAAATTATTGTTGTTAACGCTTTAAATGAATGACATAACAGATCACTTAGTAAGTCCCGGGACAAATAGGGACGCCATTAACGATTTTGAAACCGACTTAAGTGTTTAGATTTTCAGATTGAGTTGGCGTTGATTCGTGCATTCAAACCATGCGTTCTGTTTTGTTTTTTTTTCGTAGACGGTCCAAATATTTCTTACTGAATTATATTCAACCCGCCCGATAAATTGTCCGTTTTTGGCATATTTTATTAAATATCTAATGTAATCTTATTTTAATTCTAGACAATTACTTAAAACTAGCTTTATCTTAACAATAGTTCTTAAATCTAACTAACTGAAAATTAGCAGGTGCTCTAAGCTATTCTAAATGTAATTTAAAAATTGCCTTTGAACATAACCTATTTGTTTTTTTTTTCCCAAGAAAGTTTATAAATCTTGGGTCTGTTGCTTTTATAACCTAAGCCTAACCTAACCTATCTTAAATTTAAACTTAATTAAAACCGACGAAGAAATAAAATAAAATTAAATTATGTCTATATCAATATACGGACGCGTGCACCATGCCGTATGTAGAATTTATATGCTTTACTTATATAGCTAATAATCCATAGTGCACCTTGTCTTGTATTTTTTTTTTTTTTGTTTTTTTGTATACCATTTTAATACCTTACGCACTAGTTAAAAGCAATGTCAAAAATGTAGGAAAACTTTAAATTTAATATTGTCTACTTTCGCACGTTGGCGGGAGCGGATTTTAGTGCAATCACCAGTAGAAGTGTTGTTCTTTGGCGGACTGTGCCCTATCCCTGGCGGAGATTGCCCTACTGAACCGAAGAAGTTCCTCGTGGCCACGAGTGACGTCCGGTTCGTATTGGAGCCGCCTAAAGCAATAAATTGTATATGGTCATACATTGACTAAAGTTTATTTTTAGAAAAATATAACTTAAATTCTTCTTCTTCTTTTCTTTAGGGTTTTTGTTTAAAGGGTTTGGTACCGCCTGGGACGAACATAAGAGAACATTCGTAGCAATTTTTGTACTCCACTGTAAGTGTTCTTGTTTATGCCAAAATATGAACAAAATCGTTTAACATGAACCTATAAATGCAGACTGTAAGGTCCAATTCATGCCTTTTATATTTCAGGATTGGGCAACCCTAGTGTTGCAATCTGGCAACTGTCAGTTCTATCGTAAAGTTTGACATTCTTGAGGCTATACGTACTCAGAATGTTTTGTTTCGCTCTTTGTGTTGTTTAAAGATTCATCTCGCCCAAAAAATGGAACTAAATCGTGAAAATTTTCGTACGATTATTTTTTACAACGAATTAACTCAACAACAGTGCATCGATGAACGTAATTCAATTTTTGGCGATGAAGCTCCATCAAGGACCAGTGTTTGTCGATGGTATGGGGGATTCAACCGAGGTCGTAGTTCACTCCAAAACGAATTTCGTGAAGATCGTCCAAAATCAGTTGCTGTTTCGGAACCCATTGATGCTGAGCGCCAACTGATATTGCAAGATCGTCATGTAACCTATCGTGAGATTGAGACAACCTTTGGCATTAGTGGGACCAGCATACATTCAATATTGCATGAACATTTGATGGTCAAAAAAATTTGTTCGCGTTGGGTTCCACATAATTTGTCAATCGCTCCAAAAACGGCTCGTGTCGATTGGTCGAAAGAAGTGCTCCAAAAATACTCGGTCGTCTGTTTTTTCGGAAAAACTGGACATGTCGCAACCGTATCACTAGAACAACGCAGAACAGTCAATTCTGAGTCATACACAACCATTTGTTTTCCAGTTGTCTTCCAAGAAATCAGAAAAACCAACCGCCGAAGACGGATCACTCTTCACCACGACAATGCGAGCTCTCACACATCGGCTCAAACAACTGCATTTTTTAGCACTCAAAACATCGATTTGATGACTTGGCACCGAATGACTTCTTTTGATTCCCGTAGTTAAAAAATAAAATGAGAGGTTAACGTTTTTCGAACATCAAGAAGCGGTTGATGCGTTCAGAATGCATGTTTTGGAGATACTTCAATCAGAGTGGCAAAAGTGCTTCGGCAATTGGTTCAAACGCACGCAAAAGTGTATAGATCTTAATGGGAAATATTTTGAAAAACAATAAAGCTATTTTCGATTATTAATATTTGTTTTTGTTCTCTAATCCTAAATTTTAAGGGCCCTAGAAACCTTGCTGAAAATTTACAGAAATAAAAAAAACTCTCAAGGTTCAGAAAAATTTAAGGAGGCATGGAAAGAGCCTTAAAATTGGAAATTCACAATTCTAGTTGATCCAAGAACCTTGAAACCTAGAGGGCTTAAGTAACAAAATGTCGAAAGTGCTATAATCCAACATTTTCAAAGACCTAGGGAACCTAGACCATGCTAGACACTAAAAGTCTTACAGCTAAACTCAAAGGGACCTTGAAACCTCGAGAAATAAAATATCTTCTTCTTCTTCTTCTGCAGTCTGGGGTTCACCTGGGCCTCAACCAACATGCCTCTCCAGCCATCACGATCTTTCGCCAGCTGTCTGCAGTTGCGCACTCCAAGTTGGTTGAGGTCCTTCTTCACTTGTGTGTGCCACCTTAGTCTGGCAACTGTCCTCTGTTGCGTTGTTCCAATGGCTCGGATTCAAAGAAACAAAATATCACAAGTCCTATAATCCAAAAATTTCAAAAATTCAGAAAACCTAGACTCTGTTGGACATTAAAAGAATGTTTAAAGCATTTTGCTTTTGAAACCTCGATGGCTAAAGCAACAAAATGTCATAGTTGCCTTAGTGCGATATATTCAGGGGCCTAGAAAACCTTAATCCTTAATGCTAGTGTCTGGCACGAAGAATTTCAGCAAAATTTAGGAGCCAAAATTTTTCCGAAAAACAAATATTTCGGAATGTCCTTGAAACCGTTTGATCTGACAATAAACTGAGAAACTATTGGACTGGACTTTACAGTCTTCAGGGTATTTCTTTCTTATAACACTCTTCGGGATTTTGATATTCAAAAATTTGGAACTAAAACTATCCACTCTGACTACGCACACGTGAACGTACTCAGAGCAGTTGTCAAAAAGTTCCCCCCGCCGCATTCAAGAATCCACTTGGAAAGGAGCGAAAATATATTACCAACGCCTTTTTTCACAAATTGTTCCCCGCCTCAGACGCACAGTCCTGCGGGAACGAGGAGTTGTCGTCGTCTGTGCCTGTTTGCAGAGTATTGTGCGAATTCCCATCTTTAATTCCATTCCAATTAAAATACATTTTCCCGCGAGTTCCGTGCTGCAGAGCGCACGAAACGAAAACTCACCCCATATCGTCGGAAATTAAACGGATAAAAAATCTTAAATCTCAATTCAAGAACACTCTAGCAATCCATTGCGCTGCCTGTGATGCTTGTGAACCGTGAGGAACAGGGGCAGGAAAGCAAGGAGCAATGAGCAATGAGGAAAAAGCATTAAGCCAAGGGAATAGAGACAGAAAAACGGGGAGAGAATTTCATAAAATCCAAGCGAATCACATCGATCCATCCGCACGCAGTGAGCATGGTTCGCACATGGCACCCTCCGCCAGCGCCATCGGCATCACCATCATCATCGCCAGATACAAAGAATCAGCGCGAATCAACCGTCTCTGCCCAAGCCCAACACACTCGAGCGTCGACGTCGACGTCGACGAGAGGATAAACCCGAGTGAGTTATTATTTTTCTTTCGTTTTTCGAATTTTGTGTTGTTTTTGTCGATTTTTATAAATTTCTCCAAAAATAGATCAGAGTTGGCAGCGCTCGTCGTTTCATTTTTAGAAATTACCCCAAAACGAAGAAATTTTCAATCGCCTCGAGAAATGGTGATGCGCCTGAACAGGAGAGTGACTGGCTGGCTGGCTGGCTCCCTGGCTGGCTTTGTGGGAAACAACACTCCTTGTAATGTGCTCTAGGCGCGAGGTGACAGTTCGTAAGAGTGTTTGCATCGAACTGTCAAGTCATAAATTCACTTGAATGTCAGACGGGTGTTTGCACTGAAAACACAGCAGCCCCGACTGAGGTTAGTTTGAGTTCGCTGCCGATGTCGTGCCTCTGCGGGAGGTGCTTTTCGCAGTTTGAATCGGATCACTCACTCACTGGCGCTAGATGAATCCAATGGAGGATGACGGTTGGGAAGGAGGTTAATGCATGGAAATGCACCCACACAGGAATGGGGTTTTCTTTTGTTTTTGAATTTCACCTTCAATCGCCGAGGATGATGTGGAAATGATAAAGATTGTGCTGATGGAGCTGTGTATAAGACTCAGCAGCAGAGAAGGGATGAAAAGTGAACGGGAAACGATGTCGGGTGGAGGTCAATTGATTCCATGCAGATCTGAAACCATTAAAAAATCTTAACATCGATTTCTAGGTTCCCGATTTCGAATCAAAAGCAATCTGCATTAAGCAGACACAACAAGAATTAATTCTTACCGACTGCAAACGCCGGCACGTGTCAACTCACCGCATCTGATCTACAGTTCTGCGAACGAGGAATCAAATGAAGACCTTGCAAAGCGAAATCCTAAACCAACAAACAGTCATCTCTGATTCACCCAACTCAAAACGCAAAATAAGCACACTTCAAGGTCTATTTCGATTCACGAATAGTTCGTCTATGGACGAAACGACGCTTCAAGAAGCTTCTATTCTAATCTGAACTTTCTTGTCACTTGCTGGTTGCTCGATGACATATGGGAAATATCTTCTGTTTTTTTTTTTTTCTCTCTCTCCACCTTGACATTTATAATCGCTCTTTGCCGTAGTCAAGTAAGACGGCAGCGAGGAATGACTGTTGGCTTTCGGAAAATGATTGACATTTCGAGTGAACGGTTTGTAAACACCGCCCGAACGCATTTAGCCTTTGTCTACATTAAGGTTGTTCTCTTGTTTTTCATGTGTTCATGTTCGGGAAAGGCAACATGTTAACAAATAAACTATTGTCTTGTCGTTTTTGCTTGGAAACTGGAAACAGTTGACAGACAGAACTCGCAGGGAGATTCATTTTGGAAATTTGACAATGTCAAGTGTATGTCAATAGCCAACGAAAACCTACGTTCGTTGACAGAACTTCTCTTTCTAGAAATGTACGAATGTTGAATTCGATTTTCAACTGCTTGTCAATAAAGTGTAGTTTTTCAAAATAAAGCTTTTCCAGATTCACAGCAAATTTTAGTAAAAAGCTGCTACACAAAATTGTGTCTGTAGAAAATGTGAGGAAAATGTGAGGAAAATGTGACACCAGGTTCAACCTTCTGTTTCACCTTCCATTTTGGCAACTTTCCTTATCACTCTCATGTGAGCGAAGAATAATTTAGCGCATATCTGGCAGGCTGTTGTAAACAGCTCCCACATGGATGGACTGCCGCATGATTTGACGCAAAAATGGATGGACTGCCTGTAAGCTAAAGATGACAGTTTTCGTAGGAGAATATGTGAAAGGCAAACAAGGTAAATTGAGAATCAGGATAAATAGAAAAATGATGAATGTACAAGGAGTGTAATTTAAAGGATTTCGAAAGTGGAATTTGCCAAAATGACATAATAATAATAATTGGGTGGTGCTACAGTTCACAGGGTTGCTCATCAACTGCTCGTATTGTGCGAACTACCGTTCTCTCATGAGTAGAAGGTACATACAGTTATTTTCCGACGAAGGGCGAAGTTTGAGAAGCTTTTTCTTAGACAGGTATTACACTTTGAGTGCAGTCTGCAGCTCGGTGTCGTGCAAATTCAAGGTGTTCAGCCGGGAATCGAACCTTAACTTCGGCTTGTGAGTGTCACACTTTACCAACTACGGCGACCAAAATGATATCTAGGGCTGAAATGAGAAAACAACAATTTTCACAAGATGGCACCACCTGCAAAATGCGGCTGATCTTGGAAGCGATTATCTACATCATTGGAAAGATGTGACATTTTTTCAGCGATTATTAGTGAGCATGAGGCTCTGTTTCAGACAACAACGTTGTTTTTTGCCTCTAGGAAGACGCCTGAATTTGATATAAATAAACCACTTTTTTTTTTTTTGATTTTCGTCTTTAATTAGAAGAAAAGCGCGGCTGGAGTTCATCGACTGCATGTAGAGGTTTGTGATGAATTTTCTTTGGTCGGTACGTCATGCAGGAAGTGGGCTTTGCTCCTTCAAAAGCGATTTCAGCGTTCACGACAAAGAGCACTTTGGCCAGCTCAAAAAGTTCGGTGATTAAGAATTTTAGTCTTTACTGAACTTAGATCCGTGCCAAGCGCAAAGTTAACTCCAAAATCGTTGAGAGTGCTCAGCAAACAATTCCCGTTCGGCTGAAGAAATCTGCATTCATTCAAAGGTAAGGACATTGGATGTCGTAAGAGTCAAAGCTTACGGAAAGGCGATTTTCTGCCTCAGAAAGGCTTTTTTAAAGAAGTCAAAGAAAGATTTCTGAGCCGGATTGAGAAATTCTATGGGAACCTCAAGAAGAAAAATATTATGTGAAGCCTGGTGAACCCTTCCCATTATCGTCTGTATCGACGCTATGGAAAAACTTCCATGATTCAGAGATCATGCTTTGCAAACGGTGGGGGGGGGGGGGTCCAATGGATGCGGTTTACTATGAGTTGCTTAACCCAGGCGAATGTATGGTTGGGAAACGTTGCCGACTACATTTAAAGCGTTTGAGCATTCCTTGAGCGACCTGAAACAACGGAAACGCACGACAAGATGACTTTTCAACATGATAGCGCTCGGATACATGTGACGGTCAAAAATCGGAATCCAATTCTGTTTTCTAAAGAATAATAATATAATTTTGCCAAATATCTCCCTTCCAACTTTTTGTATTTTTAGTTTTAAGGCTATGTACAAAGCGCTACAGAGCTCGTATCTGGCAATACTCTACATCATTTGAAAGGCCGTGACATAGCCTACAAAACGACGCTATGCAGTTTTGATATTGCGTTCAATAGTTATAGACGTGTAAACATTGAGCTCACTAACGCCGAAATTTGCGCTATTTTAAAATTTTCCTTCGTTAAAGGCAAATCCGCTAGAGAAGCGTTCCGTGAGATTAATTGTGTATTGGGGGATGGTACTCTATCACTTCGAACCGAGGAGGAATGGTTTCAACGATTCAGAGCCAGTGAAAACGACACCTTGGACAAGCCAGCCGGCGGAAGACCTATGACGACGAATACCGATCGAATCATGGAAATCATCGAGTTAGACCGGCATGTGGCATCTCGTGACATCGTCCAGGAGATGGGAGTTAGTCACCAAACCATTTTAAATCATCTGCAGAAAACTGGATACAAAAAAAAAGCTTGATGTTTGGGTGCCGCATAATTTGACGCAAAAAAACCTTTTGGACCGAATCACCGCCTGAAATATTCTGCTGAAACGGAACAAACTCGACCCATTTTTAAAGCGGATAGTTACTGGCTCCCAGCTCAACACCAATTTTTCGAATTTTTTACGGCACCACCTCTTTCGAGCTGCTGACAACACTCAAAGAGTAATAACTGTCTAAGAGAGCTTCTCAGATTTGGCCGCTCAGAGTCGGCAAAAAACTGTAGGTGCCCTTCTATTCGTGAGAGAACAGTAGCGCGCACAACACGAGTAGTTGATGAGCAAGCTAGGCCCTGGTCCCCCTTTGTACTGTAGCGCCAACAATTATTATTATTAGTTACTGGCGACGAAAAATGGATCACTTACGACAATATCAAGCGAAAACTGTAGTGGTTGTCCCAAAACAGTGGCCAAGCTGGAATTGACGGCCAGAAAGGTTTTGTTGTGTGTTTGGTGGGATTGGAAGGGAATCATCCAACATGAGCTACTCTTATATGGCCAGACGCATAATTCTACCATCTACTGCTAACAACTGAACCGCTTGAAGCAGGCGATCGACCATAAGCGTCCAGAATTGGCCAACAGGAACTGTGTAGTATTCCACCAGGACAACGCCAGAGCACACACTTCGTTGATGATTCATTAGAAGATACGAAAGCTCGGATGGGAGGTTTTATCGCATCCACCAAATAGCCCGGACATAACGCCAAGTGATTACCACCTGTTCCTGTCCATGGCGAACGCTCTTGGTGGTGTAAAGTTGAACTCAAGGGAGGCTTGTCAAAAAAGTGGCTTTCCAAGTTCTTCGCAAATAAGTAAGGGGGCTTCTACGAAAGGGGTATTATGAAGTTGCCGTCTAGATGGAAACAGATTATCGAACAAAACGGCGCATACTTGAACTTAATCCGATGGCTGTAGCACTTTTTATGAAGCATTGAATGATGAGCAAATAAGCGGAAGGGAGATATTTGGCAACCTTTTATAAAATAATAATTGTATGGAGCGACAGTCCAAGGGGAACCAGAGCCTAGCTTTCCCATCAACTACTCGTCTTGTGCGCGCTAATGTTCACTCACGAGTCGAAGGGACCTACAGTTTTGTGCCGATTCCGAATGGCGAAGTTTGAGAAGCGTTTTCTTCGATAGTTGATCTTTGAGTGTTGTCAGCTCTAAAGAGGTGGTGCCGTGAAAAATTCTAGGTATTTAGCCAGGAATTGAACCTAGACCTTCGGCGTGTGAGCGCCGCACGCTACCCACCACGCCGCGACGGCCAAAAAACATGTATCACGAGAATTAAGGATATCAATAGAATCCATAAAGCTACAAATAAATTTTCCACAGATTGTTGAAAAATTCTTCAAACTTTTACCTACACCTGGCTCTAATACGTTCTAGACTGAGTACATTTCCGAAAACTCTTAATTTGTTTTTGCTTTTTTTTCTTTTGATTAACTGACAGTAGAAATATCTCCAAGGAAATTTATCACAAATGAGAGTATATCTCGATAATCAAAGATAATTTAATTTGTACACCCCTTCCAGGGATCCGTCAATCAGTCAACCAACAAATTCTCTCCCTCCGTCAGAGCCGCATCACAATCAAATCATTCCCGTTCCGAATTCTGACATACAACAGATCAAAACAAGTACTGGAAGTGTCTGAGTTACCGACACTCGAAATTCTTCAGAAAAGCCCAATTAAAATTAATAACCCACACAGAAGATGTGCCCAGGACATCGCCCATGCGACACAGCAACTTCAAGTGACAACGTCAACAACAAACAAAAGTCACCGCCACGCCAAAAGCAAGCAGAATGATCCAAATAGACGCTTTTTTCATAGATTTTCATTGATTCTCGGTAAAACGCTACACAATTCGGATATTTCCGTCCTCTTTCCATCGCCGAATTTTTATTTCTGTTTTCCATCAAATAGATTCACCATAGATTCTCCGATAAAGTGGGCAATTCATGGTAACCCTGAGCATAAGTTGGCAAGCGAAGTTCGATGCGTGCGTATGTGTCATCGCCCCTTCTTGGAAATCGAATGTAAATAGGTCTAGGCTTGTGCCTTACAGATGCCGACCACTTCGCTTTGCCCTTCACCGTCGCCGCCCCTGCCAAAGCCGTGGGCCGATGGAAAAAAACTCACTGCAGAGAAGTTCTCCGATTTTGTCAGAGAACGAGTAGCCACCGGGAAAGGAACGAAAAACAGATGATATTCGGCGTGAGGCATGACGCCTAAATGGTAAGCACACTTTGACTCTAGTGGGACTGTGTGTGCTTGTCAATGTGTTTAGAGGCGGCTTGCGGTGAGATAACGACGGACTTTGCGGTTTTTATTTATTTATTTACTGATGTGAGATACTAAATGACGCATACGAGTGGATGGGGACGCATGAGATGATGGTGTGTGCAGATACTGTGCAGAGTGAGTGTGGATGAAGCTGTACCTGAATAGAAGAGGTTTTTGGGAGTGTTCTATTGACAGAGATCAAAGGATAGAAACTTGCAGAAGGTTTGTGATGACGCATCGCACGTTTTGTATCTCGTTGGACTTAAAATTCTGTGAGTCACAGTCTGCAACATGGTGTTGCAGAGTTTGTCATTTCAATTGCAATAACTGCGCCTAAATGCTCACGGGCGGGTTTCCGAACAGTACATATCCGAATTCCTCGAATCTGGCTAGTCGTAGGCAAGTAACACATCTTTCAATAAGTCCCGGGACACATAGGGGGCGCCACTAACGAACAAAATATTAAATTAATGTGTCTTTGAGGGCCAATGTGGTCTGTTAATGCACAAAGGCAACACCGGTTTCTTAAAGTTTATAACTTGGTACAACAAGCTGAATAGGAGAAGACTGGAAACATTGTCAAGAAGTCATCAAAAAAGCTGCCACTGATGTGCTGGGTTTCACGGCACCACCCAGAAGGAACACATGGTTTGACGACGACTGCAGGCAAGCGCATACAGCCAAACAAGACGCCTACAAGGCAACGCTGCATCACACAACGAGGGCTATTCGTGAGCTCTACGAACAGAGAAGAAGGGAAGAAGGCGCATGCACCAGTTCATCTGTAAGATATGGTCAGAAGAAAACATGCCCGATGAGTGGAATCTCAGCGTCGTTTGCCCGGTCCATAAAAAAGGGGATCGCTTTGACTGCGCCAATTACCGAGGGATTAGCCTTCTTAACATCGCATACAAGGTCCCTTCTACTGTACTGTCTGAGCGCCTGAAACCTTTTATCCAGAACCTGCAAGATCTCTTTCAGTGTTGTGTTAGACCAGGGAAGGCCACGAAAGATCAGATCTCCACTTTTCGGCAGGTCCTGGAAAAGAGCCAAAGTGCAAATCGACACTCACCACCTGTTTGTCGATTTCAAGACCGCATGACAGTGTGCATAGAGACGGACTATACAGTGTCATGTCCAGAAGATCTAACGACGAACTTTGTGCGCCTGGTCAAGCGTCGTCCACGCTAAGGATGGCTAGGCCATGTAGAGCGTGTGGACACCACTGTTCCGGCTTGAAAAGTGTTCGAGCCATTGAGACGACGCAACAGAGGACGGCCTAGGCTAAGGTGGCGCACACAATTGGAGAAGAACCTCAACCAACTTGGAGTGCGCAAACGAAGGCGGCTAGCGAAAGGTCGTGCTGGCTGGAGAGGCATGTCGGTTGATACCCCGGACTGTAGCGCCACAAGAAAAAGAAAAAAAAGAATAAGGTGAATAAATGGACTGAATTGGGTGTTTATTACAAGGTTCAGGAGCATAGTGTAGCTAAGCGAGTTTGTTAAAACTTGCATCTGGGAGAGTCCGAATATAAAAACAACGGAGAAGAGTTTAAGCCAAAGGAAAGTGGCCTGAAGTGGTCCCAAGATACGAACGAAGCACGACTATGCACTGTCGCAAGTTGTTGTTGTACAGCGCAGACATTGCGCCCTATTGCAGTTTACTGGTACGTTGTACCAGGACTGCTGCAATTATGAAAATTGAAGCTGTACGTGGACAGACGATGACCGGTCGACGAGGTGCTAATCTCCAGCCAAAATTTTGTGCCTGACAACGGCAATTTTTTAATCATTTTGTTTCTTACGCAAGACGTTTCTGAGGATGCAAGACGACAGAGACGATCTTTTAAGCAATGACACAGCAACCAAGTGGTTGCCTCATTTTGAACTGATGCTTTTTTTTTATAATTGGGGCACACTAAAGGAATTATTTGGTACCCTTAAGTGACCAGGATTAAGTCACAACACAGTCCGAAGCTTTAAAGGGGAAAGAAAGAGGGAAAGAAGATACCGATGCACATTTGTTTTAAATGTCTGTGGATTGTGATGAGCTAGAAAACATTCAATGTTCGTGTGGTGCGGCTGAAGCATAAGTCTCTAAACTTAACTGAACGTCCAAAGGTGGGCTTTAGAGTTGGGCCTTACGGATGGGCATTCTCAGCAAGGTGAGTGTTGCCTATAAGTTCTTGAAGGGGAGGAATGCAGCTCGCTAACTCATTAGAGCAGTTTCTGTTAAAATCACAATAAAAGAGTGGTAAAGACGCAGCATTATGTCGATGTTCAATCGAATCAACTAACTTCGCAGAATTATTGTTACCGATAAGTCTCATCGTTCGCTGCTTAACTCTATGTAGTAGGAGCTGGGAGGTCTCAGAAGCTCCACACCAGATAGCAGCGTTATACACAAGCTTTAGATGGATGTACGCCTGTTCGTTTTTTCAAAAAAAAGTGAAACAACAAATGAAAACGGACAACTGGGCACACAAAGGAGGTCCAAGTTCGTTTGTGCGATTTCCTGTTTATTCGAACAGCCATATTATTTGCCTTGACATCACAGGAGTTCTACAAATCCTGTATTCGCCACAACGGACAACCACCAAATCCGAACCTACTTTACTGTACACAAATCAATGATTGTTTGTGTCACGAGATTCTATGAAAATCCTTTTGTCTCACACTTCCGAACTTTCAAAAGTTCCTCTCACTATGTCACGACTACCTCAAAGTTGCCCAAATCCATTATCTCCAGTTCCTTGCAAAATGTTCGCGGCACGGAAGATAAAACACGCCAACAGTCAAAAACTTTTCGAAACCGCAAACTCAAGCGGAAGAGCAAAATGCCGTCACTCCGCGTGAATAAATCTCTGTCGCTCTAATCCAAAAACCAGTTATGCCATGAGAACCAATAAACAAATTTGAACTGGCTGTCACCACATTCGGGCGCCGGAAATGGTCAAAACGATATTCAAATGACCATTACCGTGCGTCTCGAGCAAATAGTGTCACAGACGAAGCCACGCGGTGGTGACGGCTACTTACTTCCACCAGCTTTACACCGCCAAATCGGGTAAACATAATGGTCTCGGTTGCCACGGCCCCAGTGTCTAAGTGCGCTCAAGTCTACCGTCGCCGGCGTACACCATCTTTTCTTTTCGTCAACGTTAAGCTTAAGCAGCGACTAGGTTACGAGGTCAACACTTTGTTTTCTTCGTCTGCGTCTGCGTTTACTTGTCTTCAGAGCTGACCACCTTCGAGCGTGTCTTTTCGGCTCGTCTTTCGTCGCCGCTTCGGTTGGCGTTTTCGCATGCTGCATTTTAAGTCTGTGTCGTTTTTCTTCAATTTCGTCTCTCATTTGCATATATCCCTCTCATTTCATTGACTGACTTGCCACGAGGCGCAGATACGAAATTTATGCGCTGAAACACAAACCCAATTCACTTGCGAGCACACGAGCAGCTCCAGCAGCGGATACAGGCACAGAAAACTAATTTGTAAGAGAGCAGCGCACAGGTTAACAGATCCAATTTGAAATTATATAACCCGACGCCCCTGCAAAAATACGCTCCAGAAAGCGCTCCGCAGGGAAGGAGGGTGCCGCCCCCGTGGCTGAGGAATTGTATCTCAAAGTAATTTCCATTGACATGCCCTTAGATGAATTGCACTACACCAGTCCGCTCATTTAACTTGAATTTCTTCCCCTTCTCGGCGAACGACGGTCGAGAGACGCGGACGTTAAATGGCCCCAAGCCAGAGGGGGGCTCGCTCGGACTCGATTTGGTGAACTCACTGCGATAAGGGATAAATGCAAGCACAAAGGAAAATATGTGCGAAATGTAAACGGAATACAAACTGGGAACCCCCTCGATTAGATTAAAACCGGATTTACATAATAAGACAATTCAATTAAGCCCCATTGAGCGGGCGGATGAGCGGGTGGACGAGGACGGACGGCCGCTGCTGGCCGGACGTCGGACGTGTCACAGAAGAGCTCACTAGCAGATACTGCCACCAGCTCAAGTGTATGTGTCAAAAAAGTGGAAAAAGTTTGACGTTGACAGGTTCTTTGTTTACGAGTAGGAAATTGCAAACTTCTTGTTCCTTCTGCCATTCTTGTTCCGCCCTTTTGAAGGAGACGAAGAAGAAGGTAAAGGAAGGTAATCTTGAGTTAACCCTTAACCTTAATAGTCGAGAGGAAATTAATTAATGAATTGGTCGTTAATTGGATTTGAGTTTCTCAGCAGTTGCTGGATAGTCAATCATGAATTTGATGGCGTATCTCTCAAGTGAATGGCGGCGCAGTTTCATTCTTTCTCCCCGTTGGATTTTTCGATTCGACCGCGGATAGGGACGAATTAGGGTGACCGTTAAAGCGAACGATTGCGTTTCGAATTACATAAAGGATTAATCAATTGAATGCAGTGTGCTGGTGGTTGGATGGAGAGTGTTGCGACATCTAAATCATTGATTTCTATTTTCGATGTGTTTTGAAAACTTGAAGGCTCTTTGCGTTTTTTATTTCGCTGACTGAGAACAGATATCTTAAATGACGGATGAGTGTAGTTTTTTGGAATGGTTGACTTTGGACAAGGAGCGGTGTGCAGAAGATGCGAGACTGTTTCAGTCAATTGAGTCGTTGGCACTGCTAAAGACGAAATTGAAATTTTTCAAATGGCTTACATGTAGTTTTTGAAATGGAAATTCGCTGTTATTTTGATATAGAATTAAACCTTGTGGATTCTTAACATTTTCAGATACTTGCAGGGTGGGACAAGTCAGCCTAACCTGCATGGGCGATACAAAAATGGCACCCGTCTTCTACCGTCTATACATCTTCTTAGCGTCATCTGCAAGACTTGTTCGCACAATTTGACTTTGAAGTCACTCTTCTTATTAAAAATTAATAAGTGGACAGTCCACAGGAGACCAGGGTGAAGCTTGCGCATTAACTACTCATGTTGTGCGAGCTTCTGTTCTTTCATGAATAGAAGGGACCTACAGTTTTTTGCTGACTCCGAACGGCGAAGTCTGCGAAGCTTTTCTTTAAACAATTAATACTACTAATAACACTAGTTCGAAAGAGGTGGTGCCGTCAGAAATCCAAAGTGATCAGCCGGGAAACGAACCTTGAGCTTCGCCGTGTGAGTGTCGCACCCACTACGCTTCGACGGCCATCACTCTTCTTATTGAAATTTTAAAAACCTGAGCCACTCTATTCAACCTCGAGCACGCTCTACATGTTAGTGGAGCTTTTCAATTCTGTCAGCAGCTCGGAAAGGTGGTGCCGCGAAAAATTCGAAGCGTCCAGCCGGGCATCGAACCTTGACCTTCGGCATGCGAGTGTCTCACCCACTACGCTATCACTCTTCTTATTAAAATTTTAAGCAACTGTGCAACTCTATTCAATCTAGAGCGCGCTCTACATGTTAGTGGAGTCCCATTGAAACAAGTGGATTAGTTTAAGTATCTCGGGGTCTTTTTCACGAGTGATGGTAGGAGCTCTCTTTTAGAATTGGTGTAGCTGGAACCATTTTGAAGCAGCCGAGATTAGTGTCAAAGCCAAGCTGTTGGATTATAGCTCAGTGTTTGTTCCAACTCACCCCTATGGGCATGGAATTTGGGTAGTGACTGCTGAGATAAAATTGTTCGTGACGTGGCGGGAGTTGCTGGCCGTGATAGGCTGAGAAACGCAATCGTGTGGGAGGAACTCAATGTTGGGCAGCTACTTCTTCGGTCGGAAGAGCTTTCTTTCGTTGGTTTGGCCACGTAGTACGAATGTTCCCTTCATCGCGACTTCCTAGGCATGCCTTAGATGCAATTCCATCAGAAAGGCGACCTCTCAGCAGACCCGCCTGGTTTGCTGGTTATGCTTGGGAATAGTTCCTGATGAGTAAAAGTGGATGGCGGAGGATAAAGTAGCCTAGAGGGCTCTCGTGCGTGCATTCCCAATGGGAACCCCTAAGTGCAACAGGCGGTGCAAAGACGATGTTGATGATATCGAATGGTTTAAAAGTTTTCAATAAAGTCAATAATAGAGTCACTCCAAACACCTTAACCTACATAACCCAAAAAAGAATCGATCTTGTTATTATCACTTGATTTGAGGCACGAAAACGTTTTCAAAACAAATTTGCCTTAGTTGTTCAGAGAAAAAACCGATCAATGGTTACAAGCTAGTCAGTAGAGTTACGCTTAAATAGCCCTTGACGGATGTACAGTAGCAATGTGAGATGAGCTTAATGCGTCCGCCGCAACAAATGTGTACTTTCCAGTACACTTTGATGTTATGTCCATGTTTCCACGTAGGAAGGAAGGAAATGCCGCAAACTACTCCAGCCAACGTTAAAGTGAAAATTGTTTGTCTAAGCGTTTCAAAGAGAGAGAGTTCGATCTCATCCGAATGCGGGAATGTTTCCTTCATATGTTGTCTTTTTTTTAAATTTGAACGTTTATTTAAAAAAAATATATACGATAGTATTATTCAAAGTTTTACCCATCTGAAGCTATGACTTTTTCCAATCTTCCTGGCAATTTGTGGATCCCATCCCAAAGGAACTGCGCCGGCTTGGTAGCCAAGTATCAAGTCAATTTTTAATATTCTGCTCTGATGTGAACTGTATTTCAATGAGGGCGTTCTCCATCGATCGGAACGAATGGTAGTCAGAAGGGGCAAGATCTAAAATATAAGGCGGGTGTGGTAAGACTTTCCATCCGCTGTTTCCCAAATAGTTCTTAGCCGGAATAGGAATGTGGGCCGAACGTTTGGTGGGGGAAAATTATCACCTCGTGTCTAGTAGCATATTCCGTGCGTTTTTCAACTACTGCTCTCTTCAAACGAATTAATTGTTTTTGTTTCAGTGTTGTCCATTGATGGTTTCGCAGCTCATTATATAACGCACCTTTCTGATCCCATCAAATAAAGAGCATTCGGCTTTGCCGTTGATTTGGCTGGTTGGATGTGTTTTATATATAATTTTATATTACATTATTTTTTGCGCTTGTGGCTGTCGAAACGGATAAATTTTTCATCATCAGTAACAATCCGATGGAAAGATGACCGCCTTATGTGGCGTTCCAGCAACATTTCGGGCATGCAAAAACGCCTTTCGACGACTCTCGGCTTGAGATCAAGTGGAACGCAGTTTCCTTATTTTTGAATATATCCAGCTGCTTTGAAACATTTTAAAATGGCTGCTTGAGTGACACGCAAACATTCTTTGAACTCTTCATGTGTTTGGGAACAAGCTTCATAGATTAATGCTTTCAGTATTCATCTTCAAACTTTTCGGGCTGCCCATGACGTTTATCTCCTTCCATGCCAAAATCAAAAGTTTTAAATCGTGCAATCCACATTTGGCACTTTCGCTTAGGAAGTGCATGTTTGAATTTGCATTTGAATTGCAATTGAAGTAATTATGAAGAACTCTCCGCAAAAACGCCTTTTCAGACACAAGGTTCGACATATTTCAGTGAAAAAATTGTTGTTGTTTGGGCTTCAAATGAATGACATATACTGAAATGACGTACAATGACAGTAGCTTTCCAACGCATGTTCCAATGCAATAATAACAATGGAACAATACAGGTTACGCCATCTTTTAGCAATCCCCACGAATTAAGTTATATACCTTATATTTCGAACTTTAATTTTCTGCTTTTTATGTTCGCGTCAATAATATTAGAGTTCAGTTGTTCAAAACCCGCTCTAAGTACTTAACATGTAACTTTAGATGGAAATCAAAAGATTTTCTGCTCACCAGAGACTTTGGAACTTATTTCTTGCAGTTTTCTACAATTTTCCTCCAAATTACGTTTATGTTTGCCTGCAACACAGTAGACACTGTTTTCTTTCAGAAAAAACTTCGGCTACTACTTTGCGGTTTTGCGAGACACTCCAAATACCACCTGAAAACTGTGGAAAGTATATTTACAAGAAGAAATAAGAACAGGTGCTTTCTGAATAAAGCTGTTTAGATAATGTTGCTATTTCTGCTTGAATGTCTTAATTCTCCAATTGACTGATTACACGAAAATAAAAAGTCACAACTTAAAAAGTAGCATGTAACTTTTAATATTTTTAAAGTTATGCGCAAATTAAGGGTATTCAGAAGTTTGTGAAGAGGTGGATTATATATCATAAAGTATGACCTCTTCCCGAGTAACTGAAATATTCTTTGCGACCAGTTTTAGCCAACCATATGTAGATATATCGAGGGATGTACAAACATTTCCAGGAAATTCTAGGAAGGCTTACATGCACCCACTTTATAAGCGAAACAGTTTGTAAAGCTAATGGAGAAAAATGGCTCAAGCTTAGCTATTACTGATTAAACAAACATTTTGGGCAAGTAGCGACACCTGCTGGTCCCAGAAGCTTTGGCTCTCCGACCGCTTAATTGGGAGGATTCCATACCAGCAAGTCCTTTTAACAACGCCCCCTTCTTATTTGTAAGGCGTGTGCCTCATCGTCTTTCCCGGGAACAACGAAACCCGCTCTCCAAAAATAAAATCTTGCGGGAACACGCCTTCATGCCCTCGGTACTGTAGACTTTAAGTGTGTCAGATTTCTTTTAAAGTTTTATTTCTGCAAATGAAACAAGGAGAAAAATAGCAAGACAGCTATAAGAGCTAATAAGAACAATTAAAGAGTATGGCTCACAAGACCAACACAACCAACGAGAAATGATAAGCTTTCCATCGTTCAACGAAAAATACCATAGCTCCGCACCCATCCTACGATCGACAAGGATCGAAAAAAACGTCCAATTATTAAGAAGAAACATCCGTCACTTCCCTGCACTTGCTTGGGTGAAGCAAGTGCAAGCAATAACATCCTAATAAACAAAGACTAGAGAATTTTATTTTCCGAATACGAGTCTTCACAGATAATACATTCCATTCGAGAACATACCAGGACAGAATATACATTCCATTCGGAAATATACGTGGACGACCACCAAAAAAGATTGAAGACGCCGAATTGCAAACGATATTGGATGGAGATGACACTTTGAGTCAAAAGCAGATGGCAGCAATGTTAAATGTTGCACAACAAATAATTTCTGACCGTTTAAAAGTTATGGGAAAGATCCAAAAGTGTGGAAAATGGGTGCCACAGGAATTGAATGAAACACAGATGGAAAACCAGAAACAGATGTTACTGGCGATGAAAAAAAAATCATGAGTTAGTCTGGGACAACCATCAACATCGAATGCAAAACCAGATATATTCGGCAAGAAGACAGAAAGATGTGCTGTACCTGGTGAAACCGTTAATACTGATCGCTACCGACAACAAATGATCAATTTGAACCACGCATTGATCGAGAAACTACCAGAATTGGCCAGAAGACACGGCAAGGTAATTTTGCTCCATGACAATGCACCTGCACACAAAGCAAAACCGGTTCAGGATACAATCAAAACACTTGACGGGGAGCAGCTACCCCACCCGCCATATTCACCAGACTTGGCTCCTTCCGACTACCATTTGTTTTCATCGATGGGACACGCATTGACTGAGCAACACTTTGATTCCTACGAGGAGATGCTTTGCTTCAAAAGACGAACAATTTTATTGGCGTGGTATTCACAAATTGCCAGAAAGATGGTCAAAATGTGTAGAAAACAATGGACAATACTTTGAATAAAATGTTTTTACTTTCCCATTAATAATTAGTGTTTTACTTTCATTTCATACCGGTATACCTGGTATTTACCTCGACAATCAACGAAAACAGCACGCGAACCAATTACAGGAAAAAAAAACTATTAACAACAAATGCATTCAAGACCTCTATGTGAGAAATCAAATTTAATATTTGACGATTTGACATCGAGTCTCAATCTTTGACTAGACTTTCTATTCGTAGATTTAAGCAAACATTGAAGGTAATCATTCCTCTGAAAGTATTTGTTCAATGTGTGTTATTGTTCTTCCACGTATGAAGGGGACTTGCAGTTTAATGTCGACCCCGAATGAAGGTTAACAAACTTTTTCTATACAATTTGTTCTGCCATTGAGTCATTAACAACGAATTTCACGCATCAAAAGTTGTACCTCGCGTGCTACAGATATCGAATCCACAGATATTTTGGTACAGACAAGCTTGAATTTTCTACAAGGCCTTGCCAAGATCAAAGTTCAAAAGTAAGCTTTAACGTTAAATAGATTCTACTCCAACAAGAAGACGATCTCAAAAAGCATATAGCAGGCACTTCTCCTCTATTTTGAAAGAAATTTACATCACCCGTCAAGGTCTGCCAAAAAAAAAAAAATATAACAAACACACAGCGTGCAACTCTGAACTTTTACTTTCATCGGCGTCCACACACATAAACACTCTGCCGAATCACAGTCACTGCAATTGCAACTATGGTTCCCGCAGCTGTCAGTCGACAGTACATTTACAATCTCCGCGCATAGGAAAAAACCAAACAAATGAATTTGCAAAAGTCAGGCAAACTACCTTTTGTGGGGCTCTGCTGGGTTCTTTTTGCCAATTTCGCTCCACCGAACTATACAACTACAAACCAAAAAGAAGAAACAGGAAAATTCACTTGATAAACAAGCTGCTGTTTCAATTTATTTCTGTCGAACACTTCTATTTACACAACACATTTCAACTTTTGAGTCAATATAGCTCGCGCCACGCCGAGACGCTGCGCCAGTGACTCCATTGGGGACTAGTCATTTTCTGAGTCATATGCGTGCCGGCACGAAAAAGAGAATAAAAGAATACTTCGAGATCGACCCAAGAACTGGCAACAAGTTCGGCAAAAACCCACTGAAACAACCCAAAAACGAAAAAGGAACGACTGCGACAAGTTGTTGTTTCTTTTTATTTTTTGCCCGGAAATGTTATCACGCTCTTAATGGGCCTTTTATCGCCATTAGATGTCAGTGGTGTTCTTTTTTTTTTTTGTTTTTGCCCGCGCGAGCGGAGTGAAGTTGATTCTTGTGCCATGTGCCGCGGAGACGAGTGTTCTTCTTCGAAATCGATTTGACAAGATCTGCCTGCATGACATAAGACACACAAAATGACATTAATCGACACTGGCGCATGGTGACATTTGTTTGAAAGAAATGTCAAACCTCCATGGCGACGACGGAAATGCGAAATGTACATAGATTTAAGTCTGGCTAGGGACATGATGTCATGGGCGGAACGATGGTTATCCTTTTGTTAATCAAGATCGCCCGAAGTGAGTCAGTCACAAATTTTATTGTCATAATTGTACTCCTTTGGCAGATTGCTATGTTGACTTCTAGATAATGTCTGTAAATAATAAACACTTTGACAGGTGGACCTGACTTTTTAAGCGTCATTGAGCAACTGAAGTTTGAAGTAAATGACGCTGTGGAAATTTCTATTGCAAATCTGTTTGCTTAACGTAATCTTTAGTTGTTTCCAAATCTAATCATGAAATTGATGTATGGTCGTGTTTAAAGTTATGAGAGCCGACGGCATCATGTGTTGCCAAGGAGTATCGGAGATATCTCTTGTTTTGGTCACGCAATAAAATAAACTCGTCGACTGAATGAATTTTCCACAAACTGAGAGTCGTGCTTTGTGCAATTGCTGTTCTGAGTATCTCGCAATTTTTATCATAACGCGTCACGGGTTTGAAAAGAAGCATATGGTTTTTCGGCGATTTAACAAAATGTAGGTTCGCTTTGTAATCGATGGAGATAGGCTCCGAAAAGTCACACACAGCTCAAAGTCCAGTTCCTTAAGTGTAAATTTTTAAATCTGCTTTATTTTTGGCTTTTATTGTGTAAGTCATGTCTGTACAAACTTTGAGCTTCAATTTTTGTTATACTTATTTCTTTCATATCTCATTTTCCACTATGTTTCAAAAGTAGGTACAGATCTCTCTAAGCTTTGGGACTATTGACGTCTTTAGCAGTTTTCAAATTCTCCAGAAGAGCAATCAAACTCAAAAGCAAGAATTTACCAAACACAAAAACAACGGTGCTGTAGTTTCTTTGTTTTCGAAAGGCAAAAACTACCCAAGGGGCTAAATAAACATCGTATCAATTTGATTCATCGTTTTTGGCCGCCGTGGCGTAGTGAGTAGAGTGCGACGCTCACACGCCGAAGGATCTAGGTTCGATTCCCGGCCGAACACCTCGAATTTTTCACGGCACCACCTCTTTCGAGCTGCTGACAAAACTCAAAGAGTAATAATTGTCTAAGAAAGCTTCTCAAATTTCGCTGTTCAGAGTCGGCAAAAAACTGTAGGTCCCTTCTACTTGTGAGAGAACAGTAGCGCGCACAACACGAGTAGTTGATGAGCAAGCTAGGCCCTGGTCCCCCTGTGGACTGTCGCGCCAACAATTATTATTATTAAACTTGCCTTTTTGTGCTATGGTGGAATTGTTTAAAGGATTAAACTGACCTCAATACAGCTTGGTTGCAGCTACGATCATAAATATTTCGCTTCTTCGCCCATTATTCATAATAGAGCTAATGTCATGAGATATCCGAAACCAAATTACTTACTCGACGCGTAGGCTATTATAAGAATTAGAAATAGAATCCCACACTGTCAACTCTGTATTTATTTTTGTGTTGCAGCTTATTGCTCCTTCGAAACCTTCTTGATTTCAGTTTAATTTTTTTTTTTTGTTCATTATTTTTATTTGTCGTGCTTATAAACAGAGGGTGCTACAATTTTTTAAACGACTTTGGTACAGTGCGACGCTCACACGCCGAAGGGTCTAGGTTCGATTCCCGGCTAAACACCTCTAATTTTTCACGGCACCACCTCTTTCGAGCTGCTGACAACAATCAAAGAATAATAACTGTCTAAGAAAGCTTCTCAAGCTTCGCCGTTCGGAGTCGGCAATAAACTGTAGGTCCCTTCTATTCGCGAGAGAACACAACACAACACAAATAGTTGATAAGCAAGCTAAGCCCCGGTGCCCTGTGAACTATCGCGCCATACAGTTGTTATTACTTGAGACTGAAAAGGAAACATATCAAAAACGGATATTGCAGGAATGCAGCGAAACCAACTCCTAAGAGGTGAATAGAGGTGCTTTCATACATTTTGAAGTCAAAACTCGATTTGATAGAGTTGGTACTTGATGCCTAGTAGAAGTCCGAACTACTATGCGAAAAGAATCGACAGTTTAGGTAAATTTAAAGGCAGACTTTAATAAAAAGTAATTATTCAAAGCATTTAAAAAATGCCAAAGAATAAGATTCTGCTGGAAATGGTGCATTCTTATTTGCAGAAGGTATGGACTCATGAATTTTAACCTTAACTACAATGCAGTCCGTCATATTTCAATCAAATCTTCTCTGTTTAACTGCCAATAGAAAAAATAGAATTTCGTGTGCTGATTAGGGACTGCTGTTTTAAGGGAAAAAATACCCTGGAAGCTCAGCAATGGCTTGAAAAGTGTTACTGAGACTCTGCTCTATAATAAAAAAAATAACGATTAGTCGGTGGTTTGCTGATTTTAAACGTGGCCGTACAGACGCCTACGATGCTAAACGCTTTGGAAGACCAATTAAGGTGGTTACACCTTAAAACGTCAGAAAAGTACACAAAATCGTTTTGGAAAACCACAAAAAGAAATTGCGTGAGATAGTTGACACCTTTAAGATATCAGAAGGCGGTGTGTATACTATTTTGAAGGAAAATATGTTTTCGAAATGAGTGCCGCGTTTGCTAACAATGGACCAAAAGCTACAACATATCGATGAGTCTGAGAGCTGTTTGGAGCTGTTTCGCCAGAATAAACAGGACCTTTTGTGTCGATATGTCACAATGGATGAAGCGTGGATCCTCCACTTTATTTCAGAGTCAAATCGGCAGTCAGCGGAATAGACAGCAGCCGATGAACCACGCCCAAGGCGTTCAAAAACCTCAAAGGTCGGCTGGCAAAGTTATGGGATCCGTGTTTTGGGATGCGCACGGAATTTTATTCATCGTCTAAAGGGAAAAGAATCAACAGCGAATACTACATGGAATTACTGGTGCATTTGAAGGTAAAAATTTGCACAAAAAACCGATCCCATTTGATGAAGAAAATAATTCTATTTCACTAAGACAATGCACCATGTTAAAACTTGTTGGCTTCCATGACCAAATTGCAGGAATCGGGCGTTGATTTGCTTCCGCGCCCACTGAATTCTCTAGATCTGCCCCCAACGACCACTTCTTTCCAGCCCTCAAATAGATGCTCGCCGGAAAAAAAATATCTCGAATGAGGGGGTAACCGCCGTAAACTGAGGCCTATAAATAAATCGTTTTTTAAAAAAGGTTTCGAAACGTTAGATTGTGGTGAAAATTTGACAAGCATCATTTCAGTGTTTGTACTTTCTAAAAATAATACGGATACGGGTATTTGTTCGAGCCATGCTCTATATGTCATTCCTGGGACTTATTGAGTGATGTGTTACTACATGATCCGCATTTTGATCGTCAGGAAATCGCAGTTATATTAAATATACATTCAGAATTAAATATCGGAAGTTAAACAAACGTTTAAACGGCTACGAAATGCAATCCCGTTTGATATTGAGTGGATTTGGTTAAGCTACAGCCTGTGTTGAAGGTGTCATTTAAGTCTGCATTCTATCGGACAATATTTTTAAAATGTCCCCTTTCCGTGAACTCTTCTGCGCGAAAATTCAAAATGTCATTAAAAAGGTAAAAAACACGAAAACATCGGAAAATAATTCTCGCCTTCTGATTTAATACTTCGATGGTAGATTTGCATCACGCTCTGGTTGATCAGTCACAACAAAAAAATCGAAGCGTTTATAGAAAGAAAATTAGGGTCGTCAGAGATAGAGAGAGTAGTGTAGTGAAGTCGTTTTTAAGACTTATGAAGAAAGAAACACGCGGAAGATTGAACGATTGGGTGTCACGACGGTGAAAAGTTTATAAGAGAATTCACATTTCATAACAAAACAGAACGTAATCGAAGTTTTTCTGTAACCATGGGTTGAAGCAAATGAAGAATTTTTCATTGCCGAACGTTGCTTAATTCTAAATACGAAGTTTGTCTAAGGCAAATTTTCAAATTTCGCGGGTACCTGCATTCGGTTATCGATTGCTTCTTTTAATTTAAGTTGATACACTTGTCTCTAACATATGTTTACAGTTTCAGCTTTATAGCATATTTACTTTGTTTGGGCATGCAAGTTAGATGTGTTTTTCGTGTTCGCCCATTTCCTGCTGGCGAAAAAATAGATGAAGGGATTTCCATTCAATCTTGTGCATAAAAGTGAAATTAGGTTCTCAAAAATACTTAAAATGTCAAAAGTTTCATACAGCGAGTGCAGTCTGAGTCAGAAAAATGTTTACAAGTGGTACAAGCTTTTCAAAGATGATCGAACAAATATGTGCTTGACGACGCTTGCTCAAGACGCCGCAGCAAATCAACAACCGATATAATTGATGAGAAAGTGAAGAATGGAAGATCATCGAATTACAATTAGAAAAGTTAATAATAATTTTTGACGCTACAGTCAACCAACATCAACTGCTCGTGTTGCCGACTCCGAACGGCGAAAATATTGAGAAACTTTCTTTTACAGTTACTACTCTTTGAGTGTTGTTAGCAGTTCGAAAGAGGTGGTGCCGTAAAAACTTCAAAAACTGGTGTTGAGCTGGGAATCGAACCTACACCCTTCGGCGTGTGAGCGTCGCACTCTACACACTACGGCACGGCGGCCACAAAATTTAAAGCTGCTTGAAGTAAATTTTTCGGAAATTTTGGGCACAAAGTGACAGCGAGGTTCGTATAAAAATAAGGAGAAGATGAGAAATTGTAATTTACTCACCTTGTGTTTCGAAAAAGGATATTTTAAAAAAGCTCATCTAGTGGAGTTAATTTAAAGTTAAGTAACGACCAAGGCCGTTTCGAAGTTTGAAAGGACTTAAATTTAGGAAAAACTTCCACCCTAGATTTTTACATTTTTATCGAAACAATTGCGTAAGAAAATGAATTTCTTTACAAACGACAATAAAGGTACAGCTGCTGATAAAAATACAAAGTTGATTTATCAATTTTGAGTTGCGATCATTTCCTCAAAAAAGTGCTTCTATTGTTGAATCAAATTATAGTCTGATCCGTAATGCATGATTTCCTGATAGTAGCAAATGTAAGGGAAACGAAGGAACCCGATAACATTCAAAAATGCAGTCCTCTCGGAATTGAATGATTATGATCATGATTCCAAAAAGAATAACTTTTTCTGAATAAGGGAATTTCACAAGATAGTGAATTATTTCTTGCTTGTTTCTGAAAAAGATGTAAGAAGAAATTTATCTGCAACAAGAAAACATAAACACATCAATAATAATTGAAGGTCCGACAGTCCACAGGGGACCAGAACCTAGCTTGCCCTGTTAGCACTAATCGTGTTGTGTGCGCTATTGTTCACTCACGAGTAGAAGGGACCTACAATTTTTTGCCGACTCCGAACGGCGAAGTTTGAGAAGCTTCCTTAGACAGTTATTACTCTTTGAGTGTTGTCAGCAGCTCGCAAGATGTGGTGCCGTGAAAAATTCTTTGTTTTCAGCCGGGAATTGAACCTAGACCCTTCGGTGTGTGAACGTCGCACTCTACCCACTACGCCACAGCGACCGAAACACATCAATGCTCTGTATAATTTTGGAAGTGCCCCAAATAAAATCCAGATCAAACGAATAGTGTTCCATCGAAAATGTGCAATATTTCATATTTCAGATGAAGTGAAATAAAACTGCAAAATTGGCTGGTTATTATTTGTGTGTCCTCGACTGAAGGACCATCAAAACCGTCGGCAAACAGACATCAAAGACTTTACAAAATTCAGATCTATTTCCAAGGTTCCCCTGAATCACGATAAAACACAATTTTTTCAAAAACGCTAGGGCATGGTGCTCCAAATACGAAAACCTCCAAAAGGAAACCAAAACGATTTTTCCACCAAATCAAAATCACTGACATCGCTTTTAATTTAGCAGTCCTTCTCGTACACTCATAGTCCGTGACCCCCAACTTTCCGACGGCAGCAGCAAAAGGAATTTCACAACACCGCCAAGCAATTAGATGCAGACGTTGTATTCTGTAACCGAATCTATTTTCAGATGCAGTACATTCTGAAATCCAAATAAAATCACAGCCATGGTCAATAAATCATGCCGCGCGCCTAAAAACCCAAAAAAAAAATTAACCCGAAATACAGAAGAAGAAAATAAAAACGCAACACCGCGGGAGAAAATATGACGCAATGAGTCAAAATAAAGAAGAGTCTGGCGAAAGGGAAAACCACGAAATCACCTACAACAACACCAACCGACATCGACATCGCTATCGATGAGAGAAAGGCGGCAACAACAACGACAAAACAACATTAATTCGCCGCAATTAGCCGCATGTTGGGCTCGTAAATTGTTTGTTCCGTCCGTCCGTCGCAGCGTCGTCGTTGTCGTCTGCAGAACGAACTGTTTCAACTCTGATTTGGTGCGTTCATTTGACGTTTGTTTTGCTTTGCACCACCCTCAACATATTGTGTCAGTGTCAGCGCGAGTGAGGATAAGGGACACACTCGAGGAATACTCACGTTTATAAAGGAATTTGGAATAATCGCAATCCATTGTTGAGAATCGATGGTCAACGGGCGGCGGAAGTTGATGGTGGTCAATGATGTGACAGCAACGGTAATAACGGCTACTTGTTCTGGTCGAGATCGTCTATCGACTTAACTCCTTCACTGATTCACAAAAACAAACAGAAAGACAATCAACAACAAACACAATTCCGATCAACTGATAACGCACAATTGCAATTGGCTCTGTTTAAATATTACAAGGGACACCACTGACAGCACAGCACAGCACAGTGAAACCGCGATGACAGAGGAGAGACGGCGACAATCAATTGATTGAATAAATATTTTATTTCAGAATTGCTTCTTATTCCGATTTGATTCGAGTTGGTTGCACAAAATGCGCCTGATTGTTGTGAGAAATCCGCGCTGAAGCCGGACAGACAGACAGACAGAAACACAAACTCAAGCTGACGCGCACCGAGCAAAGGGACGGCTTCGGCTGGTTTGTTCTTCAGCACTTCAGCACTTGTCTATCAATTTAATTAGATTATCAGTGAACGACTGGCGGGCAATCAGCCATCAGCCCAGCGTGGAGCGTTTGCATTGATTCGTGTGATTCTTTTCGCGTTGCGGATTATCTCTTTGTCAGGCGAAGTGTCACCGATGGGCGCTGACACCTCGTCGCTTCTGTGAACTTTTACTCTCGCGAACTATCAAATATCCACAAGTTGGCACATAGTGCTCTGGAAACATTGATTTAACCCGCGAACCTGCAAGCTTTGCACATTCATGTTCTTGACAGACGTCAAATGGATTTGGGGGTGTTTGATATTTGTCACTTAACCGCCCCCCGGGAGAATGGAGGAAAAGCGCGAATCGAAAGGTAATCCTAGCCGCCAATTGACGGTGAATTTGCGAATCGAACGAACACCTTACGAGGAAATTTCTTTTCACGATACGACGACGGCAACGATGCAAGTGTATACGCTGAGCAACGAACGATAAATTCTCATATACGCGACGGCAGTATAAACAAAACTACTGACTGAACGGGCTGACTGACTGGCTGGCAGGCGGCGGGCGGGCATTCAGTAAAGACTCTGCTCGACGTTCATACGTTTGTTGTTTTTCCTCGGCGATGAGCATGAGGCACCCGGAGAGAGGAGTTCCTGCGTGTGTGTGTGTGTGTGAAGAAGAGAAAGAATCAACCCCCACTTTGATTTCGGTTGCTCTCGCGTCTCTTTCTCTTGCACTCTCTCACTCACTCAACTCGGTACAGTGCTGAGCGAAACGTTCTCCATGTGTGCGCTCGAATAAGCCACTCAAAGCGAAGCGAATGAGTTCAAGGGAGGTGAATGTTTTGAGTGAGCATCGAATGCGGCCCATGGAGTGGCGCGCATACACACTCACGGTGGCACAAGCGAGTCACGCTCTTCTTGCAATACTCATTCCACCCTCTGCGAGAATGGCGACACGACACAACCAAGGGTGGACTCTCATTGTGTTTGGTTGTATCTTTAGCTTTTGATTTCCATCTTTTATCTTAAGCTGTGTGAATGTTAAAAATTATGTTTAATTTATGTATTGCTTGCTGAGTGACAACATGGACGGCATTGCCAGATTACATTTTTCTTCATATTTATTTTTCAATTTGAAAACTTTCACGCTACGCGTAAGAAAAGGTGCTGTGAGCCGCTCTGTGCAAGAGGAAATTGAGATCAAGAAACATTTATTTATTACTGGTTACTTAACGAAAGTTCTAGGGACAAACAGTCACAAGTCAAAGAAAGGCTTTATGTAGCGTTTCAGCAGAATAAGTTTACAATATACAAAATACGCTAATATCATTTGAGAACTGAGATGTAAAGCGCTGTAAATTCGAAAATTGCAATATTCTGAAAAGTAGTGGTAGTATGTAGTAGTATGTTTTATTTCGTTTATAAGTTTACAGAGCAGTCCACGGCACAATTTACAATTCAGAGATTTTATATATTGATTCATGTACTATCATTCTATTGGAAATATTAAAAAAAAAACAAGATACATATTAAATAATTAAATAACAACAAAACCCTTCATTACAAAGCAGAAAAAAATAAAATAAAATAAATAAATAACCAAATGTGTTTGTGCATGAACAAATAAATAAACAAAATAAATAAAGAGGTAAATAGACACATAAATAAATAAATAAATAAGTAAATAAATGTATACATAAATGAATAAATAAATAAATAAATAAATACAAAGAAAAATTAATAAATAAATAGATAATGTCTTAAATAAATAAAAAAATAATTAACTAAGATAGATAAATAAAAACTAGAATAAATTAAGATCTTTATAAATAAATAAATAGGTAACAGTCAGTCACATATTTATATAACTAAGAAGTGATATAACATCAGTCTTTAATTAATAAGTTCATTTACAAGAGGATTATCAGCTAAAATACATCTGGCAAAAAATCATTCGGTAAGCGCATGTATCCTGACAGAGATCAATTTAAAAGTAGCTTTGTTGTGCAAATCACGGGTAAAGTGATACCAGGGGAGGTTAAGCATCATTTTAAGTATTTTGTTTTGCTGTATTTGCAATCTTTTTATGTGGGACTTAGCGCAGTCACCCCATACTTGACAGCCGAACAACAAAATTGCCTGCATTTGTCATTTGTCATTTGAAAGTGAGGATTTTTTTATAAAAGTATATATGCAGTACCCGTATTATGAAGCGTAATTGTAATGTGTTCATTAAGGAAGTTTTGTATCCAGATAAACAGCCAAGTACTTCACTAACGGTTCCCACTGTATGTTTTTCCGGTTCACTATTAACTAGTTAGGGGAAAGATAACCCGACTTTCTTTTTCTTGTTAAAAAGATAGCTTTTATCTTATCCCCATTAAGTTAAGCTTTCCATTTGTTAAGGTATGGAATAACTATTTCCGCCGCATTTTTCAAATTAGTCTCAATATTGAGAAAAAATTTATGAGACAAAAATATAGCAGAATCATCAGCGTATAGGACGAAATCTCACTTCAGTAAATGAGGGAAATCAGACAGGTACAAGTTAAGCAAGATCGGTGCAAGAACTGATCTCTGAGGCACACCCGCATCTACATTACACAGACAAGAAGTACTTCTATTGACATGAACTTTGTAACATCGATTTGAAAAAAAAAAACTTTAAGTATACTGATAATAAGGATAGAAGGTTTACAGTGGTATCTTTGACGTCTAGCAAAAATTTCAGGTTTCAAAATTCACCAGTCCTTTCTTACCTGTCAGAGAAAATTTCTGAAATGATAGAAAATTACGGAGTACTAATTGCTTTGACACCAATTAAGATATAATTTTTCTGCGGCACAGCTGACTCTTTATCATGCCCTTTCTTTGGTCCTTCCAATATTCCAACAAAATACAAGTTTTTACTGTTAATCAACGATTTTTGATCATCAATTCTTCAAATTTATTAACTTGTAGCTCATCAGTTGATGTTAATGGTCATCAAGACGGGGAACGTTGAATATGTGCCATTTCCATAAAAAGGTTTATTCTTCAATTTTTAATCCAAGTGGAGCAAATGTATCCTTTATACAACTTCTTCCGAAAACTACTTGTTAGACCGATGACGAGGTAGAACGAACACATCTCACAGCTCTTGATGACTTAATGTTGATTGTGGAGGCTTAAGTTGCCGGAAAATGTTGTCTAATTACGTCTAGAGAAACACATTGTCGCTGATATTCATTCAAATATGTTTAAGTTATTTTGTTATTATTTTTTTACACCAATGTGATTTTCAATTTAATAACAATTGTTGGCGCGATAGTTCACAGGGGGACCAGGGCCTAGCTTGCTCATCAACTACTTGTGTTGTGTGCGCTACTGTTCTCTCACGAGTAGAAGGGACCTACAGTTTTTTGCCGACTCCGAACGGCGAAGTTTGAGAAGCTTTCTTAAGCAGTTATTACTCTTTGAGTGTTGTCAGCAGCTCGAAAGTGGTGGTGAAAAATTCGAGGTATTCAGCCGGGAATCGAACCTAGACCCTTCGGCGTGTGATCGTCGCACACTACCCACTACACCACTGCGGCCACACGCCGGCGGCGACCACGACGACCACACTAAGAAGGTAAGGAGGATGTATTTTGTTTCTTTTGATTGAGGTAAGGAAATACTGAAACTAACAGCTGCTTTGCTTAACTCCTGACCTTTCAACATGCAATAAACAAATTTGGCCAATAAACGAATATTGACACTTTCTTGATCCATTAAAATAGAAAAGGGAGACCAGCAGTCTAAAGCTATCCACAAAAGACAAAGTTCTTAGTTTAAAAATCGTCAAAAAAACATTTTCTGTGTAAATAAACTTTTCTGCTTCTGCGATAGTTAATCTCTCATGATATACAGCTGCGAGCAGTGAAGTAGTAGTGCCTGCTGGTAAAATGAATTTCGCTACATATTTTGCATCTTGTGTACCACTGATCTCCTTTACGTTTTAATTTGTGAGCCATTATATGCGATGGCCCTGGCCATGCCTTTTCTGTTATCAAATCCAAACCGTTATTTTTTAAAGCTTATTTTATTCAGACATTTGATTTTTCTTAGCGAGCAATAAAATTTATTCAAAAAAATAAATTCACAGTAAAATATTCGATTTTTTGTAAGACAAAAAAAAAAGTAAGTTTGTTTTAGTTTTTACGTTTTATATATGAAATAAGTAAAAACATACTTGATTGCATAATTTAGTGGGGCGAAGCAAACATTGCGTGGAAGAAAAAAAAACTTGGATTCAAAATCGTATAGAGCAAAGCAAGACGTATGAGGAAGTGAAATAGCTCCTAGGATGTTCAGCCACAATAATACGTAATGAAGTTATTTACAAAAAAAAAAAAGATGAAACGGGGCAAAACGTGAATTCTTTCGAAGGCTAACGTACAACAAGTGACGAAGGGTGCTAACAACTAAGCAACAAGTGACGAAGGGTACTAACAACTAAGCAACAATGTCAGCTGTGAAAATCCGCGACGAGTTAGACCAATATACAGAATAAAAAATATTATATAATAAAATAAATTAATAATATAAATATAAGGTTGTCAAATATCTCCCTTCCGCTTTTTTACTCTTCATTCACTGCTTCATAAAAAGTGTTACAGTGATCGGATGTAGTTCAAATATGCACCGTTTTGTTCGATAATCTGTTTCCATCTAGACGGCATGGATCATCATACCCCTCTCGTAGAAGCCCCCCTCCTTATTTGCGAAGAACTCGGCAGCCACTTTTCATAAGCCTCTTTTGAGTTCAACTTCACACCACCAAGGGCGTTCGTCATAGACAGGAACAGGTGGTAATCACTTGGCGCTATGTCCGGGCTATATGGCGGATGCGATAAAACCTCCCATCCAAACTCCCGTAGCTTCTGACGAGTCATCAAAGAAGTGTGTGATCTGGCGTTGTCCTGGTGGAACACTACACCCTTCCCGTTGGCCAATTCTGGTCGATCTAGTCGATCGCCTGCTTCAAGCGGTCCAGTTGTTCGGAGTAGATGGTAGAATTATGCGTCTGGCCATATGGAAGCAGCTCATGGTGGATAATACCCTTTCAATGCCACCAAACACACAGCCAAACTGGCCGTCAACTTGGCCGTCAATCCCGGCTTGGCCACTGTTTGGGACGATTCACCACTTTATATTGTCGTATGTGATCCATTTTTCGTCGCCAGTCAGCATCCGCTTCAAAATTGAGTCGAGTTTGTTGTGTTTTTTTTTTTGCGTCAAATTATGCGGCACCCAAACATCAAACTTTTTTTTTATCCAGTTTTCTGCAGATGATTTGGTTTGGTGACTAACTCCCATCTTATGGGCGATGTCACGAGATGCCACATGCCAGTCTAACTCGATGATTTCCATGATTCGATCGGTATTCGTCGTCACAGGTCTTCCGCCGGCTGGCTTGTCCAAGGTGTCGTTTTCACTGGCTCTGAACCATCGAAACCATTCCTCCGTAGTTCAAAGTGATAGAGTACCATCCCCCAAAACACAATTAATCTCACGGAACGTTTCTCTAGCGGATTTGCCTTTAACGAAGGGAAACTTTAAAATAGTGCGAATTTCGGCGTTAGTGAACTCCATGTTTACACGTATATAACTCGGGAGCAAACTAATCAATTGAATCCAAACTAATCATGCATAGCAACGTTTTGTAGGTTATGTCAAGACCTTTCAAATGATGTATAGTTTTGCCAGATGCTTTTGCCTGAAAATTCAAAAGACAAAAAAACGTTTCAACAAGATAACGACTCGAAACACATCAGTACGTTGGAAAAGAAATTGTTTCAGGCCTATAAAAGTGAGGTTATGGATTGGCCAGCTCAATCCCCTGACCTCAATCCCATTGTAAGCCTGTGGACAGATATTAAGAAAGCAGTAAGGGATGCTAGGCCCAAAAACAGCAACGAACTTTGGGCTGTAGTTGAACACGCATGGCAGACTAAACCACTGAACAGATGCGAAGGTCTTGTAGATTCTATGAAAAGGCGTTGTTTAGCTGTCATTAAAAATCGTGGTTATGCAACGAAGTATTAAGTTTATTTATAAAGAAAAAAAACTTTAAAATATCATTATTTTTCGAATAAAATATTTTTTACCATCATAATACTACTTTATTGCTCTTGAAAATTTCCTTGCATCATATGTTAAAAGAAAAAAATATTTTCGGCTTTATAAATCAGTCTACATATTTTACGGACATAGTAGGGAAATGAAATGCCATGCAAGTTAATCCAAAGAAAACTTTTGTATTTCCACCAACTCAGAGGTTTATAAGATGGCACAACTTTTCCACTGCTCGCAGCTGTATGTTAAAAGTTGGTTTTGAACCTAACCGGAATAAGTTGAATACTCGCGATGCAAGAAAAAACGATTTAAAACAAAAATCAATTTGGAGCGAAGTCAATTTTCGAATCTGTCAATACCGATATACCAGTATGAAGTGAGCGTCAAGATACAAATGTCTCGATAGGGCTATGACATCTGTGAAGAATATTTAGTATACATCAAGTCATTGAACAGACAACATCATATTTTTGCATCTTGTTAAAAATGTCGAATTTTGTACCAGAAAGTGATAATTTACGGAAAGCATTAATTTTTTGTTTTCATTTGAAGAAAAGTGCTGCAGAGTCGCATCGAATGCTTGTCGAGGCATATGGTGATCATGCTCTATCAGAAGCAACCTGCAAAAGATGGTTTCAACGGTTCTCACATCAAGATCATTATTGATGTGAGAAATGAAGAACGTGGAAGACCACCAAAAAAGTTTGAAGACGCCGAATTGCAAACGATACTGGATGGAGATGACACTTTGAGTAAAAAGCACATGGTAGCAATGTTAAATGTTGCACAACAAACAATTTCTGACTGTTTACAAGCTATGGGAAAGATCCAAAAGTGTGGAAAATGTGTGCCACAGGAATTGAATGAAACACAGATGGAAAACCAGAAACAGATGTTACTGGCGATGAAAAATAGATATATTTTAAGAATCCTAAACGGAAAAAATCATGGGTTAGTCTGGGACAACCATCAACATCGAATGCAAAACCAGATATATTCGGCAAGAAGACAATTCTGAGCGTTTGGTGGGACCAGAAAGGTGTGCTGTACCACGACCTCCTAAAATCTGGTGAAACCGTTAATACTGATCGCTACCGACAACAAATAATCAATTTAAATCATGCATTGATCGAGAAACGACCAGAATGGGCCAAAAGATACGGCAATTTAATTTTGCTCCATGACAATGCACCTGCACACAAAGCAAAACCGGTTCAGGATACAATCAAAACACTTGACTGGGAGCAGCTACCCCACCCGCCATATTCACCAGACTTGGCTTCTTCCGACTGCCATTTGGCTGAGCAGCACTTTGATTCCTACGAGGAGGTCGAAAATTGGGTGTCTGATTGGTTTGCTTTAAAAGACAAGCAATTTTATTGGCGTGGTATTCACAAATTCCTAGAAAGGTCATCAAAATGTGTACAAAACAATGACCAATACTTTGAATAAAATGCTTTTACTTTCCCATTAAAAATTAGTGTTTTATTTTCAAAAAAACGCTTATTTCATACCGGTATACCTGTATATCGCTAATCAATAATCTTTATTTTGACAGAATACACAACCTAAAAGTATTTCTGACTTTTTAGTAAAATTTAAAATATGGCAGCACTTGCATTAAGGTGGGAAGGGTTTCGACTGATATTTTGTACTTTTTTTTCAAAGACCAAGAGCCATCCCACTACAGAAGTTTACAGGCTTATAAGTTTGAGTGGCACTTTAGGTCATATGATGATCTGGTCAAGTATGCTTTAATACATCACACTCAAAAATTCACACCTTATGTGGCTAATACCTGCTGTGTATTGCCTAAGGTGTACGTTACATCAACAACAAGGTATAAACCATTTAGACAAAAGACAAGTTATTTTGGGAAAAACTGAAAAAGCATGATCAGAGCGATTAAATTAAACAATTTACTGGGCGAGAGGTGATATGTTTTTTTTTTAAACGAAGGCTTTCATCCCACTCAGAATAAGATTTAACGCTGTTGAAGCAAAAGTTCCAGTGCAAATGGGCATGCAAATCTTGCAGGTTTCCTTTCAGTTTGGATGACATTTTGAGATTGGACACCAAGAATTAGCCGTGAGTGATACCATTTCGTAAAAAACATAAGGAATTCAGCCTCGTCTTCGATCCCAACGCTCATTTGCAATGACATTCCAGCTGTCAGCTCTTTGGACAAAGCTAATCTGCTTGCTGCACACTTTGCAGCTAGCTCAACGCTGCCAGATAGCACTTTGTCCCCGCCTGTACTTGAGAGCGTAAATTTCTCCATGGGGCAAATCCATTTTCGCACTCGTACAGTAGCAAGAGTACTTAAAGATCTAAACATACACAAATCCGCTGGCCCGGATGGTATACCCCCTGTTCTTCTGAAGAGGTGTTCTTCTACGCTGGCAAAACCACTGCGTAAGCTTTTCCATCTGTCCTACTCTTCAGGGCTCTTTCCGAGTAAGTGGAAAACTGCATTTGTCCAGCCCGTCCCTAAAAAGGGCGAATGTTCGTCACCCACCTCCTACCGATCCATATCACTAACGTCCCTTCTCTCCAAGGTCATGGAAACGCTGATAAACCGTCAGTTTATGAAATATCTTGAGTCCCGGAAGCTTCTTAATGACCGGCAGTACGGCTTCTGAAGCAACCGTTCCACTGGTGATCTGATGGCATATCTCACTGAAAAGTGGAACCAATCTTTGCACAATTTAGGAGAAAGCAAAATTGTTGCGCTTGATATTTCAAAGGC
Source organism: Eristalinus aeneus (assembly GCA_955652365.1). Taxonomy (NCBI): domain Eukaryota; kingdom Metazoa; phylum Arthropoda; class Insecta; order Diptera; family Syrphidae; genus Eristalinus; species Eristalinus aeneus. The sequence goes on from OY019132.1 coordinate 81,427,552, forward strand.
ATTTAACAGGGTCTGGCATCAGGCTCTTTCGGATCGATGAGTCTCTTCTTCAATGGATTAGAAAATACCTTTCGAATCCTTCAATACAAGTCGTTTTGGATGGATTCAAGTCTGATATTCAACATATTAGTGCCGGTGTTCCCCAGGGCTCTGTTTTGTCTCCGACACTCTTTCTCATTTTTATAAATGATCTCTTGTCTGCTACTTCTAATCCTATTCATTCCTTCGCTGATGACAGTACCCTCAGCTTTTCATATTCGTTCCTTGGCTCACGTCCCTCCACTTCGGCCTTAGACTCGGAACGGCAGCGTATGTTAAGCACATTAAATTCCGACCTTGACAGCATAATCGATTGGGGAAATAAGAATAGAGTGGTATTTAATGCTTCCAAAACACAGTGCTGTCTACTGTCGTTAAAGCAATCACAAAATAATCAGCCGTTATCCATGAACGGTAATTGCGTTGTTGAAACCGAAAGACTTTCCATCCTCGGTATGTGTATCAACCCAACAATTAGTTGGAACGATCACATATTTGAGATCGCCAAAAATGCTGCGAAATGTCTAGGTTTCCTTAAACGATGCAAGAAGTACTTCATCCCCTCTGATCTGGCTACAATATACAAGGCATACATACGCCCAAAACTTGAGTATAACGCTCCTATCTGGTCAGGTGCTTCTAAGACCTTCCTGCACCTGCTGGACAGAATTCAAAAGCGAGCGATAAAACTTATAGGTGACAGTAATATTGCGAAGTCGATTGACTCGTTAGTACACCGACGTAATGTCGCGTCGTTGTCACTTTTTTATCGCTATTTTAACAAGAAATGCTCAGATGAATTAGCCAGTTGCATGCCTCCCCTTCAAGAATTCACCGGCAATACGCGCCTCGCTAGGAATGCCCATCAATTCACCCTCAAGCCCTCTTTCGGACGTACAGTCAAATTCAGAGACTCGTTCTTTAGCCGCACTACACGAATCTGGAATGCTCTTCCCAGCTCGATTTTTCCTCCTCATTACAATCCACAGGCATTTAAAACCAATGTGCATTGGTACCTCCTCTCCCTCTCTTCCTCTATACCTTCGGCCCGTGTTGTGACTTGATCCGGTCACTTAAGGGTACTCGCAACCCCTTTTGCACGCGTCAATTATAAAAAAAAAAATTGATGGCACGAATGCGGGAAAATAAGTTCTGAGATAAGCAAGGGCAAACCGAATTAACGGTATAATCAAGCCCCGGCATCGATACATAAAACTGGCATAAGCAATGAACATCAAAATCTTTAAAGTAGACTCTTATCCCACAACTCTTAATTCGTTGTTTAGTTGACTTTTTGGAATTACAATGCTACAAGAAGGCATTCGAAAGTTATTTGATCTTCTTTCTTTTTTATCGCAAAAATCATCTGAAATCCTTAAAATCGATTCTTAAAAAGCAAGTTCACTCCAAATTGCATTAATGAACGACTCATTCGGTAGCAAACCGAAAACTGTCTTTGTTTGCACCCTAATCGCTTAAATCCAACCTTTGTATTAGAATTAGTCCCCAATTTAAGACCTTTTACCACACTACCGCCTACTCTGTCATTCCACCCACCGAGAACGCCCATAATCCCAACCGGGATTATCCCGTCGATTTTATAAATCATAAGAAAAAGACAGAAACTTCAAAACAAATTGGTTCGACCACTTTCTCATCCGTCCACGTCTCCAGCTTCCTAAGAGACTGATCTTCAAATCCATTGAACAAGAAACGGCGACTTCCCGAGAGGTCAACAAGCCCTCACTAAGTCCATTCACTTATTCAGTGTCCATTCAATAATATTCAAATCAGTCGCAGAAACTGACCCATTTCCGAGTGGCACCGCTGACCAGAATCCCGTTCCCGTTTTCTTCTCATTTCAAGCTCTCCCGCACTGGCTTTGTCAAAGCTGCTGTGTCAGGAGCAGTGTGTAACCCAGTGTCGCCGTCCACCGCATCCATTTCTAATGAATGAAAGCCACGCATAATTTTTCACCCGATCCGCTTGGCCGAGATGAACGCAGCGACCGGCAACGGCAAGAGAGACGAAGACGTGCCGGCGTAGGGTGCCTAGATGAGGAGGAGTGGAGTAGGATAGGCTGTCATTATTATGAAATTACTGATAATCGATCTCACCCCGCCGCACACACGCTCCCGATGAATAGCAGATTAATAAAAGAAAGGAATGAAGAGGCGAACAAGGAAAAGCAGAAGGAGAAGGAAAAAAATGTAAATGTCTCCTCTCTCATGAATAATTCACCAATTTGCTTGTTTTTTCTGTTTTTTTTTTCTTGTGCCGTGTGTGTACGAAAAAAGAATTTAATAATGAACTCACCATTCAGACCCACGTACGACAGACGGGCAGACGGGACCGACAACGACAGCGACAACGCTGAAGCTAATGTTGCGACAATGGAGGGAGCAGACACACTCCGCCAGATTCAAGCAGGAGCAGGAGCGCTATTTGCCCCCACCCCACACCTCCCGATTAAATAAGAATTTTCTTTTCTTTTGTCATTAAATATTAATTCTGCTCTTGGGCGCTGTGTTGTTTTTTTCCCTTGTTTTGTGTCTGTGCACGCCGGTCCTTGCAAGAGGGTGTCGTCCATCGCATTCTATGCACTGGACATAACTCGGGAATGGCCACGAGACGTCGGGCAGCGGGAGTCTAACTTAATGCATGCACGGGATTATGAGGGAAAATTATTGAAGTAATTTTATGTGGTGTGTGAATTTGCATACGGTTTGTTTGTTCATCGTTCTATGCTGCTCACGGGCTTCGTTGCAAGAGTGCGAATTGCAATTCGCGGCAACAGTGTTGCCGCATATGTGAAAATTGCACACAGCAGGGACTTCGTTGTATGGCTGTTAGTTGCATGTGATCAGGTCAAACTTTTACGCTTTATTAGAGTTGTGAGTTTTGATTTCAATGGTTTTTGATTTTGGGTGTAATGAAGTTGATGGAGTTGCCAGTAATTAATTTTTTTTTTTATTTTTTTTTCTTGTTTTAATATTTTGGAATGCATTTATAATAAAATCAGTTACGAAACTTTGCGTCTTTTTAAACGCGGTGCAATATTTTTCTAGAAGATACTAGAAAGAAAACAAAAGATTGGTTTTTATTGCACGTTCTGCCGCTGGGTGGAACATCTGTTCCACGTTCTTCGAATTAGAAATTTGAGAGCTTCACTAAGAAATTAGACTGATGACTGCTGGCGATTTCCTGAGTGTTTAAAAAATTAATGCACTTTAAATCTTCGAGAATTAAAATTTCTTTGTTTTGATTTTCAGGACTAATGTTTTGAAATGTCTTTAAGTATATTAAGCTCCGATCTAAGCAACGCTGATGATGAAGCTTTCACCTTATAAGCGAGGAACTTTCTCAAAAAAAGATCTTTTTCAGTTTACTTCGGTGTCTGAAATGAAAGTGACATGGCATGGTGTTACTCTAGTTGGGAGATTTTTTCTGCCGATAGTGGTGTAAGCCACTTTTCACTTCGAACTTGAAGCTCTTAAAATCAGAAGGTGTAAGTCAACATTTTTGAGAAACAACATTCATTAAAAAGTCAAATGGTCTTAATACAAGATATTCGGACTCCTGAGTTTCTTAAGCTCTAAAAACCGAAGAGTTTTTTTTTGTTTTTTTTTTATAATTGACGCGTGCAAAAGGGGTTGCGAGTACCCTTAAGTGACCGGATCAAGTCACAGCACGGGCCGAAGGTATAGAGGAAGAGAGGGAGAGGAGGTACCGATGCACATTGGTTTCAAATGCCTGTGGATTGTAATGAGGAGGAAAAATAGAGCTGGGAAGAGCATTCCAGAATTGTTGTGCATTTGCGCAAGCTGCGATTAAGTCTTTCGACAATTTATTGCTGCCTTAACTAAAACATTCTAAGCTCTATTCTATTTACGTTTTTCCTTTGTTTTAAGTCATTGCTTGTTGAATGAACTGTAGCAGGATATTGTCTACTCACTGTGAACATAGAGGCAACTGTGCGTACGACATTCCTTGGAAGGAAATCTTTGCTTGTCTCTCGGCAGACGTTGTTGAAAGCTTCGTTCAATTTATCAGAAATATGCATCGTTCATCAATATTTTCTACGACCAGCTTCCTCTATTTCATATCCTTAAAATCAGTTTTAAAAATCGTATAAATCACTTAAGAAATCACAACGAAAGTGTGTCAATATATCCCAAAGACAAACAGCCAACAATTCATCACAAGTGTCATCAAAAAAAAGCGCATGTCCAACACCTAACACGTCAAGCATAAATTTCCCATAAATCCTCCGCAAACAGAACGTGTCTTCAGTTATTCCTTAAAATTAAAACTATAAATATTCCAAGTACACACATACGTACATACATACATACATACATACATTCGCTCGCATTTGCCTTCTCATGTACACCCCTCCAATGACATATTAACAGCCAATAATCAATCTGAAACTCAGCCAGGACGATCCAAGATACCAAGACGATTGACAACTCCCCGAGGAGCACTTGACATTGATTTCCCTGCCCTGGTCCGCCACCAATTCCTTTTCTCAGTCCTTTCCGTTTTCTTTTTCTTCTTATCTGTATTCATGTTTAATTTACACACGCTCCTGGTCTGCCAGAGACCGTCAAAGAGACAAGCCCAACAAAATAATAATAAAACCATCTTAAAGACTCGAAACATCATCACCACCCTCATACTCATCGTCACCAGCAATCAACCATCAGCCGCCAGCAGCAACAGCAAAGGACAAAGCGCCACCAGCTTTTGTCAATAAACAATAAACACCCCTTGCCGAACATTATCTTAATCACCGATCCACCGAGACAATAATAATTTGTAACCCATCTCGTCGGAAGCTATGGCCACTACATAACCGCACACCCCGCTCCGAACCGTCCCCGCATGCAAAAGTGACTTTTATCCACGCTCGATGTCTTCCAGAAACCAATAAACAGCAGTCATTCCGTTTAAGTGCGAGGACAAGCAACATCGGGGGATGATTGCATGAGCAACAGTATCTGGAAGTGGAACCAAAGACCGGGCGGGCGGTGCGGCGAGCAAGGCACGCGAGCGAACGAGACGCAAAGCGCGTGCGAGGAGGACAAACTACGTAAACGACACTCAAAAAGCGATTTCAGTGAAATCATGACATGACCTTTACAACGAAATCAACAGAAATTTCAATTTGATTCAACTCCACGCAGCCCAACCGCCACCCTCGCCCTCACCAATCCACACAAACACACATCCATCCGCCCAGCCACACATTGAAAGAAGCGAGGGTGCGCTCCACTCACTCGCAACGCGCCGGAAGAGAGTCTGCCAAGCCCACTTCGAGTGCGGATGTGTTCGTGCCGCCAGCAACGAGAGAAATTGAGTGAAAGATGGCCCAAATCATTCCCAAGGACTACCGATGGCCATCCAGGCTGAGTGCGTTCGTCAAACTTCAATCGAAATTCGACACCCACTACGGTAGAAAAATGAAGCGAACCCTGATAGGTTTGGAAGTGGTCGTCTCGCAAATTAAGGGCGGAACACGAGGACCGCTCTCGATTTGCATAGCGGTGCGGTGCGTGCCCGAAAGGCATCGGCCCCCACTTTGGGGTCGCTCTTCGCTCTGCGTTCATGCTCTCTTTTACAAAGAACAAGACGAGCATGGTTGCAGGCAGCATGCGCGATGGATATAAATTTCGCAATAGATAAAAATATCTTTCGCACACACATAATCAACAATCAACAAGGCCTACGTGATGGTGTGTGCGGTGAGGTGAGGCGTCTGGCGGGCGGTGGCAGTGAGGCGGAAGGAGGCCAGTTGCAACGCAGCAAGAATCAAACGAAACGGTGGTCATAAATAAACTCAAAACAGAAACAAGAAGTAATAAATAAATGAAAAGCGAATGCAAAGTCGAGCTCTTACCCATACGCACGCACAACGGCAGGGGGAACGAGAGGCAGGCATGTATGCAGGTGTTGCCGCAGCACTCACTGAGTTGCCAGATGTACAGAACGGGTGCGATGTGATTTTACACTGCGCCCGCAAGAAAATTTCTTCAAAATTGTGAACAATTTAATTTTAAACTGTTATACAATGAACTTTTATTTTCAAAGAAAAGTTTGGCGAAAAGCTGCATGCAGCTCAAACCTATCTTGAAGAATACAGATTTCCTTAAAAGAATGCTGAGGCTTCTAGACGGGTTACTGTAGAAGGGTGAAAGTTAAACCACCAAATATCAGAAAAGCCGTTCTGTTCAGTTCAAAAAAAACTGATCTAAAGGCCTCACGGCCATTCTTTTGAAGTTCTTGTCCCAGGTAAATGTGGAATGAAAGCCGAAGTCATGGCATAAAATTGGTCATTTCCTAGTCTTGTTTTTTTTTTTTGTTTTTTTTGACCTAGACTAAAGTGGCGCACACAAGTAGAGAAGGACCTCAATCAACCTGGAGTGTGCAACTGGAGGCAGCTGGCGAAAGATCGTGCTGACTGGAGAGGCATGTTGGTTGAGAACCAGATCCACCCCGGACTGTAGTGCCAGAAGAAGAAGAAGAGGCAGTGGCCTACGATTCTTTTGCAAACTTCCACGGGCTTCGGAGGTTTTCGTTCGATGTTTTTATCAAATTTTGCATTTGATCGATGTTTGAGCATTTTTAACCACAACGCGCTTACACCGAACCAACATGAGGCGATGCTCAGAGCTAGAACAGAACTTATTTAAATTAAGGACTTTTTTTATTTGAACGCGTTGTTCAACGCCGTATCTGCGAACGGTTCGTCGGAACTAGCTTCAACAGTCTTTAATATATTTTGTGACGTTTCCATCAGGGTCAAACTTCTGGAAACAGCCACGGGAAATAGCAAATCGAGTTTGTGGCAAGTTAGCTTCCCTTCTCTAATCCGAATAGAAAATGCCTGATGGTTTGGTTGGACTGGTGAGTATAAAGTCCCCAAGCTTGACGGTAATGCCATGGCAGTCGTGGCCTCCGTGGCGTAGTAGGTAAAGTGCGACACTCACACGCAGAATGTCTAGGTTCAATTCCCGCCTGAACACTCCAAATTTATCACGACACCAACTCTAGTTGCTGAAAACACTCAAAGAGTAGTACTGTCTACGAAAAAGCTTCTCAAACTTCGCCGTTCGAAGTCGGCCAAAAACTGTAGGTCCCTTCTACTCGTGAGAAAACACTTGAACGCACAACACGAGTAGTTGATGAACGAGCTAGGTCCTGGTCCCCTGTGGACTATCGCGTCATACAATTATTATTGTTATTATTATTGTTTTCTATCTTCTTAGGTCCTGGTCCCCTGTGGACTGTCGCGTCATACAATTATTATTGTTATTATTACTGTTTTCTATCTTCTTATTGGTGATAGAAAACATTGGAAAACTGACATGTCATTTGCACTGCTGCCGCTCTTCTATTCCATACATTAAGTTTTTGGTACATTTAGCATGGCGTCTAACAAAAAGCTTGTACCCTCGTGGGTTGCAGCACCATCCAGTTAAATAATTTATAATTATCGTTTCCCAGGATAGTTTTGAAAACTTATTTCTAATTCGAAACGTCCACTTAATACATAACCTGGCAACTCTACGCCCCAACAACCATCAGACCACATATCACGATGAACTCTCGCAAACGAAACGCACAGGTGAACCCACATCCACACAATCAAGTGATGTGCCACGCATCGCAACCCATTTGTCTTCGATAAAATGACAGGATTTCAAGTGTCCCACCCCAAGGGGATGACGATACTCAGCATATTCAGCAAAGAATTAAGCTCCCTTTCATCAATCTTCGTTCCATCAATCCAAGTCATTAATTTCATGTCAAGCAACTGGAGTGGCCCTCACCTCCCCGAATCTTTCCAATCCATCAATTATCTATTTTGCTAATAACACGGCTGCATTTCACACAGATTACCATTTATACTCAGATAAGCCGCCGGACGATTAAGTTCATCATAGGCCCGGCCCGGGGAGAGGTGGATTCACTTTCGACGGACGAGCGAGGAGCGCGGCCAATCTTCACAATTTTGTACGCATGCTGAGATTCTGAGATCGGCGGCGACTATTTTTGGAGCAGCCAGAGCCAGTAAGAGTTCCTCGCTCTTTTCGGCCGCACACATACAACCCCTCACACATGCTCACGGAAGTCCTGAAGAGATGTGCGGATGCCCTCTGCACTTGGGGCTGAATGCTTCGTAGAAGTTTTTTTTTGTTCATTCTGCCCGCTTCGATGATTTTCCTCGGGGACGAAATGAATTGGAAAAGCGATTTCGAAATCGGATTCTGGTTCTATTTTGAAGCAACAGTTTTCCTCAGTCCCTCTCGCTCTCAAGCACATGCACAACTCTTCAGCTCTGCCTGTGTCTGTGCTTCCAAACACACACGTTCGCGCGACTACGTGTGCTCCTGAGCTATTATCGTAATGAGCTTCTTGCGCGTCAAAGAGGAGGTTTCCAGCGCGTTGTCGTTGTCATCATCTCGTCGTGTCTGTCGTATCCGAGGAGTATCTACAGGTGTGTTGCCGTTGTCGACAACGATAATGGGTGTCGGACATGCTCAGCAAAACCAAACAAGTCATCCACTAGGGGATTGGAGCGAGAGCGAGAACAATAAGGATCAGTGAATCCACTTACCGACGTGATACCCGAGTGTGAGATGAGTGACTTTGGCACTGGCTCCTCCGGTTCGTGTTCGGGTTCGAGTTCTGGTTCTCATGGATACCAATCGACTGTGGGCCGATGGCGAGGGGCGGCAGGCCGGCCCAAGGTAAACATAAATAACGAAAGAGACGAAAAGAATTTCGATGGGTGCGGAGAGAATGATTTTGCATATCACATCCATGCGATGGATGGGTTTGACGAAACGAACGGTTTCCCTACGGAGTGGTGGTGGCAGTGTGTGCGGCGCGGCAAGCGGAGGGGACTTGAGTTAAGTCTGTTTACGTAGTACCTGGCTTGTGTATCTCGTGTATCTGTGGCGTTACCAGTTTGGAAAAAGTGTGTCAGACTTTAATCAGTTTGATGTTTGATGTTGAATTTAATCGAATAATTGGGTTGGAATGGTCTGCGAGCGCGGGAAGAGTGTGCGAGCGCACGGGCATGAGGTGTGAATTTAGATGGAGTTATTTGGGCGGATATCTGGAGAATCTATGCCACTTAGAAAACGTTTCTTTTGCTTCAGGGATTCTATGAAACAGAACTAGTCTAAAAACTAGTTTTTGAAGGATTTGAGAATAGATGCGCGCATTGTGCAATTACTATTACTAGAGACCTTAAGCAACTTCTACTGTTTAAGAAACAAGGAATTTATTCATTAATTCAGCAACTTCTAATGTTTAGGAACAAGGAGTTTATTCACATTTTTGGATATTTCTCGATTAAATTTAAACTTTTGAGTTCAATCGGGTGGGCAACTGAATGGATGATGCCGGTTGCGATCGGGGCTCGGCTGGTTAACAAATTTTTCTTAAAGAAACAATATTCCGCGACATGTTTCATAATTTTCCCGATTTTTGTTATTGTCGTCGGCCTAGGCATAGCTTCCTACCTCTTTGCTTAAGAAGACGACCTCAGAAAATGGAAAGTTGAACCAAACTAACGGGCTTTCTGCGTTTTAGAGTGCCGCCATCTCAGAACAGACAAGAATTCATATGAAGCAAAATTATCGAATAACAAGTTGAATTTATATAAAGAGGAAATATTGTCTATGTTTGAGAGAGGAACACAGAGGAAATACTTTCCTTGACAACTTTCCTCAACCTTGGAGATGTAGACACAGCGGCTGTCTTGTACAAGAGGAAAGAAGAAATTCATGATTTAAAGGTTACGAGCGGCCACATCAGTCAGTCGAGTTAGATCCCACTAAAAATCAAACTCGTAAACTCGGAATCTGGGCAGATTTGTAAAAATTTGTGCAGCTTGTCAACTTCAGTCACTTCCATGTTTCACCAAAATGGGATCACTGTAGTGAGCATAAAACTCATTCAAATTGAATAGCCGACATTAAAATCGCACCGAATACTTATAATTTGTACTTTTTCAATTGTGGAGTCTTATTTAATTTGACAATGTTAGACACACAGCTTGTTAACATAGTCAATCCAATCAAGCCAATCGCTTCATTAAACCTATTAAACCTCTCATAATGACCTTTGCCATTAACAGTAGGATAGTTGGCACAAGGAACCGCTTTTGTTGCTCCAAGTACAAGATTACTCTTTGGGGGCGTATTATGGTGCAGGACTTAAGTCAAAGTATGTAAGGTACCAATGTCAATATGTGGCCGTAGTAGCGTATTGAAGAAGTGCGATACTCACAGGCAGAAGGTTCGATTTCGGCTCAACACCTCGAATTTTTCACGGCACCACCTCTTTCCAGCTGCAAACAACATTCAAAGAGTAAAAACTGTCGAAGAAAAAGATTCTCAAACTTCGCCGTTCGGAATTGCAAAAAACTGTAGGTCCCTTCTACTGAACAAGCTAGGCCTTGGTCCCCTGTGGACTGTCGCGGCATACAATTATTTATTACTGTCAATATGGGCAAGTTGCCGAAGGGTCTAGGTTCGATTCCCGGCTGAACACCTCGAATTTTTCACGGGACCACCTCTTTCGAGCCGCTGACAATACTCAAAGAGAAGTAACTGTCTAAGAAAGCTTCTCAAACTTAGCCGTTCGGAGTCGGCAAAAAACTGTAGGTCCCTTCTAGTCGTGAGAGAACAGTAGCGCGCACAACACGAGTGGTTGATTAGCATGCTAGGCCCTGGTCCCTCTGTGGACTGTCGCGCCAACAATTATTATAATTGTTTTTAATATGGCTCAGTCTTGGTTTTTATTCTCTTCCCCTGCATAAGGGAATACATTTTAAGCTCATTTCAGACCAAATTGCTTTGCGAGAAGGAAATAAACAAAAAGTATTGTCAGACCCACGAACAAATTCAAATATCATGTCAATGTTGACTGCTCTGCTGTGTACTGCTCTTCTTCAGTGATTTTAGTATTTTCCCTTTGCGCACAACCTTATTCACTTTCATTTTGCTGCTAGTGTAATTTTGAGACCTAGCAGCAGTTGGTTTGAATTTATTTCCACTTCTTAATTCCAATTGCTATTGTAAACAGCCCACCGATCAGAACCGAAGTACAAAGGTGTAAGGCACGATCTCATCAAAAACGCATGGCTCTTTAACGATGTCTCTTTTGAGTAAATGCCATAGATCAAGACAGCCTGCTCTTAATCCGAGCATCGAAAAGAAATCCGAGTTATCAATATGACGAAGTCCAGAACCCATACCAATAATAGCTTGATAAAGAAAAAAAGGATTATTGCTAGGATATAGCATTTTTTTTAACAAAATTGGGGTATTTTTTGGAAACATCAAACAAATTCCTAAAACAACGGTAAAGAGTCCACGAACCAAGGCTTACAAATATTTTGCATACATTGTAGATGTGTTAAAGTCGAAGCCAACCAGGAATAGGACGTCAATACCATTGGAACATTGCCCCTTTGATCTGCAGAACAGGGAAACAATACCGAATCTGCTTTGCAACATTTTTGTAGTTGTTGACTTTAAAGTTTTTAAAGATTAGTAGTTCGGTGACCACCATGACGTAGTCGGCATAGTGCGACGCTTACACGTCGAAGGTCCAGGTAAGATTCCCGGCTGAAAACCTTGAAATTTTTACGGCACCACCTCTTTGGAGTTGCTGACAACACTCAAGGATTAATAAATATCTAAGAAAAAGCTTCTCAAACTTCACCGTCCAGAGTCTGCAGAAAACTGTAAGTCTCTTCTACTCGTGAGAGAAGTAACTTGCACAACACGATTAGTTGATGAGCAAGCTAGACCCTGGTCCCCTTGTGGACTGTTACGCCTCACAATTATTATTATTTATGCTCTATTAACAAGTTTCCAAGCTTCAATATAAACATTCATTGTAAATCATAGCTTCCCAATATTTCAAATTTGCACACATCATTTATCACTTTCCACTTAGCAGATGCTACGATTCATAAAGTTTTCGAAAGAAATACGTCACGACTAATGATGACAACACGTTTTATTCTCACACGTGTTTTCAAGCAAAACTAAACTAGGTCCCTACTAAGTTTGAGTTTCTCTTTTTTCCCGCAATGCCAAACATCAAAAATTAGGCTTCAAAATAAAAACCGACACTAAAACCTAACCACTCACAAGCTAATCCACTCATCCAAAGCTAAATGAAATTCAGAACTACTTAATAAAGCCACACGCTCGTTTTGTATCGCAAATCTTCAGACAAATTACCTGATGTTAGCCATAAAGAAGCCAAAAACCGTAAAATTCCCAACAAAACCCATAACATCCGCCCTTGTTCCATAGAAGTAAGCATTTCTTCGGCCTTTGTTGAAAACAAACGCCGAGACGAAGAGTCAAAAACCTCAAAAATCAATTAGACCTCCCCTCCACACCACCACCATGCCGCCTTTTCTGCCCGAAGCCACAACTGATCGGATAATATGCGTACTAATAGTACGTGAATTGCGGTTTACTTTTGCATCTACAACCAATTGTCCATACAAACAAAAAACACAACAAATGTAAGCGAGACGAAAAAAGACACAAAGCTGATACACGTAACGAACTTCAATTCGCCATTTCTTCCCTTCCCCTCCCTCAGTGCCTTGGATACCCAAGCCCCATAGACATAATCAACAAGCCGCCACCGCTGCTGCCGCCACCGCCGCCGTCAATGATGATGATGACGACAACGACAACAACGATATAACCAACAACCCGGCAGCCATGTTTATGTGTACATCAGTAATAAAACACAGAAATGCGAACGAAACGAGAAAAAAAGAAAACAAAACCCAAACCCAAAAAGTCATCATCATCTTTCGGGTGGAATGATAAAGCGGTATGTAGCATGGATTCGACGCAAGACGGCGACGACGGCGGAAAGATACTGAGGTAGCGGCTGAAGTAAAGGCCAGACCCCCACTTACTACTCGCAGTCGCAGTTCGTCGCAGCAACGGGAAGTAAACACAACCTAGATAATGTGGAATTTCATTGAAAGAAATTTTGTTGAGCCAACACACGTACTCCACCACCAACGGGCACTGTTTCCTTCTGGCCCATCGGACTTTGGCTATCTGCCTCCCGTTCTAGCTCGAGGAATACCTTGCCAGACCAAGACGCCATCTGCCTTGGAATATTTCGACTAACGGAAATATCTACGCTATGTGCACACTATGTACGCAATTATTCCAAAAACTTCAAAAATATTCACGGCGAAAATTCCTCACGAAAAATAAAAGACCGCCGAGAGCAAAGCCTGCCCACATTCCGAAATTTCCCGCGCTTATTCCGCTCAATTCAGCCATTCTGGTAGGCAACAAGTGAAACAGAGATGTATCTATCTCCATGGGGAGAGAGCGCACGTTTTTAAATTCAAATGCGGCGAATTCACCGCATTCTCTTTCCTTCTGTATCTATCCCTTTCTAGCTCCCATTTTGGCATTACCCCTTCGAGAAGATGGGGCCGAAATGTCGATTCTCCCGCATGTTGCCTCAACACACACTTGTTTTCATACTTCCTCCAACGAAAAATTGGAAAAGAAACGAGCAAGGCTTACCTGCAAGCAAATCCTTCAGGTTGAAACTACTAGTCTAAGGGTGTTCTCGTGCCGCGTATTCACTTCATAAATAAATTAACAACAAGCTATCACTCACACACACATGGAGGTGCAAAAAGCGGTCGAAACGAAAAATAAAATTCCACAGGTCCGCGCGGAATCCTCTAGGGGAATTCTTTCCTCCGAAAGACACAACAAACGACGAGTGGAAGGAAGCCGATAGCAGGCTGCAGCAACATAACTACACACACGCACGACGACGACGGCAAGCTTGGGAGCTGCAGAGATGGGAAGCCGAGCACAGTACGGGGGGAGCAGTGAAACAATTTATTGGCAATTACGGTTTTGCGGGAATAGTATCTTTTAATTTGATTTTATTGCGAAAAATATCTTGGTTGGCTTTGTTTTTGTGCACACAATGGCATCTCGCAGGGAAACGAGAAGAAGAACGTGGTGCGAGTGTATCTTGGCCAAGAAAAAAGGGGTAACGACAACGACTGCGACGACGGAATGTTCGGAATGGCAGAAGGAATCCAGGCAGCGCGAAGCAGTGGCCCAAAGAAGAAGACGACCAAGAGCCGGCTGTTTCGTTTGGAAAGCAGAAAATCTGAAAACCCAACAACGCTGTTGCGGAGTAAGTGCTCTGAGCCCGTGGACGGTTGTTTGTTTGTTGCAGATGATGAGCTTTTTTACGCGTCAAGTTGCCTGGTGAGTTTTGTTGGGCGAGCTGATTGGTTGCCAGCAGAGCCCCGTGATGGTGGTTGTGATGATGCAGTAGTGGCGACTGACGGCAAGTTGCATGAGTGGGCTGGTTGGTTCTTTTGGCGGGCGCGCAGGAGAAGATGCCACACTACCACCGTGTGTACGCGGTGTCGTTTGATTGTGTGAGGTAAACAACCTGTGCGGAGAAGGAAGGGTGAACACACATAACAAGGCAACCAGTCCAACTGGATCTTGGGTTGTAGTTGACTTTGGTTGCTGTTAGAGTTACGTATTGAGTTACGGCCTGCAGAGTGTGTGCCGGGAGGGTTGAAGTTCTACGAATTCTATCGAATGCATTAACTTGGTCAAAACAATGAGCAGATGCAAGATGATTGCTGCAGACTTCTGGAGGCAAAAGTTAACGAGATGCTGCTCAGTGTTGCCGAGGAATGACGTACAGGACGTGTGATAATCGCTTTACTAGGAACAACTTCAACTTCAACTAAGGATACTAACCAAGGGGGTATATGAACTTTTCTAATTTCTGCAGGTTTGAATGACGAAGATAAATGCGAAATACTCACAATAAAATTGAATGCAAGGCGGACGTTTCCAAAGCACACAGAAGTTAGTCAAATGGCGGTTTTGGTTGCGAGGTTTGAATGCCATGTCTACTTGCATTCGTTCGAATTGTTGATCAGGCATACTTTCTGCATCAAGCAAAAGAACTTAAGTCTTTTTATAGAAAGTTTAATGAATGAATGAGAA
The DNA here is from genome assembly GCA_955652365.1 of Eristalinus aeneus. Lineage (NCBI taxonomy): Eukaryota > Metazoa > Arthropoda > Insecta > Diptera > Syrphidae > Eristalinus > Eristalinus aeneus. Next base: position 81,442,665 of record OY019132.1, read on the forward strand.
TTCTTTGAATTCTCGTAAGGGTCCAGTCTTAAACAAATTTGCGAGAAAGTTTACGGGATCTTGGACAGGATGTTTTTTGTTTATATTGCATTCTGTTTTTGTACTGCACCGATGTTCTCTTATAAAATTGTAACCTCTGAATATTTATTTTTTTGGGATTTTACGTGATTAATGGTGGCAATTTTTGATTTACAGTCCTTGCACTGGGTATTTACAAAAATTAAGTAACACTTACGTATGTGCTTATTTTTTTTTTTCACTCTCTCAAGTAGCAGCTACAATGCTGATCTCATTTCTAATTAGTTGTCAACGGCTGTATGGGAAGTGGCTATATAGTAGTACAATCCACAATGCCCTTAGTACATTTTAGAGAATCCTTACCTTCTAACCTTTCAAATGGTGTGGTATCACTTTTTTGCCGGAGTTATTCAGAAGGCGACCACCAATGAAGTTGACGTCAAATGCTATTGCCCACATGCACTTCCTTTTACATCTGGAAATGTTTCTTTTTTTTTCAAATTAAGCTGCAGTAAGTAACGTCGTACACAACGTATAACGTTAATGTGTGGCCCTAGTATGGAAGGTTACCAAACATGATCATGTTGGAAAAAACCATGTCGGATCCATGGCTATAGGGTGATGTTACATTGTTTAACAATAAAAAAAAACAAAAACTTATTCAGTCGACACTTGATAAAATTTGATAATATGGAGAAAATATGTGATGTACAGATAGCCAGTTTTCGACGTGCTAATAAGTTAGTGCTTCAGACTTTTAATGTTGGTGTCGTAGCCTTGCCGTCGGCAGGATATTTTAAGTGTTTTGTGTGTTTTTTATTTTTTGTACCTTTGTAACGGTTAACGGTGTAACATTTTTTTTTTATAATTAACGCGTGCAAAAGGTGTTGCGAGTACCCTTAAGTGACCGGATCAAGTCACAGCACGGGCCAAAGGTATAGAGGAAGAGAGGGAGAGGAGGTACCGATGCACAATGGTTTTAAATGCCTGTGGATTGTAATGAGGAGGAAAAATCGAGCTGGGAAGAGCATTTCAGATACGTGAAGTGCGGCTAAAGAACGGGTCTCTGAATTTGACTGTACGTCCGAAAGAGGGTTTGAAGGTGAATTGGTGCGCATTCCTAGCGAGGCGTGTATTGCGGCTGAATTCTTGAAGGCTATAAAGATAAAAGGCGATAAAAGAGTGACAACGACGCGACATTACGTCGGTATTCTAACGAGTCAATCGACTTCGCAATTTAACTGTCACCTATAAGTTTTATCGCTCGTTTTTGAATTCTGTCCAGCAGGTGCAGGAAGGTCTTAGAAGCACCTGACCAAATAGGAGCGTTATACTCAAGTTTTGGGCGTATGTAGGCCTTGTATATTGTAGGCAGATCAGAGGGGGTGAAGTACTTCTTGCATCGTTTAAGGAAGCCTAAACATTTCGCAGCATTTTTGGCGACCTCAAATATGTGATCGTTCCAACTAATTGTTGGGTTGATACACATACCGAGGATGGAAAGTCTTTCGCAAGTGTCGTTCATGGATAACGGCTGATTATTTTGTGATCGCTTTAACGACAGTAGACAGCACTGGGTTTTGGAAGCGTTAAATTCCACTCTATTCTTATTTCCCCAATCGATTATGCTGTCAAGGTCGGAATTTAATGTGCTTAACATACGCTGCCGTTCCGAGTTATTCCTGGTTAATAATAATTATAATTGTTGGCGCGACAATCCACAGAGGGACCAGGGCCTAGCTTGCTCATCAACTTACTCGTGTTGTGCGCGCCACAGCTCTCTCACGAGTAGAAGCGACCTACAGTTTTTGCCCACTCCCAACGGCGAAATTTGAGAAGCTTTCTTAGTAATTACTCTTTAAGTGTTGTCAGCAGGTCGAAAGAGGTGGTGCCTTGAAAAATTCAAGGTGTTCAGCCGGGAATCGAACCTAGATCTTTCGGCGTGTAAGCGTCGCACTCTACCCACTACGCCACGGCGGCCAGGTGTACCATAGCCTGGTTATTGTCTTCTAAAACCCATTTCCGCGTGTTCATGTTTCATGTTTCCCACTTTCAATTTCTCAAATTTCTTAGCTATTGTAAGAAGAAGAAAGTTAAACGAAGACCGAAATCCCACTTCCATTCGTCATACAATTATACTTACTTGCCCAGTGGCCCCGAATAGCTCTTCTAGGTGCTAAATAGATTTTACAGAAAGACTTTTCATTCAAAAGTTCCATTGTGGCAAAAAACTACTGCAAGTAAGCTCTTTCGGAGGAATGGCAATTAATTCGTTATGGAACATATTAAGTAGTAAAACACATCCTTAGAAGAACCCTTGCCGCTGGAAACTGTTTTACTTTGAAAAGTTGGTATGTAAAACGAAATCTTGTTCAATGCTTACAAAAGCAAAAATAACGTTAAGATGACGAAAGTTGTGTAGAAAAGTGCAGACATCGTACGCTTCGTATAATAATATAGCCCTTAATCGTTCGCTGCTTTAAATGTCTAAACATTTAGCTTAAGCTTCTCTCCTCATTGTGTGTTTTATTTGAAGACATATTCTGTTTTATTTACACATCATTCAATAAATCCAGGGAATGACAGACATCAAAAATGCTGAACGCTCTGGAAGGCCAATGGAGGTGATAATACCTAAAAACGTCAAAAAAGTACACAAAATCGTCTTGGAAAACTGCAAAGTTAAATTGCGTGGGATAGCTAGATAGCTGACACCTCGTGGTAGAGTCGCAGTCTGTACGGAGAATCTGGAAGGATCATTTCTGCAGACTGCTTAACGGCGATAACGGCCTCAAATCTGTTGTTAGGCAGAATGTTCCACTCATTTTTTTTTATCCATCACGAAGCAACACAAAACACTACGTTCTCTAAGTGTTAGCTTTCAGTATCGCTTTACACAACAGCTGTTTGCTGCGCGACTAAGGATTATCTACCGACTTTTCATCTCACAGATTACATCAAATAAACAATATTAATCAAGAAACAAAGTATAGACTCTTCTTAAACTCTAATCGTGGCAATGTAAAATCAATTTCGTTGCAAAGGTCATTAAAGGTTTTAATGCACCTAGTAATGGGTTCATTGCAACCGTAATTGGTTCTATGCCTTTTATCAAGCAGTAACTTTCTCACTCGAAGAGATCTTTGGGGAGCAATTCATAAGAAAAAGTGAACGATGATAGACAAGAATTCCGTCCCCCCGACTTAGACGAGGTGAAGATAGCAATATCCAAGCTGAAGTGGAACAAAGCTGCTGGAGCGGACGGACTGTCCGCAGAACTATTTAAAGCAGCTGGAGATGAGTTGGTTGGGCGCATTCATCACCTCATCTGTAAGATATGTTCGCAGGAAAGCATGCCCGATGAGTGGAATCTTAGCGTCGTTTGCTCGGCCCACAAGATAAATAAACCCCTTTGACTGCACCAATTATCGAAGAATCTTTACATCATTCATTCTTTACATCGCCTACAAGATCCTCTTTGCCGTATTGTGTGAGCGTCTGAAACAGTTTGTCCATAACCTTGGATCTGTCACTATCAGTATGGTTTCTGGACAGGGAAATCCACTATAGACCAGATCTTCACTTTACGGCAGATTCTGGAAAAGATTCAAGAATTGCAAATCGACACTCAACACCTCTTCGTCGATATTAAGGCCGCATATGACAGTGTGCATAGAGACGAGCTATACAGTGTCATGTCTAGTTTTGGCATTCTTACCAAACTCGTGTGGTCGCCGTGGCGGAGTGGGTAGAGTGCGACGCTCACACGCCGAATGGTCTAGGTTCGACTCCAGCTCAACACCAATTTTTCAAATTTTTCACGGCACCACCTCTTTCGAGCTGCTGACAACACTCAAAAAGCTATAACTAAGAAAGCTTCTAAAACTTCGCCGTTAGGAGTCGGCAAAAAACTGCAGGTCCCTTCTACTCGTGAGAGAACAATAGCGCACACAACACGAGTAGTTGATGAGCAAGCTAGGCCCTGGTCCCCCTTTGGACTGTAGCTCCAACAATTATTATTATTATTTACTAAAGTCGTCAGATTGCGTAGGCTGACGATAGATCATGATAACGAACTCACCGAGACCTTCAACGTCAAAAAATGTTTTAGACAAAGCGGCGCTCTGTCATGTAACTTCTTTAACATCATCCTCGAGAAGATCGCGCGTAACTCACAAGTCAACACCAGAGGCACGATCTTCCAGAAGTCAGTTCAATTGCTGGCTTACGCTGATGGCATTTACGTGATTGGACGAACACAGGGAGCCGTCAATGAGGCGTTTGCTGGCATTGAAGCGGAAGTGGCTAAAATGGGTCTGGCGGTAAATGAGGGCAAAACTAAGTACATGCTGTCATCAAGGAAGGACGCACCACATCGACGTCTCGGACAGAGCGTCACACTAGGCAGCAGAAACTTTGAGGTAGTCAAGGACTTCGTCTACCTCGACTCCGCGGTAAACAGGGACAACAACATCAGTACCGAAATCAAACGCAGAATCACTCTTGCCAATCGCAGTTTCTTTGGGCTCAAGAGGCAATTGAGTCATAAAGCCCTCTCTCGAAGGACTAAGCTCGCTTTATATAACAGCTTGATCATCCCAGTAATAATCTATGGCGCGGAAACCTGGGCGTTACATAAGGCGGATGAGGAAGCCCTTAGTTTTTTCGAGAGAAAGGTTTTGCATGCGAGTTTTGTTCCTTTTTTCGTTGTTGGCATTTGGAGGAGAAGATTTGACGACGAACTCTATGAGCTGTACAGCGACATGCGCCTGGCCAAGCGTCTTCGGATACAACGCTTAAGATGGCTACGCCATGTAGAGCGTATGGACATCACTGCTCCGGCCCGAAAAGTTTTCGAATCTGAGGCATTGGGACAACGCAACAGAGGACGGTCTAGGCTAAGATGGCGCAAACAGGACCTCAACTAACTTGGAGTGCGCAACTGGAGGCAGCTGGCGAAAGATCGTGCTGGCTAGAGAGGCATGTTGATTGACACCCAGGTCAACCCTGGACTGTAGCGCCACAAGAAGAAGAAGAAATGTCAGTGATAGGTCTGCCTTCCAGTCTTGTCTTGACGTGTTTTACAGACGATCGTTTGGAATCAATCAGAAGTAAACTGTTTTGCAATCTCCACCCAGGACTTCGTTCTTTTGTTTTCGGAGAACTTAAAAGCTTGAATTTGATGATCCTCACAGATTTATTCAAAGTTATAATTTTATGGCGCGACAGTCCACAGGGAGACTAGGGCCTAGCTTGCTCATCAAATACTCGTGTTGTGTGCGCTACTGTTTTTTCACGAGTAGAAGGGACCTGCAGTTTTTTGATGACTCCGAACGGCGAATTTTGAGAAGCTTTCTTAGTTATTACTCTTTGAGTGTTATCAGAAGCTCGAAAGAGATGTTGCCGCGAGAATTTCGAGGTGTTTTACCGGGAATAGAACCTAGATTTTCGGCGTGTGATCGTCGCACTCGTCACGGCGGCCACAGACCTATAAAACTTCCATTACAAAGCTGAAATGAAAAAAACACAAAATTTAAAATCCGTGCCTCTGTAATTGATTGTTTTTTATTTTGTTTTCTTTATATATATTTTATTAATAATTTCGAATGATTGACCAAAAAGAACTAACAAAATGAATTTAAAGAATTCCTCAGTTATGCACTTTTCAAATTAACTATTGCGACACATTGTTATCGGCAATTATCGGTTTTCGTTTCACAAAACGTGAGTCTGCATTTTCATACAACATTGAGTTCACTTGTATTCCCACATCAAAACTATTTTCTATTCACCATTAAGTGTTTTAATTAATATATCACTCTATTGCAATAGTTTTGTTTGCATTTTTATTTTGGTTTTGTTGTTTTTTTCTTTCTTTTTTATGATTACAATCTAGTCTGAGTAAGTTCACTGATGTGTTACAGTTGTATTGTTAATTTTAATTTATCCTCTTTTATTTGTTTTCTACAAAATGCATAAATATTGAAATTCTAAGCATAAATACAACTTTAAATAATTATCATTAGTTCATAATTAATTGTTCTATATTAATTTTGATCGTATTACATTTTTTTTGTTTTATGTAAACATTAATACAACAAAATCATACGTGAGTTAGTATTAGTATTTAGTTGTTAATTTGTACGAACTATCTTATTAATTTCTTTTTTGCTTTTGTTATTCCTATAGAGATATGTTATCCTAACTCTCTGCTTATAATGATAGTTAACGTCTTTTATTTTGTTTTAAATTAAATTTTTCATTAATTGTATTTGTGATTACTGCTAATAGTCGCGTAATCAACCACTACTAAGAATAATAAACATTTGTTGTAGAGAGCAGTGAGTAGATTTAGTTGAAGGAAAACGTGCTACATATATCACTCTTAGATACTGAACGGTTCAATACGGAGGTGAGATATTTTTTATTTAGAATATATCGCAAATGTACGTATTTTCTAAATACCTACTCTTGTGTTTTATCATTTCAAAATCATGAGAGTCGTTCGTGAAGGTAAACATAAAGTGGTGTCTTCGGACTTGTCCAGTAATACATGCATTTAACGTTGCCATGGCAAAATGTATGTGAACAGAAAATCTAGCTGTCGTGTCTCGCTGTGGGTAGGACATTTGGTCTAATTTCAACGTAACGCAATGATGTCCATTCTTAGTCCCAACCACTTAGTTTATTAGTTATTTAATTCTATACGTAACGGACACAAAATCAGCTTAATTTGGAAAACGTCGCATTTTATTATAATTGGCTCGTGATAAACGGATTATTTGGTACTTAATTCGCAGCACGGGCTAAAGGTTAAGGGAAGAGAGTTAAAGGCAAAAAGAGGCACTGCAGTCTTGTTGAGGTTAGGCGTCTCTTTGTGCACAATTCAACAGAGAGGAGAACACGAAATGTTCTGAAATATACATACAAATCGGAATTTTTGGACTTACACATGTGGCAGCTTTTTCTATTCCAATGCAAAACTGCGATTGTCTGTTTCTGTGCGTAACAAATATATGGCTTATGTAAGAGTTTCGTATTTTTAGATTGTGTCTGTTGTTTGTGTTTTCTCTGCAACAAATCCGAAAACCATAATTGTTTATTGCATTTGGCAAACAGTTTGATTTAACTTTAGATTTAACAGCCTTTTGAAGGAACTTTCTTAGAGAATTCTCAAAAATCAAACTATACGTCAAACTGAACTGTTTATTGAATGTTTGTGAAAATAAGTCAATTAAATGGAACATTAAAAAGTTTGTATTTATTCATAAGTTTCTTGTCTGAGTAAAAATTGAAAATTTAAGTCAAACGCCTAATATAATCAAAATTAGAAGTTAGTGAACGAACGTGTCGATTTGACTGATCGAAACCTTCAGTATTTGGCTCGTACAACAAAAGAAGACAATTAAATGTTTCCGACCGCTTGTTTCTCGTTTCATTTCCGATTCATTGATGCATCTGTGATAAGAAATAGCTAATATTGAATAATACACCATACGAAATGAATATAGAGGCAATAAATAAGTCATAAAGCGAAATTTCCCATTGAATATAGTGGCCGTTACTAAAACGGTGTTTTTTAGTTTTGTTTTTGAGCCAATGAGATCATGCATGTGCAGTTCCATATCATTTGTCGTGCTCTACTGTCACGCGTATTCTTGTAAATATTTGTGGTTTTCACTTATGTTACTGCGAAATTAATATATAGGCGACCTCAATTTTGTTTTTAAATATCAATGTTTTAAAAAATATACATTTTTTGAAAAATATCAATTTTTTTGTCAATGTTTCTGTTACTGTTTAGCAGAAGAGATATTTACAGTTATTCATATTTGTAGTACTCAGCTCAGTAAAACAATGGGACGTGAAAAAGGACACTCAAGAGGAAAAAACTTGAAATACAAATTCTTAAAAAGAATGGCTACTTTAACCGCCAAATTGATGCCAAAATAGAAAGATCCCCTAACGTCGTCGATGATTTCATAAATTTGGGTGGGTACTATGGAGTAAAAAAGGGCAAAAGAACTCCAAAAGAGTTAAAAAAAAACCGCCAAAAGAACCAAATATTACGAAAAGCACCTGAAAGCAAACTGTACGCTTCACGAATTAAGGTGAAATTGGACATTCAAATTGGAGTACGACGGAGTACGACGAAGTCCAACAAATATTCCAAGCAACTTCAAAATTGTTTTTTTTACCAAAACAAATGAAAAAACCTGCACTTACTCCCGAGCACAAATAAAGTCGACTCTTGTTCGCCAGAAATCACGTGTCATGGACCACAGAATGGCGCAATATGATATTAAGTGAGAAAATGTATAATTTGGATGGACTAAACGGTTTTCAATACAATTGGCATGATTTGCGGGATAAACTGGAAGTTAGTGTGAGCCGCAATGTTGAAGGGGGAGTGTGATGATATGAAGAGCTTTCAGCTTGAACGAAAAGATGCCTATCCTATACGTTCCTCCAAAAATTAACTCTAAAACATATTTAGAAATGTTGGAGTATGTTTACAACTACGGGCCGAGATATGGACAGGGTGATGCGCTGAAGTTTTAAAAGTTTAGACTTTTTCAAGAGAAGCTACGGAATGTTAGTTTTTTGTTACGGTGAATTTGCGGATGAAATTGGAGACGAGAATTTAATTTTTTAACAGGATAATGCTGCGATCCATTCTGCCAAAGTGGTTAAGGAGTATTTTGTTTATACAAATATACGTGTTTTAGAGGGGACATCTCTATCCCTCCCTTCCTTTATGGGGAATAATGGCAAGAAAAATTTACAGAAATGGGAGGCAGTATAACTGAAACAATTTATTCAATATATTTGAAGGAACTTAAATGCTGAATACCTTCATTCGCAAATAAATTCAATCCCTGTAGAATCTCTGAGGTTATAATTAAAAAGAAAGAATACATCCATTACGAAAATATGAAATTTCTGACACACATTTTCGAATAAATTTAAAAAAAAACCATAAAAACTACTGTGCCTTTATTATAATTTCGCACTATTTTTTTTTTTAAATTGTAGTTTTTACGGAACGTAGTTCATCAAATTTGTGTGTTTTTTGTTTAGTACTTTAAGTGTCTAATTGGGCACATTAAAGTATAACAAACGATTTTTTTAGCAATATTATCCTACTGAGATATATATTATAATAATAATAATTGTTGGCGCTACAGTCCAAAGGAAGAACAGGGCCTAGCTTGCTCATCAACTGCTCGTGGTGTGCGCACTACTGTTCTCTCACGAGTTGAAGAGGCCTACAGTTTTTTGCTGACTCCGAACGGCGAAATTTGAGAAGCTTTCTTAGACAGTTATTAATATTTGAGTGTTGTCAGCAGCTCGAAAGAGGTGGTGCCGTGAAAAATTCGAATTGGTGTTGAGCTGGGAATCGAACCTAGACCCTTCGGCGTGTGAGCGTCACACTCTTCCCACTATGCCATGGCGGCCAGATATATATTATGCCTCTATATTAATATCGCCCAGTGTACATATTGGATGCAGCCTTTGTCCACAAGGGAAAAGCGTTCTGAGCTTATACACCAAATGTTCGTGTTGCGCGTGATATTTTTGTCTTACAAGTAGTGCTCTTTCGAAAAACCCTTGGAAGATTTTTCAAACACGAAAGAAACTCGAAAGAGGTGGTCTCTTACAAATGTCAGCTGTTCAACCCAGGAATTAAATGGGGGACATTCGGTATCAGTGAACAGACTGCCTAATACGCCACGGCAGCCTCTCCGTCGATTAGCCAACCAATCACATTGTTACATCGATTTTCGTTATTTTGCAGGTTATGGTCTACGGAATTGTCCATTCTAATTAAAATACGGATCAAATGCATTAAAAAAAAAGAATAAAATATATATATGTCATGATATAAAGTGTAAAATGAGTCTGTCATAATATAAACCGATTGAGTTTTATTGCACAGCCGAGAGTGACTGGCGGAAGTGGGATTTCTAACTTATATATCGAGAAACTTGTATAAACACCGTATTTTCTTCGTCTATCAATGAATTTAAAAACACGCACTGCTAGTCAGAGAAAATTGTAACAAAAACGGAATAAGAGCAAACTCATTGCCTAGATCGTTGTGGAATGGAACACAAAATTGGGCATCCACTGAAATCATAAATTGCTAAAAGGAAACTGTGTGGCATGAATCTTTAAGCAGATTACGAATAAGAAAGTAAAAACAGAAAGTCCTGAAAATATTCAAAATCTAAACTTGTCACAAAAATTGGTCGTCGCAGAAATAAACATTTACTGGAAAATATAACTCTGGTTAATCCGATTATCTAAATTTTGCATTTCGATCAGAAATATTCATAACCTTAATTTGTCAGAAATTTATTAGTTCAATTAAAGACATATCATTTATGCAAACACGTCCACCTTTTAAATTCGGACATGGCTGTACATTAATTTGCCTCTCTTGGCAAGTGGCTTGTAATTCTCTACGATCCCATATTGTCTTTGAATGTGAGACACAAAAACCGTCTCTAGGTCTAGACAAAACAAGAAACCTTCAATTTTATTTTGTGCTGAGGATGATTACTTTTTTCCTTTCTTCTCAATAACTTCCCCGTAATAAGAGAAAAAACAACCTGCAGCAGGAAAATATAACTACTTCTTCATTTGTACCCATAAAAAAAATAAATTGTGGGTTTTATTAAAACGCAGACAAAACAAAATCTCACTGCTCCCATTAACAGATTGCCAAAAAAAAAAATAAAAAAGGAAGAAAAAAAAAACGTCATTTGAAGAAGAATAATTTATGTTTATATATTTCAATAAATAGTATCAATTTCTATATTCTAATACTGTTCGTTCATTAAACTTAATAAATATCAATGCTACTGGTTACATGCAACAAAAAGTGCTGAATGAAAACAAAAGAGGAAGAGTTCACTCGAAAGTGTATTTCGAAAACATTACATAAATTGTTAAATATTCTTTTTTTTAATCTTAACACAAAATGTACTCTATAGAGTTGCATCAACATACTTTCTTTAACTTTGAAACCCTTTGCTTTTCAATGGCCAATGGTAGAAATAAATAAATAAATAGATAAGATAATAAATATAAAACAAATAAAAAATACTTTATGAAACAAGACAAAATAGCCTCAGAATTGGATAAAATACAGACTACTTATACGATTGACTAGACTAAATATTTAGTTACAAGTGTACTTAGTTTTACATACAATGTTGTGAAAATAAACATATTATCAATAAAGATAATTAAAATAAATTTGTCGTTTTTTTTTTGTTTGGTTATTCTTTTGGTGTCTTGAGAATATGATTCCCTGTTCAGTTCTAACTATTAACCTGTGACTTAATTTTGCTTGTTCACGTGTGTAACGGTTATTTCTAGAAAACTACAATTATTACATGTTTTTACATTCTCATTTGTTGTTGTTTGCATTGTATGGTTAATTAATGTTTGATTTTTCTTATTTTTTCTTATGAACATCTTTTGTTCGTGTAGGCGTTACTGTTCGGAAATTATAAAATCAAGTGTAGAAAATGTAGAAAAAATATCGTGTATTATATAATTATTATTATTATTGGTTTTTTGTTTCTTGTTTTCTTTTTAACATTGACACTTTTATATTTTTCGTGTATAAGGTACATGATAAAGAAATAGATTCACTCGGCGTTTTACAGTTGTTTACTTTGAGATTTTGTTTTTTTTTTTTTTGTTTAGATGTAAGAAGGTTAAAAGTGGTGGTGTTTGGTATTTTGTTTTTTCTTGTTTGTTTTCGAAAATAGCAAATTGAGAAAGGAGTAAATGAAAGAGAAACAGCTTTTTGCTAAATGAATACAATGGCCCTGAAAATGTCCTTCGTCTTATTCATTTTAACTTTGCAGGAAGATTTAAATATTAAACATTAAACTCAATTTCATATGCTGAAGGTTAATAACAAAAAGTAAAAAGTATTTTACCTGTCGGCCCATATCTTACATTAAAGTATCTTTGTGAACATTTGATAGGGAACCAAATTATGGTAGAGACCTATCACAAATTAGACTTTAAAATAACTTCTGTAGTGGAAAAAAGGTTTAAACTTAGAAAAGGTGCATTTCACACCTTCATTGCCCATCAAATGACTAACAGAAAACTATTCGCATTCGTTGTCTCAAACATTTCATTATGTTTAGAGCGGAGATAATATTACTCTGGAACGCAGAACGCCATGTCCGTTTTTAAGATAGGCAGTAAGTTAAGAGTTAAATTGCCGAGCCCAACTGAAGACAATATGGACAGTAAGTTAAAAGTTGAAAAAATAAGCTGCCGTTGCAAACTAAATACAATTTGCGCCGGCATCGCATAATTAACTCCCCAATTTAAGAAATGACTGAGTTATTAACGTCCATTGCATAAAATCTGATGTCAGTCTAAATTGAACAAACTGCCTAACATACTTTCCGTAACATGCGGTTGCGAATTTTCTGGCTACAGCAGAAAAAAACAAAACAATTGCTTTTTAAAGGAATTAACGTATGCATATTAATTTACTGCAATGCAATTGTTTTCCAGAGAAAAAATAAGTGCGAAACATTTATTTCGCAGCCGTTGCAGGTGTTCACGATTGTAAACGGGCTGTAGGTGACCTTTATGCGTGTGCGTGTTTAACAATGACAGAAAAACAGAGCGTGGTTGCATTACCTAATATGGTGTCATATTCTACTCTTCAAATAAACATTTTAAAGCTTACAGATGAAACATTCAGGTGCGAGTAATCCACTGAAGTGTCAATCCAGTATAACAAATCTGCATAGAACTGCATAGAGGAGAGACCTACAAGCATTTCGAAAATCACGAATAACATGCAACGAATTTCGGGATTCGGTTTGAAAAGCTGAAATTCCGATATGCAAAAAGTCCTGAAATCAGAATATATGATACTTTTGTGAGTAAAAATTAAAATTGGTATTACCCGTGTTCACCAACTGCTTCAAGCTCGAAAGCGATTCAATCCTCAGAGTATACCTCCCACTCGTACTTCATACTACAGTTTTTTTGGATTATGGGTAGTTCGCAATTCTGTCCCTGTGCCTTACGCATAATTATTTCATAAATGAAACATACAAATATCCCAATGACGGCAAACTTAAATTGAATAGTGTGAGGAGACATTTCTAAGGCCATTGTATCACTAAACTAAGCAGAAAATCTCTTCGAAACCCGTTAAGTTAGATTCATTTTCGTTTTGTTATTCTTTTTTTCCAGTGAAGATAAGGCAAAAAGTCTAGAATAGATTTGCTGAATTAAACATATCAGCAGATTAGGTGGAAAGCAGCTGCACTTCTTGGGCAGTGTGTAAATATTTATGTATAAATTTCTCAAGTAATTCAAACGGTTAAGAAATTTGGATAGATTTGTTGTTATTCTTTGTTCTAAAAAAAGGAGATTTAGAATTTGCAGAGAGGTTTCTGCTTAGAGTGAGAAAGAGTGAATGAAAGACAAATTTGTCTGTCATGCACTTAGGAAAACAAAACACAAAATTAAGTTACGCTAAGCGAACAGATTAAACATATATCTTAAGTTCAAATTCGCACAAAACAATTATACATTTATCCAAAAAAATTATCTTTGGTTTTATTTTTGCTTACAATTTATCGCTTTGGTATGAGAAATTTGTCAAAACTACAAGTACGTACCGGATCCTGTCTAGAAGTCTCCAATATTGGCGTGGTTAAGTCGTTTCTAGTACTACAAAAAATAAATAATATAAATAAATAGAAAGAAATATCTTGTTTTTGTTTATCTAAGTTTCTCTTGAGGCACCCTTTCACATTATGTGAGTGATGGTTCCCTACCAATGAAGGAACATGTCTGCATGATTAGTCTGAATTTGGTGAAAATATTTTTTGTTAGTCTTCCTAACACAATACATGTGACTTCACAAAAACAAAAATAAAACAGTGACTGAAATATAAACACTAAATAGAAAAAAAAGGGATTCTATACAAGGACAGAAGAGAGAAGAAAGAAAGCACACACACAAAAATACACGTGTCCTCCAGACGCTTAATCACTCTTTTTCGTATCAATTGACGGCGAGGGATGGCTTATGTGAGCCTCGATCGTTTTCAATGGCCCTTGCGCAATAAACATGTACTGCGATGGGAAGTCCCATATGATTGTAAAGTGGAAAAACATATTTGCCATTGCGATGATGTACTCGAACAGGGCGAACCAACTGAACGCCAGGTCATGACAGTAGAATCGATGTTTGGCAAAGAATATCAGCAAACCGATTGTACTTAGAATGGAGATCACGAATAGGATTTTTTTCCACTTCAGTGAGTCCTTCTGCTTCTCTGTGATGTGCTCGTCATCGTGCAGTATACGATACAATTTGATTGTTGCCAACATATGACATAGGGAGCATGTCATGAATGTGATAAAGATCTTCTCATGGAGAGCTGCAAAGAGAAACAACATTAACTGATATGTGTGCCCAAGTGAATGTATTTAGCTACTGACGATAGTTCTCTCTATTCGATATATACGTTACACCGCCCAAGGATGCCACTTCGACTGCATTCAACCAAAATACCAGAGTAGAGAGAAGTCTGGCCTTCTTCATCGAATCCGACGAACTTAGTTTGGCAATAAGACTACGATAATAGTTTCGGTATATTACGGCTATAGGAATTCTGGGTCCTATGTGTAAGGCGATACTGATCCTCCAGAAGTAACGTTGCGGACTAACTCCAGTAATTGCACTTATCGATGGAATTATATTATATACCTGTGTGGGAAGACATTACAAGGTCAGATATGTAAAATAGATGGTGACTAATATATGATGATATATATAATATATGTTAATCCGCGTTGGGAAAATGCTCATGGGAGTGAAAGACAGTTTTTTAAAAGGCCTGTTCTGGAAAATACATGCCAAACGCAACACGAAATTAAACAAAACTCCTAAAGTGGATAGTTTCGTGTTGCTAATGTAAGGACAGAGACACACCTTTTCACAGGACGGAAAATTTTAAGATATATTTCAATCTCTTTTCATTGAACAAATAGGTCATTGAATATGAAAAAGAGTAAAGGTTTTAACGACGGCATATTTAAGCCTCTTTTCCTTGAAGAGACTTTCATCAAATGACGGTTTACAATTTGGCAAAGTTGGGGCATACTCAAAGAGAATCAAGGAGTGAAGAATTCTCCCCCTTCTTTAAACAAATCGGTATGACCGAAAGCACTTTGCTACTGGGAATGTCAATAAAGTCAGAGGTCAGACGTTTTTAATGTCCGCGCGATAAAATAAAGACAACAGTTAAACGGTAGTTTGTCGACAGTCCTCTGTACGCGGAATCAGACTAGACCATAACGTTTATTCCCCGACAGCGCTCATGGTGCGCGATACGAATTACATTCAGTTTATTTAATTGTTTTGTTTGCACAACCCAACCTTTCTCCGAAACCGAACAATTCTTATACAATACTTTACTTCGTTGCTGACTTAGAACTAAGAAGCGCCAATTGTTGCCATGCGAGCAGTTTCAATTGGTCACAGAAATTGGCGCGGTATTGCATTTCACTGCACACTAGACAACAAACGGGGGAATGTCATTACCAATCAACCCTCAGGGCAATTACCCTTATTATACAGCTTGTCATCCCCCCACAAAAAAGGTAATCAAACATATATGTAATACTTAGTTTAAATACTCACTCGGCAATGTGTTTCATGGACCTCATCAGCTTGGAAGACATACGCAGAGACAAAACAACACAATAATGTGAACAGCGGAAGCATTGCAGTTACAACACAGATATCATGGAAGCTGGCTAGGAAATGCACAACAAACTGCAACCACGGCACCCCACACACATGGAAGACGACATGAAAGTACAGAGAAAGAGAAAAACAAAAAAACTCACGAAAATAAACACAATTGTCTGATATAAACCTTAAGACTACATTGTTAGGATATGAACAAAAAAAAAACAAGAACCACATAATGCAAAAATCAATAGCAATACAAGTGCCAGGCGATGCTATCATAATTCTCTCCTGCAGTCTTATAACTCTGAATGTCGTCCGCACTGGCTATGAATTGTTATGTAAAATAACTCTCTTAACGATATAGGTCCACCAAAAAAAGAACCCTCTCTGGGGATCTGATGAGTGTACCTTTTCTTGGTTGATAGCATCTTTTTTATTGGGATTTTCAGCATTTGTACTTTGAATTTCATCGTTCGTCATGTTGCCGCCGAATGTGTTTATATATTCTCTGGCCGTCACTTTCCCCTCTGTTCTGCTGTCGACCAACTCGTCGTAAATCCTTTCTATTCGAGAAATTTCCGCAATTGAACTGGGATGTACTTTATTTATAAACTTTATTGAGAAATCCACACAAATCAAATCATATTTCTTCGGATTAGGAGGGGTGGTGCACAATATACAGGCAGACAAGTTGCAGGGAAATCAACGACAGAAAAAAAAACCGTTTGCAAGTGTTATACAACGTGATCGCACTGCACTGTTTATCTAAATGATTGTTTAATGCAAAACAAAACGCCGACCGTGTTTGTAAATTTCACAACTGAGGATTATATTAAATCTTTTGGAAAAGTTTAAATTTGTATTATATTGTGTTTTTGCGGAGGAGGAAGAAAATTCGATTTTTCCACCACCTTCGTAGTCGGTCTACTCCGTGATGCGATGAATCCTGTCAGTAAAAAGGGGAGATGATTTTTGATAAAATTCTCTATATCGATCAAGGCGGCATCTGGGTGAGGTAAACGTCGGTATTTGTTATTGAATGGAGCAGCTGTTATTTGTCTTTTGTTGGACTGAGCTGCCAGAGGCTAAAATTTCAATCTAATGATTTCAATAATAACTGTAATTTGGGAATTGTCGAATTTCAGAGATTCTCGTGAGAAATATTGTCATGTTTTTTACCGTTTGCTAACATATTTTGCATTGCACTGCGAATCATTTAAATTTGTTTTGTGAACTTCTTACCATAGAAATGTTGTCTGATGCCCTGGTAACCCTAAAACCATCTGTCAACCCTTCGTGGTTCTTCTTCAGTAGGTTATGAAAGCCTTTGAAAATTGTGAACAGTAAAAAATGAATTCTTTAATTAAGCAAATATCGAGCCTCTGCGTAAACAGAGTTCTCATAAATTCAACGAAAGTCCTTGTGCCAGTGTCATCTTTTCATACAACAACAAGCTTGAGTAAAAAGTGGAACAAGTACAATTCAGGCCCGCAGAAATGGCTTCAAAACAACAAGATCATATATCCCCCACAAACACCTGAAGAAGAGCCCCGCAAAGCGGTAACACGAATTGATTAATTTTAATTCAATCACCAATCCCATTTTCCATTTCAGTACGTATGCCACATGACCACAAATATAAAATACAGTCCCGATAAAATGTGGTACATTGCATCCCTAGTCCGAGGTCTCTCGGTGGATGAGGCTATAAAACAACTGAATTTTGTTCTCCAAAAAGGTGGCAAATATGTGAAACAAACCATTTTAGAGGCACAGGAAATGGCCATAAAAAGGCACAATGTTGAGTACAGAAGTAATCTATGGGTTTGTAAGTTGAAGTCGCTCCAAAATGTGTTCAAAACTCAATGGAATATTTGTAATTTTCAGCTGAATCTTTTGTGGGTAAAGGACGATATTACAGAGGTATGCGACGTCATGCACGCGGTCGAGGTGGTGCTGTCCAGTATAAACATGTTCATTATTTTGTTCGTTTGGAAGAGGGTGAACCACCGAAGCATTACTATCTGCCACACCCGCAAACTCCCGAGGACCAATTCAACAAATGGATGGAACAGATGCGAAGCAGAAAGGTCATCAGTTCTTTGTAGAATTAGCAATTTTAGAATGTATGGGTTACGTTACACGTGAAATTTGAATAAAAATGAAGATTAAAGCAAGTTGGTCTTGTTCCTGCGTCCTTTCACCCAGAACTATTCAATCAAAGTCCCCGAATCCCAGTTGGTCCAAGTACAGCTGTTTACGTTCTTTAGTTAAAACAGTAAGTCTCATATTTGATTTAAATTATGTTATATTTCGTCACTTTGTATTAAACAGTTACAACTCTTTCAACAATCTTCTAGTTTTTGGAAATCAAGATTACACGGTGAAGGTTCTTTGTTTTGGACATAATTTATAGTAAATCGACATCAGAGTGTCAAAGAAAATGAATCATTCAAATGATGAGTAGGGGGCCTAGAGGGGCAAAATTATTGAGAAATCAGGAAATGTCTACAGTTTTTCTTAGTAAGAATTTGAAGAGGATGTTGGACAGCGTGCGCAGCACATCCCTTCGATATCAAATTGATGATCATGAACGCGACATCATGCCGCCACCGCCTCCACCCGCAGCGAAGCGTCGTTTCTTCTTTTTTTTGGCAGTGAGACTCTCCTGTCCGCTGTCCGTATTCGAACAACTGTCGCTGTCGTCGTCGCTCGACGATGAGGACGACGATGATGAACTGGAATTGCTTGAGCTATCCGAAGCAAATCCAGTGCTCTGGTCGATATTTATAGTTTCGGCGAGTTTTGCTAGTTCAGGTTCTTTTTCCTAAAACAAAGAGATTAATGTTAAGTGACTCCTAATCGAAAGCACTTATGGGGGTAAACATACTCGAAGAATGCGCAACCATTTGCGTGACAGTTTCGGTCGCCCGCGAACTGTTTTATGCCAAACTATAGGAAAATTGGTCCTGCTGCAAAAATTTTGCGTAACTGCAACGGTGTCGTCAAGATTCAGTACCACGTGCCACCAACCACCCGGTACGAATACTGTTTCTCCAGGACGTTGAAGGATCTCAATCTAAAAAGCAAAAGCATCGCATATCACACTCCAAAGTTGTTCGTGAGAGATCGGTTCTTACCGGTGCAAACTCCTTTGGCCAGTCTGCGGCTTTTGTCTTTGGATAGATAACACTGAACCAAGTGATAGCTTCGTCACGCTGCTTCCCCCCAAGTGATCCTGGAACCTTTAACATCTCCTTTGGCGTATTGGTTGGGAAGAGGCACCACCGTTTGTGGCCGAAAACTAGTGCATTCCATGCGCTTGTCCCTAGCGGATCGATATGTATGCCAGTCCCTGAACGTGCTGGTCCCATTACAAACCAACGATATGGTGGTCGACGTTCCTCTCCAGAATATTTGAAGAGATCATCTTGAAAATACTTTGGAACAGTATAGTCCTCGAGCAGCTTTTTTCGGCGATGGTGCTACAAAATTCTAATGTTAATCCCATGCCAGACACAATCGAATAAAACAGATTTACCTCGCCAAAGCTGCTATCGAAGATGTAGAGTGGACTGTCGTCCTTGGTGCTCTTCATGTACTCCACGTAATATTTCATTTTCATCTTGACACTGTATCCCTCGTTGTCTTCACCGCATTTGAACTTCTGATTTCGATACTTCTTCACGAGTCGACTCAGTGTCCACTTTTCTTGAGCCTTCCAGCCCTCTTGGAGGTCCGTTATCACCACAGGCAGGTACGGCTTTTCAAACCTCTCAATGAATGTTTGACAATCGATCTCCTTGCCATTTATTCTCTCCACATTGTCGGTGAACTGTGTGAACTGCTCAAAATGATCCACATACCGAAGCGCGGTCCAAGCCTCTTTGTCTCCCAGTTCTGCGAAAAAAAAATCAACATGTTTCTAGGTTAATACCATCCAATATACAATACCAAATGTAAGTAATACGAAATTGTTGCAAGTGATAGATCACCTGGACGGGCTTTTCTCTTCACTTCTCGTAGTCGCTTTCTTGAGCGGCGCGGCAATTTAAACTCCTCAGACATTGTACTTAATGGGAACAATTAATTTACTACTTTAAATGAACAAATAACACTTAAAATTATTATTTTTTGGGGGATCGCAGAGTGTATTCTACTTTCAGAGTCAAGATGAAAATGAAAAATGTTCAATTTGACGGCTGTATACAATTGTGTGCGTGCAGTTCAACAAATGTACAATGGCGGTTTTTGGTTAGATGTTACCAGACAAACGTTTTGATGTCTTACACTTGGAACTTGCGTTATGAAGCTCTATTAAAGTATTTTTCAAAAGTTAGTGAACGAATATTGGACTCATTGAAATCGCGCATCAAATTGGATTTTGTTAATGAATTCTTCTTTATTGGAATAGAATTTATGAAAACAAAACTGTTGGTTGAACATACACCTGTCAGGTCAGCTGTGCTATATGAAACTGTGTATTGGACAGTAACCAGAGAGACAAGAAAATTTTTACGCCGCATATCGTTCTGAAAATTTGCAATTCATTTACGACTTGAAGCAGCTTCATTCCATTTTCAATGAGTAAAACAAGATTCTTGAGAAAAGAAACTTTTGGTTTCTGCTATCCTTGAAGCATTCAGAACTCGTTACTTTGGACATTCACAGAACGAAGACAAATTAGTCCCATCTCAATGATAATCGTTATGTCAATCAGTTGGTTGTCAAATGCATTTGAATCAGATTTTAGAAATAATTCATTGAAGCCATTTTGTTATTTACATTTTTGTTGCATATATTTTTTACAATATTTTTATGAAACCGTCAACATACAGAAAATATGTTTAACTCGCAGCAATCTTGAAAACAGGGCACACAACCACAAAACCTGCTGGATAGGTTCGGCAATATGTCTGTGACGCTTGATGACTCCGTTTGCCGAGTGTGCTTGAGTTCATCAGGAAACATCCCAATATTCGATGGATGCGGAAAGGACGATCAATTTCGTTACTGCACTTCCCTGGAAGTAACATAATGTCAATATTTACTAATTCGCAGATCAGATTATTCATTGAGTTGTTTTTTAGGCCGCAAAAGATGATGGACTACCGTCAAAGCTGTGTAAGAAGTGCAACGATCACCTTAAGGTTGCCTATGACTTTCGTTTTCAGGCCATTTACGCGGAAAAGTATTTCAGAAAGACAATATTTCTGCCATCATTGAAGAAGGAGGACGATGAAAAGACTACGGCTCACGGAGATGATGGGAATATTAGCGAAGAGCTTGATGAAAATATGGCAGAGATCAACATTTTGCTGGCGATGCATACGGATGCCACGGATGAGGCAGATGACGCCGATCACGATGACATGAACAGTTCTGTGTTCTTCGACGACGAAAGTGTTGAAGAGAATGGGAGGCAAGTGGAAATTATTGGCATGGAAACTTTCGAAAAAGAAAAGCAAGAGAAGAGGGATGTGCAGGTAAAAATGGAGACTGCTGGTACCTCTGCCTCGCTGGTTTCTTCCGTAGAGAATACTACGGGTTATATACCAATGGTTTCTTTGCCATTAGAGTCTCCACAGTCAACAGGTAGCAGTTGTAGCAAACAGCATTCCAATACGGTGTTAAACGGGATCCAACAATATGCAACATCCAATGCTTACTCAGTTCAAAATTTGCGTCCAGAGGAAGAATGTGGCAGTTCATTACAGGATATGCCTGTTCTCAAAAATGATCCTTCTGCGTATGATTATAATCCCACAGGGGTAGCAGGAAGCTTTGACGCATACACAGCCCCATCACAAGTGCAATATCAACAAAATATCCAAATGCACCTGCAGTACAACGTGCCGACAACAACCCACCATTCAGCGATGCCTCTGCAAGAAGCGGCGCCAACTACGAACACCTACGACTATGCTTACCAATCTGAATTTCCTGTGTATCAAGCACAAACAACTGAAATCAGGGTTGAACCGGTTTTGCCAACAGCGACCCAGGACTCAACAGCACAAATTACTGCAGCTCCTCCAACAGACATTCAAGTCGTCGATAACTTGTCCAAGACTGAAAACCAACATACCCAGTCCACCAAGGCGAAGAAACCGAAGCGGGAAATCTACCGTAGGGACAAAATTGAGTGCAATATCTGTGGAAGTGTTTTTACGCATGTTAACTCTCTGAAAACCCATTTACTTAAGCATTCCGGGGAGAAACCATTTAAGTGTGAGTTCTGCAATAAAGCGTTCTCCAGGAAGACCGTCCTGAACATCCACCGTAGGCTGCATACGGGAGAGAAGCCGTACAAGTGTTCCCTCTGCACAAGTGCCTATGTGACGAAAGAAGCTTTGACGGTAAGTTTCTCCTTTCTGTTATTTGGTGACAGAATAATTTTTTTTTATTAAATGTCCTTCCAGCGCCATCTGCAAAAGGAACATGAACAGGAAGTGGGTGCAAATTTCCGCAAGGATAAAGTATCCTACATCTGTTCGATATGCAACAAGTCTCGTTGTTCCAAGTATTCATTAGCATCACACATGAAGACGCACTCCAACGACGTTAAAGCCCGTCGAAGAATCGTTAGAAAGAAAAGAGAAAAATCTGACAATTCCAGCAGCTTAACAACAACAGCCAATGCTCTCCTGAAGTACTCATGTAAGATTTGCCAAAAGGGCTTCCCCAACAAATGGGAGTTGAGCACCCACGATGAGTCGCACGAACAGAATAAGACATTTGAATGTGACATCTGTCAGCGGACATTCGAAAAGAAATTTCAGCTCCTTTATCACTTGCAAACGCACGATGGCGGAGAGGAGTTAGTGAAAGCGAAGGTTCAACCAAGCACCGAGCGATCTGCGCAAAAGAGCCTCGAAGACGTGGTGGAGAAAGACACCAACAGCTCAAACGAAAAGAAAGTGAAGGAAAAGATGCCTCCAAGAAAACGTCGGAAAAGAAAAGCAAAGGCACAGTTGCGTAGGGATGCATACAGCATCGATGGAGAAGATGATGACGAAGATAATGGGGATGGCGACGCCATCGAAGAGGATTACAAGACAGAGAAGAGCACCGTAAAACGAACGGAACGGACGAGGGCACAACGTGAAAATCTGAAAGTATTGCGGGCCAGTAACAAAATTGTGTGCCACATATGCGAAGCGGTGTTTACGCACCCTACGTCTCTGAAGACCCATATGCTGGTGCATTCGGGCGAACGTCCATTTAAGTGCGATTACTGTGATAAGTCATTTGCGAGGAAGACCGTCCTCAACATCCACCGAAGACTCCACACAGGGGAGAAGCCATATAAGTGCCCCCTCTGCGATAACGCCTGTGTCACTAAGGACGCACTTATGGTAAGTTGTCACTTATTTGCACAAGAAGTAGTTATTGATGGTTGTGTTTTAGCGTCACATGTCAAAGGACCATGACGACGACAGAGAAGCTGATCGAATAAAATTCACCTGCGGCATATGTCACAAATCGATGGGGACAAAGTATTCTTTGCAAGCGCACATGAAGCTCCATGAGCAGTACACTTCAGCGGACGCAGAAGTGAAATTCTCTTGTAACACTTGCACGGAGACGTTTGACACCAAATCAGAGTACACGAAGCATATGGAAGTGCACGATTCCCACAGGAATTTCCAGTGTGACATTTGCCAGGTGACGTTTGAGAAGAAATTTAAATTGCTCTTCCACTTACAAACACACAAGATCGAGGACTTGCCCTGCAAAAAGTGCGGTGAAACTTTCACAATCAGGTCTGCAACAACAAAGCCAATAACAAAGCATATTTACGAATTGTATTCTTTTTTTTTATAGAGAAAACCTCATTCAGCACATAAAGGTGCAGCACATGGATCCCCAAAACATGGACTTCCAATGCCCACACTGTAATGCTGGGCAGTACGATACCCGGGATCTCAAGCTGCACATGCTAAACGTCCACGAAATCAACATGGGTGCCCTCAATTCGTGCGATCTGTGCGGAGAGACGTACTCCACGGCAGCCGAGTACTACAAGCATATGCACGACAAGCACGATACCATCAGCAAGACCTGCAACGAGTGCGACAAGTATTTCGACTCAAGAAAAGCCTTTGACAAACACATATTGACCCATTACATGTAAAGAAAGTGTACATAGTACTTGTAGAATTAGGGATAAATCTGCGGGCTCAGCCTAGATTCAAGCTTCAATCTTCATGATGATATAAGTTGCCTAGTGATAGTGTATCTCGAGACTATCTCAAGCTAGTTTGTAAGTAACGTTTTTTAAGTCCGCAAAATAAACTGCAGTCGAGTTTTTTCTTCTGCTCTGAAAACCGAAGACTTGTGTCATCGCCCTAAGCCTATAACCTGTCACAGTGGCTGTCAAGTGTGACATCTACGCTATCAAATGAATGTTATCATCTGTATTTACTTTTCAGTTGGTGGGGTTCTGTGAAAAGTGTGGTTTTCCCAAGCTTCCTAGTCTTGTTTATTCTTGTGTTTATGTCCTCAGCAGGGTGCCAGTGATGTCACTGATGATTTTGTTGTTTAGCTAAAATCAATTGCATGCGAGATATGCCGAGCACAAACCGCAGCTAACAGATCAGCTATTTAGTGTCGCAGTGGTAAGGAACACGTAATAATATGAATCTCAAGCTGTGCAGTGAATAACAATATTCCAGGAAATAGGAATCAATGTTTAATTGGAATACTTGTCAGGCAGGTATTGTGGGTCAAGGTTAACGAGTTTGACAAATGTTCTGAAGCGTATGTGATTGTACTAGATTTGAACAAGGATGTGCAAGGTTCCTGGTTCAGTGATGCCTTATCGGTTAATCTTTCGTACGTATGAGGTTGAGTGTAATTGCGATAGAGTGTTTTCAGTTGATTCCAATTATTTTAACGCTGAGTGGTATACTGGGGCAATGTCAGTGCTTATCATTCTGCACTAAATAAGCCATGTAGTTGTCCGTACGTTAGGGAACAACAGTAATCATATTTTACTTTGCGATTGACGAGGCAAAGTGTTTAGAACTAAGAAGAAGGTTCGTTTTGGTGGGTTACATAAAAATCGATTCTTATACATAAGATGGCGAAAGGCGAATACCCAAATTTAATGCATATACTCAACTATCACATAATCTAATGTTCACCTTATCTCTTCTGTTTGTAGATAACAAAGCATGGTATCGAAAACCATCGGCACGCCAACAAAACAAATGAAATGTCAACCGTACCTATACTCTCTGCATTCGTAGTCAACTTCAAGGAAGATTTTTTACAAACAAATTTTATATATGCCTGGTCTAAATAGAGATTTCTACTCACACCTAAAAATGGCGGAGCACGATGAATTTGAAAATACAAAGATTGTCCCAAAGGATAGTGGCCAACAGCAGCAGATATTGTATCACTTTGATACCCCTTCCGGCAGCAGTTACAGTGACGATGACCAAAAGCAATCTGACAGATTCTATTCTAACACAGAGAGAGATCACGTTTCCTACATCTGTGGATCGGACGTCCTTATAGGATCATCTAAGCCGGTGGATGGCGATGCGCATTCCGAGCTTGAGTATGACGGGACAAGTCTTGACAGTTTGAAAGACGTGCACAACAACAATCACTTCATTACCCTAGAGTCTACTCCTCTCCATGAGCCCGTGCATCTGATAACAGCCCCTTCCCATGAGATTCTTGCCACATCCTTAGAGTCGGGTACAACAGCTCTTGATACTTCAATCCCCGATTGTTTAGGAAATATTTCACCTGGAACTCCTGATACTTCTGAGAATTTTCCATTAGCTAAATTAATCCAATTGTCTCCAACGTCATTAGAAAATCAGAAGGCGGTCAGAAAGGGGAAAGGGAAGAGAGGTCGAAAACCGTATTTCAAAAACAACTCCAAGCCAACTTGCACAATATGCTCTAGTGTGTTTACCAACACTGCTTCTCTGAAAACGCATATGCTGATTCATTCGGGAGAGCGGCCGTTTCAGTGTGATTTGTGTGAGAAGGCCTTCACCAGGAAGACAGTCCTCAAGATCCATCGACGACTGCACACCGGGGAGAAACCTTACGCATGTGAAGAGTGCAGAATTGGATTCGTTACCAAGGAAGCGCTGGCAGTAAGTGAATTGTAACAGTGTCAACCGTGACTCGTCTCATTTCACGTCTACTTTTTTTTCAGCGCCACATGGTGAAGGATCACCCAGAAAATGTCAACGGGGGCTCGCCGAAGGAAAAGCCGACTCACGTATGCAAGATTTGCAAGAAAGTGCTCTGTTCAAAGTACTCACTGAGGTCGCATATGAATATCCACGGGATGCAGCAGAATAGTGAAAAAAAAGCCGGAATTGAATGTAAATTTTGCAAGAAACGTTTCACCTGCCGTTACACGCTGCACAGACATGTGTTTGAGAAGCACAATCGCCGGGGAATAATAACGTGCAATATATGCGAAGAGTCATTTGCGAGTAAATGGGAGCACAGTAAACACCAGGATAAGCACGCTTCAAGCAAGAAATTTCAGTGTGAGCTCTGCTCCAAGACTTTTTCGAAGAAGTTTCATCTACTTTATCACTTGCAAGTCCACGAAGCGGAGAAAGAGACTGGCTTCACTTGTTTTCTCTGTAAGAAGCATTTTCTAACGAGGTACTGAATTTATGGTATTTGTATAATAATTTGTCATTAAATTGACTTTCGTTTCATTGCAGAGAAATTTTTTTAGAGCATAATCGAGGCTATGCGCGAGTTGAAATGCAGATTTATTCCTGTACCCAGTGCCCTATATCGTTTTCGGATCCGCGACAGTTAAAGTTGCATCTAAACGAAAGCCATATGCTTCCACTTATAAGCGGAGTTAATTTCTGCGATATATGCGAATTATCATATCCAGACGCCAATGAGTACTACACACATTTGTTTGACAAGCACGATTGTGTCGATATCCTGTGCAATGAATGTGGATTAGATTTTAAGTCAAGAAGGCAATACGATGAACATTTTTTAGAACATGAATAGCTTTATTGTAGTTAATAACGATTCAGGGAATCATTCTGTTTTATTGTTAATTAGTCTGTAGGTGGAGGGATCCGTACAATACAATACTATGTTGATTTTTTACAAGCTTTCCGTTTTATTGTTTTATGTTTTGTTTTCAAAATCGGTTGTCCAACCGTTATATACACGAAAGATTGTCAATATAAAAACATATATTTGTCGCACTTCGCTGAATTCACTCATTTTTCGGAAATCTAGTACAATTTCCGATGTCGATGAAAAAGTTCCAACTTATCAAATGTCAGTTGTCATATTCGTCATTTGACACAATCTAACCAGACATCTTTTTCCATGAAGTGAATTTTCTGTCGGTTTATTGTCCACCGCAAAACATACTCGTCCTCAATAATTGTTATTTCACAAGAAATTTCAATCTTAAACCACATAAGCTATAAGTGTACAT
This sequence comes from Eristalinus aeneus, assembly GCA_955652365.1. Lineage (NCBI taxonomy): Eukaryota > Metazoa > Arthropoda > Insecta > Diptera > Syrphidae > Eristalinus > Eristalinus aeneus. Next base: position 81,469,910 of record OY019132.1, read on the forward strand.
TATGCCGCTTAAGTTAGATATTAAAAGACGTCTAACGTCTCGGTCAGATCGTGTGAAATGTATGGATTTACATCCAACGGAACCATGGATGTTGTGTGCCCTGTACAATGGCCACGTACACATCATGAATTATGAAAACCAACAATTGGTAAAGGATTTCGAAGTGTGTGATGTCCCTGTGCGTTCGGCTAGATTTGTTGCACGAAAAAATTGGGTCATAACTGGTTCGGATGATATGCAGATAAGAATATTTAACTACAATACACTGGAAAAGGTGCACTCATATGAGGCACATTCCGATTACATTCGATGCATTGCCGTGCATCCCACACAGCCGTTGGTTCTAACTAGCAGTGGTAAGATTTTTTATGCTAAATATTCACCAAATTCCTTGTTGAAGCGTTGGAATGCTAAGAAAATTTTTCTCTTGCAGATGACATGTTGATCAAACTGTGGAACTGGGAAAAAATGTGGTCATGCCAGCGAGTATTCGAGGGGCACACGCACTACGTGATGCAGATAGTCTTTAATCCCAAGGACAACAACACATTTGCTTCGGCTTCTCTGGATCGTACAGTGAAAGTATGGCAATTGGGTTCGAATTTTGCAAACTTTACTCTGGAAGGTCACGAAAAGGGTGTCAACTGCGTCGACTACTATCATGGTGGTGACAAGCCGTACTTAATTTCGGGCGCTGATGACAGAATGGTTAAAATATGGGACTACCAGAATAAGACGTGTGTTCAAACTTTGGAGGGCCATGCACAGAATATCTCGGCTGTCTGCTTTCATCCCGAGTTGCCAATTGTTCTGACTGGCTCTGAGGACGGCACAGTTCGCATCTGGCATTCGGGCACTTACCGTCTGGAGACATGCTTGAACTACGGATTCGAGCGGGTTTGGACTATCGCCTGCATGAGAGGAACAAACAATGTTGCCTTGGGCTATGACGAGGGATCCATAATCATTAAAGTGGGTCGAGAGGAGCCAGCCATGTCCATGGATGTGATCGGAGGCAAGATCATCTGGGCAAAGCACTCTGAGATGCAACAAGTGAACTTGAAGGCGTTGTCTGACGAAACTGAGGTCAAGGACGGCGAACGTCTGCCGGTGGCGGTAAAGGATATGGGAGCCTGCGAAATTTACCCACAGACAATAACCCACAACCCGAACGGAAGATTCGTGGTGGTTTGTGGAGACGGGGAATACATCATTTACACGTCAATGGCATTGCGCAACAAAGCGTTCGGTTCCGCCCAGGAGTTTGTTTGGGCCATGGAAAGCAACGAATACGCCATCAGGGAGAACAATGGTACAGTCCGCCTGTTCCGAAACTTTAAGGAGCGCAAAAGCTTCACTCCGGAGTATGGAGCGGAAAACATCTATGCCGGATACCTGTTTGGCGTGAAGACGTCTTCTGGTCTGGCCTTCTATGACTGGGAGACGCTGCAGTTGGTTCGTCGCATCGAGGTTCAACCGAGAAACGTGTTTTGGAATGAGGCCGGAACCCTTGTCTGCTTGGCCACCGACGAGTCCTATTTCATTTTGAGCGTGGACACCGCCGCCATTGCCACTGCGATTGAAACAAAGCAAGGCTTGGAGGACGACGGCATTGAGACAGCATTCGACGTCCTCGGAGAGGTGAACGAGCAGGTGAGAACCGGTCTGTGGGTAGGCGACTGCTTCATCTATACAAACTCAGTAAACCGCATCAACTACTATGTCGGGGGAGAGATCGTCACAATTTCCCATTTGGACCGAACGATGTACCTCCTGGGATACGTACCCAAGGACAACAGGCTTTATCTGGGTGACAAGGAACTGAACGTGATCAGCTTCTCTTTACAATTGAGTGTTCTCGAGTACCAGACCGCAGTGATGCGACGCGACTTTGAGCGCGCCGATTTGGTGCTCCCGACAATTCCAAAAGAGCACCGCACAAGAGTCGCACACTTCCTTGAGAAGCAAGGCTTTAAATCCCAGGCCCTTCAAGTGTCCACCGACCCAGACCACAAATTCGATCTTGCCTTGCAGATTGGCGAACTTGAAGTTGCTCTGAAGCTGGCACGAGAGTCAGACAACCCACAGAAATGGTCGTCGCTGGCCGACGTCGCTTCCCGCAAGAACAACATGGCGTTGGTCAAGGAATGCATGCAGAAGGCAAATGACTTCAGTGGTCTGCTTCTGCTCGCAACTAGTTCTGGTGATGCCGAGATGTTAAGGGATCTCGGAGAAGCAGGCTCCGCACAGGGCAAGCACAACATTGCATTCCTCTCGACATTTTTGCGCGGAGACGTTAATGGTTGCCTGAATATTCTCATCGAAACCAACCGCCTGCCAGAAGCTGCCTTCTTCGCCAGGACATACATTCCAAGCAAGATGCCATACGTCGTAGAACTGTGGCGCGAGGAGCTGGCCAAATTCAATGAGAAAGCCGGTCAGTCCCTGGCGGATCCCAGCAAGTACGAGAACCTGTTCCCTGGTCTGAGCGATGCTCTCCGCGTCGAGGAGTTCCTGCAGAAGGAGCAACAGGAAGTGCTCCCTGCACGAATGGCTTCACAGATTCCACTCAATATCGATCGTAATCCACTCGCGGAAATGAAAGCAGCCGAGGAGAAGGGAATTTTCGAATCTAACAAATCCGCAGCATCTGGTAATGATCCCAAGAAGAATGACGACGCTCCGGCTACTCCAGCGCAGCCATATCCCCCGGCCGGTTCCAACTCGAAAGTCGAGGACGATGATCTTGATCTGGAAATTGAGAGCAAATCTCTGGACGGTATCTCCCTCGACGACAATATCGACACAACTGACGTGGATGATGACCTCTTAAGCGACAACTAAGAGCGCCTCCATTCCGCAGAAAGTATTTTCACGAATCCAACCGCACGGACCATCAGTGTGGTGGACCTCAGCTCTGTATCCGTTTCATTTACCTTTTTCGTTGCTGCATTGTTTCTCTTCTTCTTCTTCGTCTCTGACAGAATGAGGTGGGAGGGAAGATTGTGAGCCGCAAACCCATGCATCCCCCGTGTCCTTTCTGTCATCCACATAAAGAATACCAACAAATATATTTTTAGTACGTTAGAGATGTTTGTAGCGTCCCAACAACAAAGGTTATCTCTTGCAGACGAGTATATATCCGTAGTGCTACGATTTTACTATTATTATGTATTGTAATAAAAAACACAAAAACTATTGAATAAAACAAACAGAAAATGTAAACGTGTCTCGGATGTTCAAAATGGAGAGGAAAACTTTTGGGTGTTGGGTGCTGGGTTATTCTCGTGTTTTAAGAAAGTGTGCGGATAGTGCTAGAGTTGGGTATGGTATTTTTTCAGCAGCTGATCGCAGTAATGGTGTCTGAAAAAGATTAACAATGAACTCTGTGAGTGGGAAGAGAGGCTGCGAATCTTTTGAACAGGATAAACTTTCCATAGTCATCCCTTTACTACAGAAACCCTTAATACTTGCAAAACTACACAAAAGTAAATAAATATCAAAAAAAAGCCATCAAGCTGCAGAAGAAACAACTAAGCCTAATAGATGGATTAACATGTGAGCAGATTGTTATTTCCTGTTCACATTTTCAGTAGAAGAAGGATGAACAGGGTAGGTTGGGCGATCCGCAAGACGCAAACTTTTGCTCGCATACCTTCCAATGTTATGCAAATATCAACCCCTGCAAATCCATAAACAAGTACTTTAATTGGACCTTATATGTAACCAAAACCTTTGTAGACCTCTTTTTAATATGTGTATCGAAGCAATAAACTGGTAATAACTCACAAGTCTTGCAATTTAGAATTTCGGTTTACAGATATCACTGGAAAGGCCTTCGTCCAACCTCGAAGTACTACATTGCTTTGGTGAAATTCAATTTTGTTGCTTAACATGTGTTTCGTGTAAAACACGTTACATCATCTCTTTCTATACCTAAGGAGTTTAAAAAAGATATGTCTTTTTAAATAAGAAATACTAACGCCTGTTAACAGATGAAATGTAAATTTTTCAAACATTCATGTAATAAAATTTTCAGCAAATCTCTGAACCACGCGCTGCATCCAGTAGACATAATCGAACACACCCAACTGACGTTAATGACAGCTGTGGCACGACGAAATCGAAGAACGTCATTTGAATTGTATTGTACTGAAAAAACTAATTTTTCATCATTGTCAAGTAATCAGTAATTTATATATCAATTTTTAAGGTAGAAACATGAATTTCAAAGTGGATATATCTGTCTGCCGGGTTTGCATGAAGTCGGAGACCGGCATTTCGTTGCTGAAGGATCGAATGCTCAATGAGAAATTTGTTTACACCACCAGACTTAAGGTACGCGCTCTATTATAATAGATTTAGTTATGTGCTTTTGTAATAAAATGGCGAATAGAATAGTGACCCGTGAAAATTGTACCACATCTCACATCATCATCAGCGCTGAGCAACAAATACAAAATCGTTGGTTTTGGAAATCGTTTGAATAGAAAATTATTCGGTTTGTGTATTTTTTTCGTTTTCTAGGTCGCAGAGGAAGACAGTATGCCAGTGATTTTATGCGTAAAGTGCGTTGACCGACTAAAAGTTGCTTATGACTTCTGCCGACTAGCGAACACATCGGAGAAGCATCTGCGGAAGTTCATCAACAAGATCAGTACGGATTTTGAGGAAGTGACGAAAACGATCCCAGAAGATGTTGAGTGCTTGGAGGGAGAGGAGACCGTCATTCAAGCCCTGTTGGGTGACGGTGATGTACTCGACTCCAACTTAGATACAAAGGCAATGAAACAAGAAGAAACGATGGTTACTCAGGAACTAGAAATGGTTGAAGTTCCTGGCGAAGGCGATCATAAACAAGAAAACTTTGTACATGAGGTGTATATGGAGGAATTCCAGGAGATAATCCAAGAAGACGAAGACCAATTGTACTTGGACGAGAGCTCTGCTGACGATGAATTACAACTGTACGAGGACAGCAACGGAATGTTCGAAGAGGAGGAGGAGAGCCAGTCGAATATTATCGAGCAGCAGGACGTGCTTTCAAGTGCCGACGGTAACGAGGAAAAGGATGTCAAAAAGACAAAAAAGAAAACCAAAAAGAGGACACACAATGAGTCCGCCGCATCTAAGCTTGAGGGAAAGTCCAACATATGTATAAAGTGCAATAAAGACTTCAGCACGAAGACAAATTTGATGCGACACATGAGCACACACGATGGTGTTAAGCCTTATCAGTGTACCATTTGCGGCAAGGGTTTTACTCAGAACGGATCTCTCAAACAGCATATGTTCATACACACGGGCGAGAGGCCACACGTGTGCAGCGTTTGTCAGCGGGGCTTCACACAAAGCAAAAGCCTGATTTTCCATATGCGACGGCACACTGGGGAGAAGCCGTTCACTTGCGAAGATTGCGGAATAAGTTTCCGCCAAAAAGACGGTCTGAAGGTGATTGTTTCTGCCAGATTTCTTGGATTGGCTACAATTTAGTGTTTTTCATTTTAGCACCACATTCTGAAGTACCACAGTGAAGCGCCGCCTGCAAAAGACTGTCATGTCTGTTGTATATGTGACCGAGTTCTTGCGTCCAAGTATTCGTTGAGTGTTCATATGAAGAAGCACACGGAGAAGGCGGAGAGCAAGAAACCCGATCTTGACTTTGACTCTGAAGAAGCAGTCGCCAACTCCAAGGAGGAGATGCGAAAACACACTCCCCAACCTCAAACACCCGTTCAGCAAAGCGAAATCTCAGGAGCGAATATCCTCATGCAGGCCACGACATACTCCGGCGCCGGACTTAGGATGAAACAGTTTCAGTGCGGGAAGTGCTTTAAATCATTCCATATCAAGTAAGCCATAATTTTTGATCTCTATTTGAGTCTATTAAATTCATTTTCCTTTAGACGAAACCTTCTGCGTCATTTGAGGAATCATGACGTGAGCAGTCTGGAACTACACGAATGTGCTGACTGCAAAATCGGCTTCGACACCAAACGTTCGCTCAAGTTGCATCGTCAACGCGATCACAAAGACGTCATTTCAGATTTGAATAGTTGTGAGTACTGCAACGCGCCATACGTGACCGTGGCTGATCTCAGTGAACACATCGCAACAGTCCATGATGCTATCGAGCAGGATTGTCCACACTGCAATGAGCACTTTAAGTCGCAGAAGCTTTATTACGACCACTTGTTGGAGCACGAACACATGCTCGAGGATTAGATTAACTTTAGAAACTTAAGTTACAAGACTAACTTGTATTATTTGGTTAACAACCACAATATGTGCCCTCTTCCCAAAATAATGTATAAATATATTTGCGTGTATACTGTATCTGGGAGATGAACCCTGCTTTAAAGCGCTTGATGAGCTATGTTTTTTTGCTTTACTAAGTTTAAACTGAGACCCCAGATCGTTTAATCTATCTTATGTGTACCGGAGAGTAAGCAAGGTCCTATCTGACCTGAACAAGAGAAACTTGGTCTTTCATATTGGGATTCTTCGCCGAATTTAAATCGCATCTCTTTGGCATTTATTTCATGTTTATCGCGATTAATGATTTGGGAATTGGGTAAATCCATAAAGTAATTACTTTAGTACATCTTAATTTAATTTTAAATCACCTTTCGAAAGCTAACTTTGGCATGAGAACACCTTCTCATACAGTCTCATCGATGTGAGGCAACATTTTTTTTTTCATACTTTTAGACTTTCCTTGTCAATAGAGAACGTGAAACTCTCCTTCATAGCATTTACGATCAGTACGATTGTTGGCATTTACGATCAGTAAGATTGTTGGGTTTTGTTTTCATCAGTATTAAATTATATGTTCGCTCGATAAACTTCTCTGCAGTAGTTCTCATTACCTTCACAGGTCAATTTCAAGCACAAACTTTTGATTTTCACCTCACTTGAAATGTTCATTGAGAACGGCTTAGAACAAATCTTTGTTGGAGGTTTTTAATCTTTGCATTGCTATCACAAAATTTGATTGACATTGTACACAGTGTATTGATGAGTTACAAACTATAATACTCACCAAAGTATTGCTGATTTTGAAGTTTGTGCTTTACGATAAATTAAATTGCCACCACATTAGAAATAATTTCTTAGAAGCGCCAACTAGAGAATTTAATTTAGAGTTAACTTGGAGTGACTTTCTACTCTGTGAAGTCATACGAAATGGCCATTTTGCGTTAGTCGGCCACATAGAAAAAATCATCTCCGGTCAGTCAGTTTAACTGAAGATTGAAACAGAAAGCAGCATGCACTGCATTGGAATTTTGAGAGAGATCAGTTTTGTTTTAGATGTATGGCTGGTTACAGTTCTTGAAATGAGTTGAGTACTAAAGATGATTTCTTTTGGGGTTAAGTCTACATCAAGAAATATACATCCTCTAAGTTTATGATTGTGGCCTAGTGGGTAGACTGCGACTCTCACACGCCGAAGGGACTGGGTTCGAAATCCGGCCGAACAACTCGAATTTTTCACGGCACCACCTCTTTAGAGCTGCTGACAACACTCAAAGAGTAATAACTGTCTAAGAAAGCTTCTCAAACTTCGCCGTTCGTAGTAGGCAAAAACTGTAGGTCCCTTCTACTCGAGAGAGAACAGTAGCGCGCATAACACCATCATCATCAACTGATGAGCTAGCTAGGCTCTGATCCCCTGTGGACTGTCGCGCCATACAATTATTAAATTTATCCTTAATTCAATTTTACTGTCAATTACCCTTCCAAGGTATTCAAGTTTCCACTTCATGGGGCGCTACAGTCCGAGGTGGATCTTAAGCTAGTCAAGTTTAATCAATTATAATTTTTTTTTACTGCTAATTCGTACGTTAAGAACTACCCTCATGTACTTAACTTGCGTCTTTTTTATACTAATCATGTTTTTGCTCGCCAGTCATTTACTTTTTACAGACCGCCATAAATTACACATAGGCATTCTTATGGTTATCAGTTTGTGTAAGTAGTTGCTTTTCCCTCCTCAGCAATTCTATCGCAATCAATCGAACAAGACTGGAATTCGTTGTTTTTCTTCTTATATCTTGATTGCAACAAAATAATGATAATGCCATATCGGAATTATTAAACATAGGAGTACAACAATGTTATGAGCCCGGTTGACATTAGATTGATTGCCTTATAGGTGTTGAGGTGTGGATCTGTCCTAATACCATGTGAATGTTTGGCGATTTTCGCCGGCCGTGCGTTATGTCTTCTTTTCTTTACTCTAACGTCAATACTGCCGCGTCTCCTAGATTACGATAAGCCTTCCGTGAACTTGCAATCCTCCAATTACCTTTGACGGACGTTTTGTTTCAAGGTATTGCGAAAGTGCGAATAGTGATATCGGTTAATCGAACGTATTTAATAATACTACGTACCCGTCAATTTGAATTGTAAGAGTGAGGGGGATTTCCGATGCGTCAAACCTGAGGAATGGGGAGAATAAAGGCATATGAGCCGGCATTTTTATTCTCGGTTTCGGTATATTTCGCGAAGCTCCATAATTTATATGTTTTGATAAGACCCTTTAAATCCATCCTGAAAGAAAAGAATTTTTGATCTACGTCGCCTTTCGAATTCTGAAAATGATTTTTTTTCTTTAGTCTGCTCGACTTATTGTTCTCTACCATCTTTATTCCTCTTGTAATACTATACATTAAGGTGCCTGATAGATAAGTGCAGTTCGTTTTTTTCTGTGGTTAATTAAACAACCATTGGAAGCGAATGAATTGGACCGTATTTTAAATTTCATATTCGATTCATTCCCCATTTCTTTTCACTATGTTATTCATTCTCTTTTTTTAAATTCAATCGAGAAAACCAATCTCATTCAATCTATCTAACATGTAGCGCGTAACTTCTAAAGTCCTCTTTGATTTGTACATGTGAGCACGTTGTTTCTCCATTAAATCGTAATCCTGCAGGGCATCCATGTCGTTCCCCTTTGAAACATCCTTTTCCAAGCAAATCAATGGCACAGCCACTAGAGCCGATTGCAGTGCATACAGTTCCGTAATTCGCAGCTCAGTCAGAAGATCGTCCCAACTGGGAACCGGAGAATAATTTAAGGAAATTAGAGTGCTCTTAAGTGAGTTGTAGTATACCCTTAGTAGATCGTATTTCTTCGTTACAGCCACGTCCAATGGAATGCTGGTTGTTATGAAGTATTGCAAATCAATGCCGGGACTTCCGTAGTTACTAATTTGAAGATCAATCTGGAATGACGCACAGGTAAGAGACGGGAGAATGCAGAGCCTTAAATTTGTCTTACAAGTTTCGCATCCACGCAAGTGTCACCATCGTGCTTGAACATCATGTTGTTGACCCACAGATCACCGTGGTTGAGGACTTTGAATTTACTCTGCTTTGAGTTCACCATTTCAAGAACCTTTTCGTCGTATGTCTTGCGGACTTTTTGCAGTTTGTTAGCGATTTCCTCAAAACCATCCCACTCTTTCGCCAGTTTCGTCACGTACTCCAGTTGACCGAATACTAGGTCTGCAGCGAAGGGAACTTTTTCGATGCCTTCATCGAAATATGTTTTTCGAACTTTCTCTATTAAGTCGGGATGCTGAAGAAAAGAGGAAAAAGATGAGTATTAGAGTCTTGTTATTTTTGAGAGGCTTTTTTTTTTTATAAAGTACACAGAAAAGATTTTCTTCCACTAAGCTCAAGTTACTTCCCGTGGCAATCTCTGGGTAGAAGCAGGAGCTGCTTTAGGGAAATCAATGTTTGCAGCGACTCTTTTGTTTCATGCATGTTTACGAGTGGTGTAAGTATTAAATACGGATGATTCTTGGAACTCAAAACTAAAGCTTTCAAAATAAGCAAATTTTGGGTAAAAAGCGCATGAAGTTCAGACCCTTGAATTTCATTCTATCTGTTCTATTCGGAATTTAAAACAGACATGTTCAACTTGAGAGTTCGAATTTGTATTGTAGAACATAAGCAAAACAATTGTATAAAGTAAGATAAAGCGAGCTTAGTTAAATTTTCTGTCAATGCTACGTTCTTAAAATATTACAAATCACGGAACGGCGATGCGACTTCTGAAGTTTCATATTTCGGTAAAACGGCTCAGATGTGTGTGGTAAGGTGGTTTATCTTTTTGATCGCTTTGACAGCTCCAATTGAGTTAAGTGTAATCCTCTGGCATGTGAGGTAACTCTACGAACTACAATGAGTGACGCTATGGGAACAAAGGCAATTAACTAAGAAGAAAAAGTAGAAATCAAGAGCTTCTGTCTCACCTCCTCAGCGTGTTTTCTGTACATACCGTTTTGGCAATAACCATAGAAGCTGCATGAAAGACACCAATTTTTTTCAACAGCATCTTTGCTTGTTCTTCAGTTAGCCCCTTTAGTCGATCTTGTACAGTGTACCCTAAGTCCTCCAAGTCCTGGAAAATGTACAGTTCATTGTATTCCCAGGTGGCTAGAAAACATCTGCAATCAATAATTTAATCAAGTCCTATTTCGAACCATATGTCAACTCACTTTGGAACCAGATCTCCTGACTCACCCAAAATCTCTTCCATCAGAGGCACTATCTGCGTATACATATCGATCTCCTTTGACGGCAGTGGCATTCCTGCATTATAGTTTTCCTTCATGTTCTTAACGATCAACGCGATTCGTTGACTTTCATCTTGAGCGGTTGTGAAGTGCACGGTGGCGCGATATATGTTGCTGCAGTAGTTTTCACCACCTTCACTGATTAACTTTAGACTCAGATTTGTAATTTTCACATCCTTCCTTTTGAAACCGTCTTCGATAACTTTTCGAAACAATTCCTCGTTCAGATATTCCGGAATACTTGTCTTGTTTGTGGACATTTCAATTCACGTCTGTTCTCAATTTGGGAAAATGCCAAATATCGCTTGGTGTTTTTGTGACTTGTGTTCTGCGATAAGATACGCACTCACATGCGTGTTACTTATCTCTTTCTGGCTCTCAATAAATTTGATGTAGATTTATGCTAGATTTCCACTTGTCAATTTTGGCTTTGAATTCCCGCTCATTGTACGGGGGTTGTTTGTATTTGGTGAATTTCTGTGGCGCCGTCGTAAGATATGATAACCAATTTGTTTCGGATAACTGTTTGTCGAGTGTTCTGATACAATTTTGATAAAATAAAGCCCTTAATGAAGTTAAAGGACGGCAAACAAGTACTCACTTGACCTCTACTTTTCAACCATTTCCATTCTATTTTGTGTGTATTGCGTGAATTGTATTGTGTTCGGGTTGATTTAAGTGGTATATTAGAGACCTGTTATTTATCTTTTCAATTCATTCGACTGACGCTACAGTCCATAAGGGGATGAGGGTCCAGCTTCTTCAGCATTTACTTGAGTTGCGTGGGTAGTGATCTTTCATGAGTAGAATAATTTTATCGCCGATTTCGAGCGACGAATTTTGTGAAGTCTATTTTTAATTGATAAACAGTTCTCCTTGAGCATTGACAGTAACTCAGAAGAGGCGATTCTCTAAAATTAAATACGGAGTGACCATGAATTAACCTGGAATGTAACCTGGGACCTTTGATGTGAAATTAATGAGCACTTAAAAAGAACTAATCGCGACGTGAAGCCAGTTCCGATCAGGCTTGCACATATGGGATTCAAATTGTCTCTTAACTAAAATAAGCCGACAGGTGTAAACAAACAATTCGAAAAAAAAAAAAACAACTGCTGCGCAAGATGTTAACATTCGAGACTCTGTGGCGTATGTGAAATATTTCTGACATATTGAATGTATTCAGATTATATTGGATTGATGTGTTTGTTGATATTATTTGGGGCCGACGCGTTCAAGAAATGTTATCCATTCATCAACAAATAATAGCAAACTAGCATTTTATAATGTCCGACGCAGTCTAATTCTACGATTTTGAGCTGTTTTTTGAAATTAAAAAAAAAAAACATTAGCAGAAGAGTGGCGTAGTGGGTAGAGTGTAACACTCACCGAACTCACATCGAATTTTCCACGGCCCCACCTCTTTTGAGCTGCTGTTAACACTCAAAGAGTAATGACTGTCTAAGAAAAAGCTTCTCAAAGTTCGCCGTTCGGAGTTCGCAAAAAAAAATGTTAGCGCGCACGACTAGAGATGTTGATGAGCGAGCTAGGTTCTGGTCTCTCTGGGGACTGTAGCGCCTCCCAATCATAATTATTAGAAGTGTTGCGACTAATATCGTATCACTTATAAAGGGTGTCCAAACAAGAACGTAAGATTTAAATTTGGCGCCATTCGAATTGTCATTGTTTGACATTTGAACAAATATTATTGTTTGTTAGTAGAAGGTATAAGGTTAATAAAAATTTAGCGCTACACGACTGAACAATGCATTCTCATTGTGAAATTGTTTTTCCAAAATGGTGAAACATGAAAATGCTGAGATTGCCGATAAAATCATCTTTAGTGACGAGGCCCATTTCCATCTTGATGGCTTCGTTAATAGGCAGAATTGTCACATTTGGGGCAATCAAAATCCTCGAGTGATTCGCGAGGAGCAAATGCATCCCCAACGTGTCACTGTTGGAATCATTGGACCTTTTTTTTATGAAAATGAGTCAGGTCAAGCGCAAAAAGTCAAACAGTCAATGGTGTACGGTATCGTGAAATGATAACCAATTTTTTCTTGCCTAGAAATGAAGAAATGAATGTGGAGTTGATGTGGTTTCAACAACATGGCGCCACATCTCACACAGCCAGAAAACAATTCAATTACTGCATCAGTCATTCCCCGGTCGTGTTATTTCGTGTTGTGCAGACCGGAATTGGCCGCTTAGATTATGCGATTGAACACCATTGGACTGTTTTCTTTGGAGTTTTTTGAAGTCGGTGGTTTATGCGAATAAGCCGACGACGACTCAAGCCTTAAAAGAGGAAATTGAACGCTGCATTAATGAAATACCGCACCTTTTATGCAAAACGGTCAATGAAAATTTCATCAAAAGATCGCGTATGTGCCAGCAAAGCCGTGGTGGCCATCTGGCCGATGTGTTATTCTACATATAACCTCATCCTGTTTACTTTACGATATAATAAAGAATTCACGAATTTTTTTAACTACCTGCGTTTTATTTAAAGTTCAAATTTTGCGTTCTTGTTGAGACACCCTTTATGAGTATAAAGTGAACAAAAAAATATTTGTGTACATAATCTACCTACCGAAACGACTACTACTGCCGAAACCATTCACATTTTTAAATCCCACTTTACGTTAACGGAATATTATCACCCAAGGCTATATTGGTTTTTGCGCTGAGTTTACACAAAATGGTTCGCCGTCGTTCTCAGAAGCCTACAAATTTCAACAAGAATTGAAGTCACAATCGATTTTGCATCAAATTCTATATTTTGATGCGTAAATAAACGAAATTGCCATTTTCGGCTTGATTACATCCGAAGAGTACTAGGTATATCTGTTATATACTGGTGTTTTCTGGTGGTTTAAGAGTTGGTGAAATTATAAGTGTCTTTTTCTTCTTCTTCTTCTTGTGGCGCTACAGTCTGGGGTGGACCTGGGCCTCAAGCAACATGCCTCTCCAGTCAGCACGATCTTTCGCCAGCTGTCTCCAGTTGCGCACTCCAAGTTAGTTGAGGTCCTTCTCCACTTGTGTGCGCCACTTTATTCTAGGTCGTAGTGCCTAATCCTTCAAAATTCGGAATTAATGATAATCGTTACGGTGCCTTTAAAAAGGAATAAAATCAATTTGCTTTCCATACCCTCAAGCAAATTTTCTCAATGGCTTTGAAACAAGGGACATTTTGCATACTTTATTTGGTCAGCACTTGAGCAATCAATCCTTTGCAATTTTTTATAAGGAATTTGTAAAGCTTCAGGGACTAGAGAATGAATCAGTTAATAAGTGAGATCATTTTTGCAGACGTCCGCATATGACAGTGTGCATAAAGACAAGCTATAGTGCGCCATGTCTACTTTTGTCATTCCTACCAAACTCGCCAGATTGTGTAGGATTACGATGGAGAAGTCTCGCTGCTCCCTCAAGTTCGGTGACGAACTCACTGAGACCTTTAATGTTAAAGGTGTTAAAGGTGTTAGGCAATTCGACAGAGAGTCATGTGACTTCTACACCATCATCCTTGAGAAGATCGTGTGTAACTCACAACACCGGAGGCACGTTGTTCCAAAAGTCAGTTCTGTGCCGTCAATGAGGCGAATGCCGGAATTGAAGCGGAATCGGCTAAAATGGTTCTGGTGGTTAATAAGGGCAACAAAGTACATGTTGTCATCAAGAAAGGGCACACAATATCGACGCCTCGAACAGAGCGTCACACTAGGCAGCAGAAACTTAGAGGTAGTCAAGGACTTCGTCCATATTGACTCCGCGATAAATAGGGGCAACAACACCAGTGCCGAAATCAAACGCCGAATCGCTCTTGTCAATCGTTGTTTCTTTGGGCTCAAGAGGACTAAGCTAGAAAGATTAATTTCGCTTTATGTAACATTTTGATCATTTCAGACCTACTTTATGGTGTGGACACCTAGACGTTACTAAAAGCGGATGTTAGTTATTTTGAAAACTTTTGAAGAACTTTTGAAACCCAGGTCCACCTCGAAATGACTCGCCACAAGAAGAAGAAGAAGGAAAATATCTGATTGGAGATAGCATTTCCGATGAGTAGAATATCAATATTATCTGTCCGTTTCATAAAATAGGAGACCCCTTTGACTGTGTATTATATTTTCCGATTGTATCAATATTTCGAAAGATTTATTTAGGATTCATCAAATAATAAAAGATTACATTTACATTACATTTGCTTTTACTTTAAGGGTGTCACGTGAAAACCTCCGTACTCCTGTGATGCTGGAAAGCAAGAGAGCCCAAGCAACGTCAAATTCAAATGACATCTCCTTAGCTTTCGTTCAGATCTGTTTGACTTCACTTTTTCATACATTACACTGTGATAACTATCGAGGGATCAGTCTCCTCAACATTGCCTTCAACATCTCCTCTGCCATATGGTGTGAGGACCCGAAGCAACAACCTCAAAAGTCCTCAGCAGTTTGGCGGTAAGCTAGAGAAGTACACAATAGACTAGATCTTCTCTTTAAGGCACCACCTATTCATCGAGTTTATATCCGCATATGACAATGCCAAATCTAGTTTGGACAAACTCGTTACATTGTGTAGAACCATGATGGAAGACCTTCGCTGCTCCTGTCAAGGTCGGTAATAAACTCACCGAGGCCTTCAACGTAAGAAAGGGTTTAAGGCAAGGCGACGATGACTTGTTTGGCACTATTTTTGGGAATATCGTGCGTAAATCACAGCACCAGAAGCGCGATCTTCAGTCAGCTCAGTTGCTAGCTTACGGGAACGACATTGGCGTGATTGGATAAACTCTGTTAACCATCAGAATTGCGGGCGTCTAGGAAGGACACACAACATCGATGTCTCGGAGAGAGAGTCATGTTCCGAGAAAGTCAAGGACTTCGTCTACTTCTAGTAACATGAGGCAATTGGCGAGAGGTCTCGCTGTCTGGAGAGGAATGTGTGTTGAGGCTTAGGCCCACCGACACCAGCACCACACAAAGAGGAGGAAGATTTTCTCTTTGAGATTCAAAATTACTCTTGTTTCTAGGACTAATGACCTATGCTTGAAGGAGTTGCGGCAGTTTTTTTACATAACACAATTTTCAAAAAACAAATGGCACACACTTTTCTTCAAATTGCTTACTTTTAAGCACAATTTTAAATCTATATTTTTTTATATTACATTATAAATCAAACCTCGCAATGAATTAAACTTTAATATACATGTCTGTGGTCGCCGTGGCGTAGTGGGTAGAGTGCGACGCTCACACGCCGAAGGATCTAGGTTCGACTCCCAGTTCAACACCAATTTTTCTAATATTTCACGGCACCAACTCTTTCGAGCTGCTGACAACACTCAAAGAGTAATAACTGTCTAAGAAAGCTTCTCAAATTTCGCCGTTCGGAGTCGGCAAAAACTGTAGGTCCCTTCTACTCGTGAGAGAACAGTAGCGCGCACAACACGAGTAGTTGATGAGCAAGCTAGGCCCTGGTCCCCCTTTGGACTGTAGCGCCAACAATTATTATTTTTATACATGTCTGGAGATGAAGCCACAATCGAATTCGTTTACTAAATTTTTCAGAATTTTTTTAAAATAGTTGATAACTTTGACAGCTCCTTAAATATTATTGGAAGACAAAATTATGTTTACTTCACACAATATTTTTATTAAATTCAATCTAAAACACCAATATCAATCATCCTATCCAAAATGTATCGTGTTGTTACCACAGTCCTCTTTGACTTGTACATACGCTCGCGTTGTTTTTTCATCAACTCGGCATCCTTCAGCGAAGCCAAATCGTTTCCCTTCGAGACCTCTTTCTCAAGACAAATCAGTGGAACTGCAAATAGTGCCGTTTGCAAGGCATAAAATTCAGTGACATGCAGTTCTTGCAGAAGATCATTCCAAGTCGGTATGGAAGAATATTTATATCGGACAAGTGTACTTTGAAGAGACTTGTAATAAGTTCTTAAGAAATCGTATCTTTTTAATAAAGCAATGTCCAATGGAATGCTGGTTGTAAAAAAATAGTGCAGGTCGACACCTGGGCTTCCATAGCAGCAAATTTGCAAATCGATCTGAAATGAAATGCTTTTGAGAAACAAATGTATTGCATTGCCTGAAGCTGTTCTTACAAGTTTCGCATCCACGCAAGTGCCGTTGTCGTGCTTGAACATCATGTTGTTCACCCACAGGTCTCCGTGGTTGAGGACATTGAATTTGCGCTGTTTTGAATTTACTACTGCCAGCAATTTTTCGTCATAGGTTCTTCGCAGTTTCTGCAGTTTGGGAGCGACTTCTTCAAAACCTTCCCAATCCTTCACAACCTCGATAAGATGATCCAAGTTGCCGAACACTAGATTTGCAATTAGAGGGATCTTTGAGATTCCTTCCTCGAAGAATGCTTCTTTTACTTGTGCAATGAGGTCAGGGTGCTGGAAGAAATTAAAATAAGAAATCAGCAATCCAGATAATCCAAAAATTCGTAAATGCCAAATAACAGTCATTCGCAAGTTTGAATCACAAATATGCTTACGTTTTCCTCTTGACTAAAAGTAACTAACTATAAATTAAACTAAAAATTTGTTTTACTCAAATTTAGCTTGATTCGTTGATCTTCGTTTACATGCGTGTGGAGAAAAGAAAAATGCTTTTAAGTCTGTAACATGTTTAAATTTTTAATTGAATCCATATTTTTATACTGATTCTTGTATTCTAAAGCTGAGTATTTTTTAAATAAAACTACCTAGCTAGCTCATCAACTACTCGAGTTGTGCGCGCTACTGTTCGCTACGAGTAGAAGTGACCTACAGTTTTTTGCCGACTCCGAACGGCGAACTTGGAGAAGCTTTCTTAGACAGTTATTACTCATTGAGTGTTGTCAGCAGCTCAAAGGAGGTGGTGCGGTGAAAAATTCGAGGTGTTCAGTCGGGAATCGAACCTATACCCGTCGGCGTGTGAGCGTCGCACTCTACCCACTACGCCACCGCGGCTGTTTTATAAAAAAACCCACCTTAAGACTAAATGTCTAGGAATAAACCTCTGATAGAATTGTTCTATTAATATTTTTATTGTACTCTTTTGGTGGTTTTTATTATGCTACGTTGAGCCAATGTTTCGTTAATCCCTTTGTCATTAAGTAAGAATTAGCATGTTTGTTTTTTAGGTTATGTCGTTTCGATTGCTTAGATTTATGTACTCTGATATTTGTGTGACAGACTACTATGCTTCATTTGTTCCATTTTCTACACCCTATAAGAATGCGAGCACAAAGCATTTCGTTGGTTTTATGGGCTTTATCCTACCCGAAATTTCCCTCTATCTGGACGCATAAGGCTTGATACATAATAGGAAAGGCTGCTTTTTTATACACACCTGATTAAAAGAATCTGATCTCCAAGCCGATCTTTGAAGAATTACCAAAAACATGTTATGTATTGCAATCTAACTGGTAATCTTTGCGTTAAACAACAGAATGCAATTTAATAATAATAATTGTTGGCGCGATAGTCCACAGGTGGACCAGGGCCTAGCTTGCTCATCAACTACTCGCGTTGTGCGCGCTACTGTTCTCTCACGAGTAGAAGGGACCTACAGTTTTTTGCCGACTCCGAACGGCGACGTTTGAGGGTTGTCAGCAGCTCAAAAGAGGTAGTGCCTTGAACAATTCGAAGTGTTCAGCCGGGAATCGAACCTAGACACTTCAACGTGTGAGGGTCGCACTGTCTAAGTTAGATTCCAATTTGGCAATCTAAATTCAATGGATCAATCAATACGTTACTTCAAACGGTTGTTTTCCATGCACACAATCGTGTTCACGCGTAAAGTTAAGTGATCAGAATAATAGAAACAGATCAAGTTTTAGCTACCATTCAATTGGTTTTTCGTTTTCTGTCTAAGTTTGTCATGTCGAACGCTGAACAATAAAAAGGCAACTGCAATACGAGGCGGACGTCACTCGCAGACTCGATTCAGTAGAGCGATTTCTGGCAGTTTTTGACAAGAAAAGCTCTCATTTCTGCCAGAACTAAATTTCCCTCTTAAAGTAAAAGGTGAGTAACTTGGGTTTTACTCACAAAGGGTATTATATTGCTATTGTGAGGCATTTTATACCAAAAAAATTAAAAAACCGAAAAAGCAAAATACGAAAAATAAACAAAAAATAAAAACGCAAAAAGGTGTATTACGTCTTATATTTATATATATAAGGTATGTTCAAGAAATAAGGTGAACTTTCAATTTCTCAGGCTACGTACTCGTGCATTTGATTATCGATTTTATGTTCGTTAGGTCGGTACACTCGTCACGAACATATGTTTACAGCTTGAGCTATATAGCATATTGGTTTGTTTTTGAGAAGCGGTGTACGAACATAATAATACTAATAATAATTGTTGGCTCATCAACTACTCGTGTAGTGCGCTCTACTGTTCTCTCACGCGCAGAAGGGACCTACAGTATTTTGTCGACTCCGAACTGCGAAATTTGAGAATCATGAGTACCAACATATTCGTAGTAAAATAAATAATCGATAATCGATTGTACATAAAACTTGTGAATGTGAAGCATATGAATATAGCACATATGCACTAGTGCACACGTCCTTAGAATGTAACGGACATAATAATAAAAATAATTGGGTAGCGCAACAGTCCACCGGGGATCAGGCCCTAACTTGCTCATAACTACTCGAGTTGTGCGCTCTTCTGTTCTATCAGAAGTAGACGGGTCCTATAGTTTTTTACCGAATCCGAGCGGTGAGGTTTGAGACGCTATTTCTTAAACAGTTAAAACTCTTTGAGGTGTTCTCCCAGGAATCGAACCTGTACTCTCGACTTGTGAGTGTTGCACTTTATCCACAGTGCCAGGGCGGCCACTATGTATAGTTAGCTTAATTTATATAGTCGACTAGTTTAGGTTTATGTGATTGATTCGAAGCTTAGGTAATTTATTTAGGTTATACAGTTATTTGAGTGAGGAAGCCATTGGTCTCTTCGAGAGAAAAGTTCTGCGTGTGATTTTTGGTCCTGTTTGCGTTGATGGCATCTGGAGGAGAAGATTCAACCACGAACTGTATGGGCTGTACGGCGGCATGAGCCTAGTCAAGCGTCTACGGATACAACGCTTAAGGTGGCTAGGCCATGTAGAGCGCATGGACAGCACCGCTCCGGCCCGAAGAGTTTTCGAATCCGAACCACAGGGACAACGCAACAGATGTCGTCCTAGACTGAGATGGCGCAAACAAGTGGAAAAGGACCTCAACCATCTTGGAGTGCGCAATTGGAGACAGCTGGCAAGAGATCGTGCTAGCTGGAGAGGCATGTTGGTTGAGGCCCAGGTCCAACCCGGATTGTAGCGCCATCCGAAGAAGAAGAAGAAGTTATTTGAGTTAGATTATCAAGAGTTATAGAGAAATTCAAGTTTTTCCCAATTTTCTCGGAGAAGATATATAGGTTTATACAGAAAATTAAAGCAAATAAGAGCCCGAAATGCATAAAACAAAAATTCCAGGTGAATTTGGAGTACTAGTGAATAGCCCGAAAATTAGAACAAAGATCAGCATACTATATTTGTAAGCTAGGTTAAAGTAATTTTGTCTAGCACATAAGAAACTGAATTAAGAAAAAAAAAATCGAAGGTTGAGTTTGTTTGTACCAATGCGTCAGGTAAAACGTTCTTTCGGCCGAAGAATTAATACAACATTGTTTGTTTCGTCTTTACATATAATTCGGAAGTAAATTGATGTAATATTTAATTTAATATTTCCCTTTATAGTCTTCGGTTTTGTTCTCCACTCCGTTTTCCTACCCCGGTAAAATAATTGTGTTCAATTTTTCATTTTAAAACAGAGAAGCGTTGAACATTACATCACAAGTACAAATGACAAACGCAGGTCGTTAAATTTGCTGGCTTTTGCAAACAAAATATAATTGATTTAGGTGATGTCGGAAATCTGTTGCGCTGTCTCTATGACTTAAATATAGGTAGCATCGTTTATTTTACACAATATTTACTATTCCTCTCCTTGAACTATCAGAATTTCAGCTCGTTTCAAATTGAATCCCATTTCTGTATGCTTCACGAAACAATCTAGTTAGTTCAAACTACCATTCAACAGTCAACAGATCGTCGCTTAAAAGTCAAGTTGAAGACGTGACGTGACGTGTAAACTCACAACACATTTCTTACAAACTTTTACATACCTTCTGTGCAATAACCATAGAAGCTGCGTGAAAAATTCCAATTTTTTTCAAAAGCATAAGAACCTGCTCCTCGTTGAGTCCTTTCAAACGATCTTGCACGGCGTACCCTAGATCTCCCAAGTCCTGAAATATGTACAGCTCGTTGAAATCCTTTGTTGCCCTAAAACACCTGTAACCGAGACAATTAAATGCAGTTCCGATTGATTTCCAACACAACACTTACTTTGGCGCCAGCACATCCGCTTCACCTAGAATCTCGTTCATCAACGGCACTATCTTCGTGTACATATCTACCTCACGTGATGGCAGCGGAATTTCAGCGTTGTAGTATTCCTTCATGTCCTTCACAATCAACGCGATATTTTTGATTTCCTTGTTGTCGTTTGTGTACTGCACTTTAGCACGATAAATATCACTGCAATAGTTCTCGCCTCCTTCACTGATCAATTTGAGGCTGAGATTTTTGACTTTGATGTCTTTCCGCTTGAAACCGTCATTGAGGGCATTTTGAAACAAATCCACTTTCAGATATTCCGGAATGTGTACACCGTTGGCCGACATTTCAATTCACTAAGCGCTCACGTCTACTCGTAACAAGATGATTTGCGAATTGCATTGTATGCACAGTATTGCCTGCCTTTTATGTGCTGTGCTTTGAGGTAAAGTGTACATATAGCACAGTTGCTGCATCACTTATCGCTCTCGAGTGTGGTAATAGATTATAGGCGATTAAGGCAAAGCGCGTCTCGAATGGGAGAGCGAATGATTAGGGGCTTGGGCTTGTTGCGTAAGGGTTGTTAAAATACTCATTTCATTGTCTTAAATTCTAAACTTGATTAAACGTGCTCCCAAGGTTTGCTTTTTAATAGAGAAGGGGCAATAAGGTAATGTTAGATTTCAGGCTTCATATTTGTGTAGATTTAGGGAAAATCATTGAATTCTTTCACTGAAGACTTATAAGCTGGCAACGTTTTTGCACTGGTAGAAATTAGAAACAAGGAAAGTGTGCATTAAACTCACTCAAAGATGGTTTCGTTCTTTTTATATGAAATAACACTTGAGTCTGCCAATTGAAGTTGAGCATTTCAATACTATCGTTCTCGAATGAGTTATTATTTTTATAACTTTTTTGAGCATTGTCAGCAAATGAAAAAATATTCTGCCAAGCACGATGTTAAGTCATATATTCAAACTTTTTGCGTGTATAACGAACTTACACGACAAAGCAACGGTTTGATGCCTTAATTCAATGTCAAGATACACGAGCAAAAATTTGATTCGTCATGTGCAATTAATCATAATGCCGTAGCGTAGAAGAAGCGTAGAAGTATAAGCTCAACGGCTTCACTGCTGAAATTGGTTTTGTTGAAATTTTACATTTAAAGGTAACGATTATGCATCGAACAAAACGGCGCATATTTGAATTAAATCCGATCCCTGAACACTTTTTATGAAGCGATATTTGACAATCTTATATTTATTTTGATACAACCTTTTTGTAACTTTCTTACTTCGTAACACGACTTTTGGTATTTGAGAGTCACCAAAAAATATTTCCTAATTAAAAAAAATTCATTAAATATTTGTGAAAACAAAACCATAAAACAATAAGAAAATATTTAGATTGGTTTAACAAAAATAAATTTGTTCTCTTCTCAGAATCTACATTTAAATTCAGATTGTATATTACCTCCATATGAATTCCATGAACGAGATTTGTGTGACTGAAATGTTAGGTCATTGGAATTAAAAATAATATTTTCTACTATCTAACGGTGAGTCGATAAATTTTTCTGAGGGCTAATTTTGATGAAATTGTCATAAAAATAGTTAAATTCATTTATTGATATTAAAAAAGGGAGAGTACCATATCCATTGGGCCTACTGTCTTAAACATATCGACATTAGTGTAAAACAAGAATAAGTAAGTTTCTCTTGACATCTGTTCAATCAGTTCCAGGTTATAGATGAATCCGAGTCTTCATTTATATTTAATTGTGCTGACGAAACAATGTGGGGCAGATAAATGCTTTTGTGATGACACACGTTTTTTTATCGTTCAAATGAATTTTCAACGGTTAATACTATTGGATCAAACAAAAATATACACATTGAACAAAGCTACTTAATTCCGTTCGTTTTTTGTGTTTTAATTGAAGAAAAGTACAAAAAGCACCACCCAAGGCCCTGTTCGTCGGTAACTACAGCAACGTGCCCGTTTATCATGTTAAAAACTAACTCTTCAAACCTCTATGTCGGTTCTGACCAATTTTTACACAATGCGCAGCTCAAAGTCATTAGTTGTAGCTAACAACATTTCCCATCAATGGTTTCGTCTGGTTTAAGCAACTCCCACCCGTCTGATGTAGAACATTATCTTTGAAATGTAAATGACGAGTTTGACGATAACGGAATAGGTTCACCAGGCTTAGCGTAGGATGTTTTCTTCTTGATGTTGTTGTAGTATATCCACTTAAAATCTCTAGTCACGATCCAGTTCAAACGTCCTTTTCTTTGATGTCTTTCGAACAGCAGTTCGGAGGTGAACAACCGCCATCCGATGTCAGTCTTGGTTTTCAATTCAAATTTCTTAAACTGAACTGAAATTGTTTGCTGACTCACTAATAACGACTCTGCGAGTTCACTTTGCGCTTGGCATGGATCTTAAAGCTCAAATTCCTCTTATTCAAACTTGGGCGGTCCAAAACATATTTCGACGCCGAAATATTCTATGTTTGATTTATACGAGGAGCGTTCGATATATTCTCGGTATCGATTTGAAGGAATGCGAATTCAATTTAAATTATTTTTTTTCAATATAACCTCCCCTAACATCAATGCATTTGTTACAGCTTGAGATAACCCTTAAAAACCCTTAAAAAAAATATCCATTTATTGCCGACTTGAGTTCGTCATCCGAAAATCTTTGTATTTTTTCAAATACGGAAACAGGAAATAATTACTAGGGGCAAGGTCTGGACTATAATAGGATGGGTGTTGGATTTCTTTGAAAGCACAATCTCGCACATCAGCCTTGGAAACTCGCGCCGTGTGAACATCACCCACACAATCTCGCGCAGCAGTCATGAAGAAGTAACACACCCGTTGCGAGTATACCAAGTCTTTTCCTTTTAATTTCCTCCCGCAAATTATGCAAAGTGGAAGCGAAGTGGAAGTTTGGCGTTAATGGTTTCACCTTTTTTGTTGTACTCAATGAACAAGATTCGCTTTGAGTTCCAAAAAACTGTGGCCATGAGCTTCTCGGCAGACGGAGTGACTTTGAACTTCATCGGGGAGGGGGCCTGTTCCTTTTTTATGCCGCTGCATGGACTCTTGTTTGCTTTCAGGGTCATGGTGGTGAACTCATGTTTCGTCCCCAGTAACAATTCGAGCCATAACACCGTCCGCGTTCTCACTACACATCTCCAAAAGCTCTCTACAACATGAAATTTTCATTTTATTCTGAGGCGCTGTGAGCATTCGCGCCATGCAATGGTCTTTAAAAGGTTAATATGGCCATGAAGAATGGTGTGAATGGTATCAGTTGAAAGCTTGTTCATCTCTGCCATCATTTTCACCTTTATTCGGGCATTCCGAAGAACAAGTTTTTCGACTTCTTTGATGCTTTCTCCCGCCCAAGCAGTAGCTGGGGCGCCGGAGCAGGGGTGGTTTTCAATGCTCTCTCTGCCTCTCTTGAACTCACTTGGCCACTTTTGCACAGATAGTAATGCGGAACCCTGGTAAACAGCCACGATCTTCATGAATAGTTTTTTGACTTTTTAATTGCTTAGTGAGAAATGCGCAATGCTCAATTTTCAACATCATCGTCTCAGTTGCCATTATGGTTCTGTTTAACTAGAGATAAAACCCGAATTAATTATCACATTTAAATAAAATTTTAAATGAATGCAGTTTTTTGCCGACTCCGAACGGCGAAATTTGAGAAGCTTTCTTAGACAGTTATTACTCTTTGAGTGTTGTCAGCAGCTCGAAAGAGGTGGTGCCGTGAAATATTAGAAAAATTGGTGTTGAACTGGGAGTCGAACCTAGACCCTTCGGAGTGTGAGCGTCACACTCTACCCACTACGCCACGGCGACCACTTCACCCCGATACCGAAAATATATTGAACGACCCTCGTAGGTTGAAGAAGATTCACTATAAACTTCCACAAGATGAGCTTCAGCTGCACTTTTTGCACTTTTCTTTACTTTAATTTTTCTGCAATTATAGTGGAAGTTATTGTAAAAAAAAATCCTTTACTGCATTTAGCTTGTCAGAGTAGAATTCGTTTGATTGACTGCAATGAGTATTCTTGTCACTTCGCAGTCTCAAGCGCAATAAGCAGAATCATTATTAAGAGGTGAGCGGCAGGGTAGTTTTGAATATTGGAAAGTTGCAATAAGCACTTATTATAATTATAAAATTGAACCAAGTGAAAATCCTTCAGAAAATTAATTTATTTCAATCAAAAATGGCTAATACAGTCCGGCCACAACAAACATGTCTCTCCTCTGGATGACTCAAAAATTTGATGTTTTTAGTCCTCAAAAATGCAGTTGTTTGAGCCTATGTGTGAGAGCTCGCATTGTAGTGGTGAAGAGTGATCCGTCTTTAGCGGTTGGTTTTCCTGATTTCTTAGAAGACAACTGGCAAACAAATGGTTGTGTACCACTCAGAATTGACTGTTCTGCGTTGTTCTAGTGGTACGGTTGCGACATGTCCAGTTTTTCCGTGCGCGAGCAACTTTTGTTGGACTTGGCTCAATTTGAAATACTCATACAGTCGACTGACTGTATGAATTGACTTTCGGGCTCATACGCGTAAATCCACGATTCATCACCTGTCACAATGTCATAGATGTATTTTAGAGCACCGCGATCGTATTTTTGGAGCATTTCTTTCGACCAATCGACATGAGCCGTTTTTGAGCGATTGACAAATTGTGTGGGATCCAAAGCGAACATTTTTTTTGATGGTCAAATGTTCATGAAATATTGAATGTATGCTGGTCCCACTAATGCGTAAGGTTGTCTCAATATCATGATAGGTCACATGACGATCTTGTAATATCAGTTGGCGCACAGCATTAATGGTTTCCGAAACAACAACTGATTTTGGACGACCTTCACGAAATTTGTCTTGGAGTGAACTACGACCTCGGTTGAATTCACCATACCATTGACAAACACTGGTCCTTGTTGGAACTTCATCGCCAAAAATTGAATAAAGTTCACCGATGCACTGTTGTTGAGTTAATCCACGTCAAAAGTTGTAAAACCGCACGAAATTTTTTTACGATTTAAATTAATTTTTTTGACGAGATGAATCTTTTAAGTTATTGTAAACAACACAAATAGCGCTCGTATGTCAAAACGTTCTGAGTACGTGTAACCTCAAAAATGTCAAACTTTACGATAGAGCTGGCTGTTGCCAAATTGCAATACCAGGGTTGGCCAATCCCGAAATATAAAAGGCAGCCTTCGTACTCTTCTGTATATGTTTGACCACTACTAAAGATAGTGATAGTTGCTAAAAGGGCCTAATATTGGTCTTCGTTTGTTACCACACCCTTCTCCATTCAAAATAAAAATAGATCCTCAACGTCCACAGTCACATTTAATCAAGCTTAGTCTAACACACCAAGATCATTAAGCCTGTCCAATACGTATTGCGTGATTTCTAAAGTCCTTAATGTCTTGTAGACGTGAGTTCGCTGCTTTTTCATCAAGTCCGGATCTTTGAGGGAGTCCAAATCGTTTCCCTTTGAAACGTCTTTCTCAAGGAATATCAGTGGAACTGTCATAATTGCCGATTGGAGGGCGTAAAATTCGGTGACTCGAATTTCATTTAATAGATCATCCCAAGTCGGAATGGGCGAATAGTTGAGGCCAGTTAACGTACTTTTGAGTGACTTGTAGTAAGTTCTCAGAAGGTCGTACTTTTTGCGCAAAGCAATACCCAGTGGTATGCTGGTCGTGAAGAAGTAGTGAAGGTCAATGCCGGGGCTACCGTAGACACAAATTTGCAAGTCAATCTGGAATGACGCAAGCATGTGTTACATGAAAATGAAGGGCTCGATTTATTCTTACGAGTTTTACGTCAACACAAGTACCCTTGTCGTACTTGAACATTATGTTGTTGACCCAAAGATCTCCATGATTGAGGACTCTGAATCTGCTTTGTTTTGAGTGAAGGGTTGCATCCAATTTGACGTTGTAGTTCTTGCGTAGATTTTGAAGCTTGGTTACGATTTCTTCAAAACAATCCCATTCCTGTGCTAAGTCAGTAACATGGTCTAGATTTCCGTATATCAAATTTGCAAGGATCGGACTTTTGTCTATTCCTCCTTCCAATGCTGATTTTCCCACTGCCTTCATAAGATCAGGGTGCTGAAAAGAATAAATGTAAAGATGATGAACTCGACCAAAGTTTTCTAAGTGCAAAGTGTCCTTTGAAGGGATGTATTAGAAAATGTCGTTCGGTGCTTGCGGCTGACTCTTTAGAGCTAAACATTTTTAAAAGCACCTTTTCGGCAACCACCATTGAAGCAGCGTGAAAGACTGCAATTTTTTTCAACACAGCATGCGCCTGTTCTTCATTCAATCCTTTTAAGCGGTTTTGTATAGAGTATCCCAAATTTTCAAGGTCCTGGAGTATGTACAGCTCGTTGAAATCCTTGGTTGCTTTAAAACACCTAAAAAAGAGATCTGTTTGACTTCCTTTCTTATGTAGACACATTTAAAATCCCACTTTGGTGTGAGAAGTTCTGCTTCTCCGAGAATTTCATCCATCTTGGGTATCACCTGGGTGTACATAGCGATCTCCTTGAATCCTTCAGCAACGGCTTCACTGAAGCATGCTTTGATATCCTTCACAATTAGCACAATATTCTGATTCCCACCGGCGTTGGTTGAGTAATCGACCTTAGCGCGATAAATGTCACTGCAGTAGTTCTCGCCACCCTCACTGATCGGCTTTATATTAATATTTTTAATTTTCACATCCTTCCGCTTGAAACGGTCGTTAAGGGCGTCACGAAATAAGGCTTCATTAAGATATTTTGGAAGGTTTACGTTGTGAGTAGACATTTTGGTTCAAAACGTAATCGCGTCTGAGACCACTGGTAAACGGCTATCGCTTTTTATTTGACATAACCGTCGGATTTGGAGACCTCATATACATATACATGTACACATGGCGGAACAATGATACAGTGTGAGTTGGTTGGTATGGCCAGCGCCTGCACGCACATTGGGTGTGTCGCCAAATTTTGAAATAATTATTTATTTCGTTTGCAACACCTACAACAATGGTATAAAAAAAGCTTAAGGCTGACTAAGAGCATTCGTGTTAAAAATGATTTAAGTATCAATCTTAATAATTCGATGGCGCGACAGTCTACAAGGAACCAGGGCATAGCTTCCTCATCAGCTACGTATGTTGTGAGCGCTACTGTAGAAGGGACCTACAGTTCTTTGTCGACTCCGAACGTCGAAGTTTGAGAAATATTTTCTCAGACAGTTATTGCGAGCTATTGTAAGCAGCTCGAAAGAGGTGGTGTCGTCTAAAATTCGAGGTGTTCAGCCGGGAATCGAACCTAGACCTGCTGCGTGTGAACGTCGCACTTTACCCACTACGCCACGATGGCCAGGGCGTACGAGAACTAGCTGATGTCATAACCAAAAATGGGTCGAGTTCGTTCCGTTTCAGCAGCATATCGCATGCGTTGATTCGGTTCAGAAGGTTTTTTTTGCGTCAAATCATTCGGGACCCAAACATCAAGTTTTTTTTTTGTATTCAGCCTTGTGCAGATGATTTAAAACGGTTTGGTAATAAATTCCCATCTCTTGGGCCATATCACGAGATGCCACATATCGGTCTAACTCAATGATTTCTATGATTCGATCGGTATTCGTTGTCACAGGTCTTTCGCCGGCTGGCTTATCCATGGTGTCGTTTTCACCGGCTCTGAATCGTCGATACCATTCCTCCGTGGTTCGAAGTGATAGAGTACCATCCCCCAAAACACCATTTATCTCATGGAACGTTTCTCTAGCGGATTTGCTTTTAACGAAGGAAAACTTTAAAATAGCGCGAATTTCGGCGTTAGTAAACTCCATAGCATAGCGTCGTTTTGTAGGTTATGTCAAGACCTTTCGAATGATGTATAATATTGCCAGGTACGAGATCTGTAGCGCTTTGTACATAGCCGGAAAATTCAAATGACAAAAAGGCGAAAGAGTTACCACGCCATATTTATGCTAAGATGGCGCTCTGCATTTTCATATTTCCTACGTCTAATTTGCTCCTTTGGGAACTTTAGGCGGACAAATAAGAATTAATGAAATACTTCTAGGTTATGTCAAGACCTTTCAAATGATGTATATATACTTCTTTGGGACAAATAAGAATTAATGAAGTACTGGAGAAGCATCTTGATGCTGCCACATGTCATCTTGAACCTCTCCATAAACCAGGAAATCATAACCTGAGTAAGTGGTTGCAGGAAGAACAAAGGTGTCGATTCCTTCGAATATTTATCTCTGGAGACTCAAATTGGTTTCGTCTGAAGTTGCTTGTGAATTGCAGTCGGGACTAGAAACTCTGGAAGTGGTTTATTTTCTCATTCTTTTTCATTTGAAGTTACAGTCCAGTGTGGATCGGGTTATCAAAAACTAAGCCTCTGCAGTTAACACGAGCCTTAACTAACTCCCTTCATTTTCGCACTCTTAGATGCTTAAGGTGTTTCTTAAGTTGTTTGCGTCATCGGTTTCGTGGGCATTTCCTTTTGCGTTGTTTAATTGGTTCAGAGTTACAGACTCTCTCAGGCTTAAGAAGTATAGTCTAGCTCTCTTTCGACTCACGTAATTCGTAGATGCCTGGCTAGGCTCATGTCGTTGTCTAGCCCAAATAATTTGTTATTAGGTCATCTTTAGCGTAATCTGGCCCAAAGACTCAATCAGAACAATTTTCTCGAAAAGACTTAGGACTTCTCCATCTGATAGTGTTAAGACTTCTGCGCCAATGAGCAAAACGGTAATGATGATCTAGTAATAAAAGGTTTCCTAAAAAGTACATGACAACGGGCTCTTAAATTTACACTTGTAAATGCTGCTTATTTGTGTAGTTTACTTAATAAATTAACAGCCGCATTGTTATGATGATTTAAAGAGTTTGCTCGTAAAAGCGTTCGTAAACTTAATACAAACTTGTCAAGTCCCTTTTGAAAATCCTCTGTTTTGTGTGCTTGGTCCTCAGGCAGAGTTATCTTCAGTTCATTTGCTTCTTGAGCTCAAGAAAAACAGCGATTGAAAAGTGTCATCTAGTGGTTAATCTCTGTACGGATATTGTTTGAACCTTAACTTCGGAGTCAGGGCAGATGTAGTCCATTGATATCTCGGGGGTAAAACTGCCTAAAGTGACATTTGTCGCAATACTAATTTTGCACGCCTCAATTTCAGCATACGCTTTATTCACAGCTCATCTTATTCAACCGATCACGTCAATGACAGCCGGGTGTGCTTAAAATTGTACAGATTTTTGGAAAACTTCTTGTGTTTTGGAGTTCGTTCTGCAGGACCCTTTAAAGAACGATATTGAAGAAGTAAGAGGTCACTTAATAACTCCCGAGACCTTCAGGGGGCGCCACTAACAAAATTTAATATTAATTAACTTGTTAGTGGCGCCCTCTATACGTCTCGCGACTTATTGAGTGATGTGTTAATTTAATATAGCTTTGCTTTGTCTAAGACTGTTCAAAATAAATCAAGGGAATGAAGTAAATGACTCTTCAATGCAGAAGTGTGGAAGAAAATCGAAGTGTTGTTAAGATTCCTTTATGAAGAGCAATGTTATTAAGTTCAGTACGATGTAGGTCTAGATCACTTGGAAAGAGCGTGTAGCTCACTCGGAAAGAGAGTTTAGTTCACTCGGGAAGCGGGTGTAGTTCACTCGGAAAGAGGATTAAGTCCTGAACCATCAAATACTAGAGAACTATGTGCTGTTTGCCAGATGATGATTCACCAGGAAAGAGGATCTAGTTCACTTATGAAGAGGATCTAGCCCTGGACCATCAAATACTAGAGAACTAGATGCAGATGATAAAACTAAACATATATTGTTGACTTTGAAAAGCAGGCAGTTGTGAACAATTCAGTCGTGAAAACCTGAAAAATGAACGTTCATATCGACCTTCGGTCCGCGAGTAAACTTTTCAAATTTCCAATTTACGGTGAACAATGTGATATACCCTTTTTTCGGCGGATAATGACGGTAAAGAAGCTGATTTAAACTCTACTTCACTCGAGCGCTACTCGTAAATGAATAATTGAAATGAGAAACATCCATCTGTCATTTCCAATAAAGAAAGGAGAAAAGAAAGAATTTACCCCTTGGGTTAAATGTAGGTTATTTGACTTGAAAGCTAGCGCACTAATTGACCAGACACTAGGTCGGCAGACCGCGGAGACTCGCCAATCGTCTGCACACCATCACCCGTCATACGAGCTTGTTTAAACTATTCCCAGTCAAGTTCCGTCTGTTTTGTGGCGTTTCTGCAATTATTTCGTAATTAATCTACAATTACATAACATGAGCGTTTGGATCTGCGTGTCTGCTTCAAAACAACCATCAATTTGTGTCACGTGTCGTGGAGTTTTTATTTTTAAAGCATATTTTTCCACAGATAATTTCCTCCCCTGGGTGGGTAGCCGTCTCAGACATAATTGCCCGAAACGGTCGAGAGACAAAACTTCACAAACTTTGGCCTTAATTAAAAAATAATACGCTTCCAGGCACTGGGAAGGAATCAGTCTTGTCCTTGACAGCCTTTTCTATAAAACTTCCGGACGACCGTGAAGTTTCCACTATTCGACAGCGATAGACAATGGCGGCCGGTCCGGAATATCTTGATGAGTTGTTTGTGAAGAGTACCCTCGAGGATGGCTTGGATCGAACAGATGTGAAAGTGCTCGACTACGAAGCGATTCTGGACAGCTTTGGCGGGGAGAACTACTGCAGTGACATATACCGGCTTCGCGTGGATTATCGCTTTGAGGAGGATGAAGACAAGGAACCGAGGGGCGTGAGTTTGATCCTTAAGGCAATGAAGACTGTGATTGACTTGAGCTCGAAGGAGGCACCCATGTACCGTGAAGTAATACCAGTAATGGAGTCCATATTGGGCAACGGGACTAAATTCGCTCCAAAGTGAGTATGAGTGGCGAGCGAGCATGAATACTGACTATTTGGGCAGGCTTTTCACAGAAGTAAGTGGAGATTACGAAGCGTTCGTGTTTGAAGACCTCAACGCCCTGGGGTACGATTTGAAGGACCGTGAGCTGGGATTGTCCGAAGAGGACTGCGAATCAGTGCTGAAGAAGATTGCAAAGTTTCATGCGGCTTCGATGGTTTTTGCGCAAGAAGTATTCCAATCTCGGTGGGTACTTATATTCTCCGAATACTCAAGGCTCTTTCCGTTTCAGTTTCCCGAAGTCGTTGACAAAATTAAGCACTCGATGCTTGAGTTTGGTACCAAAGATTCACCGAGCATGCATAAGCACATGATGGGAATGCTGGAGAGTGCAGTTGAGGCTGTAGAGTCCTGGGGAGACTACGCGTCCTTCGCAGAGAAGCTACGCACATTCAAAGATGAGTTCCACGAGCGCACTATCGAAACACTTGATCGTACAAAAACCCGGTATAACGTCATCAATCACGGTGACTTGTGGGTCAACAACATTCTATTCAAGGAAGAAGAACTAGCCTTTGTAAGTGTCCCGACTCCATTTCGGTGTTCACAGTGTAACTCCTTTCCTCCAGATCGATTTCCAAATCTCAAATTACAGCAGTCCTGGGTTGGACCTGCACTACTTTCTCAACACCAGCGTTCCATTGGAAACGCTCAAAAGTAAGCGCTACGAGTTCTATCGGATGTACTTCAAGGAATTCGAGGAAACTCTACAAAACGTTGGCTTTGACAGCATTCCCTCGTGGGACGACTTCACCGCTGAGATGCGAAGGACAGAGCTCTCAGCCCTGTGGGTGCTTACAACCATATTCCCGATGCTGGTCTTGAGCAAGGTGGACTCGAAGGGAAACGACGTCGACTCGATGAGAAATGAGGAACTCTGGTCGGAAAAAAAGAAGAAAATGTTCGCCACCAAGCGCTTTGTGGAGACGTTTAAGTACGCTCTTGACCGATTCACTGACTTGGGTTTATTATAGAACTGAAATAAATGCTCAAGTGCGGGCTATGAGAGGTCGTACATGAGGAACACATAAATTGAGGGTGATTGTGTGAGAGTGTGGTTGATGAACACTTGAGTTTTTTTTGCCGGTGTGAAGAGCAGAAAGATAGAATGAGTCCGCTGCGATGACTCTATTTTTGTTGTTGGTAACTGTAGCCGTAAAGATAAGGAACCATAGGGTTTAGAGAATTACTATCAACTCAGAAATGGGTTCAGGGTTAAGTGTGGTGATTGGTGTCAGTGCTGCAAGAAATATGAGAAATCCCGTAACTAGAAATAGGTGTCTTGTTCAAAAGGTTATCGCCGTTGATTGACCTACATTTTTTTAAGGTTTTGAAATTTTGAGTTTTTTTTGTTGAGGGTTGGGAAATACTGCACTGGGGTGCCCAGACTCAAATACTGATCCATTGTACTACCAGGCTGTAATCTTCATTTAATGTAATTTCTTGGTTTTCCGAAAAAGGGAAAGAGGACGCTTCTGTCATATAGAACTTAGGTTTTCAGTTCTCACTACATCAGCGCCAAACAGCCGCCACTTGATACAGGCAAAGACAGGACACTGACAGAGAAAGTGCAGTGTCTTCACCTTCTCCACAGACTTTGAAGATAAAAACAAACGCGTTTTTTTTTGGTTATGCTTACAGTTGTTGCAGCACTTGCCGGGTGATGGTGTTTTTAACTAAATGGTTTTTAATGACACTTGTGCTCCTACTCTCACTCACTTATGCTCTCACTCTGTAACTTGATTAGTTTGATAAATCTATAAGGTAAACACAAGCAATCAGTGAAATTGGCGTTTTATGGTTTTGTTTACATATTTGGAGTGTCCATTTGGAGATTTAAAACAGATTTCGTATATTCGTGGATGGATCCTGCAAAGTAAAGGATTCTTGTATATGCACACATTTCAGAAGATGACAGATCTTTCGAATCGACAGTCCTCTTAAAACAAAAGTTAGCATGCCCTGAAATACTGCCAGCGAGTTTAAACGCATTTTCTTCTTCTTCTTCTTACGGCACTACAGTCTGGGGTGGAACTGGTCCTCAACATACATGCTTCTACTACCAGCACGATCATTCGCCAACTGCTTCTAGTGTACGCCACTTGGGTGCGCCACCTTATTTTTGCTCACCCTCTGTTGAAAAGTTTTCGGGGCGAAGCAGTGGTGTGCATACGCTCTACCTGTCCTAGTCATCTTAAGCGTTGTATCCGAACACGCTTGTCCAGGCGCATGCCGTTGTACAGGTCATTCTTCTTCTAGAGATCCCATCAACGTAAACAGGACCAAAAATTGCACGCAAAACTTTCTCTCGAAAATACTAAGGGCTTCCTCAGCTAATTGTGTTTCAAGCACTGTTCATCCTCGGCAAGACGATATGTAGTGCTAATCGTACTCGTGCTCTATGTGTTATCATCTCACGGCAAAAACTCGCCCAAATCTTGGTCACCAATAGCAGGTCATAGACGAACGAAAA
Source organism: Eristalinus aeneus (assembly GCA_955652365.1). Taxonomy (NCBI): domain Eukaryota; kingdom Metazoa; phylum Arthropoda; class Insecta; order Diptera; family Syrphidae; genus Eristalinus; species Eristalinus aeneus. Next base: position 81,504,422 of record OY019132.1, read on the forward strand.
TGTCAATTTATCCGTTATGTACTTGCGAGGCGTGATAAATATTCAGTCCTCTGAAATAACATAAACCACTCGGTCATTCTTTCTTCAGTTCAATTTCATCCACCAGACAGACAACCACTCAGATTAGAGATGCGACTTGAAGTGTCACAGCAACCGCCGACCTACTTGAACGAGAGCTTCTTCAAGGCCGCTCTTGAAGACGGACTGCGCGCGATGCGTGTGGACATCAAAAGGATCGTCTTTGCGGAAAGTAATGGTGGCGGCGAAAACTACTGCAGCAAGATCTACCGAGCACGAGCGTTGTACCGCAGCAGCAAGAAGCAGCTGGATGAGGAGTTGGCCGTGATTGTGAAGACCATCGCCATTACGCCAGCTATAGAATTTCTGGAGGAATTGGCAGTCTACTTGAGGCAGAAGATTTTCTACTTCGATGTCCTGGGGAGGCTTAAGGTTCTCGTTGGCAACGGTTGCAAATTTGGTGCCAAGTTAGTGACGAAGGAAATGTGCATTGGGGCCCAATTGTACAACACTCCTTTTTCATTTTAGATGGTTGTACACCACAAAGGATCCTATTCAGACGATCATGTTCGACAACCTCTCACAGTACGGCTACAAGCTTGCCAGCCGACAACAAGGACTTGATGGAGTAATATCACATTGTTGTGTGATCTTGAAAAAGTTGGGCCAATTCCATGCTGCGTTCATGTTGCTTGCCCAAAAGGTATGTTTTGTGTACAGTGATCTTTATCTCAAATGAATTTGAAGAAAGACGATACACCTAAAGTCTAAGGATCAACATTTGTTTTTTTGTAAGTCAGGTGTGGCGAGTGACGACGTGTTCACGAGTCGGCATTGCTACACGCTAATCTGCTCTTGTGTGGGGTTATCAGTTATTACTCGATGTCTCGCGAATTAATTCACAAACAACGACGGCGATGTTTTCCCACGGCACTTCGTACATAGTTTTTAGTTTAATTATCTCCTCGGTTGTGTGCAGCAGATGTGAGGTCAGACGGTCAGCATGAACTAGTTTAAGTGTGTTTGATTCCTGACTTTGAATTTTTGTTGTTCCTATGTTTTCACTTAGGGCAGGACTGAGGCATTTGACTTAAAGGTGTTTGATAAAAGACTTCAGCTCATACCATAATTTATTGATTTGAAATTGAATGATCTATTTGAAAATTATTGATGGATACATCCTAAAAATTAAGAAATTTTCAAAGAGAAGAGCACAAAACGGTGAAGTTTTGATCGTATCTACCCTTAATTTGCCACCAAGACGATGATTTTTCTTCAAGGTGCGTCTCCGAGTCAGCCCGAGTGAATGCCATCCTTGCAAGTATATGTTGGATGTGGCCTATCCAGCACTCTTTACGATATGGAATCTGGGATCAGGTGGTTGCCTGTGAAGTTTTTTGTAACAATTTCTTGTTCGTTATACATTTTGACTAAAAGACCGTCAAGATTCGTCCTAAAGACCGCACTAAAACTAGTTTTCTTTCAATACTAGAATTTGTAAGACAGTTCGAATTCCATGTTGGAATTCAACCTTCGTGTGTAGGTGAAGTGAGTCTTCCACTGTCCTCCACTCCACTCCACTGAACATCCAGCCGTGCGATTGCAGTTCTACATAAATTAGCAACTTTTTTTGAGGGGTCAACAAATAATGAATTTTTGTTATTGCAACTAAAAGTTTTTCAAAAACGTAACACAATTTCCCTCTTCTTAAAAAGGTTTAAATTTGGTCATTTTCTAAATAGGAGGAACTGCTGATTGTGCTGATTGCCGCTTAAGTGTGTTTGTGTATATTGCATGTAAATGGTTACGTTTTCATTTTCGAATCGACAAACCAAATATGAGTTTGAGTACAAAATAATATTAAACTGTAATTTGTTAAAGTTATTAAGCTACAATGTACAAATGAACACATTTACGTGCATCGTTGCCGATGAGGTGTATTGGGCAAATGTTTGCACTCAAGTGCTCTATCCCGGGGTGAAATATTGTTTAAAAACTGTAACAATTGATTTACTGGAAAGACAAAAGAGGAGCTAGCCTACTTTGTCGATTATGATCGGCAAAAGTTGCAAGTGAAAAATTGCATGCAAGACATTATAAGTTGGATAACGTAAGTGCTGGACTCCAATGGGCTTAAGGGCAATTCAATTTATTCTTTTCATTTCCGTGTAATCTCCAACTAATCTTTACCCCTATTAGATTCCTGCCCACAACACATTTATCAAGAGCCATCTTAAGCTGTGTACGGACCAAGATCTCTCTCAGGCCACACTAGAGTGCGGAACTTCACTTATGTAATACTTATTGTATGGGGTAACATTGAAAATAATCTTAAACTTGCAAAACTTTTCAATAAGTGCATATTTCTGCCAATTCCTCCGAATGTTCACACAGAAGTCGCCAAAATTATTTAACTGGTGTTTTTCTCTCCACTTCGGACTTCCTTCTACTATATACTTTCTTTCAGTTCGGGCTATTTGCCACTTGGGACTTCTTTGCACTTTGGACTATTTCTTTTTCGGACTTCCTTAGACTTCGTTTCAGTACAGATTTCTTTCCTCTTCGGATTTCTTTTCAATTCAGACTTACTTCCACTTCGGACTTCTTTCTTCTTGCCACTTTGGACATTTCTTGTCTTTGGATTGTTTTCCACTTCCGACTTTTTTTCCATTTCAGACTTCTTTCCTCTTCGGGCTTCTTTTCCCTTCTGACTTCCTTCCACTTCGGACTTCTTTCCTCATCGAACTTCTTTCCTCTTCGGACTTTTTTCCACTTCGGACTTCCTTCCATTTCGAACTTCTTTCTTCTTGCCACTTTGGACATCTCTCGTCTACGAACTTCCTTCCACTTCCGACTTCTTTTCATTTCGGACTTCTTTTCACTTTAGACTCCTTTCCTCTTCTGACTTCTTTCCTCTTCGGACTTCTTTCCACTTCGGACTTCCTTCCATTTCGGACTTCTTTCCTCTTCGGACTTCTTTCCACTTCAGACTTCCTTCCATTTCGGACTTCTTTTCTCTTCGGACTTCTTTCTACTTCGGACTCCTTTCATCTTCGGATTTTTTTCCTCTTCGGACTTCTTTCCACTTTGGACTTCCTTCCATTTCGACTTTTTCTTCCTGCCACTTTGGACATCTATTGTCTTTGGACTTCTTGCCACTTATAAATTCTTTCCACTTCGGACTCCTTTCCTTTTCCGAATTCTTTCCACTTCGGACTTCCTTCCATTTCGGACTTCTTTCTTCTTCCCACTTTGGACATCTCTCGTCTTCGGACTTCTTTTCACTTCTGACTTCTTTTTATTTTGGACTCCTTTTCACTTCGGACTCCTTTTCTCTTCGGACTTCTTTCGCCTTCGGACTTCTTTCCACTTCGGACTTCCTTCCATTTCGGACTTCTTTCTTCTTCCCACTTTGGACATCTCTCGTCTTCGGACTTCTTTTCACTTCTGACTTCTTTTTATTTTGGACTCCTTTTCACTTCGGACTCCTTTTCTCTTCGGACTTCTTTCCTCTTCGGACTTCTTTCTACTTCGGACTCCTTTCATCTTCGGATTTCTTTCCTCTTCGGACTTTTTTCCACTTCGGACTTCCTTCCTTTTCGAACTTCTTTCTTCTTGCCACTTTGGACATCTCTCGTCTACGAACTTCTTTCCACTTCGGACTTTTTTCCACTTTGGAAGTTGAACAACAAAGAACCTAGAATTTAATGCGTTTTGTGGTTACACCCTGATCGTTGTTGAAAATTCACTTCTGGGATCGAGAACAGGTCTAATTTGAAAGAACTGAGTATGTAATTTTAAAATTCAGCAACTAAATTTTTCAATAGAAAAATAATAATAAATGTATACTTTTGACTAAGCCGAAATTAAGTTTATGTAGAGTTCTGATTTATCAGTAATTAAATCGTCTTAATGAAAGTCGTAAAGAATGAAATAAAATTTTAACTTTCATAGCCCCATATTTTACAGTGGAGCGCGTTTCAAATCTTCAATAATTGAAATGCTTTAATAAATTTACTACTCAAAACCACAACCAACTTCGTGGATGTGCATAGGCTTCGTCTCTTATCCAGGTTTTGATTATTAGTTTTTCAATTTATCAGGGCTCTGCCTCTTTAAGCCAAGCTTCTAGAACTCAAGCTTCTCAAAAACTCAAACATCTCCCGTCTTCACCTCAATTCAGGATCCATCTATCAAAGATAATTTCACAACGGGAGTGCTTGATGAAACCTACATCCGCACCAATCATTGATTCACCGACTGACCTGCAACTGAAGACCCTGGCAAACGTCGTTTCCAAATGGGAGGGCTATGTAAAAATATCCGAAAAAGTCTTCACCCAAGGTGATCACTTGGTGGAGAATCTGGTGATGAACGGAAGGTCGATTCCTGGTGAGCTTGCAGTCCTCTATCATGGCGACCTCTGGGTGAACAACCTTATGTACAAATACGAGCAGGATCAAAATGCAGTTGATGCCATATTTGTAAGTTGATCCCATTTACGTCCTTTAGCAGGCTCCATTAGATTTTCTTTCAGGTTGATTTCCAGAAAAGGTTTTTCGGCAGTCCCGGCTGTGATATCAACTTCTTCCTGTACAGTAGCGTCCAATTGGATGTCCTCATTAAGAAACAAGATTTCCTAATACGAGTACCTCAGCAGTTGCCTCCGGGACATGCGCGTCGAAAACATACCTTCTCTGGACGACATTCTCTTCGAGATTCGTTGGCGCGAGCTTTACGGTTTCTTCTCGTCTAACGCCTTGATGCCGATGGTTGCGATGGAGAAGAAAGACGCCTACGACAACAGCATTGAAGCGATGGCGGAGGGCAAGGAATTCGCCAAAAAAGTCGAACTGATGTTCGCCTCGAATCCGAGGACCACCAACACACTCCGCCACACACTGCGAAGTTTCGACGAGCTGGGCATATTCGAGCACAACTACTAGAGAAGCGACGGAGACTTCTTTCGTAGAAGTACTTAAGCTAGAATCATACCGCACCTTTTTATCTGTTGTTGTTGTTGCCTTGTGAATATTTATAAAGTTTTAAAATAAACTGGCTTTCTGAATTGGGCTCTGGCACACTTGTTGGCACGCGGCAGTTGTGGCATCGGACCTTGTGGCTCTGCAGAAGTCAACGATGTTTGCTCTGCGATAAGATATGAGCGCACTTCGGGTGTAGACTTTATGACAGTGGAAATATTTTGTGACACTAAATGTAAATACGTGCAAAAAATGATTTGTGCTTTTTTTCATTCTAGGGCTTTGGGTGTTTAAAGGTGGCTTTGTGTGGTTTGTTATATTTTTTGGACTTATGTAGATCGGTGGTCCAATTTATCAGCGTGTGGATTTAAAGACTCATGTAAACAGAAGAGAACAGTTTGCAGTTCCAAAGGAGTAGATGTGGGCTTAATTTTCAGTCACTCGCCAAGACCGTGTTGCTAATATTTGCTGATGAGTGTATATCCAGTTTCAAATTGTGCCACGAAACGGAGAGGTGTCAGAAGCCGATTGATATGTCTTCATCTTAGGCAAAAAATTGAGCTTTGTCTAGAGATACAGAGCAAAATTTATTTCAACCATTTCACAAGATCTCGTAATTATCAATGGAAACACAAACGCCGTTTTGTTTCCACTGTAGATAAGACGTTGTATTACAGGCATTTTATTGTATAGACCTATCTAACCAGCAAATTGTTTCTTCTACTCAACTCAACTCAAGTCGATCACGTTTGTTTGAGTAGGAGGTCGGAGTGTTATGATATCATTTCACTATCAAGCTACAAATTCTGAACGCCAGTTAATACAGGCGCAACCGGTCTTAACGACGATTAAAAAACTTCGACTTTGTCGTTTATTGTTGTGTTTCAGAAAAAGTTATTTAATTATTGTCTATAGCTTTACAACTTCAGTTTAAAGTGGGTACACATTTTGAGACATGAAGGTGTGCTTGTTTCGTACTTTCTCGGCTGCAAAAAAAAATAAAAGTGCAGGTTTTCGAAAAATTGTTTGAGCATCGAGAAAGAAGAACGAAGCCTCGAAAATTTGTATTCAACAATTCGAGCAATGCATTAATCAAAAGCAATGTTGGGTTCACATATTTCGATTATGGGACTTGTATCAAAAGATTTTAACCCATCACGAGGTTAATTAGTACATTCATGAAAACTTCGCAATTGTTGTTTTCACTCGAAAACGGGTGAGATCGTGGATTTCATAAAACAAGAACGAAATAGAATAAAAGCAGCGTTAAGGATTTAAAAACGCATTTCTTAGAAAGGTCATTACGCTTAAATACTCCTTTGTTGACTCCTCTTTTTGAGAAATATTTTCGAAAATCGGTCCACAGTGTTGGTACGCGTTGATTTTTGAGAAACTGCACTCAGCTGCAATAATAATAATTGGATGGCGCGACTGTCCAAAAGGGACCAGGGCCCAGCTTGCTCATCAACACTTCGTGCTGTGTACGCTACTGTTCTCTCACGAGTTGAAGGGACGTACAGTTTTTTGCCGACTCTGAACGACGTAATTTGAGAAGCCTTCTTAAACAGTTACTACTCTTTGTGTGTTGTCAGCAGCTCGAAAGACGTGGTACCGTGAAAAATTTTAGGTTTTCTGCCGGAAATCGAATCTAGACCTGCTGCGAGTGAGTATCGCACTCTATCCCATACGCCAGGGCGGCCATAAAAGAATACTAACAATCCCGAATTGATAAATCGCCGATCAAGGATGACCTCATGAGTCAGATACTTGAGAAAGTTGTCTACGCGATGTTCAAACCAAATAACATTAGACCACTTCAGAGTTGAATGTTTTCATGGGACATTTTGGAAGAGTTTCTGCATTGCTTTCTGAATTTCGAATGACTTCGCAAAAAGCGAAAATTGCAGTATCGGTGCCTGATTTTGCGGGAGCGGCCGTATTTTCTATTTCTCCCTATGTAATCTACAGAACGGAGAATACGAAGGTTGTCTTTTATGTTTCGGGCTTGGGCAACTCTAGTGTTGCAATCTGGCAACTGCCAGATCTATCGTAAAGTTTGACAATTTGAGGTTATACGTACTCAGAACGTTTTGACATACGAGCGCTATTTGTGTTGTTTACAGTAACTTAAAAGATTCATCTCGCCAAAAAAATGGAATTAAATCGTGAAAATTTTCGTGCGATAATTTTTTACAACTTTCGACGTGGATTAACTCAACAATAGTCCATCGATAAATTTAATTCAATTTTTGGCGGTGAAGCTCCACCAAGGACCAGTGTTTATTGATGGCATGGTGAATTCAAGCGAGGTTGTTCTTGTCAGATTCCACGCGTGGATGCAGACTCAGTGTTAAGAAAAAAAATAACCCTTTCTACAGTTATAAGGCCTCGACATATTTTTTTTTTTCATTCTGGTCAAATTAAGTGACGACAACTTTTACTTCATCTAATGTTTACCCTAAGTTTGACACAATTTATTCGTTTCTAAATAAGTTTAGCCAGGGAAAAATTTACCTTAGGAAGTATGTCGATACAAGATGTTCATGTTTGGTTTAAAAGCTTGTAATAAATTCTACTGTCATCTTTTACATCGGAATTTAAAAACAAATCAAATGTGGTACACTCAAACTGAAAATCCAAGTAAGTGCATTATGTCAAATTTTCCTTTGCGCCATGCAATATATATATATACATATATGTGGCCGCCGTGGCGTAGTGGGTAGAGTGCGATGCTCACACTCCGAAGGGTCTAGGTTCGATTCTCGGCTGAACACCTCGAATTTTTCACGGCACCACCTCTTTCGAGCTGCTGACAACACTCAAAGAGTGTTTAAGAAAGCTTCTCCGTTCGAAGTCGGCAAGAAACTGTAGGTCCCTCCTAATCGTGAGAGAACACTAGCACGCACAACACCAGTAGTTGATGAGCAAGCTAGGCCCTGGTCCCTGGACTGTCGCGCCAACAATTATTATTAGTATTAAATACATATATATATATATATATATATATATATATATATATATATATATATACATAAGGTTGCCAAATATCTCAATTCCGCTTTTTTGGTCTTCATTCAATGCTTCATAAAAAGTGTTACAGTGATCGGCTTACGTTCAGATATGCGCCGTTTTGTTCGATAATCTGTTTCCATCTGGACGGCATGGATCATCATACCCCCCTCGTAGAAGCCCCCCTCCTTATTTGCGAAGAACTCAGACAGCCACTTTTCGCAAGACTCTTTTGAGTTCAACTTCACACCACCAAGGGCGTTCGCCAGGTGGTAATCACTTGGCGCTTGGGATAAAATGCGATAAAACCTCCTATCCAAGCTCCCGTAGCTTCTGACGAGTCATCAACGAAGTGTGCGGTCTGGCTTTGTCCTGATAGCACACTACACACTTCCTGTTGGCCAATTCTGGACGCTTTTGATCGCCTGCTTCAAGGTCCAGTTGTTCGCAGTAGATGGTAGAATTAAGGGTCTGGCTATATGGAAGCAGCTCATAGTGAATGATTCCCCTCCAATCCCACCAAACACACAGCGAAACCTCCTCGGCCGTCGATTCCGGCTTGGCCACTGTTTGGGACGATTCACCGGTCTTCAACCACGACCGTTTTTGCTTGATATCGTCGTATGTGATTCATTTTTCGTCGCCAGTCACCATCCGCTATAAAAATGGGTCGAGTTCGTTCCGTTTCAGCAGCATATCGCAGGCGTTGATTCGGTCCAGGTTATTTTTTTGCGTCATATCATGTGGCACCGAAACATCAAGCTTTTTTATTGTATTCTGCAAGACCGTTTAAAATTGTTTGGTGACTAACTCCCATCTCCTGGGCGATGTCACGAGATGCCACATGCCGGTCTGACTCGATGATTTCCATGATTCGATCGGCATTCGTCGTCACAGGTCTTCCGCCGGCTGGCTTATCCATGGTGTCGTTTTCACCGGCTCTGAATCGTCGAACCATCCCCCAAAGCACCATTAATCTCCATGTTAACACATCTATAACTGTTGAACGCAATATCCAAACTAATTATGCACAGCGTCGTGTTGAAGGTTATGTCAAGACCTTTCAAATGATGTATATATATGATATTATATGTGGTCGCCGGGGGGTAGTGAGTAGAGTGCAACACGCCGACTCCCAGCTCGACACCAATTTTTCGAATTTTTCACGGCACCACCTCTTTCGAGCTGCTGACAAAACTCAAAGAGTAATAACTGTCTAAGAAAGCTTCTCAAATTTCGCCGTTCGGAGTCGGCAAAAAACTGTAGGTCCCTTCTACTCGTGAGAGAACAGTAGCGCGCACAACACGAGTAGTTGATGAGCACGCTAGGCCCTGGTCCCCCTTTGGACTGTAGCCCCAACAATTATTATTATTATTTTATTATTATGATTTTATATACATATATAATATTTATAATATTTATAGAAATATTATTATAGAAATATTAAAACAAATAAATATAACAAAGCCTGGTATTACATGTGCTTAAAAATAGCTCCAGTGCCCCTTTTTTAAAAAGTTGTTGAATTAAAAATAAAACCGAAACAAAGAGATCCGAACAAAAGCTTTTGCATTTTAAAGCCTTTTTTAATTAATATTATTTAATAAATTAAATCAATTCAATTCTTTTAAAAACAATTACTAACTATTAGCAAAATTTGATGGGCATAGACATTCTTGAGGTCATTATGATGTCCTAATCCCAACTGATATGGGGGAAAGTCTAGTCCGAGGGATACAGGTTTTTGTTTCGTGAAAAGCCCTTATTCGTTTCTTATATGATAGTGAATTATTATGCTGCAAGTTGTCTGTGAAAATAGACATACTCATGCATTATGTGGTGAAATCAATTAAAAAGAACTATTAACGTTACAATATTATCACAAAAATAAACTGAACTACAACAAACAAAATATGTTTTATGTTTAAGTCCCCTTCTACCAGTTATCTTCTCTAACAACATGCAATATATTATTTAACAACTCTGAGTTTTGTGATGTATCTTGTTGGCTTCTATTGCTTTATTTAACATGTTTATTTTATTTATTATTTATGAGTGGTTAATGGCGATTCATAAAATGCAAACGACACGTGTTAACCATCGATATGATATCTACGCCACCAGACTGAGTTAAATACTTATTGATAGCTCGTTTTGATCTGTTACAATTTTCTTAAAATTCTCATTCTGAAATTTAGTGTTTAAATAAATTAAAATTTCCATTTTTTTTTTTATTTTATTTATTTATGAAATATCACGTCAAAAAAAAAAGTGCGTACGAGACATTTGCGTAACTTGTGGGTGCAGAACGAAGCCTCAAACGAAAACTAAAATAACAAGAACAGTAATGCTACTCCATCATAGCAGTTACCCATTCTCATCTGTGTTTCCATTCTTCATTGTTATTTTTCGGTACTGCGGAATATGGGTAGAACACAGTCAACTTTTCTATCCTCAATCTCAACTATATTCATGTGCGTTTTTAAGGTTTCGTTTACAAAAACATATGCTTTCATCCGTCTGTCATCCTGCAATTTTCATCAAGTTTTGTATAACGTTTTATTTGAGCTTGCAATTGTAGTATTGTAGTTGGAACTCCGCCAACACATTGCAGGTTCTCGGTTCAAATCTTTGTTAAGATAAGAAATACCATTTGTTCAATGGGTCCTGTGATTCTTGACCAAAAAGAAATACATTTCTAAGGGTATTTCCAATTTTGAACTTCAAAGATTAGTTCATATTGTTGGAAATGACTACCTTGATCTCATCAAACACATCTCTTTAATTGATGCTCTGCCGTCTTTGTTCTAGATCCCTATCCGCCATTAAAATCGACGTACTTGCAATGAGACGATTAGAGATCACATTTTACTGTTCACGACAGCTGTACGTGCTATAAATAAGAGGCGAGCGTTTTGAATAGTGCTATAATTTCCGCAAATCCCTCGTTTATCTTCTCTGACTTTGCTGATTGTGACTCTGAATGAGCAGTCATTGTGGCGCATTTACTGCCTTTATTAACGGCATGTTGGTAGGCGCATCACGTTGACAAAAACCAGAGCAACATGCCTATAAAAACGAAGTCTCCCGATGAGAAATATTTCATTCAGTTCATTTCAAGATGCGCATAGAGAACAGCATCGGTGCTCCGGAATACCTGGACGGTGCATTCTTCGAGGACGTCCTTGAGAATGGACTTTGTGAGGCGAATATACGAACCAAGGATATTTCGTTGACACTCGGAAGTGGCGGTGGGGAGAACTATTGCAGCGACATTTATAGAGTCAATGTGAAATATCAGCGAGATAAAAGCGAGGATGTAAAGGAGATATCTGTGATTGTGAAGAGCATCCCCTTGTCAGAGGAGATGGAGTTCCTGGAGGATATGGACGTGTACCATAAGGAGAAGCTCTTCTACATCAACATCCTGCCGAAGTTGGAAATTCTGCTGGACAGCACAAAATTTGCTCCAAAGTAAGAAATTAATGATGATGATGTGTGGCGTCCTTGAAAGTACAACACATATTTTGTAGGTGCTACTACGCTCTTAAGAAACCGGTGTACACGATAGCCTTTGAGGACATGAACGCCAGTGGATTCATCATGGCCAACAGAGAGGCTGGGCTGGACGAGGTGCACACTAAAATGGTTCTGAAGAAGCTCGGGAAGTTCCACGCTGTTTCCATGGTTTATGCCCAGAAGGTGAGTTTGTTCATTGCTTAGCCTGCTCTTCGTTGATTCAACAAATATTTCAGGAACCTGTCATGATGAGGCACTTCCAATCGGGTATCCTCGGATCCAAGGTTATGGTTCCTTCCTGCGTGCTGTTTAAGCTTCTCAACAAGTACCTCGGCTATGAAATCAAACTTGTCTCCCAGTGGAAAGGTTTTGAGGAGATAACCCAGAAACTGAATGAATTCCACAGCAATTTCCAGACTCGCCTGGTTGCCTGCCAAGCACCAAAGAAAGGCGAATTAAAGGTTTTGAACCACGGCGACTTTTGGGTGAACAACATGCTCTTCAAGTACGACGGCAAGACGCCCACGGATGTGGTTTTCATTGATTTTCAGATGAGCATCTACGGAAGTCCCGGCATCGATCTCAACTACTTCCTGTACGCCAGTGTCCAGCTGGAAGTTCTGAAGAAGACCGATATGTTGCTTCGCACGTACTACGATTCGCTGAGGGAAACTCTCGAGCAGCTGAGTTATGACGCGATACCGACGTACGGGGAGATTGTGCATGAGTTCGAGCAGAAGGCCGCCTATGGACTGTTCACCCTGTTCGGGCCACTGCCTGTCATGAGGATGGATCGCACTAAGTGTGAAGGGAACAGCTTTGAGAACCTTGTGGAGGGAGACAACTCTGAGGAAAAAATGGTGGCGACATTTTCATCCAAGGCTCTAACGGAGCAGTTGAAATATAGCCTCCTGGATCTGGACAGGAAAGGGGGCTTGGACGCTTGAAATGTGATAAATAAATAATTAGTGGTGGGAAAAATGAAATGTAAGGCTTTTGTTTGCAAAACTGGTCGACTAAAATTAGTGGAGGGAAAGTTTCCACTTATCACTCAAGTGCCTAATCGGAGCGATTAACGATGTGTCGGTGCCGATTCTCAGAAAATTAACTATTATCTAATCGATGTTGATTTGAGCATTTGGATAATGAAATTTGATATTGGATGGTGTCGAGACTTTTTTGTCTAAGAGTGAAACCAGCGCTGCGATCTACCTCTTTGTTTTGGCCATCACAATAGGTCCAATAAATGGCAAACGAAAAACGCTACAACTTGACAAAATCCTTTATTGTCCTTCAGCACTTGCGTTTAAAAGCAGCCTTCTGTTCAATCTGTTCGAGTCTCCTGGAGCGAGCTCTTGATCCTTGGCACCAACTTTCTTCATTGGAACACCTTTTTATTTTCTGCTTTAAAACTGAACCGCTGAAATTTTTAATATTAACTGAAGTAGAAGCAGGGCAAGCTCCCATTAAAACTGCTGGCACTGTGACCAACTCTTTAGTGTAAGTCATGTTGAATCAAGCATTCAAACGTTTGCTTAAGGTTCCTGAAGGCTAGAAAATTGAAACCAATATTCTTCTCCTCGACGTGTATTCTTCTTCAGATATCCTTATGATTGTGCAAACTTCGTTCGTAGACACTCAGAAACTGCACGGTTGTCGTTCTTATGTCATAAAAACACAAAAAAAAAATCTGAAAATTTAACCCACTTTATTTTTATTTCACTTCAAACACTTAGTCTAACGCCCCAATCCTGTCGAATTCTTTCATTGTGTACCGCATCGTCTCCTCCAGCCGCTTCGAAGAGAACATAATTTCAATCTTTCTCTGCGCAAACTCTTCGTCCATAAAGTTTTCCAGTGAGTTGTCCGTTGATTGGGATTTGTCCATTGCTATTGCTGGAAATATTCCGAAATTGGCAAAGAACCCGTACGATGCCCGCCGGTTCACTTCGTTGCAAATGACATCGAAGCTCGGTATCTGTACGTAATTGTATGCCTTCAGGGGTCCGCACATTGCAGCGTAATACGTTCGCAGCAGATCTTCCTTGTGCTGCTTCAGAACTTCCAACCGCGGCGATGTGTACAGAAAGTAGTTGAGGTCGTAACCGGGGCTGCCGTACACACTCATCTGAAAGTCAACAAACACAACGTCCACCACTTGTTCCTTTTCGTACTTGAAGAGCATATTGTTGACCCACAAGTCTCCATGGTTGAGAACTTTCAGCTCCCCATCGATGGGCAGTTGACTTTTGATGAGATTTTCCTTGAAATTGCTTCTGTATGCTTTTACCTTTTCGGTGATGGTCTCATAACCCTTCCATTTGCTGAGCGTTTTAATGAGTGTTTCAATATTTCGTCCGAAAAACGTCTCGTAAATAGCTGAGCCGTTGACGGCCTCTGCGGCAAGCATGCCACTACGGAAGGAGTTCATCACTTTGGGATCCTAAAATGTTCACGAATGAATAGAGAAGATCTCGCTCAGCGAATGGCACACACTCACTTTCTTCTGAAGAACCATGGACACACCGTGGAACTGTCCCAGCTTTCTCATTACCACCTGGCAGTGGGCCAGGTCCAGGCCTAACTCCCGATCGGCCATAACTGCGGGCAAAGTAGACAGGTCCTCAAACACCAGAGTGTTGATGGGTTCCTTCGCTGCGTGGTAAAGCCTGGCCCCAAATTTGACATTGTCCAGCAGGACTTCCATTCTGGGCAGCACGCTGTGATAGAAGATCTTCTCCTTGAGGAAGACTTTTAAGTCGCTCAGGAACTGAGAGTTATCCGTCACGGGAATGATCTTCACGATCACCGACACAGTTTCGAAGGGACCTTTGCCGCGTTGGAAATGCAGATTCACTCTGTAGATCTGACTGCAGTAGTTGTCGCCGCCGCCACTTCCCATCTCAACGCGCACCTTCTTCACGGTAACGTCCGCCTCGGGAAGGCCATTCTCGAGCGTTTCCCTGAAAAACTTCTCGTCCAGATACTCCGGAACACTGATCGAATTGCAAATCTCCACGGTCATAGCGAAACTGAACTGAGAGCACAGCACAACTCCGACTGGTCTTAAATATGTCTAGCTGCTCGCCTAATGTTGTTAGTCAGAACGTGTTTCAATCAATGAACTTCTACTGACGGGAGGCTAATTATGATAGTTGGACTGCTCAATCGCGACGAACTGAGCGGCACACGCCTGGGGGCGCACCAACCCGAGATTATTACTCACACGAGCAGTTACAGTAATCACGTAGATAAGGTCTGTGTCAATAGTCGGTAGTCATATATTTAAATTGTAAACATCATGCATAGTGTTCTGTGGGAATCTTTTGCTTTACTGTCAACCAGTGCGAATTCAAGACAGGGGAGAATGTTTCTGTCTCTCGAATGTAGGAAGGTGTAATCCATGCTAATTCGATGGCATAAGAACGAGTTTTGAGGTGCGCGTTACCATAGTTAATTTTTAATGAGCACTTTACCAATTAATTCGCTGTTACCGGATCGCATGTGAAATTGAAACTTATTAAGCAATTTTCGTA
Source organism: Eristalinus aeneus (assembly GCA_955652365.1). Classification (NCBI taxonomy): domain Eukaryota; kingdom Metazoa; phylum Arthropoda; class Insecta; order Diptera; family Syrphidae; genus Eristalinus; species Eristalinus aeneus. The sequence continues at coordinate 81,519,486 of OY019132.1, forward strand.
GGCATCCCTACTCGGCCCGTGGTGAGGAGCTTTACAAAAAGTGCTGTCAATCTGTCTCGAAATTAGCGGTTTTGTTGGCTGTCATTCATTGGCGTCCAATGAATGTAAATCATTTGTGAAGGGACGTAAAACGGTTGCAACGTTTCTGTAGTTGGCGCTTTCTAGAATTTTATTTCATAGCAACACGTTTCTGAGGTTAATTAAATTATTCATAGGTCATTCATTTCATTTCAGTTGCCGTTTGTCTTACTCGTAAATAGCATATTTATTTTGTTTGTGAGAGGCTGTTGAAATAATGGATCTAAGAATTTCCATTCAAGTTTGTGTTAAAAACGGAATTAAGTGCTAAGGAATACTTAAAATGTTGACAGTGTGATACTCGTACAGAGCACAATATACTGTCATATTGAACAGACCTCGTATGCCAAAATTATATTGGGGTACCATAATATTCGAATGATTTGTGTAGCATCAAATCTCCAGAAATTTATTTGTGGAATAGAAGACATACTGCATTCAATATTCTTTGAAATGCGGACCGAATTATTCACTCAAAGTATTGTCTGTCGAAAGTGGCTACTCTCTTCCATCTCTTTGGTCATTTTCGAATACCATTTCTAAAATATGAGTCCTCCCTGGCATCGATTCAATCAATGAGCACCTCTTCGATTTCTTTAAAACATGCGAAATGGGCACTTCCAAATCATTTTGCATCAGTTGAGAAAGCTATTAGTCGGAAGGAACATGGCCCGCATAGTGCGGCGGGTGCGTTTGAATCTAGTTCTTGACCCCTACTTCCAGATGCGTTCCAGCGTTATCATTCAAAATCACCCAGTCATGTCATGCGGTCATTTCTGGCCGCTTTTGACACAATGTACTGTTCAAACTCATTAGTTTTAGTCGAAAGTGTTTCCCGCAAATGGTTGCGACTTAGCGTAGTAGAACACCAACCTCATCTGGTTCCACGTTAAGCAGAACAAGGTTTTTAAACAGGGGATGTTGTTCCTAAGCATCGATGTAGACGATTTTCGGGCTTATCAGGCTTTTCATGGTTGTTGTAGTTGTAGTTGTGGTTATTGTTGTGTACCAACTTTTTACCTCCAGGTGCAAAAGTACCTTCATCTGATTTTTCGCTGTGGCGTAGTGGGTAGAGTGCGACGCTCACACGCCGAAGGGTCTAAGTTCGATTCCCAGCTCAACACCAATTTTCCGAATTTTTCACGGCACCACCTCTTTCGAGCTGCTGACAACACTCAAAGAGTAATAACTGTCTAAGGAAGCTTCTCAAATCTCGCCGTTCGGAGTCAGTAAAAAACTGTAGGTCCTTTCTACTCGTGAGACACAACACGAGTAGTTGATGAGCAAGCTAGGCCCTGGTCCTCCTTTGGACTGTAGTGCCAACAATTACCATTATTACCATCCAAAGGGATTTAAGAGCAATGTGCACCTGTACCTCCTTTGCCTCTCTTTATCTATACTCAAACTCAAATCCAAACAGAGAAAGGCACAAGAATAGTCATTTAGCACGCGCAAGTTATAAAAAAAGTCTTGTGCGGAAAGTTACAGGAGATAAGAAGTGGGTTTATTTCCATAGTTTCAAGAACAAAATATGAAAATAGAGGCGCACCATCTATCTCGACTGGAAGACCAAACGTACACAGAGGATGCTGCGTATGTGGTTAGCACATACGGACGTAGTTGTTATTAAAACTAGAGAAAATGGCGAATACTCGGCTAAGCCAACATCAGTTTGCTGGAAAAATTCAGAATAATGAAACCGCCATCCCAGTGTCAGTTGGCGCAAATAGCAACTCCCCACGCGTGACATTTTCCTGGGTTGCATGCATTGTTGCTATTTTCAAAATATTGTGTCAAGTCACTGCTCGTTTGCCCGAATATTCTATATTTTTGGAGAAAAGGTTTTACACTCGAGGTTATTTTGGCATTTTGCGCGGTTTTGGATATATACCCAATATATGTACCGGTATGAAATGGGTTTTTTTGAAAACAAAACACTATTTATTAATGGGAAAGTAAAAACATTTTATTCAAAGTATTGGCCATTGTTTTCTACACATTTTGACCACATTTCTGGCAATTGTGAATACCACGCCAATAAAAATGTTCGTTTTTTAAAGCAAACCAATCAGACACCCAATTTTCGACCTCCTCGTAGGAATGACAGTGCTGCTCAGCCAATGTAGAAGGAGCCAAGTCTGGTGAAAACGGCGGGTGGGGTAGCTGCTCCCAGCAAAGTGTTTTTATTGTATCCTGAACCGGTTTTACTTTGTGTGCAGGTGCATTGTCATGGAGCAAAATTACCTTGCCGGGTCTTCTGGCCCATTCTAATCGTTTCTTGATCAATACATGGTTCAAATTGATCATTTGTTGTCGGTAGCGATCAGTATTAACGGTTTCACCAGGTTTTAGGAGCTCGTGGTACAGCACACCTTTCTGGTCCCACCAAACTCACAGTATTGTCTTCTTGCCGAATCGATCTGGTTTTGCAGTCGATGTTGATGGTTGTCCCAGATTAACCCATGTTTTTTTTTCAGTCTAGGATTCTTAAAATAAATCCATTTTTCATCGCCGATTTTCTTTCGTGTCTTTGAAGCAAGATTTCACAAGTGTTTTTTCGGTTTTCCATCTGTCTTTCGTTCAATTCATGTGGCACCCATTTTCCACACTTTTGGATCTTTCCAATAGCTTTCAAATGGTCACAAATTGTTTGTTGTGCAACATTTAGCATTGGTGCCATTTGCCTTTGACTTAAAGTGTCATCTCCATCCAACATCGTTTGCAATTCGGCGTCTTCAAACTTTTTTGGTGGTCTTCCATGTTCTTCATTTCTCAAATCAAAATCATTATTTCTGAACCGTTGAAACCATCTTTTGCAAGTTGCTTCTGATAGAGCATGATCACCATAAGCCTCGATAAGCATTCGATACGACTCTGTAGCACTTTTCTTCAAATGAAAAGAAAAATCATCACTTTCTGGTACAAAATTCGACATTTTAACACGATGAAAAAATATAATGTTGTATGTTCAGTATACTTGATGTATACTGAATATTTTTCACAAATGTCATAGCAAACAAAAAAAAAAAAAATATAAGGGCTCGTTCACAACAAATGTTCGAGACATTTGTATCTTGACGCTCACTTCATACCGGTATAGATAACAAATCGCTATGATTTGAAAGATGGAAATTATAAAACACTTCTCACAGGAAATGGGCGTTGGGTGAGAAAAGTTAAGATGCTCTTGCTGCGACCAGAGGGGATAGCGTGGTTTTGTAGGTTATGTCAAGACATTTAAAATGATGTATAGTATTGCCATATACGAGCTATGTAGCTCTTTGTACATAGCCGGAAAATTCAAAAAAGGAAATAGTTGACAACCTTATATTTGAAGGTGCCATTATTCCGTTTTCCAATGAAGCCAAATATTTTGTTGTTAATAATTATAATTGTATGGCGCGACAGTCCACAGGGGGGGCCTAGCTTGCTCATCAACTACTCGTGTTGTGCGCGCTTCTATTCTCTCACGAGTGGAAGAGACCTACAGTTTTGTGCCGACACCGAACGACACCGAACGATACCGAACGACACAAATGACACCGACTCTTTGAGTGTTGTCAGCAACTCGATAGAGGTGCTGCCGCAAAGAATTCGAGGTGTTCAGCCGGGAATCGAACCTAGACATTCTGCGTGTCTTTTACATGATACTCTCCCTTAACGATCTGCAAGAGCTGTAACCTGCAAATGAATAGCATCTGGCGCCCCATGAAAGATGCTATTCATTTGCGAACTATTACTTTCCTACTCTTTTCTACGTTTGTGTTGTACGTCACGTTGTGTCACTTAATCACTTATCGCCTTTCCGCACCTTGCCACCGTTCTGTAGTGACCTTCTTCTCACCATCTCATGTTTTGTTATATTGATGAGTGTGGTGAGAAAAAATAAGGAAGACGATTATCATTCAAATCGTTGTGATTTGATGGCGTATCCTTGAGATGTTCCAATCTGATTTGCAGCAATTTTCAAGTTATCACACTGCGGGGTCTCAGTGTACCCTGGTGATCCCAAAAATTGGTCAAAGTTTTCCTCTTTAAGTACAGACGGAATAAAAAAAGAACATTTTTTGATCACTTTCATGTCAATAATAATCTGTAAACTAAGATCCATAAACCGAGAATGTCCTTAAAACCAAAAAAAAAACTTCCTGTGGAATCCCTTTATAATCTACGACCAATTATTCACAGGATCCCCTTCGATAGCAGGCCACTAAACATCTATCAGAACTCAAAGGGGAAACATTTGCATGCTTTCAAATATTCCATTTATTTCCTTCCATCAACTGTTTCACTTAACCCAGAGCACCCATTTTATCGAACTCCTTCATAGTGTACCGCATCGTCTCCTCCAGCCGCTTCGAAGAGAACATAATCTCGACTTTCTTCTGGCCAAACTCCTCGTCGGCGAGATTCTCCAGCGAATTGTCTGCGGAGCTCTGCCTGTCCATAGCAATCAGCGGGAATACAGTGAAGCTGGCAAAGAAACCATATGACGCTCGTCGGGAAACTTCATTGAGAATGGCATCGAATTTTGGGCCCTGAGCATAGTTGCTGCCCTTCAAAGTCTCACACAGCGATTCGTGATACGTCCGCAGCAGAGCTTCCTTGTGCTGCTTCAGAACTTCCAACCGCGGAGATGTGTACAGGAAGTAGTTGAGGTCGTAGCCAGGGCTTCCGTACACACTCATCTGAAAGTCGACAAACACTACGTCCACCACTTGTTCTTTTTCGTATTTGAAGAGCATGTTGTTGACCCACAAGTCGCCGTGGTTCAAGACCTTAAGTTCCCCATCGATGGGCAGCTGACTTTTGATGATGTTCGCCTTGATGTTGGATTTGTAAGTTTTACACTTCTCAGTGATGGCCTCATAGCCCTTCCACTTGCTTAGCAAACCAATGAGCGCTTGAATGTGTCTGTTAAGGAATGTGCTGTAAATTTCTGAAGAGTTGACAGCCTCTTCGGCGAGCATGCCAGACCGGAAGGAGTTCATCACTTTGGGATCCTAAAATGTTCACGAATGACTAGAGAAGATCTCGCTCAGCGAATGGTACACACTCACTTTCTTCTGTAGAACCATGGACACACCGTGGAACTGTCCCAGCTTCCTCATCACCACCTGGCAGTGGGCCAGGTCCAGGCCTAACTCCCGATCGGCCATAACTGCGGGCAAAGTGGACAGGTCCTCAAACACCAGAGTGTTGATGGGTTCCTTCGCTGCGTGGTAAAGCCTGGCCCCAAATTTGACGTTGTCCAGCAGGACTTCTATTCTGGGCAGCACGCTGTGATAGAAGATCTTTTCCTTCACGAAGACTTTCAAGTCGCTCAGGAACTGAGTGTTATCCGTCACGGGAATGCTCTTTACGATCACCGACACAGTTTCGAGGGGACCTTTGCCGCGTTGAAAATGCAGACTCACTCTATAGATCTGACTGCAGTAGTTGTCGCCGCCGCCACTTCCCATCTCAACGCACACCTTCTTCACGGTAACGTCCGCCTCGGGAAGGCCATTCTCGAGCGTTTCCCTGAAAAACTTCTCGTCCAGATACTCCGGAACACTGATCGAATTGCACGTCTCCACGATCATTGCGCGATTAAACTGAAAGAATATCACACCTCCGACGGGTCTTAAATATGTCTGTCTAGTGCGAGTTAGAATGAGTTTCGATCAAAGAGCTTTTGTAGTCGCTGCTATCACACTTAATGTGATAGATGAACTAGTGTGTGACATCAAACTGAGTGGCACACGACTGTTGATTGCCCTAGCCACCCAGATAAGAGCTATCAACATGTTCAAAGCGCTTACAGCATGGTAACGAGAGTTATGTTCCCTGGGGGTCGTTTGCAAGATTAATCAGTTTGTGACGCCACAGACATGATATGTGCATGGAGGCGGTCGCTAACTGCTCACGTGCGACAGTTGCAAGGTATTATTCTCCTCCCCATGACTGGCAGTTTCCTATTTGATAACATAAGAGCGAGTTTCGAAGCTTACGTTAGCGCTATTGTAATGTAAAGAGTCGGCATTGTGCACCGTATTCGTAACTCGTAATTATCGCGTCGGTATAACACTCAGCTTGTCATTGAATTGCAGTGCATACAATATTCTAACGACTTGTTGTTCTCGGAAACAGCGGCCGATTTGTCAGATCCCCATCAGCTGTCATTTGAAACCGACAGTCGATTAATTCTCAAGATCACATTCTCCCCGAGAACCGCGCTCTCATCCCGCAACGCCAACTGTTGCATAATTCAGTGCGAGTGAGTTGTTAAGCAACTCTCACGGTGATCAGTGAATGACTGGCAGTTGCGCCGCGCTGCGGAACGTGCAAATGCATTCCCTATCGCGAGTCGATAACCTACATGGGATCGACCATTCATGGTAGGTCTGCGGTCAATTGGTTTGCTCCAAGATGCACATTTATCAGGAGCATTGACTTTAGCGAGACGCAATGTTTTCAACAAGAATTTGTTTAATTTCGTGAGAATGAGTTTGACAGTGTACAACGCCGTTCGTGCTCCGGACGCCTCTCTGGACTCGAGGTTTTTCCAGGGCGTGTTGGAGGAAATGTTCATCGACAAGAGTGTGCAATTGAAGACGTTGTGCTTCGAGAGGGGCTGCGCAAGTGGTGACAACTATTGCAGCCAGGTCTACAGAGTGCAGCTGGGTTTCCAGAGTGACAGAAGGCCACTGCAGAGCATGTCTGTGATTGTGAAGACCGGGTCAGGGATGGAGAACGCGCGGTTTTTGGATGACCTGGCGGTGTTTACTAAGGAGGGTGATTTCTACAGAAAGCTCCTGCCAAGGATGGAGTGTCTCCTGGATAATGTAAAGCTTGCCCCGAAATTATTTGAGTTCGTGAAGCATCCCGTTAAGGCTTTAGTGCTTGAAGACCTAGCCACAAGGGGCTTCAGGATGGCAAACCGTGAACTCGGGCTGGACTTCAAGCATTCTCAGTTAGTCATGGGGAAGCTTGGCCGGTTGCACGCCATTTCTATGGTGCTCTACCAACAGGTAAGCCTGTCCTTCTTAGATGCGACGCAATAAACGATCAGCTCTTTGTAGAACCCCGACTGCATGAAAACATTCTCGAGTGGATTCCTCTCCGCCAAAGCTGTGAACGGATCCGAAACCCTGGCCACGATATTCGGAAACAACCTTCAGGGCATTATTGACCTCATCAGCACCTGGGAGGGGTACACCAGCATCGCAGCGAAGCTAAAGAAATACAAGGCGAATTTGAAAGAAAATCTCATCCGGAGCCAGTTTCCGATTCCCGGTGAATTGAAGGTTTTCAATCACGGAGACCTCTGGGTGAACAATTGTCTCTTCCACTACTCAGATTCCGACCCCGGAACGGTGAAGGATGTTGTTTTTGTAGACTTTCAAATGAGTGTCTTCGGCAGCCCAGCCTACGATCTGAACTACTTCATACACACTTCCTTGCACTTGGACGTGCTGAGGGAAAGGCGTCTCGACCTTTTCCGAGTGTATCACTCCGAGATGGTCAAAGTACTTCGTGCCAATCGCTTCAAAAAAATTCCGAGTCTCCGCGACATTCTGATTGAAGTGCGACAGAGGGAGCCGTATGGATTCTTCGCGAATTTTGGAGTGTTGCCGGGAGCGATACTGAACAAGGCCAATTCTGGGGACAGCAACATTGACAACCTGATGGACGAGAAATTCGCAAGAAAGAAGCTGGAGATCGTGTTGTCTGCACAGAGGATGCAGGACATTCTGAGGTTTACATTGAAACGATTCGACAAACTGGGAATTTGGGATAACCTTTGAAATAAAATGACGGTAGCCGTGGAGTTGAGATTCAGGTCCTTGGTGTGTTTTTATTTGGAAGGCACTCGTTGATCGAGAAAGTGAGAGATGGTCAAAGAGTAACAATCTGTGGTAGGAAACTAACGTAATATACGAGTGTGTATTGGATGGCGCGACAGCCCACGGACGGACCAGAGCCTAGCTTGCTCATATTTTGCGCACTTCTGTTCTCTCTGAAGAAAAAAGGATTTACAGATTTTTTCAAGCTTGAACGGCGAAGTTTGAGAGCCTTTCTGCACAGTATTTGGGTATTCTCAGCAGTTCAAAAGAGATGGTGCCGTGAAAAATAGGAGGTGTTCAGCCAAGGACTTGAGCATATGAGTGTCGCACTCCATTCACTACGCAACGGCGCACAGTAGTGCCTCAGCAGAAAAAAAATATGTAAAATGAAATAGTTTTCTCGGCCACGTAGTATTAGTTTTTCGATTTTACATGTTTGAGAATCTAGAAAGCCAAAGTTTCGTTGATTTTTAGAGAGCCGTTTCAGTGTACAACAAGTTCAAAGTTGGGACATTGAAAATTAAGAAAACGGGACGTTTTATTCACTAAAATTTGATGTGACATATTTTTTTTAAATAAGGAAATTTGTAACATGACGTTATATTTATTTGAAAGTACATACATTCAACCTTCAAACAGCATCAACATTTTTTTCATTTTGACTACCAGGTTTATAGACAAGGCTTTTAGTTAAGACCACTTTTTGCAGGAAGTGTTTCCATGTTTGGTGGTACATAACAAAAGTGTTCTAAGAGGCCCCAAAGCGATATTACATTTTTCTTAAAGCTTAAAGCATTCGCCATCGATGGTGCAAAACTGAAAAATGCACTGTTTTGCATTTTGGGAGAAAGAGTCGTTTAAATCGATCAATATCGGGCTTTTTTCGGCATTTTTCTGCGTTTTTTCTTAAATTTCCCTAAGATTTCCCTTCTAAGGCTTGTTTTGGGCAATTACCTTGGGCATGAACCACTAAATAGTGAAACGCACACATAAAAATTTAAATCATAACTAAGCGTAATAAGCGCTCAATAAAGATTTAACATTTTTTACAACGAACGTGTAATTTTTCTATATAGGTATACTTCTTCTTCTTCTTGTGGCACTACAGTCCGGGGTGGACCTGGGCCTCAACCAACATGCCTCTCCAGCCAGCACGATCTTTCGCCAGCTGTCTCCAGTTGCGTACGCCAAGTTGGTTGAGGTCCTTCTCCACTTGTGTGCGCCACTTTAGCCTAGGTCGTCCTCTGTTGCGTTGTCCCAATGGCTCGGATTCAAAGACTTTTCGGGCCGGAGCAGTGGTGTCCATACGCTCTACATGGCCTAGCCATCTTAAGCGTTGTATCCGTAGACGCTTGACTAGGCTCATGCCGCCGTACAGCCCATACAGTTCGTGGTTGAATCTTCTCCTCCAGATGCCATCAACGCAAAAAGGACCAAAAATCGCACGCAAAACTTTTCTCTCGAAAAGACTAAGGGCTTCCTCATCCGCCTTTGCTAACGTCCAAGATTCTGCGCCATATAGTAGGACGGGGATGATCAAGCTGTTATATAAAGCGAGCTTAATCCTTCGAGAGAGGGCTTTATTACTCAATTGCCTCTTGAGCCCAAAGAAACAGGGATTGGCAAGAGTGGTTCTTCGTTTGATTTCGGCACTGATGTTGTTGTCCCTGTTTACCGCGGAGCCGAGGTAGACGAAGTCCTTAACTACCTCGAAGTTTCTGCTGCCTAGTGTGACGCTTCGTCCGAGACGTCGATGTTGCGTGTACTTCCTTGATGACAGCATGTACTTCGTTTTACCCTCATTTACCACTAGACCCATTTTAGCCGCTTCCGCTTCAATGCCAGCAAACGCCTCATTGACGGCTCGCTGTGTTCGTCCAATCACGTCAATGTCATCAGCGTACGCTAACAATTGAACTGACTTCTGGAAGATCGTGCCTCTGGTGTTGACTTGTGAGTTACGCACGATCTTCTCGAGGATGATGTTAAAGAAGTCACATGACAGTGCATCGCCTTGTGTAAAACCTTTTTTGACATTGAAGGTATCGGTGAGTTCGGTACCGACCTTGACGGAGCAGCGAGAGTTCTCCATCGTCATCCTACACAATCTGACGAGTTTGGTAGGAATGCCAAAACTAGACATGGCACTGTATAGCTCGTCTCTATGCACACTGTCATATGCAGCCTTGAAATCAACGAATAGGTAGTGAGTGTCAATTTGCATTTCTTGGGTCTTTTCCAGGATTTGCCGTAATGTGAAGATCTGGTCTATTGTGGACTTCCCTGGTCTGAAACCACACTGATAGGGACCTATCAGGTCATGGACAAATGGTTTCAGACGCTCACACAATACGGCAGAGAGGATCTTGTATGCGATGTTCAGGAGACTAATCCCTCTGTAGTTGGCGCAGTCAAGGGGTTTACTTTCTTGTGAACCGGGCAAACGACGCTGAGATTCCACTTATCGGGCATGCTTTCCTCCGACCATATCTTACAGATGAGCTGGTGCATGCGCCCAACCAGGTCATCTCGAGCTGCTTTAAATAGTTCTGCGGACAGTCCGTCCACTCCAGCAGCTTTGTTCGACTATAGGTATACATTCTAGCTTTATTTTGAGCTTAACGTTGACAACGTCGTGAACTGCTACTAAATATCTCTTGAATGCGATTAAACAAAGAAGTGTATATTTTTTAACTTAAGATTGCTATGTAATCCTTCATGATTTATCGACCATTTTCTGACAACACGAGGATTTCCTTTATAATATATTCCAAATGTCATCAAGACTTTTCAACGGGTTCAAAAATTACAGATTTATTTCCGCGTTCCCCATACAATTGAATCACTGTGTGGCGGCCCTAACAAACGCAATAGCCGACTTTTTACTCGAAAAGCATTCTTCATGCGTGAAGGATATTTATTTTGCTTGGAATGGTGTGTAGGTCTCCATCATTCGAGGGTAGAAAGTACCTTTACAATGAATCAGAAGGGTTAGCAAGGCTCTTTCAGATCAGTCAGCAAAGTACACTGACCTCGATCCTGCCCGCCGTTTGTAATAAAACTTCAGTCATCACGATACCGACACCGTGGTCGCCGTGGCGTAGCGGGTAGAGTGCGACGCTCACACGCCGAAGGGTCTAGGTTCGATTCCCAGCTCAACACCAATTTTTCGAGTTTTTGACGGCACCACCTCTTTCGAGCTGCTGACAATACTCAAAGAGCAATAACTGTCTAAGAAAGCTTCTCAAGTTTTGCCGTTCGGAGTCGGCAAAAAACTGTAGGTCCCTTCTACTCCTGAGAGAAAAGTAGCGCGCACAACACGAGTAGTTGATGAGCAAGCTAGGCCCTTGTCCCCCTTTGGACTGTAGCGCCAACAATTATTATTTTTATTCATCACGATACTCTCTCAAGGCTCTTCCACATGGTGAGGTTAAACAAGTTAAACAAGATTGCAGGGGCTCCTGACGAAGTGTTTTGTCAGGCTGTGAGTCAGAAATCAAGTTTCCCCAACACTTGAGTCCAATCATTGCATCAAGTAGTCTACGGTCCAATTAGTTGTTCCTGTAAACAGGAATTAAAGTGTCATTTGCCCATGATGCGTGAGGATCTTTTTTGGTTTTTTTCTTTTCGGCGTGCTAGTGTTTTGTTTTCTGAAGGTCGGGTAGGTGGTCAGTTTGAGCACAATCGCTGGACAATGCTGTTTGTGCTGAGTTATTGATGTTGATGTCTGATTTGTGACCAGCTTGCCTTTGACGAACCAAGTGTTTGGTGGCGCCTATGCAGGATTCATTTCCTTACATTTGATTTTGTATACAACGTCAGTTTAACTTTCTGTTTCCTCTGTTTCCTTACATTTGATTTTGTAGACAACGTCAGTTCAACTTCCATTGTCTGTTTCTGTTTTGATTTTGATTAAAACCTATGCCAGTGTATTCCAAGCCTTGCACACTAATTTTATATTGTTGCATTGATCAGCCATAATCGTTTGTTGTTGCCTGACCGACGAGGAGATCCACCGTATAGGTAGTTCACACGTATTTTCATTTAAAAACAAAAAAACCCCCCATCTTTGAATCAGCTGTTCAAGGAAAGGAAATGTTAGGTTTTTTTTTGTTTTTGTTTTAGGTTAAGTTATTCGTAAATGTATACTTTAACCGACAGTAATAAATAAATAAAAAAAAAAACAGAAATCAATTTATTTAAAATTTATTTGCTTCCGATCTCGCCCACTGTTCACAAACGAATGAATCTGTTCTCTGTTTCTTATCCGGTAGTTCCTTTTACATTCTTATTTACTTCTGAGAAAAGCGTTTGAGTTTGAGGAGTGCATTGTATTTCAAAGAAGACTTCAAGGCCTACTACAATACATACCTTATTCGTTTAAAATGTTTAAAATGCAAAGCTAAATGCTTATCTGCAGGTGGTTATACATTGGTAGTGACAATTTTTGAAGTGACTTTAAATTAATTAGTTTTAGATTGCAATAAGGAGGGCATGGGCCTGTGCACGCGAGGTAGAGTCGTCGATTGCGCTCAACATGGCGAGCTGCCAAGGCTATCCTCGTTAGTGCACAGGTCAAGTTGACATACAGCCTCCACGTGGCGCCCCCTGGATAGCCATCACAACACCCGTTTTATGGTAAACTAATGTATGCAGTGAGCTCCTCTGCCCGAGGGTTTAAATAATGGGCCTGGCCTACCAGTCTGTGGGTTGTGCGTGAGGGTAACTTCCTCACCACGTAAAACTAACGATAGTTCAGAGACAACAACATGCCTCGGTTAAGGACGGATCAACTGTTGACGACCCCAGCAAACGTTTTAAGGACAACGATTTTCGGTTTTGCACGTGGAATGTGAGGTCCTTTAACAGACCACATGCAGCCGAACAACTTGCGGAGGCCTTTGATAGCTAGAAAGCAAACAGTACCGCCATTAAGGAAGTCCGATGGGACGGGCCTGGGAGAAAAAACGGTGAAAAACTGCAACAGCTACTATAGCGAGTGCTAAAGAGAGAGAAGGCAGCGCTCATTCGGATGCGGATTTGTTGTTCTAGGCAGACTTAGGCAAAAAGTGTTGAGCTACGACCCCGTCAGCGAATGCCTCATGAGAATCCGCATCAAGGCTTAATTCGGGAGCATCAGCCTAATTTGCGCTCACACCCCGACAGAGGAGAGGGATGACAACATCAAGGTTGACTTCTATGATCTTCTAGAAAGAACATACAATCGATGCCCCAGCTACGACACTAAGATCGTTCTAGGAGATTTTATCACCCAGTTGGGAAAGGAGGACATCTTTGTTGGAGTCATCGGTAAACACCGCTTGCACGACAACACGTCCGGAAATGGCTGTTGGACTTCGCCTCGGAGCGGAACCTTTCTGTGACAAACATGCGGTTCCCACACCTGAACATTCACAGAGGGACCTGGCGATCTCCTAATCAATCCACTGTCAACCAGATTGATCACGTTGCGCTCGATGTCAATCACTCCTCTAGTATTCTCGATGTCCGAACCTTCCGAGGTGCAAACATGGACTCGGATCATCACCTTGTTGTAGCCAAGGTACGAACCCGGATATCGAGAGAGCAACGTAGTCGAGACAGGCCAAACCAGTTTGACGTCGAAAAGCTACAATCGCAGCCGATTGCTGTTAATTTTGCCGACCCTGAAACTCGCTTAGAGTTCGACGCTTCCTGCACTAAGCGTAGAAGAAGAATGGAAACGTTGTCAAGAAGGCATCAAAGAAGCACCCCATTGGGTAAATCAGCTCGAGACGTATCTTATCTGTGTTTTACTCTAGGTAGCTGGGGTACTGAGGGCACTTCGGTTTCGTTTCGAGTGTTCACTGTATGGGCATAGCAAATATTTATCCAATAAATATTTACATGCCACGGGCGATTACGATTTTTTGCAACTCATTAATTATACTCAAGAAGGTGGATCTATATCCGATTTGATTTAAATAACAATTTATAAAGTCGCTTAGTCATCCTAGCACGAAGAAAAGAATTGAAGCAATTTGACAAATTGTATGGGATAAATGGGACGTTACGTGAAAATACAAATGTACCACAACGTTTACTGTTGTAGCACGTTTTAGTCCATGATTTAAGTCCTACGAGGGGCGTTCAGTATATTCTCGGTATCGTGTTGAAGCTGTGGATATACTGTGAGTGTTAAAAGTGAGTAAATAAATATCTGATTACTGTATAAAGATGAAAATTGGGTGAAAACAACAACAAAACTCAAATTCCATTGATACACAAAAACAGATTTATTCAATGTGATCAATTATTCAAAAAAAAATTGGAGAGAAAAAAAAATGAAGAATTTACTGAAAAAAATATTAGGCCGCTCGTGAAATATGGGGGAGGTTCAGTGATGGTATGGGATGTGTAGCAGCATCTGGGGTCGGTAATCTTGTCTTCATTGATAGTACAATGAGGAAGGAAGATTATCTGAATATTCTCAGGACCAACTTGCAACCGAGCGTAGACAAATTAGGTTTAGCTAGGAATTGGATCTTTCAGCAAGACAATGATCCTAAGCATACATCACGTCTTGTTAAGGAATGGTTGCTTTATAGGAGCCCAAAACAGCTTGATCATCCCCCGCAATCACCGGACCCTAACTCAATAGAACACTTTGGGAGTATTTCGATAGAAGAATTCCACAGAGTACTATTAACAACAAGGAAGACCTGAAAAAAGCTATAACAGAAGAATGGTCAAAAATTTCCCCCGATGTTACCAATAAACTGGTAATGTCTATGCCAAGTAGACAAGGAAGAAATAAAGTCTAAAGGAGGACCAACAAAGTACTAAATTTAATTTTTTAAGCAATAAATAAGTACATTTGTTGATAGAAATGTATACTGCTTACTCACTTTTGACTCGTAAGATAAGAAATAGTTTTTTTTTTATAATTGACGCATGCAAAAGGGGTTGCGAGTACCCTTAAGTGACCGGATCAAGTCACAGCACGGGCCAAAGGTATAGAGGAAGAGAGGGAGAGGAGGTACCGATGCACATTGGTTTTAAATGCCTATGGATTGTAATGAGGAGGAAAAATCGAGCTGGGAAGAGCATTCCAGATTCGTGTAGTGCGGCTAAAGAACGAGTTTCTGTATTTGACTGTACGTACGAAAGAGGGTTTGAGGGTGAATTGATGGGCATTCCTAGCGAGGCGCGTATTGTGGGTGAATTCTTGAAGGGGAGGAATGCAACTGGCTAATTCATCTGAGCATTTCTTGTTAAAATAACGATAAAAAAGTGACAACGACGCGACATTACGTCGGTGTTCTAACGAGTCAATCGACTTACGCAATATTACGGTCACCTACAAGTTTTATCACTCGCTTTTGAATTCTATCCAGCAGGTGCAGGGAGGTCTTAGAAGCACCTGACCAGATAGGAGCGTTATACTCAAGTTTTGGGCGTATGTATGCCTTGTATATTGTAGCCAGATCAGAGGGGATGAAGTACTTCTTGCATCGTTTAAGGAAACCTAGACATTTCGCAGCATTTTTGGCGATCTCAAATATGTGATCGTTCCAACTAATAGTAGGGTTGATACACATACCGAGGGTGGAAACTCTTTCAGTTTCAACAACGCAAATGCTGTTCATGGATAATGGCTGATTATTTTATGATCGCTTTAACGACAGTAGACAGCACCGGGTTTTGGAAGCATTAAATTCCAGTCTATTCTTATTTCCCCAGTTGATTATGCTGTCAAAGTCGGAATTTAATGTGCTTAACATACGCTGCCGTTGCGAGTCTATGGCCAAAGTGGAGGGACGTGAGCCAAGGAACGAATATGAAAAGCTGAGGGTACTGTCATCAGCGAAGGAATGAATAGGATTAGAAGCAGCAGACAAGAGATCATTTATAAAAATGAGAAAGAGTGTCGGAGACAAAACAGAGCCCTGTGGAACACCAGCATTAATATACTGGATATCAGACTTGAATCCACCCAAAACGACTTGTATTGAACGATTCGAAAGGTAATTTCTAATCCATTGAAGAAGAGACTCATCGGTCCCAAAAGCACACATTTTCGACAAAAGAGCCTGATGCCAGACCCTGTCAAATGCCTTTGAAATATCAAGCGCAACAATCTTGCTTTCTCCTAAATTGTTCAAAGATTGGTTCGACTTTTCAGTGAGATATGCCATCAGATTACCAGTGGAACGGTTGCCTTTCATTAAAAAAATGTAATTGTTTTTGTATGTACCGTACTTTATTTATTGAATAATTGATTTTGTGGCCGCCGTGGAGTAGTGGGTAGAGTGCGACGCTTACATGCCGAAGGGTGTAGGTTCGATTCCCAGCTCAGCACCAATTTTTCGAATTTTTCACGGCACCACCTCTTTCGAGCTGCTGAGAACACTCAAAGAGTAATAACTGTCTAAGAAAGCTTCTCAAATTTCGCCGTTCGGAGTCGGCAAAAAACTGTAGGTCCCTTCTACTCGTGAGAGAACAGTAGCGCGCACAACACGAGTAGTTGATGAGCAAGCTAGGCCCTGGTCCCCCTGTGGACTGTAGCGCTAACAATTATTAATTGATCACTTTGAGTAAAGCTGTTTTTTGTGTATCAATGGAATTTGAGTTTTGTTGTTGTTTTGACCCAATTTTCATCTTTATACAGCAATCAGATATTTGTTTACTCACTTTTGACGCTTACAGTACATGTAAATTGACTTATTTATCAAGGTATACTGTATCAAGTATATACTATACTACTTCATATAAATGTGATTATTAATTCGCGTTTTATCTCTAGATAAACAGAATCATAATGAAAACTAATACGCTGATGTTGAAAATTGAGCATTGCGCATTTCTCACTACGCAAGGAAAAAGTCAAAAAACTATTCATGAAGATGGTGGCTGTTTTCCGCACCTTCATTATCAATTGTGCAAAAGTAGTCAAGTGAGTTCAAGAGAGGGAGAGAGCATTGAAGAAGACCCCCGCTCCGGCTACTGCGTGTACGGGAGAAAGCATCAAAGGAGTCGAAAAACTTGTTCTTGAGGATGCCCGAATAAAGGTGAAAATGATGGCAAAGATGAACAAGCTTTCAACTGGTACCATTCACACAATTCTTCATGGCCATCTTAACCTTTCCAAGGTCATTGCAATGTGAGTGCCACGAATGCTCACGGCGCCTCAAAAAAAAAAGTGAGAATTTCATGTTGTAGAGAGCTTTTGGAGATGTGTAGTGAGAATGATGACGGTGTTATGGCTCGAATTGTTACTTGGGATGGAACATGGGTTCACCACTTTGACCCAGAAAGCAAACAAGAGTCCATGCAGCGGCATAAACAAGGAACAGGCTCCCTCCCCGAAGAATTTCAAAGTCACTGCGTCTGCGGGGAAGCTCACGGTCATAGTTTTTTGGGACTCAAAGGTAGTCTTGCTCATAGAGTACAAAAAAAAGGTGAAACCATCAACTACACATCCTATGCTTCCACGTTGCATAAATTGTGGGAGGAAATTAAAAAGAAAAGACGGGGTATACTTGCAGCGGGTGTGTTGCTTCTTCATGACAGCTGCGCGAGATTGTCTGGGTACTGTTCACACGGCGCGAGTTTCCAAGGCTGCTGCGCGAGATTGTACTTTCAAAGAAATCCAACACCCTTCCTATTATAGTCCAGATCTTGCCATTATTATTTCATCATTATTTTTTGTTTCCGGATTTAAAAAAATGTCTTCGTGGAAATAGATTTTCGGATGATGAAGAATTCAAGTCGGCAATGAATGGGTATATTGCAGAGAAAGAAGAAATTCATTTTGTTGAGGGTTTAAAACAGCTTATCTCAAGATGTAACAAATGCATTGATGTTAGGGGAGAGTATATTGAAAAATAAAACCAATTTAAATTGAACTCGCATTTTCCTTTATATCCATACTGAGAATATATTGAAAGGCCCTCGTATACAGCTTTCTTTACATATGCCTAAAGATTTTCAATGGGATTCAGGTCCGAAAACTGAGGCGGCCAATGGGATTCAGGTCTGGAAACTGAGGCGGCCACTCTATAACTTAACCTTCGTTGCTTTGGAAGAATTCTTTGGCCAGTTAACTCGTATGGTTTGGATTATTGTCTTGCTGTAGAATCCATCTAAGCGACATATTCCACTCTGCATAACAGGGTTTCTCTCATCGGTTTTATCAATAAAATGGGGCCAGTACCACAATAGCAAAAGCATCCCCGAACGATAATTTTTGCTTTGCTGTGGCTTACAGTCTTGATAGTACACTCCGATTGAAACTTTCGCTTATTTCGCCTGCAAACAAATGTCCTGTTCCCTGGAGTACCAAATAAAACTATTTGAGATTTGTTCCCCTGTTATATATTGCGCCATTAAGAAGGTTTCCATTTCAGGGGTCCTTTCGCAAATTTGGTTCGGTTTAGTAGGTTGGTTTTTGACAGTACTTTTCTGGGATTTCTGGTAGGTGCACTCTTCTTTACCAACTTTCTTCTTATTGTTGATGTCGCCACGGGTAAATTTAATTCCTTTTTATTTTCCTTACGTTCATAAACGGGATAATCAACATTATCGTGCTCCAATAAGCTGCCTTTTGCATTCATATGTTCACTCACTTAGCGCATTGGACCCATCTCTTGACACGTGCATGAATCCAACAAACACTTTCAGAAATTTAATAGACGTCAGCGGTAATGTGGCTGCAACTTATAGCTCCGTCCTTGTAATCTGCGACTCTTACACTGAACTTCGAATCTCGCAAATATTCTTTCACCTACTAACCCATTCAACACCCAAATCCAAATCCAAAAAGAAAATACATTTTCTGTTAAATGAAGTATATTTAAAATACATTCAATCTAAGGCTGTCACACACTCAATCTAAGATTCCCAGTTCATTGAAGTGCTGCAGCAGGTGGCGCAAAGTGTCAAGCGTTCGCGTGTTGGTCTTGAACATTAGTTCGATTTTTCTGGCCGCGATATCGGTGTCTTGCATCCCCTCCAAGCTATTGTCACTGGAATCTTCACGGCACATCGAAATCATGGGGAAGAATCCAAAGGACACGAAAAATCCATATCCCTCTCTCATTCGAACTTCTTCTTTGATGTCCTCCAAACTGGGAATCGTTTTGTGCTGCAAATCTTCCAAAGTCTCTCTGAGTGATTGGTGGTAAGCAGCGATGAGTTCGTCACGTTTGATGGTCAGCACATCCAGCTGGAGGCTCGTGTACATGAAGTAGGTCAAATCGAAGCCTGGACTGCCACAGAAACTAAACTGGAAATCGATCTGGAAGAAAAAGAAGCGTTTGTATACAAAGGACGTGACATGGCTATTTTCAGAGGAAATCCCAAAACACTCAAAACATAAAAAACCAACCAGTCGATGGAAGCAGTTCCCTCCCACCTTTTCGCGCTTCATTTGTTTACAATTTCCGTTTTGAGCTTTTGAAATGGGGGCATTCTTCAAAACCCTCTACAAACCATTCTCATGTCAATGGGCGGTTCCTCTTCATCGTCGTCGCGGTGTTTGAAGAGCAGGTTGTTCACCCACAAGTCCCCATGGTTGAGAACCTTCACTTTTTCCCCCAATGGAAAAACAGCTTTCAGCACATTTTCGGAGAAACTCTCATGGTACTTGAACAGCTTTTCAGAGATCGCCTCGAATCCCTCCCACTCCCCCGACAAAGTAGCCAGCTTCATTAGCTGAGCCTTAAAGAGTGTCACAAATGGTGTTGAATTGATGGCCTCTTCATGCAACAGTCCTTTGTGAAATCTCCGTGCGATCGTGGGGTCCTGCAATGATGACGGCTATAATTTTTCCCATATCCCTGTTGAAGACAAGTCTACCTTTTCCATTAGGACCATGGACAAGGCGTGAAATTGTCCAATCTTCCTGAGCACCACTGCGGCATGCGCCTCATCCAGTCCAACTTGGCGGCTCTGAAGCTCATATCCAAGACTTGTCAGATCCTCCAGAACGATCGTCTGGACGGGATCAGTCGTTGAGTAGAAGTGCCTAAATAGAGAGAAGTCCATTTGGCTTCCGCTTGTGATCACAACCAACACCCTACCTGGCACCCAGGACTAATGGCCGCTTTGGAAGAACCTCCATGCGGTGCATGATGTCCATGTAAAACACCTTCTCCTTGGCGTATACCTGCAGGCGCTCCAGGAACCCGTAGTTTACATTCGGCATGCTCTTCACTATGAGTGATATTTCCTCAGGATTGTCCGCACTCGCGCTGCGGTGAAACTTGATCTTGGCCCGGTAGATGATGCTGCAATAGTTGTCGCCGCCTATCCCAGCGTCCACCACGTCCACAGCCTTGATGACGATCCCGAGCTCACGAAATCCTTCCTCCAGTGCTCTGCTGAAGAATTTCTCGTCCAAATACGCTGCAGCTTCGGTGGCCATAGTATGTGCTTCGGCTTGCACAGACGGAGACTGATTGATGGCTCGGCTCGGCTTTGTGCAAAACTGCGCCGAGATTTGCTTCGATTTTTCTGCCCGATGGACAATTGTTGCAATGAAATGGGGTGAAAATAATTAACCCCACCGATGCGCCCAACAACGTTGCAAGTGGGATAAAACTGTGTACGCATTGCAGGCTGACTGAGGAGTTACGGTCTTCACTTAATTAGAACGAAATTTTGCCTTTAAATGGAACTTTCGATAATCTAGCGCTGACGTGGGGTGAACATCTGTGTGTTGTTCGGAAGGCAGAACGCACAGTGGGGCTGTCGTAGATTAGATTTAAATTGTCATTGGATAATTTTAGAGTGATGGCGCAGCGAGACGCTTAAAGGATTGTTTTTACGCTTGGCTTTGACTTTAAAATGCTAATTTAAAACTGAAAGAAAAATTGACAAAGAAGTCCACTGCTTTCAAAGCAAACGGTAAATAACCAAAGACAGTGCAATATATGAATTTTGACTGATATAATGTTGCCGTAAAATTGCATTCACACGTAATTATAAACTCCCCTAGTAAGGTCGATAAGATGGCACCTGAGGCAAAGACAGTGGCGATTGGGCTACGCGCTGTGGTTGACCACACTTACACCATTGAAGCCGGTAGTCGCTCAAACTGCCTACTTACTGCCTTTGTGGATGAAAATATTCCAAAAAAATCGTGAAACTTGATTAAATTGATGGGCACATTGGCTTGGGAACGATGAAATATAGTGCAGGAAGGTAAGGGAGAACTGGTTCACTTCTGAAGTCTCACACTGCAGGCCGTTGATGTAAGTTTAGGAATATACACGACCTATACACTTTAAAGAACCAACACGAAAATGTTTCAGTTTTTAAAGGAAACTCATCCCACAGAAGTGACTAATAATAATAATAATTGGATGGCACGATAGTCCACAGAGGAACAATGACCTAGCTTGCTCATCAACTACTCGGGTTGTGCGCGCTACTGTTCTCTCACGATTAGAAGGGACCAACAGCTTTTTGTCGACTTCGAACGGCGAAGTCTAAGAAGTGTTTTCTTAGACAATTAATATTCTTTGAGCGTGGCCAGCAGTTCCAAAGAGGTGATGCCATACAAATTCCACGTGTTCAGCCGGGAAACCTGAACCTTCGGCGTGTGAGTGTGGTGCACTACCCACTACACCACGGCAGCCAATACAGGAGTAACTCAAACAAAGAAGTACGAAAATCTTCCTCTATATGGCCAAATGTTTTTATTTTTAAGTTGGCAACAGTCTGACTGACGTTTATATAAGAACAAAAATATTCATGACTATCAAAAATACCAGGTATACCGGTATGAAGTGAGCGTCAAGATACAAATTTCTCGATTGGGAACATTTGTTGTGAACGAGCCCCTATTTTTTGTTGTTTGTTTGCTGTGCTGTGAAAAATATTTAGTATACATCAAGTCATTGAACAGACAACATCATATTTTTTCATAGTGTTAAAAATGTCGTATTTTGTACTAGAAAGTGATGATTTGCGGAAAGCATTATTTTTTGTTTTCATTTGAAGAAAAGTGCCTCAGAGTCGCATCGAATGCTTGTCGAGGCATATGGTGATCATGCTCTATCAGAAGCAACATGCAAAAGATAGTTTCAACGGTTCAGAAATAATGATTTTGATGTGAGAAATGAAGAACGTGGAAGACCACCAAAAAAGTTTGAAGACGCCGAAACGCAAACGATATTGGACGGAGATGATACTTTGAGTCAAAAGCAAATGGCAGCAATGGTAAAATTTGCACAACAAACAATGTCTGACCGTTTAAAAGCTCTGGGAAAGATCCAAAAGTGTGGAAAATGGGTGCCACATGAATTGAACGAAAGACAGATGGAAAACCGAAAAAACACTTGTGAAATTTTGCTTCAAAGACACGAAAGAAAACCGGTTTCGCATCGGATTGTTACTGGCGATTAAAAATGGATTTATTTTAAGAATCCTAAACGGAAAAAATCATGGCTTAATCTGGGACAACCATCAACATCGACTGCAAAACCAGATCGATTCGGCAAGAAGACAGTGATGTGTGTTTGGTGGGACCAGAAAGGTGTGCTGTACCACGAGCTCCTTAAACCTGGTGAAACCGTTAATACTGATCGCTACCGACAACAAATGATCAATTTGAACCATTCATTGATCGAGAAACGACCAGAATGGGCCAGAAGACACAGCAAGGTAATTTTGCTCCATGACAATGCACCTCCACACAAAGCAAAACCGGTTGAGGATACAATCAAAACACTTGGCTGGGAGCAGCTACCCCACCCGCCGTATTCACCAGACTTGGCTTCTTCGCCTACCATTTGCTTTAATCGATCGGACACTCATTGGCTGAGCAGCACTTTCATTTCTACGAGGAGGTCGAAAATTGGGTGTCTGATTGGTTTGCTTTAAATTTTAATTGGCGTGGTATTCACAAATTACCAGAAATGTGGTCAAAATGTGTAGAAAACAATACTTTGAATAAAATGTTTCTACTTTCCCATTAATAATTAGTGTTTTATGTAAGAAAAATCGCTCATTTCATGCGTACATCATGGTACTGCTAGTTGATTACGTATTTATAGCTTGTGTTTCCTCAGCTAATGGCCGCCGTGGAGTAATGGGTTGAGTGCGACGCCCACACGCCGAGGGGTCTAGGTTTGATTCCCGGCTGAACACCTCGAATTTTTACCGCATCACCCCTTTCGAGCTGCTGACAACGCTCAAAAAGTATTAATTATCCGAATAAATATTTTTCAATTTTCGCCATGCGGAGTCGGCAAAAAATTGTAGGTCCCTTCTAATCGTGAGAGAACAGTAGCGCGCACAACACGAGAAGTTGATGAGCAAGCTAGGCCTGTGGACTGTCGCGCCACAATTATTATTATTTTCCTCAGCTCATAATATTATATTTGGTATCCCATCAATTCCCACTTCTTCTTCTTCAGTGAATTAAGGACACATTGGAGTTTATCTTTAGAAATAAGGATGGAGTAGTGTCCATCATCGGCGATGTCATTATTTGCCGAAAAATCGTTACTGAGCATAGTTAAACCAGAAGTGGTTCAACAAGCCTCTGCTTTGCAGGTCGTGATTTGGACTACGAATCTCGTTACCAGTGTAAGCTCTCTTCTTTCACCGCGTTGCCATGCACTGCCCTATGGATAGCCCTCTGGATAGCCATCACAGCATCCGTTGTGTGGTGAACCAATGTATGCAGCGAACTCCTGTACCCGAGGGTTTAAATAATGGGCCTGGCCTACCAGCCGGTGTGTCGTGCGTGAGAATAACTTTCTCACCACGTAAAACAACACTAGTTCAGAGACAACAACATGCCTCGGAAAAGGACGGATTAACTGTTGACGACCCATGCAAACGTTTAAAGGACAACGATTTTCGGTTTCGCACGTGGAATGTGAGGTCCCTTAACAGGCCACGTGCAGCCGAACAACTCGCAGAGGCTCTTGACTGCTACAAGGCAGACATTACCGGCTTCCAGGAATTGCGATGGGATGGGCCTGACCTAAAAACGATGAAGAACTGTGATATCTTCTACAACAATTGCTATAGAGAGAGAAGGCAGCTCTTATTCGTATGCAGATTTGTTGTTGGAGGCAGATTTAGGCAAAAAGTCTTGAGCTACGACTCCGTCAGCGAACGCCTCATGACAATCCGCAACAAGACTGAATTCGGGAACATCAGCCTAATTTGCGCTCGCGCCCCGACAGAGGAGAAGGATGACAACACAAAGGATGACAACACCAAAGATGACAACACAAAGGATGACAACACCAAGGATGATACCACCAAGGATGACAGCACCAAGGATGACTTCTATGATCTCCTAGAAAGAACATACAATCGATGCCCCAGCTACGACACCAAGATCGTTCTAAGAGACTTCAACGCTCAGTTGGGAAAGGAGGACATCTTTGCTGGAGTCATCGGAAAACACAGCCTGCACAACCACACCACTTTGGTCTTCCCTCGGGGCGGAACCTCTCTGTGGATAGCACGCGGTTCCCATATCTAAACATCCACAAAGGGACCGTCAACCAACCACCGTCAACCAAGTTGATCACATTGTGATCGACGTCAGACAATCCTTCAGTATTCTCGTTGGCCGAATCTTCCGAGGTGCAAACATCGACTCGGATCATCCCCTAATTGTAGCCAAGGTAAGGGCTCGGATATCGAAAAAGTACCGTTGTCGAAGCAGGCCAAAACGGTCTGACGTCGGAAAGCTACAGTGTTGGTTGAGGCCCAAGTCTGGACTTCGCCTCAGACAGGAACCTCTCTGTGGCTAGCACGCGGTGCTCATACCTGAACACTCACAGATCTGGCGATCTCCTGATCAATCCACCGTCAACCAGATTGATCATAATGCGATCGACGTCAGACACTTCTCCGAACCTTCCGTGCAAACATTGACTCGGATCATTACCTTGTTGTAGTCAAGGTAAGAACCCGAATGTCGAGAGATCAACGGAGCCGAGACAGGCCAATGCGGTTTGACGTCGAAAAGCTACAATCGCAACTGATCGCTGGGAACTTTGCTGACCGAGTCTGCCTGAAACTCCCTCAGAGTTCGACGCTGCCTGCACTAACCATAGAAGAAAAGAGGAGCCGTTGTCAAGAAGCCATCAAAGAAGCTGCCACTGATGTGCTGGGTTTCACGTCAACACCCAGAAGGAACCCATGGTTTGACAACGAGTGCAGGCAAGCGCATGCAACCAAACAAGACGCCTAAAAGACATCACTGCATCGAACAACGAAGGCTGTTTGTAAGCTCTACGAACAGAGAAGAAGGGAAGAGCACTGGAATTTCAGAAGAAAAACGAAGGAGCATGAGTAGCGCGCGGTCGAGGAAATGGAAAGGTGTTATGGCAGGAATGAAGTTCGCAAGTCTTACCGAAAGGTAAAAAGCTATCCGGAGGTTCGGACCGAAGCCTACCGGGACCAAAATGGACAAATCGCGCTAGAGTCGCCGTCTGTGTTGAGACTCCTTAACGGCGATGACGGTCCAAATTCCGCTATTAGGCAGAATGTTCCACTCAGCTTGGGCGATTATAGACAAGAATTTCGTCTCCCGACTTAGACGAGGTGAAGATAGCAATATCGAAGCTGAAGTCGAATAAAGCTGCTGGAGTGGACGGATTGTCCGCAGAACTAGTTAAAGCAGCTGGAGATGAGTTGGTTGGGCGCATGCACCAGCTCATATGTAAGATATGGTCGGAGGAAAGCATGCCCGATGAGTAGAATCTCAGCTTCATTTGCCCGGTCCACAAGAAAGGAGACCCCTTTGACTGCGCCAATTTCCGAGGGTTTAGTCTCCTAAACATCGCATACAATATCGTCTCTGCCTCTCTGCCGTGATATGACAATATGCTGTTGATGTGGTTCCTTCACCTAAAATTTTGTGTCTTCTCTTGTTTTCGAATAATGGCATTTAAAAACAGTTGCTCTAAGTTTTCACAGTGGAGACAAGAATTGGATAAATATTCGAATGCTGCGTTAAATAGACGTCAAGTCTTGATGGCATGACAGTCCACAAAGACACCAGGGCCTAGCTTCGTCATCAACTACCCGTGTTGTGCGCGCAAATCTCCACTAATGAGTTCGAGAAGCCTTTCATAGACAATTATGATTTTTCAGTATTGTCAGCAGCTCCAGAGAATTGGTGGCGTGAAAAATTCGAGGTGTTCAGTCGAAAATCTAACCTGGACCTTCGTCGTGTGAGCGTCCCACTCTACCCACTACGCTACGTCGGCCACCTTTATTTACACTCAAATAAAGGTTCTAAGCTTCAAGAGGAATTGCATTCATTATCCAACACGGTATCCTTTATCGAACTTCATTTCGAACAGAAAAATGAATGTCCCTCTCAATCACAAACATGTTTCTTTTTTCTTAACAGACAGTCCATAATTTTTCTCGTCAAGATATTGCTCCAAAGTGTCATCAAGCAGCCGAGTTACAACCTTGAGACGAGTCAAACTGATTTAAGGCTCCTACCCAGCCATTCCTCGTAAAATCCTCTGACAGCACGTTCAAAGGGAAAACGCTTCCAAACTAAGTACTTCCCCGAACTTTGATGAATTCTGTCATCCCCACATGCCTCCACCTGCAGACGTGGAAACAACGTGTATCTGCCCACGGCACCTCCTCCTGTGATTGAAGCTCCACATGCCGACAACATTAATAAAATTAAATTTCCATCTCCAACCAGTATCCCAGACTCCTATTAACAAATAGACCCGCAGTGGCTCAGGCTAATGTAATTGAAGTCCATGGGGAGCGGCGACTCTGCCACGCTCGGATCCAGTCTGAGTCACCGCCGCCGCAGACACGACGTCCCTCACCCTTCCGTGGTGACGAGATGAGGTGACTCTGTGTGAATGTGTGAGTTTGAAGGGATGTGCCACCCACCAACTGATGGTCACTGTTTGAGAGGGGGGAAGGAACTTTAATTTGAATTCGTCGGATTCTGGGTCAGTAATGTCATTTATTCCTGCCGCTTCCGCACTAGATTTGCTCTTATTTTCGGAAGGAGGAGACTCGCTTGTGTGTGCGTCTGCTTGCCTGACGGCGGGAGGTTGTGGTTTGAATGCTCCTTCGTTTCTGTTAGCTTCGGAGGAGGAGACGCATGATGGATGTGACAGGCCATGAATCTGTGACGCTTCGAGGCACAATAACGACGAAATGAAATTCCTCCACAGACTCAATGACGTTCTTTAGCATTTCGGGGAAGATTCGCTATGAGGGCGTGAAGCGTGCAGGACGTTTGAGTGGCTTCCAAGAGTATGAGTGAGGCACTCCACCTCATTCTGCAGTTTCCCTTATCGCGAATTAAGCGCTCTCTTGACGTTCATTTATCTCAATCGAAGCAAACAAATCGCCTCTAATCGAAACAAACGCGACCTTCAAGTTCAACTCTTATCTCATCTCAGACGCTGTCGGTTTTCACTGGCTCAGCTAGAGCGAGCAAACATTTGTCGCCATGCTCCATGCCATAGCGGCTGTGCTCTGCATCAGCATCCCGCTGATCTTCATCTACCTGACGTGGTTCTTCACCTTCTGGGAGAAACGCGGCATTCGCGGCCCAAAACCTGCCATTCTGAAGGGAAACTTCTCCAAAACCCTCCGAGGAGAGTGCAACTTTGTCGAGGAGCTGCACGAGATTTATTTGTAAGTCAATTCCACAATTCAGTCACCGATCTCTAACCTCTTCAACTTCAGGACGTACAAGGCTAAGGAACAATTTGTAGGCGTGTACGTGGCGCGAAGTCCGCGTCTTTTTATATTGGATCCACGTCTTGCTCAGCAGATTCTAACCTCAAACTTTAGCAGTTTCCACGACAACGAGTCATCCCAGTGGGTAAGTCATTCGGAGAGGAGAGTCAGTTTGTGTCGTTTTCATGAGCCTTTCGCAGTCGAATCCGAAAGTGGAACAGTTGCGGTGTTCAAGCCCATTCGTGTCCGTGGGAGATGCTTGGAAGGAGAGACGCAATGAACTTGGCCCAGCCTTGACGATCAGCAGGGTAAGTCGCCTACTAACGCACTGCAAGCTATAAGAGATTTCCTTCCAACCGCAGTTGAGGTCCTTCTATCCCAGCCTTCAGAGGGCCGCTTCAAAGCTCACCGAGTTCCTCGAAACCCGTCCAGATGATGTCGATGCCAAAGACGTAAGTAAAGTTCGATCAACAAGTTGCTCCTCCCACAGTCAGTTCTTTTTCAGTTCTCAGGCCGATTCACCACAGAGGTCGTCGCTGACTTCATTTGGGGAGTCAATGCGAATGCCTTCGAAAAGGACAATAGCCCCGTACAGGAAGCTGCTTCGATTATGATCCAACAGGCGTTGAAGTGTGTTGGATATTTCGGACGCACCGCGGCGTGGCCTTGGGTTAGGAAACTCTACCCGCAGCGGTTCTTCCCAAAGTCCACAGACGAATTCTTCACCCTGCTCACATCCACTGCCAAGGATCATCGCCTACGCGATCCCAGTGATCGACCAGATGTCCTGAATCATCTCCTTCAACTCGCGGAGAGGAAGCGGCTGTCTGATGTTCAGATGGCGGGGCACTCCACAACGGTCCTGATTGATGGTTTTGAAACAGCTGCTATCGCCATTTGCCACTGCCTCCTATTGGTAAGCCCCACACTTCACCTCTGCTAAAGCCGGGACTCATGTACGATTCCATCCTCAGCTTGGGCGGAACAGATCTGCACAGGAGAAGCTCCGCCAAGAGATTCTGGACAACCTCGAGGCCGACGACACCTTAACCTTCGATCGGCTGAACTCACTCCCGTTCCTCGATCAATGTGTTCAAGGTCCGTAGTTCCTTCCTCCAGTCAAAGTTGACTTAATTTGACCTGATTTACAGAGGCCCTTCGAATCTTCCCACCACTGCCCACACTCTTCAAACTCTGCACCGCAGCCACGAGTTTACAAAACGCGGACGGACAGAAAGTATATCTTCGACCTGGTGACGGTGTCTACATTTCGTCGTACTCCTTCCACAGAGACGGCGATCTCTTCGATCGTCCCGAGGAATTCCTTCCTGAGAGGTTCGACCCGGATGCTTTGGGTTCGCCATTGAATCGCAGTGGTGGGGGTTTCCTCCCTTTCGGCGATGGTCCAAGGATGTGCTTGGGTAAGTCCTTGATTGGGTCTGATTGAATGTACTAAAAGTTCGAATTGCAGGAATGAGACTTGGTTTGGTCGAAACGAAAGTTGCTGTCGCCGAGGTAGTCCGAAAATTCGATATAACTCCAGGATCTGCGACGAGAACGGACAATCGCGTGGCTGCGAGCAGTTTTTTACTTTCCCTAGAAGGAGGTGTCCACTTGAATCTGAAGCGATTGAACTAGTGAATAAAGATAACGCAAGACTACAGTGGCCTTTGATTTGTTGTCCTCAGCGAATATGCCTCCTTCTGAGGGAAGCTGTCCGTCTAAGGAACAAAGCTATTTGAACAAAAAATGCTCTAACGAGTTAGCCCTTCAAAAATTCACCCGCGATACCCGCCTTGCTAGAAATGCTCACCCATTCACCCTTAAGCCCACCTTCGGACGTACAGTTAAGTTTAGAGACTCGTTCTTCAGCCGTACCACACGAATATGGAATTCTCTTCCCAGCCCAAATTTGCCCCCCCCCCCCTCCATTACAATCCACAGGTATTTAAAATCAATATGCATCGGCACCTCCTTTCCCTCTCTTCCTCTATACCTTCGGCCCGTGCTGTGACTTAATTCCAGTCATTTAAGGGTATAAACAATCCCTTTAGTGCGCACATATTATAAAAAATAAAAAAACAAAGCTGTCTTTGTCTACTGGTCATTTCCTCCAATTAAGCAGTATGGAGGCTTTTGAAAGTAGATGAACTAGAGCTTGGGTTTCTCGAAAGACCGATTTTCGCCTTAATTCAGTTGACAGTGACCTAGACTAAAGTGGCGCACACAAGTGGAGAAGGACCTCAACAAACATGGAGTGCGCAACTGGAGACAGCTGGCGAAAGATCGTAATGGCTGGAGAGGCATGTTGGTTAAGGCCCAGGTCAGCTGGGAAAGGAGGACATACTTGCTGAAGTTATCGGAAAACACAGGCTGCTTGACAATACATCCGGAAACGGGCTTAAGCTGTTGGACTTCGCCTCGGGACGGAACCTCTCTGTGGCTAGCACGCGGTTCTCACACCTAAACATTCCCAAAGGGACCTGGCGATCCCCTAATCAATCCACTATCAACCAGATTGATCACGTTGCGATCGAGGTCAGACACTCCTCCTATTCTTAATGTCCGAACCTTCCGAGGTGCAAACATTGACTCGGATCATCACCTTGTTGTAGTCAAGGTAAGAACCCGAATGTCGAGAGCTCAACGGAGTCGAGACCTGCCAACACGGTTTGACGTCGGAAAGCTACAATCGCAACTGATCGCTGGGAACTTTGCTGACTGAGTCTTCCTGAAACTCGCTCAGAGTTTGAAGCTGCGACTAACCATAGAAGAGAAGTGGAGCCGTTGTCAAGAAGTCATCAAAGAAGCTGCCACTGATGTGCTGGGTTTCACGTCATCACCCAGAAGGAACCCATGGTTTGACAACGAGTGCAGGCAATCGCATGCAGCCAAACAAGACGCCTACAAGACATCACTGCATCGAACAAAGAAGGCTGTTTGTAAGCTCTACGAACAGAGAAGGAGGGAAGAGCACCGGCTTCTATGACGAAAGAAACGAAGGAGCATGACTAGCGCGCGGTTGAGTAAATGGAAAGGTGCTATGGCAGGAATGAAGTTCGCAAGTTTTACCAGTTTTTTTTAATACAGGGTTCGGACCGAAGCCTGCCGGAAAAAAAAATTGACAACTCGTGCTAGATTCGCATGCTATGCTGAGAATCTGGAAGGGTCATTTCTGTAGACTTCTTAACGGCGATAACGGCCCAAATTCCGCTATTAGGCGGAATGTTCCACTCAGTTTGGACGATGATAGACAAGAATTCCGTCTCCCGACTTAGAAGATAGCAATATCGAAGCTGAAGTTGAATAAAGCTGCTGGAGTGGACGGAATGTCCGCAGAACTACTTAAAGCAGCTGGAGATGAGTTGGTTGGGCGCACGCACCAGTTCATCTGTAAGATATGGCCGGAGGAAAGCATGCCCGATGAGTAGAATCTTAACGTAATTTGCCCCGTTCACAAAAAAAGGGGACCCATTTGACTGCGATTGAATGCGTGGCCGGAGCCTAACCTTTTTATGAACTTGACACAAATCTTAAAACCAAAAGTAGCAAAACATTAAATTATGCGAATTCATGACTCAGGCATGGTCATGTACTCTGCCATGTCCACAGCCGAACCATCATGAGTTACGAGTGTTCTTAAAAAATGATTCTTAGCCATTGTGTCTAAGATTTCCAGTTTTTCCATTCATCTGCGATCACTATTCATTGAATTGAATTTACAACACCTCGAGCATCTAACGATACGTCTGCGCCGACAATAAAACTGCTTCAGTGCAAACAAGATTCTGTTATCAGGCAATGCAGCGTCAGCTGACCTAGACTCGCCGAGACATGCAATTATACAATTGGCAGCCGCATCGGGGAGTATCTTCCAGCAAGTGGCACTGCAGAATCAGCCCCCAGAGAAACGTAACGAACGTCGTTGGAAGTAGTACTTGAACACTATCAGTCCCCAGCAGCTCTGTCAATTGCACTTAACGCGTCTCACATGTTGCATTCTCGTAAATTAACGGTGACGGTACACAAACTGTTTGCTCTGTCATAAACTCGGGACTCGCGCCCCTAGGATCTTTCACCTTGAATCCAGTCGTTTAGCGGCCACCGTGCGATGGAGATCATTAAGGCAAACG
Organism: Eristalinus aeneus; assembly: GCA_955652365.1. Taxonomy (NCBI): domain Eukaryota; kingdom Metazoa; phylum Arthropoda; class Insecta; order Diptera; family Syrphidae; genus Eristalinus; species Eristalinus aeneus. Next base: position 81,551,215 of record OY019132.1, read on the forward strand.
GATTAGACATTCCGGAGTATCTGTCGGTGGACTTTTTTCGGCGGGCGCTCGAGATCGGATTGAACTTGTCGTTCGTTGAGATCGAGCGGATAACCTTCTCGCTGGGCAGTGGCAGCGGAGAGAACTACACGAGCATCATATACCGCGTCAGAGTGCAATACTCTACAGGGGCGGAGTCGCAGGTAGTGTCTCTGATCGTGAAGTGCATCCCGGTGGATGGCGACCGCGAAGTGTTCAAGCTGATCGATGTGTACGGCAAGGAAGTGCTCATGTACAATAAGATCCTGCCTGCCATCGAGAGGATCCTGCAAATGTCGAAGTCTGAACAGATCGCTCCAAGGTAAGCTTTCAATACGATCAGTGAGCTGTAATCTGGCTTAATCTTTGCAGGTTGATCTACTCGCAGGAGAACCCCGTGAACACGATCGTGTTTCAGGACCTGAACGACCTTCGCCTCACACTCGGTAATAGAAATCACGGGCTGGACGAGGACCATGCTAAGGCGGTGATGACCAAGATCGGACAGTTTCACGGCGCCTCGATGGTCCTCGCGAGGGACGTAAGTGATCGTTTGACAGATGTGAAATCTCTTCCACAACTGCGTGTCCTTTCAGCAACCGGAACTCATGCATAGGTTTGACAGAGGGATGTTCGATAAGAAGGGTGATGGAGTGATTCGGGACAACATCTTTCGGCAGAACATTGGCGACATGGCAGATCTGGTAGAGATGTGGCATGGATTTGAGGAAATCGCTCGAAAGCTTCGAAGGATCAAGGACGACTTCTACGACCGAGTGAATGCCTGTGTAAATGGCGGCGAGGCCTTTAAAGTCCTCAATCACGGGGACCTGTGGGTGAACAACTGCATGTTCAAGCACGTGGACGGCTTCCCTGAGAATGTGCTTTTCGTAAGAAGTGCACTTACTTGCCCTCTGCTTCGCTTGACAGTACCTCTCCTTTCAGATTGACTTCCAAATGAGCTACTACGCCAGTCCCGCCTTCGATATTCACTACTTCCTACACACTAGCGTGCAGCTCAATGTGCTCATATCCAAGCGGTACCTGCTTTTGAGGACTTACTATAAGTCCTTGAAGTCCACCCTGGAACAGCTGGAGTACGAGAAAATTCCCACCTGGGAGGAGCTGAAGAACGAGATCAGAGCGAAGGAGTTCATTGGATTCTGGGCATTTGAAGCGATGCTTCCTCTCCTGTCCATGGACAAGTCAGCTTCCAAGGACAACAGCATTGAAGACTTCCAGAACGAGGTGCAGGCCCGTCGAAAGAGACAAGTAATGTTCTCCTCGGAGAGGTTTCTCAGCACAATCAAGTACTCCCTGGATAGATTCGATGAGATGGGTGTTTTGGATTAGGTGCGTCGTGTGTTTTGTTTTGCTATGTTTTCCGTGGAAAATTAAAGATTTTGAGTTTCTTTTTCTTCACGATAGAAATTTAGTTTCATTTGCACGAAGTTTTAGAGAGTGAAAGTGAATTGGAATTTCATGGAAGTTCTGCGGGGCTAGTGTATGTTGTCTCAAATAGATCGCGATGTAGCCTTCATATATTCGATTATCGATTTTTTGTTTTATTTTGTTATGTTGGTACACCCGTTACAGTTTCAGCTACATAGCATATTTATTTTTTTTGTGAGAGGCGCACAAGTTAGACGTGCTATGCGTGTTTGGCGATTCCTGCTGTCGAAAAAGTGAATCAATGAATTTGCATTCAATGTGTGATAAATGGAATTAAGTGCTGAACGCACTTGAAATGTTAACAGTGGCATACGATGAGTGTACTTTGAGTCAAAAAAAAGGTGTTCAAGGGATACAAGCCTTTCAAAGAAGATCGAGAAGATGTGCATGACGGAGCTCGCTCCGGACGCCCCTAGCACTTCAACAACCGATGAAGATGTTGAGAAAGTGAAGAAAATTGTCGTCGAATCGCTCAAAGAGAAATTGTTTTAGATGTCGGTCTATCGGTTGGCTCATGTCGTACAATTTTATACGAAATTTTGGGCATGAAGCGTGTGGCAGCGAATTGCGTTCCAAAATTGCTAAATTTTTACCAAAAAAATCACATAAACATCGCGGAGAAATTTTTTAGAAACATTAACGGCGTTCCAGTTTGCTCAAAGGGTTATAACTGGTGACATCTTATGGGTATGTGGTATATGTCATCAAAACCAAACTTCAATGGTTACAGTGGAAGAGCCCAGGAGAGCCAAGGCCAAAAAACGTACGAAGTTCGATGGTTTTGCTGATTGCTTTTATTTTTCGTTTACCATGTCGAAGTGCATCAGGAGATATTTGCTTGGTCGTATGGTCATTAAACAGCATTATCTTGAAGCTATGCGCCGCTTGCTAGAAGCAATGCAAAGAAAATGTCCGGAATTGCGGAAAAACGACTTAAGCATCACGACAATGCACCTGCCCGCTCGTCATTGCTTGTTCATCATTTTTTGGCCAAAAACAACCCCATAGTCATGCCTCAACCACTGTATTTTAACTGGTCACTATGCTTTCTCGATAGTGATGGGTATGCCGCTGCTGATATGATCACAGACATAAATTTGTCTTGTATGAAACCCTTCATTCCTGACAGAGTGAAGAGTATCAAACCTAAGAAAAACGCATGGTATAACTCGAGCTGCCTAGGAGCTATCAAGCTGAGAGAAATAGGTTTCCGGACTTTCAAAACCAATTATATGGAAAACCGGAAGAAATTCGAAAGGGAATGACTGCAATGCATTAATAAGACGTGTTAAATTATCCTATGATCAAAAATTGAGGCATCATAATAATAATAATTGTTGGCGCGACAGTGCACAGGCGGCCAGGGCCTAGCTTTGTTCATCAACTACTCGTGCGCTCTACTGTTTCCTCACGAGCAGAAGGGATCTATAGTTTTTTGCCGACTCCGAACGACGAGTTTGAGAAGCTTTCTTAGATAGTTGTCAGTAGCTCGAAAGAGGTTGATTGTAAAATTAGTCTGTGAGTCCATGTAAACTAATAATGAAATGCGAAGAAGTTAAATTAATAGACGAAACATACATATATGTGTCAAATACAACATCTACACGTTTATTAATGACTTATCTGCACTGTGACTGGATTCCAAGTGGCAGAGTGCTTACTCGGTTACAACATTGATGCTTCGCTAATTTATCTCAAGCGATCATTACACATGTAAAAGGTCATGCAAGAGTGAAAGCTTATGCTGAGAGTTAGAAGTAGTGCATGCAATAAAAGAGAGGATAACATAGAGATTTAAGTGATTGATAATGTGAACTCATGATCTTGAGATTTATACATTTTTGAGTGTAACTATAAATATAAGTATATAAGAGTAAGAAGTTAATTTAAGAGAAGCTTAATCTCAAACAGAGGCGGTGCCATGAAAAATTCGAGGTGCTCAGCCGGGAATCGAACCTACACCCTTCGTCGTATGAGCGTCGCACTTTACCCACTACGCCACGGCGGCCATTACATTGTCAAAAGAGCAGCAAAAATTGTTGGTCATTTATAAAAAACGAAAAGAATTCCGCCTCGTCTTCAATCCATACCCTCCTTTGCAATGGCATTCCAGCTGTCAGCTCTTTGGACAAAGCAAATCTGCTGATTGCACATTTTGCAGCCAACTCAACGATTCCAGATAGTGCTTTGTCCGTGCCTGTACTCGAGAGCGTAAATTTTTCCATGGCACGAGTCCATTTTCGCAATTGTACAGTTGCAAGAATACTCAAAAATCTAAACATGCACAAATCCGCTGGCCCGTACACTGCACAGCGCATTTTAGAACCTTAGAAATTGTTTACTTTAATGAAAACACAATATTACCGATGTAAACAAACTCTACGATGTCACCGACAGCCGCCATATTGTGAGAATTTGACAGATGCGCAGAACGAAACCAAAATATATACATATTACCTTCTGTACATGTATCTTGTCTCAAAACAAGCTGTCATAATCTATGAATGGCTCCTGCATTGTTGAAATTGAACAACTTTCCATCCTCGGTACGTGTATCAACTCAAAACTAAGTCGGAACGATCAAATATTCCTGATCGAAAAGAAATATTTAGGTTTCACCCCTTTTGGCCTGACGATATATAAAGCGTACATTCGCCCAAAGCTTGAAAGATTGTCTGGTGCTCCTAAGACCTCTGTGCGCCTACTAGGCAGAATCTACCAGCGAGCGATAAAACTTATTGGTAATAAAAGTGCTGTGAAATCAATCGACTCGATAGAACATCCGCGAAATGTAGCGTTTCGATCACAATTTTTTCGTTATTTTAACAAAAAATGCTCTAATGCTAGCTGCTGCATTCAAGAATTCACCCGCAATACCCACCTCTCTAGGACTGCTCACCTTCGGGCGTACAGTTAAGCTTAGAGACTCGTTCTTCAGCCGCACCGCACGAAGATGGAACGTTCTTTCCAGCCAAACTTTTTCCCCCATTACAATCCACACACATTTAGAACCAATGTGATTCGGTACCGCCCGTGCTGTGACTTGATTCCGGTCACCCAGGGGATTATAAAAGCACCTTACACATAGGATTTGCCCCCAGGGACTTTTTTGTTTTCAAAATTAAAGAGACCCATGAAAGAACAGTGTTTTGCGCTTCTTCAAAATTTGAAAAAAAAAAACGCTAACTAACAAACAATTAATATTAAATGAATATTTTGTTTTAGTTGCACGCACTATATGTCCCGGGATTTATAAATCAGTACTTTCAGTGGTCAGTTCAGGAATCGAACCTGGGACCTTCGCCGCGTGAGTTTCGCACTTTACGCATAACACCACGACGACCACTTACTCACAAGTGAGAACACAACACAATTTTAATAACTTAAGAGAAAGTCAGGTGTTCCTAACTGAGCATTCGCCTTCTCCGCACTGAATACAGTCCACTGCATAAATCTGGAAAAGGCCATAAGAAGCTGTTCTCTCATATGAAAGTCTTATGGGGTGTACGTACAGGACCTGAAGCAGGCTACTACTGCCTTTGAAAACTAGATCCCATTAATGTAAAAATCTATCAGTGCTGTTGCCAAAACAAATACAAGGGAAACATTTAAGCTACCGCAGCCCACATTAAAGCTTTCAAAAAATTCATCCATGTACTAGGGGCGTTCAATCTTTTCTCGGTATCGATATGAAGGTGTTGATTGTAGAATTTGCACATCCTGCGGCCGTAAATATGAATGGATAAAATACTTCTTACCCTATCGTTCTTTACCAACTTTGTTCCGGGATAAACAGGTTGACCATTGAACCTCTTCAAAGTTCTACCACGAATTACTTTCGAAGGTTGCTCATATCTTTTGTGACTGTAGTGCTACCCTATTTGCTATTTTGCTTGGGCTTCTGCGATTGGAAAGGATAGTGATGGTGGAACCCGGCAATCAATACGAAGCATCAGCAAAAGGTTGACAGTGTTGAACTTTCTTGTCGAAAACTGACAACAGTTCTGCACTGACGAACCTGTTGGTTGAAAGAAAACGTCACAGTTTTTCCCCTTTTATGTTTCTCACTGTGGCCACGGTGGCGTAGTGGGTAGAGTGTAACGCTCACAAGTTGAATGTCTATGGTAGGTTCGATTTCCGGGTGAACACCTCGAATTTTTCACGGCACCACCTCTTTCGAGCTGCTGACAACACTCTAAAACTAATAACTGTCTAAAAAGCTTCTCAAACTTCGCCGTTCGGAGTCGACAAAAAACTGTAGGTTCCTTCTACTTGTGAGAGAACAGTAGCGCGCACAACACGAGTAGTTGATGAGCAAGTTAGGCGCAGGTCCCCCTGTCGACTGTCGCGAAAACAACAACAATGTTTCACACTATTGTTTTTCTCGCCTTTCACCTTGAACAAAGGTCATTTCTGTTTCACCACAGCGTGCGGTGCATTTAAATGCATATTTGATAAAATTATGACCTACAATCACGTCACCTTCTGCAACAGGTGGATTCATTTTTAACTCTATTGACTTTCGCAATTATTGCCACCTATCTGGTTATCTAAGCGACTTCCGCCAGATGGAATCACCGCAACTAAGGCGGCCTGCCACTGCTATCTAATCAACAAGCAAACTACAATTAAACGTATCTCTACAGCGCTGTATTTGGCAAATCACAATAATAACATAAACCCTTCCTTCCCGCGCACTGTCTATCACTTGCCGAGTTCGTCTAACACGCCGAGCTCTTCAAATCGTGTCAAGCCGTGCCGGAAGAACTTGTGGATTTTCTCGTTGGCGAAAATCTTCTCCAGCTTTGCCTGGCTCTCCTCCTCATTGCTTAGGGCCTCAATGCTGCTTCCCTCCGAGTGCGTCTTGTCCATGGTAACGATGGGCAAGAAGCCGTATAATCCGAACAGTCCGTAGGCTTCACGCGACCGGAGCTCCCTCTTCAGGTCGTCCATGGTGGGAATCGCCGGGTAGTTCAGGGACTTCAGTGTGCCGGCGAAGGAATCGTAGTAGAACCCGATTAGTTTATCGCGCTGATTCACAAGAATGTCGTATTGGACACTGGTGTTGAGGAAGAAGTTGATGTCACAGGCGGGGCTGCCGAAGAAGCTCAACTGGAAGTCGATCTAAAAATTCAAGTCGTAAGGAGAGTTTGTGGATTTGGAGGAAGTGGCTTACAAATATCACATTGTCGGGGACGGTAGGGTTTTCCTTGTCGTAGCTGTACATAAAGTTGCTCACCCACAGGTCGCCGTGGTTGAGGACTGTGATCTCGCCCGGCTTTGGCAGGGCGAAAAGGACGGTGTCCGTTTTGAAGTTTTCCCTGTGCTTCTTCAGCTTGGCAGCGATCTTCTCGTATCCCGGCCAGCCGGCAACGAGTTTCGCCAACTGTCCCAGGTTACCTCCGAACATCTTGTCGAAGGTGTCCGATTGTTGAATGGTGGCCTTTGAGAGCATTCCCTGTTGGAATCTGGATTTGATCTCGGGATCCTGAAAAGGAAGTCACGGTCATAACTGGTTTGAAGTTCCTTTTCCTAGTTCACCTTCTTCAGAAGTATCATGGAGCTGGCGTGCAGCTGTCCCAGTCTCTGCAGAAGCAGCCGGCAGTGATTTATGTCAAGTCCGTCCTGGCGACTGGCGGTTCTGAATCCATGCGGGAGGAGGTCATCGAACACAATGGTCTGCACGGGCTCCTTAAGGGCATAGAACATCCTACAGACATACACTTCAGGAGGATTCACTTTGCTTAGGGATAAGTTCGCTTACTTTGCACCAAGCTTGACGTTGTCGAGCAGAATTTCCAACCTCGGCAGCACATCGATGTACACAGACTTCTCCTTCATGAACACACCCACATCGTCCAGGAACTGCGTCCCGCTTGTGATTGGGATGGTCTTTACAATGATCGACACGTCTTCGGGCATCGCCACTTCGCGCCGCTGGAAATTCACTCGCACCCGGTAGATGCTGCTGCAGTAGTTGTCGCCCGCGTTGCTGCCCATCTCGAAGCTGATCTGATTAAGCTCAATGCCCGAATCGCGAAATCCATCCTCGAGAGTGTCGCGGAAGAACTTTTTGTTCAAAAAGTCAGGAATCGTGATTCCACTCTTGTTAATGATAAGCATGCCGTCGATACCTAATACGTCTAAAGCACAAAACAGACTAAACGCGGCCGCTGTCCCCGACAAAACTTTATTTGCGACGAGTGGGTTCACAGCTTTTGGTGATTTCCCAGAGCGTCTACCGAACTTGCCTTACGCAAGAGCACATACACGCTTTGCGTCGCTCGGCGATGGCGCTCAGCGATAGTGACTATTAAAACTAATCGAGATTGGCGAGCTACACTTGCCAGGCAGACTTTTTGCGGCTGGTGACAAGGTCAACTGGGTAACGTGAGGATGTGCGTGTGTCGCGGAGCCGGAGATGAGTTGTGCTCGGTGGTGGGGCGGAGAAAAATAAATGTTTTGAGAGCGGAGGAGGGCTTGTTCGTGATTTTTTTTAATCTTCGCATGTATCCGCTAAGTCGTTAGAACGTGTTGTCTAAATAATCGGCGAGGTGCGCAGTAGCGATGTGTCAGGGTAGAATGATAGTGGGAGAGATTCTGTGGCACTCGATAGCAGAGGAATCTGAAAAGCGGTAAAATGGATTTTGTCGAAAGCTTGTCGTCAAACATGGTTCAAAACGTTTGTTGAACAGTTCTATTAACTGCGACTGCGTGGTAGACTGTAGTGAGTTTAAGTGTAAGGTATGATAGTAAGAGCCGTGATTAGCGTACTGTTTTGAGAGGTCTTGAGGTCATTTTGATCACTCTTGTGGGACTCATTGCGGGGTTGTAGTGCAACGGGTTACGGAAGACCTATAGAGAGGCAGAAAGAAGTTAACTTATCGCACCACACTGAAGTGATTTTCCCTAAACCTGAAGTAAGCTTGGCATTTGGGTATTCAAGGCGTTTTATTTTGCTTTATATTCGACTTTTGGGGGAAATGCCTCTCCTTGCACAAAATTTAATTTAAGTTATTAGCACAAAAGTGGAGGTATTCTTTTTGACTTAGGACAGACTCCTCTGATTTCCGTTTTTAAGTGAGCATTCCATTTAAGTCAATTTGTTCTTTTGAAACATTCTGATATCATCGCCTGGAGCCTTGATGATCATTCGACGTACGTGGCCTAGCCACCTTAGTCAAGAAATTACAATTTTATGTTTTGTTTAATTAGAGCAATGGCAACCCCTTGAAGTTCTTCGCAGCACACTTACTCCAAATCCAATTTGACACACAAGACATGAAACAATTTCAAAATTGATTCTTCTTAAGTTGAGTTCACTTAACAAAAACAAAGAGATCTGTACCAAGTTTTGGCTTTCTTAAGATTCAATTCTTTGATAACTTCAAAATTGGTCGGCTCTGAGTGCTCAAGATGAACTCCCGATAGGGGTTTGTGAGTCTAAAATCTAAATCCTCAGCTCAGAATTGGTATGAAAATAATTCCAAATGTAAATCGAGCCTATTTTAAACATTATGTGCTTTTCTGCATTTCCCATGGGGATTTTCACTCAGATTATTCTTCTTCAAATGACCGCGTTGTGCCAGAAACGTAGTCTTTGTTGATCTTTTTGTGGCGCTGCAGTCCGGGGGGGGACCAGTGCCTCAAACAACATGCTTCCCCAGCCAGCACGATTTTTTTCGCTAGCTGCCTTCAGTTGCGTACTCCAAGTTGGCTGAGGCCCTTCTCCACACTTAGCCAAGGCCGCCTTTTGTTGCGTTGTCTTAATGATTCAGATTCAAATAATTTTTGGGCCATATGCACAACCTGGCCTAGCCATCTTAAGCGTTGTATCCGAAGACAGTTGAACAGGCGCATATCGCTATACAGCCCATAGAGTTCACCGTTAAATCTTCTTCTTCAGATGCCATCAACGCAAACAGGACCAAAAATCGCACGCAAAACTTTTCTCTCAAAAAGACTAAGAGCTTCTCTTCGTCATCGGCTTTTAGAAACGTTCAGGTTTCTCCGGAGTTCTCATGGAGTAGGACTGGGATGATCAAGCTATAATGTAAGGCGAGCTTAGTCCTTCGAGAGAGGGCTTTATTACTCAATTGCCTCTTGAGCCCAAAGAAACAGGGATTGGTAAGAGTGATTCTGCGTTTGATTTCGGTACTGATGTTGTTGTCCCTGTTAACCGCGGAGCGGAGGTAGACGAAGTCCTTAACTACCTCGAAGTTTCCGCTGTCTAGTGTGACGCTCCGTCCGAGACGTCGATGTTGCGTGTCCTTCCTTGATGACAGCATGTACTTCGTTTTGCCCTCATTTACCACTTGACCTATTTTAGCCGCTTCCGCTTCAATGCCAGCAAACGCCTCATTGACGGCTCGCTGTGTTCGTCCAATCACGTCAATGTCATCAGCGTACGCTAACAATTGAACTGACTTCTGGAAGATCGTGCCTCTGGTGTTGACTTGTGAGTTACGCACGATCTTCTCGAGGATGATGTTAAAGAAGTCACATGACAGTGCGTCGCCTTGTCTAAAACCTTTTTTGACATTGAAGGTCTCGTTGAGTTCGGTACCGACCTTGACGGAGCAGCGAGAGTTCTCCATCGTCATCCTACACAATCTGACGAGTTTGGTAGGAATGCGAAAAATAGACATTGTACTGTATAGTTCGTCTCTATGCACACTGTCATATGCGGCCTTAAAATCGACGAATAGGTGTTGAGTGCCGATTTGCACTTCTTGGGTCTTTTCCAGGATCTGCCACAAAGTAAAGATCGAGTCTATTCTGGACTTTCCTGGTCTAAAACTACACTGATAGGTCCCTATATCAGTTTGTGGACAAACGGTTTCAGTCGCTCCCACAATATGGCAGACAGCGGAATTGGGGCGTTCATCGCCATTAAGGAGTCTATAGAAGTCTTTGTAGATAGCACTGTCTTTTGGGTATGAGTTGGAGACTATTCAGGGCATGCAGCTCTTCAAGAACGAATAATTATATTTGAGAGAGGCTACACTCCACACGTACGAGTTCATTTTCTAAGAAAATCTTACCGCCTAGTTGAAATGCTTGCATAGGGTGATAGGTGGTGTAGGTATCAATAATTTAAAATCAAATGGAAGTAGAGAGGTCCAAGGAAAAGACAGTTATAATCAGAACCTCGAAAAAAGTGCTTTCCATTGGGGACTTGGAATTTTTTTTTGTTAATATTGTCTTTTATAATTTGCAAACGTTGCTCGTTCGTGTACTTTCCCATGACACAATTAATTAAACAGTTTCATGATTAGTGAAGAAGTGTGGTCATAAGCTTTTTTTAAAGTTGTAAAGTCAGTTAAAGTTGTGGCCGTCGTGGCGTAGTGGGTAGAGTGCGACGCTCACCCGCCGAAGGGTCTAGGTTCGATTCCCGGCTGAACACCTCGAATTTTTGACGGCACTACCTCTTTCGAGCTGCTGACAAGACTCAAAGAGCAATGAATGTCTAAGAAAGGTTCTCAAACTTCACGTTTCGGAGTCGGCAAAAAGCTGTAGGTCCTTTCTACTTGTGAAAGAACAGTAGCGCGCACAACACGAGTAGTTGATTAGCAAGATAGGCCCTTGTCTCCCTGTGGACTTTTGCGCCAACAAGTATGAAAGTCAGCTTCAAATTAAGAAACCCTTTACATGCTTTCGAGCAGTGTGGATGGACTCTCGGGGAAAATGTATGCATACGTGTACAACATTTTAGAAGGATCTAATTTGAAGTGATTTGAGAGGAACAGTGAGACAAATGAAATTCATAACAAGTACCTGCAAAAGTTTCTACTCCATTTCTCCCTTCGCACCAGCAAAGATAAAGATGGGGCGAATTTTGGTTGAGCTACACGCTGCTCGAGCTGCAGTTTCCGATTGACCGGAAAGGGTAACTGCAAATCTTTTTAAATTAATTTTACGTGGAACTAATATCCTTCCTCTATGCTGTAAGTGAGGGAACCACGCAGAGTACAGACATCTTTAGGTCTTTTGCTAGGAAAGTGTTCAGTGGACGACGGGTGAGAATGGCGCATGATCTTACGTCAGCGCATAGCTACCTAGAGTATAGGGGGCGTGGTTATCGGTCTTTGATGTTAAGGAATCCCAAGCAACAGAATTGCTATATTCTGGCACCACGAGAGATCAGAGGAACTTGTCCTGTCCGTACGATTGGCTTCCTAGTGGCAGTATGGTGGCGGCTGTGGTGTTTACAAGGTATACCGGTTTTTTTGAAAATAAAACACTAATTATTAATGGGAAAAAAAAAAACATTTTATTCAAAGTATTGGCCATTGTTTTCTACACATTTTGACCACATTTCAGCCAATTTGTGAATACCACGCCAATAAAAATGTTCGTTTTTTAAAGCAAATCAATCAGACACTAAATTTTCGACCTCCTCGTAGGAATCAAAGTGCTGCTCAGCCAATGCGTGTCCCATCGATGAAAACTAATGGTAGTCGGAAGGAGCCAAGTCTGGTGAATACGGTGGGTGGGCAGCTGTTCCCAAGTGTTTTGATTGTATCCTGAACCGGTTTTGCTTTGTGTGCAGGTGCATTGTCATGGAACAAAATTACCTTGCCGTGTCTTCTGGCCCATTCTGGTCATTTCTCGATCAATGCATGGTTCAAATTGATCATTTGTTGTCGGTAGCGATCAGTATTAACGGTTTCACCAGGTTTTAGAAGCTCGTGGTGCGCACACCTTTCAGGTCTCACCAAACACACAGCATTGTCCGCTTGCCGAATCGATCTGGTTTTGCAGTCGATGTTGATGGTTGTCCCAGATTAACCCATGATTTTTTCCATTTAGGATTCTTTAAATAAATCCATTTTTCATCGCCAGTAACAATTCGATGCAAAACCGATTTTCTTTCGTGTCTTTGAAGCAAAATTTCACATGTGTTTTTTTCAGTTTTCCATCTGTCTTTCTTTCAATTCATGTGGCACCCATTTTTCACATTTTTGGATCTTTTCCATAGCTTTCAAACGGTCACAAATTGTTTGTTGTGCAACATTTAACATTGCTGCCATTGGTTTTGACTCAAAGTGTCATCTCCATCCAATATCGTTTGCGTTTCGGCGTCTTCAAACTTTTTTGGTGGTCTTCCACGTTCTTCATTTCTTACATCAAAATCATTATTTCTGAACCGTTGAAACCATCTTTTGCATGTTGCTTCTGATAGAGCACGATCACCATATACCTCGACAAGCTTGCGATGCGACACTCTGCAGCACTTTTCTTCAAATGAAAGCAAAAAATTAATGCTTTCCGGAAATCGTCACTTTCTGGTACAAAATTCGACATTTTTAAAACGATGAAAAAATATGATGTTGTCTGTTCAATGACTTGATGTACCATATACTAAATATTTTTCACTGATTTCATACCAAACAAACAAAAAAGAAATAAGAGCTCGTTCACAACAAATGTTCCCTATCGAGACATTTGTATCTTGACGCTCAGTTCATACTGGTACACCTGGTAAACTCAAAGGGCAGGTAAAGTTGGGCGTAATCAACCGTGCTGATCTAATTCTCTTCAGTCACATGGATCGGAAAAAATAGTGTGGTTAGAGAAATTTACTTCTGATTCGGTGTGGAGTTCGTGCTGTGACCCTCAGAACAGTATAGGTGTTAGATGGGCCGCACTTCTCAACAAGGAGGAGTGCCTGTCCCTTACGACAAGATCTCAATTTAGTACTTGTACTTACTAGTACTTAGCTTCGGAGGTGCAAGTCAGTATTTTTCTGACTATGAGTGTAATGACGCCATGGTATTAAGCTTTAACGGCAGGCGATAACTTAAATCCAAGTACACACGTGTGCCTCGGAGAATACCAACATTACAGTCAATATCTTAACTCATATGTATACTTGTAAGAAAAACCACAGGATACTTCTCCCCCAAAGGTGCGCTCTATCCTTCGACGTTTCTTTAGGCGACTGTAGAAAAGAGTAACAATGAAGTCGCATCAAAGGGTGGCGTCAAGGGTACAAGAGTTTTCGGGAAACGTTGTGCATCGTAAGCGTTGCGTCACCACAAACATAAATTTTTTAGCTGTGAGTATACATGAGCAAATGGAAGGGTCTTTCTAAAGATGCGTGCTAAAGGCTTAGGGTGTGTATATCATAACAACTGAATTTTAACTGGTCACTATGCTTCCTCGATAGTAACGTGGATGCCGCTGCTGATATTAATACAAAAATAATTTTGTCAGGTATTAAATCCTTCATTCCTCACAGAGTGAAGAGTGTTAAACCGAAGACAAACGCGTGGTACGACTTGAGTTGCAAAGAGACTATCAGGTTAAGAGAAACAAGCTTCCGGACTTTCGAAGCCAACCCTTCTGAGGAAAACTGCAAGAAATTGAAAAGGGACCGAAATGATTGCATTGCATTAATAAGACGTGTTAAATTCTCCTATGATCAAAAGTTGAGTGTAATAGTGCTGCAATGTCCCAAGGGTAAAAAAAATTTGGTCATTTGAAAGAAATATAAGAACTTCCGCCTCATTTTCAATTCCAACGTTCATTTGCAATGACATTCCAGCTGTCAGCTCTTTGGACGGAGCAAATTTGTAAGCTCCACATTTTGCAGCCAGCTCAACGCTTTCATATTGCGCTTTGTCCGCGCCTGTTCTCCAGAACGTACATTTTTCCATGGGACGAGTCCATTTACGCACTTGTACGGTTGCAAGAGCACTTAAAGATCGTTAAACGTGCATTAATCCGCCGGTCCGGATGATATCCCCCCGTTCTTCTGAAGAGATTTTCTTCTACGCTGATAAAACCACTGCGTAAGCTTTTCCGTCTGTCCTACTCTAAAGGGCTCTTTCCGAGTAAGTGGGAAGCAGCATTTGCCCAGTCTGTCCCTAAAAAGGCGAACAACCATTACCCAACCGACCCATAGCACTTTCGTTCCAAGTTCATGGAAATGCTGATAAATCATTAGCTTGTGAAATATCTTGAAACCCGGAAGCTTCATAATGGTCGGCAAAACGGCTCCCGCGGCAACAGGTGCACTGGTGATTTGATGTTTTATCTCACCGAAAATGGAACCAATCTTGGCGCAATGTAGGAGAAAGCAAGATCGTTGCGCTTGACATCAGGCTCTCTTGTCGAAAACGCGTGATTTTGGCGTCGATGAATCTCTTCTTCAATGAATTAGAAATTAACTTTCAAACCGCTCAATACAAGTTGTATTGGATGGGTTCAAGTCGGATAATAATTGTTGGCGCTGCAGTCCAAAGGGAGACCAGGGCCTAGCTTGCTCATCAACTACTCATGTTGTGTGCGCTACTGTTCTCTCACGAGTAGAAGGGACCTACTCCGAACGGCGAAGTTTGAGAAACTTTCTTAGACAGTTATTAGTCTTTGAGTGTTGCCAGCAGCTCGAAAGAGGTGGTGCCGTGAAAAATTCGAAAAATTGTTGTTGAGCTGGGAGTCGAACCTAGACCCTTCGGCGTGTGAGCGTCGCACTCTACCCACTACGCCACGGCGACCCCGTTCAAGTCGGATGTTCACCATTTTAATGCTGGTGTTCCCAAGGGCTTCGTATTGTCTCCGACACTCTTCCTCATTTTTATAAATGATCTCCTGTCTGTCACTTCTAATCCAATTCACTCCTTCGCTGATGACAGTACCCTAAGGACTACAAGGTGTGGAAGCAGCTATCTTATGATTTTCAGCTACCAGAAAGCTGAACGGCTTTAGTGGCGCTCTGCAAAGTCTCTCCTCGTGAGGTCGACTTTTCGAGAAAGTTTAAGAAAATTCATTGGGAATAGGTAACATCTTGGCTTTATGTAAAGCTAGAGTTCAGTAAAAAGAAGTAAGTGTACCTAACTTGTTCCCAGTTCGAAACGTCGACTTCAATTGAGTTTCTCCTCGAGATAAGCATTAAAAGACGTCATTACATCCAACTTGAGCCGGAAGCCAAACCTCCTTTCTTGGTATTAAACAAAGTGTCAATTAGTTTGAGGGCCTGAGGATATAAGCGGTACAACTTACATCTGGACTTGCATTTTATTTTTCAAAATTACCACCAAAAAGCAACTTTTTCTGGGTTTCCCACTTATTCCATTCACAACCGATCTATTTTGCTACAGGTTCTGCAGAACGACAACTGGTTAAAGTTGCTTCCCCATTCGTGCCCAACCTTCCTCAATAAACACCCTTCCTTTTTGCGGGCAAATTCCATCGTAAATAGGTCACTAATCCCCCTTTGAATCTCATCACGTTGGCCAGAGGCTTTCGCCTGCGTCATCATCCAGAGTCTCCTTTGCCATTCATCTCCTCGTCATGACACTCAAAACGACTCCCAAAAGAAGCACCTAAATCCGGAAGCGTTTCCATCAGCTTGCTTCACCATCCGCCCTTGTACACCTTCCAACGCTTCACTGCCGCCATCCGTCCCACGAAAAAAATGAAACTGAACATCGCTTCATAGAACGAAGTCCTGTGGACACTGTCGACGGACTCTCGCAATCTCTCAGTCCCTCAGTCCCACGTTCCCTTAGGTTTGCCCGAGCGATGTTTTTGGAGGTTATCCTGCGTCACTTTGATCACCAAGCCGTGACTTATTAGATTTTTTGCACTTCACTGTGCAAATTGTTATTTCTTCCTCTGCTGGGGGTAACAACCCCCAGTACAAAGGGAAAGGCCACAATACTCGGCTCCCCGTGCCCACTCCGAGAGCCTCGTGAAATTGAATCTTGTGTTTTACAAACTTTTATCATCGCCATCATCGTCATCGTAAAAAGGATTTTGATTGTTTGGATTTTGTGGTGTCTGTCGGACGGGCGGGTGAGCTGGCGAAGGGAAAGGATAAACAAGGAGTTTTCATATTTTTTCCCCTCTGGTCTGGTTTCTTGGTTCGGGATTTCGCTCGGTTTTTTCCTCTGTTGGTCTTGACCATCATTCTGTGGCCAGAGCGGTGCGCGCTCAAAGGTCCCTGATGAAAATTTATGATTTTTCATCACTTCTGCTCTTTGTGCGCTGTTGTGTCCCGGGGAACTTGTCCAGGCAGGGATGTGAACGGAAGGAGTAAACGAGAAACGAAGTATGGCTTGGGGTAAGTGGGGGACGGGGAGCAGTCACCAAATCACAAAGTCGATACGTTAAGCCGTTTGACAAGTACCATGCAATAATGATGACAGCCTGTGGACGTCGTCAAAGGGTATAATCAGTCGTTTTTTTTTCGAGCGGCGGGAAAGTGGTTTAGAGGATCAATGAAACAGGAGATGGTGACACAATAAATTTCACACGTTTAGTTAAGGTGTGTGTGTGAAATTGTTTGAATTTAAAGATTAAAAGAATATTATTCATGGTTTTCAAGAGAAATACATACGGTATACCCATATGAAGTGAGCGTCAAGATACAAATGTCTCGATAAATAAAATTTGTTGTGAACGAGCTCTTATTTCTTTTTTGTTTGTTTGGTATGACATCTGTGAAAAATATTTAGTATATGGTACATTGAACAGACAACATTTTTCCATCGTGTTAAAAATGTTGAATTTTGTATCAGAAAGTGACGATTTCCGGAAAGCATTAATTTTTTGCTTTCATTTGAAGAAAAGTGCTGCAGAGTGTCGCATCGAATGCTTGTCGAGGTATATGGTGATCGTGCTCTATCAGAAGCAACATGCAAAAGATGCTTTCAACGGTTCGGAAATAATGATTTTGATGTGAGAAATGAAGAACGTGGAAGACCACCAAAAAAGTTTGAAGACGCCGAAACGCAAACGATATTGGATGGAGATGACACTTTGAGTCAAAAGCAAATGGCGACAATGTTAAATGTTGCACAGCAAATAATTTCTGACCATTTAAAAGCTATGGGAAAGATCCAGAAGTGTGGAAAATGGGTACCACATGAATTGAACAAAAGACAGATGAAAAACCGAAAAAACACTTGTGAAAATTTGCTTCAAAGACACGAAAGAAAATCGGTTTCACATCGGATTGTTATTGGCGATGAAAAACGGATTTATTTGAAGAATCCTAAATGGAAAAACTCATGGGTTAATCTGGGACAACCATCAACATCGACTGCAAAACCAGATCGATTCGGCAAGAAGACAATGCTGTGTGTTTGGTCGGACCAAAACGGTGTGCTGTACCACGAGCTCCTAAAACCTGGTGAAACCGTTAATACTGATCGCTACCGACAACAAAGAATCAATTTAAATCATGCATTGATCGAGAAACGACCAGAATGGGCCAGAAGACACGGCAAGGTAATTTTGCTCCATGACAATGCACCTGCACACAGAGCAAAACCGGTTGAGGATACAATCAAAATACTTGGCTGGGAGCAGCTACCCCACCCGCCGTATTCACCAGACTTGGCTTCTTCCGACTACCATTTGTTTTCATCGATGGGACACGCATTGGCTGAGCAGCACTTTGATTCCTACGAGGAGGTCGAAAATTTAGTGTCTGATTGGTTTGCTTTAAGAAACGAACATTTTTATTGGCGTGGTATTCACAAATTGGCTGAAATGTGGTCAAAATGTGTAGAAAACAATGGCCAATACTGTGAATAAAATGTTTTTACTTTCGTATTAATAATTAGTGTTTTATTTTCAAAGAAACGCGCATTTCATACCGGTATACATACAATTTACGCGTTGCTTAAAATCTCTCTGGGTCCTCCTGGACATCGTGGGGTTCGTCGCAGTTTCGGGTTGTGCCTCTACATCTGTTGAAGTTGTTGCTGATGATGCTGTTGTCCCGTGTCATAATTTTTAATGTACTTCTTGTTGTCCAGGAGCTTCAAATTCGAGTGTAGACAATACATTCCTTTGGTCAGAAATTTTCTTTTTAAGTTATCTGGATATTGGGCTTTATCGTCTGAATACTAAACAGGCTTGGTGGCTACTCGTAGACAGAGATTTTATAGCTGGCTACCAATGTGGTCGAATTTCCATTGTTGCTACCACTCCAGATGATGTGACTGGATTTATGAATCACATGATTCAAAATCACATCCGTATCACTATTTATAGTGACAACGGAAACACTGATGGAGGAAAGACCATCTGGGATGGTGGCCAACAGACCCAGGCTTTGAGGGAACCTGACTGGTAGTGACAGCTTAACCAGAGGCTATATTCTGGTGCCACGGGAGGTCAGGGGCCCCTGGAACTTCGGTTCCAGCCTGACCATTGCGGTAGGCCCCCTTGTGGGAGTTTCGTGGTGGCTGTGGTTTACCACCTAAAATCGCGGGTAGAGTCGAGGATAGTGTACTGTGCTGACTTGTCTAGCCCATTGTTTAAGCAAAACTAGGCAAGTCGGTTAGGGGACTACCCCTTCTCAGTGTGGAGTTGCATTCTCAACCGGGCGCTGCGACCCAAAGAGCGGAAGAGGTTTTAGGAAGGCTTCGCATCAAACCAAGGTGGGGTGATTGCCCCTCAAGCATGATCCCAGTTTGGTACTTGGGTAACTAAGGCGTTTAGTCTTGCGTTACTTACTACTCTTGGGAAAAAGGCTCCCCGTGATATAAGCCGTTAAGGCAGGTGATCACGTAAAACCAAATCCCACATCTGTTGCTACCACTTTATTGCTGTTGTCGATGTTGCAGCTCGTTCTGGTATTGGATGGTGACATTATTATAAAAAAATATAAAAGCCGTTCAGGTTTTAAAAACTGCATTTTAGGAAAAACTCAGAGAATAGTGGGTTGTAGAGCAAAGTTTAATCGTTAAACCAATTAAAGTAATATTATAACCAGGCACACAAATAACAGGCTTAGGTCCATACACGGACTCTGTGTGCTGCCTGGGCACTGACTGACACGTGCTTGTGACTTATTTCCATAAAGCAGCGTTTAAATGAAACTCCTCAAGGAAATGCCTGTTAAATCAATCAATTAACATTCACGAAGGGTGATCATGTGGAATTATTAACGAGGATTATTTGAGGCGGTGATGTGATGCAATCAAGGGCCGGTACAACTGGATGTCGTTCGCATCCATATCATCGAATTTAAGTCGAAGTAAGGTGGTGACCGCCAAACAAGAAAAGCCAAAACTCCACCCGAATTGTTAATTCTAGAGTAAACTTTATTCGCTATTATGCCAGGTAAGAGTAAGCATCACTTCAAATTAGTCGGCTTTGTTGACACAACCGTTCTTCAGAAAACTAAGCTCATCAGTTAAGCCAAATTTTCTAAGTTTATGAGTCCAAAGTCCACAAGACGTTGGATCTTCTTCAATTTTCTGAAATTTGAATAATTGAAGGCTCAAGCCACGATTCAAAATATCCGAGAAAAATATTTCGAAAAAGAAATTGAAAATTAGACCTCAGAAACGCGGGAATGGAAATAAAGCAGCAATAACTCATATCGACCCCGTCAGCGAACGCTGGCTTACCAGTCTGTGGGTTGTGCGTGTGGGTAACTTCCTCATCACGTAAAAAATATTTGTTCAGAGACAGCAACATGCCTCGGATAATGAAGGATCAACTGTTGACGACCCGAGCAAACGTTTAAAGGACAATGATTTTCGGTTTTTCACGTGGGATGTGAGGTCCCTTAACAGGCGACGTGAAGCTGAACAACTTCCGGAGGCCTTTGACAGCTTGAAAGCGGACAGTACGGCCATCCAGGAAGGGCGATGGGACGGGCCCTGCAAAAAAACGACGAAAAACCGCAACATCTACTACAGCGATTTCTACAGAGAGAGATGGCAGCGCTTATTCGGATGCAAGGTGCAAACATCGGCTTGGATCATCACTTTGTTGTAGCCAAGGTACGAGCCCGAATATCGAGAGATCAACTTAGTCAAGTCAGGCCAATGCGGTTTGACGTCGGAAAGCTACAATCGCAACTGATCTCTGGGATCGCTCAGAGTTCGACGCTGCCTGCACTAACCATAGAAGAACATAGTTGCCAAGAAGCCACCAAAGAAGCTGCCACTGGTGTGCCGGGTTTCTCGTCACCACCCAGAAGGAACCCATGGTGCAGGAAAGCGCTTGCATCCAAACAAGACGCCTATAAGACTGCCTCAAACAACAAGGGCTGTTCGTGGGCTCTACGAACAGCGAAGAAGGGAAGGGCATCGGTTTCTCAGAAGAAATAAGAAGGAGCATGAGAAGCGCGTGGTCGAGGGATTGGAAAGGTATTATGGCAGGAATGGTGTTCGAAAATTTTACCAAATAGTAAAACAACTATCCGGATGATACAAAGATCGGACCGAAGCCTGCCGGGATCCAAGTGGACAACACGTGGTAGAGTTGCAGTCTGTGCTGAGAATTTAGAAGGATCATTTCTGCAAACTCCTTAACGGCGATGACGGCCCAAATTCCGCTATTAGGCAGAATGTTCCACTCAGTTTGGACGATGATAGACAAGAATTCCGTCCCCCGACTTAGACTAGCTATCGAAGCTGAAGTTGAATAAAGCTGGTGGAGTGGACGGAATATCCGCAGAACTATTTAAAGCAGCTGGAGATGAGTTGGTTGGGCGCATGCACTAGCTCATCTGTAAGATATGGTCGGAGGAAAGCATGCCCGATGAGTGGAATCTCTGCGTCGTTTGTCCGGTCCGCAAGAAGGGAAACCTCTTTCACTGCGCCAAATATTGAGAGATCAGCCTCCTTAACATCTTTTAACAGATCCTCTCTGCCGTATTGTGCGTCTGACTCCTTTTGTCCACGAAATTAAAGGTTCCTTTCAATGTGGTTTCAGATCACGGAATTCCACTATAGAGCAGATCCTCACAGTACGACAGATCCTGGAAAAGACACAAGAAATGCAAATTGACTCTCACAACCTATTCGTCGATTTCAAGGCTGCATATGACAGTGTGCATAGAGGCGAGCTATACAGTGCCATGTCTAGTTTTGGCATTCCTACCAAATTCGTCAGATTGTGCGGGATGACGATGGAGAACTCTCACTGCTCCGTGAGGGTCGGTAACGACCTCACCGAGACCTTTAATGTCAAAAAAGCTTTTTGACAAAGCGACGCACTGTCATGTGACTTCTTTAACATCATCCTCGAGAAGATCGTGCGTAACTTACAAGTCAACACCAGAGGCACGATCTTCCAGAAGTCAGTTCAATTGTTAGCTTACGCTGATGACATTGACGTGATTGGAAGAACACAGCGAGCCGTCAATGAGGCGTTTGCTGGCATTGAAGCGGAAGCGGCTAAAATGGGTCTTGCGGTAAATGAGGGCAAAACGAAGTACATGCTGTCATCAAGGAAGGACACACAAAATCGACGTCTCGGACGGAGCGTCACACTAGGCAGCAGAAACTTCGAGGTAGTTAAGGACTTCGTCTACCTCGGCTCCGCGGTAAACAGGGACAATAACATCAGTACCGAAATCAAAAGCAGAATCACTCTTGCCAATCGCTGTTTCTTTGGGCTCAAGAGGCAATTGAGTAATAAAGCCCTCTCTCGAAGGACTAAGCTCGCTTTATATAACAGCTTGATCATCCCCGTCCTACATGCGACATGCGCCCGGTCAAGCCTCTACGGATACAACGCTTAAGATGGCTAGGCCATGTAGAGCGTATGGACACCACTGCTCCGGTCCGAAAAGTCTTCGAATCCGACCCTAGGAGGCCTAGTCTAAAGTTGAATACACAAGTGGAGAAGGACCTCAACCAACTTGAAATGCGCAACTGGAGGCAGCTGGCGAAAGATCGTGCTGGCTGGACAGGCATGTTGGTTGAGGCCCAGGTCCACCTCGGACTGTAGCGCAATAAGAAGAAGAATAGGAACTCATATCGACATTTTTTTCTATGCTTGACGCACTTCTTTGGCTTTTAGCCGACAGTGCACAAAAACACTAGGGTCTCCCTCCTCACCAACTACTCGTGCTGTGCGCCCTTCTGTTCTCCCACGACAAGTAATGACCTTCAGTTTTCGCCAACTCTGAATGGCGAAGTCTGAGAAGCTTCTTCCTAGACAGGTTTTACTCTTTGAGTGTTGTCTTCAGCCCTAGAATTCGTGTTCAGTCCGGGAATCGAACCTAGAGCTTCATTGAGTGATTGCCGCACTCTTCCCACTACCACGGCGGCCTTAACCTTAGAATGAAAAATAATGACTTGCAAGAACTCGAAAATTGTTTGCTTACAACGTAGAATTTGTGTACGTAGCTTAGAATGAATAACATGAAATCTTCCCTCAGCTAAAAGCCTGACATCACGATGCATGCAAAATTTGAATGCTTCACGGCGTAATTAGAGCTACGAAGTGACTTTCCCACGACAAACTTGTTTGTCAATGATGATTGCTGGATAATTGAATAGTTCCTGAGAATATATCAGGGTTTCAGATAATTAGTTTAAGTCACAACATCCATCCAACCTCTCAGTGTCTCCGTAAAATCGAAAAGTGAATTTCTCCTCTTATCAGAGTGAACTCGTCTGACGACACTAGAGCCTTCATTACTTCCAGCGCGTAGCTCGCTTCGAAGAAAAACCATCAGACACAATCTGTTGTCGTCGTTAGCCATCTAATCATAGCTCTGAGCAGTGCGCCGATGATTTGCAAAATTCTGTGTCTATTGGCTGACTTTATGACTGTCGTCGTGCGAAGTGTTTATTTCTGGTTTCGTCAGCGCGAACCTGAAAGAATCGGTTTCCACAAGGTATTACACTTCGACGTGAATCATCAGCGCTTTCTGCCCAGAACCCGACAGCTGGTTTGCTCAATTAAATCAGTCTTCACACGCGATTGTTTAAACTAGATTTGTGGACCTGATTACGGTTGTGTCTTCGATAACAAGTTACATTGTTGTGGCAGTTTATTGGACTGAGAATGAAATCGTTAAAGCGGTCGTTAAAAGGGGTTAACAACTCATGTTTGGGACACAGTTTGGGAGATGGGAAGCATGCTGGCTTCGTCACGTGGGTTCTGCTTCGCGATTTATATTTGTTATGAGTCATATAGTAGACACTTGGAAACTGCCTTTGACTTTGGTTTTCCTCATTTTTCCCCATGTTTCCTCTAAACTCGTCTGACCTCCAGCCACATCAAAACTTCCTTCCTCGAACAGTCAACAGTCACTTCTCACATCACTTCCCCAAATTTAACCTCGCCAAAAGCCTCCTATAGAGACGGCCATCCTCCAGGCGATTAGTGAAATTAATTTCATCTTCACCTGACAGGTATATCGAAGCACTTCCCTGTCCGCACCTCCAGGGCAACGGGGCTCAACTTGAAACATTCGGAAGAGTACACAAACCATGTGCGAGTATGTGCATACGCTCCAAGCACCATCATATCGCCGCTGTCACCAGAAGCGCGGCACAGCTGCTGCTCCACAGCTCCACAGATTCGACAATGAGACTAGGGATCACAAAAACTACTACTGGCAATGGAGGAGGGTGCGGGGCTCGGCTCTGATAAACTGGAAGAGTGCCAAAAATGTTGCGCTTCCTTTGCATGCATCGCGAGGACAAAGTTTCAGTCAGTAGACGAGCCGCATCCCTCGGGCCATGGCCTACAAGCAGCCACTACCGGCTAGGAAGGGGGGATTTTCAAGGGAAAATATTCTCCGCGCTTTTTGTTGCATAAAGCCGGGGAATTGTTGTTCTAAAATTATTCGCTTCCCCTCTCTCTGTGGCGTTCGCGGATGTTGCCCAGTCCTTCCAGGAAGCCGTGAATGGAGCTGAGCCAAGGGCGCATTTGCGCGACTATAATGTTTAATTAAGTTAATTACATCGCTTTCGGAAGGAGCCAGGGCCTGGGATTAATGTTGTTTTCCACATAGAATCCTGTTTGTTTTGGGAGCTGAAATAGGGAACGCTCCGAAATGGGATTGGATGTGTCGATGGTGGGTTGCTGAGGGGAAAGGGGTGTGGAGGAGTTTTCTTTTGTGACTGAGACTCTGAAGGAAGAAGGACCACAGTGCAAAGCTGAAGACGGATAGGCCGGCAAGGGGCATAAAATGCAGTTTCTGGGTCTGGGAGACTTGAAGAAGAGGTGCGACAACGAACAAAATCGAACAAATCCACTTCGTGTGCGCAATTGCAAGTGCGTGCATATTGACTGCAGAGACTTGTTGATTAAGATTCAGGTTTGATTGTAACTTCAGATATAAGGATTTTATACATTGGAGTGGCATGTCAATTAAAAGACTCATGGGTGGTTTTCTACAAGCTTCTTGAATGTGTGGAATATAGCTTTTGTCATAGAATGAGTAATTTCTCTGAAAGTCTTGAAAATTAGAGCCCGTCTGATCACATAAAAAGCCCCAAAATTGGAATAGACCCAATTGTCTGTAGAAACAATTATTGGGCTTGGAATTGCTGAATGTCCGTATTGACAAAAACCAAATCTTGAAGAAAAGAAAATCCCATCTCGAAAGAAGCTATTCATGTCTCAGGGCTGACAGTCAAGTCCCCATTTTGCACTAGCTTAGGGCCACAGCAAAATTTGAACTACATTTGGAAATCGTGGAGTGCGAATCTGACTTATATTGATCTGCCATTCGTCATTCGTCAAGTTTTGAGGACACGAGATTTTGGGATTTTTATCCTTCACAATTTTGGGCATTTTGCGATTTTGATCTTTTGGAATTTCGGTCTCTTGTCGAATACGTCTCCCTACGAACATGCCCTTTTCGTGATGGGACTTGATACATTACGCTGTTAGTTATCTTAAAATTTCAGCCTTTGTGGATTTTGGTTTTATCAGTTTTCTTGGCTTTCGGAACCTCTTCAATATTTTGTGCAATTTGAAAATTTGGCTTTTTCGAATGAAGGGCTTTCTTGAACTGTCAACTGCGATGGTGTTCACCTATTTAGTAATTTTAGAACTTTGATCTTTTGGGACTTCTAGGACGCCGTTTCATCTTTGGATTTTAGGCTCGGCTCATTTGGACTTTTGAATGCAACCTTTAGGCATTTTATGCAAAATGGATTGTGTGTTTTTATTAATTCCGGGTTTTTTGCAATTCCTGATTTTGGGTTCTTGGATTGAACATTTTTCTGGATTCTTTAATTTCGACCTTTTTACCGTCAAGCGTTTTTGACATTTTGGGGCTTAGACTCTATGTGGTGGTAGGCATTTGTGGATGTAGGATTTGTTGATTTTCAACATTTTTAGGCTTTTTGGATGTAGAATTTTTGAATATGGGTGGATGTAGGTTTTTTTTTTGAATTTTGACATATTAAGACTTTGTGGTAATTTTGGAATTTCAGGCAATGTGGGCTTTTTATGCAATTGTTAACATTTTTTTCAGGATTTCGACGCTTTGATTGGCAATCGTTTTTCACATTGTGGAACTTAGACTCTTTGTGCTCTTATCCTTTTGTGGATGTAGATTTTCCTGAATCTTAGCTTTTTACTTGTTGGTAATTTTGGAACTTAAGACATCATGGACTGTGTGTTGCCGTACCTAATTTTGAGTACATGCATACTGTAATTCAAGTTGACAGTTTTTCTGGATTTCGAAATTTTGACTTTCTGCCTTTTTTGAAAACTCGGGATGTAATAATTTTGGCTTTCAGGTGTTTTTAACATTTTGGGCTTTTATTTTGTAATAGACTCTCGCTAAATGTATTCTGTGGTACTCCTAAGTGTCTGGAAATAAGGTACAGAAGAAGAGAGGGAGAGGAGGTAACGATGGCCATTTGTTTTAAATGAAAGCAAAAGTTGAGCTGGAAAGAGTTCTCTGTATTCTTGTGGTGCGACTGAAGAACGAGTCTCTAAACTAAACTGTACGTCCGAAGGTGGGCTTTAGGGTGAACGGATGAACATTTCTAGCGGGACGCATGTTGCATTCTTGAAGAGAATAAATGCATGCAGTTCAATAACTCATTACAGCAGCTTTTTGACTCAGACTCTTTGTGGTTGTAGGCTTAGTGGATGTTGATTTTTGGATTTTGTCATTCCTAATCTTTTTAGTAATTATTTATATTTTTTATTTTATATTTTTTTTGACATGACGTGATTGGACGAATACAGCGAGTCGTCAATGAGACGCTTGCTGGCATTGAAGTGGAAGCGGCTAAAATGGGTCTGGCGGTAAATGAGGCCAAAACGAAGTACTTGCTGTAATCAAGAAAGGGTACACAACATCGAAGTCTCGGACAGAGCGTCACAATAGGCAGCAGAAACTTCGAGGTAGTCAAGGACTTCGTCTTTCTCGGCTCCGCGGTAAACAGGGACAACAACATCAGTACCGAAATCAAGCGCAATTGAGTAATAAAGCTCTCTCTCGAAGGACTAAGCTCGCTTTATATACCAGCTTGATCATCCCAGTCCTACTTTATGGCGCGGAAACCTGGACGTTACCAAAGGCGGATGAGAAAGCCCTTAGTCTTTTCGGGAGAAAAGTTTTGCGAGCTCTATGGTCTGCACAGTCACATTCGCTTGTTTAAGTGTCTACGGACGGTCTAGGGACACCACTGCTCCGGCTCGAAAAGTCTTTGAATCAGAGCCATTGTGGTCACCGTGGCGTAGTGGGTAGAGTGCGAAGCTCACACGCCGAAATGCCTAGGTTCGATTCCCGGCTGAACACCTCGAATTTTTCACGGCACCACCTCTTTCGAGCTGCTGACAACACTCAAAGAGTAATAACTGTCTAAGAAAGCTTCTCAAATTTCACCGTTCAGAGTCGGCAAAAAAATTATAGGTCCCTTCTACTCGTGAGAGAACAGTAACGCGCACAACACGAGTAGTTGTTAAGCAAGCTAAGCTTTGGTCCCTATTTGGACTGTAGCGCCAACAATTATTGTTATTATTATCGTCCTGACGATAAACCAAAACGATATCGTCGTTAATTTGCATCACGTAACCCAACCACTATCGTATCGTCTATCGTCTATTTTATGCAAAGTTTTGGGCGTTACTGAACGCATATAAACGCATGAACATATCTCCTGTCAGAATTCTTTTCTGTTCAGTCGGTATTCATTGTTTGTTGTGTCAACACACTATCGTCGCACGGTAGTCGTCATCCGTGATTAGTAACCAGGTTCGATTGCCGAACTGAATGTCTCGTATTTCACGGCACCAACTCTTTCCAGCTGCTGACAACACTCAAGGAGCAATTACAACTTATGAAAAGGCATCTCAAACATCACCGTTCGAAGTCGGCAAACAGCTGTTGTCCCTTATATTCGTGACAGTAGTGCGACTAGTTGACAAGAAAAATAGGCCCTAGTCCTCTTGTGGACATTCGCGCCGTCCAATATGTATTCTCAAAGACCACACAGAAATTGGCCAGTTTTTCACAATGTCCAAATGTCATCTAATAATAATAATTATAGACCAGGGCCCAGCTTGCTTATCAACTGCTCGTTCTCTCACGAGTAGAAGCGACCTACAGTTTTTTGCCGACTCAGAACGGCGAAGTTTGACAGACGGTCTTAGACAGTTATTACTCTTTGTGTGTTGTCAGCAGCTCGAAAGATGTGGTGCCGCAAAAAATTCGAAAAATTGGTGTTGAGCTAGGAATCGAACCTACACCCTTCGGCGTGCGAGCGTCGCACTCTATTCACTACGCCACGGCGGCCACCAAATCTCATCTAGAGGCGGCCAACTTGTGTCTCTTGATCCGTTGAGTTTTGGTTTGAACGTACTCACGGTATGTCGAGGAAAAGTTTTCTTCTGCCTCGGCTAGTCCTGTACGCTACCATCGACGAACGTACAAAGCATCTCATGTGTTGTCACATTAAACACTCTCTAAGGAAAAGGAGAACTTGGTAAACTTGTGTTTGTCTGCAAAAATAGCCACTTAACCACTACATCTCCCCCAAAAATTATTTTCTTCCTTATGAAATCGCCGATCCCATCGGGCAGGCACCGTGATCTGGACAAAGGACTCAGAAAGTGCGTGACACATCTTCTTGACAAGAATTTCATGACCATCAACCTCACGTGGAATGCCACCGAAAATATCAGCGGCGCAGCGACAGCACAATGAAGTAAGTTCAGGGACCTCGCTAATGCCTCTGTCCCGATCGAGGTCACATTTGGGAACACACGCAGTGCCGTGCACTCCTCACATATGTCACCCTTGACTAACAATAGCCTCTGAAATCACAACAAATTATCGTGAGCCACCGAATTACTCGCCAGTGCGTCCCCATTCCGAGAGGATCATGACCCACACGCATCCCCAAATATAGCCGACAGCCGGTCGAGCACATAAATAACCGAATGCTTTGGATGGAAATTGAAATTCAACAACGGCGGAGAGTGAAAGACGACGCGAACGACGATTGTGGCTGCAATTTGTACGGACCCAACTTAGAGTCTTCAATTCAGTGCGGAACATTTGTCGAAACGAGGGGCTACAAAACAGCATCAGAGGCTAATTACCATGCCAGGACAGAGCTGGTGCATTCCAACATGCATCCCAGCGACGACGACGGCGACGACGACCACGACGTCCATGCCCTTTTCGTGCATGGCAAAGTCCTTCCGCCCTCTCCACACGATTGCCGTGCTTGTTGCCGTAATTACCCCGAACAAACCAAGACAAAGGCCACAAATCTCTTCGCTGGAATCTGCAGTTTCTTCATAAATTAATCCGCAAATCCGTTGACCAGAATGGACATAAAGTACCCGAAATGTGTCACATGCATCGGACGTGGATTTGGGCACCGCATCAGTGGCAATTATTGCTACAAAGTGTCGTGTCTGTCCAGAGAAGGGAGCACCAGGAGCACAGCATTTGGTTTTTGACCCGAAAACAGAAATCACGGAAACACGAACCCAGGCTCAAGGAACACGGAACTGCGCATGCAGGCATTTTTCCCGTGTACGCCAAACTCCAAAACTGGATAATTGCCGAAGAGGTGGTCGGTGGTCGATGGGTTTCAGGCGAACGCAATGCGCGCCTGAGTGAGGCAAGGATGTGTGGCCGGAATGCATTCCATTACGTGGCGTGTGCGGTGACACCAATTGACCGGGTGCGCGATCCGACAGCAACTCAACTTCAGGCTGAAGAGAAGGGATGTGGCATAGACCTGTGGAGGGTTTTGCACCTCCTGGCGGTACAGGGTGCGGCAGAATATAGAGTTTTCAATTTGTGAAAGGTTTACGTCAAAGATGTTCCCCATCTGACCTGAAAGACCTCCAAAATTATGTCTGCCGCCATTTCCATCGCCAAAACTCTCTGGTAACTGTTGGGACACCAAGTTATCCAATCCCGAAATTCACATCGAATGTGCACGGGACATTCCCATTGAACTGTAAACCAAACGATGCTCTCGGCGAAGTGGATTGCATCTGGGTCCTCATTACAGACACCACTTGCTAATTTCCATTTGCTAATCGCGGCAGCGAATCTGCGTCGTCACCGAGCGCGTCTTAACTACCGAATAAGCAGCTCGAGTGCCAACAGAGGGTGACCTGTCCCCACTCGCAGTCAATTGATTCCGTGTGGTAATTTCGAGCACGACTGCTGCTGCCTCTTCCCCTCCCCCACTCCACTCAGTACGAAAATCACATTCGCGCGCAAAGCTGCGATGCAATAAAACTAATGTCACCCTGTGGCTTACGGTTTAATTGCAATTGCCACAGACTCTCGCGATGGCCATTCGAGTGTAGGCCCAGTCCCGTCCTCCCCGCGTGGTCGATGTAGTCGGACACTGAAAATAAATTCCAATTGTCGCGTCGTTTTCACGCTTCACACCGCTCTGTTGTTCTATTCGTGGTGTGGAGTTATGTTGGCGGCTTTTGGTGGAGGCATTGTGGAGGGAGGGAGAGCGCAACAATGGGACATTGTTAAGCAAATGCAATCTGGTGACATGGGAGAGGTGCTGGTCATTGGATGGCTCTGCTGGAGCGACAGTTAGTTTTGCATTCTATTTGAATTTGATGCTATCAGAGGAACTGTCCACAAAGCTATTTCGTAAGCAAGCATTGATCGTGTTGTATTTCTGCTGCAAGAGTCTATTTTTATGGAGTCAAGAAATAACTTCGGAATTCATACATCTTCTGCACGGAGGCGTTCTCTCAACCAAACGACGTTTGGAGTAAATATCGCCAACATTAAGCACATTGTGTCTTTAATCTGCTGCAGAACGGCGTGCAAAGCCCAGAGAATCTGACATCCATCCAGACATACTCTGCCTTTGGACTGGGAGGGCACAGTGTATTGTAATTATTTTATTATTATTAACATTCTTTATTGGTCTTCATTTTAGCAATTAGTGGCCCCTGAGGCGTAGTGGGTAGAGTGCGACACGCCGACTCCCAGCTCGACACCAATTTTTCGAATTTTTCACGGCACCACCTCTTTCGAGCTGCTGACAACACTCAAAGAGTGATAACTGTCAAGAAAGATTCTCAAATTTCGCCGTTCGGAGTCGGCAAAAAAACTGTAGGTCCTTTCTACTTGTGAGAGAATAGTAGCGCGCACACCACGAGTAGTTGGTGAGCAAAGCTAGGCCCTGGCCTCTCCGTGCACTATTGAGCTAACAATTATTATTAATTATTAATAGAAAAAGAAAAATTATTTAATATGGCAAAATGCCGTCTGTTGGAGATTGACATTATTTGAAATAATACAGTGGGCACAGAAAAATAAAAAATTAAACTTCTTCTTCTTCTTCTTCTTCTTCTTCTTCTTCTTCTTCTTGTGGCGCTACAGTCCGGGGTGGACCTGGGCCTCAACCAACATGCCTCTCCAGCCAGCACGATCTTTCGCCATCTGTCTCCAGTTGCGCACTCCAAATTGGTTGAGGTCCATCTTCTAGGTCGTCCCAATGATTCGGATTCAAAGACTTCTTCCTCCAGATGCCATCAACGCAAACAGGACCAAAAATCGCACGCAAAACTTTTCTCTCGAAAAGACTAAGGGCTTCCTCATCCGCCTTTGCTAACGTCCAAGATTCTGCGCCATATAGTAGGACGGGGATGATCAAAGCTGTTATATAAAGCGAGCTTAGTCCTTCGAGAGAGGGCTCTATTACTCAATTGCCTCTTGAGCCCAAAGAAACAGCGGTTGGCAAGAGTGATTCTGCGTTTGATTTCGGTACTGATGTTGTTGTCCCTGTTTACCGCGGAGCCGAGGTGGACGAAGTCCTTAACTACCTCGAAGTTTCTGCTGCCTAGTGTGACACTCCGTCCGAGACGTCGATGTTGTGTGTCCTTCCTTGATGACAGCATGTACTTCGTTTTGCCCTCATTTACCGCAAGACCCATTTTAGCCGCTTCCGCTTCAATGCCAGCAAACGCCTCATTGACGGCTCGCTGTGTTCGTCCAATCACGTCAATGTCATCAGCGTAAGCTAACAATTGAACTGACTTCTGGAAGATCGTGCCTTAAACTGTATGGATAAAATTATAGAAAAAAGAAGAAAACTTACTGCTAAATGAAACTATTACGGTAATTTAAGGCATGAATACAAAAACTATAAAGGAGGTTCCAACCCTCCGTGCCATTGAATAGATTCTTCGTTTCTTCAAGGGTACAAAGGTTACATTTTATATTTCGGGATTGGGCAACCCTACTGTTGCAATCTGGCAACTGCTAAATCTATCGTAAAGGTTAACATTTTTGAGGTTATACGTTCTCAGAGCGTTTTGACATATGAGCGCTATTTGTATTGATTACAGTAACTTAAAAGATTCATCTCGCCCAAAATATGGAATTAAATCGTGAAAATTTTCGTGCGATTATTTTTTACAACTTTCGACGTGGATTAACTCAACAACAGTGCATCGGCGAACTTAATTCAACTTTTGGCGATGAAGCTCCATGAAGAACCAGTGTTTATCGATGGTATGGTGAATTCAACCGAGGTCGTAGTTCACTCCAAGACGAATTTCGTGAAGGTCGTTCAAAATCAGTTGTTGTTCCGGAAACCATTGATGCTGTGCGCCAACTGATATTGCAAGATCGTCATGTGACCTATCGTGAGATTGTGACAACCTTAGGCATTAGTGAGACCAGCATACATTCAATTTTGCATGAACATTTTCAGTCCCACACAATTTGTCAATCGCTCAAAACAAGGCTCGTGGCGACTGGTCGAAAGAAGTGCTCCAAAAATACGATCGCTGTGCTTCGAAACACGTCTATGACATCGTGACAGGTGGTGAATCGTGGATTTACGCGTATAAACCCGAAAGTAAACAGCAATCGACTGTATGGGTGTTTCAAATTGAGCCAAATCCAACAAAAGTTGCGCGCGCACGAAGCACTTCCATCAAATGGTCGCCTGTTTTTGCGGAAAAACTGGACATGTCGCAACCGTACCAATAGAACAACGCAGAACAGTCAATTCCGAGTGGTACACAACTATTTGTTTGCCAGTTGTCTTTCACGAAATTAGGAAAACCAATCGACGAAGACGGGTCACTCTTCGCCACGATAATGCGAGCTCTCACACATCGGCTCAAACAACTGCATTTTTGAGCACTCAAAACATCGATTTGTTGAGTCATCCGCCTTATATGCCTGATTTGGCACCGAATGACTTTTTTTTATTCCCGTACATAAAAAATAAAATGAGAGGTCAACGTTTTTCGACACCTGAAAAAGCGGTTGATGCGTTCAGAATGCATGTTTTGGAGATACCTCAATCAGAGTGGCAAAAGTGTTTCGACAATTGGTTCAAAAGCATGCAAAAGTGTATAAATGGGGAATATTTTGAAAAACAATAAAGCTATTTTCTAAGATTTATATTCGTGTTTGTTCTCTAATCCTGAAATATAAAAGGTAACCCTCGTATGCCACTGATGTAGACTAGATATTGCATGACTAGATATTGATGTAGACTAGATATTACAAATATTACACCCTTCAAATGAGGTAAATTATTGTTTCCAAGATAAGCTGCAAATTGCAGGTTGCGCCATCTTTTGAATTTATTTTTACCCCCAATATATAGTTGCTGAGAAGCGTGATTGAACAACACTGAAACGTGGCGTTTCGCTCATACGGCGATAGTTTAGGTTCGATTGCTGGCTAAACACCTTGAATTTGGCACAGCACCACCTCTATCGAGGTGCTCTGCTGACAACACTCAAGGAGTAATAACTGTCTAAGAAAACTTCTCAAACTCCGTCGTTCGGAGTCGGCAAAAAATGGTAGGTCTCTTCTACTCTTGAGGGAACAATATCGCGCACAATACGAGTCGTTGATGAGCAAGCTAGGCCCTGGTCCCCCTGTGGACCGTCGCGCCAACAATTGTTATTATTATTATAAGAACCTCATTGTGGCCTCCGTGGCGTAGTGGGTAGAGTACGACACTGATGCGCTGAAGGTCCCAGGTTCGATTCCCGGACTGAAAACCTCGCATTTTTCGCGGCACCAACTCTTTCGAGTTGCTGACAACACTCTGGGAGTACTAACTGCCCGTAAAATAGACAACTGTAGCGCGCACAAGACTAGTAGTAACATGATGAGCGAGTTAGGCTCTGGTCCCCCTGCGGATTGCACTCCATCCCATATATATATATATGTATATATGTAAACCTAATTAAGTGAATGGAACTTTGGGGATATTTCAACTGTCGTCGGACTTTCTCCTCCTTTTATGGCAATTGCGAAGGAATTTGTTTCAAGCCTTTTAAAATCAATTAAGCTTCCGTCGATTCGGTCCCCTAACGGTGTCTGTGCATTTGGTGCCTGCTCCACTGCCTGCCATTTGCGGGTCTACTTTCTAACGACTTTAGTTCTAGTACAAACCATCATAGACTACGTAACACAGTGTTCAAAGTGACTCTCCTCCATGCTGTGACCACAAATAAAAATCACTTTAAGCCGGCCGCCTTTAGTCCACAGGAACAGCCAGCGCCTGGGAACATCCAGACCGGCCGGCGATTCCCTTCACAAATGAGATTCCATTCTAGTCCTAATGAAGACTTCATTTGAATAGGCCCACGTCTGCGAGATTCGAATGCACACGCAATCACGGCCAACCGCTGTCTAATTAGCCGATCATTTGCATATTCAACATGCCGGCCAGGTCCGGGCTGCCGCAGCCGCTCAAACCACAGGCCCAGATGCGAACAAATAATTAGCCGCAACAGTTGAAGCTCGTTCTCAGCTGCGCACTGTGCACTGACCACCTCCAGTCTGGCCTGCTCTGTCCACTGCGGCGCATCCATGCTGACCATTGTGTGACACACACGCGAGTTCCCATTCTAATCGCCGAGACTGAAGCAGCACGCAAGCATCAAAAAAGAAAACCGAGGCTGGACAAACAAAACACGGAAACGAATCGTCTGCTGCCCACAAGGATCAGAGCCAACCAAAAGCGGTAATATCTCTCTGCGCCGCCCGGATGAAACGCAGTCAGACAAACGGCTGACTCTCGCACAAAAGGGTCTCGGATTCCCATTGTGGCAGTCATCCTCTCGTCCAGCTAAAGAAGTTGTTCTGCCTCCTTGATGCCTTTATGCAGATCGCCTGCGCCTTCTCTTCTGTCGGCTGCTGTGTCAGTCGACAACGATGCCGCTGCCGCAGCCGCCGCCTGAAGTTAGTCGGGTTTTGTCACGATTCCGCAAATTGAGTTGTAAATTGAAGCAGGAACAGGAATTGTGTTCTCGGGTCCTTCTGTGCTGTCCGACAGCGGCAGCGGCCGTGGCATTCTCATTCTCATTCTCGCTTTGTCCGATTGTCATGCGATCGAGAGCAATCGGATGAGCTACGCGGATGCTGTTCGGAAACGTAAATGGAATTGACCCTCGCCTCGGACAGCTGGCGCGGCTGTGGCTGGGTGCGGTGAGAATGGCCGCGGGCGCATGTGTCGGCCGATCGTGTATGGGTTCGTAGAGCAGCCGCTTCCATTGCCAACCCATCAATGGTGTGTCGTCGACGGTCTGCGGCGGCGGCGGATCGCTTTGGAAT
This sequence comes from Eristalinus aeneus, assembly GCA_955652365.1. Lineage (NCBI taxonomy): Eukaryota > Metazoa > Arthropoda > Insecta > Diptera > Syrphidae > Eristalinus > Eristalinus aeneus. The sequence goes on from OY019132.1 coordinate 81,586,460, forward strand.
GGAAAGTTAACATGATTGGATTTTATCAGGAAGCAGGGCTCTACGGATGAGCACCCTGATTCTGGGGATTTCCAAATGCTCTCTAGAGAGATCGATGCCACGGGACAGAGATGAACAAAATCTCTTCAAAATCCATTAACAAATAAGATGGAGTGCCGTCTCAATTCGGGTCCCTTAAGTAAGCTCCTTTCAATGGCTTTTCTGCGCCTTCTTGCACTCAACTTCACACGACTGCACATCAAAACGACGAGCGACTTCATCAAGGAGCACTTCAATTTTGTCATCAAATGTCACCACAACCGCGCGTCCTTTCCGCAATTACTTTTCATAGATTCGACTTCGCCAGGAGTCCCTCCCTTCAGTTGCAGGAGCAATGCTGAAAAGGCGCTCTTGGACGGAGGTCCTTACTGCGAACTGCAAGGAAACAGCTGAAATCGCCGTCAGCGTTGCTTGTTAATTTCAACATTTTCACTCTTGAATATCCCCGAATAAAGAACTCCCTCAAGACAGGAAAACTTTGGCTCCTGCTCTCCTTCCGTCTGTCTGGAAGTCACAAATGAAAACCCCAAGAAAAACACGCCGAACACAAGGAGATGAAATATCCTTCGGAGCGCAAAGAAAACTTGGAATTCCTAAGACATTTTGCAAGGATTCCCCACCCCAGCGACTGGACCAGCGACGCCGGTGCTGAGTCGGCGGGAGAGGTCCTGGGTGCCCCCCTCCTCCTCCACTTTTTGATTGCCAGATCCGCACCAGACCAATTAATGCTGGTGTATCCGCACTTGTGCCACTGTCGCTGGCATTGGCCACGAACTCACACACTCGTCACGGTCATAGCCGTCATGCGGGACGGTCTGTGCGCTCTGTGCGAGACCGCCTGCACCCACACGAACGCCACCGCCGCGCCACTCTTGATTACAATGGCGGGGTGGCGAGTACCGCCGCCGCAGGCCGACTCGAGCGGCAGCTCACAGTGCGGTCTATGGGCAACTTTTGTATTTAATTTTCATCTGCTTTGTTGAATTTTAATTTGAATCCATCCAACCAGGAGGAGTTCCAGGCTCCCCTGCAGCAGCAGCGCTCTCCTGGAAAAGCCATTATAAATCTATAATTATGCACGAGTCCTTCGGCTCCGAATGGAGTCCTGGTCTATATTTTTTTCTCATTTTTTTCGTTTCGAGCTGGATAATACTAAATGCATGGTTGATTACATTTTGAAAGGGAACGCTTTGTATGCACTAAAGTAAGCGTCCATTCGGGGCTGCTGCGGCAGTGTCCTGGGACCGGGCGTGGTCCGGGGACGCTCCCAGCTCTGGAGGGAATTCGCTTTCTATGCGATGCCGAAGTGGTGGATGGATGCGGTTCGTTTGCTTCGCAGACGGATGAGGAATTGATGTCGGGAGCAGCTGCACAGACACAGATACAGACGCAATTAAAATATCAATTAATGTTTGATGTTTGGAGACGCGGCGGTACACACGGGCACGCATTGGGTTAATGGACGGTTCGCTCGGGCGGCCGATTGGGAATGAGATGTGTATCTGATGAACAGTGTTGCGTTTTTCTGCATACTCTGCAGAGGATCGGGAGTCAGGGTGGCTGGTGCAACCAATGTGCACAAGGGCAGTCATATCAAGTGGTTGTCAAATATGGGCTCGTCCCAAACCGCAAATGGAAGTGGAAGCTGATGCCAAAAAGTTGGACGCACAATTTGTAATGGCCAGCACAGGTCTAGGTCTAGAATAAATTTATGAACGAGACTCTCTTTAAGTTTTCGCACAGCTAAAAGCTCAACTTTGTTTGAATGTCTGAAAATTACTCATGGAAAACGATTTTCAGTGTCGGTATTAAACTGCCTCGTGAGAAAAGTAAAAAATGTTAACTCAAGCAATACCAAAGCTTCCTGATGAAGGAAGGTCTTGATGAGTTACCGCCTTAAGCCTTATCTAAGAGTAGATTTTCGATGACGAATCCTGTGAAAAAAGACAGTTTCGTTAAAACTTTCGGCATGTCACCACTTACATCATGAATGATACATGTGTATTTGATTTTGAAAAGTTTACGATCACTATTGGATAAGTGTCAGAGAAGTGAATGATGATGGGGATTGATAAGATTTACAGAAACCCTTCTTTGTGAGGCGAGTGTTTGCGACGGGAATGCTGCGAGAATGAGACGGAGATGCGACGCGAATGAGATGGAAATGCAACGGGAATGCGACGGGCATGCGATGGGAATGCAACAGGAATGCAACAGGAATGCGACGGGAATGTAACGGGAATGCGACAAGAAGGCGACGGGAATACAAAGGGAATGCAACGGGAATGCGATTGAAATGCGACGGGAATGTGATGGGAATGCAAAGGGAATGCAACAAGAATGCGACTGAAATGCGACTTTAGTGCGACGGAAATGCGACGGGAATGCAACAGGAATGCGACGGGAATGCAACGGGAATGCGACGGGAATGCAATAGGAATGCGACGGGAATGCGACAAGAAGGCGACGGGAATGCGATGGGAATGTGACTGAAATGGGATGGGAATGTGACTGAAATGCGACGCGAATACGGCGGGAATACGACGGGAATACGACGGGAATGCGACGAGCATGCGACGGGAATGCAACAGGAATGCAACAGGAATCCGACGGGAATGTAACGGGAGTGCGACAAGAAGGCGACGGGAATACGACGAGAACGCGACGGGAATGCAAAGGGAATGCAACAAGAATGCGACTGAAATGCGACTTTAGTGCGACGGAAATGCGACGGGAATGCAACAGGAATGCGACGGGAATGCAACGGGAATGCGACGGGAATGCAACGGGAATGCAACGGGAATGCAACGGGAATACGACGGGAATGCAACGGGAATGCGACGGAAATGCGACGGAAATGCGACGGGAATGTGATGGGAATGCGTTAGGAATGTGACGGGAATGCGACAAGAAGGCGACGCGAATGCGATGGGAATGTGATTGCAATGCGACGAGAATGGGACGGAAGTGCGACAGGAATGTGACTGAAATGGGGTGGGAATGTGACTGAAATGTGACGGGAATACGACGGTAATGCGGACGGAAGTGCGACAGGAATGTGACTGAAATGGGGTGGGAATGTGACTGAAATGTGACGGGAATACGACGGTAATGCGACGAGAATGCGATGGTCATGTGACGGTAATGCGACGGGAATGCGACAGGAATGCGACGGGAAGCGGCAGAAGGGGTAAGATGCTCCAGTACGAAAGTCCCTTTAATTATTGGAAAAGTATGTGAAAAATCGTATCCGTCGTGTGACACTCACACGCAGAAGGTCTGGGTTCGATTTCCGAATGAACACCTCTAATTTTTCACGGCACTACCTCTTTCGAGCTGCTGACACACTCAAAGCGTAATAACTGTCTAAAAAAGCTTCTCAAACTTCGCCGTAAAAAGTCGGCAACAAAATGTAGGTTCCTTCTACTCATTAGAGAACAGTAGTGCGCACAACACGAGTAGTTGATGAGCTAGCTAGGCCCTAATCCCCCTTTGTAGAGTCGCGCCATACACTTGCTATTTAGGTGAAAAATCGCTTTTTTACATTTCTCGGTGTCAAAACCTTACTTTTCCCAAGTTAAGGTGTCTACAGCCTGTTTTACATCAATGTCGTTGGGCATTAGTTTCTAATGAGTCTCTTTAGGGCTCACTGAAAACTTCTGCAACGGAAGATGAGGTTCCAGAAATCCATAAGCTTGTATGGGCATTGCTAAGAATTGTTGTCTCAAACTTTTGAGTTGAAGAAAGCGGTCATTACGATGTTTGCCGCAACGACTCACTGTGACAATAATAGCAACAGCCCACTTAAGAGCTATGCTAGACGCAGTTCAAGCGCAGTCTCAAAGAGATTCTGCATTGATTCGGGACCATCGATTAAAGTAGACACAAATCAGAGATTATGGTCCAGTGGACAGAAAGACGTAAAACTTCATAACTTTGAGAAAAACAAGATAGTCTTGTGGCTCTGCTGTGTCAACTTTTGGCCAATTCGTTGTTAAATTGAAGCCAAAAAATAAAAAAAATTTAAATCACAGGACAAGTCGAAATTATAGGCTACGAAGTGTTGTTGATCGCATTCTTTAGATATGACCCCGTGCAACTTCTTGTTGTTTTCAAACTTGAGGAGATCACTCGCTGGCAGAATTGAAGGGATTATCACCGCCAAAAATGCATTTTTGTAGACTTCTAAAAGTGGGGTCCGTAAAGAAAGACCGTCCATTTATAGTTCCTTTCTTACCAATCACTTGCCTCCCCAAAAGCAGGCAACTTGCCTTCATTAACGAGAAAGAAGATCGAAGATATGAAGCCTTACTGCCTTTCCCATCTAAATCATCTGAGCACATGCGATGTGTTCATAAACATCACGATCCAACACGAGATCCCCATGGAAACAGCTCAAGATGGAAAATTCTTGTTCACTTGTTCAAATCAAATGTTGTCGTGTCTGAAAAAATGCATGTTAGACACATCAGAAAGTGTAGATACCAACAGACCACCCTAGTGAAAAAAAAAATATGACAAAGCCCAACCTAACACAGCACTCCACTCTTTGGTCACTCAAAGCAGCGAGTACAGGTCCCAGGGGGGACCGCGATATGTACACCATTAGATGGGTGCTCACGACCGCATGGAATGCACTACCGATAATTATAAACTAATTAAGACATGCGTCCACAGCCGTCGACGTTGCCGCGACTGAACAGCGGCAAGTATTAGATCACCAAAGGCGATAGCCAAACCAGAAGGTTCGCGGACAACTGAGCGCGCAGATCCAGCACTTAAGTTGTACACGCACAGCGTGTACCTTGCACACGGCGCGGCCGTCTTTGAGATGGTCTCGCGATTGTTATGGGATCTGCACGCAGATGGAATCATCATGCCGCGCAGCAAACTCGGCAAAGAGCAGCAGCAGCAGCAAAAAAAAAAAAATTAAAACTGTGTGTCAGTGAGGAAATAATGTCGTTGCCACGCCGCGTTGGTATGGCGCGGCAATTATCGTCATCATTCGAAGCAATTTAATTAATAAGGCGTTAGATTCGCAGCTGGGATAAGATTAAATTGTAATGGATCGTCAAGATTCCTGTGTTGGCCGATGAAGAGATTGCTGGCAACCGGCAAGACAAATTGTCGCTTGCTTGTGATGTGTGAGCGCGCCCGATTTCAAATTTAAATTCCCACCCGTGACCCTGCAACTCCGCGAAGCGCACATGATTCAATCACTGCACACCCGAAAGAAGCTCCAATGGCCTTCGGATAAATTTGAATTCCGTTGTCAAAAAGCGTCAGCTCCAAGGACATTAAGCATCCACTGAGCACGTCTCCGCGCTGCGACATCACATTTTTACGATGGAAAACTATCTCCCGCGGCTCCACCGAAAAACAAGAGACACGCCGATACCCGCATGTATTTCAAAATTACACCCGTCGTTGTGTTGCTCCCGTTACCATGTGTCAAATGGCTCGCCTATGCCAACACATCATCATCATCTTCCATTCGCAAGTTATTTATCACATATCTTTCCATTTGCACTAGATCCGTCCCCGCGCAAGCACCCTCTTCCCACTCTCACGGCCCCACACATACACATTAGCGGAGGGTGAAAAAAAACGCTTTTTACGAGTTTTCCTTAAGATATCAGGAAACGCCATAAAACGGAATAAAATGCCCGCTCTCGTACGTTTCCCGCGTGGAATTCCTCCTTCCGTAGGCTTTCGTCATAAATTCCGCTCATAAAAACCGCCTTGAGCTCCAAAAAATTTCACTTTTTGTACGTTTTTATATTTTTTCTGTTCCACGTCCTGGCTGGGACTCCTGTGCAGCATCCGCGCGCGAGGCACGTGTATCTGTGTGTGTGTGTGTGTGTGTGTGCGGGCTTGGAGGGGTCCTGATTCACATTTTATGCTGTGCCGCCCCTCAAATTGACGCCAGATACTTATTCCAACTCTCGGAGAGAGAAATATGAAACATTTTTCAGTCGCCACGTGACATATGAGCGTCAGGCAGGAGCACTGGCGGCAGCGTTACGCGGCGCTAATAAAGCTGACATTTCATTGTGTGTAGTAGTGGTGCACAGGATGTTCGCCTAGATAACAATACCCACGAGGCGAGATCCAATACAACCACAAATGCACACTTGCTTGGCTATGCCTCCTCCGCTAAGGGACACGCACAGGCTCACGCATAATCATTTCACATTTACGACAGAAGGACCCTCTGTGCTGTCCTTCCAGCAACCTTGTCCCGGCGATAGGCGAACTCACGGCTCGCAGTGTGCTGGATGATGTGGTTGGATTGGTGGGTTGGGGGTTCGGGGAGGAGGTCACAATTTGTTTCACTTAAATGCGGGCCGTGAACTGACGCAACAGCAGCACCGTCGGCAGCATCATAACAAAACGCCGAGATGGGAGGACTAATGAAAATGAAATTTTATTCGCACATGCTTTTCCGCGCGACCATATATCCTTATTTCGCGTGAATGCCGGCGGGGGCTAGACAAAAGGATGCGTGCGTGTGCTTGGGCTTATATCACATGCGCTGCAGGGGTGAGTGTCAAGATCTGTTTGATGGCTGCTCCTGATGTCCTTTGAAGAGGCGCAAGCATAAGGAATTTTGATAAGCAATCACTTGGGTCGTAACCCGTTTTTGTAGGCGAACGGATGGAGCACAGAGATTAGGGAGGAACGCAAAATGCCTGCCAAGTCCATCCGCGGAGTGCGTCCCAAGTCCTTTTGAAGGACATTCACCACCCAGCCAACGTCTAGCAATGAATTGATGATGATTGGCTGAACCACCGTGCGAACAACGTCTCACAAGACAGAATAAATCAGCAGACGTCCTTCCCCACACACCGTCTTTGGTGGTCTTTGGTTACGTGGCTCCCTCTCGGCGTTCGCACAATCCGTCAGAGTAACACGTAGAACACCATCCAAAAGGTTCATTAATTAGCTTCATCTTCTCCACGCGCCTCTTCCTCCATGGCCGCACGGCGGAACGTGCACTCGCGAGAGCGAGCGACTGCCACTCGAGTGGGGGAACTCGAGTTTTTTCTATTAAATTAGACTTCTGGTGATTTATTTTGTCTTGGGAGCGAGAAAGTTTCGCCAAGTTCTCCTGAGTGCGGAGCTGTGTGGAATTACAAAATTAACCCTTCTCCTCACTGGCAAGTGACTCGTCCTCCTGGCTGTATCTGCAAACACCCTGCAAGGGCACACACGGCCAGGATAACGAACCCAACACCATCGACGCGTATCGCCGGCGAAACGGTCTTGATGAAGCCTAGCCGGGTGGATATTCAGTATCCACGCTAACGTGTGCCGTGTCCTGATAAAATGGGAACAACATAGATTTACGACCTCTCTTCCTTCAAGGAGACACCGTCGCCGCCGGTGGAGAGGACACACCATCAACGCCTTAGCAATCCCGATGGCCATCAAGAAAGCAGCACGTGTGTGCGATAGTTTGTGTCATGCAACTCAACAGACTCGCACACACCAAAGCTCCTGTCCGCAGCTGCTGTTGCACTGAGGGCCCTCGGTTAAGGGCTTCGGAATCCCTGAGGCCTATCCAGTCCTGGGCTGGGGTGGAATGGCATCCATCCCCACAGCTCAGTCATAAATGAGCATTTATCACTTCCATTGAAGGGCTGGGCGTTCGCAGTGGGCTGCACCCCCACCCAGAGCCCCAGAAGCACTTCGGCGGCAGGACAAAGGCCTGCTTTATGATGTTCTTCCGCAGCGCATGTCGTGTAATCATAATTTATATCTGTAACCTGGATTTGGATTCGATTTTTCACATTGCGGCCCCCTCGTCATTGAGCCCTCGCCCCAGGGATGTGTGTTAGTTTCAGGGATGGTGGTGGCGTGTGTGTGCGACTGCCACTATGGAAAATCAGGGCCGCTGGGGTAGTTTGGATGAAAATGATTGATTTGCGGCGCAGACGTTTTTATAGCTCGGGATGAAAGGTTGTTGGGTGATCAATTGTTTTGGTCTTTCTTTGTGTTTTTTTTGAGGGGGGACGAGTGGGGAGCATGTGGTGCATGCCTATGGGAGCAGAGGATTCGTGAAGGACGACCGAAAGGGAAATAAATATAAACGCCAATTATGTTGAATGGCAAAAGTTATGGTCAATGATTGGGGAGATCTGCCAAATGGTCTGGGCGGCCATTGGGAGCGAGCGAGTTGTGGTGAGAGGATGCCGGGTTCAAGGTGACCGCGTCAGGTAGTTAGCAACTGCTTAGCTTTGTTTTCATTGTCCACTCACTGTAGACTGGTTTAGTGTGCGATTTAGGATGAGTATCTTAAATGTTTTGATTACAACTCCGCTCCGAAGAGAGACAGGTCTTGGAAGCAGAGTCTGAGAATTTCTTTGACTTAGCAAGCGGGGCTTCAAAAGATATGGAAATTTTCACCGCAAAGCACCATGTCACCAAGCACAATAGTAATATTTGGATGGCGCGACAGTCCATAAGGGGACTGGGGCCTATTGTGCTCATCATCAACTTGTGTTGTGCGCGTCGCACTGCGCTGTGCGATTCTGTTCTCTCACGAGTAGAAGGGATCCACAGTTTTTTACCGAATCCGAACGGCGAGGTTTCACCGAGCATAGGACTATCAAATTCCATCATTTTCTAGCCCTCAAGGGGCGTATGACTTATAACGTCGGGATCGCTTGGTCACATGCACGGACCTGGGTTGTGCGTATCATTTGTTTCTAGCATGTGCTGTCATTTAGGAAGTCTGTGGCTTTTGTCCTTGGACGTTGCAATTTTTCTTAATTCCTGCTAATTCTTCAGAATTTTGACAGACAATATCTGTCAACGGTTGAAGTGACATCTGTCATCAGAAAATCCATCGTGCATAAACTACCAGAGAAATTCATGCTTCAAGCAGGGCGGGCTTCTACGCGATATTTAAACATAGCCGCGCATGTCCAATTCAGAAAACTTCTCGGAGGATTGTTCAAAAACTCTTATGCATTCTCAGTGGGCACTGGATCATTAACGAAATCTTTTACCCGCTAGAGACATAAAGCTGAGTTATTCACAAGAGTCAAGGGCCTGTTCTCTGCCAAATGATTTCGTCTGCTGACTGGATCCCCGAGTCAGAAGTACACCATCATTTCCATCGATGGGTCAGCTTTATGGTTGTGTGGATAGGGGCTCATATGAGAAGCCTTTTTTGGCATTCTTTCGTTGAGCCCTCGGCGGTCGTGTAGGCGTAAGCTGCTGTAGAATTAGTCAGTAAGGGGAATCTATGGCTCCAGTTAGAGAAGCTCCCTTAAGGTGCACAGCAGCAGCAGTACGTCTTATATACTTTGGATCTCAAAGTTAATGTTCTTCAAACAGAAATCCTTACAACTGCAGTGTTTTTCTAGCGGAGGTCCTTTCAGTCAATTAAGCGCCCATATTGCGAATACAGTGGCCGCTGTGGCATAGTGGGTAGAGTGCGACGCTCACACGCCGAAGAAGGGTTAGGTTCGATTCCCGACTGAACACCTCGAATTTTCAACGGCACCACCTCCTTCGAGATGCTGACAATACTCAAAGAGTAATAACTGTCTAAGAAAGCCTCTCAAACTCCGCCGTTCGGAGTCGGCAAAAAATTGTAGGTCCCTTCTACTTATGAGTGAACAGTAGCGCGCACAACATGAATAGTTAATGAGCAAGCTAGGCCCTGGTCCCCCTATGGACTGTTGCGCCAACAATTATTTCAATTATTGCGAATACAGTGGCTGCTGTGGCGTTGCGGGTAAACTCAAACACTGGAGATCCCAGGTCCAATTTCTGCATTTAACATCTCGCATTTTTTCTCTCTTGCGTTGTTGGCAACAGTCAAAGAGTGCTGATTGTCAATGAAAATAACTTCTCAAATTTCAGTCATGAGAAAGCAATGCCAAGCGCAGCATAAGTGCTTGCTTGAAAAACCCAAAGGGAACTAATGATTTTTGTTCGCGATTTTCGATCCTGTTTGCGCTGATTATTCAACTGTCCATTTGTATGCTGATGATGTGCAATTTTATTTAGCAAAATGCCCTGACAACTTATGCGAATTGATAGTTTTAATTAATAAAGAGCTTTTCAGTATCACAGCTGGTCTAAAAAAAAATGGATTTCAATTGAATCACAGGTAATTCCTGTTTCAAACTCGACTGTGTCCTTCGATAATTTGCCGAGTATAGTACTGGGTGGTGATACACTCAAAGTAGTTAATACTGTTACCAGTTTAGGTTTTATTATCAATTCAAAGTTGTCTGGATACGACCACACAAATTTCGTAATTAGAAGAGTATATGGTTGTTTACGCAAGTTATGGTTGACCTCTAACTACACTCCACTTGATACACGAAAAAAACTTGTCCAAACCCTCATTCTTTCTTTAATTACTTATGCTGAGGTAGTATTCAGTAAAGTTGCCTCACTGTCTCAACGAAAACTACAGGTGGCATTTAATGATGCGGTCAGATATGTATGTGGACTACGAAGATTCGATCATGCATCTCAGTACAGTAAAAGCTTACTGGGAATTTCCCTAGATCTTTGAATGGATATGAGAAATTTAATATTTCTGCATAAAATAATTCTCAACAAGTCTCCATTGCATCTTTATAACAAACTTAATTTTAGTCGATCTATCGGAACACATACTCTTATACCATCTCGTCATCTTTATTTAAATTCATCGCGTCTTTTTTCCATTCATGCTATTAAACTTTGGAACTCTCTACCAAGTCACATAAGAACAATTTCTAATGCCAAGAGCTTTAAACATGCCATTTTCCTACACTTCTCTTCCTTTCCTTAAATCCCCTTCCTATACCCTTTTATTTTATTGTTTGTACTATTAGTTTTAAGTAATATGAAACATTTTATTATTTATAGTACTATAAAAGGCTCATGTCTTATTGTACCTTTACACTAATAATAATAAATTGAATTGAGTTGATTTGAATTGAATTGAATTGAAATGGCGTGTAGAAGAAAAGACTCAATAATAAACTTTGGGAGCTGTATAGTGAAACGCGCCTAGTAAAACGTCTTTGGATCTATGTCTTAAAACAGATAGCTCATGTTGATAGTGTATAGCACAGATCCGTCCCGGAGAGTATTCGATTGCAAATCATTGGGACAGAGTAACAGAGGACTTCTCCAAACGGAGAACGACCTGAACCAACTTGCTGAAGGTCGAAAGTAGAGGGATCGTGCAGTCTAAAAGGGTTGTTAATCGCCCCCGAAGAAGAAGATTAATTTTGTGCACTGACTTTTAAAAATGAAAAAAAGACAAAAATTGTCACTGATTTAAGTTCGGTTATTGAAAGAGAAATCACGCAACAAAATCGAGGAACGCTTTAATGCTGTCTATTATGATTCTTTTCCTCTTTTGGCGATTATCAAAATAAAAGTTCAACAATAGCCAATGTGCTAAAGAATTACCACGAAAAGTAACGTTACTGAAATCCAGGATATCATAGATGAGAAAACTGATTGAGAACAAATTTTGTTCGCTCTTTCGTAATCGTGATCGTAAATGAGTCTTTGCTGCACACGCCGCTGGTGACGATAAACACAATGTCGCAACAGTGGTCTTTACTTGTGCGATGAAAGTGAGAACTCTTTTATACGATAGACGCTAAGGCTTAGACTGCCAAACATCACACGGCTCATCTTAGCTTTACATTTTGGTGAATTACGGCACAGATTTTTCTGATACACTAGTGGACGTCCTGAATAAACAATTTTGTTCAGTAGATATACCCCACTTTGGAAACCTTTCAACCCTCCACCGACCCTACAAAGAGATTAAATTTCATCATGGAATGTACTCCTGCTAGGTCGGAACTGCTCTCTATAATTGATTCCCTGTTTCCTTTAAGTGACTGTTTAGTGAGAAGATGCATTTTAGTTGTGTACAGAAGGCTTTTTAGAATCAGTACTCAGAGAACACACCTCGTCCAAACCCTTTGGGTCATTTCGAAGAAGCATTCCATTCATTAAACGCAGTCTTGACTACTTTTCTCCCCTTTAGTGTTTAAAAGTGGCGTTAATACAGGGTGGACATAGGCATACGTAGGTTGCCTTATACCAGGTATACCGGTATGAAAATAAAACGCTAATTATTAATGGGAAAGTAAAAACATTTTATTCAAAGTATTGGCCATTGTTTTCTACACATTTTGATCACCTTTCTGGCAATTTGTGAATACCACGCCAATAAAATTGTTCGTCTTTTAAAGCAACCCAATCAGACACCCAAGTTTCGACCTTCTCGTAGGAATCAAAGTGCTGCTCAGCCAATGCGTGTCCCATCGATGAAAACAAATGGTAGTCGGAAGGAGCCAAGTCTGGTGAATATGGCGGGTGGGGCAGCTGTCCCATCGGTGAAAACAAATGGTAGTCGGAAGGAGCCATATCTAGTGAATACGGCGGGTGGAGTAGCTGCTCCCAGCCAAGTGTTTTGATTGTATCCTGAACCGGTTTTGCTTTGTGTGCAGGTGCATTGTCATGCAGCAAAATTACCTTGCCGTGTCTTCTGGCCCATTCTGGTCGTTTCTCGATCAATGCATGGTTTAAATTGATTATTTGTTGTCGGTAGCGATCAGTATTAACGGTTTCACCAGGTTTTAGGAGCTCGTGGTACAGCACACCTTTCTGGCCCCACCAAACACACAGCATTGTCTTCTTGCCGAATCGATCTAGTTTTGCAGTCGATGTTGATGGTTGTCCCAGATTAACCCATGATTTTTTCCATTTAGGATTCTTCAAATAAATCCATTTTTCATCGCCAGTAACAATCCGATGCAAAACCGATTCTCTTTGGTGCTTTTGAAGCAAAATTTCACAAGAGTTTTTTCGGTTTTCCACCTGTCTTTCATTCAATTCATGTGGCACCCATTTTCCACACTTTTGGATCTTTCCCACAGCTTTTAAACGGTCAGAAATAGTTTGTTATTTAACATTTAACATTGCTGCCAGTTGCTTTTGATTCAAAGTGTCATCTCCATCCAATATCGTTTGCAATTCGGCGTTCTTCATTCCTCACATCAAAATCATTATTTCCGAACCGTTGAAACCATCTTTTGCATGTTGCTTCTGATAGAGCATGATCACCATATGCCTCGACAAGCATTCGATGCGACTCTGCAGCACTTTTCTTCAAATGAAAGCAAAAAATTAATGCTTTCCGGAAATCGTCACTTTCTGGTACAAAATTTGACATTTTTAACACGATGAAAAAATATGATGTTGTCTGTTCAATGACTTGATGTGTACTAAATACTTTTCACAGATGTTATGGCAAACAAACAAAAAAAATATGGGCTCGTTATCCTATCCAAACATTTGTAACTTGACGCTCACTTCATACCGGTATATATCAGGATTGGGCAACGCTTGTGTTGCAATCTGGCAACAGCCAGCTCTATCGTAAGGTTTTGCGTTTTTGAGGTTATATGTACTCAGAGAATTTTGACATTCGAGTGCTATTTGTGTTGTTTACAGAAACTTAAGGGATTCATCTCACCCAAAAAATGGAATTAAATCTTGAAAATTTTCGTGCGATTATTTTTTACAACTTTCGACGTGGATTAACTCAACAACAGTGCATCGATGAACTTAATTCAATTTTTGGCGATGAAACTCCATCAAGGACCAGTCTTTATCGATGGTATATTTAATTTAGCCGAGGTCGTAGTTCACTCCAAGACGAATTTTGTGAAGGTCGTTCAAAATCAGTTGTTGTTCCGGAAACCATTGATGCTGTGCGCCAACTGATATTGCAAGATCGTCATGTGACCTATCGTGAGATTGAGACAACCTTAGGCATTAGTGGAACCAGCATACATTCAATATTGCATGAACATTTGACCGTAAAAAAAATTTGTTCGCGTTGGATCCCACACAATTTGTCAATCGCTCAAAAAAAGGCTAGTGCCGATTGGTCGAAGGAAATATTCCAAAAATACGATCGCGGTGCTTCGAAACACGTCTATGACATCGTGACAGGTGGTGAATCGTGGATTTACGCGGATGAGCCCGAAAATAAACAGCATTCGACTGTATGGGTGCTTCAAATTGAGCCAAATCCAACAAAAGTTGCTCGCGCACGAAGCACTTCCAAGCAAATGGTCGCCTGTTTTTTCGGAAAAACTATACATGTCGCGTACCAATAGAACAACGCAGAACAGTCAATTCTGAGTGGTACACAACTATTTGTTTGCCAGTTGTCTTTCAAGAAATCAGGAAAACCAACCGCCGAAGACGGGTCACTCTTCGCCACGATAATGCGAGCTCTCACACATCGGCTCAAACAACTGCATTTTTGAGCACTCAAAACATCGATTTGACGAGTCATCCGCCGTATAATCCCAACTTGGCACCGAATGGCTTCTTTTTATTCCCGTACGTAAAAAATAAAATGAGCGATAAATGTTTTTCGACACCTGAAGAAGCGGTTGAGTTCAGAATGTATGTTTTTGAAATACCTCTATCAGAGTGGCAAAAGTGCTTTGACAATTGGTTCAAACACATGCAAAAGTGTATAGATCTTAATGGGGAATATTTTTAAAATCAATAACGCTGTTGATTTATGATTAATATTTGCTTTTGTGCTCTAATCCCGAAATATAAAACGCAACCCTCGTAGTACAATATTTTATTTCTCGCTAAAGGCTTCACATGTTTCGGTTTATATATTTTTCAGTCACAATTGCTAGTCTTCAGCTGCTTTTTATCAGGCTATTCGAAGACCTTCTGGAGAAAAGCACTTTTTGCACTTATGTTTGCTGCATAAGTCCGAGTCACTTGAGACGTATCACTCGTTCGTTCAGCTTATTCCTCCAAACCTCATACGGGACCGTGGAGTTCTTCTCAGTGTCACTTGTTATAAGTATGTTGCTCTTTATACCGACACAACAACTTCTTCTTCTTCTTCAACAACTTCTTCTTTTTCTTTTATTTGCTCTAGAGTCTGTAACACGCATCTCCATCTCCTACGATCTCTAGCCGGCTGCTTCCAATTTCGCATATCAAGTTGGTTGAGTTTCTTCTCCATTGCTGTGCGCCATCTCAGCCTAGGCCTTGACAAGCCAGAAGTTTCTGCAACTGTCCATCCGAGACTTCGAGTAAAAGTCTTGGCAGGCAAATCCTTGTACTCCTCCAAAATCAAACATACATACTTTCCTTCAAATCAGTTTTCTTTGAGTTCCACAACATCTTACAAATATTTCAGACTTGTTGAAGTGTCACAGTTTGACAATCACTGTTGCAATGGTACCCACTCAACAGAATCCACTCAAAAGTCTGCACATTTTCGACATCCCCTTCAAAGTCGCACTCGTTCCCCATCAATCACCTGCAGCCACTTCCCCATTCGTCTGATTCTCTTTAAAGAGACACACTCAACAGACTCTCTTCCTACGTCACTCTCTAGCAGACTTGAGTCGCATTCAATTCTCTCTTGTCTGCTGAGTTTTGCATCGCATTCCACTCATGCTCTGCAGAGGTCGCTCTCCAGTGCCTTCTCTTTCTCTCTCTCTGTTGGGTGCAAAAATCGATGAAACAATGGCAAGCGGGTGGCATTGGCAGAAGGTTGGCTCAAGGGTGGCATTGTGTGAACCTGGCAGAAGGAAAACTCGAAAAACGGCACACAGTCCGAGATAAAAAAACAAGGAAAACCAACAAAATACTGCTTTCAGAGATTTTCAATCTCGCGGGAAGGACAGTTGCGAGTAGTTGAAAGTTGCACAACTCTACGGGAGTCCAGGGAGGCCCACCCTCGGGTTCCCGGGCATGCTGTGCGCCATTCTCCCAATAAATATAACTTGACCTACATTCCCATTGCTTAACGGGATTATTACGTAAAGTCCATCCTCGGGATGAGTCCGAATCAGAGTCGGGAGCCACTGACAGTCGAACGCTGTTTGCATGGGAAAATATGAAAAGTCAGGGATGGCGACTGATACATGCCTCGTGACCGATGGGCTAACGAGGAGATCGAGGATGACCGACTTTAATCGAGCAAATTGAGTCTGCATTCACATCCCTTACCAGAATTCGGTTGGACTTCCTGCTCTTCACGGCTCCCTTCCGCAGTGATTTCCCAAAAGGGAAGTTGTTTCCTTTAATTGTGGAGAGGTGGTGTGGTGGTGTGGGGTTAGGGGATGCGGAGGGTGTGTTGCAGTGCTCGAAGTGGGCACTTAGCTGCGGTTTGTTGTGAGTAAGAGAAATCGATGTCCTGCTGTGAGCTTGCGACTTCTCAAATTCGAAGAAGGCGGACTGACATGTTCAACTTGCCCTGTTTGTTTATTCATTCGAAATATTTTGTGGCTTATGGGGCTGAGAACTGAGAACGGGTTCTTGTATTGTGGAGCAAGTCAAGCAGGCCGCATTTGGTGACCTAATTCAGAATCAAGGGAGTGCTGGATCAGATCGGAAATGCTAGGAAGTCGAAGACTGGCAGTACTTGAGTGAACGATATGGCAGAGCCTTTGGCAGCGTGCAGGCTTTGTATGACACACAAAATCAATTTTTGATAACGAGTCTCTTTGAAATGGTTTCATAAACTCTGACGGATGGTTCTTCTTATGAAATGCGATGTTTACTTTGGAAGCCACTCCTCCGTGGGAAGGAACTTGAATTCTTTAATGACGGAAACACTTTTCGTTTACGAAATAATCTGTTTTTACTGATCCTAGTCGAAAGTGTTGGGTTTCGTAAGAAGCTCCATGAATGTCACCAATTGGAGAAGGAGTGCAACGTGAGTGAAGTGCCACTGAGTCTGTCTTCCTTGAGAATTTTTTCCGGTTTCTCAGCAAATCTTGACACTCTATTTGGTTCTTCCAAATCTATCAAAGATTGATAGAAATTGGGTGATGGCACATCTTGAACAGAAAGCCACTGTAAAGTTCCATTTGATGGCTACATTCTTGTGCAGGTTTCAAGGCCCATTCATTTCATTTTGACACCAAAATCTGATTTGCAATCAAGTTCTATGATTGATGAATACTTTAGTGTACTGACTGACTCTAGACCATTGGGATTCACGTAGCTACAGTGCAACCACCCAGGAATTTGAAACCAATGTGCATCGGTACCTCCTTTCCCTCTCTTCCTCTATACCTTCGGCCCGTGCTGCAATTTAATTTCCGTCACTTGATCTTATAAAAAATACCTACGTACCACAAAAAAAAAAATAAAGTGATGAGAACTTAATGAGGCCTCAACTGCCTACAAATGATCAAGTCCTAGTTTGTCCAGGATATCCTCGTTTTGTGCGATAATTCTCACTCTTTGAATTAAGTTTCCAACTCGAAGCAGCCGGTGGCGTGAAGAGAATGCCGGGTGTTCAGTTCTGGAATCAAACCCGCGATCCTCGGCATATGACTTACGGACTTATGTTTTTTTTTGTTGGAGATTGGGATATACTGCACTGGAGCGATCAGACTCAAATACTGTTCCATTGTAACAGGCAGTAACCTTCTTTAAATGTAATTTCCAGAAGGAAGACCAGGAGGCGCTTGTGTGATAAAGAACTTAGGTTTTCAGTTCCCACCATATCGGCGTCAAACAGCTTCCACCTAATACGAGCAAAGGCGGGACACTGACAGAGAAAGTGCTCTGAAGGGTTTCCGCATTCTCCACAGGCCTTGTAAAGGGTGCCATCACTAGACCCATGCCGACTTCGGTGCCTAGCAAAGGTGAAGTGTCCCTTCAGGACGCAGACAAGTCGTCTGCACTCGTTTCTGTCAAGAGATAGCAGAAAAGACGCGGATTTCTTGCTAACATTCGGGAGTATACACTTTGTCACCTTGCATCTTGGAGAGTCACGCAATCTCTGGTTGTGCTGTAGGGAGACCCAACCGTCGATGAAGGCCCCGACCAAGGATGCAGGTAGTCCCAAGGTGGGTGTGGGCCCTACAAATGCCTCTTTTGAACCTTGCCTAGCTAGTTTATTGAAAATCTCGTTTCACGTGGAGTCACGGACTTACTCACTTTCCCACGACGGCCACGATACCTTAAACTTCTGCAAAATGTACGCTTTTGCAAGAAAAGTCAACAACGTCCTAAGTGCCTAGCTCTGAGTTAAGAAGAACGTTCTGTTTTCTGTTGTAGGTGTGGACACGTTTGATGAGGACTATGTCCCTGCCGATGCTTCTTCTTCTTCCTTTTGTGGCGCTACGGTCAGGGGTAACATGCCTCTCCTGACGATGCTAAGAACTTGAAAAATGATGTTAACGGTGTGATAAACAACGATGACGAGGTCAAGAAGTTTTGGACAAAAATTTACATAGATTCCGTCTCACCCGTCTCGGTCGAAGTGAAAATAGATACTTTTAGGCGGAAAAATTGCGAGTTCGTTGTGAATGCCATTGGCGTACACTAGAAGATCAACGGGCCTTTCTAAAATCGTGTCGATGATGTTCACTTGTTAGTTTTGTTAGATTTCCTCCCGTTACAGTGCGTCACCTTGTTAAGCAATCATTTTCAACATTTGAAGCGACGCAGTGAGAGTCCTTCTTTGTCAAACCAATGAACTTAGTCGGAAGTTAGAGCTAAACATGACTTTGTACAGCTCGTCTTCATGCAAACTGTCAAATTTATACTAATCAAGGTATATCATGTCTCGGTCTTTTCTAGTCATTGAGGTATACATCCCTGGTTTGAAGCATTGCTGGCAACTGGTTCATTTTGAATATGGAGTAATGGGTTTTTAGTGATGACTAAGAAACAGGTCCACTGGTAGATAGAGCATTCAGAGAGATGGTTCTTTGTTGGTGGGTCTAACCAGAAAATCTCAAGCTGCATAAAAGAGTTCTGCCAGAATCCCTTAAGCTCTATCAGACTTGTTCGATTTAAGTTTCGGTATTGCACTCTTGAACGACGGGTGAATGAAAATCTCTTCTTTCGTCGTCCAAATAAGAAGTAAATGGATCTTTTTCAAGCTCCTAGCATCAATTGCAATTAAACGAAAAATTCCTGCTTTTCGTTTCGGCAAATGTAGATCCTGAAAAATGTTCTCCCTGTCACAGTTTGTAAAAAAACTAAGTGGAAAATCTGAAAAGCCGAAGGTGCACACTTCAGTGCTACCAAGCTTACTTGCGTCTTAAAAATTTTTAACGCTCTATACATATTTTCGATTCGATTACAATTCAAAACTTAAATTCACCAGATATGCAAGATAACACTTCGATCCAATCCTAAAAAACTGCACAAATAATACAATCTGGAATTCATAAACATTTTTTGTTTATGACCCAAGCGATCTCAAAATCGAATATCGGAATGATGAATATCGGAATCATGTTCAAACATGTGCATCGGTTCACATTTCAACCCCCATCCACAACACAAGAATACCAAGGTGACTTACTCCGAGCAGCATACTGCAAAAAGGAATCGAGATCCAGACGTCAAACGGTCCTGTCATCGAGATCCAGTCGTCGGACGGTCCAGTCCTCGGACGGCCCAGTCCTTGGACGGCACAGTTGTTTTTGGCATTTCTGCTTTTTAAATACCTGAATTGTACCGTCTTATAAATAAAGTTTTTTTTTATTTTTACAAGTATCCATAATAAATTAATTTCCATGTTTTCGAATTTCAGTTTTGTCGTGACATTTCTCCGCCCATAACCTTTTAATTTCTCTCCTAGGACACCTCTCGGATTTTATGGCAAATTTGTCTTGAAGGGCCCCTGAATGGTTGCGTGCATCGGGAACATCAAAGGTTATTCGATTCCATCTTGACTCTTATAGATGAAAAAAAAAGTCAGTAAAACAAAACTTGCACCACACACTGTGTCATCATGACATAAATAGTGCTATCTCGTTCTGGCTTAGAAAGGTGCAAGCCAGCTGATCAGTTGAACTACCCGAATTTGCCAAAGTCAAAATGCATTTTTGATATAAATACGCTGACTTTCTCGGGCAGCGGCGAATTTGAATGAAGAACATTTTCATTGTAACAGTTTGAATTTATTTGAAATTTTCCCCAACTACACTCCGTTCTTTGTGGTCGCCGTGGCGTAGTGGGTGAGTGCGACGCTCACACGCCGAAGGGTCTAGGTTCGACTCCCAGTTCAACACCAATTTTTCTAATATTTCACGGCACCACTTCTTTCGAGCTGCTGACAACACTCAAAGAGTAATAACTGTCTAAGAAAGCTTCTCAAATTTCGCCGTTCGGAGTCGGCAAAAAACTGTAGGTCCCTTCTACTCGTGAGAGAACAGTAGCGCGCACAACACGAGTAGTTGATGAGCAAGCTAGGCCCTGGTCCCCCTCTGGACTGTAGCGCCAACAATTATTATTTATTACACTCCGTTCTTTGTTTATTGTAACACTTATTTTTAACTGAGTCGATATTAGCACCTTGACAAGATCAGCAGCAGAGGTGTGTAACCTTGATCGCTATTTGAAACAGTGATTAGTTTGTTTTGCGACTTTTTAGTCAAAACGCATTTCTGCTGCTTAAAGTTTGTTTTCATTTCAGTTCATTTATTAAGTTATATTTTAACATACTGCTACAAGATATATATATCTTTTAGAAGCATAGAAAAGAGATAACATAAAAAAATTTACATACATAAATAAATTCCCTGTAACTGTACAGGGAGGAACACTTATTTTGAATTGAATAATTTTGTAAAATTTCAAAACTTTACGATATTTCAGAAAATCTTCCAGATTTACACCAAGAACATTCGTTTTTAAATGACTAAAATATCTGGGAAGATTATAAATAAAACGAACACAGTCATTAAACGCTACATTCAACCTTCTATTACACTCATAGTCAACACAAGGACACACCGAACAATTGTAAGTTAAAAATGACATTAACAGACTTTTAAAAAGACGAATTTTCAATTGCTTCTTTAAAAAGTAGGATTACTGTTGCAGCTATCGCAGGCCAGCGTAAATAATTCTGATGGTATTTCTGACTGCCTCACAACACGTAAGGGTGGAATTGATATAATAATAATAATTGTTGGCGCTACAGTCCAAAGGGGGACCAGGGCCTAGCTTGCTCATCAACTACTCGTGTTGTGCGCGCTACTGTTCTCTCACGAGTAGAAGGAACCTACAGTTTTTTGCCGATTCCGAACGGCGAGATTTGAGAAGCTTTCATAGACAATTATTACTCTTTGAGTGTTGTCAGCAGCTCGAAAGAGGTGGTGCCGTGAAAAATTCGAAAAATTGGTGTTGAGCTGGGAGTCGAACCTAGACCCTTCGCACTCTACCCAGTACACCACGGCGACCACAAAAAAAATTGATATAATATCCAAGATATTTAACACTTGTTTCAGTAGAAATGATATTTCCATTTAGAACTATAGGCGAAAGTTCACTTATATCAACAGTACTTCGTGCGCATATGAGACTTGTAGATTTCAGTGGGTTGAGTTTCAATTTATTGATTACCGTCCACTCTCCAATATTACGAAGATCTTCATTGATTCTGGCAATACAGTCCTCAGTTAAATTCAATTCAATTCAATTCAAATCAATTCAATTCAATTTTTTATTATTAGTGTAAAGGTACAGTAAGACATGAGTCTTTTATAGTACTATAAATAATAAAATTTTTCATATTACTTAAAACTAATAGTACAAAAAATAAAATAAAAGGGTATAGGAAGGGGATTTAAGGAAGGGAAGAGAAGTGTAGGAAAATGGCGTGTTTAAAGCGCTTGGCATTAGAAATTGTTCTTATGTGACTTGGTAGAGAGTTCCAAAGTTTAATAGCATGAATGGAAAAAAGACGCGATGAATTTAAATAAAGATGACGAGATGGTATAAGAGTATGTGTTCTAATAGATCGATCAAAATTAAGTTTGTTATAAAGATGCGATGGAGACTTGTTGACAATTATTTTATGCAGAAATATTAAATTTCCCATATCCATTAAAAGACCTAGGGAAATTCCCAGTAAGCTTTTACTGTACTGAGATACATGATCGAATCTTCGTAGTCCACATACTGACCGCATCATTAAATGCCACTTGTACTTTTCGTTGAGACAGTGAATCAACTTTACTGTATACTACTTCAGCATGAGTAATTAAAGGAAGAATGAGGGTTTGGACAAGTTTTTTTCGTGTATCAAGTAGAGTGTAGTTAGAGGTCAACCATAACTTGCGTAAACAACCATATACTCTTCTAATTACGAAATTTGTGTGGTCGTATCCAGACAACTTTGAATTGATAATAAAACCTAAACTGGTAACAGTATTAACTACTTTGAGTGTATCACCACCCAGTACTATACTCGGCAAATTATCGAAGGACACAGTCGAGTTTGAAACAGGAAGTACCTGTGATTCAATTGCAATCCATTTTTTTTAAGACCAGCTGTGATACTGAAAAGCTCTTTATTAATTAAAACTATCAATTCACCAACGTTTTCAGGACATTTTGCTAAATAAAATTGCACATCATCAGCATACAAATGAACAGTGGAATAATTACACACAGACGGAAGATCGTTGAAAGTTAGTACTAAAATAGTACTAATAACAATGTTCGTCCAACTAGTTTTAAACATTTTTGTCTAGTATGTAAGTTTGATATGAATTACTGAATAAAAATGAATTGAAAAGAAAAAGAAAGAAAGACGGAAGATCGTTGATAAACATGAAGAAAAGAAACATATACATATTGGTCGTGCCAAATAAATTGATACATCATCTGCGTACATGTGCACGTTACAATTTTGAACTACCTGTGGAAGGTCATTGTTGAACATTGAAAACAATAGAGGTCCTAACACAGAACCTTGTGTACACCCAAACTGCTGTTAAATAAGTCAGAGACACCAATGTCTGTAATAACCTTTTGGACACGGTTGTGCAAATACATTTCCAACACTCCTGATGGCAATGAAGAAAAGTTAAAATTTTGTTTAAGTTTCATATTCAGCAGGGAATGATCTATGCAATTGAAGGCTTTTGAGAAATCAAGGAGAACTAAAACCCCAACATCTTATTATCTAATGATTGTTTGCGATCTGTAATTACCTTCATTACAGCAGATTCACAGCTATGTTTAGTTCTGAAGCCAGATTGCCAACTTGACATTAAGCTGTTTGCATTAATGTGCCCAATAATCTGATTGGCAAAAATCTTTTCTAAAGCTTTGGATAAGAAGCACAACATACTGATTGGTCGAAAACCTGAAGGAACAAGTGCATTGTTCTTTTTGGGTAACGGAATAATATTAGCCACTTTCCATTGGCTTGGGAATTGACCACTATAAATACAAAAATTGAATTGATTGAATAAGCGTTACATAAGGGAGTATATGAGGAAGAAGTATTTTTTTTTTGGCCGCGTGTGATTGTCTGAACCTATGCACCACTATTCCCAAACTCTTGTGCAGTTCAAAACTAATTTCATATTTCAGCTGTCAGTAATCCTTCCCCGAAGCGCTTATGTTTAAGTACTCATTCTTGCACTGGGATGGACAACTGTTTGTACAAAGTGAACCGAAAGACGTCTCTACTTAAGTGAATACGGATCCGAGAAGATAGGGAACTAATGGAGTCTGCGCTAAATACACTTGCGCTGAACTTCTGATTTTAAACTTGTATAATATGAAATGGCCGCCGTGGGGAAGTGGGTAGAGTGTGACGCTCACGCGCCCTATACCTTCGGCGCTGAGATGATGATTTTTAGCTGAGCATTAATAATTTTTCACTGCACCTCCTTTTTCGAGCTGCTGACAACGCTCAATTAGTAATAACTGTCTAAGAAACAGTTCACAGTGGCCATGGTTCCCCTGTGGACTGTTGCGCCATCTAGTTATTAATAATTAGATAAGGTCCTGTAGGTTTTTGTAAAGTTTGAAACAGTGACGATGACCTGTTCCTTTTAAAGGAATATTAAAGATCTTAGACGCGTTTCAAAGTTTCTGAGCCCAATAAGCAATTCGAGAAGACGAAAGAGAAGTGTAGTCCCTTACTACGCTACAGCTCTCAACTTTCATTTTAACTGCAATTTTGGAAGAGGGAGTATGTCTTCAGTTGAGTTCAAGCACAAAAAGCAACTATATATTGAGAATAAGCATTATTTCAAGAGATGGCGCCACCTGCAATCTGTGGCGGATCTTGGAAGCAATCGCCTTTTTCATTGGAAGGACTTGACATTCGTCACCAATAATTGATGTGCAAAACAAAATAAATGATTTTTTTGAAAAGAAAACTACTTCCAATCGATGAGCTAAAACCGGTCATCAAATATGTTCTCATTTACACCTTCTTCACTTCTGCATTGTTTCACTCAATTTCATTTTGTACAAGTATTTCGGAAGCTGGCATTTCGTTTCCAATGTAAGTGGATATAAACGTCTCTAACCGACACACTTAGACATCAAAGGAATCTCCAAACTGCTGTCGGTCAGTGCTGTCCACTTGAACATCGACAAATATTTTCAATTTCCCCCTGGCACGCCATGCAATTCAAAGGGAAAATATTCTCCCAATTTTGTAAAGCAATCACTGCTCGACTACTCTGAGATCGATTACAAATCACAAACAATTAAATCCTTTCCCATGCAGTTTGTTCTAAACTCTAAAACATAAATTCGGAATTCCCCAGACAAACCCCCGTTCGCCCACCGGCCGCACTTCATTAGTCCCAAAGAAATCGAAGGAACTCAGGCGAGTAAAGCGAACGACCACACTCATAAACCACCCGCCCGAGTGTATTCAAATAACTCAGAGATCTCCCCGAGTCCTCTTCTGTGTCAGACTTAATTGAATGCCAATGCATGAGACCAAATTATCCTTTCAACTTCTCGTCCCTCCGTTGGTGCGCCTCATACTCCAACAAATCCGATATCATCAAAACGAAACGAAGGAACGAGCAGAAAAAAAAATTCATCATTCAACCCAACACACAAAGCCCCGAGCTGTGCTGACATTCCATTCGAGAAGCGTTCCTGCTTCAAAAGAAATTCTCGAAATCAATATGGCACGAGTACCAGCATCACGGGTGGGCGAGCAGGCAGGGAGACCCCAGTCCCTCGAGGAGAGTTGTCCACTCCGGCTGGCAAAGAGGCTGCAGCAGGAATTATTTTAGAGAATTTTACAACATTTTTACAAGCCGAACAGCAGTGGCAGCAGCAGAAGCGATAGAGCCAGAAAAGCACAAGAGCACAAGGACTACACGAGAGTACACGACCAGTCAGTCCGAGGAGCACAATAAAAACCAAAACAGGATCAAAATACACAAATCTCTGAGCGCACATTTCCGATTCTACTTAACCCCTTACGTAATGCTAAACGCTGTACTGCCAACCCTGGGGTCGCCAACAGAAGGCGACGCAAAGGATGAGACCATCCCCCAACCACGAGGCGGAGGATTCCATTTCAAAAACTTCGGAGCTCTGAATGAAATTTATATCTGGGCCATTTGCTTTCTAAGAAACAACCCCACTACATTCACACACACACACTGGTACACACGTAGCAATCCGCAGCCAGGACATTTTGAGGGAAAATCCTTCGGAAACAAAAACAAAGAAATAATTCACTCACAGTCTGTCCGCTTGTGTACGCCTCCTGTCCCGTGTTTGTCGCTCGCACTCCAACCTAAGACCTTGGCACTCATCCCCTGCATCACAAGCCTTCACCCTCCGCCACCCACCACCAACCACCCAGTCGCCTCACTGTCAGCAAACCGTAATGTATGCTGTCGGAATCTCACTTCAACCATAAAACCCATAAAACTGACTCGCACAGCAAATGCAGGTTTTGTACGGGGCCTCACCTTGGGCCCAGGCAGTGGAGTACCGGAGAACGATGACGACGACGCCAACGCCAACGACGATGACGACGACACAACGACAACAAAACATTCCGAGGTACTTGTGTTTGTGTGTGACATGGGTGCGAAGCAGGTAGCTTGGCCTACGAGCATCCTTGGAAGACGACGATGACACACTTCCCCAAACACACACACACGCGCACAGCACAAACCCCAGTCCCCTGTGTGAGTGGAGACCCATAAACTCTGGTCAACCCTTTTAATGCTTAAGTAATGTGAAAACTTGCTTGCTTGGAAAATATTAATTATCCTGGTGAAGTGCGGCACGGAGTGGGAAAGGTATTCTCATTCAAATTGTGCTAGGTGATACCCGGAGGTGGTGGGGCGAGGGGGTGTCTGAACAAATTGGTCTTAGAAAAACAATTTTCCTCACTCTGGACATTGGGTTTCATTGTTGTTCCCAAGTGGCGATCAAACACACAGCAACAGGGGGTTGGAGTCCTTTGCATGGTTCTTGATGGATTGGGAACCTCGCAGAGAGAAAGAGTGAGGGAGACACTGAGGCACTGAGGCACTTCGATTCATGCAGATTTTAGTTGTTTCCAATTTTTTGCAACCGATTTGCTTGCTTTTAGGTCTACCACGTCTAAGAAATGAACGCGGAAACGTTTCCACTGGGCAACACGAGTTTCCATTTCAATGGGATCAAGGCTTATCGAAGGAAGTGGGTAGGGAGCAAAGGTGAAGCTGTGTCCAGACGATTGCTAGATCTTCAAATATTGCCAGATCTGTCACTAGAAAAAATTGCGAACATTTCTGCAAATATTGTGAGACATAATGTCGAGCTCAAACGACTGTAGGAAATTTAGGACAACTTTGCAATGACAGATTTAACAATATTTGAAGATCTGACAATCGTCTGAACATAACATAGCTTCAGATTTACTCATTTGCCATAAGGCTTAACAAGGAATGTTTGTCTCTGCAATCTTAAGGGGCGTAAGGTGTGTTGTGTAAATCACATGATTTCGAAAAATTTACCCTGTTTTCGTTTTGCTCAAAATTCCGACCATATAAAAATTTAAAAAAAGTCAAAATGCTAACGTTGTCAAAAGCGCGAAAACACAAACCAGTAGGAACGTATGCCAACCCTCCCTTCAATTCCCTGCTTTTTTTCGGAATTTGGATGAACCGAACTTCATCATGCCAATTTTTCATATCACGTTTCTGTCGTTTTCGGAAATAAGAACTCGTTAAGAAATTTAGGAATCGGAACTAATCAGAATTTTGAATTTCGAGTTTCAGTTTGTTGCTGGAAATGACAGCAGAAAGCAGGGCGGGAATTGATTGAGGGAGTTTTGATCTTCTGTTGGGATACTTCAATAAGGAATTATTTGACTACTAGAGACAGATAAGTGTTTCTGCTTGACAATCTCATGAGAGTTTCCATGTCAGTCGATGTGATGAGGATGTATTATGACCGATTCCTCAGTGTGCAGTTTTTTGTCCTGAATGAAGGATCTGTGTGACCGCCTTGGCGTAGTGGGTAGAGTGCGACGCTCACACGCCGAAGGGTCTGAATTCGATTCCCGGCTGAATACCCCTGAACAACATACAACGAGTAATAACTATCTAACAAAGCTTCTCAAATTTTGCCGTTCGGAGTCGGCAAAAACTGTAGGTCCCTTCTACTCGTGAGACAACGCGCAAAACACGAGTAGTTGATGAGTTAGCTAAGACCTGTGGACTGTCGCTCCAACAATTATTATTATTATCGGCATTAAGTGGAACGGAAAAAGGATAACACTGCGACTCTTGGAAATTTTTCATGCACCAAATACAAGTTTCACTTGCGCACTAATGGTTTCGTTCACAAAAATAAAAATATTTTTTTTTTTTAAATATTTTTTTGTGGCTGGCTTCTCAAATTTCGCCGTTTGGAGTCGGAAAAGACTGTAGGTCCCTTCTACTCGTAAGGGAACAGTAGCGCGCACAACACGAGTAGTTAATGGGCAAGCTAGGCCCTGTTCCCCCTTTGGACTGTAGCGCCAACAATTATTAATTATCGCTTGAGTTTGAAGGGGCCATCACCTTCTCGAGTCCAGCCAGATATTGCCTTACGCAGTCGATATAAAAATCATCAAAGAAACGCAACAAGCTGTACATGAGTCATTCGTTAAGATCGAACGAACGGTAAGAAACCTGGAGCTCTTCATAAGTGAAGTAAAGATGAAGTAGTTGTTTCCGTTGCCTGCTTAGAAAACATGTTGTCAAGAGATTAAGGTAGCGTAGCACTAATCTCAATACCGTCTGGTACTGTCGAAGGAAGCAATACTTCAGCTTCCTTCGACAGTACCAGAAGGTTACCGAATTTTTCATTTTTTGTTGGGGCTTGGGCAGCACTGCAGTCGACCCTTCAGACTCGAAAACAGGTCCATCGTATTACCAGGCAGTCTTGCATTTAATGTAAATTCTTGGTCTTCCGGACGAAAAGCAAACAATGCTTATAATAATTCCATGGCGCGACAGTCCACAGGTGGATCAGGCTATTGGCTGCTCATCAACTACTCGTGTTGTGTCATCAACTACTCGCTAGTGTTCTTTCACGAGTAGAAGGGACCTACTATTTTTGCCGATTCCGAACTGCGAAGTTTGAGAAGGCTTTTCTTAGACAATTAATATTCTTGTGTTGTAAGCAGCCCGAAAGAGGTGGTGCCTTGAAAAATTCGAGGTGTTCAGCCGGGAATCTAACCTGGACCTTCGGCGTATGAGCGTCGCACTCTGTCGGCACGCCTACACGAACAGGAAACACTTCAGTGATAAAGAGCCTTGGTTTAAAGCTTCCACCATATCAGCGCCAAACAGTCGCCACATGATTCGAGCAAGAGCGGGATATTGACAGGGGAAGTGCTCTGCAGTATCTTCACCTTCCCTACAGGCGTGGGAGAGGGTTTCATCAGTAAACCCAAGCCCATTTAAGCGCTTAGCGTAGAAGTGTCTTGTTAGTATCTCGAAACGTCAAATCGTCTGAAGCCTGCCCTGTATATTGAAAGCAAACGAATAACTGATTTCTGCTCTCTTTTTGGATTGTATGATCTTCACAAAACTTTTCAATGTAAGGTCGTTCAAGACAAGAAAGGGCTTTGATGTGTATTTGGCAAGTTGGGGACGTAATTGAACAATTATATGAAAAGTCATAACGCACCCTACGAGTGTACCTAAATAATCATCATCACCATCATAATTTTCTTCCTTAACTCGCCTTTTTTACTGAAAAGTATGCAAAGTAAGTAAGTAATGCAAACACGAGAGACCTCCAAGCCCCTCGAGCCTCCGCCAATCAAACTCATCAGGAGCTATTACCAAGGGCAACCAGGTGATTGTATGGTTTAACTACTTATGCCTAGGTTTGCAAAGCGGTGGCTTACCTAATGGAAAGTAAAGTACGCCTCGAAAGTTGTTATGAAGGGGAGATCCGTACCACGTGACCAAAGCCAGAAAGGACTTGCTCAACATTACTGCTGCGTTTGTTAGTTTATTCCGTTGAGTATCCCCCATTAAGAAGCTTGTGCTTGCGATCATATTCTCTCGGTCATAACACAAATTTCATGACCAACAGCGAGACCGTGGCGTAGTGGGTAGTGTGCGGTGCTCACACGCAAAAGGGTCGGACTGTAGCGCCACACGATGATGATGATGACTTTTGTTTCATCAGCAGATGTTTTCGTCGTCGCATTTAGGACCGCTTTTACGAAAGCGAAAAAGAAACAAAAGTCACTTAGTCTTGCGTTGACTTCCTTATTTCTTTGGACTTCGTTTGCAGGCGACTTCTCGTCTCACTCAGGACACACGTTGTCAGGGCCTTATTGGAAGGCCATAAATCACCGACTGTAGTCTTTTTGTTTTGAAGTCTTGAAAATTTAGTCAGAACCTTGTTAGGACGACTCCGCTCTCTTCTTCTTTCCAGATTCAACGACACATTAAGACCCCTGCCATTCGACATCTCTGGACAAATGTAAATTCAAGTCCCCGATTTATTCTCTAATTAACAAACATCCAGCCTCTTGTCTTGTCCTCAGACAATCCGTGCCATCTTGGAACATTAATTAATTACCAGCACAGCGCAAGGCATAGAATCACCATTAAAAGCTCAAAAGGCCAGCAACTGTCATAATTTCATTAGCAACGCATCACAAATCGACAGGGCGGCAGCGTAATTGGCAGTACGCTCATCTAACCCGGAGCGTCCCGCATTAAGTCAACGAACGCCATACGTTTCATTTACCGCCGCCCTAAAACGCGCGACTCACTCGCTTGTGAAATTAAAGACAACTCCATCGCCCGCCCGCAGTAATGACAGCGATGATCCTTCTCCATCCAGCCACCATCTTGTCGCCGCCCCCGTTCATCGACTGTTATAAAATTTAAATTAGACAGCAGCCCGGCGAAGAAGACGAAATTAAGCCACAATGACAGACAGACTAACAAGCAACGCTCAG
Source organism: Eristalinus aeneus (assembly GCA_955652365.1). NCBI lineage: Eukaryota > Metazoa > Arthropoda > Insecta > Diptera > Syrphidae > Eristalinus > Eristalinus aeneus. Next base: position 81,616,752 of record OY019132.1, read on the forward strand.
CGCTGGGGCTCTCTTTGATGTCCTCACAAAGATTGCCCGCAGCAGGTGTGGAATGCCTTGCTGCTCCTTCTCGCTTTCCTCCTAACCCTCCTGGGTTGGGTGGGTATGTATAACAAAGAAAGAATCCAAAGATTCGTGGAGCGATTTGAATTTCATCAATCCTCGTAAAAGTTTATGCGCGACTCTTGATTCACCCAAAAATTCCCATTACCTCACGCAGGAACCGAGCTCGTAAGTGTATCAGCTTGTGTGTGTATGCTGAGGGAATATCCTTAAAATGCAAACGAAATCCATTCGACTACGCCAGCAGGAGACTGAGAGGTATCCTCGTCCCTCGTCCCTTTGTCTCAAGTGCTGCTGGCATTTATTTTGTATATTGCCCCACCGATGCATGCAGCGTGTGCGCCAGGTTCTGAGTGAGTGAGCTGGAGAACGGGTGAGCAGGTAAGGGGAGCGCAAAAACACGAAAATGTGAAGGATCCGAGGATATATTCGGGTGTACGTGGCGAAACCCCTTGTGTGGCCCTTTTTGTACGGGGATCGCAAAGCCATTACCGGTTAACAAATGCAAAGACTTTCTGCTTTTCCCCCCGCCTGATGGGAGGGGTGTCGGGGAATCAATAGGAAACAGTCAAGGGTCCTTTTACTCGGGTGATTCCTTCGGTTCTTATGTAAGAGATTCATTTCCACTTTTATACAATTTCAAACGAGAGGTTCTTCGGCGGTGAAGTCGGCGGCGGGAGGCAGGGAGGGGCGGGTTAAACATAACAGTGACAGTTATTCTGATAAGGTAACTCTCAAAGGGGTCGTGAGGAGAAAATAACTCACCATCAACCTGGCCCAGGCCACCCCGATCGACCGGGGGAAGGCGAGTCGAAGACGACGAACAGTCAGAAGTTGAGATGCTGCCATCAAATGAAATTCGTCCTTTGGATTGACTGAAGTTCCGGTTTATTTTTTCGGTTTCAGATTTCACTTCTCGGATAAGATTTTTATCGCCCGCCAGTTGGTCTTGTGAGCAGTTTGTGAGCGCTTTTTCTTAGTCCTTTGGCGGAGGTTTACGTTAAGTGGACACGGCTTGAAATGGAGGAGGAGGGCAATCATTGATTGAATCGCTGGAACTTGTAGACGTTAATCAGACTGGGTTGCGACATGTGTGAAGTGATTCCCATGCCGGATACAGTGTGTTGATCACATTTCTTCTCTTTTCGAACGGGAACCGACTTTTGAGCACAAGCAACATTTCATTCATAACTCCTTTATTTAGGGTCCTTGATTGAAACCAGAAATTTGTTAAATATCGGAAACATCCCCATCATCTAAGATTTTGTTTGAAGTTGGGGTGGGCCAGGATTCTCTTCTTATGCCAGCTATTTCCCATTTCAGGCATCATGTTGTCGGTAGTCTGTTTGTTATGTAAGTGCGCGAATTTCTTTGATGCATATTGCATCCTATCGCATCCAGGACATGGCCATCTTAAGCGTTGCGGCCTAAAGAGTTCGTCTTTGAACCTAATGACCAAATGCCACCAAAACTTGAATGAAGAATTTTCCCCCAAGAATACAAGGGGCATCCTTAGCGGCTTTCAATTTAATTCAGGAATTAATGCCATAGACCAGGGAAGTCTATTTTTTCCCGGTCCCTGGCGTTAATGACATAGCCACCTTAGTCCTTGACAAGTGAATTGTATCACTTAATAGCTTTTTGAGCTTCTCGATGCTGCGCTTCATTAAGACGCGGATGGTTATGTCATTGTTCGCTGCGAAGCTTTAATCCACGAAGTCCTCAACTATCTCGAATCTTATCGCCCATCCTTTTCTTATGGCAGCATGTATTGTTTCAAGCATTCCCTTACCAAATATTATCTACCTTTTGTGAAAATGAGAGCAAATGACTTACTGATGGCTCACTGCATTTTTCACTGCAATAGGTATATGCAATTTTGGAAAGTCTTGCCTCTGACGATAGTAAGTTTTGTAAGCAATTCTCACAGAAATGATATCTTGTCGAAACTTGGCGAAAGACCGAAAAGGTAAATCCGTTACTGAACTTGGCGGAGTAGCGGAATAGCAAAAGTCCTCTACCGTCATCCTACACACTCCGACGAGTACGATTACAACATCAAAACTAGAATGACAGCTTGTCTCTATGCACACTTTTATATCCAGAGTTGAAATCAGCAAAAGGGTTTGCGCCGTCAGTCCGCATATCGTCTCTGAACATTGTGACGAGTTTTTTCCAGAATCACTATAGGCTTCCACATTAGATTTCAATTCCATCAAAGCATCAACGCCATAGACTAAGAAAGGAAGCATTGGTTGGCGTAGATTTCTTAGTCTTTGACAAGGGATTTGTATTTCTCGATAACTTACTGAGGTTCTCCACAAATTCTGTCGTTCATTTCGGCACTGATTTTATATGGATTTACTGAAATCTACGGAGTTCTCAATTCTAACCATCATATTCTATCTCTGCTCTATCCATGTAAAACATCCTTCCCGTATGGCAGCACGTATTGTTTCGTAATCACTCGTTTAGCACCCGGCCTAGTTAGCCTACTTTCGAGTAAACACCCGCAAATGGCTGATTGATGGCTCAATGCATTCGCCCTTTCGCGTTAGTTTATATCCAACAGATATTGGTGTATAACTTAATTCGTGCGGTTTTTTGCCCAACCCAATTTCCCAGCTGTTTTAAAACTTTTGAAAAGGCTGCTTGTGTTTGTAACACCCAAAGATTCTGCGAGATCTTCTTGTGTTTGGGAGCAATCTTCATAGAGTAATGCTCCCTGCTCTTCAACTTTAAACTTTTTCGCTGCCCAGGACGTTCATCGCTTTCCAAGCCGAAATCATCACGTTTAAATCGTGCAAACCCCTTTTGGCACGTTCGCTCAACTGGCGCATGGTCGGCATAAACTTCCACCAAAATACGATGACTTTCAGTAGCGGTTTTCTTCACATTAAAGTAATGAAGAAAAACTCTCCGTAATAACATTTTTGTAGGCACAAAGTTCAAAATATTTGAATGGAAAAAGTTATTGTTGTTTACGCTTCAAGTTAATGACATTGACTGAAATGACGTACAATGACAGTAGCTTTTCAACATATAATAATAATAATTGTTGGCGCTTCAGTCCAAAGGGGGACCAGGGCCTAGCTTGCTCATCAACTACTCGTGTCGTCCGCGCTACTGTTCTTTCACGAGTAGAAGGGACCTTCAGCTTTTTGCCGACTCCGAACGGCGAAATTTGAGAAGCTTTCCTAGGCAGTTATTACTCTTTGAATGTTGTCAGCAGCTCGAAAGAGGTGGTACCGTGAAATATTCGAAAAATTGGGAATCGAACCTAGACCCTTCGGCGTGTGAGCGTCGCATTCTACCCACTACGCCACGGCGGCCACTTTCCAACATATATTCCAGTTAAATAATAATAATGGAATAATACTAGTTACGCCATCTTTCCGAAAAATTCAAAACTTAAGTTATGAATACAAAGAAAGTATATAAGGAGTACCTCTGATATTGGTAAGTTTTGCACGATCTTTACAAAAATTATGTTTTGTCTGAAGTAATTTTTGATACAGATTCACCTTGACTTTGTTTCTAAACTTGACGTAGTAGCTATAGTCCGCCATCGTCATCCTAAACATTCCTGTAACGTTAAGAGTAGAATGGCAGCGTGCAGCTTGTCACTATGTACGCTGTCATTATCGGTCTTGAAATCAGGAAACAACTTACGGCTGTCGGTCCGCATTTCATGGGATTTTTTTAGGTTGTGCCGCAGTATGACTTGCTAGGCCCAAAACCACAGTCACGGAGGGATTTTCCCGATTTTTCAAAAACTGCTGACGTTTAGACGAAGAATGCGTAATGGTAGGAACAGTCATTTATCTGTCAATGTTGCAATGAAAGGCGATCAACTTTTTAAAAGATCAGAGAAACGACGCTCGTCAGGTATACTTTTATTTGAACATATCTGGCTGAGGAGTGCACTGAAATAAATATTCGAACTGATTTAAAGAGCTCTTGTCTTTGGATTTTTCTGCCTAATATTGGCATGAGAATTGCCATCTCCGTTTACGAGTAACAGTCTGTAGGAATGATGTTTTATACATTCTTAGTATTTAGTGCGATATCTTAGTGCGATACTCACACGCCTAAGGTCCGGTTGAACACGTCGAATTTTTCATGGCACTGCTTTGCAACTGCTTACAACACTCAAAGAGTTACAACTGCTAAGAAAAAGCTTCTCAAACTTCGCCGTTCGGAGTCGGCAAAAAACCACAGGTGCCTTCTACTCGTGAGAGAACAATAGCGCGCACAGCACCAGTGGTTGAGTAGGCCTTGGTCACCCTGCGGACTGTACCGCCACCCAATTATTAATAGCATCTAGTTTGCTGTTCTGCAAATGGGCATTGTTCCAAGTCTCATAGACGGCGGATATCTGTTTTCTTTAGGACTTCATACCTGTCACCCGTTGAGGCAAGTCCCCCAGGCAAGCCTGGTCCTAAATTTGTAGAAATAGTCCGTCAACTTATATAACTTAACATTTGAATGTCTTTTCGTATAGGCTGTGTTTTCCGATTGCTCTGGCAGTGAGTGCTACACTTTCCCGTTGTGTGTTAAAATCTCCTAAAACAATCATTGCCTTGTGGCTAAGATGTCCATTATTTGGAGGCCACGGAGTTCACCCTTATGTGACGCTACATTTGCAATCGAAATACTATTTCTATGTTTGGTGACACTGGGGTCTGCTCTTGTTCTTACATGGTTCTGCTTTCGTATGTATAAACTACAGAAAAAGATGAAATGATGAAAATGATGAAAATGATGAAAATGATGAAAATGATGAAAATGATAAAAATGATGAAAATGATGAAAATGATGAAAATGATGAAAATGATGAAAATGATGAAAATGATGAAAATGATGAAAATGATGAAAATGATGAAAATGATGAAAATGATGAAAATTATGAAAATGATGAAAATGATGAAAATGATGAAAATGATGATGAAAATGATGAAAATGATGCAAATGATGAAAATGATGAAAATGATGAAAATGATAAAAATTATGAAAATTATGAAAATTATGAAAATGATGAAAATGATGAAAATGATGATGAAAATGATGAAAATGATAAAAATGATGAAAATGATGAAAATGATAAAAATGATGAAAAAGATGGAATAGAAAGCAGGAAGAACTTGTGACAAGCTCCAGGGATGGGCAGAGAAGGAGACGCTAAAAGTACGTTGTATTTAGTAATAATAATTGGGTGGTCGCCGTGGCGTAGTGGGTAGAGTGAGACGCTCACACGCCGAAGGGTCTAGGTTCGATTCCCAGCTCAACACCAATTTTTTTGAATTTTTCACGGCACCACCTCTTTCGAGCTGCTGACAACACTCAAAGAGTAATAACTGTCTAAGAAAGCTTCTCAAATTTCGCCGTTCGGAGTCGGCAAAAAACTGTAGGTCCCTTCTACTCGTGAGAGAACAGTAGCGCGCACAACAGGAGCAGTTGATGAGCAAGCTAGGCCCTGGTTCCCCAATGTACTGTAGTGCCAACAATTAATTAATTAATTGGGTGGGGCGACAGTCCACAGGGGGACCAGGGCCTAGCTTTTTCATCAATTTCTCGTCTTGTGAGCGCTACTGCTCTATCACGAGTAGAAGGGACCTACAGTTTTTTGCCGACTCTGAACGGCGAAGTTTGAGAAGCGTTTTCTCAGGCAGTTATTGCTCTTGGAGTCTTGTAACCAGCTCGAAAGAGGTGGTGTCGTGAAAAATTCGAGGTGTTCAACCGGGCATTGAATCTAGATTTTCGGTGTGTGAGCGTCCCACGCCGGCCATCTTTGTATTTGAATACTTTATAAATAGGGTTTGTTGTTTCTATCTAACTTCTCTACAGTTCCCTTTGCGATGCTTGCTCGTCCACTGTCTCACTGGGATTTTCAACATTCTCAGCTGAGTTGGGTTGTTCTTCCTGCTTGGCTTCTTCTTCAGTCTTGGGCTTTTCTCTTTGTGCTTCTGTGGCTTCATTGGGTGGTTACTCCTCCTGAGCTGCTTCAGAGGTCTTCTTTGTCGCTTTCTTGGCTGGCTTCACCTTGAGTTTCCATTTCTTTATTTCTTTTACGAGTTATTTGACTTTATGATCAAGGAGGACGATTTTTTCGGTGCTGTGCCTTTTAAATTTCTTTCAAGCAGTAACTTCGCAGTGACAACTTATTAGACGGAGAGTGAGATGAATAAAGTCATAGTCACTGAACTCTATGTCCTGTGTTTCATTGGTGTTTGTACTTGTCACCGTCTTTCTTTTCCTTTGTGCGGCGGACATTACCGTATTTGGCTTTGATGCGAATAGCCAGCAAAAATGAACAGCTTGCCATTTGTTCGTTTGCAAGCGTTGTCAGCGGTGGATCTCATTGTGTGCGATGGATATTAAAGTACTTGCCTCCGCCGAATTATTTATTTGAAGTGTTGAATTGTCATTCGAGGAGGCTGAAAATATTTGTCTTTATCACCAGCAGGGGAAAATTTTCGAATGTAGTCCATAAAATCCTTCTTGTGATGGGATTGCCTAGATTCTGAGTAAACACGAATAATGCTCTAACTAGGGCAGGACACCTCTCCAACGACATTTCCCCCCTTAAACAAACTACTCTTGCTTCAAATCACCATTCTTCTCGAACAATTCGAATAAAGAAAAGAACACTCAAGAAACAATGGAAGTTCTCATTCAGTAAAGTACAGTCGTCACGTGTAGCATCCCGTGGACCTCTTCCACTCTCCAGTAAACACTATTTATTCGTTCTCGTACTCCCTTGAAGAATGAAATCATGGGAGGGAAACAAGAAAAATTCGTGAAAATGAGAACGGCTAGGATAATCTTCCCAAGGCCCCACCCCTCCCTACCACTTGTCCTTGGCGCAGTCTTGTGTATCCGCTCCTCGCACCTTCGGCAAGGAGCCATCTCGCATTCTTATTCGTTCAGTTTTTGAGAATTTATTCAGGAAATAAAATTCTGTGTGCAACTGTCGTGAGCGTCATCATAACTGATAAAACCTCAGCACAACGCTCGTTGCAGGTGTGCCCAGTGTGCGGGCGGCAACGGCCCAAAGTGAGCTTTTCTTGGATTTTTCTCACATTTCTCTTGTTTTTCGTTCTATTTGCTTGGATTTCCGTTTTGTTTTTCGGTGGTGGCGATGGCGGCGAGGTGGAAAATGCAAATAATGATGGATGCTGGAGCGGGAAACTGTGTTGCCCTACTTGGCAGTGAGGTTCACTCACAGATTGGTGCGAAGAAGACTGTAGTGAACCCATTGATGACGAGCATCACGGTTCGTCGGAGTGATTATGGATGGTGATTGGGAATATTTTTTGCGTGGGAGTTGATTAACTCAAATGATTGGAAACGGCGATAATTTTTATTGGTTTCCTAATGAAGCTCTGCAATGGACAGGACGACGTCTCTCTCTTAGCTTGACATGTCTCAAACTCAGTCCATTAATTTTATAGATGGCGCTGGTGTTATTTCCACCAACAAAGCAGTGAACTAGCATCTCCTTCGTAGCGGAATGGTCAATTATTCGATGCCCGTTCCTTACGAAAGTTAGCGAGTAACAATGAACTCATAAATTCGTGCATCGTAACCCTTAACGCGCAAGAAATCGCCATAACAGCTCAGACTGCCACTAAAAATTAACCACCATAAGCAGCGTCATTTCATGTTAGGTTGTGCAAGTGGAAAGCCCTACAAAAAAAAGCGTACAACTTGTCCCTTCACAAAGGACACATGGCTAAAGTTCGATGTCGACCAGTGATGCCAGAGCGAAGATTATCATTTAATTTATATGCACTAGGTACCCAAAGTAATTTCGAATGGCAATTCCAACAAGATTACATGTCCTCCGAATTTACAATTCAAAATGGAAGTTATGCATTTAATTTTGGTCCTTCGAGCGCGCGACAGAAAACTCTCTAAATTAACGTTTGAAACAAAGAGACCGAAAAAAGCACGAGAAATATGCAAAGCCATGGGGGAGGGGGCGAGCAAAACTCGGAGGAGTGATATGCGAAACAAGAATCAGTGGTGTGGGGAAATCCAAGGACATAATCACTGCTCGCAGAAGGACAACAGTGCTAACGAACGTTGTAGTCTCCATTTAACTGTGGCCCGCATAGTGTGATGATTCGAGATTTTAATTTTAGATAAAACCTCAAACTAAAGCCGGAGAGGGGGTGGTGTATTTCTTTATATCCTGCTACGGCTCACCGCCCCCTCTCGTGTTCATCTTGAGACGACGGCGGGTGCCATGATGTGGTGGTGTTCGTCGAGATGGCTTTACGGGCGTCGTCTTATCGCTTAAACGAGACTAAACAGTAATAAACGGCCGCCCGCCGCCGAACCACTGGCCAGATAGCGGTTGCTGGTTACCCCAGAAGGTGGCGGCTGAACCGTAAATTCTTCACTCGTCCTTTGTGCATGCATCCCACCCGTCTGTGCATACGTCCGTGAGCAGTTATAATTTTTGCGGTTCAAAAATGTTCTGGCAAGCGGGGTTGTTGTGAAATTTTCATCCGAAATAATTGGGGGAAAGCTGCGTGGGAGGGGCGAAGTCGTGCTTCGCATTGCTTTTTTTTCTGCTCTTCTCCAGGCCCTCCCTGAACTGAATATAAACTGGAATTCTTTTGAGCGGTAGTGGCGACTGGGCTTCAACTGGGATGGTTGCAAATGCCAAAGGTAAGAGTTGGAAATTTTTGTGTGCTTTCACCTGCTGCGGAGGCAAGTGGGAGGTGTGTGGATAAATGTTTCCATATGAGGAGTCAAAGGTGTTTCGAGCGGTTTTGTGTACTCTTGCAGCTGCCACATGGTCACCGGCGGAATGTGTTCAGGATTTCATGAAGTTTTCGAATTTTCAGTTTTGTTTTTGTTTTGCTCCGGCGTAGAAAAGTGTAGGGGAGGGATGGGATGAAGTGAGGGGAGTGCTTGTGAAAAGTTCGTTGGGAAATCTAATGAAATTATTTCTTGCTGCAGATGACTCTGATGCTGGAGAATAATGACTGAATGAGGGACGTGTGGAACAGGGGGATGTTACTAGAGGGATTCCAACGGCATTTCAAAAGGATTGATGTTCAGTCGGTTCTGTCATTTGTTCTCGCAGACACTTGTGTGATGTTCGTGATGAAAGGAAATGATGTCCGATGATTAAAACACTCGCTTCATTTTCGTTTATGGGAATGTGAGAATATGGGGCAAAATTTAGGAACATACATTCGCTGTCGAGCTCAGAATTCGGAACGAGGTCCAAATGTGACAGGAGAAGATGGGGAGCTTCTATCGGCTTTATGTTGCATCGTAGCATGTTCATAAAAGCAGCTGGGAGTGGCTGGAGCAGAAGAAATTCCTCTTTAGTGATGGTGGTTATTTTCTACATCGCCAATTCGTCGACAACATAAATGTTCGAAGCTGGGACTTGAAAAAGCCGCATGCTGTTGTCATGAAACATTTTATGTCGCAATGGTGGACCATTTTTCTTCAACAATTTTGGTCAACGATGAACCTACCGACTTACAGTATGCCGACTGTTGCCAGACCTTAGGTGATGTGCCATACCTAGCAGCCTATGTCACAATCGATCCCTTCGGCACCAACTTTCAAGACGGGTTCGCATTTTCAACTGGTCTTACTATGTTGCGATGGACGATGAACAACTGATGATAGCCAACTTACCATAAACTACAGCTTCATCCATTCCGTGGGCTTCTGCTCTAAACTATCCTCTTTAAAAACATTAGGGGACAAAATGTGTAACACTAGAGGAAGCCACTTGAAAGACATTGTTACTGAAAAAAAATCTGTGAAGCATTAAAAATTTTTATTTTTTTCATTTTATTGCATTTTTGAAAGTAAATAGCTTGGCCCTGAGCCTAAATTGGCCTCCAGCGCAGCATTCAGTGATGGAAGATTCTGCTCACTGTGTCACGTTTCTCCGTGATCCTTCATGTGAGCCATCGAATTGTTGGTTAATTTTTGCTTTTCTTACTTCTCCAAAGAAAGTTGTGTTTCCGAAAATGTTCAGAAACAAATCGGTCTTAGATGGCCTTGATTTTTGGTCGTCGAGTTGCATTCCCATATCTAGTGTTGGTAATCCTACCAAACTCGTCAGATAGTGTGGTATGACGGTGACTAAGCCTCGTCATACTTCCTTTAAAGTCGGCAATGCACTCAGTGGGACCTTCAATTTCAAGAAAGGTTTTAGACAAGACGACGCTCTGATATTTGACTTTTTAATATCATTCTTGAGAAGATCGTGCGTAACTCACAAGTCAACACAAGAGTCACAATCTTTCAAAAATCAGATGAATTGGTAGCTTATGCTGGCGACATTGACGTGATTGGACGGACACAGCTAGCTGTCAATGAGGCGTTTGCTGTCATTGAAGCGGGAGCTACGAAAATGGGTCTGGTGGATAACGGAGGCAAAACGAAGTACAAGCTGCCGTCAAGCAAGGACACACAACATTGACGTCTCGGGCAGTGCGTCACATAAAGCACCAGAAGCTTCGGCTCAGCGATAAAGAGGGACAACAGCATCAGTACTGAAATCAAACGCAAAACCACTCTTGCCAATCCCTGCTTCCTTCGGCTTAAACGACAATCATGTAATATGGACCCTTCTCGAACGATTAAGCTGAGTTTGATGTTAATGGCTCAGAAAACTTGGACATTACGAATGAGGGAGCCCCTAACTTCACTGTTTGGAGTTGGAAAAAAAATCCAAGTCTTATTTGCTCGTAAGAAACCAGTTGAGGAACAGTAGAGTGTACGATACGAGCAACTGAAGAGGTGGATATGCCCTGGTTCCCTGTGAACTGTCGCCCCATACAATTATTATTATTAATCACGCAAAACAAAGACAAGTTAACATGGCAAAAGTTGGCTGACCTTGATGTTTACATTCCAACTCTACGGCTCGGAAAACTTGGACATTACGAATGAGGTAGCCCCTTACTTCACTGTTTGGAGTCGCAAAAAAATCTGCAGGTCTCTTTTGCTCGTAAAAAAACAGTAGAGCGTACGACACGAACAATTGAAGAGGTGGATAGGCCCTGGTTTCCCACATAAACAAAACAAAGAAAAGTTAACATGGCAAAAGTGTCGTCTGCTGAGTGTTGTCATTTCGTTATTAGAACAATATTGCAGTACAAAACTTTAATCATAGATTTCATATTAAGAGTAAATTCAACAATTATTAAAGGTATTCCGGTAAATCATGGCGTGACAGCAAAAATGAAAATGCAGTTTCCAATCCTCTGTTCCATCTAGAATGTTGTTCGTTTCTTCAGTTGTGAGGGATTCTTTAGAGAAGTACAGATGTGGGATTTGGTTTTACTTGATAATGGCAGGTGCTTTTCGACGGTTGCCTTTTATATTTCGGGATTAGAGAACAAAAACAAACATTAATCATCGATAATTGCTTTAATGCTTTTCAGAATATTCTCCACTAAGATCTGTACACTTTTGCATGCGTTTGAGCCAATTGTCGAAGGACGTTTGCCACTCTAAATGGGGTATCACAAAAACATGCATTCTGCACGCATCAACCGCTCCTTCAGGTGTCAAAAAAGGTTGACCTCTCATATTATTTTGTACGTACGGGAACAAAACGAAGTCATTTGGTGCCAAGTCAGGACTGGACGGCGGATGACTCATCAAATCGATGTTTTGAGTGCTCAAAAATGCAGTCGAGCCGATGTATGAGAGCTCGCATTGTCGTCGTGAAGAGTGATCTGTCTTCGGCGGATGGTTTTCCTGATTTCTTGGAAGACAACTGGTAAACAAATGGTTTCTTACCACTCAGAATTGACTGTTCTGCATTGTTCTAGTGGTACGATTGCGGCATGTCCAGTTTTTCCGCAAAAACAGGCGACTATTTGATGGAAGTGCTTCGTGCGCGCGTAACTTTTGTTGGATTTGGCTCAATTTGAAACACCCATAGAGTCGACTGCTGTTTACTTTCGAGCTCATACGAGTAAATCCACGATTCATCACCTGTTACGATGTCATAGACGTGTTTCGAAAAACAGCGATCGTATACTTGGAGAATGACTTTCGAACATTCGACACGAACCTTGTTTTGAGAGATTGACAAATTGTGTGGGATCCAACTCGAACAAATTTTGTTGACGGTCAAATGTTCATGGAATATTGAATGCATGCTGGTCCTACTTATGCCTAAGGTTGTCTCAATCCCACGATAGATCACATGACGATCTTGTAATATCACTTGGTGCAGAGCATCAGTGGTTTCCGGAACAACAACTGATTTTGGACGACCTTCACAATATTCGTCTTCGAGTGAACCTCGGTTCAATTCATCATGCAATCATTTATCGATTGGTCCTTGATGGAGCTTCATCGCCAAAAATTTAATCAAGTTCATATATGCACTGTTGTTGAGTTAATCCAAGTCAGAAGTTGTATAAAATAATCGCACGAAAATTTTTACGATTTAGATAGAGCTGGCGGTTGCCAGATTGCAACACTAAGGTTGTCCACTCCTCAAATATAAAATGCAACCTTCGTTCGGCTTATATCACATTTGCCAAATTGTCGTAGATAACGCATGACGAACCGAACCACCTTGGTTTGATGCAAAGCCTTCCGGAAAGCTTCTTCCGGTCTCTGGGTGGCAGCGCAAGTGGTTAGAGTGTGACGCTCACACGCCGAAAGGTCTAGGTTCGACTCCCAGCTCAACACTAATCTTTCGAATTTTTCACGGCACCACCTCTTTCGAGCTGCTGACAACACTCAAAGAGTAAAAACTGTCTAAGAAAGCTTCTCAAATTTCGCCGTTCGGAGTCGTAGGTCCCTTCTACTTGTGAGAGAACAGTAGCGCGCACAACACGAGTAATTGATGAGCAAGCTAGGCCCTGGTCCGCCTGTCGACTGTCGCGCCATAAATAGCTTCTTCATGACAACGCTCCTGTTCACACGGCGCGAGTTTCCAAGGCTGCTGAGTGAGACTGCGGTTTCGAAGAAATCCAACATCCACCCAACAGTCCAGAACTTGCCCCCAGTGATTATTTCCTGTTTCCGGATTTGAAAAAATGTCTTCGTGGAAAGAGATTTTCGGATGATGAAGACCTCAAGTCGGCAATAAATGGGTATTTTGCAGAGAAAGAGGAAATTTATTTTTTCGAGGGTTTAGAAAAGCTTATCTCAAGATGTAACAAATGTATTGATGTTAGGGGAGATTGTATTGAAATATAAAAACAATTTAAATTGAATTCGCACTTTCCTTCATATCGGTACAGAGGATATATTGAACGTTATGTGTAAATAATGCTTTTGATCGTGATACTGGGTGTGAGGCTATATGTTCCAGGGGTGAAGAGTGCCCATGAAAATCGCTTGAAGCTGAATTGCGACAACGACGAGGAAACTATGGCCACGACAGGAGTGCATTGTGGGATGGAAATGAAACGACATCAGACTTCTGCTGTCAAACATTGAACAATTTTGTTGAAGAAATTGTTTACAAGTTAAATATTTTAGCTAACAGGAGTGTTGAGCAAGGCTAGGTCACACGCATCGATAGCGATTCGTCAAAAGCTTATAGAGTTTAGCTAGAAGGTGTCTATGCGTCCGCTCTGCAACTCTGCTAAGTGCTCTCCACTTTCCTCTTCTCTGGAAATGCAAACATTCTTCAAATCACGTCACACGCCTTGGAGACAATCGTTTTAAAGTGGGAGCGACTTTAAAAAAAATTCAACAAAACGATAGACATTTGGATATGTTTGCGATTCTAAATTCAATTGATGCGATGAAACAGCTCACCTCCAAAACGATCATCTATGAAGAAATTTTAAAATGTTGCCTCTCACAAACTACCTCTCAACACCCACAGTTGGAGGTCTGCTGCATCAAAACTGTTGAAACTGTTGCAGTAAAGCATCCCGTGGGGGTTTCATTTCCTCTTTGACTTCACCAGCTGCGCCACCTTCCAAACATTGGACACATCTCCGCACCTCCTGCCTGTCTGCCCGCAGTGTCATAACAGAATTTCCATCAGACTCTAGTGCAAATGCCATCCACCGGGCAATGGATTCACTGCAACCACCTGAGACTGGCCATTAAATCCCTTTTCATCGCACAAATATATATCTCCACGCTGGCGTCCCCGGCCGCCGGCCCAGAGCACTCCACATGAATGGTTGTTACAAATGTTTTACCGGATAAGGCCCCCCACCCAGCACGACCATTCGACAATCCCTGCCATGCTGCGTTAGTTTTTACGATCGCCATTATACCCTCTGACCGGCCATTCAACAAAATCTCCACTTCATCCACCCGCGCGTCGCCTAATGAAAAATGGAAACTACAACTCGTCCCGTACACGATAACGCCATCGACGAGCAGGCCATTGGAAAGTCGTTAAGGACCCTGCTGCAATTTAGACTGTGTGTCATCAAATGTCAAATAGTGGGCACGTATGCACTTTTGCCCGCCACATCCATCCCACCGGAGGTGCGCTGTGGGACCAACCGACGACGATGGCGTCACCATCATCGCAATGGACTTTCCGTCGATTCCGTTCTCCAGCGGTGTCACCTCGACACGAATGCGCGCATTATCCTTATGGCATTTGGAATGCCCGTCATAATCGAAGGATAACGTTTCACGGCTGACTACGACCATTCACTGGTAATGGCCGACGAGGGTTGGCGGACCGATGATGCACTTGATACTCTCGAGGAATATCCTGTCATTTGATTCTAGATCGAAACAAAAAACTACCCTCCGCTCTGCAACCCCGGGATCAGGGATGCTCGGCCAGCGATGGCAGCGACGGCGGCGGTCCACGGATATCGATGGCAATTAACGGGGGTCTCTAGGTGCAATAAATTCATTGCATCACAGGAGGACCGGTAGGGTGTGGTGCTTATCGTTTAATGGATTATTGTGGTCCTCGTCGCAGCGCCGCCGCCGTCGCGCTGAGCGGGGGCAGGTCAGTTGAGCAGAAATTATTTTATTTGGTTAGTGATTTACTGGGAATTGCCGCCTGAGTAATGTGAGGTTAATTTTGAATTTATTCACTTTGTGCGCGGACCTGCAGGTGGGTCAGTGACACCCGAGGCTGACATGGCACTCAACCTTCTCCTTAGGGGGAACGCTCTAAAGTTGCAGTTCGATAGGCAACTTTGTGTGGTGCAATGACGGAGGCCGACAGAGGTGATCATGGTGCAGGCAAGACGCTGTGCTTGTTCACTTCAAGCTGCAGCTGTGATGTCAACTTTAATTAGTGGCATTTGGATATGGATTCGATTGGGAGGGACTGGGGAATTGGTCGATCTAGATTGTGCACCTGCGAGTGTAGCAGAGAGAAGCGGGGGAGAAAAAGATTTATGGAAACAATATTAAAGCGATTCTTGGGTCGTTGGTGAATGGGTGACTGCTCCGAGGGCGTTGGAGGTTCTCCAGTGTTAGCAAGTGGAGTTTGAGTGGAGCTCGGCATTGGAGCAGGCACCGCCTTGAATGTCTCTATTCAGTTGCCTCTTTGAAAATGAATCAAAACAGTAGTTGACTGGGTAAGTGTCAAGCGCACAGTCATTGCAGGGACAGAAGGTGCAGAGGGTTAGGAGATGCTGGTGTCTCCCGGTCAATTAAGGCTTCAGAAGGATGTTTCGCGTGTATTCTTCTCGAAATAGTGAGGTCCGGCAGTTAGTTCTGATTTGTGCTCTCACGAAAAGCATTTTTTTGAAGCTTTCGTTGTACAGCATACGTAACATAGTTCGGTTACAGAAAGACGTGAGTGAAACGATATTTAGGAAAGCCTGGGTTGGCAGTGTGAGTTGTGTTTGTCATGCCGCGTTGCTCCGAGATCGCCTGTAAATATATAAATTTGTATGTCAGCAAATTGACTTATAAAGGGTGTCTCAACAAGAACGCAAGACTTAAATCTTAAATAAAACGCAGATATTAAAAAAAAATCGTGAATTCTTTATTATATCATAAAGTAGACAAAATGAGGGTATTTATGGAATAACACATGGGCCAGATGGCCGCCGCCGCTTTTCTGGCACATACGCGATCTTTTAATGAAATTTTCAATGACCGTGTTGCATAAATGCTGCGGTATTTCAATGATGCAGCGTCCAATTTCCTCTTTTAAGGCTTGAGTTGTCGTCGGCCTATTCGCTTAAGTCATTGAATTCAAAAAAACCCAAAGAAAAAATCCAATGATCTTATATCGCACGATCTAATCGATGGAAATGGGCCTCGTCACTAAATATGATTTTATCGGCAAAATCAGCATTTTCATGTTTTCTCTAAAATACCCAATTAACGAACTCCCTTCGATGTGCATGGTCAGCTGGCTTCAGTTTCTGAATCAGTCAAACTTTGTATGCATGAATATGCAAATCTTTCGTCAAAATTCGTTGTATAGTGGATTTGAGAACACCAATTTGCTGAGATCGGTGTCGAATTGAGGTGGATGGAGTTTGAGCGACATCATCAGGCAGACTTTTTGAGGTGGATGGAGTTTGAGCGACATCACCAGGCAGTGCTGCGATATTTTCAGTCGAACGACCTGGTCAAAGGCGCGTTGTTGTCTTTGCATCAGTTACAGACCCAGTTTCAGCAATTTTTTCCATTAATCGCTTTACAGTTGACTCTTTTGGAGCAATATTGTAACTCCAAGTTGTTGGCAATTTGCGAACTGTAGCCGCAAAACTTTCACCAGTTTGGTAAAACAATTCTACAATGAAAATGCGTTCTTCATTCGTGTAGCGCTCCATTTTTATTAACCTTATACCTACTACTAACAATTTAGATCGCATGCCCTAAAGTCAATATTACTTAACCAATCTTTAAAGTAACAGAAGAGAAGGAGAAATTAATTTTATTTCTCTCTCGCTCCTGTTTATTCTTTTTCTTCTTGTGGCGCTACAGTCCGGGGTGTACCTGGGCCCCTACCAACATGCCTCTCCAGCCAGCACGATCTTTCGCTAGCTGCCTCCAGTTCCGCACACTAAATTAGTGAAGGTCCTTCTCCACTTGTGTACGCCACCTTACACTAGGCCGTACTCTGTTAATAATAATAATAATAATTGTTGGCGCGACAGTCCACAGGTGGACCAGGGCCTAGCTTGCTCATCAACTACTCGTGTTGTGCGCGCTACTGTTCTCTCACGAGTAGAAGGAACCTACAGCTTTTTACCGACTCCGAACGGCGAAGTTTGAGAAGCTTTCTTAGACAGTTACTGGTCTCTGAGTGTTGTCAGCAGCTTGAAAGAGGTGGTGCCGTGAAAAATTCAAGGTGTTGAGCCGGGAATCGACCCTAGACACTTCGGCGTGTGAGCGTCGCACTCTACCCCCTACGCCACGGCGACCAGGCCGTCCTCTCTGTGCGTTATCTCAATGGCTCAGATTCAAAGACTTTTTGGGCCGGAGCAGTGGTGTCTATACGCTCTCCCTGGCCTAGCCATCCTTAGCGCTGATAATATACTTTTACCAGGGGGCATGGGCCTATGCACGCGAGGTAACGTCGTTGATTGCGCTCAACATGGCGAGCTGCCAAGGCAATCCTCGTTAGTGCACAGGTCAAGTTGACATACAGCCTCCAAGTGGCGCCCCCTGAATAGCCATCACAACACCCATTGTATGGTGAACTAATGTATGCAGCGACCCCATCTGCCCGAGGATTTTAATAATGGGCCTGGCCTACCAGCCGGTGGGTTGTGCGGGAGGGTAACTTCCTCACCACGTAAAAATCATATAGTTCAGAGACAACATCATGCACGTGGAATGTGAGGTCCCTTAACAGGCCACGTGCAGCCGAACAACTTGCGGAGGCCCTTGACAGCTATAAAGCTGACATAACCGCCATCCAGGAAGTGCGATGGGATGGGCCTGGCATAAAAGCGATGGAGAACTGCGATATCTACTACAGCAATTGCTATAGAGAGAGAAGGCAGCGCTTATTCGGATGCGGATTTGTTGTTCGAGGCAGACTTAGGCAAAAAGTCTTGAGCTACGACCATGTCAGCGAACGCCTCATGACAATCCGCATCAAGGCTAAATTCGGGAACATCAGCCTAATATGCGCTCACGCCCCGACAGATGAGAAGGATGACAACATCAAGGATGACTTCTATGATCTCCTAGAAAGAACATACGATCGATGCCCCAGCTACGACACTAAGATCGTTTTAGTAGATTTCAACGCTCAGCTGGGAAAGGAGGACATCTTTGCTGGAGTCATCGGTAAACACAGCCTGCACGACAACACATCCGGAAACGGACTCAGGCTGTTGGACTTCGCCTCGGAGCGAAACCTCTCTGTGGCCAGCACGCGGTTCCCACACCTGGACATTCACAAAGGAACCTGGCGATCTCCTGATCAATCAACCGTCAACCAGATTGATCACATTGCGATCGACGTCAGACACTCCTCCTTTGGAACTCCTCCTCCTTCCTGGAACTTTGTCGACCGAGTCTCCCGGAAACTCGCTCAGAGTTTGACGCTTCCTGCACGAAGCATAGAAGAAGAATGGAAACGTTGTCAAGAAGCCATCAAAGATGCTGTCACTGATGTGCTGGGTTTCACGTCACCACCCAGAAGGAACCCATGGTTTGACGACGAGTGCAGGCAAGCGCACGCAGCTAAACAAGACGCCTAGAAGGCGACGCTGCATCGAACAACGCGGGCTGTTCGTGAACTCTACGAAAAGAGAAGAAGGGAAGAGCACCGGCTTCTCAGAAGGAAGAAGAAAGAGCTTGAGAAGCGCGCGGTCGTGGAAATGGAAAGGTGTGTTGGCAGGAATGAAGTCCGAAATTTTAACCGAAATGTAAAACAGCTATCCGGGGGATACAAGGTTCGGACCAAGGCCTGCCGGGACCAAAATGGACAACTAGTAGTAGAGTCGCAGTCTGTGCTGAGAATCTGGAAGGATCATTTCTGCAGACTCATAAACGGCGATGACGACCCAAATCCCTCTGTAAGGCAGAATGTTCCACTCAATTTGGACGATGATAGACAAGCCTTCCGTCGCCCCGACTAAGACGAGGTGAAGATAGCAATATCCAAGCTAAAGTCGAACAAAGCTGTTGGAGCGGACGGACTGTCCGCAGAACTATTCAAAGCAGCTGGAGATGTCCTGGTTGGGCGCATGCACCAGCTCATCTGTAAGATATGGTCGGAGGAAAGCATGCCCGATGAGTGGAATCTCAGCGTCGTTTGCCCGGTCAAGATCCTCTCTGCCGTATTGTGTGAGCGTCTGAAACCATTTGTCCATGACCTGATAGGTCCCTATCAGTGTGGTTTCAGGCCAGGGAAGTCCACAATAGACCATATCTTCACATTACGGCAGATCCTGGAAAAGACCCAAGAAATGCAAATTGACACTCACCACCTATTCGTCGATTTCAAGCCTGCATATGACAGTGTGCATAGAGACGAGCTATACAGAGCCATGTCTAGTTTTGGCATTCCTACCAAACTCGTCAGATTGTGTAGGATGACAATGGAGAACTCTCGCTGCTCCGTCAAGGTCGGTACCGAACTAAGACAAGGCGACGCACTGTCATGTGAGTTCTTTAACATCATCCTCGAGAAGATCGTGTGTAACTCACAAGTCAACACCAGAAGCACGATCTTCCAGAATCAGTACAATTGCTAGCTTACGCTGATGATATTGACGTGATTGGACGAACACAGCGAGCCGTCAATGAGGCGTTTGCTGGCATTGAAGCGGAAGCGGCTAAAATGGGTCTAGTGGTAAATGAGGGCAAATCTAAGTAAATGCTGTCATCAAGGAAGGACACACAACATGGGCGTCTCGGACGGAGCGTCACACTAGGCAGCAGAAACTTCGAGGTAGTTAAGGACTTCGTCTGCCTCGGCTCCGCGGTATGGACACCACTGCTCCGGCCCGAAAAGTCTTTGAATCCAAGCCATTAGGACAACGCAACAGAGGACGACCTAGACTAAAGTGGCGCACACAAATGGAGAAGGACCTCAACCAACTTGGAGTGCGCAAGGCTGAGGCATTGTTTTTGGCCAAAAAATACAAACAAGCATTCCCGACTGAGAAAGTGCATTATCGTTATGTAAAAGCCTTAAATTCCGGCATTGGGACGATTGGACTTTGGTTTCGATGTCATAACCATATACCTCTGATTCGTCAACAATTATGACCCTTTTAATCAAATCTATGTCGTAGCTGCCTTCATTCAACAATTCGTGATCGATGTTCATGTCACATTTTTCTTTGTCAAAATTCTATAGCACATGCTTCATGCCCAAAATTTCCGAAAAAATGTATAACAGCTATTAGCCTACATCCTGAGCAACTTTCCTTATAGTGATTCGACCATTCTCCATAACAATTGGCTGCACTTTCTCTTCCAACATTTTCATGGGTTGTCGTTAGGGCGTCCAGGGTCAAACATGTGCAGTGCTATTTATACAATACGTCCGAAAATGTGACAAATCAAATAGCTACCGAAAATTGAGTCAGATGGGAGAACGTCTGCAGCGACTGTGTCAACCACATACCAGCTGTCATAGTTAAAACAGAATTCCAAAAAAATATATTTTGAATAGAGTCCATTTAACTTCATTTTAAGAAAACAATATTTATTTTATTTAATTTCAAAATTTTACATCACTATAAAAAAACATTACTTTTCTCTTGCGATAGTGGCGCCATCGGTAAACCTAAGTATTCACCCGCCCATCACTGAAAATTGAATGTTCCTGGAGAACTGAAGAGACTTGGAAACTGTTGAATCAACCCACGCACCCACTCCTTAAGCCTCCGCAGTTCTGGCTTTTTTTGGGTTTCGTTTTAAAAATCAATGTTATGTTCCCATTTTCTGAAAATGTGAGTTTAATCTCAATTGCGATTTTGTGGGGATTTTCTTGTGAAATGACATAAGCATTCTTTGCAATGGAAACTTACAATAAATTTCGTTTCCGAGGGTTGTATTAGAAGACGACTTGTTATATCAGCAACAACGTTTGATCACATTAAACGAACAAAACAGGCCATTAACAACCACCTGAGCATGCGAGTGGAAACAGGCTTTAATCGAACCCACTCAAAAATACGTCTGCTGCTTGTCTTACACAAATGACATTTCATGACAAACAAATCAGGTCTCCATCTCCACATTAAATCTCCATTGCCATCTGAATCTCCGTGAGGCGTCAACACGAGTTAGTCCTGAACCAATGAGCACTCCAAACAAATGACAGTTAAGCACCGAAGCACAAACATTTCCACTCAACTCAAGCAAACACCTCAGAGATTAGAGCGCAGCTTGTTGCCACAGCCGTCACACATCTCCGCCGCCCACTTCACCCGTTCATCAATCTCCTTAAGCTCAACACCTCCGCCTGGGCAAATCCATTTAAAGTGATTTGCTCTCGATAAACTGTTGCAAGGAGCTATAGCCGCCACCACCGCCACCGCCATCGCCACTGCCGTCCATCGATCCATTGTTGTTGCGTAAATGTGTTATCTAAGCATGTAAGTCATTAGATGACAAAGCAAACTGCGGAGGCTTTATGCAAAGCGACCCGATGTACCCATGCACCAGCACTCAACCACACGGGTGGAAGAGGGCAAGCCAGCCGGAGTGTGGGTGTAATCTCCTTTTGCAATTAAATGGCTCATAACGCCTCATTACGGTTGCATTATGTCCAGGAATCGCTTGAAAGCTCGGCATAGGCAGAGAACTCCACACAGCCAGTCGGCCGGTTGGCAGGTGCAGTGCAATGCCAATCGAAGCGTTGCTGATGCGCCCACACCCCCGCCAGGGTAATGCAATTTCAGCTGTAATGGGGCTTTGCCGATTTTCGCATTATCCTTGTGGATCACCTCAAACTGTCGCAAGGAGTTTAATTGCATCCGAAAGTGGGTATTTCACGTCTGGGTAATCGATGCGAACGGTTCGGGGTTTCGACCACCATCGGAGGCACCAACAGCAGCATCGAAGCTTGATGGTGGTCCCAAGGAGGGGTAACGTGCTGCTTCTTTGAGGAACTCGTCTCGGCTCTAATTAAGACGGACTGGGATGTGTCGCCCGACGTTGCATGATCTAGTGCAGCGCTGCCGCGGAGACATTATCCCAACAATTCATCTACAAGGCACCGGGACGGGGAGCCGCTGGAATTTATACGCGAAACGTGAGGTAAATCCAAAACGTTTTTCTCAGGAGTAATTATGGACTTAGGATGACAGTTGATTAACATAAACGTCCCCGAAGATTTGCCCTCGGGATGCATTGCTGCTGCGCTGCGCTGCCGTCGCTGCCTGGTCCGTGGACGGTAATCCATGGCACCGATGTTCGTCACTTTGTTGTGTGTGTCGTGTCTTTTCGTATCTCACGCGGATCACTCAGTTGTTGCGGCGGCGGCAGCGGCGGCACTGCAGCCCGGCACAACAAAGTCCCTCCGTTCCACCGGATCCCTGCGAAATTTATGGAGAGCCGGACAACACCGCAACGGCAGCGGTGAGTGGAACTGTGGAACCTGTAACCTGGCTCTGTTCTCGGTTGGCCTGATTATAAGGTTACTTGCCTCTCCTGCGAAATTATGCTTAAAAAATATGTTCGCCTAATAGCTGAAGATGCTATCGGACGGCGGCCATAGACAATGAAGAGGGGCAGGGCCATGCGGGCTTAGATGTTGATGTTGATGACGATAATGATGACGATGACGACAGCGCTGAGCGGAGGAGGCAGAGGAACGAGATACAACGGAGACGCGGTGACCATGTGAAGAGAATTCTGCACGACGCGACGGGAGGGAGTGCCGTTCATGGGCTGGACTGGGACAGTGCCGCTCTAATGATGATATACGGTGTGGTGTTGCGGCGGGATTTTTGGGCTCTCATTGTTCGGCATTGACGGTGACGATAGCTGCGACGCTGGTCATGGCGGTGGCGCTGAAGCTGGTGCTAGAACTTGAGCTGGTTGTGGAGCTAGTGTATCTCGTCATTAATCCGGACTGCGCTCTGGCCCCGGTGAATTAAAATGAAAATGCTCTGCATCCAGGTTGGTTCGGATAATTATGGAGATTCCGTGCTGATTACGGATAATAAATGACATGTAATTGGAGTGGACCGGGTGTGGGTCGTTGTGGCGTTGCAGCAGCGACAGCGGCAGCGGTGGTTACTGCAACAGGGCGAGTGATGATTAAGGAGCGACTGTAATTTGCAGGTGGATGAGATGGTGGTGGTTAACCTCAATTGAGGAACCACGCGGGCATTGCTGGTGTGTCCTTTGTGGTTAAATAGATGACAAGGTGGTGCTGAGTGGGGTTTATTCAATAGATAGGAGTGGAGGACAAGCCTTGATTAGTATTCACGGTGCTGCTGGTGGGCATGAAGGATACGTAAAGGAATTCAATTCATTTTGTCTTCTTTTCCTGCAAGGCGCATGCGACGTGTTGAGGTGTTCTCTGCATTTGTAGAACAGGAAGAGCGATTGCGTCCAATTGCACGTCGTGATGATCGCGCCAACAGGCAGTTGGCCGACGATCCGTTTTCTACATTGGGGAGACTTCTGACTGAACATTTCTCTTCTATGTAATGAGGGAACGCCAAATTTGTTTTCTGATGGGTGGTGGGACTGACAGATGAAAGTGAAGACGCAGAAGATTGTGCTGTTGTCTGAATTTTATTAATTACTCGAAGATTTGAGGCAGCGAAAATGGGTTTAGGATTCGAACGCGGGACACGAACCGCAAAAGTTAATGATTCTGTCTAAGGGACCTAAAGATTTTCTTACCCAGATATGTTTCAATACTATGACATCCTTCTTGAATGGAAAGACGAAAAAAGAGCTCAGTACTAAAAACCTGTAAGGCAAGTTCTTTTTTGGCGATCAGCACATGATTTCAATTCTTTTTGTGAACACGTTGCGATGGAAATATCCCCGTCAATTGAGAATAAACGAATGCTGTAACTTCTAGACTAAGAGATGTCTTAATATGTGAAAACTTTACAAAGGTTGTTTCATAGTGTAACGTTCCTCCTATTGTTTGACCAAGTCCTGTGACATTTCTCGTTGTCTTTTTCCTTCTGAGTCGTAGTAGCTTTGTTGCATGTTCTGTGATGAATGTAGCTCCAGACCCGGGAACAATCAACGCTAGCAGTGTATGTTCGGTTCCATCGATAGCCTTAGTCCTTACCACCGCTGTTTCAAGAAGTACCTTGGCATTCAGTCAAACTATCAGAGAGGACCGTTGAAGGTGACACTTGAAGTCGATGGACTTGGAATGCTGATCC
Source organism: Eristalinus aeneus (assembly GCA_955652365.1). Taxonomy (NCBI): domain Eukaryota; kingdom Metazoa; phylum Arthropoda; class Insecta; order Diptera; family Syrphidae; genus Eristalinus; species Eristalinus aeneus. The sequence goes on from OY019132.1 coordinate 81,641,057, forward strand.
TCGTGTTGTTGAAGTCAATAGGTAGCATGGTACAGTCGTGTGCAAATTAATTGGGACAAACGAAATTTTCAGTAAATATGGTTGTCAAATATCTCCCTTCTTTTTGTCTTTTGAACTTTCGGGCTATGTACAAAGCGCTACAGAGCTCGCATCTGGCAATTCTATACATCATTTGAAAGGTCTTGACATAACCTACAAAACCACGCTATGCATATGAATATTGCGTTCAACAGATATATGCGTGTGTGAAGCCGAACCAAACCAATAAGCAAAAAAAAAAAACACCGTACCGTTTTATTCTTCTCTATAATATTTATTTGCCTGTGTGTGCTTTGTGGTATATGCGTTCGGTAACGACTGCCCATCACTTCTGTGACTTCTGTCCACCCTCTTCACTTTACCTTACAGTCGGCCATCCTCAATTGATCGTGTCCTCGCGATCGGAGCCACGCTCAGTTCTACCCAGGGCCGCATTGCCGTCTCTTTTAACATGGTTCCCATCGTCTGCTTCCTCGTCGGTATCAGAGCTAGAAGCTTCATCCATCATGCTCATAGGACCTTCCTTCGGCAGTGCACACCAGGGTTTGAGCTTGTCAGAGCTCATTACGGTGTGGAACCTCCTTTGATTTCGCTGCATACCTGGGATGTCTTCGACTAGGTACCGGTCATTCGGTAGCACTCGACGTATGATGTACGGTCCCCGGAAAAGCGGCTCTAATTTACGAGATTCACCTGTTGCGCCCGCTTCCTGCTCTACCAGTACTAGATCATCCACCTCGAACTTGGATGGCTTGCGGTGCCGTAAATCGTATCGTCGTTTCTGCTCACCCTGGCTCCTCTCGATGTTCTGCAATGCTAGCGCCCTTCTGCGCCCCATTTCTTCAGGCTCGATTACGGTTGACTTACCTAACTCTAATAACAACTTGTTTCCTAAGATGTCTCTCGGCGTATACACAAAAAGTAGCTCATATGGACTCGCTCTTGTAGTGCTGTTCTTGGAGGTGTTAATTGCCCACTGAACGGTCCGTAGATGCTCCGCCCAATCCTTCTCTGCCGATTGTGCACACTTCAATGATGCCAGAATTGTACGGTTGCATCGTTCCACCTGACCGTTTGCCCTGGGAGTTCTTACCGCTGTCTTAATGTGCTGCACTGCATTGTCTTCACAGTACAGTTGGAAAGCCTTAGAGGTGAACGCTGTCCCCCGATCCGTGATGATCCGTCTCGGCACGCCAAAGAAACCCGATGCCTCATTTATCACGTTGAGCACCCCCTTGGAATTAGCAGTCTTCACAGCTCGCAGTATCACATATTTTGTGAAACTATCCACCAACGCAAGCACATATCTAGTTCCACCTTTCCCCAGAGTAAATGGTCCAAGGTGGTCAAGATGCACCGTGTGAAATGGCAAGGGCACCCTTTCAGCACAGTGAAGTTCTCCTTCCGTTGTTCCCCCCCTCCTTTTTGCAAAAGCGCAGTCCACACATCCCTTGATGTATTCACGCGTGAAGCCTCGCATTCTCGGAAACCAAAACGTCTCTCGAACTCACATCAGCGTCTTCTCTTCAGCTAAGTGGCCCACGTCGTCGTGACAAAGCTTTAGGGTTCGCCACCGTATTGCATGCGGCACCACCCATTTCAAAATACCTCCATCCAGTCGAAACAACAGTGGTCCCTTAAGCAGATACTCCTTCTGCAACTGCCTTTTCTGCGCTGTTGATTCGGTAGCCGTCATCTCCTTAATTATGGCTCTCAATTTCGGATCTTGCCACTGCATAGTGGCCAACCAATCGCTGTCCGTGATGTGTAGGCTCAGCACCAGCAAGGACGCCTCTTCAATGTCCTTCTTCTCCTCCACCGGGTGTCGACTAAGTGCGTCGACATATGCTGCTGTTCGACCTGGTTGATGCACTGTCTCGAACGAAAACTCCTGAAGCTTCAGCCACCACCGCCCCACCCTTGGGATTATCTTCGGTTTGTTCTTCGTGGCGATGATCGCCTCGCAATCCGTCACAACCTTGAAGTCTCGTCCTAGCAGGTATACCCGGAATCGCTCGAGGCTATCCACGATCGCCAACACCTCAAGCTCGTAGGAGTGATATTTCCTCTCATCATCAGACAATTTGCGACTGTAAAAAAGAACTGGATGCAAGGTTGAGTCTTCTTTCGCCCGCTGAAACAGTATTCCGGCCAACCCCACGGCCGATGCATCAGTATGCACCTCGTGCTGACACTCAGGATCAAATATCACCAGAACGGGTGGGTTGCACAAGGTCTCCTTTAGCCGAACAAATGCCTCTTCCTGTTGCGCAGCCCATACGAATTCTTGGTCCACCCTTGTCAAATTCGTCAATGGTATCGCGATTCGTGCGTAGTCCCGGACAAACTTCCGGAAGAATCCAGTGGGACCTAAGAACCGACGAACCTCATGGACGTTTCGTGGTGTCGGTGGCTTATGTCCTTCTTGGTCCACCTCATATCCTAGGAATTCGATCCTTGTCTTGAAAAAGACACATTTTCGCACATTCAACTTTAATCCAAACTCCTGTAAGGCACTCAAGAATCTTCGCAATTTTTCAAGACCCTCTTGTACAGTTTTACTGGGCATAATGGTATCGTCCAAAAATACCTCTACGTCACCCTTCAGCAAACGCGACTTCACCTTGTTCATACATTCTTGAAAATGCGCTGGAGCATTTGCGAGTCCAAACGGCATTCTGTTGAACTCGAAACATCCTTCGTCGGTCATAAATGCGGTGAACTGTTTGCTTTCCTCCTCCATAGGAATTTGGTGGTACCCCGATGCTAAGTCAAGCACCGTGAAATAAGAGTTACCACTCAAAGATGTTAACACTTCGTCGATTACTGGCATCGGAAACTTACGTTTTCGGGTGATTTTATTGAGTGCTCGAAAGTCGATGCAAAATCTGTCCGTGCCGTCTTTCTTCTTCGTTAGCACTATTGGTGAACAGTAGTCCGAAGAAGATGGCCGGATTATCCCCAATTTAAGTAACTCCTCGACTTTCTCCTTGATGACTGTCCGTTTGGCGAAAGGTATCCGATATGGTTGCACACAAACGGGCTGCGAAGAAGAAAGTTGAATTGTGCACTCACCTAGCTTAGACTCTCCCAATTCCTTCAGATCCAAAGCGAAACAATCCCTGTATATATCGATGAGTTCTTGTAACTCCTGCTTGTCTTGCTCTCCCAGATCCACGTAGAGCTCTGAAACTACCAGTTGTTTCCTTGATTCGCATCGCCCCTCCATCTCGACCTGACGAATATGTTGTTGCGTTGGTTTCTTCAAACTGTCAACGATGCTCAGCTTTCTTAATGATTTCTCGATTTTTACTTGCGGCTGGTCTAGAAGGCTACGCCCAATGATCATCTGATACGGCTGGCTATCATCGGGAACAATTAAAATCTCACACCAAGCTTGCAGTTGATCCACAGAGACCTCTGCGTGCATGCGCCCTAGTGTGGCACATGCACCACCCCCAAATCCACCGAGGAGCATTTCAAATGGAGTGTACACCAGGTTACTCAGCTCTGCGTCCGATTTGCGCAGCGTCACGCAGTCACTGCCAAGATCGACGAACGCAATTACTTTTCGCCCGTTAACTGCCGCTAACTTAACCTTCATGTACTCCGAACAGTTCCCTTGTACCAACATTTGCCGATGACTTCCTAGGTCCCTTCTCAGTCCTGTGCCCTGTTTCCCCCCTGCTGCCTGTGTGGGACTCATGGGACAATCCCGTTTATAATGCCCCACCTGTTTGCATTGGAAGCATTGCACCTCATCTTTGACCTTTACCACCTGCCCCGATTCTTGTCGCTCAGATCCCTGCTGTCTTGGCTTATCCACTGCCCGTCGATTCCTGGCTTTTAGTCCCACTACCCAGCGAATCCGTTCTAGAACGTCGTCCACAGATGTTGGCTTTACAACTCGGAAAGATTCAGCGCAGTCGGCATCTACAATCCCTTGCGTTACATACTTTATCAGCGTGCTTTCCTGGATCTGCCCCCGGGACGCAATCGCCTTCATTTGGAACACGTATTCTTCAAGGTCTTCTCCAGGTCTTTGTCTGCGTTCCCGCAAGTGATCATGGATGTCCGAGTCATCTTCTGCTGTTGGAAAGTTCCGACACAGCTCTCTGAAAAATTCAGCCAGTGATTCTATTGTGGCACCTTGGCTCCACAGTTTCGCAGCTCCCACTAAACGCATTGTTGCCGCCATCAAAACGAGTTTCCCATCCAGCCCGTAGATCCGCTGGATGTCTTCTACTTTCTGCACCCAGGCTTTCGAGGATAGTCGCCCAAATGCTTTAGGATCGAACTCTGGAATCATGTCCGAAACATCGCGAACTGAATAGTTGCTCCTTGCGCACCATCCGTCTTCAGGTCTAGGAAAATTGCGCTCTGGTTCCGCCACATGCTGAGATCGAGTCATTATCTCTACCAATTTCTAACGAACTCGTTGTAATTCTTTGCGCAAATCCTGTAGTTCGCTTTTTTCACCTGCCCGATTACTGCACGAAGGCTCCTCCGCTGTCTGCGTCGCACTCAATCGAGGATTTTTGGCATCCTTAAGCCGCTGTAGCAGCTCTTCCTTCAGGCCGCCCTGTTCAAGACCGAGCTGCTTAAGTTCCTCCCGCAGCTCATCCCTTGTCATAGCCTCATAATTATTAGCGGACGCTCCTTCACTGGCCATTGCAAAAAAAAAAAAAAAAAATTCAAAGAAAACAGCTAATCGCGTTCGCAAAACACAAAAAAAACTCCGCTCAAATCACGGCGCGCAAAAAAAAATTTTTTTTTTCTCCACGGCTCAGCCGACCAGTCCGATATTCTCAAATCTTCGCTCACGCCACTCAAGAACTGTTTTCTCCTCTTTTTTTTCTGCACTTTCACTGATAACGAGCGCTTGAGTTTTAGTATCCCACTTCTGATATGTGAAGCCGAACCAAACCAATAAGCAAAAAAAAACACCGTACCATTTTATACTTCTCTATAATATTTATTTGCCTGTGTGTGCTTTGTGGTATATGCGTGGGTGGGATGCGATCCCTGTGACGGTTCGGTAACGACTGCCCATCACTTCTTTGCTGAAGTCATGTCCACCCTCTTCACTTTACCTTACACGTGTAAACATGGAGTTCACTAACGCCAAAATTCGTGCTATTTTAAAGTTTTCCTTCGTTAAAGGCAAATCCGCTAGAGAAACGTTCCGTGACGGTGTTTTGGGGGATGGTACTCTATTACTTCGCCGTGGCGTAGTGGGTAGAACGCGGGGTTCGACTCCCAGCTCAACATCAATTTTTCGAATTTTTCACGGCACCACCTTTTTCGAGCTGCTGACAACACTCAAACAGTAATAACTGTCTAAGAAAGCTTTTCAAATTTCGCCGTTCGGAGTCGGCAAAAAACTGTGGGTCCCTTCTACCCGTGAGAGAACAGTAGCGCGCACAACACGAGTAGTTGATGAGCAAGCTAGGCCCAAGTCCCCCCTTGGACTGTAGCGCCAACAATTATTATTATGACTCTATTACTTCGAACCTCGGAGGAATGGTTTCGACGATTCAGGGCCGGTGAAAACAACACCATCCGGCAGAAGACATGTGACGACGAATACCGATCGAGTCATGGAAATCATCGAGTTGGACCGGCATGTGGCATCTCGTGACATCGCCCAGGAGATGGAAGTTAGTCACCATGCCGTTTCAAACCATCTGCAGAAGGCTGGATGCAGAAAAGAGCTTGATGTTTGGGTGCCACATGATTTGACGCAAGAAAACTTTCTGGTCCGAATCAACGCCTATGACATGCTGCTGAAACGGAACGAACTCGACTTATTCTTGAAGCGGATGGTGACTAGCGACGAAAAATGTATGTGATTCATCAATAAAATCAATCGAAAACGGTCGTGATTGAAGGCCGGTGAATCGTCCCAAACAGTGGGCAAGCCAGAATTGACTGTCAGGAAGGTTTTGCTGTGAGTTTGGTGGGATTGGAGGGGAATCATCCACTATGAGCTACTCTCATATGGCCAGACGCTTAACTCTACCATCTACTCCAAACAACTGGACCGCTTGAAGCAGGCGATCGGCCAGAAGCGTCCAGAATTGACCAACAGGAAGGGTGTAGTGTTCCACCAGGACAACGCAGAAGCGTCCAGAACTCCCCAACAGGTAGGGTGAAGTGTTCCACCAGGACAACGCAGAAGCATCCAGAATTGGCCAATAGGAAGGGTGTAGTGTTCCACCAGGACAACGCAGAAGCATCCAGAATTGGCCAATAGGAAGGGTGTAGTGTTCCACCAGGACAACGCAGAAGCGTCCAGAACTCCCCAACAGGAAGGGTAAAGTGTTCCACCAGGACAACGCCAGACCAAACGAATCGTTGATGACTCGTCAGAAGCTTCGGGAATTCGGATGGGAAGTTTTTTTTTGCATCCACCACCTGTTCCTGTCCATGGTGCCTTGGTGGTGTGAAGTTGAACTCAAAAGAGGCTTCTGATAAGTGGTTGTCCGAGTACTTAGTAAATAAGGAAGAGGGCTTCTACGAGGGGGGTTTTATGAAGTTGCCGTCTAGATGGAAACAGATTATCGAACAAAACGGCGCATATTTGAACCAAATCCAGTCACTGTAACACAAAAAAACTTGTTTTCAATTAACATTAGAAGAAAATAACACAGGTCAATTTTAATGCCTTATATGGCCTCACATGACTTTTATGAGTGCGTTGACTCATTTTGGCATTGATGAAACAAGTCGTTCGAATTTTATTTTCAATATCTTCGTCATGAAAGCAAATATCAATAATAGACGAAATAAGCTTAGTTTTTGTGGTGCAGTCTCTCGTCCTGAGCCTTCCTTTGATAAATGTCCACAGATTCTCAATTGGATTGAGGTTAGGGGAGTTGCGAGGCCAATCCAGAACATCAATTTTGTGGTTTGCAAAATACTGTTTAATTTCTTTTTATGTGTGACACGGAGCAAGATCCTGCTAGGGAACATCTCCTCTAAATGACTGGCAGCAGCATTTGAGTTAAAACTTCTTCGTATTTAGTGCGGTTCGTCATACCTTCTATTGGCTTAAGGCTACCAGGGCCTCCAAATGCAAAACAGTCCCAAAATATGAGTTTGGAAGGGAGCTTTTTCTTAGACAGTTATTACCCTTTGTGTGTTGTCAGCAGCTCGAAAGAGGTGGTGCCGTGAAAAATTCGAGGTGTTCAGCAGGGAATCGAACCCAGTCCCTTCGGCGTGTGAGCGTCGCACTCTACCCAATACGCCCCGGCGGCCACCCTTAACTTACCAAAAAATGTGAAAAAGAAACGTACAAACCATAGCTTACTATCAAATAATTCAAAATAAATTGCTTGTTCGAATTAATATGTGCACGACTGTAATGTTTTGCGTGCGATTTTTGGTCCTGTTTGCGTTGATGGCATCTGGAGGAGAAGATTTAATGACGAACTCTATAGGCTGTAAGCGACATGCGCCTGATCAAGCGTCTACGGATACAACGCTTAAGATGGCTAGGCCAGATAGAGCGTATGGACACCACTGCTCCGGCCCGATAAGTCTTTGAATCCGAGCCATTGGGACAACGCAACAGAGGACGACCTAGAAGATGGACCTCAACCAACTTGGAGTGCGCAACTGGAGACAGCTGGCGAAAGATCGTGCTGGCTGGAGAGGCATGTTGGTGGAGGCCCAGGTCCACTCCGGACTGTAGCGCCACAAGAAGAAGAAGAAGAAGACTGTGATGTTTGTTTCCACAGATACATACCAGGTATACCGGTATGAAATGAAATAAAACAGTAATTATTAATAGAAAAGTAAAAACATTTTATTCAAAGTATTGGCCATTGTTACACATTTTGACCACCTTTCTGGCAATTTGTGAATACCACGTCAATGAAATGGTTCGTCTTTTAAAGCAAACTAATCAGACACCCAATTTTCGACGTCCTCGTAGGAATCAAAGCGCTGCTCAGCCAATGCGTGTCCCATAGATGAAAACAAATGGTAGTCGGAAGGAGCCAAGTCTGGTAAATACGGCGGGTGGGGTAGCTGCTCCCAGCCAAGTGTTTGTATCCTGTACCGGTTTTGCTTTGTGTGCAGGTGCATTGTCATGCAGCAAAATTACCTTGCCGTGTCTTCTGGGCCATTCTGGTCGTTTCTTGATCAATGCATGGTTCAAATTGATCATTTGTGATCGGTAGCGATCAACATTAACGGTTTCACCAGGATTTCGGAGCTCGTGATACAGCACGCCTTTCTGGTCCCACCAAACACACAGCATTGTCTTCTTGCCGATTCGATCTGGTTTTGCAGTCGATGTTGGTGGTTGTCCCAGATTAAGAGATGATTTTTTCCGTTTAGGATTTTTAAAATAAATCCATTTTACATCGCCGGTAACAATCCGATGCAAAACCGATTCTCTTTCGTGCCTTTGAAGAAAAATTTCACAAGTGTTTTTTCGGTTTTCCATCTGTCTTTCGTTCAATTCATGTGGCACCCATTTTCCGCACTTTTGGATCTTTCCCATAGAATTTAAATGGTCAGAAATTGTTTGTTGTGCAACATTTAACATTGCTGCCATTTGCTTTTGACTTAAAGTGTCATCTCCATCCAATATCGTTTGCAGTTCGGCGTCTTCAAACTTTTTTGGTGGTCTTCCACGTTCTTCGTTTCTCACATCAAAATCATTATTTCTGAACCGTTGAAACCATCTTTGTCATGTTGCTCCTGATACAGAATGATCACCATATGCCTCGACAAGCGATGCGACTCTGTAGCACTTTTCTTCAAATGAAAACAAAAAATTAATGCTGTCCGGAAATCATCACTATCTGGTACCAAATTCCACATTTTTAACACAACGAAAAAATATGATGTTGTCTGTTCAATGACTTGATGTATACTAAATATTTTTCACAGATGTCATAGCAAACAAACAAAAACAAATAATAAGAGCTCGTTCACAACAAATGTTCCCTATCGAGACATGTGTATCTTGATGCTCACTTCATACCGGTATAACTGGTGAAATGCAGTCCCAAGTATCAACTGCTATACCCATGTTACCAGTTCATAAATGCAGTTGGTGCTAGTGTCATGCAGTGATTTAAACGGCGCACCGATGAGCTTGTTTTGCTCTATCAAATTGCAAAGTTGCGTATTCACTTATTTTCTTTTGTTTTGGTACCTTTCTTTAAGGAAGGACCAGAATAATTCTTCCCATCAATTGGAAGATGTTGTATTAACCGTGCAGCTTTTAAGACTCCAGACAAACTTCTGGACGTCCGATAATTCTACATTTTGATCAATCTGGGTGTGAAACACGTTGTATAATTCACATCACTCTTCACATAAGGGATCTGTGCCTCAGTCTCTATACCAAGCCGTGTAGTCAATTTTATTCCCCGTCTTATGATAATGGAATTCACCACTTTCAGTTGACTGAGGTACTTTTCTTGTTCTTTGCGCCAGCGGAGGAGTGGTCTTCATTTAGCACAAAGTTGAACTCGGGCCGAACTGCGACCTTTCGTTCGAATTCACAGCCATCAGACTAGTACTGTTTTTTTCAGACCGACGTCTCTGTAAGGCCTGCTTAGTGTGTTGGCAAACAACACTCTTTTGTTTTATGTTTGTTTGTTTTCGATGCATTTTTTATTGGTTTTTCTTACTTCTTTTTCTTATATTCTAGACAAAAATACTTCAACTAGCTTATTAATCTAATCTACTGATCTTAATTCTAGCTTACTGACTCTTAACAAGTGCTCTAAGCTAACCGAGGAGTAATTCACTTTTTTAAACTTTCGGCTTCTTTATTTAATTTTAGTTGATTTTAATTCATTGCTTATTCTAATATTTACCCAAGAAAAGAGAAAAACTTGGGATAACAATTTTTAAACTTATGCTAACTTAAGACTAAGACTACATACTAGCTAAAAACTAAAAGTAAAATTTAAAATGAAAACCTTAAACGTAACTCTCTAACAACTAAGCTTATATCTACTTAATTATGTCCGTAAGAGTACGTACGCATCCACCAGGACGTATGTTTTATAAATATGCTTAACATAGATATTTAATACGCCGTGGTGCATCTGTTTTTATTTTTATTTTTTTTTTTATTTTTGTTTTGCCTTTCTACTGTTCGGCGTGCGACATGGAAGATGATGGGGCAGCCATCCTCATCTTGTATCAGGCCTTTTACGTCCAAATAGACGAAAGCTTCGGGCGGAATAAAGCCGCTAAGGCGTACCCTCTCATGGTACATTATGTTAGGGTAGTAAACCCCAAAGATCAGACTGTTGGTTGAAGTCATTGCTCGAGCAATGTGACCCCGTATCAACTTGGTAATAAAATTGTCTATCCTTATAAGATTTGCCTCGTTGTACAAAACCTCGTTGGGGTAGAATTTCTTGAACTGGGCTTCCGGTGTTCGATATAAACGAAGACAGGCCCGAAGGCACCGCCTCTCGAACAACCTCATCTTTTCCATCTCAGAGCGACTCACGTTAAACCACACAGGACAACCATATACCATGATTGGCCGGATGAGGGCCATGTAGCAGATTATCTTCACTCTGGTGTCAAGCTGACTGACTCTTGCCAAAGCGAAGGCATTCCTAGCCCTGGTCAGAGCTGTGTCTACAGGGATGCCACCATATAGAAACTGGTCCAACCAGATGCCTAGATATCTTACTACACTTTTCACGGTCAATGGTTGTCCCAGTGGATCAACTATGCCGAACTTGCGCCAGTTTATTTTCGTGTCCCTTGAGGCTCTGGATAGAGGGGCTCTGAAAAGAATAGTTTCACACTCCTGGTAGTTGATTTTCAACTTCCAGTCGTCGCAAAATCGTTGTATTGCATCGAACTCACTCTGCAATAAACTGTTTATTTCTTCAACCTTCGGACCTGATTTGTATGCGATTAGATCATCGGCAAACGCTATTATGTTAGACCTAGAACCTATTAGATCGCTGGTGAATATAGTGAACAAGATTGGCGAACCCACCGCCCCTTGTTGCAACCCATTTTTTATATGGAACACAGTTGTGGAAATTTCATTGCCATTTTTCACAACGAACTTTCTACCTGTTACCATGTCGTAGATCATTTATAGCAACGTTTTGTGGATGCCGAGCCTGACTAATTTGAGGAAGAGACCTTCTAACCTTACGGTATCGTATGCTTTTTCCATGTCAATCAAGATGGATGTCGGAAACCAATTTTGACGCGGCATCATTGTATGGATCATGATCCAGTAAAGCCTCCAGTTTCTCATTTTTCAACTTTTTTGACTGGGTAAGACGATTCTAAATTCAAAACATTTCAAGACTCTATTTTCAATTTTCTGCATGGGCCGTGACCCATGAAGGGCTTTAGGCTGAGTTATAGCTGCCTTCCATTCTACAGTCCCGAGCATGCTGATTTAAATTGTAAAGACTAAGCTCTCTAGCTTTCGCGTGGTCTCTATACCGGAAGTTAGGCCTTCCTCTTCTTCTCGAACCCGGAGGCTTTGATGTGAAGTCAAATTTGGATGTTTTCGAAAAGACGAAAACTCATGTTGCAAATGTGGACTCGTTATCGCTGACAAATGCCACACTTTTCCAATGCAGAAGAATCGCTTCCAAGACCAGCCACAACTTGCAGGCAAAACGGATCAAAATTATTTGAACCCATATACTACGTCAAATCGTTTCATATTCAATACTTTAATCTACGTCTTGAGACTCAATAACAATATGCAGCTGTCTTATCCGAAATGTTATAGATAATTTTAGATGAAAATCCACTCTGAAGATAATGTTGCATCACAAGTCAGACATATTTACGAATTAGGCGCCTTGAAGCTCTACAATACAATGCTATCGTCATTTACAGCTTTCCCTAATCGCAACAGCAGACAAGATATAGCAGCCTTCTTGTAGGGCTGGGCATCTCGTTTTCCGCTTGCCGAGCCCTTATGGCTCTGCACAGGTTAATTTCCATCCACAAGCGCTGCAGCCTGTAAAGGTTGCTGCACCGATGTCATACGAATCTTGCGCGCCGAAGGAGCTACCAGACGTTTCCCTATTTTTATGTTCTTGGTGCCAGCAGAAAAGGTGGCAACGTTGGTTTCGAAAAATTGGCCACCTTCTGTTTGTGATACTTCTAGTGACCTGATCCTCTTTGCCTTTGCCGCTATAGGCGCACGGCCCACGATGCTTGCGCCTTTAATCATTTCCAGGATCTCTTGGCATTGCCCAGTTCAATACAAGTCGTTTTGGGTGGATTCAAGTCTGATATTCACCATATTAATGCTGGTGTTCCTCAGGGCTCAGTTTTGTCTTCGACACTCTTCCTCATTTTTATAAATGGTCTCTTGTCTGCTACTTCCAATCCTATTCATTCCTTCGCTGACGACAGTACCCTCAGCTTTTCATATTCGTTCCTTGGCTCACGTCACTCCATTTCGGCTATAGAGTCGGAACGACAGCGTATGTTAAGTACATTAAATTCCGACCTTGACAGCATAATCGATTGGGGAAATAAGAAAAGAACTGTGGTCGCCGTGGCGTAGTGGGTAGAGTGCGAAGGGTCTAGGTTCGACTCCCAGCTGAACACCAATTTTTCGAATTTTTCACGGCACCACCTCTTTCGAGCTGCTGACAACACTAAAAGAGTAATAATTGTCTATGAAAGCTTCTCAAATCTCGCCGTTCGGAATCGGCAAAAAACTGTAGGTCCCTTCTACTCGTGAGAGAACAGTAGCGCGCACAACACGAGTAGTTGATGAGCCAGCTAGGCCCTGGTCCTCCTTTGGACTGTAGCGCCAAGAATTATTATTAAATAAGAACAGAGTGGAATTCAATGCTTCCAAAACCCAATGCTGTCTACTGTCGTTAAAGCGATCACAAAATAATCAGCCGTTATCCATGAACGGCACTTGCGTTGTTGAAACCGAAAGACTTTCCATCCTCGGTATGTGTATCAGTCCAACAATTAGTTGGAACGATCACATATTTGAAGTCGCCAAAAGTGCTGCGAAATGTGTATGCTTCCTTAAACAATGCAAGAAGTACTTCACCCCCTCTGATCTGGCTACAATATACAAGGCCTACATACGCCCAAAACTAGAGTATAACGCTCCTATTTGGTCAGGTGCTTCTAAGACCTCCGTGCACCTGCTGGATAGAATTCAAAAGCGAGCGATGAAACTTATAGGTGACAGTAATATTGCGAAGTCGATTGACTCGTTAGAACACCGACGTAATGTCACGTCGTTGTCACTTTTTTATCGTTATTTTAACAAGAAATGCTCAGATGAATAAGCCAGTTGCATTCCTCCTTTTCAAGAATTCACCCGCAATACACGCCTCGCTAGGAGTGCCCACCAGTTCACCCTCAAGCCCTCTTTCGGACGTACAGTCAAATTCAGAGACTCGTTCTTTAGCCGCACAATACGAATCTGGAATGCTCTTCCCAGCTCGATTTTTCCTCCTCATTACAATCCACAGGCATTTAAAACCGATGTGCATCGGTACCTCCTCTCCCTCTCTTCCTCTATACCTTCGGTACGTGTTGTGAGTTGAACCAGTCACTTAAAAGTACTCGCAACTCATTTTGCGTTAATTATATAAAAAAAAAAGTGGCTCTTCTTTTTGCTCTTTGTCAGGGGTTCGTCGGGTGAAACTTCTTTCGGGTCGGATGTGCTGAGACACACCATTAGAAGTGGCATTCCGGCAGGCTTCTCGAGCATGAGCCAAGAACCTTTCTGCCACTTTCTCCAGTTTTCCTTCTCAGTTTTCTAAGCACACAATAAAGTGGCAGGAAACATTAATATCAACGCCACTGTGGGTGGAGGGTGTCAAGTGTTCGATGGGTTTGGCCTCCAGAATCCTTATCATCCGTACAGTCATTATTTAGGGCGTCCAAAGACAATACGCTTTTGGGCTTTGGTTCGATGTCTCACCTAGGACCCGTCCAGCCGACATTAACTCACTCTTAAGCCCATTTTCTGCGACATGCCAACCAGGAAGAGAGAGAGAAGGAGTTTCCTATTAATACCTTGTTTCCTGTGCGGGAGTTGAGGATGAAAGTTTTAAGTGTGAGTGTGATAAACTAACTAAGAATTGAAGGAAGCTTAAGCCTCCTTGAATTTCAGACAACTCCACGGCACCATCTGAACTAAAAATCCAAAACGAACTCGTAACGTTCGCTTACCCATCTTAACACGAAATCCCAGGTCACCAAAGTTCAGCAAAAACCGAAAAGATTCCCCCAGCACTCATCCTCTACAGCCGCCGTAAGTCATGGATCCCTGAGTGCTATTTTTATAAATCGCCACCCGTTTCACGATGAAACCCAAATCATTAGAATTGCAAAGATCAATACCGGGGCCAGTCGTTCCACTCGAATGCGTGACTTGCACCACAACCGAAGAACCTGTCCACTTTTCCTAGCCAGTGCGCAGCGCACTCGCTTCGAAATCGTGGCCCGGGGCGTTCGAGATTCAATTTCAAAACTCCCATTGCAGATTGGAGCAATTAACTCGTCTCCAAGTCATAACTGAATCTCTGAAATGATCACCAGTGCCGCCCGCGGGCCTGGAAGCTGCAAAGTTCACACTTTTCATCGAATATAGAGCGCCCGCCCGGTACCAACCCATCCGCGCTCACTCTAGCAACATTGCGCTGCGACTGGACGCGACGAAGACTTCCACTTGCCGGTAACGAGGCTGGAAGTTGGTTCGCGAAGGAAATTACTGCGCGCTCCTACTGGATTTATGTGCGCAGCAGTAATTGCAGTCGAGTCAGACTGACTTCAAGAGCAGCACCTCCAGCAAGGCGCGGTGGCTGTGGCTGTTCTTTTCGAGAATTCCCGTGTGTAGGAGAGGAAGGAGCGGGGAAGGAAAACGTGCGCTTGTTCTATGATACGCTGCATGATTTGACTGCAGGAAGGGAAGAGAGGCGCACACAAGTGGCATCTGGATTTATGCACTTCCCTGGATTAATGAGCTGTCGCCCTGGCTTGGCACACACATCCGCGGACACGTCCCGCGGGGAGTGTTGCTCTCCCGGACGGACTTTTCAATTTGCGAGTTGCAATTTGGTGTCACTGCTCGGGGCGGCTGCGACTGATGATCTGGGACAGGTGCCGAAGAAAAGGATTTATCAGGGCTTGACGGGCACTTGGTAGCGAGGGCAATGCTTGGCTGGGGGTGGGTGCAGTGGAGAAGTGTACACAGATCACTTTCTGGATCACCAATCGGGGATGGAGTAGTCAAACTCAACCCCGATTGTGTGCAACCACTGAAATGTTGCTCCGTTTCTTCATTCATTCATTGTAGTAGCAACTCTCTCATCTCGTCCTCTTCACGATTTCCTTCTCATTCTTCAGCTCCGGCAGCTCTTGGCATTATCAAGCGACACCTACCGATATTCTTCCGCCGATGCCCACCGTCAACGGCGAAGCTTTCCTGACCAACGCCCCAAAACACAGTCGTTCCCAAGTTTCGCAAGCGCCACACCGCCGAACTTCCAGCGAAGAGTGAAAGACCGACCCTCAATCCGCCCGTCCATTTCTTGGTTCTGTCCCTTCAGTGAGCACACACAAGCCGCTCTCCCTCCTTAGCCTCGCTCCTTTTGCCAAAAACCAAAAAGGCACAGAAAACTCCTTATTTATCGGAACAATGACTTCACCAAGGTCTGACTTGCAGAAGAAGGCGGCAGCACCCCGACACAGGCCTCAGCCGCTCAGGTCCTTGTGCCATCAAAAGCCTCTTGGCATTGAAGAGAAGGGGTGTTGCTGCCCAAAAAGCAGAACAAAACAAAAAAAAGTTACAAAACTTCTCCCAAAAAGAAAAAGGATGAAGGGACCGAAGCGACTGGTAAAAGTCGCAAGGACCACCATCAGCATTGGTGGTGCTTGCCCAAAAATAAGGAACAAAAGTCCTATTCATCAAATCCATTCCGTTTCGGTGTGTTTCGGGTTTTTTTTTCTCGGTTTTCTCTGAAGAGGGTTCTACCCTCCCCACCTGCGATCAGCACTTACAGGACAAACGGCAGAAACAAAGGAAATCAAAAACAATTGCAGCCGAGAGGAATGAAGGGGCTGGCGGCAACGCCGGGGAGCGAGTGAGATGACAGCAGTCGCCGCTGAAAAATCACCGTCAACAGTTTTTCCAGTCGAAGGAGCTCCCAAGGATTTGCATCACACGGCAACACCGCACACCGCAGCAACACCCCACTGCCAAACGAAACGGCTTTGGCTTCGTTGTCGTTCGTCGTTTCTCGTTCGTCGTTAGTCGCACAGTCGAATCGTGTGACGTTGGGCTTTGTGCGGCGACAATGCACATGTTTTGGGTGCGGAGCCCCCTTCACCGGTGACGGCCTCAGGGTATGTACGAAGAGAGAGAGAGCTTTGTTTCACTTTGCCCACCCACCGGTCGCATCCCTCGAGTTGCAACCGTAATTTCGATGGGGATTGCTTTGCCTTAGAGCCAGGTCAATCACCCTCCAACGTGCATTCACGAAGGGTGCGCATTGCTCGCCTCTCGGTCTCGCACTCGCTCCCACGTCTACTTTTAAGTTGATTGCAACAGTAATTGGAATTTGGGGGCTGAGGGGATGCTGCTCTTCCGATGCACGGATTAGATGGCGATGGACCTGCTCACGAGGAGGCGCTGAAGTAACGGAAGTCCGTTTTTATTTCATTTCACTCCCATAAAACGGTTTTCGGCGGGGGCGCTGCAAAACCAACGGAGAATCCTTTTATCCTTCGGAATACATTTATTTTTATTAGGCCGGCCATAAAATCTCGCATTTTTAGGGCGAAATAATAAAATTCAGGGCCCGTTGCCCCCCACCCCACTCACTGACTGACGGCCGAATCGGAGCGTCATTCGGTGTTCGAAGTGAATTCGTTCATAAAAATCGAAGCCCACCGCTTCCTCTGCCGCCCCGGTCGCAATTTTAACGAACCTCGCCTAGCTGCGGAGCGATGGCCTCCCTTGGGGATTCATCTGGAAGTATAGGCCAACATAAATATCCACTCAGGACTGTGTGCGTGTGGATGAAGGAGCGCCCGTCCCCCTCTCTCCATCGCTTTCCATAAACACTTTTATGCGCATTTAAGCCGAGTGCCTTCGGAGTCGCCACAGCACGCTCCAGCAGCGACCTCCTAATGGAGTCCCATTTTCGGTTCCGTCGACGTCGTCGGTCAATCGGGTGGGTGGACGCATTTCAAAACGCATTACAGGATGTGACCTCCGATGTCCACTCAACATAAATCCAGGAAACGGATTTCCATTCATTTCGTCAACACAACAACATGGCGGCCCTGCGCTGTCCGAGGGCAGATGGGGACGAATTCCATTCGAGGAAAGTGCTCGTAAAATCCGATTGTTGGAAGATTGTCTTCCATTTTTTGTCGGAGCTGCCGGTGACGGCGGTGGACAGAGCAGCGCGTACATTGTGTCCACTACACACGCTCGTCTTCTGGCTCCTCGGAGTTACACAACAGTTGCGTTGCCCACACACACACACACACCCGCACACACATAGCGGTGGCGAACCGGACGCTGGTATGGTGGACACTTCTGACATCGTACACGTGGTTTATGATCATCGTACGTGGAAGTCATGTCGCAGTCATGCACACTCGGACGAGGGGGTCAAGCCAAGCGGACACATAATGTTCCAGTTTGTCGCAGTTGCTTCCTGCGCGCCGCCGATGGGTGGCGGCTGGTGGAGAGACAAAAGTGACATTTTGCATGGGTAGTCATAAATATTGCATTTAATTAATTACGGCGGTTTTCGCAGTGCGTCCGGTCCGGTACGTTGCTGTCTGCCGATCCGTCATGTTTGCGGTAAATTATGTTGCACATGTTTGCTCAGAGCGGCGAACGCGCGGGGGCGGGAGTGCTTTGGTTAAGAGTTTATTTTCGGAACGACAGCCTGCTGCGGCATGAAGTGGGAGCATGGGCGGCGTTTGGGGTGCGAAAGTAATCGCGAGCTGTCCCTGTGTCTGGGTGCGTTTGCGTGAGGGTGAGTCTTGCTCTGGCTCACCCACGCCAACTCCACCTCCGCCGCCACCTCGTCAATTCCGGCTGGTGGTGTGAGGGCGTGACATGTCGCGGCGATGGGATCTGGGGATCTGTATGAAATTTGCGGTTAAGTTGTCATAAACGTTGCAATTAATTTTGCGTTCACATCCTTGAGAGAGGCGGTCGCGTTTATTTTTATGGACGCCAATGAATAATGTGCTGACTGTGTGTTGGGCTCACGAACAGATGGGCCCTTGGGAGGACTAATGGACTGCGGTTGTCTAATGGGAGGAATTCCTATGGATGAGGCCTCGGTGGTCAATTTGGGAATCTTGATTGTTCTTTGGGCCCTGGCGGGTGTCAGTGTTGTGTCTGCGGTCAGAAAATAATTTAAACACTTCAGATTGTGCAAAAATAGCTTCAAACTACACGATATAATCTGCGGTGCTTGTCTTCTACCTCACCTATGAGAGTACCTGACCGCGAATTGGGAAACGTCATCTCGGGACTTACACATCAAAGGTTCTTAAATTTGTTCGTTGAAGTCACACATGGTCAGCACATTTTACAGAAAGCTCCGTCTTCAATGGGACATGTCCATTTAGCCGCCGTGGCATTGTAAAGTGCGACACTCACAAGCAGAAAGTCCAGGTTCGATTCATGGATCAATACCTCGATACCACCTCTTTAGAGCCTCTGACAAAGCTCAAAACGCAATAACTGTCTAAGCAAAAGCTTCTCAAACTTCGACATTTGGAGTCGGCAGACAGCTGTAGGTCCCTTCCACTCCTGAGAGAACAGAAGGGCGCACAACACGAGCAGTTGACGAGCGAGCTATGCCCGGGTTTCCTGTGAACTTACGCACCAACTTTGTATAATTAGATCCACTTTTGCATTCGTGCAGACGCATGGGTTCTTAAGATCTGAGAATGCTCAAACCCGCTGGCTTGTATGATATACCCCATGATCTTCTGAATTAGTGTTTTTTATCGCTGGGCAAACCATTGCCTGATTTGTCTGTTTTACTCTTTATTTCTCTTCTCGAGCAAATGGAAACAATATGTGTCCAGCCCGTTTCTGAAAATGGCGATTCGTCATCACCAACTTCCTACAGGCACATAACACTTACGCGTCTTCTTTTTAAGGCCGTGAAAAAGCTGATAAGACGTCAGTTTATGAAATATCGGAAGCTGCTTATTGACCGGCAATACGGCTTCCGCAGCAACATGTCCACTGGTAATTTGATGGCATATTTCACCGAAAAATGGAACCAATCTATGCACAGTATACGAGAAAGCAAGATCGTTGCGCTTGATATTTGAAAAACATTTAACAGAGTCTGTGCATCAAGCCCTCTTGTTGAAAATGCGTGCTTTTGACGTCGATCAATCTCTTCTGCAATTGATTGAACTATCTTTCGAACCATTCAATACAAGTTGTTGGATGGGTTCAAGTTTGATTGTCACCATATTAATGCTGGTGTTCCACAAGGCTCCGGTTTGCGTCCACAGTCTTTCTTATTTTCATAAGTGAACTCCTTTCTGTCACTTGTAACTTTATTCACTCTTTCGATGATAGAAGCCTCAGCTTTTCATATTCGATCCTTGGCTCTAGCCCCTCCTCTTTGAACAATGATTTTCTTTTGTTGGAGGTATTGAAGCCTTTAGACTCAAAAACTGGTCAATTGCACCACCAGGCAGTAAATTATTACTTGAACTTCCAGAGGAAAACCAGTAAACTTTTGTGTTATATAGCCTAGGCTTACAACTTTCACCACATCAGCCGCAGCTTGATCCGTACATGGCCAACACATGTTGGCAGAAGAAATGCTTTTCAGCGTACTCGCCTTCTCTACAGGCATTGCATAGGGTACCGTCACTCAGCCCGAGCACACTTAAGTCCTCAGCGAAGGTGAAGTGCTTAGTTTGTGTGCCTACAAGTCGTCTGCAGGTGTTCCTATTTAGAGATAGGAAAACAGCCGCCGGTTTCTTACTGGCATTTGGGAGCATGCACTTGGCTAGCCTGCATCCTGGAGAGTCATGCCATCTCTGGTTGTGCTGTCGGGAGTCCCAGCCGTCAACGGAAGTACAAGGACGGGTGTAATTTCGCGGTGGGTTCAGACGAATGAAATGTGCATGCCTCATTTGACCCTTGCCTTGCAAGTTCATAGGCAATCTCGATCCCATAATCCCGTGGAGTTCCGGAAACCAGCAACTAAAGTCCGCCGAATAAATTAAGGGAAGACTTGCAATCCTGTACTATCTTGGATGTGGTAAAGGTTTCAGTAAGGTGTTAAGCACAGTTTGACTGTCGAAAGAGACGCTATCCTTCGCCCTTTCCGCCTATTCCTCACAAAATTGTTCGTGGCCATTAAGACCACAAGCGTTTTCGCTAAAAATCCGTGTCCAGTTTTGATTTGAGCCAGTCCTGGACACAGGGGAAGTCGAGTTTATACGAACGTCGCAACTGGATTGTTGGTGTGCCCGCATCAGGGTGCTCCACGATGAGATTAGTGCCATAGGAGATGACGTGTGCGTGGTCGTCAAAGCTTCAGTGCGAGTTGAACCAAAACCATTCCATGTGATGTGGATGTCGAAGGGATGGACGTTTATTAGCGCATCAGAAGTAGTACTAAAGAAAGCCCCGTGTGCAGCCAAGACAGATTGCTCTTTGAAACTCGGCGGAAGCAGCAGTCACGTACTTGCGTAAGAGCATCTTCCATCCAGCGACTGATGCAGATAAAAGTAGATCTTTTATCATTGCCGTATAAATCCATACAGACTTTTTTGTGTCATAGACCCCAAGTTTTACCGAAAACTCCATTGCACTGCCAAAAGTCTGACAACTCTATAGACTTGGAACGGCAGCGTGTGATAAGTTCATTACATATCGATCTTGACAATTTAATTGATTGCAATAAAATGAATAGAGTGCAATTGAATGCTTCTGTGCTGCATACTGGCACTCAGGCTTTCCCAAAATAACAAGCTAATAAGCATGAGTTGCAGAAACTAAACGACGTTCTTAGGTATGTGTATCAACTCAAAACTAAGTGCGAACGGTCAGTTATTTGCGATACCCAAAAATCTCGGTTCAATGTCTTGGTGTCTTGTCTTGGTGTCTTGTCTTGGTGTCTTGTCTTGGTGTCTTGGCGAAATGTCTTGGTTCACCCCTTTTGATCTGGCCGCAGTTTATAAGGCGTGTATTCGTCCAAAGGATGAGTATAACACTCATAATTAGTCTAGTGCTCTTGAGACATCCTTTCACCTATTAAATAGATTTCGATATCGAGCTATAAAACTTATTAGCCATTATAATGCTTCGAAGTCAATTGACTCCCTAGGATATTGAAGACGGGATGATGGGTCTCTATCACGCTTTCATCGCTATTTCACCAAAACACTTTTTAAAGAGCTTGACAGTTTCATTCTTCCCCTGAAGTTAACAGCATTACTAGCCTCGGTAGGAATGCCCACTCATTCAGTCCTAAACTAACCTTCGGACGTACAGTTCAATTAAGGGACTTGTTTGTCGCCAGCACTACTCGAGCATGAAATGCACTTTCCAGGTCAACTTCAGTCGATCAGTTTCGGTTGTAGCTCTCTGACATCAAACCGTTCGGACATCGCGAATATTGGGAAATATCAGACGTCGATCGCCAGATTCCTTTGTGAATGATCAGGTGTGGGAAGCGCCTGGTAGACACAGAGAGGTTCCCCCCGAGGTGAAGTTCAACAGGCTGAGTCCGTTTCCGGATGTGTGGTCGGGAGGCTGTATTTACCGATGACTCCAGCAAATATGTCTCCATTTCTCAGCTGAGCGTTGAAATGTCCTAGGAAGATGTTTGTGTTACAGCTGGGACATCAATAGTATGTGTTTTCTTTCTAAGAGATTACAGAATGCATCGTTGACGTTGTCATCCTCCTCCTCTGTTATTCTTCTCCTCTGTCATCCTTATCCTCTCTCAGCCTTCTCCTCTGTCATCCTTTTCCTCTATCATCCTTCTCCTCTGTCATCCTTTTCCTCTGTCATCCTTCTCCTCTGTCATCCTTCTCCTCTATCATCCTTCTTCTCTGTCATCCTTCTCCTCTGTCTTCCTTCTCCTCTGTCATCCTTCTCCTCTGTCATCCTTCTCCTCTGTTATCCTTCTCCTCTGTCATCCATCACCTCTGTCATCCTCCTCCTCTGCTATCCTTCTCCTATGTCATCCTTCTCCTCTCGCAGCCTTCTCCGCTGTCATCCTTCTCCTCTGTCATCCTCCTCGTCTGTCATCCTTCTCCTCTGTCATCCTTCTCCTCTGTCATCCTTCTCCTCTGTCATCATCCTCCTCTGTCCTCCTTCTTTTCTGCCCTCCATCTCCTCTGTCATCCTTCTCCTCTGTCATCCTTCTCTGTCATCATCCTTCCCTGTTTTCCATCTTTTCTGCCCTCCATCTCCTCTGTCATCCTTCTCCTCTGTCATCCTTCTCCTTTTTTATCCTTTTCCTCTGTCATCCTTCTCCTCTGTCATCCTTCTCCTTTTTTATCCTTTTCCTCTGTCATCCTTCTCCTCTGTCATCCTTCTCCTTTTTTATCCTTTTCCTCTGTCATCCTTCTCCTCTGTCATCCTTCTCCTCTGTCATCCTTCTCCTCTGTCATCCTTCTCCTCTGTCATCCTTCTCCTCTGTCATCATCCTCCTCTGTCATTCTTCCCCTCTGTAATTCTCCTTCTCTGTCAACCTTCCGCTCTGCTAGGGTGTGCGCGCAACTAAGGCTGATTCTCCCGAATTCAGTCTTGATGCGGATTGTCATGAGGCGTTCGCTGTCAGGATTGTAGTCTAAGGCTTGTTCCAAAGCCTTCTTTTCAGCAACAAAACGGCATCCGCATAAACGCTACCTTTCCTTTCTCTAGCAAGTGTCGTATTAGAAATCGCAGTTTTGTATCCCAGCGCACTTCTTTGTTGGCAGTGATGTCTGCTTTGTAGGAGTCCAGCACCTCCAGTTTTTTGCCCGCTCGTGGTCAACTGGTAAGGTACCTCACATTCCACGTGCAAGACCGCAATTCATTGTCCTTGAAACGTTCGCCGAAGTCGTCAATAGTTGGTCCGACCATATCCGAGATATGCCAATGTTTCTGGTATAAACAGGAAATTAACATCACGCACAACGCGCAGACGCATTACTTAAACCTCGGGCTGAGGGGTTCACCAAACTACGGGTGTTGTGATGGCTATCCAGGAGCGCCCCGAGGAGGCTATATGACAACTTGACCTGTGCACTATTGAGGATAGTGTTGGCAGCTCGCCTTGTTGAGCACGGTCAACAGTATGCCTCATGTGCACAAGCCCATGCCCCCTTTAGCACGCTCCAAATATAAAAAAATTAAATTCTTCAAAACCACGACCCAGACCCTCAACCTATTCGCAGCCAACTTGACAAGAATCACTGGTAACATTCCAGGCTTCTTAGAACAATTTATTCATGGCATCCGTCATCGATCCAAGCACAACCGATTCCAGTTCTCACTGCATCACTGCTCCACACAGTTAAGGAATTTTCCACAGCGAACCCAGTTGCAATGGCAAACCTGGCCAGGCACCCGCTCCTCGGTCATACACAACTTTTGCCCGCAATCACACACAAATTGGCAGCAACCTGTGCAATCAATCATCTAACAAGGTCACTTCATTGTCTCAGCGCGTTCGGCTTCCCGCAAGTCCACCGCCGACTCCCCGGCCAGATATTTTAATTATAGAACTGCGCGTCCCAGTTCGCTTCGATTTCATCTTTAATTGAGTCGATGATGATTGTACGGTTGGGCTCCGTTGACTTGCTTTGTTGACGACGACGACGACGACGAGTTCGACATCTGCTGCACCAACAATGGAGATGATGGCTCGGTGCTCCCGGCTGCCGGTTCCACCGCAGTGGTGGGGCCTCCAGGAACGATTTTCTACAATTAACTGTGCAGCGGAAGAAAGCGATGTGCTCCAGTTTTTCTCTGCCATTTCTCTGGCGTTGCTTTGCCACTTCTTCGTCCCGTTTTGATGCCTGAGTGAGCCCGTTTCTGGAGCAGTAGTCGCTGCCTCGTCTCCTAGAATTTAATTCCGCAATTCGATTCAATCATCATCTGATAACGAGGTTTCAAGGAGCTGCTGAGGGCACCTGTGTTGCCCGAGTGGGCAATGCTGGGCGCAATGAAAAACTCGTAGAAGGTGAACGAGTGGGCGGTTGAGCCCTCAACTTGGCTGTGACCCGAAGTCAAGCGCGCACAAGGAGCAAGGTGAAGTGAGCACCCCTGTTCGCTTCGTTTCTTCATTACACGTTTTCTCTTTGCATCCTTGCAGGCAGTACACATACCCACACACCCATCCATCCATCCATCTGAGCATGCATCCCGTCCCCATCATCGTCGTCCCCACTCATCTACCCATCCAGCTGCCATCGCTTAGGTGTGCGACCGTAAGTAGGACAAGAGATTGTGGCGAAGGTGAATGGAGGTCGGGAAAGAACACAGCCTTCGTCCTTACGCCAAAAATCGATTATAGCCCTAATTGCTGGCTGGATGGTTTGCTCTCCTGTGTCGTGACGTTGGTGGAGGTGCTGGCACTGACGTCGACATCCCTGGCTCTGTGTCATTATCATTATCCTCTGATGCTGTGCGACAGTTTTCTGGGTCGCAGGCGGATTTATCTCCTGGAACCGGGAGAGCGGAACTGAGAGAGTTGTTTAATGGGCCTCAAGGTGGTTTATGCTGGTTCTGTTGCGGACATCATCGGCCGGAATTCTGGGGCTGGCTGAGCGCTGCGTGAATGGGTGCTTGGTTCTGTATAATCTGATCGTGGTGGATTTGCTGTGATGACCCAGGTGCCTCCCCGAACCTCCCGTGCTACGTTCAGTGAGTTATTTGAGCCGTCTTGCTGGGCGTCCAATAAGTTTTAATTGCGGGTCATCAGTGTGCGGCACTGTGTGGGGTCGAAAAGTGGCCAAACGTTTGTCGGCTATGAGTCTTGGGGATTTTCGTTAACTGAGTTGAGGAGAGGCAAAGGGATTGGTGAGACCTGCGGGACTGGATGGGTGAATGGTCAGAAACAACGACAAGGCTTGAACGTTGGAATTGAGTGAAGTTAGGGCACGAGAAAGGTTCGAAGCTCAACGAAGAGTGAGGATCGGAGGTGATCCAGGAAACGAATCTTGGAATGTTTAAGGATCGAGGTTTATGGGAGCTTCATAAAATGATGATCGATTGACAATAAAGAGAGTGTTTTGGGATGCGCCTAAAGTTGTGGTAATCTTTCAAAGATACTAACAGCTTTTACGGGAAGGTGCATGTGTACTAATCGACACCCTGCACACTTTCAAATACTCGTCCCGCGGCACTACCTTTAGGTATTACTTCGCTGGGTGGTTAGTGACTCACGCTTTGCTCTGGAGCGAAGCCATTTTTGCTTCAGCCTGTCTCAGTTTTGAATGAACATTCACAATGAATAAGCATATCTCATTCCAGTGCTCTACAGATCTCACCATGTAAGGGATCATATTGTCCGCGCTTGGTAGGTTTACCAACTGCCTCCCCTGCGCAAAGCGGCTATAGTGATAAACTGCGTGCTCTGCGTCCTCCTCGGAGTTTGGGCATTCTGGGTACAGCGGCGAGTGCAGATATTTACGTTAGCCGCTGTTTCCTCAAGAGAGCTGTAAGTGTTGGTAGTTGCACTCACCTCCGGATCTTGATATTCAGGTCTCGATGACGGGGATGAGCACATGCGTCCACCCACCTTTTGTGGAGGCGTCCCATCTGGCATGCTACATTCTTTGGATAATGCTCGTTCTTCTCCTTTTAGAATTTTGGCTTGGTGCCTGTCCGGTGTTCTTCGTACCCTCATATGCTCGCCTGCAAGAATGTATATGGGCAGCATTCCTGCTGTTACGAACGCCGCCTCATCAGAAAAAATCCTGAAACCACTGGTAGTTTGTATTGCACACAATCTGTATGCTGACGTTAGCATTCGTTTCAGTCACCCTGAAGTGAGTGCTTTAGCCCAAATCGGAGCTTTAGACAGGAGAAATATAATGACTACTCGTGAGAGAAGGATACTGCGTGTATACCCGGGTGCACGATTATTTGAAAGGAATGGAGATAGCGCTTACTCTTCTTACTGGCGTGCTTTACGTGTTCCCTGAAATAGAGCCTGCTGTCCAACATAACTCCCAGATACTTCACGTACCTCTGCTTCTTGTGGCGCTACAATCCGGGGTGGACCTGGGCCTAAGCCAACATGTCTCTCCCGCCAGCACGATCATTCGCTATCTGCTTCACATTGTGCACCGCAAGTTGGCAATGTGCGTGCGCAACCTTATCCTAGACTCGGCTCGGATTCGAAAACTTTTCGGGTCGGAGCAGTGGTGTTTATACGTTCTACATGGCCTAGCCATCTTAAGCGTTGTATCCGAAGACGCTTGACTAAGCGCGTGTCGCTGTACAGCTCATAGAGTTCGTCGTTCACTCTTCTCCTCCAGATGCAATAAACACAAACAGGATACAAAAATTGCACGCATCACGCATCACGCAATCTCGGAAAGTGCATACTTATTCGCTTTTAGTAACGTTCGAGTTTTGCGCGCCATTGAGTAGGACTGGGATGAGCAAGTTACTAAACGAATTCATCTTGATCACTCGAGGGTCTCTATTTTGGATGTTCTAAGGTCGCCGTGGCGTAGTGGGTAGAGTGCGACGCCCACAAGCCGAAGGGTCTAGGTTCGACTCCCACTTCAACACCAATTTTTCTAATATTTCACGGCACCACCTCTTTCGAGCTGCTGACAACACTCAAAGAGTAATAACTGTCTAAGAAAGCTTCTCAAATTTCGCCGTGGGAGAACAGTAGCGCGCACAACACGAGTAGTTGATGAGCAAGCTAGGCCCTGGTCCCCCTTTGGATTGTAGCGCCAACAATTATTATTAAGCCTAAAGAAACAGCGATTGGCAATTGACTGGGATGATCAATCTGTTATATAAAGCGATCCTAATCCTTCGAGAAAGGGCTTTATTACTTAATTGCCTCTTGAGCCCAAAGAAACAGCGATTGGCAAGAGCGATTCTGCGTTTGATTTTTGTACTGATGTTGTTGTCCCTGTTTACCGCGGTGCCGAGGTGGACGATGTCCTTGACTATCTCGAAGTTTCTGCTGTTTAGTGTGACGCTCTGTGCGAGGCGTGGATGTTGTGTGTCCTTCCTTGACGTCAGCATGCACTTTGTTTTGCACTCATTTACCGCCTGACACATTTTAGCCGCTTCTTCTTCAATGCCAGCAACCGCCTCATTGATGGCTCGCTGTGTTCGGTCAATGTCATCAGCGTAAGCTAGCAATGGAACTGATTTTTGGAAGTTCGTGCCTCTGGTGTTGACTTGTGAGTTACGCACGATCTTCTCGAGGATGATGTTAAAGAAGTTACATTACAGTGCGTCGCCTTATCTAAAACATTTTTTGACATTGAAAGTGTCGGTGAGTTCGTTCCCAACCATGACGAAGAAGTGAGTCTTCTCCACCGACTTCCTACACAAACTGAAGTGTTTCATTCGAATGCCAAAAACCAGACATGGCCCTGTATAGCTCGTCTCTATGCACACTGTCATATGCGGTTTTTAAATCGACGAATAGGTGGTGGGTGTCGTAATGTACTTTTTGGATCTTTTCCAGGATCTGCTGTAAAATGAAGATCTGGTATAAAGTGGGCTTCCCTGGTCTGAAACCACACTGATAGGAACTTATCAGGTTATGGACAAACCGTTTCAAACGCTCACATAATACAGGAGGGAGGATCTTGTAGACGATGTTAAGGAGACTAATCCCTCGGTAGTTGGCGCAGTCAAAGGGGTCTCCCTTCTTGTTGGCCGGGCAAACTACGCTGAGATTCCACTCATCGGGAATGGCTTCCTCCGACCATATTTTACAGAAGAGCTGGTGCATGCGCCCAACCAGGTCATCTCCAGCTGCTTTAAATAGTTCTGCAGACAAGTTATCCATTTTAATCCCGACAGTAATTGGTTCGAATCTTGTGTCCTCCGGATAGCTGTTTTACCTTTTGGAAAAACTTTCGGACTTCATTCCTGCCATAACACCTTTCCATTTCCTCCTCGACCGCAGGCTTCATGCTCCTTCGTTTTCCTTCTGAAAAGCAGGTGCTTTTCCCTTCCTCTCTGCTCACGCACTGCTTTGACCTTTTGTTGGCATATTCCACCTTCTTGCGACTGGTGAGTACCAATGTCTCAATTTCGTGTGCCGCAAGTTCCAGAACGGCATTTCTGAGCCAATCTTTTGCATTTGAAATCGTTGTATTCGTAGCAGCCTCCACGTCCTCTATATGGCATACCACAGCAAAGCCGAATAATTTCACTCCATCTGGAAGCGCTAGTCGTAGGACGCCACCATACGTAGGACGCCACTATACTTATAACGCCACCATACGTAGGACGCCGTCATACGTAGGACACCACGATACGTCGGACGTCACCATACTTATATTCTATAGTAGAGGTCCGAGGTCTGATCCCTGTGGAACCCCAGGCGTTATGTTGTAGCATCCTATGCCACCGCCGGTGTACCTCTTTGCACAGTACCAGCATCTCTTTCCGTGGATAGCGTCTGCCTCCAGGCTTACCACAATTGCTATTGCATCCACCGTTAATAGACCTTCCCAGAAATCATATTAGAGAGAGCTTGAAAATCGATCCTGGCAGGATCAGTGCTGATTCGCGATGAGGCTCAATTTTCTATCGAATCCAACTGAAGATCAGAAATAGCCAAAAAAGTTCAGAATCGATTGACACACAAACCAAGTTTAGAAAAGGTTAACGAAAGGAGCAGAACGACAGTCTGTGGACCCTAAATGGCAATCGTTCTTGTTTAAATATGAGGTCTGAGTGTCGCTTGCGCCTTCTATACAGTGCACTGACTGACGAATCCTTACAGGCTCAAACAAGCAGAAATTCAGAAGGATCCACAATGGCATTTCCTCACATTTGGCCCCACTGTGCTCCGCATCAAGTTCCTCCTTCGCCTACGCACTTGCCACATTCTCCAAAATCCTCCAGCTTTGTAATTAAGACCAGAACCCACAAACATTTTCGGTTTCGGTCATAAATTCTGTCTGTGTTCCGTCACCGGAATTCTCACCAGCAACGATTCATCTCATTGAAGTTCGCCTAGATTCAAGACATGCCTCAGTCTCATTTCGAATTCCGGCCACAATCGGCAGGAATAGGAGCTTCCAGCCACGACCTCCCTCGCATTCCTTTGATCTGATTAGGGTGTCAATCTGTGATGTGGTTTTTGCCAATTTTACCGCCCGTGAAATTGTTCAATATAGTCACGTGTTCGGTCGGAGTGCTCGCACTCCCTACACCTGTACGACACCGTCCTGCACGGTGCACGAGCATGCGGCGGCGTGCGGGGCCAGCGCTTGCAGCACCATTTCGGGAACTGGGCTTATCCAAATCCGTCGCTGGAATACAATATAACGATAGCCGCTGGCCCGGGACGGAGACGACATCACCGTCGCCGTTGCTGGAGACGACATCGACGGCTGCGACATGCACACAAAAGGAACCGCATTGATTTTTCACCTTGGTCCTTGTTACGACGAGTGGTTCCCTCGATTTTCTGTCGCTTTTTGTGTGCGCGGTTTTTTTGCGTTTTTCCGTCACCACTGCAACTCTGCTCGAGTGTTGGCCAAGTGCAGCCGCCGCAGCAGCCGGTACAATGCAGGGCAGAGCGGGACGGAGTCTAGGTGTTCCGGTGTGGAATTCCGCGGTGAAAAAGTGGATCTTTCGCTGCCGCCACCAACGCCGCCGCCGATGTGCCCTCTGTGTGGGACACGGTATCTCGTGACTGCATCTTGATGGTGTGGAATCGGGCGTGTACTGGGATACGCTTTGTGCTCGCGCGTCCAATTGGATTCGCCTGCCAGCAAAAAGTGGATTAAATAATGATTAAGAAATGTCATGAGAAATGAAAAAGCTTTTGCCGCCGATTGCAGCGGTTTTTGTGCTTTGTGCGAATCGCCGCTCGGTGGGGACGTCTCCTTTGGGTGTGTGTCGCCTTTTCCGGCTCGCGGTTTTTGTCCCCATTGTGTACCGTTGTTTTTTGTGTTCTGTCAACGGTAATAATTTTATTTAATGTTTGCGCGCGAGATGATGAGCGCGCAATGCACGGGCAGCGGGGATGCCTCGGTGTCGGTGACATGACTGCGGACACTCGCGGGAGGAATGTGTTTCGGGGGAATAGTTTTGGAGCACTGACATTGTTTCGGCGATCGTTGACTCTGGATGTGTCGCCCGAGTGATTGATTGACAATGCGACGAGCGTGGAAGGAGCGGTCCATTACTGTGCGCGGAAGTGATGGATTTATGTACCCGATCGCGAAGTCTTTGTCGAGAGAAGTCAAGTCAACTCTGAGGGCAGATGAGGAGTTCGTCGACCCAGTTGGGACTCACTCATAAATTTTCAACATTTTCCCACCAGAGCCCCGCCTTTGGCATCATCCTCCCGTCCGACAGGGCTCTGGGAGCACGCTTTGAACTTTATTTCGATGTCAGAAGTGGAGCAACACCCCGACGTCTTGTTTGCTCGCGCAAAACAGTAAACACGGTTCGGGCCATCAGAAGCCACAAACACGACCTTATCGGCAACGACATGCCATAAAACTTTCATACCACCCATGCCCGACTAGGCCCAGAAAAGGCACATCGTGCCAACCGCTCATAAACGCCGCCATGATCCGCATCATGATCTTCATCATCGTCCTCGCCGCAGTGCGCGCTTCTGCGCAGCAGTGGCCACGCGCATAAATGTCATAATTTCGCGATCGCGATATCGTGAGATTTCAATAAATGTCTGACATGCCAATAAAGATGCCCGCCGATGACTTCCGTGGCTGTGTTGGGCAGGCATTTAGGCGTGCTCCTCTTTCTCTGCCTCTGTCCGCCGCTGCTGCATGCAGTCGTACAGCAGCAGCTTCGGCCTGAACAACGGCCGCAAAGTGGTGCTAATGAGTTGCCCACCGGCTCGACTGGGGAATGTCGACAGCCGCGGGTGCACTGCCTCCTCCGACATTGTTCCATATCGCCGGAGTCATTATTGCGCGATGGATGTCTCGAGATCGATCTGAACGTAGAGGCGGCCGATCGTGGATAAGTTTCGCTGTGAACGCCATCGTCGTGCTGGCGCGGAGCGAAGGTTCGGCGAAACATGATCGCCCCATCAATTGGATTGAATCTCGAATCTGCGCCAATGCCGATAACACATGTGTGTGCCGGTGCGGGGATGTGCGGAAAACACGTAGGCGCCGCAACTGACGGTAAGTGACGTTAAATTTTATTAGACCCACGCTGTGAGGACTTAATGTCGTGGATCAGATGTGATTACCATCGACATGACAGGTCGTAACGTTTGGAGGAGATGTTAGATGCAGCGCCTGCTTGTTTAACGATAAGTTCACCCATGCCTCGGGGCGAACAAGGAAGTCGAGGTTAAGCGATGTTCCAAATCCGAGAATGGAGTTAAGAAAGCTATTGCCGCAGCCGGTGGGACTTAATTTAATTTTGTATCGATTCTAGGAAGACTTATCGAAGTTCTGGAGAACTGATCAGTGTCTGTGATTGATCCAGAAAACAAGCCTGTTTGACTTGAAATTAAGTGCAACAAACAACTTTCTGTTCGAGTGAATGGTAACGGATACGGCTGAAGAACCGTTGACCAGAGGTGTCAAAGAGACGATCTCTTATGGCAGGTTGGATATTTCTATTTGCCAAAGCTTACAGGTCGTTGCCTTAATTTGTTTATGTGGGCTCAGGATAGGAGCAAGGAAGGGCAAGTCACAAACGGCACTTCAAACTTTTCAACATTTCATTTAAAATTTTCGAAAATTCACACACACAGCAGCAGTTGATCACCTTCACTGAAGACACGTGCTGGGACCTGGATTTTAAAATGTTCCATTTGCTTCCAAACCAGTTACGTCGTGTAAAAGCCAATAAAACATGGGAACTAGAGTTTAATGACTTAACTGGAGTGCACACCAAATTGCGACTCTCTGCACAGTCGCTGGTGCAGGCTTGGCGTTGGACTGTTTGGCCGCTCCATCACAGGTTATAGCTATCCTCCTTGGCATTGTCACCAGCTAAACCTTTTTCTGGTAGTTCAGCTTGTCCGATGCCATGATGGTTGTCAGCATCCTTTGGTTGCATTGCATATGCGGAATATCCTTTACCAGGCACATGTTGTTTGGCAACATCGTGGTAACCATACATGGCCCGCTGCACCAGGGCCCCAGCTTTCTTGATTCACAGATTGCTGCAGACCGGATCTCTATAAGAACGAGGCCGTCTACTGAATATGACGTCGGTCGTTGGCGTTTAGCGTCATGTTCAAGCCTGGCGAGTGATTTAGTTTTGTGGCATTGGTTTTTTGACTTAATGCAGCCTTTTGCTGCCGCGAAATTTCAATTTATTCAGACAGCATGCCATCGCTTTGCGAAATCGTCCGCCTCAGCCCAAGTCTGTCCTTCCATCTTCTTTTAATTCCTATTCCCCTGATATTAGATGACTGGGTGAACAACGAGCCCCTTCGGTGTCGCCTTCGTCGTGCAGTTTTGAGCTATGTTCAGGCTCCATTGGACTACTCGAAAATAAGTTGCGCAATCGCACATCAGATGCAATCACATCTTTCCACCAGTCCGTTTTCTCTCCATGTCCTGACTGCAGTTTTGATGTGCCCTTGTTCGTTTTTAAACAGCCCCTGACTGCAACCGCCCTTCGGGACAGCACAAGGAAACCAGCCAGTTCGTTTAGAACGTTGAAAACGCCTCTGCTGTTTGTGGCATTCACTGCTGGGAGGATCGTATACTCGGTGAAGCTAGCCACTGGCGTCGAAGCATATCCGTTCCCCCTTCACTTTCGTGAACCTTCCGAGGTCGTCTAGGTGTCGAAGAGCAATAAAACGTGTTTTGTGGTGTGGTGGTGGTCCCTCGGACTTACCTCCTCCTTCTTTATTTACGCGAATTTCTCGTATGATTTAATATGGCTCATCGTGAAGCCTATCATCATTCAAAATGAAGACGTTGGTCTCAGCCGCTCCAGGTTTCTTTTCCTTGGGGAAATGACCGGCGTAATCGTGACAACTTAAATTTGCCAACGATCTGTTGAGACTTCAAAGTTTTTGATGGCATCTTGCTGCCATTTTTCATCAAGGGGACCCTACTGCTAGTCACATAATCTACGCTACATTCTTCCTAAATCCTCAATAAACTCGCTCTATACCGAAATAGGAAATAAAGGGCATCTGGAACGTGGCATTCTGGTCTCCCGTTTAGTGTCTCCCGCTACCTGCTTACCTTACCTGCTCTGACAGCTTTGGAAGCCAAATCCAGCCCATATCCCCTTATGAATACCTTTCGCATCACCAATGACGAATGCTCGAACAACCACTCCACCTTCAGTTGTTCTAAGCACATATTCCGAAATCTGATAGCCTCAGACTGCTTCTAAAATTTGCTTCCTTTACTTCCGCGCAGTCGTGATAAATGTCAAACAATAACGAGTCCTTTTCGAGTAACACCCTCCCGCACTCCTCACTGCCATGCCGGAGAAGAATTACCACCACACCCCCACATTGACTCACAACTTTGAGATGCAAATTCTAAAGTCGTCTCAATTTGTGTCTAATGACGTCGCTTGTCCCTCGGGAACTCTATTCCTGCATCGATTTGCATGAGACTCTCGCACTTCCTCCCGGCAACATTCATCCACTGACGGGCAAATTTTCGCAAAAACAAACGCGTCCTTCCGAGAATCTCTCGCCAACTCAATATTTCCGTGCACCCCTACCCCCCCCCCCCCCCCCTCTCACGGACCCTCTCGAACTCACTGTCCCCCAAGGGAAATCAACAGCCCACTCACCCCACCGACCATCGACCGTCTTAAAGCCACGCAATAAAGCACCACGCCCTCGGCAGGACGCCCTCAATTATGCAGAAAAATTCAATTAAAGCCCGGTCCGTGAGGAGAAAAAAAAATCTCCAAATGTCATCTGTGAAGGCTCCGCAAATCTCTGAAAGCAGCCCGACGCGACAGAACGACTGCGTGTGGGCCTATTAAAAAATTGTCTCGTTTGCAGAGTCATCCGAACAGAAAATGCACGTCTGTCGAATTTCCAGCGAAATTCAGCCAAAACCGACCATAATGGCATTTTGAATGAGCCCCCGCCGCACTTTACCCGTCATCCGCCACATAAGACAGCCGCGCTCCCATCGTTTCCCGGAAGTGCCGGGCTGGGCGTGCACAGATCGGACGCGCGGTAATTATAACTCCATTTTTTGTCGACAGTTCACTGGGCGACTGACTGGCTCCGCGGATGGATGCGTGTCAATGAAAGACTCATCATCGTCAGGCGGAGGCACATTACCAGGCACCGACATGACGTCGCCGTCAGTGCTGCCGCCGCGATGAGCGCGACATTACATTCGTTTGTCATTTTTCGAATAGCAGCCGCTGATTAATCGGACTGGCGACGCAGTTGCACACCAAATCCCGGCATCGGCGGCGGATGCCACCAGCCCCTGAGTGCGGGCACCCATGTTCGCGATTCCCATCGATAGACAGACATTCCGCATGGAAGTAGCATCGGTCGCCGCCCGGTTAATCACCAACACCATCTGCGCGCCTTCTGTGGTTACGTGGCGCACCGCCCCCCGCTTCGGCTGGACTTATAATTACCGTCAGATCATATTAAACTTTAATTGCTGGACCTAGAGAGCCAAATGAGTAATTTACAATCACGTCGGCCATAAATTAATACCTCAGCGGAGCGGCCCTGCCCCGGCGGAGGTGACAATGTGGCCCGGTGATTTAATAACGCTCATAGGAACGCGATCGGCTGGAGACTGGATGCGATCGTATGCCTGGCCGCAGAAGTCGCGTGATTCGCGGCGATTCCAAGAAGCGTTTCGGGCCGGCACCTCCTCCCCCGAGAGAGCGGGTATATCGATCGCTTGTGAACATGTACTAAAGATCGCTCGAATGGATTGTTTTACAGGCGGTGATCGCGCGTGCACTTGGTGTCTGTGTGCGAGCGAGCTGCGGCGGACACTTCGACACCAGCACCGACTCCGACACCAGGCCGTGTTGCGAACGCGATGATCGCGTAAAATTGATAAAGATCACCTGGAAATGCATGTTGTCCCGATCGATTTGGCCTCCCGCTGCAGTGCATATGTCTGAGGCCTCGAGCCGAGTGGGCATCGTGATCGGCTGGCAGTAGCAACTCCACCGCCGCCACCTTACAGGCAATCCTCAGATCGGTGCTGGGGTGTCAGCGGCCGGAGGTGTTTCTAAGGTGACTACCGGTAACGTGTTAGAGGCACGTTTTGTTGTTTGCTTCTTTTCTCCGCCGTCGCCGTCGTCGTCGAAGTCGTCGCCTTCTTCGAAGCTGCGGCGGCAGAAGCTCCTTACGGGGCAGGCGGGTTGAAATGAAATACCGATCTGAAAATTATTTAGTGCGCAACCAGGTATGGACGAGGAAGTGATCGCCTCTAATGGGCTGAGAGTGCGGTGGCTGCGAGAAGAAGCCTCCACCGGACTGATAAATTCCTCCACACATGAGCAAAAGAAGAAATTTATGTAATGACCCGTGATTATGTGCGAAATAGGAGCATGGCGTGCGAAAGAACGACACGTTGCCGCCTGTGCCAGGAAGCGGTGCGGGAGCTCGGAGAGGTGCTACTGGTTTGAAAATTGTTAGGTGAAGATGGGGCACGCTTACGAACGGGTGCCCGTCTCGGAATTATTGGGGCACTTGGACGGGTGGTATTCTCGCATTGGGACTGGAGTTGGCTTTTAATTTCTGTGCGTGTGTGTCGATTGCGGTTAATTTGGGGCCAAATAGTAGGAACGAGGATGGGGAGGAGTTCTGGTTTTCTTATGGCGTTTCAATAAAGAATCATCTGACTGCTAGAAAGAGTCGATCAGTGTTTCTGGTTACCAATCTCGTGAGAGGCTCCATAATCTGACTTTTAGAAAGAGTCAATCAGTGTTTCTGGTTACCAATCTCGTTAGAGTCTCCATGTCAGTCCACTTGATGAAGATGTATGTGCAGATTTTTGTCCTGAATGAAGTACCTACGTCGCCATTTAGTGGGAGGGCAAAAGAAGAACCCTGCGAATTTTGGAAAGTATTCATGTGCCTAACGCGAGCTGGACTTGCCTTATGCGAGCTGGACTTGCCTAATGCGAGCTGGACTTGCCTAATGCGAGCTGGACTTGCCTAATGCGAGCTGGACTTGCCTAATGCGAGCTGGACTTGCCTAATACGAGCTGGACTCGGCTAATGCGAGCTGGACTTGCCTAATGCGAGCTGGAATTGATTTCGTTCACAGAAGCAAAAGTACTTCTTTGAACTTATTTCAATGATTCCATCGCTTCTGAATGATAATCGCCTTCAGGTCCAGCCAAATATAGGCCTACTATCGACTACGTAAGCCAAGCTAGACATCATTGAAAGAACACAGCAAGCTTTAAATGAATCATTCGTCCAAATCGAGTGGGTGCAAAAAAGTTTGGAGCTGTACATAAGTGAAAGAAAGACGAAGTATTTGCATCCGTCGTTTGCGGAGAGGACAGTTTGCCAAGAGAATAAGGTAGCGTGGCAAAAATTTCAAGTACCTTCAAGCTTGACGACAGTACCAGCCGATGACAGATTTTGTCTTTTTTTTGTTGGAGATTGGGAAACATTGCACTGGAGCGCTCAGACTTGAGAACTGGTCTATTGTTCTTCCACGCAGTAACCTACATTTAATGTAATTTCATGGACTTCTGCAGGAACAGCAAGCGCTTCTAAGATAAAGAGCCAAGCTTCACAGCACCCGCCACATCAGCGCCAAACAGCCGCAACCTCATCCGCGCAAAAGAGGATCTTCTTCTTCGTTACAGTCCGGGGTGGACCTGGGCCTCAACCAACATGAGTCTCCAGCTAGCATGATCTTTCGTCAGCTGTCTCCAGTTGCAAAAGGGGGTTTGGTTTAGTTTTCTAGTTTAAAAATGCATTTTATTTGTTATATTACTAATGCTATCTTAAAACTAGAAATAAAATGCTTAACCTAGGCACGACTAATATGACTTCTAAAAACTACTTACTGACGCTATGCGGGAGCTCGATGCTATACTAATAATTTATTTATTTTCTTGCTTTTCGGCGTCAATACTTATTTATTTTTAAATTAATAAAATAAGTATCTATTCAAAACAAAGAAAAGTTATAAAAAACTTAGTTATCTATTTTTCTTTAATAGAAACTTAATCCAACTTAATATAACCTGTTCTAACTTAGATACACTTACGATTAATCTTTTTTTTGTAAATTGTATCTTAATACCTAACCTATCCTAACTTATCCTAAATGCAAGTTGGCCGTGGGGGACCAACTTAAAACCTGTCTAGGTTGACAACAGCTGGGGCTCCTGGTGTGGCTCCAACCACCAATAGAACCCCCGGGCTTTAATCCGTGGGCAGTAGGCCCCAAATATGAGATCGTTCCCAGAAGTCATGGCTCGTGCAACATGCCTCCGAATCAGCTTAATAATGAAATTATTAACCCTGTTCACGTTTGCTTCGTTATACAAGACCTCATTAGGATAGAACTTCTTGCAGTCAGATTCCGGGGTTCTGTACTTGGTGAAACATGCGCGAAGACATTGTCTTTCGAAGACCCTCACCTTTTCCATTTGGGAAGGACTCACATTGAACCACACCGGGCAGCCATGCACCATAATTGGCAGGATGAGGGCCGTGCAGCAGATTCGTTTTACTTTAGAGTCAAGTTGGCTGTTATAGAACAACCCACTTGCCATAGCGAAGCATTTCTTAGCTTTCGTCAAAACTGTATCTACATGGATACCACCATACAAATACTGGTCCAACATAATGCCAAGATATCTCACTACACTCTTTACGGCTAGTGGCTGACCCTTTGGGTCCAATATGCCGAACTTGCGCCAATTTTTCTTCGTATCCCTTGAGGCCCTATATCCGGAACAGGATAGTTTCACACTGCTGAAAGTTGATTTTTAACTTCCAGTCGTCGCAAAATCGCTGGATTTCTTCGAAGTCACACTGCAGGAGCACGTTTATGACCTCTATGTTTGGTGCCGTCCGGTATGCAACCCAATCGTCGGCGAACGCGATCAAGTTGCGCATGGATCCAATCAGTTCGCTGGTAAAATAGAGAGAAGGATTGGTGAGTTTACTGCACCCTGCTGGAGCCCATTTTTTATTCGGAAAACATTTGTGGAAACTTTGTTGCCACTCTTGACAATAAAGCTCCTACCTGTTACCATATTGAAAATCGTGTAAAGCAACGGTTTGCTTATACCCATCCTCGTCAACTTAAAGAAGAGGCCTTCTAACCATACGATTGCAAAACGGGGTCATTGACAGAAGATGTGCTGTGTAGTGTCTACACCTTCTCTAGAGGAGTCGCAAAGTCCAAGGAGACTAAATTGCTAAACGAAGGTGAATCTGCTCGTTTGTACACCAACAAGTATTCTGCAGTCCAGTCTGGGATAGCAGTGTCGTTCGGAGTTTAAATTGCTTCCTTAACCTTATAACTCGTTCTGAACTTAGGGAGAGTTACAGATCGACTTTCTTACTCTCTCTTTTTCCATGATCACTTTGCTTTTCTAGGGTTCTAGGGTGGTTTCGCCTTCGATTCGGAAGTCTATGGTCTGACATGGACACTTGCGACATAACTTGCCAGTTTGTGATCTTCTAAAGATATCTGGTAGATAGAGTTAAATTGTCATCTGGCGGTTGGCGTTAAGTCTTCTTTGTTAGGGAAGAGCTAATATCGTTTTTTCTTATAATTTGCGTGCGATAAAGAATTGCTTGGTACCGTTAAGTGACTGGATGTACGTTACAGCATGGGCCGATATTCAGGTCAGGCGATTTTATGAAATCTAGCAGATGCCATCCTTCCTTGTTGCGCTTGCTGCTGCTCAAGAAGGGGTGCTGGGATCTAGTATTGCAACGGATGAATTAGATCCTTTTTTGTTTTGCATTTCTCTACGAGTTCTATTACAAGATCATTTACGAGATCCTTTAAGAGTCTGATCTACTACGTGTCTCCTCCTCTACGCGTCTTCTCCTCTACGCGTCTCCTCCCCTACGCGTCTCCTCCTCTACGCGTCTCGCTACAGCTTTTAGTGCCTGAGGACAGATTCGAGGCGAAATTCAGTCCAAGCAGCAAAGAAGTTATATCACGCTAAATTTGAAATACACTTATATCCGCTGCAACCAAGTCTTGTCAGAAGAATCGTCCAAGTTTGGTTGCTGGGAGGAGATTTGGTACAATACGACAAGTTTTCTGTCTCTCTGATTGGTCGTCATCTAGTGGAGAGAAACCCTGCAGGCCACCAATGCCACACATGCTTTCTTTCCGTGCCTACGGCTCATGGATAGATATTATGTGAGGTTTTGTCTTCATCATGGAAAGTCTGCTGCGAAGGATTGCAGTTGAATGA
Organism: Eristalinus aeneus; assembly: GCA_955652365.1. Classification (NCBI taxonomy): domain Eukaryota; kingdom Metazoa; phylum Arthropoda; class Insecta; order Diptera; family Syrphidae; genus Eristalinus; species Eristalinus aeneus. Next base: position 81,680,647 of record OY019132.1, read on the forward strand.
AGAACGTTAATGGCATTGAAAGTTACTGAGGTATCATCCCTTAGTCGTTTTCCTTGGAAATGAAGCGGAATTTAATCATTCCAAGGTGCAAGTAGGGACGTCACTCGCATCTCGAAACGATGATATCAACCAAATGATGGTCCAGCATAAAATCAAAGAAGGCTCCTGCTCAACTCGGTGAGTGGAATCTCTGCGCCGTCTGCTGAGATCCAGGGATCAGCTTTCTTAGCATCGCAGACGATATCCTCTCTGCCGTATTGTGTGAGAGTCTGAGACCGTTTGTCCATAAACTGATAGGTCCCTATCACTGTGGTTCCAGACCGAGAAGTCCACGATAGACCAGATCCTTACTTTGCGGCAGATCCTGCCAAATACCCAAGAAGTGCAAGTCGACACCCACCACCTATTCGTCGATTTAAAGGCCGCGTATGACAGTGTGCATAGAGACGAGCTATACAGTGTCATGTCTAGATCTGGCATTCCTAACAAACTCGTCAGATTGTGTAGGATGACGATGGAGAACTCTCGCTGCTTCGTCAAGGTCTGTGGCGAGCTCACTGAGACCTTCAATGTCAAAAAGTTCTGAGACAAGGCGACACACTGTCAGGTGACTTCTTTAATATCATTCTTGAGAAGATCGTGCGTAACTCACAAGTTAACACCAGAGGGACGATCTTCCAAAAACCAATTTAATTGCTAGCTTGCGCTCATGACATTGACGTGATTAGACGAACACAGTGAGCCCTCAATGAGGCGTTTGCTGGCATTGAAGGGGAAGCGGTTAAAATCCCTGTCCTACTCTATGGCGGAAACCTGGACGTTACAAAAGGTGGATGAAGAAGCCCTTAGTCTTTTCGAGAGAAAAGTTTTGCGTGCGATTTTTGGTCCTGTTTGCGTTGATGGCATCTGGAGGAAAAGATCGAGTGACGAGCTCTATGGGCTGTACATCGACTTGCGCCTGCTCAAGCGTCTTCGGATACAACGCTTAAGATGGCTGAACAAGGTAGAGCGTTTGGATACCACTGCTCCGAGCCGAAAAGTTTTCGAATCTAAGCCATTGGGACAACGCAAGAGAGGGCGGCCTATGGCATAGAGGCGCGCACAAGTACAGCGACATGCGCCTGATCAAGCGTCTACGGATACAACGCTTAAAATGGCTAGGCCAGGTAGAGCGTATGGACACCACTGCTCCGGCCCGAAAAGTCTTTGAATCCGAGCCATTGGGACAACGCAACAGAGGACGACCTAGACTTAAGTGGCGCACACAAGTAGAGAAGGACCTCAACCAACTTTGAGTGCACAACTGGAGGCAGCTGGCGAAAAATCGTGCTGGATCGAGAGGCATGTTGGTTGTGGCCCAGGTCCACCCCGGGCTGTAGCGCCATAAGAAGAATAAGAAGAACAACTATACACTGAAGCTATCGACGTGACAAAAACTAAGTTCGAAATACACCTGCGTTCTCGACATCCTGCTCGCAATAGAGAGGGGAAACCGGTCCAGAATGTCGTTTGTAGTTTTTTGTATGATAGACAACAGCGTGGATGTTCATGTCACGTTCATAACACGTTCATTTTGATGAACATTTTTTCATAACAGACGCTTCATTTGAAAAGTTTCTAGAACAAAGCTTTGGTTAACCCCCTCCCCCCACTTTTTCCTTTCGAAAAGTAGACCAGATAGAACGAAAAAAAATGTAAGCCAGGTTACATCTGACCAACTGACCATCGCTGTGGTTATTCCACACCACGCACTCCCCCATCAAACGGAGCACTCATCCCATCACCCAATCTCTCACACATTCATGCCAAATGGTGTCCCATGCGGAAGATCCCCCGCAAAGCAATAACTAATATTGTTCCTCATAAATCGCGAGTCCCCGAGGATATTTGCGTTGCGTTATACGCTGCCGCAATGTTTGCATCCATAAACATTGGTCTCGCGCTGCCTGATGCTACACGCGTCCCTCGTGCCGTTGTCGACAGGCGGTAGTGGCATCGTCGCCGAGCAGAAAAAGAACCGAAATTGAATTTTCATCAAGCAGGACACACACGTTCGCAGCACTAACTTCGTGCATCACATCCAGTTCGATAGTGTTCTCAACGGGTCGGTTTTTTATCGCTTTCTGTGCGGGGTGTTGTTCCTGGTCGTGCTCTGGTCTTGTCAGAGGATGAATGGATCCATCCGAGGGAAAGCGGAATCCTCCAAGGAAAAGGAACTTTGCATGTTTATTAAAGATCAATATTTGCATTAACTAACCACCCGGACTGTGGGGGTTGGTGGTGGATGTCAGTCGCCACCCGCCTCGTTCCACCCAAAGTTCGGTGTGGTGTGTGTGTATGTGTGGAAGTTGGCCACAGAGAATGAATCGGCGTCGTTCCCCGACAGACACTCGATGCAAGGGATGGAGCAGGACTCCATTCCGCTTCATATCCATTACCCTTTTTGTACGCCGCGAGGCGGAACAGATGTTTATACCCGTGCTGTGTCTGTGTGTAGATCATCGAATCGTGATTCCCAGTGGGCCCCCGTTGGCCTGTTAGAAATGGAAATTAATATAATGCAATCCAGGCAGCGTCCTCGAGACCCGCACCAGGATGGAGCGTGTTGCATACATCAACATATCCAGTCGCCACTCACCGCCATAGCCGATGTGCTCATGAATATGCATCTCGGACCAATTTCTCGCAAAACAAAACAAAAGGAATCGCCAAAAAGAATGTAAGCCATCCTCGTCCGTGGTCGTCGAGGGGGGTGCGTGGAGCCGAAGGGGTGAATTTTAATATGACCGTCAGACAACGTCCTCTTTCATCGTAAATTGCGAACGGGGGGGATGGTAACCCAGGCGCCACCCCTTTTGTCGCCTCACAGCGTTGTTATGTGATTAATTGCAAAAGTGATTATTTTCGAATGGAACGCTGCAGGCGGACGGAGGCCGGGAGGGTTGGGTGGAAGGACATCTTGGAAATGTTTTGTTATTTAATTGAGCGGAAAATGTTATCGAATTTCTTGCGAAAGCTGAATGGAATGGTCTGGCAATGGCTAATAATTGCGTTCTTGTACACTGCTGCGGGGTATATGAAATGAATGACTGTTGCTTTGTGGAAGGACGTATGGCCGAAGGACCGTTCAGCGTGCATGCTGAATGAAATGGAATTGATTAATTGAAGAAACTAACGATTTCGATTGTGTTTGAAGGGATGCCGATGACTGGGGGTCAACTGTAAATTCTGCTGAGTTGATGTAAATACATATGTCGTGGTGGAGGACGGCGGTTGGTTGGAGGCAGTCCTTAATGTCCTCATTAATTCGAAGTAGATGTATGGTTCCATCAATGAAGTCCTTATGCTTCTGTGGCTCAAGTGATGAATGGTGGGTTGGGGAGGGAAAGGATTCAGTAGCATTTTTGGTCATGATTTGTCGATGAGAGATTTCAAACGGACGCTGGAATGTGGGCAACAAGTGAAGGAAACATAAATCCAAAAGTTTCTTGACAGAGACATCGAAAGAAATAATTGAGAAGGAAAAATATGTTTTTTAGATTCTGATGAAGTTTTGCACATGAATAGTTTCCAGACACAAAAGTCTCCGCAGTTAGCAACTGGGTATCAGAATATCATAAAATTTTGAAGAACAAGGCGATTATACCTTGACTTGTGGTTGATAACATGGACGGTCTAGTTTACCATGTATCAGTTAAACGACAAGAAGTAAAATTCGACACCCACCACCTTTTCGTCGACTTTAAGGGCACATATGACAGTTTGCAGTGGGTGATAGTGGTAGTTTTGGCGTTCCTATCAAAATCTTTAGATTGCGTAGAATGACGATGGGGAACTCTCGGCGCTCCGTCAGCTTCGGAAACGAGCTCACTGAGACCTTCAACGTCAAAATAGGTTTTAGGCAAGGCGACGTACTGTCATGTGGCTTCTTTAACATCATTCATGAGAAGATCGTGCGTAACTCACAAGTCAACACCAGAGGCACCATCTTCAAAAAGTCACTTGAGTTGCTAGGTTACGCTGATGACATTGACATGATTGAACGAACACACCAGCCGTCAATGAAGCGTTTGCTGCCAGAAAAATCGGCTTAAAGAAAGTGTATGCTGTCTTCAGGGATAAAAATAATAATAATTGTTGGCACTACAGCCCAAAGGGGGACCAGGGCCTAGCTTGCTTATCCACTACTCGTGTTGTGCGCGCTACTGTTCCCTCACGAGTAGAAGGGACCTTCAGCTTTTTTTGCCGACTTCGACCGGCGAGATTTGAGCAGTTTTCTTAGACATAGTTATATTTGAGTGTTGTCAGCAGCTCGAAAGAGGTGGTGACGTGCAAAAATTTAAAAAATTATTGTTGAACTGGGAGTTGAACCTAGACCCTTCGGCGTGTGAGCGTCGCACTCTATCCACTACGCCACGGCGATCACTGTCTTCAGGGATAGGCACACAGAATCAACGTCTCAGATAGAGCGTCAAAGAAGTCAAGGACTTCGTCAACTTTAAGGAAGACTTCAAGGAATTCAATGACTTTGCCAACTTCGGATTCGCGTTATATGGGGCAACACCATCAGTACCGAACTCAACCACCAAGTCACTCTTTCTTGGGCATAAGAGGCAAGTGCGTAATAGAGCTCTCACTCCAAAGTCAAAGCCAGCTTACCTTTGCATAAGGGCTAGATCATCTCCCTTCTGTTTACCGGCGCGAAAACTTCGACATTACTTAAAGCGGATAAGGAAGCCTTAGATATTTCGAGAGAAATGTTATCCGTGCGATTTTTGGTCCAGTTTGCGTTGATGGCTTTTGGAAGAGAAGCTTCAATGATGAACTCAATGATCCGAACGGCAGCAGTGTGGGGTCAAGCGTCTAGTACAATGCTTAAGATGGCTATCCCAAGCAGAGCGTACGGATGGGGAAGCTCCTAGTCCTTTCGAGAGAAAAGTTTTGCCCCCGACTCATCTGGAGGAAAAAATTTAAAGACTAACTAAATGGGCTGTACAGCGACATGCGTCTGGTCAAGCGTCTACGGATACAACGCTTGAGGTAGCTATGCGTATGGACAGCACTGCTCCGGTCCGAAAAGTCTTCGAATCAGAGCCATTGGGACAGCGAAATAAAGGGCGGCCGCATGTTCCACTAAGGGGTTCGCGGGGCAACGTACGCACAAGAAATCTCCAGGCCGTTCGAACCTTCGCCATCGACTCTAACTCATCAGGAGATGTGCCCAAGCGTCCCCAGGTAATTTCATGGCCATGAGGCAGCCATCTTTTCCTGGGTTTGCCAAGGATGGAACTGCATCTAAGGCACGTCTCGGGAGTCGTGATAAAGGGGACATTCGCGCACTTGACCAAATAATCGAAGTATCGCTCTTTCCGTTCGGAGAAGTAGCTGCTCAACATTAAGTACCTCCCGTACTAGCGTGTTTCTCACCCTATCCCAACGAGTTATTCCAGCAATAGCACGGAGAAATCTCATCTCGGCCGCTTGTATTCGCGATCTTATTCTTTCGGTCATTAACCATATTTCATGACCATAGGTGAGGGTTGGAACCCCGAGTTAAAAGCCGATAGCTTAGCTCTGACACCAAGTTCAGCCTTCTTTATTACAGATCGTGCAAGCTGCTTCAAAATTGATCCAGCTTGGACAATCCTACAAGAATGCTCAGCGTTGTTCCTTCCATCACTCGTGAAAAGGACCCTAAGATACTTAACCTTCTCCAGCTGTTTCAATGAGACTCCGCTCACATGTAGAGTGCACTGAACAGGGATTTTGGAAATTATTATAGCATCCGATTTGTCCACATTTACCTTCATCCCGGCTTCAGCACATACGGCCACAAACATATCGATTGCGCACTGGAGTTCCATCTGGGAGGATGAGAGAATGACTAAGTTATTTGCAAAAAGGAGATGACTCACCCTCAAATCTCCCAAAGAGAAACATTCCTCACTTCGGCTGCGCTGCAACATCCAATCCATATAAATTATAAAGAGGAGAGGTGACAAGACACACCCTTGGCGAAGCCCAAAGTCGACGGTAAAAGGTTGTGATTTACTACCGTTTACCCGGATACATCTACCGCAGTTTGTGTACAGAGACTGAATAACACCCAATAGAGGATCATCAATCCAATACTCCTGCAGAACAATCCAGAGCTTACCTCGAGGAAATCAGTCGTATGCATTTTCCAAGTCTACAAAACAACTGCAGATCGGTTTGCCATACTCCCAAGCCTTCTCGAGTACCATTCTTAGAGTGAAAAGCTGGTCGGTTGTACTTCTGCCGGGACGAAAGCCGCATTGTTCATCCCCCAACCTAGACTCGACCATAGCTCTAGAAGGGACTTCCAACACCTTAGCGTAGAGTTTACCAGGGAGACTTAAGAGAGATATGCCCCTGTAGTTTGAACATACTCTCTTGCCCCCCTTTTTAAAAAGAGAAACAATCACTCCAGTCTGCCAATCGCCAGGTATCTCACCACGTTCCCAGGCTACCTTACTGACACGAGTAAGCCACAGGACTCTCTTTTTACCCATTGCCTTGAGCATTTCTGGCCGGATTTCATCAACACCAGAGGGCTTGCCAACCTTTAGCGATTTAATCGCCAAAGTGACTTCCTCCACTATGTTGGACTATTTTCCGCACCACTCAAGACAACAGGTCTGTCACCTTCAGTTCGTTCGGGATTGAGCAGCTCAGAAAAGTGCTCGCTCCACCTGTGCAAAATGTCTACCTCATTGGAGAGAAGCACACCATCTTTGGATTTAACTCCTTCGATGATGTTGAACTTCCTTCCTCTGTTTCCAATGATTAATATTTGTTTTTGTTCTCTAATCCCGAAATATAAAAGGCAACCCTCGTACCCGGAATTAAGTCTCAGCATGTTGCAAAGGTATAGAGAAGAAGAAGGGAGGTACCGATTGATTTTAAATGCTAGTGGATTGTAATGGGGGCGAAGGATGAGCCGGGAAGAGCATTTCATATTCGTGTGGTGCGGCTGAAGAGCGCGTCTCTAAACCTAGCTCTATGTCCGAAGGTGAGCTTAAGGGTGAACGGAGCAGCATTCCTAGCGAGGCGGGTGTCGCGGCTGAATTCTTGAAGGGGAGGAATGCAGCTGGCTAACTCCATAGAGCATTTTTTTGTTGAAAGAGTCGAAATAGGAAGCCCAATTGAGGTGATTACGCCTGAAGACGTCAAAAAAGTATGCAAAATACATTAAAAAATCGAAAAATGAAATTTCGTGAGATTGCTGACACCTTAAAGATATTAGAAGGCAGTGTGTATAAACATTTGTCCATCAGAAAATTGTTTTCGAAATGGGTTCAGCGTTTGCCAACAATAAACCAAAAACAACAACATATAGAAGATTCTGAGAGTTGTTTGGAGCTGATTCGCCAGAATAAACAGGACTTTTTGAGTCGATATGTCACAATGGATGAAACACGATTCCACTACTTCATTTCAGAGTCAAATCGGCATCAGCGGAGTGGACAGTATCCGATGAACCACGCACAAAGCGTCCAAAAACACAAATGTCGGCTGACAAGTTTATGGCATCCGTATTTTGGGATGCGCACGGAATTTTATTCATCGACTATCTTGAGAAAGGCAAAAGGTTCAACAGCGAACACTGCCTGGCATTATTGAGCATTTGAAGACGTAAATTGCAAAAAAAACTGTGTCATAGGAAGAAGGAAAGAATGCTCTTCCACCAAGACAATGTACGGTGTCTCAAGTCGTTGGGTACCGTGGCCAAATTGCACGAATTGGGCTTTAAATTGCTTCCGCCCCAACCGTGCTTTCCAGATCTCGTCCCCAGCGACTTCTAACCCGTTTCAGATCTCAATAAGACACTCGCCGGAATAAAAATATTGCTCGAATGAGGAGGTGATCGACGAATTTAGCCTATTTTAAGACCAAAGATAAATCGTTCTATAGAAAAGATTTAGAAACATTAGAGCGGTCTTGGACTGATTATTTCACTGGCTACTCCATAACGGACGTATTAGGTTTCGAAATCATTTTCTTTATGAACAAAATTTCAAATTTTTTCTGAATTCTTGAGACCACCTAAGCGGTAAAGTCTTATTGCTTGCGACAAGAGTCCTTCCCGACAGACTGGAATTTAGAATTGAAGGAGTTTTGCTGCCTCTTACTTAATGGAATCTCCAATTTTAAGTCAATTTTACACATTTTTGATCTCATTGAGAATTTTTAGACGGGCTGGTGTTTCAGCTGTTCACATTTCAATTAAGCTTTCGATCTGTACTCGCGCAAGTGACCAATTTCGTTCCTCTTCAACTTTTTATACATCCCCCCACATCTTCACGTCCCTTCCTGTTCTGTTTTATCTGCGAACAACCGCATTTCAATTTGCTGCAACAAATCGCCCTCGCCACGGCCGTCACGACATACTAAAGTCACACCTCCTCGACAACAAGTGTCATTTGAAGCAGCGTGCTGGCGTTCGTCTGCAGACATAAATAGTTCACGGTGCGCGTCGCGATGGTTTTCCTAGAAATATTGGAATTCGCGTTGGTTTGTCTCACCCACTCAACGCCAGCCACGAGGCCGGAGTTGCATGCATGCATCGGACGGCCGATATCGCCCCGCAACAACTCCATAATGGCTCGCGACTCTTGCGCGACAAAAAAATGCTCATCCAGTGCAGTGCCGCAGCCATCACCAATCACCGGCTCGCACACGAACGGCCTCGTCGCGCCGCCAAAGATAATCGGCACTTAGCCCGGGATATTACCATGAATTATGTCTCAATCGTTCGCTTGGACACACCGGCCAAACATGACAAACTGAGCCGGAGCCGAAGCTGCACTGGCGTCCAGCTCTGTGCAAACAACAGCCGTTCCCGCAGACAGACCGCCTTGCTGTGAGGGGCTTTTAAGTCATTTGCACGTAGATGCATTTATTTGCGATTAGCCGGGCGCTCGCTGGCCGCTCCAGTCGACAAGACGACAGTCAGATGAGCACATGAGTTCGATGGACAAGTGAATAGGCCGCAGAGAGAGGTGCTCAGTCCGATGCTTCGGGGAGGGGACGGCAAGTCTGTGTGGGCCTTCTGTCGACGTCGTCGTCGTCGACGTTGTTGTCGTCCTCCTCCCATGGGGATATGACAGAGATCTTTGACAGCGACCATGGTGGCGGCGGCGGCGGCGCGCTGCACAAACCTTCGGAAGGTGGAAGATGGACCTGTCCTTATGCGAGGGACATTGAAAAGTGTGAGAAGAAGAATCCTGCGCCCGGCCTGGGAATAGATGCGACATGGACAGCATCTCAGAATGGTTGTGAATCGGTGTCGGCTAATGGGATTGCTGATGGGATCTGTTGTCTGATGCCTGTTTGATGGGCGGGTAATCTTTAGAGTTTTTGTTTTGGAGAGGGACTCAACGTCGCCTCTGAACGGGAAGTTCCGACCTGGGGAATGGCGGCAGTTACTGGAGGATGTCACAGGCACAGACAGGCAGAAGTGGTTAAACGTTGGTTTCTGCAAGGATGCTCATCAAGATCAACTGCGAAGTCCATCTTATGCCCCCACCCTTGTTTCGCATGCAAAATTCGACCCTAATTCCGTTTAATTAGCCACTTCGCTTTGAATCCTTGCCCTCGCTTGCGGTTTGACCGATTTAACAGCCTTCCACGACCCCACTTTTCCAAAGATCTGTGAACTTTTCTTCCTCCTCGCCTTAACGAGCGCATGTTGCGCTATCGAGTGCTAACCTATCCCACGCGTCGATTGCACATCAAAAATTCAAAAAATAGAAGATGGGGCACAAGGCGGTCCCACAAAAAAGTGTGCGCGAGGAAATTACCAATTTAGGGCCGAAGTCTGATTAACTTTTTCATTGTTAATCATTCTTCACCCGCCGAATCAACCCTAATAAACGGGGCGAGTCGAAAACTTTGTCTTCGTCGCTCGATGGGATCCTTTTTTGCATTTTTTTTTTTTGTTGCTTTTGTAAATCAAACTCGACTGTACAGAATCCATTACCAACGACCACAGGTTCGTGTTTTTGTTCGCATCGTCCTGATTTTTCCTTGGGAGTTTTTTCTCTGTTTCTTTTTTTTTCTCTCGTTCTCCCCTTTTTACTGGCGTCTCTTGCCCGTTGTCCGTATATATGTACATTTTGACGCCATTGATGTTTCCTAATTTCTCATTGCCGTCGAAATGGGACTTTGTGAAGAAGTTAATGAGGACGATGCTGCTCGTCGGGTGGGGTTGCGGGTGAAAACTTTTCACCGAGTAATTATAAATTTCGAAGTCGAGTGGACGTGGGTGGAATCGAAGGGAAATTACCCTTGAAGTGCAAGCGGTAAGTGGATCGTAGATATTGGAGGTCTTGTTTTTGCTTTTCGGTTACTCTCTCGTTGGTTTCATGGGCGTCGATTAATTGCAAGTGGGAGAGCAAGGTTTTTCCAACGTACCTTGGAAATTTTCAAATTATGTTGAAGGTTGGAAAAGTTATTATTGATGGGTGATGGAGATCTGTGTGCGTGGCAATTAGTCGAACAATTCAGCATCGTATACGATTCAGAAACTTGGCACTCTAAGGAAAGAAATGTTGGTCCGAGTTTTCACTGTTTTGGTTGCCATGTGCTTAGTGTTGGTTACTGCCTGGTAGTACAATAGAGTAGTTCTCGAGTTTGAAACCTCAAGTGATTTGCTTTCCAAACGCCAACAAAAAAAAAAAAAAAATATCGAAAGCTGACTTGTGTACAAAGGACAGAAAAGAAGCTATGATTGCGTGATGAAGGGAACAAAATCTTTGATAAATAGATTCTGGCTGGCCGTATGCAATGTGCTGCCTTAGTCGTGGTTATAGCCCACGTGGGCGGCTCTTGCGGTTGGAGATCTCTTTTCTCCGCCCCAATATGGGCGCCATGTCACGTTCACACCGACGATAGACTCCTGCTGTGTTAGCATTTGAAGTTCAATTCCAGATGATGTGACTAGATTTATGAATCACATGATTCAAAATCACATCCATAAAACTATTTATAATGACAACGGAATCACTGATGGAGAAAAGACCATCTGTGGCGGGATGGCGGCGTACAGACCCAGGCTTTGAGGGAACCTGACTGCTAGTGACAGCTTGACCAGGGGCTATATTCTGGTGTCACGGGAGGTCAGGGGACCCTGAAACTTCCAGCCTGACCGTGCGGTAGGCTCCCTTGTGGGAGTAACGTGGTGGCTGTGGTTTACCACCTAACATCGCGGGTAGAGTCGAGGATAGTTTACTGTGCTGACTTGTCTAATTGATTCACCCACAACTAGGCAAGGCGGCTAGGGGACTATCCCTTCTCAGTGTGGAGTTGCATTCTCAACCGGGCGCTGCGACCCAGAGAGCGGAAGAGGTTTTAGAAAGGTCTCGCATCAAACCAAGGTGGGGTGATTGCCCCTCAAGCACGATCCCAGTTTGGTACTTAGGTAGCTAAGGCGTTTAGTCTTGAGTTACTTACGGCTCTTGGGAAAAATGACCACGGGGTCCTAAGCCGTAAAGCCAGGTGATAACGTAAAACCAACTACCACATTTGAAGTTCAATTGCAATTGCTCCATAACTTGCAGTTTTAGTCATTTTGCATTCGATGTGGGTCATTGGGTTCATATTGCAGTAGCTATTGAATCTCAAGTGCTAACAGTTAGGAAATTAGTCTTGTAATTTAGAAAAAGAATTTGTACAAAATAAAAATTCAGTCTCAAGGCCACCGTTAAACACATCAGTGCTTCTTTCTTTGTAGCTCGCGCGCAAAGGTAACTCTCACACTACAAATGCGTAAGGTCTGACTCCTGTACTAAACACCTCAGATTTGTTCCGAGCTCTAGTTCGAGTTTCTGACAACACTTAAAGCGAAACATTTTTTAATGAAACGTCTTCTCAATTTTGGAGACGCCAACTTTGAGTCCTCCCCAGATGAAAAGGATTCGAGAGGCAATGTCTTCGGGCTTGCCTTAAGATGTATAGAACCCCAGAGGCGTTCTTGTATCTGGACCGACTTGGCTTGGTCCAGGATGCGAAGGCTTGACCACTTCTCTGCCGTAAGACGGACAGTTGATCAGTGGCTGCTCTATAAGAGCAATGTGGGAATCGTAAGTTCAGGCGAACTTCGGTTCAGTACATCTATCTAAATTCGCGACAGGATTGAGGGGGAAAGGGATAGGCATTTTTATTAGTGCCTAGAGCCACATCAAGTGCCATGGCTGTTGTCAGCTTAAGAAGCTGATTGTTGACCCTTTACGGCCAACTTGCACTTATCTTAAGTCAAGATAGGTTACTACGTTAAGAAAATAATAAAGTACTAAAAAACCAAAACAAAAACCAATCACGTTTTGACTAAAAATACAATCCTCTCGGAAAATCGAATAAGAAGCATTGTTCTTAGTCAGTTCCTTACACGGTAGGTCCATTAAAAGTCGGTTCCCAAAATTGGCAACATTTCACTCAGCAGTCCCCGTGCGACGTTTTGTGTCCGACAATTGCCTTTACTCTTGCCCACACACATACCACTGCGCCCCAATCCACCAACCTCTACCCCCAAACTTCATATCCCCCACCACCCCCCATACCGCCACGTCGCTCTATTACAGCGCAAAGCCCACTTTATTGGCCGTCATCAATTTGCCAGATGTAATAACGAAAACTCAATAACAATTCAATTTATCAAATCTACCGCGGGCGACGTCTCACTGGTAATTTTCAGTGACGCAGACAGATGTAGACTTATTAATGGTCGCACTCACCTTCGCCAAGCCGCTGCCGCTGCCGCCAGCACGTCACTCGTCAACTAAATGTAAGTCGCTCTGTCACCACCCCAGCCGCGCTTTCGAGCAATGAATGGAATCCGTCGCTGTACAGAGAAACCCGCCACGAAGAGAAAGAAAATAACTGTATTCAGCATTAAACCACCCTCCAATTGATGTAATGTAACATTATTATTGTTATTACGCATCCACCCAACCGCCGCCCAGCCACCCATTCGCCCGCCACTTGAGTTGAGCTGCAACACTACGCCAGGGACGACAACGCAGAGATTCTGAAATTCCGCCGCCTGGAAGTTGACTCAATCCAAACAGAGTGGGGTGGACGCTTGCTCTCTATGGAAGATGTCGTTGAAGGCGAAGATGGCGACGGCGATGACGCGGTACGGTGGCAGCGGAGCGAATGTACTGATTCCTTATTCGGTTTTATTGCCGATTCATTCATGAATAAACATTGAAGGGTGTCAATAAGCTTCGAATTAGGGGATGAAAGTTATTGCTTTCGGTTTTTTTGTCTGCATTCTCTCGCACTCCACCTCTGTTCTACGTGCCGGCTGAAACTGAACCGTTCCCGGGATTGATGAGGCTGCGATGGAGTTTGTTTGCACGCTCCAGAGGGATGAAGGCAGCAGTTTGGCGGGGGTTGGGGTGGCCTGAAAGCTGGGGATATAACGAACGAATTCAATTCGCATTATTGTCCTTAAGATTGTTATTCTTTCCTGATTTAATTTCGGTGTTTCTGCAGATTGAAAATGAAGGCGAACGCGCTGCGAAGGAGAAAAGGAAGCAATAGAGCGGAATACCACAGTTGCCGATGATTGATTTTTGTTTTCCTTTGAAATTGAATGAACCACCACCGCCCTGCCCCGCCAATCGCTCATCAGCCGCGCACCGAGCCACTTGACGAGGAAGTTTTCGTGAAGGCGAGCCGATCGAAAGTACGTGTCCTGGCTCCGTGCACAATGGGGACCTATATAAATTTAATCATGGGATGGACCAAATTAATATCTCTTTCATCGGCGGAAGGATTTCTCTGCTGAGGGAAACAGTCCCTTTGTTGGGATTTATTTGGAATTCAATTCAACAAATAGACCATTTGTTGGTGCCTGTGGCCTTTAACGAAGCGCCGCTGTGATGCTGGGGAGTCACTTAATTTCGTGGAACTTTTGATTCGGGGTCAAGACACGTGACAGCTAATGGGGTCGGTCAAATTTGGTTTCCTTAGGGAAGAAATGTTGATCCCAAAGCCCATGTTCCAGGTATCGTCTCATGCCATCAATTCCAGCTGCGTCCCCTAAGCGACAGATATTTTGATCAATGTCGTCATCAAAATGGAACCGCACCCGCCCTGGAGGGATTCCACACTTCGGCTCCCACCTTAACGAATCGATTAAACCTGTCCATCTCCCTTTCCCCGAATTCTCCCTCAGACACCAATTTGAATTGATGTCCCCTAATCCACTAATAAATTCCGAAACTTCTGATTTCACTCACTTAAGCAAACTCGGCGCCGGCGACTGGCAGTTGGCTTCGGTGCATCTGGGCTGTTGCAGAGGGAATTGTTAATATTTTCCAAAAATCACAATGGCACGTATTTTTGTCCAGCAGTCGGGTAAACACACCGTACGGAGAGCTGGTCCGGCTGTAGCAGCAAATCGAATGCAAATCCTTATCCCTCCCAAAGCGAGACTCAAACGATGCCAGTTTGCAGTGGACACAAACCCAAACGACTGACCATGCATCGCCACCGTCACCATCGTCGTTGTCGTTGTTGTCGGCCCAATGAGATAAGGAGTGCGTCCATAGCTTCCGAGCTCCAGTGCCCGATCCGGGATTTGTCTCTTAATTAATGCAACGGCAATACGAAAAAGCAATCCGAAGCGTTTATTTCTTTGCCCATTCCCCCCTGTGCTTGGGGTGTGTGTGTGTGAATGTGTGTGTGTGCCTGGAAACAGCCAACAGTGATTATGAAGACCATAAGGCGATGACTAGGATTCCGCCACTCAGTCTCCTGCATCTCTCCAGCAGTGCTTCAGATGCAATCAAAGTGATTTGTAAATATTTCCCTCCGGCTGCGACCGGCCATCCTCCCCTATCCGGGTCCCCATAGCAGCCCCTGCTGTAGCCTCGTATTGGAATTTCGAATTTCATGCCAGAGGTACGCATCCATCTCCGGGTGTGCACAGTGATGCGTTACTGCCGCCCGTTCAGGGACAGATTTGACTGGATCCGATAATTCTATCTCATCTGGTTGTTGTTCGAATGCACTCCTCTCTCGATTTTAATGGAATTCCTAATCGGTCCTACTGCCGCCATGTGTTTCCCCATCCACTCACCCATTTACTCGCCCGCCCACTCACCCGATGCCATCCGAATTTGCGACAATAACCGATTTCCGGTCGCACTGGGAATCTCGATTTTCGCTTCACAACACAGAGTCGACTCTGTTGCACTGATACCCACCTCACGGGAAGGACGCCCAAAGTGGGAGCAGCCATGTGAGTGTGTGCCTGTGTGGCAGGGGAAATTGGCTAGCAACTGACGGCACTTAACCGACGCCAAATTAGCATCTCGCTGAAAATTTGCATATCTCTGCGCGATCGCGTATATATCATCTTAATGGGCTAGCTGCCGAGCTGCGGCCGCCTGTAATGGTTCGGGTTGGGTAATAGAGCCAATAAATCCAAAACAGCAAATCAGACTGCACAATCTGACGCGGCAATCCCGATGAATTCATTCTTATCGCTTGAGCCGGTGCTTCAGTGGTGCAGTTTTTTCTTGTTGTCTTTTTTTTCAATTTTCCTGCCGCTCTCGTCAGACTTTGACTGGGAATTACATACAACTCATGGGCCGAATTAACGATGCGATACTTTGCATAATTATCCGCAGGAGCTGGTTTATGGTGGATGAGTGCGGCTGCGCGGATTCGTGGTCCGGTCCCGTGGACGGTCTAGTTAGCGCTGGTGGATGTGAGTGGTATCGCGGAAGGATCTAGGAGCTGCATCCGCGTGTGAAATTATGCCGCAGGGAGGCAGTGGGTTCATGCACCTGGACTGAATACTTTAAGACTTTAGAGGGCAATTGATGAGATAAGCGTGATGGTGCTGAATCAGGCTTAGGATCCAACGGTTGCTAAAAGCATTTTATTTGATATAAGGAATAGGTTTTTTTTTTCAATTGGAGTGTACAGGGCAAATGTAACTGGGAATAGCTTAAAAATAGTAAACAGATGCTTTTCATTGCGTCTCATCTCTGGCAGTGGCTAAGCAATAAGTGATTCGAACAAATTTTTAAGACTTCCGAGGCGAACGTGATCTTCGCACATTAAGGGTGTTGCGGGTCATTGAACACACTTCGTCCGTGTACTTCTGTTTCTGCGCCAATAGGCAAGCTTGCTTTTGCAGAAATCACCACACGATCAATTCAAATTAATCGAGTTGGAAGTTGCAGTACGAAAAACCCAGGCAAAGAAGGTCAGCAGAACAGCTGAACCCTGAGTTTCCATGCCACTTATCCTTTTTTTCTCTCTCGGCTAGTGATTGCCCAATACAGTTGGCACATCCTTCTATTTCTTCTCTGTGTGGCGCTTCAGTCCAAGAATAACCTGGAACTCAACCCACATACCTCTCCAGCCAGCCGACCTTAGCCCCAACAAGCATGTCTCTCCTGCCAGCACAATCTGTCGTTAACTGCTTCCAGT
This sequence comes from Eristalinus aeneus, assembly GCA_955652365.1. Lineage (NCBI taxonomy): Eukaryota > Metazoa > Arthropoda > Insecta > Diptera > Syrphidae > Eristalinus > Eristalinus aeneus. Next base: position 81,697,120 of record OY019132.1, read on the forward strand.
TTCGCATTCCAAGTTGGTTGCGGTCCGTCCTCTGTTGCATTGTTCCAATGGCTCGGATTCAAAGACTTTTCGAGCCGGAGCAGCGATGTCCATACGCTCTGAATGGCCTATCCATCTTAGGCCTTGTATCCGCAAACGCTTGACCAGGTGCATCTCGTTGTACAGCCCATAGAGTCCTTCGTTAAATCTTCTCCTCTAGACGCCATCGACGCAAACAGGACCAAAAATCGCACGCAAAACTTTTCCCTCGAAAATACTAAGCGCGTCCTCATCCACCTTTGGTACCGTCAAGGTTTCCGCGCACATAAAATAGGACCCGGATGATCAAGCTAGTAATTCGAGGGAGGGCTTTATTACTCAATTGGCCCTTGGGCCCAAAGAAACAGCGATTGGCAAGAGTGATTCTGCGTTTGATTTCGGTACAGATGTTGTTGTCCCTGTTTACTGCGGAGCCGAGGTAGACGAAGTTCTTGACTACCTAGAAGTTTCTGCTGCCTATTGTGACGCTTTGTGTGAGACTTCGATGTTGTGTGTCCTTTCTTGATGACAGAATGTACTTAGTTTTGCCCTCAATTACCGCCAGACCCATTTTAGCTGCTTCTGCTTCATTGGCGGCAAACGGCTTATTGACGACTCGCTGTGTTCGTCCAATCACGTCGATGTCATCAGCGTAAGCTAGCAATTGAACTGACTTCTGGAAGATCGCGCCTCTGGTGTTGACTTGTGAGTTACGCACGATCTTCGCAACGATGATGTTGAAAAAGTCACATGAAAGTACGTCACCTTTTCAAAAAACCTTTTTTGACATTGAAGGTCTCGGTGAGCTCGTTACCGACCATGACGGAGCAGCGAGAGTTCTCCAACGTCATCCTACACAATCTGACGAGCTTGGTAGGAATGCCAAAACTAGACATGGCACTGTATAGCTCGTTTCTATGCACACTGTCATTTGCGGCCTTAAAATCGACGAATAGGTGGTGAGTGTCAATTATCACTTCTTGGGTCTTTTCCAGGATCTGCCGTAACGTGAAGATCTGGTCTATCGTGGACTTCTTCGGCCTGAAACAAGCCTGATAGAGACCAATCAGATTATGGACAAACGGTTTCAGATGCTCACCCAATGCGGCAAAGAGGATCTTGTATACTATGCTGAGGAGACTAATCCCTCGATAGTTGGCGCAGTCAAAGGGTTCTCCCTGTTTGTGGACCGGGCAAACGACGCTGAGAGATTCCACTCAACGGACTTGCTTGCCTCAGAACTTATCTTACAGATGAGCTGGTGCATGCGCCCAACCAGGTCATCTCCAACTGCTTTAAATACGTCTGCGGACAGTCCGTCCGCTCCAGCAGCCTTGTTTGACTTCAGCTTGGATATTGCTATCTTCACCTCGTCTAAGTCGGGGGACGATATGCTTGCCTATAATAGTCCAAATTGCGTGGAACATTCTGCCTAACAGCTTGATTTGTGCCGTCACGCTGTTAAGGAGTCTGCAAAAGTGATCTTTCCAGATTCTAATCACAGATTGCGCTCTACCACTCTACCATTTGTCCATTTTAATCCCGGCAGGCTTTGGTTCGAACCTTTTACCCTCCAGATAGCTCTTTTACCTTTCCGTAAAACTTTCAGACTTCATTCCTGCCATAAAATCTTCCCATTTGCTTGGCCGCGCACTTCTCATGCTCCTTCTTTTTTCTTCTGAGAAGCCGCTGCTCTTCCCTTCTTCTCTGTTCATAGAGTTTACGAACAGCCCTCGTTGTTCGATGCAGTGTCGCCTTATAGGCGTCTTGTTTAGCTGCGTGCACTTGCCTGCACTCGTCGACAAACCATAGGTTCCTTCTGGGTGATGACGTGAAACCCACTGCACATCAGTGGCAGCTTCTTTTATGAAGCAAAACCCCACCAAGAACAATTTCTTGGCTGTTTCTTTGATCCCAACACCGTGGTATAGGTTGGGGCAGACTTACGGAAAATGAAATAAAACCTCAGCTTCCTTGAAGGAACCTGGCAATATTATGTTCCTTGGTACCGAGGTCCTCCACGGAGTGTAGCTTTACCCGACGAAGAAGATGAGTCCTTAAGCGGCAGTCGACTGAAATTGGAGGCAGTTAAATTGGCAACAAAAGACCAGTTGTGGAGTGTGCAATTTGTGTTTGTCGACACACTCTATTCAATTCTGCCAAATATGGACAATTTAACCCCAAACCCATTGAAATATGCCAATTTTCACCGAGAAGACCTTATCCTCAACCAATTTGATCGACCACCGCATTCTAATCGAAACCAATAACGCCCGCACATTAGCATTGTGACAAGCTGCTGTTCTTCTCTTCAATCAGAGGGGGATCCCCTCAATCAGAAGCGGATCCCCTCACACGGACACACAAGTCCCGCACCGACGAGCAGAACCTCATTAAGGCCATCAATCGCAACCAGACTCCCGGTGCCCGAGTGCCAATCAATACTAAACCTCGTCTAATGTTCCATCGCTGTCCCTGCAGGCAGCCGTCAGGCCGCTCAAGCACCCCTCCAATGGCCGAGATTCCATTATCGCAACATCTCCAAGCAGATGCAGATCAAAAGGAATCTCCAAATTGATATGAATTCATTTTAGAGGGCTCCTCCAGCGCGGCTTTGCTGCGTTGCGGCTGCTGAATGGATTCCAAACTAAATTACATTCCGACCGCATCGTCGCATCTCTCCTCGCGCCGTCAAGCCGCCAGAGATGCAAACACGACATCGATTTGGAGCAAGAAATTACTTAAGGGATACATATTCATCCAGGATTCGAGAGTGGACACAGCTCGGCCTCTAGCCATGCGTCCAGCACCATCCATCTCGAATGACATTACGGGCCTGTAATCAAAATCGAAAACACTCTCAAATAAACATTTCGGACAATGCTACTGACTGACAGACGATGTCCGCTAATTGAAGGATTCTGTCAGAATGGAAGTGGCCCCAAGAACGGCTCCACGGCAGCAAGGCATCAAGGCACTACGAGGCCGAAACAAAAGCAACACAACTCCCCGCCGTCTGACCTCGTCACAGGTCGAGACGTCCGTCCCGGACTGGCGGGCTTCTCTGCCGATGATGACGACGACGAAGAGGATGCTACTGCGTTTGTCGGCACCCAGCCAGAAGAGTGCCCAGAGTGTGTGTCGGTGCTGTGATGCAGTGCTGTGATGTGTATGTGTGCCGTCGTCGTTGTTCACCTCCTTCCGACCATCGACGTCGTCACCGTCGTAGTGATCGTTGTGTTGTGTTACCTGTTATCTCAGCTCTTGGCCATTGTTGTGTGCCGCCAAGTGGAGGAGTCCCTCCACCGTTTGTAGTCGACCGCCGACGCGCGCACCGGCCATAGTTGCACTGCCTGGACTGCGGCCATTTTCAGAGCGAATTCAATTTGACCGAATGCAATTTATATGCGATTTTCAATTTTCCCAAATTGCTGCTGCCGCTGCTGCTGCTGGCGGTGGCGGTGGCGGCGCGGCTCCCGGTCCTGCTCATGCTCCTGCTTCTGTTCCCACCCGGGGCTTGGACGGTCGGTCTCCCTCGACCTGGGAACGTAAATTACTGATGAGACTTTATTTTTATATTTCATTACGCGTGAGACGGAAGACGGCAAACGGCAGACGGTAGACGGGATGTGCACGTCCCTTGGAAGCGGCTTGGCGGCCCAGTTCCTTGGAGATTTATCGATTATCCAAGTTGATAAAAACAAATCCGGACATTCTTGGATTTCTGGATTTCTGGATCTGGATTTGGGATCATAAATAATGAAAATCGCTCGATGATTTATGGTCACCGGGTTGGCTGCGCCCCACCGCTGGTAGCCGCAGTTGGAGTGCGTCGCCGAATTGGTCACAGAACGAAGGGAAACGACGCATTTTCGGTAATGATGCAGGTCGTGATTTAATTTTTTGTGTGCTTCTGCTGCCGGACTGGAGGCTGGCCCGCTCTTGACATTGAGACGCTAAAACGTAAATTAAGCGATGCTTGTAGCCGGTCTGCGGTTTGACTTTGATTCGATTTTGATTTCAGATTATTGATCATTGGGAGCTGGATAATTGGTATAAGTGCTATTTGAGACCATGATTTATTCCGTTTGCGTGATGGAGGATCGGCAGTTGGTTGCAGACGGTGAAGTTGGCCAACAGTCGAGTGCACAATGGCAGCATTCAGTTCACAGAGGCAATTAATTTGAGTTTACCCAACATTAGGTCAGCATTTGGTCACAGAACGATGGTTTTTTGGAAAAGATTAACAAGTGCTCATATTGTACAGTGAAGTGAGGGCGGTATCTTTTTCCCAGGTAAGGGTATGTTGAGGAAGTAATCTGGAGAGTGGGTGCTTAAGTGGATGCTTAGATGGAAGGAAGAGTACTAGTAGGTTCCTGAACTGTGACAGAACAATTCTTGGTTCCAAGTTCATAGTACTATCACTCCAGACCTGTCACACTCTGCTGTCGTTTGAAGGGCCTCAGTTTTGGGCGAATGTTTGCCAGTTACTTGAATGGATCGCGCAACAATTGAATATCGGCTATAAGGCGAGGATGAGGCTGCCGATAACACTCAAAGAGTAGTAACTGTCTAAGAAAGCTTCTCAAACTTCGCCGTTCGGAATCGGCAAAACACTGTAGGTCCCTTCTACTCGTGAGAGAGCAGTAGCGCGCACAACACGGGTAGTTGATGAGCAAGCTAGGCCCTGGTTCCCCTTTGGACTGTAGCGCCAACAATTATTATTATTATGTCCTCCATGATTCAACCAATTCGTATAGGAAAGAAGTTCTTCTTATGAAAAGAAATGATCTCAACACCCGGTGCTTTGTAACACTAACAACAATGCGAGACAAAGTCCCGGGACTAACCAACGGCTTTGTTTATTCATAAACAAAGTTTCCTCCAAGAGCGATGCAATCAGTCCAACGCCGCTCAAATGTTTGGAGACATTTTTTACAGAACAATTTATCCTTGGCCGCAAAATGGGCTTCAGTTTCGGCGACTACCTCCTCACTCGAACCATATATTATTTCCGGCGACCATCTTTTTGAGGTCTGAAGAGATGTAGAGCTCGCTGAAGGCCAGATCTGGAGAATACGGTGTGCATGGAAGCAATTTAAAGCCCAAATCGTGCAATTTGGACATGGTAGCCAACGACTTGTGACACGGTGCATTGTCTTGGTGGAAAAGAATTTTCTCTTCTTCATATGGGCTGCTTTTTTGCGATTTCCTGCTTCAAATGCAGGAGTAATGCTATGTAGTCTCAAGTTCTCAAGATAGTCAATGATTAAAATTTCGTGCGCATTCCAAAATACGGATGTCATAAACATGTCATTCGACTTGTGTTTGTGGTTTTGGACGTTTTCTGCGTGGTTCATCGGCTGCTGTCCACTCCGCTGAATGCCGATTTGACTCTGAAGTGTAGTGGTGGATCCAAGTTTCATACATTGTGTCATAACGATGAAAAAATGATGTTAATTCTGGGGAAACAGCTCCTAACAGCTCACAGAATCACCGATACTTTGTTGTTTTTGATCCATTCTGAGTAAATGCCGCACCCATTTCGAAAAAAGCTTTCTCATGGAAGTAGTGTACATACTGCCTACTGATAACTTTAAGGTGTCACCTTCTTCTTCTTCATTTTGTGGCGCAACAGCCGCGGTTGACCTGGGGTTCAACAAACATGCTTCTTCAGCCAACACAATTTTTCGCCAGCTGCCCCCAGTTGTGCACTTCAAGTTGATTGAAGTCCTTCTCCACTTGTGTGCGCCACCTTGCCATAGGCCACCCTCTGTTGCGTTGTACAAATGGCTCAGATTCGAAGACTTTTCGGGCCGTTCTCTGGTGCTTTGTCCCAACAACTCCGATTAGAAGTCTTTGCGGGCCGGAGCAGTTATATCCACACGCTCTACATGGACTGACCAGTTTAAGCGTTCTATCCGAAGACGCTCGATTAGGCCCATGTCCCTGTACAGCACATAGAGTTTGTTGTTAAATTTGTTTCTCCTTGGAACTTGGACGTTACGTTAAAAGCGCATGTGGAAACCCTCAGTCATTTCGAGAGAAAAGTTTTTCGTGTGAGTTTTCGTTCTGTTCGCGTTGATGGCATTTGGAGGAGAAGATTTAATGACGAACTCTATGGTCTGTATAGAGATCTGTCTACCAGCTATAGTGAAAGAGAAGAGAGGAAATATCGGTGCACATTGGATTTTCAATTCTCCTTCCTATTCTTCTTCTTATGGCGCTACAGTACGTGGTGAACCTGGACCTCAACTAACATGCCTCTCCAGCCAGCATGATCTGTCGCCAGCTGTCTCCAGTTGCACACTCCAAGTTGGTTGAAGTCCTTCCCCACATGTGTGCGCCACCTTGCCATAGGCCGCCCTCTGTTGCGTTGTCCCTATGGTTCAGATGTAAAAACTTTTCGGGCCGGAGCAGTGGTGTCCATACGCTACATTGCCCAGCCACCTTAAGCGTTTTAACCGAAGACACTTGAGTAGGCGCAAGTCGCTGTACAGCCCATAGACTACGTCACTCAATCTTTTCCTTCAGATGCCATCAACGCAGACATGACCAAATATCGCACGCAAAACTTTTCTCTCGAAAAGACTAAGGGCTTCCTCGCCCGCCTTTGGTAGCGTTCATGTTCCCGCGCCATAAAGTAGAACTGGGATGATTAAGCTGTTATATAAAGCGAGCTTAGACCTTCGAGAGAAGGTTCTATTACTCAATTGCCTCTTTAGCCCAAAGAAACAGCGATTTGCAAGAGTGATTCTGGGTTTGATTTCGGTACTGATGTTGTTGAACCTATCTCCACCGAATCCAATGTGCGTGGAATAGAACTAAACGAATATTAATAGCCTTTCGTGTTCTTTGAAACTCGGTCATGGAACTAGTTTTTTCCCATAACGGAACCTTTCCATGTTAGGTCCGACAAAGGACCTGTTTAGCGCAGCTCTACTTCTCATCATCATGACTACAAATTAAGCCTCACTGTACATAGTACGTTTCGCTGTAGCTTGGGAAACACAGTTTGGTGCATTTTCTTCAGTTGAAATTGCAGCTAAACCGAACTCGAACGATTCTTCTTTGGACTTCTCTTGACCTCTCACACTTGACGAAACTTCAAAAGTCATCATTTACCATCACCACGCGAAACCTCCCATCTCATCCACATATCCCATTAAAGGTCCTTTTCACTGATTTCTTCAATATTGACAGTGTGCCAAACTCATGGCCAATTGGCATCTCAGGATTTTCCGTACGAACTTAAGCATCGGCTGTCGAGGGCGTAAAGCTTAAAGAAGGCTATGGTTTGAAATTTTTTCTTGTCGGAATTTGGATAACACTCGTGCGCTCATCTTCTAAACCTGGTCCATTGTACAACCAGACAGTAGCCGACATTACGTAACGTAACGTTTCCTGTTCTTCCGGAGGAAAAGCGGCAAGCGTTTCTGATATAGAGCCTAGGCTTACAGCTCCCACTACATCAGCCGCCAACTGATCCGAGCAGAGGCGGGCATTGAACTTCTCCGCAGTGTCTTCGTGTCTCTACTGGCGTCGCATAGGGTACCATAGCAAAATCCAAGCACACTTAAGTGTGCGAAGGTGAAGGGCTCTGTATGTATGTCTACAAGTCGTCTGTAGTCTTCCCTATTTAGAGATAGAAAAAAAGCCGCGGGATCTTGGCTGACATTTGGGAACATGCACTTGGTCAGCCTGCATCCTGAAGAGCTATGCCAACTCTGTTTGTGTTTTTGGGGGACCCAACCGTCGACAGCAACCCTAACCAATGACGCCGGCAGTCCCAAGGTGAGTTCGGTCATTGTGAGTCCCTGAACCCCTCTTTTGATCCTTCCCAGGCGTGCTAATTTCCCATGATTCCGTGATGTCGCGCGATTCAGAAAAGTTTTAGCAAATTGAGTCTGGTAACTAAATTAAGGCAAGACTTGCATCCCTGTACTGTCCTGAAAGTGGTTAGAAGGTTGAGTCAGGTCTCAAGCCCATCGCTACAGATTCTTCCCCTCTTCCAACTGTTCTTCACAATATCGTTCGTGGCCATTAGGATCGGATAAGTTTCCTTCTCAAAAGAAGAAATTTACTCAACGCCTAAGTTAAAGCAGGCGAAAATAAGAAACTGCTTCTTTCACATAAAACTCGAAGCACTTTGTATCAGTTTACAACAAAAAAGCAGTTCCACTCTGAAAGTCATCGACCTCAACGGAGCAATGTCATTCTGACAGTGTCGGACTCAATCGAGGGAAAATTGTTTGGCAGATTAAATTCCATCGTCGGAACGCATGCAAGAAGCCAGCACTTGCCTTGGTCCATGATGCCCTCGTGTGTCTAGATCGGATGCCAAGCCATCGTCTGATGCATATGCCAGATGAGCATCAAATTGATGTGAAACCGAAACGAGAAATCTCCTTGAAAATCGACAGAGCCTCAGGCCATCGTTGTCGTCCTCCCTTCCCTACGACCCTGCGATTGTGCGGCGGAGCTCTTCGTCGGACACAGGACACTCTCTCATAAGGTAAACAATAAATTTTGAACATTCCCCCCCTCCCACGCACCACCGGATTTGGGTGGTCAATGCAATCCTTAAGGATTCATCTGGCAAATAATTACTCCTCCTCGCCACCGCCCAGCGCTTGAGGCATCTGATACCCACTCATTTATGAATGTCTCTCTGATTCATAATATTGGCAGAATGTTTGCGGCCGGTAATGCTGGCGCTATTCCCGCAGGACATCGAGTCCTTGTCATGCATGCACACACACGCACACATTGAACCGCAATTGAATCTCGTGTCTTTGCAAATTGCCCCAGGATCTCGATCAGAGTCAGATGGAAGCGGAGGGCGCCGCAGCTGACCCCGCCGCCAGGAGGAGGTCCTTAATTGATTTTCCTGCCTTTTCCTCAGCCGGAAGTCAATTGACAGGCTATTATATTCTGCACATACGCACCGCGCACGGGTACAAGGACGAAGACTAACGACGCACACGACCAGCAGAACATGATTCGGATTTGGATACATTGGAAGGCGGCGGCGGTGAGCGGTGGCCGACAAGCACGTCATGTTCGGCCACATATTCTCAATTTAATAGGCTCCTTGAAGCCTGATATACCGTTATTATTCGCATCCCAACGTTAAAGGTCACCCCTAATTCCGTAATGCAACGCACACACAGGAAAGGATCACAGTTGAGGTTACAGTCGGTGCATGTAATGCGGCGGCCGGACAATGGAATGCGCCTCCCCTCGTTTGCGGACTGATTCCTGGACGCTGGCCAGAATTTGCCACAAATGGTAGGGTGAGGGAAAGGATAGAGTGATGATTCTTTTGAGCCCGATTGACACCTCGCACATGTGTGGAGCAGGAACGGCGGCTGTCTGTCGTTCGTCAAAAGCACCCCCCATCGCCGACAGTAAGAGGTGACATGTGCGCCTGCTGACTCAAGGATTTGGTACGAATCGAAGACAAATGAGTTCAATTATCGCCGAGCCTGATGCCAGGGCAGACACAGACGATTAGTTAATGATGCTTCACAACGGGGGATGCGCGCCTGACTTGCACACACTGGAGACGACGATGACGACGGAGAAGTATACTTATTCATGACGTTTTGGCGAATGTCTGTTTCATATTCGTCAATGTCCCTGCGAGCAATCTCAGGCATTTGTTTGAATTTCCTGCCACCCCCAGCATTGGATGAAGCTCTGCAGCAAGGCCACAGCCACTACCGCCGCCGCCGCCAACGCCGGAGGGAAGTGGTTACAAGTATTCTCTTAGCGACAATGCCAGCTCGTACACACATCGTCGGGTACTCAGAAAAGACGAGGATACGACGACGACGAGAACGATGGCGGAGCGGGCGTCAGGACGACATGCCTGCTTCCATTGCAATCCACTTAAGCTAATCCGATTTTGTGTGCGCCATTATTGTATTTGCGCGACATATCAAGGATGTGAGTCCTTGTTGTGTTGTGATTGCTTTCTTCCACCTCCTCAACCCACGCCAGTACACCACCCATCCGACCTCACCTACATCCACGCCAGAGGTATGCGACGGAGTGCGACTATGAGTTTTCGTGCGGAGTAATGCGTTTGGCGCGCAAATCTGAGGGGGCGCCAGCACAAAAGGACCTCAATCTCGTGCACAACAAACAGGCGACGACTTGCTGGTGACAGGGCACCCAGCTCCGCATCCGAGGACGAATCCCACTCCGCAGTCCCCGGCGGGTGCTTGTGGCATGTTCCATCTCTGAAGAGCAAGGATTCCTCGAAATTGATTGTACATGCAGTGGAAAAATCACTCCCAAGGACATTTCTCACTCGAAGTTTTATTGCAGACTTATGCGAATCTTCCAGCTTTCCTATCCACCCTTCTGCCGTGTCACGGTTCCCCGCGTGACGTATGTGTCATCCGACGAGAGTGACATTTAATTCAGTTCCGCGTCGAAATGAATAGGCTCGCATGGAATTTTCTCCAAACAGTGACGGGCCATTATTCACTGGCTGCTGAAGGGTGCAGAGGTGGGCGGAGAATCACCAGCAACGCCTCCCACCTTTCAGCGATGGAATTCAAATGAGATTCGTGTTGGCGGAGTGCGCTATCGACTGGTTCGCATCGCTCTCCTGGGCCGTGGGTCCCGCCTTACAGGCATATTAAATGAAAATCGGGATCCTGAAATCCCCTTTAACTTATTCACGGATATTTGTCCGCCCTCCCCGCCCCTCCGTGGAATATAGCGTGAGCAGGTGTACGGCGGCGGTGCACTCGCGATGTAATAAATCGAGACATCGAGAGCAAAGTGATAGCAAGAGGATGCCACTAGCGAGGTTGTGCTGGTTCAGCTGCCGCTACTGCTGCTGCTGGTGCTGCTGGCGGTGATGGTGCTCGTCGTGAAAACTGGAACGTGTATCCGGTGTAAACATGGAAGCACCGGAGCAGGGGCGATGGCGTTTGAATTGGGAGAATAAATCTCACCTATCGGGTGCTTCTGTTTTAATTTTCGCGTGGAATTAGGTTAACTTCATGAATAATGAAAATCAATAGCGCTGGGGAGGGTGTGGAGGTCCAGAGTGAATGGAGTGGAGTGAGGTGGTATGTGCGCGAACAACTATGAGTACCGTGGGAACGTGAAAATTATTTTTTCAAGGATGGGCGGCAAGTGGATGCTGAGCGAGAGCTTGCTCACGTAGGTGGGGTCCGTTGGGAGGAGAGGTGTGAGTCCTTGTCTGGCGCAGCACATTAAGAGGGTAAGTGAAATGCAGAGGGCGTGGGGGCTTAACGCGGTTTTTGAATATAAAAGATAGAGAGGCGGCTTCTGTCGACTTACTTCCTTTCAAGAGTCGAACTTGTTACTCGAGGTTTTTGGGCACTTCTGTGTCCTTCAGTCTGATCTGTGGACGTAATAAAATGGCTTAAGTGAAATTTCTAGTCAGTGTCATATCGTTTTCTTTAATCACCGGTTCTTAATGTACCTTCTGCTTCTTCAGATTGTCGCGTGCTCGAAACGCCATTTCGCAAAGAACTATGTGTCTGACAAAATTAAGTTTCTTCAGACTGCGGATGCTTCAAATCACTGTTCACGAACCTAATCCTTCAGACCATGGCGATGTTTGCAGTTTCTACAAAAAACAATGGCGTAGACTCTGTGGAAAGTGCCTAATCAACCTCCCTCTCCCACATGGATGTTTCGTCAAACTTTTGCCAATGTTAAATTTAATTTCGCCACGATCGAGGAAAATTATTTAATCACGTTCTCCGAAGTCCACTTCTCTATGTCAGTGGAAGTCCACTGCACTACGTCAATGTAAGTCCACTTCAGCATGTCACTGGAAATCCACTTTACCATTTTCCCATATCACTGGAAATCGAATAAAACACGTCCATGGAAGTCTACTTAGCCACGTCCCTAAAAGTTAAGTTCACCACTTTCGTGGAATTGGCGCCATTCTAATCTCTAGCTTAACACTTATAAGGTTTTTGGTGCACACGTCACGACCTTTACAACCAACGGAGTCTTAAGACTATGTCCTAGATCCTGTTCCATATCCACTAGCGACCACGCTAATTTTTCTTCTGCCATATTCTTTGTTTCTGAACTTTCGCCAATTTTTCCTTAAATCTCACCACTCCCCTTAAAGTCTACTTCACCACGTCCCCGGAAGTCCACTTCACCAAACCACTGAAACACAAATTCACCACATCACTGGAATTTCATTTCATTATTTGCTACGTTACTTGAAATCCAATCCGACACGTCCATGGAAGTCTACTTCACCACATTTATGGAAGTCCACTCAAACACGTCCCTTGCGGTTATCTTCACAACATCCACGGAAGTCCGCTTTCCCACATTCCTTGATATTCACTTAACCACTTCCACGGAAGTCCTTTTCACCACGTTCCTGGAAGTCAACTTCACCAAATCACTGAAACAGAAATTCACTGGAAGGCCATTTCATTATATTCCACATTACTTGAAATCCAATTCACCACGTCTATGGAATTCTACTTCACCACATCTACGGAAGTCCACTTTAGCACTTCCCTAGAGGCCTACTTCACAATATTCCTGGAAGTTCGCTTTCACATCTCTCGATGTCCACTTAACCACTTCCCTGGAATTCCACTTCTTCTTACGCTTGGAAATTCACTTCAGCACGTCTCTAAAGATCTACTTCATCACATTTTTGAATTTGAAGTCTCTAACCAAACACTTCAAATGTTTTCGCTTCAATTATAATGCTTTAGGTATGTCAAATCCTGTCCACGTGCTCCGGAGTCCACAAGCTGCAGTGTCTTATATCCGTGTCCTAGACCCTGTGTGGATCCTGTGCTAAATCCACTAGCGACCATTCCACTTCTCCCTCCGCAACATGATTATTTCGTCACTTTCGTTAACTTGTGCCAATTATTTTTTTATATTTCATCACGTCCTTGGAAGTTGATTTCACCACGTCCTTGGAAGTTCATTTCACCACGTCCCTGGAAGTCCATTTTACCACGTCCTTGGAAGTTCACTTCATCACGTCCTGGAAGTCCACTTAACCAATTGACCAGTTGACCCCAATTCACCACGTTCTGGAAAAATGTGAAATTCCAATCTGTAGGCAAACACTTCCAAGGTTCCTAGTCCAGTTATAGATTTCTAGGCAAGTGGCACTCCGTCCACAGCCAAAACATATGTAACCCAAGTAGACACGCCAGCTCCCTCCGCAGCTGACCGTATCTCTCTTGTGCCTGTTTAAGCACAGGTGCCGTTGATAGAGCGCCCATAAATAAGCGTCATGCCGCTTGTCAAAATGTGTAACTTAAGAGCTGTCATGAGCATTTGATTCGATTGCAGATAAGCGCATAAACAACACGAACCGCGACTGCGCAGCTGGCCAACTTCGACACCGGCGCTGCAGCCCACCGCCCAACCGCGCTCGGCCGCTCTCAAATTTTTCCGTTTAATTGCGTAATTATCACGCGTAGACACAAACCTTAAGGCCGACTGTGCTTCTGTCTGTTGTCCGTCTACCGCGGAGTGATATACTGCCGACGGATCGGCCGCAGCGCCTCGAAACAGCCGCGAATATTTCAATTCACCCCGATTGAGTCTTTCGAATGTAAATGACCGCTCGGCGCGGTGCGAAAGATAAAGATGTGGACCGAACTGGACCTGTGAGCATTCATGACAAATCAACCCAAGCCTGAACCGGCCATTGAGTCTGCGCGACAAGAGAGGCTGCTCTGTGGCTGGTGCCGGTGTCGGATAAGTAATAGGATCGCATTCACCTCCAGATCGAACGCGGCACCTGCAACGGCGCCGACACCGGTTCCCCCTGCCACAGATGGAAATACATTCCTCGAGGCAGCGGCGAGGTCCATTCGCAGCCGCAACGGTTGCAATTAAACACAAATTGAATGATTTGCTGTTTAAACGGATCCGTTAAGTCGCCGTGTGTCATCTGGATAATCGATGCGTCCACGGGGTTCTGGGACAACACACGCGACTGCGTGCTCCACTTTGAGCGTCCAGAAGCCGGTTAGACGGTCCACGATGACAAGGTGTCGAGTGGAATTGCATTGGATAGCCGACGAGTGGTGGGCTGGAGTCTCGAAGAGGACCTAAACAAACGCCGGCGGCGTGTGTGTGTGCATGCGATGGAGAGGCACTTCTGCCAGAGAAATCCTTTTGAAGCCTGTAATGATTGTTTGCTTGTTTGTGCCCTCACCCTTCAGACGCATCCTGGGATCAAACAACAATATTTTCCGTAGCCCCGGTACCTTTTCGGGTCAAGTGGCTTGTCAGGTGGAGTGGCGGTGGATCCGTCCATGGCTTGCGGTACACACACAAGGGTTATAATTGCCAATTTATGTGGATTACACTTTGTAGCCGCCTAAGTCGGTTTGGGGATGAGTTCTCTGCGACTCATGCGGGACTCGAAGGAAAAATCAAGGATCGATGAAAGTTTGAAGATTGTTTTGTGATTTTAATCCGTTTCTGGGGCAATATGGAGTAGGTGGCCGTCCCATTACTTAAATTTAATAGAATCCTTGTCGGCAACAATGACCCTTGGCTTGAAAGGATGCGGGGTGCTAAGGTAATTGAAGGAGATTACCAAGATTAAGATTTTGATTTTCAATGGACGGAGTGTGAGGCGGCGTGGGTGGATGGGCGCGTGTGTGTGTCCAGGCGAGCTCGGATGAGTGGATTTTCTGAAGAATGATTGAGTGGATCGTCCTTCGACGATGGGAGCAGAGCAGAATGTGTTCGATGGTGCAGAGCGTCAATGGCTTGACTTAGTCCTTGTGGGCGAGTGAATATGGGTCAACTTTTGAAGTGTTGCACTGAGGGGTTGGGCTGGAGGTGCTGGACTTTTGATGAGTTATGAGATTGGGAGAGAGGCGAACAAGTGGGTCAGTGGGTATGAGATTGTGAAAGTTTTGTGACGAACATCGTACAGTTTAAAGATTTCATGGCGGAATTGACATCTCAATTGAGTCGGTTGATAGATGGAGTTTGAATGAAGCGTTTCGGAATTCCTGTCTCGTCTTGCTGGGGAGGTCACTTTAGACAGAGGAGCGTTAATGGAGTGCGTGGCTTGGTGTTGAGTCAATTTTGTGACTTGTCCCAGTACCGCTGGCAGTACTACTTGTGGGTTAATGTTTTTAAAATTGATGATGTGATGATTTGGTTCACATTGATTAACAAGACCGAATTTTGAGGAGGATCTCCTGGAGAAGGAATGATTTTTATCAATGATATATGGGGTTTCACCAGAAATATGCTCTGCTAGTTAGAAAGGGAAGGTTTACAGCTGTTAAGCAGAGATCATAGGAATCCACAGGCAGTGGGCGCAACGCTTTCAAATGAAATCGAAACAATGAACAACTCCTTGCATTTGACTGCTGTTTGGTGGTGGTGGTGGCCCAAATTGGCTCTTCTTCCATGAAGGCATTCAGAAATTAGTATAACGAGTATCAAGGTGCTGAAAGCCATTAATTTATTCAACAAAAAAATTTTTGCGTGCGATTTTCAGTCCCGTTTGCGTAAATGGCATTTGGAGAAGAAGACTCTAGGTCACAACTTTATGGACTGTACGCCAGCAGGCTGATGTCAAGCTTCCACGGGTATAACGCTAAAGGGGGCTGGACCTTCCTCGAATCTGAGCCATTGGGATAACGGTACAGAGGACGGCCTAGGTTGAGATGGCGCAAACAAGTAGAGAAGAAATCCAACAAGCTTGGAGTGCGCAGTCGAAGGCAGCTGATAAGAGAATGTGCTGGCTAGGGAGGCATGTTGGTTGAGGCCCATGCCCACCCGGTCTGTAGCGGCAGACGAAGATTCAAAGACAACGTTGTTGCGTTGTCGCAATGACTCATTTTTGAAGACTTTTCATGCCGGAAGAGTGGTATTCACACGCTCTAAATGGCCTGGCCATCTTAAGCGTTGTCTCCGTAGACGCTTGCCCAGGCGCATGTCGCTGTAAAGCCCATAGAATTCGCCGTTAAAGCTTCTCCTCCAGATGCCATCAACGCAAACATTACCAAAAATCGCACGCAAAACTCTTCTCTCGCAAATACTACGGGCGTCCTCATCAGCCTTTGGTAGCGTCAAGTTTTCCGCGCCATAAAGTAGGACCGGGATGAATAAGCTGTTATACAAAGCGAGCTTAATAATTCGAGGGAGGGCTTTATTACTCAATTGCCTCTTGGGCTCAAAGAAAATGCTTCTTTAAAATGTGGAACGAAACCATCTTCGCGTGAGCTTAACTCAAATTTGCTCAGTATGGTTTTAATAATAAGTCGAGTTGACTTACAACAGGGGGGAATGGGCCTATGCACGCGAGGTAACGTCGTTGATTGCGCTCAACATGGCGAGCTGCCAAGGCGATCCTCGTTAGTGCACAGGTCAAGTTGACATACAGCCTCCACGCGGCGCCCCCTGGATGTGCATAGAGACGCGCTATACAGTGTCATGTCTAGTTTTGGCATTCCTACCAAACTTGTCAGATTGTGTAGGATGACGATGGAGAATTCTCGCTCCTCCGTCAAGGTCGGTACCGAACTCACCGAGACCTTTAATGTCAAAAAAAGGTTTTAGACAAGGCGACGCACTGTCGTGTAACTTCTTCAACATCATCCTCGAGAAGATTGTGCGTAACTCACAAGTCAACAACAGAGGTTCGATCTTCCAAAAGTCAGTTCAATTGCTAGCTTACGCTGATGACATTGACCGAACACAGCGAGCCATCAATGAGGCGGTTGCTGGCATTGAAGAAGAAGCGGCTAAAATGTGTCAGGCGGTAAATGAGTGCAAAACAAAGTGCATGGTGACGTCAAGGAAGGACACACAACATCGACGTATCGGGCGGAGCGTCACACTAGGAAGCAGAAACTTCGAGGTAGTCAAGGATTTCGTGTACCTAGGCTCCGCGGTAAACAGGGATAACAACATCAGTGCCGAAATCAAGTGCAGAATCACTCTTGCCAATCGCTGTTTCTTTGAGATCAAGAGGCATTAAGTAATAAAGCCCTTACTCGAAGGGCTAAGCTCGCTTTATATAACAGCTTGATTATCCCCGTCCTACTATATGGCGCGGAATTGTGGACGTTAGCAAAAGCGGATGAGGAAGTCCTTAGTCTTTTCGGGAGAAAACTTTTGCGTGCGATTTTTGGTCCTGTTTGCGTTGATGGCATCTGGAGGAGAAGATTTAATGACGAACTCTATGGGCTGTACAGCGACATGCGCCTGGTCAAGCGTCTAAAAATGAGATGGATAGGCCATGTGGACATATAGACAAGACTACTCAACACTTTACTGAGCCTTTGGGACAACGCAACAGAGGACGGCCTAGGCTATGATGGCACACACAAGTGGAGAAGGACCTCAACCAATTTGGAGTGCGCAACTGGAGACAGCTGACGAAACATCGTGCTGGCTGGGGAGGCATGTCAGTTGAGGCCCAGGTCCACCCCGGACTGTAGCGCCACAAGAAGAAGAAGACTTACAACAGGTCTTAATTGTTGTGCGTGAACTGGACATAAAAGTAAAGCCGTTGGGTGTAATAGTTCTTTTCCAAAAATTATTTCGACAGAGGTGTCCGCGTGGCGTAGTGGGTAGAGTGCGGTGCTCACAAGAAAGTCTAGGTTCGATTCCCAGTTCAACACGAAATTTTCACGGCACCACCTCTTTCGAGCTGCTGACAACAATCAACGAGTAATAACTATCTAAGAAAGCTTCTCAAACTTCGCCGTTTGGAGCCGGCAAAAAACTGTATGTCCCTTCTACTCTTGAGAACAGTAGCGCGCACAACACGAGTAGTTGATGAGCAAGCTAGGCCCAAGTCCCCCTGTGGACTGTCGTGCCAACAATTATTATTAGCTCTTTTAAGTTGCTGACAACGCTCAAGGAGTAAAAACTCTGCAAGAAAAAGCTTCTCAAGTTTTGCCGTTCGGAGACGGCAAAAAAGTCTAGGCCCCTTCTACTCGTGAGAGAACATTAGCGCACAGCACGAGTAATTGATGAGCAAGCTAGGCCCTGGTCCCCCTGTGGACTGAATTATTTCGACAAAGATTGTGACTAGTACCAACAGGGTTATTTAATTTTTAAGGACATTTGAATTCTCACTCGATCCTCTCAACAGCCTATTATTTATATTGTAGAACCTACAGAGGTCAATGATACGAAAGAACACATACTTAATGATTGTCCAGCTCTACATGACAAGATACCAACTGCTCGACAAGCACTCCTTCACTTCCCTAAGCACGCATCGGCTATGTAACCACATTTCCGCCTTAAACTTCCACACGCCCCTAAATTGTCCTGCCCCTAAACCAACCCAAACTCTTACCCCCTCGTGAGTTTCAAGCACTTCTAACCCAAAACACCAGTTTCCTGCGACACATGAATTCTTAACCCTTCGCCACGCAAATTTTCTCCATCATTCCGCCTTCATTTCAAAGTCACTTATCGAATAAATGAAACATAACCTCACTCATCGTCGAACGGTTCGCCCGCAAAGTGTTCGCACTCAAATCGTTGATGGTGCTGGATGGTGTGGGGCACTTCACCTGCCGCTCCTTCGTTAGACTCCCACAGTTTTGTGTCACTCTGTGGCGTAGTTCGAAGCACATCGTGCTTCGTGGATTTAACCGCAACACGTTGCTCGATTCATTATCAATTCAACATCAAGAGCGGATGAGTCCTGAGGCAAAGTGCAGTCAGTGTCACACGATGTGGTTTGTGTTTGGGGGAGGGGTGCAGATTCACAGCACACACCTCCAATCGATTTTGCCGTTGCTTCAAAGTAGGTGGCGGCGAAGACAAAACCCTGTCCATTACAAGGATTAAATGAAGGGAAAGACTTCTCACTTCTCAACCGCATGCGGGACGGGCTGGATTAGCAGCACGGGCACCCCGGCGCTGGTGTGGATTACAGTGCCAATAGTGGGAGGACATGATATGATTGCCGGGGAAATCTGTGTCGTGCGCTGAGTTGGGTATGTGGGTCAACGATGAGCGAGTGACTGCATCAGGAAGGAGTGGGCGGCAGCAGTAAATTTGACTTTGAAATGAAGTCTGCAGGAGAAATTCATTTTGAACCGTGGTGCAATGAGAACGGGAAAAGCACAAGGATGCACCGATCAAGGTATGCAATTGATTGGAAAACTGAATAAATACCTTCATCTCGAAATGGATCTCTTTCAACAACCGGATTGCAATCCAATTTACAGCAGAACTGAAACGCATCCACATCAGGCGTCCTCTCCAGAGAAGATCAGGAGCAAGCTATGTAATCTCTCCACCGTTCGAAAAATCTGCGGAATCTCCGTAAAAATACTTCAAGCCTTCAGCAGGATCGCAGAAAGTACTCATCTCCATGCTGCACGTGTAACGAAGCAGAAGAACCCAATTATCCCCCCGATTCACAGGCCCACCATTGCTCTTCGGCACGACTGCGTTGCAGCGCCTGTTCATGAATTCAAAATTCTAATGCCCCCCAGGTGCGCATGCAGATGCAGGCGAGTGCTTCGTATCGCATGCGGCGCACACAAAACCAAGCAGCACCCCCGAAAATCCATCATGATAAATGCAGGAAGCTTCCGAGTGATTGCATCCGTGTAAACTCAAAACTATCAATTCCTGCGATGCCGTCGAGTGCAGCGAGTCCTCACTGGCGGGTGGGAATTTTCTATGCAACACGGGCACTGTGGGCCGTCCACTATCAGCGCACCATCGGAATTCGTAACGAATCCCGAATTTTTAGCGAAGGACACACAACGGTCACTCCACACCGGTGCCCAATTGCACCTGGTGATGAGTGGTTTGATTCGTCGTCTGGTCTGGTCGACTCGGTGCGGTTGTGTGTGTGTCTGCGACCGGAAAGCATCAGGGCAGATGGCCACGGAACACCTACGACGGCAGCAGAAAATCACGAAATTGATTTTTCAGGTGCAGGACGCTGCCATTTTGGTCGTTCTTCGGTACTCGAGATCGCGCTCTGAACACTCTGAAAGGCGACTTAAATGCCAATTAGGTCCATCGTTTGCATTCGCACACTATTAGCGAATTGTTTGGGTCGTAAAGTCGGTTCACTTTAATTGCGCACCGCTGCCAGTGCTTCTGTTTCCGTTGGGCCCGCGCCATAAACATGATTGATGATCGGTCGTTAAGTCGCTGGCGGGGCATTCGGACAGTGCAGCGCAGTTCATTGGGCATGATCGTCTGGCGGCGGTGGTGGTGGTGGTGGCGAATGCCACAAAGGCTGTGCAACTGGCACTGAAGACCAGTAGCGTTGGCTTGGTGCGCGTTCACTGTCGCGGCGCGAACTTCGTTTATTCGGCAGAAATGCGGTCGTAACTCAAGTACGTAATAAAGCAGCGCTAATTTATACCCCCGCGGCTAGGTGGAATGTGCGCGCCTCCGCTCGACGCGATGAGGACGCCGAATTGAAGTGAGGTCAACTTGGCAAGTGTCTGGATGTGCGTGGCTAATTCGGGGCGAATTCGGCGAGATGATGTCTGCTGTTCTGGGAAGAGAGCCTGATTCGTCCTGCGAACCGACTGTGAATCTTTAGAAAATGGACTTGTGAAGCACAGCGAAGAAGAATGATTCAAATAGAGAATGTCTGTGAGAAATAAGAGGTTTACTTTAAGAAGAATCCTGAAACTTAAAGTCTTCCCAGCGCCTTCTATCCTCCTTAACACATAAACTTGAAGCCTTAAATTTTGATTCAAATTCTGCATCACACACACCCACCGCCTTGCGAGGAAGTGGGATGGCTGAGCAAGTTCGATTTCGTTTTGCGGATCCAATTCTCCTTCAATTCATCATAAGACGTGTGTGTTAAACCAGTCGTTTGGCATCCCCATCCCCAGCGCCTTCACAAAACGAACCACAATATGCCTAGACACACACATGTGAGTGAGATCTTAATAATATCGCATTTGGCACGTATTGGCAAGACCACAGCATACCAATGAATTCCACTGAAGGCTCCAGCTCCAGATACGGATGCCGAGTAGTCCTCCTCCTTGGGAAGGCAGATTCATTAGCATTTTCGCTTCCAGTTGTCGGCGTGTGTGTATGTGCGGTGAATATATCCTGCGGCCAAAAATTCCTTTGTATCGAAGCCATCACCACTGTTGTCTCGTTGGCATTCTCGTTTCTCGAATGCTTGCGAAGACCTGAAGAAGGCTGAACGCCGAGGTCAACATTTGCTGACACTTCGAGACCCGATGGCTGCTCCGAAGCGGGGCACGACACAAACAGAGGTGCGTGGGCGTGTGAAACTCATCCACCCCGTCTCACGTGTTCGATTGTCATGTCAGTCATCGAGACGAGTGACGAACAAAGAAGGAACGAAAATAATCCTTAATAATGTAATCATTCGAACATTTCGACATTCT
Source organism: Eristalinus aeneus (assembly GCA_955652365.1). Classification (NCBI taxonomy): domain Eukaryota; kingdom Metazoa; phylum Arthropoda; class Insecta; order Diptera; family Syrphidae; genus Eristalinus; species Eristalinus aeneus. Next base: position 81,718,536 of record OY019132.1, read on the forward strand.
GACAGCGGCCAGGACTACAATGAGTCAAAGAAATCGAAAGGGATCACCACGCCGAGCACACACTCGCCCACAGATGGCGGCGAGAATGAGGTGTGGTGCAATAAATAATTTTATTCCTGGCGCGTCCCGTTTTCGTCTTCTTCCTCATAACGCGTGGCTCACATATTAAATGCGCGCATGAAATTGGAATCCTGACGATCCCCTCTGAACCAAGTTCTGACAACTTCATCCCAGTGCGGGCGAGGGAAACTGTCAACCTACCAGCGAGCGCACAGCGCCACCCCATTGCGCACTAATTTTCGAAGAATTCCGCCATCGAAGATTCCGGACACGTTCGGGTGACGAACCTTTTAAATTTGGCAGTTCCGTGTGTTATATTAGTCAACGTTTCAAAGGGATTAAGATGACGATGAAGACGGCTCCGAGGTGTGCCGGAATCGAGGCCGCAGCCAGAGTGAGCGGTGGCCACGTACAGAGCTTGTTTGCCTAGGAAAAGTTCTTCACCCCGGCATTAACTCGCCACCGCACAATAGACTCCGCTCGCTCTCCCCCTCCGACGACGACATCGTCTCTGACTTTCAGTTCGACTTTGACTTTGTGCGAGTTGAGTGCCGGTGGTGGGGGGTGAGGCTGCAGGCTCATTATTATTATTTAGCTACTCAGTGTGTGACATGGTTTGCTAAACAGCCGAGGATGAGGCTGCAATTGCGGCAGGAGGGGAGGAATGTGGCAGGTTGCCGCCTTGCATTCGCAAATTGATTACAGTCGTGGCTGTGGCCTGTCGTAATGGTCGTTCATAAGCATTCATAACGGCGGTCGTTGTGGCGTTTGTGGCGGCGGCGGCGAATGCGTTTCACAGTTCTTCCTGCCCATTTGGCAAGCAAACACATCCCCGCACGCACACCAACAGAACGCACATCCGAAGCGAATGCGATTTCATTTTCATTTCACGGATCGGGTGCCAGAAGTCGCTTGCAGCTTATGCGAGGGTGACAGTGCATGGGTGGTGTGCGGCTGACGATGCCTCTAAGGATGGCTGGGGGGATTTGAGGATTTTTTTTATTCTGTGTATGTTGCCCGAGAGTTAATCGATTACGCGGCACACATGTCGGGCTGGATGGCTGGCCAAGGGTTTGTGCTGGGCTGTTCTCTTGGTCTTTTGGACTGCATTAGGGAACTCATTCGCACGGAAAATGCGAAGCGGATATTAAGGGCGACTCCATAGAACAGTTGGCGTTGCTCTGATAAAATGATTGCGGCCGTACGCCGTCAGACTTTTAGGAAATCCAAACAATGTCGTGATTGCGTGCAGTGGTGGGGGCTGCAGTTTTAATCTGAAAAGAGGGAAAATTCTTCAAATTTAGAAGGACTACAGTATCTGTCGGCTCTCTTCTATTTTGCAGAGTTTTTCCTCTTTTAGCTGAACTAAGCCCCCTTCCCCATCCTAAGTCAAGAAGTGGTTCCCAACAAAGCTCCAACACTTCACACCTTCCTCGTCATGCCTCTGCATAGCCACGTGGATGCCCACACGCAACCTTGTTGTCCACACCCCACCTTGTTGCCCACACCCCACCTTGTTGCCCACACCCCACCTTGTTGCCCACACGTCACCTTGTTGCCCACACCCCACCCTGTTGTGTGCAGTCGGATGCGCGGCATGATCTCCGATTACCACCGTGCAGCCACACTGTTCCTTGAACGCCTTATCTATCCTCCCGAGGTGGTCGACGCCGATAGACATCTGCCCTGTCTTCGCCGTGCGGCCCCCGACTGAGCACGAACCGGAGATCCATTCCCGAATTACAACAACGCCCAAATTCATGACCACACTCCTACTTTGAATCCAATTAACTGCAGTTAATCGTCAAGCCCATCTCCGGCACAGAGTTCCCCACGATGATGATGGCTACGTGGAGGACGTTACACATTCCGTCCACGCACCCCACCACTCAGCACCCGTCGAACGAGAACACACACACACACCCACTCCTGCAGACACAAGTCGACTCAATCGTTTGCAAATTTTCACTTACCTATCCGAGAATCACTTTCAACTTGATACGTGGTCAGTCTTATCACACCTCCTGCCCACATCACGTGTGAACAGCCGCATTTGCATATCGCAGATACAGATCATGATGCATGGGGTCTAGGCACCACCACACTGCTGGCCACTGGGCCAGGCACTCCCCATGGAAAGCCCCGTGTCGGTGGTGCACGAGTTGAATGGCTGATTACGTGCAAGAGGCCAACATAGGTTTAAACTTTAGAAGCACTTGCGGGGCCATTACCGCGGCCGTTCTGGCGGCCTCTGCGGCATAAATACGTCACAGGATACAAGACGCTGCATAAATTAACCCATCAAGAGGAATTCTTTCACCTTCCGCAGGAGACGAAGAATCCTTGCGACTGCCTCAACAATGGAGCCGAGTCGGCGCTGGAATTCAACCGGGACGAGCTGGAGCTCCATGATTTATTGCGTCTTCATCGCAGTCGCGTTGTTGCTGTGATTTCTGCCAGCAGCGTAGGAGAGTGGGATGGCGCTCGCAGCCGCGCTCCCATCTGGAAGACAAGTGGCACTTTGTCCAGACCAAAGTGAATATAATGAATTGGTCATGTTCTGCTCTGCCCTCCCCGCTTGACGGCCACGGAGTCGGCCCTATACGCTGCGGCTCTGGCGTAATTAATTGGAGCGTCGCCGTACTAAATTCGACAAATTTATATCTCTCGCACTGCGGCTCAGCGGCGGACTGGACTCAACTCCGTGGGACACTCGCGTGAAATTAATGATCGATGTACAGCCACGTATGTGTCTGCGGACCGCAGCCAGCCGTACCGGCGGTGTAACGCGGCGAATAATAACTCTGACAAATTAAGATGTCCCTGGACGACCGGACGGACTAGAGTGTCGCCGACTAATCCCCGCAACAGATCGCGATACAAATCGAACATTGCCACCACACGTCCGATGTGTATCTAGAAGTGACATCGGCCAGCAGCATCGCTGGATTATTATTGACATCCATCCTCCGTCTATTGGGCCGTGCGGAGGAGCGTCTATTTTTCTTCACTTCTGTCCTGCCCCACTCTGTCGGCGACGAGCGGAACGGGCCAAGATTAATAGAGACAGGTGAACAGCATCGTTCTGTCAGATAAATCACGGGACGAATGTAAATGCAGGACGGAGGCAAGGCAATCTCTCATAAATAATTCAGGTCCTTGCGGAGTGCTACACGGCACGCTAGCGGAAGAATGGCGGGCACGGAGGCAGTGACTGACGGAGACACAGTTTCTTCTTAATTCAGCACCTTGGCTGGTTGTTTGTTCTTGTGTGGGGATGGGAGTGACGGGAAGGAGTTAGAAGGACCAAAATGAAAGTAAATGGGGAGGAGGGGCAAGGAAGTGTTGCATGTTAATAGTGCGAAAGTGTCGCATACCTCCGTGTGCAGGTCCTGGAGGATAATTGAAGGGAAAAAGGACTGCAACCGCGATAAACAATTTCACAACCACTCAAGTTGGGCACTTTTCGCCTGAATGCGAATTCTTTGGAAGGACCTTCGTGGAAGGCTGGTGACGAGGTGTACCTTGAATTGGTTCTTTCGTGTGGGAGTTCGCCGTGATGAGAGTTCATTTAGGAAGCTGCCCAGTGAGAGAAGTGGAAGTGAAATGTCCATTCACTTCGTAATTGGAAACTTTGGGAGCTGCTACGTGTTTCTTTCCTTCGTCAATGTAGATGCTAAAACTATACTTTGCGAATCCATTCCATCCATAGCTATTTTGAGGATGGTGCTGGTAATGCCATTTCAATGTTGCATAAGCAACTGTCCTCAATGCCAACTCTCTAGGACGGTTTACCGAGAACCTGGTCCGCCGAGTTTAACAAACAAAAAATGTATAGCGAACAAGTCCCACCAGGGTTGCCTTTTACATTTGTTTTACCAAAACAAATATTAATAATCGAAAATAGGTTTATTGTTTTCCAAAATATTCCCCATTAAGATCTGTACACTTTTGCATGCGATTGAACCAATTGTCGAAGCACTTCTGCCACTCTGATTTACAGCTCTGTGCAAAAAAATAGCACCACGTTGAGGTCTGCACTTTGGAAGCTAATTACTTTTCTCCATGCTCATGTAAAGACACGATATTTATTGTAGGACATCTGTTGGGTATCAGTAATAAAATGCAACAAACAAGATAAGCGAAGATGCATTTTAAGACAAGGGAAATTACAGTTATGCGCAATGAAACCGAAATTTTGGTGTGCAAAATAATAGCATTACAAGTAAAACGTCGTAAATGTACGTACCTCCAAACCATGCATTCTGAACGCATCAACCGCTTCTTCTGGTGTCGAAAAACGTTTACCTCTCATTTAATTTTTAACGTACGGGAATAAAAAGAAGTCATTCGGTGCCAAGTCAGGAGTAAAGGGCGGATGACTCATCAAATCGATGCTTTGAGTTCTCAAAAATGCAGTTGTCTGAGCCGATGTGTGAGAGCTCGCATTGTCGTGGTGAGGAGTGATCCGTCGTCGGCGGTTGGTTTAGCTGATTTCTTGGAAGACAACTGGGAAACAAATAATTGTGTACAACTCAGAATTGACTGTTCTGTCAGTTTTTCCAGTTTTTCCGAAAAACAGGCGACCATTTGCTAGAAAGTGCTTCGTGCGCGAGCAACTTTTGTTGGATTTGGCCCAATTTGAAACACCCATACAGTCGACTGTTGTCTACTTTCGGTTACATACGCATAAATCCACGATTCATCACCTGTCACTATGTCATAGACGTGTTTCAAAGCACCGCGATCGTATTTTTGGAGCACTTCTTTCGACCAATCAACACGTGGCCGCCGTGGCGTAGTGAGTAGAGTGCGACGCCCACACGCCGAAGGGTCTAAAGAGTAATAACTGTCTAAGAAAGCTTCTCAAACTTCGCCGTTCGGAGTCGGCAAACAACTGTATGTCCCTTCTACTCGTGAGAGAACAGTAGTGCGTACAACACGAGTAGTTGATGAGCAAGCTAGGCCCTGGTCCCCTGTGGACTTTCGCGCCAACATATATTAATCGACACGAGCCTTTTTTTGAACGATTGGCAAATTGTGTGGGATCTAACGCGAATAAATTTTTTGACCGCCAAATGTTCAGGCAATGTTGAATGTATGCTGGTCCCACTAATGCCTAAGGTTGTCTCATTCTCACGATAGGTCACATGACGATATTGCAATATCAGTTGGCGCACAGCATCAATGTTTTCCGTTTACACTGGTCCTTGATGGAGCTTCATCGCAGAAAATTGAATTACGTTCATCGATGCACTGTTGGTGAGTTAATTCACGTCGTAAGTTGTAGAAAATAATCGGATGAAAATGTTCACGATTTAATTGCATTTTTTGGGCGAGATGAAACTTTGGTCGCAGATCTACGAATTTGTACAACGCCTAGATCTAGACAGCTGTCCGCTGTATCAATTAGAACTTCTTTGCAGAAAACACACACATTTTGCGCTACATAATTCATCACTCAATAAGTCACTGGTCTGACATATAGGGGGCGCTATAACAATAATAATAATAATTTTTGAATTGAAACGAACTCACCAAGACCTTCAATATCAAAAAAGGTTTTAGACAAGGCGACGCACTATCATGTGACTTCTTCAACATCATCCTCGAGATCGTGCGCAACTCATAAGTCAACACCAGAGGCTCGATCTTACAAAAGTTAGTTCACTAAGTTACGCTGATGACATTGCCGTGATTGGAAGAACACAGCGAGCCGTCAAGGAGGAGTAAGCTGGCATTGTAGAGGAAGCGGTTAAATGGGTCTGGAGTAAATGAGGGCAAAACTAAGTACATACTGTACTTAGGCAGCAGAAACCTTGAGGTATTCAAGGACTTCATCTACCTCTCGTCCGCGGTAAACAGGGACAACAACATCAGTGCCGAAATCAAGCGCAGAATCACTCTTGCCAATCGCTGTTTCTTTGGCCTCAAGAGGCAATTGAGTAATAAAGCCCTCTCTCGAATTACTAAGCTCGCCTTATATAATAGTTTGATCATCCCAGTCCTACTCCATGGCGGAGAAACCTGAACGTTACTAAAAGCCGATGACGATGCCCTTAGTCTTTTCGAGAGAAAAATAATGTGTGCGATTTTTGGTCCTGTTTGCGTAGATGGCATCTGAAGGAGAAGATGGAACGGTGAACTCTGTAGGCTGTACAGAGACATGCGTCTGACCAAGCGTATACAGATACAACGCTTCAGATAGTTGTGCCATGTAGAGCGTGTTTACACCACTGCTCCGGCCCGAAAAGTATTCGAATCTGAGCCATTGGAACAACTCAACAGAGGACGGACTAGACAAGTGGAGAAGAACGTCAAACCAACTTGGGGTGCGCAATTGGAAGCAGCTGGCGAAAGACCATGTTGGCTGGAGAGGCAGATTGGGTGAGGCCCACGTCCACAACGGACTGTAGCGCCATAAGAAGAAGAAGAAAATATCGTCCCTCATCGCATTCGGAGCTATCAGTTCACGCCAATACCTTACTCTCCAATGCGACCAGCAGGCTGAAGTGTTGTTAGTCTCCTGATTTCGCCTGTATGTTACGAGTATAAGCACGAAAGTTCTGAAACAACGAAATTTTTGCTCTTATCAAAGCCCTGCAAATTTCGGAGATGCAACGAACAGAAGGAGTGGCTCCTATGCAAAAATTTCACTGTTTGCTAGATTCTTTGGGTACGATCTTAGGTTTTAATGAGCACAGCTCAAAGGGGGTGTTATCTGTTCCCAAACTAGCCAGTCATGTTGAACTGAGGAGCCCTTAATTTCCTTGATAGCGGCGATTAATGCTGATGTCAGGATAAGCGTTTCAGGCTAAAAGTTTCACCCACCTCAGCGGCTGAAGGTTGCAAGTAAGTATATAAATTGGATGGATCTATAATCCACAAGGGATCGGCGCCTAACCTCTTCAGCAACCGTTCAAATTGTCCGTGCTGTTGTTCAGATGTCTTCGAATCTGAGTCATTGGGACAACGCATCAGAGAACGGCCTAGGCTAAGGTGGAGCAGAGAAGTAGAGAAGGAGCTCAACTAAATTGGAGTGCGCAACTGGAGGCAGCTGGCGAAAGATCGTGCTGGCTGGAGAGGCATGTTTGTTGAATATTAGGTCCTCCTGGAATGTAGCGCCACAAGAAGAAAAGGAAGAAGTTGTTGCTCCGCAGGTATTAGAGACATACAGCTTTCTGGCGAACCTGATTCTGTTGCTTGGTGCTTCTACAGGCTTAAGGAAAAAGGCTGTAAGGCTGTACAAGACAGATGAAGTCGGTGCTGCGCACAGATTTGCAGCCAGCACTCCTTCGTTCAAGCTTGTTTTAAGGAACTTTATTCAACGATTTTACCTTAAAGTCGATTGTGGCCTAAAGTGGGATGTATGTCAGTTAGACGCTTTGGCCATCTGACAAAATTTGAGTAGCGCCACGATATGAGCAGATGTCATAAATTTTCGACCCGAACACACCATTTTTTGACTCAGCACAGGTATACACTTAGCACATCAGTCCATAGGTCTCGGAACTAACATATAGAGGGCGCCACTTACAACAAATCTGTAGGCGGTGACAGTTGTAGTTGCCGTGAGCGACCGCCTTTATGCCCAGCGGCGATCCTAGTTTTCCGAATGTTTCGGACAACCGGCACGACAATTACGCGCCTCATCGCCAAACTTCTGGTGGTAGTAGCACAACCCCTTCTTGTTAGTCTGGGTGAGTCTGGACCTACTTTTCGATCTGGTTCGGGATGTTGATCTTCTTCGTGAGGTCGATCGCTGGTTTCGTGGACTCTCCATCTTCAATTGATGGATCTCCTGACGTAGAAATTGAATAGACTTCCTGATGTCGTCCAACGTTGAATCGGCTTGTCTATTGATGACTTGGATGTCCTGTGTGGGCTGCAAAGGGGTCGAAACAGGGCACAGCTGTGCGTTGGACATGTCGAAGATTTTGTCGGCGACTTCGACTAGCTTATCCAAGTCTTCTTGTCCTGTTGCCAGCAACACTGAGCGCATGTTTTCGGGCAGTCTATCGAAGAACAATATTCTCATGATAGACGTATCACAGCGACCGCCAGCAAGATGCCTCATGTGCGCCAAGATGTCGGATGGTTTTCTGCCAGTCATATCTTCGCCCCGAAGCATTCGTCGTAACTGCGACTCTGGTGATGGAGCGAAATAGTGGATGAGTCGCTCTTTGAGTGTGACGAATTTGTTGGCTGATGGTGGATTATTTGCTAGGTCTTCTACGGCTCTTAAGGCGTCGCCTTCAAGACCAACTAGCAAATTGGCGTACCGTTCGTCGTCGTTGACCACACCTCCAAGTTTGAACGCCAATTCCACTTGAGTCAGCCACAGCTGAGGATACTCCGGGTTGAATTTCGGCAAGTTCGCACGTTGGAGACTATGCTGCGACGGTTGACTGTTCGGTAGTAACGGAGCTGGATGTTGTACGGTTGCTCCAGAACCTGACGAAGATTGCGCTTTGAAGTCAAGCTTGAGCGACTCGATTGCTTCATTTGCCGCCTGAAGCTGATCGCGAAGTTGTTTTATCAACTCGGTGTTGACTTCGTCTTGTTTCGCGATCACTTTCAACGTCAGATTCGAACACTAGCTTCCGTTTACTCCGTAACTCGTAGGACATTTACAAACACGATTTCGTCAATAACGAAACTTCAGATCGTTTCTGAAATCACGTCGGGGTCACCAATTTGTAGCTCGTTGCCACAAGTATGTCCTACTTGGAGTTAATTCAAAGGCGAGGAGTCGATTTAGGTATACAATATTTTATTTAGATAAGTTATCGTCGGCGATTTCTATGTAAGTATGATCCGTGTGATTTTCTAATTGCGAGTGTCTTTTGTATGACCCAACCCATTCCTTTTATTGCTCCGTAGGCACATGCCCACGTTGCATCCCTCGGCGTTGGTGGGATGCGAAGGATATCCTCTTGTGCGTCGCGGGCACCGTTGGGTTCGTTGGGTTGTTTACCCAACGACGTACGGACCGCGATCGCAGATGTTATTTTGCGTGGAAGGATATCCTCGCGTGGGTTATGTGCCGTTGGGTTAGGTCACGTACCGCGATGTGCTGCTGAGTGTGCCGTTGCGTAGTCCGTTTAGTATGCTCAGCTGCACTGGTTGGCCGGACCGTTGGTGTGGTTGGCCGCCACAAATCCATATTGTTCGTAGAAGGTACAAACATTCAAATGATACCTGTACCTAAACGTCCTTTTTTTGTTAGTGGCGCACCCTATATGTAAATCCCGGGATCAACTGCTACACGCGGCAAAATTTGTTCGCTTCGTCAACTTCTACTGCCAGTTTTCAAAAGTGGCCATACCGTAAATGAAAGCAACAATTCAGTCCGTAGATCGGATTATCATTTTAAGGAAAATATTGTTGAGAGGGCGCATTTTAGCATCACCTTTTATAGCATCACCGCTGATATAACAGTTCCAAAATTGAAATTGTTTTCCAACTTGTTACTGCAGGTTTGTGCTGAAATTTCTCTTGGTTCGGGATGACATTAGAAAGGGATGAACGCTTTCTGCATCTACTTCCAAAGCATCACGCATCTCCTGAAAGCCTCTGCAAACAATAAATCCGTAAAATAAACTCCAGTATCTCTAACAAAGGCCAATGCATAAGTCAACGGGAACAGGATTGCTGTGATGCCTCCAACATTGTCAAAGTCTGCTGCGTTTCAAATCCTCTCCTAAGCATCACCCGTGCATCAGCAAACAATGTGAGGAGTGTAACTTTTAATTGGAACGCACGACTCTCCCCTCGACGTCACCGCCATCAGCGCCTTCTCCCGTTACATCCCGTGTACGGTAACTTCGTCTTCATTAAAATTATAACAAAAGTCCAAACGGTAATAAAACTACAAAAGCGGAATGCATTGAATGAGCTAATAAAAGCGACTGTGCCGGCATCGCGCTCCCCGCATGCCCCCGAAGAAGAACAACGACGTGTAATAAAATCCACTCGCTTCTGGTTCCGAGTGTCGCCCGCACGCCCCCGCGCCCACCGCACAGATAGCAATACAACACACCGTGGCAAGTCCGAGATACAGTAAAGCATCGCTGCGCGTTCAAATTGGCGTCATTATCATTAAAAAGCAAAGCAATGCCTTATCTCGCTCACCGGCACCATCCCTCGGTGTATGCTCCTCGGTGTCTAGTCTCGCAGCACCCACCGGGCCCGGGTGCGACTGTGATAAATTTTATTGCCGGCTCTCTAGTTTCAGGAATGCACACGGGGATGAGGGTTTCGGGCTGCCCAGCACCACCCCATGACTGTCATTGATGCATGATGGTCCTGACGGTGGTGGTGGATGGCGAGACTCTTGACTGGGAGCCGTTGTTTCAAATTAAATTCATGTTGCTCCTTCTCGGTGATAAATTGAAATCATAAAGGAGATGCTCCTGGACTGGATGGAGGTGGCTGAAGGTGATGAAAATTTAAGACTGCTTCAGGGATTAAAATTTAAATCAATGAGCGGTGACGCGTGGGGTGCCTGTAATGGCAGTCACATACGCGACAGTACTCCCCTCCCATCGACAGATGAATTATCGTCCAATTGTGCATGCGGCAACAACAACAACGACGATGGGAGAGTTCCCTTGTGTTCATTTGGAAATTGGGAGAAATCGTGCTTCGTTTGCATAAAATTCGAGGCTCCCCGGCTGTCTTTGTTGGCCCCGAATCGGTTGTCGCTGTCGTTTGTCTTGTTCTGCGTTCGTCGGCACTACCTCCAGCCTGGCTGGTTGGTTCGCTGCCGTCTGCTGGTGGTGTTGGGCGCTTCGTGTCCTTTTTCGGTTGTGTACTGTTCTCGCAGGCCCTTGCAAAAAGGCTCTCGTTCCTTTGTTCGAACATGCATTAAGCAGTCACCGTCACTTGGATGAATGGCATAGGGTCCTCTCTCGGGTCCGCAGTGGTGTAGGATTTACCTGCGGTGCTTCGCTTTATCGGACGGGAAATAACAGGAGCAGCAGCGGGTAAATAGAGAGATTTTATCCACTCGAAAGGTGACACAGCCGGGGCGGGAGGAGTGTCGAACTGCTGTGTGCTGCAACAATGTCAAATGTCTGATGGTGATTACATGGTGCTCGAACATGAATGGGGCTGCCTCCAGTTGTGCGCCGAGTCGTTGGCTGTGGCCGTGGTCGTGCTCACAAAGGAAGGATAAAGTGTTTCGCAGTTTTAGTTAACTGAATGGCGGAACACAGGGCGAAAGCGGATCTTAAGGCATTAATGGTTGCATGGGGGATTGGTCCCCATGGACGTGTCGCGCTGCGGGTGCTTCTGCTTTTGTTTCCAATCGATTTGTGAATTTGTATCGACTTTAAGGACGACACTTAAACTTGTGATTCATGGAAATGGAAGACTTATCAGCGTCAAACAATAGTCGCCTCAATGCACTCCAGGTTAACAAACGTTGCGTCAGATGGTGCCCTCCGTCGCCAATTGAGACACCGTCGGGAGAGGGCAGTCCCGCAAAAACTTACGAATTTGACCCCGTTATACAAGAATCCATAAATTCAGCTCCGTTTACCCACTCGGTTCCTTGTAGGAAAGGCCCCTTCTACAACTGGCCCATAAACCATACGGCCAGGCGCTCGGCAATTCCTTTCAGAAATTTTTGTGCTGCTGCCCCACACATATGTGAACGCTAGGGACCGTGCATTCGGAGTTGCGGTTGCCTTTCGCGGCCCCAACCATTTTCAGTGGTAAATCCATCACAGGGCCGACACAGAGCGGCGGGCGCACCAAGCTCAGTGCAACCCCATTGTTTCCCTGTGAAATGGTAGGAACCGCTGCCGCCGCCGCCGTCGCCACCGAGAAAGTCCATCGAACCGGCAAGACGTTCGCCAGCACCGTCTGCAGTCCGGGAATGGGAATGGAAACGGGAACGAAAACGAGATACCTTCAGCGCGCGCCTCGAATGATTTGTGATCCCTTCGCCTTATTCCCCAACGTAAGTGTATGTGTCTTCTGTGTCGCCGATGTATACCAAATGTCACTTATTCCCTCCATGTCCATTAAATACCTTTCAACGATTTAAAATTTACTGCCGCGGCGGCTACGTTGGGTGGAGCGGCAGAAGCGGGCATTCCGGGTGCTCGGCTGCTTGGCTGCCTCTGTGTGTGCCCCCTTAAGGATCAAGATGACCGCCGCTGCTGCCGCCACCGAGTGAGAGGCTTCCTCCTCGGGCGCATGAAAATATTAAAAGATATCGCTTTCGCGTTCGGATATATGTACGAGTACAAGCCGCGCGGCGCGGTGGCTAGTTGTCTCCGGTTGTCTGTTCCATATTCGCGCTGGGAATGGCGATAAAGGATTCCCATAGGATTCCCTCGCCGCCTGGCGGAATTCCAGGTTGACAGGAGGCACCGAGCGACCGACCGAATGAGATTACGTTTCGCCTCGCATACACACACAGACGCACATCGCAACTGCAGCGCTTGCATTCTCCGCATTCAAGGTGGCTAAAGCCGACAGCCGGACGGACAGGTCTAAGATATATGTTTTAGGCTGAGGTTGTGTCTCTTTGTTGGCGAAAATTTATGACCCTTGCGGGCTGTGGCAGTGCTCGGGTGTGCACGCTGCTGCCATTCGGCCTGTGGCACACCGCTGTTGCTACTTTATGCTCTATTATGTTACGGGCCGTGGTTCTGCCTTGCTCCAGTTTCAGTGAGTGGCGGCGGTGTGCAGATGAACACATCACTGTCTTGGCACCACCCACCGGATGCAAATGCTGCCAATCCGGGTTTGATTGCTTTCACAAGTCGGGCCCATTTGTCAGAGACTGACTTGAGACGGAGGTTGTTTGTGTGTGTGTGAGTCACTGGTACACTGTCTCAGAGATGAGCTGGAAGTGGGCGCCGGCTGTGGGTGCATTAATCAGGGGCGATAAGGCAGGGGCGATTGGTCCAGTGCAGGGTCGAGAAGAATGGCATTCAATTAAGGGGGACGCAGATTTATGGTTTTCTTGAGTGACTCTTAATTTGGTTTGTTTATCTGCGGAGGGGAGCGACGTCGTCTGGGGTGGAAAGTCGGGCAGGGCGGGAAGGTGAAAAATGACAGTTGTGTCAAAGTTTCCGACACGGTCGGGGGACGCTCACCCCCGGTGGTTTTATCTCGAAGTTGTGGGCTTCATTAGTTGTCTTTGAATGATTGCGGATGCCGTGAATGGGGGGCGGTACCTCATGAATGCAAACGCTCATGCAATCTAGACAGGACGGTTTGATATAATTGCCCTCTTAATCAAGGGACTTGTTTGTGCTGGGGGAGAGGATGGACGGAGCTTGCTGGGCTGTACATGCTGCAAGCTTCCTTTGTTGTAGCGAAAAATCCGCTCCTTGGCAGTTTGCGACTGGCTGCGAGTTCAAAGTCCCAGGAAGAAGGAAGACAAGGGATTCTTGCTAAAGACGGTATCCTTCGCACTTAGGCCTTTCCATCTGTCTTCGAATCCACAATGCTTCCAAGTCGTGCCCGAATTTAATTCAAAATCTCCCCACTTCTCAGAAAAAGAAGAATTCAACCATCCTTCGGGGAATAAGACGTATTTCCGGTTGTAAAATAAAGATAAGGTTCATTTACAGGCACACAGTGGAGCAGTCAAACATCTTTCCAACCCTTTCTCAGTTCTCAGCCCTTTCATTGACATGCCACTGCACTTAGATAGAGCGTTGCATATCCAAAAACCCGAATGACTGTCTTGGGAATATCCCAGTTAGCCAGTCGTCTGCATGGGTTGATGATACCGCACACCAGCACCACTTCATTTCAGAGAATGGACACTCAGGGAAGAATTCCGTTGATTTGTTTTTATATTTCCCCAGAGTCTCCGGCAGTGCAGGGGGGGATTTGTAGATTGTCTGAACAATGCATCCCTCACGTGCGTCTCGGGTTAAAGTCAAGCGTCCTTCCCCCCCTCCCTGCAAGGTGAGGAAAAATTGAGCTAATCACCAGTTACCAGGTCATAACTCAAATGGACCATAACTTCCGGACATTTGTACACCACTGGCAAATGGCGGACGAGTAGACGTCGTCATTAAACTGCGAGTTGGTGGGGGAGGTGGGGCTGCGAGTCGCATTTCGAATCGCATTACTTTTACGACCGTGAACAACCAAATTAACTCCGAAATGTTTTGACAATAAAAGCGTCCACCAGCGAAATTATGCAGACACCAGCCATCTCACCCCCGGGGCGGAAAAAGTTTAATTTAAAAAAAAATCCGCAGCCCAGCGAGTAAGAGCCATGTGCACCCACACAATTGTAGCACGCGAACATAATTTATTGCTTTAATTTACCGTTCATTAAATTTTGATCATAATTTACGACTCAATAACAGCGCAGCAGAGAGGAGCCTCATAAGGACGAGAAATGACGTGCTTTGGCGGCGTCGGTTGTCGGGGGCAGTTGGACTGCGGTACATAATCATTTGGCGGACAAAATGGTTGGATTTCAGCAACCCTTTGCACGCTCTTGCGCCAATTGGCTGCTGTCACTCATCCGAAACTTATTAACACATCCAAGCACCGGTGGCTGTGAAGCGAGTGAAGGGTGTGATGAGCGGAAAAAAAGGAAACGGCAGCAGTGACGAAAAGTGTGAAGCAAAGGGTGATGTTAGCAAATCCCCGACACGTGTGTCTGTCTGTCAGGGTGGCGCGTACGCGGACAAGTTGACTGCGTGGGGGGTTTGCTAATTTCCGTATTTGTTTTCCAACTCACTCGGGGGGTTGGAATGCAGTTTTGTCATCCTCACGTTCAGCCAGCTGCTGCCACGTCGTGAAAGGATACAGGGGGTGGCTGGGGAGTGATGATGCTAGCACCTTATTACTTGCACGTACCAAAGAATTATGATGGAATATATCTTTTCCACCCTCGCATCGTGCGCACACACAGCGAGGCCACACGGAATTGAATAAGCGACGTTGCTCATTTCTTCGCACTTTTTCCATCTTTTCACTTTGTTTCTCTATTCCTATGGCAGACTGTGTGTGCGAGTGTGGGGCGGGGAGGGGGCTGAAGCATACTGCTGCGTCTACAAGGGTGGAAACAATAACGTGTTGTAACTTCTTATTAGATACGAGAGACACAAATAAAATGATAAAAGTGTTGCGCGATGATGTCGGGGGAAAATTGTAACAAAATTCTAACACCTCCACCATGCGTGTGTGTGTGTATGGCGCTGATGGTCTATTCAAGCGTCCCCCTCCTCCCCAGACGACGGAGCAAAGAAAAGAAGTAATTTCGAGTAAATAATGATAGAACTCTGTCTTACACACACAAACTTTGGGGGCACATGCCACAGTAAATATTTTTCTATCAAGGGTTGGTCCTCTTCTGTGGAGCGTCAGGGGGACTGGAGTGGGTGGCGGTGCTCTCTCCGAGAGGTAAGTCAAAACGAATTCATTTCAAGAGAAGATACGACTGCTGCTGGTTGGTGGCGAAATACCATGTGAGTGAGCATATAGATAAGCAAGTGCGCACACACAGTGGAAACGTAACGACGACGTGCGAGGGAATTTCCGATGTGGAAAATTGCATTAACATAAAGTGGGTCCTGGCGCCCGCACCCGGCCGCCTCCTCGGCGCCCGTGCGTCGTGTCAACCCGGTTTCGGGTGATAAGTAGGTGGAATGTGAACAGACATGCCAAATGGCATGCAATTGCTTTGGCAGCAGGTACGTGCCTTTGAGTTGGTTAATAAAACGTTTTTTGTTTTACCCCGAGAATTGGCTCCTCGACATGGCGAGCACGAATTTCGTCGAAGGCGGAGCGGGTCGACCTAAGCGATGACGACGCCTGAAATGTTGCCTTCAACTGTAAGCAACTAATGAGGAATTTATTCTTTTCTGTTGGCTTGCTGAGTGACTGTTGTGTGTGCGTGGAGACGATGGATGTGAGAAATTTGTTGGGATGGAGTAATATGTGGGAAATGAGAGGGGACAGTTTCAATGTGGCAGCCAGTGAGGTGTCAACATTTGTTGTCACCTACAGGTTAGATTAGGACATTTGATCAGACCAACGGCGTCATTTGAAGAAATGCGCATAATGCAGGACAAGGATATGAGGCAGTCTGGAAGCCAAAAATAAGGACCGCGTGCTTTTGTTAAGTTTTTTTTAATAATAATTGTATGGCGCGACAGGGCATCTGGACCTAGCTTCCTCATCAACTACTCGTGTTGTGCGCGCTACTGTTCTCTCACGAGTGTAAGGGACCTCCAGGTTTTTGACTTCTTGTCGATTTCATGATGACATTCCAATCAATCAAGATCGTTTGCAGGAACAAATAAGCGACGTATACCTGATCTTCTGAGACAGGTGTTCGATGAGATCTTGGCGCAGATAAAGGAATGACGTTTCAAAGGTGTTGAAATATGCGAATGTCACTCAAATTCTCCGTACTGGGGAGACCGGGTGAATTAAGAGAAAGTAATTTTCTTTTCAGTTCAACTATTATCCTTCACAACAATCCGTAGACATTTGGGACCATTGTTCACGGGTCCCCCTTTTGCCTATCTTTCCCTACACTTCACTTCGTTCTGTGCCTCAAATGCAAACACAAATAAGAGACAAAAATAGTCACAAGAACGTGTAAGTTTAGTTTTTTAGTTAGTTTTTTATTACTCTTATTTCGGCTTTGAATTCATTACATTAACTGAATGGTGTCAAGAAGCTAATAAAATGCTCTAAAACAAAAAAAATCAACTGGTGTGGATAAAATCAAGAATAGTTTACTTAAAGCCCTTCCTTGAAGTAGTATTAACTATTTAACAACAAGTTTTAACTAATGTGTGTACCGACAGCCCTTATATATGCCGAGTGAGTTTTTTTTTTAATAAAACAGTAATTTTAAATGGGAAAGTAAAAACGACTACGAACCATAGGCAACTGTTGGTTAGTATCGTGAACGAGTCACACATGCGGGGATGCATTTCCTTGAAGAACAACTTGCCAAAAATTTCGACAGAAAGCATTCACAACATCATCTGCATCATGAATTGAAGAGTTTATTTTCAGGTTATCCCATAACTGACGACGATGTCAGGAAATGTCAAACAAACATTTTTTTGCGCGCACATTCATCACTGTAACAAATTACTCAATAAGTCACGGGACGTATAGGGGGCGCCACTAAAAAAAAACTAATGTCAAATTAATAATATTTGTTGGTGGGACCTCCTACTTACATTAAACGAATGAAGAGACCTTGTCTCAATCGCCCTCCAGGACCTTGTCTTAATAAGGGACAAGATATCACATTTTGACTCCCTCATTGTTGCTATCATCACATGAGCTGTGTTTACCAGGTACACCGGTATAAAAGCGTTTTTTTGTTCAAAATAAAATACCAACTATTAACGGGAAAGTAAAAACATTTTATTCAAAGTATTGGCCATTGTTTTCTACACATTTTGACCACCTTTCTGACAATTTGTGAATACCACGCTAATAAAAGTGTTCGTCGTTAAAGGCAAACCAATCAGACACGCAATTTTCGACCTCCTCGTAGGAATCAAAGTGCTGCTCAGTCAATGAGTGTCCCATCGTTGAAAACAAATGGTAGTCAGAAGGAGCCAAGTCTGTCGAATACGGCGAGTGGGGTAGCTGCTCCCTGCCAAGTGTTTTGATTGTATCCTGAACCGGTTTTGCTTTGTGTTCAGGTGCATTGTCATGGAGCAAAATTACCTTGCCGTGTCTTCTGGCCCATTCTGGTCGTTTCTCGATCAATGCATGGTTCAAATTGATCATTTGTTGTCGGTAGCGATCAGTATTAACGGTTTCACCAGGTTTTAGGAGCTCGTGATACAGCTCACCTTTCTGGTCCCACCACACACAGAGCGTTGTCTTCTTGCCGAATCGATTTGGTTTTGCAGTCGATGTTGATGGTTGTCCCAGATTAACCCATGATTTTTTCCGTTTAGGATTCTTAAAATAAATCCATTTTTCATCGCCAGTAACAATCCGATGCGAAACCGATTTTCTTTCGTGTCTTTAAAGCAATATCTCACAGGTTTTTTTTTCGGTTTTCCATCTGTCTTTCATTCAATTCATGTGGCACCCATTTTCCACACTCCTGGATCTTTCCCATTGCTTTCAAATGGTCACAACTAGTTTGTTGTGCAACATTTAACATTGCTGCCATTTGCTTTTGACTCAAAGTGTCATCTCCATCCAATATCGTTTGCAATTCGGCGTCTTCAAACTTTTTTTGTGGTCTTCCACGTTCTTCATTGCTCACATCAAAATCATTATTTCTGAACCGTTGAAACTATCTTTTGCATGTTGCTTCTGACAGAGCATGATCACCATATGCCTCGACAAGCATTCGATGCGACTCTGCAGCACTTTTCTTCAAATGAAAACAAAAAATTAATGCTTTCCCCAAATCATCACTTTCTGGTACAAAATTCGACATTTTTAAGACTATGGAAAAATATGATGTTGTCTGTTCAATGACTTGATGTATGCTTTATATTTTTCACAGATGTCATAGCAAACAAACAAACAAAAAAAAAAAAAAAATAAGGGCTCGTTCACAACAGATGTTCCCCATTGAGACTTTTTTATCTTGACGCTCACTTCATACCAGTATACAGGTAAGTTTGATCTTGTATCAATGTTGTTGGCCATTTTTTTTCACAAATTGCCACTTAGTAGAAACTAATTACTTTGGACCCATTTAAATGAAAACACTAACAGCGGCGACATTTTCTTCACTGCGCGCACTGTTTTGCCTCTCTAACTTTGGTGCCAGAGTCCTTCTTTCTCAATGCTTGTCTTTCGTTCAACCCGACAGCACCTCCTATGACACTGGTCCCACAAATATGCTGTCTGATGCGAGATGGAGCCATTTATATAAAGACGACTTTCCTTGTGTCCAGGACTGGCTGTGGGGAGAAATTGAAAAGAGCTAGGGGATATACTAGAATTTTTACGATTGGCTCCAAGACGACGGAGGAATCTGGAGTTGGGGCCTTTATGAAACACGGTAACACTACGCCATTACATCTACAATACTTCGCCTCAGCCTTTCAAGCGAAAATTGTTGTGATTGTAATAGCCACGGAAAAGCTTGTTGTAGAACAGGTGAAAGGGGCGAAATACCTTGGCAAACCGATATACTGAGGGATGGTCTTAGTCCATGGATCACAAGACGTGAGACTACCAATAAACTTGCTAAACAAAGACCAGATGAGGTATTCCCAGGGTCCAAACCCACCTTGGATATGCCCGCCTCCTTTGTCCGGGCTTCCACCAACAATTGGGTTTCCCGGCAGCACAACCAAGGATGGTATGACACCCCAGAATGCAGGCTGACCAAGCTCATGCTCCTAGAATAGAGCAAGAAATACGAGCCATTTCCCTTATCTTTAGACAGGAAAGATTTCAGAAGACTTATTGACTTACTAAAGGGGCACTTCATACTCGTATTCGCCAAGCATTTGAGCATTTTCTCACGTGCTTCAGCTTAGCGACGAATCTCTTTGTGGAGAGGTGAGGAGCACTGCACTTTCTCTTTTAATGCTCACCTTTGCTCGGATGAGTTAGTGGCTGTTCAGTTCTGGTGTGATTGGAACTGAAACCTCAGGCGGTTTATCACATACACCGGAAGACCGAGATATTTAAAAGATGTTACTGTCTGTTAGCACAACGGACTAGTCTTCGATTCTGAGTGCTCCAGGAAAGTCTTTTTAAATTGTTCACATCACTAAAAAAGTCCCGGGACATAGGGGGGCGCCACTAACACATTCATACGTCAAATATGAATTTGTTGGTATTTTGTCATTGAGTGAAGTTTTAGGTTTACAAAGACTTTACTGGAGCACTCAGACTCGAAGACTCGTCCGTTGTCCTAACAGACAGTAAGATCCTTTAAATATCTCAGTCTTCCGGTGTCTGTAACTTGCAACCGTTGTTCAAGTGCGTACTGAGTTACCGACTCGATAGAAAGAAAAAATGCCAAAAGATCCCTGCGTCGTTTATCACTTTTATTGAAAGAAAGTTTGAGCGTCGAGAAATCCATTTACAGCCAACAGCCCTCTTCTACAGATTGCGCAGGAGTATTTTCTTTTCAACTGGCGGAAATAAAAAGTGTGAATTTCCTCATCGCCGTAAAATCAGTAGCGATTGAAACCAATTCACATCGAAATGGACCTAACTCAGAGTTCATTAAAAAGTTTAATAAGTTCGTAGTCCGCTCTGCACCTTTTCGCCCATCTTTCCACAGAATACCGCGAAAATGACATCAATTTCAACGACCACTCTTGATAATCAACACAATTCATAGCTGTGGTCCCGAGAGCAGTAAGCGCCCATTAGGCAGGCCAGCCCGTCACCCTCTCATTTGGATCACAACAATAAAGTGAAAGTTACCCATTTACCCAGCAGAGGAAAAAATATACGGGAACGCAACCCACGGCTGACTGCAGCCACACAGAACAAGCGACAAACTGACACTCGGAACCTTCGTCCGGTCGCCGTTTACACCCCGCCAAGCATCGTTACAACGCGGCGGCGATGACTTCGGCAGGAATGACGATCCGACGGTGGCGGTGGTCTGAGGACATTAATTATAAATTTTCATTTTTAATCACCAGCGACTTTTATGGGCAAAGTGGATTCATGAGACTGGTCGTCCCCCGCAAACGTGCCGAACCCACCGCGACTTCATTCAAAGTTTGTCCTTTTGAGGCGATTAAGCCTTTCGCTGAGTCCGCCCTGTGCCGCGGGTCGCAGTGCTTGCGAATCTCGTGCCAACTCCCTCGTTCACTCGTTCATTTTTTTACGATTATGAACTCACCCGGCTCAACAAAAGCATAAAGGAATGATCGCAGTCGCGTACTGGCTGGTGTATCCGTGTTTATGCAGAAGCGGGACGACAACTGCTCCTCCCGCCACCGGCAGCGAAAGCTGAGTTGCATGCAGAGGCTACCATTATGCAATTATTATAATGGCGACAGCTTCTGGACTCTGGAAGGGCTGCATCGGCGGGCTAAGCCTTTTGTGTCCTCGTTACGGTTATTTTGCGTTCGTGCATCGTGCATGGGTCGCAGGATATTTACACGTTCTTTTCCCCCGCCCGCTGTGCACTGTGCTTCTGTTGCGCTGAATGCGATTAGACCGGCATGCGAAATGAATCTAAAACGCTAAAACTTTTTATGAAGTAATTTACGCTGTGATTTATGGGCGGGCAGTTAGCGATATGTGCCTGTGGGGTGGCTCGCGGCGCGATGTTGACTGCAGGGCTCCAACGTTTAATGGCGGCAAGGACAATGGAACGTGGCCATTACTACGCGCGCTAATAGAGAGGATAATTCTGGCATGGAGAGGTGACGCCGGCGACCACTCACGTGTACGGGAGTCTCGAAGCGGATTAGCGACTGAAGGATGACGATTGCCATCAATCAGAGTGTGCTGCAGCTAATTAGCCTAATTGGGAATGTCAATGAACTAACAGCGGGGTCTGTGATGGCAATATGGTAATAGGAGCTGCGTTATTGTTGACAGAATGGAATGAGTCAGGAATAGCCAATAATAAATGCTGCTGCACGAGTGTCGTGAGTTATAAGTGGGCCAAAAAGAAAATATGTATATTTTATGTATTCTATGGGAATTAGTGCAACATCCGAACACAGAAACCTTAGATAAGAGATGATGGGACTCCTCTACTGGTACTTGTATTTAGCTGGCACGTCCCCCCCTCTAATTTGGCACACCGAAATGTAAGCGCTTTCTATGACATGGACCACCTCTGCTGGGATGAGCCGTGTATTCAGGATCATTTCGGACTGGAGCTGTGTTTCCTGTGCCCTCAAAAAGAACTAGTCTTCTTAGGGGCTGTATACGTAGCCGCCTGTTGGGCTTCCTCATTCGCTTCTATTGTCATCAAGGGCTTTATGCCATTGAGCAGGACAGGTCTGACTGAGTTGCGGTGCAGAGCTAACTTTGAAAGGCAATTTCTAACCCATTAAAGAATAGATTCATCGACGCCAAAATCACGCATTTTCGACAAGAGAGCCTGATGCCAGACTCTGTCAAATGCTTTTGAAATAGCAAGTGCAACGATCTTGCTTTCTCCTACATTGTGCAAAGATTGGTTCCATTTTTCGGTGAGATAAGCAATTACGGGGTTCCATGAGCGATGGGATAGAAAAGAACACCGTTTTATATTTGAATGGCTAGTTCCTACCGAACAGAAGTGACGTCACCGACGTAGCGCACTTTCTTGGTGGCAGCGCCCGTTCTTGGTGGTAACGTGCTTTCTTGGTGACACCGCACTTTCTTAATGAGAGCGCCCTTCCATGGAGCGAGCGCCTCTGTGGCAGCGCCCTTTGTTGGTCATAGACACTTCTTTTGTTGAGACCGTCTTTTCTTGGTGACAGCATCCTTTTTTGGTAACATGGCCTCTTCTTGGTAACAGTGTCCCTTCTTGGTAACAGCGCCCTTTCTTGGAAACAGAGCCCTTTCTTGGGGAGGGCGATCTTTCTTGATACAAGCACCATTTATTTGTGACAGAAACTCTTTTCGTTGGCACCGCTATTTTTTGTGAATGCGCCCTCTCAGTGACAGAATTTCTTCTCTCAGGCTAAAAGCTCAAAACCTCTATATTCCCTTCCATCTCTACGTTCACAAACGTGCCACCGCGTTCATCTCGTTTCATTAATATTATTAGCATTGGTCGGCTGAACGGACTTTAGAAATCCACGGGCGTTCAACGCTAATGTGCACCAGTTCCTCCACCCTTTCTCCCCCTCTTTACCTTCACCCGTCCTCGATCACTTAAGGGTGCCAAATGTTTCCTTTAGAGCGAGCTTATTATAAAAAAGTGGCTTCGGTACGAAGTTGTAAGTTTCGTATAATTTTCTCAAAACACATGACAGTGACAGATTCGGTGAGTTCGATTCTGACATTGGAGGAGCTTTCAAAGTCCCCATACATAATCGGATGAGAAAAGGAAGTATATGACAATGTTAACTAATCATTTGAATAACTTGCTTCATTTCTTTAAACCGAGAAATAAGACCTTCTTCTTTTTCTTCATCGTGTGGCGCTTGGGCCTCAACCATGTCCAGTCTTTCGCCAGCTGCCTCCAGTTGTACACTCCAAGTTGGATGTGGTACTTCTCCACTTGTGGGCGCCACCTCAGACTAGGCCCTCGTCTGTTTCGTTTTCCGTATTACTCGTATTCGTCGACATTTGGGGCCGGAGCAGTGGTGTCCTCAAGCTCTACATGGCCTATGAGCTTCTTCGATAGCATGTTGCCCTACAGCCTACAAAGTTCATCGTTGGATTTTTTTTCCAAAGGCCATCAACGCGAATATGACCAAGAATCGAACTTGCTTCTCGAAACACTAAACGCTACCTCATTCGGTTTTAGTAACGTTCAGGTTTTCGCGACAAATGTAGGACTACGATCTGTCTGTAATACAAAACAAGCTTAGTCCTTCGAAATAGTTTATTACTCAATTGCCTCTTGAGCTCAAAGAAACAGTTACTGGCAAGCCTGCTTCTCCGATTGGTTTCAGTACGAATGTTGTTGTTCCTGTTTACCGCGAAGCCGAGGTACACAAAGTTCTTCATTTCCTCGAAGCTTCTACCGCCTAACGAGATGTCATTGTTAGGTGTCCTTCCTTAGCAATTAGCACTTTGCCCTCATCAGATCGATTTTAGTCGCTTCCACTTCAATGCCACCGAATGCCTCGATGACGACTCGCTGTATTCGTCCAATCACATGGATGTGGCGTGCGTGAGCTAGCAGTTGAGATGACTTTAGCATGATCGTGCCTCTGGTGTTGACTTGTGAGTGACGCAGAATCTTCTTAAGAATGATGTTGAAAAATTCGAATGACAGAGCGTCGTCTTGTCTAAAACTTTTTTTCTGACTTTGAAGGTCTCGGTGAGTTCGAAGCCGACCTTGACGGAGTAGGAAGTGTTCTCCATCGTTGTCCAGTCTGAAGAGTGTGACTGGAATGTCATAGCCAGACATGGCACTGTATAGCTCGTCCATATGCACACTGTCAACGACGAATTTGAATTTTGTGTCCATTTGTACTTCTTAGGTCTTTTCCAGAATCTGCCACAAGGTGAAGGTCTAGTATATTGTGGACTTTCTTGGCTTGAAATTTCGCTTAAGAAATGTATTTTTACAAATAAATTGTTTCCTTGTTAATGGCGCCCTCTATATGTCCCGGAAATTATTAAGTGATGTGTGACGAAGACCCATTAGGTCACAAATAAACGGTTTCAGGCGCTCATACAATACGGCAGAGAGGATCTTTAAGACAATGTTGAAGAGTCTGAGGAGGTTACACAGTTGGCGCAGTCCACAGGTTCTCCTTTCTTATTTAGCAGACAAACAATACTGAGCCTGCTTTCCCGCGACCATAGGTTAAAAATGAGCTGCTGTATGCGCCCAACCAGATTATGTCCAGCTGCATGGAATAGATCTGCGGACAGTCCGTCCCCTCCCGCAGGTTTGTTTGACTTCGGTTTCCACTTAACAACCACAGGTTCGCCTAACCAAGCAAGGGAGCAAATAGAACGTCCAATTTTAAGGAGACAGATTTTTCGACAGATTGCCTGCAAAACGGCGACAGAAACCTTCCTTTTCCATCTCTGAGCCATCCGGCTCCAGCCTTTCGTAGTTGTGTGCGTTGAATCGAACTCAGCTAAATTGGGATCCTAACTCAAATTATTTCCCAGAGCCTCTATCCACCTTGAAAACGACATATCCCCAAAACTGCGTTGCCAAAGTATGCTTATCTAAAAATCAACTGTTTAGAGTAAACGCAACAAATATTAGAGCGAAGGAGTCATTAAGTTCAAGAAGTTCGAGTTCAAGAAGTCTCAAAAACTTTGCCTCGACACAGTAACTAGCATCGGTAACCAGACAACAAATTTCTTCAACCTACACCACACCCACTCAACACGAACTACCACCCAATTGTCAATTAAGCAACCTCTTTGCGCCCGATGGCAAGAGCTCCATCGCTCCCTGAATCCGAATAAAAACTCCTAAGTCATGCCTTGAACGCAGTTTATTGAGCCACCTCCTCGTAGCGAATGTAAATGCCACCCTTCACACTCATAATGAAGCACTTTGGGTCAAAGTCGTTGTCCCCCACAGTCCGACTCTCGTCCACGGTCAGCCGAAAGTTTCTGATCACCTCAGCCACAGCAGCCTTCGCCTGTGATAGGCCGAACTTCATGCCTTAAACGGGAGTCTCATTAGAATCTTAAGAGCAGAGGGTGCTTCACCCACCAATGCATATTCTGGGACCATCACCGAAGGGAAAGAAGACGCCAAGGTCCTTGAACTTCCGCGTTCCTCCGTTCTCCTCGTCGAATCGCTCGGGAATGAACTTCTCTGGCTCAGGGTAGTACTCCTCGTCGTGGTGGTACGAGTAGGTCGAAATGAGGACCAAATCGTCCTTCTGCACCTGATACTTTGATCCGTCGGTGTTGGTGAACTCAAAGGGCTCTGTGCAGATCTTCGACATAAACGACAGGGGAACGAAGATTCTCAGTGTTTCTGGAAAACAACCTTTTCGAGTTTTGAAAAGATAGATAAGACATCGCCTTTCCCTACCTGATATGACCTGGTCAAGGTAGGGCAGCTTAAGGAGGTCGTCATACGGGATGGTGCCGTCCTCACTGTAATTCTCCAGCAGTTCCTTCCTCAGCTTCTCCTGCTGCTCCGGATGGCGCGCCAGCTGAAAAACGAATTAAACTCCAACCTGGGCTCAAATCGATGTTCCACTCACCAGAAGAAGGCAATGGCTGATCAGGCCGGCTGATGTCTCGAATCCGTCCAGGAGGAACGTCAAGTTGTGGGCCACCACCTCGTCCAGGGAAAGATTCTTCTTCTCCTTCAGCTGCACCACGTGCCCCAGGAAGTCCTGCCTCTCGTCAGCGGACTTACGCATCTTGAGCGACATCTCCGTCAACTTTGTGAAGAACTTGTCTGTCACCTCTGGGAAGAACCGTACGTAGTAGAGCTTCTTCACAAAGGGGAACACCTCCACAAGCATCAGGTAGTTGATCTTCTTGAAAGTATTGTGCACCATGTGGTGCGCCATCTTCACGAAGGTGCAGTCCTCCTTCTGGAAGGCGTTCACCTCTATGCCCCAGCCCAAGTCGGCAACCACTTCGCCAGTGAACTTCATCGCGAGCTGAAAGAAGGAGATTGCTTCAGACGTTGCTTGTATGCGGCGGTCGAACTCACGTTTTTCGTCTCGACGCCACTTGCGCACTGTTCAGGGATGCTCCGCAAGAACTTGACGAGCTCCTTAGCGCCTCGCTCGATGACGGGGTACATCAACTTGATCTGAAAGAAAGTAATGGTCAGAGGCGGAGGTCTGTGCATCACGGTTAACCTACCCGGGAAACAGTGAGTCCGGGGACAATCTCGGAGCGCTTTGTCTTCCACTCGTTACCTCTCAGCATGAAGGGATTCTGGCTCGAAATTGGCTCAACTTTCCTGTCCATCTGGAAGGAGGGCGTCATTGCATGCGATCAAATTTATCAAACGCTGTGCTTACCCACAGAGCCGACTCGTTGTCCATGAAACACTTGAAGTTGTTGATGAGCACCTCCTTCACCATGGCAGGGTCGATCAGCAAAATGCCCGGGGTGCGTGTGAAAAAGACGCCCACGAACTTGGCCTTGTTCTTGAATTTCCTGCAAAGGGATTGGGGCTAGAATGAGCAGGGCGCACGAGACCTTAACTTACCGGTAGACTTCATCGATGTCGTAGACGATGTTTCGCTTCCCGGTGATAGTGCTCGGAAACGTGCCGAAAAACGGCACCGGCTTGGGGCCCGGCACTCCGCGCTTCTTCCAGTGATCGAAGTTGGCCGTCAAGTAGAGGTAGAGGAGGGCGATCAGCACCGAAACCAGTGCCACCGGCACCATAAACAAGCTCAGCATTTTGCCGTGAATTCGAGTGTGCCTTCGATCAGTTCGTGTGAGTAACTGGCACACGTCTGCTGGATTTCTTCTGACCGAAATGGCTGCAGATAAGAGTGGACGACCGCGATAAGAAAGTTTGTGTTTGCGCGATGAGCGGCGATGTTGTCTATGCGCTGCGCTTATCACGAAACATTTCGTATTCAAGCTGATAAGCATTGTTTTCAGAAAACTTGAAAAGCACTTGATGGCGTTGGATTACGTCGCAAAGACTGGAGCAATCTTTAGACAGCCTGCAAGTCTTCACGTGAAGTGGAGGTAGCGCTAGCTTTCGTGGCGCTGCCATTTAATCTATTTCTGGAATGTAAAATTTTCCATTTTGCGTGACGTGTGTGGTGGTCTCTAAGTTGCTATTTGGGTCCGATGGGCAAAAGAGGCAGGCGGCGGACTTCTTCAGAAAGGGAAATGAATCGTTTCTCGAAAACGAACTGTTTGAGAAGCAGTTGGAGCAGCACATCTGACAGACCCACGTCAGCCTCCAACGTGTCCATTGGCTAAGTCACTTAAGGCTAGTGGGGTGGCAATTTCCTATGAACTCTTTACTGTGCCGTACTACGTATAACTTTTGACTTAAGACCAAGCCGCGGTCCGTCCTTCGGAGAATTTTCTACGTGCATTCAAGTATGTAGACTTCCCTAGATGCATAGTTCATTCAATCAATCGAAAAGTAGGAAAGCTGTCTTATGAGTCCTTAAAGTCTACTAGCCCTGTGCATCTATTTGGAACTCGCTGGTTTGTTTGAGGATTCGCGTCTTTATAGAAATATGGCGGACTTACGCATCTTGAGCGCTCCGTAAACTCCGTCAACTTTCAGCCCCCGTTGCTGTTCTTTTAAATTCGCGATTTCCAGACAGCATGTTGAATGTTATGGCCGCCGAGGCGTAGTGGGTAGAGTGTCACGCTCACACGCCGAAGGTCTAAGTTCGATTCCCAGCTCAAATCGAATTTTTAACGGCACCATCGCTTTCGATCTGATGACAACACTCAAAAGAGTAATAACTGTCTAAGAAAGCTTCTCAAATTTCGCCGTTCAGAGTCGAAGGTCCTTTCTACTTGTGAGAGAACAGTAGCGCGCACAACACGAGTAGTTGATGAGCAAGCTAGGCTCTGGTCCCCCTTGTGAACTGTCGCGCCATACAATTATTATTATTATTATGTTGAATAGGGTCTTACAATTGACGAACTTAGGCTTAGATGATGGGCTTAGACAATGAGCTTAGATGATGAGCTTGGACGCCGGGCATAGAGGCAGGGCATTAATCCGTCTTCCTATTCCTTACATATAGTTTGATACAACAGTAAATCTATTCTAATCATCAGTTTCTTCTTCTATGTGCGAAACAACAGCTCGAGGTCTTCAATTAACATGCCTTTCCAGCCCACATGACCTATTTTCAAGTGGCTCCAATTCTGCACACAAAGTTGTTCGGGGCCGTTCTCCATTTGTGCGCGTCATCTACACCTAAGCCGTCTTCTTTTGCGATGCCCAATGACTCGGATTCGAACAAAGTTCGGGCTGGAGCTGAGATATCCCTGTTTCTGCATGGCCCAGCCGTTTTATGCGTGGTATCCGAGATGCTTGAGCAAGCTGTACAGCTTTGAATTCCTCAGCTGTAGAAGGGCTATGTCGTTTTTAAAACTGTTCAGTAGTACTACTTCCATTGACGACTAGCCTGTTTGCCCAATAGACTGTTGTTCAAAATATTCCTGAACACATCTACAAGGCATTGTTGCCAGGCATTCAAACGCATATTTTGTTTTTGTCCCTATTCTCTTCGAAATCCTTGATCTGAGCTGTGGCGAGACTTCTTAGACTTTTCAACTTTTTTGCTTCTCCTATCTTCGCCCGTAATAGCTTGTTTCCTTATCTGGTTTCATCCTTGTCTGCTGACGCACTTCATTACGGCATTGTGCTGAGGAAGGTTGGTCTAAAATAATTTCGAACGTTTCCTGAATATCAGAATGGCAATGGAATCAAATGGAAATATACGAGGGTTGCAATTTATAATTCCGGATTAGAGAACAAAATCAAATACTAATCACAAAAATATCGTTATTACTTATGAAAGTATTCCCTATTAAGATCTATACACTTTTGCATGAGTTTGAACCAATTGTCGAAGCACTTTTGCCACTCTGATTGAGGTATCTCCAAAACATGCATTCTGAACGTATCAACTGCTTCGTCAGGTGTCGAAAAACGTTGACCTCTCATTTTATTTTTTACGTACGGGAATAAAAAGAAGTAATTCGGTGCCAAGTCAGGGTTCTACGGCGGATGACTCATCGAATCGATGTTTTGATTGCTCAAAAATGCAGTTGTTTGAGCCGATGTGTGAGAGCTCGCATTGTCGTGGTGAAGAGTGATCCGTCTTCGGTGGTTGGTTTTCCTGATTTCTTGGAAGACAACTGGCAAACAAATGTTTGTGTATCACTCAGAATTGACTGTTCTGCGTTGGTCTAGTGGTACTGTTGGGGCATGTCCAGTTTTTCCGAAAAACAGGCGACCATTTGTTTGGAACTACTTCGTGCGCGAGCTACTTTTGTTAAATTTGGCTCAATTTGAAACATCCATACAGTGGACTGCTGTTTACTTTTGGGTTCATGCGCCACGATTCATCACCTCTCACGATGTCATAGACGTGTTTCGAAGCACCACGATCGTATTTTTTAAACATTTCTTTTGACCAATTGACACGTGGCCGCCGTGGCGTAGTGAGTAAAATGTGACGCCCACACGACGAAGGGTCTAAAGAGTAATAACTGTCTAAAAGGCTTCTCAAACTTCGCCGTTCGGAGTCGGCAAACAACTGTAGGTCCCTTCTACTGAGAACAGTAGCGCGCGAAACACGAGTAGTTGATGAGCAAGCTAGGTTCTAGTCCCCTTGTGGACTGTCTCGCCAACAATTATCAATCGACACAACCCTTTTTTGAGCGATTGGCAAATTGTGTGGGATCCAACGCGATTTTTTGACCGCCAAATGTTCAGACAATGTTGAATGTATGCTGGTCCCGCTATGCCTAAGGTTATCTCAATCTCACGATAGGTCACATGACGATCTTGCAATATCACTTGGCGTACAGCATCAATGGTTTCCGGAACAACGACTGATCGTGGACGACCTTCACGAAATTTGTCATGGAGTAAACTACGACCTCGGTTGAATTCACCATACCATCGATAAACACTGGTCCTTGATGGAGCTTCGTCACCAAAAATTGAATAAAGTTCATCGATGGACTGTTGTTGAGTTAATCCACGTCGAAACTTGTAAAAAATAATCGCACGACAATTTTCAGGATTTAATTCCATTTTTTGGGCGAGATGAATCTTTTAAGTTCCTGTAAACAACACAAATAGAGCTCGTAATTCAAAATGTTCTGAGTACGTATAACCTCAAGAATATCAAACTTGAAGATAGAGCTGGCAGTTGCCAGATTGCAACATTAGGGTTGCCCAATCCCGTAATATAAAAGGCAACCTTCGTATTTCGTTTAGCTGACTCCACGTCCAATGTCACGACTCCTTTTATAGGTTACAGCTTTGTAGCTCAATCCTGATATTTGTTCACAAAACTCTGTATCGTATTTTATACGCAGATATATAAGAAGGCGTAACAGTCCTCAAAGGGAACAAGGCTTAGCTTGCTTATTAACTGCTTATATTGTGCATGCTGTTGCTCCTTCACGAATATAAGACCCCTGCAGTTTGTGCCGATTCTGAATGGCGAATTTGAGCAAGCAATTTCATACATCGTAAATACTCTTTGAGTATTGTCAACAGCTCGAAACAGGGCGTGCAGTGAAAAATTCGAAGTGTTCAGTCAGGGAATCGAACCTGAGGTTGTCAGCGTATGAATGCCCCACTCTACCACGGCGGCAAGGCTCTGTACCGTGCTGTCGAAAGAAAGTGGTTTCATACGACCGTCTGAATACCTCAGCAAGCAGCATGATTTATAAATGTCTTCTGGCAATGAGCAATTCAATAGTTTAAGGCTCAGAACTACTTTGCGGTCTGACTTGTGTTTCAATCTAAGGAAAATCATAGTACCCACTGCCACGAAGACAATCGAGAGCTTAATTCCTTGATCGAGTCTGTAGGCTGCGCCCTCTGAGAGATGTTTATTTCTTCATCGTCGCACTAAGGTGCCAGCCTTAGTCATATAAATCCCTTTTGCTCCATTATTCACTGCTGGCGGTGGAGTTGTGCAAATCAACTGATTTCTACCACACTAGTCGTGTTGAAGTCAATGATATTGTAAAAGACATCTACCTTTGACGATCAGAATACAACCGACGTTGCCACACAAATAGAGGGTGCCTCCTTCAGAGGAAGACTTCTACTTAAAATTTGATTGTTTTTTTATATATACATATTCATATATTTTTTTTATGTCATTTCACAACATTAGTGACCATTCTTAATGCTATACTCTAAGTGATCGATCGTTTCGGGCTTCTCGGCGTGGACAAGCAAATTCACACCTATGAACCAATTGTCAAAGCACCTTTGCCACTCTGAGTTATCTCCAAAACACGCATTCTGAATGCATCAACTGCTTCTTCCGGTGTCGAAAAATGTTGACCTCTCTGGTTTTCCTCATTTCTTGGAAGACAACTGGCAAGCAAATGGTTGTGTACCACTCAGAATTGAATGTTCTGGGTTGTTCTAGAGGCACGATTGCGACATGTCCAGTTTTCCAAAAAACAGACAACCATGTGCTTGGAAGTGTTTCATACACGAGCGACTTTTGTTGGATTTGACTCAATTTGAAAGACAAACCCACGATTCACGTAAGTCCACGATTCACGTAAATACACGATTCATCACCTGTCACGATGCCATAGACGTGTTTCGAAGCAGCGCGATCGTATTTTTGGAGCATTTCTTAACGAAACACGAAAACGTCTGAAAACAGACAAAGCTTAGAAAAGTGATCACGTAGAAAATGAACTTCGTCTGTTTTGGACTTCGGACAACTCTTACGACACGGAAAAGTAAACAATGTCCTCGCATCGTTCAAAAGTTGATATACGTTCATACTCTTTGGTCACTTGTTGCTTGCCAACTTCGGACTCTGGACCGCTTTTACGACTCAGAGAAGTGACCAAAGTTTCAAAAAAGAGTTAAAAGAACAGCTTACCCCTGAATAACATTTTGTTCGCCTGCCCGCTTATTGTTTGAAATGGACTCTGGATCGTACTCACGACATGGAGAATTAAAAGGACGCTATTGGAAGAAAGCGACAAACCCCTCAACACTCAGGAGGTAGATGTTCAATCTATCCCTGCACTTCTACACTTAGATATCGAGGTTGCGTTCTAACTCATGATGTTAACATTTAGTTGTTTTGCTCATTGTAATGTCAACTTCTGCACTGCTGCTTCCAAGCTGGGGAACAGCTAAAGGAAACAAATCACGAGTACGAGGTGCGACATTGTTAAAAGGAAGTCAAAAACTGGTCTCCGAAAACGACCTTTTATGTTGCAATCTTGTTAGTAGCAAAAAAGACATTGTGGACATATGTATGCAACTTAAGAAAAAACTTTTATGAGATTTTCTTTAAAAGCCAAACTTAGGCTAAACTACAAAAAATGTTAAGTTCTACTTATCACCGAATGCGGCTTTAAAGGGGTAGTCGAATTTTTTGGGAATGGGAAGGAATCCGAGTTAGTTGTGTATAGTCAGGTGCGGCTGCTTGCTCAAGGTGTCTCGTTGACCTATGGCACCGACGGTACAGTCCTCTGTCAAGATGCAGGTGAATTGCTCTTATCACGCGGCTGTGCCCAGCGGCGAGACGTGTGCACAAATGTTGAAAATGTTGTTGTCGTGTCGTTAACTAGCAGAAATACAGAAAAACAGAAAGACTCCATTAGAAAGACCCTCAGTCAACATTTGGAATTGACGACAGCTACAACTACAATCTCCTACAACACCCCATTCAAAATTTAACTCGTTAACAGACCTAAGAAATACGAATTCCCTTCAGAATCACACCAGATATGTTTTCCTCTGCCAGTAAAATCATTTCTTCCCAAACAATTTTTCTTCTCGAAGTTTCTGTCATTTGGCAGCTAAGAAGTGAATCCTAATTCCACGACGACCAAGCCTTATCCAATTCCATCCACTTCATGTTCACAGAATCGATAATCCTCTCGAAATCCGGCCAAGCTTCCGTGTGTGCGTGTGCAAGTATCTACATGTCGTCGACTTCGGGACTCCTCTGAAAATATCCACCCTTGCGGGCCATGCCCACCATCGCTGGCCCTTAAAAGTTATAATCCCCGGATTTCCATCGAAACCGCTCTCTGATGGTACCTACCACCCGCGCAGTCCACCCCCCGCCCGTTCAGTCAATTCCACATATGGACTTTAAATAGCCTCATTGCGAGGACGATGCCGCGCTACACTGGGGCGCAGGCAAATTCCTATTTAAATGATTAAATTTTGCCGAACGGGAGTTCCGCTTCCTTTCTGCTTGACGACGTCGACGATGAGCGGGAAGGATCCGGCAATCGAATGGAAACAATGAATAATTCGACATAATCCCACAACCGCAGCCGTCCGTCTCCGACTCAGACTCAGAATCAGACTCCGGCTCCCTCCCTCAGCCGTAGCGTCTAATCCTTTTTCAGGGGATTAAATTCTTTTCCACGAATGTGCAGTGCTGATGGTCGTTCCTTAACCGCTGCTTCTCCCGCTGTGCTCTGGTCGGTCGCTTTGTCTGCCCCGTCTTGCGGTGGGGTGTACACATTGTTTGCTTTTACGATTGCGTGCAACCCTCATTTGCAGAGCGACGTTGACCAGCGTCGGCCACCAGCACCCCCTATGTCCTGCCATTGTTGCTACACACCACTTTGCACTTCTGTTTGCAGTCCTCAAACAGACAGAGACACTCCATGTTCACTGTTGATGACAAATTTAATTTCCTCGCCTCGCCGTCAATGGGGGTTGATTATTGTCCACTCCGGCGACGGCGGCCCCTTGCACGACACGCCAGCGGCTGGTAACGCGGCGCAGCCCTTCTTATACCTGGCAGTTCTGGCCATAACTGAAAAACAGGATAAATATTAAAATTAAACATCAACGGGAATATTTGCGATGCCAACAGAGGTGTATTTGCATTCTGCATCCTTTATTTTGTTTGGTCGCTTGAGTGTTTGCTTTGGTTTGCGTCGCACCGCACATGCACAGTACTCCGGCCGGATAGCGAGTGGTATCTGGAAAAGACTGAGGTGGGCGCTGCTGCTGCTGTGTTACAAAGCAGACGCAGTCAACCGTTGAGATCCTGCGTTGTGCAAATATCCTCCCGTGCGTTTTTTTGTTCGCTTTCTTGTTTTCGTGGCAATCCTCTCTCTCGCCTCCTTCGCTCGGCGATGGTTAATTCCATCTGAGTGGGCGCCTTTGTGCGAATGCGATGCAGCAGGGAGAATGCGTTCAGCCTCGCTTCAGAGATGGTGATGACGACGACGGGTCGCAGTTAGAGGGCAGCCCTCTCTGGGGCGGTTTACGAGTGTAGGGCGCACGAAAACACATTTTGTGGCGAGAAGGGCTCTTTGAACGCGAAGCGCTATGTTAACATCCAATAATTGGAATACCTGGTCGCGCCGGATTGCATGCGTGCTGGGGATTGTGCCGGGAGTGGGCTGTCCATCAGCGTTTAATATTATTCTTACCCCGTCGAGGTCTAATTTCCACCCGGCCCGTGTATCTCGGGCACCTTTGAGGGAACGTTGCACCCGCAGTCGCACTCGAGCCCGGACATGCTCATCATTATGCTGCTGCTGCTGCGTAGCGCTGCGAACAAAGTCACTTTGTAGTGGATTGCTTTATGCGTTGTCGGGGGAAGCTTCCGACTTCAGATGAAGTGGCGTACAATTTGCTAATGGATCAAGTGGAAAGGTTTTCTAAAATGGCTGTACTCAGGTGGCTGTGGGCATCGGCTTCTGCAGGTGCTTGAGTCGAGTGCTGTGTATGATTGAGGGGGGGAGGGGGAGGGGGAGGGGTGCCAGCTGTAGGGTTACTTTGTTGTTGCAGTCTTGATGCCACTCGAGCTTGGGATTTTTAAAGGGCCGGTAAAGGAACCCGCAAACAGTTTTTTGAGTCGCTTGTGATTTTCTTTTTCGTTGATGGACAGGGGCTAACTCTGGCACTGGTTTAGGACTAAAATAAGTTGAGTTCGAATTAATCAATGATTCCTATCCAATCTATATTGCCTTGGTTCAGATGTCTTCGGTTTTATACGCATTGGGTTCCCTTATGACCCGCCTCGCTTATGGGACATTACCGTCTGTGTCGAAAATTCGAAATCACTTTTGGTTTCCTGTGACTTGGGACTCACGACAGATGACAACCCGAAGGACATTTGTGTAGTTGGACTTACGTGATCACCTGCTGTTAAGGTCTAATACCACGGGTCCAAACAACTATAGTCTTGAGAACGATGACTAGTGCGTTGTATGCTACCTCAAGTCCCACTCCGAGTTCTTGTCTTAAGGGATAGTCACTCCTCCTTGGTAAGGAGCGATGCCTTTTTGAAACCTCTGCTGTTCTGTGGGCCACAGTCCCCGGATGAATGTGACTCCACATTGAATTAGAAGCAAATTCTGATAACCATATAACCTCATCCAAACCAGCGATTGAGGCAGATCAGATCGGATAGTACGATGGATTTCTTCCAATTCTCCCCTCGATTTGGGTATAAACCACAGCCACCGCGATACTTCCAGAAGTTGGCTCACAGCACGGTCGTTTCGCTGCGAACTGGATTGAAGTATTTGAGTATAATATCAAGATCGTAAAAGTGCACAACATAGTTTTCTCATTTTGTGCTAATAATTGTATGCTACCATATCGTGTCATGTGCAACTTTTTCGTGCGGATAGAGGTCTATATGAAGTAAATTAATATATACCCTATGTAAAACTATTCTGTAATAATAATTGTTGGCGCTACAGTCCACAGGGGGACCAGGGCCTAGCTTGCTCATCAACTATTCGTGTTGTGCGCACTACTGTTCTCTCACGTGTAGAAGGGACCTACAGTTTTTTGCCGACTCCGAAGGGCTAAGTTTGAGAAGCTTTCTTAGACAGTTATTACTCCTTTAGTGTTGTCAGCAGCTCGAAAGAGGTGCTGTCGTGAAAAAATCGAGGTGTTCAGCCGGGAATCGAACCTAGACCCTTTGGTGTGTGAGCGTCGAACTTTACCCACTATGCCACGGCGGACACAAAAATATTCTGTGCTTTGTTTATATCTTCTATACACGAATATGTGTTGAAATATTGGATAGTGCGACAGTTCACAGGGGATCAGGGGCCAGGTAGCTCATAAATTACTCACCTGGGCGCTGTTCCGGCACGAGTAGAAGGGACGAAGATTGAGAAGCTTTCTTAGACAATTATTACTCTTTAAGTGTTGTCAGCAGTGCCTTGAAAAATGCGAGATGTTCAGTCAACCGTCGGCGTGTGAGTGTCGCAGTAGGAACCAAACTAAACGCAGGTATGAATTTTGGGTTCCAGCTTATAATATATTAAGAACTGCACTTAAATTGATGGGGGGGGGGATATGTGCTATTTATTAGTTATAGTTTAGCATACTCAACAGAGACCTTATGGCTTCGGCCACTGTTCAGTTTAAAAATGCAAATTACATTATCTGATTAATTATATTATATTATACTTTATTATATTAATTTTATATGAAGTTAAAAAACTACATTATCAATGGATGTTGACAGATGAAATATGTACTAAAAAGTTAACGAAAATCTTGTGTATATATATTCCGTCAGTTTTCTTCTTATTTTGGATTTGGCTATGAATAAAACGCATTTTATAACGTTGAACGTGTAATCTTATTTTATATCAAATACTCGACACAAAACGAACAGCCACAGTAAATTTGTCTTGGGCATATGTACAGTGGGGTGCAAAAATGAGTACATGTTTGTATTCTTTGCACTTATAATGGCATAACAATAAAAAATCAAAATTCAAATTGAAAATGGAAGAAAAATCTTATTTCTTATCCAATTTTAAGCAAAACAACTTATAATTTATTACAGAAAACAACATATTCTTAGAAAAAAACAATAAAAACAAAAACAATTCCAATGTACGCTATTTTGCACCATGAGTCGCTCAATATGTTCTCCGCAAAAATAAAAATTTATAGTTAAAATTTGAGACACTTGGTTGGTTTTTCTGTGCTTTATCTATTTTGATTTGAGATTACGTGAGGTACGAACTTTTTTCCAGAATACTTGGATCAATATCTTAAACGATTATACTATTTGAACTTTTATTTCACAGCATATTACAATAATGAAGAAATTATCAAGAGACATTGAAGATTGCATTGTCACTATAACGACGAATGGCTACGAAGAATGTAACCTCGACGCGAGAGATAGCTAAGCTGCTAAATATAAGCCAATCGTTCGTAGTCAGAGTCCATAAAAGGCTGGGAAGCGTCGTTTGCAGGGCAAATCAGAGGCCGTAAAAGAAAAATTACAGAATAGGATGCACGTCTCATGATTCTACAGATGAAAAGAGACCAATTTTTTACACCGAAAGATGCTTCTTTGGCAATGAAAAAACCTGTCAGTCGATGGAGTGCAAGTAGGGCGCCTCATGACATTGGTTACATCTCTGCGGTCAGGAAGCTAAAACCAGATCTCTCAAAAAAAAAAAATGTTGAAGCAAGACTGAGATTCACCAAAGAACACCGAAATTGGACAGCAGATGACTGGAAGCGTGTAGTGTGATCAGACGAGTCCAAATTTAATCGTTTTCAGTCAGACGGAAAACAATATTGCTGGCGCCGTCCTAGAGAGACCTTCCAAAGACACCATGTTAGGGACACAGTGAAGCAAGGTGGGGGAAATGTCATGGTATGGGGCTGTTTCACGTGGTGGCACCTTGGACCACTGCACAAAATTGATAGAATCGTGTAAACCGAAGGCTATTTGAATATCTTACACACTCATCTTCCTGATTTTTTTAAATTTGAGTCCTTATGCTGAGGAAGAAATCACATTTCAACAACATGGTGACCCAAAGCGCATGGCCAAAATCGTGAAGAAAAGGCTTTCTGAGCAAAATTTGAAGTTGATCAAGTGGCCAGCGCTATGATCCGACCTCAATCTGATTGAGAATTTGTGGTCACTCCTGAAAATACTGTTGGGACAGTATCCATCAAACCCAAACAACTTGGAAGAGCTTTGGCAGCGAGTATTGCGGGAATGGCAGAATATTTCAAAAGAAATCACAGAGAATTTGGTAGAAAGTATGCCAAAACGTATCAAAAGTGTTTTTCGAAATAACGGCCTATGAACAAAATACTAAAAAAGCTCTATCGTAAAAAAGTGCAAAATTGAGTACATTGGAATTGTTTTTGTTCTTTTCTTTCTGTTTAAAATTATATAAAAAATAAGATTTTTCTTTCATTTTCAATTTGAATTTTAATTTTTTATTTTTATGCTATTATAAGTGCAAAGACTATAAAGATGTACTCATTTTGTACCCCACTCTAGATCAATGGTACCTTATACTTTGTTCTGCTACTTACTTGATGTGACGTGAAATTTCAAAGTCAGTAGTTCAATCAGATCTTGATATATGCCAATTTTGGAAACGGATGTTGCACCAATATGTATTTTAGAAGACTACAATGAATTGTCTCAATATGCCCTTGTTACATTACTTGTGAAGTATTCAACAGCATACCTTGCTCCCTAGACGAGCCCAACCTGGAATATCCTTAAAGCGTTGCATAGCTGTTACCAAACTAGTAAGTAGACTAAAAGGCTTTACTCACGGTTATTTTCAGGTCGAAACTGTTTGTCAACTCAGCTGGTCGCGTATCAATAAAATCGTGTGACTTCATCTTATTTGACGGTATCCTGGCCTATCAATCTACGCTGCATTGCAATGCAATACAAATCCGAGAGTAAGGAAGCCTGCAAAAAAAGTTCCATTTGATACTGAAGCTATTGATATGTTCTTGCAACCCGATTTAAACAAACAACCTCAAATTGACTGTTTATTTACTTATTTATTACTTTATTAAAATTATTTTTCGGACTCAGAATAATTTATAAATTAAATCTTAAAAATGTAAATAAAATGTTTTACTTTTATTTAAAACCCACATACACAAAATATTTTATTTTCAGATTGTTCAACTTTGTAAATTGTCTCAAAGTAAAGTTATACTATTCTTCCAAAACTTTAATTTAAAAAGTAAGCAAGCTGTTAATTTTTTTATTATTAAGCTGTTAATTTATTATATAATTTTATTTTAAATTATCTGCAGAATAAACAAAAATAATACGTTCATGATTGTTTACTTTATTTTGTAAATCCAACCCTTCACTTCGCAAAAACTACCAAACAAGAACCATTTTTAAAATGTTATAACGGTTCTTTCGGAAAACTGAGCAGTAACAGTTTATTTGACTTCGGATTTGAATTCAGCACAACCAAATACTTTAGAAAAATATATTCTGGCTATTTCAGCTAAGGTGCTTATAATTATCGCCGTCAAACGGCCATTTCTGCCCCATTGTGCATTTGTAGGTAGGTCAGTTGTTATCTCCGATGTTGGCAATATTTCCAACATGTGGCAGAGCATCGCTGGTACAAGTCATTGATTCCAGCAATTTTTTTGTTTAGTTCTCAGTTTAGCATTTAATTTGGCCACATGAGGTTATCAAAGATGGATCCAAGTCGAACCAACTGGAACTTAGAACTAAGCTAAGTAAATTTTACCCACCAGCAAATAATTTTGCCACCACTGGTCATAGTATATCAGCAGTCAACAATGGCCCCGGCTATTTGGATAAACCACAGTCAACAGTCACAATCTCCTGCGAAACCTTTACAGTGTACATATGCATCTACAGATGTGCAACGGCTTTCGGCCTCAGATCTGCCCGTGCTGTCACTCAATCCTTGTCACTTATTGGCACCGATGAGTCCCTTTAGGGCGATAAACATTTTCTTTCTTTTTTCTCATTGAACTAAATTGACTCCATGAGTACCTGTAAGCTCTTTCTATACGTGTGTGTGACAAACATTCGTTAAACTAACCTTTAACTTCTTTATAT
This sequence comes from Eristalinus aeneus, assembly GCA_955652365.1. Taxonomy (NCBI): domain Eukaryota; kingdom Metazoa; phylum Arthropoda; class Insecta; order Diptera; family Syrphidae; genus Eristalinus; species Eristalinus aeneus. Next base: position 81,758,678 of record OY019132.1, read on the forward strand.
TCAAACCTTTTTGGCTGCCCAAACCTTTCTTCGTTTTCGAAATGATTCTCAAGCCACTTCCAGCGGCATTGTCACTAAGGAGCTCGCCAAAATGACTCTTTACAGCTTGGTGTTAAAATCTCCGCAAGAAGGAGCTACTTGACATGAAACTGATTGCAATCAATGAATTGAGAAGCACTGCTGGTTGCGCAACCGACAAATGGGAATATTTGAATGCTGTTGCCATCCTCTGCAAAAGACACCACTTACATAAAGGGACAAGGATCCTGCGAGAATCTCATCCAAACACTTGTCCGTTTTCCAGAAGCCTTTGCTTAAATAAAGCGCTCACTGCAGAGTTTTGTGGATTTTTAAGTTTCTTTGTAGACTTCCCTAGGCCTTATTTCCTAAGACTTAAAATTTGTCGTTTTTTTCAATTTTGCAGGCATGTTATCTCTTCCCTCCCTTCCGTTCCCCCAAACGAAGTGTGCTACAAGAAAAGAATACAATCTCGAATCGCATTCCACCCCGTCACAAATTACTGCAGCACAAAGGAACAAGATGAATACGGCAACTCCTTTCATTGATTCACGCTTGGGAGCAATTCTCATTAAAGCCCTCATCACCGGGGATAGTGTTTTGCTTCCGTTCAGTTATCTACCCCTTCACCACCGCGCCCCCACACTATACGTCAAGTTTTCAAGCTCATCTCTGAAGACCTCTTCACTTCCATTACGTTAACGTCTCCTCGCACTCCCACCGTCACCCCACCGTCACCCCACCGCCGTCATATCACATTTGAAGAAACTTTGTATCCCCAGCATTACTCAAACTGTGGAAAACTAATTAAGAAATTTAACGAACCTTTAATTCCGCCCTCTGCTTGCTCTCGCGCTGCAAAAAAAAAAAAATATACAAGACAAAAAAATGAACTCCTCCATCAGCACTGCAGGAGCTCCCCACACGAAGTCCCCCCGCCCCACCATCATCGCCACACTATGCGCGATGGCGAGCACACACAACCGCCCGCCCCAAATTTTTGGCAGAAAAGTTAACAAACTTAACATTTCTGGGTGGCGGCAATAAAACCGAAATTAAAATTCCCATAGTTAACCGCAGGCATTAAAATTTTCTCCTCCATATGAGTTTATAACTTTACCGCGGTTGACGCATCGTCCTCGTTGTCGTCGACGTCGACGGCGACCCCCCGCTTTGGGGAGGCGGAGGGACCGGATGGATGTGTGTCTGTGCAAGGCCACGTGTGCATGCCAGAGTGGCGTGGGGAGGAAATTGTGTGTGCGTGCAGGAGGTTGCAGGACGACTCCTTGCTGAAAATGAAGAGTAATAAAATTTTCGAAAATTTCATCTCGTCGTCCTTGCACACACACACACGCGCACACGGACTCGTTTGCACACCCTGACAAAATACATCCGCAAAGAGAAACACTTAAAAAAGGATTTTATTACTTTTTGCTTCGTTATTCTTCAAACAATTTCCGAGATCATAAAAACTTGTCATTATCTGCAATGTAGTCGGCGAAACGAAACGATAGCGAAGACGATGAGGACATAGACGCAGACAACGACGACATCGTGGAAGACTGCGCTGCGCCGCTCCATGGATGATGACGATGAAGACTGAGTCCTGCAGCAGTGGCGTATCAACCCCCGAGGGTGTCTTGAAATTCCTTTGCAGTGCTCGCGGTTGAATAGGGATGTTTTGCCGTGCTCATTTTTTGTGTGTGCATTATTATCGTTTACGAGAACACATTGTTATCCTTTGATGGTGCGGTGCACACGGGGGTGGATCCGGCCACCCCTCGCACTAATCTGAGATAAAGAACCGACAGAACACAACTACGACATGCACACAAGGCGCACGGGCGGACAAAAAACCAAACTCCCAGAACAAGACACGAGATAAAATTAAATAAATATTGTTTGTCTTCCAGGAGAATTCCTCTAGGATCTCATAAATTTTATTCCATTACATTGCTTCTCAAGTCGTGCACCGGCAGAGGCGGGCGGGACTGAGTTCAGCTAAAATGTCTGCAGCGTGCTCGATTTCCTTTTCTGCTCAATAAATTGGGGTCCTGCTTCTGAGCCGGAGCATCCTGGGAGCGCAAAGACCCCCACCCGATACCTGCCGTCAGCTACGCATAGACCGTGTGGTGCGGGTGCGAGTGCACAAACAACTCTCGAGATGTTTGCTTTTATTACGGTACGCAAACGAGATGAGAAAAGTAGATGACATACCTTTGCATCCTTTTTGGCTTTCGCTGCTGTGCGCCTCCGCACGCTGTCTTCGCTCTCATTTCGAGCCCATCCGGAGTGGCGCGTGTTCCCGGGGGAAAGGTACGTTGCCGTGTGTATGGGAATGAACAATGCATTGCAATCCCCGGCGGGATCATAAGATTCGCAAACGTTTTATTTATGCTCGCACTTACCGGCTCTGTCCCCCGCTCTGGGGAGTCTTCAAGGATGTGGGCGGGTGGATTCCTGAGGGGAGGGCAATTGTTGGTTCCGTCTTTTGAAACTATTCACTTGGCGGTGTGGGCTGGAGAGGCCTTGAATTGTTTTTGCTTCCCACACGGAGCGTGCGGCGCTTTAAGCGATTTTCAAGGATTGGCTGAGCTTTTGACGAGAAATTCTTGTGGGGCTTACTGCGCGATGGTTTCTGGAGGATTTCATGATTAAACTGCGAGGAAATGGCTTACAGGTGTATGGAATGAATTATTTAATTTCAGTTCAAGACGCTCGGGTTCAGTGCGTCCAGGAACCTCGCTGAAATATGGAAGAGGAGATGGCTCTTGGAAATTTATTACGGTTCGGCTTATCCGGGACGTTATTAAATGCTGATGCCCACACAAGACCCTTTTTCTAGTAATGAACCGTGGTCTGTGAAAAATGCAAAGCCTTCCACGTTCGCTTGGGAGCTGCTTAATGCTTTATTGTCTATTAAGTTCTTAGATGGTGCTGGCCTTTGGGTCTCGTTAAAATGTCGGGTTCATCATTGCCCAAGTGGCTGGAGTTATTTATTCATTAACCGGGATATTCTTAGTTCACTGAGTGGCTGATCGTCAGTTCGGTAGGAGTAATTGATCTTAGAAGTTGGGGGAGTTGAATTGGAAAAACTTGGAAAACTGTTGAAAATTCTCAAAGTCAAAAAATGGAAGCACTATGCGATGAGTTGTCAATTAAACAACTTCACACTCAGCAATGACCTTTAAGAATGCTCAGCAGAGGTCCCGATAGTTAAGAATCCCGAGATAGATGAGAAACTAGCAGCCAGTGTTTGGCCGCCGACATTCTTAAGTTCAAATGAGTGCGTTCGACAAGAAGAAACCGCGTAAAAGATGTCAGTGCAAAATTCAACACCTCCCCACTACTTCACAGCGACTACAAACCATAGGCAACTGTTGGTTAGTATCGTGAACGAGTCACAGATTCAGGGGCGCATTTCCTTGAACAACAACTTGCCAAAAATTTCGACAGAAAGCATTCACAACATCATCTGCATCATGAATTGAAGAGTTTCTTTTCAGGTTATCCCAGAACTTAACTGAAGACGATGTCAGGAAATGTCAAACTAACATTTTCTTGCGCGCACATTCATCACTGTAACAAACTACTCAATAAGTCACGGGACGTATAGGGGGCGCCACTAAAAAAAAATATTGTCAAATTAATAATATTTGTTGGTGGGACCTCCTACTTACCTTAAACGAATGAAGAGACCTTGTCTCAATCGCCCTCCAGGACCTTGTCTTAATAAGGGACAAGATATCACATTTTGACTCCCTCATTGTTGCTATCATCACATGAGCTGTGTTTACCAGGTACACCGGTATAAAAGCATTTTTTTGTTCAAAATAAAATGCCAACTATTAACGGGAAAGTAAAAACATTTTATTCAAAGTATTGGCCATTGTTTTCTACACATTTTGACCACCTTTCTGGCAATTTGTGAATACCACGCCAATAAAATTGTTCGTCTTTTAAAGCAAACCCATCAGACATGCAAAATTCGACCTCATCGTAGGAATGAAAGTGCTGCTCAGCCAATGCGTGTTCCATCGATGAAAGCAAATGATAGTCGGAAGGAGCCATGTCTGGTGAATACGGCGGGTGGGGTAGCTGCTCTCAGCCAAGTGTTTTGATTGTATCCTGAACCGGTTTTGCTTTGTGTGCAGGTGCATTGTCATGTCACAAAATTACCTTGCCGTGTCTTCTGGCCCATTCTGGTCGTTTCTCGATCAATGCATGGTTCAAATTGATCATTTGTTGTCGGTAGCGATCAGTATTAAGGATTTCACCAGGTTTTCGGAGCTCGTGAAACAGCTCACCTTTCTGGTCCCACCACACACAGAGCATTGTCTTCTTGCCGAATCGATCTGGTTTTGCAGTCGATGTTGATGGTTGTCCCAGATTAACCCATGATTTTTCCCTATAGGATTCTTAAAATAAATCCATTTTTCATCGCCAGTAACAATTCGATGCAATACCGATTTTCTTTCGTGTCTTTAAAGCAAAATTTCACAAGTGTTTTTTCGGTTTTCCATCTGTCTTTATTCAATTCATTTGGTACCCATTTTCCACACTTTTGGATCTTTCCAATAGCTTTCAAACGGTCACAAAAAAATACTAAAATAAACTTGTTGTGCAACATTTAACATTGCTGCCATTTGCGTTTGACTCAAGGTGTCATCTCCATTCAATATCGTTTGCAATTTGGCGTCTTCAAACTTTTTTTGTGGTCTTCCACGTTCTTCATTTTTCACAGCAATATCATTATTTCTGAACCGTTGAAACCATCTTTTGCATGTTGCTTCTGATAGAGCATGATCACCATATGCCTCGACAAGTATTCGATGCGACCCTGCAGCACTTTTCTTCAAATGAAAACAAAAAATTAATGCTTTCCCCAAATCATCACTTTCTGGTACAAGATTCGACATTTTTAAGACTATGGAAAAATATGATGTTGTCTGTTCGGTGACTTGATGTATACTAAATATTTTTCACAGATGTCATAGCAAACAAATGTTCTCTATCGAGACATTTGTATCTTGACGCTCACTTCTACCTACCACTACCGGTATATGCGGTTGGCGTTTGTTAACGTTTACAAAAACAAATTTTCGAATCCCTACGTTACTGTATTCTGTTCTTGTTCAATGTTCGCCCAATCCTCGATTATTCTAGCAAAGATGATCCCCATATTCTGAAGCCGCACTTCCGCACTGAGGCGATTCGTCAAAACGAGTTTCAAGGTGCATTTGGAGCCGACTCCAGTTTGCTTACGTAAGCTAGGTGTCCTGCTCTATGGAGCCAACTCCATTTTGGTTATGTGAGCTAGGTGCCCTGCTCACTGGAGTGTAGGTCACCACACCAGCTTGGAGAAAGAAAAGACTTTGTTAGAGTAGCTCTGCGGAAATCGCCTCTTCTACAATTCTCCATAAGACAGTCGTCTCGAAAGCGGTCTAAAGATCAGATTACCGTTTACTATACATCAATGTTTTGACTCCATATGTGAGTACTTATAGAATCATGTCCTGTACGGCAGCACCTTTGACGCAAGGGGGAGGTTTCTCGACCTGAAGGTCCCTGAGACATTCCAAGAGTCTTTGTTGGCCTTGAATAGCTGATCACGTATATGTTTCTCTTTCCATGTTGTTATCGGCTAATGCTGACCCAAGGCAGCTCAAGGATTGCACTTCTTCAAATTTATGCTAGTCAAACGCTGCTCAAACACCCTTCCTGCCGATAAAGACTGTTCAACGCAGATTTAGTCCTTCTCCAGTACTTAGTTCACATTAACAAACTTTGTTGTAAAAAACGTCTTGCACTACTGAATATGAACTCTCTCGCCGAAACGTCCTAATATTAAGACTGGCTGCCATTTCGTCAGGTGACAAGTCATCTGTTTTTGGTTTGGGTTGGTTTTTAAGCTGGTACAGAGGCTCGAAACAGGAATAACTAACTTTATTTTACAATGAAACTAACTATCGGTTGAAGTAGTGATGATCTCCATGTGTATGCTGAGACACCGCTCCATCCACACAAACTGACTTAAGTTCTTTATGGACTTAACAACGATTCTAGCCAGAATGTTACAATTGTTAGTGACCGCCATAGGGCCACGATTACTGACTTCTCGTGCATTACTTGAACCTCCATGATGAGCATGGTCCGCACAGTGGTGCCCTTGTATGGAAGACATGAAAATAAACCTGGAAATTTTGAACCCGTTGACGTTGATGAAATTTGCAATGTCCTAACAGTGCCGTAAAATCTGTATTTTAAGTTGAATAATTGAAAAATGCACTTTTTTGTTTAATGCATAGGAAAATTACTTATTTAAATTGACCAAAATAACGTTGGCCTTAAAATAAAGCTAGAATTGATACCTATATAGAAAAATTACACTTAACACTATTAACTAACACACTTTCGTTGTAAGAAATTACAAATCTGAATTAAGTGTAATAATGCTTGCATTTCACCACATAGTGTCCATGAGAAAGAGTAGGAATTTAAAAAAAAAATGCGGAAAAGTTCCCGAGATTACTCCACTAAGCGACCCGTTCTTACAAGGTGCAAAAAATTGCATCTTTAATTTTCAGAAAAATGTGAAAAATTCTCGACTCTTGAAGCACTTTTGCACCAAGCATGAAAGTAATTCCCGCAAAAGACGACCTCAACCTGGCCTGTTCTAAACAAACTGGTTGTGAATATGACAGAAAAACTGTTGATGCAATTTGAAGGTTAAATTAATGCCCTTTCAAATACTTATAATATATTGTTCTAATTTGGCTTATTTTAAAAAACATTTTCAATTGAAGTTTCTTGACAAAAAAAATGTCAGTTTCTAAAATTCCAAAGTCCGAGCTGGTCGTACACAGAAATGGCTCATTAGAAGCCAGCAACATTTTGGCGTTTTAGGTTATTAAATATGTCGAACAAATAAAACTATCCACTTGGTTGAGAAAATTATTTCATTTTAACGTAACTGTGGAAAGTATTTTCAACAAAACGTTGCAACTTGTAACTCAGCTCGTTTGGAAAACGTTGGTCCAGGTTCGATTCCCAGCTCAACACCTCGAATTTTCCACGGCACCACCTCTTTCGAGCTACTGACACCTTTCATAGAGTAATTACTGTCTAAGAAAAAGCTTCTCAGACATCGCCGTTTAAAGACAGCAAAAAAAAACTGAAGGTCGCTTCTGCTAGTGAGAAAACAGTAGCGCGCACAATACAAGCAGTTTTTGAGCAAGCTAGGTGATGGACCCTCTGTGGACTGTCGGAGGGACGCATTCTCATTGTAAACACGAAAATGCTAATCTTGCCGATAAAATCATCTTTAGTGACGATGCCCATTTCCATCTTGATGGCTTCGTCAACAGGCAAGATCGCCAAATTTGGGGCGAGGAAAATCCTAGAGTGATTCACTACAGCAAATGCATCTTCAACGTGTCACTGTGTGGTGTGGATTTTGGGCTGGAGGAATTATTGAACTTTTTTTTTATGAAAATGAGTCAGGTCAAGTGCAAACGTGAAATGATAACCAATTTTGTTGCCTAGAATTGAAGAAATGAGTGTGGAGGGGATGTGGTATCAACAAGACGGCGCCACATCTCATACAGCCAGAGAAACAATTCAATTGCTGCATCAGTCATTTAAATCTTGCGTTCTTATTGGAACACACTTAATATATAAATTGACTTATTTATCAAGTAATACTATTATTTTAGTGCATTCATGTGAAATGCATATAAATGTCATTATTAATTCGCGTTTTATCTTTAAATAGAATCATAATGGCAACTGAGACGATGATGGTGAAAATCGAGCATCGCGTTGTAATTAAATTTCTCACTAAGCAAGGAAAAAGTCAAAAATCTACTAGTCAAGAGATGGTGGCTGTTTACCAGGGATCCGAACCTTCATTACCAACTGTGCAAAAGTGGTCAAGTGAGTTGAAGAGAGGCAGAGAGAGCATTGAAGGCGAGCCCCGCTGCGGCGTCTCGGCTACTGCTTGTTCGGGAGAAAGCATCAAGGAAGTCGAAAAACTTGTTCTTGAGGATGGCAGAGATCACCAAGCTCTCAACTGGTACCATTCACACCATTCTTGATGACCATCTTCACCCTTCAAGGGTCAGTGCAAAGTGCGTGCCACGAATGCTCACAGCGCTTCAGAAAAAAGTGAGAATCGCATGCTGTAGAGAGCTTTGGGAGCAGGGTAGTGAGAACGCAGACGGTGTTTTGGATCGAATTGTTACTGGGGACGAAACATGGGTTTACCACTGTGTCTCTGAAAGCAAACAAGAGTCCATGCAGCGGCATAAAAAAGGAACAGACCCCCTCCCCTAAGAAGTTCAAAGTCACTCCGTCTGCCGGGAAGCTCATGGCCACAGTTTTTTGTGACTCAAAGGGAATCTTGCACATTGAGTACAAAAAAAGGTGAAACCATCAACCGCATCCCACGCTTCCACTTTGCATAATTTGCGGAACGAAATTAAAAAGAAAAGACGGGGTAAACTCGCAGCGGGTGTTTTGCTTCTTCATAACAATGCTCCTGTTCACACTGCGCGAGTTTCCAAGACTGCTGCGCGAGATTGTGGTTTCGAAGAAATCCAGCACCCACTTTATAGTCCAGGCCTTGCCCCTAGTGAATATTTCCTGTTGCCGAATGTGAAAAAATGTTTTCGTTGAAAATGATTTTCGGACGATGAAGAGCTCAAGTAGGCAATAAATGGGTGTTTTGCAAAGAAAGAGGAAATTTATTTTCTTGAGGGCTTAGAAAAGCTTATCTTAAGATGTAAGAAATGCATTGATGTTAGGAGAGTTAATATTGAAAAATAGAAACAATTTAAATTGAATTCGCATTTTCCTTCACATCGATGTCGAGAAAATATTGAACGCCTTTCGTAGCAAATCTTCATACCTACAGAGTTTTGGAAGTGCATGAAGTGGAACATAGCATGCATCTTGATTATTATTCCAGCATTCGAGATCTGAACCTCATCATATTTGCGGAGCGACAGTCCACAGGGGACCAGGGCCTAGATTGCTCATTAACGACTCGTGTTGTGCGCGCTTCTGTTCCCTCACGAGTGGAAGGGATCTACAGATTGTTACGGACTCCGAATGGTGAACTTTGACAAGCTTTCTTAGACAGTTATTATTCTTTGAGTGTTGTCAGCAGCTCGAAAGAGGTGGTTCCGTGAAAAATTCGTGGCTTTGAGTCGGGAATGGAACTTAACCTTCGGCGTGTGAGTGTGGCACTATACCTACTACACCACGGCGGCCACGGTACTTAGTCGTTTCTTACAAGGCTTCAAACTCTGACCAAAATGCACAATTTTCAAGAGATCATGTAGCAGCTAGTTTAAGGTGAGGATGTACAGAGGGGGTTCTCGATAAGGTATTTGCTGGTATCTTCTTTCTTTTCTTTAGTGGTGCTTAAGTCAGTGTCGCACACTGCCCACTACGCCACGGCGGCCACGATGGAACTTAATGCGGTGAAAAGATGAAATTTAATGATTTGTTTGGTGGGTATCCGTGACACGGTCATAACCTAAGTTCCTTTCTTAAGTCCGACTGAGGGAGAGGGGTGATGTAGTCTCCTCGCAGCATAGTTCGCCGATACATATCTAGACTAGATAGTCTAAGAATTATGCGATGTGAAATTCAGAGAACTTTCCATTCTTCTTGGACGTCTGCAGTCTAGGTGCGGGTAGTTGCAAAGGTGAATGAGGAATATATCTCCTGATCCCTTCTCATAGCCACACAGCATACACTGTTGTTGATAAACATCGGCATGTTTTCATCATGCGGTCGCGACCCACTAAGTCCCAATACTGTATATAAAGCCTATTTCAATTCAGCCCAACAGCACTAGCTTTTACATTACTGAACGGAGGTCACATAATCTTCGTAGCTGACCAGGGCGCCACTGTTTATGTGTTTGGAACCAAGAGTTTACGTTCCCCTTCTGATGTGCCATAAGTGGTTTGTGACAGAGCTGGTTCATTTATAGCTCTGTTACTTGTCAAAACACCATTCCCTTTATTACCAGATCCTGTGCCTTGACGATATAATTAAAAGCGCGATGACTTTCGATTTTTCATACGATTTTGAGGAAGTTATCCTGGGGCTAGCCAATGTACTGTAGCTAATCGCTTGACTGGTACACTTCTCCTTGCATGATCCTCATCTAAAAAGGATAAAATCTGCCAAGCCCTGTGGTTCTCTCTTGTCACTATGGGTTGGAATCGCAATTATAATAATAATTAAAAAATTTCTCTGCCACAAAAATTCAAAAGGGGTTAAGCGCCCAGTTCTTTAACCACATCCTGCTGGCTTGAAATTTTGTTCTCTCACGAGTAGAAGGGATTCAGTCATTTTTGCCGTCTCCGAACAGCAAAATTTAAGGAGCGATTGCAAACTGTTTACTTTTTGTGATGTCAACAGCTTGAGTCCTGGAATCTCGACCTGGAATCTCGACCTTTGGCGTTTGAGTGTTCTGTTTAAGCAAGGCGCCACCGCGTCCAAGGGGAATGTCATTCTCAATGACACCTCTCCTTTCAATACTTGTCCTCAAAAAGTCATCGGCTGCCAGGAAGTCCGATCTGCAATCTCAGTCAGACTGTTTTCGATTTTATTGAGACAACCCGAGAAGGCTCAATTGCACCTACGTCTGCAAACTGTTTTCTCCTCCTATAAAATAGCCTTTTGTTGGCAAGTACTTAGAATCACCACCTCACCAACCAGCAGAATCCTTTGAACAATCTTATGTTCCAACATTCACACCTCACCCCACCCACCACTTAATTTCAAGCTGCAATTAAAGCTCGGCAAAATTGAAGAGTTAAAGTTCCTGACACACAACCAACCTCCCCGTCAACAGAACACCTTCGACATGGATTTCTCCTTATCGCCCGGATGCTCCAGAGCACACCTCTAAACCAAAAATTTCCGACGGGTCCACTTTGCAGCTCCCACTTGTACTACTAACCAAATTTACATCCCCATCCCCTGTGCCGTCGCACAAGAAAGGATTAGATTCCAAAACCCACCTATTTTGGTTATGTCCTTCGTCCACCAGCATGACACACCTCCCAGCCCTAATGTAATTAGTCTCGAGCCCCCACTGGTTTGACAAAAAGTTCTCCCCTGAAAACTTCCACTATTCGAACACCTCCCGGACCGTTGTCCTGCCAGAGACGATCCTGTGCAAGTAATTCTAATTTAATTTATTTTTCTTGGCTCATCCTGGTGTGCATACGTCCGCACGTCTCATGCTTCGGTCCCGTCTCGCCTCGTGTCCACCTGCCGGTACCGCCGCAATCGCCCATTGACCGACCGTCTTCAAATTTCCATCAAAAGGACACGAGTTAGCTCGGCGTTCACAGGATGACACGTCTCACATCCCGGTCGCTCCACTCTTCAGCCCGGTCGACTCACCTAACAGTCGACTCCCAAAAAAAGGATTCAGCCGAACTCTACATTTCCGTCCCGCCCCACCCACCAGCGCCGTCTAGTCCTGGCTATGGTAATTGAGGGATCCAGAGTCGAACAGGGAGGGAAAACTTCGAACAGGATATTTCCCTTTTGGCAGTTGATTCTGGTGGGACAGCACCATATGGGAAAACATGGACAATTTCGTCTGATACCAAGAAACAAAAACATTGCCGCACAGACGAGCATCGACGACCAAGGAAAAAGAAGAGTCGACGACGACAGATAGGTCCCGAAACCCGAAGGCTTCTCCCCGGAGCGCTGAGCATTTGCATACTCGGTCGGCTGGGTGGATGTATGACATGAAGTCGCATTGTCGCCTACCAGTCTGTCAGTCCCGGCGTCGCATCCGCACAAGGACGAGTCGAGAAGGCTTTGACATTTGCATAAAATGTTTCCTAACCTCCGCAGGGAGTTTCCTCAGCCCGCTCGTGTGTGCGGGTGTGACTTGAACTGATGTTGGCTGCTGTTGCCTGGCGCTGCAACAACATTCGGAACGGAGCGTTGGCATATGTTCACCTTCCAGGGCCGGCGGTGACTGTGTCTTGACAGGCCGCTCTCCGCCTGTCAAGCCTCTGCGATTATAAATTCAAATATTCCGAGGCCTGACCACAGTCCATGGTCAGATGGGCAAATGGATGAGCCTGGTGATGGGTCTGACGATGCTGGCGGTGGTTGTCGTCAAGGCGACTGGCTGCTCGGGCCCTGAGCTTTCTGCTGGGGAATTTTAATTTGCTCTGACATTAGTACCCCCAAGGGCATTGGACGTGTGGTAGAGCAGCGAGCAATCGAATTCAGAAATATCGCCGAGACGTGTGTACACCTTCGGAGATTTTGCAGACATACAGCGAATCCAGGGGTAGACTGCGAGGGTTTTCACAATTTTTGAACGGAAATGTGTAATGACTGGCACGTGTTTCGATGAGTGAAGTGGAACGGAAAGGAGGATGTAGTGGATGCTCGTGTCGGTTTCTGAACAGAGGGGGAGCTGGCAGGTCAGTGGAGGTGTCTAAGTCCTGGACACAATATCTTACCCCCTCATTCCCTCAATGGGACGGCAAAGTTTTTGGCCTCCCAATTCTAAGCCGTCTTCGCCAACCGGCATTTCTCCACAACTTCAGCGCTCGCTAACAAATTCCGAAACATTGTTCCGTAACAAGTCAAACCCCTAACCGAGTTTAAATTAATAACCAAAGTTCTCCACCCCCACCCCGCAGCCGAACTTATGTGTACACTTGCAAGTCTGGAACTGTAATGCAGTGCAAATATCCGTCAGAATCACCTCCGCCGAGAAATCGCATTTGGAGCCGTCAAACACCATCGTACACAACTTGTACCGTATTTATGCATTTTTTGGCCACACATCCGTGCAGATACTCGCAAACAATTCCCGCTCCAGAAAGTTCTTGTAGCGGAAAGTGCAACGCAAAGTTTTGTTCATTTAAAGTTTAACCCGTTTTGTGCGATTGTCGTAAATACAAAGTGGTGCCAACTACCCGCACCCACCGTCGGCAAGGGGGCCGCTGCTCAGGCGCAAGTGCATTGGTTCATTTTGAGAGGGCTCCACTCAGCCAGGTGAGGTGTTGGTGGTGGCGGTGGCGGCGGCGGCTCTGTGCAACCACCACCTCACTAACAGTGCGCCGCTCTGTCGAAAAGAGCACTTAAGGCTTAGTGGTCCCGCTCTCGGGGAACGCCACTTAACAGTCCCGCCACTCGATGTGCAATGAAATGCGCACTTTATCGCAAGCGGCGCCCATTAAGGGTGTCGACAGCAGCCCTCTCCAATGGAGGAATTCACCTCTGATTGCATTAAGAACTTTGCCCGGTCCCGGGGTGTGAGCACCGCGTCGCGTCAGGACGCTGTGGGGTTGTGCAGCCGCCTCGTAGAGCTATGGCGCTGCGGAGCTGTGTTTATTTAGCGTAATTTCACTCTGGGCTCAGGAGTCCCGACTGGCAATCGGGCAACAGCAACCGGCAACCGGCAACAATGAGCATAATGGCAGCTAGCGTCAATAACTTGACGGGAAGAACTTCAGGCGAAGAAGGAAACTTCCTTCCACTCCGCCGATAGTGAACTTATGACAATCCCTTAAGTGTGTTGCACATTTGCGACGGAAGTTTGAAGGCAGTTGGCCCGGCCATGTGGGCGGCGAAATGCATTCAGGTCTGGCAGACGTCTGAAGTTAATTTGGAGCAGAGATTTCTCGGAAACTCTGCCTGGTGGCGGGGGAATTAATTTTGCGTTGCAATCAAGGCTCGAGTGTTGGACGGGCGAACGGGCGCACCTTCAGACATCTTCTGTCGGAGGAGATGCCTGCCATGGAAAATTCACTCAGAGCTGCTTAAGTTTTGTTTGCGGCTGAGTTGCTTGCAAATGGCAGGATTCCACTGCATTCTGCGGTGATGTGGATTCGACCTTAAGCATGTGTGCGTGTGGGGATGAAATTTCAAAATCCTCTTTCACTGGGTCATGCATAAATTTTGAAGACGACAGAGCGGATGTGTGCGGGTATCTATTCCACTTTGGGCTTGGAGCTTGAATACCTTAGGTTAATGCAGTATTTCGGAGTGATGGAGCTCGTGGTTATTACTGTGGCCAGGAGGGTGGTACGCTTCTGCTTCTGCTGTTGGGAATGTCTGAAAACACAAATTGCTTGAGTTCCCTCGAGCCTTAAAAGCGCCTTAAAGACGTAATGTACACGTGTCGGTTCACAGGATGGAATCTTTGATGGGTTTCTTTTATTTTCCAGGACTTGGTCTACAATCCACTGCTGTATCTATCTGTTTTGCTGTTTTGGGGCTTGCCGTGCTTCACTTCACTGGAAATTTATATAAGACAAATTTCAAGAAACAAACTTAAGAAAAGAAAAACGAGGGTTTCCATTTATATATCGGGATTAGAGAACAACAACAAGTATTAATCATCGAAAATAGCTTTATTGTTTTTCAAAATATTCCCCATTATATTTACATTTCTGCATTCGTTTGAACCAATTGTCGAAGTACTTTTGCCACTCTGATTGTGGTAACTCGAAAACATGCATTCTGAACGCATCAACTGCTTCGTCAGGTGTCGAAAAACGTTGACCTCTCATTTTCTTTTTTACGTACGGGAATAAAAAGAAGTCATTCGGTGCCAGGTTAGGACTATACGGCGGACGACTCATCGAATCGATGTTTTGAGTGCTCAAAAATGCAGTTGATTGAGCCGATGTGTGAGAGCTCGCATTGTCGTGGTGAAGAGTGATCCGTCTCCAGCGGTTGGTTTTCCTGATTTCTTGGAAGACAACTGGCAAACAAATGGTTGTGTATCACTCAGAATTGACAGTTCTGCGTTAGTCTAGTGGTACTGTTGGGACATGTCCAGTTTTTTCGAAAAACAGACGACCATTTGCTTGGAAGTGCTTCGTGCGCGAGCAACTTTTGTTGAATTTGGCTCAATTTGAAACACCCATACAGTCGACTGCTGTTTTCTTTCGGGCTAATACGCGTAAATCGGAAATTCATCACCTGTCACGATGTCATAGACGTGTTTCGAAGCACCGCGATCGTATTTTTAAAGCATTTCTTTCGACCAATTGACACGTGGCTGCCGTGGCGTAGTGAGTAGAGTGCGAAGCCCACTCTCCGAAGGTTCTAAAGAGTAATAACTGTCCAAGAAAGCTTCTCAAACTTTGCCGTTCGGAGTTGGCAAACAACTGTAGGTCCCTTCTACTGAAAACGGTAGCGCGCGAAACACGAGTAGTTGATGAGCAAGGTAGGCTCTAGTCCCCTTGTGGACAGTCTCGCCAACAATTATTAATCGACACGAGCCTTTTTTGAGCGATTGGCAAATTGTGTGGGATCCAACGCGAATAAATTTTTTGACCGTCAAATGTTCATGCAATATTGAATGTATGTTGGTCCCACTAATGCCTAAGGTTGTCTCAATCTCACAGCACAGCGTCAATTGTTTCCTGAACAGAAACTGATTTTGGACGACCTTCACGAAATTCGTCTTGAAGTGAACTACGACCTCGGTTTAATTCACCATATTATCGATAAACACTGGTTCTTAATGGAGCTTCATCGCCAAAAATTGAATTAAGTTCATCGTTGCACTGTTGTTATCTCCACAACAATCCACGTCGAAAGTTGTAAAAATAAGCGCACTAAAATTTCACGATTTAATTCCATTTTTTGGGCGAGATGAATCTTTTTATTTACTCTTAAGTAAACAACACAAATAGCGCTCGTATGTCAAAACGTTCTGAGTACTTATAACCTCAAAAATGTCAAACCATAGAACTGGCAGTTGCCAGATTGCAACACAAGGGTTGCACAATCCCGAAATATACTTCGTAACATCCCAAGCAACTATCACAAATGGCCAAAACAGCATTTGGGGACTCACGATCAGAATATTTATTTGAACGGCACAATCTCTGAATTGAGGTGGTGTTTATTTAAGCTTTATACTCAGTAAGACATGTCTTTCATATATCCGATCGGCTTCACAAATGTTTCCGCAAAATATGCGACCAACCATTTTTCAGTCCTGAAAAGACAGACACTGAACACTATGCGATATCGGAGTTGGCAATAAATTCGGTCAACCGAAACCCGGCCTTTACAGCCACTACTCCCAACAGCTCATTAAGCAACTAAGTAACCATTCTGTCGAGCTTTCGAAAACAAAAACGATCTGCGTTTGGACTTCACTAGAACCCTGCTGAATGGCGTAAACGCCTCTGGTCTACAAATATCGATAAGAAAGCGTGCGTGTTGGTATTTTAAATATTCTATTTTGAGCCCTTTGGAGTTCCATGATTTTGTAGCGCGCTGCATTACCCCACGCCGTTATTCCGTACTGAATGATGGATTCTACTAGAGAGTAATATGCCAGCATCAGAGCTTCAAACGACGCGTAATTGCTTAGATGGTAAAGAGCGTATGTTGCCTGTCTAAGTCGCTTACATAGGTACTTTACGTGTGTATCCCATTTAAAGTAGCAATCTACATCCACTCCAAGATACCGATTTACATTACCTGCATCGATATATTCTGCGCACTTATCTGTCGCAGAGATTTGAAGAGACCTGTGCAAGCAATCGAAATTATGGAATTTTATTTTTACAGGGCTACTTGTAAGGTAGTAAGGCCGGATATGCATAATTATAAGGCCATTGTCATGACACCACCGAAGAATATTTTCAAACTCTGACTGCATTATATGTGTAGCGGTGTTGATATCTGTATGACTCACAATTATAGCTGTGTCATCTGCATATTGGAAACCAACGCTTTTTTTCACAACGGATAGCATGCCATTTACATATATGATTAATAAAAGGGGCCCTAGGATGGATCCTTGGGGCACTCCGAATTCAACATTCTGAAGATTGCTGTAGCTGTTAGATATTTTCAGTTTAAATCCTCTGTTTTTAATATAACTTTTAAATTATCCTAATATCCTTAAGCGAATGCCTATTTTTTCCAGCATTTCAATTATCTTCGGATGACAAAGTGTATCAAAGGCTTCATCAAGGGATGAAAGTGTGTTTTCCAATCGCCCTCAGAACCTGGATATCCTCACAGCAATATACCCAAAAGTCTCCCGATGACTGCTTATTCAGTGGAAGATCGTAAGGCACACAGAGCTAACATTTGCGCGGAAAGCTTTCCTGTTGAAAAACTGTATCAAATGAGTTTAACGCAAACCGAGGGCAAAGTGAAGTGTATGCTGCTTACGAGAAAGCATGAAACTGCTTGGTGCAGTACTTCTTAGTTCACACAATAAGCTGAGCCGAATCTAGCTGTTGATTCTGAGTGGTGTGGAGTGAAGAAAACAGTCTTACGTCGATAGGTCCTCAGTGGGTGCGGATAAAGAATAAATAGGGAATAAACTTCCAAACACCCGTGGATTTAGATTATGTTTGGGGTAGAGCGACACCCGCGACATTCTCCATGTGACCTAGTCGTCTTCTTTTTCTTCTTGTGGCGCTACAGTCCAAGGTGGACCTGGGCCTCAACCAACATGCCTCTCCAGCCAGCACGATCTTTCGCCAGCTGTCTAAAGTTGCGCACTCCAAGTTGGTTGAGGTCCTTCTCCACTTTAGTCTAGGTCGTCCTCTGTTGCGTTGTCCCAATGGCTCGGATTCAAAGACTTTTCGGGCCGGAGCAGTGGTGTCCATACGCTCTACATAGCCTAGCCATCTTAAGCGTTGTATCCGTAGACGCTTGACCAGGCGCATGTCGCTGTACAGCCTATAGAGTTCGTCATTAAATCTTCTCCTCCAGATGCCATCAACGCAAACAGGACCAAAAATCGCACGCAAAACTTTTCTCTCGAAAAGACTAAGGGCTTCCTCATCCGCCTTTGCTACCGTCCAAGATTCTGCGCCATATAGTAGGACGGGGATGATCAAGCTGTTATATAAAGCGAGCTTAGTCCTTCGAGAGATGGCTTTATTACTCAATTGCCTCTTGAGCCCAAAGAAACAGCGATTGGCAAGAGTGATTCTGCGTTTGATTTCGGTACTGATGTTGTTGTCCCTGTTTACCGCGGAGCCGAGGTAGCCTAGTGTGACGCTCCGTCCGATACGTCGATGTTGTGTGTCTTTCCTTGACTTCAGCATGCACTTAGTTTTGCCCTCATTTACCGCCAGACCCATTTTAGCCTCATCCGCTTCAATGCCAACAAATACCTCATTGACGGCTCGCTGTGTTCGTCCAATCACGTCAATGTCATCATTGTAAGCTAGCAATTGAACTGACTTCTGGAAGATCGTGCCTCTGGTGTTGACTGGTGAGTTACGCACGATCTTCTCGAGGATGATGTTAAAGAAGTCACATGACAGTGCGTCGCCTTGTCTAAATCCTTTTTTGACATTGAAGGTCTCGGTGAGTTCGGTACCGACCTTGACGGAGCAGCGAGAGTTCTCCATCGTCATCCTACACAATCTGACGAGTTTGGTAGGAATGCCAAAACTAGACATGGCACTGTAGAGCTCGTCTCTATGCACACTGTCATATGCAGCCTTGAAATCGACGAAAAGGTGGTGAGTGTCAATTTGCATTTCTTGGGTTTTTTCCAGGATCTGCCGTAATGTGAAGATCTGGTCTATTGTGGACTTCCCTGGTCTGAAACCACACTGATAGGGACCTATCAGGTCATGGACAAATGGTTTCAGACGCTCACACAATACGGCAGAGAGGATCTTGTATGCGATGTTTAGGAGACTTATCCCTCTGTAGTTGACGCAGTCAAAGGGGTCTCCTTTTTTGTGGACCGGGCAAACGACGCTGAGATTCCACTCATCCGGCATGCTTTCCTCCGACCATATCTTACAGATGAGCTGGTGCATGTGCCCAACCAGGACATCTCCAGCTGCTTTGAATAGTGCTGCGGACAGTCCGTCCGCTCAAGCAGCTTTGTTCGACTTAAGCTTGGATATTGCTATCTTCATCTCGTCTAAGTCGGGGCGATGGAATGCTTGTCTATCATCGTCCAAATTGAACAGTCGAACATTCTGCCTTACAGAGGGATTTGGGTCGTCATCGCCGTTTAGGAGTCTGCAGAAATGATCCTTCCAGATTCTCAGTACCGACTGCGACTCTACCACTAGTTGTCCATTTTGATCCCGGCAGGCTTCTGTCCGAGCCTTATAACCACCGGATAACTGTTTTATCTTGTGGTAACAATTTCGGACATCATTCCTGCCATAGCACCTCTCCATTTCCTCGACCGCGCGCTTCTCGTGCTCTTTCTTTTTTCTTCTGAGAAGCCGGTTCTCTTCCCTTCTTCTCTGTTCGTAGAGTTCACGAACAAGCCGCGTTGTTCGATGCGGCGTCGCCTTATAGGCATCTTGTTTAGCTGCATGCGCTTGCCTGCACTCGTCGTCAAACCATGGGTTCCGTCTGGGTGGTGACGTGAAACCCAGCACATCAGTGGCAGCATCTCTGATGGCTTCTTGACAACGTTTCTATTCTTCTTCTATGCTTAGTGCAGGAAGCGTCGAACTCTGAGCGAGTTTCCGGGAGACTCGGTCGGCAAAGTTCCCAGCAATCAACTGCGAATGTAGCTTTTCGACGTCAAACCGTTTTGGCCTTTCTCGACTCCGTTGCTCTCTCGATATCCGGGTTCTTACCTTGCCTACAACAAGGTGATGGTCCGGGTCAATGTTTGCACCTCGGAAGGTTCGGACATCGAGAATACTGGAGGAGTGTCTGACGTCGATCGCAACGTGATCAATCTGGTTGACGGTTGATTGATCAGCAGATCGCCAGGTTCCTTTGTGAATGTTCAGGTGTGGGAACCGCGTGCTAGCCACAGAGAGGTTTCGCCCCGAGGCGAAGTCCAACAGCCTGAGTCCGGATTTCCGGATGTGTTGTCGTGCAAGCTGTGTTTACCGATGACTCCAGCAATAATGTCCTCCTTTCCCGATGACCTCCTCCTCCTTTCCCGATGACCTTGTCGTCGGATATTACAATTTTTGGGAATACAAAGCCACTGAAGCCAAAAGTGCTTATACGGTTCCTTTTCTTCCACTTCCTACGGAATCAAAATAAGTTTTTCGCAAAAACCCTAAAGCGGACGAGGCAGCTTATGACAATGTTCCTACATCTGTGTTCTTTTGGGCATACAAATTTACGAAGTAGTAGCATATGTATCCTCTCTATTGCAGAAGAAGCAGTCTGCAGCAGCAGACTTCGTTTAACAGTCTGTATAAATCGCTCAAAATTTTGAAACTCGAAATTATTCCACATATTTCTTCAGTTCTTTCAAAAGTTCCATAGCTCGTGTTTCTTCTCTCCAAAGGGAAGTTTTTATGGGTCCTCATTAAGCACAATGCTCCCGGTGCCTTGTGTGTTTTGTAAAGATTTAAGTGCGCTGCAAAAAAACTTCACACTCTCCGCCGTTTCAATTTATAAAGAAAAAAATCTCTTCGTCCTCGACCCGTTTCCTTGGCCTGCGGTTAACTTATGAACTCTCCCCCGTTGGCAGATAAAAGAAAGAAATCCTTCGTCGCAACCGTTTGTTCATAAATTCAAACCAAAACCAGTGCCTCCGAAATGGGCAAAGAAATTCCGCAAAACCCTGAATAAATCGCTCCCTCCGCTCTTCCAGACCCAACGGTTTCAGCAAACCGTCAATAACCGCCGCCTAGCCATCGGCCACCAGTCCAACTTGTCTTTATTCCCGATTGCGGTCATCAGAACGGCTCCGTGCGGCCGCCGCCCCGTTACACTGCGCCTTTGTCCGTCTCAGTCGATCAAGAGATAAAAATGTCAAATTCAGAAAGCGGCCACGCTATGCGCGCCCCTCTGTCGCTCATATGCCTCTGACCCAGTCCCAGCAGCAGCAGCGACACAGGCTCATTGAAATTCATAAACGAAACTGCTCATCCTCGGTGCGGAATAAATTGTCATAAACTCAACTCTTTATGGCGTCTTGAAAGGCACACAAATTTTCCCCTCGACTAGCGACGAATGGAAATCGAAAATTTATGGAGCTCCGAGTCCACTGGCACCGACCGGCCAGCCGCTCCCATAATTGCCGTTCACCCAGAGTTGCCTGCGAGTTGGACAAGTTCTTCTCTTGCACTCCACCATCGCGCCAGAAGCGTCTTCGCCACCAAGTGGGACACTTTCGGATTCGTCTTCAACCGACTGACTCCAGCGCGCCACCCTTGCGACGCCCACCGCCTTGGTTCACCGTTTACTTCGGAAATGAAAGAAAAACCATCCCAGTGAATGCTATCCTTAATTGAAGACTTCAAAACTGGTTGCAACCCACTCAGCGCTGGTGGGGGAGGTGAACGAATCAATTGCTCCGCAAAAACCCTCTGACCGCCACCACCGCCGTCGACGAGTGCTTCTCTCTGGGCATCGGAGTCTGTGTTCGACCGCAAATTGAGCTCTAAAGAGGAAAAATCCCATGCCGGCCTGGAAACCGCTGGGTCACCACAAATGGGCGGGCGGGAGGTGTCTTCAGCTCGAAGAAAGCGGTTGGGGTTTCTTTTTGTTGTTTGGTGTGGTGGCAGGTCAAGCGGAAGGGTTAAGTGGCTTCATTTGTAAGCAAACTTTCCGGCACACCGTCCTGCAGTTCAACGACGACTCCGAAAGGGAGGGGAGCCTAGGGGGTGAAATGAGCTGGCGTTGATTGGCAAATGTATTCAAATCGGCTGGATGTGGGTTGAAGAAACTTTTCTTGCGTGGCCGGTGATTGGGGGTGGCTGTGCGGTGAGCACGAGAACCAATCAGCTCGTCTCGAGTGCCGGTATCGGCAGTTGTGGGCCTAAAGTACCACTTTCCGAAGTCCTCCCGGCCGAGGAATGAATTATTAAGCAGCACATGAAGCAGCGAAGTTTTCAGATTGGGGGCGGATGGCGCAACCAGAAGCAACACGTGGGAGAAACTTTTGTTTTGCTTTATTCATGGCTTGCTCCGGGGTGGGTTCCCCAAGTCACTGGAACACATGTTGGATCGCAGATGACATGATGTGCCGCTAAGAGGAAACATTTGACATGAGTGATGCCTGGCGCGATTGATTCGCTCACGGTGTCTAAAGTTGTCAAAAGTTATTCTGTCGTGTCAAGTGTTAAACGTACGGCGCACCCTGACAACTGACTGATCAATTAGAGAAACAGAGGCGTGCTCAAATAGAGTCGTTCGCCTGGAATTTTTGACACATTTGATTTATGCGGCGACTCCACCTCGCAAACAAGTCATCAGATCGCGGCACCCACACCCGGAGCATTGCGCTCCTGCACAAAAGCTCACCGATCTACGGGGCATTCACCGGTGAAGCGCGGTAACAATGAAGTCCTCCCGTCACCCAATCCGATCCACAAGGCATTCACATGATCGGCGAGCAGCGCAGCAACGATTTATGACCGCCACGGCAGCAAAGTCACATCCACCCTGCTACGGGCACACACAAAAGGAAATCCACTGAATCATCCGTGGACATGCCGCGAAGTCCATTTATCGCGGCGAAAAACTAGAACTAGACCCATTCAGCCGTCCTGTCCCATAAATCAGGGTGCCCTTCGCGCCCAACAAAAGCGAAGGAGTACAAAGGACAAGCAAACAAACACACAACCGATTAAGCATTGTGCGCCCCAAGTGCTCGCTCCCCAGGTAAATATAGTTATTAAGCCAACTCCAGCCATTCAAATCGGAGCCGTGAGTTCCCCGCCACACGACCCACAAAGGAGGCCGCTCGGGTTCATTGTCATCGTCGTGGTCGTCGTCATCGTGCTCTTCATCTTCATCTGCGGCCCCAGAGCGGGGCAATTCAATTTGCGAAATGACAGCGTCCCTGTCGGGAGAGCGGGGCAGACGCGGGTAATTGTGATCCACACACAGCTCTAATTGATCGATTCAAGTCCGGCGCAGTGAGTCGGCGGTGCATTCGTCACTCTGGTCGCTATGGCAAATGTCACCGCTCCTCGTGTCTTTCTTAGGCGGTGGCGTCGCGACGATGTGGCCGCGCGGGGATGTGGCGGCGTGTTAATTGCGTGCTACGTTCCGCGGGATTAAGTGGCCTAGCGTTGACGCCTTGAGTGTTGGCGATTGACAGCCTGGCATTTGGTGGCATGTCCATGTCGTGCTCCGCCGGTTGACTCCCAATTAAAGGCGCATTCCTCCAGACGCCGTGATTCCCTGGTCGGTCTGTCGGTAATTGGGAGTCTCACAGTCGCAGCGTTCACGGTCCGGGGGAGGACCATTAATTGTCATTAGCTAATTGACATTTATGCGGCGCGTGTAGTGCGGCAACACGGGCGTTGTGCGTAAGTCGGCAACAAAATCCAAGGGAGCAGCCATGCAGGAAGCTGACTCCTGGGGATTCCCTGGCTCATAATTTAATAAAATTCCTTTCGAGTTTGTGTGTGCCGGTGCAGGAGCAGGGATCTCATTTAAAATTATGTCCCTGCGTGGCGGGAGGAAGTGCGTCTGAAACGTTCCTGCGATGTGCAAGGGGGAAGTGACAAATGGCCGGGATTTGCACTTCATCTCGCCGTAATGGATGTGGGGTGGTTTTTCTTTGGGAAGGTGGTGCCTGTGTCTGGGCCTGGGTCTGGATCTAATTGCAGATTTAATGAAAGACTTACCGATTCTGCTTCCTCTGAAGAACGGTGCAGGGATCGTATAGACAATCCATCATCTGTGAACTGGCGGTAAATTCAGAGTCATGTGGTCAGGATAGAATTTCCAAAGTGACTTGATTCCTTTATCAAGCGTCGTAGATGACATCACCCCGTCTTCTTAGGCTATCCTGGAAGTAGCTACGAAACTCTTGTGTGAGCGGTGGGTACATGTTATGGGGTATTGACGACCGTGCCAATCATCTACCCATCAATCAGTTGAATCGTCTGCGTCTTGTAAGGGAGACGCAGGCGATTCGAATTTTTTTACGGACACTTGAAAGCATCGGAACCTCTAGTGGTTTCACTAGAGGAATCCACAACGAATACTGCTTTGGCTTCAAGAAGCCTTGTCATCACTTTCCACAAGGGATTGCTTCTCGGATTTAAGAACGCCTCTTGCCGCGCCACTCTGGAATTATGAAACTTTCCCGAAACATAGTCGAAGATGGGTCAGAATCGGTGTTCGGCTACCAACGACATGTTATGGTCTTTGGCATTAGTGTATCGAAAGGGTTCAATAAAGAGCGATCGTATCGAGGACCTCCTGCTTATTCTGCAATCGAAAGGTTACATAACTCACAACTCAATATGTCCCGGGACATATAGGTAAGTCCCCGGACATATAGGGGCCGCCACTATCAACAATGTATTATTTTAATATTATTTCGTTGGTGATTGTGGCGCCCTCTATATGTTCCAGGACTTATTCAGTTATGTGTAATCCTACAATATTTTGTGAATTTTTATACCGAAAAGAACGCGTTTATATTCCACAACTTCGGGTGGCTCTTTGTTGCCGCCACACGGATTAACTAAATCAGACCAAAAGCAGTTTAACACAGATGTACGGACTGCGGCACGAGAAACTTCTTATATGGTATATGTGCCAGGTATACCGGTATGAAGTGAGCGCCAAGATACAAATGTCTCGATAGGGAGCATTTGTTGTAAACGAGCCCTAATTTTTTGTTTGTTTGCAATGACATCTATGAAAAATATTTAGTATACATCAAGTCATTGAACAGACAACATTGTGTTAAAAATGTCAAATTTTGTACCAGAAAGTGATGATTTGCGGAAAGCATTAATTTTTTGTTTTCATTTGAAGAAAAGTGCTGCAGAGTCGCATAGAATGCTTGTCGACGCATACGGTGATCATGCTCTATCAGAAGCAACATGCAAAAGATGGTTTCAATGGTTCAGAAATAATGATTTTGATGTGAGAAATAAAGAACGTGGAAGACCACCAAAAAAGTTTGAAGACTCCGAATTGCAAACGATATTGGATGGAGATGACACTTTGAGTCAAAAGCAAATGGTAGCAATGTTAAATGTTGCACAACTAGCAATTTCTGACCGTTTAAAAGCTATGGGAAAGATCCAGGAGTGTGGAAAATGGGTGCCACATGAATTGAATGAAAGAAACCGAAAAAAAAAACCTGTGAGATATTGCTTCAAAGACACGAAAGCAAATCGGTTTTGCATCGGATTGTTACTGACGATGAAAAATGGATTTATTTTAAGAATACTAAACGGAAAAAATCATAAGTTAATCTGGGACAACCATCAACATCGACTGCAAAACCAGATCGATTCGGCACGAGGACAAAGCTGTGTGTTTGGTGGGACCTGAAAGGTGTGCTGTACCACGAGCTCCTAAAACCTGGTGAAACCGTTAATACTAATCGCTACCGACAACAAATGATCAATTTGAACCATGCATTGATCGAGAAATGACCAGAATGGGCCAGAAGACACGGCAAGGTAATTTTGTGACATGACAATGCACCTGCACACAAAGCAAAACCGGTTCAGGATACAATCAAAACACATGGGAGCAGCTACCCCACCCGCCGTATTCACCAGACTTGGCTCCTTCCGACTACCATCTATTTTCATCGATGGGACACGCATTGCCTAAGCAACGCTTTGATTCCTACGAGGAGGTCGAAAATTGGGTGTCTGATTGGTTTACTTTAAAAGAGGAAGCATTTCATTGCCGTGGTATTCACAAATTGGCAGAAAGGTGGTCAAAATGTGTAGAAAACAATGGCCAATACTTTGAATAAAATGTTTTTACTATCCTATTAATAATTAGTGTTTTATTTTCACAATTTTCATTTCATACCGGTAAACCTGGTAGACTTAAGGGGCGTACGCCAGTGGAGAAGGACCTCAACCAATTTGGAGTGCGCAACTAGAGACATCTGGCGAAAGATCGTGCTGGCTGGAGAGGTATGTTGGTTGAGGCCCAGGTCCACCCCGGACTGAAGCGCCACAAAAAGAAGAAGAAAAAGAAGGTTAGTTTACCAGACCCCAAAGCCTTCTCTTAGCCATTCACACACTGCTCCTGTATGAACGCTCCCCTGTCCGCAAATAATTCTGCCCAACTTTGAGAAAACTCACCGAATCTTGGAGGAGTCCGGATATATCCGTCCTCAAATTGTAAGATACCATTTATTTCACTGCAGTTCAACTGCATTTTCACAGGGCTGTTTTAAGAGATCTTGTATAGAATACGCTTGATTACAAAACACAAGTCATCACACCACAAGCGTGCAACACAAAGAACGCTTTTATTCCTACGAGGAAGTCGAAAATTGGGTGTCTGATTGGTTTGCTTCAAAAGACGAACAATTTTATTGGCGTGGTATACACAAATTGCAGGAAAGGTGGTCAAAATGTGTAGAAAACAATGGCCAATACTTTGAATAAAATGTTTTTACTTTCCCATTAATAATTAGTGTTTTATTTTCAAAAAAAAAAAAAAAACATTTCGTACCGGTATACATGGCACAGTACATTCTCGATTTACTCAACTCGCAATTTACGCAACTCTCAATTTACGCAACTCCACGATTTTTGCAACAGCTCAATTTGTAAAATTTCTGTCGCGGAATTCGCAACTTTTAAAAAACAGTTACTCGATAAGTGCAACTATTCTCCTTTTATGCATTTTTTCTTACTCAGGTTGTGTGTTTTACAATCTGCGTTCTTTTCTTTTGGTTTGCATTTTTACTTTACCGTATATTATTGAAAGCATGTTTGTAAGTTTAGTTAATCCAGTGGAGTGATCAGTCGCTTGAGATAACTTTTAAAAGTGGGTGTGATTAAAAAAATTGTAAAATTATCAATTGAAAAGAAAAGTGAAATTTAAGAAAAGATTAAGAAAGGAGCTTCCATACGATCATTATGCCGAGAGTACGATGTACATAAATCTACAATAAGCAGAATAAAAGGAAGAGAGAGTGAAAGAAGAAAGTTTTTTTCCGATTCTGAAGGGTGCCCAGGATGACCAGAGAAGATTATAACTCTAAAGACTGGGAAATACCCGAAGATGGAGAAAGCACTGTACAAGTAGTTCCTAAAGCAGGACAGCAAAATGTGCCAATTTCAAGGCAAAGGCTTCTTCGTTGCATGCGAAGATAAAAAAAAGACCAGTATCTTTTAAAAATATAATAATTGGTTATATTTAAAATACATACATATTTGCAAGTTTTGGTTTTCCTTTTTCATCTTGAATTGAAGTAAAAAATATAAGCGCGATTATTGCAACAACTCAGTCATCACAACTACCTTGGTTTTTATTAGTTGCGTAAATCGAGAATGTACTGTATTGGGTTCAGTATTATATATTGGGTTCCGTATGAAGTGGAGGAAAAGGAACCGTGCGAGTGTTTTTGGCTTCCGTGGCTTTATACGAAGGCTGTCTTTTATATTTTGGGATTGGGCAACCCTAGTGTTGCAATCTGGCAACTGCCAGCTCTATCGTAAGGTTTGACATTTTTGAGGTTACACGTACTCAGAACGTTTTGACATATGAGCGCTATTTGTGTTGTTTACAGTAACTTAAAAGATTCATACCGCTCAAAATATCGAATTAAATCGTGAAAATTTTCGTGCGATTATTTTTTACAACTTTCGACTTGGATTAACTCAACAACAGTCCATCGATGAACTTAATTCAGTTTTTGGCGATGACTCTGCATCAAGGACCATTGTTTATCGATGGTATGGTGAATTCAACCGAGGTCGTAGTTCACTCCAAGACGAATTTCGTGAAGGTCGTCCAAAATCAGTTGATGTTCCGAAAACCATGGTGTGGGCGCACACCACTGATATTGCAAGATCGTGAGAATGAGACAACCTTAGGCATTGGTGGGACCAGCAAACATTCAATATTCCATGAACATTTGACCGTAAACAAATTTTTTTCGCGTTGTATTCCATACAATTTGTAAATCGCTCAAAAATAGGCTCGTGTCAATTGGTGGAAAGAAATGCTCCATGACATGGTGCTCCATGCTCATCGTGACAGGTGATGAATAGTGGATTTACGCGTATAAGCCCGAAAGTAAAAAGTTGTCGTCTGTATGTGTGTTTAAAATTGAGTAAAATCCAACAAAAGTTGCTCGCGTACGAAGCACTTCCAAGCAAATGGTCGCCTGTATTTTCGGGAACTGAACATGTCGCAACCATACCACTAGAACAACGCATAACAGTCAATTCAGAGTGGTGCACAATCAGTTTTTTTTGCAGTTGTCTTCCATGAAATCAGGAAAACCAACCGCCGAAGACAGGTCACTCTTCACCACGACAATGCGAGCTCTCATACATCGGCTCAAACAACTGCATTTTTGAGCACTCAAAACTTCCATTTGATGAGTCATCAGCCGTAGAGTCCTAACATGGCACCGAATGACTTCTTTTTATCCCGTACGTACAAAATAAAATGAGAGGTTAACGTTTTTCGACATCTGAAGAAGCAGTTGATGCGTTCAGAATGCATATTTTGGAGATACCTCAATCAGGGTGGCAAAAGTGATTCGACAATTGGTTCAAACGCATGCAAAAAGGGGAAATAATCTAAAAAACAATAAAGTTATTTGGGAGGATTAATATTGGTTTTTGTTCTCTAATTCAGAAATATAAAAGGCAACCCTCGTAGCTAGAAAAGTTGAAGTTGAAGCGTGCGTTCTGCATGACCTTCTCGGGGAAGATATTAAAGAAAGCGTATGAGAGACGCTTTGTCCAAAGAAGGTTGGGTTAAAAAGTCCTTTGACCTACCTCGACGGAGCAGCAGAAGTCGCCATCCTGCACAAGTTGACGAGTTTGGCACAAGTATGAAAAGATGATGAAGCCATTAATCTCGTCTTTGTGCACGCTGCAGGTGGTGGGTGTCGCTAGATTCAGACTTTAAAGGGCAATGTTCCAGAAAATTGTGGGAACAGGGACGATTTATTGATTCCAAGTGCTGGAAAGGAAACCAAATATGGCTTTATATTTTTACAAACTTTTAATAGAATTTTGAAGTTTTTTCCGTCTCTTGCCTAAAAAATTGCTGTATGCGCTCTTTTTTGTTCGTCACGACTAAGAAGGCTGCTCAAATATATTTAGCTTCATAAAGGCTGCCGTCAAGACCAATAAAGATACCGTCACGACCGAGAAGGCTGCCGTCGCGAAAGAGAAAGCTGCAAAAGTATAGGCTGCACCAAAAAGGCTGCCGTCACTAACAACAAAGCTGCCGTCACAACCATGAAAGCTGCCGTCACCATCAAGAAGGCTACACAAGTATATACTGCACCAAGAAGGCCGCCGTCATGACCAAGAAGACTCCCGACACGATATAGAAGGCTGCACGGGGATAGGCTACACCAAGAAGGCCGCTGTCACAACCAAGAAGACTCCACAAGGATAGGATGCATCAAGACGGGTTCCGTCACAACCAAGAAGGCTCACGACACGACCAAGAACGCTGCACAAAGATCAAAGAGGTTGCCGTCACCATCAAGAAATCTACAAAAGTATAGGCTGCACCAAGAAGGCTGCCGTCACAGCCAAGAAGGCTGCCATCACAACCAAGACGGCTGCCGTCAAGGAAAAAAAAGTATATTTAAACAGTCGCTTATTTTGTGTCGACGGATGCTTAAAATAAGTGTCGACACCAACAAAACAGTTCAAGGCAGTGAGCACCTCAATCGATCCAAGTACAGGGGCACGAGTGGTCAGTAAAAAATGCGGTTTATAATCACAACCCAGCAATATACCACAAACAGCAGCGGCCAACTTTTCTTCCTCCCATAAACGAATCATTCCGCCATTAGGCCTAACAGCATTCCGCTGAGCATAGGACACCCCTGATCCGGCTATAAAACGCTCACCTTATTGTTAATACTTCAGCAGACTCCAGTGATGGCCGTCCATAGTCGGAGGCGACTTCACATCAAACTTTACCGCATCCCCGCGCACCACCATATGTGTGCAGAGGCCGCCAAAAGGCCTTCGCTCCAAAAGCTGTTTATCATTCTCCGTCCGGCAACTTCTGAAAATCCCATAAACCATCCCCCGACCAACATACGACACTTTAATTTGGATTAATTGTCCATGCGGCCAACTAGCTTTTATGAGCACTTTCAATCCAGCCTCGGCTATAAATTCATACCGATTGTCCAATTAAAAGTTCGGGCGGCTTCGGGTGCCAATGTACGTGAAGCAAAAAATTTGGTTCACTCCCCAAACAAACTCCCTTCTGTCCACCAAGCAGCCATTAAAAGCGGAAACTTTTCCAATGACCATAAAATGCTCGATGTGTGGTAATATCCCGAAAATAAAAAAAAAAACACCCGAAATCTGACATCCTCGCACTGAAGGACATGTGCCGAAAGGATGGAGCTCAGAGTCCAATTAAAATTATGGCTTTTCCGTATGCAGGAGGCACAAAACGAAGAACAAGAAGAACGAAAGTCGTGTACATGATCATTTATCAGCGAGCCCAGCGTGATGGCGGCGACGACGTTCAAGGTGCCCCGCCCTCCGCCTCGCCGAAAATTGTTCTGTCAAAACGCCACCAGCTCGAGTATGTGCGAGCCGTCGTCGTAGTCGTTGTGCTCCTCAGCCCAGCCGTTTATCCTTATCTCATGAATAGTAAATTATAACATCCGCGTGGGGGTATGGGGGCGCACGTAGACCAAGGGATGAAATATCGGAGAGGGTCTTTGTCCCCACCAGCACACAGCGGAGGCCACGTGAAATTTATTCATTGTTTCTGAACACCGAAAATAGCGAAGCGTTAGCTGCTGCTCGTGCACCCGCTCTGCAGTGCGACTAGTCTGCCGGGGCCCGTCAGAAACGACCATCATCAATTCCAATTTCATCCCAGACGAAGTACGGCGTCTAGCACCGTCCCGCTGCTCCGCTGCCGCCGCCGCCGCTGCCATTGCATGTCGTCCGATATTCTATCGCTCTCCTGCTATCGACCTTTTGTGATGAGTCTCAAGCTCTGGTTCGGCGGATGGGGGTCGACTGGTCGAGAAAAAATTCGACAGTCCTTGGCAGATCCCCGAAGGAGATGAAAACATTTGCGCCAGCCACTGCACGAATGCGAGACTGGTTTACTAGTGGACGGGTGGGCGGCGAAGCAATCACCATCAGTTACATCCATTTGTCTCGAAGAAGAAAAATTAAAATAATAAAAAAGCACATCATCCCCTCGGGAGCACCCCTCGAAGGTCCTGAGAAAGAAATTAAATTCCATTCAGCATCGTTTAATGGAAATTAATCGAAGACCATCATTGACAGCGGCGTCGGGTGGCTGGGAGGGGATCGACGGCATCGACAAGTGCGTGCTGCGCTTCAATTCTTTGCGTCAACCCTTAGGCGGACGGGCTGAGTGGAGGATGTTGTGCAGGAAAATCAAGTTAAGTCGCGCAGGAAAGGTTGTGTCTGAGATGCTCAGATCAATCTTTCGTGCGGAACGGTGGCGGGACGACTGTGGCAGGCCTTTGAGAAAGGAAGCGGTAACAGGTGGCGATGACATGAGCATAAATGAGGATGACGCGTCCTTATGAGCTGACTCGGACAGGGCGGACATTTTTAATGAGGTAGACGTCGGAATATATTTTCTCCTGACTTTTGCCTTGTCAGAGGGGGGGTCCTTTTTCAATGGGTTTTCTTGAAATTGAGGGTGTCGGAAATATTCCGCAGAGAGCATCAAAGCGATCTACTGGAAGCCATCCCGTCTGCAGCTCTTGAAGACGCAATGAGGGGTTGCGGCTAGATTTCGAAGAGTTCTCAGCAGACACCACTAAGGTGTTCACTTAAAATTGGACTGCCATAGTCAAGGGATGCCTTGAAGGGCTCAAGGTTGCCACACGACTCCTCCTCACGATCTCTGTACATCATGTGGTGGCTTAAGAGTATAAGTGGAAGCTAGCATGATTTTGAAAGTGGTTGTGGTTGCGCCTGCACATTTGGATGTTCGGCTAAGGTGCAGAGCTCGCTACTGTTCGTCTTTTGGCTGAGCCTTTGGACAGCAGGCTGAGGAGCAGAGCTCATTATTATCCATCTTTTGATGAAGGTTGACTATCCTCCTAGCCAAACACTTTCAAATCATGCCTCTGCCTCACTTACTCCCTTTGAAGTTGAAGTGACAAGTATGTTTTCCGGTTCTGAAAGTTTTGCATCAAGGTGTTCTGTCTGCAGCCTTTAAGGACGCAATTGGGGAGCTGCAGCCAGATTTTAAAGAGTTCCCTGCAGAGACCACTAACGCACTACGATAACAAATGGGCTGAGAGAGTGCCATGAAGGGTTGAAGGTTGCCACGCGACCCCTCGTCATGATCTCTGAGAGTCATGTGGTGGCTTGGAAGTATAAGTGCAAAGTAGCAAGTCTCATTTCTTCGATTCCGACAATGGTTGTGGTTATGGCTGCGGCCTTTCTAAATCCGTTCTCGGTGGGGGTTGACCATCCTTCTACCAGAGCATTACAAAATCAATGGCCTGCCTCAATCACTCACGTTGAAGTATAAGTGTGACCAAGCGGCAAGCGTTCTCTCCGGTTTTGAAAGTGATTGTGCCTTCTGCCTTTAAACAGCAGGCTGAGGCATAGAGCTCGTTATTGTTTGTCTTTCAGTCGTTAAACACGTTCTTCGAAATTCTGAGGTTTACTTACATTCGTCTTCTCACGGTGGAAGCGTCTGTAAGCCCCAGAGGACGGCTTAGAATCTCGGGGTATAAGCTCCTACCTACCCACCGAACTGGCTATTTTTCCAGCTTCTTAAGCTGCGATCTCTTACATTCAGGACGTGGCTGGAGTGTGGCTATATTCCTTTCTCAGCACCATCGACCCAAGTCTCTCCCTCACGTCCCACCTACCCAAGAAGACAGAAACTCCACAACTCCCTCCAAACACATCGCTTTCATACGACAATCCATTTGTTTCCACGTTCAACGCGTGACGCTGGAAAAATTCAATTTTCGACCTCATTTCAGCGGAATTGGCTGACACCCGCATGTGACATGCATCACCGCAGCCAGCCGTGCACACGCCCAGCCTGCGCTTCACACCCAGCACACCCACCACTCACCCACCCCCCGCACATCGTCGCCAACAAATCTCATATGAAAACATCATTTGTCTGGGAATCGTTGAAGCGGCAAATTTCCATAACGCCTCGCAGCGAAACAATGAAGCAATGATGACACTGACACACCCGCCTGGAAAATGTTTTCCGCCTCACTGCCGGGACCGTTACCGTCACCGGCGTCTGGTTCGGGCCCACTTCTAATTCGAAGAGCAATCATTCGCCATTCTTCTCGGCCGTGCTCCTTCATTAGGCACACACAAAGCCACCGTCATCCGCTCCGCACAAGTGTGTGAAAAATGAACACGAGTGTCCTTCTCGTCCTTTTCTATTTATTTAAAGTTTTTTTTTGCTGCTGCCATTTTGTGCTTTTTTTGGTCGCCCGCACAGTGAGTCCATCTCCAGCTGGCTGCCTGGCAGGAGCAAGACAAAGACGAACCCTTTTCATTTCAGTAATTTGTCACAAATGTTGCGCAGGCACCCCTCCGCCCCCGGACGGGAGCATTATTTCCATTCAGTTGATTATTTCCTCACATTTGTCAAAGGAAATGCTCACAATGAGTTCTGTCGTCTTTGGCACATATCCGCATGCTGTCTTCATTATCCTTGGAGTGATGTCCTCGATGAGGGCGCGACAATGGAGTTGATAATCGCCCCCCTCCGCTGCCGGTCTTCCGACATCCCTCTCTGCGCAGCCTTCGCCGGTATTGTGTGGCGCGATGAGATTTTCCTTTTTCAACGACATGTCATCATCCGGGCGGCAACTCATGCCAGTCGCCGTCGTTGGCGGCTTAATAGGTGCGTGGAGGGCCCTTGAGATAACAGCCTCCACAGCCTTGGCGTGGAGTGGCTTGGTTTTTTTTGTTTTCTTTTCCCATCCCACTTTGCGTGTGTGTGCGTGTGCCATTCGAGCAACAAATGTTCGTATCGTCGACTCTGCGCGGAGCAGCCCCTCCAAGAAGTGTGTTTGTGAAGCACTCCAAGTTTTCTCATTCTTTCCGCAATAACAGTGTCCTTGCCATATGCTTATCGTGGTGCCGGCTGGTGGGGGTGGGAGGGGCTGCAAATCGCATTTTGAATGCGTAACTTTGCGGTTTGTGGTCATCTTGTGTGGCGAAGATAAGCTCTGCGGAGAGGGCCCAAGCGAAACCGGGTCAGTGTTTGCGGTTAACATCTCATGCGAAGCGGCTGCAAATGAGGCGTCACTTGAAGCTCTGGCCCCACAAATCGATTGCAGCCGGGAATGGGGCGAATGGGGAGGGCGATGGATTTCTTGATCCGTCCATCCATCCACACACTCAGGGCATTCGATTGTGCAACAACTGTGTAATCGTTGCAAGGAGTTGATCAACTTTTAAAGTGGCTGCTGCTGGTGCTCGCCTTGAGTGGGCTGTGGGAGGGATGGACGAGGGCGGCTGGATGCTTTAAGTTTTAATTGTGTTTAGTTGTTGGATAATGAAGGATGTGATGGGATAATGACGATGATGATGATGGCATTAGGATCAGTGTACGGAGCCGTTGAGCAGGAAGCCCTTATGGAGGAAGTGAGCGCCAGCAGTGGTTTAGGAAGGTCTGCCGTTATTACGGCTAAGTGGATTCTGGCATTTTCAATTCTTGAGTATAATAGAAAGTGATGAAGACCCTCCAATGATTGGCATTGCGCCTTGACCTGTATCCAGCCAAGTGTGGTGGAGAAAAGTGGCTCAACTGAAGGGTGCTGTAGGGAATACTGTGTCTGTTGATGGATTTGATTGGAAATTGGATTCATCCTGATTTGGAGACAGCTAGTGACTTTGTTTACTGCACATTACTCGGAAGACATCATCAATGTCATACATCAAAATAGGCAGTATAATCAGGCTCATGATGGAGAAGGAATGGGGCTTGGCATCCAGATTAGGCTAAAATGAATGCTCTTTGTACTTACCAGAGAGGAGCTCTGCTTGAGATTTTCGGTAATGTTTTAGTTAATTGCATTTTGAGAAGTTGCAAGGACGAGCGTCTTCGGATACAATGCTTAAGGTGGGAAGGCCATGTGAAGCGTATGGGCCTCACTGCTCCAGCTCGGAAAGTTTTCGAATCCAAGCTGTGGGAAC
Source organism: Eristalinus aeneus (assembly GCA_955652365.1). Taxonomy (NCBI): domain Eukaryota; kingdom Metazoa; phylum Arthropoda; class Insecta; order Diptera; family Syrphidae; genus Eristalinus; species Eristalinus aeneus. Next base: position 81,793,771 of record OY019132.1, read on the forward strand.
AACTCAATTGAGGACGGCCTAGGCTGGGTGAAGCACACGAGTGGAGAAGGACCTCAACCAATTTCAAGTGCGCAACGGGAGACAGGGAGAGATCGTGCTGGCTGGAGAAGCATGTCGGTTGAGGCCCGGGTCAATCCAGGGTTGTAGCTCCACATGCAAAAGAAGAAGGATGATTCCGAAAAGCCTTCGCCCGATAAGATGTTCGGTCTTCAGAGGCCAATTTCTCTTGGCAGTATATCGGTAACATCGGTAACATCGGTAACATCGGGTCTTTCTAGCGTTCCTTTGTTCTGTGTAAAGTTACCGAAAACAAATTCTTTGGGAGAGACTAAGCAGCAAGTTCAGTAGCTTTGATAGAACTCGCCTCTGGAGCCCATAAGAGTATCACGGTTGGACTATAACTTTTTTCATTATTATTGAGCGCTTTCCACTAGTGAGGTTCCATAAAACTGACTGTCATTGGCCTACATGTAGCTTGGTATCGCAAACTACCATCCTCTCCCAAGGAGATTTGACCAAAAAAGTTTAGGATTTAGTTACATCGTCTGAACTTGAGGAGTCCAACTACGCGCCCTTATTCTCTTTCAGAAATGAAGGAAACTCGTGAGGTGGTAAACGTATTGTATAAATCTGAGACAAAGTAGACTCACCTCTCTATAACATATAAGAGCGTTTGACTGAATCCTTAAGGATCACGCAGTGCAATGACATAAAACTTAAAAACTTTCGCAGTCTGGAAAAGTCATCACGTGTACTTTTATCAAAAAAACGTTCGTCAGAGACATCATGGAATACTATGTAAACATAACAAAATTAGGTGTGAATCTGCAGTCTTCAGCAGACGAGGAATAGTCAATTTAACCAAGTCTTGAGGACTCCAGCAGCTTAGTGATATAATAATAATAATTGTTGGCGCTACAGTCCAAAGGGGGACCAGGGCCTAGCTTGCTCATCAACTGCTCGTGTTGTGCGAGCTACTGTTCTCTCACGAGTAGAAGGGACCTACAGATTTTTGCCGACCCCGAACGGCGAAATTTGAGAAGCTTTTTTAGACAGTTATTACTCTTTGAGTTATGTCAGCAGCTCGAAAGAGGTGGTGCCGTGAAAAATTCAAAAATTTGGTGTTGAGCTTTGAATCGAACCTACAACCTTCAGCGTGTGAGCGTCGCACTCTACCCACTACGCCACGGCGGCCACACAGTGATATAAGGTTACCAAATAATTCCCTGCCACCTTTTTGTCTTTTAAACTCTCCGTTTTTGTACAAAGCGCTACAGAGTGCATCATTTGAAAGGTCTTGACATTACCTACAAAACAACGCAATGAATAGTTAGTTTGGATATTGCGATCAACAGTAATAGACGTGTAAACATGGAGTTCACTTATGCCGAAATTCGTGATATTTTAAAGTTTCCTATGTTTAAGGCAAATCCGCTAGAGAAACGTTCCGGGAGATTAATGGTGTTTTGGGGCATTGTACTCTATCACTTTGAACCGCGGAGGAATGGTTTCGACGATTCTATGGGTTAGCCAGCCGGCGGAATACCTCTGACGACGAAAGCCAATCAAATCATGGAAATCATCGAGTTAAACCGGCATGTGGCACCTCGCCACATCGCCCAGGAGATGGGGGTTAGTCACCAAACCATTTTAAACCAACTGCAGAAGGCTGGAAACAGAAAAAAGCTTGATGTTTGGGTGCCGCATGATTTGACGCAAGAAAACCTTCTGGACCGAATCAATGCTGCAATATGCTGCTGAAACGGAACGAACTCAACCCATTTTTGAAGCGGATGGCGACTGGCGACGAAAAATGGATCACATTTGACAATTCCAAGCAAAAACGGTCATGGTTGAAGGCCGGTGAATTGTCCCAAACAGTGGCCAGGCCTAGATTGATGGCCAAGAAGGTTTTGCTGTGTGTTTGGTGGGATTGGAGGGAAATCATCCACTATGAGCTGCTCACATATGGCCAGATGCTTAACTCTACTATCTACTCCAAACAACTGGACCGCTTGAAGTAGGCGATCGACCAGAAGCGTCCAGAATTGCCCAACAGGACGGGTGTAGTGTTTCACCAGGACAACGCCAGACCACACACTTCGTTGATGACTCGTCAGAATCTACGGGTACTCGGTTGGGAGGCTTTATCGCATCCGCCATATAGCCCGGACATAGCCCCAAGTGATTACCACATGTTCCTGTCCATGGCAAGCGCCCTTGATGGTGTGAAGTTGAGCTCAAAAGACGCTTGTGAAAAGTGGCTGTCCGAGTTCTTCGCAAATAATTAGGGGGCTTTTACAAGGGGGGTATTATGAAGCTGCAGTCTAGATGGAAAGAGATTATCGGCGCATATATGAACTACATCCGATCACTGTAACACTTTTTATGAAGCACGGAATGAAGAGCAAAAAAGCGGAAGGGAGATATGTGGCAACCTTATACAAATGGGGGAAACAGTTTTAATCCTTGACAGATTTTCTTCTGCCCTGATCGCAGATCACTCTATTGAAATTAACAAGTTATTTGTGGCTACAAGTACCATAAGTGGCCGCCAAAACGTGGTGGGTAGATTGCGACGCTCACACGCCGAAGGATCAAGGTTCGATTCCCAGCTCAACACTAATTTTTTCGAATTTTTCACGGCACCGCCTCCTTCGAGCTGCTGTCAGCACTCAAAAAATAATAACTGCCTAAGAAAGCACTCCTCAAACTTCGGCGTACGGAGTCGGCAGAATATTGTAAGTCCTTTCTACTCGTGAGAGAACAGTAGCGCGCACAACACGAGTAGTTGATGAGCAAGCTAGGCCCTGGTCCCCCTGTGGACTACCGCGCCAACAAATATTATTATTATTATTAAGTACCATAAGGGACTCTCCCCATTCGGTGCACCAAAGATGATCCTCCTTCCGCTGGGCAAAGGGAAGCGTTTTGATTTTAAACTGCTGATAGCTATGGAACGAATGAATATTTGTTTTTGGTTCCTAATGTATGGCCCGCTGTGGCGTAGTGGGTAGTATGCTGCGTCCCCTGTGAACTGTAAGTAGGGCAGTAAGCCCTAAGTGCTTGGTCAAGTGTCTTCGGGCCCAACGCTTTAGGTGGCTAGGCCATGTAGAGCGTATGGACACCACTGCTCCGTCCCGAAAAGTCTTCGAAGCCTGCGGAGCAACACAACGGAGAACGGCCTAGGCGAAGGTGGCGCACAATGTACAATGGACCACTAGTTGAGTCTGAGCGCTCCAGTGCAAAAAACAAAAAACAAAAAAAAAAGACGGTTCACACACAAGTGGAGAAGGCTCTCAACTAACTTGCAGTGTGCAACTGGAGGCAGCTGGGAAAAGGTCGTGTTGGTTTCGACACAAATTTCTTTTAAGCCAAGTTTAGCCGCTCTGACTGCTGAAGCCAAACTTTTAAAATTTTTGCGACACCAGGACTCGAAACATGTACCTTTTCGTTCAATTTAAGAAATTCCCTATTGGAATATCCTAACACAGTCCAAGACTGGTTGAGACTTTCCACTTACAATGTTGTTCTCTTAAGTTATCTTAGGACAAACGGATGAATGCTTGTAATCACTCCACTAATCCTAGACTTAAGTTAAGGAGTTCTGAATTATTTAAAATCCTGCCACAAAATATTTTTTGCGTTATTTGAATTCCCCAATCCTGCATATATATACGCTGAAAAGGATATAATAAGGCTGAAAAGGAGCAGTTTTTTCAGCGACTTTTGGGCTTTGACTAGGGTATCGAAATTTTGAGTTTTTGCAACAGACGTCTTGCAGAGATTTTAAAACCAGGAAAGGATAGAAGAGAGCTTTCCTGAATTTTGTTAATTGAATTGAATTAATTGCTGTTAATGACAAAGCGACTCCTCCAACAGAATACAATGCTATCGAGACATCCAAGTTAGCTTAGCTTACCTCGGGAAAATTTAAATTTGTTATGAAGTGAAATGGTATGCCCTATGAGGGTGGTGAGTGCCTTCACTAGAGAAGCCCTACTGCGGGTAAAAACTGTCATTTTAAGTTTTCGGGATGTTTGTAGGAACAACTGTTAATGCTGACAGGAATGTGACTGTGAGATGAGACTCTTGCCTATTTGCAAGGAGCTACAAGTCAGTTTTTCATTTTCTGTAATTCCTGAATGTGAATGAAGACAGCACAGTTTCGTCCTGTCCAGAAGTTTTTCCTCTTGGTAAGACAAGAGACCATCGATAACGTAGGGCTACATCGAGCTTCAGATAAAGGCGTTATCGAATTATACTGTCCACGTTTAAGAATGGACGGAATATAAGACAAATCAAGTTTTCGGCGAAGCTTTGAAAATAATTTTGAACGTTGCGTCTGACAACAACGGGGATGGAACTCGAGATGGGGATTTTAGCCTCTTCTTGAATTAGTTTCCGATAAGTCAGTAAGATAAAGAGCCTGGTTGTACAATGGACCGGTATTTGAGTCTGAGCGCTCGAGTGTAGTTTATCCCAACTTCCAAAAAACAAAAAAAAAAGAGATAAAGTGCTCCTGCTTTTGCTCCGGCTGAGGGTGTGCAGTATTAGGCAAATCTGGGTAAGATTCCACTTTTCAGGACTGCTTTGAACGAATACTTTGCAGTACACTTGAGGCGCTTGAAATTCTCAACAATCCCTATTTTATTTCCCTCTCTTTTCTCAAGTTTCTCCGCTTTGGAGTCGGCAAAAAACTGTAGGTCAGTTCTGCTCGTGAGAGAACAGATGTGGGATTTGGTTTTACGTGACCACCTGCCTTAACGGCTTATATCATGGGGAACCTTTTTTCCCAGGTGTCGTAAGTAATGCAAGACTAGACGCCTTATTTACCCAAGTACCAAATTGAGATCATGCTTGAGGGGCAATCACCCCAGCTTGGTTTGATGCGAAGCCTTTCTAAAACCTCTTCCGCTCTTTGGGTCGCAGCACCCGGTTGAGAATGCAACTCCACACTGAGAAAGGATAGTCCCGTTACCGACTTGCCTAATTTTGCTGAAACAATGGGCTAGACAAGTCAGCTCAGTACACTATCCTCGAATCTACCCGCGATGTTAGGTGGTAAACCACAGCCACCACGAAACTTCTACTAGGGGGCCTACCGCAACGGTCAGGCTGGAACCGAAGTTCCAGGGGCCCCTGACCTCCCGTGGCACCAGAATATAGCCTCTGGTCAAGCTGTCACTTCCAGTCAGGTTCCCTCAAAGCCTGGGTCTGTTAGCCGCCATCCCGCCACAGATGGTCTTTCTTCCATCAGTGTTTCCGTTGTCACTATAAATAGTGATACGGATGTGATTTTGAATCATGTGATTCATAAATCCAGTCACATCATCTGGTCGTGAGAGTACAGTAGCGCGTACATTACAAGCAGTTGATAAACAAGCTAGACCCCGGTCTCCTTGCAGACTGTAGCGCAACGCTGTTTAAAGAGTCAGCCAACGCTGAAAGAATTTGTTTCGAAAGCACAACAGTCGGTTCAAGTGTCAAACATTTTTCGAAGAAGTTGCCGCAAAAACTTCTGCAAGCTTACAAACGTCGGCTGAAGCATGTTTGTTTAGTTTGGTCTGTAAAAAAGGAAACCAGGGTGAAGTTGCTGGTAGAACCGAAACCTGAACTCTGACTGGGTTATGCCCAAATGCAGTTTTGAAGGCTCAGTGAACCTGATCTCACGGTCTTGTAAATGATGCTACGCCATGCCACTCCATCTCCCTCTATAGAGTGTTCTTTGTGGCTGCTCCTCCAGTTCTTAATTTTCCTCCTTTTTGAGTTAAGTCACACCTGATTTATTCTTTAATTCGAAGGGTCCCCGAATTGTCTGTCATTCGAAAAATGGGTCATATTGCAAAGCAATCTTTCTGGGGATCACTTCTCTACTCAAATCACCTCCTCCAACTCAAACTCTCTATCAATACATGTTCTTTCCTTCCCTTCGCACGTCCAAGTCCCTTGGGATCGCGTTTCCATCGGCAAAACACAAAAAGGGACGTTCAAGCGCAGCCAACTCAACTGACCCAATTCCATCAAGCGAACAAAGTCCTTTCGGAAATTTGCCACACATTCGTGCCTCACGATTCTCATGTGTTGATTTTCAGTAAATTGAACCTAATGAACTCCCAGCTGCGGCGGGTGGCTCCAAAACTCGGTAATTTCCACTCGTTCGGCCAGAATTAAGTCATTTGACGTAGTTCTGAATTCCGTTCGCTCTCACAAAGTTCGCGAGTCCGTCTCTTCGACCGTCTACCGATCAGCTTAGGAGGCGGAGGCAATCACCGTCACGCGATTAACAGCGAATATTATATCATTAAGAGTCGCGGAAGTAACGTTACTCAAAGTGATTTCTTTCAGCTAGTTTCCGGTGGCACCTTCCGGCATCGCTCCTATGGGGCCACCCAGCGCCATCCCGCCTGTGTTGGGCGACTGCAAGTGCCGGGCTCCGTGTAATGACTTCATTAACAAATCACTCACTCAAGTGGCCAATCAGGGCTCGAAAACTGCCGGCAAAGCTGAAAATTCCTGATGTGGCAGCCAGGGCGTCCTCCAGACATGGTGGACGTCATTGGGAATTGCACGTTGCACACCTACTTTGTTCCACTTACCAGTAACGCGAGGCGGCAGCGACTTCCATGTGAGCGAATAAACAACAATTATCCGTGTAAGAACACGCTGTTCCTTGAAGGGAGGGAGAGGGAAGCAGGAACACGACTTAGACTTGTGTGCACACGAATTTGAATGACAGGAGATGCTATTGAACAGGTGCTGGTGCAATCACGCAATTCGCCTGTTTGGTCTGCTGAACAACTTCGGCGGCCTGTGCGAGAGAGGTGGGTGAGCTAGGGGCTAGGAGCCAGGGGGAAATGAAGTTTTCGGCGCAGACACGTTCGGAATTAACAAATTTGATGTCGTTGTCATCGTCTGGAAACTTTACGTCGATGGTTGTGGTGCCTGCGCGCTCTTTGAAGCGGAAAACTTTCGAGTGGAACTTGTACTGTGCTGAGGAATGCCCTCTTATCCACTTCGAGGCTGTCTTCTTGAGTCGACTTATTGCAGCAATTTGGGAAAGTTTTTCGGTGCCAAGAGCAAGGGTTGACGACGGTGCTTCTCCAGACAATAAGATGCAGTTGCCAGTTGCCTGCTTCGGTGGAGGAACGTTTTGACAGCTTGTTTGATTTATGAGCTTCTTGAGACAATCACGGGCCATGGAGAAGGGGCTTTAACCGGGGTGGTGACCGCAGATGAAATCTTTGATAAAGTCTCGTCCACAAGTTGGTCAATTGAAGGGGATCTTGCCCTATGCCGCAGTGGTTTTGTAATGGTGACGTAAACAGTTACACGGGAAGTGATTGCATTTGTCTTGTGGATTGTCATTGGCTGTTCCATTCCAGGGAAGTGTGACGACGTTCCACTTCGATTACTTATGCATCGTTTAGTGTGTTGATGATCTTTTGGGAGAAGTTGGTGGTCCTCAAATTGTTGCTTTCCCCTGCTGTTGCTCTCTGCAAGCCTCAATATTCCACTGTATAGAATCTTTTCCTGAGTCTATGAACCTAGAACTTTCAAAGATTCAAGTCTTTTGTTTTTCGATTTTTGAAACTAAAGGACTTTGAGCATTACCGAATCTGAACCATTCTGGGGTCAAGAATTTGAAGAATTTCCGTTTTTGGGCTTTTTGAAACTTTGCTGATGAGTTTTTTTAATTTTTTTTTTTTCAGAGATGTCAGCTTTCCTGCCACTTTTGAGTTTTTGGTACTTCCAAAGGTCTCGCGGTTTGAAAATTTCAAAGTCCCTGTAAGCATTACGGAGTTTCAGCCATTTTGGAATTTAGAAATTCAGAGATTTCGTTTGTTGTCCCATTTTGTCATTGCATTTTTGAGAAATTTCACATGAGACGCAACAATGAAACAGCGAACTAAGTAACTCTGTTGATGGATTGCCGGTAGTTATTTGTTTCAAGACACAGTAAAAGTTAGAAGAACACGCTTGAGGTAAGTATCGAGAGGAGAAGATTAAACGACGAACTCTTTGGCTACACCGCTTAAAATGGCTTGTCCATATAGAGCGTATGGACATCACCGCTCCGGCCCGCAAAGTCTTCTAATCGGAGTTGATGGGACAAAGCAACAAGAAACGGCCCGAAAAGTCTTCGAATAAGAGCCATTAAGACAACGCAACGGAAGATGGCCTGGACTAAGGTGGCGCACACAAGTGAAGAAGGACCTCAACCAACTTGGAGTGCGCAACTGCGAGGCAGCTGTCAAAAGATCATGCTGGCTGGAGAGGCATAATGGCTGCGGCCCAGGTCCACCCCGGATTGAAGCGCCACAAGAAGAAGAAGAAGTTTAGTCCGGGAATGGAGCCTGGATCTTCGGCGCATGAATATCGCAATCTAACCACTACGCAACGCCGCTCACCTAGTTCCTATTTGCCATTCATTCTAAACCTTCGAAAATTCATCACACTTGATAACAAATGCTGTTTTTTTCCCAAATGCAGGGACACATTGCGGAAAGGACCTCTTGCCGTCGGACTAGGACTCTCTTCCCATGTTATTGCAATAAACAAGAATTTAAAGTGGAGGCTGCCGTTGCGAAGATGACAAGAACGTCACTTTCTATAGATAAAGAATTGATTTGTTGCCTATACTTCCGTGACCATTTATTCCTAATTGCTTAAGGTTCCACATTACGTGCCACATTTCACAGAAGCAAATAATCAGACAAAAGAGAAAATGACAAAATTCGAAGAGACCGGTTTGTAAGACATGTAAGGCGGCAGTTATATAAAACAACAGCGTGTGTTGTGTCCTGTAAAAATGTAATGCCATGAATGAACAGTGTAAAATGGTTGCGTTATTTGCTTACTCTGATCAAGTACGCAACCGGTGACCAACTTGTGTACAGAGCGAGTTAAGGGCTACACCTTGACGTCAGCATTTCATTGCAAATATTTATTTTATAAAGCGAGACAAGTTTTGAACAGATTTTGCAACGAACAAGGAATCCGACCAACTCGAGCTCATGTGAAGCAGGGCACTTGAAAAAACAAAAAAAATACAAAACAGGTCTCCGGAATGCAAGAGTGTACAAGATAAGACTGTCTTTTCAAGTAGAAACTGTAGTCTGATCAAAATGACATCCAGCTACTGTGGGACTGCTTACCAGTTCGCAACTTCAAGAAGGATCATCTCCATCTTAAATATTTCACTTCACAACTGAGTAGCTGAACTCATTTCAAAATTAAATCACTGATTTACGTAGCTATTCACTTAACGATGTTGTGGACGACTTGTGTCGGCATAAAATTTGACATGAAATTCATCTTCAAGTGAAATTCCACGCGACAAACACAGAAACCGGCTCAGAAATCGCATTATCAAAGATGCGACGACACCTCGTTATTCGCCGATTTACCAAACTCCTCTTCAGGCTGACAACAGCGAAAGCCTTTTAGCATCATAAATCCGCTTTGATGTAAGATTGCCTCCATTTAGCATATGAACACAATCCATTATTGCCTCGGAAATGAGGTTCCGCCCATTGCCGCCGCCCAGCTCCTCCGCATAACTCTTCGGCAGTGATTTCAGGACCTCCACACACTCCCCGACAAAGTGTGCGATGTACAATGACCCAGGCCCTATCGATGCGTAAATCATCAGCTTCAGTGGTACTCACGCAACCCTCCCCCACAGTCCACATCAATCATCCCCACAAGGCGGGAGCGCGATGGAGAAAGTATGTTAAACCAATAAAATTGTGTCACCCATAATTTATGACATCAGTTACCTTCGATAAAAGCCCGCGCACCGGCAGGGGAAGAAGGCGCGAGTTCTGAATCTGATAATAGGTTTCCCGCGAACACATCAGCGTATCACCCGACAACCACCCCTTCAATTGCGAACAGCATGCAATCAAGAACAGCACCGCGACAATTTAGATAGGTACTCCAACGACATCATAAAAGCCACCATATTACTCCGTGTACCGCATTGTAATTGACGGTAAGTACATTCGCCAGACATACACACACCAACCCACACAGGCACCCGCAGCCACAGAATGTCTAGCGTCTAGTGCACGGTTTGAAAGAATTCTCCGCCTCGCGCAAAGTGGATGAAGCACCAACAAATCCCCCATCTCCTCGACATTTCCAAACCATCAACGGCCGCACCACCGCCAGCACATTCCTCATTATTGCGCGAGGGTGCTGCCAAAATTGTGTGCGCGGGCCGCCCACGCCGCCCCGTCATCATATCTCCATCAGGATTGCTTACCAATATCGAACTCTCGTTCACATATCAGGACCTCCTTTGCATATTTACTTTTCACTTGAATGGGGACCATGGGGGTTTCCACCATAAACGAGGGCGAATGATGCTGATGATGATGATGACGGTGTTTCTCGGCATCGTGGAGGACTGCTACGACGACGCCTGGAGTGAAATTGCGCTCCTTTGTGATTCTAATGTCGAACGCGAATGCGAGCGCGGCGGAGCGGGACACTGCACAAGACTCCGCACACAGAACAAACTGAAAGCGAAAGAAAAAAAGGCAAAACCGTCAGAAAGCACAGAAAAAGAGGAAAAAATTCAATTTTAAGCACCTCACTGGCTCTGTATGGTGTGCGCAGCCATTACTTATTCCATTAAGGACCACGAAGGAAGCGGCGAAGGCCGTACGTTCCGTTTTCGGGAATCGAGCCAGTGTTCAGCCGCTGAATTGAAAATTGATTCCAGCTTCGAGCCATAAGCGCTGACGAACGGCAGCCCTCCTCGCTATTGTCCTCGGCCGGGTGTAATTGAATCCTTGCGGTGCTGAGCTGCTGGTGGGCGAGCAATGCAATTGACAGGACCTGGCGAAAGTTGATTGATTCGCCGGCGAGTGGGGTGTGTCGTCGCAATTGCCCGCATGAGGTTAAAGATGCCAATTAATTGCAATCCTGGCAGCTCCCTTTGCTACGGCGCGACAACGACGACAACTGAATGCAATCAGCGCGGGTGTGTGTGCCAGGGTGAGGGTCTCATGAAATTAGGCACAAGGAAGTGTCGCACTGAGGCTGTGCTCTGTGTCGCTGCCGTCACGCCGCCGAACGGGGGTCAATTAGAAGCGGAAGCTTGGTCATCTGGAAAATTACATCTGCCCAGGCACCGTGTGTGCACGTGTGTGTGTGTGTGGTACCGTCTTTATGTTTACCTAGCAGATTGCTTTCAATTACGAAAAGCGGGATCGAGATGAGGGAGCGATGCGATGGATTAAACGTCACCCCTAGTGGGTCACATGCGAGGGCTTTGTTCGGATGACACAACACGCGCTTGTTCCCCTTTGCTGGTGGCAGGGTGACACTGGTGTATTTGCAGCTGCAGATGTTTTCTTTTCTTGCGGCGATTAATTGCAGAACCTCTGCCAATAAGGGCGGGTGTGAGACCGAGCACTTGGATGCCGGACGCAATCTTGAGCGGCTAATGAATTTAACTGAGATGGCACTACTGCGGTTTAAGGGTGGTGTGCAGTGAACCTTTTCCCGTCAATTAATGAATTACTTTGCGGCTGCTGGTGCACTTTTCTTTTGTTTTGTGGCAGGGGAGGGGAGGACGTAAGTGTACCGCCTTAGGCGAGTGTTGCGTATTTGTTTCATATGCCGTCACTTGAGTGATATGTCGAATTCTGCGTGATTTAAATGGGGTGGGAAGAATGTTGCATCCACATTGAGGGCGGTGCGAATCGGCTATTAAGAGAATGATCATAAATTTGGGGTGTGAGCGAGAATCAAATGGATGTCTGGAGGTTGTTTCATAAGATATTGCATTTTCGCAGTGACTCGCATAAAATTGAATCCCCAAACTAAAGTCCCAAAACAACAAGAACTGCGAATGCTTCCCTCCGTAAAGCTACGTTCTTGTTTGTAGCGGATAATAGAGAGAAGCCAAGAGGCTGTATCTTTGAGCCTGATTTTATTAACTTTACTAAACAAAATTCGAACGGAGGCATCGAAAACCGGAGGCATGGAGAATGACCACTTTATAAAACGGGCAATCACCAAACATTTTTCGATTTTCGCAAAACCGACTTGTGCAACAGTTCCAACCGTCCGTATGTGCAAGGACGATTCAACGCTGAGCTGTACAGTGCGGGCTATTCAGTCGGCGCCCAGAGCGCAAACCTTTCATTTCCAAAAAGAACCAGAAAAATCAATCAACCTTTGCAAAATATTATTTGAATTAGACGGTTGCAAAGTGGGGGACAGTCCTTTTTTTTCTGATGAATCCCAATATTATAAAAAGTATTCAAATGAGATAACAAGAATTAGGAAACCTGTGGGGAAAAGAATGGATTCACTATACTGCATCCCGTGGCTGCCGTGGTGTAGAGGGTACAGTGCGATGCTCATACGCCGAAGGGTCTAGGTTCGATTCTGGGCTGAACACCTCGAATGTTCACGGCTACCCTTCTATCGGGCTGTTGACAATACTCAAAGAGTAATACCTGTCTGAGAAAGTTTCTCAAATTTCGCCGTTCGAAGTCGGCAAAAAACTGTAGGTCCCTTCTATTCGTGAGAGAACTGTAGCGCGCACAACACGAGTAGTTGATGAGCAAGCTAGGCCCTGGTCCCCACGTGGATTGTAGCGCCCTAGAATTATTGTTATTATTATACTGCATCCCGATAACAAAATTTCTTCGTGTAGGTTTGTGTTTCTAGTTTGAGAATAAGGACAATTTACAGAATAAATTGTATGGGTCGATACAAATACTTGAGCATCTTAGAAGAAGTTCCATCAGGACGACGATTCCACTCCAGCAAAGTTGTCAAAGCATGGTTTGAAGGTAAAAGAGTTTCAGTTGTGTATTGGCCTGCCCAGCCTTCTGACCTGTTTGAAAACTTTTGAGAAATTGTGGGCAGACCAACCAACGGGCAACAGTGTAATGATTTGGACAAGCTGTAGCACACCAGTCAATAAAAACAAAAAAATCCATAGTCGACTATGAGTGATCTGTTATAAGGCAATTGAAGACGCATGGAAGGATGTCCGGTATGAGTCAACACCATTTGATCTCTTCCAAAGTCTATCGGGATGCTCAACATTTAGCTCTCACTCCAAAACGTTTGTATGACCTCGCCTTCCAGTAACCCTGTTTCGAAAAATCCCTCCGTACATTGACCGCAAAATCACGAGTTGCACTCATACCTCCCACCGCATCGCCTAGCTTCTCCCGAACATTGTCCGAATCCCTCCTCCTGAACAAAAACAAAAAACTCTCACAATGATCAACAACATTCACCGCCTCACTGGTGCTGCACGTTAACTAAATTCAAATCGATTCCACTCCCAGACTGAAGAGCAATCATCCCCACCCACTCCTAGCCAATCACCAAATGCACATGTGCATGACTGCACATTAGCCGTAACTCCGCCGACCCCCCAATCCGCCCAACCAATAAACGGAACATAATAATTTATTGACTACTTGGGCAAATATTTGGCCAAATTCAATTTATTCTCCGAAACATAACTTAAATACTAATATCGGGTTCGAGTTATTTAAGCGCACTCCCACACGGACCGTCGAGCGTCCTGCCCTCGCAGGCGCGCAGACACGGACAAGTTGCAGCATAAATAATTTAAAACGTGTATGCGCTCCAGTGCCATCCATCGCGCTGGCTATCTCCGCACCTGCAGCGAGGATTGCTCCGCACAAAGATCCATCCAGAACCGCCGAAATAATTGCACCGAGCCATGGACGGCTTCCGACACAGGCGTTTGTTGTCGAAGGTTGGGTGGGTGGTGTGCGAGGCATTGCGCGGCGGCGCGGCACTGGCCGGCTTAACAAAATTAACGGAACAATGAACATTTTAAAACCGCATTAGGATACACAACAGATTCGAAGTGGTAAACACTTGAGCTCCGTCCATTGACGCGGCGCGGGCGAGTAATTGAATATTCGGACGAAGGCACTGCGCACTCGGCACTTGGCACTCGGCACTCCACTCCGGAGTCCGGGTTACCGGCAAACATTTAATCGTTCGATTTAAATAATTCTGCCCGTCTGCCAGGCAATCCTGCCCCGCACACATGTAAACCGCACACAGCCTCACGATTTATTGCAATTGGCTGCGGGAGCACTTACTCCGGCCTAAGGTACCCCGCCGCCGCCGTCGGGGCCTTGCCGGCGGCCGTGTGTACCGTCGGCCAGCGCATTAATGCGTTCAGGTGTTGTATTTACAAAATTGATATTTTATGCACATTAAATCGCACCGCAGGCGGGGCTCGGACGGCCGGGCGCAACCGACCTGACAATGAAATCAATCACGGGCAGGCATGTAAGCGTCAGTGAGGGGGCCGCGGTGGGGAAGGATGCGCAGAATTTGTCCCAATTTCGCTGTCGGCCCGGTGGAGACCGCGGTGGCGCCTCGCGGGGTTGAGATTGAGGTTAGAGATTCCGCTCATAATTACAACGCAGCGGTGTGTGGGGTGGTGGGATGGCGGACCGGCATCCTTGCACACATGCCTCGCTCAATTCGTTGACGCGCTGTATGGCCGGCCGCAGTCGAGTGGAATCCACTATTTTGATTATTCCGTCTGAATGCGTGTGGACGCATGGGAGTGCATCGGAATGGCCGGCAACGCAAGGGAATGCCTGGGAATGCGTGCGGATGGACGTGTGCCATTTGAACGCACAATTTACGATTACAATGGCGAAGCGCCGCCAACCGATTAAACTTTCAATTTATGGACAATGTTGTAATTTCGGAGGCCAGTGGTGCGCGAGATGGCGCTTTTATTGAATGCATTCGGCATTGACTTCAGAAGAGGGTGGTGCGCGGGTGGCTTGAATGATGACATTTTCGGATTTGAAATGTAGTGACGCGAATTAATGTGGTAATCGGTGGCATTTTAAGGCGACACACATTGTTGGGTATTGGGGGGCGGGCGGGTGGTCGTACGAATTCAATGGTGAAATGCATAATGTGGGAATTGCCGGAACGCACGGAATGGCATGCATCTGGCCGCGGTGCTGAGATTGACACTTAGGTTGTGGGGCGTTCTTGTGGTTTCTTGTTGTAAACTTGATTGGATCATATTTTGTGTGTTTTGGTGATGCGCGCTATGCGGTTTTGAATGGAATGGATGTTTATTCCACAACAAATGCATTTTCTGTTTGTTTGAGCCACAGAAAACAGTTTTTCTGTTGTCTGGGATGCGAACTTTGTATAGGGATTCCTTCTCTTTAGAAGAAGTCAGTCAGGCACGTCGAAAAATTGTGACATTCCCGGAAGATGGGCAAAAGTTGATCGAGTTTTGGCTTTTTCACCGAGAAACTTCGCCAACCGGAAAATGCAAAAACACAGGAGACAAAACACAAAAATTTGTCGTGACTATCCCTCTGTCTTTACCGGTAATAGATTTAACGCAGCTATTGTCTCTGCGATCGAACGATCAAAATTTGCCCTGTTTACCAGAAATTACTTAAACCGCCAACAAATCTGTGGTTTTGGAAAGTAGTCCCCACGCTCTTTTACCCTCACGCTGACTTATCAAAAGCTGCCTTCAATCATCGACACCCAAATGGGCGTCAAAGCCAATCCATCAGAAGGAATGATTTTCTGTCAAGTTATCTAGACATAGTGTCTGGATAGGCAACACTTACAAGACAACCAGGACAAACTGGCATTCTAAGGGATGATAAAATAAATGTTTTTGTTTGGACATCCGGACAATCAGTCCGCAACATGTCAAAGAATCTTCTTAGTGAGCTCGTGCTGGACGTGGATAACGACCAACAAGCCTCTCGAGCAGTTTCACTCTGTTGTTGGCAGCCGCCACTTTTGCACACCAGGTTGACTGAGACCCTTTTAAATTTGAGTGTGCCATCTTAGACGAGGGCGTTCATTGTTGCATTGCATGTTCTATTGCCATCTTAAGTCACTTAAAAATTTTCACTCGTTTTTTGGAACCAGCAAAATACTGAGGACTCTATTATGAATTTTCCTTATTAAAGGTTTTCGCCTACAATTAGGCAATGTCTTCCGAGTGTCAGGAGTCGCGACCATAGGAAGAGACTCCTTGACACAAAGAATTTTCCGAGTGAGGGGGTGGCTCAGGCGGATGGAGATCGCCCGTCGAATTGGCGGTTGTGGTTTCAATCCCCCATATGGGATTCGGGAAAAGACTTTTCCTTTTTTTTTTCAATTGTGTTCCTTGGAACATATCTTAGTTGTGGGGCCAGATGGTTGGTTGAGTGACATGACAACAGTAACTGCTTCTCACTGAGACCAACGGGGAAAACGAGTCTCGCCAATACCCAGTCAGAGGTCTTTCTCTTGTCGACATAGGAACCAGGACAAAGGAAGACAAGCATTAGAAGTGAGTGGTTGTAGGGAAAAGTGCATAAAATTAAAGTGAAACAAGAAGATAGTGAAAGTCATAAAGTCATTAACATTATAGTGTACATAGAGAGGAAGTGTTGTCCCTTAGCCC
Organism: Eristalinus aeneus; assembly: GCA_955652365.1. Classification (NCBI taxonomy): domain Eukaryota; kingdom Metazoa; phylum Arthropoda; class Insecta; order Diptera; family Syrphidae; genus Eristalinus; species Eristalinus aeneus. The sequence continues at coordinate 81,810,242 of OY019132.1, forward strand.
AAACCACCAACAGGTTGATTTTGTGGATTGAGGTTTTTTTTTTCCTTGTTGGAGCGTATGTCCCTGAAGTCTCTGACGGAGCCCGATTTCATTTGCGGTTGGTTGAACATTGAACCAATAGGACAGAAGACCCGGAAAGGCGTAGACGACCACAACATAGCTACCAGGTATCTCAAAATTTAAGAAATAGTGTTACAAACATCATAATCCAATATCAGTGAAAAAGGATTAGAGAGTTCCTATAAGTGTCGTGTTGGACTCTTGCGTAAGTCGGGTCATAGCCGAATTGGTTAAGTCACTGGTCTGTCGCGAAGTTGAAATTAAGAGCGAGGGTTCAAATACCGGACGGGGATCATCTTCGAGTCGTATTCGTTTTTTTTCCTTTCTCTCTTTAATTTCATTATTTTTTTTTATTATTATTATTTTTTTCTTTGTCTTGCTACTAATGGGGAGTAAGTCAGGAGTCGGTTCAGCATAGGGTAGGTTAAGTGACATTTTGAATTATATAGAGTCTCCTAGATATAAGTTAGATTAAGATAGTTGTTAAGTTAGATTATGTTAGCTAATAAATGAGTTATTGTGAATCGCGTATTGCATTCTTCGTCTGCTAAGGTCTCCGTGAACGGATCTAGTCGCGATTTTAGGTCCGGAAAACAGTAAGAAGGGACGAGGCTAATCGCGTGGCGCCCAAAATTATCCCGCGACCCCTTTTCTCCCAGCTGGTCGGCAAACCCCCCCCCTCCCCCTTCTTGCCCGGAGCATTTTCGAAAAAAAAAACAAGGTAACAATTCCCCCTGCTCGAGGGGATCAAACAACAAGAAAATTTCTGAAGTTGAAGCACCCACCTCGTCCATCGGACCCATTCGTGATGACTTACGAAGGCTGACAGAAAGCTTAAAGAGGTATGGTGCCGTGGAAACTTAGGCACTTGAGATAGTCGCTTAACAAAGCGACCATAAACATGCTGCAGGAATTGACCTCCGTCCGATGACTGTTATTGTATCCAATTTGGTTGCAGCTGAGGGCGATCCTAAACCTCATAAAAAAGAGATGTTCAAAAGCACACCAGTAGAACCTACACGCCAACTGGTTACAATGGCCTTGATCTATTCAACTACCTTCTCATTCCCCAGCGAAGACACCACACCCGTGAATGAACACCTATCATTCAACGCACCCACTTCATCAGACGACCCATCAAATTTTTTTAGTAAATCCCTCCTTCACTCAAAACACTGTCACAACGCCAGGTAATCCCGGGGCGAAGTCCACCGTCACGTTTCAAGGCATCCCGGGCACATGGGTATGTCCAACGCTCGGGGCAACCGCCACTGCGGCAGCGTTCCTCTCGAAAGAAAAACAAATTCGTCAGTCAGCCACCACAAAAAGGTCATCGTGACAATGGCAAGCTTAAACTCATCAAAGGAAAGGAACACTCATAATGTAAACAGCAAATGATACGCTCCTGTAAGCAACAGCAGCGGCGGTGGCAGAAGCAGTGGCTGGATCTGAGGTGGTGGCGGCGGCGGTGGCAGCAATCCAATGCTCGCTGCCATCACGTCCCAGGCAGTGAGGAGCGCTCAAGGAACCTGCCAACTGCGGATGCCCATCAAAGTGCTTTTAATAAGGCCGCAACGGCCGCACTGTCATCTGTCAACGGATTTGTTTTGGCTTAAGGAAGGCAAACATAAACACCGTGAGCGAGAGCGGCGGAGATGCCTCCAAGAAAATTGCTGCTGCTGCTGCTGCTCCTCGAGGTGCCATTGCCAGTGCCACAGCCTGTCTCTCCCGGGCGTTGGACAATAGCCTTATTGTTGTTTGTTGTGTTTGATATTTTTTATTTTTTGCTGCTTCTTCTTCTCCTTCTTATTTGGTTTTGCTTTGTTGCTGAAGGAAGTTCGGTTTCAATTGGAAATGCTCTGTGCTGGCTTCGGCTGCCGCTGTTGCTGTTTCTGTTGCCTTTGATGGCTTTGTTTTCCTAAGGTGGCACATTCAGCTGATTGCAGTAATGAGGCAGCAGGGATGATGATGACATTTTTCTACCACGCTTGGATGCTCCGCGCGCTGTGCTGGGATTGAGACTGAGTAACGAATGCGGGGCGACTAACAAAACACTGTCATCGTCACCGTCGAAGACTAAACAAAACGCTGATTCCTTCCTGCCACCACCCGGTTCATTATTGTTTGACTTGCCGGAGTCTTTGGAGTACCGCTCGAGCGGCGCACGATGGTGTGACTTTGTTGATATTGGACTGGGAAGCATCCCCTCAACGCAAAGTGGTCAGAAAACAAAAACCGTCAAAGGTCATGACAATGCGGCAGATATGAGTTCCAGTGCGGCGGGGGTGTGACGAGTGACACAGATAACACAGAAAAGAATGAAGTTCGATCTGATTACCTATGTGATTAATCATCAGCGGAGCTGTGGAGCGAGGATGACTTTTTGTTCTCGAGTCCAGCGCGATTTTTTGCGGATGTAGCGAGAGATGACAAATTGTGGCAAACAAAGATAGTTCTGTCATATTTTTCAATATTTATGGGAGAGGTGGCGTGGTCTTTTGGTTGGACCGCGATCCACCAGAGGCATCACCCCCTCGACACGTGGTGCACCATGATTTGCTGCTCACTTAGTCGGGCCGGAAACAGAACTTTGCCGCCGACCCCTCACTCGGCAGCGTAATTCCCGTCATTATTCAAATTTGTTCAATTTCTCCCCCATCGGCCAGCGCCTGTTATTTTGCCGGTCCGCCGTTGGCGAATCACACTCCGCGCCAGTCCGAATCAGCTCGAATCAGCCCCCCATAGTGTCAAACAACAACAGCATGACAGTGTCCAAATGACGGCTCATCCCCTCCGCTGTCAGCCTAGCCGCCCACAGAAAAACAACGGCAGACGGACACACACACACACTTCCTCACTCTGCCGCAACGTGCTTTTATCTCGGGCCCAGCTTCGCTGCCTGGCGTGCGATACGGCTCTCCCAAGTCACCGGCTTCATGTGAGTAATTTATTTCTGTGACTTTCCGACGGCAGCGGCAGCGTCAGCGGGGAAGTGGCTGTTATTGCTGAATTTTCAAAATGGCCATCGTCGCGCAGGGGTTGATGGTGGTACGGTGCAACGATGGGGAAATTTATTGCAACTCGGCAAATTGTGTCTTTTGCAATGGCTGCTGCCTGCCGGCCGCCGACTGCTGTCGCATCTGTGGCTGCTTCGTCTGAGTGTCAAGCTGTTGCCGTTCCAGCAGAACGTTCACGGCGAGTGTATATCAAGTTGACACCTAAAACTAAATCAGCATCCTTTCCCCTTGACACGCCCTTCCGTCGATGACATCCATCCACCTTGCATAGCAACCAACATATTGTCATCCATCCAGGTGGACTGGGACGGGAGTTCCGCCCGAGTCCGGTGTCAAGCGATGCAAATTCGAGCCAACAAATAATCGAAGCTGGCAGTAAACCATTCGAAATGGTTTTTAAACTGCCAGATGCCTTCGCATTTATGAAGTCGCAAATGACGCCACGCAAGCGGCCCAGATTTATGGGGTTTCAGTGTGTTTTTGCAGCTTTTCTGCTTGTCGTTGGGGGCGATGTGAAGGGTGTGAATTTTTGAATTTTATCGCTTCATTGTGTTCAAAAACGAGGCGAACAGAGCGCGTAATGAATGGAAACGAAGGGAGTCAATAAACTTTATGGGGCTGCAGTTGTTTTAGGCTTTAAGGCTAAATGCCAGGTTTATGACGGTATTCAATGAGAAATGAAACATTTTAAGGGCTGCGTTATGGGAGCGGTATTGTGTGTGTCTGATGATGCAATTGAAGTGCGCACGCTGACTGCTGGGGAGGCTTAGACGACGTGGGACTTCAATCACCGTTTTGGGAGACTTGAAACCAATTTCCTTCTGAATGACGAATAAAAAGCATCGACTGGATTCGAATTTCGATATTTTATGCTCTCTGCTGGAGCGTATGCGTAGACATTCGAATCGAAGACGAAATGAATGGTGCGATGAAACGATTTTTGGAATATTTTGAGAATTCGAAATCTGTTATCATTCAAAGTTCAACCGGGAAGGATTCTGTTTCTTGCGAAAGTAGAGCACACGTAGGACGAATTTGGGAGGCAACGTTATCATGACAAAAGTGTGAAAGTAGTCTCCTCTTTGAGCTTTGACACGCTCTAGAAAGTGAGCACTGTATAGAGGTCGACAATTGGTACTTTGTATTGTATGCGCTTTCGGTGTTCTTTGATTCTCCTTAGGATAATGCTTAGCCACTGCTGTGCTTATTCACTCGACACATATCCCCTGGCAGTATTTTAATTGATTTGAGCATGCGAAAAATCGGGATTGCTTCCTTAAAGTCGCAACTTCCAGATGCATTGCAATTGTTTCAATGTTAAGTTGTCGTGTCCTCTTCTGGAACATCTTTCATTTACCCATGTGCCTCCTGGTGTCTGTCTTTTTTGCGACGAAATGACAGAAATTAAGACTGACGTGCGCAATTGTACATTATCGTAGGATTCAGTTTCGTTGATTTCAAGAAGCCTGTTTGGATGAAACCGCCCAGATTGTGGCGGAGCCGCAGTGGATGCGAATAATTAACAAAAACCACTACCAAAGCTTGTTTACCATAATATTATAAGTCCCACTTCTGTGCTGGACATTCTTCAACAATTTCGACGACAAAGCACGAACGCTTTATCATCCCGACGGAGTTCCGACAAAATTTCGACGAAGTCTCGAATGATCTATCGATGTAAAGAGTTGCATGAAGCTGTTCCTGCCCACAGCCAGCAACACGCAGTTTTGGTGGCTGAAGATGTTCTTGTTGCATGCAAGTCCTTAAGTAATTGGTCCCTAGAGACCATTTCTGACGAGTGAAATCATAGCGTCCTTTGTTCAGTTCACAAAATAAGGACTTCTGCGCCTGCGCTGCTATGGTATGAGTATGAAGATGTTGGGCCTAAGGTCAGCCTTGTTATGTTTTGCAAACACTTATCCGTGTGTAAGAAATTAGGAGCTATTCAGAGCAGTTACAGTTCGGAGTAAGGGAGAAGAAATCAAGTTTGACTCTGTAGGAGATCTTGCAGAATAGCCACGAAGTGACGTCTGCCTGCCGTTCATGCAGATGATCGGCCCTGTAAAAATTTGAAACTACTTCAAAACTCAACAGATTGGGCAAGGCAACAAAGAAAAACCATGTTGCTTACTCAGAGTTACTTTGATGACAACTTTTAAAAAAGTTTTTTCAAAGCGAAGCATAGTCTTCTGATTTATTCAATCCTTTTATTGAGAAAACTTTCATCAGCACCAGACCTTCGGTCTTCAAAATTCTTTTAAGTTGCTGCCTTATAGGGTGCATAATGAATTTTATGGATAAACACTGCACATTGACAATCGCGAAAGAAATGCCAACTTCTTGAAATAAATGCCCCCGTATCAATTCCCAGGCAGACGATGATGTATGTACGCCGAAATTCAGAATCGTGCAGCAGAAACGAACAATCAACAGTGTGTGGCAAAACATTTGAGGTAATCAACAATTCTGCCTGATACGACTCCGGATGTACCCGAGACAATGGCGTTAGCAAAAAAAAAATGCGGTTTGGAAAAAATTTTGAAAATGCAACTTATTTCAGTTCAAAAAGTCAAAGTAACACGAAAGACAAAGCTCCCTATGTACAGTACTTTTATCATTCAGTTTGTATTTTGAAAGTCAAAACAGGAAGCTTTCGGTTGTTCCGATTGAATTTTCAACTTATCGTCGTTTACGGGTCCCTGGGAACAGATTCCAAGACAACATCTGTGTGTTGGATGGTGGAAAGCAACAAATCAAATGCATTTGTGCACAACGCTGAGTCACACCTGTGTTTTGCCAAATCACCCAATCTGAGCCAAAGAGCTGAAGTCTAAGGGTACCATTCCATACCATTCCATACCATTTTTGGAGCTGTTTGCGTTGATGGTTTCTGGAGGAGCAAATCTAACGATGAACTCTATGGGCTGTGCAGCGACATGCTCCTGGTCAAGCGTCTTCGGACACAACGTTTAAGATCGCTAGGCAATGTAGAGCGTATGGACACCACTGCTTCGGCCCGAAAAGTCTTTGAATCCAAGCCATTGGGACAACGCAACAGAGGGCGACCTAAGCTAAAGTGCCGCATATAAGTGGAGAAAGACCTCAATCAACATAATGTGCGCAACTGGAGACAGCTGGCGGAAGATCGTGCTGTCTGGAGAGGTATGTTGGTTGAGGCCCTGGTCCTACCCGGACTGTAGTGAGACAAGAAGAAGAGTAATAAAAAAAAGAAGAAAAATAAGAAGAAAAAGAAGAAGAAGAAAAAGAAAACGAAGAAGAAGAAGAAGAAGAAGAAGAGGAAGAAGAAGAAGAAGAAGAAGACGAAGAAGAAGAAGAAGAAGAAGAAGAAGAAGAAGATCAAATCGATTTGAACAAATCTCTTGACATTGTGCAAACCCAACTAGTGATCGATTGGTGGTACAAATCAATTTCGTTGGAAAAGCAGCTTTGTCCATCCTCGCCATGTTCACGTTTTTGTTCATGTATTGCAACAGTCCAGGGTGAAATTGGGCTTTAACCAACAAATCCCTGCAACACGCCAGATTTTAAGCCAGCTGTCTCCTAATTCGCACACCTTAGTGTTTGTGGTCCTTTTTGACTTGTGTGTACCACCAGGACCATGTTGGTCTGTATTTGGCAATTGAAGACTTTTCGGTTTGGAGGACTGTGGCAGATGGCCTAGCTGACCTATGTGTTGATTGCATAGACGCCTGGTTACTCTTAAGTCGATACACACCCCTTTCCCATTCAAACCTCATCGTTGGAAATAGTACCAGGGACTGAGAGCAGAATTTCCCTTGAAAGACCAAATGTTTGTTCACATATTTTTGAGGTAGACGGAGCAGCGAAAGTTCTCCATCGTCGTCCCACACAATTTGACGAGTTAGGTAGGAATGCCGAAACTAGACATGGCACTGAATAGCTCGTCTCTATGCACACTGTCATATGCAGCCTTGAAATCGACGAATAGGTGGTGAGTGTCAATTTGCATTTCTTGGGTCTTTTCCAGGATCTGCCGTAATGTGAAGATCTGGTCTATTGTTTACTTCCCTGGCCTGAAACCACACTGATAGGGACCTATCAGGTCATGGACAAATGGTTTCAGACGCTCACACAATGCGGCAGAGAGGATCTTGAATGCGATGTTCAGGAGACTAATCCCTCTGTAGTTGGCGCAGTCAAAGGAGTCTCCTTTCTTGTGAACCGGGTAAACGACGTTGAGATTCCAATCATCGGGCATGCTTTCCTCCGACCATATTTTATAGATGAGCTAGTGCATGCGCCCAACCAGGTCATCTCCAGCAGCTTTAAATAGTTCTGCTGACAGTCCGTCCGGTCCAGCAGCTTTGTTCGACTTCAGCTTGGATATTGCTATCTTCACCTCGTTTAAGTTGGGGGGACGGGATTCTTGTCTATCATCGTCCAAATTGAATGGAGCATTCTGCCCAACAGTGGAATTGGTGCCGTCATCGCCATTAAGGAGTCTACAGAAATGATTTTTTCAGGTTCTCAGCACAGACTGCGACTCTACCATAAATTGTCTATTTTAGTCCAGGCAGGCTTTTGTCCAAACTTAGTATCCTTCGGATAGCTATTTTGCCTTTCGGGAAAACTTTCGGACTTCATTCCTGCCAAAACACCTTTTCATTTCCTCGACCGCGCGAGTTACGTAAAACGTAGCTCATCAAATTATCAAACTACAGGATGGCACTTTTGCATTAGCATAATGCCGGAAAGCAGAAACCCATACTGATAACAAAATCAAACGAGATATGCTTGGCTCAGCAATTTTGTAATATAAAACCGACTGAATTTCAAAAATCGGTTGGATTATTTGTTGGATACCCAAGTGTGTAGCCAACAGCGGCACTCAATAAACTTCCAGTTTTTTTTTCTCTTTAAAATTTCCAACAGATAATTTATGTCGCGTTTCTAATGGTCCTTCTTTTTCTTCTGAGAAGCCGGTGGTCTTCCCTTCTTCTCTGTTCGTAGAGCTCACGAACAGCCCTCGTTGTTCGATGCAGCGCTGCCTTATAGGCGTCTCGGTTGGCTGCATGCGCTTGCCTGCACTCGTCGCAAAACAATAGGCTCCTTCTTGGTGATTACGTGAGACCCAGCAGATCCGTGGCAGCTTCTTGGCAAGGTTTCCAATCTTCTTCCATGGTCAGTGTAGGCAGCGTTGAACCCTGAACGAGTTTCAGGGAGACTCGGACTGCTCTTGCTCCTCGATATTCCAACAATGTGAGTTAACTCGGAGGTAAGAGTATCATAAGCTTTTGATTTCACTAACAGCACAGTTGAATCTTAAGGAACAGCACTGCCTAGTTCGTTGTCTGTGCCCCAAAAGAATGTATGTAGATCAGAGGTTATCATGTCAACTACGTTGGTCCAAATATTGATCGAGAAAGAAATTTGAGATTGATTTAATTTTTCCTTTCTCAAAAGTCCGGAATTTATTTGCCGGAATGTTTGATGTCTTTTCTTTGTTACCGGTTCTGATAGGAGGAACGGTTTTTAAGTCAGTTAACGCGTTTTTATTTAAAATTTGGACAATTGACCATCGAAGTGGAGCTTGCACTGTTTCCACTTCCTAATGAAATAGAACTGTGGTACATAAGCATCTCCGCATATCTATTGGGAGGATTAATAACACTTCCGAAAATTGTTACACGACCAGTAAGAAATCATCTTCCTGTTAGCTTCTGCTTAAGTCAATCAGTCATCAGCCTACCTTTTTAAATGGACAAGAATAGACAGATTGTAAACAAAATAGTTTCCACACCAGAAAGGTCTATTTGTTGAATAATCTTCTCATTTTCCTTTACCGGAAGATTGAAAACCTGAAAGATCAAAAATACCATAGCCCCACAAACTGTGGAATAGTAAGATAGCCAATATACATACATAGATATATAGAATATATAGAAGAAAAACAAATATTAATCATGGAAAATAGCTTTTTTTTCAGAATATTCCCCATTAAGATTTATATACTTTTGAATGCGTTTGAACCAATTGTCTAAGCACTTTTGCCACTCTGATTGAGGTATCTCCAAACCATGCATTCTGAACGCATCAACCGCTTCTTCAGGTGATGAAAAACGTTGACTTCTCATTTAATTTGTGACATACGGGAATCAAAAGAAATCGTACGGTGCCAAGTCAGGACTATACGGAGGTTGACTCATCAAATCGATGTTTTGAGTGCTCAAATATGCAATTGTTTGAGCCGATGTGTGAGAGCTCGCATTGTCGTGGTGAAGAGTGATCCGTCTTCGGCGGTTGGTTTTCCTGATTTCTTGGAAGACAACTGGCAAACAAATGGTTGTGTACCACTCAATACTGTCTGTTCTGCGTTGTACTAGTAGTGCGGTTGCGACATGTCCAGTTTTTCCATTTACTTGGAAGCACTTCGTGCGCGAGCAACTTTTGTTGAATTTGGCTCAATTTTAAACACCCACACAGTCGACTGCGGAAATCCACGATTCATTGCTTGTCACGATGTCATAGACGTATTTCGAAGCACCGCGATCCTATTTTTGGAGCATTTCTTTCGGCCAATCGACACGATCTTTTTTTTGATAAATTGTGTGGGACCCACCGCGAACAATTTTTTTGAAGGTCAAATGTTCATGCAATATTGAATATATGCTAGTCCCACTAACGGCTAAGGTTGTCACAATCTCACGATAGGTCATATGACGATCATATGACAGCATCAATGGTTTCCGAAACAACAACTGATTTTGGACGACCTTCACGAAATTCGTCTTGGAGTGAACTACGACCTCGGTCGAATTCACCATACAATCGATAAACACAGGTCCTTGATGGAGTTTCATTGCCGAAAACTGAGTTATGTTCTTCGATGCACTGTTGTTGAGTTAATCCACGTCGGTTTGTACTTAAATTTAAGCGTATCACGCCTTGCCCCCTTCCGGGTGTCTTTGACGAATTCAGCTTTCCCCAGTTATAGGATTAACCTAAGTCTAAAGCTGATCAAAGACATGCACCTGAAATATTAAATGAGGCTTTGTACCCTCGAGGAGAGCTGTTTTAGCAGCAGAATTTTTAAAAAATTGCAAATGTTGGAGAAGCTCGAACACCCTTTCCCGTCCCGTTGCTTGACTCTTGAACTTATTGAGATTACTATTTAAGTACATACTGTTAAAAATCCTCCCGGCATAATTATATCTGTACACTCAAAGATATTATTGTCCCACTTTCGCATAAAATTTAATCATAATTTCTGGTGAGTTCCGAGTTTTCTTTTCATCTATTCTGCTTAGTCACGGCGTCTAACGGAATATGTCTTGCTTCATTCGAGACGTTTTCAATCTATCCTTCCCTCCTTTTCCCCGTCTGTCTTAGAACTTTACAGATGCCATCCATTCAATCTCATTTCCAAAACGAATCAAAACTCTGAGCGCGCTCGTGTAACCCACTGTACCTACACACAACGTATTCGATTCAGTAAAGAAAGCTGTTATCGTGGCTATTCTTCCAACTCATCGCCCATCATCGTCAACTACCCCCGCCGGCTGCTTGCCGTCACAGACGAGGATATCACTTTGGCAAACAGACGTTCAAACATCGTCAACACACAGCTTACGCTCAAAACTTTTTCCTAAATGTCCCCTTACAAGTGTCATTTGAGCGAAAACGTGTTCTTCGATTGTTTCGGCTTCCTGTCATTTTCCCTACATGTCGCACACACCGAGTTGGTGGCACCCACCGCACCCCGCCAATAAAGGGAAACTATCAAGCAATTTAACAAGAAACTCCGTTTTCTTTTCTTTTCTCCTCGTGTTCGTTCCGTCACTTGCTTTGTCAAGCGAATCGTTTTCGGTTCATTGGAACCGTAATTGCTTACTTCCCCTCTTCCGCACAAGAGGGTCTCCCAGGAGGGATTAAGACTTTGACTAACGTCTCATCCGGCGGAGATTTGCGTAAATTCAAGCCACGCTCATGCCTGACCTGAAAACACTTGTCAGAACCACTAAGCTTCCTCAACACCCGTTCCAAAAATGCAATTACGAAACACCGAAAGCTTTTAATTCCCGACCCCTTTCCGGGTGATGGACGTCTACGGCATTTTTCTCCGGCTGACCACCGCTCTGTTCATGATATCCAGCTTTTAAGACTGGGGCCCCTCGAGTCTCGGGGGAAACTTGGACTGCACTAGAGGGCGCCCCGCACCGTATGCACTCTCAAAGGATTTATAACGAGATTCCAATTAAAAAGTTTTGATTTGGTTATTTGCATTTATGAGCGAAAGTTTTTCCGGGGCTCGCCTCGGAAGGGCCACTGCCGGGCCTGTCCAAATGACGGGATGATCCTTGGGGCTGGCCCTTTGCCGTGGCTTGAAACACATCCCCCCGGTGTCGACGAGAAACAAACAAAAACACCGAGAGGAAAGAAGACGAACTCACGAAATTAGTTTCGCTGGGCGGAGGGGAGAACTGCTTGCCTGTGGCGGCGGCTTGAGCGCATCCCCGGACGGGGGCTGTCTTGAAGAAATTTTTCGGGAAAATTGTTGAGATATTTTTCGATTAAGAAGTTTTTTCCTGTTTTGTTTCGTCGCCGGCCCGGTCTGTGTGCTGCTTGTTGCAGGATTATGGAAAACAGCTTAAGCCGCTGAATAAACACTTGGCGCTGGCAGGGAGGTTGGCGCGAGTGGAATGCAATTTCGGCAGAGAGTTGCTTTGAGGGGTGCGAGTAACTTTTAAGTACATTCAGAAAGAAAGAGAGCACTTGTGATGGGTTTGCAGAGTGCGAGTGGTGTGGCTTGGGGTGAGGCTGACGCAGGGCTGGAATCTGCTTAAGGATGCATGAGGGTTGATTGCTGGGGTCTTTAATTTGCAACTTTCGCCGTTGCTTTGATGTACAAAGGAAGTAGTGACTGACTTCAATGGAAAGAAAAATGCTAAAAGTTTGACTTAAGAATGCTGTCGTACAAAAACAGAAACCGACCCCATCTTAATCCTTCTCTACGGTGGAAGTAAACTCAGTGGACGTTTGACCCCTATCTGGAGTGCAGCAGTTAACGAAGACGCTTCAGACCCATTTGTACTGACTTCCGCTCCTCCCCCACACACCCCACTGGAGGAAAAAATTTCAAAGGTAATCCTAATCCGTCTCGTAAATCACTGCAAAATACACACACTCACACTATCGATAAAGGACATAAAAAGGAAATCCCGCCCCATCCAATGTTGCACCACCCCCCACCCGGGCACGTCTTAATACGCCCGAAAAGAAAGCAATCGGAACCAAACACACGCATGGCCACCCTCGTCACTCGGCCGGGGTGGATAATCAAGAAAAATGAATGCAATAATCTTTCGCCTCACTTGCAAACTGGGGTGGCTGGCTTTATGCACTCCATTTAGCCCTTGCCTGTGACTTTTGCTCCCTTCCTGCCTTGCACCCTCGCCACAATCATAAAAGGAAAAAAACGCATCACCACACACCCCCAGCAATATCGCCTGAATGACAAATTCGAGGATAAAAGTATTTCTAGCGTCGTAATTGCGTTTTCACCCCTCGTGCACCGGAAGCACCCACACTCACCCCAGCGAAACACCGATGAAACGGAAAACGTAAAACGAACAAGAAACCACCGATGAGACAGCCTCGAAAGCGGAAAATTGATCCGATCCCCTGTTACGGAGATTTGGGACATTCCACCGATGTCACACCATCATCCCCAATGTTACCGTCACTGAACGAATTCAATCGCTCACATGACACGCTGCTCAAAAATCCGCCGATTTAATCGAATTCCAAAAATGCGCCACCCCGTCCCCACTGGGCCACCATATGACGGGATGCTGTGCGCGAGGATGCGTGGGCTTTTGTGACGTTTGCCGTCATCCTCCCCGCTCGGTTGGTCGGAATAAAAGAATTTTAATTACAACCCAGCCAACCGCTGCCATTAAAATGATCGGCCATTATCACGCCGTTAAGCTGCAGTGTTGGTCAGTTGACTGGAGTTCGGGACACCACCCACCGACACTTACATATGTGTGCAGTCGTTCGCTCAGTCATAACTCGCATGCAATTTTCATATTTAATGAGCGCCGAAATGAAATTTCCGATTGTAGTTCCGTTACGGTAAACAGTCTGTCAATTTGTCAACTCGCACCGAAGGGAGCATCAGACCGACGTGTCTGACGGGGCTAGGTGCCGCCCGCGGGCTGCATTGAATGCCGAATGGCCAGCAGTCCTTTTCCTGCTGATGTCGCAATTATTCTGATTGAATTCGGATATGAAAGCGCACAATGGGACCTGGCGCCGCTCGGAATTTCATCGTTAATTATGGTGAGGGACGATAAACAAACACCTGAGGGCGGCTGTGTGTACACAGCGAATGTCAGACGGCTGAGCCATTGGGTCGACACTCGCAGCTGTGCTTAACGCTTAACAGGTTGCCAATATCAACGATTGGAAATGTGAAGTGGATATTGCTTAAATGGGAGTGAAACAACAAAGAACTCGATTGAGAGGACGATTGTATTCCGTGTGGCTTGATCTAGTGTGGCTAAGGCAAAGGGCTAACGTGGTCAAAAGGATGAGGGGGGAAAGAGTGGTAGATCTGATTCCCATGACAGGATATTTTGTTATTCTTGCTGCACGGAAATCTCTCTCGAGGCGTGTTCACAAAGCAGAGCTACCGGAGTTAATAAAAAAGCACACCGCTCATATTGCTTCAGAGAGATAACTGACAATGATTTCCGGGTCACTCTTGCTTTGTTTGGTGATGTAGAGACGGAGTCATGTTGCGGAAAATTCACTTCTGCCAGCCAGCGGAGGCACGTTGCGGAAAAATTTACTTCTGCCAGCCAAAGCTATTTGTCCAGATAGTATGCTGACTTAGTGATGTTTGGACATGTTTAAGGATGCGACTGAGTGTACCGACCTCACGTTAAAAACGGCAGGGAGTAAGAGTGCTTGAGCATTTTCTGATCATCGTTCAAGAACTTTTGCAAATGGGATATGGATAGTGGCCATCCTTTTTAAATGGAGAATGAGACCTAGCAGCCGAAGAACTAGTGTCGGCCAGAGCCAAAGTAGACATTATGGTCTTTCAGAAAATATGAAGGAATAAGCTGGTTGAGAGAAGAATTTGGTAATGCGACAACTTCTTACACATCACACAGTATGTCCCGGGTCTGATTGATGGGGGGCGCCACTAATAAAAAAAAATCCATACTAGTTTTAGGAAACAAAAACATTCAACTATACCTGTCAAATTTTCATGACAACCTGAGTATTTGGTAAAAAGTTACAGTCCTTTGAGTGATGCTACTTTCACGATTTTCAAAACAATAAAAAAAAACGGAATTTCATTGACTAAACACTGCTTTTTGATGAGAAAAACTACCGTGCTGGCTCAGCAATGGCTTGAAAAGTGTCACAGCGGCTCTGTTCCACCAAACACAACTACTTGTCGGTGGTATGCTGATTTTGAATGTTTCCCTACAGACACCAACGATGCTGAACGCTCTAAAAGACCAATTGAGGTGGTTAACCAGAAAACGTCATAAAAGTTTTGGAAAGCCACAAAGTGAAATTGCGTGAGAAAGCTGACACCTTAGAGATATCAGAAGGCATTGTGTACACTATTTTGCATGGACATTTGTCCATATGAAAGCTGTTTTTAGAATGGGTGCCGCGTTTGCTCACTTTGGAAAAAAAAAAAAAACTAAAGCTGTTCTGAGCTGTTTCGGCAGAATAAACAGGACTTTTTGCACCGGTATGTCATAAAGGATGAAACAAGGATCCACTTCCACACGCCAGAGTCTAATCGGCAGTCAGCGGATTGTACAAAATCCGGTGAATCACTCCTAAACCATCCAGAAAGGCAAAAGTCTTCTGGCAAGGAAGTGGCATTCGTATTTTGGGATGTAGATGTATTTTTTCTTCATCGACTACCTTGAGAAAGGCAAAAGGATCACCAGCGAAGACTACAATACTACTCCATCATTGCTGCATTTGAAGGAAGAATTTCTTAAAACGCGGTCCTATATAAAGAAGAAACAAATTCTCTTTCACCAGGACAATGCACCGTTTCACAAGTCGTTGGCTACAGTGGCCACATTGCACGAATTGAGCTTTGATTTGCTTCCGCACCCACCGTATTCTCCTGATCTGGCCCCCAACGACTTCTACCTCTTTTCAGACCTCAAAATGATGCTCGCCGGAAAAAAAACTATAAAACGAAGAAGGAAGTGATCGCCGACACTAAGGCCAAAGATAACTCGTTGTTTAACAAATTGTATCGAAATGTTGTGGCGTTGGGCTGATTGTATCACCATTGAAAGAAACTTTGTTGATAAATGAAGTCAACTTTTGTCTAGAAATGTGTTTTAATTGGTTAGCTCCGAGAGTGAGTGATGTGTTACAGCGATTGCTGCAGACGAAGGGAGAATGTTGTTGCGGAATTGTTGTTCTTGGAAGTATGCCCTAAGCCTCATTCCATCAAGGGAACTCATCATAAAAGTCCTCATCAATTCAGTATGGTAACAATTGATTCACTTGAAATAAAAACATGGATAATTTCTAGCATTTTGAACAAAGAAAATATAAGGTTACCAAATATCTCCCTTCCGGTTTTCTGCTCTTCCCTAAATGCTTCATAAAAAGTGTTACAGTGATCGGATTTAGTTCAAATATGCGCCATTTTGTTCCATAATCTATTGCCATCTAGACGGCAACAAAGAAAGCGGACAGCCACTTTTCACTAGCTTCTTTTGAGTTCAACTTTATACCACCAAGGGCGTTCGCCATGGACAGGAACAGGTGGTAATCACCTGGCGCTATGTCTGGGCTATATGGTGGATGCGTTAAAACCTCCCATCCGACCTCCGGTAGATTCTGACGAGTCATCAACGAAGTGTGTGGTCTGGCGTTGTCCTTGTGGAATAATACACCCTTTCTGTTGGCCAGTTCTGGACGCTTCTGGATGCTTCTGGACGCTTCTGGGCGCTTCTGGATGCTTCTGGACGCTTCTGGTCGATCGCCTGCTTCAACCGGTTCAGTTTTTCAGAGTAGACGGTAGAATTAAGCGTCTGACCATATGTGAGCAGCTCATAGTGGGTGATTCCCTTCCAAATCCACCAAACAAACAGCAAAACCTTCCTGGCCGTCAATCTCGGCCTGGCCACTATTTGGGACAATTCACCGGCCTTCAACCGCTTTTGCGTGGTATTGTCATATGTGATCCATTTTTCGTCGCCAGTCGCCATCCGCTTCAAAAATGGGTCGAGTTCGTTCCGTTTCAGCAGCATATTGCAGCATTGATTCGGTCCAGAAGGTTTTCTTGCGTCAAATCATGCGGGATACAAACATCAAGCTTTTTTCTGTATCCAGCCTTCTGCAGATGGTATAAAATGGTTTGGTGACTAACTCCCATCTCCAGGGCGATGTCACGAGATGCTACATGCCGTTCTAACTCGATGATTTCCATGATTCGATCAGTATTCGCATTCGTCGTCACAGGTCTTCTGCCGGCTGGCGGTGTCGTTTTCACCGGCTCTGAATCATCGAAATCATTCCTCCGCGGTTCAAAGTGATAGAGTACATGCCCCAAAACATCATTAATCTCCCGGAATGTTTCTCTAGCGGATTTGCCTTTAACATAGAAAACTTTAAAATAGCACGAATTTCGGCGTTAGTGAACTCCGTGTTTACTCGTTCTCTATTGAACGCAATATCCATGCATAACTTCGTTTTGTAATTATGTCAAGACCTTTCGAATGATGTATAGTATCGCCACATATGACTTCTGTATCGCTTTGTATATAGCCGGAAAATTCAAAAGACAAAAAGGCGGAAGGGAGATATAACCTTGTACGTTCCACATCCTTGCTACGACAAAAAGATCAGTATAGGAGATGTCAACCCACGCTGGGGGAAGAGAGGCATCTTTGCAAGAGTGAATGGAAGGCTTTTGGGAAAGGAGTCAGGCTGATGGCCTCAAAACTTTTCTGTAGTAAGCACGGCATAACCACATTTCAATACCCGCAAAGACCTCCGGTGGTTTCCTAAATTAGCCCACAGACAACCAGATTGATCACTTTGGAAAAGATGTTTCATTCTCGATATCCGAAACTTCTGCGATGCCAATATCGACTGGGATCACTCCATTGCTGTATCCCCGATAACAACTTGGATGTCAACAGGGCATCTGAATAAAGACAACACAATATGGATTACTGTCCGAAACCACCATCACAGCAGATGGCTAGGAATTTTCACGCCCGACACTAACCTCTTTCTTCCCTGTCGCACGCTTAACAGATGAAGTCTTCTTCATCTTCATCAGACGCTGTCCATTAAGAAGTCAACCAATCCGTCAAAAGACAACGCGGTTATGAGCTACGAGGACAGTTTGTGCGCTCTGCGGACGGCGAAAAAGGGAACAACATCGATTTTGTTGAGGGAACCCGAGCCCAAGAAACTCGCGCTCACAGGGATGGAGAACTTCAATGAATGAAGTGAAGTCCTTTGTTCTTGCTAGAAGGTGACCGGTGTATAAGGACTTCGAACAGTTGTCTATATTGGATGGCGCTTGATTCTACAGGGAGACCAGGACCTAGCGTGCTTATCAACTTTTTGCCGACTCCGAACGGCGAAATTTGTGAAGTTTTAAGTGTTGTCACCAGACAGAGGGAGGTGGTGTCGTGAAAAATGCGAGGTGTTCAGCCGGGAGTCGAACTTAGATTCTCGGTGTGTGAACGTCGCACATTTCCCACTACATCGCAGCGGCTGGAACGAACAGATAACTGACACGTGAGTCATAATCGACGTTGGCAAGTTGAAAGCAAAGGCTCTCCTTAAGGCAATAAGTAGTCCTCTTCGCAATCTTTTTCCTGCTCAATTTTTACCCTTCATTACAATCCGCAGGCATTTGAAATAAATGTACCGGTACCTCCTTTCTCTCTCTTCCCCGTGCTGTGACTTAATCCCGGTCACTTGAGGCTATCAAACAATTCCTTTAGCTCACGCCAATTATACAAAAAATCTCTTCGTTTTTGAATTTCAGACCATCTTCAAGATCTCGGTTAACAAGCCTGCGGTTTTTTTTTATCATGGAGTATCATGTCACCCCCAGACGCGTCCGAAGGCCAAATTGTAGTTTAAAGCCCAAACTAAGGACGCAGGAAGTCCAACGAGGGTTCGCAAAAATACACTCTCTGGTCAGTGCTAGAGAAGTTCATCGGTGATGTCGCTCTTCCTTCCTTATCTCCTTCCTACTTATACCTAAACAGTTCTTAGCGAATTTGGACAGCGGATCGAATTTAAAGAAATTGATGAGCTTAAGCAGTTTAGCAACGTCCTCCCTCCAGCCGCTAGCCCTTTACAAACACAGATCGTCAGGCTTGTAGCAGGCCATACAGACTGATCTGCGTTGGGAGCAACTGCCCCTTCATCTAATCGATTGCTTTAAGCGCCCAACAAAACGAATTAATTTCAGACTTAACTTCTTTTCAAAATTATTTATGGCATCGTCTTTGGAAACACCCACGCCGGCAGCGCCGCCGTCGCCATCCACTGACTTAGCACCGTTCCCTGCCAACAATCGAAAGGTCAACAGTCTCCCCGCATACACTGGCGGCGATAATTAATTACACGCCACTGTATGCCGTTCGCTCCAGATGAAGAGGAATCCCGTGTTAGTTCAGTCGACACGCGCGCTAAGCGCAATAATTTCTGATCCGCCATAACAAATGATCATCTCCTGCGACACGGCGACATTTTAATCCAGAAGCCAACAACCTGCCACAATCGCTCGTTACATGAATGAAACTCTATTTTCGGTGCGTCCTGGGCTTGCGTCTCACAGAACGGGGGCCGTGCGTCGTGTCGCCAGAGCGCTGTCACTGCCTATTGTGACTGCGGAGCAGTGAATTTGTGAATGTGAGCGAGCGGGTTTCTATTTTGGTGGAAGCGACGCACTCCATTGTGCCAACTGCTGCGCTTGATGGAATTTTAATGACGAATTTATTGCGATCTCTTTAGTTCGTGGCGAATTAGGAGCGCTCTCGGCGTGATCTGCGAACTGGGACTGAAATAGATGCGCACCACACTGGCAGCCGCGACGTCCTGTAGCGCTCGGTAACCACTGCTGCTGTGCATCGAGAATGAAGTCATTACTCTCCCTCCGTTGGAATTTATTGTTTAATTAATAACTTCAGATATTCATGCTGGCTGGCCTCGGGAGGGGCGGAAGACCTGCAAAAACGGGTGCCAGGCAGATGCGGTGGCATTTGTAATTAATCGACGGTGTGGCGGGGTTCTGATGAAGATGCTAATCCAAGGATGGATCCTTTGAGTAGAGTGGAGGTTTTCTGTAGTCAGCAGTGTTGCGCAAAGCACGACTATCGCTGCTGACGAAAGTCTGCCACCAACGTGACCCCCACTTTGTTCGGATGATGCAATCCAAAAGACAAAGCAAGGTCCCACTCGACCCACTCTCGAGGCTCGATTTCATCATCTCAGTGACGTGAGCCATCAAACGTTTCAGAGCCACGCCAATTCCATCATCTCCCGTTCGCAATCCACATCCGATTATGGCTCTTCGAAGAAATTATCTCAATCGGACTGCGACTGGCGCAGCATCGCCCTCCCCATGACACACAAAGGCACTTCCATCAAGCCGATGAGATCGAACTAGCCCGCCGTTCATTTATTTACGACCGAGTCCGTTGAAAAACTTTCAATTTCCGTCTTCCTTTGTCCCTGTCCCTGGCATGCTGCGTGGGAGCTCCCGGTCACGAATTTGGAGAAACTATCGACTGCCAGAAAATCGCACTCTGTCCGCTGCAGACCCGTCGCCGATAGACGAAATCCAATAAATTAGTCCGCCCAGCAGCCGCAGAGAGATGAGTTGAGAGCAGAAATGATTGATGACCCCATTCTGGGACTCACGGCTTGCCCGGCTTAGTGGGTCATTCACCGTTCTATTGTGTTCGCCTCCAAGACACGGACATCTCATATATGATGTCATGCCTATCGGATTGCTCGCTCGCCCCGGCTGGAGATGATAAATGGCCACGGAGAGTGGTGTTCTTTTTGCGTTTGGGGTGTCCCCACGCAGCCGCTGCCACTACAAGGACACATCACATCATCGCGACTATAAATCACGGCTCCATGCTTGTTCGGTGGGAAGATGCGCTGTTGGACCGCACAATTATTAACGGGACCTCAGCACAAAAATTTAATTACTCATGTCTGGGGCTGGGCTAAGGAGCAGAGCTAGACATCACTTCCACCACCCCTGCGCGAAGCGAACATCGCGAACGTGACTATTCAATTCTCATCCCGGCGCGGCGGCGGGTGGCGCTCCAAGAAACACTCACGCACACTGGCGCTGATGCGGGACTGAGGAGCAAGCTACATGTTCGATATATCGTGAGGAGGTGTCAGAATGTTTTGATTACCGTTGGTTGCGAGGAGATCAAAGGGAATTCGAAACTAATTAAAGCACGATGACGACTACATACGATTTGGGCGCTCTGTGCAGCATGTTCCATGTCGATGTTGTTGGCGGGGTGGCTCGGTTCTCCTCGGTGCGGCGTAATGGGTTGGAAGGGCTGCCTGTGGATGTGTACTCCGACTGGGATTTGCCGATTGGAATGTTACTAAGTCGCTACACACTGCGACGTGACATTTAGGAAAAGTTCATCCCGTCAGGGGCGGGCGTGGTGGATGATTAAATTATTTAATAATGGACTGGTGTAATTGCGTGCCTAATGGCTGTGACTGATGATCAAGACTAATGAGCCGATGGCTTGCTGCAGTGTTTTCAAAATTTTATGAGCTTGTACTTAGTTTCGTCTGTTTGTTGGGGTTTGAAGCAGTTGGGTGGGGGTAGTTTTGAGCCACGAGCTTAAGAATGTTCAGTGAATTGCTCTGCGAGTTCAGTGAATTGCTCTTCGAATGGTGCTGTCACTTGATGACTTTTGTTTTGAGATTTTATCCCCAACGAACCTGAAAAATCATTCGATGTATTTTCCATTTCGATCTGACTTTACCTTCTTATCACACAGAGGACAGAGCGAATTAGTTGTGGCCTATATTCGATTGCTGCCATTTAATCGATTTCTTTAACA
Source organism: Eristalinus aeneus (assembly GCA_955652365.1). Taxonomy (NCBI): domain Eukaryota; kingdom Metazoa; phylum Arthropoda; class Insecta; order Diptera; family Syrphidae; genus Eristalinus; species Eristalinus aeneus. The sequence goes on from OY019132.1 coordinate 81,831,438, forward strand.
CCAATTACGACAACAACACATCACTCAATACGTCCAGGGAAATAAGGTTAGCGCCAACAACAAAAACAAAAATATAGTAAATTTATAATCTTTATTAGTGGCGGCACTTGGTAAGTGTTCTGTTAGGACACGACTCCTACTCGTTTTCAAGAGTGTCCCTGCAGCAAGTAGGTTTGAATTCGTGTTTATGGACAAAAGCAAAACATTACATAACATCCTTAAAGAATGTCAAGCTGGATTTAGAAAAAGTTATTCTACAATCGACCAGTTATTCTGCTTAACAAACATTGCCGAAACATATAAGAGAGAGAAAAAAAAGTTGTACGCCTTTTTCGTAGATTTTCAAGCAGCGGTTGATTCAATACCACGTGAAGCACTCTTTTACAAGCTTTCAAAAATCGGCGTATCAAGCAAAGTCATAAGAATTCTGAGAGCCTTGTATGAGAACAGTACTGCACATGTATGGGATGGAGACTTAATTTCCGAGGAGTTTGAAACTTCAATGGGTGCTAAACAAGGCTGTACTCTAAGTGCACTACTTTTTATACTATACATCAATGATATAACAGATGATGTCAAAGGTGGAATAAGATTCAACGATGTATCCATTCCCGCGCTGATGTATGCTGATGATATCGTCTCTCAGTGTGACACTATCCAAGGTATGCAATTAATGATAAACAGGATTAACGATTTCTGTAAAAATTGGAATCTGAATATAAACCTTGGTAAGTCAAAAATTATGATATTCAGAAGCGCAGGGGGACGCGTCTTGTCTTTGGAAAAGAGGAAGTTGGACGGGGAATAGATTGAGTGTTCAGATACAAATACGTAGGTATCCTAATATTGTCCTCTTTAAATTTGAGGAAAACTTAATTTTGTTTATTAATATAGTCCTCTTTAAATTTGAGGAAAAATTAGCTGTTGCTAAAAGAGCTATCTGCTCGATTTGAGAGCGTTGCTTAAAAAATAAATATGTATCGAAAAGTGCAAAACAAACTTTATTCCACTCAGCTGCAGCTTCTATAATGCTCTACGGAGCTCAGGTATGTGGTTACAAAGGCTATGATGGTGTGGAAAAATTCCTTCGTTACATTTTGAAGAAGATCTTTCGGTTACCAAAAACCACCCCCAACTATATGCTACATATTGAAACGGGAACTCCTCCGTTGCTCTTGTATACCATCAAAATGCACTTCAGCTATATTTTCAAAATACTACAGATGAGCGAATGCAGATTACCAAACGTAGTTTTAAGGTATAATTAGAACAAACGGATACATTTGCGAGGAATGGAAAAAGCAGCTTCTGAATGCGGTTTAAATCTGTCTATTGAGGCGGATGAGCCTCATCATCTTTTAAGAAAAAAATTTAACTCAGTTTTGGAAAACTTCGGTAGACATACATATGACAAATATGTCGAAGAAGCTGAATCTTCACCGTTTAGGAACTACTACAGCAAACTTTAAATGAAAAAACATACTTCCTTGACAGTCACTCAATCGAAAACATAAGCACAATTTTTAAACTGAGAGGGGAACTCGATGTTAAGCTTTATCCCCCACAGACCAGATTTACCAATTCTTTGTAACCTATGTAACATGAGGAACAGAGAGACATCTTACATTTTATTGGTGTTTGTCCGATTCTAAAAGAATTTCGACTAACAATTTTCGAAAAACCAGTTTTCGACGAATATGAAGTAACGTGCATCTTAAATGGAGAAAGGGGATGGGGGGCCTTATACGATTATTCAGTAGCAGCACTTTGTTATAGAAAACGTATAATAGATTTTTAATGTAAAACTTATGTATGTATTTTGTCAACCTGGTAGATGGCCATAGGCCAAACCATAAATGACTTAGGTTAAACTTTATATTGTAAAACATTTATTGATAATAAAAGTCAAACTAACTAACTGGACAAAAGCAAAATGTTACTTCTAGTACAAGGTTTGGTTTATCGACGGTATTGCCAATTTAGCCCATTATTGCAATCAATCTGGCAAGTTGCCAGACCCTGCCAAACAGCTTTTATGTATTAACCTCACGGCTCTTATTTGATTGCCATATTTGAAAGCAGGTTCCACTTTTTTTTCTGTCTTTAAACCTCGGTTTCTGGGAAAGCCATACTGCTGACATCGTCGCTTAAGATGCCACATGCATGTGTAGAAGAACCCCATTCAAGTATTCTCTTTGTATAGAGATCGTGCTAGCTTGGGAGTCATGACAATTGAGGACGTCCTTCAGCGCCAAACCCCAAAGAAGATGAAATTCCAGAATTCCCCGAATTTTCAATATGTCCAGAATTTCAAAGGGAAAGACAAAAATGATTAGACCCGGCAATAGAGGATTGCTGCACCCTTCTGTGCAAGTACTAGTTGTTTCGGAATTTGCACTTTCGAAACATTCGGATTTGGGCACTTTTGCATTTCGAGGTAGTGACCATTTGAGGTTTTGGAACTTTCGAGATTTTATTTTGAGTGCAATTCAGAAGGTTCCACAGTTCATGACATTTCTTAAGCTAAGAATTCAGCATCACTTCTTTGATTTTAAAGAGAAATTGTAACAAGGGCAGTGGATTGAAAGAGAGTGCGCTTCAAATAATGGTTTTTTTTAGGGAGGGGTTTGGCAAATTCTGTTCTGTAGGACGAACAGAAGGATTATAAAGTAACACCGCCAGCTTAGAGCCGGGGCGGGGCCAGATTGGTGCAGGTTCAGATACTTCAAAGCTGATGCAACTGTGCGCGTGCAAAGGTTCACATCTACGTTGTCAGGTTGAGATTATATTCAATAAAGCAGCATGGACAGAGAGCAAATTACCCATGGGTGATATGAAAGAGCTAACATCTGGTAAGTCATTGTTTATGAGCAAAGTGACCGTAGGCTGAATTCCTTGTGTCCTTGCCAAATGACCAATATGAAGTTTCCTATTTCATCTAAACAATTGTACACGGGATTAAAAGTGTGTTGTGGTCACTACTCACATAACAGCTTTGTTGTAGGAACAGTCACATCAGGCATTAGGATTCGGATTGATCGTCATGAATGACAGATGGATGATGAAATTGGAACATAGGCATCTTCATAAGTCAGTAGAGAGCAAATGAATTTCCAGATAAAGAACCTTCCGAGGCCGCTACAGTTGACTTCCTTGTGCATACGAAACTTGAATTCACGTCTGAGTTCATACAAGAATTAACTCAAGACTTCGAAAATAGTTTTAAAAGGACTGAAAGAAAATCGTGTGGGGAGTTGGTGGAGTGAGGCACTCTAGAAGAAGGTAGAAAAGCTATAATGGACGAGTATCATTTGTAACCTCTACCTCTAGTCTTTACCATGACACTGATGTTTATTGAAAATACGTCAATATACCAACTGCCTTCATAGATCTTAAGGACATGATAAGCCTAGGAAGTGTAGAAAAGAAGTCGAATATCGAAAGGTCGAAAAGGGGCAACAAGTGACCAACGACCAGAAAGATGGTAAAGTGGACAAAAAGATGGTAGGCGGAGATGGAAAAAATGGACAAAGCTGTTGGCAGTTCATTAAGAAACTTGCAGAAAACTAGGCCGGACACAATAGATAAGCAAAAAAGTGCATTAGTTCGATTGACTTTAAAGAAGACGATCGGAAGTGATGACTATGGCTTGTGATGACTATGGCTTGAAGCTCTAACATGAAAAAGAACGAAGAAATGGAACAGTTTGTCTAAGAAAAATATTATCAGTGGTCCCCTGAAATATGACGTAGCGTTCGGACACTATCAACTAAAACGACAAATGGGGATGGCAAGCAGAGTGGCAGGCAGAGGAGCGGCGACAGGGCGATCATAGTTGAGTAGGTTTTCCATACCGATCTGGACAGAGAAACGGGAGTGGCACTGCTGATTTGTCTAGGAATAAATATGACTGATCGAAATTTAGGAGCGATTAGGCATTGTGTGTTACGTGTTTTTTTAACATAATGCTCATTTCAGTGGCCGCTGTGGCGTAGTGGGTAGGTTGCGACTCTCACACACCGAAGGGTCTAGTTCAGGCTGAACACCTCGAATTTTTCACGGCACCACCTCTTTCGATCTGCTGACAACTCTTAAAGGGTAATAACTGTCCAAGAAAGCTTCTCAAACTTCGCCGTTCGGAGTCGTCAAAAACTGCAGGGGCCTTCTACTCGTAAGAGAACAGTTGCGCGCACAACAAGAATAGTTGATGAGTAAGCTAGGCCCTGGTCTCCCTGTGGACTGTCGCGGCAACACTTATTATTATTAAAAGATAATGGCTTACAGAACGTTGCCCTTCAACAAAAAGCAGTCTGGTGTCCAGAAATTTTCAGTCTTAGAACCAAATTTTTCTTTTGGCACGATTCGAGGTGGGTCTTTAAGTTCTTAGTGGTCTAGCTTTAGGACTTTAGGATTTAGGACTGAAAGGACTTCAAGAGCAATGCTAGTGGATGTTGACTGTTGCAGCTATGGAATGTTATCGTATATTTATATCGCAAAATCACTATGTCAGTTCTTTCCCTTCTTTTTTTCAAATTTGCGGATAGAGCCATTTTCAATTTTTTGCTAATCTTAATTTGGAATCGAAGACACAAGGTAAAATACTTGCCTTTCGTTTTACTAAACTGAAGTATTACATTGCATTGTTTGGGTTACTCAAGTATTGGTGAGTAAATATGTATAAATTATAAATCCGCGTAATTGTGATTATTTTCCTGAATTATACGAACTGACACATGAAAAGCAGTCTCAACGTTTGGTGCCTCCTGTGACAACTGAGCAGCTTTCCTCTTCAATCCTACATTAACTTGGAATATGAACATTGCATAGCAAATATCGAGGTAAGTGCATTTCCAGTTGCGGTTGATTTGAAAATGCCTTAGGATTCCGACGAAGCTGTAATCTCCCCTGAGTCCGAAACTTCAGATTTAGAACAAAGTGCACAAGCGATTGTCGAAGAGCAGATTCGTATTGTGAACACGGTGCAACGACAATGAACGGATTGTGATGGGATGGTTCTACTCGTTGCACTCAATCTCGCCTAGAGACTTTACAAGAGTTGAGGTCTGAGTTCCGAGAAAACAATCGGGAGCTTTTTCAACTCGCTGTGCATTAAAAGGCAGACAACATCTGTGTTGCCGCATCAATCGAAAATAAGCGCGACAAATACCATCCGCAGCAGCCGTATATAGCAACACACGCAGTCAAGAGACTGCCTGCAAAGACCATGCCCAGTCGTTTTTTTGTCATTCTCTGTATACTGACATTGCCCATTCGGCAACTTGAGATATTCCCCGTGAGGTTGGTTAAAAATGCAGCTTGTTCAAAAGTTGAGGACATGTCACTTGTGTTTGGGGCATATTTTCAGTGATTGGAGTCAGCAATCAACCATGTTGCCTCGCGTAAACGTGCCCATGTCTCCTTGAAACTCGCTCAGAGTTCGACGCTGCCTACACTAAACATAAAAGAAGATTAGAAACTTTGTTAAGAAGCGATTAAAGAAGTTGCCACTGATGCGCTAGGTTTCACGACACCACCCAGAAGGAACGCATGGTTTGACAACGAGTGCAGGCAGGCGCATGCTGTTAAACAAGACGCCTATAAGGCGATGCTGCATCGAACAACGAGGGCTGTTCGTGAGCTCTACGAACAGAGAAGAAGGGAAGAGCACCGCCTTCTCAGAAGGAAAAAGAAGGAGCATGAGAAGCGCGTGGTCGCGGAAATAGAAAGGTGTTATGACAAGAATGAAGTCCGACAGTTATATATGGCACAGACCGAAGCCTGCCGGGATCAAAGTCGGCAACGAACTCACCGAGAGCTTTAATGTCAGAAAATGTTTTAGACAAGACCACCCACTGTCACTTCTTCAACATCATCCTCGAGAAGATCGTGCGTAACTCACAAGTCAACACCAGATCCACATGTACATGCTGTCATCAAATATGGAGACACAACATCAACGTCTCTGACAGAGCGTCACACTAGGCAGCAGAAACTTCGAGGTAGTCAAGGACTTCGTCTACCTCGGTTTCGCGCTAAATAGAGTCAACAACAGCAGAACTGAAATCAAACGCAGAATCACTCTTGCCAATCGCTGTTTCTTTAGGCTCAAGAGGCAATTGAGTAATAAAGCCCTCTCTCGAAGGACTAAGCTCGCTCTATATAACAGCTTGATCATCCCAGTCCTACTTTATGACGCGGAAACATGGACCTTACTAAAAGCGGATGAGTATACCCTTAGTTTTCTCGAGAGAAACATTTTGCGTGCTATTTTTGGATCTGTTTGCGTTGATGTTATCTGCAGGAGAAGATTTAACGACAAACCCTATGGGCTGTACCGCGACTTGCGCCTGGTCAATCGTCTACGGATACAACGCTTAAGGTGGCTAGGCCATGCAGAGCGTATAGAGACCAATGCTTCGGTCCGAAAAGTCTTTGAATCTGAGCCATTCGGACAACACAGTAGATGAAGGTGACGCACACAAATGGAGTACGAAGAACAATAAGACGAAGAAAAAGAAGAAGAAGAAGAAGGAGAAGAAGGGGTTGGAAAAATTGTTTTTTATTGTGTTATGCGATAAAGTAAATTAAAAAGTGATTATCGTTTTGATGAAGGCCGCTGAAAACTTTTGCGCCTACATTCTACCTTCCATTGGCTCAAGATTTCCAAAGCCTTCAAATGTAAAACAGCCCCAAAAGATGGCCCTGAAAGGGTGTTTTGGCGCTTGAACGATATAGCCATATCGCAGTTTTTCTTTCGAACTTTTTCTTACGACACTTACGCGGTGTCTTTGGGCCTCAAAGTAACTCTCGTCCGTTAAAATAACTTTCTTCCATTTGTCCATTGTCCATTCCTTATATTTCTTACCCCAATTTAGTCAAACACAATTGCTTGTCCTAATTAATAACGATACCACGGTGAACACCTCAAATTTTTCAGGGAACCATCTCATTCGAGCTGCTGACAAAACTCAAAGAGTATTTAATGTCAAAGAAAGCTTCTCAAACTTCGCCGATCGGAGTCGGCAAAAAACTGTACTTCCCTTCTACTCGTGGAAGAACAATAGCGCGCACAAAACGAGCAGTTGATGAGCAAACTAGTCCCTGGTCCCCCTTTGGACTGCAGCGCCATGAATCATTATTATTACAACCTACGTAGAGACTCAGTTCCACCTCAGACTGAACCACTATCTTGTGTTAGTGAGTAGTCTGTTATAGAACTGCATTATATTCGCGGGTATTTCTATCCGTGAAGATGGAATTACTTTGAAATTTGCATTGAAAAAACCCATTGGGGACAACATTTCGAACCCATTCTAAGCTTTAGGATGGAGACTTATGTGCATTACGAAACGCAGGTTTTAAGTGATCCGAATTAAGTACCTACATTCAAAATAACAACGGCAGAAAAAAAATCATCCGCTGGCCTTCAGAATATTTGCAATCCATTGTGCTGAAGAAATGACGTGTAGTACAGACGGATTTTTCAATAAATTTTTTTTGACGATCGTTTTGTAAGATGCTGCAGGGTCTTGTTTAACCTTCCACGGTTTCCGACAAATCGATTGTTTGTCCAGGAGCTCGAACGGCGCAGTGCCGTGAAAAGTGCTATGTTCGAGAACCAAAAGTGGAACATTCGATGCGTGATTGCTGCACTCTACCCACAATGCCACTTCGGCCATCTATCGGTGATCATGGTGACCAGAAACTTCATATTCGGTTCGCCTGCTCACTGGTGACCATACTAATTTTGGCTTTTGGCAAGCAAACATTGCCATTTTCTTTGATGTTGGTCGACTGATCAGAATAACCCAAGTTCCGCAACTGACCTTTCCGCGGAATTTTTGGGTCTCCTTCGTTCTTTTGATTCAATTCTTTTTTCGTTGCCGGTGAGATCGTTTGCTTTATGCAACTCCAGTGGTTTGAGCCTAAGCTAATTTTTCACTACGTGATGGATAGGGTGCAGTCCAACAATATCTTGGAATCTTCTCTTCTTCCACTTCAACGACGGGGACATCACTTACTTTAAGATTTCACTTTTCAAACAATTTCCAGCTTTGTTGAGGTCTTTTGCGATCATCTTCAACGAGTTTTGTAAGATCGCCAGTGTCATAGTAACGAGCTCTGCTTCTTGCAAAAATAAATTTTTCACTAAAAATAGCTATAGGGTTGGGAACTTAATGATTACCTTTTAATAAGAATTGGATGGCGCGACAGTCCACAGTCCAGGACCTAGCTTGGTCATCAACTATTCGTGTTGTGTGCGCTACTGTTCTCTCAGGAGTAGAAGGAACCTACAGTTTTTTGCCGACTCCGATCGGCGAAGTTTGAGAAGAGTGTTCCTAGACAGTTATTGCTCTTTGAGTGTTGCCAGTAGCTCGAAAGAGGTGGTGCTGTGAAAAATTCGAGCTGTACCTGGAATTTTGGGCGTGTGGGTGTCACATTTTCACCACGACACCACGGCAGCGCACTCTACCCACGACGCCACGGCGTCCACCATGGTCTTCGTTTTTCGTCGGACCCAATATTGCTACCTTAGTTCCTTCATATCTTTCGCCCTCCTTTGGTTTTCGGAATCATTTCCTTCATAAATTGTTGTATAGAGCTCAGAAAAGCGTGGCGGTATTAAAGCTTTCGAAGAATGCTTTAATACTAGAAGAACGATCAGCACTTACTGACTTATTTCCATGATATGCAAGTCCAGTTTCTCACTGTACCACTCTTCTACTCATAAGGAGGTTTTGTCCAGTTTTTTGGCTGAGGACTGTCGCTCCATATAATTATTGTTATTATTATTACACTGTCTCGATGTATTTCGGGTTTTGAAAAACATCGCTCTGAGGCATACAGTCTCTTTACGAAATTATTTTGGTGACAACTTAAATTTACATTTTCATACGGCGGACTAGATCGTGAGCTTAAATACATTCGGCCCTCTTGCACAAAGGAGGTGTTGAGAAGCAGATCCTTGAAAATCGACAAAATCCAATCGACTCTTCGAAATCCATCATTGGTCGTATCACCTTTGAAAAATTAAGCGCTGTACTCCAACGAGTCGCATAAAATTCGACCTTCCGATAGACCACCATACCCGTAGTGTTGGCTGGTAAATTGTTCCGGTTTACGTAGCTTTTTCTGTCGAGCAGAGAAGGAAAGCCAGTCAAATAAACGTTAAACTTAAAGAGTATAAAACATTTTAAGTGGCTTTTAGTGTCTTTGTACCTTAGCATTTGACGCACATGTCCCCGATTCGCTCTTTCCAATGACTCCAGCGATGTGTAAACCATCATTGCAAGATAGCATGCTCTCATATATATTTTTTCTATTTAAAAAATGGAGTTGAAAACATCCAACGAACAGGATAAATCTGACGAGAAAACTATCTTTCACAATAGAATAGCTGCCTATGGACAATTAGATATTCGTGTGGATGCCTTCTTCGACGACTAATGAACCCCGTAAGCAACCAACTAAATGTCATGGCCTAACCCTTCAACATAATTACAGATCATGAGATTTCCCTTGGGTCTGTAAACTTCACCAAACTGCTGTAAGACTTACTCCCTGTCACAGTTCACGCCTCAGCCAACACACCACTGCATACGTCAGATCCAAGCAACGTTTCCGAAAACTTTAGCGCAAACCTCTGCACCATTGTGACGTGCCATTGCCTCCAGCAATCTCGAGAACACGTTTACTTTGATTTAATCAAGGCTCACCCACAAGAACACCCACACGTGGGATCTCTCCGCAAAATTCGCTCAACTTTGAGCGAAACTTTCAGCCTCCCCAAGAGCCCCAACCAAAGCAAGTAGCACGTCCGAAATATCCGCCTCAATCCGCGAGGATGCTAACAGAAAAGAAACAAAATTACAACTCCGTGATAATGTCCCGCAGGACAATAGCCGAAATGTTTCGCGGGGAATCTCTCGACTCCCGCTCTCCGGCTATAGCTAGCGGCCAAGCAACCGACGAAAAAATCCACGACAGCCAGGTATTCCTTTGTGCTCGCGCAATATGATTGTTCATTACCATAACGGAATGAGACACCATGCCCCATCTGAGTTTCCACATTCGATGGCCGGGGGCGGCAGTGGCGGGCCCACTATGGGTGGAATGCCGTCCCGGATATAGAATGCCTTCCCCCAAAAAACAACCGATGATGATGTACACAGACGCGCGAAGGAAAGACGCGAAGCATCCTTCCACGGGCGAGGGGACAACATGACGTACAATCCGAATTCCTTCAGGGTGACTTTATTATCTGTTGGCAGTCATTTCGGGTTTCCTCTTCTTTTACTTCTTCTTCTTGTTCATCCACTTCTCGGGGTTTATTCTGACGAACAAATTCCTTCAAAAAATGTTTCTTATAAATTATTCATACCACAATGAGGTGCACCACCGTCTTCGTCGCCCGCCACCATCCGGCGCTATCTGCAGCTTCCTTGCCGGCAGCTTCCAGTTCGTCGTTTTTGGGAGGTTTTCCTTCGGTTTTTTTGCCTGTGTTTGTTCGTCACTGGGTTTTGTCTATCTGAATGGGATGTTAATAAGTTTCAGAGAATGTCGGCTTAAAGGCGAACTGCGGGATTAAGTGAGACATCCCTTTGGCCTTTGGACGGCTTTAAGAGGGCTGCAATCAGTCATTCAATTAATTCCTGAAAAGCCTAAGTCTACCTTCCGATGGCGCGGTGTAGGGTGATCGCTGGGTTAATGTGTGACTAATAGTGCTCGTTGTGCGAATAGTTCTAATTAACTTTTTGTGCTTATCCTAGAATCGACTAAGCCGCATCGCGTGTGCTTCTGTGTAGGTGTTTTTGTTTCTCGAGGTTGTGATGAGAAAGCTAGTAGCAAGGAAAAGCTGTGAGTGAGGATATTAGTTGTTGTCCAGAATCAACTTTGTATAGTTCTTTCCATTCATATGCCGTCTGTGATAAGTTTCGTGAATTTTCTACTTTCGTCAGTTGAATAAAACATGCTGGTTAGTGAAGTTAAATTGACAGTAACGTGGAGGTTTCTTCGCTTGCTTGAAATCTTGTTGCAGTCATGGGCTACTTTCGGAGTTGGAAAAAAACTGGCAAACATTCACTTGCACATAAAGTCCATATGTGGGAGTAGAGTAGTAAACCATTTCCACATATCTTAGATTTCTAGGGAAAAAGTCGCGATGATCTCCTGCATCCTATTTGGAAGTCACCGAAGAAGTTTTGTAACGAAGTATTTCTGGAAAAAGAACGAATCGAGTTACAGGCCGCCACGATGGATTGCCTTGTCTTAACCTTTCATCTCAGACATAACACATCACTCAATAAGTCCCGGGACTAACCAATAAAAACATATTTTCTAAACAAAATTTATTAACATAGTTTCGTTCACGATTGGTACAATCAGTCCAACGCCGCCCTAATATTTCGATGCCTTTTTTATAGAACGATATATCTTTGGCCTCAAATAAGGTTTCAGTTGTGACTATCATCTCCTCATTCATTTTTAAAGGCGAACATCTTTTTGAAATTCGAAAGGAAGTAGAAGTCGCTGAGGTCCAAATCTGATGAAAAGGGTGTGTGCGGAAGCAATTCAAGACCTAATTCGTGCAATTTGGTCATGGTAGCCAACGACTTGTGTATTGTCTTGGTGAAATAAAATTTTGGTTTTCTTCATATGGAACTGTTTGTTCTCAATTTCCTCCTTCAAAAGCTCCATTAATGTCATGTAGAACTCCTTTTGCTTTTCTCAAGATAGTCGATGAATGAAATTCCGTGCACATCACAAAATAGGGATGCCATAACCTTACCAGATGACCTTTGTCTTTCTTTATCGTTTTCCTCTGGACTGCTCTCTCACGACTAGAAAAGGCCTACAGTTTTGTGCCGACTCTGAATGGCGGAGCTTGAGAAGCCTTTTTAGACAGTTATTACTCTTTGAGAGTTATCAGCAACTCGAAAGAGATGGTGCCGTGAAAAATTCGAGATGTTCAGCCGGTACCTAGACCGAACATAGACCCTTCGGCGTGTGAGCGTCGCACTCTACCCACTACGCTACGGCGGCCATATCCATTATGACATACTGACGCAAAAATTCCTATTTATCCTGACGAAACAGCTTCAAGGAGCTCTCAGAACCATCGTTTGTTGTTTTTTGTCCATTCTGAGCAAACAGAACCCATTTCCAAAATAGCTTTTTCATGTGCAAATGTTCATTCTGCATGAAGTACACGCGCAGCCTTCTGATACCTTAAAGGTGTCAACAATATCACGCAATTTCACTTTTCGGTTTTCCTAAACGATTTTGTTTACATTTTGAAGTTTTCAGGTGTTACCACTTCAATTGGCCTTCCAGAGCGTTCAGCATCGTCGGTGCCTGTAGGGCCACGTTTAAAGTCAGCATAATAATAATAATTGTTGGCGCTACAGTCCAAAGGGGGACCAGGGCCTAGCTTGCTCATCAACTACTCGTGTTGTGCGCTCTATTGTTCTCTCACGAACAGAATTGTGGACGCCGTAGGTAGAGTGCAACACTCACACGTCGATGGTCTGGGTTCGATTTCCCGCTGAACACGTTGAATTTTTCACGGCACCATTTCTTTCGAGTTGCTGATAACACTCGAAGTAATAACTGTCTAAAAAAGCTTCTCAAACTCCGCCATTCAGAGTCGGCACAAAACTGTAGGTTAGTTCTACTCGTGAGAGAGCAGTAGGGCGCAAAACACGAGTCGTTGATGACCAACCTTGGCCTTGATCATCTTGTGGACTGTAGCGCCGCCCAATTATTATTATCATTGCCATGAAAATTTGACATTTATCAGTTGAATGTTTGTACATCTATCTATATCTCTCTTCCACTTTTTTGCTCTTTATTCAATGCTTCATAAAAAGTGATGCAGTGACCGGATTTAGTTCAAATATGCACCATTTTGTTCCATAATATGTTTCCACTTAGACGGCAACTTCATAATACCCCCTCGTAGAAACCACTAGCACTACCACATGTTTTCAAACGACCGCTTTAGTGACAACCAAGAATTCTGCGAGCACTTCTTCTGTTTTTAAATAATCTTCATAGATTAATGTGTTCAGTTCTTCATCTTTAAACTTTTTTTGATGCTCAGGAAGTTAATCGCCTTCCAAGCTAAATCCATCACGTTAAAATCGTGCAAAACACTTTTGGCACTTTCGCTCAACTTTCACTATACACTTCCACTAAAATACGATTTCTTTCGGCAGCAGATTTATATTAAAGTACTGAAGAAGAAATACCGGCAAAAACACTTTTTCAGGGACAAAGTTTGACATACAAGGAGCGTTCAATATACTCTCCCTATCGATGTGAAGAAAAATGCGAATTCAATTTAAATTGTTTTTATTGTTCAATACGAATTTATATTTTGGGATTAGGCAACCCTAGGCAATTTCCAACTCTGTCATAAAGTTTGACATTTTTGAGGTTATACGTACTCAGAACATTTTGACATACGAGCGCTATTTTCGTTGTTTACAGTAACTTAAAAGATTCATCTAGCCCAAAAGATGGAATTAAATCGTGAAAATTTTCGAGCGATTATTTCTTACAACTTTCGACGTGGATTAACTCAACAACACTGCATCGATGAACTTAATTCAATTTTTGGCAATGAAGCTCCATCAGGGACCAGTGTTTATCGATGGTAAATTCAACCGAGGTCATAGTTCAAGACGAATTTCGTGAAGGTCAGTTGTTGTTCCGGAAACCATTGATGCACAGCACAGACAACTGATATTGCCAGATCGTCATGTGACCTTTCGTGAGATTGAGACAAAGGCATTAGCGGGAAGAGCATACATTCAAAATTGCATGAACATTTGACCGTCAAAAAAATCTGTTCGCATTGGATCCCACACAATTTGTCAATCGCTCAAAAAAAGGCTTGTGTCGATTGGTCGAAATGATTGATTGAAATGCTCCAAAAATACGATCGCGGTACTTCGAAACACGTCTATGACATCGTCACGTGCTTTAAGCCGTGGATGTATTTTTGGAATTTGATGGGGGCGATGATGGAACGGATTTATCGATTTTTGCATTGTATTTGTTCTTCAAGGTGTTGTCTTATAAAATTCACTTTTCATCTCCAGTCACGGTTCGGTTAGGTGAAAAATCGCCTTTCGATTTGCAACTTGTGCAGCACCCAATTTCCACACGTTTGAGTAAATCCAAAAAATTGTTCGCGTTCACTTTTAGTTTCGCAAGGATCTTCATCCAGTAAAAGTTACAATTTCTTATCTTCAAACATTTTATGCTGGCGAAGATGCTCTTTGTCTTCGTTTCCATGATCACCAACTTTTAAGCGTCGAAAACAATCTCTGCATGATTTATCGTTCAGAGCAGATTCACACGCATTCAGCTGCACTTTTCTTGCAATTTCAAAAGAAAATTAAATCTTCTCGCGAATGCTATTCAATTATGGCAGATCCGGACATTTCGAAGAGGCGAAACGAAATACCGATTTTGTATTGCCCCTCTGCAACAGAATAGACAATCTAGTCCTATGTTGTGTTTCAAAACACTTAACGGCTATACGACAAGCCTATTCAGAAATTTAAGGCAAGCAGTTTGTTTGCACCATCTTGCTTCCCATATTTAGCTTGTCATGCTCGAACAACGAAAAGGATCCATAATTCCACAACAAAGTCAACCTTAGTAAGGATCTAAGTATCCATCAAGTTTGCTTATGCAATACTGTAGGAACTCTTCTCTATCTGGCGCAAGCTATTTGTTTTCATTGGTTCTGAAAGCCGAACAATATAATTAACAATTTTGGAGAATCGCATTAAAATACAGAATTCATATATGATCAGCAGTTGCCTAGAAAATGTGTAAAGTTCTTAAAAAAAAAGTCCGAGAAACTTTGGGGACTACGCTTAGCATTTCAAACTCCGATAATTTCACTTGAAAAGGCGGAGACCACCTCCATAAGCCTTCAACACATGTGAAGAAATCTTTCTATGCCACAATTCGTTCGTTCCGCTCGCAAGGTAATTTGAAACAGTTTCTAGTTCACATTCAATTAAGTGAATCAAATGGCAATTATGATCGCACTTCCCTTCACGATCCCTATCAGACTCCTCTCAAAGTTGCAGTTGTCTCCAGAATGTCCCCTCAATCGGTTGTATTCATTGTGACCCTGTATGGATTCGTTTTGAGTCTCACCTTCGCGGTGGAAAAGTTCGCCAAAATCAAAGAAGGAACCGAAGCACAAATTGAAGACTTCCCCTGGATGGCGTCGATCAGGAGAGAAGGTGTGCATTTCTGTGGCGGAGCGATCATCAGTCCGAAAACCATCTTAACAGCTGCTCACTGCATGCATGATGAAGAGCCCGACCTCATTGATGTGCGCGTTGGTTCCAAGTACCGTTTGAGTGGAGGACAAATCTACGCCGCTGACACCATCACCACCCACGCTCGATTTGACAAGAAAACGCTTGACTATGACATTTCAATCATTCGTCTTGTTGAAACGATCATATTTTCAAACGTAGCTAAGGCGGTTCCTCTCGTACCATCTTACTACAGGACTCCCCTCGATCACTTCGGGGTCGTAGCTGGTTGGGGTCGAACGAATCCGAAGGTATTAAGACACTCTAACGCGTTGCTGTACATGCGTGTGCAATTTCTGACCAGAAGATTGTGTGAAGACACGTTCCGCGTACGTTTGTCTAAGCGTATGATTTGTGCTGGCGATCTTGAGCTCAGGAAGCTTACGTGCGCAGGTGACTCTGGTGGCCCTCTGACCATAGACGGTAAGCTCGTGGGCATTGACTCGAAGGGATCTGATTGTAGGGGGCCTGATGTGTACACGAAAGTGGCCGCTTTTCAGCCGTGGGTTAAGAAATTCTTGCAACGGTTTAATGAGACACTTGAATAAAAGCATTTGAGCCAAGGGATGAGGTAGTGTTTTTCTCATGAGTGCGATTTTTCAAAATTTTGCGCGCAAGTGAATATTTAGAGACTGCCGTTATTGTCTGGAAAAAAGGAGCCTCTTCTTCGCCTCTAAGGCGCAGCAACGTGAGTGAATCCTATGGGGTCAGTGAATTCACGAGAACCTTATTTCTGAAATGAATAATAATTAATTATTGTATGGCGCGACAGTGTGAGAGAACAGTAGCGCGCACGACACGAGTTTTTAATGAGCAAGTTAGGCCCTGGTTCCCCCCTCTGGACTGTAGCGCCAACAATTATTATGGCTCGACAGTCCACAGGGGACCAGGGCATAGCTTGCTTATCAACTACTCATGTCGTGCGCGCTACTGTTCTCTCACGAGTAGAAGGGACCTACAGGTTTTTGCGACCCCGAACGGATCAAAGCTTTCTTCGATAGTTACTACTCTTTGAGTGTTGTCAGCAGCTCGAATGAGGTGGTGTCGTGAAAAATTCGAGGTGTTCAGCCGGGAATGGAAACTAGACCCTTCAGTGTGTGAGAATCGCACACTTCCCACTACGCCACGGCGGCCACTAATATGAAAATTATGTTAAAAAAAGCACGTAACATACAATGTCTACTCGCTCCTAAATTTCGATCAGTCAAACTTAGTCCAAAACAAAGCAGCAGTGCTCCCCTTTCCATTTCTCTGTCCAGATCGGCATGTAAAACACACTCAACTACGATTACCCTGCCTCCGTTCTTCTGCCTGCCACACTCCTTGCCATTATTATTCCTCGTTTTAGTGTCCGAGCTCTATGTCGTATATGAAGAGATCACTATATTTTATTTTTCTATATCAAACTGGTCCATTTCTTCGCTCTTCGATGGAGCTTCAAGCCATAGTTATCACAAAACCTTCTGAGTACGCATAACCTCAAAAATGTCAAACTTTACTATAGAGCTGGCGGTTGCCAGATTACAACCCTAGGGTTGCCCAATCCCAGAAATATAGAAGCCAACAAGGATCGTCTTTTCATAATCGTCAAATTGCCTTTCGTTCTAAAAGCCGCCGTGCTTCACTCCTTCAGCACATGCGTTCTTGTGAGCTTGCATTGAATTCTTTCCTTTTGGGAAGAAAAAATTTTCAATTTTTTGGAAACAAAAACTATACAACTGATTATTATTTTTACTGATTGCCAGTTGAAGTAATTGAAGTAGTTTGGAAGCCGTGGCGTAATGGGTAGAGTAAGACACATAACGCCGAAGGTTCAGATTCGATTCCTGGCTTAACACCTCGCATTATTACAGCACCACCTCTTTGGAGCTGCTGACAACACTCAAAGAGTAACAACTGTCTTAAAAACACTTCTCAAGCTGCGGTGTTCGGAGTCGCCAAAAAAACTTTCGGTCCCTTCTGCTCGTCAGAGAACAATAGCGCGCACAAGATGAGTAGTTTTTAGCAAGCTAGGCACTGGCCCCCTGTGAACTGTCGCGCCATCCAGTTAATTAAGTCATGTTTAACTCTTTGGTTAGGGTCTCATACTTATAATTTTTAATTTCAAATAATTGATTAACAGCCTAATCTCACAATACAAGAAGGAACATACCACAAATATCTCTGTTTAAATTCCAATTATTTCTTTCCAATTGTTTAACTTTTTAAGGTTTCGTTTGAAAGACAAACAGTTTTTTCATTTCAGTATGTCTGATAACATTTCAAAATTTTGCAAAAAAACTTTGTATATCCTTTTCGGCTTTTCGGAAATGCCGTCTTTGAGATTTTAGGCATTGTTTACATTCAGGCGCGTAGAGGTTGGCTTCAGAACAAATATTTTATAATAGTTTCTATGTACGGCAGATCCTGGAAAAGACCCAAGAAATGCGAATTGACACTCACCACCTATTCGTCGATTTCAAGGCTGCATATGACAGTGTGCATAGAGACGAGCTATACAGTGCCATGTCTAGTTTTGGCATTCCTACCAAACTCGTCAGATTGTGTAGGATGACGATGGAGAACTCTCGCTGCTCCGTCAAGGTCGGTACCGAACTCACCGAGACCTTCAATGTCAGAAAAGGTTTTAGACAAGGCGACGCACTGTCATGTGACTTCTTTAACATCATCCTCGAAAAGATCGTGCGTAACTCACAAGTCAACACCAGAGGCACGATCTTCCAGAAGTCAGTTCAATTGTTAGCTTACGTTGATAACATTGACGTGATTGAACGAACACAGCGAGCCGTCAATGAGGCGTTTGCTGGCATTGAAGCAGAAGCGGCGAAAATGGGTGTAGTGGTAAATGAGGGCAAAACGAAGTACATGCTGTCATCATGGAAGGACACACAACATCGACGTCTCGGACGGAGCGTCACACTAGGCAGCAGAAACTTCGTGGTAGTTAAGGACTTCGTCTACCTCCGCTCCGCGGTAAACAGGGACAACAACATCAGTACCGAAATCAAACGCAGAATCACTCTTGCCAACCGCTGTTTCTTTGGGCTCAAGAGGCAATTGAGTAATAAAGCCCTCTCTCTTGAAGGACTAAACTAGCTTAATATAACAGCTTGATCATCCCCGTCCTACTATATGGCGCAGAATCTTGGACGTTAGCGAAGGCGGATGAGGAAGCCCTTAGTCTTTTCGAGAGAAAAGTTTTGCGTGCGATTTTTGGTCCTGTTTGCTTTGATGGCATCTGGAGGAGAAGGTTTAATGACGAACGCTATAGACTGTACAGCGACATGCGCCTGGTTAAGCGTCTACGGATACAACGCTTAAGATGGCTAGGCCATGTAGAGCGTATGGACACCACTGCTCCGGCCCGAAAAGTCTTTGAATCCGAGCCATTGGGACAACGCAACAGAGGACGGCCTAGACTGAAGTGGCGCACACAAGTGGAGAAGGACCTCAACCAACTTGGAGTGCGCAACTGGAGACAGCTGGCGAAAGATCGTGCTGGCTGGAGAGGCATGTTGGTTGAGGCCCAGGTCCACCCCGGACTGTAGCGCCACAGGAAGAAGAAGAAGAAAAAGTTTCTGTGTTCTTACTGAATCAATTTTATTTTGTACCGGAAACAATAGCCAGCTACAATAAAATGTCCGGAACTCAACTAAAAGCCAGCACTCAGGCCGGCGCTTTATGTACCCTATTCGACACAACTATCGACCCCCCAACTCCGTACTTTACCGGCTCGATTCTGACTCGATCTCGGCTTGATATCGGCGCGATATCGGCCTTTTTCTAAGTTCCGGCCTCTTGTTCTTTCTCAATGAAGCCGTCCTAGAGCGCTGCAGCAACAACAGAACAACAATGGCTAATTATTTGTGATCTGAAATTGTGAGAAGAACCTTTTTCTGAGTCTGGCGGCTATAATACAGTTGTCAAATATGTCCCTTCCGCTTTTTTGCTCATCTGTCAATGCTTCAGTGTTACAGTGATGGAATAAAGTTCAAATATGCGCCGTTTTTTTCGGTAATATGTGTTCATCTGGACGGCAACTTCTTAATATCCCCCAGATACGAGGTCTCTAGCGATTTGTACATAGCCGGAAAATTCAGAAGACAAAAAGGCGGAAGGGAGAAATTTGGCAACCTCATGTTTTCTGCAGGGAGAAAGCAAACTCACTAGATGACTGTTCGTGGTGTTAAAATGCAGTTTCTGGTCAATGCAAACACCAACGTCTTGGATATTTTACTGCACACTTTCGTTTGAAGACCACGGCTGATCTTATTCAACTTGTTTGAAGCCAACTTCACACATGTATGTCTTACCGCTACATTGTAAGGATTGTTTGTAAAAAAATTGTTACTTTTTGGAATAGCTTTCGTTTGAAGCTCAATTTAAGATGGAATATAAAAAACAACATTTTCAGCATAATTTATTGTTGCAAGTTGAAATAATATGACCTGTACGCAAAAAATGTGTCGATCGCACGCCGATGCCATTAATGGTTTGCAAATTTTCGTTCTTGAGGGTGCACCACAACAAAGTTGTAGCAAATTATAGAAAACTGCTTCTGCAGGAAATTGCTAATGTAAGCAATTCCGGGCATTCTTACCACATTCCGGGCTTGCTGCATACAACGTTGAAACATCGACATGCAATATAAAAAAATCCACGACCTTAGTGTTAAAGTATTTAAAAAAAAAAAAAAAATAAATAAATAAAAAAGTGTTCACAAATTCATTTAAATCAAAAGCAATACGTAACCTGGACAAATTTAGATTTATCGCATAAAATTTTTTTGTGTTTGTGTTGCATCAGTGTAAACCATTCAGCAAAGAAGTGAAACAACTCCGCTGAGAGTAAAAATAGACCAGTTCCATGTCTCAATTGCAGCTAAAAATATTCCATTCCAAACTCTTGCTGATCGCTCGCTTCTTGTTGAAGTCCTAAAAAATTCAATCCCAACCCATAGCAGATTAGCTCATCTTGTCGATCATCCAATTTAATGGAAACCAAATATCCGAATGTTGGCAACATGATTGCACAACCCTGCCTCGCCTCCAATTCGTTCTTTGTTCTCTCGCCCACTCGACCTATTTCCGCAGATCATTCGATCAAAGTGCTGCTGGCACCCGCAGTGGCTATTTTCGTTGCCGCAGCGACATTCCCCATTCGCGGGATGACTCTGCGCGGCACCGCTAGAAGCGTTTCGCTGTACAAGTGATCTCCAATAAATAAATGGAGAGTCCCCAATTAATAAAATTGAATTTTATCATTTCACTAGAACGCAAAACTTCCTCTTCTGGCCGCCTCTCTCGACGCACAGTCAGTCAAAAATAGACGGCAACGAAGCCGATATTAATGAGGACGACAAATTTACGACACATAAACCCCAGAAGGTGGATGGGACTTTAATGGATTTGTCAATTTTCAAAGCGAAACGGTGCGCCGTTCGGAGTGGAATTCAATTCGAATCTCGCGGCCCGTCGTAAAGTTGCCCAACCCGGGAGCGACGAAATGACAGCTCTCATTAGCCAAAGTGACAGGCCGCCTGGTGGGCGTAAATTTAGTGGGGGCACGAGTCAGAACCAGTCCACCACGCCGCCCTCTTTAATTGCTGCGTTTTTACGAATTGACGACAGCCAGGGGGACTTCTCTGATTTTGCGATGATTTATCGATTTTTAATTGAGATGTTGGGTTGGAGGTGAGCTAACGCATCCTGATGAACTTCATAAAGTGGATTAGAGTGCTCCCGGAGGAGTCGCTATCGTCTGGTGCACGTCTTCACCTCCTCTGGCAACGGCGGAAGGAGCTTCCCAAGAAAATGATGAATTTTCAGACGAGTGACGGAGTCTCTGAATCGATGAACTGATAAAAATGCGAAAATAATTCGTCTGTGTGCAGAGGATTATTGCATTATGAGACTGGGAATCAATCCGCCTAGACGGCCCCGGGGGATGGTAGGGCGGTGGGCGTCGACGCTGGAGCATTTTTCTCGTCCAAAGCAGCGGATAATAACGGCATTGGGTGGCTGGGAATCCGAATGTGCCGGCTGGACGAATGACTTGAATCGTAATTCAGCCCGGTAGTCTGTGTGTAGCTAAGCCAATTTTATCGCCGGTGCTTGTGCAGCTTCCTTCGGAGGCAACTCGGGGATTCGAGCGGATTTGCGCCTTCTTTGTGTGTGATATATGCGACTGCTGCGTGCTGGCGTTGAACGTGATAGCAGACTTGTGCGGAGTTTGAAGTGGGTTTTGGGGGTTGACCGTGAATGGGTGAAACGGAGAAAGATTGCACTGAAGGGGAGAACTAGGCGTGAGACTGAGTGAGAGTTTTACAACTGAAGAGGTTTTCTTGAATATTGACCTTCAGACATCGATCCTGGCAAACTGGAAAGTGATAGTTGAATGCATAGTTTCAATACGCACTTGGACATCGGTTTCCTTGGATGCAGAAGCTTCCAACTCTTCTCGATGCCGTTTCATACGATGCGTGCATTCGTTGTGAAACAGTTTCGTTGTTGTTCTTAGAAATGTTAGTACCTAAGCCCTCGTTTGGAGAATCGGAGTCGTCTCATGATATACGGTATGCTGCAAATAGTACATTAATGAGGAATAATTCGGTATGTTTGGATACGTTGGGCTTCTTAGTTTTAAAATTATTAACCTGTATGGTTTCATGAGACACGCAAGTCATTCAATCAGCTACTGAATGAATAATAATAACTGTTGGCGCTACAGTCCAAAGGGGGACCAGGGCCTAGCTCGCTCATCAACTACTCGTGTTGTGCGCGGTACTATTCTCTCACGAGTAGAATGGACCTACAGTTTTTTTGCCGACTCCGAACGGCGATGTTTGAGAAGCTTTCTTAGACCGTTATTACTCTTTGAGTGTTGTCAGCAGCTCGAAAGAGGTGGTGCCGTGAAAAATTCGAAAAATTGGTGTTGAGCTGGGAATCGAACCTAGAAACTTCGGCGTGTGAGCGTCGCACTCTAACCACTACGCCACGGCAACCACACTGAATGAATTAGCAGCTGATTTTTATTGATTTCAGAAATGCTATACTTGCTGGATTTGCTTCTTGTTGGAATTGGAAGTAGAGGTCGACGGTCACATGCAGGAGGTATAAGTTCGATTCTCTGCTGAACACATCGAATTTTGAACTGCACCACGTCTGTCGATCTGCTGTAAACACTCAAAAAAAAAAATAAACTAAAAACTTTGCCGTTCGGAGTCCTAAAACAACTTTAGGTCCCTTCTTCTCGGGAGAGAACAGTAGCGCGCACAACACGAGAAGTAAATAAGCAAGCTAGGCCCTGGTCCCCCTTTGGACTGTCGTGGCAACAAGTATCATGCGCTGTTTTGTTTTTTAATCTATTTCCAACTAGACGGCAACTTCATAATACCCCCTCATAGAAGCTCCCCTCCTTATTTGAGAAGAACTCTGACAGCCTTCTTCACAAGTCTCTTTTGAGTTCAACTTCACCATGGACAGGAACAGGTGGTAATCACTTGCCGCTATGTCGGAGCTATATGGTGGATACTATAAAACCTCCCATCCGAGCTCCCGTAGCTTCTGGCAATTTATCAACGAAGTGTGTGGTCTGGCGTTGTCCTGGTTGAACATTAAACCCTTCCTGTTGGACAATTCTGGACGCTTCTGGACGCTTCTGGTCGATCGCCTTCATCAAGCAGTCCAGTTGTTCGCAGTAGATTGTAAAATTAAGCTTCCGGTCATATGGGAACAGCTCATAGTGGATGATTCCCTTCCAAGCCCACCAAACACAAAACAAAACCTTCCTGGCCGTAAATCATGACTTGATGACTGCTTGGGACGATACACCGGCCTTCAACCACACCCGTTTCCTCTTGATATTGTCGTATGTGATGCATTTTTCGTCGCCAGTCACCATCCGCTTCAAAAATGGGTCGAGTTCGTTCCGTTTCAGCAGCATATTGCAGGCATTGATTCGGTCCAGAAGGTTATTTTGCGTCAAATCACTGCGGCACCCAAACATCAAGCTTTTTTGTATCCATCCTTTTTTACCGACTCCGAATGGTGAAGTTTGAGAAGCTTTCTTAGGAAGTTACTCCTCTTTGGATGTTGGCAGCAGCTCGAAAGAGGTGGTGCCGTGAAAAAATTGATGTGTTCAGCCGGGAATCGAACCTAGAACCTTCGGCGTGTGAGCGTCGCACTCTACCCACTACGCCGCGTCTGCCACAGCCCCTTAAATATTCTGGGACTTACTGAGTGATCTGTTACATCTTCAACTTTTAATTTGTTTCACCTTTCATCTCCAGTGTCAAAATGTAAGGGCCCGTCAGTAACCCGATTAGTACGTCATATCTGATTTTCCATCCATTGAAAAATATTAAAATATGGAGGGTTTCTGACATACATTTATTATGGAGCACACACTTCGCTTGACACCATCTTATAATACTTTTCCAAACTGGGTGTCTACTCGAGAATGGCAACAAGCGATTGAAATCGAAATTAATGACCTGAGTAGTACTACTTTGGGGTCTTCCTCTGTAGGTTCGTCACAATGACAGGTGCATCGTGTAAGCCGGAGTTGCCAAGTTTGATTAATCAGCTACACTATCGCCGCGTATTTTATTTCGGTGTGAAGTCAACCTAATAACAAGCTCAATGGGTACTCGTTATCTGGCGAAATTTTCTGAATCTCCATAGATCGGATTGGGGAACGAACTGAAGGTCTCCTCCACTTGTGGGGCAACTAAAGTGTGCGTGTAGCCCACAATCCTTTTCTGTAGACGATTAGTGACCGCAGGAAATGATGTCTTCAGCACAGTAGGTCGTTCGGTCTACGTCCGCGTTGAATTTGAACTTTGGAAACTAACCCCACTGTACAAGTTTCTTATGTCTAAAAGCAAACTAAATCTGACTACATCCTGTGAAATATAGTTTCCAGTTGTTTTTATCTGAGAACGAGATTATAGACAAAATCATATCTGACAGCATAAGAGTTTCGTGGGAAGAAAAACTTTACTTGTGAATGGAAGCGGACCAGCTTGGTCTTTGTTGCTTAAAACACCATTTCAGACCAAGCACGCCCAAAAAATTTCAGCTCTCGCCAAAGCTTTACTCATTCCATTCCTGAAACGTTCTTCTCCGTGACAGACCGTTTCATAAATCTTTTCCAATATCAATTGGCGTTGTTAACATTTTCCCCATCACATCATACATGACCACACACATGGCGCGCACACCTCCAGATGGTCAAACGCCGTTAACCATCTCCTATTGTAATGCAGCGCCACTCAGCGCGAAAGTGGGTGTCCACGCCAACTCACTGTCATCATCACACAGTGTTGCCAAAGACGAAGTCGTTGAAAGAATTTTCATTGCCTCTTCGGCTTACTATCAGGCCACACGATGCGCGGGAAGACACAGCCTCACTGCCTTCACATTTTGATCGTCAACCATTGACACGGCCAAGGATCGCTGCGAGGCAGCACTAAACGCAATGACATCCAGTACACCATCACCATTAGGGTCCATTACCGTCCACAATATCCGCTTTAATGCATTTCCCCGGGCGCTCAATTTCCCCCCACCGTTCCGATATCATAGAGTGCACTTAGTTTTGACATTTTGCGATTATCGATGTCCACCTTCGTGTCAACACGGCTCCCCGGTGACCACTGTGTGCAGACGCTGAATGCCAGCAGCATTGTCAGCATCGTCGTCAACGGGTGAGGTAATGAAATCCTTTCGCCTCGGTATCGGTAACCTTCGACGACTTCTCAGGATAAATCAATTTTTGCGACTGATAACCCGCTGTGGCATCACTCAGCAGTAAATAATTGAATCGCACCTAGCCAGCGCGACTCCTTCGACCATTAATCTCTGGTCGGGGTCGGGGCTTGTCCGTCGGGGAGAAGGGGAGGAGGGCTTTTAAAATGTTTCTCTCGGGATCTGACAATGACACCGCCCAATAAAATGGCAATTATGATATCGGGTCCCTGTCAGAGACGGTCCGCACCCGAGACATGCCATCTCTGACCCTAATGGACTCACAGGTTCCATTCTCGTGCCCTCTTCTAGTCGGCAACCAGCCAGCAGCCGGCAGCAGCTAACAGTGTCCATAGCGTACATGGCCATTGTTCCGTGATAAATGACCGAATGATGTGAGTGAGTCCAGGTCGCTGTAAGACGGTTGTATTCCACAACGGAACCGATGGGGAGCGCGCACATCTCTGCGACGACTCTTGGCCGAAAAGTCATTTGCTTTGCTCGCCTCCCGATTATCCCTCACATGCTTTGTGTGGCTCTGTCTTCACGAGAGGGACTCGTACCAGCGCTATCGAGTGCAGCAAGTCATTCGTCTTTCATTGCCGCTGACATTATCCTTTTATGGGCTATTAACACAGTGCGGACTATATGTCGCCGCCCAGGCAATAAATTTGTCCATTTGCAGAACTGTTTTACGCTTGTTTTGTGCTGAGGTTCTCCGCCCATCTTCAAGGGCAGCATGTCCTTATCGACGGGTGGACTCTGCACACGGAAGGGGTGTCCACACACCTGAGGACGGACACTGTCGATACAATGTGACACAGCGGTAAATTCTGGGATAAATTGATTAGTGTCCTCTCTAGGAAGGTGAATGTTTTGTCTCCTGTGCGCCAGCGGAGTGAACTGCAGTGACAGGTGCAGCAGGGGATTTGTCTTGGCTTTGAAACGTGACTCAGTAACGGGATGGGTGTGGTTTTGTGATGTTGACTTAATGGATTTCGATGAGTGACTGGACGCGTTGCTGAGAGTCGAAAGCAATCAAGAATTCAAGGAATTCGTTCAAATATGCGGAACATACATGGGAAAATTCAAAAGCTTCACCACTTCTCTGATCACAGTGAAAAATAGATGAGTGGCGGGGGCACACAGTTGATCCTCCATGAATAATTAAACACTGCCAATGGTCTGAAACTCGTTTCGAAGCTGCCATACCATTCGGATGGATTCCACAATCAAATTCCAACTAGAACTGCACTCCAATCCTGTGCACATAATTGAACAAAACTGTGAAATTCAATTAAACAACAGCTCTCGTCTTATTAACACCACATTACACCAGGCTAAGAGAGAGAGAGAGTCGAAAACTTTTAAACGTCCATTTAAACAGAATCCATCCCGCCACAGGCACGACGATGACCCTCCCGACTGCAACAGAAGCTCCAATGTAACACCGACACCACCATCACAACCATCACCACCGCAACCGACAGCGATTCCACCTTCGGGGCCAAAGATAATAGCGTTCACTCCAAAAATTATTATTCACACATGCAGCAATTAGTTCTCATTTCATTTCCACACCCGAACCCATGAAGCCCGGAGGTCATCTAGATTCCGATGCGATGACCACAGACTGCCACCGTTCGACCGACTCTTCGTCCCACATAAAGGCAGAGCTGCCTCCGCCTTTGCCACGAACTCTGCCGTTCCAACCATTTGCACATATTAAAACCATATTTGCAACATTACGCTTGCTTACCCCTAATTGAGCAGCCGGGCATGTCTCCCAACCCATGCCTCCCTCAAAAATTCGTCCATCTCGCCCTTGCCGTCCAAACAAAATAGAACTCATTAAGCCGCAGGGGAACCGGCAGCAGCGGCGGCGGTGGCGTCGTTGGCCCTTCGCCCCGTCCCCCTTCACGACGAGCAAAAAGGGCAAAAGCTCATTCAACCACTTCCTTGGCCATGTGAAGAGTGGAACCATTATAGTGCTACCGGGTTGCCCGCAGTGTTATCAGTTGATCATGGACGGACGCTGGCCGAGTCGAAAGCCAGGAGAGCTGCTGCTGGACTGAGCAACAAAGAAGCAAAACTATCTGTGAAGCGTTGCGGTGCAGCCCCGCAGCTGTTGATGATGCAGCCCTCATCGGCCCCTTCCAGGAGTCGAATTTTTCGACAGTAGTTACATTTAAATTGTTTGTCTGGTCCCCGGTCTGTGGACTGTGGGAGGAGCAGGCGACTGCTCCTGCAATAATGGCGAATAATCAAACAGAACAGATATAATTTTGTCCACACATCAGTTGCCCAGCGTCTGCATTTGGAGCGCCTCCGGTGGCAATCTACGAGTCACAAATGCACAGATCCAGGAGCCCTCTCTCTGGCACCCTTCGGGAGTGTATTTGCATTGCAGACAAGTTTCAGGTTGGAATGGCAACAAAGAAAGGAAGGATTCGGACCGTTGTTCGCCCGTTGACTTTCATAACTTTTACGTTGGGCGACAGCAACGGTGATGTTGGTGGCAGTGGTGATGGAAACTTGCCATCCGGAGAGGACTGACTATTTTTGGTTGCCGATGTCCTGGCACTATCGATAGTTGTTCGGGCAGAAGTGGAGTGCACTCCGCACTGCCAGGACATGTGTGGAGAAATGCGCAACAAGACAAAGTTTTCGCATTAGACTCACACAACTGCACACAGGCGGAGACAGGGACAATTGTGAATTGTTGGAGAAGGGGACTGGTGCGGATCCTGGTTCGGAGTTCAATTAAATGTTCACTTTTGCTCCTGGCACAAGGCTTTTGGGCGAAGTTTAAGCGTCACTGAGTGAAGAGGACTCTGGGAGACGAAAACCTTTGTGCCGAGTGGTGGAGTGAGAGTTTGACATCTCCTCGGATGGCTACAGAAAAGATCTTCATCTGTACCTGGATTCGATTGGGTGCTTAAATGCTTTCAGGATTTAAGCTGGAAGACAATTTGATACCGTTTAGAGTTTGAGCTGCAAGTTTAAGTCGGCAGTCTCTATGAGGCGTAGGCCAGGTATACGAAGCAAGGTATTGCATTGGAAAGTAGAGCAAGGACTGTTTGGGCAATAGACTGATGACGCATTAGTCCAATGGCACGGAAAGAAAGGATCACTGTGACAGAATCAGCATGAGGTGTTCCGACACTCGGGCAAGGGACCAGAAGAAACGAAAAGTGTTCCCTAGGCAACGTACCCTCCCTTAAGAAGAGAGAGAGAAAGAGAGAGAGAGGAGTCAAGAAATCTTTACTAAAATTGAAACGCCTTCGAGACAGAGTTCTTAAGGTAGCATGGATCACAGTCAGTTGTGAGTATTGCGATACTGTAGCGATACTTTGAGCTTCTGTGCATCGGTTGGGAGAAGCCCTTGTCTAAGAATAATCGGTGCTCTTACCAAAATCATAACAAGTGACTGGGGATAGGCATTAGATGAAACTTGTCGCCTAGCAATAGAAGCTCACTTCGGAAAGTAAAGCGTCGATGCTGAAGGACACTGCTTAACGTTTTGTGCAGATGATGTGACTTAATTTAGAAGTAACTAAATCCGCGTTATTTTTATTAGTGTCAACAGAGTCACTGATGGAACAAACGATTATTTGGTTTAACGGTGGCAACTAGACTCCGATAGGGAGGGAACCAGCCAGTTAGTCACAGTTTGACCAGAGCCCCCTACCTGGCTGGTTCCTTATACATCGGAGTCTGGTTGCCACCATTGCACCGAATAACCGTTTGTTCCAGTAGTGACTCCGTTGACACTTATAAAAATGGTCCTACGGGGGATCAGGAGCCCATAGAACATCGGTTCCAGATTGACCGTGGGGCGCTACCTTGTGGTGGATGTGGCTCAATACCCGATGTTATGGCCAGAGTCATTTACTTCGAACTGTGCTCACAAGTCTATTTTAATGTTGATTCAGTCATAGGCCAGGCGATTAGAGGACGTTCCCTGATCAGTGTGAAGTTGCATGGTCTAAACCGTGTGCTGCATAGTAGACACAAATAGAGATTTCAGAAAAATGAGGTAGCCTCGTTCTTCCAAGTCCTATATCTGGGTTACAATTAATTTGACCTGATAAATGATGACTAAGTAGCGCTTTTCACATTTTTGAACTTAGACTCTTTGTGGCGGTATCCTTTTGTGTTCCTTGACCTTTGCTGTAATTTTTTTTCTTTTTTTTTTTAAGGTTGGGATATACTGCACTGGAATGCTCACACTCAAATACTGGCCCATATCGCTACCAGGCAGTAACCTGCATTCAATGTAATTTCTTTATTTTTAGAAGAAAGACCAGAAGGCGCTTCTGTCATATAGAACTAAGGTTTTCAGTTGTCACCACATCAGTCGCCACCTGATACGAGCAAAGGCGGGACACTGACAGAGAAATTGCTCTGAAATATCCTCACCTTCTTCACAGGCGTCGCAAAGAGTGACATCACTAGGCCCAAGCCACCTTAGATGCTTAGCGAAGCTGAAGTGTCTCGTTAGTATGTCTGCAAGTCATCTGCACTCATATCTTTCTAAATATAAGAAAAAAGCCGCGGATTTCTTGCTTACGTTCGGGAGCACGAATTTGGCCATCCTCCATCCTGGAGAGGCATGATATCTCTGGTTGTGCTGTTTGGAGACCCAACTGTCGACGAAGGTTCTAACCAAGGATGCAGATAGTCCCAAGGTGGTTTCGGGCCCTAGGAATACCTTTTTTGAACCGTGCCCAGCTAGTTTATTGGCAATCTCATTTCCCATGTTCCGTGATGTCCCGAAACCAAGACAAGTCTTAGCGAATTCTCAATTCTGGGTGAAGAACAATACGATTTGCTAACTCTTCTTTAAGCTTTAGCTAGTTTGTTTTCCTAGCGGTCCTGCTCTTCTGTAAAATTTTGTTTTCGCATTCGATACGGAACTTTATGTATCTATGTTCCGACATGAACACCTCCGACAGAACTTCCCAGTCTGTGATCTCCTTAAGATATCTATTTGATAGCGTTAAGTCAATCACTTCCTGTCTTCCTGTCGTAACAAATGTTGGCTGTGAGCCAAAATTTTTGATGTCCACGCCAGGCGATAGTGCGGAGTTAAGAGGATGCGATCCTCTCCTGTTACATTGCAAAAAAACAAAGAAAACGAGGCCCATTTCGTTTCGCAGTACTCTACGAGTTCCGCTACTTCATTTGGTGGTGCTAAATCGCGGGGGAAGTAGGCCGACACCATTACAAAATTGTGAAACGCTCCACCTGGTGTGTAGCTAATGACCGCAGCAACCAGGTCTTGTCCATAGAATTGTCCAAGTTTAGTTGCTAGGAGAAGGTTCGCCAAGGCTCAAACAGATTCTTTCCGCTCAATCTTTCCATTAATTAAAGACAAATACAGTTTAGCTAAGGATGATAGCAGCTTTCGCAAAAACTCCCTTCTAGGGGCTAATATATATGATACGGAGCATTGACTTCAGGTAATAGAGAGCCTTTTATATTTTGGCCGAATGTCTTATGATGTCAAGATTGAAGGTACATTAGTATTAAGACATGTTGGAATATTTGATTTTCCGGATTGGAGAATTTGGTGGAATTTCGGAAATTTTTAATGTCTCGCAATTTGGGCATGGCACCGTTTAAAGTATCTTGGAACTAAAACATTTCAAGTTCAAAATGCAAATTTTTTACTTTTCGGGATCTTGCCCTGTGACGATTTAGACATTCAGAACTTTTGTACTTTTAGTACTTCGCGATTTCGACCTTTAAGGCACTTCAGCATTTTAGGCATATGGGGAATAAAACGAAAATTTTGGTCACTTTTACATTTTTCCCATTTTTTAATTGATATTTTTAGATTGTTTGGCATATTTTATTAAATATATGAAATAAAGGTATCTTAATTCTAAAAAACTATTTACAATTAGCTTTCATTTATCATACCAATAATTCTTAAATACAACTAACTGACCATCAGCAGATGAGATTAGAGCACATTTGTGTCTTATTTAAAAATCGGGTATAGTTAAATGATTTTTTCAAATATAGTAAAATATAGGTTTTTTTTCACGGAAAAGGTGGAAAAACTAGGCTCCTTTGTTTTTTTTAACCTAGCTTAACCTATCCTAAATTTAAGCTTAAATAACACTTATCAAGAGTGGTCGCCGTGACGAAGTGGGTAGAGTGCAACGCTCACACGCCAAAGGTTAGATTCCCAGCTCAATTTTTTCGAATTTTTCACGGCACCATCTCTTTCGAGCTGCTGACAACACTCAAAGAGCAATAATTGTCTAAGAAAGCTTCTAAAATTTCGCCCTTCGGAGTCGGCAAAAAACTATAGGTCCCTTCTACTCGTGAGAGAACAGTATCGCGCACAACACGAGTAGTTGATAAGCACGCTAGGTCCTTGTTCCCCTTTGGACTGTAGTGCCAAAAATTATTATTTTTAACACTTATCCAGAAAAAAGACTAAACTATGTCAATGTCAAAATACGGACGTGTGCACCATGACGTATATAGAATTTATACGCTTAACATTGATAGTTAATAAGCCATGAACCTTCCTTTTAAATTAATTTATTTTAATTTTTTTTGAGTTCGTTCTTTTTTTTTATTTACTTAACACTAACGTTTACACACTATTTTACGCATTACCTTAAAAAAAACAATGTCAGTTGGCCATAAGGGAAACTTTAAATTCAATACTGTCTATTTTCGAGGGTTGGCGGGGCTCGAATGCAAACACCAGTAGAAGTGACGTCCTCTGGTGGACATTCCCCGATCTCGGGCGGAGATCACCCTACTGAACCCAAGAAGTTCCTCGTGACTACCACCAACTTCTGGTTCGTATTGGAGTCGCCTATCCACTGTTCGTACACAAGCGTACAAGATGATGATAGGACATCCGTCCGTGCGCTGTATCAACCCTTGGTAGTCTGAATAGAGAAAGGCTTCAGGAGGTATAAGTCCGTTTTGACGCAACATTTCATGGTACATGAAATTGGAGTAATACGACCCAAATATCACAATGGATTTTTGTTATATCGCGATTGGGAATTGTGCATTTCAGAACTGTGAAGATTTCAGTATATTGTTGGCTTCACGAAGTTTTACCTTCCGCTTTTATCGTTTCGGGACTTTTAAGTTTTTGAGCATATCATGATGCTTACATTTCAGATTTGGATCAATCCACATTTTAGGTGTCTCGGGATCTTCGATCGGATACGTTAAATTCTGGACACGTTCTTATTTGACAATTGAGGATTTTGGACACTTTACGATTTTAAACATTTCGGCTTTTTGTGAAATGTATGTATTTATTTCTGAACAATGGGCTTTTCAGGATTTTGGGTACTTTGTGAAATTCGTCCTTCGGAATTTTGGTTACTTCTGTAATTTTGGAAATGTCGAGCATTTCTTGATGTAACAACTTAAATTTTGCCCATTCGCCATTTTGAATATTGCGGTTTTTAAGTCATTTTGGGATTTCGGAATTGCGTGACTAGAAATTTGGGAATTCGAGAATTGTAGGTTTCCGAGTGAGGGTTGCTTCAAAAGTTTATTGGACACTCGAAATTTATGTTTATCGCCTAAAGCGCATTTAAAAAATTATTGGCAATTTGGTTAAGAATTTTGAGCTGTCTATTAATACTGTAAGGAAGTGTGTTCGCTGCTTCTTTAAAACACATCATTCAATAAGTCCCGGGGCATTAAGGGAGCACCACACACAAAAACAAATTAAAATTGAACTAATCTTTTGTTGTTAGTGGCGCCTCCTTTCTGTCCTCGAACTTATTATTATATTGTAATCAGACACATGGAAGGAAATCTAGGATAACGCAACACACAAATCCAGTAAATCATAGATGATACTTGAAGCATGAGATGTGCACTTGAAGCATGACAAACTGCCCAGATATCAGTCTTCTCTATGTTAAAGTAACATTGGAGGTTATTGTGAGGGCGAAACCAATACTTCTGTGCGGTGTAAAAGGAACCATCGGGGCTAATCGAAAAGTTTTCAGCCGTAGTCTTCAACAGCTCATAGCATGTTGCTTAAAATTCTTCTCCACATATGTCGCTCATCATCATCATTCGATTACGACATCATTTGACGTTCTCTCAATAGGCCACAATCTATTAAATTTTAGTAGTCCCTCGTCGTTCAGGAACCTCAACCCTGTCATTCGTTGACCGTTAACAATTTCTCGCCTCTTGACGACGTACAGAACGATCGCCATGTTTTTTTCCTTCAAAACGGATTACAAATTCGGAGCGGATTCGGCGCTTAGTCCTCACCTTACAGTATTTTGAATTTTTTGTTGTCAAAGTGTCAATGCGCAAAATTACTTACACTCAAATTTCAGCTACGACCTCTGTGGCCCCTGTTTACAATGCGTTGGTCTTGGCTCTAATTTCAAATTAATGACACTTTCGTCACAGTTACTTAGCGCAAGGACCAATTCTTTTCAGGTTTTGCTTTGGGCTTACAAACAGAGTCCAACTTTGTCCGTAACAAGTTTTCAAAGTACATTTAGGGTTTCACCCATGCGACACGTGCGCATTTCCCGATTAGTTTCGATTACCGTCTCTGCAAAGCATACAGTCTAACAAATCGAATTGCAACACTTTGACACGAGTGCCAAGACGTGTCGACTCCTAAAAGGCCTGATACACGTCGCCGCACGAGCTCACTTAACAAAATGTGCTTAAAACTCATTCTTTTCGGGTCGCTGTTGTGGGCATTTTTCCAATCGCTGAGCGCAGCGAGAAACGGACGAATAATTGCCGGCACTATTGCCGACTCAAAAGACTTTCCTTGGTTGGTGTCAGTCCGCCGCTTTTTGATACACTGGTGCGGCGGATCAATTGTGAACAAACGCTTCATTCTGACAGCAGCGCACTGCATCATCGATGCGAACACAGTCGAGCTTACAGTTCGAGTTGGTTCAAAGTACAAAAGTCACGGAGGAGATGTGATGATGGTTCAGGCAGGCGCATATCATTCCAACTACCACAACCTTACCCAGGACTATGATATCGCAGCACTCCGTCTGTGTTGGGACATCAGTTTCTCGAGCAAGATTCAGCCGATAGCACTTCCCATCGAAGGGGCGCATTTAACGCCGGGAACTGCGGCAACCATCGCCGGTTGGGGCAAATCGGAACAGGGCGTTGTCCATTACCTGCGTTATGCGGAAGTTAAGATCATACCACATGAAGCCTGCCGAGCAGTGTACCCAGGTTTTGTCTATACCGAACGCATGTTCTGTGCCGGTCGATTCGATTCTGAGGCGGATTTCTGTGCGGGCGATTCCGGCGGACCCTTGGTGGTGAGCATGATAGCAGTTGGCATCGCATCGTTTCAGAGAACAGACGCTTGTGGACCCCCCAATCATCTGGGAACATATACAAGGGTTTCTGAGTTGGTTCCCTGGCTGAAGGACTACATACGAAGAGAAAATTAAAGTAAAGTTTTGAAGTTGATTGCTTCGACAGAGAGTGAGAGACGTTTTTAATTACAAGGGGGATGGGATACTTAAATGACTTCTTGTGTCCTTCAAAACTGACAAGATTTGAAAATCTTTATTTGGGTTAGATTTGGGGACTTAATTCTGCAAAATATCTAAAAGGAGATCGCTTGGGAGTCCAACTACCTGACTTACTTGATGACTTTAACCAAATGGCGGTGGTTAACGGGCGGAATTAAACGAAGTTTCTCAAAACTGTACACATTTCATTCCTCTTTTGACCAACCGTCTGAACTAACGACGCCCTCTCTTGATATCTTACTGAAATTGGAAGATTCACGATCTGCGTTTATTTTGCACCCTGGGAAAGCCATTAGATACATGTCAGCATGTAGCCTAAGGTTTCTTTTTTTTAGGATTCACCGTCAAAAATCGGACTAATTGTCGATATCCCGAGGGCTTAAATAATGCGCCTGGCCTACCAATTTGTGGGTTGTACGTGAGGGTAACTTTCTCGCCATGTAAAACATTACTAGCTCAGAGACAACAACTGCTGACGACTCCAGCAAAAGTTTAAACGACCACGACTTTCGGTTTTGCACGTGGAAAGTGAGGTCCCTTAATAGGCCACATTAAGCCAAACGACTAGCGGAGGCCCGTGCCTACTACAAAGCATCCAGGAAGTGTGATGGGATTTATCCGGCAAGATAACGATGAACAACTGCGACATCTACTACAGCGACTTCTACTGAGGCAGCGCTTATTCAGATGCGGATTTGGTGTTCGAGGCACACTTAGACACTTAGAGACTTTTGTTTTACGCTTCCACTCCGTCAGCAAATGCCTCATGAAAATCCGCATCAAGGCTTAATTCGGGAACATCAGCCTAATTCGCGCTCACGCCCTGACAGAAGAGAAGGATAACAGTACAAAGGATGACTTCTATGATCTCCTAGTAAGAATATACGGCCGTTGCCCCAGTTACGACAGCAGGATCATTCTAGGAGATTTCAACGCTCAGCTGGGAAAGGAGGACATCTTTGCTGGAGTCATCGGAAAACACAGCTTGCACGACAACACATCCGAAAACGGACTCAGCCTGTTGGACTTCAAATCGGGGCGGAACCGCTCTGTGGCTAGCACGCGGTTTTCATTTATGAACATCTACAAAGGGACCGTCAACCATCCACAGTTAACCAGATTGATCACATTGCAATCGACGTCAGACAATCCTTCAGAATTCTAGTTTTTTTTTTTTTTGTTGGCGCTACAGTCCAAAGGGGGACCAGGGCCTAGCTTGCTCATCAACTACTCGTGTTGTGCGCGCTACTGTTCTCTCACAAGTAGAAGGTACCTACAGTTTTCTGCCGACTCCGAACGGCGAAATTTGAGATGCTTTCTTAGACAGTTATTACTCTTTGAGTGTTGTCAGCAACTCGAAAGAGGTGGTGCCGTGAAATATTAGAAAAATTGGTGTTCAACTGGGAGTCGACCCTAGACCCTTCGGCGTGTGAGCGTCGCACTCTACCCACTACGCCACGGCGACCACTAACAGAACAGAATTCTAGTTTTGAGATAGAAAACATCGACTCGCATCATCCCCTAATTGTAGCCAAGGTAAGAGCTCAGATATCGAAAGAGCACCGTTGTCGAGACATGCCAAAACGTTCTGGCGTCGGAAAGCTACAAACTTGGTTTAGGCCCAGGTCCACCCCGGACTTCAGCGCCACAAGAAGAAGAACTTTCGCTCTCCAAAGTGAACAAGCCAACATGCCTTATTGCGTTTTCACTCATGGGATAGGCAGACAATTTCTTAAGGTTTGTTGTCAGAATAATTGTAAACCGCCGTGGTATATTGGGTAGAGTGCGACGCTCACACGCCGAAGGGTCTAGGTTCGATTCCCGGCTGAACACCTCGAATTTTTCACGGCACCACTTCTTACGAGTTGCTGGCAACACTCAAAGTGTACTAACTGTCTAGGAAAGCTTCTCGAACTTCGCTGTTCGGAGTCGGCAAAAAACTGTAGGTTCCTTATACTCGTGAGAGACCAGTAGTATGCTAAACACGAGTAGTTGATGAGCAAGCTAGTCGATTGTCCCCCTTTGGACTGTAGCGCCAACAATTATTATTATTAATCTATTTTCAATACGCAAGCATAATACGAGGGTTGCCTTTTAGTTATGTTCGGGATTAGAGAACAATAACAAATATTAATCATC
Source organism: Eristalinus aeneus (assembly GCA_955652365.1). Lineage (NCBI taxonomy): Eukaryota > Metazoa > Arthropoda > Insecta > Diptera > Syrphidae > Eristalinus > Eristalinus aeneus. The sequence continues at coordinate 81,868,209 of OY019132.1, forward strand.
GAAAATAGCATTTTTGTTTTTTAAAATATTCCCAGTTAAGACCTATACAATTTTGCATGCGTTTGAACCAATAGTTGAAGCACTTTTGCCACTCTGAGTAAGGTAACTTCAAAACATGCATTCTAAACACATCAATCGCTTCTTCATGGTTCGAAAAACGTGGACCTTTCAATTTATTTTTAACGTACGGGAATAAAACGAAGTCATTCGGTGCCAAGTCAGGACCATACTCCGGATTACTCATCAAATCGAAGTTTTGAGTGCTCAAAACTGCTGTTGTTTGAGTCGATGTGTGAGAGATCGCATTGCCGTGGTGAAGAGTGATCCGTATCCGGCGGTTGGTCTTCCAGATTTCTTGGAAGACAACTGGCAAACAAATGATTGTGTTCCACTCAGAATTGACTGTTCTGCGATGGTCTAGTGGTACGGTTGCGACATGTCCATTTTTTTTCGAAAAACAAGCGACCATTTGCTGGGAAGTGCTTCTGGCGCGAGCAATTTTTGTTGGATTTGGCTCACATTGAAACACCCATACAGTCGACTGCTGTTTACTTTCGGGCTCAAACGCGTAAATTCAACTTTCACCACCTGTCACGATGTCATAAACGTGTTTCGAAGCAACGCGATCGTATTTTTGGAGCATTTCTTCCGACCAATCGACAAGAGCCCTTTTTTGAGCGATTGACAAATTGTGTGGGATCCAACGCGAACAAATATTTTTGACGGTCAAATGTTCATGCAATATTGAATGTATGCTGGTCCCACTAATGCCTAAGGTTGTCCCAATATCACGATTGGTCACATGATGATCTTGCAATATCAGCTGGCGCACAGCGTCAATGGTTTCCGGAACAGCAACTGATTTTGGACGACCTTTATGAAATTCGTCTTAGAGTTAACTACGAACTCGGTTGAATTCACCATACCATCGATAAACACTGATCCTTGATGGAGCTTCATCGCCAAAAATTGAATTAAGTTTACCGGTGCACTGTTGTTGAGTTAATCCACTTTGAAACTTGTAAAAAATAGTCGCACGAAAATGTTCACGATTAAATTCCATTTTTTGGGCGAGGCGAAAATTTTGAGTTACTGTAAACAACACAAATAGCTCTCGTATGTCAGAACGCTCTGAGTACGTATAACCAAATATTACAAACCTTACGATAGAGCTGGCAGTTGCCAGATTGCAACATTAGGGTTGCCCAATCCCGAAATATAAAAAGCAACCTTCGTACCTTGCTTTCTTCAACAGAGTTTCGGTGTCCTTTTCCATACGACGTTCTGAAACAGGTGAGCCCACTTTTTTCTGTATTTATGTTCAATCTTAAAGTACGACAGTAAGGCCGGTACAGCGGTTTTTGTTTTTCTTATGCAATGTTTAGCCTTGCAGCAACAACAGCAAATAGTTTTATGACATCAGCGAACAGAAGTGCAGAGACAAACAGAAGTGTCAAGGCTCCTATTCAAAAGTGCCATAAGGCATATCATGCAAAAATATATTGAATAATTTCGGACCAGGTAATATTCCCTGAGCAACTCCTCATAGAACTGTGAAAGATTCTGAGAGCTTCAATCCAATAGGAATGGATGCGCACTCCAAGTTGGTTGAGGTTCTTCTCCACTTGTCTGCGCCACTTTAGCCAGGCCGTCCTCTGTTGCGTTGTCCCAATGGCTCAGATTTGAAGACCTTTCGGACCGGAGCAGTGGTGTCCATACGCTCTATATGGCCTAGCCATCTTAAGCGTTGTATCCGTAGACGCCTAGCCAGGCGCATGTCGCTGTACAGCGCATACAGTTCGTCGTTAAATCTTCTCCTCCAGATGCCATCAACGCAGACATAACAAAAATTGCACGCAAACCTTTTCTGTCAAAAAGACTAAGTGCTTCTTTATCCGGCTTTGGTAACGTCCAGGTTTCCGCTCCATAGAGTAGGACTGGGATGATGGAGCTGTTATATAATGCGAGCTTAATCCTTCGAGAGAGGGCTTTATCACTCAATTGCCTTTTGAGCCAAAAGAAACAGCGATTCGCAAGAGTGATTCTGTGTTTGATTTCGGCACTGATGTTGTTGTCCCTGTTTACCGCAGAGCCAAGGTAGACGGAGACTTCCCCCCACCAGCGGTAAGGAGTCATCATTTCTTTCCTGTTTGACTATCAAAGCAAACAACCTCGAAGTTTCTACTGCCTAGTGTGACGCTCTGTCCGAGATGTGTGTCCTTGATGACAGCATGTACATACTTAGTTCTGCCCTTATTTTCTGCCTGACCAATTTTAGCCGCTTCCGCTTTAATGCCAAACGCCTTATTGACGGATCGCTGTATTCATCTAATCACGTCAACGTCATCGGCGTAAGCTAGCAATTGAGCTGACTTCTGACAGATCGTGCCTCTATTGTTGACTTATGAGTTACGCACGATCTTCTCCTGGCAGCCTAAAGGGCTGATTTGTGACTTAGTACGCATATCTACAAAACTGTCTGATCTCTCTATTTAAAAATGCATTAAGATACCAGGCTTAGAAGTATGATCTCACGTGAATATTTAAAACAACGCGTTCCCTGCGAAGCTGGGTTTAATTAAGGTAGAGAGTACGTCCTTATGCTTATAACCTTGGTGATAGTATGCGCTTAGTTTAAGAATATGACTGCCCATGGCTTTCCTTTCCCTTTTGTGTGCCGGAAAGCACTTCATTGGTAAAGACAACATCTGCGAGGTCTTACTTTCAGTTGTAAGCACTGTCCAAATTTATCCATTTTAACTTCTGTATTCAATTATGATTAACTCACTTCTACTCTGCAAGTGGCATCTATTTTGAATTCAATTCACGCACTCATGCTGTTACAGTCGAAAAAAAGTCCCTTCCAACATTCTCAGCGTGATGTTAATTTACACAAATGCAATTAACATCAATTGAGGGGCGTACGCCAATGGATGCCAACCCAAACTCTAACGCAAGGCACTGATTGAATCGCACCTCTTTAACATTCATTGGCCGTCCACTCAAATGTCAGTTAAACAATCACAATTAATCATATTTTCAATTAACAGTGCAGCGTTTTTAACAAATTTGCGCATCGCATCGCAGCGCCCCTCCCCCGCAACGCCGGCAACTCATTGAGCTCATTAAGCGGTTCAGCAGTCACGTAAATTCAAAATCTGATAAATCAGTAATTTGACAAACAGGACACGTTTCGATTTGTCTGCAGCAGCAACCCGTTCCTATTTAATCACGCCCCCCTTGGGTGCCCGGCCGATTCCGTCCAAGATCAAACGACATGAAACCAGTCATGCAGGCTGCATCGGCAGTCGTCGTAATGAATGCCCCCTCGCCTCTTCTTCTCTGTTTTCGCGTTTTTGCCTATTTTCCCAACAGGAGCTGTCCTCAAGTTTCCTGCTCACGGAATTGCAGTGCATTAGCACCGGAAGAACGCGAAAAGAGACAGATCAGGGCATTAAGCAAACACAACAAACCCAGCACAGTTGCACCCTCCCACTCGGGGATGAATATTCATACCAAGTGCATCCTTTCTCTCAGCCAGGATGAACAGAAACACTATCTCCCTCGCGCACACAAGAGCCAAAGGACACACGATTTCGCATTCATTACGGTAATCATAATTCCGTCCAGGATCCAGCAGCAGACTCCCACAATGACACTCCACCCGGAAGCTGGACGTAAAAATAATAAAATTTATGTGGCTCCCCGTTAAGCCCTAATCCAGGCAGTGCCAGTGTCATCCATTCAGCTCGCTCCCGCAGTCAGAGCGCTTAATGCAACCGAATACGGAATCCAAAATTTCCGAGCCCCATTTTGCTGGATCAGCCCTGGCAGTGTTGGGGCGCAGTGCAAAAACCCCATAAATAGGGGAAAAGCTCCGCAGCGAATCCTACTTAACACCTGTAAAAGTGTTTCCTTGCCGCCACCCACTGTGCGCCAGATAGTTGGGGCCACCCCCCACAGACAGTTAAATGCCCAGGGGATTGACTGAATTGCTCGCATAAAAATCCCATTGTCAGGCAGCATTAAAAGTGTCAAAAACTGGAGAGAGCGTCGTGCGGCTTACCCCGCCACCGCTGGAGAGCGCGACGTGCGAATATGATTTATGTGGGCGACCATTAATCATCGACGGTGGTGGGGGTGATTGCATACTGCCCCCTTCAATCCAGCGATGCCGGCTGGCTGTGTTTGGATAGAGAGTTAATTACGCCTTAGTGTGTCCGCGAAAGAGATGGAGTGGACACAACACAATACACAGCATAAGCCACACAAAACGCTACACCGCCCCCATGCCCGCACGCAATCGTTGCCCGGCTCAGAGGGGCGCACGAGCCCAGGACAGTGTAACTGAAGCCTTTTGCGAGGAAATGAATGTTCTTTTTTATCGGTGTTTGGAGAAGGCATGTTCGGGTTAATGATGGCGCTGCTCGGCTAAAAGGACATGATGCGGCGTTGAACACCGAGCTGAGAGTGCCATGGCGGCTGGAATTTTTATTGTCTTTTGTTTGAAAAGGACTACATTTTCCTTTTTTTGTCGTTGTTGTGGCGATTCGCGGATGTTGCAGAGTGCTGTGGTGGTAATTAAGTGCGGAATGATGATTGGATTCTGTTGGGACTGCGGGTGGTTGGTTAAGCAACCATTGGCGGGAGTTTGCTAGAGAAAGGTGGCTGTTTGTTTTCCTATTCAATTTTACAGAAGTCAAATACAATGAGTGCAGGAAATGTGTTGGGGATTTTCCGGAATTTAGTTCGGGGATTTGTTGTTTTTCTAAAGCAACACTTTTCATGAAAATGATGGTTGGAAAATTAAAAAAACAGCCTTAATTTAAGTAAACAACAAAAGCTTGATCCTTGCACAAATATAACATTTTTAAGAAAAGGCGTACAAACAAGTATTGAACGGCTTGAAAATATAAATAAAGTCGATTTCGGGGATATATAGTACTCTGGGCAACTTCACGATATACTCGCGCATTAATGGCTTCGTTTTTAAACTCCACGTTAATATATATAGTATGCCCAATGATTGGAATCTTAGCGTCGTACTCTCGGCCCCCAAGAAAGTAGATCGTTTTGACTGCGCGAACTATCAAGGGATCAGCACCATCGCCTGCAAGATCTTCTCTTCCGTATTGTGTAAGCGTCTGTATCAGTGTGGTTTTCTGGCCAGGGAAGTCCTCGATAAACCGGATCGACAAGACTTTACGGCAGATCCTGGAAAAGACTCAAGGATTTCAAATCGACACTCACCACCTATTCGTCGATTTCAAGGCTGCATATGACAGTGTGCACAGAGACGAGCTATACAGTGCCATGTATAGTTTTGGACCCTCAACCAAACCCGCTGGTTTGTGTAGGATGGGAAAAACTGTCGCACACCGACTCACTGTCCTGTGACTTCTTTAACATCATCCTGAAGAAGATCGTGCGTAACCTACAAGTCAACACCAGAGGCACGATTTTCCAAAAATCTATTCAATTGCAGGCTTATGCTGATGACATTCAAGTCCACAATAGACCAGATCTTCACATCACGGCAGATCCTGGAAAAGGCCCAAGAAATTCAAATTGACACTCAAGACCTATTCGTCGCTGCATATGACAGTGTGCATAGAAACGAGCTATACAGTGCCATGTCTAGTTTTGGCATTCCTACCAAACTCGTCAGATTGTGTAATATGACGATGGCGAACTCTCGCTGCTCCGTCAAGGTCGGTACGAAACTCACCGAGACCTTCAATGTCAAAAAAGGTTTTAGACAAGTCGACGCACCGTCATGTGACTTCTTTAACATCATCCTCGAGAAGATCGTGCGTAACTCAGAAGTCAACACCAGAGGAACGATCTTCCAGACATCAGTTCAAGTGCTAGCTTTCGCTGATGACATTGACGTCATTGGACGAACACAGCGAGCCGTCAATGACTTCATTTGTTGGCATTGAAGCAGGGGCGGCTAAACTGTGTCTGGTGCTTAATGAGGGTGAAACAAAGTTCATGATTTCATAAAGAAAGGACAAAACATCGACTTTTAGAACAGAGCGTCAAACTAGGCAGCAAAAACTTCGACGTAGTCAAGGACTTCGTCTACTTCGTCTACCTCGGCTCCGCGGTAAACAGGGATAACAACATCAAATCAAACGCAGAATCACTCTTGCCAATCGCAGTTTCTTTGGGCTCAAGAGACAATTGAGTAATAAATCCCACTTTCGAAAAACTTAGTTTGCTTTATATAACAGCTTCATCATCCCAGTCCTACTTTACTGCGCGGATACCTGTACGTTACTAAAAGCGGATGAGGAAGCCCTTAGTCTTTCCGAGAGAAAATGTTTTGCATGCGATATTTGAACCTGTTTGCGTTGATGGCATTTAGAGGATAAGATTCAACGAAGAACTCTATGGTCTGTATAAAAACATGCGCCTGGTTTTGCGTCTTCGGATAAAACGCTTAAGATGGCTAGGCCATGTAGAGCGTATGTACACCACTGCTCCGTCCCGAAAAGTCTTCGAATAAGAGCCATTGGGATAATGCAATAGAGGTCGTCTTAGCCTAAGGTGGCGCACACAAGTGGAGAAGGTCCTCAATCAATTTGGAGTGTAGAAATGGGGGCAGCTGGCGGAATGTTGGTTGATGCTCAGTCGACGTTTGAATGTAGCACCACAAGAATATGAAGAAGTCAATTATTCTTACCGCTATTGTAGTTTGAAAATAATTTATCTTCCTTATGATTTTATTGGTTTTTCCTTGTTAGATTTGACAACGGAGTCGCCTAGTCATAGTACCTGAATGCAGTAAACCGCAATTAACAGTCGCATGAAAAAATATAATAATAAACCAGGTATACCGGTATAAAGTGAGCGCCAAGATACAAATGTCTATATAGGGAACGTTCGTTGTGAACGAGCCCTTATTTTTTTTGTTTGTTTGCTATGACATCTGTGAAAAATATTCAGTATACATCAAGTCATTGAACAGACAACATCATATTTTATCATCGTGTTAAAAATGTCGAATTTTTGTAACAGAAAGTGATGATTTGCGGAAAGCATTAATTTTTTGTTTTCATTTGAAGAAAAATGGTGCAGAGTCGCATCGAATGCTTGTCAAGGCATATGGTGAACATGCTCTGTCAGAAGCAACATGCAAAAGATGGTTTCAACGGTTCAGAAAAAATGATTTTGATGTGTGTCGCACTCTACCTACTACGTCACGGCGGCCAATTTCATGCAATGCATGGCTCAAATGCATAATCTGTGGATGGTTACATTTCCGATCAATGGTTTCATCTGGTTTCAATAGCTCATAATACACTACAGTGTGACCGCCGTGGTGTAGTGTGTAGAGAGCGACTCTCACACGCCGAAGATTCAGGTTCGATTCCCGGCTGAACACCTCAAATTTTTCACAGCACCACTTCTCTGTAGCTGCTGACAACACTCAGAAAGGAATAAATGTCAATGAAAAAGCTTCTCAAATTTCGCTGATTGGAGTCGGCAAAAAACTGTGGGCCCCTTCCACTCGTGAGAGAACAGCAGTTTGCACAACACGAGTAGTTGATGAGCAAGCTAGGCCCTGGTCCCTCCGTGGACTGTCGCACCGTACAATTATTAGCACACCAAAATCGTATGGTACCACCATATGCAGAGCATGACCCTTGAGCGGTGAATGATTTTCTTTTGCGTCGATGTGATGGAACGGGTTCAGCACCTTTGATCTCCTGTAACGATCCAGTGCAAACATCTTTGATGTGTTTCAAGAAGCAGTTCTGAGATAAGAAAAACCGCTGTTCGACATCTTCCACTTTCAAGTCGGACGGCATCCAATAGAGTTGCTGTTTAATAAATGAAAATTTCTTTAACAGAATGAAAATTGTTTTCTAGTCACTTCCAATGATTCTACGAGATCGCTTTTCAATTTGCACGGATCTTGATTAAGTGAAGTATTCAATTCCTCATCTTTAAACTTTTTGAGCATACCGAGACGCTCTTAGTCTTCGACTCTAAAGTTAGCACCTTTGAAGCATTGAAACCACTTTCTGTTGGAGCAAAAGAAAAACTTTCCGCAAATTGTGGCATACGTTGGGCCATTCATGGTTTATGCTTATAATAATAATTGTTCGCGCTACAGTCCAGAGGGGGCCAGGGCCTAGCTTGCTCATCAACTACTCGTGTTATGCGCGCTACTGTTCTCTCACGAGTAGAAGGGATCTACAGTTTTTTGCCGACTCCGAATGGCGAAATGTGAGAAGCTTTCTTAGGCAGTTATTACTCTTTGAGTGTTGTCAGCAGCTCGAAAGAGGTGGTGCCGTGAAATATTCGAAAAATTGGTGTTGAGCTGGGAATCGAACCTAGACCCTTCGGCGTGTGAGCGTCGCACTCTACCCACTACGCCACGGCGGCCATGCTTATGCTTGGTGTTTATTTAGACTAGTTTAGGTTCTTTTTTTTTACTTGAGAGCACTATGATGACCCTGAAGGCATGCAAAACGAATGCATTTGCCCTCCCTACTGGTGTCAATTCATACTCAACTCTTGTCATTTCCAATAAAACATGCTTCGGTCATGCTACTGCTGTATTAGTAACCACTTTTCTTTAAAATGGAAACCAAAGAGGGAAGTTCTTTTACGAAGAAACATAGCAGACGACTAACAGATGGCTTCCTGTGTAAATTTCCTCTAGCTCTTTAGTATCCGTCTGCTAAAAGTGATTAATTTTTGAACCAATCCTCACAGCCCATAGAGCAGGTTTCTGTCATTCCTCCATTCCATCCCCAACGATGTGTTACTGTTTCAATTTGCCTGCAAACCACGTTTGTCACAGTCACACTGCCAATTAGCTAATGAACTAACGTAACTTGTTTTAAACAGCCAAGCCCAGTTGCACAAGAGTGCCCGTAAGTGCCATAAAATCGGACTGGTTACCTAATTGTCCCCATTACTCTTGACTTAAAATCGCACTCCACAACGTGTGCCTACGCAGGGTACTCTAAACTAAATTGGTTTAAGTTCCTCAAAACCCATCGTCGTGGACTAATCCACCATTAATTTGAACGCTCATTGCTTAACAGCAGCTTATTCCACACCTCGGTCAGCGATCATCACAAATGCGAGGCGCAGTAAAATTTGCTTCGATCACACTTGCTAGCGCCTTCCCGGTCCGTTTTAAAACACTTGCGCTCCACCTGGTGGGTATAAAGCATCAAGCAGCGCTGAAGAAGACAAGCAATTCAACGGCATTACTCACCATTTAGAGGCGATTTGCATAAATGTCCGGCAAATGATTTATTCGGCTGCAATAAAACAAAACGACAACAAACGATTCCCGCCTCGAATCGGAGTCAGATGATGATCGTGATTAAATGACACACGGCACGGCGGCGGTGCACACACCGAAAGGATGCACAGGGTGCCTCCCATGCAGTCTGTGCAGTCTGCGAGCAAAACAAATGTTGCCATAAAAATGCCATAATTTTTTATCGAGCGCCATAAAACCTCATGCAACATGAAAATCAATTAAATCCGTCTGGCGGACGTTTTTACAACCTGCCCCAGGGCGATTGACTGGGGATGTGCGACTGTCACTGGTCCCATGTCACTGAATTCATGCATCGGCTGGTTTTTTCTTCGGATCTGATTTGCATTGTTCTACGTGGTGGTCATGTAGTTTGGTTTCAATTACAGTTAGGTGCGCCCTATCTCGCACGACTATCGCGAGGAGATGCTCCGAAGGAGGAGACAACTGCAGATCATGAATTTGATGACGGGTTGTTTGGTCCACACCTCTAATGAAGCCGTCCAAGTCGAACGGAGATGTGAAAGAATCAGACTTGTTTCTTATCCTCATTCCTCTTGATTTAAAGAGCGTATCTGTAGGTGAATCATTTATAAAAAAAGGTCGTAAAATTGATGAGGGCAATTCGTTGAATTGGACATTATGTTCTTCACACATCTGGCCATGAATGGATATTGCGCGTGGTTAATTCATTTCGATGACATTGAAGGAAACCGACGAACTCTGTGCACTGCACGGAGGCATGCATCTAGTCAAGCGCATAAAATGCTTAAAAAGACGAGCTCAAGTACAGTGTGTGGAAAACAGTTCGGCACTAGGAGATCTAAGAACAAGGAATACCGCAGCAAAGGACATTCGTGAATAGATGGCACAAGTGAACAAGAATCGCTGTCAACTTGAGACAGTTGGAGAAACTTGTTTTTGTTGAAACAATGAAATCCTATTGATTCGACACTCATTTGAATATTTGAGTATTCAGGGACAGTTAACATCAGACAATCTAGAGATGGTGTTTGAAAAAACTGGAGGGATTGGAATAGCAATGGCGTTTGACATACAATATAGTGAGCGCTCTACGTTTTTCGCTTTTTAGAAGCAAGAAAATAATAATAATTGTTGGCGCAGAGGGGGACCAGAGCCTAGCTTGCTCATCAACTACTCGTGTTGTGCGCGCTACTGTTCTCTCACGAGTAGAAGGACCTACAGTTTTTTGCCGACTCCGAACGGCGAAATTTGAGAAGCTTTCTTAGACAGTTATTACTCTTTGAGTGTTGTCAGCAGCTCGAAAGAGGTGTGCCGTGAAATATTAGAAAAATTGGTGTTGAGCTGGAAATCGAACCTAAACCCCTCGGCGTGTGAGCGTCGCACTCTACCCACTACGCCACGGCTCCACAAAAAAGTTGCAACATAAAACAACGAACGGAATCAATTTATACTCCAGATAGCTTTTGCAGGTCACAACGCGGATAATACTATATAGGTACGCAGCCATTACCATGAACACATATCGCACTTCCCACTTTAAGGCTCCTAAATGCCGAACTGACACCAAGTTTCGTACCTGTCCCTATAAATCGTTTACAACGGAGTTCGAAACAGAATCGTTTCTGGTTGCTATTTACCGTTTCTGGTAAAATTTTTCAAAGACTTCAGATTACAGGCAATCCAATCATCTGCCTTCGCTATCAATCAATGCATGAAGGCAATAAATTAGTTGGTGAGGACAGTGAAAAGGCTGGATAAGGTTGCCGTATTCTGCTGGAACCCATTTTTATTTGATTATGTTTGCGTGCGAATTTTGGTCCAGTTTGCGTTGATGATAGTGACGCAACTTCTTCTCTGGAGGAGAAAATATAGTGACGAGGTCTATGGGCTGTACAGCGACATGCGCCTAGTCAAGTGTTTTCGAATACAACGCTTAAGATGGCTAGACCATGTGGAGCGTAGGGACACCACTGATCCGGTCTGAAAAGTCTTCGAATAGGAGCCATTGGGACATCGCAACAGAGGCCGGCCTATGGCAAGGTGGCACACACAAGTGGAGAAGGACCTCAACCAACTTGGAGTGCGCAACTGGAGCCAGCTGGCGAAAGATCGTACTGGCTAGAGAGGCATTTTGGTTGAGGCCCAAGTTCACCCCAGACCAAACCACCTTAAGGAGAAAAAGACAAATAAGGAAAAATACGCAAACTTTCCCCTTTGAACCATTTTCTAAATCTTCTATTAAAGTGATTTGTTTATACCCATTCTCGTTAATTTAAAAGAGAGGATTTCTTAACAGACTGTGAATGAATATACCAAAGTCCAAAGGGCAGGCGGTTTTGGGTGTGATTGATAACAAGTATTCCAAAGACGGGCTATTGATCTTCTATACCTCTTTAAGCAAAGATTCTTTTCTTCATAAGGAGGAGGAATCTGTCTGGTTTGACTTAACTAGTTTCTAAAGGCGCCACTCTTCCAGTTTCCAATGAAGCCAAATATCTATGTGTTATCCTGGATAGAAAACTCATCTAGAAAAGGCACACATCCAAGGGACTGTCAGTCTTCTGGCAGTGTAACGGAATTTTTGAAAAAACCTGAGGTCTATCACCCAAAAGATGTATTTTGATCTACACGCCAATGATTAAACCACTTCACTTTTATGCACCAGTCGTTTGGTGGAACAAGCTTTCACGCAAATATTTGACTTACTGCTCTCACCAAGCTTCCAAGAAAAGTTTGTCTCTGCACAAGGGTCTTCCCCAGCACGCTTGGATCTGCTCTTGATGCACTGATTAATGTCTCACCTTTGATAGGCACATCATGGGAAGCATATTCAAGGCCATCTCTCGATTAAAAAAGAATTGTCTTTGGTTCCTCTTTCGGTGGGGCTTTGATGGCCTCGCACACCGTATCTTCTATGATACTAGCTTCATGGACATGCTGTCTGATGCGAGATTACCAATAATACAGTAGCGACGCTTATACAATGTTGACTTTCCCCATGTCCAGGACTGGCTCTTGCCAGAAAATGAACCGGAATTCGAATGCAGATTTTCACTGCTCCAAAACGACGGAGGGCTCTGGAGCTAGGGCCTTCGTGAAAAACGACAACATCAGACTTCACGTTTCCATAGGTAATTTCGCGTCGGTCTTCCAGGCGGAAGCCTTTGCGGTCCCAATATAACCAACCATAAATAGGTGGAAGGGAAAAAGTATCTGTGTCTGTGGCTACAGCCAAGCTGTGCTCAAGGCCTTACTAAACCCTTTAACCACTTCCAAGATAGTTCAAGAACGCAAGTCTTCCCTTTATATGGTCGGGAGGTTGAATTCGCTAAAACTTGCTTTGATCCCTAGTCATCACGGAATCCTGGGAAACGAAACTGCTGATGAACTAGCTAGGCAAGGTACAAAAAGGCAAACAAAGCTTCAATCCAACACTGGGACTACCCGCGTCCGTGGTCAGAGCCTCCGTCGACGGTTGGGTCTCCTTACAGCATACAATTACAACCACAGATGACTTGACTCTCTAGGATACAGGATGACCAAGAGTATGCCCCCGAACGTTAGGAAAAATTCCTCGTCTTTTCCGCTATCTCTATCTCTAGACAGAAACGACTGTAGACGACATGTCGGCGTACTAACGAGGCACTTTACCTTCGCTGTGCACCTACATCGGCTTGGGATTAGTGATGTCACCCTTTGCGAAGTCTGTGAAAAATGTGAAGACACTTCAGAGCACTTTCTACGTCAGTGTCCTTCCTTTGCTCGTATCAGGTGGCAGCTGTTTGGAGCTGATGTGGAAGGAACCGTAAACCTAAGTTCTATATCACAGAAACGCCTCTTGGTTTTTCGTCGGAAAACCAAGAAATTACATTAAATGTTGTACAATGGACTAGTATTTGAGTCTGAATGCTCCAGTGCAGTATATGCCTGGTAGTACAATGGACCAGTATTTGAGTCTGAGCGCTTCAGTGCAGTATATCCCAACCTCCAATAAAAAAAAAGTTCAATGAGAAGCTCACAACGATTCACCTTCTGTTCTTCCAAAAGCTTAAAATGCTAAATTTACTCGCCTTTGATAAAATTTAGAAAATCAGGACTATAGTTCTATGCTTTAATTTTCAGTGTTTTTTTTTTTTCTCAAAGTTGCAATTAGCTCAGGCTTGTCTTTAACCAGTCCAGCATTGGTATCCACTAGGGTTCTCTGCTCTTTCCTGTTTTCACTATTTCGCCGGGGTCAGAGTTCTCTACAGAATGACTACATTGTGCCTTTTAGTTTCTAAGCTCTTATTGAAAACCTCTTAAGAGCTACTTGGCACTTGAAGTCGCAGAAGCTCCAGCTAAATAGCTAAACTCATAAACAGACAAATCTGCATTTTTGAGATTCTACCGAGATCAATATTTTATCGTCTCCCAATAAAAGGAACACTTAGAACACCTCGCATTCAGAGAGTGTAATCCCTCAAGACGTCATCACCCCGGCTGATGTGAGAGTCACACACCGACAGACCGCCAGCCAACTGCGAGTCATTCGATATCAACAAAAGGGTCATTCAAAGATTTTAATCAAACTTCCTAACGAGGAAACAAACTTTTTACAACCCACTCCGCGTCGTAAAGAGTTACAAAGATAGCACATCTCAAAATAATCAAGAGGTAAGCACATTAAACCCCACCCCCACCACCTCACGGACCACAAATAGTTTCATTGCCTTGTTACCTCCGGGCCGAGACTGGCATCAAATACACAAGAACATTAGCTAATCTCCATATCCGACACGCTCTTCCATCAACCATCCAAGCATCTTATAACTTATTAACAACGCATCTCGACCGGCAAGGGGGTCCTTTTGTGGGCTGCCATAAAAAATCCATCTACAAGATGTCACACATAAACCCTGCACCGCTAACGGGTCACTTTGAAGAGGTTAAGCATCCACACTCGGAATCACCGCCATCACGCTCCCATCTCCTGCGTTTTATTGTCATCGTTGATGATGAGGATGAGATATTAAAATCTCAGCTAAGTTGTGGGCGAGACGGCGGCACTGCGACAATGATGAGTCTTTCGCTCGTAATAACGCCAATGAAATGGTTATCATTCGGTGGCCAAGTAGGACGCGAGCGCCGCGCTACTCTGCCCGTGTGGGATAGGGGGTCGTCGTCATTAAACACGCGCGCTTCTTTCATTTTTACACAGTTATCGTATCTTCCTCCGACCGGGCGCGCTCGGCAGTTGGCACTTTTAATTGACTCGTTTGAGAGTCGATTAAGGCGACGAAACAGAAAACAACAAAAAGAAAAGAATTGAAAACAGAGAAAGAAACGGGAATCGAACAAAGTTACATTGTCGTGCCCTCGCTCGGATACGGGCCATAATGAGACCGATAGATGGGACATGGCACGGACGCGGTCTGTCTTATCGCTTAGTTTTCTCCTCCCTACCGCAGGCGGTTGGGTTTTTATGAGCACTTCTGTCCGCTCGATGTAATGTAATTAAAAGAAAAATCCTCGGGACACTTCGAAGACACAAGCGTGTCCTGCAGAATGCGACTGTTTCCAATCGAACGGGAGAGTAATTAACGAAGTGAAACGCTCTCGCTGGCAAAGAAATTGCTCGGGGTGACTTTTGTTCACCCTCTCGTCGGGGGATGGATGACTTCACCGGTCGATTGACTATTTGTGGAATGGGTGGGATCGGGGAGTTGAGAGGGGGATCAAGTGCAATTAAATTAAGTTAAAATGTTTTTCTTTGAGATTCACCCCATAGCGGTGAGGTGTGTGCCGCCGCCGCCACTACTTCCGCCAACGTTCTCAAGTGTCGCATTGCTCTCTGAACTGATTGTAATTTATTCCTTATCAGTGATGGGGTATTTGAGTTGTTTCTTTGGTTATCTCGAGAGTTTTTGCTTGATGGGTTTTGGGATAATTAAGGAGGCGCAGTGCAGCCAGAGGTGTGCATTTACTGAGCCACCGTTTGCCGGAGGGCTGAACTTTCATTTCTCAAGTGCTGTTCCATATTTCATTAGAGAAGCGCGGAAAGTAAGGATGGGCGGGTCTAATGACTGAAGTTTTGCAACGAGGATGGCAGTGTTTGCTCAGGTGGAAGCAACTTCTTAAAAATTATATTCCACATAAGAGATTGCGTATCGCGCTAAATTATTCACCACGTGATTGATGACTGCACACAACTTTCGAAATGAGGTAGTGTCATCAATTTTGACAGTAGATTGAATTAAAGTTGGCAGACAAGTCGAATTTGGTGTTGGATGGACTTCTTGATGACTGGACTGGCAACATAGACAGAAGTATATCGATGATATATAAGGTTGTCAATTATCCTCCTTCCGCTTTTTTGCTCTTCATTCAATGCTTCATAAAAAGTGTTACAGTGATCGGACTTAGTTCAGATACGCGCCGTTTTCTTCTATAATCTACTTCCATCTGGATGGCAACTTCATAATACCCCTTTCGTAGAAATCCTCCTCTCTTTTGCGAATAACTCTGACAGCCACTCTTCACAAGCCTCGTCTGATTTCAAATTCACACAACCAAGGGCGTTCGCCATGGACAGGATCAGGTGGCAATCACTTGGCGCCATGTCCAGGCTATATGGTGGATGCGATAAAACCTCCCATCCGAGCTCCCGTAGCTTCTGACGAGTCATCAACGAAGCGTTGTCCTGGTGGAACACTACACCCTTCCTGTTGGCCAATTCTGGACGCCTCTGGTCGATCGCCTGCTTCAAGATGTTCAGTTGTTCGCAGTAGATGGTAGAATTAAGCTTCTAGCAATATGGGAGAAGCTCGTAGAAGCTCCCATATCCCACCAAACACAGAGCAAAATCTTCATAAAAGTCAATCAAGACATGGACACTGTTTGGGACTGGGATTTACCGGCCGCCTCGGGACTGGGATTCATCGGCCTTCAACCACGACCGAATTCATCTGATATTGTCGTATGTGATCCACTTTTTGTCACCAGTCACCATCCGATTCGAAAATGGGTCGAGTTCGTTCCGTTTCAGCAGCATATCGCAGGCGTTGATTCGGTCCAGAAGGGTTTTTTACGTCAAATCATTCGCTCCGCAAACATTAAGCTTTCTTCTGTATCCAGCCTCCTGCAGTGGCCGCGTGGCGTAGTGGGTAGAGTGCAGGTCAACACCAAATTTTCGAATTTTCCACGGCGCCACCTCTTTCGAGTTGTTAACAACACTCAAAAAGTAATCAGTCTAAGAAAGCTTCTCAAATCTTGCCGTTCGGAGTCGGCAAAAAACTGTAGGTCCTTTCCACTCGTGAGAGAACAGTAGCGCGCAAAATACAAGTAGTTGATGAGCAAGCTAGGGCCTGGTCCCCCTTTGGACTGTAGCGCCAACAATTATTATTATTATTATTAGCCTTGTGCAGATAGCTTCAAATGTTTTGGTGACTTACTGACATCTCCTCTGCGATGTCACGAGATGCCACATGCCGGTCTTACTCGATGATTTCCATAATTCGATCTGTATCTGTCGTCACATCTGTCGTCACAGGTCTTCCGCCAGCTGGCTTATCCATGGTATCATTTTCACCGGCTCTGAATCGTCGAAACCAGTCCAGCCCAAAAACACCATGAATCTCACGGAACGTTTCTCTAGCGAATTTGCCTTTAACGAAGAAGAACTTTAAAATAGCCCGAATTTCGGTGTTAGTGAACTCCATATTTACACGTCTATAACTGTTGAACGGAAAATCCAAACTAATCATTGCATAGCATCGTTTTGTAGGTTATGTCAAGACCATTCAAATGATGTGTAGTATTGCCAGATACGGGCTCTGTAGCGCTTTGTACATAGCCGGAAAACTCAAAAGGCAAAAAGGCGGTTTCGGTGACAACCTTATATTTGCGGGAAACAAAGCCAACACAGCGGGCGATTGGCTTTCGGTTTTAAAAAAACAACACTAGAAAACACAGCTTACGGTCGAATACGAAAATCAAATGGCCATCGCATTTCTTGACGTAAAAATCCACAGAGGGATGGATTATCTTAGTTTTGACTGGTGCCAAGAGAATACAGCATCAGAAGGTTAGTCGTCTACAGATCCATCCAGGCAAATGACGTTTTGATCAACGCAGCTTCCAATCTGTTAACTAAAGTGTTTAGCGACGAAAAGTTTCATCAGGAGATCGAGGGAATTGTAAGAGATATTCTGAAATAGCTACCCTGACGAACTTACCAAGTGGCTTATCCGGCACCACACGAGAAGTAGCAATCGGTTTGCTTCACGGGCGAATAACATGATTGACCCTTTGTACAAAAGCAAGACTTACATACCATCTCTGTCAGTATCAAGAAAAATATGTCCGTTCAATGTGACGACATTAAGTTAGCCTTCAGATCACACCAGACTCTTAAACCCCTCTTCACCAAATTCAAACCGAAAATTGAAAAGAAAATAAAACTAACGTCATAGACAAAATCAATTTCAAAGAAAATGACGTGTTATGTAGGGTCAACAAAGCAACTTTTACCGCAGAGATATGCTGCCCATAAATCCAACGTAAACAACAAGATCACGTAAATAGCAGCACTGGCCAACCACAGCCTACTCACTAACCACTATCCGGACTTCAGCAGTGTTAAAATTCTGCAGACTTGAAAACAGATCAGCAAAAGGTATACATTAGAAACACTTCACATCATTAACAACAGCAACGATATGAGCAGTACCGAAATCAAACGCAGAATCACTCTTGGCAATGGCTGTTTCTTTGGCCCAAGAGGTAATTGAGTAATAAAGCCCTCTCTCGAAGGACTAGCCTGTTTTAACAGCTTGATCTTCTCAGTCCTACTCTATGGCGCAAGAAACTGGACTTTACTAAAAGCGAATGAGGAAGCCCTCAGTCGTTTCGCGAAAAAAGTTTTGCGTGCGATTTTTGGTCCTGTTTGCGTTGATTGCATCTGGAGGAGAAGATTCAATGACGAACTCTATGGGCTATACAGCAACAACAGTGGTCGCCGTGGCGTAGTGGGTAGAGTGCGACGCTCACACGCCGAAGGGTCTAGGTTCGACTCCCAGCTCAACACCAATTTTTCGAAATTTTCACGGCACCACCTCTTTCGTTAACACTCAAAGAGTAATAACTGTCTAAGAAAGCTTCTCAAATTTCGCCGTCCGGAGTCGGCAAAAAACTGTAGGTCCCTTCTACTCGTGAGAGAACAGTAGCGCGCACAACACGAGTAGTTGATGAGCAAGCTAGGCCCTGGTCCCCCTTTAGACTGTAGCGCCAACACTTATTATTACAGCAACATGCGCCTGGTCAAGCGTATACGAATACAACGCTTAAGATGGCTAGGCCATGTAGAGCGTATGGACACCACTGCTCCGGCCCGAAAAGTCTTCGAATCCGAGCCATTGGGACAACGCAACAGAGGACGGCCTAGGCTAAGGTGGCGGACACAATTGGAGAAGGACCTTAACCAACTTGGAGTGCGCAACTGGAGGCAGCTGGCGAAAAATCGTGCTAGCTGGAGAGGCATTTTAGTTGAGGCCCAAGTCCACCCCGGACTGTAGTGCCACAAGAAGAAGAAGAAGGAGATTATTCCAGTTCTACATTTCGAAGAAGAAAACTGGATGGAAAACTGATGAATAAGCCCATATTCCTTTCGAGGTAAAAGCTCGGTGTGCGACTGCTGGTTCTGTTGGTATTGATGGCATTTCATAGCGAAGTCTTAACGACGAACTCTATGGGCTGTACTGTGATATATGCATTAACATTCGTTTTCGGATACAACGCCAAAGATGGCTAGGGGATGTGGAGCGTTTAAACAGTTCTGCTCCGTTCCGAAAAGTCTTCGATTCACAACTATTGGGAGAACGCTTTATCTACGGTAGTGACAATAACAGTAATATTCCCAATTTAAGTTTCAATTTTCGTAAAACCAACTTCGTTGCTCTGATGGATTATTTAAAAAAATGTCAAATGGGATGCCATCTTAAATTCTCCAGATTTGAAAGGTAATTATGATATTTTTATGAATAAATTTAATTCTGGTATAGATTTCTTTGTTCCAAAAACGCGTCGGAATTATCGGTTCACAACTCCATGGGCAAATAAGCAGTTGGTTAATTTAAGAAATGTCAAAAGGAAAGCATATTCTATCTTTGTTTCAAACTGTTGTCAAAATCGACATCAAACCGTGAACGATATTTGAGACTTAGGAAAGAGTATGATTTCTTAAATAGACATCTATACAGGCAATATATCTTGTCCGTAGAATCTTCGGTGAAGAGCGATAGTTCAGCATTTGAAAGTACGTTAATTCTAAGAGAAATTCTTTAGGCTTGCCTAAATCAATGGAACGTGGAAACGTAATTTCAAATGACTTAAATGGAACTTGTGATTTATTTGCCGACTTTTTTAAGTCAGTTTATAACGAAACTGAGGACCATTTAACAACGAATTATTACTCAAATATACCTGCAATTCATAGAACAAAAGTACCTTGCAACAATCGAATTAACGAATTGAAAAATCTTAAACTTAATTACAGCCCAGGCCCCCATGGGGTCCCGGCAGCAATTTTAAAAAATTGTTGGAGTTCATAGTATCCGCCTCTTAGTATTATATTTAATAAATCGCTTAAAAAGGGTTAATTCCTTGATGAATGGAAGTATTCCTATCTTACACTAATTCATAAAAGCGGGTTGAAACAAAAAGTAGAAAATTATCGGCCTATATCAAAGCTTTCTTCCATTCCAAAATTGTTTGAAAGCCTCGTAAAAGAAAAAATGTATTTTCTAGTAAAAGAGCTTATTTCAAATAGGCAACATGGCTTCATGCGAGGTGGGTCATGTTCTACTAGCTTATCTTTATTTACAAATTATATATTGTAGACTTTCTTTTATTCTTTTATTTTATTTGTTCTTAAAACTTTACACGTCTTGACGCTTCAAATTTTACAGATCGACTAACTCACTCCCGTTTGATCACCGGCACAACCCTTCTCCGTACACTTTTTTTATATTTACTCTTAATGTTACTCGTTTGTCCTAAAACAGGGTTGCCACAATATTTACAAATTTAGAACATCGCCTACATGTCGATGTACTTTATACTGACTTTTCGAAAGCCTTTGATTAAGTGCATCACACTTTGCTTTTAAACAAACTTAAATCCATGGGAATTCATTCAGCAATGCTAGAATGGTTTTCCAAAAGCAAATGGTTTAGGTCGATAGCTATATTTCTCGCGTAATAAAGGTAACAGCGGGCGTGCCACAGAGTAGCCACTTGGGCCCATTTCTATTTCTTTTATTTATAAACGATGTTCACGAAATATTTAAATTCTGTGAAATTCTAACATTCGCGGATGACTTTAAATTACTTTTGTCAATTAATAATATAGCCGATTGCATTAAGTTTAAGTCGGATATACATAACCTAGCAGAATAGTGTAAACAAAATGCTCTAGATCTAAACATTTCAAAATGTAAAATTTTTACGTCACATAGAATAACATCTCCAACTGTTTATGATTATTTTATCAATAATCATAAACTTGATCCTAGAAACTTGAGCCTAGAAGAAGTTAAAGACGTTGGAGTAATATTCGACCCCAAGTTGGATTTCTCACTACATTATGATTACACCATTGCAAAGTCTAATTCTATGTTAGATTTTTAAAAAAAATATTAAAGATTTTCGCAACATATCCAGTTTATTTGGAATATGCATCCATTGTCTGGGACTCACCTTACGATAATCAAGAACATAGACTCGAACGAGTTCAAAAGAATTTCACCAGATATGCTTTCCGAAAGTTGTACTCCTTTGCAAACCTTAAGTTCCAGGCGTAAGGCAACGTCAGCCATGTTTATTTGTGATATTTTTAATTATCAGTTAAGTTCACCAGAATTATTTTTTCTCATAAATAAATATGCTCCCCAAAGATCTCTACGGGTGGAAAACTTACTTTTTGACCAACGGCATAGAACCAATTATGGTCGCAATGAACCTATTACAAGGTGTATAAATACAATTAATGATCTTTGCAATGAATTTGACTTTAGCTTGCCACGATTAGAATTTAGAAACATGATTTTTGCATCGTATTTGAATTAATATTATTCATTGAAGTAATCTGTAAGACAATAAGAGTCGGTAGATGATCCTTAGTCGCTCAGCAAAGAGTTAACACTTAGAGAATGTAGTGTTTTGTGTTACTCTGTGATGGATGGATATAGAACACATTAACCCAGAGGACGACCTGGGTTTAAGTGGCGAATGCAGCCAGCGCAACTGGCGGCAGACTTGTTGGTTGAGGACTAATTCACCCCGGCCTGAAGCGCCAAACGGGGAAAAAGAAGAAGCACTTGCTTTTGTCGTTCAGACCTCAGAAAGTGAATTATCTTCCAACAAGAGGCACATGACGCGGTATCCACAACGCTGATGCAACTGATAGTGATGACTTCTTTTGAAGAAAGTATTCTCATTGTTCTCGCATTCGACCAAAGTCACGTGAATGTTGGTCATATCAAACAGCCATTTAAATCAAATGGTTATGTAATCGTGACGCGACCATGGTTTTTATGGTTCAGGGTTAACAAGACTCTACTCATTATTTTCGACTACAAGACCGTACAATACCAAAACATAAGTTCGATGGAACCTAACTTCCTAGTGACATTTGCTAAAAATCAAGAATCAAAAAAGATTATTGCACTTTAATCCCTGTCGTTGTGTCATAAATGCGAGTTGCCAACGCCATTTCGGAGAATTGCATTCAAAATTGCAATGCATCGAAGCAAAAAGAGGAACTTGGGTCTCGAGTAAATGATGATACAGACAAGCCAGTTGTTTGCCTACAATTGGAGTTTGTGATATCCCGCTTTCTGTCGTTTTGGGGAAAACAAATATTTTTTCATACTGCTCTTCACAAAGAGAGGGGGAAGTGACCCAAACAAAAAGTCCAGTGATATGTCATCACAACTGACTTTGACCACAAATTTCGCATGCACTCTGTGCCCATTGCGAATGTTTGCCAGAGCAAAGCAAGTTCACAAAAACCCGATTTTAGACAAACAAGCACAAAAACCAGCCAACCAAACCGTATCATGTCAAACAAACAATTTTCGTTCCATTATCTAAAGCCAAGCCTGCCCCTACCTTAACAACTTCACTGTCCCCAGTGACCCTCTGCACTGCATGCCAACTCATTTCCGCACGTCTGCTGAAGTACGCCGCACGATGCAGTTATTTTGCGGTTCACCAAGCTCCCATAAAAACGGAAATACCATCGGCAGTAGTGTCCTGACGCACACCCCGGCGGCATTGGCGGCTTGAAATAGAAGACAAAAAACAGCCCAACAAATTTTTTGCAGGAGAAAATCGTGAAAAATATCAATTTCCATTTTTCCACTCTGGCAGGCATGAAGTTCACTCCTTTTGACTGAACTCCGCCCACACCCTGCCCGAGGGGGCGATTTCAAAACTCAAAAAGGAACAAAACTCGCGCCAGCCACATTCGTCGCATCCATGGAATCGCATGAAAGTTAATGCGAACGCATCGATCAGCGGCGCGCGATGTGCTTTCAGGACGATAAATTATATTCCATGCATTTCCATTCGCTTCACTGAGAGAAACCAATAAATATCATCGCGCACGCACACGCAGGGTGGAGATGGGGGTGAGTCCCGGCGTTGCCCGCCACAAGGGCCAAATTAACACGCTCCGGCAAACGAATTGAGTGTGAGACAGCCGAAGCGAATGGGAATCGCGAAAGCTGGCTAACTGTGTGTATTACAAGTCGGGGTCCTTTTGAGTGTCCTGCCCCCGCCTTTTCAGAGTGCCCAGCTCCTCGATCGATGCGTCCACGTCCATGACATTTATGATGGCCGCTTGAATGTCGATAATTTTTTAATGAGATTTTATTGAATTCAATTCCGACAAAAGGAGCATCATTCCGCTGCGTTCTCAGGACGCCACACAGTGGTCAGCGCCAATTATGGAGAAATTGCACGCGGGTACGCTCACACTGCGCCATCCGCCCCGTGTTCGCAGACAGAAGTCACTAATTGAGGCTAGTCCTGGCAGGTGGTGAGGGGGCGGCAAGCTAAGCAATTTTTGCGCCTACTCCAAATGAGTTTCCGGTCGACGACTTCAATGAAATCTTAATTTATGTAAATGAGGGGTGCCACATCGTCGAACGCGCGAAGTGCGCCGTGGTGGGGGGAAACGTCTGCAAGGACAAGTGGTGGCGGTCGGAGTCACGCCGTCGAAGAGAATCATTGAAATTCATTTGAAAAAGGCAGTGAGCGACGCCGTCGTCGAAGAAAGAAAAAGCCAAAAGCCCTCTTCTTCTTCATCTTCAGCTCGTCCTTGGGGTGATAATTATTATGATTTCATTCTCGAGCGATATTCCTTTCGGTTTCGGTCGTAGTCTAGTCCTGTGCGCGCCGAGGGCGACATTGGTGTTCGGTCCTAATTAGGACACATTCTGCAAGAAGCAATCTCCGCGGGGATTCGTCGCTGGCTGGCGAGGACGAGTGATTATCTTTTCGTTTTCGGTGGTTATTTTGCGTAATTGCATTATTAATTTAAAATGCCCCAAGGACACCGGGCTTTGTGCGTATGGGTGTGGCTTGGTGTGTACCATTGAGTGCAAATCCTCGGGGCGATTCAGAAAGTTTTTGTTTGTGACAAGTTATGAAGTTTTCGTTGAGATTTGCCTTGGATTTACTTGGCTGGCAGTGGATTATGGCAACTCATTCATACATTATTGAGTTCTTGGGGGAACGGGCTGTTAAGCGAAATCATACGGATGTCTTTATGGCGTTTAATAGACAGATAGGGTGCGGAAAGGAGTGTTAAAGTTCAAAGATTTGATGGGGACACGCTTGTGAGCGATTATCACTCAAATTAACTTTGCGTAATGGTGAAATAGTTTTTCAAAAGAAAGGTCTTTCGTCAGTCATCACTCTTAAATTGAAGCTTGGGCTTCATATCCAAATTGAACAGCGACTACGATGTGCAACCAAATCGTCTAATGAGCAATTTTTCTAAGAAGATTTTTGGAATAGTGTCTACTTGTCTTGAATAGTCTTTCTGTCGGGGTTTTTGAAACGAACAAATTTTTCTTCAGCCGCCTTATGAGTCGAAGAGTGGTACAGTGAGAAGTTTCAGGCTACAAAACTGGACAAAACCGCCTTATGAGTAGAAGAGTGGTACAGTGAGAAACTGGACTTGCATATCATGGAAATAAGTCAGTAAGTGCTGATCGTTCTTCTAGTATTAAAGCATTCTTCGAAAGCTTTAATACCGCCACGCTTTTCTGAGCTCTATACAACAATTTATGAAGGAAATGATTCCGAAAACCAAAGGAGAGCGAAAGATATGAAGAAACTAAGGTGGCAATATTGGGTCCGACGAAACACGAAGACCATGGTGGACGCCGTGGCGTCGTGGGTAGAGTGCGATGCCGTGATGTCGTGGTTAGAATGTGACACTCATACGCCCAAAATTCCAGGTACAGCTCTAATTTTTCACAGCACCATCTCTTTCGAGCTGCTGACAACACTCAAAGAGCAATAACTGTCTAGGAAACTTCTTCTCAAACTTGGCCGATCGGAGTCCGCAAAAAACTGTAGGTCCCTTCTACTCCTGAGAGAACAGTAGCGCATACAACACGAATAGTTGATGACCAAGCTAGGCCCTGGACTTTGGACTGTCGCGCCATCCAATTCTTATTAAAAGGCAATCATTAAGTTGCCAACCCTGTAGCTATTTTTAGTGAAAAATTTATTTTTACAGAAGCAGAGCTCGTTACTATGACACTGGCGGTCTTACAAAACTCGTTGAAGATGACCGCAAACGACCTCAACAAAGCTGGAAATTGTTTGAAAAGTGAAATCTTAAAGTAAGTGATGTCCACTTCGTGGAAGTGGAAGAAGAGATGATCCCAAGACATTGTTGAACTGCACCCTATCCATCACGTAGTGAAAAAAAAGCTTAGGCTCAAACCACTGGAGTTGCATAAAGCAAACGATCTCACACGGCAACGCAAAAGGGATTGAGTCAAAAGAACGAAGGAGACCCAAAACTTCCGCGGAAAGGTCAGTTGCCGAACTTGGGTTATTCTGATCAGTCGACCAACATCAGAGAAAATGGCAATGTTTGCTTGCCAAAAGCCAAAATTAGTACGGTCACCAGCGAGCAGGCGAACCGAATATGAAGTTTCTGGTCACCATGATCACCGATAGATGGCCGAAGTGGCATTGTGGGTAGAGTGCAGCAATCACGCATCGAATGTTCCACGTTTGGTTCTCGAACCCGTTCGAGCTCCTGGACAAACAATCGATTTGTCGGAAACCGTGGAAGGTTAAACAAGACCCTGCAGCATCTTACAAAACGATCGTCAAAAAAAATTGATTGAAAAATCCGTCTGTACTACACGTCATTCACAGCACGTCATTCTTCAGCACAATGGATAGCAAATATTCTGAAGGCCAGCGGATGAAATTTTTCTGCCGTTGTTATTTTGAATGTAGGTACTTAATTTGGATCACTTAAAACCAGCACTTCGTAACGCACATAAGTCAGCACAATGGATTGCAAATATTCTGAAGGCCAGCGGATGAATTTTTTTCTGCCGTTGTTATTTTGAATGCAGGTACTTAATTCGGATCACTTAAAACCAGCACTTCGTAACGCACATAAGTCTCCATCCTAAAGCTTAGAATGGGTTCGAAATGTTGTCCCCAATGGGTTTTTTCAATGCAAATTTCAAAGTAATTCCATCTTCACTGATAGAAATACCAGCGCATATAATGCAGTTCTATAACAGGCTACCCACTGACACAAGATAGTGGTTCAGTTTGAGGTGGAACTGAGTCTCTACGTAGGTTATAATAATAATGATTGATGGCGCTACAGTCCAAAGGGGGACCAGAGACTAGCTTGCTCATCAACTGCCCGTTTTGTGCGCGACTATTCTTTCAGGACTAGAGGGACCACAGTTTTTTCCGACTCCGAATGGCGATAATTGAGAAGCTTTTTCAGATAGTTATTACTCTTTAAGTGTTGTCAGCAACTCGAAAGAGGTGGTGCCGTGAAAAATTCGAAAAAGTGGTGTTGAGCTGGGAATTGAACCTAGACCCTTCGGCGTGTGAGCGTCGAACTCTACCCACTACGCCACGGCGACCACACTCTATGTAGGTTGCCTTTTATATTTCGGGATTGGGCAACCCTAGTGTTGCAATTTGGCAGTTGCCAGCTCTATCGTAAAGTTTGACATTTTTGAGGTTATACGTACTCAGGGCGTTTTGATATATGAGCGATATTTGTGTTGCTTACAGTAACTTAAAAGTTTCATCTTGCCCAAAATACGCATTTAAATCGTGAAAATTTTCGTGCCATTACTTTTTACAACTTTCGACGTGTATTAACTCAACAACATTGCATCGATAAACTTAATTCAATTTTTGGCGATGAAGCTCCATCAAGTTTATCGATGGTATGGTGAATTCAACCGAAGTCGTAGTTCATTCCAAGACGAATTTAGTGAAGGTCGTCCAAAATCAGTTGTTCTTCCGGAAACCATTGATGCTGTTCGCCAACTGATATCACAAGATCGTCATGTGACCCATCGCGAGATTGAGACAACCTTAGGCATTAGTGGAACCAGCATACATTCAATATTGCATGAACATTTGACCGTCAAAAAATTTAAATTTATTCGCGTTGGATCCCACATAATTTGTCAATCGCTCAAAATAAGGCTCGTGTCGATTGGTCGAAAGAAATGCTCCAAAAATAGGATTTAAGTGCATAGCAATACGCCTATGACATCGTGACAGATGAGAAATCGTGGATTTACGCGTATGAGCCCGAAATTAAATAGCAGTCGAGTTCAAATTGAGCCGAATCCAACAAAAGTTGCTCGCGCATGAAGCATTTTCAAGCAAATGGTTTTTTTTTTTTTTTGGAAAAGCTGGACATGTCACAATCCTGCCCCTAGAACAACGCAGAACAGTCAATTTTGAGTGGTATACACACATTTTTTTGCCAGTAGTCTTCAAAGAAATCTGGAAAACTAACCGCCGAAGACGGATCACTCTTCACCAAAACAATGCAAGCTCTCACACATCGGCTCAAACAACTGCATTTTTGAGCACTCAAAACATCGATTTGATGAGTCATCCGCCGTGTGGTTCTGACCGGACACCGAATGACCTCGTTTTTTTCCCGGACGTAAAAAATAAAATGAGAGGTCAACGTTCTTCGACTCCTGAAGAAGCGGTTGATGCGTTCAGAATGTATGTTTTGGAGATACCTCAATCAGAGTGGCAAAAGTGCTTCGACAAGTGGTTCAAGCGCATGCAAGAGTGCGTAGATCTTAATGGGGAATATTTTGAAAGACAATAAAGCTATTTTCGATGATTAATATTGGTTTTTGTTCTCTAATACCGAAATATAAAAGGCAACTCTCGTATTGATAAGCGTTTCGAGCTAGCTGCTAAAGTAACTTGTATGCGCCACCTAAGCCGCAGTTTTCCTCTACTGCGCAATGTCAATAGTGAGCTCCACAATATTACGGCCGAATTGGGATTCATTCGTTCCGCTAGATTACTAAAATAGCACGTATAGTCCATTGTTTCAGCTTTTCCTTAACTTAACATAAATTAAGACAGGGAACACAGTCATTAGTTTTTGCCCTCGATGGAGCTAAAAGCAATTGCGTGTTCTGTCAAATCAGTAAAGTTTCTTGTGCCACACAGCAGGACGTAAGTAAGTTGATTGTAGTTTTCTAAAGCTACAGTCACAGAAAGTTTTTAACAATCTCAAAATAAATGAAATGGTCCTGCCTTCATTAAGGGGTACACTCATTTTCTTGCGTTTTGAAACAATTCTTTAAAAAGTCGCATGACAGTGGTGCAAGTTCTTTGTATAATTTCTGACACCAATGGCCTCGCTTAAGTCAATACTGATTTTCATAGATTAGCAAGCAGTCCTCACGTCACAGATGCAAACATTCCTGTATTTAAAGTAGTTCGTCTCCGGGATTGGATGCCAAACCTGTGGTGAGTTTTTTCCAAGGCTGAAAGGATTGGTTAAAGCTATGGACTAACTAGTTAGGGGACCAAGCAACAGTCAGGCTCCGCAGCGAGTTCCAAAAATATTATTCAACATTTTTCATTGCTGTTCGTGGAGGTGACACTTTGCATTCCTAAAGTTGGTGGTATTTCAATTTTTATTTTCTTCTGAGGCAAGTCAGGGTTTAGCAACCGGCGTCCTTCCAGAACAACATTTTGTTGAAGTATTTGCCCAACATATTGGAAAATATTTCCCCTCAAAATCGCCAACATGAAGCATCATCACAAACAACTGAAATGTCTAGAAAATTACACCACACCCTTAAAGCAAGAGCATCCCAGCCCTTGACATATTATAAATGCGCTACATGCCGCCGTTATTACCTCCCCACACTAGAGTGACTTCCACGAGCAAAGAGCACCCATATAGACAGATTGATGGCTGGTCGGCGCAGTTAAGTCTTTATGACCACCACGACCACCGTTGATTCCAATCGAGCAGTTATAGCTGTCAAACTAACCTTCCCCAAAGCGGCGCAAGCTCATTAGCCGAGGGAGTCTCTCAGTCAGTGAGGGCTCTTCAAGCTCACTGGCCCATAAATTCCGTCCCGCAATAATAATAAATGTAATAAAAGTAGTGAACAAGTACTGCTCCGCTATTATGGTATCCGCACTTACCGAAATTTATTGCTCCAATTGAACATAGTCCTGCATCCTTCCACTCTGTCGTGTCGGCCATTCTGCCGGTTTGCCATTTTACCATTCAGCCACAGTGTCCTCTGCTTCGGCGGGGCCTCATTCATTTATTTCGGAAGTTCATGGTAAATGATGACTCCAATTTCCTCGTTGGCCAGGGCATTTGAGTGCGCCACGCTCCACACCGAATGAATGCCCAGCGCTTCGCTGGAGGCAAAGGCCTTGTCCTGTTTAGCATAATGCACATGACAAGGTTCGTTGCGAGCTTCATGCGAGGGCCCCGAATCGACACTAATGCCAATGGGGTGTGCAAAAATTGCTTGTGAATAATTTCGTGTCGCGCTTGTGTGTTTTGAAACAATTCCAAAAGTTGTTGAGCCTCAAACTCCTCGCTTTTCTCGCCCACTCGCCCAGAGAGGCCTGTTCCCGTGCCAGGCGGGAAGGTGGCACCAGTACCCCACGCCACACGGAATCAATGAACTTCCGGTTGTAGTTTGTCAAATTGAATCGCCGAGGAAGTTCGCTGGTAGATACTACAAATGGCGCGGTGGGTCGATGGTGGCGGTGGTAGTGGGGGTGCGGCAGTGTAGTTTGTTCGATTCGAAGTTCCCGTCACTTTAGTCTTCGGAGTGGGCTGGGTTCTGTTGGGGTCGGGGGACTGCTGGAATCAATTGAGAACATGGAAGGGTATGTTGTCGTTTTGGGTGGATCGAAGTCAGGGCCATCGAAGTCGATGACATTTTTCGCGTGCTTGTCACTGAATCAATGAAAACGGGGGACGTGCGTTCGGAATTAATTGCACTCTGCCAAGAGGGTTGAATAGAGGTCTTTGTTGTGAGGTAACTTTATTGAAACCATTTGAGGGACACTCATTCCCCTGCATTTAACCTCGTTTCGTGGAAGGGAAGCGGTTGTGTGTTGATATTGAAAGCACTTTCCTGTGCCACCCACAAGTGCGCATACTTGAGACATTCTTTTCGAATTTTTCGATAAATAGAGGTGGGCACCACTGAAGAGGTAACAGACAGGTTACTCAATTGAGACAGCTCCATTAAGAAAAAACCCGATCTCCTGAGTTTTGGAATGTCTTCAACTAGAACTTTCACTTGTACCACAACCATCAAGTTCATTCATGAACTCCTTCCTTAACTAGTCCCCAGCTTACCAACGTCTCCCAACTCACTGATTTCATTCAAGGATGATAGCTACTCGTCCAATCGACTCTGACGCACTTTCCATATGGCATGCAACGCAGCCCTTAAATCCTTCACTTTCCCAGGAAAGCGTAATACCCTAAAATTGCTAGTAAGAGCGCCTTTCAAAACGTTGCGCAGCACATATCAGAAATTGACCCAAAAGTACGCACTCATTTGTGGCTTAGAAATTGCGTCAAAAAAGAAAACGCTTCGTTAGTCCTTTCATCCCCACTATCAGTCAACTACCCCGAAATTCATTTCGAAATTTTTTACGACCCCCAACGCAGAATGTGTTGAAAATTGCGCGTAGGCATGGATCAATGTGGGCACTTCTCGCCAAGTGATGAGAAATGGATGCAGAGTACGTTCATGGCTCCCCCTCCCAACTCCCTTTCGTTGGTCGTAAATTCCAAGGAGCCCAAGTAAATAAAAGCACACACGCATACAAAGCACATGCATATTACATTTCATCTACTTTGGCATCCGCATCCCCGTCCCCATGCGACTAGCGTCAGCCCCATCAATTCGACACACGCTGACTGCCACTTGCCACTTGCTAGTGTGGAGCTGCTGCTGTCGCTGCTCTTCCTCGTCGTATTCTGCCCAGTGTTTCGGAGACGCGCGCGCTGCTGTTTTGCTTAATTTTGTATTAAAGGACACAACAACTTTTTTATGGACGACTGGGTTTTATGTCGCAGGATCACAAACTTAAATGAACAGGAAAGTTATGACGTTGACACTTTTTTTCGGCGGATGGGAATTCGTGCCACATATGCGGGGGTGTGTGGGTGTGTCGCAAGCAATGCTGACAATATGACAGAAAGGACGTGTAATAAAGTTGCTTAACCAGCGGAATTATATTGCAGAGAGAAATTTCGGGCAGCAGGGGAGGTCGACAAAAAGGGTCATAGGATTGAGCTAATACGGAAGGGGACAGCACAAAAAAAACAGAACGTAGCTGTGTGTGTGCGAATTGGGGACGACCCCAGTTGGTGTTTCATTTTTGCATTAACCTAGAACCAATTTCGTTTTATTATCCTTAAAGCGGAATGCCCTGTTAAAAAGGGTTGCTGGCGAAGCTCACCCATTCCGAGGATTCATTCTCCCTGCAGGATCACCGCCATCAGTACCAGCTCCAGCAGCACCTTTGTGTTTATTTTCCTTTTCAATTGAGGATGGAATAATAATAGGCTGCTGCATATGCAGATATCCTTGTCAATCGAGAGAGCAGTGCGAAGTGGCACCACGTAATGCCGGCTCCGTGTGTATATGAGGGGGGAATTCGATTCGATTTGCTGACATGTTTCGACGCTCCCTTCATCGTTGGTCGTCGTCGTCTACATCTTTGGGGTTCGCTGAAGTAGCTTTGGCGTCGTCAGTTTTGTTTCGCTTTTTTTTTATTTGTTCGTTTGCATTCTGAATAGGAAGCAACCCGGTGTCTGTGCGGGGTGGCATGGGGCCGAGCTTCGATTGGAGTTTACTTATTCAAATGGGAAGTCTCGTACGTACGTCTCTTGTATGCGTTGCGAATGTTGCTTTAGTTAATTTTGAAGAGCTGCATCAACTCGTGCATGACAGGAGTCTATGGACCGGAATTTCACTTGGAGCAGATGACTAGAGTTTTCTATTCGCTGTAATTTTATTTTATTTTTGTGCTCTGTGTCTTTTGTGTTGATACAGTTCCTTGCGTCGTATGTGAGTTGTGAACCTCGAGGGGCTACTACATGCAGTTGGAAAGAAGTGAGGGGACCTACCTTAAATCCATGGCTTTAAAGTTTAAGCCGATATTTTGTTTTATTTGAATTTGTCGGGCTACACATGTGGAACACTTACTAAGGCTCGTCCAATTTTCAATTGCCTTGGGATTTTAACTAACATTTCGAAGCATTCCCAAACTTAAAACAATACTGCAGTTTTCAAATTAAGCAAAGTCGATGAAACCGATCATCTAAGGTACTGTTAAGAGGCATGATTGTTTTTGTCATTGGTACGCACCGATGGAAACTTACTGTCTAGGGACCAGGATTTCTGTGGAAGACGAACAATTCGAAGGACTTGCGTCCATTGCAGTTTGTATTTCATTTCATTGGAATGCCAGCATTTGCCGTCAATGGACTCCAGTTTTCTATGGTTTGATGTCTTGAAAAGGAGTAAATGGCAAAAATGACACTGGCTGCGAATTAGAACACTCTCCAAAACTTGAAGAAAGGTTTCCCAAAAACCTGAGTTTAAATGAGCGACCCAGGGGTTTCAAGAACAACGCTGAAACTTACAGTGGAAGTGCTGAACTTGCCCCAGAAACGTGTTAACGAGTTTCAAAACTTTTAAATTTGTATGAAAAACGATTTCATTTTTCAGAAACTGAACAGGATTCTTTCAAAATCCTATAAAAACTGCCAAAATTTGAGTCAATATCTTCCAAACTCCCAAAAAAATAACAAATGTCAAAAGTTGCGTTATTTCCCCGAAGAGGCTGTAGAGATATACACAATCCTATGCACATTAAACGGACCGTTGAAAAATGGCGGTAGCTCAACCCATTGCAAAAGGGACAAAGATTCCTCTCTTCCGAGAAATCTTTGGACGAAAAAGAGTAAACAAAAAGTCTCCTCCATTGCATAAGCAAGGTTTTCGAAAAGGTGGTCAAAAGAGTCCTGATACCGTGCTCAGTCCACTGTATCAGGACTCAGGAAAAACAAATTTAATACCGAATAAACACTTTGGACTTAGGGAGCGTAAAAATTGATTTCGCACATACAATGGAACAAGGCTAAATCCCAGTGTACCAGGACCTTTCTTGTTGACTTCGAAAAGGCGTCCTTGTTAACCTCCGACATTACACACTTGTCACGCTCCGCCTCCGCGATTATAGTCCTGTTCATTAGCATTGCTCTTATCCACAACACCAATGATTCCTCTACGCCGTGGTATCTGGCCGCGTTACACATGCCATCAAAAGTCGCATTGTCGAAAGCACCCTCTATGTCGATGAAAATGCCCAGTGCGTAGTCTTTCCTGTCAAGTGCACTTTCAATTCTACCGACGAGATTTTGAAGTGCCGTCTCGCAAGATTTGGGGGTGTGATCGCAGAGCGTTTTTGCGCATGTGCAGTTCGAACAGCCTCTCCAAGCATTTTAGCATGAAGGAGGTGAGACTGATAGGCCTGAAGTTTTTGGCGAGTGAGTAGTCTCCTTTACCAGTTTTCGGTATAAAGGCTACCCTCACTGTACGCCAGAACAAATTTAAAACCGAATAAACAATTTGGATTTAGGGCGTGGCATTATACTGTATGCGCAGCGTCAAAATTGATTTCGAACATACAATGGAACAAGGCTAAATCCCAGTGTACCAGGGCCTTTCTTGTTGACTTCGAAAAGGCGTTCGACAAAGTCTGATTAGAAGGCATCTTCCTTAAGTTGACAAGGTTGGGTATAAGCAAAAAACTGCTTTACATGATCTACAATATGGTGACTGGTACAAAGTTTGTTGTTAAGAGTGGCGTCTAGGTTTCTACTAATGTCTTTTGCATTAAAAATGGGCTCCAGCAAGGCGCGGAGAGCTAAGTAATTTTTTCCACTGTCTTCACCCGTGAATTAATTGGCTCCATGCAATGCCAGATCGTGTACGCTGACGATTGGATCGCGTACAGGACTGCGCCGAAGATTGAAGTCATTAATATCTTGCAGCATGACCTCGAGAATATCCAGCAATTTCGCGACGACTGAAAATTGAAAATAAACTACCAGAAGTGTGAAACCATCCTTTTCTGAACTCCGTTTTACAAAATTTCAAGGGATACGAAGAAAAACTGGCGTAAGATCGGCATCATGTGGTCGCCGTGACGTAGTGGGTAGAATGCGACGCTCACACGCCGAAGGGTCAAGGTGCGATTCCCAGCTCAACACTAATTTTTTTTGGATTTTTTCACGGCACCACCTCCTTCGAGCTGCTGACAACACTCAAAGAATAATAACTGTCTAAGAAAGCGCTCCTCAAACTTCGCCGTACGGAGTCGGCAGAATATTGTAAGTCCCTTCTACTCGTGAGAGAACAGTATCGCACACAACACGAGTAGTTGATGAGCAAGCTAGTCCCTGGTCCCCCTTTTGGACTGTAACGCCAACAATTATTAAGATCGGCATCTTGAACCCACATCGGTGACCATTAGCATTGAAGAGAACTGCACGATTATCCATTATGCTGGATCAGTTTCTGCATGGTAACGGTTCTTACAAAAGCCATTAAAGCCTTCGCTATGGCAAGCAGGTTGTTCTACAGCAGCCAACTTGATTCTGGGTTGAGAGTTAACTGCTACATGGCGCTAGTCCGGCCAATCATAGTGAATGGCTGTCCATTGTGGTGCAACTTGAGTCCTTCCCAGATGGAAAGGATGAGCGTCTTCGAGAGGCAATGTCTTCGGAATTGTCCTAGGATATACAGAACCCCAGAATCTAAGTACAAGAAGTTATATGCTAATGAAATCTAGTATAATGCAGCAAACGTGAATAGGCTAGATAATTGTATTATTTAGCTGATTTGATGGCATGTTGCCTGAGCAATGACCTCGAAAAACGAGCTGATATTCGGAGTTTATTACCCAAATGCCGCATATCATGAGAGCGCTCGCCGAAGTGGATTCATTCCGCCGGAAGCGGTTTTGTATCTGGACCGACATGGTTGGTCCAGGATGTAGAGGAATGTTCACTTTTCTACTACGTCATAAGATGGACGGTGTACAAGCGGCTACTTTACGAAAGGACCGTGATTCCGTGTGATCTTCGGCTCAGCACATACATCCTTATTCGCGACAGAAATGATTATTGTGTGACATGTGGCTGGAGCCACATGAAATACCCCAGCTGCTGTCAGCTTAAAAAGCAGATGCTTGTTCCCCTACGGCCAATTTACATTTAGTTTTGATTAGGCAGGATAAGTTAGTAGAAGGATAGATTAGTACGTTGGAAAAAAATTAAAGAAACGTCAAAAAAAAAAAACAAAACCAAAAAATAGGTTTTAATTTAATTTGCATAGTATACGGTTGAGTTCGTATAAAGTTAGATTTATAAAAAATAAATTAGATTTCTAAGTATATTGTTAATCTTTTATTAGTAATAAGTTTGCATGAGAATTCTTGCTGGAATTAAAACAACAAAAAACATGAATATATGCTAAGAGGCAATTAAATATAAGAGCAGAATATATGAACTTAGAGTGCCCGCATAGGGCCAGTAGAATCGTTCCTAAAAATTATAAGTTTAATTACGTGTTTAAGAATTTGTAGCTAGAAAAGAAACAATACATGTCGAACGCAAAACAAAACATAATTCCGGTATTCAAGAGATTACGAACATGCAATGACAATTGAGCAGGTGAATTATTGTGATCCAAAATCCATAAATCGTGGACTGTCGCGCCAACAATTATTATTATTAAAATCCCGAAATTGTATATATTCTTTGTATTGCTTCTCGCAAGGGGCGCAACGGGTGTATACATTCAAGATATTGCTCTTTATTGACAGTATGACTATGTGCTAAGAAATCCCTATGCACTACGCCAGAGATTGACATTTGATCGAGTTGTGCGTGCTATTTATGGCTTTCTTCTGGGTTCTTCTATTGGAGCGATTGGACTTTCGCTTCGATGTCATAACCCATGATTTGTCATCAGTAATAACCCTTTCCAGTAAATCTTGATCGCCGTTGAAGTCATTTAACTATACCTGAGCTCATGATACCTTTCTTTGGTCGAAATTCAGCAATTTTGGAACGAAATTCGCTGCCACATGCTTCATGCCCAAAATTCCGACATCTTTAACAACTTCTGTACGAGTAATTCGACGATTCTAATGATTTAATAATTGATAGCGCTACAGTCCACGGGGGGATCCGGGCCTAATTTGCTCAGCAACTACTCGTGTTGGGCACGCTTAAAGCGACCTACAGCTTTTTGCCGACTCTGGACGGCGAAGTTTGAGAAGCTGTTTTTTAGACAGTTATTACACTTTGAGTGTTGTCAGCAACTCGAAAGAGGTGGTGCCGTGAAAAATTCATAACATAACACTTTTGACACATTCTCAACATTTTCATAGGATGTTGATGTGCTGGGACATCCAGAGCAAGAGTTGTCATTCATTTATGCC
This sequence comes from Eristalinus aeneus, assembly GCA_955652365.1. NCBI lineage: Eukaryota > Metazoa > Arthropoda > Insecta > Diptera > Syrphidae > Eristalinus > Eristalinus aeneus. The sequence continues at coordinate 81,904,587 of OY019132.1, forward strand.
TCTCATAAACAAATTGAATATGCCATCTATCTGAGACTTTTAAATTACAAGATTGTCAAATACCTCTCTTCTGTTTGTTCTTCAATCAATGCTTCATAAAAAGTGTTACAGTGATCGGATTTTTTTCGAATATGCGCCGTTTTGTTCGATAATCTACTTCAATCTAGTCGGCAACTTAACGATACCCCCCTCGTAGAAGCCCCCCTCCTTATTTCCGAAAAACTCGGAAAGCCACTTTTCACAAGCCTCTTTTGAGTTCAACTTCACACCACCAAGGGCGTTCGCCATAGACAGTGACAAGTGGTAATCACTAAGCGCTATGTCCGGGCTATATGGTGGATGCGATAAAACCTCTCATCCGAGGTCCCGAAGCTTCTGACGAGTCATCAACTAGGTGTGTGGTCTGGCGTTGTCCTGGAACACTACACACTTCCTGTTGTCTAATTCTGGACGCTTCTGGTCTGCCTGCTTCAAGCAGTCCAGTAGCTCGCATTATATGAAAGAATCAAGCATCTGGCCATACGGGAGCAGCTCATGGTGGATGATTCCACTCAAATCCCATCAAACGCAGAGCAAAACCTTCCTGGTCGTCAATTTTGGCTTGGCCATTGTTTGGGACGATTCACCGGACCGTTTTCGCTTGACATTGTCGTATGAGATCCACTTTTAGTCGCCAATGGTCATCCGCTTCAAAAATGGGTCGAGTTCGTTCCGTTTCAGCAGCATATCGCAGGCGTTGATTCGGTCCAGAAGGTTTTTCTGCGTCAAATCATGCGGCACCCAAACATCAACCTTTTTTGTATCCCGCCTTCTGCAGATAGTTTAGCTGGCTGGCTGGTTTATCCATGGTGTCGTTTCTACCGGCTCTGAATTGTCGAAACCATTCCTCCGCGGTTCGAGGTAATAAAGTACCATCCCCGAAATCACCATTTATCTCACGGAACGTTTTTCTAGCGGATTAACATTTAGTGAAGGAAAACTTTCAAATAGAGCGAATTTCGGCTTTAGTGAACTAAATGTTTAATAATCAACCATAGTCATTTTGTAGGTTATATCTTGGCCTTTCAAGTGATGTATAGTATTGCCAGGTACGAGCTCTGTAGCGGTTTGTACATAGCCATTATTCATAGAAAATTCAAAAGACAAAAAGCCAGAAGGGAGACATTTGACTTATATGTTAGAGACATCAATGAGGCGTTTGTTGGCATTGAAGCGGCTTAACTGGGTCTGGGGGTTAATGAGGTGAAATTACCTTGAAATTTACAGCCAAAGTCCTTGCCAAGCGGCCCAAAATACGCAGACTATATTCGAATTTCGCTGAATTCCTTGTCCTATGGAAGCTGAACAAAAATCTAAAACCCTCCAATCATGTACATGTAGTCATATATCGGGATTGGACAACCTTAGTGCTGCAATCTGGCAACTGCTAGCTCTATCGTAAGGTTAGACATTTTTGAGGTTATACGTATTCAGAACTTTTTGACATACGAGCGCTATTTGTGTTGTTTACAGTAACTTAAAAGATTCATTTCGCCAAAAATATGCAATTAAATCGTGAAAATTTTCGTGCAGTTAATTTTTACAACTTTCGACGTGACTTAACTCAACAACAGTGCATCGATGAATTTTTCTCAATTTTTGCCGATGAAGCTCCATCAAGCACCAGTTTTTATCGATAGTATGGTGAATTCAACCGAGGTTGTAGCTCACTCCAAAACAAATTTCGCGGATGCCGTCCAAAATCAGTTGTTATTCCGGAAACCATTGATGCTGTTCGCCAACTGATATTGCCAGATCGTCATATGACCTATCGTAAGATTGAGACAGGCTTAGGCATTAGTGGGACCAGCAAACGTTTTATATTGAATGAACATTTGACCGCAAATAAAATTTTTTCGCGTTGGATTCCACACATATTGTCAATCGCTCAATAAAGGGCTCGTGTCGATGGGTAGAAAGACATGCTCCAAAAATACGAAACACGTCTATGAAATCGTGACAGGTGATGAATCGTGGATTTACGCGTATGAGCTCGAAAGCAAACAGCAGTCGACTGTATGGGCGTTTCAAATTGAGCTTCGCGCAGGAAGCATTTCCAAGCAAATGGTCGCCTGTTGTTTCGGAAAAACTGGCCATGTCGAAACCGTACCACTGAAACAACGCAGAATAGTAAATTCTGAGTGGTACACAACCATTTGTTTGCCAGTTGTCAATCAGGAAGACCAACCGCCGATGATGGATCACTCTTCAGCACGACAATGCGAGGTCTCACACATCGGCTCAAACAACTGCATTTTTGAGCACTCAAAACATCGATTTGATGAGTCATTCGCCGCATCATCCTGACTTCGCACCGAATAACTTCTTTTTATTCTGTTAGGTAAAAAATCAAATGAGAGGTCAACGTTCTTCGACTCCTGAAGAAGCGGTTGATGCGTTCAGAATGAATGGTTTGGAGATACCTCAATCAGAGGGGCAAAAGTGCTTCGACAATTGGTTCGAGCGCATGCAAAAGGGTATAGATCTTAATGGGGAATATTTTGAAAAACAGTATTTCCTATTTTCGATGACTAATACTTGTTTTTGTTCTCTAGTCCCGAAATATAGAACGCAACCCTCCTATCACTTCAGAAGTCATTCACCACACATTCCACAACCCATTCCCCTGCAAAAGTCTTGAAAATTTTCCCTCAGACAGCCTCCACGCCCAACTCAATTTCGAAAGAAAATGCCGTCCCAATTAAGCGAAAGTCTCGCCCCCGCCGCCTCTTACAGTGACTGTCAGTGTCAGTGGTTTCGCAAACACACCACTCCAACGGCCTTATCTCAAGCAATTTCAACTGCAATCGACTTTCATAATGCACACAAGTGCGCGCACAAACAACGAGGCACTCCGTTATTAAGATCAATTTAATGAGATTAGTGCTGCTTTTCAGCCCACCAGAAACCACCAACAAATTGGAGACAAAACTCGCGGCAATCAAGTGCATCCCACACACACGGAGCGCGATCTGAATAATCCCAAGCTCGAGGGTATGCCTGAATGGGTCTTGCGGTTGAGGAGATAATAAATCCGATCCACATTGGGCCGCCACCTCCCCCGCCGCACACCTTCGTTCCACGAATTAATCACCGTTCGATGGTGGTCCCGGGGCGTGCTCACCTTGTCACCGCACCTTTCGATGAAAGGCATCTGGGCTCTTGTGGATAGCGGCCACACGGTCATTACTCAGCATTTACAAGATCAGATGTGTGACAGCGAAGCAGCGGGTGGGGCGCAGAGACGATGATCTCCCGTGGGTGGCGATCGCATCTGTGTCACCTCTCGGCCTCGACACAGTCAGCATTGTTTGTCGAGCACTTGGCCTTGGCAGCACTGCTGCCTAAAAGCCTTCCCCTGCACCGGCAGACTCTTATCAGATAACGGTGACATCCGTCCCGTGTTATCAGCTAGACCGATACCAATCAGCAGATAAAAGCCCAATTCTGCCAAGAAGATGGTTTCAAAAATGTTCCGGCAATCGATAGCTCTCGTCGCGGTTGTGTGTGCTCTCTCCGTGTCCCTCTGTGCGGGATGGCGAATTACGGGCCGAATAGTTGGCGGAACCGACGCTGACGACATCAGCGTCCCCTGGATGGCGTCCATCATTAACTACGGACAACACGTCTGCGGAGGATCCATCATCAACAAGCGTACCATCCTAACGGCTGCTCATTGCGTAAGGTACGCATCTCCCGGTCTCTTGAAGGTTCGTGTCGGCACAAAAACCAGATCGACTGGAGGTCAATTCCTGTCGGTGGACAGCGTCGCCTACCACCCGAAATTCCACTCCTCCACAATGGACTACGACATCGGCATCATCCGTCTCAGCTCAGAAATCGAGTTCTCGTACCTCGCCCATGCCATTGCGCTGCAGAAACCTGGAGAGGAACTTCCTGACGGAACTGCTGCCTTCGTCACCGGCTGGGGGTACGCCACTCCACTAGGTCCGGTCGTGGAAAATCTCAAGTACGCAGTGGTGCCGCTCATCAATCAGGCTACTTGCAACCGGCTTATGAAGGACAAGGTCACCGATCGGATGCTATGTGCCGGCTACATGAAGGGCGGAGTGGACGCCTGCACCATGGACTCCGGCGGTCCACTCGTTGTGGGCTCGAAGCTTGTGGGAATCGTGTCCTGGGGCATCAGCTGTGCTCTGCCCAAGCTGCCTGGCATATACACTAGGGTCTCCGAGTTTTACCCGTGGGTGGAGGAGAGTCTTGAGCGTTTTGGGGAAAAGTTGTAATAAACGGAAAACGGTTGTGTATTTGTTTGAAGTTTTTTTGTTTTCATTTCTCTGTGATATCGACAATCGTAACAACTTATCAGCTTAACTTTGACGCTGCTACCAACTCCTACGGTATAGAGGAAAGGACGTCGGTGTTACAAAATTTGGTCTGGTTTGGACTTTGAAATTGTCGAAATCAGCGAAATTTATCCAGAAAATGTTGGAATAACGATTTTGGTAGAGGTGCTGTTACTTTTTAAGCTGGAAAAGGATTCGGTCTGAAAAGTGGCTGCTACCCAATTCTGTGAAACTCTGTAACGGTGATAATTTCGCGTCAGTCGATCATTCTCTGTTTGCACTATCCGTGTGCTTCTGCATTGGTTGCTCTAAAACAGAGAAAGGTGTAGATATAAACATTTACGCGTGCGCGGTAGTGATAAAGTCAACGCCCTAAAGACTAGTCATTTCTCTGTCTTCTCAGGCCTGTACTGAATATAGCGGAAATTTGTCTCCAACTCCAAGATAATCATTTTGTACGGAACATGCCTAGACGAGAATTTCAACCTCTTCAAGTGAATAGAAGTTCCAGTCGTCCATCCATCCACTCAGTCATCTAACAGCTTAATACTCAGTCAGTCATTCCGTTTCTCGTCGAATGTATTCGTAAGCTTCACCTACGCACGGACGCGATGCCTATGTCAAACCAAAGATGATCTAATTACAAATTTAGCCGTGTCTCGAAAATAATCTAAATATTCTGCTGCTAAAGCCTTATACTGTCACTGTGTTTCGTGAGGCTGCGAAAATAAAATAGCAGTGGAAGTTAATCACTGCCCAATCGGTACGAAGGCGAGAACACTCGGTCCTCCTCCACTCATAAGTAGCCGTACGCATCAGGTGGCATCAGAAACCGTCATATACATTTTCGACATGTGTCCATTCCTTGCGACCACCAAAACTACATTAAAAGATTATTTTTGACCTGACGGTTTGCATGACCTCAACAACAACCCACATCACAGACTTCTTCAACTTCCTCGTCTATTGTCACAGCTGCTTTCCACATTTGGGTGACAGCAAAAAGGTTAAACATTTATTTAGTGTGCTATTACCTCTTCTCACCCATTTGCTTCTATAAAAATATTTCCAGAATTGGGCCCGCTATAGTTCAGCCCTCGTGGGGTTGTGGGTAGAGTGCGACGCTCATACGCCGAAGGCTCTGGGTTCTATTCCCGGCTGAACAAATCGCATTTTTCAGGGCACCACCTCCTTCGAGCTGCTGACAACACAAAAAGTGTAATTCTTGTCTAAGAATTACTAAGCTTCTCAAACTTTGCCGTTCAGAGTTGGAAAAAAACTGGCCCTGGTCCCCTCTCGACTGTCGCCCCATACAATTATTAATTATAATTATACTTCAGCCGCGAAGTTATAGAACATTATCCGAACTCAACTGAATTACCTTCTTAAGTCTTGAAACCAGGAATCACTGCTTCTTCAAACCAGATTTCGATACGAGCAGACAGGAGTGACAGCATTTTTGAAAAAGTCCGAAGGGCTGTAAAGTCAGCAAGAGCGAATCTGAAGAGACGTATAATTACGAATACGAGAATTGTTTAAAAATAGCACACAAAACACGTCTAACTTAATACAATAGATGAAACTGTAAGCATACGAGGGGCGTTAAATATATTCTCGGTATCGATATGAAGGAAAATGCGAATTCAATATAAATTGTTTCTATTTTTCAATATAATCTCCCCTAATATCAATGCAATTGTTACATCTTGAAACAAGCTTTTCTAAGCCCTCAAAAAAATAAATTTCCTCTTTCTCTGCAAAACACCCATTTATTGCCGACTTGTGTTCTTCATCATCCGAAAATCTTTTTCAACGAAGACATTTTTTCACATCCGGCAACAGGAAATATTCACTAGGGGGAGGGCCTGGACTATAGGGTGGGTGCTGGATTTCTTCGAAACCACAATCTCGCGCAGCAGCCTTGGAAACTCGCGCCGTGTGAACAGTAGCGTTGTCATGAAGAAGCAACACACCCGCTGCCAGTTTACCCCGTCTTTTCCTTTTAATTTCGTTCCGCAAATTATGCAAAGTGGAAGCGTAGGATATGGTTGATGGTTTCACCTTATTTTTGTACTCAATGAGCAAGACTCCCCTTGAGTCCCAAAAAACTGTGGCCATGAGCTTTCCGGCAGACGGAGTGACTTTGAACTTCTTTGGGGGTCTGTTCCTTTTCTATGCCACTGCAAGAACACTGGTTTGCTTTTAGGGTTATAGTGGTGAAACCATTTTTCGTCCCCAGTAACAATTCGATCCATAACAACGTCCGCGCTCTCACTACAAATTTTCAAAAGCTCTTTACAGTATGCGATTCTCACTTTTTTCTGAGGCGCTGTGACCATCCGTGGCATCCACCTTTGAAAGGTTAGGATTATCATGAAGAGTGATGTGAATGGTACCAGTTGAAAGCTTGGGGAACTTTGCCTTCATTTTCACCTTTATTCGGGCATCCCCAAGAACAAGTTTTTCGTGCATTAAAAATCACTTAAAACAACATTGCTATGTGCTCGATATATGGGTACCGCATAAATTGAAAGAAAATCGCATTATCTCCTGAGTTTAATTAAAGAAACATAATGAAATGAAGTGGTCGCCGTGGCGTAGTGGGTAGAGTGCGACGCTCACACGCCGAAGGGTCTAGGTTCGACTCCCAGGTCAACACCAATTTTTCTAATATTTCACGGCACAACCTCTTTCGAGCTGCTGACAACACTCAAAGAGTAATATCTGTCTAAGAAAGCTTCTCAAATTTCGCCGTTCGGAGTCGGCAAAAAACTGTAGGTCCCGTCTACTCGTGAGAGAACAGTAGCGCGCACAACACGAGTAGTTGATGAGCAAGCTAGGCCCTGGTCCCCCTTTGGACTGTAGCGCCAACAATTATTATTATAATGAAAATGAACCATTTTGAAACAATTGGTAACGCGTGATACGAGGATTGCCTTTTATATATCGGGATTAGAGAACAAAAACAAATATTAATCATCGAAAAATAGCTTCATTGTTTTTCAAAATATTCCCCGTTAAGACCTATACACTTTTGCATACACTTTTCGCTTGAAATAATTGTCAAAGCACTTTTGCCCTCTGATTGAGGTATCTCCAACCTTCTGAACGCATCAACCGCTTCTTCAGGTGTCGAAAAATGTTGATCACTATTTTTATTTTTGGTGGATTTGGCTCAAGAGGCAATTGAGTAATAAAGCTCTCTCCCGAACGACCAAAGTGACTTTATACAACACCTTGATCATCCCAGTCCTGCTTTACGGCGCAGAAACCTGGACGCTACTAAAAGCGGATGAGGAAGCCATTGGTCTCTTCGAGAGAAAAGTTCTGCGTGCGATTTTTGGTCCTGTTTACGTGGATGGCATCTGGAGGAGAAGATTCAACCAAGAACTGTATGGGCTGTACGGCGGCATGAGCCTAGTCAAGCGTCTACGGATACAACGCTTAAGGTGGCTGGGCCATGTAGAGCGCATGGACAGCACTGCTCCGGATCGAAGAGTTTTCGAATCCGAACCACAAGGGCAACGCAACAGAGGACGTCCTAGACTGAGATGGCGCACACAAGTGGAAAAGGACCTCAACCATCTTGGAGTGCGCAATTGGAGACAGCTGGCAAGAGATCGTGCTAGCTGGAGAGGCATGTTGGTTGAGGCCCAGGTCCACCCCGGACTGTAGCGCCATCCGAAGAAGAAGAAGGATTTGGCTCAATTTGGGGGATGTGTGGGAATGGCTTCTGGAACAACAACTGGTGGAATTGGAAACGATATTCGTCTTGGAAACACGAAATTCGTCTTGGAATGAACTACGACCTCGGTTGAATTCACCGTAACATCGATAAACACGGGTCCTTGATGAAACTTCATGGCCAAAAATTGAATTAGGTTCATCGGTGCACTGTTGTTGAGATAATCCACGTCGAAGGTTGCAAAAAATATTCGTACCAAAATTTCCACGATTTAATTGCATATTTTTGGCGAAAAGAATATTTTAAGTTACTGTAAACAACACAAATAGCGCTCGTATGTAAAAACGTTCTGAGTACGTATAACCTCAAAAATGTCAAACCTTACGATAGAAGTGGCAGTTGACAGAGTGCAAATCAAGCCCAACCCTTGTCCCCGAAATATAAAAGCCAACCTTCGTATTTGTTTACAACAATGTCAATCAGAAACGATCGTGGAGCAACCTTCAGCTCAAACAACATCAAACACTGATATTCATCAAAAGAAAGTTGTCTTATCAGTTTCGAGGGATTACAAACGAACTGGTTATAATAATAATAGTAATTGTTGGAGCTACAGTCCAAAGGGGGACCAGGGCCTAGCTTGCTCATCACTACTGTTCTCTCAGAGGTTGAAGGGACCTACAGCTTATTGCCGACTCCGAACGGCAACATTTGAGAAGCTTTTTTAGACAGTTATAACTCTTTGAGTGTTGTCAGCAGCTAGAAAGAGGTGGTGCTGTGATAAATTAAACAAAAATAGGTCTTGAGCTGGGAATCGAACCTAGACCCTTCGGCGTGTGAGCGTCGCACTCTACCCACTACGCCACGGCGACCACTGGTTGGACCTGGTTAGTTGGAACTTTTATCACCCAACGACCAACTCAGATGTCTGCGTTGAACAGCTAGCAAATTGAATATACAGTTGGAGAAAAGCGGCCCGAATTGACAAATCTATAAAGCGTTGTAGTCCATCATGACACACATTTTTGGTAACTCGGAAAAAATTTAATGGAGCTTGTTTGGGATGTTTTCCCACATCCACCATTAAGTCCTGACATTGCACCATCTGGTTACTTTTTATTTCGGTCCTTACTATACTCCGCTGCTTACCAGCCCGATAGAACAGAACACTGTGTGAAACATATATTGTACTGAACGCCGAAGCTCGAGCTACATTTCTCAAAATAGTATGCGGACTTTTCTGTTATAGGATGTTGCATGTTTTTAAGTTCAACGACATCACCTTGTAAAGTTGCTGAAACGTCTTACTCTTCAATTTCATTAGATATCGCCCAGGCAAAGATAAGATTGTTTGACTAGTTATGAAACGAAAATGAATGAAGATACGAAATTTGTTTCCGTCACCTTTTTCAGCATCAAGTTGGGGTTTGTTGATGCACATAATGGAATATTTGCTGACTGGGTTGAGTATTTTACGTAAGTTATTTTTTTATCACATATTTTGCTTCTCTTTCCTTGTCTTTTACATTTCCGCCCTCACGCCTTTAACGTAATTATGAAAACCCTTAAGTTCCCGGACCCACGTCAGAGCCGGTGGTAAAGAGGGGATGCCGATGCACACTGGTCCGTAAGGCTCGTGAATTGTTATGAGGAGTAAGCATAAAGTTGAGAAGGATACTCCATATTCGCGGGGTGCCGCAGATAACGACCTCTTGACATAATTGTACGCTTGAATGTGAACTTAATAGTGAATTGTTGCCCATCATTAAAACAAGACGAGACAGTACATCAGTGTTTTGGAGAATTTGTTGACTTAGTACGATTGGTGCTCTAATTAATCATTTTATCGGTATATTGGTTCTATCGAAAAGTCTTTGAAAGCTCAGACCAGATAGGAGAGTTATATTCAACCTTGAAGTGCATACAAGTCCTTTCATTAAACGCGTTTTAGTGTTATTTTTTTTCAAAATGAAGACGGATTAAGAGACAGAGAAAAGGATAGAGTTCAAGAACATTTTGTGAAAATTTTTAAAAGAAATTCAACTTTCACCACCGAACCATTATCGTCGGCCTAAGTTGGTAACAATGTCAAGTGTCTTTTGCACAGTATAAACTTTGATCTCATTTTTCTTTGCAGGGTTCACAAAATAGACCAATGACTTCACAGAGCTCCAAAGAAAATGGTCTTAAGGTGGTAAATCACATGAACACAGAGAGGTTTTGGGACGGGTTATTTTCCTGAAATAACATATTCGCCACTCTTTCCTTTCTTTCTTTGACTTGTGGCATGGTTTGTTTCAGAGCTAATATTGACCAGATCTGTTCTTTGCCAATGAAGTGTACATAAGCAAAAAAAACTGATATACAAATGAAATCTCCGTCACACCAAGCAGTATTTTTTTTACATGTAATACTACCTCCTCACCCACGTTAGACGGATGCCCGTTTTTTTTACCTAATCATTCAGCAAGAAACAAGCCTCATCACTGGAGGTGATTATTCAGGATATATTGCAAGAGTTCTTCAGACCAGTTTACGAATTAGCTTAGCTCCAAATAAGTCGACAGATTTAGTTCTTGCGCCAATTGGACGTATATACGGCTGGTTCTTTTCCTGAAATTCATCACAAATAGGACACACATGCCTTTAGAACGTTGCGTCAATCGTTTATTTGGGTCCTCTTCAATAGGAGCTCTAACGCCGGCGAGATTTTCTTCACTGCAGACACATCTTTACCTTCACCTGCACTGAAGCATTGTGAAGCGAAAATGTTGATATACATTTTTCCACTGGGCGTAGACTGGCTTATGTAACAAGTCAATGATCGCACCAAAAAACGCTTATCATGATGGTGAAATTACGTAAATTTTATCCATAAATTTAAACTAATTTCAAAAAACGTTTAATTGTGTGTAAAACTTCGAATATGCATGAAGATGCCAACAAAAATTAAAATGTCATCGGTTACTACTGAAAATTTATCTTGCATTCAGATCAGAGGATGTGGAGAATATCCTGCTATCCTGTCATTCGAACATGGAACCGAAAACAAAGAAGAAGTCTTTCGGTCTCAATGACAAAAGTGTGATTCGTGCATTTGGCTGATTTTTTGTAAAGTCTTAAAATACAACATTGAGTCTAAGGTTTGTTTCTGTTTGTTTTAGGCTAATTTGGTGTGCTACCGATGATGAAATCTAATTTACTTAGTTTTATATCCTTGTCTACGACCGCGTAGAAGAGATATCAGCTTTTTCAAAAATCATAAAGGCAATGTGATCCCTCCTATCCGAGGACATTAGTCGTGTGATGCGTCTCATCAAGGAAAATGTGCCACAAAGAGTGCGTTCGTCTAGTTGGGTTGGATGTAGTGAACACGAACTTTGGAAAGTTGCGAGGGTATATTCAAATTCTGACTGTTCACAAATGCAAATCAAAAGCTCACATAATAAGTCGATTTCTGTTGTAGCAGAAAAAATAATAAATAATAAATAAATAGATCTAATCACCCTGTTCTAGATTTGTTTTCGAACACCAAGTAAACGGCTTACATGTACTTGCAAAAGCTTTGCTCAATCCATCTGATCAGTTTATCGACCCCGAATACAGCTTCATTATAAATAGGAGACAAAATATGTTTTTGTCTTCTTTTCCGTTTATCGACCGAGTAATAAAGATAAGGAACTGTGTGAGAGTTGTTTTTTTCCGATCGCCCATCACTCGAACCTCAATCCTCCCCCACCTACACTATGTTAATCCACAAGCTTTACTTTCATTACTTAGATGGTTTTGGCAAAGGATTCTCTACTGAAAGACCTTGCTTATAAAAGAATCAAGGTTCATTTAAAGACAACGTCAAGAACTTAAAGGACATCGGAGGTTTTGAACGACTGTTGCACTTTTATGTAAAATTTTTAATTTTGTCTTGGATTGGCAAAATTCCGAGATGTTTGTATTTTTAAAGTTCGAAATGGAAACCTCACAACTAAAATGAAGTTTTTCACGTTTATTACAAAGCATTGCCAAAGTTTACTTGCACACAATTATTTAAATCGAACATTCAGTGTGTTGTACGCAAAACTTATGATTTTGCTTAAGTGTTGTGTATTTACGTACCCGATCGCAAGTAATTTGCAAATTCCTGCTCAGCTTTTCAGTTCTTCTGGCGGTTAACAATACACAGCACAATGCAAAATTATAGCTACATGTTCGACTTTGTCACTATTATAATAGTAATGTTGGCGCGACAGTCTACAGTGGGACCAGGGCCTAGCTTGCTCATGGACTACTCGTGTTGTGTGCGCTACTGTTCTCTCACGAGTAGAAGGGACCTACAATTCTTTGCCGACTCTGGATGGCGAAGTTCGAGAAGCTTTCTTAGACAAGTATTACTCTTTGAGTGTTGTTCGCAGCTCAAAAGATGTGGCGCCGTGAAAAATTCGAGGTGTTCAGCCGGGAATCGAACCTAGACCCTTCGGCGTATGAGCGTCGAACCCTACCCACTACGCCATAGCGGCCACTATTATGCTAATTAATTTTCCCTATGATCAGGCAGGTTCCTCATATTTGCAGCAAGATACGAAGTATAATCCGTAAATGTCCATCCGCAACTTTTTTAACCTTGATGCCTGATGCGGCGTTCTTTGTTGCACTTCATTAGTGCAGCACAAGCACGAAAAGTGGCAAAGAGAGGAAGATATGTTTCGTGGACTCTTCCAGGGCATTTCACATCAGCAGGAATACGACAATGCTGCCACTTCGGGCACCCTGAGATTGTTACTACCTTCGAATTCTAGCATCTCCGGTAACTGCCGTACGAAGAGCTCCATTTTCATCCTTTTGTCGTGTATATCGTTAGCATTTCTCAAGAACTGACAGCCGCAGAATCTGCTAAAATTTGATGCAATTATGAATTTCGCACAAATGTCTTCAACACGCATATCTATTTATGACAACGAAATCCTCATCAGCATCACTCGTCCTGACACGTCGGAAATCGTTTGAGATTTAAGTGATTCACAAAATCTTTCTAAACAATTAAAAGGAATACATTCTCAAGAAAAAACAAAACTATACCCCATTTCTAAGTTTCGGGGCCGTACACCCTTTTAGCCATTCGTTTGTTTAAAGCAAAGAACATAAAATTTCATGAAATTTTATTCAAAGCCATCTTTAAACAGACTCAAATAATTCATTACCCATGGTAACAGCAATGAAACCCTCGAGTAAACGTCAGGCTTCAGGGGAGCTCCACAATCTGGCCCCCACGACGAGATCCCTACCAGCTTTCCATGCACAACCAAAGGTCCGCCAGAGTCACCGCGACAAGAGTTCTTCCCCGGCTCCGGAACTCCCGCACAAATCATTCGCTCAGTCAAAGGTTCGTCCAGTAGCTTGGAGCACATCGATTGATTGTACACTCTCACAACAAGAAACTGCAGGAACTCGGGCAGAACTTCATTTTCAAGTACACCCCACCCGGTGATGTACCCCAAGTCTCCATCACGAACATCCCCGTCCGTCACCGCCGGGGCTATAGGCTGAGTTCTGTCCGTCAGTTCGATGTCTTCCGCAAGACGTAGCACGCCGATGTCGTAGTCAAAGGTTTCGTCGTTGAACTGCTCGTGGTAGGTTGCATTTTGCACTGCGATCACTTGGCCCCCCCACGTCCTTGCCCTAGAACCAACTCGCACCGACAGCGTATCTGTGGGGAAGGGCTTCACACAGTGCGCGGCTGTGAGGATGGTTCTTCGGTTGAAAATCGATCCTCCACAGCGATGGCGGTGAAAATGTCGAAGCGACACTGTCCACGGGAATTGTAGATCCTTTGCCTCTGCGCCGCCGAGTATACGGGCGAATTTGTTTCCCGAAGAAAAGTGGACTATAAACTGAAACAAAGCTACGGCGAATACCAAATGCTGCGGAGTCATATTTGACGGTCAGAGCGTGGCAAGGCCGTGTGGCTTGGTTGGTGCATGGGCTAATGAAGCAAAGCGAATTAAATTTTTCGCTGGCGTGAATAAACAGCTCCGGCAAGGCCACATTTTACGGCAGTCGCTTGACTTCTACGGCGAAAACATGCACAACATGCGAGATGATGCGTTGAAGAGGAGGTGATAATTTGATCTCCGATTCTCATCAGACGCTTTGACAGCTCTAAGTATCACTTTTTAGTTAGAAATTTTTTTTGAAAAATAAGAGCTTAAAAATGCAAGTTTCTTTGACAAAGCAACTTGATTTCCCTAAACGACGTTTTCGTAACGGAATGCATGTCTTTCAAGATTCAATTGAAACGACTTCTGGGAGCAGCAGGAAAATGTGCTTAAGGCCATAAATTCCGACACTTTATTCATATTGCTCTATATTCTAGAGTCACTGGCCATTTCTGCCCGTCATGTCGACATAGATTATGACGAGTGCATCATTGGTATCACAACCGTCCCTTGATTTTTATAAAATCCCACAAGTCGTATTATTCTCATGTACGATGAAGTAATAAGTGAAGAATTTTTCGATTCGGTACAAGAATGCACCTGCTCCGTCCAATGCTAAGTGTTGTAGATTGATTGATTGATCCTTTCACTCGGATCATTGGGACTACCATGTAATACTTGATCTCTGAATATATTATAGACTTTTGAGTGGCGGGAAAAATAATAGAAACACATTTTTTTCATGCAAAAGGTTTCAAGAATGCTAAACGAAAAAGGTCTTACTGCAATACTCCTTTTGCTTCCTTACCATATCTTTAGATTATGATGCAGTTTTGTTATAATAATAATAATAATAATAATAATAGTAATAATAATTATAATAATTGTTTGCGCGACATTCCACAGAGGGACCAGGGCCTAGCTTGCTCATCAACTGCTCGTGTTGTGCGCGCTACTGTTCTCTCACGAGTAGAAAGGACCTACAGTTTTTTGCCGACTCCGAACGCCAAAGTTTGAGAAGCTTTCTTAGGCAGTTATTACTCTTTGAGTGTTGTCAGCATCTCGAAGGAGGCGCTCCGTGAAAAATTCGAGGTGTTCATCCGGGAATCGAATTTAGACCCTTCGGCGTGTGCGACGCTCACACTACTCACTACCGCACGGCGGCCACAGTTTGGTCATATCAAATATTAAAAGCTGCGAGTAGTATATTTGTCTAGGATGGAGAATATAATATAAAAAAAGGAAATTCTGAATTTTTATCAATAGTTTTCACTTGTAGTTCAGTTTTTTTACACTTTACGAGTGTTCTGTGAACTCACTGCCAATTTATTTAAATAATTTAAAATTTTCAAAAATTGAAAAAATTACGAAAATTGGTTGGCGGAGTGCACTGCGACGATACCAAACGGAAGTTAATTCAAAATTAAAGAAAAGACGGAAAAACAACGAATGAAATATCCAACATTATCAAGTATTCATAGAAAAATTTTTTCAGAGGAATTCAAATCCCACCAGGTAACTAGGGGAAGGAAACGGAAAACAACACATCGTTTGACTCGATACTAGTGAGAAGTGCAACAAAAAAATCCATTTGCTTCGTCAAATTAACTGAGAAATGATCTTAATGCACGAGTAAAGAGTCGCACTTTAAGAATCAATTTGAATAAAGCGGAATTGTATGGAAGATTATTTAGGAAGGTACCTTTTCCCAGTAAGCAAAATGTTTAAAGGAGATTTAATGTCGTGACCAGGCACTTCATCGTGAAAACGGAGGTCAAATAAAACCAAGTTTAATTTATTTGGCTCCGACGGGAAATCAAAGAATTCAATCCGAAGTACACCAAAGTACAATTTTAAGGCACCACGTTGGACGCCATTTTGTTGCCTTTGGGTTTTTAGCCACAGGGACGTCCTCGTTGCCGTGGAAATATGCGCAATACAACAAGAAAAATATATAAAGAAACTATCGGGATGAGGTGCCGGGAGAGAAGAAAGCGACAGTGTGCCGGTTAACCGATGGTTGCGCCGGAGTTAACGTTGCCGTTTTTTTTATAACAGTAATTTTATTGCTCTGTTTTGTTTGTAGTTTTAAGATCGATTTTTTTTACTATCATTGTGTTTTTCGTCATTTTGTTGCCTTTGGATTTTTAGCCACAGGGACAGCTTCAATGAGAAGGAGGAAGACGGCGGTACGCTTGTAGTTGCACGGTTAAGCTCGTCGGACGGGGTGGTTCTTGCCCACCTCACTCGCACATCATCCATTCCACAAAAAAAAAATCGTTCCAATGCAAGCCAAAGAAAGATAGAAGGAAGAGGAAGAAAAAGTTGCAATAGAAAGAATTAAGCCTAATACCCTAGCCCGACAGCGGACAGACATCTAAAGAAGCAACGAAAAGGAAAAAAGCGAAATAGAAAGTGTGTTAAAGGCCTTTGCCCTTACCGCCAAACAGGCGGGAAAGTTGATCGCGAAGCTAAGTTTACTAAGCTACCTTTAACTTAAACTAACCTATTATTCTTAAAACTGCAGCTATATTAAGCCTATAATAACTTAAGACTGTGGTCGCTGTGGCGTAGTGGGAAGAGTGCGACGCCGAAGGGTCTGGGTTCGATTCCCGGCTGAACACCTCGAATTCTTCACGGCACCACCTCTTTCGAACTGCTGACAACACCCAAAGAATAATAACTGTCAAGAAAGCTTCTCAAATTTCGTCTTTCGGAGTCGGCAAAAACTGTAGGTCCCTTCTACTCGTGAGAGAACAGTGGCACGCACAACACGAGCGGTTGGTGAGCAAACTAGGCCCCAGTGGACTATCGTGCCAACAATTATTGTTTTTATTATTACTTTCGAATTCTTCAATAGACCCGATCTGGTGAGCCTCCATATCCTTTTGCATCCGCCGAAAAAGCCAGTAGGAGCCAGTCGTGTGAGGCTAAACCTTCCATTTTAGCATTTTCGGGTTGTTTTCGAAGGCTAAACAAAATTGTTTGAGCGAATTCACCTTGTCATTCTAATCGGTTGATTCTGGCCGTTTCTTACACAATGCAATGCTCGAACGCACTATTTTCAGTCAATAACGTTTCCCATCAATGGTTTCGATTGGGTTGAGTAGCTCATTAAACACCACACCCGGCTGGTCTCACCATACAGGGACCAAGAACTTTAAACCGTGAATGTTTTTCCTTGGCCCCGATGTAGATGAACTGCCTTTGCATTGTACTACTTCTTCTTCTTTGAAGTCGTTTAGGAAGACGAAAAATGGCTTTTCGACATATTTCTTCTTCAACTTCTTTGGCACAAAACTGAATTGCTTTTGAATAAATCCAATCGTTTTGCAACCAATTCCTTGCTCAGTCTCTATTCATTCTTCTGCAAGTTCACTTTACATTTGGCACGGATCGGGATCCAGTTAAGCCTTCAATTAATCATCTTCAAACTTTTATCCTGTCCCTGGCTAGTGCACACTTATCATTGCTGACAATTGTGATACCTTTCCAATGATGTACGTAATCACTTCCAGGACCAGGAGCGACAAGCATTTGGTGCCATTTACTGAAAACAGGCCGAATAATTTTTACACGCCCAATGCACGGTTGTCGAATTTGGGCCCTTGTTCTATTCAAACTAGTTGAATTAAACTTTGAAAATATTTTCAGTGCAAAATAAAAGGTTTTCGATGACAAAACAAATACCCCAGATGGTGGGATTTTCTTAGAAGTGTCAATTTTAAACCTTTAAAACGTATTTTTCTGGCCTATCATAAAATCTCAAGGAATTGAGGAAGTATATCCCCCATGACTAGTTTATTGCTGCAGTACATTTTCAAATCTCCGCATATCATTACACCATTGCACGTTTAGTCACTTTGAAGTAGACGAGAGACGATGGATGGATATGTAGAAACGGGTTTGCTAGACACGGTTGCTTCGAAAATACAAAAAACTCCTAGAATGTGATGAAAATGAGTATCAATGATAAATCTTATTTTAAAATGAGAGTGGGGGAGTCATAGCTTCTGGCGGAATTTACATTCGAAAGCACTAACTGAATTAGTTCTTCCTCAAAGATGTTGATATAATGAATTGGTGTATTGTCTCACTCGCCAAAGTCTTCCAAAATTTTGAATGTTGTCTAGTTGGTATAAATATTTTTCTGGCTGAGCGAATTTCCCATTTAAAAGGGAAAGGAATCGTAACATACTCCGGCCTTCAGCAAGGGATATGATGACGATATGGAACTCCTTGGCTATGACTTACCAGAATATCTCACTCCAACTCCAAGTCATACCGTCAGAATTCAATAGCTGGTTCCCTATCAGCCTTTTACGAATCCTTAATTATCCGATAATAGTCCTTATTCAAAAATAATTCAAAACAAAAGCAAGCATCACTTTATTTCACTTGGTTACACTCTTTAGCCAAACCTTCTCAGATAATTGTTGATCCAGTCGATGAATGCAGAGACCTTAACGTGTATCCCCGGCTCAGAATTTCTTGTGCACTGATCAAGCCACCCCCACGAATTTATGCCTACGAGAGTCCTATTCACAATCAATGGACCGCCACTATCACCGTAGCACTGAGAACCTTCGTGCGCTACAAACCCGGCGCACAGGGTATTGCGATTCAACACAACTTCCGTATACCACGTGCGGCAAGTTTCGTGCTCCCATATCTCCACATGCGCGCAATGCAAGTATTCCGGCAAGCCGTGGATTGTCTCGCCCCAACCGCAGACTTCACCGCGAGTTCCCTTCTCTGTGTACTGTCCTTCTGCTGCAAGTGGCACCGGTTGTACATTGAGTCTGTCGTCAATGTGCCAGGCCAAGCGGAGGATTGCAATGTTCGATCTCCACTTGTTTTCCTCGTAGTCTGCGGGATAGGTACTCTCCATGACAGAGATGACTTCACCACCGTGAGACTTGTACAACGACCCAACACGAACCTTGAGCTGCTTAGCTTTCTCGTCATGGATGCACTCAGCTGATGTCAAAACCGTGCGCTTGTTGATAACCGATCCGCCACATAAGAACATCTCGGAGTTGCTGATTCCAACCAACCAGGTGAAGTCCTGACCGAAGACAGCTGCACTGCCGTAGATACGTTCCATCATTTTATCGTCGTCATATCCGTCTGTATGGTGGACGGCGGAGGTCAAAACTACTGCAAGCAGCGCTACTTTTAAGCACATTTTACTGAGTGAACTAGGCGGGCTGGAAATTTTCACTTTTCAAGGCAAGCTGTGTTTTTTTGTCGTGTTAAAGTGGCTCCAATTGAATTATTACGCGATACGATTCGCTAACGAGGTTCTGTTTCGTATGGAGAATAGTTGCGTAATTCAGAGAACAATGCAGGAAATGCTTGTAGAAACTTAATTTTTTTGCCACCCACTGTTTCATAGAAATTTAAATATTTTGACACTCACTTCCTATATCGCTTGAGGACATCCTGTAGCACAGCTGACATCTTGAATTTTCATCAAATACCAGACGCCATTATGAAAAATGAAAAGTTTCTCATGGTCGACTCCACATGCAAAAGTTGAGGACGTGCAAGAGGCTGTTTTTGGGCTGCCGCTGGTTGTGCCGAATTCCACTGAAGATAGAACTAGAAATGCTCCACGTGGTCTTCACGAACGAGGAAAATCCTGATTGACCCGAGGACACGTACAGCAGTCTGGTGACACGTACAGCAGTCTGGTGAATTGGGATGAATTGTTGCTACGCATTGCGTACTCGATATAACAAGTTGGTCGTATAATGGCACTTTTTTACTGCACAATTCTTGTCAGACGAACAATGGCACTTTTTTACTGCACAATTGTTATCAGACGAACAACGACTGTGCGAATTTTTTTGGAAAGTGCCTTATTGCTTGAATAGTTAATTTTAATGTATTTTAATAAGTAATATACCACTTCTTCTTCTTGTGGCGCTACAGTCCGGGGTGGACCTGGGCCTCAACCAACATGCCTCCAGCCAGCACGATCTTTCGCCAGCTGTCTCCAGTTGCGCACTCCAAGTTGGTTGAGGTCCTTCTCCACTTGTGTGCGCCACTTCAGTCTAGGTCGTCCTCTGTTGCGTTGTCCCAATGGCTCGGATTCAAAGATTTTTCGGGCCGGAGCAGTGGTGTCCATACGCTCTACATGGCCTAGCCATCTTAAGCGTTGTATCCGTAGACGCTTAACCAGGCGCATGTCGCTGTACAGCCTATAGAGTTCGTCATTAAATCTTCTCCTCCAGATGCCATCAACGCAAACAGGACCAAAAATCGCACGCAAAACTTTTCTCTCGAAAAGACTAAGGGCTTCCTCATCCGCCTTTGCTAACGTCCAAGATTCTGCGCCATATAGTAGGGCGGGGATGATCAAGCTGTTATATAAAGCGAGGTTAGTCCTTCGAGAGAGGGCTTTATTACTCAATTGCCTCTTGAGCCCAAAGAAACAGCGATTGGCAAGAGTGATTCTGCGTTTGATTTCGGTACTGATGTTGTTTACCGCGGAGCCGAGGTAGACGAAGTCCTTAACTACCTCGAAGTTTCTGCTGCCTAGTGTGACGCTCCGTCCGAGAAGTCGATGTTGTGTGTCCTTCCTTGATGACAGCATGTACTTCGTTTTGCCCTCATTTACCGCAAGACCCATTTTAGCCGCTTCCGCTTCAATGCCAGCAAACGCCTCATTGACGGCTCGCTGTGTTCATCCAATCACGTCAATGTCATCAGCGTAAGCTAACAATTGAACTGACTTCTGGAAGATCGTGCCTCTGGTGTTGACTTGTGAGTTTCGCATGATCTTCTCGAGTTTGATGTTAAAGAAGTCACATGACAGTGCGTCGCCTTGTCTAAAACCTTTTTTGACATTGAAGGTCTCGGTGAGTTCGGTACCGACCTTGTCGGAGCAGCGAGAGTTCTCCATCGTCATCCTACACAATCTGACGAGTTTGGTAGGAATGCCAAAACTAGACATGGCACTGTATAGCTCGTCTCTATGCACACTGTCATATGCAGCCTTGAAATCGACGAATAGGTGGTGAGTGTCAATTTGCATTTCTTGGGTCTTTTCCAGGATCTGCCGTAATGTGAAGATCTGGTCTATTGTGGACTTCCCTGGTCCGAAACCACACTGATAGGGACCTATCAGGTCATGGACAAATGGTTTCAGACGCTCACACAATACGGCAGAGAGGATCTTGTATGCGATGTTCAGGAGACTAATCCCTCTGTAGTTGGCGCAGTCAAAGGGGTCTCCTTTCTTGTGGACCGGGCAAACGACGCTGAGATTCCACTCATCGGGCATGCTTTCCTCCGACCATATCTTACAGATGAGCTGGTGCATGCGCCCAACCAGGTCATCTCCAGCTGCTTTAAATAGTTCTGCGGACAGTCCGTCCGCTCCAGCAACTTTGTTCGACCTTAGCTTGGATATTGCTATCCTCACCTCGTCTAAGTCGGGTTGACGGAATGCTTGTCTATCATCGTCCAAATTGAGTGGAACATTCTGCCTAACAGCGGTAAGTAATACACCACGTTAACGTTTATTTTCTAAAAATAGATTTGCCTGTTGACCAGCGGTAGTCCACGCCGCCAGATAAGCACAGTGCCCGTGAACCACAGATTGTTCACGCTAGGCGGAACGTGTTAAGCGACGAAGATCTTCTTCGGTTCTGTAGACGATCTCCTTCAGAGAGGCGGCATGTAACACCAATGAGACTCACTGTTAGTATTGGCTGCATCATAATAAGCCCTCGCCGCAGTCCTATTGACCCTGAACGTTGTTCTTCTGATTAGTTTACATAGGGTAGTCAGTAAATAAAAAAACACACAAAAAAATAAAACCATTACTAAAACTAAAAACTAACTTTTTAAAATTAATAGTTAATTTTTTATTTTAATTTATGAATGTTAATCATATAAATTAACATGAAAACGCCATGGTTCATATATTGTGTGGTCGCCGCCGAGTAGTGGGTAGAGTGACACGCTCACACGCCGAAGGGTCTAGGTTCAATTCCCAGCTGAACACTAATTTTTCAAATTTTTCGCGGCACCACCTCTTTCGAGCTGCTGACAACACCCAAAGAGTAATAACTGTCTGAGAAAGCTTCTCAAATTTCGCCGTTCGAAGTCAACAAAAAACTGTAGGTCCCTTCTACTCGTGAGAGAACAGTAGCGCGCACAGCACGAGTAGTTGATGAGCAAACTAAGCCCTGGTCCCCCTTTGCTTTTTTTTTTACTATTTTTCGTATATTGTAGCAAACCTGTTAAGTGGATTGAACTGGGTTTTCGAATTTGTAAGTCTAAGTTGAGTCTTAAGTTATGTCAGGTGCAGTTAGTACTTTTTTTCGATTTGTCGAACAAAATTCAAAGAGTAAGAAATGTAAGAAAAGAAGAGGAAATGTTGTTGTTGTTGCTTGAAACTAGGAACTCATCAGCTTGAAGAATGTTACGTCATCCAAGATATGCATTTTATACAAAAATAAACTACATACAAATTGATTTACTCACATATAATATTTAGGGGCAATTTTAAGCTCGATCAAGTGTATATAAGTCACTGGTTTAGGGTCAGTTAGCAAGATTTAAGAACTATTGTTTAAGCAGAATGAACTGGTTTTAGGTATATTTGCCTGGAAGGGAGGAATTCGCTTATTTGTAAAACATAAAAATACACAAGAAATAAAACAGCGTAGATGGGTTCTAAAGGCTTTTAGACTCTAGCATTATAAAATATTTTTACATATTTAATCTGGCATTAGTAAGGTGAACAGAATCCAGAAACCCGAATTTCCTAAAGTTGACAATTGCTCGAAGAATGAAAACATTCCGTGTTATCTTGGGTTTTACCAAAGTAGTCTTACAATTCAACCAGATCTATACCCGGGATGCAGGGATTACCGACTAAAGCAATCCCGATGCCTATGAACAGTACCTACACTTCTTAGTTCTTGTCGTTGTTGTTTATATTACCAGTCATTTGACCGTATGGCAAAATTCCAAATGTTCTCTGGGGAAAATATGAAACACTAATTAAGTTTATCAAATCCGAGGCAAGAATAAAAATGAAAATTCTATTCCAATTCACTCCTTCGCTGATGAAACTACCCTCAGCTTTTCATATGGGTTCCTCATCTCTCGTCCCTCCTCTTTGGCCATTGACTTGGAACGGCAGCCTATGTTAAGCTCATTCAATTTCGATCTTGACAGCATAATTGACAGGGGTAAAAAGAATAGAGTGTTGTGTTGCTCTCTGCTGGCACTAAGGCGTTCTCAAAACAACCTGCCTTTATCTATGAATGGCTCCTGCATTGTTGAAACTGAACGACTTTCCATCCTCGGTATGTGTGTCAACTTAACAATAAATTCGAATGATCACATATTCGAAATCTCCAAAAAAGAAATGTGTAGGTTTCTTAAAGCGTTGCAAGAAGTATTTCACCCCTTGTGACCTGTTGACAATATATAAGGCGTACATCTGAACAAAGTTTGAGTATAACGCTCCTATCTGCTCCTTAGACCTTAAGCTCCTATCTGCTGTTAAGGCTTCTCTGTACTTACTAGATTGAATCCAACAGCGAACGATAAAACTTATTACTGATAATAATGCTGCGAAATCAATCGACGCGCTTGAACATCGACAAAATTTTGCGTCTCTATCAATATCTTAACGCTATTTCAACAAAAAATGCTCTAAAGAGTTAACCAGCTGCATTTCTCCCCTTCAAGAATTCACTCGCAATACCCGCCTCGCTAGGAATGCTCATCCGTTCACCCTTAAGCCCACCTTCGGACGTACTTAGAGAATCGTTCTTCAGCCGCACCACACGAATATGGAGTGCTCTTTCCAGCCCAATTTAAAACCAATGAGCATCGGTACCATCTTTTCCTCTCTTAATCTTTACCTGCGGGCCGTGCTGTGACTTAATTCTAGTTATTTAAGGGTACAAATGATCCCTTTAGTGTACGCCAATTATAAAAAAATGCGACTATAGGATGTCCTTAAACAAGGAACACAAATGGGAAACGGCGGTTCTGAAAAGTAAAACTCCAAAAACTGAACCTAGAACCGTGATTACAAACATAATCATATATAGGAATAATAAAATGATTATATATAAACATAATATAATTGTCAGCTGTATATTTCGATAATTGAAAAAGTTTTTGGTACTAAAGTGAAACCAAAACTTAAACTGATTCTTTGACATCTGACTCTAAGACAGTCTTGACAAGAATTGCGACAAAACCTGTTTCAGAATCTTTTTCTAGAGCTTGTAGAGAGCTATAGGTATGATTGGCATAAGGGACTTTAAATCGGATGAGAACCTGGTTTGAAAAAGAATATCAAATTATTCAGTGAACTGCACTTTATGCCTTGTAAGAAAAAAAAACAGTCTCACACTAATGCAAGTCTATCTTCAAGTACGAGGGTTGCCTTTTATATTTCGGGATTAGAGAGCAAAAACAAATATTAATCATCAAAAACAGCATTATTGTTGATCAAAATATTCCCCATTAAAATCTATACACTTTTGCATGCGCTTGAACCAATTGTCGAAACACTTTTGCCACTCTGAATGAGGTATCTTCAAAGCACTCTAAACGCATCAACCGCTTCTTCAGGTGTCGAAAAACGTTGACCTCTTAATTTATTTTTTACGTACGGGAAAAAAAAGAAGTCATTCGGTGCGAAGTCAGGACCAGATGGCGGGCGACTCATCGAATCGATGTTTTGAGTGTTCAAAAATTCAGTTGTTTGAGCCGATGTGTGAGAGCTCGCATTGTCGTGGTGAAGAGTGATCTGTCTTCGGTGGTTGGTTTTTCGATTTCTTGGAAGACAACTGGCAAACAAATGGTTGTGTACCACTCAGAATTGACTGTTCTGCGTTGTTCTAATGGTACGGTTGCGACATGTTCAGTTTTTCTGAAAAAACAGGCGACCATTTGCTTGGAAGTGCTTGGTACGCGAGGAACTTTTGTTGAAATTGGCTAAATTGGAATCACCCATACAGTCGACTGCTGTTAACTCTCGCGCTTATACGCGCAAGTCCACGATTCATCGCTTGTCACGATGTCATGGAGCATTTCTTTCGACCAATCGACATGAGCCTTTTTTTGAGCGATTGACAACTTGTGTGGCATCCAACGCGAACAAATTTGTTTGACGGTCAAATGTTCATGAAATATTAAATGTATGCTATAATGCTACTAATGCCTAAGGTTGTCTCAATCTCACAATAGGTCACATGACGATCTTGCAATATCACTTGGCGCACAGCATCAATGGTTTTCGGGACAACAACTGATTTTGGACAACCTTCACGAAATTCGTCATGGAGTGAACTACAACCTCGGTTGAATTCACCATACCATCGATAAACACTGGCCCTTGATGGATCTTCATTGCCAAAAATTGTATTAAGTTCTTCGATGCAGTGTTGTTGAGTTAATCCACGTCGAAAGTTGTAAAAAATAATCACACGAAAATTTTCACGATTTAATTCCATTTTTTGGGCAAGATGGATCTTTTGAGTTACTGTAAACAACACAAATAGCGCTCGTATGCCAGAACGCTCTGAGTACGTATAACCTCAAAAATGTCAAACTTTATGATAGAGCTTGCAGTTGCCAGACAACAACAGCAACAGCAACACTAGGGTTGCCCAATCCCGAAATATAAAAGGCAACCTTCGCATCTTTTCAAATTGTGGGACCAGGAATCCTACTGTATTTGTTCCCAATATTTTTAAGCGGTTTTTCAATCTTTGGACAAAACTGAGGCCGATGTGTTTTACGTACCAACAGCAATATGAAAGTTATCCCGACAACCTTTTACCCAGGCATTGCATTTTGTCCGTTTTGATTGCAAACATAGGTTTCTTAAAGAAATCAGACAAAACTATGTTAAAAATACCCGAAATCCAAAATACCAAATTTTCGTCAAAAATTTAAACATAGTACGAGTTTGCGCTGCACTAGTTCAGTACATACCTCGAATTCCCGCGAAAAACCATAAGAGCTAACTCAACGTTCTAACTACTTCCAAGATGCAAATCTGCCCTTAGTTGGTCTGAGGAGTTAATTCACTAAAACTTGTCTGCCCGGGATATCACGGGACCTCTTAAAACGGCGAGTGACGTATGAGTGCGAGTTCGTCGCTATAAGTAGCAGTCATACGTCACGTCCTTGGAACTACCGTCGTACTTGGTCAAGACTTTCACCGAGACTTGAGTCTTTGATCAGCACAAACTGAGATGGCATGACTTTACAGAATGCAGCCTGGCCAAATACATGCTTCCAAACGTTGACTATAAGTCCGCAGCATATCTATTCTTTCTAGACAGACGGAATTGCAGACGACTTATTTGCGGACTAACCCACTTTATCTTCGTTAAGCATTCTAGTCTGCTTGGTCTAACTTATGGGACGCCTGTAGAGAATGTGAAGACACTACAGACCATTTCTTCCGCCCCGACTTTGCTCAGATCAGGTGGAGGCTGTTGGGTCTGTTTTGGTTGGAGCTGAAAGTTACTGCTTTCATCACAAAAGTGCGGCAAGACAAAGAACATGCATTAAGTGTAGGTTTCTGCCTGAAAATACTAAGGACACGGGTTAAAGTCTGAGCATTCTAAAGCAGTGTTTCGCAGCATTCCACCAAACATATTCGAAAAGCTGTTAGGGGAAATGTGGATTTTGGTATTTTGTATACTCGGGATCTTGAAATTCAATTCCCAGACTAATAATCCATTGGCAAGTGGCAATTTTGTGTTTTGTTCCACTGCCAACAATAACAAAAGAAACAAATTAAAAAAAAAAGCATAGGTCCGGTAAAAGTGACCAAGAACGGAATGAAATTTCTTTATCCACCATGAAACTTGGTGAAAAGATGCAGAAAATATCGACACTTCATGCAATATTGTTCTCAACAGTTACGAAAGTAGTAATTGAGATATTAGGACTGAAAATGCCTTCACTTCCTTATATTCCACGACGAACTCAGTTCCGTAGCTTCACATTTTCAATATACAACAATCAGTCATCACCTCCACAGTGATGGTTACTACATCACTACCACAGTGATGGTTACTGCTATATATGTGCACAGACGAAAGTACTTAGACAACGAATGCTTGAAGAATCAATTACTGCGCCTTCGACGAAACAAATCGATTGCCAAAGCTCCAACTGGAAAATCAAGAACCCTCCCGCCTTAAAAAGCGTCCCTTGCAGGCGCGAGCAACACTTCACGGAATGTATTTAAAACTAGTTTGGCTCGTCTCATTTCTGTGCACCCTTCCCCAGAATGGAGACGGCAAGATTCAAGCACGGATATACGGAGCAGCACTTGCAATTGGAGAAGACTTTTCCTTCACCGTGTCAATCACAGTGGACAAGACGCATGTCTGCGGCGGAACAGCGTTAAGTCGGCGTGCCATTCTGACAGCATGCCATTGTGTCCACAGAAGCGACCCACGTCGACTGCAAGTTCGAGTTGGCTCGAAATTCAAATCATCTGGTGGCCGACTATTTGGAATTGAAATCGTTGCTTGCCACCCAGATTTCGACATTACAACGAACGAGAATAACATCGCAATGCTCCGCGTCACCGGTGACATCGATGAAAGCCTCGGCATCAGTACGATCGACCTCCCGCGACGCGTAATCGACCTGTCAATTGGAAC
This sequence comes from Eristalinus aeneus, assembly GCA_955652365.1. NCBI lineage: Eukaryota > Metazoa > Arthropoda > Insecta > Diptera > Syrphidae > Eristalinus > Eristalinus aeneus. The sequence goes on from OY019132.1 coordinate 81,932,221, forward strand.
CACAGGTATTGTTAGTGGTTGGGGTCTAGCGGAGAATGGACCGTCGGAATACTTGCACTATGCACCTGTTAAGATTGTGAACCCGAGTGTGTGTCAAAAATATTTCTCAGAAAATGAATTTTCCGAACGCCTGATTTGCACGACGTTTTTGACCTCTGGCACGGGACTTAGCAGGGATGACGCTGGTGGACCATTTGTGGTCAACGGTACAGTCATGGGAATCATGATGTGGACTTCTGACAGCACGCTTACACTGCCCCGGGAACCAATCACCCATCTAAGGGTATCCCCCTTCCTCCAGTGGATACATGTACATTACACGGCTTTCATTAGCAGGCTGAATTAAATAAGTGTAACCGATTATATTCGTTTTAAGATTTTTTATTTAATTTGTAAATTTTTGGGAAATTTAAAAATGTCATGTTTCGAATATACAAGTCCTAAGATAATTTAAAAGACACTAATGCAAAACTTCTCGGTCTGTTCGTTGCACAGCTTTGTCGGCGTCAAGAATTGCAGTATGCGTTGTAGTGCAAAGGGATCTGTCGCTTTTATGAAGGGACATTATGCATCTTACCATCTTATCACTCAGAAAAGAAGAGCGGGGACACACTTATGGAGACAGAATTGAAAACGAAAAATGAGCTACTCAGTATGCCATGTGATTATTTGTAATACTGGATTGTCAGGGCATCCCAGAATAGGGTTCCATCTGGAAAGCTACTTTTGTTCCTTTATGTGTTCAAGGATATCGTTGAGGAGAAGCGGCGAACCCAGTTTATTCAGACAGCTGCTGCTTTCTTTACATGCACCAAATGAAGAAAAGAAAAGCAATTAAGTGAGAAAAGATCATAACCACGCCTTGCAAAACAACCTACAATACAACTTTACGTTGGGGCCTAATCGTGGCAATCCGCTCTTCTATCAAAGCATATTCCTATATCTTCGTCAATAAAAATGCCAAGAAAGGCTAGTAGGTACTCCTCTTCTTTGAGGACCTACTCTCCATCCTTTAATTCAGCAGATCAGCTAAATGTTGTTTCCCCCCAGGTTTCAGTGGATTGTTCACTGATGGCTCAGAAACATATGCTTAAAGAGTCGTATACATTTTATCCAAAATTTCAAATTTGCATCCATCCCACAGATTTCCTGACGACATCTTGTAAGAGGACATCCAGTTAATCAATAAAACGGAATAATTCATTTCATTAATTAGAATATCATTGACTGAAAGTACCAGTTGTTTAACAGTCTCCCCGATTAAAATTGGCATGCTCTGTTGGGGAGTTTAGGTCGCAGCCAGTTCTTCAGGTTTCCAAATTTAGAGTGCAAGATCACTTTTTGTTGTGTGTAAGAGACCTTATTAAAAAGGGATATACTCAATCCAAGGTAGGCCTGACACTATCGCCTTTTGACTTATCCTTCTAAGTGCGGAGTGGCATTGCATCCGTGTTTAATTTTCCTCACTCTCTACTAAGGTGGTGATATTGCCCTTCAAACATTAATTCAAATTGGGACGTAGGTACGCAAAGATGTCTAGTTTGCCTTCGTCTGCGATCCTTCTGAAAGTTGTCCCCGTGATATAAGGCTGCTAAAGCAATGATCGCATTTTCTACATGGGTTCTCTCGAAAGTTATTGTGCTCACTGGTACGGGTAATAAAGGTGTCCTACTGGTAGTAACAACCTTATACGGCACCACCTCCGGCCATATTCAGTTCACATCGGAGGTCAGGAGCTCCTATTTCATCCAGTCTATTTATTCTGTCAGCCGGTTTGATTGTGATGACATCAGATCCGAAACCGATCACACGTTTCTACTGTACATGTTTGCTTCCACTCACTTTTAATTTGACATCGTTATGAGAAATTAAATTTCCTCAGATAACAGCAAATTCTTTCCATCTCTTTTTTACTAAGCTGCAATTCTTTGTGTAGGGATATCTCAAATTTGTCAATTTTATTTAAATAATTTCGTCTACCAACGTATGGTAGTGTAATGAAATTTTGTTATTGACTGCACTTTTTGGACGTATGTGCATCACAAGACTCAGACCAAAGCCCATTACAAACGATCTCACTCACCTTTTAAGCGACATTGAACCATATACAGAAGCTCAAGACACCAGGCATCACACCATCACCCACATCAGCAGAAATATACCCCCCTTCTTGATAAATAACATGCTTATGAACAATCATGCGTAAATGGCGATAGTGTAACGCACTGGCGAAGAAGTCCCTTATGGGCGCAACAGTTTTTGTTTCTGTGTGCCGGTTGATGTAGATGGATGGTGCACTCACTCTGAATTGAGACGCAAAATATTTAAAAGCATCGCCCGGTTAAATACAGTTTTTCCACACTCAAGTATGTAGTGAGTTCTTCTCCTTCGGCGAAAATTAGTTCTGAGTGCACATAAGTCTACGAATCTAGGTTGTTGGATAAGCACACAAGTCGTTAGTTGATTTTCTCTGACTGTGAGTACCTTGAATCCATGTTAGAAATACTAAGTAACTACTGCTGATGGTCACAAATTGAGAATCGCGGCCAAGCAGGTATCCGAGCCCAACAAATTTATAAGGCAGGAGCCCTTGCGCTTTGTCTCCAGCTTAGCAGAGAAGGTATACATTGAAAAGGAGCAAGAAAACATATGCTACACCACACAGATTTTGTGCTCATTCACTCCTTAAGTGGCCATAGGTTTCCGCAATGTTTGGTTCCTAATTACATTTTCAAATACTATGAGGAAGCTTAATGCAACAAAGTTTTAACAGCAGAAATTGGATCTGTTCTTTTGTCTCCTTTCGATTCTTCCCTCTCCCCGTAGAAGGTCCACCTTCAACATCAGAAGTTGCGAAAGAAAAGTGAAAAACAAATACACACGTCGCTTCAATCACATGAATGTCATAATTTAAAACTGTAGAAATGCCTTTTAGTGGATCGTGTCTCCAGTCTTGCCTTGTGAGTTTTGTTCGAAATTCTAAAGAATGATGCTAAGCAGCGGGTCGTCTTATTCGAACCTTTCATTATACTTGTGCAGCAGTGACAATTCTTAATCGTCATAGTCATAGTCTGTCAATTAAGATGGGAAGTCACGCCATGGCCTTCTTAAGACTGTGTGGTCATCGAAATCGGTAGACAAGTGGTGGAACTTGATTTGTATCCCCTGAATTCTTATCAAGGTCTGCTGCAATGTGACAATCTTTTCAAGTTCACCAACTTATTGTTCTTGTATAGCTGCATTGTGACTACTTCCGAAGCAACAACTCATTTACTTTTATTACAATTTAACAGTGGTAGGCGAACTCCTTTTTCGATTGCGTCTTAATTCTCCATCGCAAAGCTCTCTGACGTGATATACAGATGTAAAAAATTACGTTTATGATCAATTTTAGATGTGAAATATCTTTTCGTTGGCTAACTTTTGTTTTCAGTTTTTTTCAAGCATTTTAAACACTGCCCGAATTTTGGATAAATTCCGTTCCGTTCCAAACATTTCAAACAGCATCGCTGGGCAGAAGCATCGCTAGACAGAAGTTGCGAAAGCTATGGCCCATTCGTGTAACGGTCATGGCTTTTATGCACGATCAGGAAAGAAATATATACTTTCAAAAGCTTCCTCGCTTCCCAATCCAAACCTCCGAGTCACAAAAAGTCATCCAGTCTATGTCAAATTCACATCGAATAACACACAACACATTTCCCACGACAGCCAGAAAATTTAGCAAAAGTTACTTCTTGTTCGTCTATAGTAGCATATTTTTCAGAGTGGAATCACTGCCAAGATCAATACACATGCGGCCTTCTTATCCCATGTCCTTAAACAAAAAAAAAAACAATCCATTCAGAGAATTCAAACTTTTACTTCAACCTTTCACCATACTCCGCAAGGTAAGTTCTCACCCAAGGTTTCATTTTTGAGACTTTCGTGTAGGTGCCCATCTGATTGGGATGTCCACAGGCAGGAGTTGCTTGAAACGACACGATGCCGACCACATATGTTCCGTTGATCACCAGGGGACCACCCGAATCTCCCTTACAAATGTCGATGTTGGAGTCCACGTGCCCGGCGCAGAACATACGGTCAGTGTATGCGTAATGTGCGTAAGCTACTTTGCACACTTCCCACCGCACGATCTTCACAACCGCATGTCGCAGGAACTTAGCTTTTCCATCCTCTGTTCTCCCCCAGCCAGCGACGGTCGCTTCACTGTTCACAGGGATATGTGTTCCCTCGTCAATAATGAGAATCGGTCGAACCTTGCTCGAGAACTGGATATTCCAACCGAGCCGGAGTAATCCAATGTCGTAGTCCTGTGTGGAGCTGTTATACTTTAAATGAACGGCACCGCCTTCAACCGTAAACACTTGTCCACCGCTGTACTTGTGCTTTGAGCCAATTCGAACCCTGAATTCTACCGCGTTGGAGTCGTAGATGCAGTGCGCTGCTGTCAGAATGGTGCGGCTGTTTAAGATTGCTCCACCGCACCAGTGAAACCCGTAGCGGACTATGGACACCAACCAGGGGAATTCTATGTTGACGGATTTAGTGCCTCCAATTATTCGTCCACTTCTTCGTCCGCTCAATGTTTGGAGAGATGCGCACAAAACCGCCACGAGAAGCACTAGTTTTAGGCACATTTTGTTGAGTGAGGCACTCATGTGATGTGAGTCAGCTCTTTAAGGTGTCGAATTTTGTCTTTCGTGTCAAGGTGTTGTAATTCGATTTGCTAGACTCTGCTAGCTTGTTAGGGTGTCGATCGGAACTAATTGGAAAGTATGGCACGTGTAAGGAAAGTTTTCAGCTGAACGTGGTTTCATTTTTAGGTTTGTTGTTATTTAAGAATACTGACCGTCTTGTTAATGTAACTTAAAGACGTGGGACTATGTGCAGTCATTGGTTTAAATTAAGAGAAAGGCGCCAATAGATGGGTTCAGAGGCAAGGTTGGGCCTGAAAAGGTGGAATTCCAGACAACTTATGCAAAAGATTTGTTAAACTTTGGGTTAAGTGACCGCCGCAAACGTCTCCGTGGTTGTCATACGAAGGACACTGAATTTCGAAAAAAAATCATAGCCATTCATGTTTTAAAGTTTTTTTTCTAATGTCTCAATACTTGGTAAATTTCATATAAGGGTACAGCGCTCTTCATGAAAAGTCCTCTACAACGGAATCGCATTATGCGACCCATAGCTACCCAAATTTAAGGACAGTGGGTGTATGTAATCCCTTATGCAACCGCGTTTGTATGGGAACATGGCCAAATCATAAGTCTACTTAAATAGGCCCTTTTCCTTTCCTTCTCCGGTTTGCAGGCACACTCTCTTAACATGAGGCTATTCAGCTCACCTTCGACCGTTACACAGTGATGCCCTCGTCGACCGTTGCACAGTGATGCCCTTGTGTGGGGAAATCGGAAATTTGTCTATAACCTTTGAAGCCATTGACCGGTCGTAATGAAATTTTGAATATTAATTGTATGTAATAAATGGTTGATATAGCATAAAGAATAACTAGGTCTTAAGTTAAAAAGTTGAAGAAAAAAATAAACATTTTTTGTTTGTTTGCATAGACAAAATATTTAATAACAATTAACGGGATTAAATTTAGGCTCAAAACAAAGCTGAGATTTATATCTATACCGAGGCGAGTTCGGCGAACATTTTATTTCACCTAGATCGTGGGATTTACGCCTCTAGACTATTTTTTGTGGGGCTATGTTAAAGCTCATGTCTATACAGACAATCCCGCTTCAATTAAAGCATTGAAAGACAACATTGAAGCATTTATTCGTGAGATACCGTCCGAAATGTTGGAAAGAGTATGCCAAAATCGGACTAAGCGGATGGACCATTTGAAGCGCAGTCAAGGTCAACATTTGCATGAAATAATCTTCAAACATTAAATTATATGGACCGTACTATCAATTCAAATAAAGGTTTCATCCATTTTTCTGAATTTTATGTTTCTTTTTTTGAAAAACTTTCCTTTTAAAAAATCACCCTTTATGTATGTAATAGTCTTTTATTTACCTAATATTGGTTTGATGTGTTTCACCGTTGTAAAAAATTATAAATCTGACTATACTTTAATAAGGCTTGCGTTTCACTATTTAGTGGTTCATGTCCATGGTAATTGCGCAATACAAGCACTAGAAAGGAAATCACAGGAGAAACGAAATCGCAGGAGAAAGGAAATCGCAGGAGAAACGAAATGACAGGAGAAACGAAATCGCAGAAATGTTCAACAAAGTGCTGAAAAATACACTAGACTCCACTTAAACGACTAGTTCTACCAAAATGCAAAAAAGTGCGTCGATTGATAATATTCCAAGCCTTCCGAAAAATTTAGTTTCCCCTTGAGCCACTTTTTTGTTATGCTCCACGAAACGTGGAAGTATTTCCCGTAAGAGGTGGTCTTAACCAAAATCCTGTTCTAGAAAATTTGTAGTCAAAATGAAAAAAACTGTTAATGCAGTTCGAGGGCTAAATGCACGCTCTTTCGAATAAATGTATGATAAATAAACGTATGAAAAAAAAAAATGTAGAATAAAATATGTAACATTGAATTGTCTTTAAAAAAACTTAAATTTCTAAAAATGTTAAGTCTTAAAATTGGGCTAGTCGTAGACAGAAACGTCTCGTATGAAGTAAATTTTTTTTTAAGGTTCAAAAATATGTAGAATCGAAAAACTAATAATTCTTTGCCGAGAAAATCACTTAATTTTAAGTATTTTTATTTCTGTTCGACAACTGTGCGACGCGTCGGTATCATAATGCCCAGGTATCCGACACAGAGCATATTTTCAGTGAAGTTATAACCACATTGTCCGTATGCTTCGATGCAATCATTAGTGTCAAAGATTTTCATAACCGCGAATGGCCACATTTCCGGAAAGCCGTCTTCTATCGCACCCCAGCCAGGTACTGTTCCCTTATCGAACTGGAACACATGCTGCCACACCTTGTACCAGATATACCAGTATGAAATGTGCGTTTTTTTTTAAATAAAACACTAATTTTTAATAGGAAATTAAAAACATTTTATTCAAAGTATTGGCCATTGTTTTCTACACCTTTCTGGCAATTTGAGAATACCACGCCAATGAAATGGTTCGTCTTTTAAAGCAAACCAATCAGACACCCAATTTTCGACCTCCTCGTAGGAATCAAAGTGCTGCTCAGTCAATGCGTGTCCCATCGATGAAAGCAACTGGTAGTCGGAAGGAGCCAAGTCTGGTGAATACGGCGGGTGGGGTAGCTGCTCCTAGCCAAGTGTTTTGATTGTATCCTGAACCGGTTTTGGTGTGCAGGTGCATTGTCATGAAGCAAAATTACCTTGCCGTGTCTTCTGGCCCATTCTGGTCGTTTCTCGATCAATGCATGGTTCAAATCGATAATTTGTTGTCGGTAGCGATCAGTATTAACGGTTTCACCAGGTTTTAGGTGCTCGTGGTACAGCACTGGTCCCACCAAACACAGCGTTGTCTTCTTGCCGAACCGATCTGGTTTTGCAGTCGATGTTGATGGTTGTCCCAGATTAACTCATAATTTTTTCCATTTAGGATTCTTAAGATAGGTCAATTTTTCATCGCCAGTAACAATCTGATACAAAACCGATTTTCTTTCGCGTCTTTGAAGCAAAATTTCACAAGTGTTTTTTTCGGTTTTCCATCTGTCTTTCATTCAATTCATGTGACGGAGATGGCTCAGAGTGCATAATTGGAAGCAACTGGTTGGATAACTCCCAGATCCAACCCACACATATCCAGTGCCACAAAAAGTCAAAGAAATTTCCAGTACACGATTACAAACCAGAGTATTTGCCAGAATTTATGGCTGACTACACAAGTCGTTACTTAACCTCTACATCCTACCCAAATCTTGATTCTCCATCCCGAAGGTAGCTTAAGGTAGCTTGATGTTTTCGGAGAATTGTCATAGTCCTTCCGAATAAAATTTCTGCCGGACTACACCATTTCTGTTTACTTTTAGCATCGAACACTCCTGGCCATCTTTTAGCTGAACGCAAGGAAGATTGGTTGTCGACACAATTTTCATGATTTATTGGAAAATCTCGACAGGTTATCAGGCTCAGAAAGGTAAACGAAAAGCTGTATAAGAGGATCTGTAAAAATGTTCCTTACACCGAAACCACGTCCTGTAGGGTAGAGTTCAGAAACCACTAACAGATCAATTAGAGCAGAAAGCACCATGTCCAAATTAAGTCACTCTATTTCTGTACCCAATTGGCGAAGCAAACGCCGATTTTACCGCGCTTACAAAACGCAATTTAAGCGGTATGCAAGCGAAATATTTTCAGTTCACCTAACGATGTCCCGTCAGGTGGTAGTAATTGTTGTGATTCTAAGCGGAATTATTTTTAGTTCCACTCTCGCTGGAAAGAGAATCGGACGAATTCAAGGAGGAATTGAAGCCAATATAGAAGACTTCCCATGGCTGACATCGGTCAGAAAAGGAGGATCCCACTTGTGCGGCGGATCAATCATCAACGCAAAGAACATTCTGACAGTAGCCCACTGCATGTATAAAGTACCTCCTGAAGTTGTAGACGTGCATGTTGGATCGAAATTTCGTACAGGTGGGGGGCAAGTGATTGCCGCGAAGCTTATCACTTGCCACGGCCTATACGATTACAAAACCTCCGACTATGACATTGCAATCGTTCGCCTAGTTGCCAAGATCGCATTCTCAAACTCAGCCAAACCGGTCCCATTAGCAAAAAAAACTTTCCAGGTTAATCCTGGCGACTATGCGTATACGGCCGGCTGGGGTTCATTAAATCCAAGAAAAAAAGTGCATCCTGATGTGTTGCAGTCCTTGCGGGTGATGGTGATTGACAAAAAGTTGTGTGAGTTTTTGCTGAGCGTCAAACTGACTGAGCGCATGTTATGTGCTGGGGAGCCCCACCCTGATAAAATTACCTGCGCTGGGGACTCTGGTGGACCTCTGACAATTAATGGCACACTTGTGGGTGTCGTTGCCTATGGTCCCAAATGTGGCAGACCTGACCTCTACACAAAAGTTTCCACTGTTCGTTCGTGGATTGAAAAGAACATGAAGAAGTAATAAAACAGGCTTGAATAAATGATGTTGCAAGGAAATGGACATGTTGTTTTCATCAGAAGTTCAGGAAGATTCTATGTGGGATGTTATCACGGGATCCTGGGAAACGAAACTGCCGATGAACAAGCTAGGCTAGGTTCAGCAGAGGCATTCGTAGGGCCCGAACCCACTTTGGGATTACCTGCGCCCCTGGTCAGGGCCTCCGTCGATGGTTGGGTCTCCCTAAAGCACAACCAGAGATGGCGTGACTCTCCAGGATGCAAGGTGACCAAGAGTATGCTGCCAAACGTCTGCAAGAAATCCGCTTCTTTTCTGCTATCTCTAGACAGAAACGAGTGCAGAAGACTTGTCGGCGTATTAACGATACAGTTTACCTTCGCTATGCACCTGAGTCGGCTTGGGCTTAGTGATGTCACACTCTGCGACGTCTGTGGAGAACGTGAAGACACTTCAGAGCACTTTCTCTGTCAGTGCTTTCTCTCGTATCAGGTGGCGGTTATTTGGCGCTGATGTGGTGGGAACTGAAAACCTTAGTTCTATATCACAGAAGCGCATCTTGGTTTTTTTTCGGAAAACCAATAAATTACATTAAATGAAGGTTACTGCCTGGTAGTACAATGGACCAGTATTTGAGTCTGAGCGCTCCAGTGCTCTTAGACATCGTCGTTCGGAGCCGGTAAAAAACTGTAGGTCCCTTCTACTCGTGGGAGAATAGTAGCGTGCACAACACGAGTAGTTGATGACCAAGCTAGGCTTTGGACCCTCTGCGGCCTGTCACGACAACCAATTATAATTGTTTTTCTTACTAACAGAAGAACTACCTTTAAATTAATAATTTTTGAATGTGGCATATGTCCCCAGACTTATTGAGTAATTTGCTATAGTCTCGAGAACCAACAGCCAACCCTGTAACATTTTCTTCGTCAATCGACTAGATTGCGGAGCAGATTGAGAAGCGAGCGGTGTCACTAGAAAAATCGAGGACGGTTCAGTTGGCCTGGCTCGACAACCTATTGCGGATTCACAGACAGGCGAGTTGTATAAGTAAGAAAAACGCCATCACAGTGGCATAACTTTGATTATTTCCAAACGCGATTGAAGCAGGAATCGATACGCGGACCTCGTCAAATCCGTGGGTGGATCGGACGTTCTGTAAGCCCCACCTTTCTTGTTGGATACACCAAAGAAGAAATTAGTGTGACGGAACTTTTTTCAATGTATCGACTTTGTGCTCTAAGGAGAGTGTGCAGTTGGATGATGGCGCAGTTGTAATAACGACAAAAATCCCAAATGATATTGTTGTCGACGCGGTGAAGAGGACTTACCACAGGAATCCCTTAATGTCATCTGAGATTGAGAGACACCTATTACGACGAAAAACAGTATTTTGTGGAATACATAACTAACCGCCGTAGCTAAGTAGACAAGGTGCACTTCGAACATTCAGGTTTGATTCCCAGAATGAACATTCCGTAAAACACTTCTTCTTCTTTTTCTTGCGGCGCTACAGTCCGGGGTGGACCTGGGCTTCAACCTCCGTAAAAAACTGTTGTTCCTTTTTTTCTCGTCATGAAGCAGTAGCGCGTTCAGCACGAGTAATTGGTGAGGAATCTAGGTCCTAATCCCCTTGTCAACTGTCGCGCTAGCCAATATACATAGTAAACATGGGTAAGCATGGTGCAAAGGTACTTTTAGGCAGTTTCTGTCAGGCAAGGAAAATACCCGGATAAATTTAATTACCATTATCAACGGATGTGCCAGTGTGCCTAAATTTAGAGGGAGAGAGGAATCTTTCGATCTTAAATTCCAAATGGAACAAATGTCTGCGAGATCCCTCAGACTTTATTGAAAGAATACAGCAGGTGGCTGAATACCGGCGGACCCAGACAGAGTTACAGAGCTCAACAGCACAACAGCCACAGAAGCACCGTAGCCCTAAAACTAAGCCTAGAAAGCAGTCTAGCATAAATTGCGTACCATCCCCGAGGTGAGAGAACTTTGAAATTTGTGCATATTTTCCAGATCTAGTACTTTAGTCCGTGAACCATGCACGCTCACGGCTCAGTCTTTGATTGCTTTTCAAATATTGTCACATCAGGCTCTTTTGTCGAAAATGCATGCTTTTGGGATCGATGAGTCTCTTCTTCAATGGATTAGAAATTACCTTTCGAATCGTTCAATACAAGTCGTTTTGGATGAATTCAAGTCTGATATTCACCATATTAATGCTGGTGTTCCCCAGGGCTCTGTTTTGTCTCCGACACTCTTCCTCATTTTTATAAATGATCTCTTGTCTGCGACCTCTAATCCGATTCATTCCTTCGCTGATGACAGTACCCTCAGCTTCTCACATTCGTTCCTTGACTCACGTCCCTCCACTTCGGCCATAGACTCGGAACTGCAGCGTATGTTAAGCACATTTAATTCCGACCTTGACAGCATAATCGATTGGGGAAACAAGAATGATGGAATTTAATGCTTCCAAAACCCAGTGCTGTCTACTGTCGTTAAATCGTTCACTAAATAATCATCCGTTATCCATGAACGGCACTTGCGTTGTTGAAACCGAAAGACTTTCCATCCTCGGTATGTGTATGAATCCAACAATTAGTTGGAACGATCACATATTTGAGGTCGCCAAAATGCTGCGAAATGCCTAGGCTTCCTTAAACGATGCAAAAAGTACCTCACCCCATCTGCTCTGGCAACAATATACAAAGCCTAAATTCGCCCAAAACTAGAGTATAACGCTCCTATTTGGTCAGGTGCTTCTAAAACCTCCCTGCACCTGCTGGATAGAATTCAAAAGCGAGCGATAAAACTTATAGGTGACAGTAATCTTGCGAAGTCGATTGACTCGTTAGAACACCGACGTAATATCGCGTCGTTGTCACTCTTTTATCGCTATTTTTACAAAAAATGCTCAGATGAATTAGCCAGTTGCATTCCTCCCCTTCAAGAATTCACCCGCAATACATGCCTCGCTAGGAATGCCCACCAATTCACCCTCAAGCCCTATTTCGGACGTACAGTCAAATTCAGAGACTCGTTCTTTAGCCGCACCACACGAATCTGGAATGCTCTTCACTGCTCGATTTTTCCTCCTCATTACAATCCACAGGCATTTAAAACCAATGTGCATCGGTACCTCCTCTCCCTCTCTTCCTCTATACCTTCGGCCCGTGCTGTGACTTGATCCGGTCACTTAAGGGTACTCGCAACCCCTTTTGCACGCGTCAATTATAAAAAAAAAAAAACATTCGCACCACATCCATCCATGGTCATAACAAAAATTCAAATAATAGTCCAAAATTCCAATTTTGGCAAAATTGTGTAAATGTGAGGTGCTCTGGATGGGATAAATTCGATTCTCATAAAAAATACTGTACTTTGAATTTCCAGAAAAAGTTCGTATACCACATCTCATCAAAGGCAACTAGATCACTTTGTTGCATGAGTTCACAAAAAGCACATGAACGACTTTTCCCAACCTGATTGCTGAAATCACCCATGACGAGAGCGTGACGTTTCCTAATCTAATTTCAAACCAAATTGTTGCTCAATAGAGTAGAACAAATGACAAATATTTAATGCTTACGACACCGACATGCGCTGCTTTGAAAAACGATCACCTGAAAGTGGCAGTTTCCCTCAAGATGGCTTACGAGTCGGCTGTGTTTGCCTTATTTCTATGCGTAATCATTTCAAATTCCAACGTAGCTGCAGAAAGATTTGCAAGAATCAAAGGAGGAACTGAAGCCAACATTGCGGAGTTCCCGTGGATTGCATCGATTAGACACAAAGGCGCTCACTTCTGTGGTGGAGCGATCATCAACCCGAAGACCATTCTCACAGCTGCTCACTGTGTGTTTGACCGGATGCCCCAGCGATTAGATGTGCGCGTTAGTTCAAAATACCGTTCGAGTGGAGGGCAAATCCTTGCGGTGGACAGCATCACGATCCATGGTCAATTTGATAGAAGGACCAATGACTACGACCTTGCGGCCCTTCGTCTTTCCGCCCCGATCGTATTCTCCAGCACAGCCAAAGCGGTTGCTCTAGCAAAACCAGGCTCCAAGCTCAGTGCGGGCGATCACGCTTATATTGTCGGATGGGGTCGAATAAATCCGAAGACATCAAGCCAACCACAGGCCTTGCAGTCTTTGCGTGTGGTTGTGCAACGGGATAAGTTATGCCAAACTCTGCTGCGCATTGTCCTTACCGAGCGCATGATGTGTGCTGGGGCACGCGACTCGCACAAGGTTACGTGCCCCGGAGACTCCGGCGGACCTCTGACAGTTGGTGGCGTGCTTGTGGGTATTGCTTCTTATGGTCCCCCTTGCACAGGACCCGATATCTACACAAAGGTTGCTGTGATTCGGCCGTGGGTTGAGGAGTACTTACAAAAATATCATGAGGTGCTTAAATAAAATAAAGACGGAGATTGTGTTTCATTCGTAAGTGTACAACAAGATGAGTTGATTTGGGGACCATCAAGGAGATGGCATGGCTGGTCGATGTAGGTTGTTTAGAAATAACAGTCCAGATGGCGCTGAACTCGGGTAAGCCTAAAAGAACCTGTTTGGGATTCTTGTTCTGATGGAATACTGAGACGATGATGCTTAAAGAGAAAATGGGACACAGATTTTGAGCCCAGAAAGACAATATCTAACAGTCTGGGGATAACGGAGGTATGCTTATATTGTTCCGATTGAAGCCTTAAATGTTTAAATCTGGTCGCGAATTAGTTTCTTACCTTGCTGACAGATGAGTAATTTACATGCCACAATAACTCTCCTTCGGGAGGATATAGGCGTTTGTTTTGCACCACGTTGTAATAATAATAATTGTTGGCGCTACAGTCCAAAGTGGTACTGGGCCTAGCTTGATTATCAACTACTCGTATTGTGCGCGCTACTGTTCTCTCACGAGTAGAAGGGACCTACAGTTTTTTGCCGAATCCGAACGGCGAGATTATAGAAGCTTTCTTAGACAGTTCGAAAGAGGTGGTGCCGTGAAATATTAGAAAATTTGTGTTGAACTGGGAGTCGAACCTACACCCTTCGGCGTGTAAGCGTCGCACTCTACCCACTACGCCACGGCGACCACGTCGTAAAGAGGCCAAAATATAAGGCTTATCGGATTGCTGCTTTCAAAAAATTCTACATAAGAGGCGGAGGGATCAATTTCCCAAGAACCCGTGATTTCGGCACACTTTGTTCATTTAAAAAGTCTTATGCTCAATATGGCTTTTTCGAGTTTTTTTCATTCTTTCATGGACTCACCGTCGTGGCTTTGCTAACAAATCAAAGGCCTCAGGTTCGGTTTATGAACTACTACTTTTGTGCTTATTGTGGCGCTACAGTCCGAGATGGACCTTGGCCTAAATTCACACTCCTCTTCATCTAGCATGATCTCTTGCCAGCTGCATCCAGTTATGTATTTTAAGTTCGATGAGCTCATTCTTCACTTGTATGCGCCATCTCAGCATAAGCTATTTTCTGTTGCGTTGTGTCAATGGCTCTGATTCGAAGACTTTTCGGCCCGAAGTGGTGGTGTCCAAACGGCCGAATCTGAAAACGCTTAACCAGCTGTACAGCCCATAGAGTTCGTGATAAAATCATTACCTCCAGATGCTATCAACGCTAACAGGACCAAAATTCGCACGCAAAATTTTTCTCTCGAAATGACTAAAGACTTCCTTATCCGCTTTTAGTAAAGTCCATGTCTTCGCGCCATGGAATAGGATACAGACTAAGCATACGGCGTGTCATTGACGGCTCGCTGTATTTTGTCATCAGAGTAAGCTCAAAGATGGGCTGAAGTGTGGAAGATCGTGCCTCTCGTGTTGACTTGTGAGTTACGTACGATTTTTTCGAAGATGGTGTTAAAGAAGTGACTTGACCGTTTTTGACACTGAAGGTCTCGATGAGTTCGTTATCGACCTTAACGGAGCAGCGAGAGTTCTCCATTGTCATCCTACACAAATTGACGAGTTTGCTAAGAATGCCAAAGCTAGGCATGGCACTGTATAGCTCGTCTCTGTGCACGCTATCATAAGCGACCTTAAGATCGACGAAAAGGTGTCGTCATTCTTTTGCACTTTTGAGTCTTTTCCAGGATCTGCCGTAATATGAAGATCTAGTCTATCGTGGACTTTTCTGGCCTGAAACCACACTGAAGGTTACCTATCAGATTGTGAACAAACGACTTCAGACCCTCACATAATACGGCAGAGAGGACCTTGTAGACGATGTTAAGGAAGCTGATCACCCGATAGTTCGGACAATCAAAGGGGTCTCCTTTCTTGTGGACCGGGCAAACGACGCTGGCATTCCAGCTCATCGGGCATGCTCTGCTCCGACCATATCTTACAGATGAGCTGGTGCATGCGCCCAACCAGGTCATCTCCAGCTGCTTAAATAAGCTCTGCGGACAGTCCGTTCATTTCAGTAAGTTTATCTAACATCAGTTTCGATATTATCTTCTTGATTTCGTCTAAGTCAGTGGAATGGAATTATTATCCATTATCGTCCAAATTGAGTAGAACATTCTGCCTTTGGGCCGTCATCGCCGTAAAGGTCTACAGAAATTATTCTTCAGTACAGACTGCGACTCTACCGCAAGTTGTCCGTTGTTATTCCAAAATGTTTCGCTTCGAAATTTGCACCTGCTGGATTGCTATTTTGCCTTTCGAAAAATATTTTGGACCTCTGTAGGAGGTCTCGGGAGCAAACAAATAAAAGACGCGGCTAAGGCGAGGGCTGTTTATTGACTCAGTCATGTTTTACATTTTCGTTTCCATGAAACTTAAAGAAGCGGTGCAAGTGCACAGTAAAAAAAATACGTATGGGTTAGTCGATCATTTAGGCCAATAACAAGTCTTTTAAGCAGGTTCTGTTAATTAAATAAAATTTTTGGAGAGAGTAAATAGATTATTAATATAGTCTACATTAGAAGTGAACGTACCAATATGACGAAAATGACTACACCTCATTCCTGCCATAACACTTTTCCGATTCCTCGACCACGAGCTTCTCATGCGCCTTCTGTTTTATGAGAAGCCGGTGTTCTTCACTTTATCTCTGCTCGTAGAGATTACGAACAATCTTCGTTGTTCGATGCAGCGATACCTCAGAGGCGTTTCAGGATTACACACATCCTATATTATTTAGTTTCATCGTCAGTGCGTCAATGAGGGGTTTTTTAAATTACGCCAATGAAGCTGAAGACCAAAGAAAAGAGAACAAAACGACACGATTACCTGTTGGAGGATGTAGGCAATATTCTTCAAGCGCCTAGGCTAGACAGCACAGACAGGGAATATATTTTTTGAGAGGGTTTTCGAAAAACAAGAGTTGCGACGAATTGGTTTGTTTTTAAAATGGTTATGTAATCGTAAAGTCGCGTTTACAAAGAAAGATATTTTCATGGAGTCCGTGTATCCTTCTCACGTCTCCCAAACGTATGAAACGATCATCGCTTTGATATACGAAGAGCGTTCAATGTATTCTCGGTATCGGGATAAATTGACTTATGTATCAATTAGTAGTAGTAGTTATACTATTATTTAATTGCATTCATGGAAAATTTCATATAAATGTTTTATCTCTACCTCGTTTTACCTCTAGTTTTACAGAATCATAATTTCAACAGAGACGATGATGGTGAAAGTTGAGCATCGCGCTGTAATTAAATTTCTCACTAAGCAAGGAAAAAGTCAAAAAACTAGTCATGAGGAGATGGTGGCTGTTTACCAAGATTCCACACCTTCAAAATCAGTTGTGTAAAAGTGGTCAAGTAAGTTCAAGAGATGCAGAGACAGCATTGAAGACGACACAAGCCCCGGCGCCCCGGCTGCTGCTTGTGCAGGAGAAAGCATCAAAGAAGTTGAAAAACTTGTTCTTGAAGATACCCAAATAAAGGTGAAAATGATGGCAGAGATCACCAAGCTTTCAACTGGAACCATTCACACCATTCTTCTTGACCATCTTAACCTTTCAAAGGTCAGTGCAAGGTGGGTGCCACGAATGCTCACAGCGCCTCAGAAAAAAGTGAGAATCGCATGCTGCAGAGAGCTTTTGGAGATGTATAGTGAGGTGTTATGGATCGACTTGTTACTGGGGACGAAACATGGGTTCACCACTATGACCCTGAAAGCAAACAAGAATCCATGCAGTGGCATAAGATAGTGTCCAAGTGTTCGATGGTCAAAATTTCACGTCCAAATTGCATCGGAATTTTCACGAAAGCAGATAGTTTCTGACAAAGAAGTTCAAAGTCATTCCGTTTGCCGAGAAGCTCATGACCAGTTTTTTGGGACTCAAAGGGAATTTTCCTCAGTCAGTACACAAAAAAGCTAAAACCATCAACGCCACATCTTATGCTTCCCCTTTGCATAATTCGCGGGAGAAAATTAAAAACAAAAGACGGGGTAAGCTCACAGTGGGTGTGTTCCTTCCTCATGACAACGCTCCTGTTCACACGGCGCGAGATTCCAAGGCTGCTGCGCGAGATTGTGGTTTCGAAGAAACCCAACAGCAACCCAATAGCCCTGACCTTGCTCCTAGTAATTATTTCCTGTTTCTGGATTAGAAAAAAAAGTCTTCATGGAAAAAGTTTTTCGGATGATGAAACACTTAAGTCGACAATAAATAGGTATTTTGCAGAGAAAGAGGAAATTTATTCTTTTGAGGGTTCAGAAAAGCTTATCTCAATATTTATCAAATGCATTGATGTTAGGGAAGATTATATTGAAAAATAAAAACAATTTAAATTGAATTCACATTTTCCTTCATATCGATACCGAGAATATATTGAACGCCACTCGTACTTTCAGATGCGGTATGACTTCAAACTCAAAAGTACTTAATGTATTGTTACATTATCGATATAAATTAAGGGTCAGTTGAGAAGTCTTAAGTTTGAGGTGCAGTTACGCCTGGAAGATGATGAGGTCGTAGTAGGTTAAAGCCGCTCTTTATTTTCTTGCTTCGGAGAAGGGAGCAGTTTGTAAACATGTGTGCCGCAACAGTGTGATGTACAGTGAATCAAAATGTCCCGCAGGAATCGCTTCTAACCGTTTCCGTATAAAATTACTGCAAGGCAACGTGACTAGCATGCCAGCAGCTTACTCAAAAGGTTGTGTCTCTCTTACGACAGCACCACCTTAAGCGAAACAAATGGCACTTGCTTTGGATGTTAGTTCTGGTCTTAATTTTCAGAAACTTCGTCTGGACGTAGGCAGTTGTTTTAGTGATGTTCCCCCAGACAGTGATATTCGTTGTGATTTTGTGCGGAGCTACATTCGATCTGATTTTCGCGAGGAATCAATTTCCTAGAAACAAGACAGGAACAGAAGCCGAAATCGAGGACTTCCCCTGGGTAGCATCTATCAGGAGTAAAGGTGTGCACGCTTGCTGCGGAGGGATAATCAATCCGAAAACTATTCTGACCGTCGCTCACTGCACTTATGGATTGGATGCTGCTACAACAGATGTGCGTGTTGGCTCCAAGTATCGAATGAGCGGAGGGGATATTTATGCCATTGAAAGTATAACCAACCATCCTCGGTTCAATGTGACAGTCCCGGATTATGACATTTCACTCATTCGCCTCATTGTCCCAATCATATTCTCAGACACAACAAAGGCCACTACGGTGGTAAAGGCTGACTTCAAAATCCCCACTGGACGTTACGGGTATGTAGTTGGTTGGGTTCGCACTGGTCCGAAAGTCCGTAAAGACCCGGACACCTTGTACTCCGTCCGAGTGCAAGTACTAAACAAACAGCTATGTGTGGATGCACTGCATGTACCCTTGTCTATGCGCATGATATGCGCTAAAGAGATTGAACCGGGAAAACGCATGTGCGCAGGGGACTCTGGGGGCCCGCTCATAATCGACGGTACACTTGTGGGTATCAATTCGTTGGGTCTCCGCTGTGGGAAACCGGACGCCTACACAAATATATCTGCCTTCCGTTCATGGATCGATGAACTCTTGGGAAAGTTGTATGAGTCGCTTGATTAAGAGTTGTTTTTACAAATTGGGATTCTGTTTTATTCAGAAGTGTTAAGCCAGCTCAGTAAAAATGTTGCACCCCAGGAATATCCGTCGGAGGTGGAAATGTCACGAAATTTGATGATGTTCAAGTGTGAGATGGTTAAAATTTCACGTCCAGTTTGTACTAAAATCGGAATTTTCACAAAAGCAGATAGTTCCTAACGAATTCTCCACTCCCTCATATTCTGGCGTTTTTGAATCTGTTAAAAGGGCAACCTTTTATCCATGCATCAGCCGAATCCGTGACGAAAAGGACTCCCATCAGTCCAGCACGGAGTCAATTCCCATCCAAACAATTCAGTTCCTCCGTCCAGGTGCAGCTTTCTGCCAAAAGTAAGCAATTCCATCCAATTTCAAAGTCCAACTCTAGTTGCATGCAATTAAAATTTTCCATTTCCCAAGCGGGAGGACAATGCTCCATTCGCCAAATAAATGTCGTTCCACGCAGGTGGATGCATTGGTCGATGGCCCCATAGAAGCGAAGCTTGCCTGCGATTCTGATGAGGACCGTAGCGCGCACCTGGTCCCGAACGCTTTTGTTGCTGTCTAGGGCCGCCTTCGCAGAGTCTATTTTCCAGCCGTTCACTAATTAAGATATTCGAGCAGCGGGACTGTTTGTCCATGCCATTGAAAGGAATGCGCATTCCGACGTGTGTGGGTGTTTGTCTCCGGCTGCACTATCTTTGTTTGGGAACGTGGACAGTCAACTTAGGCGGCTCATTGGGGTCTGCAGAAGAGCACTTAGGAGTGTCTGCGCCTGAGGGCACCTCATTTTCAGTATATACACAAAAATCAAATCAACCCGCACCCAGATGAAAGTAATGAAATGGCTAAGCCCCCGCATCCGTCCTGAACGCTTCAGACAACAATGACGCAGCAGCAGCGCAGAAGAACCCCTTTCACAAGCTCAGCACTCATCTTGAAACCACTCCATCCACCCACACCCCCACATCCGCACCACTCACAACCGCATCCTGTCAATTCGAGTACATCAGACATTCAGCGACCGCAGCTGACGCAACCGCAACCGACATTTGCGTTCGTCGTCTGCATATTTACTTAAAATATCAAACAAATTTTGTGGGTAATCCTCGGTCAGGGGGCGGGGGCGACAGTGAAGGGCCATCCCCTCAGACCGGGCCGCACTTTCCAATCCCTTAATTTGAATAGTAATTAAATATTAAAATTACAAGCAAAAGTCTTTGATTAAATGTTAAGCCGAAGAGCACACTACACTGCCGCCGCCGCCACCACCCTGTCTATGCAAATGTATGCCATCCCCAGTGGGGGAGGGCTTAGGCTGGCGAGGTGGCCGACTTCGGAGTGAGTTCGTGAAATCTGCTTAAAACTTTCAAATTGCTACTTTGGCGCCAGACCGGCAGGAGAGTGAGCGATGCGACTAAAGGAACTGCTGTGCGACGATGGGTGGCTTTCCACAGCTGCTGCTGATGCTGTTCCAGGATTCGTCACTGTCAACAATCCGACGGCATTTGACGGCGAACTTTTTCGTCGCTTTCGTCGTTGCTGCCACCTTAGCCGCAAAGTTTCCCCCAAGTGTCAGACAGCAAAAGTGGAACGAAAAAGCAGAAAAAAGAGCAGACGGCAACGGAATCTGGTGTGGTTTTGTCAAACAGGTGCGAATCGGTCGCGGCGAGGGCGGTAAAGGCGGTCGCTTTGAAAGGTCGCACTGTTCTCCTGACAGTGGCAGAGCGCTAGGTTGCTGACATTTGTGCGCTCGCTCGTGTGGAGGGTGGCTTTCATCCAATTAAATGCTGCATTCAGCCGTAATGGAGTGTTAATACCAGCACAATGTTCATGTGGCATATGGCACATGTGGTGTAATAGTTGGTAACTCTTTCGCCTCACTCTCGGGACTCAGCGATCGAGCACAAACGGGGCCACTATGAGCGTCGTCGTCGTGGGGTATGTGTGGAGCAGGTGTCACCTGATGGGCTCGTACAGTTTGTGCGACAAGTGTTTGCTCGTTTTGACTGTAAGCGATAGTTTGGAGTTGACGACTGGATGGCCAAATATTTATGTGCCTGACAACATGTTGTCTCCCATTTAAAATTATTCAGCCTTACCTCGAAAGAAGTGTCATCAACTAATTCGCGCATTCCGTTTCTGAATAAAATTTTTGTAAAATTGTCACGTGGGGAACTGAGACGAATAGGGTTCAAACGACCTCTGAATTTAATGACCACTCCGAATAGACTAGATGCTTAAAGTTCTTAAACATTTCAAGTGTAGGGCTACGTCTACATCTTATGAAGTTACTGACAATGTCAAACGGCTTTAAGGTGTTCGGTACGGAGTTCGGTAAAAACACCACATCATTCTGAAGTGCATTTTCGAAGTGTACACCAGTGTTTCGATTTGTTTCTTTGGCTTCAAACTATATCTACACTTATTATTGTTACTACGGATTATATTCCGAAAGTGCAGTTTTGTTAGCAAAGTAAAATGGCTCGTGGTGTGCATTGTACTCCCGAGAAACTTTGCTTTCTGAATTTAGAATTTACCAATTTATAAGTGAAAGTGTGGGATGCTCAAACAAAATGATAGCAAATGTCAAAAAATACTTTTAAAGTGAAGGAAAAAGCGAAAGAAAGCCGAAACTTGCTCCCGCCGATGAAGGACATATAGTAAAATTGGCCAAACATAGCCCGTTATGGACGCGTGAAAAATAAAAAGAAGAGATAAATTTACCTATGGCGACACCAACAATAAAAAGAAAGAAAAATTTACCTGTCAGAAGTCTAAAAAAGGACCACTACTGTCAAAAATCAACCTACTAAAACTTGAAAATTTGAAAAACAACGTTTGAACTATAAACCGTCTAAATGGCGCAATATATTATAGACGAACAAATCCAAAACAGCTTTATTTGGTACTCTTGGGACCAGTACATTCGTACGCAGGCGAAAAAACCAATAGTTTCAGCCGGAGTGTACTATCGATACTGTAAAGCACGGCGGAGCAAATCAAACATATGGAAATTCTTCTCTTATTATGGTGCTGGTCCCATTTTTGGAAACCGATGATGACCAAGGTCATGTCAGCATAATGATGGAAACCATGCTACATTACGCAGAGTGGAATATGCCGCTTGAACTGAGAATATGCCACTTGAACATACGAGCAAACTGGCCAAAGAATTTTTCCAAAGCAATGGAGTTCAAGTCATGGAGCGGTCTCCGGACCTGAATGCCATTGAAAACCTTTGGACATATGTAAAGATTTCCGGTATGTTGTGAACGAGCCCTTATTCTTTTTTGTTTGTTTGCTATGATATCTGTGAAAAATATACTCTATACATCAAGTCATTCAACAGACAACATCATATTTTTTCGTCGTGTTAAAAATGTCGAATTTTGTACCAGAAAATGATGATTTGCGGAAAGCATTAATTTTTTATTTTCATTTGAAGAAAAGTGCTGCAGAGTTGCATCGAATGATTGTCGAGGCATGTGGTGATCATGCTCTATCAAAAGCAACATGCAAAAGATGGTTTCAACGGCTCAGAAATAATGATTTTGATGTGAGAATTGAATAACGTGGAAGATCACCACAATAGTTTGAAGACACAGAATTGCAAAGGATATTGGATGGATATCACACTTTTATCCAAAAGCAAATGGCAGCAGTGTTAAATGTTGCACAACGATCAATTTCTGACCGTTTAAAAGCTCTGGGAAAGATCCAAAAGTGTGGAAAATGGATGCCACATGAATTGAATGAAAGACAGATGGAAAACCGAAAAAACACTTGTGAAATTTAGCTTCAAAGACACGAAAGAAAATCGGTTTTGCACCGGATTGTTACTGGCGATATAAAATGGATTTATTTTAAGAATCCTAAATGTAAAAAAACATGGGTTAATCTGGAACAAGCATCAACATCAACTGCAAAACCAGATCGATTCGGCGAGAACTCAATGCTGTGTGTTTGGTGGGACCAGAAAGGTGTGCTGTACCACGAGCTCCTAGAACCTGGTGAAAGCGTTAATACTGATCGCTACCGACCACAAATGATTGATTTGAACCATGCATTGATCGAGAATCGCCCAGAATAGGTCAGAAGGCACGGCAAGGTAATTTTGCTCCATGACAATGCACCTGCACACAAAGGAAAACCAGTTCAGGATACAATCAAATCACTTGGCTGGGAGCAGCTACCTCACCCGCCGTGTTCACCAGACTTGGCTCCTTCCGACTACCATTTGTTTTCATCGATTGGACACGCATTGGCTGAGCAGCACTTTGATTCCCACGAGGAGGTCGAAAATTGGGTGTCTAATTGATTTGCTTTAGAAGACGAACAATTTTATTGGCGTGGTATTCAGAAACTGCCAGAAAGGTGGTCAAAATGTGAAGAAAACAATGGCGAATACTTTGAATAAAATGTTTTTACTTTCCCATTAATTATTAGTTTTTTTAAGAAAAACGCTCTTTTCATGTATGTATACCTGGTATATAGAAAAACCCAAAAATACAAAACAACTATGGGATGTTGTGCTGGTTGAATAGAAAGAAAGTTGAAAGTTGAAAGTTGAAAGTTGAAAGTTGAAAGAATATCCCTGTTCAGCGATTTAAGGCCTTAATTGACTCCATGCCACGACGTTGTGAGGCTGTACTTAGAAATAAAGGTTATGCGACCAAATAATAACCCAATAACAAAAATAAAAACGAAAAACTTCACAATTCCATTTCCTTTTACCTCATGTATATGAATTTTTGCACTTGGTGTTACTATTTTGCACAGTTCGAAATCCGGTGTCATTCCGGATAACGGGCTTATTCTAAGTTCAGAATGCACTTTTTTCTTCTATTGTTTATGAGTTCTATTGTTTTGAGTTTCTTGATGGAACAAGGATGTTGTGCTGCAAATACGATGTGCTTGTATGATGACAGGAAGAAGGTATTAGCAAAAAAGTGACAAAATTGTGACAAAGTCTTGCACAGTGCTGTAGTTTCGAGGTATATTGCAAATAGCATCATTCTGAAATTAATTGTTTTAAGCTTTAGGTAGAGTCCCCTTTGCCTATTGTCGACGAAACAAAGCCCTTCATTCGTAGATGTGATTCCCGTTATACATTCGATAGTCGGTGGCGCACAACCAGCTTAATCACGTCCAGAACGTGGTAAGTAGTGCATTCGATTGTGCGCCAAAGAGTCATAACCAATCGACTAGTCATCAATCTCAGCGTTTTCATATTTGACAGATTGGACCTCTCCGCATAAAAGCGTACCAAATTTATATCCAGGCAACATTTTTTCGTACTTGCAGTGCGCAAACTTTTGAAAAACTCAGTAAAATGTTTTTTTTTCGGTTTATTGATGATGCCTATTTTTGGTTCAATGGAGATTTATATACAAAATTAACGTTTTCGACAATGAGGATCACTAAGCCAAAGAAACCATAAAACTACTATTACATCCTTTCAAAATGTGTTTGTTTTTTTTCAAGGAATGAAGCAGGCAGGAGTGTTTACGTCAATGGAATCATAATTACATATTGCTGACATTCGGGCAAATAGTCTCTGTAAGCCCTGCTCTCAAGGAGAATAAACAACAATTGGGGGATACTTTTTCACTATCTGCTACAATCATTTTTATTAGACCTTAATAATAATTGTTGGCGCTACAGTCCAAAGGGGGACCAGGGCCTAGCTTGCTCATCAACTACTCGTGTTGTGCGCGCTACTGTTCTCTCACAAGTAGAAGGGACCTACAGTTTTTTGCCGACTCCGAACGGGGAAATTTGAGAAGCTTTCTTAGACAGTTATTACTCTTTGAGTGTTGTCAGCATCTCGAAAGAGGTGGTGAAGTGAAATATTAGACAAATTGGTGTTGAACTGGGAGTCGAACCTAGACCCTTCGGCGTATGAGTGTCGCACTCTACCCACTACGCCACGGCGACCACATCATTAGACCTTACAGCTGGATATTTCTTTCTAGGTTCATACCAAGGTTTGATAACTGACGATTTGGAAGGTAACTTACTTACTGTGCTACCCGCAAAAAGCGCTATTTCTTTGTTTCGGAGGTTGTGATACATAACACTGGAGCGCTAAGACTCGAAGACTGGTGCATTGTACCACCAGGCAGCATCCAATGGCACAAGAGTCTTGCGCGCAGGAGGAGCTGTCCTCAGCAGACGTTTTCTTATTTTGCTTTTGGACCAGCAGAAAAGGAGCTTTGATTTCGAAGCAGTTTCGATACTTCTGCTGACCTGTTCCTCTTTGCCTTTGCCGCTGAATGGGTACGGCCCTCGACGCTTTAGCCTTCCACCACTTTGCCGCTCGGTGACTGCCATCCTTCTCCTCTGTTTTTTTGGGTTCTTTCTCAGAGACCACCAAGTGCCACAGCCCATGGAGCTCGCTCCTCTTTGTCGTATTTGCAAAACACACCATCAGAAGCGGCACTCCGGCAGACTTCTCGAACTTGAGTTAGTAAATTAGGCGCAACAGGCTAAGCCTCTCCGTCCCTTTATACAGTTTTCCAATATATTTTATAATGTGCATCTTAGGGTGTGTGGTAGATATCGTTCGTATCAGTGCCACTGCAGGCGGAAGATATTGGAAGCATGGTGGATGGGGCCTCCTGATGGCCGATGTCGACAAAACAACGGGTGGATTGTTGCAGTCGCGAGAACCACCTTGAGATGTTAAATTCTTAAGATTGTCCTCCATACAGTCTTTATTTAAGGCGTCCAAAGAGAATATGCGTCTAGACTTTGGCTCAACTTCTCACCTAGGATCTTTCGAGAAGAGGTTCACTGACTCTTAATACCTTCCGTCGCGACATGGCATCCAGACGTGAATGGGAGGAGCTCCCAAAAGTGATTTTCAAAATCATACCTTGGGAATATTCTCCCTAAGACCTAGTAGCGGATACAAAATATGACGTTCTTTGAAGGCATGAAAAAACACTGCTCAGGAAAAACATTTTTCTTGAAGTCCCTGAAATAACCCAATGAGAACCAATTTTTCCGTCAAACAACTTTCTGAATTTATAAATAAATGTCAGAAACTTAAACTCCCAAAACAAAAATGATTTAAACCGTATAGGACATTTCCAGGCACCTTTTGAGGGATTTCGTGGAGTCACATGTCGCAACTTACCAAATTTAAATCTCATATCGGTTTCCAAAATGTTAAAGAGGTCGACCGTGTATTGCCGACTGCGAACGTAGAAGTTTGAATAGCTTTATAATTGGAACGCTTTTCATGTCAATTAAACGACAGAGAGGTTGTGCTATGAATGAGTTTTCAGTCCAGGAATCAAACACGGGATCTTAGGTTTGTAAACCGGCGGTATATTCAATAATAATTGTTGGCGCTACAGTCCAGAGGGGGACCAGCTTGCTCATCAACTACTCGTGTTGTGCGCGCTACTATTCTCTCACGAGTAGAAGGGACCTACAGTTTTTTGCCGAATCCGAACGGCGAAATTTGAGAAGCTTTCTTAGACAGTTATTACTCTTTGAGTTTTGTCAGCAGCTCGAAAGTGGTGGTGCTGTGAAATATTCGAAAAATTGGCGTTGAGCTGGGAATCGAACCTACAACCTTCGGCGTGTGAGCGTCGCACTCTACCCACTATGCCACGGCGGCCACCTCTCTAACCTCTCTCAACCGGCGGTACCTCTCATAAAAATACCAAAAGTTAGTGTTGTCTGTAAATATTGAAGCTAAGCATGTGTGCTACAAAATTCACCTAAACGAACACAAATCGAACATTGTTCTTCAAAAGCGCGTTTAATTACTGTGCTACGGACGTTCATTTATAACTCATTCACCTGCAGGTTGCTAATAATACAATTTTTGACGCGTTATTGACCTCCTCCTCCATCCGTATTTGACACAGCAGAACGGCGCTAAACGCTTGTTCCAAAAATTAATGAAAGACATACAATCGTCTTAATAGCTCTTTTTCTGCCTTAATACATCCACTTACCATCCAATGTTGGTGTTGTCATGTCAAGCTTTCTATTGCTCGGGATGTTCGTGTCTCAGAAATAACTTCTACCCATCAAGCCCAAACTGGAGACCTTTCCTTTTAAAAATATCCCACCATTACTGGCGCGCTCTCACCCAGTTCAGCCTCAAGTGGCTCATCGCTCAACCCGTTTCCATTCTTCCCCAACACAATATCGCCGCCAACGTGGCGCAGTTCCCGCATAGTGCCGGCGTTTCCTTATTAAATATTTCATCGATGGTGCTATTCCCTTTTATCGTCGCTTCATCATTTCCTTGGGAAGCCGCCAGTCGTCCACTTACCGCCTGCCATCTGCAGCGGAATCTGTGTGCACGCGGTGCATCAACGGCTTCATAACATTTACAAAAGTTATTGCCGGCTGTATCGCGGATCTTATCGGCGGTTTAGTACCGGCCCCTGTGCCACAATCCTCCATTGGAGAGGGAGTCCAAATACCATGCGAAGCCGGAGCGGAAGGGGACACCAATCCACGCCGCCGCCGCTGCTGCTGGAGAATGTGTCGTGGCCGCTGTTGAGGCGACACAATAATAACATCTAAACGCGGAACTATGTTCCGCCGCAGCAGACACACTTACTAGGTGTCATCGCGACACACTGTGCCGCGCACAAGAGGCACCTGAGGCACCTGAGGTGGGAGCAAAGTGTGCTGGATACAGGAATACATCGATTGACCATTATCTGCGGACAATCTGTGGCTGTGATCGGACGTAGTCTTTTAATTTTTGCAGGCGAGCGTACGCAGAAGGTGTCGCAGAACAGTGGTGCATGGAGTTGGGTGTAGAGAGTCAGTTTTAATGTGTTTCGGAGACATGCGCACAGTTTCACTGTCGCCTCAAGAAGACCCTCCGACCGCTTGCGGAATTTTGAATATTTGCACCGAAGCGCCCAAAACGGTTAGACACGACGACAACATGTGAACGCGACGCGGCTGGTGCATCAGCAGGCAAGTGTGTTGTCGTGTTCGATTTGGGGAATTCGCTTTTCTCCGACTTTCCCCCCACTGGACGGAGATAACTCAATCCGTCAGTTCGGGGTTACGTCGGCGTGATGTGTATTCCGGGAATCACTCGCATCGTCACCTGAGGTCAGGCGACGTCATGGATTGGACTCGGCGCTCACCTGCTGTGCGCAGGTGAGATGTGTGTGCCAACTCGCGAGAGTGCATAAACGGCACGGACTGTGGAAGGTGTTGGAAGGTTATCGAGGATCGGATTACACGCCTGCACGAGCGTTGCTTGGCTTAATTGAAAATCACGTTCGCCGAAGTGTCAAACAGTCATAGCTGTCATCGGCTTAGCCTGTTGCGTCGGTCCTAATTAGGTGGGCAAGAGAAAGCTGCAGTTTGGCGGAATGTGGCGCAGATTTCCAATCCGGCCCTTCGAAGTCAATTTCATGAACAAGCGAATTCCTTGCAGTAGTCTTGATGCACTTCTGAGCTCAATTTCGCACTCCACCAGAGCCCCTCTGGATTCCGCAGCCGGAATGCACGTCCCTCGACGGACAGAAGAATGACAAGTTGCCCGCCTTGTAATCGATATTTCCGCGAAATCACTTACTTTGCCCAGTACAGCCAAACAAACCTGGTTGTTCAACTTTTTTCCCCCATCACCACGCCGCACCACAGTGAGGTTCCCATTCACTCAGCAGTCCTGTATGCATGCCAACACATTGTGCTCCTGAATAAAACAATCCAAAGCAATAAACCTGCCCCCTCGGCAGCCGCGCCGAAGAATTATTGCACTCGCACAGCGAGAGGTTTGCACTCCCTGGCAGTGGGATCCTGAACGGCGACGATTTCTGCAACAAAGTTGAGCTGGCGGCGGCGGGCCCAACTCGCGCTCCTCTGTTTGCATTTCCCAAAGCAAATTAATACTTAAATTCCAATTAAGGGGTTCCAATAAATAATTACACGCAGATTGCAGATTGGATCCTCGGCCGTGGACGATGGACGATGTCGGGGCGAAGACAAAAGACGAGACTACTGCCTTTGCATCTTGCGCACATCTTGTCCTGCATCTTGGCAGCCTGCACTGGATTGGCCAGGCCCGGCCATTCGTGCGGCTACTCACGGCCGAGCGCTGCTGGGCGATATAAAATTTTATGAAGCAAAACGTTTCTATGTTTATTCATGAAGTGCTGGAAGTATGCCATATGCCAGAAGGATCATTCTGCTAGCCCAGTCGGCCGGAGTGGTGTTTACATTGTTTGGCGGCCGGACTCAGGTGCAATACTCTTGCGTTCGGCAGTGGAACTTGTTCCGCCTAAGCTCGGGGATTACTTTACGATTTGTTTCGCATTTAATTGGTGCCGAGGAGGAGGAGGGAGCTGTGGAGTTGCTGAGCTGGTGAGAGGATTACGGGTATTGCACTGCAATTGGCACGTCGGTCGGTTTATGAATTAATTTGAATTCTAGTTGAGCTGCTGTGGAGAGCTGTTCTTACGACGAGTTAACATGAGATATTTGCGTGGAATGTCTGCAACATTTCAACTGGTTTGCGCCACCTTTCGAAAGGAGAGACACTTTGTTGCAAATGCCTTCGCTTAGGCTGAAGTCACTGCAACGCCATTCATGTGTTTCTTCCAAATGACGCAGACTTGTCAGTGGTTGCGTGAGTGTTCCAGTGTATCCTAAGAAACTGTCATCAACGCAGTGTTGTCTTCAACTTCTCGGAGCAAGTTGTATTTGCAACAAAATCGCCTAGAATTCTCCGCTTCTTATACTTCTGTTTAGAATGCTATGCGTACTTTCGGTTATTGCATAAGCGACTTGACGGCTTTATGAATATGAAATTTTTCTCTGCGGTTCTCCTTCAAATCCAAACAATCACAAATTCCTAAGGTCGCGAACGGAAGTACGGAGGTATGTTAAGGCTTAGAATCACTTTGATTTTGATGGAAGTGAGTGACAGTATATAAATTAGTCGACTTCCTTTTCATCGCTTTATGCGTTATCAAACTGACGGCGCTTTTATGCAAGACGAGGACACTTGTTAACCCCACACAGCCTTGATCTTCTTCTTCTTGTTGTGGCGCTAAAGTTCGGGGTGGACTTGGGCCAAAACCAACACGCTTCTTCAGCCAGCACGATCGTTGGCCAGCTGCCTCTAGTTGCGCACTTCAAGTTGGTTGGGGTCCTTCTCCACTTGTGTGCACCATCTTAGGCTAGGCCTTCCTGATTCGAAGACTTTTCGGGCCGCAGCAGCGGTGTCCATTCGCTCTACATGGCCTAGCCATCTTAAGCGTTGTATCCTTAGACGCTTGACCAGGCGCATGTCGTAGTACAGCCCATAGAGTTCGCTGTTAAATCTTCTTTCCGGATGCCATTAACGCAAACATGACCAAAAATCGATCGCAAGACTTTTCTCTCGAAATCACTTAGGGCTTTCTCATCCGCCTTTGGTAACGTCCACGTTTCCGCTCCATAAAGTATGACTGGGATGATCAAGCTGTTATATAAAGCGAGCTTAGTTCTTCAAGAGAGGGCTTTATTAGTCAATTGCCTTCTGAGAGTATATCTGCGTTTGATTTCAGTACTGGTATTTTTGTCCCTATTTACCGCGGAGCCTAGGCAGACGAAGCCCTTGACTAGTTTCTCCTACCTCAATTGACGCTCTGTCCAAAACGTTGATGTCATGTGCCTTTTCTTGATGACAGCATGTACTTTGATTTGCCTTTATTAATCACCAGACCCATTTTAGCCGCTTCCGTTTCAATGCCAGCAAACGCCTCATTCACGGCTCGCAGTGTTGGTCCAATCACGTCAATGTCATCAGCGTAAGCTAGCAAAAGATCTTGCCTCTGGTGTTGACTTGTGAATTACGCATGATCTTCTCGAGGATGATGTTAAAGAAGTCACATGACAGTGCGTTGCCTTATCTAAAACCTTTTTTGACATTGAAGGTCTCGGTGAGTTCGTCACCGACCTTGACGGAGCAGCGAGAGTTCTCCATCGTCATCCTACACAATCTGATGAGTTTGGTAGAAATGCCAAAACTGGCCAAATATGGCACTGTATAGCTCGTCTCTATGCACACTGTCATATGAGGCCTTAAAATCGACGAATAGGTGGTGAGTGTCGATTTGCACTTCTTGAGTATTTTCCAGGATCTGCCGTTATGTGAAGATCTGGTCTATTGTGGACTTCCCTGGTCTGAAACCAGACTGATAGGGACCTATTATGTCATGGACAAACGGTTCCACACGCTCACACAATATGGCAGAGGGGATCTTGTATGCTATTCTGAGGAGACTAATCTCTCCGTACTTGGCACAGTCAAAGGGGTCTCCTTTCTTGTGAGCCAGGCAAACGGCGCTGAGGTTCCACTCATCGAACATTCTTTCCTCCGACCATATCTTACAGATGAGCTGGTGCATGCGCCCCACCAACTCATCTCCCGCTGTTTTAAATAGTTCTGATTGCAGTCCATCCGCACACAGCATTGGTACGATTTTATAAATAAATGCCTAATTTAGTGCATTCGGTCGTGCGCTTTACAAAGCTGCTTCATATTTAGATACTATCACGCCAAAGCGACTCAAAATCGAACGCAGAACGCCATGAAGGAACTTTATTGTTAAGAATGGTTCCAGTTAGAATTTCGGGGCTGGGTTACACAATGTTCAGAAAGTTGAGTAGTTCTTTTTGCCATTTGCTTTGGTTGGCTTTAATTTTCCTTCAGACCAACTTCCTGCCTTTCTCCTTTTAAAGGCAAATTTGTTCAAGTGATCAAGCTTTTATTGTCGGCTTGGGAGTTAGGCAAGTGCTCACAGTTTTCACGCGTTTGTTACCTAAGTTGACAGCGTAGAAGCTATTCTCAATATGTGCCCTCCAGGAGTTTATATGAACGTATGACATGCCACTGTATGGATCTTCGCAGTTTTTTTCTTTTTTGATGCGGTGGAGGTAGTGGCATCTTTCCAAAATGTTATCAGCCAGCCTAAGCTGCCAACGCGCACTATTCGCAAGCCGATATACTCGATGAACGCCTACGTCGTCCATATCCTGCACATATAACCAACTCTCGCCGGGCAATTGGCGTCGCGGTACCCTCTTTTCATGAAAGAAGACCTCGTTGCTTCAACCTGAATTGGCTTCAGATAGACTTACATTATCGCTGAGCACGCTGTCATTTGCGTCCGAATAGGTGATGAGTGATGGGTTGGCAAATTGTTAACGAAGAACATACGATGCTAACCTCAATTTTAAAAGGCAGTCCAGCGTGTAAGTTGGAAATGTCTCGAAAGTAATGGGCGTCTTGAAAGTCTCTCATTTAAAAGAAGCCGGGAACTCGTATATATCTCTTAGCCTCACCTCAGACATGAGCTGATATCTGGTTTTAATCTCAACATTCCAGCAGTTTGCTTGTTGCAGAATTTGAAGCACACCCAGCCCACTTTACCCATTTTCCTCCTCCGTGTTTTAGAGGGAAGCCCTTGCTGCTTCAACCCGTATTACTTCAAAATGGACCTTTACATCATCGCTGTGCACGCTTTCATATACGTCCGAGTAGGTGATGGGTGATGGGCAGCCGCAGCCCAGATTGTTAACGAAGAACATACGTCACCTCAGACATGAGCTGGTATTTGGTCTTAATCTCATCATCCCTTCAGATGAATCACAAAAATTTTGAGCACAGCCTGCCCAGCATCTTTTTGGAATTTCCTCTTTTCATCTTGAAATCGCTTCAATCGATAGGTTATAATCTTTGTTCAAACATAGTGGAATCTCGGACTGGTGGCGACATTTTCGTCCCCATTGTTCTTGCTTTTTTACTTCCTAGCAGTCCTTAGTCCTAAATTTCTGTCTTCCAACCAAATTTATAACCTCAAGATAGTTTTCCATCTCATCAGCTGCGCTTTTCTAGTGTTGTGTTTTTGTTATTGATTTTTGTGCCTCATTCCTTGTCCATTTGGTAGAGCTCTCAAGAAACGTTGCAGCATTGTCATGTGCATCATAATCCAATCCATCATCACCTTTCTGCTCTACACTAAACTATTTGTCCTTGTGGTCATTTATAATCCAACAAAAAAAATTATAAATAATGCAAGTTGTCAACTTTCATCCCAGTAAGCTCACTTTATAGAACCTAAAGCATTCGAAAAACTTCCGAGCTTGTGCCTGTCCCAGCACCTTTCCATCCTCTTATCCACTCGCACAGCAGAGAATCCCGTTTTTTCGTCCAACTCATAATTTCCAGCTCAGCTCTTGGTAGCTCGTCAGCTGATGGCTCATGACCAAGGCTGTTGCCTTGGTCCCTTAAATCCTTTATTTATTACAGGTGCTGGTGCATTTGTGTTTCAGAGAGATTGATGCAATTTTTGATTTCCTAGCAATGTCCTGAAATTTCATCTTTCTAGTAAAGTGCTGTCCTTGCCAGACTTGGTTTTTCTTTTGTTATCTATACTGCCAGTTTTGCTACAAAATGAATGTGACCAGAGCCGAACTTGAAACCTGGCTTGACTTGGATATTCAGAATTGAAACATGGTTTGATCAGATTTATTGAAAGTGGATTAATCATAGATGTGCACCTTAACACTTTGTTTTTGAAATTTACATGCCTTACTCTCTTCAGCTGTGCACTGAAGTCTTCAAGATTGGACTCTGTCGGGCTGTGTCTTACTATTTTTGTCACCCGGCAAACGCGGTCTGACTGATTCTATCGGTTTCTCTCTAACGAGCCTGAGAGAAAATCTGCCTAAATTATTCAATCTAGCTCTCCTGCTTCCACTCGTGCGTTTCACGTCATTCAAATCAACAACGGCTTACAAACGAAAAATTTATTTTTGACTCCTCACGCTGATAATAATCTCCAACAATGCTACAAAGGACTATTGGCAAGACCCCAACCTACCAGCTGCCTATCTTCTCCCAATGCCTTGATCCAGCACCAGGGCATCAGTTCATGCCCGGGGAAAGTCTTTAAATACAATTACCGCGTCTGTGTCAAGCCCATAACTCACAATCCACCTCCCGCCACGAATCCCCACCCCTTCCACAAAGCCGCGATGTTTAATTCACTTCCAAGATCAAAACAATCGAGAACTAACCTCCAACTTGAACTCAGATACGAATCCGTTCGCGTTTGTTTCAATGCCAATCCCTGGTTTCAGCGCCCCAAATCCAGCGGTACCCTGCAACCTTGTGCGCTATTGCGGCAGTGCGGACTGCACGCTTTTCATTAGACGCAAACGAATTATTTCCATTCATCGACGATCGAATCGAATTCGAAATCTGGGCGTCGGCCGGAGATCGAAGACCTAACACTGGGTGTCCACACCTGGAAAAATGTCGGGCTGCCCCAACCACTCGTCGCGAAAGAGAGCGCATTCATAACGCGGAGACCCTCTCCGTTCGTCAGCATCATTGGCGCGAGGTGCTCGTAATTACAAACCTCCAAATCAAATTAACTTGTGCCCTTTAACGGAGTCACGATCGGGACCGTGCGGCGGTGATGCGGTCCAGCGCCCCGGCACAGCAGTGCCGGTGATTGGAACGCGCAAGAGGTGCGCCATACCGCCGTCGCCTTCGCCACGTGATTGTCAACAACAATGCATGACATACGCTATCACAATGTTATGATTGTCGCAATTATGCTCGTCGCTAATCTGCGCCAACTCCGCACAGAGGGTTCTTGACTCCAGGTGGGTGTGCGAGCCAGCCATCAATCCGGGACGACCTGGCTCGGTTTCGTGTGCCCGCGAGGGCTTGGCACAGGGATCCCAAGAGGAAGACACTGGCGTCGTATGCCATCTCCTCCACACCCGAGAATCAGTGGCGACGACCGGGGAATTAGCGCTGCAATTAATCGGAGGGGAAATTAATAAATGCACTCCGGTGTGGCGTGCGCCACGTAGCTGTCGGCCAATTTGTCAATCTAGGGCGCTGCGGTTGAGGTAGATGTCGGCTGTGACAGGCCGAGATCGATTCTGTTTGGTTTCGGCGTGGTAGTGGGTGTCAGGCAGGCATCCGCAGCCGGATGCTGATGGGGATAATTGATGAATTGTGGTGTGCGCGATTGATTAGGGTGCTCCGGCGAGGTGTAGTCCGCTGTCAGATGCCGGGGCAGATGGTTTCAGCAGAATCAAATGCGCGATGTGCATGATTGAGAGGATGTTTCCTGTGAAATATTCAAATCAGGGAACTCCCTAGATCACTCTGGATTGTCATAAGGTAGGGCGCGGAGTGTGTAGTCAAATCAGCGACGTGCTGGTTATTGCCTGTCATGTGAGTTTACCCTCATTTCGTTGACAGGAGACAGCAGCCATCACGACTATTGAACTGAGTGGAAAACTGGAAGATGGATCACTTGGCGGGAGATGTTTAGGCGCTGGTGATTTCAACCAGAAGGCGCAGAGCCTGGCACAGTTGTGAAGAAAAACATAAGAAAAAACTTTGGCGAGCGTGGAGCAATTCTGAGGTATAATCAGTTTTGGGCGCGATGACGTTGTGTGTAATGTACGACAGGCAATACGTGAAGGTTTGATTTCTAGACTGAACATCACTCACTTTGTCAAGGCACCACCTCTTAATCAATTTGCTGACAATACTCTAGAGCCGGAAAAGACTGTATTTTCCTGCTACTCGTAAGTCAACGAAAAGTGCGCACGAGTACTTGCTTATGAAAGAAGATCCTGGTCCCCTGGTGAGCTGTTGCTCCTTCGTTGCAATGAAGTTAAGACGATTCAAAGAGTTAGCGGGGAACAAAACCATAGGTAAGAGAGGCAGACTAGCCTGGTTTGAAAACAAAATCCGTGTTACGAGAAGTGAATAGAGTTTGAACAGTGCTGTTGGACTTTTCCTACCACTGCTCCATTGCGACTATTGTTGGAATCTGTGGCGATTATTTCAACAGAAAGGGATCTGTAAGCTTATTTCAAATCATATCGTGCCGAAAAGTTTCAAGAAACACTTAATGAACAGCCAGGGGCTGCCTTCTTTTGGGTACAGCAATTGGTGTCAATTGGAACGTAACGCCTTAAAGATAAAAACCGCCCACTTGCTTAATGTGTGAACATTAAACTTCCATGGAAAACTAAAAAATCTAGGCCATTTCGGATCTGAGCTATTTGAAGATATTGATTGTTGTGAACCGCGGTAATTATCGGGGCATCAGCCGTCTTAAAATCACATACCAGATCCTCTCTGCCGTAGTGTGTTAGCATCTGAAACCGTTTGTCCACAACCTGATAGGTCCCTATGACGGTGGTTTCAGGCCAAGGAAATTCATAGACCAAATTTTCACATTACGGCACTTGTTGAGAAAGAGTTAAGAAGTTCGTCGATTTTAAGGCCGCATATGACAATGTGCATAGAGAAGACCCATTCAGTGCCATGTCTAGTTTCGGCATTCTTAACAAACACGTAGGATTGTGACGCAAGACGATGGAGAACTCTCGCTACTCCGTCAAGGTCGGTAACGACCTTAAAGAGAAATTTTATGTCAAAAAAGGTTTTCGACAAGGCGACGCACTGTCATACGACTTCTATAACATAGTTCTTGAGAAGATCGTACGTAACTCACAAGACAATACCAAAGGCA
The DNA here is from genome assembly GCA_955652365.1 of Eristalinus aeneus. Lineage (NCBI taxonomy): Eukaryota > Metazoa > Arthropoda > Insecta > Diptera > Syrphidae > Eristalinus > Eristalinus aeneus. Next base: position 81,968,910 of record OY019132.1, read on the forward strand.
CGGTCTTCTCTGAGCCAGCTCAAGTGCTAGTTTACGCTGATGAACTGACGTGATTAGACGAACAGAGCATGACGTCAATGAGGCGTTTGCTGACATTGAAACCGAAGTGGCTAAAATGGGGCTGGAGGTAAATGAGGGCAAAACGAAGTACATGCTGTCATCAGGAAAGGACACACAACATTGACAAATCGGGCAGGACGTCGCAAGACGTCCTTTACTACCAGAAACTTCGAGGTAGTCAACGACTTCGTCTACCTCGGCTCCACGGTAAATAGGGACAACAACTTTAATAGCGAAATCAAACGCTGTTTCTTTGGGCTCAATAGGAAATTGAGTAATAAAGTCCTCTCTCGAAGGACTAAGCTCGCTTTATATAACAGCTTGATCATCCCAGTCCCACTTTATGGCGCGGAAACCGGAACAATACTAAAAACGGATGAGGAAGCTCCTAGTCTGATCGAGAGAAAAGCTCTGCGTGGGATTTTTGGTCCTGTTTGCGTTGATGGCATCTGGAGCAGAAGATTTAACGACGAACTCCATGGGCTGTACAGCGACACGCGCCTGATAAAGCGTCTACGGATACAACGCTTAAGATGGCTAAGTCATGTAGAGCGTATAGGCACCACTTCTCCGGCCCGAAAAGTCTTCGAATCCGAGCCATTTGGACAACTCAACAAGGGACGGCCTAGGCTAAGGTAGCGCACACAAGTAGAGAAGGACCTCAATCAACTTGGAGTGCGCAACTGGAGACAGCTGGCGATAGATCGTGCTGGCTGGGGAAGCATGGTGGCTTGAGCCCAGGTCCACTCCGGACTGTAGCGCCACAAGGAGAAGAAGAAGAAAAAATAGGAGGTATAGGTCAATAGTTAGGTGGAACAACAAAATACGTATAAAGAGACAGTTGTTGCACTTTGTATATTGTTTGCATATCGAAGGAGGTGGTGCCGTAAAAATATTTAAGGTGTTCAGTTTGGGAAATGATTTTGAAACCAAAGGTCTGCAATTGTCGCACTTTGGCTACTAGTCCATGGCGGCATATCACATATTTGGGGTTGCTTAAAAATGCTGTGAATTATACGCCTCTGAATGAGAGGTGTTTAGTGGCGTTCATGAAATCCCTTTGCAGGCAAAAATATTTCTAAATTGATCAACTTTGGAACATAGACAAAATGCGTTATCTTTGCGATTCGTTTTCGACAAAGAATACTTTTCCATCAAAACGGTTTAAATGGCAATTCGTATGTATTCGCCATGTAAGGACGCTAAAGTGAATTGGCCAGATGCATTCATTTCCTCTGACAGAACGCCTTCGGAGAGAAATCCAATCCGTTTACACTTGCACTCAGTTTATTATGGTGCTTGCGCTTTTCGTTCGATGCGAAATATTTGACTGTAAATAAACGATATTTTAATGTTCCTACTGTACCTACCACAACTAGAGTGTGAGTGTGTTAATTCTGGGAGTCTCAAAGTTGCCGCCTACAGAAGTTTTATAGGCAAGGTAACATAAAATACTTTCTATGTCGCCCAAACGTAGTAAAGAAAAAAACTTTGAAAGGCAATTAGGAGACAAACAGTTGGTGAACATAAAATATAAATCTAAATTTCAGACAACACGGCCGTCTTAAATAATAAATTTGTTCTTTCCAACACTTTTTAATGACAGCCATGCTGAAGATTGTTTTATTTTAACAAGCTGCGATTTCCCAGAAGCGGTTATTAACTTTGAGATCCTCTACAATACAAGAGGGGAACGAAAAACAATGAAATGTCGACGAAATCCTGAAAACGGAGAAAAATTATCATACAAACACAGTGGACGTAACATATATTTTCCAAGACTTGTCAAGCAATTCATCAGTCACACAGTATAACAGTGGTCTGAACATGAAAAATGATTAAGAGCAATGTGTAGATTACTCTTACTTAAAGGACACCGGACTTAAGTATAATAATAATTGTTGGCGCGACAGTCCACAGGGGGACCAGGGCCTAGCCTACTCATCAACTACTCCTATTGTGCGCGCTACTGTTCTCTCACGAGTAGAAGGGACCTACAGTTTTTTTTCGACTCCGAACGGCGATGTTTGAGAAGCGTCCTTAGACAATTATTACTTTTTGAGTGTTGTCAGCAGCTCGAAAGAGGTGGTGCCGTGAAAAATTTGGGGTGATCAGCCGGGAATCGAACCTAGACCCATCGGCGTGTAATCGTCGCTCTGTACCCACTACGCCACGGCGGCCACAAGCACTTAGTGTACCATTCCATAAAATAACCAAAACTAAGCACAGCAAGATGAACAAAATCAGCTTCAAGCTGCGTTAACTTGTGCCTTACTAAGAGCAGCTGTTATATATTTTTTTTCTTAAATGAAGATGGAAATTTGTCAGTTGTACATTGTCAATTATTAATTAATGCAAGCTAAGACTGTGTGGCTGCCGTAGCAGTGGGCAGAGTGAAACACTCACACGCCGATGGTCTAGGTTCGATTCCCGGCTGAAAACCTCGAATTTTACACGGCGGCCCCTCTTTCGAGCTGCTGAAAACTATCAAAGTGTATAAATTGTCTAAGTTAAAGCTTTTCAAACTTCGCAGTTGTTCTGTTATACAAGTTTTAATTTTTTTTAGTCTTGTGACCCTATAGAAGTGTGTTACTTCGTTTTTTTCGAAATAAGCTGACAAATTGCCTTTTCGATTGCTTAAACTGTTGAAGATGAGTAGGAAAATAAAAGATTAGAAGTATATAAACTTCTCGACAAAGATGCTTGGACTACTATAAAATTCCAAACGAAGAGCCAATTTTGCATTATTTGTTAGTTACATTTTCCACAACCAAGCGAATATCCAATGTGTTCACGGAAAAAGACTTGGTCACTTGCCTCAATGGGTCTCTAATAGTGGCCATTTGGTAGAAACGCTAGCCTTATGCTTAAAGAACAGTCGCTTCACCTCTTTAGAGACAGACAGCCTTCTCTGCTCTCCGGACTAGTACAGCCGATGGTGAATGCACCTCCACACTGATCTAGGAAAAAAGTCACCTCACCACATGATCCTTCTTCTTCTTCTTCTTCTTCTTCTTGTGGCTCTACAGTCCGGGGTGGACCTGGGCCTCAATCAACATGCCTCTCCAGCCAGCACGATCTTTCGCAAACTGCCTCCAGTTCCGCACTGAAAGTTGGTTGAGGTCCTTCTCCACTTATGTGAGCCACCTTAGCCCACGCCGTTCTCACTAATTATTATTAATGGGAAAGTAAAAACGTTTTTCGTGAATACCACGCCAATAAAATTGTTCGTCTTTTGAAGCAAACCAATCAGACACCCAACTTTCGACCTCCTCGTAGGAATCAAAGTGCTGCTCAGCCAATGCGTGTCCCATTGATGGAAACAAATGGTAGTCGGAAGGAGCCAACTCTGGTGAATTAGGAGCTCGTGGTACAGCACACCTTTCTGGTCCCACGGTTCGGTTTTCCATCTGTCTTTCATTCAATTCATGTGGCACCCGTTTTCCACATTTTTGGATCGTTCCCATAGCTTTGAAACGGTCAGAAATTGTTTGTTGTCCAACATTTAACATTGCTGCCATTTGCTTTTGACTCGACGTCTTCAAACTTTTTTCAACACATCAAAATCATTATTTCTGAACCTTTGAAACCATCTTTTGCATGTTGCTTCTGATAGAGCATGTTCACAATATCCCTCGACAAACATTCGATGCGACTCTGCAGCACTTTTCTTCAAATGAAAACAAAAATTTAATGCTTTCCGCAAAACATCACTTTCTGGTACAAAATTCGATATTTTTAACACGACGAAAAAATATGATGTTGTCTGTTCAATGACTTGATGTATACTAAATATTTTTCACAGATGTGATAGCAAACAAACAAAAAAAAAAAAATAAGGGCTCGTTCGCAACAAATGTTCCTTATCGAAACATTTTATCTAGACGCTCACTTCCGGAATACATACCGGTATACCTAGGATGAAAACCATTTGAGGAAAACTTTAGTCAAATGTGTTTGCTTTCGTGTTTGATTCATTGTTGCTGCCCCATTAGATTAAGCAGTTAGCGTCTGAATCTAATGTGCTGACCAAACGCAGGTGTTTGGAGACTAAGATCGACAAAGATGAACGTGAGCTAAAATTTATCTAAGTTAAGGATATTCAGCTCGGCAACTGAGTAAATTAGATTAGAAATAGCAGATAGAACATCGTTCGTAAAAACCAGTAGAGTGTCGGTAGCCAAACAAAGCCCACGAAGGCAGAGGAAGTAAGAAAATGGAGTCTTGTTTTATTTCTTTTAAGACTTAAGTCAAAAGCAGTCTCGCTGTTTATCCGGACACTGGGTTTTGGATGCATAATCTGTACCTTCAATGAAGCGTTCCTGACTCCAGACAACTCTACACTTAATGTGGGAAAGTCTAAAGAAACGCTAAGTGTTCACATGCCAACATGTCTGCCTAGAAATGGACAGAACCCTCCTTCTTACCCGCGTCAATGTCGATCAAAGAGTGCAAATTTTCTTAAACCAGAAACAAATCAATTCAAGTTGTTTCCGTCATTCCGTAATCGGATATCTCTTCACTCCTTCTAACCCCAAGGAAATCGTTTCCTACAAAGAAACTCAATTCCTTGCATTGGCAGTTTTCTTACTATTCAACCTCCGAACACAAGGCGCATAAAATTCGAACTTAGGGGTCCGCAATAAATTGCTCTTCTTCCAGTGCCAGCTTCCAATCACGAGAGCAGTAAGCTCTGCACTCCACCGTTGCAGTTGCCCAAGTTCAATTATCTGCAATGTAACCAAATTTAATGCCTCCAACCTCGAATGGGCCCTTAAACTTTACGACGCCCTAAAGCAAAATACAATGCTTACCGAAACCTCCGAAGCAATATGTTCCCTCATCTGTGGCGTCCTTCAATATCCACTCGCCGTCCCTTGGCAGCCCTCCGCCCCAAGCGTCCTTGGCCAATAGACACGCTCAATTACTCTCAGAATTCTTTATGACACGAGTCTTTGAGTCCTTCGTTCAATCTCGCTGAATCGACTTGAGGAAATAAAATCGAGGCGACGAAACGTCGATCCAGGGGTGTCATTAAAATTGAGCGAAACTCAATCCACATGTGAGAATCGAAGGGGAGGGCCGTAAATATCGGTCAGTAAATGTGTCGCCTCCTCCGCGCAACTCCCCCCGCCGCTTGATAAATGGCGAAACACATAAAAAGTTTTTGTGTGTTACAACACACAATTCATCGTCGCCGTCGCCACTGCCAGAGCTGGCGTTGCTACCGTCCCCCGGAAATCGATAACGCATTCCACGCTCGGCGGGCGACGTCTATTTTCCATCCGAAATTCCGCCAAATAAAACGCGAAGCCCGTGAGCACTTGCACATGCACATGTGCATCGCCCCGGTTCGAGCCACCAACCGGCGACGGTTCCGAGGGAACACTAGGCCAGTCGGCCAGCGCGACGCGGCAGTGCCTTTCAGCCATCCTCGAGCTTTTTCTTTCCCAACTCGAAATGGGGACGAGCGTAAAGCGGACGAAGAACGGTATAAAGTTTTACGATTTATTGCAACGCCCTTAGTTTTCACCCGTTTTTTGTTTCCCCGCTCGCCACTGGATTTTGCTCGTCAGTGGAGGCAGACACAGTGGAGGCATCAGAGTAGCTAAGACGCTTTCGCTGCTGCCATTGCTTGCAGTGCATACCCCCAACATTGCACTCGTAAAGAAGTTGACGTCTCAGAAAATAAATTACAGTTCTGCTTCTTTATGTGCGCACTCCGGCAGGGATCGGAATGTGGCTGTGTGTGCGTGTGTTGTATCCGCTGCAGCGGGTGATGCCTGTGCGCCTCGGCAAGGGAAACTTTGCATAATTCATTTGCTACCTCGACGAGAAGCAAAAATGTCGGGGCGGGCGTAGGGAAGGCCAGTGGGCCAGGAAAACAGAACAACACTTTCGTTGCGCAGTTGTCGATAGCTTATCTCGAACAAAAGTTATGGGGTGTGTTGCACACAATCGCTGACAGCTTGGGGGTGTGGAACTTACTCAGGGCTTGTTCGGCATGGAATTCCTCTATTTTTGCTAGTTGCTTGTGCTTGTGTGAAGCGGTCTTCAGCAAGCGATATGTTCCCGTGACCTAGTGGAGGATTCGGAGGACAAAAAGGTGAGTGCATAGAGAGTTGTACAATTTCTTGCCCAAGACAGGGGAATTTGTGGTAAATTTACTGCGCAGGAGAAACCATGTCTGAATCTGGCATGGTCTGGGTGAGCAGTTGGGCCAAAGATATGTTGGAAAATAGGAAACGAAGAAGAATTCCTAGAGTTCTCAAGCCTTCAAGACATGAATTCGAATATTTTTGGGTTCCAATTTTAAGGTATCCATCGATCGTTTTAAGTAGCTGTTTGAGGAATCTCCTCGCCTAGCATTTGGCTTCTTTAAACGGTTCTGGAGGCAATATTTTCTAGTCCTTAGGGGTTGCTGGACTGACAGAGAAGATGCTTTGTGTGTCATTTCCGTCGTTGACTTGATTTTTGCCGGAGGACAAAATGTTTGTCTACTTTCTTACATACCAGGCTATCAATCATTGAAAAGTTTGAGCCTGAGTAATGGCACCCTTACATCGATGACAATCCAGTACTCCAGACAAGGTTTCCTCTTGTCCGCCAACTTTGGTCTACAAACCGAAGGAAGACGTCCTCTCCTTTGTGTTTGGGGAGGCTGAGATTCAAAGACCTTAAGTGAAATGAAGGGTATCTTGCCTTCTTGATCTTACGAGTATACACATTTTTGAAGAGCTTATAAAACAAGGGCGTGTCTTCTTCATTCTTCACTTTCTTTTCATAACCCTTTTAAATGAATCAATCAAAGTATACTCCTTCGAAAGCGAGTCCTTTTTCTCACCTTTTTAGTAATTTCCGAATATTATCCATAAAAAGGAGTCATCACTGGTATCGATCCAATCATTGAACAGCTCTCCGATTTCTATGAATGACCATGGCGCCCCACATGGTTTAATATCCGTCGAAAAGGCCAGCAGATCTGAAGAATGCGGCGGGTGGGGTTTCCAACTAGTATTTAACCGCAATTGCCATGTGGAGCCGCTTTTCACTTTAAAACATCAATAGCTTTCAACAAACAATATCCCTTCGTATGAATAAATCCTAATGATTCTTCTCGAACCAGAGCCATTTCGACAACACCAGCCTAGGCTAAGATAGCACACACAAGTGGGGAAAGACCTCAACAAACTTGGAGCGCGCAACTGGAGGCAGCCCTCGAAAGATCGTTCTGCGTGGAGAGGCATGCTGGTTGAGGCTCAGGTCCACCCCCGACTGTAGCGCCACAAGAAGAAGACGAAGAAGAAGAAGAAGAAGAGGAAGAAGAAGAAGAAGAAGAAGAAAAAGAGGAGGAGGAAGAAGAAGAAGGAGAAGAAGAAGAAGAAGAAGAAGAAGAAGAAGAAGACGAAGAAGAAGAAGAAGAAGAGGAGGAGGAAGAAGAAGAAGAAGAAGGAGAATAAGAAGAAGAAGAAGAAGAAGAAGAAGAAGATGAGAGAGGAAGAAAAAGAAGAAGAAGAAGAAGAAGAAGAAGAAGAAGTCGATTAGTCGAAAGAAATGCTCCAAAAATACGATCGCGGTTCTTCGAAACACGTCTATGACATCTTGATAGGTGATGGATCGTGAATTTACGCGTATGAGCCCGAAAGTAAACTGCAGTCGACTGTATGGGTGTTTCAAATTCAGCCAGATCCAACAGAAGTTGCCAACTCACGAAGCACTTCCAAGCAAATGGTCGCCTGTTTTTTCGAGAAAAACTGGACATGGCGCATCCGTACCACTAGAGCAACGCAGAACAGTCAATTCTGAGTGGTACGCAACCATTTGCTTGTCAGTTGTCTTCCAAGAAATCAGGAAAACCAACCGCCGAAAAACGGATTACTCTTCAACACGACAATGCGAGCTCTCACACATCAAATTAAACAACTGCATTTTTGAGCACTCAAAACATCGATTTGATGAGTCATCCGCCGTATAGTCCTGACTTAGCACAGAATGACTTCTTTTTATTCCCGTACGTAAAAAATAAAATGAGAGGTCATCGTTTTTCGACATCGAAGAGACGGTTGATGTGTTCAGAATGCATGTTTTGGAGATACCTCAATCAGAATGGCAAAAGTGTTTCGACAACTGGTTCAAACGCATGCAAAAGTGTATAGATCTTAATGGGGAATATTTTTAATAATTTTTTCGATGATTAATATTTTCTTTAGTTCTCAAATCCCGAAATATAAAATGCAACCCTCTTAAAAAAGTTGGTTATTAAAATGGTGCACCATTTAACAAGCTGTTGGGCAAAATGACGGAATGTACGGATGGCGAATATTATAACGTACACTCAAACAAATTTCGCAGGTCCCTCCACTGACCTGCGAAATTTGTAAAATATGGAAAGTAGATCTTTGAATAAATGCGGATATAGCGCTCGACGTGACTGACACCGAAAAGAAATGTAGCAATAGGCACTAAATGCACCGGAAAAGTTGGGGAGACGAGGTAGTGAACATAAAGGAAAAGAGTGGTGATTGCCCAGTTTTAGGGCCGAAGCAAGGGGTTGGTTAGCGATCAAAAAATATGGGAATTTTCAAGATGGTGGTAAATATAGAAGAGAAGAGCACCGATTTCTCAGAAAAAAAAAGGAGCAGGAGAAACGTGCGGTCGCGGAAATGGAGAGGTGTTATGAGAGGAATTAAGTCCGAAAGTTGTACCAAAATCTAATCAGCTATCTGGCGAATACAAGGTTTGGACTGAAGCCTGCCGGGACCAAAATGGACAACTGGTAGAGTCGCAGTCTGTACTAAGAATCTGGAAAGATTCTTCCTGTAGACTCCTTAACGGCGACGACGGCACCAATTCCGCTGTATGGCAGAATGTGCTGCTCAATTACGACGATGATAGATAAGAATTTTGTCACTCGACTTAGACGAAGTCAAGATAGCTATAATTAACTGAAGTCGAATAAACCTGCTGGAGTGGACGGACTGGCCGCTGAACTGTTTAATGCAGCTAGAGACGATCTGTTGGCGCGCATGCACCAGTTAATCTGTAGTAATTGGTCGGAGGAAGGCATGCCCGATGAGTGAAATCTTAGCTTTGTTTGTCCGGCCCAAAAGAAAGGAGTTCTCTTTTACTATCCGAACTATAGAAAGATAAGTTTCCTTAACATGGACTACAAAATCCTCTCTGCCGTTTTGTGTGAGCGTCTGAAATCGTTTGTGCACATCCTGATAGGTCCCTATCAGTGCAGCCCAGGGAAGTCCACTATAGGCCAGATCTTCAATTTACAGCACATCCAGGGAAAGAGTCAAGAAGTTCAAATCGGCACGTACAACCTATTCGTCAATTCTAAGGCCGCATATGACAGTGTGCATACAGAAGAGCTATTCAGTGCCATGTCTAGTTTCGGCATTCTTACAAAACACGTCGGATCATGAAGCATGACGATGGAGAACTCTCGCTGCTCTGTCAAGGTCGGTAACGAACTCCCCGAGACCTTCAATGTCAAAAAGGGTTTTAGGCAAGGCGACGCACTGTCATGTGACTTATTTAAACAACTTGAGAAGTTCTTAAGAAGTTCGTGTGCAACTCAGAAGTCAACATCAAATTCACGATGTTCCAGAAATCAGCTCAACATACGCTGAACACAGCTTATGGACCCCAGTGTTCTGACCTGAAAAGTCTTCGAATTAGAACCATTAAGATAATGGAACAGAGGGCAGCCTAGGCTAAGATGGCGTACACAAGTGGAGAAACACCTCAACCAGCCTGGAGTGCGCAACTGGAAGCAGATAGCGAAGAATAGTGCTGGCTGGAGAGGAATGTTGGTTGAGGCCCAGGTCTACCCCGGACTGTAGTGCCACAAGAAGAAGAAGAAGAAGAGGAAACACAAACGACAAAATGCCAAATAGTTGGTGTTACAAATTTCCAATTTTTCGATCAAGATGGGTGATGAAGTGGTAAACCGGTACTAGATGGCGGCTTACCTTGCGCAAAGGATAGAGACCACTTTAGATTGTTGCAACAATGAACAAAAAAGCTGTAAATATTACAGTTACCAGATACTTGTTCTCTTGATTTATTTCACAGTCCGGGTATTCCATCGGTTTATTGTTTTGTTCTCATAATCATCGTACTGTAGCCGCCGCGGCGTAGTGGGTAGAGTGCGACGCTCACACGCCGAAGGTTGTAGGTTCGATTCCCAGCTCAACACCAATTTTTCGCATTTTTCACGGCACCACCTCTTTCGAGCTGCAGACAACACTCAAAGAGTAATAACTGTCTAAGAAAGCTTCTCGAATTTCGCCGTTCGGAGTCGGCAAAAAACTGTAGGTCCCTTCTACCCGTGAGAGAACAGTATCGCACACAACACGAGTAGTTGATGAGAAAGCTAGGTCCGGGTCCCCCATTGGACTGTAGCGCCAACAATTAATCATCGTACTACGGACCGTTGAAAAGTTATCTCATGATGGATTTTTTCTACTTTGTAACTACAAGCTTCTGAGACTTCTTAAGCAACTTCAGGGACAAAGCCCTTCCTGTCAAGTTTGATCAAGGTTCTGAGTTCATAGGCTTCGTCTTATTTAGACACATAGGACTCCCGATCAATGGCAGAATCTCTTTTCACACAGATTTCAAACAAACCGGCCTTCACATCGCAGTATCCACTGACGAATGTGCTTGTCAAATATCTTGCTTATGCCTGTCAACGGTCCCGGTCCGTACCTATTTGTCAATCCATATCATTTACGCAGCTAGTCCCCAGTCCCCCAATCTAGTTTCCATCAACTTGTCATCCCGAACGCTTCACGGAAACCCACAATTCCCTTGTGAAAGGACGAAAAACTAATTTTCCACTTTCCCAACAAGCTCTCTCCCATCACACCACTCACCAACGGCAGCAAACGCACCCAGTACGTGTGCGTGTGTGCGTCTGCCGGGCCCATCCAATGACATATGAAGGAGAAACAAACTTTCTTCGTTGTCGAAGAAATCTAATTTGTCTGCCGATGTGCTTTCTCGAAAAAGGAATTTTCCAATTCCCGGCCTCAACGACTAGAATGCTAATATGCTGTTTCTGCCGTCCTCCTATAGCCCGTTGCCGTCATCAGCCCAAACCAAGTCAGTCCTAATCCGCTCATGAGCCGCCTTCATTACGAAGGACTTTTGTTTACTTTCGGCCGCCAGCCAGAGCACCGCTACATCCATCTGGGGGATGATGAGTGTCTTCGAAAGCTGTTCGCTCGTTACGCGCTAATGAAGTGCTGAAAGGGTTGGGTGGGGCCGTGTCGGGAGAGGGTGCAAACCGTCGGCCGTGGCGGATGGCCAGGATTAAATGGATTTAATTTTCGAAATCCATGAAGATTGGTAATTTTGGCGAAAGTCTGAGTAATTGCGTTGGAAGGACGCCGCTGACACCCAGCCACCCCCTTCGTGTTCTTGGTTTCCAAGCAATAAAATCGCAGATGGAGCGCATATCTCATGCGTAACAGCCCCCTGGTCGTCCGCGCCGAATGCATTTAAATGGCCAAATTTCACTATGACCGCCATTCATTACCATACGGTCAAAACGTTCCGCTAACCTCATAAATTCTCCGCCGGGGGATAAAGCGCTCTCCCCGATATCTGGTGCGAGGTCGTACGCCCCATCCTCGGCCGTCCCCGCTGCCACCGCCCCGGTCGCCCAGCAATTAATCACGGCGGCAAATGTCTGTCCACTTGCAGGGCTTGAACTGCTAGTCGTAGCTGGCTTAGGATTTATGCCATTGTCCTTGCTAGAGAGGCGAAGTTCAGTTCAGCCGCCGCTGCCGCCTCAATAATGGATGGGGAATTGAAATTTATTTCGCCGATTATTGCTTTCGTGGAAATCACGACTTTGCGCTGCGCACTGTGCTGGATAAGCGCACAATAGCTGGGCGGCCGCACTTCCCTGGCGGGATACGGCTGGCATTCATAATTAAGCGCTCAATAAATTTCGCCGCCAAAAGACTGGACGACTCTGCGGATGACTGTGCCAGGGTTGACGGCACAGAGACACACATTGCCTGTGAGGCCAAGACGCTGGGCACGTTTCCGCACTGCCGCCGGTGCTGGTGCTGCGTCCAGGAATAGCTGGAGGAGCGCAAGCGAGTGGCCTCGTGGCCTGCTTGCTGCCGGCAACTCTCTTCTCCCGGCCAACTCACGAGAGAGTCACAAGTCAATGTGCGATTAAAGTCATTGCGACAATAAACCACTGACATCCATTGAATGAGTTCGGAAATTATGGATCGCATATGAGTCAGTCGACGAGGAGTCATAAAGTTCGAAATAGCGGAACGGTGCGCAGTGCCCGATGGACGGTGGACAGTGGACCGTGGAGTATCCACACAGAGAATGTTATATTTCACTTTTGCATGCCGTTGGCCGTTCCTCCGCAGCGGAGGACCGTTCGATGGGATGACAATGAATTCCGAACATGGCCGTCGTCTTGGCATAGCATGTGGCTGTCAGGAGCCACCCTAACCGATGCCGCCGCCGCTGCATTCTGCTGGTCGTGGTGGTCAGGACTCGCACGACTCACGTTTGCGACATCTTCCCGCCTTGGCCAATGAGAACGATGCCAAGGTGCTCCCTCCGGTGGAGTGGACCGTTTTGTTTTATGGTTATTTTTATTCGATTATGACTCTCGGTCAAGTTGCGGTTGCCGGGAATGGATGGATGGAAGGATGAAGGGCAGGGCCTGTCGGGGATGGACAGTCTTGTGATTTGATTTGTGAGCTTGCAAACGAGCAGTGACAGTTGACCGGCGTACATGGGACGCGATTGAGTGGCTGGCATCTTGATCGATGGCGAAAGCGATTCAAATCAGAACTGCTGCAGTTTTTGTGTGTATTGTGAGGGCTTCGTTTCTTCGGTTGTGCTCCGTGTGTACGTGTGAAAAGAAGGAATTCGATCATAAGTTATGTGGAATGGAAGGTATGTATGTCATTTCATCCTGTATGTTTCTCCTTTCAAGAGCTGCAAAATAAATGTAGTTTCAAGAATGACTGGGGGCCACCCAAAATGCGAAAAATGTGTGATTTTGAATTTGTTTGTTGGCTTTCCTTACTTATAAAATATTACAGACAAATTCTTTCATTTCACATCAGGACTCGCACGCTTTGTTGTTTTATAATGCTTGTTTCTAGCAAAATGATGAGTTTTTCTAGTTTGGAAAATCTGTTTTGTTACCGTTGTTACGAGAACAGTGATATGATACATCATGAAAGAGGAATGATTAATGTACACAAGATTTACAAGAAAGTCAAATTCACTTGTGTAATCGATTTTGGAAAAGTTTCATGGATTTCATATTCAAACAAAATAGGACTTAATTTACCGATGTTATGCAGAAACTTGTGGCCGCCGTGACTTAGTGGGTAGAGTGCGACGCTCACACGCCGAAGGGTCTAGGTTCGATTCCCGGCTGAACACCTCGAGTTTTTCACGGCACCACCTCTTTCGAACTGCTGACAACACTCAGAGAGTAATACTTGTATAATCGAGTTTCTCAAATTAGGCCGCTCGGAGTCGGCAAACAACTGTAGGTCCCTTCCTCCTCGTGAGAGAATAGTAGCGCGCACAACACGAGTAGTTGATAAGCAAGCTAGGCCCTGGTCCCCCTTTGGACTGTCGCGCCAACGATTATTAGTGTCATGCAGAAACTTATAAGCTGGGAAAGTGTGAGTAGTACTTGAACGTGAAAGGTTTCGTTGTTTAGTTGATGGAAGCGTGTGAAGCAAGCATAAAACATCTTCTTCCTTTCGTCTTCTTATGGCGCCGGGGGTCCGGGGTGAACCTGGGTCTCAACCAGCATGCCTTTCCAGCCAGCACGATTTTTCCCCAGCCGCCTCCAGTTCCGCACTCCAAGTTTGTGGAGCTCCTTCTCCGCTTGTGCGCACCACCTTAGTCTAGATCGTGCTCTGTTGCGTTGACAATATGGCTTAGATTCGAAGACTTTTCGGGTTTCAATATTGGTTTTCATACGCTTTACATAGCCAAGCCATCTTCAGCGGTATATCCGCAGACGCTTAACCAGGTGCATGTCGCTATACAGAGTTCGTCATTATATCTTCTCTCTTCCAGATGCTATCAACGCAAATAAGGCCAAAAATCGCTCTCAAAATTTTTCTCCCGAAAAGACTAACTGCATCCTCAAGCCCTCTTTCGGACGTACAGTCAAATTCAGAGACTCGTTGTTTAACCGCACTACACGAATCTGGAATGCTCTTCCCAGCTCGATTTTTCCTCCTCATTACAATCCACAGGCATTTAAAACCAATGTGCATCGGTACCTCCTCTCCCTCTCTTCCTCTATACCTTCGGCCCGTGCTGTGACTTGATCCGGTCACTTAAGGGTACTCGCAACCCCTTTTGCACGAGTCAATTATAAAAAAAAGTCCTCATCCGCTTTTAGTAACGTCCAGATTTCCACGGCATAAAACAGCACTCTAATGTTCAAGTTGTTATATAAAGCGAATTAAATCTTTTGAGAGAGGGCTTTATTACGCATTTGCTTCTTGAGCCCAAACAAACAGCCATTGACAAGGTGATTCTGCGTTTGATTTCCGTGCTGGTGCTGTTGTCCCTATTTAGCGCGGTAGACGAATTCCTCAACTACCTCAAAGTTCCTGCTGCCTAGTGTGACGCTTTGTCCGAAAAGTCAATGTTGTGTCTTATGACATACATCTTACAAGTCGTTAATATACAAGGCAGTGAGTAAGTGAGACACTCATACGCCTACGGTCCCGGGGTCGATTAAATGACCAAAAACTTCCCAAATTTTTCTTGATATAAGGAGAAGGCTTATTTTCTGTGACAAATTTTCTTAAAAATACCAGGTCTGAAGGTGAATTTTTATTTCTCTCAAAAAATATTTATTTATTTCTATTTTCTATTTTATTCCCCTTAATGTAGTCTCCCTTAGATATAATAGCCAGCGAAGCAGATCTTATATCCATTTTTCGGCATGCTCTTTATATATATGTTGCATGAGGACAACGAAGAACTCTTGCTGCCATTAACGAGCTCACTAAAAGCCTTCAATGATCAAAATGATTGTAGCAAAAGCTACGGGGTGCTATCCGCCTTTAAGTCGGATATGCGGGTATGCGCAACAAACCCCAGAAGCACGATCTTCCAGACGTCACATCAGCCATTCGCTCATGCAGACGACATTGGTGTCTATCGCGGATCACGGCGATCGGTTACGGAAGCAGTTAATGTTCAACTGAGGCTTAACGTGGACAAACTTTGCTATACACTGCCGTCACGAAAAAATCCGCAACGTCTTCAACTCAAACGAAGTGCACAGCGGTAGCTCTGTCATAGTTATTGACAAGTTCAGTTGTGTAATAAGCTTAATTTTTCACCACTTCCTTGGTCTGAAGAGGACTCTGAAAAATACAGCCCTCACTCGAAATATAAATCTGGCCCTCAAGGAGTACTTGTAAGTGCAAGAGTCTTACAACACACGCCTTAGAAAATTTTGTTTATTTTATGGAACAAACTTTGTCTGAATCTGATGGAAACAGTTTTTTCGAGGCGAATTATTTCCCTGCATTCTTTGGTCATGGTTTCCTTGACGTTTGACGATTATGAAACCAAAGGCATTTATAGCCTACGGACAACCAGGCTCCATCCATAAGACTCTTCACATTCGATCCATTGGGAAAACGCTACAGTGAGCACACCTACGCACAAACCACACCACCAACTTTGTCGGCGAAAGGTTCAATTCAAGGAAGAACTTAATATTTGCGGAGAACCCATACCACTCCGCTCAGATATTCTTCTTTTCTTGTAAATGAGACTCCGAGAGTAAGCCAAAAACCCAACTCGTTGCCCAAAAACAAAGCAAGAACCTTGGTAACATCTCAATCAACGTCAGCTTGACTGCGCTCCGAAATTAACCCATCAACACAAACTACAGACCAACAGCACCGATCTCTTGCTCCTCCTTCCCAGACTCCTCCAGAGCACAGACCCCTTCACAGAATTGATTTATGGACCACACAACGATTGCATTGACCAGTGCACCAGCAATTATCCGCAGCGCCAAACGACTTCATCACAAGGCATGACTGACCTTCCACCACATGCCTTTGGTCGAAACCCTTCTTCGGCCTGTCACGGGGCACGCAATTAAGGCTTAAAGAATTTCGGCCACAGCCACAGACGACTGCAATCATCCCCGTCACTAA
Source organism: Eristalinus aeneus (assembly GCA_955652365.1). Lineage (NCBI taxonomy): Eukaryota > Metazoa > Arthropoda > Insecta > Diptera > Syrphidae > Eristalinus > Eristalinus aeneus. The sequence goes on from OY019132.1 coordinate 81,985,184, forward strand.
TTTCAAAGGAATCCCATTACGCAGAGCTAATCCCGGCAGTGACATGGTAATTGGAGCAGAAGTGCACCTCGACTCCGGTGTGCCGTGTTGTTTTCTAGCTCTTCACACGCAAGCGGTTGTGCAGAGCAACGAGCTGGTGTACGGGGGAGGGGCAAAAGGAAGAGCACATTGAGGTAACAAAAAGGGGCGGCCTGTGAAACTTCCCGCTGCAAATTATTTAAATCAATCCACCGACGCCACTTTAACAGCTGCTCTCCCCCCGACCCACACACAGAACAACACCTCCTCGCAGCAGACGTCATGCATGCACGAAGGGTATCCTTTTGAAAAACGGGAATATTTTCATAGGAAAATCGATTTTATGGGAAAAGTCACACATGACGATGCTGCTGCTGCTTCAACCGCCGCCGTCGCCGCTGTCGCACCCACACGTGAGCCAAACTGGAAAAGGTGAGCTTTTGTTTTCTCGAATGGGTCTTGATGGTTTTATTGTTCCGCCCACCCCCTGCCGGGCCGCCGTCTGCGGCAAGGACGGAGCAATTCAGGAAAGAAAACACAACGACTCGCAATCACAGGCAGCAGTGAAAGTGGATGTGCACTGCGTGGGGATAAACATAATTGAATTTCAATCCAATACCACTCGGGCGGGGAATGTGTGCGGAGGTGGGCTCGAAATAAAAATTCCTTTCTCCGCGGGAATCAAGGTTAATCCGGCTGACAGGGCAATTTCTCTTCAAACTCCGCACCACACACTGTCGCATATCGTCTCCCTTTTGTTCCTGTAGATTAAAAGGATGACAATCGGAATGAAAATGCTCATCTCCAAGGATAACATCTTCCAATTTCCAAACGTAGACAGGAGCTGCAGACTGACTTCAATTATCCCATTGTAGACCCGTAAGGCACTGCTGCGCGTCCTGGGCCGGCAGACATACGTACCAGGAAGGAGGACATGGCACAGGACCAAAGATGGGGGAGGCGGCAGAAGGTCCGATAAGATCTTGAGCAGTTTTTTAGCCGACACCGGCACTGCCACCGGCACTGCCACCGGCACGGATAACAAAAGGATATCATTCTCCATTTGATTAAATTTCATTCCGGCCATTGTTTCGTGCCCGGTGATTGTTTCCTTTCCAATGAATTCCTCATACATTTCCATGCATCTGATCAGGGGGGAGAGTGACAGAGAAACAACAACAAGAAACCCAAAACCATCGCATGTCCTTTAGCCAATCTGCGTCTGATTCAAAACAAAGCCTCAGGCCTCTCGTCGAGGACAATTGAGCAAACAGGCATCGGCGCTTGAGAAATCTTTCCCCTCGGTCTCTCGGTCCCTCGTCCGCCCTGCGGAGAAAATTCAAATCAAAGGGTCCTTCAATGGTCTCTATTTATCCCTGAATTGTTTAATGAATGTAAATCGGGACGATATGTCAAAAGCGGAACCCTGCCAGCGTCGTCGTTATCGCGTCGTTCTGCTGTTGTTCTCTTTGCTCATACTCTTGAGGGGTTGATGACGGCGTACCATACGCACAGAGGACTTACGCCGCTTCGTTTCTGAATTGCGTATCCTTTTCGTTTCGATATCGAATTACCTCAATGTCGCCATTGTGTGTATGTGTTGTGGCAGCGGTTGAATATTAATTCTCTTTTTTTCTTCAATTTTAATTAGCTTAAGTAGCTCTAGCTACCGGCGGTGGGGATGGTTGTGGTGGCGGCGGTGGCGGCAATGCATGTGGGACTTGGTCGGGTTCCGTGATGGGATTGTATGAAGACAAAGGACTCGAGTTAATTTTTTGGCAAACAAGCGCAGGTATACGTATAATTAGTTTGACCTTGAACGAATTGCAGGGGGAAGGGGTTTTACGGCGGCAGCGTCACAGCAGGCGCTGCGGTTAGCAGAGTGTGCGTTGCGCGTTTCGTAGTGACATTGAGTAAGGGTTGCGGTGAAGTTATTATTCCAAAGGAAATATGGGCACGGCTCTTGAATGGCCTTGGAGTGGGCTTGTGGCTGTGGGTAGTCTTGTGAACAATAACTTCAAAGCGGCGGCGCTGAGACTCCGCGATCAAATGCAGGACAGCATTGAGGGATCACAACTGCGGCGTTTCACTTTTCTTTTTTTGTTGCACGCTTCTGGTGTGACGACTTGTGTTTTGTAATCAAGCGTATTCTATACAAGATCTCTTAAAACAGCCTTGTTGAATTGCAGTGAACTAAATGGTATCTTACAATTTGAGGACACATATATCCGGACTTCTCCAAGATTCGGTGAATTTTCTCAAAGTTGGGCAGGATTATTTGCGGACAGGGGAGCGCACTCCAAGTTGGTTGAGGTCCTTCTCCACTTGTGTACGCCACTTTAGTCCACCAAGTTTACCGGTGTGAAATGAAAATTTTGAAAAAAAACACTAATTATTAATGGGAAAGTAAAAACATTTTATTCAAAGTATTGGCCATTATTTTCTACACATTTTGACCACCTTTCTGCCAATTTGTGAATACCACGTCAATGAAATGCTTCGTCTTTTAAAGTAAACCAATTAGGCACCCAATTTTCGACCTCTTCGTAGGAATCAAAGCGTTGCTTAGCCAATGCGTGTCCTATCGATGAAAACTAATGGCAGTCGGAAGGAGCCAAGTCTGGTGAATACGGCGGGTGGGGAAGCTGCTCCCATGTGTTTTGATTGTATCCTGAACCAGTTTCGCTTTGTGTGCAGGTGCATTGTCATGGAGCAAAATTACCTTGCCGTGTCTTCTGGCCCATTCTGGTCGTTTCTCGAGCAATGCATGGTTCAAATTGATCATTTGTTGTCGGTAGTGATCAGTATTAATGGATTCACCAGGTTTTATGAGCTCGTGGCTACAGCACACTTTTCTTGTCCCACCAAACACAAAGCATTGAGTTCTCGCCGAATCGATCTGGATTTACAGTCGATGTTAATGGTTGTCCCAGATTAACTCATGATTTTCTGTTTAGGATTCTTAAAATAAATCCATTTTTCATCGCCAGTAACAATCCGATGCAAAACCGATTTTCTTTCGTGTCTTTGAAGCAAAATTTCACAAGTGTTTTTTCGGTTTTCCACCTGCCTTTCATTCAATTCATGCGGCACGCATTTTCCACATTTTTGGATCGTTCCCAAAGCTTTGAAACGGTCAGAAATTGTTTGTTGTATCACATTTAACTTTGCTGCCATTTGCTTTTGACTCAAACTGTCATCTCCATCCAAAATGTTTTGCAATTCGGCGTCTTCAAACTTTTTTGGGGGTCTTCCACGTTCTTCATTTATCACATCAAAATCATTATTTCTGAGCCGTTGAAACCAGCTTTTGCATGTTGCTTCTGTCAGAGCATGATCACCATATGCCTCGATAAGCATTCGATGCGACTCTGCACCACCTTTCTTCAAATGAAAACAAAAAATTAATGCTTTCCGCAAATCATCACTTTCTGGTACAAAATTCGACATTTTTAACACGATGAAAACTATGATGTTGTCTGTTGAATGACTTGATGTATGATGTATACTAAATATTTTTCACAGATGTCATAGCAAACATACATCACAAAAAAAAAAAAAATAAGGACTCGTTCACAACTAATGTTCCCTAACGAGACATTTGTATCTTGACGCTCACGTCATATCGGTATACCTGGTAGTATGTGCAGAGAGGTCTCAAGAGCACCAGAACAGATGGAAGCGTTATACACAAACTTTGGGGGAATGTACGCCGGTGAAAACGACACCATGGATAAGCCAGCCGGCGGAAGACCTGCGTCGACGAATACCGATCGAATCAGGGAAATCATCGAGTTAGACCGGCATGTGGCATCTCGGGACATCGCCCAGAAGATGGGAATTAGTAACTAAGCCGTTTGAATCCATCTGCAGAAGGCTGGATACATAAGAACCTTGAAGTTTGGTTGCCGCATAATTTGACTCAAAAAAACTTTCTGGACCGAATCAACGACTGCGATATGCTGCTGCAACGATAAGAACTCGGCCAATTTTTGAAGCGGATGGTGACTGGGGACAAAAAATGGATCACATACGACAATATCAAGCGAAAACGGCCTTTGCTGAAGGCCGGTGAATCGTCCCAAACAGTGACCAAGCCGGAATTGACGGCCAGGAAGGTGTTGCTGTTTGTTTGGTGGAATTGGAAGGGAATCATCCACTATGAGCTGTTCCCATATGACCAGACGCTTAATTCTACCATCTACTGCGAACAACTGGACCGCTTGAAGAAGGCGGTCGACCAGTAGCGTCCAAAATTGGCCAACAGGAAGGGTGTAGTGTTCCTCCAGGACAACGCCAGACCACACACTTCGTCAGAAGGTATGAGAGCTCGGATGGGAGATATTATCGCAAATAGCCCAGACATAGCGCCAAGATATTACCACCTGTTTCTGTCCATCGCGAAATCCTGTGGTAGTTTGAAGCTGAACTGAAAAGAGGCTTGTGAAAAGTGGCTGTCCGAGTTTTTCGCAAATAAGGAAGGGTGCTTTTATGAGGGGGGTATTTTGATGTTTCCGTCTAGATGGAAACAGATTATCGAACAAAACGGCGCATATTTGAACTACATCCGATCACTGTAACACTTTCTATGAAGCATTGAGTGAAGACCAAAAAAGCGGAAGGGAGGTATTTGACAACCTTATATATTGTTGCCACGTCTGAAGGGGTGAAGTACTTCTTGCATCGCTCTAAGAAACTTAGACATTTAGCTGCATTTTTGGCGATCTCGCATATGTGCTCATTCTTTTTTGGTGCTGACTTGATACACACGCCGAAGATGGAAAGTTGTTAAGTTTCAACAACGCAGGAGCCATAGATAATGGGAAGTTATTTTGAGATCGCTTCAGTGCCAGCAGAGAGCAACAAACCACTCTTTTCTTTTTGCCCCAATCCATACTGCTGTCAAGATCGAAATCTAGTGAGTTTAACATACGCTGCCGTTCCAAGTCTATGGCCAAAGCGGAGTGTCGAGGAACGAATATGAAGACCTGAGGATACTGTAATCAGCCAAGGAGTGAATTGGATTAGATGTGACAGACAGGAGATCATTTATAAAAGTGAGGAAGTGTTGGAGACAAAACGGAGCCCAGATTGGAGATTAGACTTGAACCCATCCAATACAACTTGTATTGAACGGTTCGAAAGGTAATTTGTAATCCATTGAAGAAGAGATTCATTGACGCTAAAAGAACGCATTTTAGACAAGAGAGCCTGTTGATACCCTCTGTCAATCGCTTTGGAAATACCAGGCGCAACGATCTTGCTTTTTCCTCCATTGTGCAAAGATTGGTTCCATTTTTCGGTGAGATATGCCATCAAATCCAAAGTGGACCTGTTGCGGAAGCCAGGTTTCCGGTCATTAAGAAGCTTCCGGGTTGCAAGATATTTCATAAGCCGACAATTTATCCGCGTTTCCATGAACTTGGAAAGTAGGAACGAAAGTGCTATGGATTGGTAGGATGTGATGGATGATGTTTCACCCTTTCTAGCGACGGGCTGAACAAATACTGTTTTCCACTTACTCGAAAGAGTCCTTAAGAGTAGGACTAATGGAAAATCTTACGCAGTGGTTTTGCCAGCGTAGAAGAACACCTCTTCAGAAAAACGTAGAGACGATCAGATGTTCCGCCGTATGATATCCAGCAGTACGGTAATTAACGCACTTATTTATAATTCGCCAGCGAAAAACACCAGTTTGGCGTATGAAACGCGTTTTTTATTCATACGCCGTCATTGTAAACACAACAGAATAACTCAAAAATGGTCGCTAAGTGCTGTTATCATGACTCAACAGAGACATTTCTATGAAATCTCGTTCGATTTTTTTAAGTTTAGTTCGTTTAAATTTTTGTGCTTTGAAATTTTGAATCAATGAAATCCTAATATATGCATGGATGGCCTATTTTTGCAAATATACAGAAACTCGTTGCCGAAATCAGGCAGCATCATTCTCGCCTGATGCAGCTTGCTATTGTCCTCCATGCCTTGAATAACCACCGGAAGACAAGTCTGGCTAAGGTGTTCAAACTGATGTTTACGAAGACCAACGTGGAAACAATATTTAACAACGTCCTGGAATTCTTTAAGTTTCGTTGAATTTGAAAATTATGTCCAGAATATTTTCCATTAACATTTGCGAACACAAACTACCCCAATCGTCCCATTCGTTTGCATGCCCATCTCCTCGGCAACAGACGCAGATGCCAAATCAACTTCTAGTCCGCAATGTGGTCCAGCAGGCATGCTCAGCAGACACTCATTTCGGCCAACTTTAATCACTGAAATTGGAAATAATTATTTCAGAGCTCGGCCATGGCATGGACCGCTCTCCGCCATCCACAAAGGCTTCTACGTCTTCTTTTTCGTGTTGCACTGCGTCTGCGGTGCTCTCAGCTTTTGATAAATCGGTCGGTCCTCCTCTCCCAATACACATCCCGCCACGGTGGCGGGAGAGTCGTTGGCCAGAATGACCCCATGATTGATGGGGGCCTGTGTAAGGTGGATTCCCAATGACCGTTTCCAGCACGAATCAATTTTCAGGCCGACTGTTTGTTCTGATGGCAGCGCTCGCAACACGCACACGCCGCACACCACCGTCCGCATTACTGTCGGCAGGGATGAGGAGCCGATGATGTATGTGCCGGCAATGCGTGTTCCCCGAAATGAGATGTTTTGTTTTACACGTCCCCCAATTACTTTTGACAAGGATTCGTCGGGATGCCAGTGCCCCGCTGGCCAACGACGACGCCCGTCTTGAGATCGATCGTCGGCGTGGCCGCATGTAATCTGTTATTTGCGGAAAATTATTGCGTTGCAATGTTTGCTCAACAGCAAATTAATAAATGCGAGCGGGGAGGAAAGGTGCTGCAAACAGACGGCCGGCCGACGTTGACTGCGACAATGGTGCTCCGAAGCTCCGTGGATTTGTAATTAATTGCCTGCCCTCCCCGTCACAGTCGCCTTTCATGTCAAGGACTTTTGAAATTGCAAATTCGATAATTGCATTAAATTTAATGACCAGTACGAGGGTGGCTACTGCGCAGGGTGAAACTTTTAAGTGGACTCGGGTGTGAGTGCTCACGTACGGACTCGGCAACTGTTCGCGGAAACGTGGCCGCATCGACGCTGGTGGTGGTGGGGTCGTGAGCGATTTCAATGAATAGTTGGTTGCAGGTGAGTGGTGTTTTGGATTCAAATCACATCCCAGATGGAGAGATACTTTATGCTATTTTGACTGTGGCGAAGTTTGTTTTATAGTAGCATCGCCGCGGGCGCTGGGGGAAGTTTAATTGAAGTTCGGAAAAACAGATGTTGATTTTCGAAGTGTGGGGCTCTTTCAGGGTATTGGGATTAATTGAAGGGAATTTTGGCTGACATGTTGGAGGGGGGTTTCCTTTTGTCGTAGACGGGTGGAAGTTGGTTATAAATTTGCTTGGGGGCAATGTTAAAAGGATTCTGAAGTCGTTAGATATACTGGATCTGTACACTCTGTTGCATTATGCCAATGGCTCTGATTCGATGACTTTTCTGGCTTAAGCAGTGGTGTCCATACGATCTACATGACCGTATCCGAATACACTTGAGCAGGTGCATGTCGCTATGCAGCCCATAGAACTCCCCTCCAGATGCCATCAACCAAAAAAGGACAAAAAATTGCACGCAAAACGTTTCTCATGAAAAGACTAAGGGCTTCCTTATCCGCTTTTAGTAACGTACAGGTTTTCGCGCTATAGACTAGGGCTGGGATAATCAAGCTATTATAAAGCAAACTTAGTCCTTCGAGAGGGGGCTCTATTACTCAATTGCCTCTTGAGCCTAAAGAAACAGCGATTGGTTGGAGTGATTCAGCGTTTGATTTAGATTTGCTTGTGTTATTGATCCTATTTAGCGCGAAGCCGAGGTAGACGAAGTCCTTGACTACCTCGAAGTTTCTGCCGACTAGTGTGACGCTCTGTCCGAGACGTCGATGTTGTGTGTCCGTTCTTGATGACTCCATGTACTTTGTTTTGCTCTCATTAACCACCACACCCATTTCAGCTGCTTCCAGTTCAATGACAGCAAACGCCTCACTGGCCCATCGCTGTGTTCGTCCAATCACGTCAATGTTGTCAGCGTAAGCAATCAATTGAGCTGAGGCTTGAAAATCGTGCCTCTGGTGTTGTCTTGTGAATTATGCACGATCTTCTCGAGGATGAAGTTAAATAAGTCACATCACTAAAACCTTTTTTGACATTGAAGGTCTCGGTGAGTTCGCTACCGATCGTGACGGAACAGCGAGAGTTCTCCATCGTTATCCAACACAATCTGACGAATTTGGTAGGAATGCCGAAACTAGACATGGCACTGTATAGCTCGTCTCTATGCACACTGTCATATGAGGCCTTAAAATCGACGATTAGGTGGTGAGTGTCGATTTGCACTTCTTGAGTCTTTTCCAGGATCTGTCGTAATGTGAAGATCTGGTCCATTGCGCCATTTTATCCGGTTTATCTCTGGGTGTTTAGATTTATCAAATTTTCAACTGTCCCTCTCGGTGATTTTTAGGAAGTTTGATTGATGGTAACTTTCTTTCTCTCCGGGTTAACTTTCATCATTTTCTACTTGCCTGTATGGATTTATTCTGGTTTGGTAGCCTCGCCTAATTTCAGGCCTTTTTCTGTATTTTTTGTTCTAATTTTGAGAAAATGTTTGAGTTTTATTAAGTCCGGTTACATTAAAACCCAACTCACCGACTAAGTTATCTAAGTTTTAAGTTAGATAGAAATTTTACACCGAAACATTTTTAAAATTTTGAATTTTTTGAAAATATTCTATCGGACTGCTAGTCGTGGGAGTAGGACTATTGCCTTGATTTCAAATTGTTATAACTGCACGGAGGATGCAAAAGTACATTACAGAAGCACGTACCAAAGATCTGTCTTGGGGACTGGGAGGGAATGTTGTTTTATGGAGTGTACAATAGAATATTTGTACAATTTCGTAAGTCGAAAGGATGACCGAGAACCACTACAATTGTGTGGTATCTTTTCCGACACTTGCCTGATGTTCTTTCGAATACTCGGTAATCGTTAAAAATTGTTTTGCACCCTCCGGACCGGTATGTTTCAATAGAGATGTGTCTCCTTCCAAGTCAATTGATTATATATCATATCACAGAAAAGATTTATTGTTCAGGAAACCCAGTCGTACAATTTAAAGCTTAAGAATAGGTTAGACTGAAATTTTTAAAAATGGGACATCCACGAGTAAATCCGCCAATTTCACTGAATGCTTACAAGAGAACATTGCAGGCAGTTTAGCTATGGGCCAACGTACATGACATGTGAAACTTAAATCAAATTATGAAAACGAGGTGCGGTTTCGGTTCAGAAAAGTGCGCAGGACATGGATGTGGGATGATTCATCTAATAGTACACTACCAACTGCTTTATGATCAGACGACTTGACGATGGACTAAACAAACACACGATGGCGATATGCAAATGAACGAAAAAACAAAGAGACCGTACAAAACAAGTGAACACACTCATTCTAGCAAACGATGGACAGTTCAGTGCAAGTTTCTGAGAGGCAAGGACAATTGGAGAAAAAACACCGCAAACAGTAGTCGCGCCAACAGCTTCCCAAAGAATTGTATTGGAAATAATATCTATTGAAGTGAAAAGAACACTGGAATACATTTTATTTTAATGTGATCGCCAAATCCAACATGCATTAAGACCGAAAGCGCTGTTTTTTTTTCAACTTGTGTAACCATACTGTTGCTTATTGGGTGGCGAGACAGTCTATAAAGACTAACTTGCTAATCAACTACTCGTGTTGTGCCCGCTTCTGTTATCTCACGAGTAGAAGGGACCTACAAGTTTTTGCCGAAGAGCTTTCGCGGACAGTTACTTCACTTTGAGTGAAAAGGGCGGTGCCGTGAACATTTAGAGGTGTTGACCTTCGGCGTATGATCGTCGCACTCTACCCACTACCCCACGGCAGCCACCATTAAACCGTAATATATGTGTAAATGAGAACTAAATATGTGTCTTACTGAGCTTTGAGCCATTCCTAAACAGTAAGTGACTTTAAATGTGTAAGGAACGGCTCCAATCCTCAACCTTTATCATATTTAGAATAGGAAAAATGGCGGCACTCAAATGCGCTGACAACCAAAACTGCATACAACCCAGCAAAATATATTTGGTTCATTTTATTAACCCAAAAATATAAAATGTTATCCCTGTCTTCCTCTCCTTTCGATCCTTTTTCTAAAACTCTAGCACCAGATTGATGACGCGATGCATTCAAAATGTGTCCGCATTATAAAATTAAATATTCCTCAACCACATCGGATACTTTTGAAACAGTTTCGTCCCAGAGTTCTGACTTCCACTTTCAAAGTTCATAATTGTTCATCAAATTCTAACCCTCCGCTCAGTGTCTCATTATGTTTTTCACCGTGTCGCTTAGTTCTACAAATCAAGGTCCCAGTCCCCAAGTCCCAAAAAACGTAAGTGGTTTCTTAACACACATAAGACGCAACCGTGGATGAAGGATAACTCAAGATAACGAATACTTTCAAAGACTTAGTAGCTAATGTTCTAGCTAAGGTGGTCTTCAAGCTGCAACTCTCTGTTTTGAGATCAAGATTTAAATCATGTATGAAACTTCCTGAACGTTAGACAACAAGCATCAGATGACTCAAAGCAGTACTGGAAATGAAAGCATCACGCCTGGATGGCAAAGGAAGCATCAACACTTCTTCTTCTTCTTGTTGTGGCGCTACAGTCCGGAGTAGACCTGGACCTCAACCACCATGCCTCTCCAGCCAGCACGATCTTTCGGCAGCTGTCTCCAGTTGTGCACTCCAAGTTTGTTGAGGTCCTTTTCCACTTGTGAACCCCACTTTAGTCTAGGTCGTCCTCTGTTGCGTTGTCCTAATGGCACGCATTCAAAGACTTTTCGGGCCGGACCAATGGTGTCCATACGCTCTACATGGCCTAGCCATCTTAAGCGTGGTATCCATCAACGCAAACAGGACCAAAAATCGTACGAACAACTTTTCTCTCGAAGAGACTAAGGGCTTCCTCATCCGCCTTTGCTAGCGTCCAAGATTTCGCGCCATAAAGTAGGGCTTAGTCCTTCGTGAGAGGGCTTTATTACTCAATTGCCTCTTGAGCCCAAAGAAACAGCGATTCCCAAGAGTGATTCTGCGTTTGATTTCGGTACTGATGTTGTTGTCACTGTCTACCGCGGAGCCGAGGTAGACGAAGTCCTTGACTATCTCGAAGTTTCTGCTGCCTAGTGTCACGCTTCGGTCGAGACGTCGATGTTGTGTGTCCTCCCTTGATGACAGCATGTACTTCGTTTTGCCCTCATTTACCGCCAGACCCATTTTAGCCGCTTCCGCTTCAATACCAGCAAACGCTTCATTGACGGCTCTCTGTGTTCGTCCAATCACTTCAATGTCGTCAGCGTAAGCTAGCAATTGAACTGTCTTCTGGAAGATCGTGCCTCTGGTGTTGACTTGTGAGTTTCGCATGATCTTCTGGAGGATGATGTTAAAGAAGTCACATGGCAGTGAGTCGCCTTGTCTAAAAAAAAGCATCAACACTAGATGACTGAAAATAGTGTGTTTGCGACTGGTAAAGTTTAAAGAGAATATTAGCTCAGATTATGAAAAGTCATGGAAGTTGTCATCTGACAGCCACTTGATGCTCCGATTGCTGAGACAGCCTGCTTCACACTTTTGTATTCCCTGTGCTTCCCCTCGGGGTCTTCTTCAACAAAACTTCCTTTGAATGCATTGTCGAATTCCTAAGCTGAGACCCCATACTCAGCTTATGGGACACTTTTGCTATTTTTACACTTATATGCCTGGCCGCCGTGACGTAGTGGGTTGAGTCCGGTGCTCACACTTTGCAGGTCCCAGGTTCGATTCCCGAACTGAACACCTCGCATTTTTTCAAGGCGCTATCTCTTTCGAGTTACTGGCAACACTCAATGTGCCTGTCTATGAAAAAGTTTCACAAACTTCGTCGCTCGGAGTTGGCAAAAATATGAAGGTGCCTTGTGCTTGTGCGAGAACAGTAGAGCGAACAAAACGAGTGGCTGATGAGCCAGCTATGCCCTGGTCCCCCTGTGAACTTTCGCACCATCCAATGTATGTATACTCGTAATCAATTGTCATAGTTTGAGTTCAAAATTAAGGTCTTATATGACCCTTGGTATATTTGTTGTATTATTTTATTTGGCAGTGTAAGTCTCTTGTCGTGTATCGTGATACGTTTTTGACAGTCTTCGGAATTTTTCCCTCCCCCTGTTACCCTCTTTATTACGCCTCCCTAAGGGCTTTTATTCGCCGATTAATAGCGACAATATTGATCCATTATCAAGTTACACCATTTCCCACATCGGATATGCCGTTAGTCGCCTCATCCCAACCTAACAAGCCATCACACATATCGCAAACAGAATTCAACACGTTTTTGCAGCGACTCCTCAACCCATTTGGCGAAAACAATGACAGGACGGGCCCTCGCAAAATATGACACAAATTCCATTTAACACCCCAGCACCTCGTGCCCCAAGCCCACTGACCTCGCTTCCAATTGCGTCTGACATCGATGACTGGGAAGAGGTGGCTTGTGGGGAGCAACTGTGTGCCACCCCCACAACTGCATGCGGCAATGAAATTACTCCAACATCCAGGTTCGACTCAAAATTAGATTTACGATCGTTTGGCCGATTGTCGCGCTATAAATATTTGCCGCATCGCCGGAGAAGAATGTCGCGCCGAAAGCCGGCTCGCCCCGTATGTGTGTGGTGTACTGGATGGTTGGGACCCCCCTCTGTTCAGCGCAGCATACATACTCCGAAGCGCGTACGTATGCAGTTTTTATGACGAAAATCGACGAACAATAAAATTGTTTTTCGATTTTATGGCTCGTAGACCGTTTCGACAGATTTTTCGAGTTTTTGGAAACTTTTTGTAAAATTTTATTGCATCTGTCTAATTTACGGTGCACGGGCAATCAACGGTTACATCGTGAATGCGCCCGGGTGACATTTGACATTTCGGTCTACGCCTTGACATATGACGTTGCTTGTTGGTGTGGCGGGCCTGCCTACGTGGTGAGTGAAATTTATGACAGTTTTTGATGAGTCCTGGTCCGGTCTGGCTTGGCCCCCGGTGTTGGGGTTCGAGTGCTGCAGCAGTTATGGGCATTTGCATTTCGGTGTGACGTTTTAATTGTCACTTTTTGTTGTCGTTTTTTGTTGTTTTTACAGTTCCATCGTAAAAGTGTCATGAATTCCGCTGTGGGAAGCGAGGCGATCGTAAATCGTGAATCGAAGGAATTAGGCATATTGATTAGATGCTAAAGAGCGTGGGGCTTCTAAGGTAGCCAAAAGCTCTAAATTTCCTTTATTTTTATATCGGTCCCCCTGTCTATGGGCTGCACTCATAAAAATGTTAAGGGTCTCTGTGCGTCGTAAAGAAATTTGATGTCAAAAAGAAAATGTTATAAACGGCCGATGAATAATTTGCGCCGGGGAATAGATCATTAATCAGAGCGCTGAAAATAGATCTAGTATCGCAGTAAAAGGAGCTTTTGTTCGGTGATGGGGAGAAACAAAAGGCAGTGCGAGAGGATTATGTAGATGTGACCTAGAACGTTTTAATGGGCTGTTTAGGAATAGCATTTTGTCAAGAAGTTGACAACATTTTGTAGGATTAAAACGAAATAAATGGGTTGTCGCATGTTGACGAATTATTTTTTAGTGCTTTGTTTTTTCAACGTAACCCTGTCGTTTGTTGCCTTTTAGGAGGTGTTTACAGGAATCATCTGAGTGTGGGACGAGGATAGATGTACTTCTACTGAAATGCAAATTGTAATCTGTCTGTGTTGGGGTCATGAAGTGATTGGAATGCAGGTCAATGGCTATTTATTGGATTAAACCCAGGGAGCTGTCGCGCATTGTGCATGCATTTAAATGAACTCAGGGACCTCATTCATTCAAGAATGAAACTTTATGACCTTTGGAAAATCCATTTCGAATTTGCTTCTACGGGTGCTTGGAGACAAGTTTCCCATTCATAATGCAGGTTGACACTGGAAAGGGAAGCCCACTTCGTGGATTATTTTTCTTGGCATTATAATTTACGGTCAAATATATTTGCGTTCCAACTGAAGTATAGAGTGGAAATTTATTAACAGCTTTTTCAAAGAATCTGAAGTCAAAGAATCACTTATCGTGACAATCATGCCTCACCCTCGAATCTCTTGACAAGTTACACTGAATGTATGTAATTAAAAAAAAAACTTTCTCAAACTGCGGAGGTTACAACGAACTTTTCCGTTCATCCACCGTGGAACATAAAAATTGAATGCTTGTTATAAAATCTGACTTTTATCTACTTTCTCATTCGGACCACCCATTCTTACGATTACAGCTCCAGTATCACAGTTTCTGGGTCACACTAAAGCAACATGTGTTAACTCCATGGCTACCGTGCTGTTTATGACCACTTCACATAAACTGGATTTGGGTGATCCACTTTTCGAAAAAAGGCCTGTATATTATGTGAAGTCGTAAACAATTTAACAAATCTTTTTCTGGTCTCATTTGTTTTAAATAATAGAAAACAGAGTTTTGTATGTCACTAATTACTGTGACTCATTGAATAGAGTGAGTTTTTGTGTTGTATTAATTGATTGAAAAGTGTTCTGAAAGAAAGCATTGATGACAAGGTACGGGCGGGAAACAAAGATTTTCGTTAAGGTTCCAAGTAAACTTTTTGTAAATTAAAACAGGAATAACAAAATGTTGTATATATTAGAGAATGGGATGATGACAGTCCATAGTCGGTTCCTAGATTGCTTTAGTGGGGTGCGCGCTACTGTTTTCCAACGTACAGAAGGGACGTATATTTTTTTGTCAACTCCTAATGGCGAAGTTTGTAAAGATTTTGCTTAGAAAATTATTCCTTCTTGAGTGTTGTCAGCGGCTCGAAAAAGTGTTGCCGAGAAAAATTTGAGTTCAGCCGGGAATAGGAGCTATACGTTCGGAAAGTGAGTGTAGCGTGTCACGGACAGTGGCATTTAAAAGAAATACAAATTCATACGTTTCTTATGTTGTGTTGCCGAGAAAAATTTGAGTTCAGCCGGGAATAGGAGCTATACGTTCGGAAAGTGAGTGTAGCGTGTCACGGACAGTGGCATTTAAAAGAAATACAAATTCATACGTTTCTTATGTGAAATTCAAATATTTCTGTCATTAAGAAACCTATAACTACATCACTAAACGTATTGTCTGCCGGAAGGGATTAAATTTTCCCACCTCTCTGATAACAAAAGAAAGAAAAGATTCCTCTCTGGCTTCGATCTGTTCATTGAGCCATTCTTAAATTTGTTTTTGAGAAACCTTAAACGATGACACCCCAAATTCGAATCCGACGAAAAAGCCAGTAATCGGACAACGCACTACGAATGCGTTGCCATTGGGACAACGCAACAGAGGACAGCCTAGATTTAGGTGGCGCACACAAGTGGAGAAGGACCTGAACCAACTTCGAGTGTGCAATTGGAGGCAGCTATTGAAAGATCGTGCAATTCTTAACGGCACCACCTCTTTCGAGCTGCTGGCAGCACTCAAAGAGTAATAACTGTCTAAGAAAGCTTCTCAAATTTCGCAGTTCGGAGTTGGCAAAAACCTGTAGGTCCCTTCTTCCCGTGAAAGAACAGTAGCACGCACAACACGAGTAGCTGATGAGCAAGCTAGTCCCTGGTCCCCCTCTGGACTGTAGCGCCAACAATTATTATTATTATTATTATTATTAAATTTGATTTATTGAAAAATTATATTTTTAGTTGCTGTGCTCGCACAGCGGTCGCCACAGGTGTAATCGGGTTACCGCGCTGGGCGTGATGGAATACAATGGTGTCGTGTGGTTCAGGCGTTATGTCAGGGATTGCATATGCTGAGAACGGACGTGGTTGCCATTTGAGGCAGTTGTTCTGAAATGTTGAATAATTGCTGTGTTAACTTGCAACTTAGACCAACTTGAGAATCTGGTATTCACAGGTCTTAAAGTATTAACTGGAGTGGGTCTAGAAACGGTCATCTGCGCAGCAGCAAACAGGAGGGTTCGCAATCCCACAGCCCACATAGATAATTCAAATTCTTGATATTGGCTATAAGACTTCGTCTTTTAAATAAGATATCAGGACATTTCTCAATCCAAAGTAAAATCACGTTAAAGCAGTCACAGAAAATTATATCAACTTATCATGTCAGCCTGTCTTCCATCCCAGAAGTAACAAAATACATCCATTCTGTCAAAAGCTTTGATGTAACAAACTCCACTCATCCCAATAATAACGTAAAATAAAATAATTTGACCTCTCACGCCATGACCGCTTCTTTGATTGAACCCCTTTAACTTGTCTCTATCCAACATTCACTTCGTTGCCAAGCATCACTTGGTAATCATTAAAAAAAAAATACTCAACAATCAGCTTAACGCCGGGTACAATGGTGTCCGTTCCCTTTGTCTTATCCCTCCATCAAATGAGCTCCTTACGGAATCGCATCCAATGATCTTTTCAACTTTCGACACATCCTCACAACTGTCCGAGCAATGACGATGGGATTTGCAACACCACCGTCTTCCAGAACTCTTTGCGCACATTCGACACTGAGTCATTGCACATAATTACATCCCGCAGTTGAATGCAATTCCAGACCATTGCCCCCGTTTCCGTCACGATTTGCGTAACACACAGACGTCGAGCTTCGAGAACTTCTCTCAGTTCGGGTCATTAATTCGCACTTCGACTGTGAACGTAATCAACTGCTTCAATGACCTCGTTAATCACTCAGTTATCTCGCTCGCTGCACATTCATTTAATTCAGAGATATCATCTGATTGCCCTTTCACAAGTCCACACATTCGAGCGTGCCCACTTCGGCGGCCCACTCTCCAGTGCATCGCGGCTCCGCGTGCTGAGAAACAATCGCGAGAGGCTGGTTGGTTTTCGGCGTGAAAGCAGCGCGTTGCATCGCGACCGGCTATAGCTTTCCTTTTGATGTCTTGTCCCCGTCATCAAATTGAATCGATCCGGGCGGGCGGCGGCGTTGGATTCACTAATTTATGAGCTCCGCTGCACAATGAGGTGAAATGCAAGACGCGCTGGAACACCGGAACAATCAAACTCAACTCCGTTGCCCCGAGTGCGGTCTAATGGAGCGCAACATTCTATTTGAGCGAGCCGCGAATCTAGGCGCTTCTAGTAGGTCGTCCTCTCGGCAGTCGGCTGCGATGGTGCGCGATAAATTTCACGGCTCGTTAGCGGACAATTTATGCGGTCAGTAGCTAGAGCGGAGCCTTGAAACACAAAAGTAAAAGTAAAACTGTCAGTGCCCCCTCTGAAAGGAGCCGAAGCGCGGGAATGTCTTCCTGCCCCGCGGGTGGCAATCAACGCTCTTCACTCATATGCACGCGGGCTCGTTCCCACAATTAGACGTGCCTGTAATTGTGCTCCAGTGCAGTCTAATTTCTCGGAAAGAAGCTCTGCTCCACTTGGCGGGACATCTTTCGCGCGGCGTCCCGGCAATTTTCCGCTTGGTTTGTGAATTTGAAATTCGCCCGCCGTCCTGCAGCGGAAAAGCGAGATATTTGCATAATAACAAACGTCGGCTGCGTTACGAGCTAATAACACTCGGGAAACATGTGCCGTGGATTTAATTTCTCCGCGGTTGGCAGAGTTGATTTATCTCCGAGGTGTGAAGAGGCTGGAAGTTGTGGGCGGGCTGGAATGTCTTGAGAAGGTGCATGAGTCACGATGAATGGCTTGAGTCATGCAACACATAAATGCGGCTCTCAATAAGAAAGCGGAGAGTGCATCTTTGAGGAGCACCTGCACTGGGTAATTATAGTTTGCCTAAATGAAACAAATGTGCCAGCTCGGGGGATCGCGGGTTAAGTAGTAACGTCATTTTGCACCGAATTTTGAAGCAGAAGACCTGAGAATGTCTCTTTTGGTTGTAGTTTTATTTATGTGCAAGTTGTCCTTCTCATTAAGGACCATTTGTTTTAAAAGTCGGTTTATGTCGAACTTTGTCAACTACCCTGTGCTTGGGCCCACTATGGAATGCGCTTTTACAATTTGCCATCATTTGCTAAAATGGGATCTATTTGCGCCCTGTACAGAACTACAGGAACCATCAAATGACGGTATCCTTTGTATGGGCTGTGGCTAGACCGTCAGGTGATTCACACGACCGCTCACGGTTCCAAGTCCGATTCCTAGAAATACTGGACTATTCAAGTGTTCAGTCATCTCTGTTGCCTACGTAGTGCATATACCCAGGTGCGTTACAGATTAATGTGGGCGATGTTAAAATAACGAAAATAATGCAAGGGACAGGAACCTCCTAAATTCATAATATGGTTGTTTGGTGCTATAGGGGAGGGAGAGCCTACGTACTTCTTCCGTATAAAAACAAAACAATATTTACACTCATCTTACAAATGTCTTCCTCATATTAAGCTAAAAGCAAAAATAGAGGTCTTTGTATCCTGAAAACAAAGAAAGCACCCCATTATAAGAAGTTTCTGTAATTTGACAACTTCAAAAGGACGGTACCGAAAATACTCGTATACACCGGTTAATTAAGAAAAAAATTGAGCTAGAACGCTTTTTTAAGAAATAAGTACTATATTATTTGCTTCGGGTCTTGTCTTTAGTCTGTATCAAGAAGCCAGTGACGGTAGATGAACTTAGAATCAGTACTGAATGGGAAATAACTGCGAAGGAGAAGTCGAATATTGGGTTCACTGGCTGAACTTCTGGAAACGTACCCGTGGTTGTTTTTTTCTTCTTCTTCATGTGGCTCTACAGTCCGGGGTGGACCTGGGCCTCAACCACCATGCCTCTCCAGCCAGCACGATCTTTCGCCAGCTGTCTCCAGTTGCGCACTCCAAGTTGGTTGAGGTCCTTCTCCACTTGTGTGCGCCACTTTAGTCTAGGTCGTTCTCTGTTGCGTTGTCCTAATGACTCAGGTTCGCAGATTTTTCGGGATGGAGAAGTTGTGTCTATATGCTCTACATGGCCTAGCCATCTTAAGCGTTGTATCCGTTGCTTGACCAAGCGCATGTGGTAGAGCTCATCATTAAATCTTCTCCTCTAGATGCCATTAACGCAAACAGGACCAAAAATCGAACGAAAAACTTTTCTCTCGAAGAGATCAAGGGCTTCCTCATCCGCTTTTGCTAGCGTCCAAGATTCCGCGCCATAAAGTAGGACGGGAATGATCAAGCTGTTATATAAAGCGAGCTTAGTCCTTCGAGAGAGGGCTTTATTACTCAATTGCCTCTTGAGCCCAAAGAAACAGCGATTGGCAAGAGTGATTCTGCGTTTGATTTCGGTACTGATGTTGTTGTCCCTATTTATCGCGGAGCCGAGGTAGACGAAGTCCTTGACTATCTCGAAGTTTCTGCTGCCTAGTGTGATGCTTCGGCTGAGACGTTGATGTTGTGTGTCCTTTTTTGATGACAGCATGTACTTCGTTTTTCCCTCATTTACCGCCAGACCCATTTTGGCCGCTTCCGCTTCAATACCAGCAAACGCTTTATTGACGGCTCGCTGTGTTCGTTCAATAACGTCAATGTCATCAGCGTCGGCTAGCAATTGAACTGACTTCAGAAAGATCGTGCCTCTGGTGTTGACTTGTGAGTTTTGCACGATCTTCTCGAGGATGATGTTGAAGAAGTCACATGACAGTGCGTCGCCTTGTCTAAAACCTTTTTTGACATTAAAAGTCTCGATGAGTTCGTTATCGACTTTGACGGAGCATCGAGAATTCTCCATCGTCATATTACACAATCTGATGAGTTTAGTAGGAATGCCAAAAATAGGCATGGCACTGTATAGCTCGTCTCTATGGACACTGCCATATGCGGTCTTGAATTCGACGAATAGGTGATTGTCGATTTGGACTTCTTGAGTATTTTTCACGATCGCCCGTAAGGTGAAGATCTGGTCTTCACTTTCCAGGCCTGAAATCACACTGGTAGGGCCCTATCGGGTCATGGACAAAAGGCTCAAACAATACGGCAGAGAGGATCTTGTAGGCAATATTAAGAAGGCTAATCACTCGGTAATTGGCGCTCCTCTACTGCTCCTTGTCTACTTTCTTGTAAACCGGGACAGGGACGCTGGGACTTCACTCATCGGGCATCCTTCCCCCGACCTTATCTTGCAGATGAGCTGGAGCATGCGCCCAACCAAGGTCATCTCCAGCTGCTTTAAATAATTCTGCGGGCAGTCCATCCGCTTCAGCAGGGTGTTTCCCCTGCTTTCTCATGGATAATAATGTCGCCTAAAAAAGTTTGCGACGACAATTCCACCTCGTGAGTTCTGTCTTTTTTAATTCGCGTGACTTCGCATAGCACTGTTAATGTAAATACTTGTTATTTTTGGTTAAAACTGCATTCGTCTGCTTCATTCTGCTCGGTGCAATTCCTTAAACCATTTAAGCAGTTATAGTGTTGTTTAGCCCATATGTTTCATTCCCATATGTCCACGACACAGTGCACCTTATAAACACAAATAAGCATTCTCAAATCTCCACTTCTCCAGCGTCTTTTTCATATCTCAGACCTCTGACGTTGACGATGTTTATATATTTGTATATAAGCCCTTTTCGTCACCGTGGCTTAGTGGGTAGAGTGCGATGCTCACACACCAAAGATCTAGGTTCTATTCCCGGCTGAACACCAATTTTTGGAATTTTTCACGGCACCACCTCTTTCGATCTGCTGGCAACACTCAAAAAGTAATAACTGTCTAGGTAAGGGCTTGTCGAGCTTTGCCATTCGGAGCCGGCAAAAAACTGAAGGTGCCTGCAGCTCGTGAGAAAACAGTAGCGCGCACAACACGAGTAGTTGATGAGGAAGCTAGATCCTAGTCCCCCTGTGGACTGTCGCGCCATACAGTGATTATTATAAAAGCTCTTACAATTCTAACACATTTTCTTTATGGCCTAGATTTCTACCTTTTGTAGGGTACTAAGAGTTGTGCTTGTCTACCAACCGTCCAACGGCATCTGTTCTTTCGTTTCTGGAGATTCCATTTGGACCGATTCAACACCTAGTACATTTATCCTACGACCTGTCCCTTTGGCTAACCAAGTACACGGTAATTGGTTTGCAGTCAAGCTTATTTTTGTTACAATGTGAATGTTATGAACAAAGGGTTTTTCAAAAATATCCCAGTCCCCACTCTGCTACTGGTCTTAGATTAACTAGACTAACTCCAATCCGGCTACTGGAACGCAATCTGTTCTAAGAAACAGATAGTCAGATATCTTTCCCATCCAAGTCTGAAACATGGGTAAACACTGGATGAAAAATGAAGTGATGAAGTCTTTTCTGCTGGCATGGATGTACGTCCGAGGTTCTGTGTCTAATCTATTTTACAGCATTCCTGCTCCACGAGGACATAACCTCAAGTACAGCAGTTTGTGTCAGGAATGCTTATCATTGGGTCTTTGGAAAGGTGGTGAAAAGACAGTTTTTCACAGCCTATCCTAAAACTAAAAATCCATTTTTAATTTATTGTAGCAATGTTCATTTGCGAGATTCTTCAGGATGCAAGGTGGCCAAATGCATGGTCACGAACGTCAGCAAGAAATCAGCTGCTTTTCTACAATCTTTAGACAGAAATGAGTGCGGACGACTTGTCGGCGTACTAATGGGACACTTCATCATCGCTAAGCACCTCAGTCGGCTCGGGCTTAATGACAGCACTCTTTGCGACGCCTGGGGAGAAGGTGAAGACACTTCAGAGCACTTCCTCAGTCAATGTTCCGCTCGTATCAGGTGGCAGCTAATTGGCGCTGACGTGGAGGATTCTGAAAGCCTAAGCTCTTTATTAAAGAAGCGCATTCTGCTCTTTCGTAGGAAAGCTTAGAAAATATATTAAATTACGGTTTCTGCCTGGTACATAGTATAATGGAGCAGTATTTGAGTATGAGCGCACAAGTGCAGTGTATGCCAACCCAAAAAAAAAATACAAAACTGTGGTGAGACTTCAAATGTTTGCAGTGTTTGCATTGACGCTGGCTTAGTCTGAATACAGCTAGCCGCCGTCTACAAACTGAGCGTAAAGAAATGAGTCTTTTGTTCTGATTTTGCAAAAACATGATTTTGTTTGGAAAGATTCCAGTGCGAAATCTTTACGCTTCAAAACGTGGGCAGAGAATTTTTGCGAATTTTTCTGAACTTACTGCGAGACTTCAAGTGATGTGGACGGTTAATTAAAGATGAGAAATAAACTTATAGATGGGATAGACAAAAACCAGGATATGTTTTAGTTGGACGCCGCGTAAAATGGACATGAAATTCGTTTTCCATGTTCTCTAATGCAAAACAAGTCACCAAACGTTTTTGTTTTTCTACTGGGAACCCCGTTGTTAGTTCGTAAAAGTTTTTGTTCAAGACTTCAAAAGTTATTCTTCTTCGTCTGTGATGCGTACATGTTTCCATGTTGTTTCAGCGATAACCTAAGTTGGCACTCAAACGTAGTTAGCGTTGTAGTTCTTGTCCTTGAAGGGCGATCCCAAACGGATCAATTAAAAACTCGCATACAGAAGCAAATCCACTGGAAGGAGGCACTTAACGCAGAGTCTAGTCAACCTTCTCATTCCTCACATGTGGTCTCACTTCAAAAACGTCTGCGTCTTTCAAACTTAAATAGAACAACAAACTTTTCTCCGTACTAAAAACCAATAACCTTACACGTCGTAGCAATCCAAACGTACACCGTACACGAGCCTCTTTGACGCCAGCCTAGTAGGGCGCATCACTCCTCGCCCAGTAACCATCCAAACACACACACAGACCGCACAAACCAGATCCATCCATGCCTAATCGCAGACATAAGCATTGCTTCAAGCACACATTAACCGCTCCGGAATCTATTGTAAAGCCAAGAGCCGTCAACCAATTGCGTGTGGCATTTGAGGCAATCATCTTCATTAGCGGCTCCATCGAAAAGTCATTCCCATTCAAGGGCACATCACAGAATCTCCGAAGTCGTATCTTCTACCGCCACCATCCGCTTAATTACGACGTCGATAGCTTTTTGAAACAATTTATATTCAGCCACGCATCGGGGTGGGACGTGGGCACCCCGAGCTCCAAATGTCCCGCGATAACAATAAAAAAGTGAACTTTTATAGTTTTTGTTTCTAGATATCGGATGTGAGACTTTCCCTCGAAGAGGGGAGCAGGCGCGACTGTTGATGGCCCTGGCTGGCGATGTCAATTGAAGCATTGACACGAATTGTGAGAAATTTTTGAATTTTTATGGCTCCTCGCGCCGCAAGAGTCCTCCATGGCACTGGCTGTGTGTATCCGCGAACGAATCTGCTCCCTCAGCTGGATGATGATGATATTCGGATTGAAATTGTTTACCAATGGCTTTGGCATGGCATTACTGGGATCAAACCGATTCGAACTGAATTTTTAAGAGGAAATTTTAATCCGGTTCCTGTTGATGGCGACTTGGCCCAGCGGGTGGCTGTTGTTTGGAAGTGGCACTGAGATGCCTTTATGGCTTTTGAGTTATGTCACTCTTGGGGTGGGAAATCGAAGCCGTAACACTGGGATTGAGCTGTCATCTATTGCGGGGAGGTTCTTTGAAGGACTTGCCAAAAGAGAGCTTCGGAGCCATTTCAGAAGTTTTCAGGTCATAGCTGGACTTCAACTTGGCATGGGACTGGCTGTATGGCTTTGCTTCACTCAATTCCATTTTGATTTCCGTTTGAACGTCGTCAGCTTTATGGAAAATGTTTAAACGTCAATTTTCGGAATGCATTTCTCGGTAGGCCGGTGATCCAACCAAACGCAGATTTTGTCCCAGTTGTTTGGCATCACCGCGTGCAACCCCTTCAACCACGGCCCACACATTTTAACCCACAACTGCACACCCACTCAACTGTCATCCGTTTCACTGCCGTTGGCTGCGTCGATCAATTAATTCCCAAGCAACATGTTCCATTCGATTCGCAACAGTCGAACCAGAATTTGTTTGCAAACGTTCCATTTTTTCGGTCAAATACAACAGCAGAACGTCAGCCATTCGTGAAATTGATTCCTCCAGTTGAGCGCTGTGGAAATGGAAAAATTCCTTAGTGCGGAATTTCCAATTAACCTAACTCAGCGAAGGGCTGTAGTTTCCACCGAACGAGGTAGACCACTCTTAGCCTCGCGAACTAACAAAACGCGGGAGCTCCCAAACCCCGACATACCGCGCTCTGCAAAATATTTACATCGCTGACCACCGCTAGCCGGAGTAATCGCCCCAAAGAATTTCAAAACTCATATCCAGCAGTTGCCCTCGACTGAGGAGCAGGGATTCGCGGATTAATATTTGCTCGGGATCCGCTGAACGGGTTACATTTCAAATCGCGCCGTCGGCAAATACTGGCCCCCACAGAGCAGCTGGGTCCAGCACTGCGTCGATCAGGGCGCTCGTACACCGTGTTGGTTTTTTGGTGGAGGAATTCGCAGTGAGAACTGGGTCATTCTGAGCAATTGCACGATTCAACGTTAGCTACCCATCCAACCGACCACCCACTGCACGGACTCAACGAGCACCCACGTCGTCTTGTGCATGCACGTGCGTACTCCGCGCCGGTAATCGCATAACTTCTGGGTAATCAGGTGCCTACGCACGGGCTTCGCACATGAATACGTAAGCACGCACTTAAGCGCGCTTACAAGTGTCACCTTCGCTCGCCTATGCGCCCGCCAATGCCTCTCTATTCTGCCCATTCATGCGGCGCAACTCGGCGGTGGCGGGGGCTGGAAAAAAAAAGCAAAAGGCATGCATACCCGTCCCGAGCGATGGGGTGGGGGCGAAGGGAGGCCACGGAAAAAGAAGGGAAAACCCCAACCGGGGAGCAGTGGCTCTTGGAAATTCTATCGTGCGAGTAACACAAATCGAATTACAGAGTCATTAAGTTGGCTCTGAGCGCTCTTGGTGCTCCTGCTGCTGCTGATTCTGCTGCCACTGGCTGTGGCTGGGATGGTGGGGAGCTGTCACAACAGGCAGTGCACTCTGCCGAGAGGAGAAGAACCAGAAGGGGCGGAGAAGTAGGTCTTTACGCATTTAAGCGGACATAATTCAACTTGTCAACGAATTGGGTTCAATTCCGGTCGGTTGCGGTACTCAGCATTCTGAGCTGGTGGCAGTGGAGGTGGCGACGACGACGCCAACAACGTGAGGGTAACACAATCTCTGCGTGGGTGCGCTGGATCGGTGTGACTTGTAATCCGTGAATGTGTTGTAAATGTGCTTCTTGCCCCGACTTTGTTGCTAGTAGCCTCAGGTGGCATTGTGGTGCTTCTGTGTAAGCCGGTCTGCGGCGTGTCCCAGGCCCGGGGGAGCAAATCATGTGAAAGAATTTGGTTTTATTCCCTGTTTCTGACGACTGTAATTGGCCATCAGCTGTGAGTCGGTTTCTAGAATACTCTTGAGTTCTCGGAAGGATTTGACCTTGGGCCTTCCAGGAATTTCAAATGTTGCTGCTGAGCTGGCTCGGCATGTGGTTAGGGTTTTTCTGTCTCGAAAGTAATTTCTTCGAATGTCGGGTGTGTTGAGAGGGTGGGGCTGCATGGATGGTTTCCAGGTGGTCGTCGACCTTAAAGAAGTGAGAAGCCTGGGGATTTAGGAATTGGGCATTTTGACGTCTTGTTCGGGATTAGAAACGTTTTTTTCGACAGTAAAAGTTTCGGCGTGGACTGTGCGGAGATTTAAAAGTGGACACGTGTCTTGCTTTTGTGCACGTTCTACACAAAGAGGAAGTCCTCCTTTATTTGCTTCTGATATGGTTTGTGTGGCTTTTTCCATTTGAGGACTGAGCGTAGCAATGCACCCTTCAATACCCTTCTATGAAATAGCATCTTCTCGGAATTAAGTTCAACTGTTGCATGTGACCGAATACTTGTACAAGCAGTACAATAATATCTTTCACAAAAGCGGGATTATAATGACGTTCCCAGGTAATTCCGCTTCTGTTCTGAAAACGAGGCCTATCTGGTGTTTGATGATTGTCACTGTGTCGTAAGGTGTCGATGAAAAATTAATTTATATTTTGGAGCCACTATTTCTTCGTGAAAGGAAGTCGATATGTCGTCCAAGATTTTGGAATTCCTTAGTCCAACTAATAGACTAAGCTTTCATCTCGGACATACGACTGCTAAACCAATTCCAAGTACTTACAATTTTTTTTTTATGATTAACGCGTGCAAAAGGGGTTGCGAGTACCCTTAAGTGACCGGGTCAAGTCACAGCACGGGCCGAAGGTATAGAAGAAGAGAGGGAGAGGAGGTACCGATGCACATTGGTTTTAAGTGCCTGTGGATTGTAATGAGGAGGAAAAATCGAGCTGGGAAATGCTTTAGTGCGGCTAAAGAACGAGTCTCTGAATTTGACTGTACGTCCGAAAGAGGGATTGAGGGTGAATTGGTAGGCATTCCTAGCGAGGCGTGTATTTTTGGTGAATTCTTGAAGGGGAGGAATGCAACTGGCTAATTCATCCGAGCATTTCTTGTTAAAATAGCGATAAAAGAGTGACAACGACGCGACATTACGTCGGTGTTCTAACGAGTCAATCGACTTCGCAATATTACTGTCACCTATAAGTTTTATCGCTCGCTTTTGAATTCTATCCAGCAGGTGCAGGGAGGTCTTAGAAGCACCTGACCAAATAGGAGCGTTGTACTCTAGTTTTGGGCGAATGTAGGCCTTGTATATTGTTGCCTGATCAGAGGGGGTGAAGTACTTCTTGCATCGTTTAAGGAAGCCTAGACATTTCGCAGCATTTTTGGCGACCTCAAATATGTGATCGTTCCAACTAATTGTTGGGTTGATACGCATACCGAGGATGGAAAGTCTTTCGGTTTCAACAACGCAAGTGCCGTTCACGGATAACGGCTGATTATTTTGTGATCTCTTTAACGACAGTAGACAGGACCGGGTTTTGGAAGCATTAAATTCCACTCTATTCTTGTTTCCCCAATGAGTAAAGAGTAGTAATTCACAGGACTGAACAGTAAAGTGTGGATCTGCTCTAAGCGTTTAAAAACAATGTGGTGGACAGTAGTGTCTAAAGAAACAGTACCTTAAGAAATAAGCAGCAGTCCTTTGTGGAGAGCTTTGTAGACTTATACACTAGCGATCCTTAAAGCCATCACATTGGACAAGACAAGTTTCAAACTAGTCGTATTATGCAATCAAATTCGAAGTGGTACTGCTTCGTTCAACACGGTAGCATTGGGATAAGTAGCGCCTCACACAGGGAATTGTGAAAACGAAAGAGTGAATGAACTTGTTGCGGAAAGGTTAAATATTAATAATGGTCCACAGGCAAAAAATTCAGTTGGCTCTAGTAGAAAATAGGAACTCAGACCATACTAAAATTGGGACACAACAATAAAAGCGGATAAATGTTCAAATCATGCACAACACAGAGACTGTCAAGCTTGAGGTAGAAACAGAGGAGGACACTAATTTCAGGTGTGACTGGGCACTGTGAAACTTAAACTCATGCACATCAAACGGGCTTCCAAAAAGGGTTTTTTCAAGATTGTGCAGGACAGTGTAAAAGCACAAAAAAGCAACAAAGTGTTCAAACCACGGGTCTAGAAAGCTAAGGTGGTATCTTCTTCAAGGTATTGAAGGATATCCTCATGGAATGTTCAAGTTCAGCGGAGTACAAGAAAAAGGGTCTCACATAGGGGTTCTGCTGGGAAACTAGCAAAGTTCTTAGGACAGAAAAGGTGATGACTGCTTCGACGTGAAGTCAAAGTTAAAAGCCTCAATAAAATGTGTCACTAGTCCACAACAGATCCAGTCACAAGTGCAGTTGCAGATACGAGTAGATTTTGCTATCTTGCTGAAATGACAAGTTAAGACGAAATGTATGAGCAGTGAGTAAGAGGGGACTTGTAAAAGCGTCTAAAGGATGTGGAAATTGTTGGCACAAAAGATAAGGGCTCTAATCTTGGAGTACGACCATCGCGCGACGATATCGTTAATACGAGACTTTCGCATCACGCAAGAACCAAAAAAAGAAAACGACAAAACGATACGAATTTGGTTGTTTCATATACTCTAAAAACTGTCAATCGCTATAGTCCTGACGATCGGTTTTTGACGATAGCTATTTCACTCTCAGAATCTGGAAGGATCATTTTTGCAGGCTCCTGAACGGCGATGACGGCATCAATTCCGCTGTAAGGCAGAATTTTTTTCTCAATTTGGACGATAATGGACAAGAATCCCTTCCCCCTGACTTAGACGAGGTGAAGAAAACAATATCCAAGTTGAAGTTGAACAAGGCTGCTGGAGCGGACAAACTGTCCGCAGAACTATTTAACGCATCTGGAGATGAGTTGACTGGGCGCATGCACCGGCTCATCTGTAAGATATGGCCGGAGGAAAGCATGCCCGATGAATGGAATCTCATAGAGTGTATAGAGTATGGCCCATAGAGTTCGTCATTAAATCTTCTCCTTCAGATGCCATCAACACCAACAGGACCAAAAATCGCACGCAAAACTTTTCTCTCGGAAAGGCTACGGGCTTCCTCATCCGCCTTTGCTAACGTCCAAGATTCTGCGCCATATAGTAGGACGGGGATGATCAAGCTGTTATATAAAGCTAGTTTAGTCCTTCGAGAGAGGGCTTTATTACTCAATTGCCTCTTGAGCCCAAAGAAACAGCGATTGGCAAGAGTGATTCTGCATTTGATTTCGGTACTGATGTTGTTGTCCCTGTTTACCGCGGAGCCGAGGTAGACGAAGTCTTTGACTACCTCCAAGTTTCTGCTGCCTAGTGTGTGTGTAGCGCTGTTGTGTGTCCTTTCTTGATGACAGCATGTACTTTCTTTTCTCCTCATTTACCATCACACCAATTTTAGTTACTTCCATTTCAATGCCAGCAAACGCCCAATTGACGGCCCACTGTGTTCGTCCAATCATGTCACTGTCAGCAGCGTAAGCTAGTAATTGAACTGACTTCTGGAATATCGTGCCTCTGGTGTTGACTTGTGAGTTACGCAGGATTTTCTCGAGGATGACCTTTAAGAAGTCACATGGCGACGCACTTGTCTAAAATCTTTTTTGACATTGAAAATCTTGGTAATTTCGTTACCGACCTTGACGGAGCAGCGAGAGTTCTCCATCGTCATCTTACGACAGTTTTGTAGAAATTCCAAAACTAGACATGGCACTGTAAAGCTTCTTTCTATGCACACTGTCATATGGGGTGAGTGTCGATTTGCATTTCTTGGGTCTTTTCCAGGATCAAAAGTTATGTGAAGATCTGGTCTATTGTGGACTCTACTACACTGATATGGAGTTATCAGGTCATGGACAAACGGTTTCAGGCGCTCACAAAGTACGGCAGAGAGGATCTTATATCCGACGTTCAGGAGACTGATCCCTCGATAATTGGCGCAGTCATAGGGGTCTCCTTCGCTTAAGATGGCTAGGCCATGTAGAGCGTATGAGCACCACTTGTCAGGCCCGAAAAGTCTTCGAATCTGAGCCATTGGGACAACGCAACAGAGGACGACCTAGACTAAAGTGGCGCACACAAGTGGAGAAGGACCTCAACCAACTTGGAG
Source organism: Eristalinus aeneus (assembly GCA_955652365.1). NCBI lineage: Eukaryota > Metazoa > Arthropoda > Insecta > Diptera > Syrphidae > Eristalinus > Eristalinus aeneus. The sequence goes on from OY019132.1 coordinate 82,014,893, forward strand.
TGCGCAACTGGAGACAGCTGGCGATAGATCGTGCTGCCTGGAGAGGCATGCTCATTGAGGCCCAGGTCTACCCCGGACTGTAACTTCACAAGAAGGAGAAGAAGAAGAAGTTTTATTTAAAAACGGGTAGAAAAGACCGAGAGGCATATCAAGGTAACTTTGCAACGTGATAACGCTTGGTCTCACGTTCTCAAAATGGACGACCTTACCCCATCCAGTGTATTCTCCAGACCTTGCGTCTTTTGACTCCTGGCGAGGTACGTAGCAAGATTCTGATCTTTTGTAGAAATCGAAAAACGTCTCAGTGATTGGATCGATTACAGAGAGGTCTAATTTTTTAGGAATAATTTCCAAAAATTGACAAAGGGTTCGGTATAGGACTGAAAATACCTTGAGTGGATCACTTTTTACTTAGTATTTTCTAAAACGAAAACCTTAAAACTGACCGAATTATTTAGCGTTCATTAAAATTAATGGAAGGGCTGCTCTAAATATTCAACGTTAGTTCATGTTGCCCGCTGCATGAATCCAATCCCTCTAAGCAACACAAGACGACTTTACTCTGAAAGCCACTCAAATGAAAAATAATCCACAATTCGTACTTATGTCATTCTCTTTCTCAACACATTCAACTCAGCATTTAACGTCCAGGACACTCAGGCCATCATGCGTCTAGTAGCAAAACAAAGAAAACACAAACAAAACGGTCTCATCTTCACATTCATGGCATCCACTCAGTCAAATCTCTCCTCTAGAGCGACAACCCACACGTTCACCCTGCGTCCTGTCTGAGACCAGATTAAGTGCATTTCAACAGGCATTTCGATTCCATTCTCTTGTATTGGATTTAATTTAATTTCATCCTTGTGTCTGTGCTCGCCTAAATACCAAGAAAACCCCATTGACTCCATTTCCTGCGCCACATGAGCCACATGTTCCCAGAGTATCCCGGCGCACTGAATCGATCGACATTCATCAGTCGCCCCGATCGATTATATCGTTTATTGGTTTTAATATCGCGGCTTTATTAACCCGATAATTTACGGTCGACCGATGATTAAAATCACAGGAGGAGGTGCTGCCATTATTGCTAAATACACTGCAACAGGCATCTTTCCCTTGCCCATGTGCGTCCCCGTCCATGCTGGCTATCGGAGGTATTTTTTGCGCACGGCCTGATGCTTGGCCTGGCTTAATCTGAAATCGCAACAGAACCTTTAAGATGGGTTAAGGGAATTAAAGAGAGTTTTAATTTTCATCCTCTCCGTGCGATTGGGGGTATTCCTTTTGTGGGTAAGTAGCAAGCGGCAGGGAATGGTGTCCAATTTCATCGGAACTGAACAACGGTTGAGCGCATTTTCAATGGGACAAACAAGCGCACACACACGCAGCCACACACCGCCCACCGTGCCGGGGAGGGCCAAAGGAACGACCGAGGAAAATGAGTTTTAGAATTGCCGAGAAAATTGAATTTTATCCTTCGTACAGTTGGTGCCGCTTTCCGGCTGCTGTGTGGGGGAGGTTGCCCGTGTCTTTCTCGCACCTCGCAAACGGTCGCAATCGATGTTTTTAAAGCCGCCGAGCCATGGCATGGGCAAGCTGCTGGAAATGTGTTTGGCGGGTTAATTCAGTTTTGAAGCGAGCGAGTGTTTGGGTTGAAAAGGGTTTGAAGCGCTGCTGTGAAAGTTTTCGGGGGTAGTTTCGAATTGGCATTTATTTTAATAGAATCGCATAATATTGGCTTAATCTTATTCGGAAGCTCTGTTACGTGTACGTGGGGTACAGCGTTGTGTCATCGTTAAGCTTGTGATGTGGAGAGACGTTTAGTTCAGGACGCAAACAACTTCCTCTTGGAGCTGAACGCAGCAGCTGTAGTGGCGGTGAAAAAGGTGTTCGTAATCATATATAAGGGGAATCTGGAAGATGTAGTATGTAACGTCAGCAATGAAGGAAGGAAGGAGGGAAAGAGTCTGAGGGAAAACTTTTTCAGTTTTTTGTGACTTTAATTCTTCATTTTTCATATTCCAAGTTTTCGCTTTCTGCGAAAAGGTTTCTTGACATCTTGAAGCCTTCTGTCGCTATTTGACTTACAGTGGCCACGTAGATGTCGTAAAGTGATGCAAGACGTTCATTGACGCACCCCCTTACCTTTTGCAACTCGAACTACAGATTTTTTAGCACTTTTCGCCACGTGAGACTAAGTTCCACAAAAGTGCCCTGAGGCATTTCCCATCCTCCATCTTAAACCGAATTCCAGTCAAGTTCACCAAACGGCAGATTTACCCACTCAAGTTATAATTCCCAAATTAAAATCGCAATACGATTCAATCTCCGCGATTAATTGCATTCCGCGCTTTGCTTCACGTCTCGCCACAGCAGTGGAACTGCCGCAGCCTGCAATCGAAGCCGACAATCTAATTTAATTGAGGAGTCTCCATCCACAGACGGCCGAGCATCTGCGGGAAGAATGCAAATATAATCACAAACGAAATTATCCTTCCACGCAGTCAGACGCGGCGTTGGCGGCAGTTGAAAGAACTACCGCGTCCCTTCCCGCAACGGACGCCCTTATCACGATCGCAGATATAAGCGCTGCGTTACGAAAATCCACACACAAACCCACCGCGAACCCGGCCAGTCATAATGGTCTTCCTAATACGCTCATTTCGCGCCTTAATTCCCGCGTTTGGGGTGTTAATTCTTTGCATATGCGGGCCGAGCACGCATGGGAGCTTGGCGAGCAGTGCGCAACGGCAATCGGAGCAGCATCTCCGCAAGTGGGCAACACAAATGAACTGCGAGGCGAGCACAGAGTCCGCCTTTAATTATCCGTCAAGATAAGAAGGGTCAATGGGGGGATGGCACAGCGCAGACGCTGGTTGCCGCATTTCCATCCTCAATCCGAAATCGATTGGGCCGATTCGGTCGTGACTCGATTCCCCGATGTGGCTCAGGGGTCCCGCAGGACCCCGCAGACCGAGTGAATTGCGGTGCGTCCGCCCCGAAGATCGCTCTAGCCGATGACGGGAAATTATTTTATTACGATTCGAAATTGTTCGAAGGGGGCGGGGCCGATGGATGTTTTAATCTGCGTTTGCTCAGTCATTCAATAAATTCCAATTTTAATCATAATTACTTTTTGCCAATTGCGGCAACACGGACTCCTCGAGTCGCAGTCTCGGCCTCAGTTCCTGCCCGATGAGCAGCACTGCGGCTGCGGCTTTACGGCCTCTGTTTACTGGCAAAGGTGTGTAAAGATATGATTTTATGGGGCGGCCGGGGGTTCCTTTGAGAATTGTGGCTCAATTAAGGATCGCAAATCGGAGGAGTCAGTGGTCGGCGCAAAGAAGAGGTAGTTGCCTTGATTGCAAGTGGGTGTTGGGTGCTATAAATTTCGGCGAATCTCCCGCACGACGGTCCTGCTGTGGTGCAACAGCAGCAATCATCGCTTATGCCGTGCAGATAGGCCAGGTTGAAGTTATTAGATCGAGTCGACATAAAATTGGATCGTAAGTGCATGTGTTGGGAGAAGCGTCTCGCTAGCATTTCGGCATATTTCAACCGAGGCAAGGAGAGTGGCTAAATGAGAACATGGCTCCAATTTGTGGCTTGTTAAATGCTTACGGCTATGCAGTCTAATCGCGGAGCAGGGTATTTTAAGCACCTCCAACTTTGGTTTTGCCAGTGCTTCTAGAAGTTAGTGGGAAGCGCGGGTAGAATGTACCAAAGTGGAATTCTGGTATCACGTACATCAAATTTATGTCATGACTTCAGTGACTTCGTACTTTGAGTCTGACGAACGGAGTCGGGTTTGAGTCTGAGTTATGTGATTGGGGGCAGCAGCAGAGGGATGCACTTATAGGAAGGAACAGAGTAGTTTTAACCTCTTCCATTCAGTAAACAAACTATACCGAAGCAGCTCAGTTTTCTTTTGTTTTTCGTTAAATATTGTGTCATCGGAAACACCGATGGAGAAAAGACTATTATCTGACGGGGTGGCAGTTAACAAACCCAGGTTTTGAGGGAGCCTGACTGGCAGTCACAACTTGACCAGGGGCTATATTCTGGTGCCACGGGAGGTCAGAAGCCCCTGGAACTTCGGTTTCAGCCTGTTCGAGCGGCAGGCCTCCATGTGAGAGCACAGTTGTGGCTATGGTTTGCCACCCAACATCGCGGGCAGAGTTGAGGCTAGTGTATTGTGCTGACTCATACTGGGCTAAGCAAGGCGGTTAGGGGACTATCCCGGTTCAGTGTGGAGTTGCATTCTCTACCGGGCGCTGCGACCCAGAGAGCGGTTAAGGAAGGCCTCGCATCAAAGCAAGATGGGGTGATTTAACCTCAAGCATGATCTCAATGTGACCAAGTAACTAAGGTGTTTAGTCTTGCGTTATTTACGACTCTTGAGAAAATGTCCAAAAATCCCATGATATAAGCGGTACTGGCAGGCGATCACGTAAAACCAAATCCTACACCCGCCTTTTGTTCATGATGCAGCAGTTAACAATTAGTAGATCCACAAGGTGTTTCATTTCTTAGTTCGGATATAGCAGCGATTTTGTGAGATGTAGTGGTCTCAGAGGGAAGCCACCAATCTACCGGTTGTACCTATTTACAATGGAAGGGTGGGGTAATGAAACTCTACAAGCCTGTTCCTTTGACTACCGTTTGCGTATCACTAAATGTTGAGCTCCGCTATATGACGACAGAAGAAGTACACCTTAGATGTTCTTTCACTTACCCGTTGTCACAAACCATCATCTTTAATGTATGCGTGCTACTTACCTCTTTTAATTTGTCTACTGTACGTCCAATGTCGCTCTTCATTACAGTGTGAAGTTTGGTAAGTATCTTTCTGTCTGAATGCATCGATGCACTTGACACTTGCAAAAGAACGATCTGAGTATACATAGCCTTCTTCTGTTATAACTTTGGTCAAAAACTTCCCAATCTAAACTCCTTCATATCTGTACCTGGTTTTCCAGCAAAACCTTTTCCAGTGTGCGAAGGACGTACAATATATTTCGGATATGACGGAAAATGCGAATTTAATTTAAATTGTTTCTATTTTTTAATATAATCTTCCCTTACATCAATACATTTATTACATCTTGAGATAAGATTTTAATACCCTCAAAAAAATAAATTTCCTCTTTCTCTGCAAAGTACCAGTTTATTGCCGACTTCAGTTCTTCATTATCCGAAAATCTATTTCCACGAAATAATTTTTCAAATCCGGAAAGAGAAAATAATCACTAGGGGAAAGGTCAATTGGGCAAGGTCACTCGATCATGGTGGGTGTTGGATTTCTTCAAAACCACAATCTCGCGCAGCACCCATAGGAACTCGCTCCGTGTGAACAGGAGCGTTGTCATGAAGAAGCACCACACCCGCTGCGAGTTTACCCCGTCTTTTCTTTTAAATTTCCTCCCGCAAATTATGCAACGTGGAAGCGTAGGATGTGGTTGGTGGTTTCACCTTTTTTTTTGTGTACTCAATGAGCAAGATTCTCTTTGAGTCACAAAAAAACTGTGGCCATGAGCTTCCCGGCAGACGAAATGACTTTGAACTTCTTCGGGGGGTCTGTTCCTTTTTTATGCCAATACATGAACTCTTGTTTGCTTTCAGGGTCATAGTGGTGAACCCATGTTTTGCATCCAGTAATAATTCGATCCATAACACCGTCCACATTGTTACCACACATCTCCAAAAGCTCTCTACAGAATGCGAATCTCACTTTTTACTGAGGCGCTGTAAGCATTCGTGGCACCCACTTGCACTGACCTTCGAAAGGTTAAGATGGTCATGAAGAATGCTGTGAATGGTACCAGTTGAAAGCGTAGTGATCTCCGCCATCATTTTCACCTTTATTCGGGCATCCTCAGGAACAAGTTTTTCGACTTCTTTGAAGTGAAGGCAGTAGCCGGAGTGCCGGAGCGGGAGTCGTTTTCACTGCTCTCTCTGCCCCTCTTGAACTCACTTCACCACTTTTGCACAGTTGATAATGAAGGTACGGAACCCTTGTAAATAGCCACCATCTCTTCATGAATAGTTTTTTGACTTTTTCCTTATTTAGTGAGAAATTTAATTACAGCGTGATGCTCAATTTTCAGTATCATCGTCTCAGTTGACATTATGATTCTGTAAAAATAGAAATAAAACACGAATAAGTAATAGCATGTATATGAAATTTTACATGAATTCACTAAAACAATGGTTTTATTTGATAAAAAAGTCAATTTATTTATATAACCATAACCGCCCTCGTAGATATAGAGATATTTTGGGTTATCAAATAAGTATTTGCGGATATCACTCATAGATGACTTTAGTTGAACTCTAAGGTTTGCAGACCAAATCAAAATTTCAAAGACTTTTTAAAATTAGATACTTAATACTTCAGCTGTCAATCAGTAAATACATTTTTTCGATCAATTGTGTAGTTTTTGCTTGGCGTCTGTTGAAAAAGGGAAAATCAAAATGAAGGTTCTTGCCATGCTTTGCTTTTTTATTTTAGAGAAGAAAAAGAACCTTCGTTACGTCACAAAAAGTTATATGGTGCTTATGGTGATGAAGCTTTACAATGGCAGTGTCAAAATTAATTTGCCAAATTTCGTTCTAATGATTTTTCGGTCATAGATAAAAATCCGTCTGGTCGTCCATTTGTTGTTGATTCATTACCAAATCGAAGCCAAAATCCATTCGAATTGTCCCAGTGTAACACCTGAGCGTGTCTCACATACAAGTATTGAAAATCGCTTAAAACAACTCGACATTTAACACAAACCATTACCATCTGCGATTTGTTGCAGAAGCGTAATGAAAATGATCCATTTCTAAAGCGATTGATAACTGGTGATGAAAAATGGGTTCTTTGAAACAATGCCACTCGGAAAAGATTGTGGTGTAAGCCCGATGAAGCACCTCAAACAACATCAAAAGCCAATGAACCAAAAAAAAAAAAAAAAAACTGGGACACTTATTACCTTCAAATTCAGCTTGAAATATATCAGACATTTTTTAATATATTAAAACGAAATAAATTGCATATGAAACTGCAGTTTAGTACTGTTTCAGTAATTCTAACACGTTTAGTGTCAATGTTTTAATTTTAGCAACTAAAGGTTTAATTCAAAAACAGTGCAACTTTATCGGCCAAATATAAACTGGGACACTTGTTTGCCAAAACCAGAATTAATGTACCGCTTCTTTTATATCCTTACCTTTTGTCAAAGATTACACCCGCTATTCTGTCAAGTTGTTTATAATTGCATATTTTTGTAATTAAATTTCGTTGTTGAAAAAATGGAAAATATACAGACGTCTCTTGATATGAAAGCTTTAATAATTAATAATTATGAAAAAAATTATAGTATTCACGAATTTTCTTTAGTGGTTAACATACCTAAATCAACAGTCTTCAATATTATAAAGTCTTTTAAAGATAAAGGTTTTCCTTATCGCGTTTCGGAAAGTGGAAGGCCTTCCAAAATTTCTACGGATCAAAGTAAACGAAACATTTTAAAGGTGGTAAATGGAAACCAGAAGAAATCAGCTGTGGAAATTGCCAAAACTTTGAAGAAAGAAAAATTGCAGAAGTTCATCCGCAAACAGTGCGCAATTTTTTACGTAAAAATGATCCAAAAGCCCGCACACCTCGCCAAAAGCCAGCGTTATCAGAAAGAAACATAAAAAAGCGACTGGAGTGTGCCAAGGAGTACGTGCAGAAGATGAGTTCTGGAATCAAGTAATTTTTTGTGACGAATCAAAAATTAACATTTTCGGTCGACAGTTTGTGTGGAGGAGAGACGGAACTGCTTTGGATCCCAAACATGTCACTTCTACACTTAAGCACGGTTGTGGAAACATAATGGTTTGGGGTTCAGTGGCTATAAACGGAGTTGGTTCTCTTCATGTAATTGAAGGAAATTTAACAGAGTTTGGGTACGTTGATATCCTAAAACGTTGTATCCCCGAAACCAAAAACAAAAAATTGGGACTACCGCCGGGTGTAATGCTGTTACATGATAATGATCCAAAGCACAAAGCCGGTATAACAAAAAATAGGTGTATTTGGAACATAAAAAAGGTGTTGCCGCATCGCCCCCAAAGTCCGGCTCTTAATCCCATATAGCACCTTTGGGCCTTAGGAAAGGAAGTTCGAAAAAGAACCATTTGTACAAGAGAAGAGTTAAAGACAGCATTGTTCGAAGAATAGCAAAAAAATTCCATCGGCTGTAACATAAAACCTGGTGGGATAGATGAACAGAAGATTGCAGAAAGTTATAAAAGTAAAAGGATAACACACAATATATTAAAAAAAATGTAATTTTTTGTTATTGTTCCAGTTTTTTTGGACAATAAATTTGCACTAATTTTACTTAAACCTCTTGTTGCTAAAATAAAACAATTAACAATAAATGTGTTTGGATTTCTTAAACCGTATTAAATTGCAGTTTCATATGTAATTTATTTCGTTTTAATATATTAAAACATGGCTGAGATATTTCAAGCCGAATTTGAAGGTAATAAGTGTCCCAGTATTTTTTTGTGCACTGTATGATACTGCCTCAAAGATGTACAGCTCCCAAAGTTCAATTTATTAATATCACTCCTACCATACCGTCTAAAATATATATGTGGCAGGGGGGTTAAGGCCCTTTGCATCATCAGGCTGCCAACTCCACACATCGCGCGACCACAGCAGAAAGATGATGAACGGGACCCAAAAGAAGACAGGGAAACCGAACGGCAGTTAGCGCGAAAAAGTTCACGTGTGCAGACGCGATTGTCATAGGCAAAAGCATTAATTAATAAAGTTAATTTGTAAGTACTTGAGTCGTTTTTTTGGTATCCAAATGTATATCCCCAAGAAACAGATCTTCGGTCTTCTTACGGTTTAGTTGTCGACTTGATATAACATCACTGCTGGAATATGGACTTGGAAAGAGCTGAATTTAAGTTCATTGAGTCATTTTCGAATTCAGCATTTCCATTCGAAAAAATAAATCCAAATTGCAAGCGTGGGCACTTAAAGTGAAAGTATTTCTTAAATTTAATGAAATAAAATATTCACATTTTTTGAAAAAGTTACATTTTTTTCCATGTTGATGGATATGGAACAGAATGTAGTCTCCGATTTCGATATATTTCCTTAAATTTCTAAACATTTCTTGTTTCTGATTCGAACTCGAATTTTCTTTAATTAATTCAGGGCTTTATTTGGTCAACATCTAAAAATCTAAAAATTAACGTCTAATATCCACCTTAGTCATTCCGAAAAAAAAACCTGCTTGATTGGTCTAAGCCTAAAGTAAACGAAACCCTCAGCGAGTAAAATCAAACCGCACTTGAAAGAAATTCATTTTTTTATTTCTACCACCATAACCATAAGACGCACGTCTTCTGTCAATAGATTAATTGAATTTTCGTAGCACTCTCAAAGTTTCAAAAATGTAGTCATCATTCATGAGCATAGTTTAATTTGAAGCCCCACAGTCAAGACCATAAGAAGAAAATTGCTGCTTACAATCCACCGAAATCTCCCGTTTGACAGCAACATTGACAACTCTTCCAACCTAAAATGCATAAGCCACGCCTTCACCAAGCCTCCACGCATATGCAGTCACTGTCTCTCTGATTTCGGTTGAAGTCCCTCTCAAAGCCACCCATCCCATCTGCACGTCAATCGATCGGCGAAACGCAATTACATGTGCAATTTAAAATGCCTTTGTTTCGAATAAACAACTGATGTCCCACGTTTAAGGATTCCAACTATCCGCGGCTACTGGTCCTCGCCCAACACTAGCAGCGATGCCATTCGCAACTCGGCTCTAAATAGAAGCAGGCGCGGAACGGGTGCTCCCGCAGAGGTGTACACAAGCCCATCCATAATCTCTATCTCCGTATGTCTGCACAAAGAAATCTCCATTCTTCCCCTCTAGTTCTCTGTCGTTGGAGCCCCTTCAGCCGAAGGGCAGAGCAAAAAACAATCCCACTCTGCGGCGGCTGAACAACATGAAGATCCCATTAAAACTGACAAGTCGAACAGTTTTTTGCTCTGGCAGGCCGCGGCCAACCGACTGGTGCACCCATGCTATGGCAGCAGCAGCAGGAGCGGCAATGTCGTCGTCTAGAAATCTTCTTCGCCAGATTTTTAGATTCCCTCGATGGCCGGCGCAGACAGATCCAAGCCCAGACGAAGACGCACACACACTCGTCCGTTCCGGTCCTGTGGTGCGCTTTTAATTCCTCCATTTCGTCCGCTGATGGTTTCCAGCGTAATTGCCTGTTGAGACTGGCTGTTGGACATCCCTGTCATCCATTTCGGTCGTCGTCATCGTCGTCTGGCAGACAGCACGTAGAGAATCCATCTCATGGTCATATCAATTTCCGCGGGCCTGGGAGCCATTTTCCAGCGTCCTGCTGTCAGGCCCGCAATATTTGCGTCAATCTGACTCCGAATTGATTGACAGTCGGGGATATGTTAATGCTGCCCCCGTCCGCCAGCCGAATGATGCGTTGCATCATTTTAATTTGAGGTCTCTTCCGCATCTCCGCCGCCACTTGGTCCACAGCGTGCGTCCACGCTAGCTGGGGTGTTTGCTTAGTCCTTGAAGGAAAGTTGCCAGGGAAAACTTTGTCTGCCAGCAGATTGTCTGGTCCACAAAGTGTGGTCCTTCCCCAGAGGTTTGCGATTGTATCTGCTTGGCAAGCAAAATTTTATTATGGAAACATCATTTCATAAATTGTGTTTGTGCTGCATCAAGTGCGGCGTATGGGTCGGTAGGTGGGGGGGGGGGGGGCACTTCGGTAGAATAAAGCAAAATAAAGGACACTCTGTCTTACAGGGATCTTTGTTTTGTTATCTCTTTGGCAGTTGTGCTATGTGATTGCGGGGGAAGGAGCAACAAATTGGGGTTTATCTTTCTTCGGTAGTTCGCGGTGCAGGAGCAAGTGCGAGTGCAAGTTTGTTGTCTCGCTTTATGATGATGTTTTGAGCGGATTTTTACGATCTCCGACGGAAGGACGGTGGTTGTTGGTGCCAGTGTGCCAGGGAAGAGAGAAACTTTCGGGGAGATACGGTATTCAAATTATGGATGTGAGTGGCAGCGATTGCAGATGGGGATGCGCCTGAATTTGAGGACACATTTCATTTGAATGCGATTTAGATATCAAGTTGGGTAGTCAAAAAATTGTGACTTTGGAGTGTTTACCTGGAGTGGGGAAGGATCACCTCAAAGGGTGGCATGTGTGCTAAGAGAAAAGTTGGTTTTTAAAAATGTTCGAGAATGAGTGATGAATGTCAAGTGGGTGCTGGTGCTGCACAGAATTCGGTCATTGAGGTCGAGACTATCCAACAGGCAACATTGTGAACTGTGTTTTCTTAAACTATATCAATGCTTGAAACAAAAATGAATGAACAATTGCGATAAATGTATACTTTTCCTTTTGCTAAGGTGTGAATAGGTTTCATCTCGCTTGCTGTCTCAAGGTTCGTTTATCCATTTGATAGATATTGTTTACCACTTGCTACATGTTACGTTAGGACTACGTCATAAAAAATGAGTCAGGTCCTAAGAGCTATGTTTTTCTAGCGTCCTTGCAAGACTTTCTACTCTAAATCTCCTAACCCAAGGCTATTAACTCACCAAATGCCGCCGTAGAATCTACAAAGCTCGCCGTTCAATCGTGTGCTCCGATTGCCATCACAGCACTCAGCACCAACAATTGCAGGCTTAGCTATTCGTATACATTTTTGATAACGTTAAGATTTCCAAGACGTTGAGCAAGATACAAATGATCAAATAATAGTAATAATAATTGTTGGCGCGATAGTCCAAAGGGGATCAGGGCCTAGCTTGTTCGTCAACTACTCGTGTTGTGCGCGCTATTGTTCTCTCACGAGTAACAAGGACCTACAGTTTTTTGCCGACTCCGAACTCCGAAGTTTGAGAAGCTTTTTTAGACAGTTATTACTCTTTGAGTGTTGTCAGCAGCTAGAAAGAGGTGGTGCCGTGAAAAACTCAAAGGGAATTGAACCTAGACCCTTCGGCGTGTGAGCGTTGCACTCTACCCACTACGCCACGGCGGCCACACATGATCAAATCGTTGTACGGTAACATCTTCTCCAGCGGGAGAGAGAGAATGTGTGGACGGAATAACACTGTGCGTACTGTGTTATTAAGACCTCCAGATGATGTGACTGGATTTATGAATCACATGATTCAAAATCACATCCGTATCACTATTTATAGTGACAACGGAAACACTGATGGAGGAAAGACCATCTGTGGCGGGATGGCGGCTAACAGACCCAGGCTTGAGGGAACCTGACTGGTAGTGACAGCTTAACCAGAGGCTATATTCTGGTGCCACGGGAGGTCAGGGGCTACTGGAACTTCGGTTCCAGCCTGACCATTGCGGTAGGCCCAGTTATGGGAGTTTCGTGGTGGCTGTGGTTTACCACCTACCATCGCGGGTAGAGTCGAGGATAGTGTACTGTGCTGACTTGTCTAGCCCATTGTTTCCCTTCTCAGTGTGGAGTTGCATTCTCAACCGGGCGCTGCGACCCAAAGAGCGGAAGAGGTTTTAGGAAGGCTTCGCATCAAACCAAGGTGGGGTGATTGCCCCTCAAGCATGATCCCAGTTTGGTACTTGGGTAACTAAGGCGTTTAGTCTTGCGTTACTTACGGCTCTTGGGAAAAAGATTCCCCGTGATATAAGCCGTTAAGGCAAGTGATCACGTAAAACCAAATCCCACATCTGTGGTATTAAGACTTGGTTGCTCATATAATAAATTTTTATGCATAATCGAAGAGTTGCGATTTCGAATTAAATGAGGTTATGATGTTTTCCTCTATTTTATTGCTTTCTGAAAAACATCAACCTCATCCCGAGGTTCACTGCAGAAGTAAAGAAACAGATGGCCAAGATGAGTATGAAGATCAGTCAATTCCTCAATTTTGTTTGACTGTGCACTTCTCCTGACGTATAAACAATTCTAAGAATTACTGCTAAACGAGGGACTTCAGTGACACGATGCTTAGTGAGTGAGTGACGCACTTGTGTAAGTATATTGGATGGCTCAAAAGTCTATAAGGGGTCACGGCCTAGCTAGTTTAGTAACTACTTGCGTGGAGCGTGCCTTTGTATCCACAAGAGAAGAAGTGACCTAAAGTTTTTTTTTGACAACTTCCAAACTTTTCTAAGGCATCTATTGATGCATGTGATGCGTGCTATTGTTTTTTCATATGTATAAGCGACTTTGGGTTTTTTAACGAATTATTGCTTCCTTTAAGGCGATTATTCAGTGCTGTCAGCAGCTTGGTGGTACCGTGAAAAATGAATTGTGTTCAGATAGGGAAACCACTGATTGCCCAACATGAAATATGCAGGTCTCAAATGAACTAAAATTAAAATGGCTCATTGGCACTGTCCGGTTGTTGCTTTTGCATTTGCATTTTGCATCGAGAAAATTCTAGCCAAGTGAAGTGCCAACGGAAAGTTCCTCTCTAATTATTGAAAACTTCTATTTGACGGAAAATATTTCTTTATTTCTTAATGTGGAATATTTGAGAAATCGGGGCAACTGCATCAAAGAAAATTTTTGGAGGATTTTTTGTACAAACAATCATCTTTCCCTATCAGTGTTATTGAAGCTCAACAGCCCAACTTCTTTGAACAAACTTTTACGCGGAAATTGAAAAAAAAATATTCAATGAAGAGAGAAACTTCCAAGAGAAATGGAATAATTAATCAAAATGTTTATTTTGAATATCTATACGACGAGAGCTTTTATCATATTATACACACATCGAAGAATATGAATATAAAAGCGAACTTGCCTTGAGACGTCACTTTTGTGTATGTGGGGTGTCCCAAAAAGAACGTAAGATTTGAATGACTGGTGCAACAATTATATTGTTTCTCTGGCTGTATGAGTTGTGGCGCCGTCTTATTGAAACCACATCCCCTCCACATTCATTTCTTCAATTCCAGGCACGAACAAATTGATTATCATTTGACGATACCGAACACCATTGACTGTTTGCACTTGACCTGACTCATCTTCATAAAAAATGGTCCAATGATTCCCCCTGCCCAAAATTCACACCACACAGAGACACGTTATGGATACATTTACTTCTCGTGAATCACTCGAGGATTTTACTCGTCCCAAATGCGACAATTCTGTCCATTGACGAAGCCATCAAGATGGAAATGGGCCTCGTCACTAAAGATGATTTTATTGGCAAAATCAGCATTGAGAATGCTTTGTTCATTCGTGTAGCGCTCCATTTTGATTAACCTTCTACTAACAAACAATAATGGTGGTCGCCGTGGCGTAGTGGGTAGAGTGCGACGCTCACACGCCGAAGGGTGTCGGTTCGATTCCCAGCTCAACACCAATTTTTCGAATTTTTCACGGAACCACCTCTTTCGAGCTGCTGACAACACTCAAAGAGTAATAACTGTCTAAGAAAGCTTCTCAAATTTCGCCGTTCGGAGTCGGCAAAAAACTGTAGGTCCCTTCTACTCGTGAGAGAACAGTAGCGCGCACAACACGAGTAGTTGATGAGCAAGCTAGGCCCTGGTCCCGCTTTGGACTGTGGCGCCAACAATTATTATTAACAAACAATAATAATTGTTCAAATGTCAAACAATGACAATTCGAATGGCGGAAAATTTAAATTTTAGAATCATTCCTTTACAGACTTCAGGAAGGAATCATTCTTACCAAAAGGAAACAAGATTTCATCGCTAAAAATTCACTGATAAATGCTAGTCAGTACGGTTTTCAGAAAGATAAAAGTACTGGTAAACTTTTAGGTGAGTTTGCAAAATATGTTAATGGAAGCATGGTGAAAAGCTACCGTGTCTTGATGTTATTTGTGGACTTTAGCAAAGTTTTCGACAACCTTAGTACTCCAATTAAAGTTCTAGAAATTATTGATATTAGACGACGATAACTGAGATATTGAAAATTTTGAGCGAAAATTTATAATACAAGCAGCTAAAATGAGAATGTGAAAAATGGAGTTTCGTAAGGTTCAAAGTTGTGTCCATCTCTATTTATATTGTATACCAATGAATTATAGGGAATTTTTAAAAAAGCTGTGCCATTAGAATTGCAGATGGTATGGATTTTGTGGTGCGTAACAGATCATTGCATATGGCTCTTGACGATATGCAGGAAAAGTTCGACAATGTGGTGAAGTGGTGTGACAATCCCGGCTTATCGTTCAATGCAACTGAAACGAAATTGATGCATATGCGAAATCCTCGATTAAGCGCTACACAAGCACAAATCTACTTTAGAAATGGACAATGTATGGAGTTCACGTGTAGTTTTATTAAAACCGTAGAAAATTATAGATATTTGGTAGTTACCATCGACAGCAACTTTCTGTGGGATGTACCAATACACATAGATGAACTACGAAGGTTGCCTTTTATGTTTCGGAATTGTACAACCTCAGTGTTGCAATCTGGCAACTGCCAACTCTATCGTAAAGTTTGACATTTTTGAGGTTATACGCACTCAGAACGTTTTGACATACGAGCGCTATTTGTGTTGTTTACAGTAACTTAAAAGATTCAACTGGCCCAAAAAATGGAATTAAATCGCGAAAATTTTCGTGCGATTATTTTCTAAAACTTTCGACGTGGATTAACTTAACAACAGTGCATTAATGAACTTAAGTCAACTTCCGGTGATAAAGTACCATTAAGGACCAGTGTTTTCGATGGTATGATGAATTCAACCGAGGTCGTAGTTCAGACCAAGACGAATTTAGTGAAGGTCGTCCAAAATCAATTGTTGTCCCGGAGACCATTGGTGCTGTGCGCCAACAGATCGTCATGTGACCTATCGTGAGATTGAGACAACCTTAGGTATTAGAGGGACCAGCAGACCAGCAATATTGCATGAACATGTGACCGTCAAAAAAATGTAATCGCGTTGGATCCCACACAATTTGTCAATCGCTCAAAATAAGGCTCGTGTCGATTGATCGAAAGAAATGCTCCAAAAATACGATCGCCGTGCTTCGAAACACGTCCATGAACTTGTGACAGCTAATAAAGCGTGGATTTACGCGTATGAGCCCGAAAGTAAACAGCAGTGGACTGTATGGGTGTTCAAAATTGAGCCCAATCCAACAAAAGTTGCTCGCGCACGAAGCACTTCCAAGCAAATGGTCGTCTGTTTTCCGGAAAAACTGGACATGTCGCAACTGTACCACAAGAGCAACGCAGAACTGTCAATTGTGAGTGGCACGCAACCATTTGTTTGCCAGTTGTCTTCCAAGAAATCAGGAAAACCACCCGCCGAAAAACGGATTACTCTTCAACACGACAATGCGAACTCTCACACATCGGAACAAACAACTGCATTTTTGAGCACTCAAGACATCGATTTGATGAGTCATCCGCCGTATAGTCCTGACTTGGCACCGAATGACTTCTTTTTATTCCCGTACGTAAGAAATAAAATGAGAGGTCAACGTTTTTCGGCACCTGAAGAAGCGGTTGATGCGTTCAAAATGCATGTTTTGGAGAAACCTCAATCAGAGTGGCAAAAGTGCCTCGACAATTGGTTAAAACGCATGCAAAAGTGTATAGATCTTAATGGGGAATATTTTTAAAAACAATAAAGCTATTTACTATAATTAATATTTGTTGTTTTTTTTTCTTGCTCTACTCCCGAGAGTATAAAGAAAGTAAAAAGAAAAGTATTCGATATCAATATAAGCTTGTAATAGATTATTTAAAATTATGAAGGTCAGAGTTCTGGAGAAAAGTCTTTAAGACTTCACGGAAAAGTCAAATTGTAACCTATTAATAATAAAATCAATCAAATGATATTGAAAAATTGAAAAAAAAATCAAGTTTTAGCTAAGTCTTAGATGTAAGCAGGTTTTAAAATGTTATGGAACTGGCCTTTGGGGAAGTGCTCGCAAATAACCGCCTTGGATGCGTTCACAAGTTTTGTTTTGTTGGACGATACATTCAGCGCTAGCTCTGGGAAATATATATACGGTAGGCACCTAATACCCAAGCAACGTGAGCTCAAATCAAAAACGATGACATATAAATACAGGACCTCTGGGAAAAGCAATGATATGAGTTCAATACGACCGCCGGTCTTATAAAGCTTGGGCTCAGAAAGACAGTTTTTTTATTTATGCAACCCTCTTCTGCTCTAGCTAGAATGAAAGCGACAACGTTTGAAAATGTTTTCATTGTGGTAAGCTTGTGCTGTTTCAGACTGGTAGGCCTATGCATGCTCCCAGGTTCAGACTAAAAGACACGCATATTTCAGGATGCCTATTTTTTTTTTTAAATATTTTGTCAGTTTTTAGAGTATATTGATACACTGTTCAATCAACTATGTTTAATTAAATTTGACAGTCAGACTTTCCAGTGGATAGTTTACTGACATCATAAAAGGTATCCTAGCCTGCCTCGAAACGGGCCACAACTTGTGAACAGCAAATTCAAACCCAAGCGCTTTCAGAAACGAGTCGATCTCAAGTATGTCCCTCTGTATTATGCTTCTACCCGACTAAGACATCGAACAACGAATGCGAGAGACAAGCACCTGTGTGAAAAGCCTTTTCGAAACTAGTCTAATTTGACTGTTTTGTGCGGCACTCCAAGCAACAAAACGAAAGCCTTTTAATGTAGTCAGCAATCACTTTGTTGGCCAACATCCAACAGCGGTAGTCATTATATCGCATCTTGGTGCACTATATGTGGAATTGCTCAATGGGACAAGGAAGCGAATGCTCGCTTATAGTGATGAACTGTGAGGTGTGGCCACACACGATTACGAGATATGGTACCAAAAATGTAATGGCTGCGGAAGGCAGTTCTTAAATGGAAGATGTGCCCATGAAAACGTGAACCTGTTGAAAGATACTGAAACGCGTCAGAATGTATCGACTTTCCAAAATCAGAAGAGTGACAACAATCAGAAGCAGGGCTTAAGCCAATCCATGGGACATCTCAAAAAGTTATTTTATGCCCAAATATCGCCAATTAAACCGCGACTTTGGTCAAATTAGCAGTTCAGCCCAGATTGCACGTTAAAGTGCTCTCCACCCAACTGGAAGCACTTATATAGTTTAAGCCTGCAAAAAATGCCCCCACGATCTCTTTGATATTATCTTCCATTAAAACCCGTAAATAAACCCCACAACAACTTGCTGAAGTGCCACTTGAATCCGATGGGCTCCAAATGAGTTTCGCACAGAAACGGCAGCCCACATCTAACCAGTTGATTGCCCTGCGCCTCACCCGCACCCACCTCAGCTAGCAGCCGACTGTCACACGAATTCAATTATCAATTAATGCCGGCTTAGGGCTTAGCTGGTGTAGTCTGCAGCTGCAAAATGCTTTTTTGCCAGGAAACACTTCTGTTTGAATTACGTTTAATTACACCCAGTAAACAGAACTCAAATAAATCATTAAATCATCAACTGTCTCCCGGATCCTCCGTCACCGTCAACCCCGGTCGCAGGCACTGTGGCAATAATTGCGCGCCCTTCCCCCCGCTGGATCCTAGTTTACTGCATGTAATTAGCGAAGGATTAATCGACCAAAACAGAATCTATATTGATTGCCTTGCCTCGTTTCCGGTTCCGTAATTATGATGGATTATGTGGAATTACTAGTGCACTGTCCCGCGCGTCCCGCAGGAACTCCTCCAGCACAACACCATCACGTCACGGTCCTCACTCAATTAATGCGGGATTAGACGCTAATACTGCGCGTGCTTTATTTACATTTTAACGAGGCGACAACAGAGTTTTGAAAGTTCCAACGCTCCGCGGCCCTCCACCAACGAGGACTGCGGACGCGAACCGCCCTTTCAAATGGGCGACCTCTGCCATCGGCAAAACAACAGAAGTCGAACGATCGACCATTGTTCGGGGGAGGCAATTCCAGACTGAACGACGAGAGCACGGCGGCATCATCATTACCATCATGAACGTCGCATCTATCGCTGTCGTACTCATCGCCGTCGACATCGTCATCGACATCGGCAGATAAATGAGATGTAATTCCGATTCAATGGCCAACTAATGCAGTTCGACAGCTCGTTCAGTTTCGGAGACCGCACTGCTGAACACTGAGCTTCAGCCCCGAGTGCACCTCGTTCCGGCACCAGGTCCTGCTCTGCGCTCTGAGTGCCGCACTCTGGGCGAATTCCTTCGCCATTTTGCTGCACCATTATTCCACTAGAGGAATTCAAATAAGAATGCCCGATGGATGGGTGCTTCACTTAGCCGCTCATTCAGTCAGTCACTCGGTCGTTCGGTCTGATTGTCTTCTCGACTTGCTTCGTAAGGTCTGAATGCGGCTGGCGACGGACCGAATGGAGAATAATCGCTCCGAGGGGGAAGGTGACTCGAGAAGCAGACGAATTGATACAACGATGATACAGCCTTGTGGCAGAGTCCGTTCGCCATGTCACCGTGCAGTGGATACATGTGCGGGGGAGGACTCTTTGTCTGTGCGGCTGCTGCTCAGGCGGACGGATGGGGTGAGTTAATAACAATTTACGGGATAGTTCGAGTAAGTGAATTGTGTACCGCTCAAGTGAGGGGCTAATGTGCAATTCTCCTCGGTGTGTGCTGATGGAAATTGACAAGGTTAATTCGGGGTTCGCTGACATCTGCACGCGCACTCAAGGCTGGCTCGGTGATTTTAGAGTGGAAAATAAACATGTTGATTTGTGGCATTGTTATGAAATTTTTGGGGCAGCTGGAGCCGTGGACATACATTTTCGTGAATTTGAATGGAATGAAGGCAGTGCGCGGGCGCATAGAGTGTGCATTTAGTTGGCTTCCAAGGGTTTTGCTGACATGAGCGTTCGGTAAGAGCGGGAAGTGAAGACAGCGGCTAATTTGTCTTAATAATACGATGCTATCCCGAGTTAAACTGGACTGTCTCTATGGCCAATGTTTTTGTCCACTTCGGTCGCATTGAATGCGCAGTTGAATTTCGATAATGCAGGGAGAAAGTTTGTCTAAAAACTAGATTGATTCCTTTGAAGAGGAAAGTTCTAGATTCTGGGGGAAAGATTTCACGACGAACTCAATGAGCTGTATGGAGTTATGCGCCGAGTCAAATGTCTATTGATTCAGTACTTAAACTAAGTCATGAAGAGTTGATACATAAAACTGCTTCGACACAAAGAGCCTATGAATCCAAGTCGCTGGGACAATGCAACCGACGGCGAGATTGTTTCAGAAGATGCACAGAAATGAAAGAGGCTTCTTGTAACAGGCAGAGGAATATAGGGAATGTTTGTTGGGTCCCAGCTGTAACTCGGATCTAGGAAATAAAGTAGCAGTTTAGCTGCTTCACCTAAACATATTTTGGAGCCCCTTCGACTTTTGTAAATTTTCCTTAAATTGTATAATACTGTCACTAGTTGCTACTATGTCACTACGACCTCCATATGATGTCACTACTAATATTCATAACAATCAAAGGACACTTAGAGATGACGCCTTGCTGACCCAAAGCTTGAGAGACTTCGACTGCAAGTAACAGAATGGCCAGAGACTGTATTCTAGTTTAAAGAGAAATCAGAAACTCATGGAAACGCATTTTAGCCTCACTGTGTCGGTAGGCCCGACTTGTGGGAGTATCAGGGAGGATTTACAGTAAATTAAGACCGAGTGAATGGTAGTGTGCTGAATGGTCTAAAACAGTTTTTTATATTATACCGTTCATATGAGATCATGTGGGATATATATAGAAATGCCTGGCTATGAAATTGATATATATACAGCAATTTGAATGAAAAAAAAAATTAAGAAAGAAAAAGAAAGAAAGCAAAAGAAGAAGAATTAAAGAAAATGTATTTGATACCACCCTCACTGCCAAAACAAACGGCATGAATATGACATTACTCCTCAACTAGGACAGCATTTTCCTAATTACAATCATTTCTGCCTATAAACGCTGCTGTCTGAGTGTAGTTTGGTGATATGAAGTCTCGAGAATATACCCTGCTCGAGTCGCTTTTACACCTTCTATGGATAATTCCGGTGTGGCCGTCGTGGGGTAGTATGAAGTGTGCAACACACAAGCTGAAGGTTTATGTTCGCTTCCCGGCGAGGCCTTAAGCACAGCTAAGCTGTCCCTACAGACACAGACACTTCAACACTTCCACTTACTCTTCACAATATAGTTAGTTAAAATCACAAACCTGGAAGACCGACGCGAAATCACCTAAAGAGGTGTGAAGTCTGATGTTGTCGTTTTCCATGAAGGTCCCAGCTCTATATCCCTCCGTCATCTTGGAGTAGTCATCCGTGAAAATCCAACTACATTCCTCTCCCAGTTCAGTTTCTGTCCAGAGCCAGTCCAGAATACGGGAAAAGTTGACACAGCTGGATCATTGGTGACCTCACATCAGGCGACATGTCATCAAAGCTCCAGTTCGAGTTGAACCAAAGACTATTCCTTTTTAGTTGAGAGATAACCTTGATTGTGCATCTCATGATGCAGATGTCAAGAAAAGGGAGATTGAGTAGTTCATCAAGAGCAGACTAGTGCTAGGGAAAGACCCTGTACAGCGGAGCCTCTCCTTGAAGCTTATTGAAAGCACGAGACATGTATTTACACCAAAACTTGTTCCACTAAATGACTGATGCATATGAGGGAAGAGGTCTTATAATTGCCGTGTTGATCAACACGGATCTTTTTGGTGATAAGCCCCAACGATTCTTCTACGCCGATTTGTACGGCCGCGTTGCCCATGCCGTCAAAAGTCGCATTGCCATAGCACCCTCTATGTTGATGAATATGCCCAGCGCGTATTCTTTCCTGTCAAGCACACTTTGTATTCTGCCAACGAGATTTTAAAGCGCTTGCTCCATGCTTTTCAGCATAAAGGAAGTAATACTTATAGGACTGAAGTTGTTGGCGAGATAGTAGTCTGCATTATCAATTTTAGGTATGAAGGCTTCCCTTACTCTTTACCAGCGCAAGGCTGGCAGTGAAAATTATTTGCAGAACTAGTAGTAGTGAGTCTATGCCCTTTTGTAGCAGGGCTACGTATCTGCCATCGGCACCAAGTGACTTGGAGCCATCAAAAGACGCAACATCGTACTTGATAGCTTCATCTGTTACCACGAGCGATGATGTATACAAGCGGGTGGTGTGTTCCTGCTCATCCCCAGTTTCAGAAATCAGCCCTGCTTTTGAGCCAGTTCTGATCTGGTTCCCTGGGAAGTAAATCTCTAGCCTGAGCTGGAGGGTTTTAGCTTTTGACTCAGCCCTTGCACAGTCCGGTTTCCTGAGTATGTTCAGTCTGCCTGCTGTGTCTCTTTTAAGGAATTTCACCAGTCTACTGGTTTCACCGAGTGTTTCGATCATTTCACCAAGTCTATACAGGAGACACTTTTCGAAGCCCGACTTAGCCCCTTCTACTCGATCCGTAAAAGTGAATTGTTTTGTATGCTAGAAATTTCAATCAAATGTAACATGAACATGAATAGGAAAAAATGCACCGTAGGATGTCCCGCTGTCAAATTTGACACTACACAATTTATCATGAAATTGTGTTCTGGGCTGTGCCATTTTCATAAAGGGTGATATATTGGCTATTATCTTTTTGGCAACACTGTTTAAACAGCTGACTCACGTTTCGTGTTTTATTTCACTGTCAAACATCTTCAGTTTGGTCTACAATTGAACCATGAATCGTCTTACAAACGAACAACGATTGCAAATTATTGAATTTTATTATCAAAATGCGTGCTCTGTGAAGAAAGTTCATCGCGCGCTTCTTCCATTTTATAGTCAAAAACGGGAGAAGCTCCTTTTTGGCTCAATAGGTACGTAAATAAACAGAATTGTCGTTCTTGGAGTGAATGTCAGCCAGAAGCATTGCAAGTCACAGTTTAGTGTCGTTTATGGGCTGGTGGCATCATTGGACCGTACTTCTTCAAAGATAATGCGAATCGTAACGTAACTGTGAGCGCTAACGTGAGATGATTTCCAACTTGCTTTTGCCCAAAATGCAAGAGCTTGCATGACATGTGGTTTCAACAAGACGGTGCCACATTCCACACAGCACGCGCAACAATGGACATTTTATTTCACCTTTGGGACCGGTCAATTTTTTTCTTTTTTTATAATTGGCGCGCACTAAAGGGATTGCTTGTACCCTTAAATGACTGGAATTAAGTCACAACGTGGACCGAAGGTAAAGAGGACGAGAGGGAAAGGAGGCTGAAGAACGAGTCTCTAAACTTAACTGTACGTCCGAAGGTGGGCTTACGGGTGAGCATTCCTAGCGAGGGGAGGAAAGCAGCTGGCTAACTCGTTAGAGCATTTTCTGTTGAAAGAGCGATAAAATAGTGATAGCGACGTACTTCGTCGATGTTCAAGCGAGTCGATTGAGTTCGCAGCGCTATTATCACCAATAAGTTTTATCGCCCGCTATTGGATTCTATCTAATAGGTGCAGAGAAGTCTTAGGAGCACCGGACCAGATAGGAGCGTTGTACTCAAGCTTTGGGCGGATGTACGCCTTATATATGTATTGTTGACAGGTCAGAAGGGGTGAAGTATTTCTTGCATCACTTTAAGAAACCTTGACATTTCACTGCATTTCTGGCGATCTCAAATATGTGATCGTTACAACTTATTGTTGAGTTGAAACACGTACCGAGGATGAAAAGTCGTTCAGTTTTAACAATGCAGGAGACATTCATAGATAATGGCAGGCTGTTTTGAGAACGTTTGAGTAACAGTAGATAGCACTGAGCTTAGGAAGAACTAAATTCCACTATATTCTTTTTATCCCAATCAATTATGCTGCCAAGATCGGAATTTAATGAGCTTAACATAAGCTGCCGTTCCAAGTCAATGGCCGAAGAGGAGGGACAAGAGCCGAGGAACAAATATGAAAAGCTGAGGGCACCGTCGTCAGCGAAGAAGTGAATTGGATTAGATGTGACAGACATGAGATCATTTATAAAAATGAGGAAGAGTGTTGGAGGCAAAACGGAACCCTGGGGAACACTAGGTGAATATTAGACTTGAACCCATCCAATACAACTTGTATTGAACGGTTCGAAAGGTAATTTCTAATCCATTGAAGAAGAGACTCGTCGACGCCGAAAGCACCCATTTTCGACAAGAGAGCCTGATGCCAGACTCTGTCAAATTCTTTTGAAATGTCAAGTGCAACGATCTTGCTTTCTCCTTCATTGTGCAGAGATTGGTTCTATTTTTCGGTGAGATAAGCCATCAAATCACCAGTGGCCGCCTAGATCGTGCGATTTAACACCTTTAGAGTATTTTTTGTGGCTATGTTAAGGCTCATGTCTATATAGACAAGCCTGCTTCAATTGATGCAATGGAAGACAACATTGAAGCATTTGTACGTGAGATACCGGCCGAAATGTTGGAAAGAGTACGCCAAAATTGTACTAAGCGGATGGACCATTTGTGGCGCAGTCAAGGTCGACATTTACATGAAATAATCTTCAAAAATTATATTATATGGACCGTACTATCGATTGAAATAAAGATTTCTTGCATTTTTCTGAATTTAATGTGATATTTTTTTTTAAAAGCTTTCCTATAGCTTTTAAAAGATCACTCTTTATAAAAAGCATGTCTTATTTTCTCTTGAAAGTTGATAATAGTTTGCAAGTGCCGTCTTATCGTGAAAGAATCAAAGCACTAGCAACTCAAGCTCTAGTCCTACAGAGGCTACCACAACATACTAAGGATTTAATGATTTTCTCGACAATACGTTACTGCCTAGATAACGAAAACCAATTATTGCCCAGATCTGCTCTCCTTTAGTGAAAAAGAGTGTGCTGCGCATTATATTGTGCACAGAGCTTTGCGATCAACACAAACTTATCAGAATACTACGTGGTTGATAGGATTAGTTAAATATGTAATAAATTCCTTCCTTCCTTCAACATTTCTCCGCTGACTGGTAGATCTTAATAACGCTGCCTCTAGAAATATTAATGTAATGTTATGTCCATACGAGGATATTCGACTCTTCATTTGTCTTTTTTTTTTTTGTATTAACACTGAAATTGTGCATTTGGGTACACCATACTGCCGGGACAAACTCGACGCGCCTTCACCTTATTCGGATTTTTGTATAATAATAATAATTGTTGGCGCTACAGTCCAATGGGGGACCAGGGCCTAGCTTGCTCATCAACTGCTCGTGTTGTGCACGCTAGTGTTCTCTCACGAGTAGAAGGGACCTACAGTTTTTCGCCGACTTCGAACGGCTAGACTTGAGAAGCTTTCTTAGACAGTTGTTACTCTTTGAGTGTTGTGAGCAGCTCGAAAGAGGTGGTGCCGTGAAAAATTCGAAGAATTGGTGTTGAGCTGGGAGTCGAACCTACAGCCTTCGGCGTGTGAGCGTCGCACTCTACCCACTACGCCACGGCGGCCAGGATTTTTGTATACTCTCCCCCTTTCCCTTCAATGGTAAAGTGTCTGCATTTTTATTATATCCAGCACGGAGTAACACAAAACACTACCTTCTCTAAGTGTTAACTCTCAGTATCGCTTAACACAGCAGATGTTTGCTCAGCAACTAAGGATCATCTGCCGACTCTGGTCGTCTTACAGATTACTTCAATAAATAATATTAATTCAAATACGATGCAAAAATCATGTTTTTAAATTCTAATCGTGGCAAGCTAAAATCAAATTCGTTGCAAAGATCATTAAATGTATTTATACTCCTTGTAATAAGTTCATTGCGACCATAATTGGTTCTATGCCTTTTATTCAAAAATAAGTTTCTCACCCGTAGAGATCTTTGGGGAGCTTGTATATTCATGAGAAAAAGTAATTCTGGTGAATTTAACTGATAATTAATAATATCACAACTAAACATGGCTGACGTTGCCTTGCGCCTGAAACTTAAGGTTTGCAAGCCAATTGTTCTGCATCTTTCAACATAATTAGGAAGATCTTCAAAGGAATACAACTTTCGGAAAGCATATCTCGCGAAATTCTTTTCAACTCGTCCGAGTCTAAGTTCTTGAGTATCGTAAGGTGAGTCCCAGCAATGGATGCATATTCCAAATAGGGTCTTACTAACGAAACAAAGATGGTCTTTAAACTGGATATGTCGCGAAAATCTTTGCTATTTCTTTTCAAAAATCCTAACATATAATTAGACTTCGCAATTTTGTAATCATAATGTAGTGAGAAATCCAACTTGGGTCGAATATTACACCAAGGTCTTTAATTTCACCTAGGCGGTCAAGTTTATGATTATTGATATTTTTTTAGGAATTAGATTTTAGGAATGAAATGATTACCTACACTGCAAAATTTTAATAGTAAGCCAGTACTAGCAACCCAGCAAATGAGCAAACGAACGTGGATTATTTTATTCAAGCCATGCAGTACTCTTTATAAAAAGAAAATTGGTGTTGACGGCAGCTGAGTGTTCACGCTACAAAACCCAAGCAAGGACAAATTAAAACGTTTATACGTATATATTTATATGTATGCTGGTCCGACTAGTGCCTAAAGTTGTCTCAATTTTACGATAGATCACATGATGATCTTGCAATATCAGTTGGCGCACAGCACCAATGGTTTCCGGAACAACAAATGATTTTGGACGACCTTCACGAAATTCGTCTTGCAGTGAACTACGACCTCGGTTGAATTCACCATACCATCGATAAACACTGGTCCTTGATGGTGCTTCATCGCCGAAAATTGAATTAAGTTCATTGATGCACTGTTGTTAAGTTAATCCACGTCGAAAGTTGTAGAAAATAATCGCACGAAAATGTTCACGATTTAATTTCATTTTTTTGAGCCAGTTGAATCTTTTAAGTTACTGTTAACAACACAAATAGCGCTCGTATGTCTAAACGTTCTGAGTGCCTCAAAAATGTCAAACTTTACGATAGAGCTGGCAGTTGCCAGATTGCAGCACAGGAGTCGTACAATTCCGAAATATAAAAGGCAACCTTCGTATTATGTTAGCCATGTGCAAGATCAATTTATGAAACAGGAAGAATGGGTATATGAAGGAAGCATGGTGTCCTCTTGCATTCCATTTTCTTAACCGTGAACCTATTTTTTTCTGAATTCGGGCCTGATTGATTTCATTTTGAACCCAGCCAAGAAATTTATTTTAGTAGCACTGCAGACAGTAGCGGCTTTACATACATCTGCATCGTCCTTAATTCATGAAATCAGTATGCTGACGTTCTGAGAATGACCATTCTGAAGGTAACTCTTGACAAGCATTCAAGCGACACTTATTTTGAAGTTACCCTTCTTATAAGTGTGGCTCTTTAAGTAAAATCAGTCTCCCAGAATTGTTGTCAATTTAAATTGTTCCTTACCTTCTCAAGCTTTAAAAAGACTGCACACACCAGTTTTCATAACCACTGCCTCATTCCTTCATCTTCGGTATTCTCAATTTATTTCGCATTCAACGCAGTGCCTCTTGGCTCGCACAACCTTTCGAGTTGACCTCTCCGCCATTCGCTTCCGCAACGACTTCATACAAAACTCTTTCACAACCGCCGCTAGCCGCCAGACCTCATCTGATTTCTCATCCTCGGACAGTAATCCTAATGAAGCCGATAGATACCATTCACGGCACAAGAAGACCCCGTCTCAATTCAATCCTTAGACCAACCGCAATCATGTCCCCACCTTTCCGAATTCCATCATCATAAATACATTCATCTAATTTTCATGAAGCCCCGTCGCCCTCCACCCTCTTACTGGCCGTTATCCCCCATCGAATGGACCAAATTAACTAGCTCACAAGCACACACACTCTGGTCCACCCACAGGGAACGAGAGCCGCACAAAAGATGCGAATACGAATAAGGATGCGAACGGCGAGGCAATATTTGCTCGCAAAGCAATCACGTCGAGCAGACACAAAGCTGCGGCGCAGTCAGAAGTGCCTCGACCAAATTACATTGCGTATTCCAGAAACGTAACAGCGCCAAGGAAACACCAGTAGAAGGAGATCAACGTTTCTCTCGCACACACCCCGCTCACTGAAACTTTGAAGCCCAGAAACAAACTTTGCAGTTCCCCGGTTCATCCCCTCTAATGCGCAATCGATTCAATTACTCGCCGAACAGGGGAACAAGCACAGCCCGTCAGATATGGAGGAGGAAACACAAAACATTGTCCCCCAGCTCGAGCTGCACTCACAGAAATTAGCAATTAAAGCCCGACGGACTCGCTGACGGCCCATGCAGAGTGGGTCGTGTTCACCTAGAGTCGATCTGCAGCACTTGTTCGTGAAGTAATTAAAATATAATCATTGGCCCGGGACTGCGCGGACCTGGGACTTGGGACTCGGTAGAACTCATCACTCGCGTTTTATCAACTCAATATATCGCGAATGTGGGGAGTGAGAGACGGCCAAGAAAGCTATTCAGGATTGCCCTTAAGCGAAAGGCCACCCGTAAGTTCAATCAGACTGGAACGCTCCTCCCTCTTGTAGGCAAAACTGAAGGCTCCATCACGACTTTTTGCATCCCACAGCAACGTCGACCGGGCAGCCGTTCGCCGGTTCGTCTCGAAATCGTCAGAGGATTTCCTAGGCTTGGCCACGAGCAAATGCATCATCATCCACCGCGAGTGAGATGTTTGTGGGCGATTAGTACGAGCCGAGTACTGAGGCTTCACACCTCCTCCTCGAAGCTATAAACGGAGCCCAAATATTTATTGTGTGGGGGGGCCACAGCGCCGAAGCGGATGACTTCGGCCGCGGAAAGACACCCAGGGAATAACTCATGCGGCCCGGCACATTGATTGATCGCGCAGCGGCAAACGCCGTCTCTGCAGGTGAATTGGATTAGCGGGCTGGGATCCCCTTGGATTCCCTCATGCAGTTTTAATTGCAACAGCATGCCCCATCAATAAGAGGGCCGGCAACGGCAGTCAGTTACCTGTTGGCCTTCGGTGTGAATGTTGCTCGGATCGCTTGGCCACATTTATCTCGATGCGGTGCTCGTCGGTGTGCTCTGGCACTTGCATCATGTTGCGCATCCGCTATCTGCGGGATGCCGCTGAGTGCGCTCAACTTGCCGCGACACACCATGTTGCGAATTGCAAGCCGCCGCCGCCGCGTCGCCACTCCTGGGCATTGTGTTGGTGTCGGTGGATGTTCCCGATCGGACTGTTAACAATTTAATTACATTCCACGAACACGACTAGTTGCGCAGTTAATGAGTTCGCACCGCGTGCTCCGGTCGCATGCGGCGAGTGGACATTTATTTTCGGCGCGCATCTAAAGACCGCGCCGAAGAGTCGATACTTGAATTTATCACTGACTGGTTTGAATGTGCGGCCAAGGTAACTAGGGGATTTCAGATGAAATGGGTTCTTGTAGCGGACGTAGGTGGACGGCGGAAAAGAAGCTAAGGAGGACGCAGCAAGTAGCGGCAAACAAAACATTATTTTCTGGTCAAAGGAAAGTATTCTGAGAACTTAGATTTCTGATGATCGTCTCTGGGAAGGGGAGTAGAATTTAAATCAGCGGGGGGAAGTTTTCCATAGCACCTTGAAACGATAGAAATGTTAGACTTTTGTGGAAGAGGGGACACATTCATCCTCTTGAAGTAAAGAGGTCCTGTGCTTTTTTCCTACACTGAAAGTTTTATCGATAATATCTGGGTTTGCTGGGAACAGTAAAAAAGTAAAAATAGTCATTGTATACCTGCGTATTCAAGAAACGTAAGAAGTCGATATTAAACTGCAGGTCTTGTTCCAACCGAGTATTAGGGTGCATACCATTGTGTGAAAGTGGTAGAACCGTCCGCAGTGAAAAACAAATTGTAGCTTTTTGTCACCGGTGTTGCTTCAGCGGTCTAGTTCTACTATTTGGTATGGAAACTAAGGCGTTACTAAAACCGGATAAGGAAGCACCAAATTTTTTCGAGAGATTAGTTCTGTATGCTATTTTTTTTTTGTTCCTGTTTGCGTTAGTGGCATCTGAAGGACTTCTCCTCGGACGAACGCTAATGGCTGTAAAGAGGTGTGCGCCTGGTCATGTGTCTTCGTATACAACGGCTAAGACGACTAGGCAATAAAGAGCATATGGCCACACGGCTCCGGCCCGAAAAGTTTTTGAATCCAAAATCCTAGGAACGACGCAACAGAGGGACGGTATAGGCTAAGGTTGCACACAAAAATGGAGAAAGACCTCAATGAACGTGGAGGGCGCAAGTGGAGGCCGCTGCCAAGACATTGAGCCCGTTGGAGACTCAAGCTGGTTGACGCCTAGGTCCACCCCGAACTCTAGCGCCATACGAATAATAGAAAGTTATTTATTCGGAATATTGCGGTATATCTCCTCTAAAGGACTTTCAGAAAGCTTTTCTACAGAGATTTCGGTTTGCCGACGTAGGAGAGACAGCCAGGCGATTTGAAATGCAATTCCCATTTCACAGTTCTCATGACTTTTGTCACAGCCAGGCGATTTGAAAAGCAATTCCCATTTCACAGTTCTCATGACTTTTATCACAGCTACTTTTGTCCCAACTTTTTGAGGCAAAAGTTTGAAGCACTTATTTCTTGGCCTAAAATACCCCACGCAACATGTCAAAAGAACTGTACGAAACTCTAGCGCACAACTATGTGGGACGTTTATGTTCATCAATAAAAAAATTAATCATAATACAAAAATAGGTGGTACTCTTTGATTTCTCACTTTGGATGCATCAAAGAAATGGTAACGAAACCATCTACGCGTTAATATAAATCCTTAAGGTTAAATTTGATGGGCGTTCATTTTATTAAATGAAGAAGTAAGTGGTCTACGCCTTGGCTAGGTAGAGTGCGACGCTCACACGCTGAAGGGTCTAGGTTCAACTCCCAACTCAACACCAATTTTACGAATTTTTCACGGCACCACCTCTTTCGAGCTGCTGACAACACTTAAAGAGTAATAACTGTCTAAGAAAGCTTCTCAAATTTCGCCGTTCGGAGTCGGCAAAATACTGTAGGTCCCTTCTACTCGTGAGAGAACAGTAGCGCGCACTACACGAGTAGTTCATGAGCAACCTAGGCCCTGGTCCCCCTTTGGACTGTAGCGCCAACAATTATAGTAAGTGATCGCTCAAATGTTCGGAAGCTGGGTCATACTGGTATGAGGGAATGTGTGATTTTTGTCGTACCAATGTTTAGCCGCTGTCAAAAAGGTTTCTTTTTTTGTGGGCCGGGCAGACGACGCTAATATTCCACTCATCGGTCATGCCTTCCTCCGACCATATCTCACAGATGAGCTGGTGCATGCTCCCAACCAGGCCATCTCCAGATGCTTTAAGTAGATCTGCAGGTAGTGCGTCCGCTTCAGCAGGTTTGTTCGACTTCAACTTGGATATTGCTGTGAAGATAGCAACTCTAAGTCGGGGGGACGGAATTCTTGTCTACGATCGCTCAGATTGAGAAGAACGTTCTGCGTAACAACGGAATTGGAGCCGCTATCGCCGTTAAGGAGTCTGCAGAATTTATCCTTCCAGATTCTCAGCAAGAGCTGCGACTCTACCACAAGTTTTCCATTTTGATCCCGACAAGCTTCGGTCCGAAAGCTTTTGTCCACAATTTAATATGTCCCTATCAGTGTGGTTTCAGGCTAGGTAAGTCCATGATTGACCACATCTTCACTTTACTGCAGATTCTGAAAAAGATCAAAGAAATGCAAACCGATACTTATTAATCGTCGATATGACGATAGAGGCGAGCTAAACTCGTACAGTGCCATGTCTAGTTTTGGGCACCCCTACCAAACTCGTCAGATTATGTAGGACGGCGATGAAGAACTCTCGCTGCTCTGTCAAGGTCGGTAACAAACTCACCGTGACCTTCAATGTCAAAAAAGGTTTTCGACAAGGCGACGCATTGTCATCTGACATTTTCAACATCAGAGAAAGTCGTGCGTAACTTACAAGTCCACACCAAACGCACGATATTCCGAAATTCAGTTAAATTGCTAGCTTACGCTGATGACAGTGACGTGATTGGACGAACACAGCGAGCCATCAGTGAGGCGTTTACTGGCATTGAAGCGGAAGCGGTTAAAATGGGTCTAGTGTTAATCGGTCTGGTGGTTAACGAGGACAAAACATAGTACATGCTGTCATCAAGAAAGGAGACGCAATATCGACGTCTCGGACAATGCGTCACACTAGGCAGCAGAAACTTCGAGGTAGTTGAGGACTTCGTCTACCTCGGCTACGCAGTAAATAGGGATAACAACACCAGCACAAATATCAAACGCAGAATCACCCTTCCAAATCGCTGTTTCTTTGGGCTCAAGACGAATCGAGAAACAAAGCCCTCTCTCAAAAGGACTAAGCTCGCTTTATATAACACTCTGATCATCCCACTCCTACTTTAAGGCGCGGAAACCTAG
Source organism: Eristalinus aeneus (assembly GCA_955652365.1). Taxonomy (NCBI): domain Eukaryota; kingdom Metazoa; phylum Arthropoda; class Insecta; order Diptera; family Syrphidae; genus Eristalinus; species Eristalinus aeneus. Next base: position 82,047,320 of record OY019132.1, read on the forward strand.
ACGTTATCAAAGGCGGTTGAGGAACCTCCTAGTCTTTTCGAGAGAAAAGTTTTGCGTGCGAATTTTGGTTCTGTTTGCGTTGATGGTATCTGGAGGAGAAGATTTAGCGACGAACTCTATGGGCTGTACAGCGACATGCGCCTGGCCAAGGGTCTTCGGATACAGCGCTTAAGATGGCTAGGCCATGTAAAGCGTATTGAAACCACTTCCCCGGTTCGAAAAGTTTTAAAATCTGAGCCATTGGGACAACGTAACGTTGTACAGCCTACTCTACGGTCACGCACTCAAGTGGAGAAGGACCTCAACCAACTTGCAGTGCACAACTGAAGGCAGCTGGTGAAAGATCGTGCTGGATGGAGAGGCATGTTGGTTGAGGCCTAGGTGCACTCCGGGCTGTAGCGCCACAAGAAGAAGAATATTCAACCGCTAAATATAAAAAACAAGTATTTCCCGTCTGTTAAAGAACATTATATTTGCTTCTCCATATGCCCAAAATTCTACTTATAGGATATTCAAACTTAAGATTCACATCCAGTCGTATCTACTCCAACCGAGCACCAACCACCTGCCCTGCTCTTGCCCAGACAAGTTGCGTGTTTGCTATTTATTTTTTGTTGCCAGACGGTAATAAAGCTTTTCGGGACAGGCCTTCAGAGCCTTCACAATCGACTCTCGGCTTCCATACACAGCAATCACCTCGTTCCATTAAAATAAGGCCACCTCAAGCCTCCCGTTCACCTCAGGTCTCTATTTTGAGAATAAACAACCCTCCCAGATTTTGAACAACCAACTGGTCCAATCAATCCTCATCACTGCTAAACAGTAGTATTATTGATGACTCAACGCCTGCGGGCAGCATTTGTCTGAAACACAGTCCGCCATGTCACGGATACTACCACATTACCGCGATCGTTTCTCCGACGTCCCCTGCAGCTGCACTGCCTCGCTCCAGCTGACCTAACGCCAGCTCTTTAGCACTATCTGAAGTGCCGTTCAAACGGCAATTTCCCACGCCAACCTGCGCCGGCCCGTTTAGACTGCAAGCCATCTCGCAATGGCCGCTCATAAAATATCGATTATCTGGCGGTTGCTAGACCCTGCGGCCACTTTTTGTATTCATTAGGACTGCAAGCCCCCGACAATTGTAGCGCGACCCACCACTGCGTCGCCAGCCGGACCCGGCTCCAAATTGAAATTCCCGATCGCTAATGATGGCCGCAATTACACATCGCGACAGCGCGCGCTCTTGTAGCCCATAAAGCAATTCCGAGCCAGAAAATTGCCATAATTTCCATCATCATCTCCATCTCCATCATAATCACCATCAGCTGCATCATCGGCAGGAGTTTATATCGACATCGTGAATTATAATAATTCCATATGCCCCGCATGACTTTGCCGACTCGCGGGGCTAAGCTGGGGGAGATCCGCTGCGCGAGGCGGCACGACCTGCCCAGACGCAGGCTCAGCACGCACGTAGCGATCGCGAATGTGAATGCGAAGGCCGAGGGAAATTAATAACAAAGAGGAATCCGAATCCGAATCAGGATCAGAATCAGAATCTGTATCCGCGGCGGCCTAGTGCAAAAACCCACAGATGTGCGAATCCAAAGCGGAGCAAGCAGCCAGTGCGCTGCGCTCGACTCCAGCCGCCCATGATTGGGGATCAGGGATTCACTTGATGCGCTCCTGCTCTCCATATGGGACGGGCGCAGTGGCAGGGGCGGAATGAACGCGCCGTACTCGTATATGGGACGCGGGCAATTTATGATTGGAATCAAAGGCGAAGCGCGCATATGAGGTCCGCGGCCCGGCTGAGCGCAGCAACTAATCTCTGCGATGCCGCCGCCACCGCTGCGGTCCGATAATAAATTATAGACGTGGGCACCGTTCCTTTTTTTGGTTCGCTAATTTGATAGATTGAATCTTCTTTCGGGGGAATCTATTTGCTTCTCTGATTGCTTGGTGGCGTTTTTGCTTTACCTGGCTGCCGCTGTGGTGACGGTGGTGGCGACGACGCTGGTGCGCTTGTGGGCTCTTTGTAGGTGGATGCAATTAGCGAGAGCCTTCGCTCTTCCTGAATGAACAGCAGTAGAGTCTTTTACGGCGCGCTCGTGTGCAGGCAAGTTCATTAAAGGGAGTCTGTCGGTCGGCCGCCGGCGGCTGATGGCTGGAGGATTTGTTTTTGCACGGATGACACTCGGTGAATTTGAATTACTCGAACCTCATAGGCAAGTCGTTAAGACGGGGAGGTTCATTAGGCACGTAGTAAAAAGCGTCATGTTTGAGGTGCATAAAGTGCGCCGTGGCCGCAGGGGTTGTCCGAGATTTGATGGGTTTGCATATTGTTTGTGTTCTGGGCGTGATGGAGCGAAGCTCACAGTTGCGCGATCCGCTCAGTGCGATCGTAAAAAATGCTGCGAGGTTCTCATTTTGGCAGAAGAGAAATGCCAAAGCGTTTGTCAGGGTCAAATGTATTTCCTTATCGCCGTCGGTGGGGCCAATCTACGGCTTCGTTTGTTGAAGGACACTCCAAAGGGGACCGGTCCATGCCGGACATTTTAACGACTTGACTTTCATCGATTTGCCCTCATTTCAGGAGGCCGTTGTTTTGAAGGAAGTGTGGGCTAATTGCTGGAATACCTCATGGGTGATCAGTGGGGCTTGCGATTGGGCTATAAAAGCAGCGTGCGCATTTTCCGAGTCAGTCGTGACTGATGTGGGGATCGGGTTAGGGCTTCATGTGCATTCATGTGCATGTGGCAAGAAATGAGACTTGGGAGAATTGAGCGGATTTGGCTCTTATAAACTTCGCACCCATTTCTTTTAACCCCATGATGTGAAAATATAAACAAACTAAACTTCACTTGGGAGTCACAGATGCCTTGACAGCGGTGGGTTGCAGGTGGATGTTCCGATTTTGCTTTTGAATAGAGGTGAGTTGTTGGTCGTCTGTCCTAGGCCGCAGTTGCTAAGTGGATATTAGCAACCGCACAAGTGCCAGAGATCCTAGGTTTGATTCCTGGATCGAACGTTTATTTTATATTTTTCAGGGCACCCGCTTCTCTGCTGTCAACATTTGCAAATTACTGATTCCGAGTGAAAATCCGCTTCTAGTCGCCAAAGAGTCCCAGGTTTTGTCTACTCATGCGGGACCAATAGTGACCACACCAGCGGGAGTTCCAAAAGAGCTGGAACCAAGTCACTTCTTAACTGAAGGGCCAATTTGTCTTATATTATAAGATGCTAAAGCGGCTGGGAAAGAGCAGTGCTGCGCTCGTTTGCTGCGTGTGTTAAATGTCTGAACCAATGGTGCATCGTGATGATGTTCACTGTCGTCCGATTAGATCACCAGATGACTAGCAGCTGTGGAACATAACCACTCGCAAGGCCATCTCTCGACTAAACAGGAATGGTTTTTGGTTCAACTCGCACTGGAGCTTTGATGACCTCGCACCCCGCATCTCCTATGACGCTAGGCTCATAGACATGCCCTCTGCTGCAAGGTCACCAACAATACAACTGCGTCGCGTTGGCTCTGCGTCCTGGATTGGTTCTGGCCAGAAACTGAACCGAAAAGGGAATGTAGTCGAATTTTCACGGACGGCTCCAAGCCGAGGGAGGGATATAGATTTGGGGTCTTCGTAGAAGACGACAGCATTAGACTCCACACCTCCTCCGGTAATTTCGGCTCCGTCCTACAGGCGGAAGCGTGTGCGAAGCGTGTAAGTGGAAAGGGCAAAGTATCTGTGTCTGTAGCGACAGCCAAGCTGTGTTTGAAACGTTAGTCAAGTCCAAGAATGAAAGTCTTTCCTAAACAGACTGAATTCGCTAAGAATTCTCTGGGTTCCGGGACATCACGGGACACGAGATTGCCGATGAAAAAGCTAGGCGAGGTTCAAAAGAGGCATTCGTGGGGCCCGAAACCACTTTGGGGCTACCTGCATTAGTTAGAGCTTCCGTCGACTATTGGGTCACCCAACAGCACAGCCAGAGGTGGCGAGACTCTCCAGGATGCAGGATGACCAAGTGCATGCCCCCGAACGTTAGCAAGAAATCCGCCGCTTTTCTGCTGTCTCTAGACAAAAATGAGAGCCGACGACGTGTCGGCGTACAAACGAGACACTTCACCTTCGCTAAGCACCTAAGTCGGCTTGGGCTTAGTGACGGCACTCTTTGCGATGCCTGTGGTGAAGGTGAAGACACTACAGAGCACTTTATCTGTCAATGTCCCGCCTTTGCTAGTATCATGTGGAGACTGTTCGGGACTAACGTAAGGGGAACTGAAAACCTAAGTCCTTTATCTCAGAAGCACCTTCTGGCCTTTCTTCAGAAAACAAAGAAAGCACTTTAAATGAACTGCGTGGTGGTAAAATAAACCAGTATTTGAGTTTGAGCGCTCCAGTGAGATACACAGCACTGGAGCGCTCAAACCTCCAGGAAAAAGTCTATAATATGTCTAAGAGACAAGTTGTACAAATAAAAATCAGAAATTCAGCTTGGACTCCTGGGAAGGCATTCATTTTATTCCAAATTTCCAATTCTACTTAGTCAGACACCCAGCGGTTGCCTAAAGCAAGCAGAGTAGGGACACTGAGAGAGGCCTATCGTATATGGAGCACAGAAATGCATGCTTTCATACAAGCTAGACAAACTCAAAAATGCATGCTTTCATACAAGCTAGACAAACTCAAAAGACAGCACTGCAGTTTACCTTCAGATTTTAACGCCTGTTCGTGTTGTTGGAAACGACAGAGACAACTCAGCTAATAGAATTTGTTGTTCTGAGAAGAATATACTAAGGAATCGTCTACTCACGGTAAAGCAGACATGTTTAAGGTGCTTCTCAATGTTAAGTGCTTAGTGGGGCACGTCAGTACCCCCACATGTGTGTACAAATTGTGACGTCTACATTACAACCTTGACGTTGGTCGAGGAGTTCAAGTTCACCACCACTCGAGCTAGCTAAACCTTTGATCAAACTCGGGATTTAAGAGTCAATCATTTTTGAGTTGATCATTGACCATACCCTCGTTTTGGTGGTATGTATGCCGCATGTTCCGCTGCTTTTCGAATAAGCAGATGTAATAATTTCGCGGTTATGTTTTTCTCTCCTCGTTTCCTGTTCTAGTCTGAATCTGGATCAGTCCTGTATATATAATGAAAGGCACGATACAACAAAAGGGACCAGGACCTAGTTTTGTCATCAACTGGTCGCGTTATTCGTGTAACTGTTCTATCACGAGTAAAAGGGACTTACAGTTTCCTGCCGACTCCAAACGGCGAAGTTTACCAGAGACAATTGTTATCCTTTGTGTGTTGTCAGCAGTCCAAAGAGATGGAGCCGGGAAAACGCAAGGTGTTCAATCCCGGAATCGAACCTAGACCTTTCGCATGTGAGTTTTGCACGTTAACCACTTCGCCACGGAGGATGCGGCAGAATTTTCCATCACCAAGCATTTTTCATTTACCGTCATGCATTCGTCTCCTTAAAAAAAAATTGCTGCAATAGAAGTCGAGGTCGAATATGTGATTTTTTGACCTTTTTATTTTTACTGTTTGGTGAAGGTTCCGGAGCAACTTAGTTGCTTCGGAAAGAGACTTTCGCATGAGATCGCAATGCATAACTCATTTGAATTATTGGTTCTTCTCAGCCGCACTTTTGTAAAGTCAAGTTTAGTGGCAGAAATGAAAGTAAAGGTGAAAAGTTTCTACCTTCTTGCGCCCTAATAGTATCCAGCATTATGAAGCAATTATAGGTGAATGCCGTGCTGCCTCCTGCAAGTCTGTGACATGGTCGCAGGCAGTGCTTTCAGTCAGCGCTTGCTTGGTGGAGTCAAATAATACATCACTCTATAAGTCTGGTGTCTGGCATATAGGGGGCGCCACTAACAAACTACTTTCAGGAAGTACAAACATGCAAATTATACCTGTCAAATTCTCATGACAATCGGAATATTAGGTTACAAGCTACAGTACCTCTTGACATTTTTTAAATAAAATACAGAATTTCGTGTCGATTATACACTGCTTATCGTTGAGAAAAAATACCATGCAAGCTCAGCAATGGTTTGAAAAGTGTTACAGGAATGCTGCTCAATTACAGTGCTCCACAAAAGTCTGCGTACAATGATGTAATTTTTGGAAAAAATGCTGATATTTCCAAACTAATAGCGGAAAGTTGTTTCTAAATGTATGATTAAATAAAACAATGGATAAGCTTTCAGTTTTCAACAATTATTTTGAACATTTTAATTCATTTTCAAAAAAAAAAAAAAAGGAAAACAAAAAAAAAATGTTGCAAAATTCCATCCACAAGAGTTTGCGTACAGCTGTAAAAACGGGATGAAAAAATCATTATATTTTATTAGTTCCGGTGGTAATATTTAGTTGCATATCCACTAATCCTTATCATCTCCTTCAAGCATTTTGGCATGGATGCAACCAATTTTTCAGTATAAAAAGGGCTTATATTATACGACTCAAATATTAAAGCTTCTTTTAACTGTTCTTTACTTCGGATATTGTGACTGCGGATCCGCCGTTCTAATGCATTCTAAACATGTTCAATAGGATTTGATGATGGGCTCTGTGGTGGGGTTCGCAGCATATGGGGAGTATTACACAACAACCACATACGCGCATAATGTGCGGTATGTTTGGGGTCATTGTCATGCTGGAGGTAATAATCATTCGAAATTCCCAATATGTCTGCACTGGATCTTAAATTTCTTTCCAGAATATCGATGTAGGTGAACTGATTCATAATGCCTTCTATTACTTCCAACTTGCCGACTCCGAATGACGCCATACAGCTCCACACCATAACCCCTCCACCACCCTGCTTTACAGTCTTGACAGTATTTCTCGGATTATGGACCTCATTTTGTCTCCGCCATACCCTCAATCGATCATCTGACTCAAAAATAATATATTTTGATTCATCAGAGGATGTAATTTTACGCCAAAAATTTGGAGACTTGTTGACGTATTCTTTTGCGAACGCGAGCCTTTTTTGTCGATTTCGTTCGCAAATGAATGGTTTTTTTTTAGGTATACGGGACTTGAAACTCACTTCAACAATCGCTCTTCTTACCTATTCTGCATGTACATCGATATTGTTAAACTGTTTAAGATTATTACTTATCGACTTTGCTGTTACAAAGAGATCTTGGTCCATTATTCGCTTTATTGTATGTTTATCTCTCGCAGAGAGCTTCGATGGTCGGCCAGATCTTACCTTTGACGTAATTTGCTCGTCATTTCTATAGCGATTTATTGTTCGCTTTATCGTTGAGCGGCTTCTTGAGTTTTTTTTTTTTTTTTTGAGTTTGTAACGCATTTTTATTAGCAGTTTACAATTCGTTAACTTAGTTGCTAGACAAAAATGCTGAAAACTAGCTTAAATATTTAATCTGAAATATTAATCTTATATCTAACTTACTGACTTTAAACAAGTACTCTAAACTAATCTATGTTAGTTTTTTCTGCCTTTCGACATCTTTCGTATTTTTATTTAGTCTAGTGGTTTTGTTTTTGTTGCCCAAGAAAATTAAAAAAAAAAACTTGGATGTTCCTTAGTCAATGTTTTTAACTTACTTGCTAACTTAACTTATTTATCCTAAATCAAACTTAAACATATTTACAGATGTCTTAAAACTATATCCGTAAGCAATACGGACGCGTGCACCGGGGAGTATATGATCTTTACATGCTTGACATTTTTATTTGTTTATTTTTTTTTTTATTTTTTTTTGTCCGAATCTACCTTATAGCTACCTTAAACTAAGTAAGCTGGCCCTAATGAGTCAACTATCCTGGTCCTGTGTGAGAAATTGGCGGCATCGAAGGCTGATTCTGATGCAGCCACCAGAGGAAAAGCCGTTCTTTGTCAGAGACTGCTCTATCGCGGGCAGAGATCGCTCTACTGAACCGTAAGAGGCCTTCGTGGCCGCGAGCGACGTCCGGTTCGTATTGAAGTCGTATTGAAGAGCGGCTTCTTGATATCTGTTTCGCAATCTCACCATATGACATCCTTTCTTCAAGGAACAGATTAATAATTGTCTGCCTTTCACTCACACTCAACTCCTTTTTTGCCATTTTGTCGTTCTTGTAAATATAAAAATCAAAATAATACACTTACTTTCTCACACTTCAAACTCGAATAAATAAACAAAACATGATTACCCGCTCGTTTAAATAAGTACCGTTACTTAAACAGTGTTTAATGAAAGAATGCTACCAGATGAACGCAAACTTTTGTGGATCGAATTCGGCAAATTCTTCTGGTTTTTGATGTGCGTTTTCCAAACGGGTACAAGTTTTTAATTTAATAATAATAATAATTGTTGGCGCTACAGTCCAAAGGGGGACCAGGGCCTAGCTTGCTCACCAACTACTCGTGTTGTGCGCGCTACTGTTCTCTCACGAGTAGAAGGGACCTACAGCTTTTTGCCGACTCCGAACGGCGAAATTTGAGAAGCTTTCTTAGACAGTTATTACTCTTTGAGTGTTGTCAGCAGCTCGAAATATTAGAAAAATTGGTGTTGAGCTGGGAATCGAACCTAGACCCTTCGGCGTGTGAGCGTCGCATTCTACCCACTACGCCACGGCGACCACAATTTTTTATTTTGTTGAAAACTTAGGCTGACGCTGTCTTACTGACATGTATTTTTTTAAATTTTTTGTAACTTAAATTGCGCGAATGCCGGCAATTTTTCCAGAAATTGCTTTGTTGTATGCAAACTTTTGTGGAGCACTGTATATGTTGATGGTATGCTGACTTCAAAAGTGGCCGTGAAGACACAAACGGTGCTGAACGCTCTGAAAGGCCAGTTGAGTTTGCACCTGAAAACGTCAAAAAGTACACACAATCGTTTTGGAAAGCCCAAGAGTGCAATTGCGTGATATAACTATCACCTTAAAAAAATCAGAAGGCTGTGTGCCGAATATTTTGCATGAATATTTGTCCATGAGAAAGCTGTTATCGAAATGGGTGCAACGGTTGCTCATAATGGACCAAAACAAAAACATATCGATGTTTGTGAGAGCTGTTTGGAACTGTGTCGCCAGAATAAGCAAGACTTTTTGGATTAATCATGGATCCACCACTACACTCCAAAGTCAAATCGGCAGTCAGCGGAACGAACAGCAGCCGGTGAACCACGCGCAAAGCGTCCAAAAACACTAAGGTCGGCTGGAAATCCATTCGCATTTTGAGATTCGCATGGAACTTTTATCATCGACTATCTTGAGAAAGGCAAAAGGACCAACAGAGAACACTACACGACATTGTTGGTGCATTTGAAGGAAGAAATTGCAAAAAAACGGTCCCATATGAGGAAGAAAAAAATTCTCTTCCACCAAGACAATGCACAGTGTCACAATTGTTGACTTCCATGGCCAAATTGCACGGATTCCGCTTTGAATTGAATCCGCACACACTGTGTTCTTTAGATGTAGCCCCTAGCGACATCTGACTTTTTCCAGACCTCCACAAGATGCTCGCCGGAAAAAAAATATGGCTCGAATGAGGAGGTGATCGCCGAAACTGAAGTCTATTTTGAGGCTAAAGATAAATCGTTCTAGAAAAGGGAGTCGAAACGGCGGTTACCGCTTTTGAAGAAGGAAACTATGTTGATGGACGGAGTCGAATTTTGTTTAAAAAAATTTGTTGTTATTGGTGAGTAGTAGTTATAGTGGCCGCCGTGGCGTAATGTGTAGAGTGCGAAGCTCATATGCCAAAGGGTCTAGGTTTGATACCCAGTTTAACACGAATTTTTCGAATTTTTCACGGCACCACATCTTTTGATCTGCTGGTAACACTCAAAGAGTAATAACTGTCTGAGAAAGCTTCTCAAATTTCGCCGTTCGGATTTGGCAACAAACTGTAGGCTCCTTCTACTGGTGAGAGAACAGTAGCGCTCACAACACAAGTAGTTGATAAGCAAGCTAGGCCCTGGTTCCCCTGTGGACAGTGGCGCCAACAATTATTAGTAGTAATAGTTTTACTTGATAGAGTTCATCTTCTTTTCGGATGCAAATCTTGGGCACATTTTCCAAATGATTTCACTAATAAATGCCTTCTTGAATGACCTCTCTAAATGCGCATCCATCCTCTTTTCTTTTTCGCGTCCAAATCGTGTTCAACTCTGAGTCGAAATCGAATCAGTCGAATTCACATGGTGCTGTGGTCCTTGTCCGAGACGCAGTCTTGTATAGAAAATTTGTGGAAAGCAACTTGTTACATTTTTCGGAACTTCGCTTCAGCGCCAAAAGGTTATCTATGTTCTAATTCGTGTTCAGTTTTGAAGCCAAAAGCGTCACCGAAGCTTCATGTCTGTTCCAGAACTCGTCGATCGTCAACGTGACTAAACTATCGTAGCCTGACTCACTGTTTCAACTTCCTCTTCATTAAATAATGCTCAAACCTCGCACTGGTTCCGCATCTGTTTTCAAAATTCCTTGCGAGCATGCCACCCTCCCTCCATATCAGTGACAAATCAATTTTAACACTTTAATGCAGAAAAAGTTTTCAAACTCCAGTGAAGCAGGCAGTTGCCACTCACAAAATGAACTTTAAAGTACTGCTCCTCTTGGCATTGCCGTGCACACCAGCTCCAGCTCAGCTCTCAACGAAGGAGAGAACAGGAAGAATATATGGAGGCTCAGTTGTCGAGGGAACTGACTTCCCCTGGATGGCGGCAGTCGGCCAACGTGCTGAGTATTTGTGTGGAGGAGCTATTCTTAACAAACGAACTGTTTTGACGGCGGCACACTGCCTCTATGGGCGCACACCGAGAAGGCTCCTAGTGCGGGTTGGCTCGCGGCACGTGTTCAAGGGTGGCCGAGTGATCTCAGCTGCAGACTTCTTATATCATCCCTGCTACGACAACGATACTGCCGATTACGATATTGGACTCATTCGATTGAGTTTGGGCATAAGGTTCTGGGACTTGGCACAACCGGTGGATCTTCCATGTCGTAATTACGTTCCACAGGCGGGTGCACCTGCCCACATCAGCGGATGGGGTAAAACGGAGCAGGGACATCCAGATCTGCTACAATATGCTGAAATGAAGATCATTGACGAGGACATTTGCAGACAACTGTTCAAGGAGGAGGTCTACACTGATCGCATGTTTTGCGCCGGTCGGTTGGATGCTCCCATCAATACCTGTGTGGGCGATTCTGGCAGTCCCCTGGTGATTGGGACGATGATCATTGGCGTGTCGTCGTGGGGATCCATCGACGCTTGCGCGGAAATTAGCGAGGCTGGAGTATACACAAGAGTGTCTCTATTTGTCAACTGGATACGGGACTATGTTCGAAAGTTTGGTGATGAATTGTAATAAAGTTGGTGACTACCTAAAGTGACTTCATTTCATTCTTGCAACTATCTAGTACAACCATTCAAAGCAGACACAGAGGGTGTCCCAAGTCTAAGCTAAGCTCTGTTCGTTTGTCTGCAGCACACAACAAACAGAGCATAACTTCAATGAAAAGCGAGTCACTTACCAAAAATCATTTCAAAATTTGCACCCACCCATCTGTTTAAAGCAGTGCCAAGTCCCCCCACCTACCAGACACACTGCACAAAAGTGCCATCAATATGGACAGTCCCACCTCATGAGCACTGCACTGCCCAGTCCCCAAAGAGAATGCCATACAAAACTCCACTTACCGCTCTGCCGTTGCCAACCAAGCGCAATGGAGGCGCAATCAATTTCAATTTTAAACTGACCCAACTGACCATTTGCCCAATCATCGATTATCATCACAGATACCTCACTGCTTCACTGCCTCGATGCCTCGCACACTGTGCGCGCCGTGCTGCCAACAATGAGGCTCCGCTCACATTTTGCGCACAAAAACACTTTATCAATGCGGCTGTGATGAGCCGCAAAATGCTTCCGCCGCATTTCGACATTCGAGACCGGTCATCTGGAAAATCATCGACGTATTACGAGGAGACTCTAAATTTGTGTCTCTTTGTGCGGCCGCCAGCCAAAGTTCGGAAGGGGGAGGCGTAACATCCGCCCCAGCTTCACTGCACAGTCCATGGGCTATTTAAGAAACATAAATCAACAATTGGTCTGTGTCCCTTTCCCCTCCGCATCCCCGAGGCCGGCCCCGGGCTGACACTGAAGCAATATCGATAATGCACCGACGACTACGACATCGGGACGCACACCGGGGTGCGCATGGCTGGCTAGTCGGTGCCCAGGACGGACAGAGTGACATTTTTATGCCAGCAATTTATTTTAATGTCATCGCCAATCCGTGCCATGTGTGTGCTGCTAGAGTGCTAGAGTCGCCGCTTTTTAGGGCGTCGCGGAGAGCATCCAAAGTGGAGCAGTCCTGGTCCACCGCTGTGCTGGTTTTAATTATGATTTTCTTTTTTAAATTATTTCCTAATTAATCAGGCTTGACAGGCATGTACGCGACGAAGCCGTCGTCGAACGTTAATGCTGTGTCAACATGCCGGATCCGCTGTGGCGCGCAGCAAGTGTGCGCGCGGGAGATGGGGCAGCTTCATCTCGAGTCGCCACCGGTTTGTCTCGGTTGACGGTGGACGACTTAAGCGACACGATAATTTGTCATTTCTGGTTATTTAATTAATAATTGCAACCGACACTTGTACACATGCACATGCACATGGCCCGAGAGGACTGGAACAACAGTGATGGTAGGGGCATGTGCGTGATGTTTGTTTTACTAAACGTCGCCGTTCATGAGCAGATGTCACGGTAAGACTGCGATGGGTTTACGAAGACGCGACGGCCGGACTGCAGCCGATAGGAGAAGGGGTCTGACTTGGCACTGGAGTTCTGTCAACAAGGTGATTTGGCTTTTCATCAACACATGTTGGGTTGATGGGATGCTGCGCATGTTGCTGGTTGTGTTTTGCATGTTTTGAAGGAGATTTGCCAAAATATTATCCATTCGCTGACGGATGGAGGGGAGGGAGAGTAGTTGGAGTTTCTGCAGATGCATTTTCTGAGTAATTTTTATTTTTGGTCCATGACCACACACGGCGGAGATGAGTTTCAAGATATCGGACCAAAATGCTGGAGTTTGGATATGACGTTAGGCAGAGTCTGAAGAAGTAGATTTGAGCTAAGCTGATTTTCGCTGTCAGACCGATTGGCACTTGTTCTTGGAATACAGAATACAGCGTGTTCAGGAGCTTCATGTGTGTGGCAGACTGAATGCCCAAGTTATTGCGAAAGGGAAGCTTAGCAAGAAGGGGGACAATAGGCAATCATGATGCCACCTTCGACAACATTTTTGGGTCGATCGACTTTTAGGTGAAGAGCACGCTGAATGACGCAAGCGCCCGGTTTTAACATCCGCTGGGATAAGAGATGATCTTCAAAATGATTCACCGTAAATGTGGCGTTGATGTTACTAGACATTTACACAGGATTTAATACATCCAGACGCTCCAAAACGACAGCAGAAGTTCAATTCACCATATGGGGGTGGAGAAATTTCCAAATCAATACGAATAGCTTCAATCAAAGTTTCCCTTCTCTTACAAAAAAATTGTTATCTTGTCAACATTAAGAGAGTTCAGAGACTGTCATTGGATATTAACTAAACAGATTTAATCCAGGTCCTAAGAACTAAGTTTAATGATACATGTAGGAAGGCGCTTACAAAGAAGAGGGAAGCCTTTTAATGAGGCACAGAACGAAAAATGCATTCCGCATAGGAAAAGGAAGAGATTAATGACATTGAGGAAATATTAGGAAGGCTACTGCACGAAAAACGCCAAAAGTTCTCCGCTCTCAGGTTCAAATTCGGCTGGAAGAACCATTTGTTTGGTTTGCACAGTGAAGGGAGAGCAATTGTAGAATAAGTAGAATTAAGTTGAACTGATCTCGCGAGTAGAGCTTTCCGTCGATTTACTGTGTCACTTAATTAATTGGTTTAATTTACAAATACTGCTGGCTCAGTGTCCGAGTTTAAGATCTTTTTAACTGTCAGATTACCGCCTAAATATTTAGTGGAATATTCCAATCAATTCGAAAGGTGATAGACAAGAATTCCGTCTCGTGACTTAGATGAAGTGAAGATAGAACAATCGAAACAGAAGTCAAGCAAAGCTCATGGAGTGGACGGACTGTCCGCAGAACTATTTAAAGCAGCTGGAGATGACCTGGTTGGGCGCATGCACCAGCTCATTTGTAAGATATGGTCGAAGCAAAGCATGCCCAATGAATTGAATCTCAGCGTCGTTTACCTGTTTCACAAGAAAGGAAACCACTTTGACTGCGCCAACTACCGAGGGATTAGTCTCATCGCATATAAGATCCCCTCTGCCGTATTATGTGAGCGTCTAAAACCCTTTGGCCACGACCTGATAGGTCCCTGTGAGTGTGCTTTCTGGTCAGGGAAGTCCACAATAGACTAGGTCTTCAGATCTGGAAAAGGCTCAAGAAGTAAAAATCAACACTCATTCACTGCGAATAGAGATGAGCTATACAGTGGCATGTCTAGTTTTGGCATTTCTACCAAACTCATCAAATTGTGTAGGATGACGATGGAGAACTCTCACTGCTCCGTTAATGTCGGTAACGAACTCACCAAGACCTTCAATGTAAAAAAAAGGTTTTAGATAAGGCGACGCACGTATGTGACTTCTTCAACATCATCGTGCGCAACTTACAAGTCAAAACCAGAATCACGATCTTCCAGAAGTCAGTCCAATTGCAAGCTTACGATGATGGCATTAGAGTGATGGAACGAACACAGCGAACCGTCAATGAGGCTTACACCGGCATTAAAACGGAAGCGGCTAAAATGGGTCTGGCGGTAAATGAGGGCAAAACTAAGTATATGCTGACACCAAGGAAGGACACACAACAACGTCTCGGACAGAGCTTCACATTAGACTGCCAGAAACTGCGAGATGTTTAAAGATGTCGTCTAATTTGATTCCGCCGTAAATGGGGAGAATAACATAAGCCAATCGCTGTTTCTATGGGCTCAAGGGGCGATTCCCTAAAAATACTCAAGGGCCATCTTTCTAAAGACTATGTTCATTTTGTAAAATAGCTTGATCAGTCCAGTCCTATTCTGTGGCACGGAAATTTATACGCTGCTAAAAGGGGATGATGTGGCCGACGTGGAGTAGTGGATAGAATGAGAGAGAGGTTAGTAGATAGAGCGCGACACTCACACGCCAAAGGTTCAGGTTCGATTTCCGACTGAACACCTCGAATATCACGGCATTACCTCTTTCGAGCTGTTGACAACACCCAAAGAGCTTCTCAATCTTCGCCGTTCGAAGTTGTCGAAAAAGTGTAGGTCCCTCTTCTTGTGAGAGAACAGTACCGCGCACAACAAGAGTTGTTGATTAGCAAGCTATGCCTTGGTCCCCCTGTGGTCTGTATTGAAACCCAAATCTTATTGTTATAAACGCGAACGAGGCTTAGTCGGTGGAGTACGAGACTCTTAATCTCAGGGTCATGGGTTCGACCTCCACGTTGGGCGCCAAAATGTTACCGTGGCCGTGGGAAAGGTGGAATGGACCGCTCGACACGGTCCGTACCCCCAGTACTGCGACTAAGGGCAAGGCTTCAATCACCAGCAGAAACATAAAAAAAGACTGAAACCAACAAAACAAAAAACAAAAAACACTGAGGTTGAAACAAAACCAAAACACAGCAATTCACCTTAAAATTATCCAATTTTTGTTCTCTTTATTTAAGTTTAAGTTCATATTATGTCTTTCTGGATTCTTAAACTAAAAAAACCTTAACAATATTTTACAATTAATTCTTACAATTATCTTAGCTAAGATACTAAACAAGGACACACGCAACAAGAGGGAAAACAAAAAAATATGTTCCCGGAACTGTACTCGAACCCGCATTACGCAATCGATAATACCCAGCGCACCCACGCTCTAGCCGACAACACTAACTCCAAATTATAAATTCACTCTTATAAAATCCTAATATAATCTATTCAAAAAAAATTATGCTTTTAAAATGAAACAAAATAAAAAAGAAATGGAAAGCAAAACAAGTCAAAGCTTATATATAAAAATAAAGTATCAAGAAGAACCCAGGTCAGCAAAAATAAAACTAACAACTAAATAAAATTAAAGAAAAGCCTTCCCTGGAGAGGGGTCACCTGCCGTCTTCCTGCCTTTGTCTGGAAAGTCCTGGTTGACTGATCGCTTCTCTTTTAATATGTCTTAGATTGGAGGGTGTGGGGCCTCTATAAAAGATTAACTTGGTCTGACATCATTTACGCTATTACTTTTTTTATTCTTCTTATTTTTTTTTATTAAAGGAATTGGGGAGAGTGAGTGCACGTTTGTTTTATTATTTTCCTTTTGTAATTTATTTTCCATTGAAAGAAGGGGGAGATGGGGTCGTAACGTGAAATTCAAGCTTGTTTTTTTTTTTGCTTTTAGATTTAGACAGCACAACTCGTAACCACGCTTTTGGGTTTTTTTGGTTGAGATTATTTATTTTGGTGTCGCACGCTGTGCGTTTGTTCTTTATTATTTCGTTTTTTTCTTTATACAACTGTCCCGTATTCCCGAATCGTGCCCAACCTAGCCCGTCCGATTTCTATTCTCGCCTCCCAAAGGCTGCCCGATCTCAACTCGTCCAAACTACCTCGAACTCCTGGCTGACCAGACGATCGATATCTTTCGTCCACTTCGGGACATGATCGCCTGGCCACCCGTCCCGGTCGAAATTGATCAAACCGCAAGGAAGGCCGCAAACTCTCCATCGTACCATACACCGGACAAGGAACGGCTACCCTCACTTGTCGTCCGAGGAGGATCAAGGGTCCATCCATCGCTTTGAAATAAAAGCTAGGAAAACCACCGACACGACAGAAGGAAAAATACAAAAAATAAGCAGGCTGCTAAATATGGGATTGAACCCACAACGTTCTGCGCCCCTGGGGACTACACCACCTGTAAGCTATCTGGCTAACTGATCCCTGATGGACGTACAGCCTACGTCATGATCCCCACCATTATCCACCCACTCAATTTAACCTATCTTGGGTATACTTTCAGGCGAAAACCTTTCAACTGAAGGGAAACCATAATAGCCTTTAGACCTTAATAGCCTTTGACAGGTCCTGTTTGCCTATATGGAATTTAAAGAGAGAATTCGACGCCGAACTCTACGAACTGTACAGCGACATGGGCCTTATCAAACGTCTTCGCAGAGCAAGTGGAGACCACTGTTCCGGCCCGAAAAATCTTGGAATACAAGTCATTGTGCGATGCAAGAGTGCACACAATACGAGGGGGACCTCAGTCAACTGGGACTGCGGATTAGGAGTTAGCTGGCAAGAAATCGTGATAGCTGGAGAGGCATGAAGGTTGATACCTTATTAACCCAGGCCTGCAGCGCCCCACGAAGAAGACACTGCAAAATAAGATCTGCAAGGATCACAAGAACTGCAACGAGCAGTTTCCAATAAGCGACCAAATTCATAAAAATCAACGCGCAGTCTGAAAGGGTCAGATCAAAAATTTGCAGTTCGTGCTAACAGATCGCAGTGATGCGACTTGAAACACAGGGTTGCAAAAGTCAGTCAAGCAAGTAGCAAGCGAAGTGGAAAAAATTGTAATTGTAGAACTCTATTGGAATACTCCAAGTCGTCTTCAACACTTTTACCTGAAAACCCGTTCAAGAGTTAGAAATATTAACAGCACTCAATTTAGTTCATAGAATGCCACCACCAGTAAGACAAGGCTCCCTACGTGCACGTGTACAAGGAATCAAAACACAAATTTCAAAAGCCTTCGAGATGCCTCAAGGCACACTGTGACCTATGGCATTCAATCGCCTCCTTCAAGGACTCCGCTTTGTGATCCATTTATAAACCCCTCAGACAGAACACGGCCGAGACGAAATAATTGACTTAACTTTGACCCAACGCTTGTGCGATTCACTCTCTTAAGAATAACATTCGAAATGTCATCAACCATGACCCCGACGACATCAGTTCACCTTGTCCAGAGGACGTCTGTTTATGTTCAGTAATTGACCAGCAAACGCACTGAAATCCCTTGTCAATCTTGAAAGCGAGTCCGCGTGATAACCCTTTGACCAAAATCCACTCAAAAACCTCTTCACGCATCAAAAGAGAGCCACAATCGGGCAAAAATTAGCAATAGTGGGGCAGGGAGATTAAATTTCAAATCAAATCATTCATTCCGCCGTGCTGCCCTGCCCTCCGACCGCTTATCTAAAGTTGACTGCGAAAATGAACGTCCGTGCATCGCGTACACAGACGCGCGTGCCCCCTCTCCGCACTCGCATAAATCTCGCATTACAGCTCGCCGACCCCCACAGAGGCCAGTTACGAGTGCACACTCAAATAGATATCAATTTCTCGCAATTGGACTAATTGCTCATCAATCGAATTCCGTCGGCATTCCGCTATCTGCGTGCGTGTGTAAGCCGCATCTGTAATTACACTCGCTGGCAATCCCTCACGTCGGGCAGCGCCAATGCCCTTCGTTCGCGTCCGCATCCGCGCCCACAACCCACCAGCCGTCCAGGCCACCCTCCCGTGCATCGAGAGAAATTATTATGTGGTAATTTTATGGTCTGGCCGATTGTTACGCAGCGATCTACGACTCTCGATAAGATGTGAAGCTATCGATAGTTCTGTCCAAGTTGTTGGTAATGGGAATGGCTCTGACTATGGCTGTGGCAATGGCAATGGCCATGGTTGGCAGCGATGGGGTGGATCCACTTGGCCACGGTCTCGGAGAGGCGAAACAAGCAGTTTGGCCCCCGCAGGCGTTGATTATGATTATTGTTATTGCATGCATCCTGGTTCCGTTCCGTCGGCTCTCCCTTTCGGTCGGCCTTCTTCGTCGCCCTCGCCAAACAACTGATGCTCGCCGACCGTTTAGTCGTCGGAGATTCGCCCAGGGCCGAATGGGTACCCACTTTGTGCATAGTTACGGCCATTACCGAACCGAATAAATCATCTTTCGGAATAGACCTCCAATTATTTGTCAATTTATGTCTCCTTCAAGGGCAGCAGACCATAAATAATTGCTGCTGGTGTGCTGCTGCTGCTGTTGCTTCGCCACCCATCCACCATCTCCTCCAGATCGGGCCCGTGCTCGTATCTGAAGGATAATTCCTTTTGGGTTTGTGCTTTGTCCAAAGACCATCCAGTTTTCCTCCAGGATCGGATTACTGGCTGCGCTCTGGTCGTCGTTGTTGTAGACGACGTAGCCTTTTGTGCGCTTCTTTGGATTTTAGTTCTCCTTGTCCTTTTTTCTTCATTCTTTCTCTGAGGATTCTCTGCGCTTCGGTGGAGCAGCTTGCTCCTGCTCATTCCTTACCTTTGTCCAAAGGACGCAATTTAACCGGATTTAAACGGATTCTCTGACCGATGACGAGGGTGACGGTGTGGTGGTGCTGAGGGGCGGAGCATCAGCTCCAGCTGATGAAAGGATTTCTCAGCTGGTGTGGGGTTGGGTGACACCGGTCTACGCTTCAATGGAATTCTGTCACTTATTCTCCGAGCTTCGCAAAACAGGATATCGCACGAAATTCAAATCGACAGCAGTCGTAGCTGCGCTAAAGTGTGTGTGGAGGGGTTGGTCCTGTGTGCGAATGCGAGTGTATCTCTTCTCCTGGATTCTTTGTCATTTTGTTGTCCTTCGTTTGTCTCGCCGGAAAGACGTGTAATGCGCTTACTATCCGAACGGGGATTGGATTGGTTTCTATTATTTTAATTTCCCGGCAAAAAAGGGTTGGCTGCTGGGCGCTTAACAGGAGACGAAGTGAATTAGAGAGGATTCGTCTGATTGAGAGGAAGAGCAAAAAATCTACAGATCCAGAGCTATGGGATTTAGCTCTGCTGAAATCCGGCCACGGATTCTCTTCCTTAATACGCTTCTGACTCGGTAATCCCTTATCCTCACCCCCTGCGTACTTGCATGTAACTTGTCAGTAACGTAACTCAGCAGTCCTGCAAACAGCAAACAAATGCTGAGTGATCAATAATTCCGATAAAACGATAGTCATGTACACACGAGCATTGCCCGCAGGATACGATGCCTTTCTCCCAAAACTATTCCTCCCTTGCCGGCTCTTTCCCGATGACAAGGACGAATTTATCGAACAAAATTTTTAATTTATGGCATACCTTCCGTCGGAGGAGTCCGGGCTCGAGGACTAAAATTGAGCAATGCGAAAATAAAGTGTGACAGCCACTCACAGGGCACAGACAAGTGTGTGAAAGTGTTTTCAGATATATCTGCTTCTTTTTCTTCCTTTAGAGACTCTGACGTATGGAAGTGAGGGGAACTTTGGAAGCAGCTCCTTGCCGGCTGGAGTAGTCGAAGCGGCAGTGATGATAAATCTGCCAACGGACACGATACCACTGCACAGTGTGTACTACAAGGATCAATGCGGTGAATCCGGAGGGGGATATGTACATTTTGTGGAGCGTCTTATGACTTGGAAGTGACACAATTACGTTAAAGTTTCGGCTTTCGTCTGTCAGAAGTGGGCAGGTGTTGACAAATTTTGAAAAAGGATGATTGTCTGTTGGAAACTTGGATTTGCGTCTAAATTGATATGTGTTTCAGAATAATTCTTCTGATGGTGCGATGGGATGTGACCACTTGAGCTGTCATCGCATCATGAAGGACGGTGCCAATTTTTTTGAATTTTGTCGAGTTCAAATCGGGGGAGTATAAATAATTTAACGGCAGAAAATCAAGAAAAAGGACGGCGCCCGTAAGGAATATGGGAAGATGTCTTCCTTCATGGAATTGAGTAAAGAAAGAGGTAAGGATTTAAAGACTGCAAAGATTTTGGTTGGAGACTATGTGTGGGATATACGAAGGTTGCCCTTTATATTTCGAGATTGAGTAACCCTAGTGTTGCAATCTGGCAACTGCCAGCTCTATCGTAAAATTTAACATTTTTGAGGTTATGCGTACTCAGTAAGTTTTGACATACGAGCGCTATTTGTGTTGTTTACAGTAACTTAAAAAATTCATCTCGCAGAACAAATGGAATCGTGAAAATTTTCGTGCGATTATTTTTTACAACTTTTGACGGGGATTAGCTCAACAACAGTGCATCGATGAACTTAATTCGATTGTTGGCGATGAAGCTCCATCAAGGACCAGTGTTTATCGATGGTATGGTGAATTCAACCGAGGTCGTAGTTCACTCCAAGACGAATTTCGTGAAGGTCGTTCAAAATCATTCGTTGTTCCGGAAACCATTGTGAACTGATATTGTAAGATCGTCATGTGACCTATCGTGAGATTGAGACAACCATAGGCATTAATGGAACCAGCATACATTCAATATTGCATGAACATTTCACCGTCAACAAAATTTGATCGCGTTGGATTCCACATAATTTGTCAATCGCTCAAAAAAAGACTAGTGTCGATTGGTCGAAAGAAATGCTCCAAAAATACGATCGCGGTGCTTCGAAACACGTCTATGACATCGTGACAGGTGATGAATCGTGGATTTACGCGTATGAGCCCCAAAGTAAACAGCAGTTGACTGTATGGGTACTTCAAATTGAGCCTAATCCAACCGGCTACTACTCTCTTCAGACGGATAAATTGTGATTAGAAGCGTTGTCCATTGATGGTTTCTTCGAGTTTTAGCAGCTCAAACTTCAGCACACCCTTGTGATCCCACCAAATAAAGAGGATTGCTTTCGCGCCATGAATATTTAGCTTCGCCGTTGTCTTGGCTAGTGGGCCGTGTTTCCAATATAACTTTTTGCACTTCGGGTTTTCATAATGGATCCGTTTTTCATCACCAGCAACAATCCGATGCAAAAATTGCTTCCATTTGTATCCTTCCAGCAGACTTACGACGTCTCTCGGCTTGAGTTCATGTCGAATATAATTTCCTTGCTTTTGAATATATCCAGCTGCTTTTAAACATTTTGAAATGGTTGCTCGAGTGACATCCAAAGAATCTGGGAGCTCTTCTTGTGTTTGACAACAATTTTGGTAGAGTAATGCTCCCAGTTTTAATTATCAAACATTTTTATCTGCCCAGGACGACCACATTTTTAATAGAGTAATGCTTCCAGTTTTAATTATCAAATATTTTTATCTGCCCAGGACGTTCACCGCCTTCCAATTCAAAGTTACCATAGTTAAATCGTATAAAGCACTTTTGGCAAGTTAGTTCAGGTTGCTCATTTTTACCATAAGCTTCCACCAAAATACAATGACTTCCAGCAGCAATTTCCTTCACATTAAAGTAAAGAAAAAGAACTCTCCACCTGCAGTCACATGCTTACAACTTTGCAGTCTGTACCGATGCTAGCAGCAGACAGAAAAAGCCAAGCGATGTAATGTGAAACGGTATTAGAACAGATGCCATAGAAAACCGCATCACGTGTTTGCAACTAATATAAGTCTACAGACTGTACCAATATTTACAGCAGAAGCCAACAGACAACACTAGCCAAGCCATTCGTTGTCGAGCGGTAATCCCATGAGGCCAAACACGCTGTTGGTGCATGTAAAAGCTGCCGAATGAGAACTTATCTCTTTCTCTCTGTTGTTTAGTATGCTGCATGTAAGCCCAACAACAACGCTCTGATATTCTTCTTTTATCTTTGCTAAAATTAGTGATAGGAACTGTGTGAAGAAAAGAATTTATTTTTATGTTAACGTGGTTTTAAGTCACTCTATGTTTGGACTCAAGTGAATAAAGTGCTATTAATAAAAATATTTTGATCTTTTGTTTTTGCGGAACCACGATTGGCTCCAATTCATATAACTCTGTGGCCGCAGTGGCGTAGTGGGTAGAATGTTACGCTTACACGCCGAAGGGTCAAGGTTCGATTCTCGGCTGAACACCTCGATTTTTTTAAGGCACCACCTCTTTCTAGACAACACTCAGAGATAATAACTGTCTAAGAAAGCTTCTCAACTTCGCCGTTCGGAGTTGGCAAAAATCTGTAGGCCCCTTCAACTCGTGAGAGAACAGTAGCGCGCAGAGCCCGAGTAGTTGATGAACAAGTTAGGCCCTGGTCTCCCTGTGCGACAGTCCACAGGGGGACCAGGGTCTAGCTTGTTCATCAACTACTCGTGTTTTTTTTCGCCAACAACTATTATTATTATTGGAAGAACTCCTCGAAAAATCACTCTTTAAGGCACTATGTTCAACATATTTCAGTGAAAAAAATATTGTTGTTTAGGCTTCAAATGAATGGCATACAAGTGAAATGACGAACTAAAACAGTAAATCTCCGACACACGTTCCAATGGAATAATAACTATGGAATGTGGCGGACAACCACACCAACGGTCCGGCCAACCAGTGCAGCTGAGCATATTGAACGGACTACGCAACGGCACACTCAGCAGCACATCGCAGTACGTGACCTAACCCAATGGCACATAACCCACGCGAGGATATCCTTCCACGCAAAATAACATCTGCGATCGCGGTCCGTACGTCGTTGGGTAAACAACCCAACGGTGCCCGCGACGCACAAGAGGATATCCTTCGCATCCCACCAACGCCGAGGGATGCAACGTGGGCATGTGCCTACGGAGCAATAAAAGGAACGGGTTGGGTCACAGACACTCGCAATTAGAAAGTCACACGGATCATAACTAGCAGTGGGATAGTGACACTGATCAATACTTACATTGAAATCGCCGATGATAACTTATCTAAATAAAATATTGTATACAATAATCGACTCCTCGCCTTTTAATTAACTCCAAGTAGGACATACTTGTGGCAACGAGCTACAGGAATAATACAAGTCACGCCATCTCTTAGCAAACCACACGAATAAAAACCATACATACAGAGCTGTTCTCTGTGCAAAAAAATAGCACCACGTTGAGGTCTGCACTTTGGATGCTAATTACTTTTCTCCATGGTCATGTACATACAAAAACTAACAATATTATATTCTCGCCTCACTCCTGAAGAACATATTGGTTTCCGAAAATTTCCCTGCTGCGAATTATAATGAGTATCAAAATCTTTGACAGTACGAAGCAATCAAAGTCTTCAGAAAAACGTGGAATTATTGAAAATCTGGTTTGACCATTATCTATTCTACTCAATGTAGATCACTACATGTCACTCCCAACATTCTTACGGACGCAGGTCTAATCACTGCACTTTATTTTTCACATGAGTCTCGAGACAATGCCTCATTATTGTCATTCATTTTTTGTTTGTTTTGTTTGAAAAAAAGAAAAGGAAGAGGAACCAAAACAAACTGCTAAAATTAAACTGATTGAAAGTGCAAACTGACCAAATGCAAGAACAAATTCAAAACCAAGTCCATGTGACTCGCAATTTGTTCTGGAGCGAACCTCCTGCATGTTGATTGACGTGACAATCTACTCATCCGAGACCCGGCTCAAACACATTCCAATCGTTCTCTATTATCTGTTGCTTGTCCATCAGTTGTTCGCAAATGCCCATCAAGCAAAACCCCTCATGAAAAGGTAGTTCGGCGCCGCCACTATCGCCGCCCTTAATGAGAGTCATCATGGCTGTTTGTCGTTTTTTCTGAGACCGTCGCAATATCGTTGGTACAGAAAATCTTGACAGCATGACATTACACAGTTATGGCAGTGGTTGTGTCAACAAATGCGCTAAAGTAACCGCAACCACACTGACAACACACTCATCGCCTCTATTCAACATCCAATTAAAATCGAAGGACGAACCACAAAGCAGCCTGCCAACAACATGAGGACAACGTCAACGGGCCAACAGCCAGCGACACTGTGGCCGTTGGCAGCACTACCGGTCGAGCCATAAGGGCAAACATAAAAGGCCATTGCCTGAAGGACAACGGCAACGTCGAAGCTTCATAAGTGGAGGAGATACATTCTCTATGATTACGTTCGAACGGATATGACATTAAGGATGTTTACGTGAGTCCCCCTGCGCCTGCCGGGGGATGTCGCAGAAGGATGCTCGTGTTGTCTGTTTCCCAAGCGAAACAAGCGAAATCCATACGGAATCCCTTAATGATTCTCTTAGGTTAATGAAATTTCCCCATTCGCTTGACGTTGTCCTTCCCTCAAGGACGAGCTAATTAGTTTTTTCTAATAAACCTCAGACACAGCAGCAGCGATACCAAACCGATACGCAGCGTCTTCAATGTGACGTGTTTTATGACATGCCCTCAAATTCCGTTCGCAACCATGTGCGTCCATGACTCGAACACAGCCACCACGAACTCGTCGGACCCGGGAGAGGGCTGGGGCACCACAAAACACACCACAATCTGATTACTGCGCATTCTTCTTGGCCGCCACCGACGACTACTCCTTGTCAGATTAGAAATGTCGTCCCCTGTCTGGTCGGGTCGCCCCCAGAGGCGTTGTTTATGTGTGCGTCCTATGCAAACAGGACGATTTAATTTATGCCCGCACACACGCAGCCACCGATCAACAGGACTCGGTTTAATGCCTTACGCCCGCTCGTAAAAACAAAAGAGGATTTATAAAGAGCTCTTCATCCGTCCCCACCGCCGCCGCCGCCATCGGCGGTGAATGAATGCTAAGGACACACAAGAAACGGAGATAATTTCCTTGTAAGTTGTGTACCGAGGACCTTGGGTCGTAAACACGCCGTCATTTGCCCCGCTTTCTGTTTGTTTTGCTTTTAACACCTTCACCCGTGGCTTCGTCATCTGTGCCGAGATTCCTGTTGCACCGCTCGCTCGACTCGTTAGGCTGCGAAGTGAGTGGCGAAAGGACTCCTCACTTCAAGGAGAGGTTTCTTTTTCCTCCTCACAATGCACACGTCGCGCAGGATGGTGGCTATGCACCCCGGGTGTGAAGCTGCTTATGCTAAACGACACGTTTACGCAGCGCTGTATGCTGTCGCATTCGCATACACTTCGCCTGGCTGAGTATGCCGATCTTATCCCTTCCTCGCTGCAAGGTAGATGCGGCAAAAATCCGATTTCATAACGAATCGCATTACACTCGTACCATCTCCAGCCAGCAGCACTCGCTGTGCATCTGAAATTCGCTGCGTTTTTGAAAGGACACTCTTTTGTTCTTTTTTCCGCACTAACGCTTGGGTGTTGTTCTCGCATTTCGCTTCGTTTTTTTCTTGCATCCTGTTCGCCTGGTTTTTGTCCTGCTGTGTGTCTGGGTATCTGTAGAGCAGATGGAGGCGGAGCGCGGCAGAGTGTGTGACAGTAACTAAGTTGATGCTAATTTTGTTGCTTTGTCAAGCGACAGTGGCAGCGGCGATGGTGGAGTCCTCGACGGTGTGGCGTCCGTGATGGCTGGCAAGGTGTGCGAGCGAGCATGTAGCATTAGTGAGCGCCGGTGGTGAGTCTTTTGTCACTTGGACACAATGAAATCACAGGACATTTACAATTAGTGCTGCACAAGGACGCCCACACCGCGCCATGATTTCGCCGCAGGTGCCAGACAATCGCCCGACAAATGTGTACGAGGGAGGATGTGGGAGGAGAGCTTTAGGTTTTGCATGCAACCATGTAAGGAAGGACATCGTGTCGTCGTGAGGGATTCATTTTAAAGGATTCTGTTTGTTTTCCTTTTTGCGTGCTGTTTTGCTTTTTTTTTGCGGCGCTTTAGGCATTGCCGTTGTTTCCGGTCGGTTGTGGTTGCACTTTAATTGGGTTTCTTGTAAACAACTTGATTTTTATGTGCACGGACGTGTGCACGACTGGGAGACGTCGCTTTCAAGTGGAATCAGTTGTGGTGTAGTTTCTGGTGATGCCTCACATGGGATCATTTGGAGACATTTAGTTTTTTGCCTTGTGACGTTAGGGACGTCACTCTCTAATTGCTTGGGGGTAGACAGAGTGGATGGGTGTTTAGGGGCTCCTCTGATGTCTAAAAGAGTCGTTGAGCACGTTCGGTAAATTGCTTTAATTGTGCACGTAGACCCTAACGATGGTCTCAAGAAAATTTTGATTGCGGGGCTTTGCTCTCTTTGAAGTTCAGTTTTCCTAATGAATTGACTTGCATGGGGGGGCACACCCTTCAAGTCACCATTCCACCGCACTCCCACCTTTGACTTTCCGTGGCTTCCTTTCTCTCCGCTAAAGTCTGCGCATCTAGGAGGTCCATTTGGAATCAATGTCTCATGATGAGGAATGACACATCCACTCGGGCAATATGCCGCCCAACAAGTAGCCCCGTCATATCGCTTGGCATGCACTCTGGATCATTAATTACACGTCGCCGTGCTTTTAAGCATGTTCCCACAGCCCACCATCAAGCAAGAACTTCTCACATCGCTACAGAGAGAGGGAGAGGGACAGAGGGGGGGATGGTACAGAAGGCAGCATCTCGCCAGTTGATTGTCATGCCGCCCGAGGACACTCGCAGTCTGTGTGGATCAGCTCAGCGCGCTACATATTCCCGATCAATTTGTCACTGAGTAAAAAATGAGAGACCTTCCTGCGTCAGTGGCTCTAGTCACCCAGCATCCAGGAGCTGCCAACCGACAGCAGCAACCTGAACTGAATACGCAATTTGTTGGGCAATTTATTAATATTCCATTAACATACCTGCTCCTTGCAGGGAAGGCTCCACGGTCGCCAAACAGTAGGGCAGGAGCGCGTCTTAGAATTCACTGTAGGCGAGCAGTGTGTGTGTCTGTGCTGGACGCCTTAAGAATTCCCCCAGATATGATTTATGTGATTGGGCCAGATTTGAATCGACTCGGGGCTCAGTGGCTCGGTTGAGGACGTTGCGATAAGTTATTAGTCTGTCCTCTGCGTCAACCGCGGTGATTAGTTTCTGCGGCTGCCACTCGATCTGCAGTCCAAATGATGGGTTTGGATTCCGCTCGCTACTGGGCACCGCGTGCAGCGGACGAGGAAGAGGAGCAATTTGTTTTCCCAAAATTTGAAATTGCACACATTCCCCAAACCGTGCCAAGTCGATCATCTGGTTCCCATGAAAAATGATGCGCGTTCATGAGATTCATCTTTGGATCGTGGCTGCGATGAGAGAAGCACCCGCGCACTCACAACACGCTCACGTGCGCTCGTATGCATGCTCATACTCGGGCGGCAATCACAATGCAATAAAAGCGATCCCCTATCTTAACGCGCGAGAGTCACCCAGCGAATGCGCGCCACTCCAACCCTGTTGCCTGCCAGCGAAGGAACGACGAAAACATTGTCTTCTTAATCTGAAAATTTATGTAAACATTCCTCGTTGCAAAACACCTGAACCTGCTGCACACAGCCCCAGAAGAGGTGCTCACGAAATTCCTTGCCCCAGACGGAGGGTGCCCCCCTAATCAACATCGACCATGACGGCGACAAAAAAGGCGATCACAGTGCAAAAATTGCAATTCACTCTGTCCTCGTCGTCGCTGGCTCGGCAGTGTGCGGCTCAGCAGCACAGCCACCAGAGCCAGCGCAGTCATCAGAGTAGCGTGGTCGGCATCCACGGCCGCAGCCGCAGCCACACGAGTGTGAGGACTAAATTTCTGGTAACCTCAGCGTCTGGTGGAAGGATTCCGCAGCACTTGGGAATTACATTCCACTTAGACTGCGCTACATGGGGACGGTATGCATCTGTGTGTTCCGGCTGTTGGCTGGATCAAATGGAGCTGATCAAGTCCGGGCGCATATCGCGAAAGGTGCTCCGCCGCGTGTGCAAGTGTGTGAGTGTGTGTGAGTGTGGGGAACCGGGTGCATTGCACATTAAAGTCGTGCAATTAATACATGATCCTGAATAGATTGCATTCGCACGACTTTTAAGTGGTACACGTGTTCCTGCTATCATACACAGGCTCGGCGCAGCAACGACGGCGGCGGCTGCTCCGCCAGCAGAGATGAAGCGCAAGCGAGCACACCAGCCACTGAGGAAGAGTCTTGCATGCTGGTTCCGTGCTGCCGCTGCTGTTGCTGCAGCCGCCACCACCGCTGCATGGGTTCGGATTCTGGAAGTGATTACGAATGAGTCTGCGAGCGAGCGAGGCGATGGGAGGGGATGGCTGTGCCTGGCCTTTGGCTACGGAGCTGGATCTCGAGTGTGTAGGCTCCAAGTGGAGCACCGGCGCGGCGATGCTCGGAATCACGATGTGCAATTTGGTGGTGTTGGGTGATCTAACAGCTATCATTAGGTGGCAATTCATCTATTGGCTCATGATTTAGGGTTCTCTATGAGTGGGACGGTCGCGCTGCGCTGCAGGAACTGGGGGCGTTTAATAATGTCAATTCTATCACCTGCAATCATAATGCTGGGTGGATGTTTCCGGAGTTGGAAGTCGTGGAGTCAAGGTACTGTGTGGCTCTTCTTCAAGGCTCTTGGGCTCGGTGGGAGTCACGGCATCTGGTGTGGGATGACAGCCTGAGTGAATTTTCTTGGTTGCTTTGCATTTTCGAGGATTGTGCGCAGGTTGGGAGTTCGCTGCGATAGGGTGCTCTGACAGATAAAGAATTCTATTGGAAGGGGTATAATTTATTATATCAAACGTGTAGCGAGATTCGCAGCCATTTGACAACGGACGGGTGTCAGTGCTCTAGCAGCCCTGAGCGCATTGGTTATGAAGATGATCGCTTCATAATCGTCGCATCATCTTTGTTCGAACACGAATGACGTTATGAACAAGAAACATGGTGGTTCTAAAAAAGGAGTTCCTACTTCATTAATTTCAAAGAAACTTATTACGAATTTTAATTAATTTCAAAGAAAGTTGCTATTGAGAATTATTATGGGTTAAAAAAGTGGCTTAACGCTGTGATCTGTCGAGATAGAAAGGATGTTTTTATTTCTTGCTGTTTTTGACCTTATTTTTTTGGATTTTCGGCAAAATTGTGATCATTATCAGATGTTGTCAGATTGGATAGAGGTGATTTATCAGCGGCCCACGCTGAGCAAAAATCTGAAGTAATTTCCAGCAACTCACGCCTGGTTAAGTGGATTTTTGACAGCTACTGCCTCGCTCTACACAGGTTGATGTTGAAACACACTTACCGTGGACTGCTTAACTGCAATTTTTAACAAGAAAGTCATTGATTGGAGAGAGTTAAAGTTTTCGCCACGGTGAAGTTGAAAAAAATATCGATCAGCACAAGCTCAGCTTGTGCCCACAGGCTCAAAGAAAAATACCTTTTAATACTACGTTATAGTTTTATTAATCTACACGCATCGTTCGGCTACCGGATTCTAACCAACTGCTACAATTCTGTTTCCCCAACTCCTAACATCGCCATGGTTACTCAAGATTCTAATATTCCCACGGTGGTTCGCTCACGTCCGAGCATGGATCGCCGAAACTGCAAGCGATGCGTCTAGCCAAAAGTTGAGAATCCTCTTGTTACATCCGCCGCAGGTGCGATCGTGGGTATCGATGCGCGGGTGTGTTAACGAGTGTCATAACTGAGTTCTACTGGGGAGGGGACAAATTTTGTTGACAGGTCGTTTGATAATCCCAAAGGCAGTGCGCACAGGCACCACTCGGAGCAAACCGTCCTTACCAGATTAACCGCTGCTGCTCCGTCGTAGGGTCGGTAACGGACTTACCGAGGCCTTCAATGTCAAAAAAGATTTTAGACAAGGCAAGGCCCTATCATGTGACTTCTTCAACATCATCATTGAAAAGATCATGGGGAACTCACAAGTCAACACTAAAGGTACAATCTTCCAGAAGTCAGTACAATTGCTAGCTTACGCTGATGACATTGACGTGTTTGGACGAACACAGCGAGCGGTCAATGAGGTGTTTGCTGGCATTGAAGCGGAAACGGCTAAAATTGGTCTGGGGTTAATGAGTGCAAAAAAATAACATGCTGTCATCAAGAAAGGACACCGAACATCGACGTTTCGGACAGAGCGTCACATTAGACAGTCAAAAACACCTCGAAGTATTTGGCTGTCTAATGTGACGTTCTTAAGGAGTTCGTCTACCTCGGCTCCGCGGTAAATGGGGATAACAGCATCAGTACCGAAATCAAACGCAGAACACTGTTGGCAATCGCTGTTTCTTTTGGCTCAAGAGGCAATTGTTTAATAAAGTCGTCCTCGAAGGACAAAGATCGCTTTAGATAACAGCTTGATTAACCCAGTCTTACTTCATGCCGCGGAAACCTAACAGCTTGATCAACCCAGTCTTACTTCATGCCGCGGAAACCTAACAGCTTGATCAACCCAGTCTTACTTCATGCCGCGGAAACCTGGACATTTCTGTTTTGAGTTTTGAGAGAGAAAAGTTTTACATGCGATTTTTGGTCCTGTTTGCGTTCATGGCTTCTGGAAGAGAATATATAACGACCAACTTTATGGGCTCCACAGCGACATGCACCTGGTCAAGCGTCTTTGAATGCAACTCTTAAGGTGGCTAGTCCATGCAGAGGGTTCGGTCACCACTGCTCCATCCATTTTAGTCAAGATTGTAAACGATTCATGTATTCTCTTGTCCATCGCTTTGCGAATTATGGTGAAGTATTTAATCGGGCTGATCGTTTCATCTAACAGTCAGGGCTCGGGTGGAGTGAGCAATGATGATGAAACGATCAGAAAATGGCCGGGCTTTAGTAATTGAGATCGTCTGGATCGTCCATCGACACAGAGATCTGAATAATGTTAAGACAGAGCATCGGTAAATTGTAAATAATTCATGTGTACACATTCAAGCACTATGTGAGACAATTGTTTATACGTCGGGTCGTTATTGTTGAGCCGATATTTATAAATACCAGGGTTGTCTTTTATATTTAGGGATAAATATAAATACAATATATATAATATAATATATTTACAGAACAAAAACAAATTGATCATCAAGAATAGCCTTATTATTTATCAAAATATTTCCCATTAAGATCTATACACTTTTGCATGCGTTTGAACCAATTATCGAAGTACTTTTGCAACTCTGATTGAGGTATCTCCAAAACATGCATTCTGAACGCATCAATCGCTACTTCAGGTATCGAAAAATGTTGACCTCTATTTTATTTTTACGTACTCGGAGCCAAGTCAGGACTGTACGGCGAATGGCTTATCAAATCGATGTTTCGAGTGCTAAAAATGAAGTTGTTTGAGCCGATGTGTGAGAGTTTGCATTGTCGTGGTAAAGAGTGATTCGTCTTCGGCGGTTGCTTTTCCTGATTACTTGGAAGACAACTGGCAAACAAATGGTTGCGTACCACTCAGAATTGACTATTCTGCGTTGTTCTAGTGGTACAGTTGCGACATGTCCAGTTTTTCCGAAAAAAAACAGGCGACCATTTGCTTGGAAATGCTTCGTATGCGAGCAACTTTTTTTGGATTTGGCTCAATTTGAAACACCCATACAGTCGACTGCTGTTTTCGGGCTCATACGCGTAAATCCACTATACATCACCTGTCACGATGTCATAGACGTGTTTCGAAGCACCGCGATAGTATTTTTGGAGCATTTCTTTCGTCCAATCGACACGAGCCTTTTTTTGAGAGATTGACAAATTGTGTGGGATCCGACGCGAACAAATTTTGTTGGCGGTCAAATGTTCATGCAAAATTTAATGTCCCACTAACGCCCAAGGTTGTCTCAATCTCACGATAGTTCACATGACGATCTTGCAATATCAGTTGGCGTACAGCAGCAATGGTTTCCGGAACAACAACTGATTTTGGACGACCTTCACCAAATTGGTCTTGCAGTGAACTACGACTTCGGTTGAATTCACCATAACATCGATAAAGACTTGTCCTTGATGGAGGTTTATCGCCAAAAATTGAATTAAGTTCATCCATGCACTGTTGTTGAGTTAATCCACGTCTAAATTTGTAAAAAATAATCGTACGATAATTTTCACGATTAAATTGCATTTTTTGGGTGAGATGAACCTTTTAAGTTACTGTAAACAACACAAAAAGCGCTCGTATGTCAAAACGTTCTGAGTATGTATAACCTCAAAAATATTAGAATTTACGATAGAGCTGGGAGTCGCCAGATTGCACCATTAGGGTTGCCCAATCCCGAAATATAAAACGCAACTTTCGTATTCGTTGTAGTCTTAATCTTTAAAAAAAAAATTAAAATTGAGTATTGTTTGCATCGTCCGAAGGCGAGCGCAAGGGTCGAGAATTTAAGACGGCTTCCACTTGAGTCAACAACGTATTTGACTCTTCGAATGTTAACGTATTAAGTCTGAAGTAAGACAAATCTGTTTTGTCCGCTAAAAGTCCAAGATCAATTTCGAACGAAAGATAATTTTACCTGTGTGCCTCCGTGTAGAGTTTGAAAGTGAGCTTGACGAATGACTCAAAATTGTAAAATGATGACCGCGTGTTTCCGGGGGGGTTTCTGATAAATTAGAGTTCTCTATCCGACCACCTACTCTGATTTGTTTTTTCTTCGATTGTAAGGCATCTAAAACTTCCAGGAACAAATTTGAATAAACAACTCTTACACAGTAATCAGTCCAAGATTGGATAGCTTGAGTTGATATTGATGCAGTTCTCCGAGATTTCCTGTTGTTTATTCGCTATTTGAAAGTTAACCTTGACGACAGAATAGATACACGTAAAAGCCTGTTTTAAGTAGAAAACCACGCATTGGTTGGAATAATATTTCACTGCCACTTGAAGGATTGAGAAGGTATGCCAACGCTGGTCTTAAATGAAGACATCAACACCACAGCACTTGAATAACACATCTGTCACCACTTTCTTTTATAATTGGCGCGCTTAAGGGATTGTTCATACCCTTAACTAACTGGAATTAATTTACATCCTAGAAATTTAGGGCAATATGGACAATGTTTTTAATTTAAGAAAATTTTCAAAAAAATTGTTAAAACGAAGAAAATGTTACCAACCCAAAACACGACTTCCCACTTTTGTTAAGAAATGCATGTGTTGTGCATGCGGGAGGACATCAACAGAATAGTCCAATTTCCGATGGTGAGACTTCTGTCTTTTACACACAACTCCATGGCATAGGCTTGAAATCCACTGGGTGTCAGCTGATGCTCTTTCCCATTAACACCACAATTTACTTGCATACACAATATCTAGCCCCTGTTTTTCCGACAATTCTGAAAACATTCATTTCACAAAGCAGAAAACTGTAGAGGATTGAGAAAATTGCGGCGATTAGAAGTAAGAGCGTGGCCGCCGTGGCTTAGTGTGTAGAGTGCACTCACACGCCGAAGGGTCTAGGTTAGATTCCCGGCTGAACACCTCCAATTTTTCACGGCACCACCTCTTTCGAGCTTCGACAACACTCAAACAGTAATAACTGTCTAAGGAAGCTTCTCAAACTTTTCCGTTTGGAGTTGGCAAAAAACTGTAGGTCCCTTCTACTCGTGAGAGAGCAGTAGCGCGCACAACATGAGTAGTTGATGAGCAAGCTAGGCCCTGGTCCCCCTGTGGATCATCATTTATAAATTGATATATCCATCCATATTGCTTTATGGTTGCCAAGTTTGGGGAAATTGTGCGAACTGCCACATTAAATAACAAATAACAATATCTTGATTCTTTGGCTAGTCTTCCAGATATTGTTTTTGTGTCTGAAATCTGGATTTATGAATTTGAAAAAAAAATGATTATAATATATCTAGTTTCAATTTTATCTCCAAAACGAATAAAAATTACGCTGCAGGCGGAGTTGGTTGTTTCGTGAAGAACTGTCATTTAGTACGTGAAGTTTTGCATATTAATTTTGTTAGTGCTGATGTGTTGAAAATCTGTACTGAAATAAACCATGTAATAATAATAATTGTTGGCGCTACAGTCCAAAGGGGGACCAGGGCCTAGCTTGCTCATCAACTACTCGTATTGTGCGCGCTACTGTTCTCTCACTTGAAGAACAGTTCATATTGCAGACTAATGCGAATACCTGACATTGCAGATCATACCGCTAACACCTTGGATCTGTTTCTCACGTCTCATCCGGAAAAATATTCAATTGATATATTGTCGCCTCTAGGCTCGTCCGACCACTGTGTCGTGTCAGCCAAATTCTCGTACTCCTCCCACACAGTGAACAAATTCCGAAAAGAACACAATAGCTCTACGAGAAAGCCAACTGGAGCGGTCTTAACAACTTCTTTAGGAATTTTAATTGGTCACTATGCTTCCTCGATAGTGACGTGGATGCCGCTACTGATGCGATCACAAACATTATTTCGCTGGGCATGAAGTCCTTCATTCCTCACAGAGTGAAGAGCATCAAGCCTAAGGCAAACGCGTGGTTTGACTTGAGCTGCAAAGAGGCTATCAGGATGAGAGAGTTAAGTTTCCGGGATTATAAAGCCAACCCTTCTGAGGAAGCCCGGAAAAAGTTCAAACGGATCCGTAATGACTGTAATGCATTAATAAGACGTGTTAAATTCTCCTTTGACCAAAAGTTGGGGCAAAAAGTTCTACAATGTCCCAAGGCTAGCAGAAGCTTTTGATCTTTCGTAAAAAACATAAGGAATTCAGCCTCGTCTTCGATCCCAACGCTCATTTGCAATGACATTCCAGCTGTCAGTTCTTTGGACAAAGCTAATCTGCTTGCTGCACACTTTGCAGCTAGCTCAACGCTGCCAGATAGCACTTTGGCTCCGCCTGTACTTGAGAGCGAAAATTTCTACATGGGGCAAATCCATTTTCGCACTCGTACAGTAGCAAGAGTACTTAAAGATCTAAACATACATAAATCCGCTGGCCCGGATGGTATACCCCCTGTTTTTCTGAAGAGGTGTTCTTCTACGCTGGCAAAACCATTGCGTAAGCTTTTCCATCTGTCCTACTCTTCAGGGCTCTTTACGAGTAAGTGGAAAACTGCATTTGTCCAACCCGTCCCTAAAAAGGGCGAATGTTCGTCACTCACCTCCTACCGACCCATAGCACTAACGTCCCTTCTCTCCAAGGTTATGGAAACGCTGATAAACCGTCAGCTTATGAAATATCTTGAGTCCCGAAAGCTTCTTAATGACCGGCAGTACGGCTTCCGAAGCAACCGTTCCACTGGTGATCTGATGGCATATCTCACTGAAAAGTGGAACCAATCTTTGCACAATTTAGGAGAAAGCAAGACTGTTGCGCTTGATATTTAAAAGGCATTTGACAGGGTCTGGCATAAGGCTCTTTTGTCGAAAATGCGTGCTTTTGGGATCGATGAGTCTCTTCTCCAATGGATTAGAAATTACCTTTCGAATCGTTCAATACAAGTCGTTTTGGATGGATTCAAGTCTGATATTCACCATATTAATGCTGGTGTTCCCCAGGGCTCTGTTTTGTCTCCAACACTCTTTCTCATTTTTATAAATGATCTCTTGTCTGCTACTTCTAATCCTATTCATTCCTTCGCTGATGACAGTACCCTCAGCTTTTCATATTCGTTCCTTGGCACACATCCCTCGACTTGGGCCTTAGACTCGGAACGGCAGCGTATGTCAAGCACATTAAATTCCGACCTTGACAGCATAATCGATTGGGGAAATAAGAATAGAGTGGAATTTAATGCTTCCAAAACACAGTGCTGTCTACTGTCGTTAAAGCAATCACAAAATAATCATGAACGGCATCTGCGTTGTTGAAACCGAAAGACTTTCCATCCTCGGTATGTGTATCAACCCAACAATTAGTTGGAACGATCACATATTTGAGGTCGCCAAAAATGCTGCGAAATGTATAGGTTTCCTTAAACGATGCAAGAAGTACTTCACCCCCTCTGATCTGGCTACAATATACAAGGCATACATATGCCCAAAACTTGAGTATAACGCTCCTATTTGGTCAGGTGCTTCTAAGACCTCCCTGCATCTGCTGGATAGAATTCAAAAGCGAGCGATAAAACTTATAGGTGACAGTAATATTGCGAAGTCGATTGACTCGTTAGAACACCGACGTAATGTCGCGTCATTGTCACTCTTTTATCGCTATTTTAACAAGAAATGCTCAGATGAATTAGCCAGTTGCATTTCTCCCCTTCAAGAATTCACCCGCAATACACGCCTCGCTAGGAATGCCCATCAATTCACCCTCAAGCCCTCTTTCGGACGTACAGTCAAATTCAGAGACTCGTTCTTAAGCCGCACTACACGAATCTGGAATGCTCTTCCCAGCTCGATTTTTCCTCCTCATTACAATCCACAGGCATTTAAAACCAATGTGCATCGGTACCTCCTCTCCCTCTCTTCCTCTATACTTCGGCCCGTGCTGTGACTTGATCCGGTCACTTAAGGGTACTCGCAACCCCTTTTGCACTCGTCAAATATAAAAAAAAACTAATTAATTAATTTTCTTTATGATGTGCACCCCACGACTACCAGACTAGATCATAGATTAAATTGAAGGTTTTGTCGTAATTTCCTTCAAAATAAAAGTTGTATTTAGCGATATATTCTTTTAGAACCAACATTCTACAACAATCCAGTTGAAAGATGCAATTCTGATTGCTTATTCAGCTTTTAGTAGGTCATCCTTTATTTCATATATAGACGAAACTTAAACTTGCTCTGTAAAGTAAAACAGCCAAATTTTGCAGTCCGTCTTAAATTTTTTTTCACTTCCCAGATCTACTAATCGCATCAATATTGTTTTTATGCTTTTTTCTCAACAGTGACAGTTGGCCATATGTTTAAAGGGCGCCTTTTCCATTCATTCCCCTACATTCCCTTCATCTCCTGGTGCCTTATCTATGCTTTCCCGTCTCTGCCAAGAGAAGTGCCAAAACACAAATCATACAAGGACGACGCAGTAGTGGACGGTTTCACTTATGACATCGCGCACAAATGAAGTAGCAACTTAACTATACAGGAACAACTGACGACATAATGAGGGAGACCGAGATAAGATATGAATTTTTTACACCTTAACGTACATCCGCTTTAAAAGACATATGATTCAGAATATGACACTACAACAGATTTCTCGTTCACACTATATTTGGCGAAAGAATGGAAACTGCTGAATTTTACCTTAGCCCTTGCACACAACTTTTGCAGCATCTTAAAGACTCGGAAAAACATGAAACCAAGTTGTCATTTTATTATCTTCCCCTCGAGAAAACCACACAAATGCATGTCAGATGGGACCTCGTCTCAAACCCCCCTTCCGATACATCGGTATGTTCACACCACAACTTGAGCATGCATCGGATGCCTCACTCAGGACCACTGCACTTTTGTTCCACATCGCATCCAACCGATCCACCCATCGTCGCACAATGACTCCTCGTGGAAAGTAACAAACTCTGCTCATGTGGCTCCCATCTATGCTATTTGTCATCTATTCGAGAGCCAGTATAAACTGTGCACAACCTCTTAAGCACTAGTTGACCTCGTTTCCTGGTCGCCCACCCCCCGCCCCTGGGCCACTCATCGTCGCTCCCCATCATGTGCACTTGGCAAATTAGTCGTTCAGTATTTTTCGCTCCCTCCACTAGTTAGCGAGTCCTTAAGTGAAATTCACCACAAATTCACTCAGCACGAACAATGCTGTGCTCGACGGCAGGCCAACTTTTGCCCTATTGTCGCAGTCGTCGTCAGGGGTGTTCGCAGTTATGTTGCGAGGGAAAAAGAAAGTGAGTTGGAGCTAGGGGCGATTGGAGAGATTTTGCCCCCGCTGGGCAGTTGGGTGCCAATATCCCTTTTGTGTGCCACACACAGAGCTGCTAGCACTTACGTCTGTCCTTTGGTTTCTTCGTTCACATCGCCACGCCCCTGTTTGCATTCCCTTCGCCGGGATTCGATTGAATCCGACTAACGCATTCCGCAGACAAAACGACTTTACTTCACTGTCATCGAACAACGACCTCTACGCGCGTGTGACTAGAAAGGGGGACTAGCAGTCGATTTTTCCAACACTCTGGCTGGTTGCAAGTAATGACGATTTCGTGCTGCTTGTGCGTTGCCATTCCCGCAGTCACTATCGTTATCGCTGAAAGCATACGGAACTAGAACTTATACACGACAGTGTAGTCCTTCCGAAGTTGGATCGTTTTTTTTCGGTCGTTCTCTCTCTTGGATTCTCTTTGCGCGCGGAAAGTGCCGAGATTCCGCCTTTGTGACTGCTGAAGGAAGCTAAATATGATTTTTCGTTCCTCTGTGTGCTCAAAGGAGCCCTATGTTCTCCGTCGTCGAAGTCGTCGCTGGCGTTGTCGACGCCCTGAATTATATCTCTTTCGGTTTTAATTACAATTTCGTTTTCAATGTCTAATTAACCTAATTCCTCCAGTAGCTGGGAAGTCAGTGATTCTTCTCCCCCGCCGGCGCTCGTGTTGGAGTCGCACGAGTGGAGTGACTGTGTGTGGCACACATGCTAAGGACCACATTAGAGTTGAATGTCTGGTTCCTGGGTTGGCTTGTGCTATACTGTGGCTGCGGTGGTGACGGTGGCGGTGCTTTGTTTGCATTCCCCTTTTGTGGGGCGATGGCAATGGAAAGAAAAAATTAATTAACGGAAGAGCGAGGATTCTTCTTCAAATGTGTGACCAACACAAGTGTTGTCAGGATGATCACATTAGACAGCGTTGAGTCAAATGAGGTTCTGATAAGGACGACATGTCCTTCCTGCAATGAAATGTCGAAAGCGGAGCATCAAGAACTGAATGACTAGCTGCAGCATGCTGAAGATGGCACAGATTGTGACACATAAGCAAATGAAAGTGGATCACAAGAGCACCGTGTTCGTCACCTCCTACGTGTCCCCTGTTTAATTAAATTCCAGAAACTCCAGCGCTCAAAATACGCCCCCACTCTCCAGCCAAACAGAGAGCGCATCAACACCTTTTCGATCGTTTACCCGTTCCCTGTCAACACTCGCTTTGGTTCCCTGACCAGAAGAGTATCCGATTTCACACGAAAGTTTCCCTCGTACATCAACACCCACTCGATGCTCCGAAATATTTTGATGGCATCCTCGTTAGCGCGTCACAACAGGTTTCACCCGTTCCAACGACGGCGGGAGTCTTGTTTGCCCACCGCGACGCCCTGCGTCTCTCAACATGCCAATTAGACAGGTGATCGTTTCGTTCTTCTGCCGTGTGACTGACGCCTTTTCGGTGCGATTGTGACAAAGCGTATG
The DNA here is from genome assembly GCA_955652365.1 of Eristalinus aeneus. Classification (NCBI taxonomy): domain Eukaryota; kingdom Metazoa; phylum Arthropoda; class Insecta; order Diptera; family Syrphidae; genus Eristalinus; species Eristalinus aeneus. Next base: position 82,087,326 of record OY019132.1, read on the forward strand.
TGCCAACAACAATCGCCACACGTTTAATTATCTCGCGAAGCAGCAAATAACACCTCCGTCAGGCAATAAACGAGATAATCTCCGGTAAATTGCAATTTATCTCCGTGTCCGAAAGCGGCGTCGGCGGCGGCGGCGGTGGCAGCCAACGCAAATAAGGCAGCGCGTCTTATCTCGCACAAAACGAGGGCCGTTTAAGCCGTCCGTTTTATGGCCCAGAAGAACACAGGAAACGTCCCTCATTTGCATGATGAGTCGCCGCGCTTTCAAGGAGGACTGCGCTCCTCTGCTGCGACTGCAGCCGACTTGACACTTTCGCCCGCTCGCAACGCACCCCCTTGGCGAAATTCAGTTATTACCGGCAGATAATCGCGTCTCGTGCACGCCATAATTTCTCATAAATAACCCCACCTCCTACGGACCCGTCGGACAGTTTTATGAGGACGGGGGCCGCGGTGCGCGGGGAGTCGCGGGCATTCATCCACTCGCTGACCAATGAAGGTGTTGAGAGGCCATTCATTTGTGGCCAACTTCATTTGAATACGAATTCGATTCGGGCCGCAAATGGCCGCCGCAGATGACTCTGCCGTGTCGCCGCCCCGCTGGGCCGGGTGCGGATGATGCCAAAAATTCGGGACTTCCCTACATTTTGCATTTTTAATTGTGACCGACCCCACAATCGGGCTGTTTGCCAGCCCACGTTCGCAGGCTGTTGCTCCAGCCCGCCATCGACTGCGTCCGACTGAATAAAATATGAATTTCAGGCGACAGTTTGCGCGTCTTTGTGACTTTTGTTCGGTGCTGTAAGCCCCGCTCGGCAATTTGTTGTCTTTTGTGACGCTGGCCGTGGCGCGATTCATGATTAATAGCGGCTGAATATTTTATGGCCCAGCGACGAGGGCCGCGTCACTTGATTGTGTGTTGATAGACATTTCTATTACTTAATTTAATTGAAATTAGCGGTTTGTTGAGTTCCGCCGAAGCCGGTGCGGGGACCGGTGGAATTCGGCGGAATCTATTATTAACGCGCTGAGAGGCGTAGATGTCTTGTTCGCGTCGCGGAGACGCACTGGGCGTATTTATCGAAGCTGATTGATGGGAATTCGCCATTTGTTGGATTTCCATAATCTTGTTTACATATTCAAATGTGGCTGTTTTAATGGACATAAATTTGACATGGACGCGATGGGCTCTGCCCGCGGCCAGCCTAATGAGTGGACGGCGGGCCTGGGGTAATGTCTTGTTCGGGAGGCGGTTGGGCTAAGTAAATAGCTGTTTTCTACACGTGCTGGTTGTTCGTGGAAGTTTTTTGACATTTTAATTAGATTTTCGTTTGGTTCTGTGCGTATGAAAAACAACTTCACAAAATTTACGGCGGCGTATATCTGAGAGGGACTGAATTTTACTGAACTTGACAGTTATAACTGGTAGCGGATAAGATGATGGTTGAATTTGTGCTTTAATACAATGCCTATGGTTGATTGCCTTTGACTCCAACCAAGTCACCTTTAAGCCCGTGCGCACAGAGGGGTATCAGATTCTAACCGAAGGAAAGTACTTTCTTGGATACCATTCCTTGTGTAAACGGATCATATGAAGATGTAGATGCTGACTTTGTCGGAGACCGTTTTATGACACCTCCTCAGACATGTTAAGCCCACAAGTTTTTGCATCAACCTGACCCTTTTCAGTAGTAGACAACTCTCAAATGATTCTGGTATTTTAAGAAAAGTTTCCTCAAATTCCAGCATTCCGAATCGACAAAGTAAATATATGTTTAATATTTGTAAGTACAAGACAATACGTGGAGGTATTCTCATTGGAAGTAAGATTCCAACGTTTTTGTCCAGAGTATGTTGAAGGCTTTAATTCACATGCTGATCGTTGACAGGTTGTAGAAAGGTAGCAGAAGAAAAAGTTAAGGGCCGAGTCTGCAACCTTGCGGAACCATAACGTAGTTATCTCTTCATTTGAAGTAAATATTCCAGTTTCCCCTAAGGCACTTAGAAAACGATTAAGAATTGTTAAATTTTACAAGCTAGAGCAATCAGCGTTCGAGTCAAAATCATTTCTTCCTATAAAGTCAAAATTTCAGTGCTCACAATTGCCGAAAAGAACCTCTCATAATAATCATAAAACAATCTCATAGCGACAGTCCACAAGAAACCAAGGCCTAGCTTCCCCATCAACTACTCTTATTGTGCGCGCTTCTGTTCTTTCACGAGTAGATTGGACCTATAGCTTTTTGCCTGCTCTGAACGGCGAAGATTAAAGTCAGCAAAAAGCTACTACCAACACTCTTTGTGTAATGTGAGCAGCTCAAAAGCCGCGAAAAATTTGAGGTGTTCAGCTGGGAATCCAACCTAGACCTTCTGCGTGTGGGTGTCGTACTCTACCCACAACGCCGCGACGGCCACCAAGATAACACCTAGTTGGAAAATAAATAAAACAATCTTCAGAACTTCTATGCTCAGGGTAAAAGATCACTTAATAAGTCCGAGGAACTATAGGCGGCGCCAGAAATTAAAATTGTTAGCTAAATAAATATTGTTTGTAAGTGGCGCCACCTGTATGTCCCAGTTCGATGAAGTGTGTTTAATATTGTACGTTTTGACGTCCTTAAACGCGATGGGACAGCATTTTGCTCGTCCTTTAATTGATTGTTTGGAATTTTCGTCATCCCTATTCAAAGCCCTGCAGAATATGTATTTTTTCTAAATTCTCAGCATAGACTGGAACATCAGTATCACGAGGTGTTAAGTTGAGACTCAGCGGTCTGGGCGTACTAGTTGTTTTTTTAGGACTTTTATATTCCCTGAGGAACAATTATTTGCAGGTCAATTTTAGAAACTCGTAGAAGTTGTAGATGTTCTTGTCGTCATTCACTTGGTACACAGGTAGATATCAGTCCAAAGTCTAGACTTGAAGAAATTGTCATAAAGAGTTCAGTTCAGCTGAAGCATAAGAGTTTCGCGAATGTCTATGCGAAAAAGAAAGACTAGGACTTCCTTTCGCCTCTATAGTAGATGTTGCAGCTACTTATCTTCTTTGCAGCCCGACGTAGTTCACGTTTCAGATTGTAGCCCGATAAGTGATATGCCAAGCTTCTCTCAGGATGCACTTTGTCTATAAACAGATTTCACATTGAGTGTGCAGAAACGAAAATCCTTTACTTGCGATGGTTACCCACAATTAACACAGTCATACACTGGGCTTTTCATTACTTTTGAGATAATATTTGTCTCATTATTTAAATTAATAACACAGAGAGTGGTTAAGTTGTGTAGAAGCTTTTGCATCGCTAGTCCAGCATTCCATTACACTATACAGGTATGCATTTAACAATATAAACATTTCTAGCTAACTCCCTGTATGAGTTAATAAATATTCGGGCACTGTTTTCTTGCCTGCCAGCCAACGGTAAGTCTTATTTCATCGTTTAAATTTGGAAAACTTTCAATTTAGGTTGTGCTTTGAAGGGCCAACATGGCTTCTCGTATAGACCAGTAAAGAAGGCATACCTTTCCTCAATATTTGCACATTCACCAATTTTTACTTTCGGATGGACATAGATCCGCCGTGGCGTAGTGGGTAGAGTGCGACGCTCACACGCCGAAGGGTGTAGGTTCAATTCCCAGCTCAACACCAATTTTTCAAATTTTTCACCGCGCCACCTCTCTCGAGCTGCTGACAACACTCAAAGAGTAATAACTGTCTAAGAAAGCTTCTCAAATTTCGCCGTTCGGATTCGGCAAAAAACTGTAGGTCCCTTCTACTCATGAGAGAACAGTAGCGCGCACAGCACGAGTAGTTGATGAGCAATCTAGGCCCTGTTCCCCCTTTGGACTGTAGCGTCAACAATTATTTACACTGACTCGGCCACATCCAGAGAATGGACAACTACGCTCCAGCAAAGAGGGTCTTCGAATACGAGCCTCCTGGTTGGAGAAGCAGAGGAAAACCGAACCTCCGGTACAGAGACCAAGTCATCGCGGATGTAAGACAGCTTTACCTTGATGACTAGAAGCAACGTGCCCACGACTATCACCGAATGAAGGCAGCAATTGCTCAGGCTCATAACATTCATGGTTTGTCTGCCTGATAAGTACTCGTAAACATATTCGGGGTACATTCTGTCCATTTTCATAAGATGACACCTGCAAATTGTAGATGTGAATTTTTTTTTCAGCAATAATTAGTGCGCTTCAGCGTCTGCTCGTCTGTTTTAGACAACAACATATTTTTAAGCCGCTTCGAAAATGACCGGATTTGTCCTAAAAATACACCATTTGAGCGGAGGTTTGGTTTTTTTAATTTAAAGAAAAGTGCAGATAAAGCCCTCAGAATGCTTGTAACAGATTATGCTGATCCTCCTTTCCATAAATTATGCCAAGAGAAACTGTGTCTTGGCCAGCCCAAAAAGATTGACGCTTTTCTGGATCAATTTCTATGCCAAACGCAAAGTCAATTCGCAGAGCAACTCAGCAAACAATTTTGTTTTTAATTCATCGATTTAGGAAATTGGAAATTATTCAAAAGGAAGGAAATTGGATGCCGTAAGAGGTAAGATCGAGAGATGTCGAAAGCCGATCTTTTACCTCGAAACAGCAGATATTTTAAGAGAGGGAATTTTACCCCCGATCGCCACTAATGAAGAAAGGTTAATGCACTGCGATTAACTCAAAAAGTATACTTAACAAAGCCAGTTGAACTTGTGCCATCAACGTCTATATGAACCCTATACAACACCATCAACAACAAACAAACAACTGCATTATGCCCAGCATATGGTTGTGACAGACGGGTGTGGTGCTTTATGAGCGGCAAAAACCAGGCAAAACCATTGATGGAAAACGTCAGAGGCCAAAAGTTTTTTTAAGACTCCGAACAGCAAAAAGTCTTCTGTTTCTTAGCCAATTACTACTCTTTGAGTGTTTTCAGAATCTTAAAAGAGGTGGTGTCGTGTATGCAGACTGTTCCAACCTGGAACCTTTAGCACTAGTGCATCACTTACCCACTGAACCTCGACTGATAAACTGCATTGTTGCATTACACAATTGGGATCGCAGTGTCGGAGAGCGGGTGGAGGTGAGCGCAAATGAGACACGTAAGTAAAAACGGCTTAATATTTATTTCACAAAGAAAGGAAGAGAAGTGAAGTATAAACTGCCTACTGCTTGTATTTATACCAAACCGAAAGGGACGCTACACGGAAACGCCTGCTGCTTGTATTTTTCTCAAAGTAAATAGAAGTAGCACAGTCTATTGCTTGTATTTAAAGCAAAGTGAGATTCGGATCAATAATCTGGTCAGGGCCCGAAGGTTATTCTCTCGCCTACAGCAGTATTATCAACGTGTAGATGAAGAAAGCAAGGTAACGCTGTAAGGAGCAGCACGTTATGTAACTCATTAGCACAAACTGTCCGAGAACTTTACGTCAATCAGTTTTTTTAAACATCTACGTTTTCGTATTGAACCTGCCTTTGCGAAAATTCTTTCAGAACGTGAGTGAAGCGACCTCATGGGCATGTATCTGATTTTCGGCTAAAATAATGTTTCCTTCAGCTTCACGAAAAACCCCCTTACTCGACCAAAACCAACATTTTTCATAGCTTGCTACAACCCTTGCCAATATTTATAAAGCACACACTTCTTCTATTCCTTCACGTAGTTGTATTCCCACACCCAGTATGGTGTCGTCATGTCAGCAGCCGAAATCCTTTCCCAACAGTCGGTCATGTGTTACAGGTAAGTTTCGAATGAGAAAAACCTCTAATTACCTTCAAATTCTTCGCCAGTCAACGCCCTCTCAGTCTGCACAGTGCGAGATCAACTCACCTAACCGCCCACATTCACCACACAAGGTAACAGGCCGACATCAAGTTTTGGCCAAGCTACACCCAATTGCTGCGGGGCATTCAAACGTCTTCCCTCCTCAATAAATATCGTAATTACCAACGATGTACTTTAATTGCCAAAAACAAGTCGTCGCACGTTGAAGTTTACTCTTTCGCCTGAGAACCCGCAGTCTCGGTACGATACTCTGTACACTACCCGTGACCTCCGACATCCACATCGTTTAATCACAGTCAATCCCCCGAAGGAAGGTCGGCCACTTAGCCAGTCAGCCAGTCAGGCACACAGCCTCGCTGTCTCAGAGCCACAGCCACCGCAGTCACTTCACTTTTAACAAATCTCCAGCGGAACCGCAACCATGTGCTCGGCCAGCCCACGAGCAAAACGAAAATGTTACTAGTTCAAATGTGCACACACCTCGCTCACCCCCAAAAGTCAGTCAAAACCAGCCGAGGCCAACGAATTTCATGCCCGCCCATATCAGAGTCGGGAAATCATCGGCGTCGGGGTTTCGCAATCGGCAATTCGCACCTCTATACTTCAATTACCCGTTCCAAATGAGGTAATTATCACCGCCACGGACGCCATTGTGCTCGGCGCGCACACGGGCGCTCGGCGGTGGCGGCCCTGTGCCGGGACGCGGTTGGAGGCAGGTTTCACTTGGCGCAGGCCTCAATAATAAATTCTCACCTCTTTGACTCCAATCAAGCGGCCGAAGTGATAACCCTCTGGTAGCCCATATGTTCCTAGGCACCGTGGCCCAAGTAAGGCCCTGAGAGCGTTGCGCAATGCGCGTGATCAATGGCGGCGACTAAGTCCCAGCGTGGAGCTCGAGTCGGAAATAAATCAAGCTTCAGTGCATATTACGCGCCTTACATTAGAACAGTGATCGCGCATCCCACTCGGGGTGGCGGGAGGTCCGTGGCTGCCGAATCGTTTTTTGGAAATCTCACGTTTTTTGCGCGTTTGGCTGTGTTGCTCGCCAAGGCACAGGCGCACAGACCAATCGAGTAGGAAAGAACAACGACGAACACAACACCGTCAGTGCGAAGACTATAAGTACTGCAGCTGTCACGGCGTGTGATTAAGTTGTCGACCGGGCGTTGTGATGGCTGCAAAAATTGTCAGAGCTTAGATTTGCTTGTCGAGGTGGGCACGAACAATGCCGCAATCGAATTCGACCAGTGTGACCGTAAATGGCTTAACAATGGCTTGGCGACAAACTACAACTGCGGCCGTTATTCTGAAATATGTCCTCTTCCATTTGGCAATTCAGACGGGCGCCGTTTGTGGTGTTTAGACAGCTTATGTAGTGAAGGTTGCTGAGTGGAGAGTTTTTATGAAAGAAAATGTGGGGCCTTGAAATGATCACGGAATGGAAAAATCTCTGTCATGTTTCGGTTTCATGCAGTTGATCAAGATCTGTATATGATGAATATTGACTGAAAGCCGATCGGGTGTGGTAACGAGGTGCAAACTCGGAAAATTTGAAGAAAAAAGATGACGAAAACCAACAATTGGAACAAATGGAACACAGTCCTCTCCCCGACTTCCTCTCTAAAAGGCGCCAATGAACTAGGAAGAGTTAAGTATGGCACTCCAATTTTGTCGAACAAAGACAATTATATAGCTTGTCAGGGAGAAGCGTTTCTATGATTTTCATATCAATTGGAATTGCGAAGGAGATGCTTACCAAACATCCCAGTCCACGGTTTATTCCTTCACATGATGGACTAGTCAGATCTAGCTTATGCGATATCACCAAAAGGTGATGCCGAGCCATGGGGTTAGAGGATCCCACGTTAAGTTTGTGAATATTTGTTAATCATGGAACAATTCAATCATCTCATACATTGAGATCATTGCACTTCAAACCAATGATATAATTGAAGTTATTTACCTCGCCATTTCTCTCTTGAACAGTTGCCTGTGCTTTAGGGGCTCTGTACAGTACTGGTTCTAAGAGATAGCCTTTCACGCACCAGCATCCATCTCCTCTATCTGATAAGTTAATCACATTGGCAAGACATACGCCATGTATATTGTTCGAATAACGGTCAGTGAAGCATTTCAAGGCTAGTTTGAAGTCAACGCTAAGAATGATAGAAAAAGAGATTGCGCAATAGAGCGTTCAATTTTCTTTCGTTTTGCGCAGCTTACGTCACGCGAGACATCTGATTTGACAGCTCTTTGTTATTGTTTAATATTTTCATACAAACTGAAGCAGAAAAAGTTATTAGTTGATTTTTTTCTAATATTATTCACGTTTTGAGAACTTTTTAACATAAAATAAGTTTTAAGTGTATATCCGATCGAGATAATTTAACTATCCAATTACTTTCCGAGCTATTAAGTCAAGCATTTTGCATGCAGAGTGGAAAAAATTTTCACAGAGTTTCGTAAAGCAATAATCATAATTGTGTAAAGTTTCAGAATTGCTATTAATAAATCAATTTAACTAAATTTTATTATTGCATGTTTTACTTGCAAAAGAGTAATGTAAAAACCAAGTTATTGAAACAAAAGACGAGATTTAAATTTTGAACTAATGGACAATTTTATTATATATTCTTTTTTTCTGAATTGAAACTCTGTAATTTCTTTGTTAAATTTCCTTATCCTAATATACATTCGTTTTTTTTCTAGTTGCTTCATGTGAACCATTAATGCAAATGTTGGTTTATGCAGCCCTCCTTCGTTGAGATGGTTAACCCACGTAAAAGTCGTGTCCTTATTTTGAAGAACACGTATGTTGGGAATTTCATCCCCCAACTTATGGCAAATGTACCCAGCCAAGTTTGCCCATCGTGAGCTAAAGATTCCAATTCATTGTCCACCTGGCTGTAGACATCAGTGCTCGGAGGATTTATAGTTATACTCTTAAGTATCGCGCTTTAAAGTAAAAATAATATCAACATATTTATATATTTTAGATATGTATGTAGATAAAACATTACTTGTGAGACTACATTCGGAAACTAAGTCAGGCGTGTCATCCGAAGCAACTGTTTGGTCACCTAAATGACCTAAGCTGGCGGCTCTTGTTATTGCCTAAGCTATAGTGTGAGAAAAAAGTTTTGTAGCCATTTTAACTTTCTGTCTTCCAGCTCCAATAACGTTTTAAATGGCCTGCCGATATCTTATGGGTGATTGACAATTCAGACGCTGTGCGCTTTAGAAGCGTAAGGATTATGTTTTTTTTTTACTTCCTTTCCATTTATTTTAAACCCTTGGTCAATAAAGTAATTCTTAAGGAGTTTAATCAGATGTCAATGCCGCTGGTTTCTCCGCTAGTAGCTCTGCAATCATTTCATTTATTGCCTTTGATGGCATTCTGATGTCGCGGGATGAAGGAACGACTCTCGGTTGGATTGTGGAATTGTTCCCGCCTTTAATTTATATCCATTATTTTTGCAAAGTCCTGTAATAAAATTGTGACTTAATATGTAAGTAAATAAACAAATCATCTTACAAATTTCAAATTGTAAGTTTCTTTCAAAACTATCCGCAATGAAATGTGCAGTTATACTTTCTCCTGCATAAGTGAATCCACTGCTTCCGTAATATGTTGTGTTTTGGAACCGAATAAAACCGTACATTCGGTTTTCCCTTGTTGTTGTTTGCATTGCAGCCAAACACAGTACACCTCATTTTTCAAAAATGTCTCTTTATTTAATTGTTAATAAATTACAAACAATTTTTCATTTAACTTTTTTCAAATAAACGCGAGGAACTCGCAGTCAAACCTGGCATCCGTATATAAAAAGTTAACATCCGTTGTCTCAGCCTACGTCATCAAAAATTGACAGAAGGTGACAGACATGCGCAATGCGTAATCTGTATTTCTATCATTCTTGAGTCAACGCCGTCTTCACCTTCGTGCAAATCTTATCTCCACCGATATCACCGCACCGAACTTGGTTGGGCTTAATGTCTTGGTACGGCACAACATTGTTTGTGCTTTATGGTCGCCGTCATGGATGCTTTTCTCTCTCTCTTTAGTGATCCAAGGAAAATCACTCCCTAACCTCTTCAGCGCTCAGCTTTTACGTTGGATGAAAACGCAGTGTCCTTTCTTAAATTTGATCAGTTTGGGGCCTAATGATTGCTTATAACAATAAAATAGCTCAACATTTGATAAGGAGACCACCCGCTTGCAACTTAAGCAGCTACTTGTGTAGTGCCAGCTGCGCGAAAAGAGGCGCAGAATTTATTGTCAACTTTAAGAACCTTTTTTCATAGACAGACTTTTTAAGTGCCGTCAGAGACCACAAAAATTTGAATAAAGTCCTGGAATGAACGCTGCAACCTTCGGTGTGTGAGTGTCGCAATTTTAGTTTCGGAAAGAAAGATTAATCTTGAACAATCTGGACACGAGGGTGGAAGCATTCCAACTTTTATGGGCTAATCTGACGCGAAAATAAATTAATTGCTTTTAGAAGCAAATTTTGAAGTCTATGCGCATTGTACGTTCATCTGGAAACACTTCTTCTAGCCACACTTGTAATATGGTAAGATGTGACATCTCAGACTGTGATTAGTGATGACCTCTCAGGCTACATTTTTTGTGAAGACAAGTGTGAAGTTCCTTGGTCGTGTTCAAATTAGAACTGATTTAAACCTGAAAGAAAATTTTAAAAATAGGCTATAATAATATTATGAGGGAAGTTAAAGTCGCAGATGAAAAAATCAGCAGTTTACGTCAGATTCATTGTTTGGATTGTCTTCAGATCATTTCGATTTAGGGACTGATTTTAAACGTGTCGATCTTCCACTGGATTAGTAAATAATAAAGAATTGCGTATAACAGCGAAGGAATTGATGGGAAGCTATGCAGGAATGGCGGAGGTTACAAACATCTACCGTATAGCAAAAAGTTTGATGCTTGGTAGTCGCACATATAAGAACCGCTATCTAGGTGGCTGTAAGCATCAGAACTTTAACACGCTGTGACAACAAAACTTGAAGCAAAGAAATTGAATCCGCTGAACGACCATTACTGAAATATGACGAAGTGAAACCATTTCGGGCAATGAAGAATGGAAGAAATGGTAGCGGCCGTGGCGAAGTGGGTAAAGTGCAATACTCACTCGCCGAAGGTCCTGGTTCGATTCCTGGATAAACACCTCGAATTTTTGACGTCACCACCTCTTTCGAGCTGCTGGCAACACTCAAAAAGTAATAACCGTCTAAGAAAAAGCTTTTCAAGCTTCGCCGGTCGGAGTCGGCAAAAAATTGTAAGTACCTCCTACTCGGATGATGTGTCTTCAAAGCATGGATGAGTACTTCGTTGGATTGGAACGGAATTGTCTTACATTAGCTCTTCAAATGTTGCGACGGCTAATTCAATACTCTTCTGTGACAACAGAACAAAAAAGCGTATTTTTCACTCGTGACATTGCTAAATGCATTTCTGGTCAACTGGGTCAAACAAGCGAAATTTAAGTGAATCAAAGGAGAGAAACCCAGGAACCGGAAACCCTAATCCGTGCACCCTGAATGCTTTGGATGCTATTTGTGCCAACATCTGTAAAACCCGCTTAACGCCTTAAAATTGGTCTACCAAAGAACAACAGAGAATCATTTTCCCCAAGTTCTGCGCAGAAGCAACAAAAATTGTATAGGGCTTATATAACGAAGCTTGCCGAAAAAAACTGACAGCAAGTAAATAATCAATGGATTTACTTACAACAAAGAATAGACTAAAAGTATTTTTTATATACAAAATGTGACCTGGAAAATCATTGAATAAAGTCTTCCCAAACGCTAGGAAAACCTAGTGCTGTCAATTTAGTTCCTTACAAAGTTGAAAATGCACCTTTTCATTCGCACGGCTTCATCTTAAATTACTTTGATCTGGAACGAAGTTTGACGTTTTAATCTTTTACACAATCGTTTAGGGCAGGAACACGATCGTGGAAGACGCTGGAACTATGGAATAAGGCACTAATCCATGAGTTTGACTTTAACTCGCATTTTGTATTTTTTTAGTTTTTCCATATCGCCACTCCTTTCAAGCAGAGAACACCTCCTTCTTTTCTGTGTGGAGTCCGATGTGAACCTACAGTCCGGTGTGGAGCTATAGTCCGTCGTAAAGCTACAGTCCGGTGTGGAGCTATAGTCCGTCGTGGAGCTACAGTCCGGTGTGGAGCTACAGTCCGGTGTGCAGCTACTTTCTGGTGTGGAAATACTGTCCGGTGTGAACCTACAGTCCAGTGTGAACCTCCTGTCCGTTGTCCAATTACAGTCCAGTGTGGAGTTACTGTCTGGTGTGGAGGTACAGTCTGGTGTGGAAATACAGTCCGGTGTGAACCTCCTGTCTGTTGTCCAATTACAGTCCAGTGTGGAGTTACTGTCCGGTGTGGAGCTACAGTCCAATGTGGACCTGTATCTCCAACCAGCACGATCCTTCAGCAGCAGCTTCGAATTATGGATTGCTTCTCCATTTGTGTGCACCATCTCAGCCTAGGACAACCTTTGAAGCATTGTCCCAATAGCCGGATTAGAAGATTTTTCAGGCCGGAACAATGGTCTTTACTCTACATGTTGATGCTTGAATCCGAAAACGCTTGATCAGACGCTTGCCGCCGACTAGAGCATAAAGTTTATCGTTGAATTTTCATCTCAAAAAGAAATCGCAAGCAGAACTTTTCTTTCGAAAAGACTAAGGACTACCAAATCCGCTCTTAATAATGTCCATGTTTCTCCGCCGTTAAGCAGGACTTGGATGTTAAAGACGCCAAAGGCAGCTTTGTCGAAAGAGGGCTCTTTTACTCAGTTGGCTCTTAAGCCCAAAAACACCAATTGGAGTGAGTGATTTTGCGTTTCATTTTGGTACTGAGAGAAAATACGTATTACCACACAAATGAGTTTCGAATTATTATTTTGTAGTCAATATTGAACTGTAGGTTCCACTCTATTAGCGCGTTACAATACAGTATAGCGCACAACATGAGGAGTAGCTGATGGTACCCGCTCTCTGCTATCTCGAGTTGACTGCATTCCCACTTCTATGCTCCCTGAGCCTGTTCTCTGTAAAAAGTTACAAACATTTTCCTATAAAAATTGCTCAAGATCTCCACGTTCGACTACACACGACGCGGTAAACCTACTTCTCCGCCTTGCTCCCCAGTGGATAAATAAAAAAACCATTGCAAGCGACCATGCATCCACTCTTCAAAGAGCCCTCACAACTCCGCCGAACAGTGCAGCCAATCATCCTCAACTGACAAGCCGTGGATGTTTATCGTCTCAGTTATTCCTTGATGATGTATCTATCTCCTCGCCAGTAATCCGCTATATTTCCCGAACCTAAACACAAGCATCTGTTGCTCATCAATCATGTCATCAGCCGTCCAGAGTATTCTTTGTGCTCGCATTCCATGGACCACAGTTCTTCGCTCCGTCTCTCAATTAAATGTCCGGGGTCACTCAATTAAATCCGTCTGATTGCCCAAATAATTCCCGGTTCGTATGAGCCCAAAAAACACAACCACAACAACAACATCTGGAGCAGAGTCCGCAAAAAAAAACAAAAAATCAGAAACAAAACGAAAACGAAACGCAGACAGATCCGGCAAAACTCTACAAGGCGACGGCGCGCGATGGTCTCCAGTGGGCCCACAGTCAGCCGCCTGGTTTCGCAACTAATAATTCCCATCGCGTCGTGCACCATAAATTAAGTGAAAAACACTCATAACTCTCCAGCCTCACATGTTCCCAATTAATCACATGAATTTAACAAGCCACTTCGGGAAGGCGCACCACACACTCTGGCCCGGCCCTACGCTCACCATCACAGCGCTTAATAATTCCGATCCGCTAATTATTATTGCCCACTCGAGTGCTGCCCCACTAGTCCTACTTTGCTACACGCTGCTGCTGCCGCTGATGCTGCAGCAGCCGTTTTCGGCTCCAGCGACGACGAAGATGACGATGACGACGCGCCTTTGACTCCAACAATGAAGCAATCTCTGAGAGTCTGTGCGCCCTGGACTCGGGAATGGAAACAAGAACCAAAAGAACGAGATCCAGAATATTTGTGTGTTTTCGGAGTCGAGAAGGAATTGGGCGTGGAGGCAGATGCACAGGCGGCACGGTGCGGAGAAGGACTTTTTCACCATGTCACACAGTTGGAGATTTAGTTGCACTAAACGGCGAAGATCGCCCATCCGTCCGACCGAGTGCAGGAGTGCAGGAGCAACAGCAGCCACCAAGCAGGGGGGCGAAGTGTCACCAGCAAAAGATGAATTTATCACCAGCAAAAGTCGACAGCAGTGACAACAGGGAAACTGTGCACAAGGAAATCCAACAAAAGTTGAAGCTATGCAGCCGAGCAACGAGCACACTTGGTCGGCTTTTGACGGGCGCGCAGACGATGGAACTGTGCCCAGGAAACGGCAAGCGGCCCTTGAATTGAATGCGAATGCACAGGGAGAAATGCACGACGACTGCTGCTACTGCTGCTTTAGCTGGTGGTGGCGGTGGTGCTTGAGCTGGAGTTGGTGCAATTATTATTTCATCTTGAAAAGAAACGAGCGTAGTGTACGTGGGTGGATGTAGGACATGGACATTGCTGATGTTGCCTCAGCTATGAAATGCCGAACGATGACTGTGTGTTTTTCTAGTCCGTGATTACTTTTCAAGGTCTGGACTGAGAGGGGACTTATCTGTGCGTGGTGGACTTCCTTAAAGCTAGTCGAACGCTGGAAGTCTCTTTAAGTTGGGTGCATTTAAGGCGGGTAGTGTGTGGGGCGAGAGTCAAGGATTGTTAAATAAGAAGGGAGTAGTAGGCTTATCTGCGATAAGGAAACTTGTGTTGTACCAACAGAGTATGCAATTTTCGCGCCTGAATTGAAAACATTTTGGCAGAAATCCCCTTTACACCGCCTCAGTGAGGTAAAATTTTTGTGTGGCGAGTTATTTCGCCACTGGCAACCAGTATCGTAACAAAAACTTTTTCCAGAGTGCCGTGCTAATTATTTAAGACACATTTTGACAGAAATTAAACAGACAGCGGAGTTCGGGAGGGACGTTTCTAAAAGCGGATGAGGAAGCCCTTAGTCTTAGAGAGAAAAGATTTGCGTGCGATTTTTGGTCCTGATTGATGGCATCTAGAGGAGAAGATATAATGACGAACTCTGGGCTGTACAGTGACATGCGCCTGGTCAAGCGTCTTCGGATACAACGCTTAAGATGGCTAGGCCACGTAGAGCATGTGGAATCCACTGCTCCGGTCCGCAAGGTCTTTAAATCTGAGTCATTGGAACAACGCAACAGAGGACGGCCTAGGATAAGGTGGCGCATACAAGTGGAGAAGGGCTTCAACTAACTTGGAGTGTGCAACTGCAAGCAGCTGGCGAAAGATAGTGCTAGTTAGAGCGGCATGTTGGTTGAGGCCCACGTCCACTCCGAAATGAAGTGCCAAAAGAAAAAGAGGAAGGGGTTCGTGAGACCACTATCATACTTATGGACCTTACCGATGATCATAGTCGTGGGGGTAGAGCGCCCAAATAAGATTTTTGGCTTTTGTCGTTGACATGTTTAGACTGAATTTAGTCTGATGTCACATTTAATCGCGTGCGCTGATAATCATATAGCGTACAAATCTGGCCCGGAAATTGTTGCTGCATGACTTCGACGAAATTCAGCGATTTTGCGATCCGAAATAACGAAAATCGATATCCAGGGCTTCAAGGGACACGAAAAAAACTGGCACAAGTTCGGCATATTTGGCCCACGGTTAGTCGTTATGTGTACAGAATGTATTAAGATATCTTGGTATATGGTTGGACCAGTATTTGTACTGTGGTAAGCATGCAGCGAATGCCCTGACAAGAGCTAAGAAAGCCCTTTCTGCGGCAAGTTGGTTGTTTTACAGCAGTCAACTTGATAAAAGGGTAAAAGTGATCTGCTACATGGCTCTCATACGGCTGATCATGGTTTACGGTTGCCCGGTCTGGTTCAGTCTGAGTCCTTCTCAGATGGAAGAGATGAGTGTGCCCGAGAGGCAATGTCTTCGGCTCTACCTCCGGTTGTATCGAACACCTGAATCCGAATTTAAGAAATTCCATTCAAACGAGGTTTTGAATAACGAGGCAAATCTAATGAGGATAGCTTTGCCTCATTATACAAAGTTAGCATTTTTAAGCTGACACGAGGGCACATCGAACGAGCGATGACCATCCAACAGTCCGATCTTTGGGTGTATTACTCCAACTTCATGCACCATGAAATGTTGCGTCGAAACGAAAGCGTTTCTCTATGTAGACCCCAAAGGCCTGGTACAGGACACGAAAGGATGTCCTATCATCTTCCATGTGTACGCGGAACAGTGGATAAACGACTCCAAACGGACCGGACGTAGCTCGTAGCCACGAGAGTTCAGTAGGACCATCTCCGCCCGAGAATGGGCACAATCGTCCAGAGGACGTCACTTCTACTGGTGGTTTCATCCAAACCTGCCTCCTCCACGACCGAAGGTGGACTTAAGGGTGAACGGGTAAGCATTCGTAGCGAGGCGGAGGCGGAATGCTTACCCCTTTTAAAAACGAAGGAGTGCAACTGGCCAACTCATTAGAACCATTTTTATTAAAATACCGGTGAAATAATGATAAAGACAAAACTTTTCGCCAGTGTCTAACGAGTCGATTGCCTTCGCCGCAATATTATTACCAATCGCTGTTGGATTCTATCTAGTAGGTGCATAGAGGTTTTTGGACCACCAGGCTAGATAGGAGCGCTATACAATTATTTTATTTCTTCGTGAAACACACTGTACCACTGACAAGAAGAACTGCGTCTTTGCAGGTACCTCCTGCTATTGCTTTATGCAACAGAATTAATTTTCCTACGACTCACAAAAAACTCGTCTCCATCCGTAACTGGGGGCCGCTATTTTACGCTGCGCTGTCAGTAAAATGTTTCGCATTCAAATCAGGATCAATGAGTTACACGCTCTTCCAAACATCGCTTTACCAAAAACGTTCCTGCCATAAAAAGCGACGAGGAAATGTCACATAAAACGTTCAAACACGAACAAAAAACGCCCGGCAACCCTCAAAAAAACCTCCTTCACACAGAGCTGTTTAAATCCGGCCACAAACCCGTGTGCCATTGTTACAACCACTCCACCGCCTTGCCATGCGAGTAACCGACGGCTACACACTGCCACATCAGTTCCAGTTAAAAAGGATTAAGTCCGCACACAAGTGTTGGTGAAACTAATCCCTTCGCTGTAACCATCATCACTTTGCCCAGCGCCACCGCCGCCGCCGTTCGCCAATTCAAGAGAAATAGCTTTCAATGAATTCCAGTTGAGTGATCCCAGAAGTGGCTGAGGAAGACACTGAGCACCACAACCGCCATGGCGAAAAAAAGGCACCGTCTACCAAAAAAGGGATTCGAACCCGGCGCGAGAACCTACAAGAGGAATCATCTCGCCCACATCTGATCGCCCGCCCATCCACAGAGCCAACTGCATGACTAAGGCGCGGCAGCGGCGGTGACGACGATGACGATGCTGCTGATGATGATGAACACAATATACGCTTCGTGTGCAGCTGATTAAATGGGACATCATCAGCAACGGTGGTTTCGGAATCGACCCGCAGTCGGGACACAGAAGAGGAAAAGAAAAAAGCGACGAACACCAACTCCACTCAATCGAAAGCCTCGGGTACAGGGTGGGCACTGCTGCTGCCAGGACGGACGATTCGCTTTGTTCGATTCGCATGACCGAGTTGGTTCCGTTTCCCATCGGCACTTTGTGGTAATTTCTTCGCATTGAAGCCGTCAGAGCAGACCGTCCGCGCAGCCTCTCTTCCCCAAGCAGTCCCTCGCCCAGTGTCCCAGCCAAAGGATGGAAGGAATGAAATAAATTAAAACTTGCTCTCGTCCGAAAAACTTCAAAAGGACCAAGTGAAAAGTCAATACACACACAGACGAGTGTGCGATGGAAGAGCAAGTGCGAGCCGGAGAAAGTTTTAATAGAATTCCAAGTGTGCACGCAGGCGACTGGCTTTATGGTCCTTGAAAAGTTGAATGTCCCCGAGAGTCGGGGCGCGGGACACGAAGTTAATGTGCCATCCGGCATAACTGCAAGTGGCAGCTAGAAACGCAGTAGCAACCAAACGTCGCCATAAACATGGAAGAACATTCACGCGCGGTGTCAGCGACTGTCGCACACTACAAGGGGTCCCATAAAGTGCAGAAATTATTACGGGTCCGAGCTGATTTCCATCAGGGTCCCCTCTAATCGAAACGCCACCTTCCACGCGCATTCAGTCGAGGCGCGTCCGCTGCGATCCCTAATTGGAGCATGGGCCCCCATCAACTAGGCGATCATGTCGATCTCAAGCCGTCATCAAATCATCGTTTTAGTGCAGCTAAGCAAATTAAACAGCCACAGCGGCTGCCCGTCGGTAACTTAATGAGTGCGCAGAGTCCGTCACTTCATGGAAGGGCGGCGGCGGTGGTGCAATGAATCGGCCATTAGTTCATCGACATAATCGTCGAGAGCGCAATTCACGGGGTTATTTATTTCAGGAGCCTTAATTAAGCGCGCACCTCCGCCAGTGCACGGACAGCGCTGTGTCGACGGTGATGGTTGATTGTGGCACATTGTCTGCGCGCCGTGATGGTGCGGTCATCTTTTACGGAAAGTGTCCGACGATAGCAACAGATGATCTGGCGTGTCAGAAACTCACTCGGCATCGATAAACTCGGGCACTTTACGAGTGTATTTCTGCGCTTCGTTGCGGTGATATCCTCGCGATGCGCCCTGCCGCAGAGAATATTTGCATTTTAAGTAGGACCGCGTCGAGTGGGCTGTGTAGGCATTGCGCAGCGAAATGGGTGCCAGCCGCGGGATGACGAGGAGGTAATGAGTTTTTGGAAATGAGTTTCATGAGCTCTCCGGTCGTTCTGAGTGACGTTTATGTCATTCGTTGTTGTTGGCGCGGCGGTGGCGGGTGGCTATGTGCGAAAGGAGGTGCACTCGGTGGTGGGCTCTCTAAGGAATTTGCATGACGTGCTGTAAGAGATGGATGAGGGAAGGCGGGTCTGAAACGTTTTATGGAAGAAAGTGCAACGAAGCATGAAATTGCTAGTTTTGAAGTCCACTCATCAAAAACAACCGTCTATCCCCAGCCCTTACTGTTCACACTGCTCTCAGCGCTTGCCAAACTATGACAACTTGTCACATCATCCCGAGACCCAAATGCGTATAAATCAATTTTGCAGGCCTTCAACAAATCACACTTGCACCCCGCCCGTCCCCTCGACGAACGAGAATTCTCATTTCGCACGAAAATCCCATTTGGACCGCCAATCGACCACGCTTCTCCACCACACACTGTGCGGCTGCGCACAACATCGTCAGTTCGCGCAAAAACTTATTTCTTAATTTCCGTTCTGTTCGTCACCGCCACGGGTGTAAGTAAATGAAATCCAAAAACCCATCCCACCACAAAGCCCACGTTAATCCTTAATTTCGGACAACGCACTCTTGAACCGGCCACGTTGCTGCGCCTCCAGGAATGCGCGAATTCGCAATGGCACTAAAGTGCGAATGCGCAACTGTCATACCAGCGGCGTGGATCAAAGACCCACCAATTCACAATCCCATTCCGGGTAATTCTCCACACAAAATGAGCGTTCATGTCAAACGAACGGACAAGTGGAACGACCAGAAGATGAACCCTCCGAAGGAGTCCTCCCCAGAATATGAGGACCACAGCCTCAGCCGCAATCACAACCGCGACCATGGCCACAGACCACGACGACGAAGTTGTGATGATGCTGATGATGATGACAAAGCGACCATTACTCAAGAACTTATCCCGCACATGAAATTTGAATACAATGCCCGCCGCAGCAGAGCAATCACAGGCAGTGAGTGGATTTACATTTGTGTCAGCATTTTGGTGTGATGCCGTCATCACAGTCACTCCTGTCATGTTCGCTCGCACAAGGGCCCTCACAGCCGTCGTTACTCGCGCTGTCCTCGCCGTCCTCTCTGGGGCTGGCATGCGTTTTGGGTTTCTTATGCAAAACCCATCAATCATCCGTCCATTGTTGGCCAAATGGGAGTGTGACCGAGTGATGGGAGTGAGCGAGGAGACGGCCAAAACGTCAACTGCCGCCATTAAAATCTATTAGCTAATTGCTGGCAGGATAATCGCCCAGGACTGTACTTTCTTGGACAATAGCCGTGCTCCACAAGGTGAAGTGAGCGTCTTCGCTATCTTCGAGGAGCTCGTTTCCGTTTTATGAGACATCGTCTAATTGGATTTAACGGGAAGCTCTTTGACTACGGTCGACGCACATCGACTACACCTGGGAGGCGAAACACACTCGCCTGTGGAGGTCAACTGGAACTGTGATCCGAGATAAAAGGGAATATGTGGAGAGTGCAGTCGTAAAGGTCATTGGGGATTAAAAGGATTTAATTGCAGGTGAAGAGCGCCTTAAGGAGACAAGTGCCCATTCAGGATGGCATTCATGACTGCAATAACGTCACGATAGGGCGACCGGTTGGTTGGTTGTGGCATTTGCTGGAAGTTCCAGATTCCCCAGTCCGAAGATGGAGAATTTACCACACGGAGGATGTTGGAGGGCGCGTTACGAATTAACTGGCCAGACCGACTTCAGCTAGAAGTGAGAGCTTCCGCTGAAGGTAATTTCATTGGAATCTGAATTACCAGACCAGAAGGGCTTTTATTCAATTTTAAGGAATAACTTGTGGTCTTGACTCGTTTGAAGGATTAATGTGAGGGTGTTTGAGAAGAAAATGGATTCATGACTGGTGGTGAAGTTTTGTTCGTTTATAGTGGACAATTAAGGAAGCAATAAGATATGTCTTGTGCTATTCATTGAGAAGTCCTTGAATATTAGGAGCACATAATGAGTTTGCATAGCTCTCCTCAAACCAGTTCTAGATTCAGAAACGATTTCTCGTTAAAGGGAAAGATTAGTCGGATTTTTGTAACAATCAGAGGACGCTTGAAGACTGCATGTCAGCCTGACCTGCCAATTAAGGACAATCAGAAATTTGATCTATTCGTAGACTACCTTGCAATAAAGATAAGTGTGATAGTTAGATCTTCCAGCTTTAGAGGATAATTTCCATGGTTGCTACTTGAAGTGATGTCCAAATTTCACAAGCCATAGACCTTCTAGTTGAAAGAAGTAAAATATTGTAAGCCAATTTAAGAGTTGTTTTTTTTTTTTTTTTTGTTGGAGGTTGGGATGCACTCCACTGGAGCGCTCAGACTCAAAGAGTGGTCCAATGTACTACCGGGCAGAAGCCTTCATTTAATGTGTTTTCTTTGTTTTCCGAAAAAAGGCCAGAAGGCGCTTCTGAGATAAAGAACTTAGGTTTTAAGTTCCCACCACGTCAGTGCCAAAAAGCCACCACCTGATACGAGCAAAGGCGGAACATTGACAGCTCTGATGTGTATTCACCTTCTTCACAGGCGTCGCAAAGAGTGCCATCACTAAGCCCAGGCCGACTTAGGTGCTTAGTGAAGATGAAGTGTCCCTATAGAACACCGACAAGTCGTCTGCACTAATTTTTTCCAAAGATAGCAGAAAATCGCGGAGTTTTTGCTAATTTTCGGGACGAGGCACTTGGTCCTGGAGAATCACGTTATCTCTGGTTTTGCTACTGGGAGACCCAAACATCGACAGAGGCCCTAATCAATGTTAAAGGCAGTCCCAAGGTAGGTTCGGGTCCTACTTGAACCTTGACTAGCTAGTTCATCGACAATCTTATTTCCCATTGTCCAATGATGTCCTGGGATCCAGACAAGTATTAGCGAATTCAGTCTGTCGACCAAATAAAGGGAAGACTTGCATTCCAGTTGAGTTACTCTCTAAGCACAGCTTGGCTGTCACTACAGACACAGATACTGGTCCCTTCCACTTATCACAATTTAGTTGGTGGCCATTAGGATCGCAAACGCCTGGAAAACTGACACAAAATTACCTATGAAGATGTGAAGTCTGATATTGTCGTCTTCCACGAAGGCCCCCATTCCAGATCCGTCTGTCGTCTTGGAGCCGTCGGTGAAACATTTCCTTGCCGATTCAGTTTCTGGCCGGAGCCAATCCAGGACACGGGGGGAAAGTCGACTTTGTTTGAGCGACACAGTTCTTTTATTGATGACCTCGCATCAGACGTCATGTCCATGTAGCTAATGTCATAGGAGATGCACTTCAGTGCGAGTTGTACCAAAGTCCATTCCTTTTCAGTCGATGTCAAGGGAAGGGATCTTTAAATAGCGTCTTGTTGGACTTGTTGTTAAAAAGTACACAAGTTGTCGAATGTTGAAGGTTTCCCATCGTCAACTATTGGACTATTGGTAGTTGTGCTGAGAAACTTTTTAACAGCGATGCACATGTAAGCTGTAAGGCGGAAGGTTCCACCCTAGTTTTTGTTCAACTCTACTTTTGGACGATAATAGAATCCTTTCGACTTAGATGAGGTCAAGGTAGCAATATCAAGACTAAAATCGAACTGAGCCGCTGAGCGGAGCGGAGTGGAGATAATATCCACAGAACTATTTAAATCAGCTGGAGGTGATAAGTTTGGGCGCATGCACCAGCTCAACCGTAAGACTCGATCGGAGGAAAGTGTGCCCGAACATAAATTTCGTCTCTCCAGTGAATAAGAAATAAGACGCCTCTGTCTGTAATCAGAGGCGAACTCCCGCGGTTCTGTTTAGGCCGGCAATGAATCCTTGACTCCGACCCACTGGGACAGAGGATGGCCTAGGCTGATTGGCGCACATATTTGAAGAAGAACCTCAACCAACTTCTTCTTCTTCTTCTTGTGGCGCTACAGTCCGGGGTGGACCTGGGCCTCAACCAACATGCCCCTCCAGCCAGCACGATCTTTGGCTAGCTGTCTCCAGTTGCTCCAGATTACGCACTCCAAGTTGGTTGAGGTCCTTCTCCACTTGTGTGCGCCACTTCAGTCTAGACCGTCCTCTGTTGCGTTGTCCCAATGGCTCGGATTCAAAGACTTTTCGGGCCGGAGCAGTGGTGTCCATACGCTCTACATGGCCTAGCCATCTTAAGCGTTGTATCCGTAGACACTTGACCAGGCGCATGTCGCTCTACATCCCATAGAGTTCCATATTAAATCTTTTCCTCCAGATGCCATCAACGCAAACAGGACCAAAAATCGCACGCAGAAGTTTTCTCTCGATGAGACTAAGGGCTTCCTCATCCGCCTTTGCTAACGTCCAAGATTCCGCGCCATAAAGTAGGACGGGGATGGTCAAGGTGCTTCGTCTTTCGAGAGAGGGCTTTATTACTCAATTGCCTCTTGAGCCCAAAGAAATAGCGATTGGCAAGAGTGATTCTGCGTTTGATTTCGGTACTGGTGTTGTTGTCCCTATTTACCGCGGAGCCAAGGTAGACGAAGTCCTTAACTACCTCGAAGTTTCTGCTACCTAGTGTGACGCTACGTCCGAGACGTCGATATTGTGTGTCCTTCCTTGATGACAGCATGTACTTAGTTTTGTCCTCATTTACCGCCAGACCCATTTTAGCCGCTTCCGCTTCAATGCCAGCAAACGCCTCATTGACGGCTCGCTGTGTTCGTCCAATCACGTCAATGTCATCAGCGTATGCTAGCAATTGAACTGACTTCTAGAAGATCGTGCCTCTGGTGTTGACTTGTGAGTTACGCACGATCTTCTCGAGGATGATGTTAAAGAAGTCATATGACAGTGCATCGCCTTGTCTAAAATCTTCTTTGACATTGAAGGTCTCGGTGAGTTCGTTACCGACCTTGATGGAGCAGCGAGTGTTCTCCATCGTCATCCTACACATTCTGACGAGTTTGATAGGAATGCCAAAACTAGGTATGGCACTGTATAGCTCGTCATATGCAGCCTTGAAATCGACGAATAGGTGGTGAGTGTCTTCCCTGGCCTGAAGCCACACTGATAGGGACCTATCAGGTCATGGACAAACGGCTTCAGACGCTCACACAATGCGGCAGATAGGATCTTGTATGCGATGTTCAGGAGACTTATCCCTCGGTAGTTGGCGCAGTCAAAGGCGTCTCCTTTTTTGTAAACTGGGCAGATGACCATATCTTACAGATGAGCTGGTGCCTGCGCCCAACCAGATCATCTTCACCTGCTTTAAATAGTTCTGCGGACAGTCCGTGCGCTCCAGCAGCTCAACCTTAACCAACTTGGAGTGTGTAATTAGAGGCAACTGACACTGGCATAATGGTTGAGGTCCATTTGCACACCGAAGTGTAGAGCTACATGTGGTCGCCGTGGCGTAGGATCTACGTGACTCTCCCCTCTACTCGTGAGAGAACAGTAGCTCGCACAACACGAGCAGTTGATGAGCAAGCTAGGCCCTGGTCCCCCTTTGGACTGTAGCGCCAACAATTATTTTTAGAGCTACATAAAGAAGAAAAAGCAGTTCATTGTAGTCGGTCCTCTCTTCGGACTATTTCTGGTTCCATAAGCCCGTGTGGGGTGCCCCAAATGCATCAAGTTTGCAATTTGAAAAGCTTTTCAGAAGCAATATGAAGTTGACCTCGTCAATATTTTTTCAGAGGCTGGAAAATGAGATTCACGACCTGCACCAAGTTTAATTGACATGTGGGCCAACGCATTTATTATCTTAAGACTAAGACTATTCTCCCCTCTGATTCCGAAATCTGTTTCTCCAAAAAAGCAAAACTGCAAAGTGCCGCTGTTTTATTTGGCTCAAAGGAATACTTCAAACTATGCCTCCACGAATGTGATGCACCAAGGTGCGCTCCGCATTGAATGCATATCACTGCCGGGCTAGAAATACAAGCCTCCAGGTTGAAATGCACTCAACCACCCTTGTAACTAACTCCTGCTGCACCGCGAAGATGGCGGAACTGCAGCACAAAGATAAGGCCGTCCATTACAAATTTGTATTGATTGACATGCCCCCGAACGGATTACTCCCAGATCGGCTTATGGCATCAATCGCCAACAGATTGCCTCACATGTGAAAACTTGTCCGCCGCCGACCTTGAGGCATCTCTTCAGTTTATTTATGAAATGCGAGAATCGGTTACCCCGTGATTGTCAACCGCTTTACCGCCATCCGGCCAAGTCCAAGTGCGCGCCTCCAAACTCGTCGCCATTGCCATCGTCATCGTCGTCGCCGTCTTTGTTCGACGACCGAGAATTTATGTTCCACTCTGCCGAGATTCGGCAGCAAGAGTGCTGTCTGCGCTCTCCTCCATAAGTCGCGGTTTCAATTTTAATGAACGTCCCAGGCGGAGATGCCCTTTTTTCCACCGTCCTTCCGTTGACATCCCGCCAAAGACGCACCACACCGCACCGACTGGGCCGACTGAATGTGTATCAATATTTTATTCATCCAGCGCAGCCAATGTGGTCGGGGCCCTATCTCCGCGACTTGGAATTATTATTGCTCGCTTCGAGCGGTGCCTTTTTGTCCTAGGACGCCGCGCGGTACCCTTCAGATGCTTCACCTGCTGTCAAAATATTCACAGTCTGCTCGGATGGGAGTATGGGACAAACAATTAAATTGACAGGCGGACAGTTGTAAGGGCACTCGCGCAGAATGGACCGTGGAGTCGGGTATTTTTAGATCTCCGCGGAACGCAAACTGAGCAGCTTGTCCTCCAGAGACAAACGACGCGTTAGAGACGTGCCTGGCACTCTCGGGCCGTCTCGGGCGTCCTGCTAATTTACTGAAAGAAGCTAATTAATTTGAAAAGTTTCCTTGTTTATGGGCCCAAACTCACCAAGTTCCAGTCCGTTCCCGATGGTCGTGGTTAATTTACATTGTTAAGCAGCTAATTACGGACACTTCTCGGGCCGCGGTCTGGGACCCGTGATGGACGGTGCCGCGGGGCCTGGTGGCGGTAGATTTTTAATTGCCGTCCGCGCGTATTTCTTAATCAGCCTAACGACCCATTAATGCGGCCTGATTGATTGGTTTATGGATATTGCTGGAATAGTTAAGCAGCTCTGCGGCACTGTGCCTTCGGATTGGACTGAATAGGTAGGCCAGTGGAACGGTTCTTTGGGAAAATATGACCCTCTAGATGGGAAACAAATGTCTGGAAGTGCAGTCTTTTGTTGTGGCCAGTCTGTGTTTGGGGACATTTGCATCCATGATTCGAACAAATTACTGGTTTGGGGTGATGTGAGTTATTGGATCCGATTATGGGGAGGAACTTTGTATGGGAACTGTTTTGTCACAATCAGTGTGATGTGGGAATGGTGCTTCTGCGGATGCGGTGGCACTGGAACATTGTTTGAATTCTGTTTCTTTTTTTTTTCATATTTGTAAGTTTTTCAACTTTGACAGGGCTATAAGTTTCGGAAAGCGAATAAATGACATTGGGACGTGTGTCCATGTGTGTTTTGGGTTAATCGATCGTGGTTACTTTGACAAATCATTCGCTAATGGGGGGCATACATCAGGTTCTTGGAAAAATAATCCACGAGGGAGATGAGTCACGGGCGTTTGGGAACTTGGAATATAGGTCAGCATTAAGAATGTCGGGTGTTTGATTAAAGCGCAAGTTTTGTACTGAATCCTTTTGAAATTCGACAAGACTAATTGACAAGCTTCACATCAGGTGTAAAAGAAAAAATTTTTGTATGAAAATAAAAGTTTTATTTTATACTAAAACATCTCCCTTTCGCCTTTTTGTCGTTTGAATTTTCCGGCTTTGTTCAAAGCGCTACAGAGCTCGTATCTGGCAGTACTATACATCATTTGAAAGTTCTTGACATAACCAACAAAATGACGCTATGCATGATTAGTTTGGATGTTGAGTTCGAAAGCTATATACGTGTAAACATGGAGTTCACTAACGTCGACATTTGCGAAATTTTAAACTTTTCCTTCGTTAAAGGCAAATTCGCTAGAAAAACGTTCCGTGAGATTAATCGTGTTTTGGGGGATTGTACTCTATCACTTCAAACCGCCGAGGAATGGTTTCCACGATTCAGAGCCGATGAAAACGACACGATGGATAGGGCAGCCGGCCGATGACTTGTGACGACGAATACCGACCGAATCATGGAAGTCATCGAGTTAGACCGGCATGTGGCATCTCGTGACATCGCCCAGGAGATGTTAGTTAGTCACCATTTTAAACCATCTGCAGAAGGCTGGATACAAAAAAAGCCTGATGTTTGGGTGCCGCATGATTTGACGCAAAAAAATCTTCTGGACCGAATCAAGGCCTGCAATATGCTGCTGAAACGGAACGAACTCGACGCATGATTTGACGCAAGTAAACCTTCTGCACCGAATCAACGCCTGCCATATGCTGCTGAAACGGAACGAACTCCACCCATTTTTGAAGCGGATGGTGGACGACGATGAAAAATGGATCACATTCGACAATATCAAGCGAAAGCGGTCGTGGTTGAAGGCCGGTGAATCGTACCAAACAGTGGCCAAGCCGGGATTGACGGCCAGGAATGTTTTGCTGTTTGTTTGGTGGAATTGGAAGGGAATCATCCACTATGAGCTGCTCCCATATTGCCAGACGCTTAATTCTACAATCTACTCCAAACAATTGGACCGCTTGAAGCAGGCGATCGACCAGAAGCGTCCAGATTTGGCCAACAAGAAGGGTGTAGTGTTCCACCTGAACAACCCCAGAACACACACTTCGTTGATGACTCGTCAGAAGTTACGGGAGCTCGGCTGGGAGGTTTTCTCGCATCCACCATATAGCCCGGACATAGCGCCAAGTGATTACCACCTGTTCCTCTTCCACCATGGCGAACGCCTTTGGTGGTGTGAAGTTAAACTCAAAAGAGGCTTGTGAAAAGTGGCTGTCCGAGTTCGTCGCATATAAGGAGGAGGGCTTCTACGAGGGGGTATTGTGTAGTTGCCGTCTAGATGGAAACAGATTATCGAACTGAATCCGATCACTGTAACACATTTTATGAAGCATTGAATGAACAGCAATGAAGCGGAAAGGAAATATATGACCTTACTTAGAATTACTTTATAATTACTGAAATAGCTGCGTATAGTTGAATGTCATACAAATATGTTATGTCTTCCTTGTTTCATTTCTAACTCAGTGTAAAATTAGAAACTTTCGTTTTTCTTATGACACAAAGAATTTGTGCACTGCTTATCAATTTTGGGAAAAAACATGTTCAGCGTCGAAACAAATATCCTGCTACTAGCAACTTGTTCCCCCATCCAAGTATGTGTCCTCTTCAGTGTTTCAGAAATTGAAATATTCCCTTGCAGAAAATCGAACGATGCCCGAACGACTGCAGCACAGAAAACAGTCTTTTCTGATTCCTCGAGCACTTGCAGGCAAAAGAAAAATTAATACTTCCAAGCCAAGTTCAATCAACTTACCACTCCGAATCATTTCATTCGCATTACCATGTTCGACGGCCCGTAATGCAGAACAAAACCGTCGTTCCCATGTTCACCTGCAAATTCAATTAATCAATTCAGCGCTGCGCCTTTAACTGAAATCGGATATCTCTCAGAACCCGTGTAAACTCAACGAGCTCGCAGAATACTAAACATTGACGGCTCGGCGAAAACACAGAAACTTCCGCAGACCATGCAACAATGTATCCCATCCAGCCGAGCGCATCACCGCAAAACGCTCCCCGCCAGACGAGACGTCTGCGGTTTGTCATTCCCAAGTGGGCCCATGTGGGCAGCGTGGACGAACCGTGTCTCCTCGTTTGGTTTTCGATCACGTCGCTCCTTGCAAATGACAATATTAATCGCATTCCGTGCGCAGGGGACCCACAAAAAGTCTCACGTCATTCCTGCTCCTTCCCTCCGTTGTCCGGCCACGCTAATGTCGCTATGAATTATTTCAAATTAATTTATCATGACAGGTGTGATCATAATTTTGTTTGGAATGTCGCCTGACGTCCGATTGGATTGCGTCCCATTGTGGCGCGAGGGGCCTCTCGAATTCGGTCGCAACACTGACACCACTGACGTGCCCCATCAATGAACGATAAATCATCATTAGCTGCCGAACGCTGCCGCGCGGCAAGCACTCTTTGTCAATCGACAGCGCAATTAATTAGCGTTGACAGATGAAAAGTCCCGGAGAAGAGGGTCAACTGATTTCTTTCAAACGACTTGACTGGCTCACGTGTCAAATGCGCCCGAAGTTCGATCGTGAATCTCTATGACTGCCCGCTCGCTTCCCGGTCCCTACCACACTCTCAATGGAGACTTAATTAATGAACAAAGCGGCGCGTCATGTGCCTTAGGCACGAATCCACGGCCTGCTCTCAAATTCGGAGGGAACATGTCAAACGTGTGACCATTGCGCTGACATCTGTACAAACGCAGTCAATGGGATGTGTGTTTTATGCTGTGCGCGCTGTGTTGCACAAGAACGCGAACGAAATTGATTTGACTGATGGATCACGATGTCGGAAGTCGTGGAAACGGATTCCGATAGAGATGTCAGATGGAATTCGTTCGACTGCCGCGCGGAGTGGTGGCTTCTTTACGGCGCGATGAGTCAGAGGGACTTGGATGGTAATTAGAACGCGCATTCTGCAGATGGAATTGCGTTAATTGGGCGTAAGTGCGGATGGAATTTCCGGTTCTATAAGAGCAGCTATCGGAGAAGGGCGGAAGGTGTGGAATGTTTTGAAGCCCATTCATGTTTGAATTAAAAAAAATAAAAATTGAGGAAGACTGCCATCTCTCGCCCTAACTGGACGAAGTGGGGAATGTCGTTAATTGAAAATTTGATACGAGATCAATGTTCTGGGGCACACTTAATTTTTGACTGGATGTATTTTGAGAATGAATGTGCTTGAGTGACGGGTAGGCTCACGATCTGTCCTGGAATTTGGGGAAGCCTTCGACTTTTACCTTCCAAATCATGCCTTCCCCACTTAATGGCGAAGGTCTCAGTCTCAGTCAGTCTCCCCGATTGAGACATTTCTCCAACCTCGAGCCAATTGAATTCAATCCACCACTGATAGGAGTTTATTAAACTTCGGTCACACCACCTGTCCTCATGTTTGAATAATTTCCATTGACAAGGACTATTGACAGTCCAAGTTGCTTTTCGAGTACATTGGTGCCTCCGTTGTCGTCAAGTGTTTGTGCTCAACTTGAATATTCAGCATTCCAGGACTCCGTGAAGAACAGTAAAATTGTGGAATGCATATATTTTGACTTCTTCTTTTCATCGATTCCACTCGGCCGTAGTCGATATCTTGGCGTCGATACTCGACCGGCTATGGCGATGCTCCTTGAAATCACTTGGCAAACGGACAAAACTCACCACCACCCCTATCCCGTCCGAACATACATACCTCGGTCACATTGTTAAATCTGAACACAAAAATTCCTTATCCTTACAATGCATTCCTCGTCCTTTTCAATATTACATGGAAATGGAAAAGATTTCTGCAGGCAGGCAAACGGAGGACTGCCGTTGACCAGCTTCAACAAACCCAGCCCCCACCCCCAGCAATGAAGAAATGCACACATTTGTTCGGATTGTGTGCACATATCCCTGGTCTAAGCACAAAATCGCAATATCAAGGACGAACAAACAAGAAACGAATGTGCATTTCGCAATATAAAGAGGATCTCCCCGCCCTCCTTTAAGCTGCCGCCACACTCTGTGATTCAGACAGACTTAGGTGGGACGGGGTGGGTATTAAGGGGTAACAGCCTTCTTAGGAAAGTGTTTTCAGTGGTCATTGGTCTCATAAAGTACACGCAGACACTCGAGCAGCTCTGAGTGCACCATCTGCTAGCTGCCGTCCACACAAGGATAAAGTGCACTGCGCCCAGGGATGCCCTGGAAAGACATTGCATCCCGAAAAGTTTCAAGCACTTTCCGACTGGAGTACCTTGATATATCCTCATCCTTGCGGGAATGTGACCGCATCCACAGCCCGTCCAGTGAACTTATTCGTATTTTGCAAAGTTTTAATGGTTTGTTGGTCCTGAATGGAGACCATCCCGGGACCGCCTACAGATTGTGTCTGTCCATTCGGGGTGTTTCTGACGATAGACTCGACGCCCACACCTTCCGATAAATAAATGTGTTCCTGAGTGCTAGACATGCCGCGGATCTTCTTGAAAATGTTCCTCTGGTTTCTCGACGTTCTACATGGTTCATTATTCTGGCACCCCTCCTGTGGGAGTAATTGCTCACGGAAGCGTTCTCGAATACAAATCCTCCCCCGGGACACAACAAGAGACTACAGCTCTACATGTTGCTCGGATTTTAATTGGTTTCCATTGGAAGATGAAGTGCAATCGACACTACAGCCCCCATCCCCCCTGTTTGTGATAGACTTAAATTTTTCACTGAGAGAAAAGTTTTCCAATTAAAGTCGGTGGAGGACAATGGTTCCGGGAATTCTTTCAAAATGAAAATTTAATTCGTTTCTATCTTATCGCGCTGTTTGTCTACCCCTCAGCCTCAGCGGCTCCCAGGAAGAGACGTCCTTTAAGTGAAAGGCAATGTTGTTTCTCACCTTTGCAATCTCCATTAAATCTTCATCAGGAATGAATTATGAGCGCAAAGAAGGATGAAGTGGTACAAACGGGACTGAAAAAAGGGATCCGGTGTAATGGGCAAGAAGAGTAAGTGCCGTGTGAGAAGGGTGGAGTCTTGTGTTAAAGATGATGGAAGCTTAGCGGTGTTTCGCTCCGCTTACAGCACATTTTTTTGCTGCTGCTGGTGTTGCTGCAACGATGAGTGAAGTGTGATCGGGACAAAAGCTCATTAGGCGGACTTGCGGATATCGATAGCGTTGATTGGGGCAGTTAACGATGAGTGGGTTAGGAAGTGGTTTGTGGGGGCTGCAATCTGTGTGGCTATAAGTGTCCGGAGTGCGGTGGTGGGTTGTCGTGCGGTCATCAAGTTAGCTGAGTGTTGTTGCGTGCTAGACAAGACGATTTGGTAGGAATTATTAAAAATAAATGCGTTTTTGAAATATTTATGAAAAATTTATTTACCCTATTAGAAATCGAATTGAATTGTACTACCATGTTATCTTGTTCTCCTTTTATTACATTACGATTTCATACGATCTCCTTTACTTGAACTTTCACAAACTGGTAATACTCTCGCGCTTACGTTTTGGATTTGTACCGAATAGCAATAAAATTGTAAATGAAAATTTTTTACAAGTCTTTGCCTTTTTATTAAAGTACAAAGGGGTTCAATTTTTTCCACAGTGATTGAACAAAGGATTGCCTCACGTAATGGAGGTGCAAAATATTGAGGCGTCAATTCCATGACTGAAAACTTTTCCTATTGCCAATGGTGTCACGGAGCAAAGTGGGCTTATAGCGACAACAAGGTCCATGGAACTGTCCAAGAGAGCGTGTGCATCAGCCGCACGGTACCTGCTCATTTGACTTGATGGCAAAACACAGAATATTGAATTTGCGCGGAAAGCTCCGTAATTTAAAAGTAGTAGACATCTACTACTTTAAATTAGAAAAAGGTTCTCAAACTTTGCTGTTCGGTGTCGGCAAAAATTTTAGGTCCCTTCTACTCCGGAGAGAACAATAGTGCGCACAACTCGAGTTGTTGATGATCACGCTAGGCCCTGGTCTTCTGAAGACTGTCGCGCCAAACAATTATTTTTATTCGTAACTTGGACTCGGCAGTAAACTGTAGGCTCAATCTATTCGTGATTCAAAAAGTTTACAACACTTCTGATAACACAAAAAGTTCTCAATTTGAAAGAAAAGTTTTCAACTTTCGCCGTTTGGAGTCGATTGTAAGCT
Source organism: Eristalinus aeneus (assembly GCA_955652365.1). Classification (NCBI taxonomy): domain Eukaryota; kingdom Metazoa; phylum Arthropoda; class Insecta; order Diptera; family Syrphidae; genus Eristalinus; species Eristalinus aeneus. The sequence continues at coordinate 82,119,957 of OY019132.1, forward strand.
GTGGGTTCCATCCATATGTGATAGAAATGTTCAACTCACGGCAGAAGTACTCCGCTTGAAGTCAACTTTGCATCCGTTCATTGTATTTCTAAACTTTCGCCGTTGGGAGTCGACAGTAAACTGTGGGTTCCATCCATTCGTAATAGAAAAGTTCAACACGCAGCACAAGTATTCTGCCTGAAGTTAACATAGCATCCCTCCATTGTATTTCTAAAATTTCGCCGTTGGGAGTCGACAGTAAACTGTTGGTTCCATCTATTCGTAATAGAAAAGTTCAACACGCAGCACTAGCATTCCGCCTGAAGTTAACTTCGCATCCCTTCATTGTATTTCTAATATTTCGCCGTTGGGAGTCGACCGTAAGCCGTGGGTTCCATCCATTCGTGATGGAAAGGCTCAACTCACGGCACAAGTACTCTGCTTGAAGTCAACTTTGCATCCCTTCATTGTATTTTTAAAATTTCGCCGTTAGGAGTCGGCAGTAAACTGTGGGTTCCATCCACTCGTAATAGAAAAGTTCAACACGCAGCACAAGTATTCCGCCTGAAGTTAACTTCGCATCCCTTTATTGTATTTCTGAAATTTCGCCGTTGGGAGTCGATAGTAAACTGTGGGTTCCATTCATTCCTGATAGCAAAGCTCAACACAAAGCAAAAGTATTCCACCTGAAATTAATTTCGCAGCCCTTCGTTGTGTTTATAACTTAACCAAGAAACCAATGATACGCCTTGGACAACCCATTGGAGGCATTCCTCTGCAGGATATCCTGCTCAACGATCTGATCTTGTCGTAGTAGATGGGAGTGAACGAGAAAGAAGAGTTGTTTGCAGTTAGTCAAAAACGCTCCGAAAAATGGACAACAGAGCAAAGCCCTGATGTTGATCGAAATAAATCGGAAACAGGAACGACACCCTTCCAAGTCGATTTTAACAAGCGAGCCGAAAACTAAAACTTCCAGAATTAATTGCCCCTCCATCATCTTATCTCTCGCCCCAGACTCTGCGCAAATCTGACATCGTTTGGGAATCGAATGCAATTTTACATAATCGCCCTCGAGAGGTCAATAAAATCCGATTTTCCAAAACTCAGCATCCCAAGCAAAGTCCGATACATCTAAGAACTGCATAAGCCAAGCAACCTGCAGGTGTCCCTCCAGTAACGTTCACTCCAATCCCCTATCTCTCACTCACATCATCTTCAGAGCGCACTCGGCATACTGTGTGGTCGGCCGACGTTTATGGTTATAGTCTTCGTGTCTCGGCATGCATTATTGAAATGCATTAAGCAAATAAAATGCACATTCCAGACCCAAGCCCACTGCCGGCTTCACCCCCTGTCTGGCCGACGAAAAATCCTTCGGGGCACACTCTGCATTGCTCCGAATTAATATCATTTCCTTGAGCAGTGCTACATACATCCTTTATCCTATTACAAGCAGCTCATCAATTCCCCAGTATGTTTGCACGCAGCATATCCAAAGCCAGTGCAGAGTGCAGAGTCTAGCTTGCCATTAGGCAAATATTCCGTCCTGTCGGGCATTTAATTATATTAATCGAATTGACAAAGCTGCAGTGCATTATTAAAATAAATCCGAAGAACTAACAATGCGTTTCGGTGTGGCGGTTTCGGTGGCGGGGGTGGTGGGTGGGTGGCGTTCCTCTATGTCTCGATGCCCAAGACAATTATTAAATTTCCCAAATTGACTGAAACAATTCATTGGGTTCCAGTTCTATCGCACAGCCACAGCTTCGTTGTGCACACACATGTGCGACGTTGGGTTTTGTTATCGGTTTTGTGCGGAGGACAATGGTGCCAAAGGACGAAGGATGCATGCACAAATAGATGTTGGGGCCGGCCATGCAGGGGACAGACTATGGCAGCAACAAACAGATGTTGAGATGGCAAAAACCTCAGGCATTCTTTGCATCTGGGGAGCTGGGTGGCGGCCATGTCGCAATGCAAACCACAGCACAGTGTGGTGGAGAAGTGCGGAACTTAGAAGCGTTCAGCAGGCGACGAGCTTGAGATGAAGGATAGACAAAATGGCATCAAATTTCGGAAACATTTTTTGCTTTGGTTTCATAAAATAAAATTCGTGTTGCAGGCTTAAGGGTTCAGTTTTGAATCTGTCCTATAGAACATTCTTCTATTTGACCATTGTGTACTTCAGGAGTTATACTCTAATCTCTACCTACATTACGTTGGCTTTACTTGCTCCTGAGACACAGAGGGAAACCGACAGCTTTTGTAGTTAAGATTTTGATTTCGGTTCTAATGGGACGGTCCTGAAATACTGCAAGATCTATCAAGATTTTACCTTTAAGCTGTCAGTTTTTTCTATCCGAGATGTCGAAATTCAATATTTGTTTAATGGTGACAGTTTATCCATTGCCTCGCTCTTGTTTACAATCAGACCCGTCGCATATTGCTGCTTTAATGGCAAAAGCTCGACTTTGTTGTGTTAGCGGCAAGGTTACGTAGGTTGCCTTTTATATTTCGCGATTGGCAACCCTAGTGTCGCAATCTTGCAACTGCCAGCTCTATCGTAAAGTTTGACATTTTTGAATTTATACGTAATCGGAGCATGTATGTAACAGAGCGCTATTTGTGTTCTTTACAGTAACTTAAAAGATTCATATCAACCAAAATATTCAATTAAATCGAGACAATTTTCGTGCAATTATATTTTACAATTTTCGACGTGGATTAACTCAACAACACTGCATCGATGATATTACTTCAATTTTCGGCGATAAACCTCCATCAAAGGCAAGTTTTTATCGATGGTATGGTGAATTCAACCGAAGTCGTAGTTCACTCCAAGACGAATTTCGTAAAGGTCGCCCAAAACCAGTTGTTGTTCCGCAAACCATTGCTGTTGGACGCTAACTGATATCGCAAGTTCGTGATCTGACCTATTGTGAGATTGAAACAACCCTAATCATTAGTGGGACCAGCGTACATTCAATATTGCTACACACTTGACCGCCAAACAAATTTGTTCGCGTTGGATCCCACACAATTTGTCAATCACTCAAAAAAGGCTCTTGTCGACTGGTCGAAAGAAATGCTCTAAAAATACGATCGCGGTGCTTCGAAACACGTTTATGACATCGTGGCAGGTGATTAATCGTGGATTTACGTGTATGAGCACGAAAGTGAACAGCAGTCGACTGTATGGGTGTTTCAAATTGAGCCAAATTCAACAATAGTTGCTAGCGCACGAAACACTTCCAAGCAAATGGTCGCCTGTTTTTTAGAAAAACTGGACATGTCGCAACCGTAATACTAGAACAACGCAGAACAGTCTATTCGGAGTGGTACACATCCATTTGTTTGCCAGTTGTATTCCAAGAAATCAGGAAAACCAACCGCCGAAGACGGATCACCCTTCACCACGACAATGCGAGCTCTCACACATCGGCTCAAACAACTGCATTTTTGAGCACTCAAAACATCAATTTGATAAGTCATCCACCGCATAGTCCTGACTTGGCACCGAATGACTTCTTTTTATTCAAGTACGTAAATACTAAAATGAGAGGTCAACGTTTTTCGACACCTAAAGCAGCGGTTGATGCGTTCAGAATACATGTTTTGGAGATACCTCAATCAGAATGGCAAAAGTGCTTCGACAATTGGTTCAAACGCATGTAAAAGTGTATAGATCTTAATGTGGAATATTTTGAAAAACAAAAAAGGTATTTTCGGTGATTAATATTTGTTTTTGTTCTCTTATCCCGAAATATAAAAGGCAGCACAGGTGTGCAGACTTTTCCTAAAGCTTCTTTAAAAAAAATATGTTGCGAAATTCAAGAGTCTGGTCTGATCTTAAGAAAATTTCCACGTTAAAGGTCGAAGTGTATTCGTTCCAAATTGAAAAAGGATACAGAAATATTCCTCTTGATCCATCATCATTTGCCTAAATTAGCATTGTATACACCTCTCGCTGGTGGGTGTCATATGCAGCCTTGTGGTCATCGAAAAAGTGACGGGTGTTTTTTGCCTTTCAATGCGTTTGTGCAGTGCCAGCAACCTGCTTGCGGCCATCTACACTTATTTGAGCCAATCAGATAATTCACAAAGAGTATCAGGCGTTTAAACAATAAAATGAGGAATAAACTAAAATGAGGAATAAAATAAGGTTACGTAAATAGTAAGATGTGGCCGCCGTGGCGCAGTGGGTAGAGTGCGATACTCATACGCCGAAGGTAAAGGGTCGAATCTCGGCTGAACACCTCAAATTTATCACGGCACCACCTCTTTCGAGGTGATTAAAGATGTCTTAAGAAAACTCCTCAAATTTCGCCGTCCGGAGTTGGCAAAGAACTGTAGGTCCCTTCTACTCGTGAGAGAACATTAGCACGCCCAACACGAGTAATTGATGAGTAAGCTGGGTCCTGGCGTCACCCAATTAATGATATTATTAAAATAGTATATAATGTTGTTCAACGACGGACTGTACAGCGACATGCACCTGGTCAAGCGTCTTCGAAAACAACGATTAAGATGACTAGGTCGTTTATAGCGTATGGGCACCACTGTTGAGCCATTGGAAAAACGCAGCATATGACGCCCTGGGCTGAGATGTCGCAAGCAAGTTGAAGAGACCCCAACCAACTTAGAGTGCGTAACTGGAGGCAACTGCGTAGAGACCGTGCTGGCTGGAGAGGTATGTTTGTTGACTGAATGTAAGGACATTCAAAGAAGAAGTTACTATTGTATATGCCAATGTAATGCGCGTGCCTTCTGCATCCAAGAATATCATACGCCGCAGCAAACTGTTGGCATGATTTTATCATAACGCATCATATTCCAATTCGTTCTCACTTATCTTTAAATATAACCGAAGGAGAATTTTCATGTGATCTGATATAAACTTAAAATGATAGATAACGCGTTGTCTTACTTTATGCACTGCACAGCCCGAAGAAGTTTCTTTTTGGACAGCATGTTGGCTGCCTTGAAAATCTTGAGGATGGTCAATTTCAAGCATTAACTGATTGATTTATTTATCCAGAACATGCGTTCAGTTTGCTGAAGTTTGGAAGAAAAAACGAATAGGAAAACTGTACAACTATGTAAAAATTTCTCAATCCAAATTCGTTTTTATATAAGGACCTCCAGTCAACTTAAACACAACAGGAGGAGGAGATGATACATACAGAACATTTCGGGGATGCTTTCCAGGAGGCAATGTGAAACATTCCCTTCAGCGGTTACTTCGTTTCTAATTCAATGACTTTAATGCTGTCTATATACTCAATGAGTAACTGGCTGACTGACTGATTGACTGCCTGCTTGAATGACTGCCCTGTCGTCGGGTCACATGGTACTCTATTATCTTTTTGTGTAAGGCAAAACGGCTCTTGCATTCATATTTCCTTCGTTTCTTGTCTAAATGCATTTCTTTCCTAATCCATTTTGCAAATCTTTCTTATAAATTGAAATAAAATTTTCTTCAAAATCCATGTCGAAATTTCCTTTCTCAATCTCTTGTACAAATTTCTGTCAAAATTCTTGAGGAATTTTAGTCCAAACTTTTATAGAAGCTTTCTCCGGGCTCAGTTTAAATCCCTGCTCAAACCCTTGTTAACATTCTTCTCGACATCTTTGGTCAAAGTTTTGGTCAGAGTTTTGATCGGATTTTGAGTTAACCCTAAGTCCAAATCTATTTGTAAACTCTTGTCTAAGCCCAGTTTCTTGTCCAGAGCCTATAAAAAAACAATGTTTAAATAATTGTCCAAATTCTGCTTCTAATTTTCACCCAAGTTCTTGTCCAAATTTTTATTAAAATCCCTGCGCACATCCTTATTTCATTTTGTATTCAAAATTTTCAACAAGCTCTGTCAAAATTTCTGTTTTAGAGTCGAAAAGTAATAAAAAGTACCAAACTCGTCAGATTGTGTAGGATTACGATGGAGAACTCTCGCTGCTCCGTCAAGGTCGGTAGCCAACTCACCGAGACATTCGATGTCAAAAAAGGATTTAACCAAGGAGACGCTCTGTCATGCGACTTCTTTAACATCATTCTTGAGGGGATCGTGCGGAACTCCCATCTCAACATCAGAGGCATGATCTTCTACAAGTCCGTTCAACTGCTAGCTTATGCGGATGACATTGACGTGATCGGCCGTACTCAGCGAGCCGTCATTGAGGCGTTTGCTAGCATCGAAAGTGGGACTGGTGGTAAAAGAGGGCAAAACGAAGTATATGCTGTCATCGAAGAAGGACGCAGAACATCGACGTCTCGGATAGAGCGTCAATATGGGCAGCAGACATTTCGACGTAGTGAAGGACTTCGTCTATCTCGGCTCCGCGGTGAATAGGGACAACAACGTCAGTACCGAAATCAAGTGCAGAATTACTCTTGCCATTCGCTGTTTCTTTGGGCTTAAGAGGCAATTGAGTAATAAAGCCCTCTCTCGAATGACCAAAGTGACTTTGTACAACACCTTGATCATCCCAGTCCTGCTTTACAGCGCAGAAACCTGGACGCTACTAAAAGCGCATGAGGAAGCCCTTGGTCTCCTCGAGAGAGAAAAATTCTGCGATTTTTGGTCCTGTTTGCGTTGATGGCATTTGGAGGAGAAAATTAAACCACGAACTGTATGAGCTGTACGGCGGCATGAGCCTAGTCAAGCGCCTACGGATAAAACACAAGAGATCGTCCTAGCTGGAGAGGCATATTGGTTGAGGCCCAGGACCACCCAGGACTGTAGCGCCATCCGAAGAAGAAGAACAAATGTAGAAAAGTATTTTTTCGATTCCTTGTCCACATTATTTTCCGCCTCTCTCAACAATTGTTTGTCTTACTCATTGTGTTTATCCAAAGCAAATGGGCCCTTGTTAACTCCTTTTACCTAGACTTCCTTCCTTTCAAGTCTTTGGTTAGTTGCTGGCCGGATTTCATCTCTTGCCGCATGGCTGGGGTTTTGGGGATTGTCATATAGATCCAGACTCATGAAAGTTTATTCTATTTTCGTTCATATGACAAACCTCAATTCCTTGCGAAGTTGCAGTTCACCTCCCAGTCCAAGTTCTGTCGACTCTATCAAGTATGTTTATAACCCTGTACCGTAGTCTATTCTTCAAAGAACTTCTTTAAAAAATGTTCATGCTCGAATTTACATCCACTCCAATGCACAGCTCTTCTACATACACCCTGACCATGAGTACCTTTCTTTCATCACTCTCTGTAATCTCGACGAAAACTTGCATCGAAGTAGGCTTCGTTGTCAGCCCACAAAATCGACATCGGCTCTGCAAGCGCACCCTCATTTCGGTCGGTAACAACAAGGATTTGCTTTCAATTCATGTCTGAGGCACAATGAAATACAGCAAGTCTGCCAGCGCACACAATATGCGCCGGCTGTAGTCCAATTGAAGTGCAACTTTTCCCCCGGGAGATGCTAAGTCTAAGGATATGAACATTCAATGATTTGATGGCCGAATGAAATTTTGATTATCCTCTTCCATTTCGAATGCATGGAACACATTACAGCGGGGATGAAGCAATCATCCTTGTACAGTGCTGTCATTCGGTCAGACCGCACCGTGCAGTGGGCGCCCCCGAATGGGAACTCCCAAAGGAGCGGGTGCCAGGGACTGCCATACAGCGAGTTCGTCGATTTCTCTGCAATTCGGACAGTTTTCAGTGCTTGACACTCTGACTCACCATGAAACCGCCAATCTGGAATTGGCGAATCGTCCACGCTTCGGCGCAGACCCAAACATCATGTCCGGGATTGAGGGATCACTCCTTAAGCGGCATTTTCAAATCAAAACGAATGAATAGCAAATCTGTCCCAATACCCCTACCCTACCTCACAAAGATCTTCATTACGGGCTCCGTGGTCTGAGCTCCGTTGAATTGCAAAATTCACGTCTGCACGAAGAATCACTCAAAACACGCCCTCTGTGTTCTTCGTCAATCGCCACGGTGTCCCGAAATTAAAGGCGCCTGTCGCTTGCACTTTTTTGTTGCCTCTGAGCAAACAGCGACTGCACCTTGGCACATAATATTTCAGGGACGAGTCTGTTGGTGCCTGTTTGCGCGCCCTCGCTCAACGCAAAAGTTTTTTAATAAATTTTCAACCGACCCACTCTTCGTCAAGTGACGGCGACACACGAAAAGCGCGCACAGACACCAGCACACGCGCTCCCAAGATAGACACATTTGCATCGGAGCGGTGCGCAGGGAGCAAATGCTATTTTGGGGGCTTGAGTTTTTTTTTTATTCGGCCGAGAAATGCTTTCAGTGAAGATTCGCTCTGGAATGTGCCCTGCAGCAGTGGGCACAAAGGGCGAGGTGGAGGAGATGGAAACTTTAAACTTTTTCATCCCTTTAATTAGAGCCGAGTTTTAAGGCTCCAAGCAAACACAGGACGCGCAGAAAAAAAAACGGCATCATCCACACACCCACAGCCCTCCGACTCGACACAACCCAAAGGCGCTTTGCTTGATTCCACGGGGATTCGCTGTGTTGAGCAGAGAGCGGCGCTCTGGATGTGTCTGCTGGATGTTGATGTAAAAAGTCATAAAGTTTCTCCGGAATCCAGCAGGATACGGGGATGAAAGGGAAACCCCTCGGAAAACAAAACGAGAATGTGTCCAAAGGACGAGTGATTAATTTTTGCTTGTTTTTTTTTCACTTGTTCTTCAATTTTTGCTTTTTTTTGCGCCGGGGGTTTTTGTTTCATTTCGTTTGCCCCGCGCGCTCCTCGTGAAGAGGGTGAACAATTTCGACGATTTGTGGTTCAAAGGATTCTTGCCGTTTTTGTGTATGTTTGTGTTCAGATTTTCCTTAGCCGTGTTTTTGTTTGTGGAAATTGTTTTTGTGGATTTTTTCGTTGCTTTTTGAAAAGCAGACGAATACCATTGAATGTTGATTTGATGTGTGGGGGAGGGGCGGCGGAGTGTGATGGAAATTAAAACGAGCCCTCGGTGGATGCAGTTGGAGTTTTTCTGTTTTTTGTTTGTGAATGTTCGTCGAAGTTGTTACTTTGGGGGGCTTTTTCTTTGAAGGAAGCATCCATGGCATCCGTGGCTTAAGTTGGTATCTTGTAGGCTTTTGGGAGTGTTATGAAGACCTAGACTGTTCCTTCTGGTCGAAGTAACTCCTGCAATCCGTCGAAACAAAACCCCGTGAAAACGATGGAGACAATGTAAATGAGGGATGCCGGAGTCTGGAGCGGTGCAAGGGTTTTGGACGCAGTTTCGCCGAGTTTGAGGATTATTGGGAATGCACAGACGCATCTCGTGAGTGTTATTCGAGGGAATTGCTGAAGAGTTCAACAAGCCATTCACGGGAGGAATGGCTTCTCGTCCATCTTAATTAAGGAAGACAATAGCGAATGAGAAATAAACGACAAAACTGTAAAAGAAACGCAACTGTAAATGAGAACTTCAGTCGAGAGAATTCAATGTAAACTAAGTAGATTATGTTCTATCTTCACATTTGTGCTGCTTTGTTTGTTGTTTGTCTTATTCGATCGGATTTGAAAACTCTTCGGAATGGAAATGACTTGTCGCCGCACTCTACTAGGTCTTGTTGTCAAAGACGTTGTACCTGTAACTTTAAAATTGTACATAATTGCTTCATGCACGTCTCCAAGATGGAGGGATCTGTAGGTGAGGAATTCATGGAAAAATGACAACATTAGGCATCTTTTTCTTCTCCTTGTAGCGCTACAGTTTGTACCTGGTTCAGGTTTTCGCTGATAAAAAACAGAAGTTTAATGAACGTGGAATTTCGACGCTGCCTGAAAGATGGGAAATGCTCATGGATCAATATAAGCAAAACATTACAGAATCAGGTAGTTTCTTTCTTTTCTTTTTGTGCCGCTACAGTCCGGGGTTGACCTTGGCCTCAGCTAACATGCCTCTCCAACCAGTACGATCTACCGTCAGCTGCCTCCAATTGCGCACTACAATTTATTTGAGGTCCTTCTCCACTTGTGTGCGCAACCTTAGACAAGGTCGTCCTCTGTTGCGTTGCCCTAATGGCTCAGATTCGAAGACTTTTCGGGCCGGAGCAGTTGTTTCCATATGCTCTACATTGCCTAGACATCTTAAGCGTTGTATCCGTTGTTTGACCAAGCGCATGTCGCAGCCCATAGAGTTCGTCGATAAATCGTCTCCTCCAGATACCATCAATGCAAACAAGACCAAAATTCGTGCGCAAAACTTTCTCTCGAAAAGACTATGGGCTTCCTCATCCGCCTTTGGCAACGTCCAGGTTTCCCCGCCTTGAAGTAATACTGGGATGATCGAGCTGTTACATAAAGCGAGCTGAGTCCTTCGAGAGAGAGCTTTATTACTTAATTGCCTCTTGAGCCCAAAGATATTGGTGCTGTTGTTGTTGTCCCTATTTACTGCGGAGCTGAGGTAGACAAAGTCCTCAACTACCTCGAAGTTTCTGCTGCCTAATGTGATGCTCTGTCCGAGACGTCGATGTTGTGTGTTCTTTCTTGATGACAGCATGTACCTTGTTTTGTCTTCGTTAACCACCAAACCGATTGACACTATACCCATGTTAACCGCTTCCGCGTCAATGCCAGTAAACGCCTCACTGATGGCTCGCTGTGTTTGTCCAATCACGTCAATGTTATCAGCGTAAGCTAGCAATTGAATTGAATTTTAGAAGATCATGCCTCTGGTGGTGGCTTGTGAGTTACGCACGATCTTCTCGCGGATGATCTTTAAGAAGCCGCATGTCTTGCCTTAAGCCTTTTTGGACATTGAAGGTCTCGGTGAGGTCGTTACCGACCTTGACGAAGCAGTGTTGTCTGAGCTCGTCTCTTTCCATCGTCATCCTGCATAATCTGACGAGTTTGGTAGGTATGCCGAAACTGGACATGGCATTGCTTAGCTCGTCTCTAACCAAACCAAAATCGACGAACAGGAGGTGAGTGGCTATTTGTACTTCTTTAGTCTTAAACTGTATGCTTCCTTCGATCTTCCAGGCAGATACGTTCGCTTTCCTAATGGCCGCAAGCTATATTTTCAAGAATAGGTAGAAGGGGTTATGTACCTATGTCTTTAGGGACAGTCAAGCTGCGTGAAAGGCCTTACTCAATCTTTTGAGCATTTCCACGATTGTCAACGAATGCAAGTCTTCTCCTAATTTAACCGGCAGACTGAATTCGCGAAGACTTATCTAGATCCCGGGATACCACAGGATCATGGGAAAGAAAATTGCCGATGAGCTTGCTAGGCAAGGGTCAAAAGAGGCATTTTTAGAAGCCGAAGGGCGGCACTCCCCGCGTCCTTTGTTGGGGTTTCCGTCGATGGTTGGGTCTCCCGACTAGAGATGGCATGGCTCTCCTGGATGCAGACTGACCAAGTGCAAATGTCAGCAAGACATCCGTGGCTTTTATCTCTAGATAGAAAACTCAACATACGTCTCGTTGGCGTACAAACGGAACTCTTCATTTAAGTTTGCTTGCGTTAAGTGATAGCACCTCATGCGACGCCTGTGGGGAAGGGAAAGTAACTTCTGAGCCATTTCAGTGTCAATGTTCAGCCTTTTCACTGATGTGGTGGGAGCTGAAGACCTTCGCTCACTATCAAAGAAACGCTGCTGATTTTCCTTCGGAAGACCTGTTACTCTCTCGTAGAACAATGCACTCGTTTTCGAGTCTTAGCGCTTCAGTGCAGTGTTCACCACCCTGATTAAAAAAATATATACGCATAACTTTCACTTGTAAGGCCTTCCTCATCTGCTTTTAAGATTTTATTGAGTCACAGGGCATTTGCTGTCAGTGGGGTACAAATTCATACTGCCAGTTTTCAAAAGATGGCGCTACTGTTCTTTTACGAGTAGAAGGTCCAACAGTTTGTTACCGACTCTGAAGGACGATGTTTTGAGAAGCTTTATTTGACTGTTATTACTCTTTGAGTGTTGTCAGCAACTGGAGGGTGGAATCGAACCCCGACCTTCTGCGTGTGAGTGTCGCACTCTACCCACTACGCCACGGCGGCCACGAATGCTTCAAGGAATTTACGGTGAATCTGTTTCCATCAATAAATAATGCAGAGAATGGTGTCAACGCCTTGAAAGTGGCGATTTAAGAGTAGAAGGCAAAGAGCGTTTTGACAGGAAGTTAAGAGATGAGAAAGGCTTTACTGGATCATGATCCGTTCTACGCTCGCAGAATCGTTAGAAGTGATTCAGAAAATGAGTTCGATACGGTTAAAGAATTTTGGACTTAATCAAAAGAAGGGAATCCGAGCCATAATATATTGGAGGACGATTTTTTTCATCGGAACTGCTCCTCAAAGGCATCAAAGGAAGCGAGCTGTACACCTCATCGTGACTTGAGATGAAATATGGATTTCTCGCGCTTACCTCAATAAGAAGAAATAATATGCAAAACCAATTTTTATTCATCCCAACTCAATTGTGCATCCTCCTTACAGCTCCTTTGCATTCGTCATTCGCTCCAGGTTCGTCGAAAGCAACAGAGTCATTTTCTTTCCAAATCACCAGATCAGAGCGATCCCTAAGCCCGACTCATGTGAACTGACGTCCATCCATCACGCCTCATGGTCGCATTTTTTCTTATTTAAAACAAATTCCCCACCAAGGTCAAAAATATCGCTTTTGAGATCTTAATTCTCCTGATCTCATCCTTCGCCACACTACATCCACAATTTGATTAAGCACTTCCCCTTGAAGTTGCCAACCAGTTGCCACAGCTCCTGTCAGTGAGTCTGCCCAAACCTATCGTGACCAGGGTCGTACTTCAGCTGCACCAGCATATCTCCGAGTCCAATCAACTGGCGTGGTAATCAATTTCGTCCACTTAACAGTCCATTAAGCTGTTGCGTCGCCACCTCCTAAATTATCGTTAGCAAAACTTCTGATAACGAAGCACAGATCGCATCTGCGATACACGCTGGCTAGTGACTCGGCGCTGCGATAAAACTTAATTCATTTGGTTTCGATGGAAATGAAAACATCACTTCAGCCGAACAAGGACGCGATGGCAATGACGACGATAACGACGACTACGACAACGATATCTTGGCCGTTGTCACCACATCGTTTGCCGGTGAATGCCTCGCATCCCTCAGTAGGCGGACAGCGGATCGCAGTGCGCGCAATCTTATCTCGGGCAACATTCAATAAGCGATTACTACCCATGTTCCAATTGTGATTACTCCACATCCACGCTCGAGGAATCCATGTTCCGCTCCACTCCTTTGTCTGGTTATCTCGCGCGCGGTTTTGTTGTCCGTCCGATATTAACTTGTTCGGTGTTCTTATTTTGTCTCTGGGCAGGTCGTCCCCCGCCGCAGCGCAGCAGTCGTCATCCTTGGCGCTGCCCGCGAAGACAACGATAAAAGAAACACAAACCATTGCGTCCCGCAGTCTGCTCGTATAATTATCTCTCAGGGACTACATTCGGTCCATTACCATTTTGTTGTGCACACCCAACCACTCCGTATCACAGTCACACAGGCACACTTCCGTGCAGGCACATCGCGGTGCGGCGCAGCGAGCGAAGCTGCGACAGAACGAGAGTGAAGATCAGTTGGGGGGCTTCGCATGAGATATGAATGCCCCTCGTGATCCGGGCGATACCTGGAGGAGGATGTGTGGAAGCGAGTGGTCGGCGGGTGAAAATATCACTGACGATCGCCGTTTATGGCTTCAACAGGAACAACAATTTATGATAAGTAAATGTTATGTCCAATTTAAAATTGGAAGCACAGGGCGATCGGATCCTCGGCATTTGACTGAGTGGGTAAGATATGCGGAGCTCCACGACGGATATGGACTTTAAGGTGGATGCCATGAATTGCTGTACTTGGTTGGTGCTTGGGAGGGAATTGTGGCTCTGGCAGGATATTGGGTTTCTGAGAAGACATTTTCTGGTGAATCGATGAATGGTTGAATGGGCGGAAGATTCGTATCGCGAGTGGAAAAGCGAGTCCAATTGGCGCACATTGCTGCGGAATTGGATGACATCGGCATGGATTTGCTGTGCTAAAGGGAAGAACCTGTAGAGCGACAGGTGAATATGAGATCACAGGGCGATTGTGGCTTGAAATGGATGCCAGCAATAGTTTGAATTTCATTTCAGTTACTGTAGCGTTCCCACCGGAGGGCTTTTCACTTCAACAAGTGTGGCTTGCCTTGGAGGCGATAGTTGAGTGTCATTAATTCATGGTCTTGAGTTGTGTTTATTTTCTTCTAATCCGGAGGTTTCCATGACAAACTCGCGAGCAATTTCTTCATGAAATGAGCAGTCAGGTCTGCGAAATTTACGATGCATAACCAAATATGGATGGAAGGAAGGAATTTGTCACTGTCTCCACCATAGGAAGGAGGATTGAGGATAATGCTTAAGTGAATTCGTACAATCCGAAGTGCACAGCCTTTCTCGGGATTGATAATGCGGCGCACAATATCCAAGCTAAAACCTCCACAATCGAGTCAAATTCGTAGGAAACTGTGGGTAAGGGAGTGAAAATGAAGCTAAGACTTGCACAGAGTCGATTGCCATGAGTTGCTCACATAGTTCAAATCTCCAATGAGAGCCAAACGTAAAGCTGAGCTGGCGTGCATATCTGATAAAAGCAAGCAGAAATCCTACCAGCCTACGTTTTCAATATAATATTTTGAGTCCATGTTGAAACAAGGTAAGTAAGAAGTTAAACCTGAGGAGTTTCAGCGGGTCCCTACCGAGCAAAAAAAAAAACAAAAACCTTGAAAGACCTCTCCTTCGAAAAAAGAGAAGTACAAGTAGATGGGACCCTTATGACAGGGGCAGTGTAACGTTAAATTTCCGCTGAGACGTGGACTCAATCCTAACATCAAGTTTCTCACGGACGCGCAACACTTGATAAACCTATAAACAAATTTAGTTACATTTCAGGAAAGGGCGTGACTTACTAAACTACAAGTCTTTTATTGAATGCAGCTGTCTTCAGCTAAGTTTCACACGCTTAAAAAAATGCTTTTTATTCTTTTGTAAAATGCTACATGGGCCGCTGTGTGGCTTGACTTCACATTTGGGTATCCAACAAATAATCCAACCAATTTTTTTAAAATTCGATTGGTTTTATAGTACATAACTGTAAGGCCAAACATTTCTCCTTCAGTTTTGCTATCATTTTTGCGTTTCTGTTTTCCGGTATTCTGCTGATGCAAAAGTGTTTTCTTGCAGTTTGAAATTTGGTGAGCTACGTTATAAGTAACTCGTGTACTCACAGAATAACAAAAAAACAAAATTTAAAAACGAAACCCCATGCATGCAACGGACATGTGAAAAATTCTCGACCCTAGGTATGTAGAATGTTCCACGAAATCATCGCTTTTCTTACGGATGCACAATCGAAGGCGTTGGTTGCGGAGGTTACTCTGAGGATCTTAGCGTTAGTCTAAAATTCAGACTTTTGCAGAAGCTGCAGGGATGAGGAAGAACCAGAAAGTCTTCTACACCTGTTATGCACATGCCCGACGCTCTCGCGCCTCAGACACAAGCACTTTGGAAGCTATTTCCTCAACGGCCTACATGACCTAAATAAAACTCCTCCCGCCGACATTCTAAATTTAAGCTACCCACATGGTGTGGTAGCACAATGTTCCTTTATGGGACTAAGTGCATTCATCAGCCATCTTAACCTACCTACCTACTGATGCACATAGCTCTGAGGGCTGATTGCACATGCTGTGCTCATGTCCTTACTGTATAATGGACTACTGGAACCTCGGACCTATGAACAAAAGTAAGTTGCACTGACTTAATTTACTACGTCAGTCGGGTACTCCAGGCAGGAGAAGTTAAGAACACCATTCAGGGCTTTCTAGGAAGTGTCTTTAAACTAGTGGCCGCCAATACGCCACATTGAGTAGAGAGCGACGCTCACACGTCGAAGGTCTAGGGTCGAATCCCGGCTGAACACATAAAATTTTTCACCGCACCACATCTTTCGCGCTGCTGACAATAAAAGAGTAACATGTTTCTAAAAAAAGAAAGCTGCTTAAACTTCGCCGTTCAAAGCCGGCAAACAAGTTAAGCTCTTTTCTACTCGTCAGAGAACAGATGTGGGATTTGGTTTTACGTGATCACCTGCCTTTACGGCTTATATCACGGGGTCCATTTTCCCAAGAGTCGTAAGCAACGCAAGACTAAACGCCTTAGTTACCTAATTACCAAACTGAGATCAGGCTTGAGGGGCAATCACCTCACCTTGGTTTGATGCGAAGCCTTTCTAAAACCTCTTTCGCTCTCTGAGTCGCAGCGCCCGGTTGAGAATGCAACTCCACACTGAGACGGGATAGTCCCCTAACCTTCTTGCCTAGTTTTGCTTGAACAATGGGCTAGACAAGTCAGCACAGTACACTATCCTCGACTCTACTCGCGATGTTAGGTGATAAACCACAGCCACCACGACACTCCCACAAGGAGGCCTACCGCACGGTTAGGCTGGAACCGAAGTTTTAGGGGCCCCTGACCTCCCGTGGCACCAGAATATAGCCTCTGGTCGAGCTGTCACTACCAGTCAGGTTCCCTCTAAGCCTGGGTCTGTTGGCCACCATCCCAGATGGTCTTTCCTCCATCAGTGTTTCCGTTGTCACTATAAATAGTGATACGGATGTGATTTTGAGTCATGTGATTCATAAATCCAGTCACATCATCTGGAGAAGTCGTGAGAGAACAGTAGTTACTCGTAAATCGGGGTATATGGCTACTGGTTTTGGGTGTTGAGGAACACAGCCGAAGCTTTCTTAGTTCTGCAGGTTAAGCGGATAGTATATTCTGGCATCAATGGATGTCAGGGGTTTTTTAAAGTTAGTTTGCTGTCAGTGTGTGCATTTTGGCCTTTTGTATGAGTAACGAGGTGGCAGGGATTTAAGCCTAATTTAGAGGAGAGCTAATTCTCTGATATCATCCATCTTAGTCATTTGGTAAAATTGAAACTTTTTTTTATAGGGAGTTCGTTTTAAACCCGATGTGGAATGATCTGACTCGCAGAGCAGGAGCATCATAAGAATCCTCGCTCCTTGCAAAGGAAGAATGACTGTATATTAGGACAAGATCTTCATAGGTCTGTGGAGGTTAACTTTAGCGCTTTTTAACCAAAATTTTATTTTACTTTATTGGGTCTTGACACTTCGATGCGCGGGCGTTCACTCCGATTGTTCGAGAAAGAAAAAAAAGAAGAAGAAGCTTCCGATACGTACGCCACGTGTCCGATGGACGGCAATTCCTGCGGCTGACTTTCTGCACTAGCATATGGGGAGCGTTCACTCCGCCGCAGGTCCTTGAGGTTCCTCATAAGGTGCTAGTCCGTATTTTCTTAACAAAGTGTGTATGTACCCATGGAAATTGGCCTTAACAAAAAGTGGGCACTTATTTCCAAACACTAACAGTCAGTTCGATTATTTTGGTTTGACATCAAACAGTAGGCACTCGGTTTTTCCGACTGTATAATAATAATAATAATTGGTAGACACGACAGTGCACAGGGTACCAGGACCAAGCTTGCTTGTCAACTACTTATGTTGTGCACACTACTGTTTTCCCACGAGTAGAAGGGACCTACAGTTTTTTTCCGACTCCGATCGCCGAAGTTGGAGAAGCTCTTTTTTCGACAGTTCTTTGACTGTTCGAAAGAGATGATGCCGTGAAAAATTCGGAGTGTTTAGACGGGAATCGGACCTAGACTTTCGGCGTGCGAGCGTCGCACTATACTCATTCCGCCACGGCAACTTTCCGACTGTATACCGTATGTTAAAATCGGAATTGATTCTCTCATTACGCGTAAATCTGAATTAACTTAAAGATGTGAAGGAGTATTGAGCCAAAGTAACTCAATACTGATGGATCATTGAGGGAAGAACACCCACTTTTTAACATTCCATGCAAAAACCGACGACCTTTCAGGACGTTGATTGGTGTGGGTACAATTGGGCAGGACATAATAAAGGATGACAAATTTAAAGCATTGCCTTAAGTTTGAGGCTATGGTGAGCTGGGCTTTTAGATCTGTACAAATATACCAAGACTCTGTTAATCAGAAGAGCTTATCGTATGACAAGAAACAATCAAAGGGAACAGCTACGACAACGTTTTAGTGAAAATTGGAAGACCAACACGTTGGAGATAGTAAAAGACAGAACCACTGGGAGATGGTTAACTTTAAGGGACAACAAATGATAAACCATCCAACAGCAGCAAGTAAATTTGCTTATTTCTGCTCTTATGTACATGTCGGCGGTTTTTCCCACTGCTCTTACTGACAGAACAAACCGCGTTTCAGTTGAAGCTTATATTCATTATCTACACCGCTGTTATCGCTATAGACCATAGATGGCGATCTTATTGGCTATATCAGCCCGAGTCTCCAGACCTGATCTACAGGGGAACCCTTCCCACAGATAAGGACATTCAATCTCACAGCCGCTGAGAAGTGTAGACCAGTGTCAAGGCGCACCCTGTCCCGGCCCCCGTCGCAGAGGGCAGACGTGCCAAGAAAAACAAACACCCCTAAACAAATTAAACGCCGAATTCAATTTCACGACGCTAGCCACAGGGGCATCCGGTTAATAAATGATTTGAAAAGAAAAAAAATGGCCCAACATTCATTTGCATTGCCGTTGCCATCCGACGCATGCATCAAGTCGCGCCGTTCGGCTGGCTGGGTTCCATCAAATCGGTGCGAATTTCGCCTGCCGGCAATCTAGGGCCAATCACAACGAATGAAGCCTTGGCCACTGAGGATGCGTCGGGTGGGGGACTCACAACTGCCGTCGCCGGCGCGTTCCAGAAATCGTATTTAAGATCACAGCAGGTAATATTGACAGGTGATCGCGAATATTTCATTAAATCTTATTTCGGTCGAATGGCGGCGCAGAGCAGAAGCGGTGCGGGTGACCGTCCCGCATTTAAATTATGGCCAATCTGAGAAACATTACAGCCATTATGAGGTTGGCTGGCATTCCTCTCTTCTTTATTCGCCTCACGCCGGTTAGGTATGCACGTTAGTTATCCCAGATTTGATGTTTTGGTGGCAAAGCCAGGCCTGCGTGATTCTCGGCCGTGGTGGTGGTGGCGACGACGGCGACTCACTGCCGTATGGGTACGTGTGTACACCCGAGAATTATTGCCTGGCAGTAAAACGACTCATATTGGAAATTTATTTTTACGATTGCAGCGCTGCATCTCGCTCTCTGTTCGGTTGTTACTTTTTTGCCCGAATGTCGAATGAGTCGCGGGAGAGAGTTGCATCGGCAGTGGTCGCGGCGGGTAACCCTATGAAGCTGGGAGAGGGGATTGTGAAAGTTTATTACTTCCCTTCCCAGGGCAGCGCGGATGGTAATTATAAAATTTGCAATGGGAAACAACGACAGAGAAGGGGGTGGCAGTTCGGGTGCCGCAGGGAGATGGAGAAGTTTACTGATTGCTTTGCAAACATGCTCACTCGAGCAACTTTGTTGCGGATGCTAATCGCTTTATATATGGCTGGTTGGATGACTGGATGGATGTTGTTTGGATTGAGTTTCCGAACAAACAGATACATCATCCTCCGATCCATCTATGCCAGTGGGTAGTTCGTAGTGTGTGGCGTGTGGAAAGGGTACCCGACGCTGCGATGTGTGTTTCTGTTTTCTGTACTTTGTATCAGTTTTTCCCCTTTCATCCGTTTAATTAAAATTCTGTTGTTGTAACGAGAGATGAACGCTGGTACCTCTTGCGAATTATATCTCCAGTCCGCACGTCCAACAACACACGAAATAAGCTTGTAGCAGTAGAACAAGCAAGCTTGTTTGCAAACTTAGTTACCAGGCACCCTAAGCCAGTCTCAGTCTCAGTCTCAGTCTCAGTCTCAGTCTCAGTCTCAGTCTCAGTCTCAGTCTCAGTCTCTCTCTCAGTCTCACTCTCAGTCTCAGTCTCAGTCTCAGTCTCAGTCTCAGTCTCAGTCTCAGTCTCAGTCTCAGACTCAGTCTCAGTCTCAGTCTCAGTCTCAGTCTCAGTCCCAGTCTCAGTCTCAGTCTCAGTCTCAGTCTCAGTCTCAGTCTCAGTCTAAGTCTCAGTCTCAGTCTCAGTCTCAGTCTCAGTCTCAGTCTCAGTCTCAGTCTCAGTCTCAGTCTCAGTCCCAGTCTCAGTCTCAGTCTCAGTCTCAGTCTCAGTCTCAGTCTCAGTCTAAGTCTCAGTCTCAGTCTCAGTCTCAGTCTCAGTCTCAGTCTCAGTCTCAGTCTCAGTCTCAGTCTCAGTCTCAGTCTCAGTCTCAGTCTCAGTCTCAGTCTCAGTCTCAGTCTCAGTCTCAGTCTCAGTCTCAGTCTCAGTCTCAGTCTCAGTCCCAGTCTCAGTCTCAATCTCAGTCTCAGTCTCAGTCTCAGTCTCAGTCTCAGTCTCAGTCTCAGTCTCAGTCTCAGTCTCAGTCTCAGTCTCAGACTCAGTCTCAGTCTCAGTCTCAGTCTCAGTCTCAGTCTCAGTCTCAGTCCCAGTCTCAGTCTCAGTCTCAGTCTCAGTCTCAGTCTCAGTCTCAGTCTAAGTCTCAGTCTCAGTCTCAGTCTCAGTCTCAGTCTCAGTCTCAGTCTCAGTCTCA
Organism: Eristalinus aeneus; assembly: GCA_955652365.1. Classification (NCBI taxonomy): domain Eukaryota; kingdom Metazoa; phylum Arthropoda; class Insecta; order Diptera; family Syrphidae; genus Eristalinus; species Eristalinus aeneus. Next base: position 82,140,525 of record OY019132.1, read on the forward strand.
GTCTCAGTCTCAGACTCAGTCTCAGTCTCAGTCTCAGTCTCAGTCCCAGTCTCAGTCTCAGTCTCAGTCTCAGTCTCAGTCTCAGTCTCAGTCTAAGTCTCAGTCTCAGTCTCAGTCTCAGTCTCAGTCTCAGTCTCAGTCTCAGTCTCAGTCTCAGTCTCAGTCTCAGTCTCAGTCTCAGTCTCAGTCTCAGTCTCAGTCTCAGTCTCAGTCTCAGTCTCAGTCTCAGTCTCAGTCTCAGTCTCAGTCTCAGTCTCAGTCTCAGTCTCAGTCTCAGTCTCAGTCTCAGTCTCAGTCTCAGTCTCAGTCTCAGTCTCAGTCTCAGTCTCAGTCTCAGTCTCAGTCTCAGTCTCAGTCTCAGTCTCAGTCTCAGTCTCAGTCTCAGTCCCAGTCTCAGTCTCAGTCTCAGTCTCAGTCTCAGTCTCAGTCTCAGTCTCAGTCTCAGTCTCAGTCTCAGTCTCAGTCTCAGTCTCAGTCTCAGTCTCAGTCTCAGTCTCAGTCTCAGTCTCAGTCTCAGTCTCAGTCTCAGTCTCAGTCTCAGTCTCTGTCTCTGTCTCTGTCTCTGTCTCTGTCTCTGTCTCTGTCTCTGTCTCTGTCTCTGTCTCTGTCTCTGTCTCTGTCTCTGTCTCTGTCTCTGTCTCTGTCTCTGTCTCTGTCTCTGTCTCTGTCTCTGTCTCTGTCTCTGTCTCTGTCTCTGTCTCTGTCTCTGTCTCTGTCTCTGTCTCTGTCTCTGTCTCTGTCTCTGTCTCTGTCTCTGTCTCTGTCTCTGTCTCTGTCTCTGTCTCTGTCTCTGTCTCTGTCTCTGTCTCTGTCTCTGTCTCTGTCTCTGTCTCTGTCTCTGTCTCTGTCTCTGTCTCTGTCTCTGTCTCTGTCTCTGTCTCTGTCTCTGTCTCTGTCTCTGTCTCTGTCTCTGTCTCTGTCTCTGTCTCTGTCTCTGTCTCTGTCTCTGTCTCTGTCTCTGTCTCTGTCTCTGTCTCTGTCTCTGTCTCTGTCTCTGTCTCTCTCTCTCTGTCTCTGTCTCTGTCTCTGTCTCAGTTTCAGTCTCAGTCTCGGCGGTCTTAGTTTCCCTGCCGTGTGTACGTTTAACAGGAACTACGCTTCGATGGCTTATTTGATTTGCTTACGTGCGGATGAAGCTGCCATTCGCACGCTCGCACCCTCTGCCAAGCACAGGGCTTCGATGGATATGCAATCAGCCAACAGGAAAGACTTATAACTCACTGCCACCGATTTGATTCATAAGTCTGACTACGAGCCATAAACTTTTAACTCGCGCATGATTTACTACTGGATTCCGCACCCACTCGACCGTGCCACTGCCACCCCACTCTCACTCGTGCTCGCCACAGTGCCGCTCAATTATGCAAAACCCAAACAAAACAGAAACGTCATGCACTTGCAATCGCAATAAAACCGTCTGCGGCGGGTGGGGCCGCCGTGCGATGCAGTCTGCCTTCATCAGCAGTTTGCCCACGCACCGAGCACGTGCATTCTCATAACTCATTCCTGAATCACGCTTCGAGTTGCAATCGTCCACACGGCTAGCGGATGACTCATACCTAACTCGCACCGCCTGAGTGGTGCATGTCGAATTTGCTGGAAAAAGAAATTACCTTCCAATCAGCGGCTTCCCTATAAGGTGAGTGGGTTTTCCGGATGAGCTGACTCTTAAGTGAGACAGAAACCATAGAGACGACCAGCTTTAAAGTCCCTCCCCCTCCGCACCCACCGACGGGCATCTTAAGGCCGGATTACATTGTTTACCAGCAGCCCCCGCCCACAATTCAAGTGGCAACAATGGTGCAAAACACTTCAGAAGCCCTCGGAAGCCGCACGGACACACTCCTCCAGTCACCAGCAGCGCCACATGCCCCATCTGGCCGCCACATCTCATCGCCATCACGTACACATTTCAAAGAAGCGAATCTATTGTGTGTTTGCCAAGGTGCTATTCCCTGTAACAGGACACCTCGGTTGCGCCGAGCAGGAGAGGAGAGTCGACAACTACTATTGACAGCACGGGAGCTGTGAAAGAAGTTTCCTAGTGCTTCTGGGGTGCTCTTATTTTATTTGCAGCATCCCAAAGGACGAAGAAAATCCTTTTGTGGTGGTGAGTGGAGAGCACACTCTGGGTGCTGCTGCTGATGGTGCTGGTGCCGCTGCTGCTGCTCGCAAACTTGATGATGCCCCATTATTTTGGACAGGTACCTACAAGCCGAGTGGATGGGGGCGGGATGAATATGACAATACATTGTCCTCTTATTGGCTTCGTTTAACAAGGAAAACCCCTAAATTATCCTTTCTCAAGGTGTCGCCGCTGTCGTTGTCGTTGGTTGTGCCTGTACTTGTGCCATTGCTGGCGGTGGTGCTGGCATCGTCGTCGTTGTTACGTAGCCGGCGTCATTGTCATTGTCGTCATTGTGCTGTGTGTCATGTTGGCTGTGTCACTTCCAATATTAAATGAACTAAAGACTCTCTCCTTCATCGCCTTTCATCCTTGTCGCATCCTGACTTATGAACGAGGCTAGTTGAGCTTCTAAAGTGGCTGATGTCGTCTCAGCTGGTGGGTGGGATGTCATACTGCTCCAATTTCGTTTCTTTCAGATGACGGAACGATTTGACAGATAACGGTGACTGCTTTATTGTGTGTGACTTTGGCTGCGGATGACAGTGAAAGCCTTTGTGGGTGTGTTTGTGTGAATCCTTGTAATGAGTGTGATTAATGGATGATACCGTGCGAGCGGGTGGAAGTGAGGACCTACTGATAGGATTTATCCTAATTTGCCGCTTGAGTGGGTCAATCCGAAGCATCCTCTGTATAAATTCCTGCAAGGATTTGTGTTTGCAGCCCGCACACAATCAAACGTACGCCCGCACAACCAGCACCGTTCGGTAATGATGACTCTCCGGCTCAGGTTGGTGCGGAGTAGGCGTGTGCATATGGACGTATGTACGTATGCATGCATTGTAAGTTATCCCAGCATCCTTTCAGTTTTGAAAGTGGTTAAATGCAGTGCATGCTTTCCCTGTAGCAAATTGCCCGTGAAATTTACGAGTGCACAGGAAGCGGGAACAAAATGTGAGCTGCATGAGGAGTTTAAATCGCATCGTGCATCCTTTCAGTGAAGCGGTTCCTCTGGGAAATAACGGAGCTAAAGTCAGAGATACATAAGCTGCGTGGGCGAGACAGAGAGAGAGAGAGAGAGGAGAACAGTTTTTGTTGCACCTCCATTGCCGTCATAAAATGGCAGCTGTACTTTAGTGGTATTACCATCATTTAGCTCTTCCTGTCACTCATTTCACTAGCCACCCCCTAACATTATTATCATGTTGAGCATCCCTTCGGAATGAGCTGCAGCATGAAAGAATACCAATACTGGGCTGTAAGGTAAATGTGTGTGTGTGTGTAGTATGGAACTGAGCTCAATGAATAAGGCATTCGCTGCAGTGCACTTACGCCCCATTGAAATTCCTTGTGTTCCCGAACATTGTTATTACTTTTTTCGGGATGGTGAGGGAGGTAAAGTGAGCGGGAATTCTGTAAAGAACGAAAGGATATTCGCGAGCTACCGGAAGGAATAGTTGGAATCTAAAAGTAACTGAGTTGCAGCTTCCGGAAGTGCAGTCCTTCGAACGAGACAAGTGGAACGGAGTGTGGGAGGGGGGCTGGCTCGCAAAGGAAAATGGATGTCGGAGTGAATTATGGTGTCATTCGAGAAACTGCGATGATTAGGTGGAATGAATATTAAAGAGCTTGTTCGGAGAGAAACGTGAACGAGGAAGAAATACGTCAAGCCGGATGCCAGCCGATTTAAAACTTAATCGGTTTTGCAGAGTCTCTCTGCGTGATGGTTTGTGGATGCTTTCTGTCATGGAACTCTTCTGTTCCTGCGTGGTTGCGCAGAAAAGATTACTTCAAATCGAATGGATTATGCACTTTGTCAACAGATGATACTTATTTCATATCAGACGAGGTATTTTGTGCTTTCTGTGGATTTTCATATGAAATTAAGATGGAACTATTTAATTGTTTAAGTAAGTGGATGAAATGGAGAGTTATATGGTTCAGAGCTGTAAACAAAGACACGGCCTCAAACGATTGTTTGTGCAGACCTTCCACTGAAGAGAATCAGAAGTTAACTTTCCAATCGGCATTAGAGGTAATCTATAACTAATTTGCATTTTTTTGAATCATGCGTTCCTTGTCTTAGAAATACAGAAAAGAGGCCCATTACCGACATTTGACAATTGTGCATATTTTTATCATGTGTTTAAAAGGCGATTACAAATTTCATGAATGTATCAACGAGGTTCATGCCCATTTGATTGGGGATGTAGCAATACAATCCATGGACTATTGGATTCTTCTGATTGATACTGCAGCACGCGGTAACTCTGGGTGTGGGCCATGAAGCGTTTCTGGCATTTGTGTATTTGCAGTATTGTTCAATGAGTTAGCTGATGAGTCTACCTTCTTGTGAGTGTCTTCTTAGACAAGAAAAACATCCGTTGACTGATCATAATGGCTCGGATTTCGGTTAGCTGATGAGTCTCCCTTCTTGCGAGTGTCTTCTTAGACAAAAATAACATCCGTTGACATATCATAATGGCTCGGATTTTGGTGGAGTACTGTATGGACAAGAAATTAAAAAGAAAAGACTTAGAGCTTATTGTAGTGTAGACCAAGGAGCTCACAGTCTCCTCACAATGTCAGAGGAGGTTTAAGTAGACGATAAAGCCGATCAGTCTAAATACTATCATTCGGTGTCTTCTTTACTCTTCATCATAAGCAAGATTTTGCCACCAAAAGACCAAAACTTTGTTATAAAAATGTATAACCTTGATAACGCTTTTCTGCACGAGGACCTTGCGTCTTCGAAAACTACTCGAGTCCTGCCTATTTCAGAAGCCATTCAATAAGTCAGTGCTCTTTTAATGTTGTTTTCAAATCCAAACGAATATCACTGCAATTTTGAAATCAATCCGCTGACACAGTGTATTCCTCACTCAATTTGATTTTAATTTTTCTTCGCTGTAAGATAGGACAAGGATGATATAAATGTTGTAAAGGGTGATTTTTTAAAGGCTATATAAAAGTGGTCGCCGTACGGTAGTGGGTAGAGTGCGACGCTCACGAGCCGAAGGGTCTAGGTTCGATTCCCTGCTGAACACCTCAATTTTTTTACGACACTACCTCTTTCGAGCTGCTCGTCGGCAAAAAACTGTAGGTCCCTTCTACTCGTGAGAGAACAGTGACAGAACAGCGCACAACGGCTAGGCTCTAGTCCCCTGTGGACTGTCGCGCCAACAATTATAGGAAAGCCCATACAATTCAAAAAATGCATGAGATCTTTATTTGAATCGATAGTACGGTCCATATAATTTAATGTTTGAAGATTATTTCATGCAAATGTTGACCTTATCTGCGCCTCAAATGGTCCATCCGCTTACTCCAATTTTGGCATACTCTTTCGAACATTTCGGCCGGTATCTCACTAATAAATGCTTCAATGCTGTCTTCCAAGCGGGCTTGTCTGTATAGACATGAGCTTTATCATAGTCCTATAAAAAATAGTCTAAAAGCGTTATATCGCACGAACTAGGTGGCCAATTGACCGGTCCCGAACGTAAAATAAAATGTTCACCGAACTCGCCTCTCAATAAGTCAATGCTGTGTGGCATGTGGCACCGTCTTGTTAAAACCACATGTCATGCAAATCAAGCTCTAGCATTTTGGCCAAGAAAAAGTTGGATATAATTTTACGGTAGCGCTCACCATTCACAGTTACGTTACGATTCGCATCATCTTTGAAGAAGTACGGTCCAATGATGCCTCCAGCCCATAAACCGCACCAAACTGCGACTTTTTCTGGATTCATTGGTAGTTCTTGCAATGCTTCTGGTTGATATTCACTTTAAAATCGACAATTCTACTTATTTAGGTACCCATTGAGCCAAAAATGAGCTTTGTCGCTGAACATAATTTTTCGGCGCCGAACTTTCTTAACTGAGCACGCATTTTGTTAATAAAATTCAATAATTTGCAAGCGTCGTTCGTTTGTAAGAGGGTTAAATTATAGACCAAACTGAATATGTTTGATAGTGAAACAAAACACGAAACGTGCGTCAGCTGTTTAAAACAGTGTTACCAGAAAGATGGTAGCTAAAAAATCACCCTTTACATTAATGCACTACGACTCTCGTTAGTAAAGTCGGATTTCTTCGTTAGAACGTGGATTGCACTTTATTCCTATTTTACTGCATTTTATCATATATTATCTTAAACAATTGATTTTGCTTTGAACCTTTTGGTTCACTCTTTGCCAATTTACTGGTTTGAGTGAGCAATCGTACTGTGAACTATAATAAGTATCAAAATTTATTGCACTTTGATTTCGGCACAGACGTTCGTATCCCCATTTACTTCGAATTAGAACTCTGTCCGAAGAGTACGAAGAGTCCGAAGAAGGATGTTTTGCATTCCTTTTGATGACAAAAGCAAAGATCGATAATTAACCTATGTGTACAACTTTCGAGAGAAAAGTTTTGCGTGCGATTTTTGGTCCTGTTTGCGTTGGCAACTGGAGGAGAAGATTTAATGACGAACTCTATAGGCTGTACGCCGTGCTGTTAACGACATGCGCCTGGTCAAGCGTCTACGGATACAACGCTTAAGAGGGCTAGGCCATGTAGAGCGTATGGACACCACTGCTCCGGCCCGAAAAGTCTTTGAATCCGAGCCATTGGGACAACGCAACAGAGGACGACCTAGACTAAAATGGTGCACACAAGTGGAGAAGGACCTCAACCAACTTGGAGTGCGCAACTGGAGACAGTTAGCGAAAGATCGTGCTGGCCGGAGAGGCATGTTGGTTGCGGCCCAGCTCCACCCCGGACTGTAGCCCCACAAAAAGAAGAAGAAGAAGTACGACTTATATTACACTTTTATTTATCAAAATCATTAAAATGGAAAGCTTTGATCCAATTCTCGAAATATTTACTATACTTAATTATTTCTGGTGCCTTCCCGTCTGGATATCTTTTCAGATGAGAATCGCTTGTTTTCTTTTCAATTGGTTGGGACGAAAGAACGCAAGCAACAGAATGTGATGATTCTTCAAGGTGGCAAGATTCACAAAATTTTAAAATTCAAAAACTGTGCCTAACACACCCATCTGGTAATACAATACTTAACAAAAGGCTCTTGTGTTAATTAGTGGGTGATCTTAGTGAAAAAGACTTATACGTCAAAGATATTGCAATAATTGTTGGCGCTACAGTCCACAGGGGGACCAGGGCCTAGCTTGGTCATCAACTACGTGTGTTGTGCGCGCTACTCTTACGAGTAGTAGCACTGTTCCTTTGCGAGTAGACTGGACCTAATGTTTTAGCCGACTCCGAACGGCGAAGTTTGAAAAGCTTTCTTAAACGGTTATTGCTCTATGAGTGTTGTCAGCAGCTCGAAAGAGGTGGTGCCTTGAAAAATTCGATGTGTTTAGCCGGGAGTCGAACCTAGACCCTTCGGCGTGTGAACGTCACACTCTATCCACTACGTCACGGCGGCCACAGAGATATTGACAATACTTTTTTGCGTTCCAAAATCTGAGTAAAGTTTATAAAAGTGTAATGTTCTGCAATTTAACAAATTTGCGTTTAATGCCACAATTGAACTCGTCCCAGCTCATGTAACAAATCACTCAATAAGTTCCGGGACGTATAGAGAAAGCCGCTAACAAGGAAATTAATATTAAACTAATAATTTTTGTTAGTGGCGGCGCCTACATGTCCCGGCACTTATTGAGTGATATGTAAGTCTCATGAGTTGATATCGATTTATACTTTAAAGCCACCATGATCTGCGGCTATATAAAAATTTTATTCATGGTAAAATTCTCTAACCTCGTTGTCCGTCGTCCTAAAAAGTGTTTGTAGGCGATGTTAAAGAGACTAATTCCTCAATAAGTGGCCTCATCTGCACTACTACAGGAGATACACTCCACTCCAGGAGGAAACCAGATTATGGTATTAACATTTTTAGAGTGTTTTGGCTATCATACCCTCATAAGTTCTGAGTACAAGTTAATATAATATTAATAATTGGGTGGCTCTACAGTTCACATGAGGACCAAGGATTAGCTTGCTCATCAATTAATGGTGGTGTTTTTTCACGAGTAGAAGGGACCTCCAGTTTTTGCCGACTGCAAACGGCGAAATTTGAGAAGCATTTTTTTAGACAGTCATTACATTTTGACTGTTATCAACAGTGTGAAAGAGCGAGGTTTTTCGGGTATCGAATTTGGATTTTTAGCGTGTGAATGTCGCACTCTAGCGACTACGCATCGGCGCCCACAAGGTAGGATAAGTTTGTCGATAAAAAAAAACTCAATCTCTTGGCTTCCATCCTGACTTACAGCTTCAACAAGTATGGTACACCCCACTTGAAGTAAGTTGCAATCATCACATCATGCAACCAAATAAAACAATCAATGTTCGATGTCCAAAATTTCAAAACCATACCAACCACAAAACATCTATAGGAGGAAAAGAAAACTTAAAAATGAAGAAATAATACAAAAAATCGTGAATCTCATGTCATGTACTTCTTTTTGTTTTTATTTTATTTCATTAAATTAAAGTTACTTTTTACATAGTTTTATGGTAGCCCTATTCTTAAGATGTAAATACTTCTTCAGAATTTTCACACACCTGCGACTTACATATACTCATTCCAAGGATCAACTTAATTTCGTCCTCTTTCCGCATCGTCTAAAACTCCAAACACTAAATTTACAAATTAATTATATCTTCTGAGATTCGTTTTTGCTTTACTCTTCATTTTCTGTTTGTTCGTTTTGCTGTTAGTTCACATCATAAAAACCAAATAAAAAAAATATAATCAATTTCAGCGTAGGCCCAGCAGGATACGCGCGTACAGATACATGTTGTTTTGTTTGTATTTTATATATACTCTAGTCATATAATATATATATATATATATCTTAGCACATACATATGTATTTCTTAGTATTAAAATTAGTAAGTTAAAGTTTTTTTTTTTTAGTTTAGGTAATAAAATCGATATTTACTTTTATTTATATATAAACTTTTATTCTTTTATAAAAACTATTATTTACAGTCTTCGTAATGGAAATTAAAATAAATGAAAAGAGTAATTCAATGTTCGAACAAATACCTCTTCCTTCTTCATCGAAATTGCTTATATGATTTGGGTTTCCTTAGTTCGATTGGATTGTGGTGAAAGAATTGAAATTCTTTCGCGTTAATGGATATTAGGGGGAAAAAACTTGATTCTTCTTAAGTTTAATGCTATTTTGTGTGTAGGACTTAGGCTTATGATTACTTCTTATTCTGTGTGTTTGTTACTGTTTCACATTGGGAGGAGGAAAATAAAAGTTTAAAGACGAAAACATATTTCTTTATTTTGCCGAAAGTTAATTTTTGATTTATTTTTAAACGATAAGAAAATTGAATAAAAAATCACAAATTTGTGTTTAGCTTTATTCATTATCTAATTGTTTTGTTAACGTAAAACTTTGATTTTTTCTCATCAACATTTTCACAGGGAAATGTTGGAATTTTTGTTTTTCATTATATAATTTCATTATGTTTTTTTTTTCATTTAAGGAATATGATCGTGCTCGTTTTTTGTTTCTTATGAGATTTTTTTTTTAATATTTTTCTTGCAACTTTATTATATTTACAAAAAAACATCGATATATTGGGAATTTTTTTTGTTTGTTTTTCATTTATTTATTCACAATCAGGTATAAAACAAGAAGCATTTAGTTAAGTTTAAGATTTATGATTTAAAACACCAATATCTAAATTTTGTTATTTTTCGTTTAAATTCACATTTTATGTTTGAAAAAATAATTTATTTATGGATGGCGTGGTAGTTTGGGGATTGGGGTAATTGGGAAGATGAAAATCTACAATTGAGCACACGGTTTTGTTTAGTATAAAATTGATTACATAGAGGGAGGGGGTATATGGCAAGCGAATAGAGATGATTTTACTTATTTGTTAACCTGAAAGAGGCTCTGGACTAGTTGGAAATGAAATGTTTTTGGGTTTTCAATATTTATTCCGTATTTTAATGTTTTTGATGATCATTGAATAATGAAGGAATTTTTGAGGGGATGGAGTTGCTAAGAACTATCATGGTTGTGCGTCGGAGGAAGGCCGCTACAGTTCAACAGAATTCATCATTAATTCGTATTTGAATATAAGATAAGTCAAAAGGGGGGCCCGAGGGATCCCTTTTATGTTTGTATTTCAAGAAATACTTTGCTTTCAAATGAAGCTCATTTAAATCCCTTTTCATCGGGTTGGCTTTCAATTAGTTAAAAAGTCTCGCGGTTGGCTTGAGAATATTATATATCCTCAATTTAGCCTGCCCTTAATCAATCATTCCTTTCGACGTCACTTGACACTAACGAGGCGTTGTGTGTCACTGGAGGTCTATTTGTGGGTGGAAAACAGCAAACCGTTTCATGTTCGCGGTGTAGTTTCGTTTTCGTTTTTGTTTCTAGACATATTTGGATCCATTTTCATTAATTTTGGAAATTATGAAACGGTGGGTTTTGTAGTGAACCCTCAAGCTTTGACATTCCGTTACACCTCCTATGTGGTCAAACTTAAAGGACGTACTTTCGATATGTCTCACACTCTTCATTCGAAGCTTACAGTAGCGTGGACAAAGTTTTCATAAACAGAGCTTCGTCTTCTTCTTCTTATGGTGCTGCAGTCTGGGGTGGACCTGGGTGTCAATCAACATGCCCCTCCAGCCAGCTCGATCGTTCACTAGCTGCCTCCAATTGCACACTTCAAATTGTTGAGGGCACAAAGCTGAAGATGCAGAAAATCAAAACTTTTTTAAAATGTCGAAAGCAGTCACTAAATTGTGGCGGAGCATGGATCCAAGTTTGTAAGCGATTTGTGGTATGCAGAGATAGATAAGCTCTCAGTCGGGCCTGCTGGAAGTAAAACTTAATTCAAATAAAGCACCGCCATAAAGGCAATGTCTGCTTAGAGTGACTAGGTGGTGAATTTTTAAGGCTACCCAACCCAGTACAGTCCACAGGAAACAGATGAAGGGAGTCCAAGCCTGACAGGTCGTTAGTGGTTAAAATTGTTGCAACTTGAACTGGAAATGATTATGGGTTCGATCTGGGGTAACGTTTCCTTTGAAAGGCTTTAAAAGTGTCTGTTTCAGATGTTTATGAGTCCGAACAAGAGCTCTTTCCACAAAGACTCTGAAAGAATTAACTTCGCGTTGGTAAGAACTCACTGAATAGAATAAACTGATATAAATCGAGATTTCAGCGTTTAAATCCAAAGGGATCTATGCTCCCCTCTCGTGAAAAATAACGATTAATGGACGTAGATCTGATCACGGTTTGGAGGAGTACATTGTCAGTTGAAGAGATTGTAACATCATCATTTTGGTTTCCTTTGCCGACTTCAACAGGAGAGATTTTGGCCCGATTGGTTGATGAATACCAGGCAAAACTTAGTTATGAGTCCTTCCAATTCATTTTGGGAGTTCTGTTAGGTTTGTCAAATTTCTATTTAAATGTATTTAAAGCCACTATGAAAAGGCGTTGGACGTCATACAACGCAGAGCAAGGATACTTACTGGCCAGTACAACTAAAGGTCTGTGAAGGCAGAATTGCAATCATTGCTCAACTATTGCGGAAACTTTGTAGCGACGGAAAGTCTATTCAAAAGAGACCAGCTCGTTAATAAATTACGACAAACCCTTGCTGTCAACAAAGAGAATTCAAACACTTTACAAATGATGTCACATCAGAGTGTGATTGTTTCCGAGTAAAAAGGAGTTCAGAACAAAATTGAAAATTTTTTGAAATGCCGCGAAGTTTTTGAATGATTAATCAAATTCTTCCTAACCGCTGGGACATCCCAAGGAATATATGTAGTGGGCGAACCAAGACTTAAGAACATAAGCTTCTCCGCTTTCAAATATTCCTGTTCAATTTCCCTTATTTTTTATGGAAAGTTTTCAGTGGCTCGTGGGTATTGGTTGGTTGTAGTGACCATTTCACAGTCCTGCAAGGCTCGTGCTGTATAGAGCAAAATAACGAACGATTATAAAAAAAAAAGGAAAAGTGTTGATGACATCGAATGTAGCGGAGCTCTTAAGTTTCTACAAGACTGTGGACATATATGGTCGAATAAAGCGATTCCTCCAGTCTGCTATCATGAGAATGGGTTTCAAGGAAGTTATTTATTACCTGAAGTGTGCAAATCAAGTGCAGGGAGACTTATCTGGAGGCATACCTAACATTGTCAAGAAATACATGCTATCGCGTGTATTTCTTGACAATGTTAAGTATGCACGCTATAAAAGAATGTGTGTAACCTCCTCTGACCCTCTTTTTACCTCTAAGAGCGAGGTAAAGAGAAATCGACAAGCTCCGCCGATGGCACGATCAACGGAAAGTCTGCACGGACGTTGAGGCGACGATAGGGTTCCCGAAAAGCAGTTTTACTTACTTGGAATAAAGCGGAAATGAAAAAAAAAACAAACGGATTAAACGGGCCATCCCGATAAGAAACCAAGCTGAAATCAGGACGCAATAATAGGTATTCAAATTAATAATAGCAATAATTGGAACGCGCGACAGTCCACCGGGTACAAGCTCCTAGCCTGCTCGTGTTGACCGCGCAACTGTTCTCTCACGAGCAGAACGGACGCACAGCTTTTGCCGACGCCAAACGACTACTACTCTTTGGGTCTTGTCAGCAGCTTAAAAGAGGTTTTGCCGTGAAGAATTAGAGGTGATCAGCCGGAAATCGAACAGGAATCTTTGGCGTGTGAGTGTCACACTCTACCCACTACGTCATGGCAAGGGAACAGGAAAATAACTGCGGCGTTTATAAGACCTGAGGGTCTGTTAGCTTACGGCTGCTTTTGCGAACACTTAAAACTTGTTTTCCGCTTCGGCTTTTTATAAAGAATTGACTGCCAGCACCTTTCTTAAGAACTACCACACTAAGCATTAACAGCATTTCTAGACAGGTGGGACCTTAAAACGTGGCACCACAAGTTGATAGCGTTCTTTCCTCCTACCTAGTGCTGGAATCAAAGCAAACGCCCCAATTCATCACACCACTCACAAGTGGTAGGGTACGCATAAAACATTTCTCCCTGGGACCTAGACCACTTTCCAGACAATGCGTAGGCACTTTATTTACAAAGCACTACCAACACTTTTCCCGTTTCATCCGCTTCACTTCCGCTCTCCCGCATAAAAATCCAACACAAATAGATCATCTTTCAGCCCTGTACACAAGTCATTGTCTTCCGGCCTAATCGCCTCTGCATGATATATGATCCCGGCGGCCACCGACCATGACCGAGTCTATGTCAAAAACTCGGTCACGCCAAAAGCTTGTTGAATTAATTCCCCAATTAAGGGCCTTTTCACCGCTCCGTTCCATCCGTGAAATTTCGAAATTAATTACAGCAACAGTGTGGAGGAAATAAAATCGGTTTCGGTCGTGTGGTGCTTTTTTGGTTTTCACGAATAATTAATTACAAAGTACTACTCTCCCGTGTGTGTCGGGCACAATGTGTCAGATAGGAATCTACGAGGAGGCGACGCTCCACTCCCACAAGGCAGTCCCATGATAGTTGTCTTAGACCCCTCAACACCCGCAAAAAATGAATCTCTTTCTATGCGTATCTTCATCTTCAATCTATCTCTCTTTCGAGTAATTAGCTAGCAGATACTCGCACGTTGAAGCTAATTTAATGAACTCTTGCGATTACTACGTCTTCAGGCTATCTACAGATAGAACAAATAAGGAATCTGTATGCGCAGTCACTCTCAGGACGAAAATCAAATAAAACACGACAAACGTAATCCGACAAAAGAAACTTGTATCTTGTATCAAACTGGAGATCATTCAGTCAGGGCTCGCACTCACACCCTCAGACACACACCCACGCACACGCACACACGGAAAATTATTAAAAACAAATTCTACACATATCTCACTCATTCACATTGCAGTTTGCTTTTGTTTTAGGTTTCCTTATGAAAGATACATTTTTGTTTTGTGTAAATCTAAGCATCACTCAATCTGACAGGCGGCCGGGCGGCGGGACAAGAGCTCGTCCACCACGTGCGCCCGCTGTCGGCTTCTCGTTCGTAGTAGCATAGGTTTCTGTTTATTGTATCTATTGTAGTTAATGAGTTGTAGTAGTTTGAAGTAGTTACTTTGTTGGGGCGTGGCAGGACACGCGTTGCTGCTTACACCTTGAGGGCGTTCCGCGAGCAGATCGCCGGGTTCTTACACAGCTCGGCGGGCGCTATCGATGACGTTGCCGAGGACGAGCCTGACGAGTTGCTCTGAAGGGTTGCGGCGACTGGCACCGAGACGCCAAGGTAGGACTGCGAGTCGTCCTCGATGAGGGCCGTCTTGTCGCTGGGTCGTCGCTGGTTACGCAGAATGCACAAGTACAGGAACAAAATGACGATGAGAATGACAGAGCCGGCGATCATGTCGAAGAGCAGGGGGTTCTGCATTTCCGAAAGCGATGTGATTCGAAGGATGTTCAGGTCCGGCTTGGAGAGTGGTTCGATCTTGGAGATGTCGCTGTTCTTCTGATGCCAGTTGAAGATGAAGTTTGTATGCTGGTTGATGGACTCGCTGGATTGGTCATCGAAGGGCACCCCTCCGGTGTTGGTGTTTGTCGACGGGCCGGACTCTTGTATTGAGTTTGAGATATGAACTGCTGTCACTGTGGGGGTGAGGGTGGTCTTCTGGGATGGCTGCTGGCTGCGCTCCTGGCTGACTGTGGCTTCCGATGTATCGATGGTGAGGGGGAGTGAACGACTCATTCCTCCAGTTAGCTGAAAGAAAGAAGAACATGGATCCAATTTAAGGGAATCGAATTTGCAAATTGTCTGCAATATTTTGACAGTGATTTAAACAGCGTGCGAACACTCCTAATACCTCCAATCCCGTTTTAAGTTTCTTGACCTCTCATTGAGGCGGAGGCGCGCAGTCAATAACCAAACCATCGTCTTTGGGCGTCAAATTGGTCAACAAGCTGTCCACCTCTATCCGGCCTGACCCAAATAACGCGCGTTTCTCCGTCCTCAACCAGGCCCAAAACAAACAATGACACAGCCGATTCCTAAGCCATGCCCATTGGGGCGCTAAGCTTCATTGTCCACCGCCGCGTCGATGCTCACAAAAAGAACTTGCCAGTCATCCGACGAATTGTTCCACCGCCGCTCCGCACTAGAATTCCTCGCAACAAGTCAACCGATGTTATTTTAACTCCCAAACAATTAGATCCGCTCGTCGCGCGCTCTTCACTGACCACCGCCGGCGCGCCCGACCGGGCCCATGAGGGTACGTGAGTGAATCTCTAAGAAAAACAGATCAATCACCACGCTCGGCCGATGCTACTCGTCGAATCATCTTCAGAACCATTCGAGGTGCTCCCCTTTCCTCTTTATCAAGTCGATTGCCTCGAGTGCGAGATATTGAACTCGACTCACCTTAATTGATGATCGGGCCGGCCATCGATAACCGGGATCGACAATTCATTAACCACAATGGCATCCCGTGCGCTGCTTGCGGCTCGCTCGTACTGCGTTCCACACCAGGGACACAGCAACGAGACCATGGTTACACGTCGTTTTTGTGGTTTTGTTGTTCCACCATTGTTTAGGGTTAATACACTTCCTAACCGCTGCCATCATCATCATCATCATCTGCCTCGCTGGTTGGCATCCGCTCCCAGTGCCCCCCCCCCCCTCCACCTTTCTGACCGAACAATGAAGAACAACAAAAGCGGCAGCAACAAAAATGAAATATTAATTCACAGCGCGCCCAAAACAAACAAAAGAACACCCAATTGGTTTCCGTCCCTACCGCCGTGCCGCATCGTCCCCCCAACAGCAAGTCGACATCTCTCGCGAGGCACCCATTGTTCGCGGGAAATCGATTGCGGAGCGGAATTAACCGCTCGAGGGCGTTTGTTTAAAATTTTGCACAAACAATTAGCCCCGCTGTCTAAATACTGTCAATTGTCTGTGTGCAGAGACCTGGCTAAAAATATTTGACAAGCTACGGACAGATGGGGTGGGGGACCAGCCATCCGCACGCCCGCCAATTTTACTTACCTTATTCTTGCAGGTAACCTGCACTCGGTACTTGGTGTCGGGCCAGAGTGACAGTTGGACGTTGAATGACTCGGTGAGGAGGTTGCCCATCAAGCCTCCGCCTGACACCTCCCAGGTCACCAGGCACTGGTTGGGTGTGCTCAGCGGTGCCCAGGCAACGTCGACCAGAACCAGGGAGTCTTGCTGCAGCATGGACACGGTGCGAAGCGACCAAGTTTCACGGATGGATTTGTTGATCTTTGGCAGTGTGCGCATCGCACATTCGTCCCAGCACTGAAAAGAGAAAAATAGAAGACAGAGAGGATATTAGGCAAATGCGTAATTTCGGTCAAATAAATAGAAAAGTGGGGTTTTGAAAATAATCCGTTTTGGCAGCATACACGATTTGAGGCGGCTTCATTGCAGTTTGTGCGGCTGTCCTGGTGATGGAGGCATTTTAAGCGATCAGAATTTTTTTAATAAAACCGTCAGACGTGAGAAACAAATTCAGGCCACAGTATATAAATAGTCATGGGGTCATAAAATATAAGGTAGAATGACTCAATGAAGGTATTGGGTTCTGAGTTCGAAAAAAAGTAAGTTATTGACCTCTTTAAGAGTAAGTTATTGGCGTTAAGAATGGGTCATATGCGATGTGTCATTGGGCTTGCACAATGTTTGCACAGCAGATCCTATATTCTGATCAGACGAACACTTTTGAAATGCGGCATACCAAGCAGCCTTTTAAGCGAAGTCTGCGTTTCCTTTGTTGGGAGTTGTTCTGAATATAAAAATTCAAACCAGTGGCGAGCGCTTCGAAAAAAATCAGCATAAGTGTACAGTGTTGGGTGACAATGACGAAGTTCGGACCCAGGATTGATTTTGGAAATTTTGCTTTTTACCTTGCTTTGGTGCACCCTGGGGGCGCTGGTCTGTGAATACTAGGATACTGATTTGCAACTGATTGTGTGAACAGAACAGAGGCTTGCATAATATATGGTAGTGCTGAACTTCATCTCCATGAAAATTTGGAATCATCTAAGTAGCACAATGTGTGAGTGTCAAAAGGGACAATTTAAATGGCCACTAAAACATTAAAAATGATGCACGAGTATATCATTTATTAAAGTCGTCCACTGGGGCGATGAAGAATGAAAGGATCGCGTTCGAAGGGCAGTTTTCGTCCACGGATGACTTCAGAGGCTGAAATGATTTCACAGAAGGTTTTCAGCGATTATGGGCATTGGAAGCGAACTTTGTTGTATGCGCAGACAGATCTGAATAAAAGGTGAACACGACAATTTGAATGCCACAAATAGGACATAGGAGCGACAAGATCGAAGTTGTCATCATGACAATGCAAAGTCACACTCACTTTTTTTTTTGTTTTAAGTTGGCAAACACTACTGGGGCGCTCAGACTCGGAACCTGGATCATTGTACTACCGGACAGTAATAATAATAATAATTGATTGGTTCGACAGTCCACAGGGCGACCAGGGCCTAGCTTTCTCATCAACTACTCGTGTTGTGCGCGCTACTGTTCTCTCACGAGTAGAAGGGGCTTACATTCTTTTGCCGACTCCGAACGGCGAAGTTTGAGAAGCTTTTTCATAGACAACAGCAGCAGCGCGGTGGTGCAGTGAAAAATTCAAGATGATCAGCCGGAAATCGAAATTATATCTTCGGCGTGTGAGTGTCGCACTCTACCCACTACGCCACGGCGGACACATTCTTTCTTTTTGTTGCGAAGTAAAACCAGCAAGCGCTTCTGTGATAAAGTGCTTAAGCCATCATCTAATACGAACAGAGACGGGACATTGAAAGAGAAAGTGCTCACCATCTCCACAGGCGTCGCAAAGGGTGCCATCATTGAGCCCAAGCAGACACAAGTGCTTAGCGAAGGTCTCGTTTGTACACCGACAAGTCGGCTGCAGTTGTTTTTTCTAAATATAACAGGAAAGCCGCGAAATTCCTTCCACAAGTCGTTTGCAGTCTTTTCTTTCTAGATATAACAGAAAATCTGCGAAATTCCTGCTGACGCTCAGGACCATGCATTTTGGCAGCCACAGGTACTTCCGAAGACTCGAAACAAATTGGCAGCTCTTAATTTGGAAGTATCGATGCACCTGTCATACAGTCCAGAGCACTCCCCCATCGGATTACCCTTTGATTTGGTCTCTGGCAAATGGTTTTTCTGATAAACAAATTGACGAACAGAAGGGCGCCCGCAAAAGTCTTGGTTTTCGTTGATAGACCACAGAACTTCTGCATTGCTGGAATAATATACCCGACCAGACAACAGAAAGAGGCCAAAGAATGACCAATATGTCCTTGATTGCAACGGAAGAAATTTTATTTAAGCCAATGAGGGGCAGAAACTTTTTATATGTCCTTAATTGCTTTATGAAGGAGAGCTGTTTTTTGGCTCTCCGATGCTTCAGGGATCCTGAAACTTCAGAGTCAATGTACTAGGTCAACACGTCACGGCGACGACATATCACGGTACAGAGATGTTCCTTTGCCTATAGAGCGTGGCGCTACAGACCACAAAAGTCATGGAATCCGCTTCAGAAACTGATTACGTTACGCTGATTGTTCTTCACAAGAGTTGGACGTACCACTGTATTGTAACAGCGAACGAGCAGCAATCGATTTTCCAAAATGATACTAACATTCGACAGGGAGGCGAATTGGCTTTATGTGTAATGACTTCCAACCCAAAATTTCTTCGACAATAGCACTTGCAGATTTACTGGTAACTTGAAAACAGATCATTGCAACGATGGTATTTACATAATTCACCCACTTATGCAGATATAGCGATGTGGAGGTGACTAGTTCCTTCTGGTCCACGAGCTGCTGTGACGAGAGTTATGAGTTTCTATGAAACACAGATTCCTCCTTCACACTACTCCAAGAAATACGAAAAGGACACCGCCAATGTCAAAAGAAATAACAATTCGACAAATGGTACAACCGTCCAGTCAATCTTGCCTAGTCATACGACAGCAGCATCTCTCACTTCCAGTAGAAGTTTCGGTATTATGTAGCATAGCAGATGTTGCTACTACTCAAACACAAAACTGTCCTCTTAAGAGCTCTTTTTTAAGGTTATTGTCCATCATTTTCATTGGATTCCTCCATCACAGAGGCATGTGATCGCCGACGTTGGACTCCTCGATGACACAGTCAGCGAGAGAAAGACACCAAACGACGGTCACCCAAAAGAACCATATCAAAGTGAAGCGTTTTATGTTTCGTACGCCCTCCATTCCAGAAGTAATTCAAATGAATTTGGTCTGAACTTAAAATGCCTTCGGGGATGCCGAGATAAATTTTATTGCCTTGACTGCCCGTGAACGGCGTCGGTGGCGGCTGCGGCAGGGATTTTCTGTTCTTATTCGTAAAAATGGAAATTAAATGCACAAGGCGGAAACACTCAAAACGTCATAATGCATCGCGTTTTATTGCGTTCGATAAGTGGAGCTTGACACTTTGTGGACGAAACCTAATGCGGTGGAAACTTCGCCAGATATGCATCATCTTTGATTTCACGCGACGCATAAAAAATATTAGTTTTATTAAAAGAGTCAAATTTTGATATTGCCTCACCTCCCATGATGATCATAATTTCGAAGACATAACTGCTCACGATTGTGTGTCGTAGATGGGACTTGAGAACGAAGTGCAGTCGGAGGTGGCGCCTCAAAGCATATGTTGCTGGTGATCTAGGTGGCACAGGCGACAATTGGACGTTTAGCTATCAGCGGTGGGTGTCTTTAAATCAAAATTTTGACTTTGAACCAGCCTGCGCCCGGAAGAGTTCTATCTGCTTCCTTCAGCTTTTACTTAGGCCAAACAGGCTGCACCCTTGGAAAACCTAATGGAAGCGGACTTGATGGTACCTGCATGTACGCAAAAATGTGAGCTGGGGGCGTTTGTTTGAGGATAAGGAATGAGTATTTGTGCAGGTGGCCTCCGGATCATTGGAATATCGCGTGCCTTTGATTCCATTCAGTTAACTTTTTGACAGGTACTAAAGCCACCGAAGACTGTAAGTTTTAAAGAAACAAAGACGGAATCTGCCATCGTTCTCCCAAGATCAAAAAGCACGAAGTGCCGAATTCAGAATAAACAGAAGTTCCTTAAAACGTAACAAATCTAAGTTTAGACTTTGAAAACACATAAATTCAGTTTCTTTTTCAAATCATACAAGGAACCACGGGGAGGGATGCAAAGAATTCAATCTTATGACATGCTTGTTTTCGGATCTTGACTAGATTGGCTTGTTGGCCATTTCCGGATTTTGGTCATTTTTAGATTTTGGTCATTTTTAGATTTTGGTCATTTTTACATTTTGGTCATTTTTAGATTTTGGTCATTTTTAGATTTTGGTCATTTCGTTGATTGATCATTTTTAGATTTTGATTATTTCCAGGTTTTGGACATTTCCAGAGTTTTGGTGTCTTATCTGGAATTTAGTCAAATCGGGATTTTGGTCGTTTCTGCAGTTGGGAAATTTTCTAAGCTAGCCCCTTTCAGAGTTTAGATTATTTCCGGATTATTATCGTTTTCGGATTTTGGTTGCTTTCAGATTTTGACCATTTTCTGATTTTAGTCAGTTTTAGATAATTAATTGAAAAATTTGGCACACAGCTTTTGGTCAGTTTCAGATATTCAGTTGCAAAATTGGCACTTAACAATTGCAGCCATTTAAGGATTGTGGTCATTTCTCGATTTGTGCATTTTCGGATATGTGTAATTTTTACATTTGTGCGGATTATACTTATTTCCAAATTTTGGTCTTTTCTTGATTTTGGTACTTTCCAGATTTTGGTCATATTTTTCGACAAATTTAATTAATATTTTGAACATTTGGGATTCTAGGCATCTAGGAATTTTATGAATTTCAGGATTAATGTCGAGAATTTCCCTCCAACTGGGATTGAGAAAGATTTCTTCACTTAAATTGGACAAAGTATAGCCAACAGACTGCCGGGGAAATTCATAAAACGAGGTATGTCACTCTCAGTTTTATGAAAACAACCACTAAAATTTGATCGTTGGAGGTTTGATCGGTTTGTCACTCAAATCAATTTCAACTTTTCTATGAAAAAGTGCGATGCATGCAGAATTTGTTGGCGTCTACTATTAACCGTTGAAGCCTGGAATTTAACTTTTGCGAAATTTAGTGAATTTTGGGTCTTCTCAGGCATTTTTTTATCAATTTGTTTGCTTAGTGTCATTCATGCAATTAGAATTCATGTTATGTATACACCAGTTTCAGCTGACTGACTGCAACTACAGAATGCAACTCCGCCTGCCGTTCAGTGCTATGCTGCAGTTAAACAAATTGCAATAGTTACTTGACTGCACGATAATGCCTGATACAACTTTTTCATATTTTGCTTTGCTATTTGTCTTTAATTTAAGCATGGCTTTAATTTAAGCATGGCGCTGTACATCACAAAGTGCTATCTCATCCAACAGCAAGTTTCTTGGTTTCTCCTAAGACCTTTCCTGAGGTGTGTAAAAACTTTATATGAAGCAAATCCTTGTCTTTAAAACCAACGCCTCAAAAATTAATTTATAACGTTCCAAACTGAGTAATATAACTCTATGCAACATAGTTTGTCGTTGCACGCATGCAGTCTCACCAGTAGCCGCCGTGGCGTAGTAAGTGCTACGGTCATACGTCGAAGATCCAGGTTTGATTCCCGGCTGAACACCACGTATTTCTCACGGCACAACTTCTTCCGAGCTGCTAACAACACACAGGGAGTAATAACTGTCTAAGAAAAAGCTTCTTAATCTTCGACGTTCGGAGTCGGCAAAAGCCTGTATGTCCCTTCTACTCGTGAGAGAACAATAGCGCACACAACACGAGTAGTTGATGAGCAAGCTAGGCCCTGATCCCCCTGTGGAGTGTCGTGCCGTCCAATTATTATTATAAAAGTTGAGATAGGAAACGGTACCATAAAAGAGGTTTCCGAGTTTATAAAAATGAGGTCCTAAATCATCGAATGGTTGTCAACGACACTAACAAAGTATCGAAACAACAAGTTCCGTATTATTGTGGCATAACACTGAGGTGAGTCCTGGTTATTCACTTAACTCAACCGATCGCACCATGACACGCTTGGAATTGAATTGAGAGGTAGAATACAAAACGAAGAAGAAATTGAGAACCGTAAGACTGAATATTTTTACGTGAAAATCGGCACTGCATCAGAAACTGTACACAGTATTTAGAATTTCAGAATTTCGAACCTTAAAGGGCTTGAGTTATTTATCCAAAATCATAATAACCGCTCCTCGTTATTTTCTCCTTCCATTAGTTCGGTTAAATGTTTGATGCGGTTCTCGAACTGTTTTCGAATTTAGCGCATTTTAGAAAAACCTTCGTTTAAAGAGAAACATTTGGAACAAGAGGCACAAAATTGCCTTTGGGATCTGCCCGGCATGAGAAACCAATCTTTTGCATGTTACTGATTTCAGGGTTTCAGGGCACACTTGTCTTGATGGGATGGTCTGAGTCAAATGCCAATTCGTCACCAACTCGCTCCTCTGCCATGATTTGCCATTACAGAGCTTTTAATGCACAATCAATAGTATGACTGTTGGTAACCTCTGCGAAAACAGCGCCACTGAGTCACCCCGCAAATCAGCATTTGAAATCTCAGCGCCGAAATGGAGGTCGATTAGTTAATCATCTCATACCTATCGGCACTTCGACTTCCAACTTCCATAAACCAAAATCCGAAGTTACCTCATAAAACCGAAAGGAAATCCAATAACAATCTTTTAGTGCCCCATAATGTCTGACTCAAACAAACAGTTTCACCTTCGCCTATCCCCACCGCAACACCCTCGGCCACGTTCACATGCCGCCTATTTGTGTTCCTGTCAAAGGCGAAGGTTGGTCGTGTTTGGCATTCAAAGCGCGCGGGGGGCGTACCCGAGGGACGGAAGTGAAACCGAAATACATCATAAACAACGACATTTATATCCCCTTTTCGACTCATTATCAATCATCGCAGTAGCTTGCCTTGTCATACACAACCACCGTCAAACCCCCATCATTCCGGGCGCAAGGTTAAAACTATCGACCCACACAGCAGCAGCGTCGAGCCAGCCGCCTTCCCAGAGCCAGAAAAAGGGAAAACTTCACATAAAACTTCAGTCCCATAAATTTTCCCAGAGACAATAAAAAATTTTCCGTTTTTTTTGCCTCCTCCTCATCGTCGGGACAAAGAGAAACTTTTTTTTCGGCTTTTTATTGCTCACGCAATTTGCGTATAAAACGTTTAACGTTTAAATGTTGGTAATTGACAAAGTTCTACGTCTACTCACTGGGTTAAGTGAAACTTTACAGGAAGCCTGGACTACAGCCACACCATCCAGCAGATTGCGGCGTGTGCGCGCCCAGGTAACGAAATGCCAAATGTTAAATGCCAACTCGAAGCGTCAGGGACTTACGTTCAATTTCGTCGATGGTAGCCGAAGTTGGTGGCTTCTCTTCGGGTGAAATTTGAATTTCATTGTTTCCGCCGATCGACACACCACCGCCGTGGGTGATTTGCATAAATCACAGGCTCACCCGGAGCGGCAGCGGCAAAAGCCTTCATCCATCATTTGGCAATCGCAGCAGATAGGTCACGATAGCTGTGTCAAAGCAATTTAAGCACCGCGCATCCGATAAGCACGGTATCGGCGTAAGTGAAAGGTGATTCACGGCCGACCTCCCACTACACACGAATGAAGAAATCGCCGCAAATCACGCAACCTCATTCGTCTTGCCATGCAAATCGGCCCGAATTGTCCAAATTGTTGTGTGGCTAATTCTCACGTAATGAATCGTTGTAGTTAACACGCTCGTTACCATCACCACTGAGCGGCGTACCCGCACCCGGCAACTGGGAAATGTGTCGAAAATTGTCGACCAATTTGTCAGACGATTTGGGCCTCCGCCCCCCAGAAAGAACAACGGTCCATGGCGTGCCTAAGGTCAGTCGGCCCATTATTAGTGTCATCATCTGCTATGACGAGCGACCAGCCTCCGTCACCGTCGTAGACAATATTGATCCTCAGCCCCACGGTTGACAGCGTCTCAAATTGCGGTCGTAATAGACGCAACGACCCCCACCAATGACTCGTCCTTGCGCAATTAATCACAGATGACAATGGGGATATTTGGGTTCTAATTACGAGCGGGTGCCAAAAATCTGGTTTCCCTTGACACTGCATCCAGGACCTTCATTAACGAAGCTCCTGGTGAGACTCAATCCAATTTGCCAACCAATGAAGGACCACGACGTGCACGTTCTGCAGATGGACAAAGAGCCATGGACAACGCTGACGGACCGGTGGGCAGGAAAGAGGGAGCGGGGAGAAAAATGCGGATTCTCATTATTGTCGGGTCGTGATTAATTGCTTTTGAATGGCACACCAGCCCGGCGGAAGGAGGTGGAGGCAGCGGCCAGACAGAAGACCGAAGACACTCGGAAGGTAAACATCAATTCGACAGTAACAAGATGTAACATGCCATTCATCAATTCATCAGCGGAAGTTGTGTATCTTTTTGTGTTGTGTGTTTACGGTACGCTATCTGTCGAGGGGAAGATATTTTTATTTCGCAACCGCTGGTGAGCGAGAAGTCGGAGGTGGGGCAAACGGAAAACGAAGGAAACGGATATTAAGTGGGCACTTTGGGATATTTCAATTGTGTGAGCAATCAACAACAACAAAAACCAAAAAGTATATTTTTGACTAATCATTTGAAGGGCGCCCTTTCAAACATAGGGAAAGTGAGAGGGAGAAGAGGATCGAGGGGCCTTTAAAATGAAATTGAAGGAAGTAAGCACAGTTTGACAGATTCCCGGGAAATGGAAGTCGTGATTTGGAGTTTCTTTCGTTCGCTTCCATGGAACCGAAAGCGAGGCAGGAGATGACAGGTGGCTGGCCTTTGGCAGGCTTAGGGTCTGTGGTGTATGAAATTCCCGGAATATGAAACACTTAAGGATGATTTATAGGTTGCTTAGGCCTCCATAGCCCGCAGATACATAAATACTGCGAGACTTGCTGATCCATGAAAATGGAAAATAGAAAGCGCTCAGCGCCGCATAACGATGCCAAGAAGCCTAAGTGCGTGCCTATTTTTAGATTGGGTATTTCATTAAGGCTCGCTTTGTCGCTGTGGGGATGTTTATTCAATTCAAAAACAATCAACGCACAAATTTTGTCAATTACACTTCTGAGAGGGAACGGAGGTGCACAGATGCTGTCGTTTGACTCGAGGGGGATTTACAGAGATAGAGTGCGTAGAGACGGCAGGGAAGCTTTTTGATGCTTCTTTCTTCTACCAGTGTGATGACGGAGAAAGATTTTCATTATTTCCGCTTTAGGGAGCTGGGTGCTTCTTTTTCAAAAATGACTCTTCATGACCTCAAAGAAGTTGGCTACAGCTGAATGAGGCTTCTTTGCCATAGGCTTATGGAGAACTTTGTCTAATATTTTCTTTCTAGCTGTGTGGACAAGTGGAGAAGGACCCCAACCAACTTGGAGTGCACAATTGGAGGCAGTTAGCGAAAAATCGTGTTGGCTCGGGTGGTATGTTGGTTGTGGCCAAGGTCCACCCGGGATTGAAGCACTACAAGAAGAAGAAAAAGAAGAAGAAGAAGCAGAAGAAGAAGAAGAAGAAAAAGAAGAAGAAGAAGGTGTGGACTAGATGAAGTTTTCCTGTCTATTCCGGTTGCAAGACACATCAAAGATAAACGTCGAAAGAACTCCTTAACGGTCTGAAGCCTCAAGATACGAATGTCTCGATAGGGAACATTTGTTGCTATGACGTCTGTGACAAATGCTTAGTATACATCAAGTCATTGAACAGACAACATCATATTTTTTCATCGTGTTAAAAATATCGAATTTTGTACCAGAAAGTGATAATTTGCGGAAAGCATTAATTTTCTGTTTTCATTTGAAGAAAATTGCTGCAGAGTCACATCGAATGCTTGCCGAGGCATATGGTGATCATGCTCTATCACAAGCAACATGCAAAATATGGTTTCAACGGTTCAGAAATAATGATTTTGATGTGAGAAATGAAGAACGTGGAAGACCACCAAAAATGTTTGAAGGCGCCGAATTGCAAACGATATTGGATGGAGATTACACTTTGAGTCAAAAGCAAATGGCACCAATGTTAAATGTTCCACAATAAACAATTTCTGTCCGTTTAAAAGCTATGGGAAAGATCCAAAAGTGTGGAAAATAGGTGCCACATGAATTGAATGAAAGACAGATGGAAAACCGAAAAAACACTTGTGAAATTTTGCTTCAAAGACACGAACGAAAATCGGTTTTGCATCGGATTGTTACTGTCGATGCAAAATGGATTAATTTTAAGAATCATGGGTTAATCTGGGACAACCATCAACATCGAATGCAAAACCAGATCGATTCGGCAAGAAGACAATGCTGTGTGTTTGGTGGGACCAGAATGGTGTGCTGTTCCACGAGCTCCTAGAACCTGGTGAAACCGTCTATACTGATGCCTATCGACAACAAATGATCAATTTGAACCATGCATTGATCGAGAAATGACCAGAATGGGCCAGAAGGCACAGCAAGGTAATTTTGTTTTATGACAATGCACCTGCACACAAAGCAAAACCGGTTCAGGATACAATCAAAACACTTGGCTGGGAGCAGCTACCCCACCCGCCGTATTCACCAGACTTGGCGCCTTCCCACTACCATTTGTTTTCATCGATGGGACACGCATTGGCTGAGCAGCACTTTGATTCCTACGAGGAGGTCGAAAATTGGGTGTCTGATTGGTTTACTTTAAAATACCAACAATTTTATTGGCGTGGTATTCACAAATTGCCAGAAAGGTGGTCAAAATATGTAGAAAATAATAGCCAATACGTTGAATAAAATGTTTTTACTTTCCCATTAATAATAAGAGTTTTATTTTCCAAAAAAAAAAAACGCTCATTTCATACGGGTATACGGGTGTGGTGAGGGCATAAATGTGCACTGCGGCGTGATGAATGTTGTTCTTTGTCAGACATACCAAACCTGCCCTGACCGGAGTTAAACTTCATCCTCTCACCACTCTCATCCAACCAACCCGATGAAAGTAAGGAAACGAACTGTCTTTGAGAAGATGACCCCGTGTTTGATAAGAAACTTATCTTTTGCAAAAGTCCGTATTTTCAGTTCAATAATGAGAAACTTCCATTCTTCAGCCCACGGGGTTGGTCCTGTACATTAATTTGATTGAGATTCCACCCCAAATGGGTTGCTCACTGAAGCCAACATTTGTCTTTATGGCTTTTTGTTGTATTTTGGCTATCAGTAGGTATGCTCTCAATTAATTTGGAGTACAGAACTGAAGGCAGCTAGCGAAATACCGTTCTGACTGGAGAGACATGCTGGCTGAGTCCAAGGTTCACCCAGGACTGTAGCGCCACAAAAAGAAGAAGAAGTAAGTATGCTCAAGACCGTGTCATATCTCGCACATTTAATCCTTCCTTAACTCGGTCCTTGGAATAAGAATATAAAATGAAGGACTTCTATAAAATCGTAAATCCTTTCGTTGGCATAATCATTGACCATGCTGAGTACCAACGAGACTATGAATGTCCCATTTCTACTCCAACTGAGGTTACATGTGACACTCTAAACGAGCAAAAGGTATTCAGAGTCAGCCATCGAACAGAAGGACCTTGAAAAAGCTCCTATGACGAAACTCCGATTGTCAGTTGTGTTTAAGTTTGTGAGTCATGAAGGCTACGAGGAAAAGTTTAAAATGAGAGATAGTTATAGGTCACGCGAAGGAATAACAAAGTCTTAAAATTGAGAATTGACACTGAAACACCAAAATTTGAAGAGATCCTTCCAATTGATTTGTTTCGATGCTTTTAATTTAACTTCGTACCCTACGACTGGAGAGGCTAAATAGGAAGCGTACAACCACGCCACACATTGTCAGAGACAAAAAGTTCCTCAGTCACTTGTAGGGTGCATCTGGCAAAAGAGCATGACATACATGTCCATCCTGGTTCTGTACCACCCACTGAAAAGGAGGGGAATTACAGTGGAACGCATCAAATCTGTTTATTTGCATTCCACATAAAAGCAAATCTTCAAATATTATCTCCCCATCAGACTGCTGATGTCCTTCAGCTTCCCCCGCACAAGACCTTCACCCATCCCACACAGCAATGATTTATGCATTCGGTTTCCGGTTGCACATAAACACAAGATTTGACATCTCATTTGCTCATAGCGCACGCCTTCCACATCCACGCGTCCACCCCCTAGGCAAATACTATTAATATCAGGCACTCTGTCAGCCACGTATTTACCACAGCCGTCTCTGGCTACCAAATGCATTGCAATCTATCCTTGGACTTGCACACTCCTTTTATTGATCGTCCAGATAAGGTCATTCCTTATGCGCCCCAAACCAAAACAAACCCGCCTTTCACCCCCCGCCACCCAAAGCCATGCATGCACATGCATTTCTGAGACTAATTGCAGTGGAAACTCAGAAAAATCGACGCCAAGACCAATGGAAAAATGGAAAACGATTTTTCAGCGGTTCCCTGACATCGCATGTTGTT
This sequence comes from Eristalinus aeneus, assembly GCA_955652365.1. Taxonomy (NCBI): domain Eukaryota; kingdom Metazoa; phylum Arthropoda; class Insecta; order Diptera; family Syrphidae; genus Eristalinus; species Eristalinus aeneus. The sequence continues at coordinate 82,169,329 of OY019132.1, forward strand.
TATCCGAATCAACAAAACCCCAAGCGGGTGAAGAGAAAAAAAAATAAAGCCAAAACTGCGATCTGAAACGAACGGTCACCATAAGTGGTTTTATCGGCAAAAAAGGAGGGTGTCAGAGTGGCGGTTCTGTGGGCAGGGTTCCACCCGTGTGCAGGCACGGGATTCAATTTTCCGCCCCAACCCTGAGGGGTGCGCAGTTCAACGACACACAAGTGTGTCCACGGGGAAAAGGACACAGACGAAAAAGAGACGACAAAACTACGTGCAAGCAGCGGCAATCCCTCGAGACCCGAGCTGAGCTGATGTATGCAGGTTGTATGCACGACTAGAGCCATTTGTAACTTTCCCATCTCGTCCGTGGCTGTGTTGGTGGCGCGGTCTGATGCGTTAGGACGTGATATGGAAATTCGAGGTGGCTTTTGAAGGCTTTGTGCGGGAATTTCAAATTAAATTGCTTCGTTTTTGTTTCATTTGTGCTTGATGAGCAGCAAAATATTCACTTTGCTTCAAATACTTCGACCAGAGGTGGGTGGCATTTCAAAAGTATTTTAGGTGTAAATGGGAGGTGCACAAGTGTCGCGGAATACGAAGTTTAGCTAAAACAATGCATTGCGGGTGGGCAAGTTCATCAGCGTTTTATCAGCAAAAATTTCCTTTTCCATGTCAAGTGTACGCTTCGCAGGATCTATGAATTCAAGAATAATATTCGGCTGTTGGTCATTTCTTCTAGCAGCGTAACATGCATTTACATCCTACTTGGGTTGCAAGTCAGGCTTATTATAAGAATGTGTTCAGCTTGAGATTCAAATGATGGCGATCTTCAGAGACTTCTTGCAAGTCGACTACCGCGAAAGTACCTTCAGTCAAAATTCTGAAACTGCCAAAAATTAACTCCAGCATGATCCGTCGTTTATCGGTCCTTTTAAAATCATTGAAAAGATTCCAAATTGTAGTGAAAATGGAGTAGAGCTCTGAACTTTACCACATACATAGGTCTTCATGCAGCAAAAATCAAACCAGTTTCAAATGACTTTTGCAAGCAAGCAGGCAAGCGACAAACGTAAGGCTCTGTCGGGTGGCAAGTAATGGTCTGATATCAACTTGGTGTGATCTTAAAATGGATTTATGGAATACTTTGCCCAGTCATGAGGACAATTTGAAACTGAAATGTATGACCATGTTTCTGAGCGGTATACCCTTAAGTGGTGCCCTTAATGAATAAACAGTTTGACTCCTTCAAAATTCTAAGTGATCAAACGTGACATCAAACTACCAAGTGATGTATATGATGATGGTATTGCGGGATCATTCATTGCGCTTTTTCAAGATATCAGTGATAGCATTTCTATTTCCCGAATGACACTACCGTTCAAGGTGGATCTGAGTCAATAACAAAATGCTCCTTCAGCTTCCACGGTGTCTCGTCAACTCCTGCAATTTCGCAATCCAAATGAGTGGAAGTCCTTCTTCACTTGTGACTGTCATCTGGGACGAGGTGGTCCTCTGTTGCGTTACACCAACGGATGGGAGTCAAAGTTTTTGGTTTAAGCCGTTGGGTTGTGGCCATTAGCGCTTTGCTTAACCCCTTCCGAGTTGGTCGTTGGGTCTTATCCAAACAGTTGCCAACAACGGAATAACGAATTCGCGAAGACCAAGAACCACAAAATCTGCTCTTATTGCATCCAAGCAAAGTTTTCAGTCAATCTCACCTGCCACTTGATGTGTCGAACTATATTAAAAAAAATTGAAGTTTATGGTAGAGGAGAGCTTGATATCAAGCAATGAGAGAAAGGAATCAAAACTCACCTAAGGAGTGAAGATTCTAAGCAGGCTACTTTTTTCGCCTTGAACGATGATAATGTTTCTCATTATCGGCGGACTATGTAAGCAACAGGTGATGTTCTGAGGAAATTTCAGAAGAGAAGATGTTTGAGAGGGGAGACTGTATTGGTGATTGAATTTGATCGATTCTCATATGATGTCTGCACTTGAGCGTGTCGCACAACTTAGCTTATCGAATTTTGCATTTACCACTCGCCCTTAAGAAGCTCATGCTGGTGGTGCTGGTGATTGGATTTGATCGATTCCCAGACTAATTCTGCACTTGAGCGTGTCGCACAGCTTACTGTAGCGAATTTTGCATTTGCCACTCGCCCTTAAGAAGCTAACCTTTCGCATTAACTGAAGCTTGTCGATCATTCAAAACGCTGAAGGCACATTTCCTGGATATTGACTGATCAGACAATAAAAGCCTATTTTCATCCATGACAATGGATCGTCGAAGACCAGGAATTGATTTTAGAGGTTTCCTCTACAAAAAGTTACGTTATGGTGTGCTCTGTGGTAGAAAGTGGTAATTGGTTTGTATTCGTATGGTCAATGAGCATATAGTTAACACAGAGCATCCCAGCCGAATGGCAGCCGACATTTTACTTTTTGTGTCGTTTTATGTATGGCTTGGACAAAATGTTGTTCAATTAAGACTGGCACAAACGACACGATCAATTATGACTTTAAAAATGTCCCGGTTGTGTAATTTTACATTTTGAAGATGTCAATTGGGCACCGCGATCAAGAGTCTTGACAACTGTAGATCCCTTTCTGTAGAGCATACAAACCAGTGTATTTAGAGAAGAAATTCTTCAAATCAAGAGGACATTACTGAAGATGTAACCGAGATACCGCCCGGTGTGTGCGAAATAGTGGTGAAAAAATACCCCAAATAAAGCGTTCGCACGCTGCAAACCTATGATTTGAATGATGTTCTTAACCCACTTCGTACCTTACAGGGTATTACATTTTTCATTGAAAACTTACTAATGTGTGCGCTCAATTGTAAAGTTCTCCTGTATCGCCCAAACTGACATTTTTGGAGTGATTTGAATTTGGTATCGCCCATTTGTTTTGTACGTTATAGTCGGCTTAACCGAAGTGCGAAAAGAACTCAACAACATCCATGTTTCAAAATATTTATTCTTGGAATATACACCACCAACGCGTGACGCGCTTTTGCACGTCCAATTGTCAGGAGGTATGGGCCTGTCCACGCGAGGTAACGTTGTTCATCGCGCTCAACACGGAGAGCTGCCACCACGTTAGTGCACAGGTCAAGTTGACATACAAAAAGTCTTGAGCTTCGCCCCGTCAGCGAACGCCTTATGACAATCCGAATCAGGACTAAATTCGGAAACATAAACCTAATTTGCGTCCACACCCCGACAGAGGAGAAGGATGAAGTCTATGATCGTAGCATGTCACAGCTACGAGCCCAAGATCTAGGAAACATCAACGCTCAGCTGTAAAAGGAGGACATCTTTGCTGGAGTCATCGGAGAACACAGCCTGCAAGACAACACATCCGGAAACGGACTCAGGCTGTTGGACTTCGCCTCAGGGTGAAACCTCTTCATGATAAGCACGCGGTTCCCACACCTGAACATTCACAGAATAATAATAATAATAATAATTGTTGGCGCTACAGTCCAAAGGGGGACCAGGGCCTAGCTTGCTCATCAACTACTCGTGTTGTGCGCGCTACTGTTCTCTCACGAGTAGAAGGGACCTACAGTTTTTTGCCGACTCCGAACGGCGAGATTTGAGAAGCTTTCTTAGACAGTTATTACTCTTTGAGTGTTGTTAGAAGCTTGAAAGAGGTGGTGCCGTGAAAAATTCGAAAAATTGGTGTTGAACTGGGAATCGAACCGACACCCTTCTGCGTGTGAGCGTCGCACTCTACCCACTACGCCACGGCGACCACGAAACATTCACAAAAGGACCTGGCAATTCCCTGATCAATCCTCCGATTGATCACATTGCGACCCACGTTACAAACTTTTCCCATACTCTTGATGTCCGAACCTTTCCAAGTGCCAACATCGACTTGTATCATCACCATGTTATAGCAAACGTAAGAACCCGGATATCGAGAGAGGAACGGAGTGATCACAGGCCACACACAAGTGAAGAAAGACCTCTCTCAACTTTCAGTGAGCAACTGGATCCACCACGGACTTTAGCACCACAAAAAGAAGAAGAAGAAGAAGAAGAAGAAGAAGAAGAAGAAGAAGAAGAAGAAGAAAAGAAAGAAATAAAAAATAAGAAGAAGAAGAAGAAGAAGAAGAAGAAGAAGAAGAAGAAGAAGAATATCCTAGTATCGGAAATTGGCGACATCAAAATGGCCTTATGCCAATATAGGCAATAGGAGCTTGTTAATTGTCTTTGTCGAACAACAATGAAACAAGGTTGAAGTTCGACTGTTCTCATTTTCATTTAGTCGATAAAGCTGTCTGTTAGACGAAATAAGTGCGATACCAGACGGAGGTTGTCTTGATTTTTAGAACGTGCACTTCTGATTAATAATTGTTGGTGCTACAGTCCACAGGGGGACCAGGGCCTAGTTTGCTCATCAGCTACTCGTGTTGTGCGCGCTACTGTTCTCTAGTGAGTAGAAGGGACCTGCAATTTTTTGCTGACTCCGAACGGAGAACTTTGAGAAGCTTTCTTCGACAGTTATTACTCCTCACTTCTGATTGCTTGTTCTTAAATTCTTGAGATCCACCAATTGAAAACGTCAAAGAGCACCAACAGTCTGATAAAATACTTTTCAATCTTAGCTTTTCAAATTCAGCTCAATGCTGGTCCAAAAGTCGACATCAATGAGTGTACAAAAGTGAGAACCATTTTCCAAACAAGAAGCAATGCCAATCAGTGCATAGCACAAAGGACAATTTCGCATCGAAATTGAATACAAATTCGATTTCGATGACTTCAGAATCGTCAGTCAATCGAATCAACCTCCTTCAGCCCACCGTGTCTCTGTCACCGCTAATTTAATCCGAATACACCGCAAAGGGAGGCGGTCCCGAACCAAGCGATACATAATCCGTAAACCGAATCCGCTCCACAAACAAAATTAAAGACCTTAAATTCCATTAAATCTGTGTGCTGCCTTCAACTTCCAACTGCCCCCTTTACTTCCTCACCCGCGTGTGAGTGTGTGTTTGCATCCGAGTTTATTAATTTTTTCCCTGAATCGAATTTTTATCTTTTGTTTGCATTATTACGCGGATTTATGTGAATTTCATTCCCGAAGCCGTGTGCTGCAGTTTATCGGCTTTTTGGCTCGCAATTCTTGAATTTCTGTTGTTGCTTTTGTTTCTGCATTATCCCGCTTGTTCTGTTTGACAGATAAGTTGAGCCCCAACTCATAACACACAGAAACAAGTGTGGGGTTTATTTTTTTCTTGTTTTTTGTTCGCTGCCGCAATGCACATTAATGAGGCGCACAATAACGTCAATCATGGCATGGCCAGCGTCATCGCCATCGTCCTGGCGCAGTGTCCTTCTTGCAGCAGGACATTAAATTGAATTAGTTGTCAGCGAATGTAAATACTTTCAAAGGGGATACTTTACGAGCTTTTATTGGTATCACTCGCTCTTAATTTTTGTTTTCCGTTTCCCCTCCGCTTATGCGAAGCAAGGATAATGGATTGTATTGCACGCGGACTTACTACATAATGAATCCACTGTACTCTTTCTCTCCAGGAATGTTATAAATTTTTATGAGAGTACCGCGAACAGAAAAAAAAACGCACGCAGGGAAAAACATCATCAACGGCTGGAAGAACCACACGCCACGGAAGCGGGAAGGAGTTCAGACCCAACTGACTGGTTGAGGATGGAAAATTTTTAATCACCAGCTACAATGGTCATTAAAAAAAGTTCTCTCTGTTTGTTTTTGTTCTCCCGGACAGCGATGATGATGCTGATACACCGAGAACAGTAGTTGGCGTACTCGAGAGTTACTGATGCCATTGTTGCAGCTGCCAGGGGTTAATTTTTTTGCTCATGTATATCATTTTCCCCGAAATTGCGAGAGTATGAAGCTTTTTTTTTATTGTTGTTGTCAAATATTTACAAAAACCGCGTGTGAAGGACGGGCAACGTGTTTTTGAAATGAAATTTGAATATAAATTGCTTTCAATTACTGCCTCTCAGGGCGACACGCAGTGGGTTTGAGGTTTTTTTCCGATTTTAATTACTCGCAGAGAGCGTAATCAAACTCATTGTTAGGACGAAATGGGATAAGTGAAGCGAGCGTTTTTTTGTAAGCTTTGTTTGTGACGCAATTGAGACCTGGGGCGGTATTTGATATGCTTTCATGGGGTCAAATGGAGGGGCATCGAATTGAGTGTGGAGCCTTGTGGGCTCTGGCTAATGGTAGCCTGGCCAAGTTCGAGAGAATGATACATAGATGGAGCAGTTAGTGAATGAGTTGTTTGGACGTCAAGTGCTGGATCAAGTGGCGCTGAACAATTGGGCTGTTTTTCGCATGAGAAGTGGTTCTAGCATCCATTACCTTCAATTGACATTTCAGTGAAGTGCTTGTTTATTCTATGCGGTCCTTAAGTGGTGCAGGATGCGGTTTGGTCATTGTCTCTTTTTTGGGACTTCGTTATTAAGAGATACTTAAAGGTAAACCAAGTTGAGAAAAGAGAAACAAAAACTCAAGTTCTTTGGCAAGACTAAAAATAGGCGATTTCCATTTGAAAGAGGATTGTAAAGCAGACACTGTGTTGTTAATTTCAATTTATAAGCAACTGTCAGTGTGGTCGCCGTGGCGTAGTGGGTAAAGTGTGACGCTCACACACCGAAGGGTCTAGGTTCGATTCCCAGCTCAACACCAATTTTTCGAATTTTTCACGGCACCACCTCTTTCGAGCTCCTGACAACACTCAAAGAGTAATAACTGTCTAAGAAAGCTTCTCAAATTTCGCCGTTTGGAGTCGGCAGAAAACTGTAGGTCCCTCCTACTCGTGAGCGAACAGTAGCGCGCACAACACGAGCAGTTGATGAGCAATCTAGGCCCTGGTCCCCCTGTTGACTGTAGCCCCAACAATTATTATTATTATTATTATACTGACTAAGACACATCGAGCTCAGGAACAGGGATTTTTCTCCAAAGAGGGCCTTCAAATCCAAAGGTCGTGATGTGGGAAGGAAAAGGAGCGAAAGCCCTGTAAAAAGACCAAGTCTTTGAGGACATGAGACTCTAAACACCGTGCCTAGTCGCTTCACCCCTCGTCAAGTAACGATACTTCAGGTTGGAATCCTTCATGATAAGTGACGCCCCAGGTTCTGATTTAAGGAATTATTATACAAATCTGTGATCGCTGTATCAATTTGAAGTTCATTATTTACGGTCTTCTCAAAACAATTGTAAGTTAAAGTTTTCGAGGGTTGCATACATATAAGGTGAAACATGAGCTACATTGGGGGTAAAGGGTGCTGAATGGCACATTTAGGCTTCTTTTGAAGGTGTAAAATTCTGGCAGGAGCAAGACTGAAAAGGAGTAATGAGGAAAGGAAGGGCTTTACGCGTTCACGCAAGTTGGTTTAAGATGACTTTCTATGCGTTGCAAAGGAGACTAGGCTCGGTATTCTTACTGATTTACGAGCATACTCTTTGGTGACTTTGCTGAACATTGTTTGCTTCGGAGTGCGGACCGCTCTTACAACTCAAAGAAGTAACCAAAGTTTTGACAAAGAGTTAAAAGAACAGTTTACCCGCGCATAACTATTATTTAGCTGCCCGCTTATTGTTTGTAACGGACTTCGAAACTGGACTGGAACGGCAGCGTATGTTAAGCACATTAAATTCCGACCTTGACAGCATAATCGATTGGGGAAATAAGAATAGAGTGGAATTTAATGCTTCCAAAACACAGTGCTGTCTACTGTCGTTAAAGCAATCACAAAATAATCATGAACAGCATCTGCGTTGTTGAAACCGAAAGACTTTCCATCCTCGGTATGTGTATCAACCCAACAATTAGTTGGAACGATCACATATTTGAGGTCGCCAAAAATGCTGCGAAATGTCTAGGCTTCCTTAAACGATGCAAGAAGTACTTCACCCCTTCTGATCTGGCTACAATATACAAGGCCTACATACGCCCAAAACTTGAGTATAACGCTCCTATTTGGTCAGGTGCTCCTAAGACCTCCCTGCACCTGCTGGATAGAATTCAAAAGCGAGCGATAAAACTTATAGGTGACAGTAATATTGCGAAGTCGATTGACTCGTTAGAACACCGACGTAATGTCGCGTCGTTGTCACTCTTTTATCGCTATTTTAACAAGAAATGCTCAGATGAATTAGCCAGTTGCATTCCTCCCCTTAAAGAATTCACCCGCAATACACGCCTCGCTAGGAATGCCCACCAATTCACCCTCAAGCCCTCTTTCGGACGTACAGTCAAATTCAGAGACTCGTTCTTTAGCCGCACTACACGAATCTGGAATGCTCTTCCCAGCTCGATTTTTCCTCCTCATTACAATCCACAGGCATTTAAAACCAATGTGCATCGGTATCTCCTCTCCCTCTTTTCCTCTATACCTTCGGCCCGTGCTGTGACTTGATCCGGTCACTTAAGGGTACTCGCAACCCCTTTTGCACGCGTCAATTAAAAAAAAAAAAAAAAAAAACATAATGTCCCCAATCGAATCCCAACATCGGACTTCATTACACAAACCACCTCGCGTTTGTTTGATTTCTAAATGTTTTCAATCCGCACACTCAATTGACCCCATCACCTTCCACGCCTATCTGTCATTCCATCTCCGAGGCAGATAACGTTAATCCGTGTGCCAGGGGTAACCACCCATTAGCTTTGACTTTTGCCGAATCCGCAGTTAACCTGTCAAATTAAAATTCTTCAAGTCAATTTTCGCCCGCAATTCAGATCGGTTGCTGTCACATTTGCCGATTTTGCCAGCCGTACACTCCCATTTGGCCACCGCCAAATAAGACTCCCCGAACAAAAGGTGTGACGGTGTGGCAATGTGTGACTCCCATTCGATTTCGATCGGGGCTGTGCGCTAAGCTCCAACGCCGCCGCATTACCGCCTAGATTTATTTATTCCAAAGACCATCCAAAACCCACTTAGGCCAACAAAACAAAAGATTTCCGTGAGAGTTTCCAGCCGAAATGTCACACGGCTTGCTTATGCAAATCACCAGCGTCACCTCCTAAATATGGAAATCTCCCTCCTTGTGCTCCGCACATCCGTGGGGCGACAAAAACTCTTCACGAAAGCCCGGCTGGTGACAGCCAACAAGCTGACGGCGGTGGCGGTGCAGGCAGTGATGCTGGCAGGAGCCGCAGCAGTGGCGGCAGCGTGCAGTCGCATAAATTCCACAAAGGTGCGAAAAACACTGTAGCGACGTTCGCTGTCGCTTAGCGTCCCGCTTTTGAAATTAAAAGCCTGACACCAGTCTCTGTTCAGACTTGCACAGCCGCCAGGCAATGGATAAGGCCATAAACCATGCCCGGTCGTGGCATAATTTAGTGGAAATGTTGTCCACATCCACCGCCACCACACCGCCGCTCTCGTAGCCGCCGTCTACACCGACGTAGCCTCGAGTGCATCTAATAAATTTTTCATTGGAATTTTCATTGAAAGCGAAAATTATGGTGAGCAAGTCACCGCGCAGCAGCACCGCCAGGAGGTGCCGGTGGTGTCGGTGACAGTGGTACTCCAGACCCCAGAGGTGCCGGTGACATAATGGTTTCTTGTGTGGTAACTGTGGCGCCCATTCCTCAGAGATCACCAAATTTGGGGACAAACGATTTTCCCTTATGGGTCGCCCTATCGGCGGACTCATCTCCAATCTGTCATCGGCCGTGTGTGGAGTCAACAAATTACGGGAACGAAAATTTAAATTAAAAGCCAAATGGAAACATGATGTGGTCGCAGATAAGCCGCGCACCCTGTCGCGGACCCTGATGACGATTTATGAACCCAAATGGCCTTATAATGCGTCTGACATGACACGAGATTTACGGCGGCTATACGGTCCAGCAGCCGACGTCCAACGTCCATCGTCCGGATGAATGTCGTCTGGAGCACCGAGCTCTGCGCTAGGTGACCGTGTGTGTGGGGGGCATCGCGTCGAATGTGTGTGGCTTTGCACGCAAAATGTTGTCGTGCGGAACGGATCAAATATCGCTCATGTCGCTAGTCGTGACGGTCATGTAGCCCCATATCCTTGGGCTGTCACAATTCAGGGAATTCGAAATAATTAAAACCGGGACGGCCATCAATCCGAGCGCTTACATGCACCGCACTCGTTTGACATCTCAAGATCTTCTGTCAGTTGCGGCGGTCGGTGACAGTTGAGGCGACTGACAGGAAACGGCCGGCTATTGGGTTACATTCACAGCCGTTGGATGCATGCAACCCGAATTCATCTCTCAGTATCCTGCGCTCCCAGAATGGTACATGTATAAGAGAACACGCCTCCCCAGGGGTGTACGTAGAGGCAGGCAAGCCGCGCACAAATTAAGTGGTCATTTAATTTTTCTCCGACGTACGTGACTATAATGCGGCATTATAAGTCTCGAAGGGCTTCGCCTCGTTTTTGGACGCTCCTTTTGCTGGAGCTCGCCGCTTAGGATAGATCCATAAAAGTTAACAACTTCCTTGCGAGAAGACGAGGACGTGCTCGTACGAGGGCCGGGTAGCCGTGTTTCGATGGAAGTACGCGCATTAAATGCGCGAAGAAACGTGTATTGGAATTGGATTTTATGTGTGAGTTGGACAGATGTATACACGTCACGTAAGAGTTGGAAATCGATTGGTCAGTTGAATGACCATTTAAAGGGTCTGCGCGTGAGGTTGGTCTTTCGGGTGCGGTGGGGGTAGAGAGACGAAAAATGTCAGCTTTGGACTTTTCACAACTTCCTGCAGAATGGAAGATGATGTGAAATCGAGCATTCCCTCTTCCAACAGGGCAGAAGGTAGGGAATGGGTGGAAGCAGATAAATTCCAGGTTCGTTCCAAATTGAGAGGGAAACAATCAATAAATATCTGAAGAGTTTTTGCCCAGGTTTGGAGTATCGAAATGTTCTGTCAAAAAACGTTTGGGTCATGCGAAATTTCGGACTTCCAAGATGTTGAAAGTTCAGAAATGTACACTTTAAAAAATTTTAAAAGGATTTTCGGTATTTGCAATTTAAGATATTTTTGGATCAACATTTTAATTCTTAGTCGTGTATACACAAATTATGACATTCACGTTTCGGTCCATTCGGATTCTTAGACTTCGGGACAGCAGAGAAATTTAAAATTTTTGACATTTCGAATTTTCGACTTCAGCGAATGAACTTGTTTTGGAATGTACCAAAATGTTGTGACTTCCAACTGGGATGGTCAAAAACGTTGGGGTCATGCGAAATTTCGAACTTCCAAGATGTTAAAATTTGAGAAATGTACACTTTAAAAAATTTTAAAAGGATTTTCGGTATTTGTAATTGAAGATATTTTTGGATCATCATTTTTATTCCTAGTCGTGTATACACAAATTATGACATTCACATTTCGGTCCATACGGATTCTTAGACTTCGGGACAGCAGGGAAATTTAAATTTCTGACATTTCGAGTTTTCGAATTAGCGAATGAACTTGTTTTGGAATGTACCAAAATGTTGTGACTTCCAACTGGGATGGTCAAAAACGTTGGGGTCATGCGAAATTTCGAACTTCCAAGATGTTAAAATTTCAGAAATGTACACTTTAAAACATTTTAAAAGGATTTTCGGTATTTGCAATTTTAGATATTTTTGGATCAACATTTTTATTCTTAGTCGTGTTTACACAAATTATGACATTCACGTTTCGGTCCATCCGGATTCTTAGACTTCGGGACAGCAGGGAAATTTAAAATTTCTGACATTTCGAATTTTCGACTTCAGCGAATGAACTTGTTTTGGAATGTACCAAAATGTTGTGACTTCCAACTGGGATGGTCAAAAATATTTGGGTCATGCGAAATTTCGAACTTTCAAGATGTTGAAAGTTCAGATATGTACACTTTATTAAGCTTGCAGTAAAACTTAATTTTTGGATCACAATTTTTAGTACAGGATAAACAAATTTAGACGCTGACTTTTCGGTTTGTACGAATTTTTAGGCTTTGTGACAGCAGAGAAAATCGGAAATTCTGACAATTTGAATTTTTGATTTTAGTGATTGAATTTCCAGGTCCTTGTAAGATTTTTCCCACTTAGAAGCTAAATTTTGACGATCGCCAAATAAATTTTGTCCTCAAACATTTTGAACTGTTCACAAATTTTACAATTTAAGATTTTTAAGATTTGGCTTCTACACATTTCTTTAACTTAAGAGCTTTCTCAAACTTTCATATATTCGTACACTTGCAATTTCGGACTTTAAAGACATTAGCATTGCATCTCTGAGATTCATCTTCCTCAACTCTGACTGGGCGTCACTCGGATTTTGCGCTGCTTTTCCTTGTTTCTTCACATTTCTGTTTTAGTCGAATTTTTGACTTCAAATTCGTTGGTTTATTAAGATCTATCTTCCATAGCTCTGGCTGCGTCTTATTCGGGTGTTAGGCTGCTTTTTCTTTTTACTTCGCATTGCTTTATATAGAAATATAAGATCGGTATTATGTCAGTCACCACACCGAAGGAAGCTGAAAGTACTCAGCCAACAGCATTATGGAGATGAGTCCTGTTTAATAAAAGTCGTTTATGAAGCTTCGTTTCGTAGCTGTTATCAAAGGACTTTCGTCCTGTTTGCTCTACATGATCTGTCACACATTATAGCCATAGGCATAGTGCAAGTTCCTAATCTGCCAAATTTGATTTGATTTCCACGTTATCCCCAAGCAAATCCAAATGACGTAACCGCTTGACGTCATCCTCAGAAGACTGCAAACTGCCAATTCGAAACGCAACTAAATCGCTCAGCTAGGAGCTAATTTCTTGGCCCCACCGACAATCCTTTTCATCTCCTGTTACGAATTAACATCAAGTAATCAAAACCAATTCAGGAACCCTCTGCCCCGAGCGTCACTTGAGATTGCGTGTATGTACCAATCAAATATCGCTGACAAATTGCTGTTGTACATCCCTCGAACAAAAGACGTAAGCCTCCCGTGTTACTCATGCCATGTGGATTCTCACGCCGCCGCTGCCACCGTCACTGCCACAGCCACCCGTCGCTACAACCGGTGTCGGATATCATCGCCCTGACACCCATCCACAGGCGAGAGGAAGAATGAGAAAAAACAAATAAATAGAAACAAAAGATATTAGGCACTTCAGCGGTACACACAAGTATCTCAAGTTACGCCAAACAATGAGGCAAAAGTGTGTAGACACCACATCGCCACAAATTGTGGACGAGATTGTATCTAGTATCTATCGATTTGAGGTGAAATTTTCCTTTGAATTCGATTGTGTGCGTCCACAATGAGCTCAATCAAGGAGATTTCATTTCAAAACCCCTCACCACACCGCATCGCACACACTCTGGGTACCGGCAGCATGCCTCCGTCCGTGCCAAGAAATGAAGGAGAAATCTGGAAAGGTAGATCACATCTGAGGAGGAGATGATGTGGAAACACGGACGAGTGGATGGGGGAAGAAAAGGGTGAATTTATGAGTATGGTCCCAAGTTGAGGAATTTTATTTAAAGATTCTGTCCCCCGCACAGGGCCCCCGGCATCTGCAGTACCAATGCATGGAAGATACACTTTCACACATGGACAACGGAGAATTTACTGCATTTCCATTGATTTATACGACAGCGCATTGGGACGGAGATAGCATTTCCCAGGTCCCATGTCAGTCCTCTGGCTCCACTTCGCCAACCCCCGGCAAAGATGCCGGGGATTTTGTAGCATCTTTGATGAAGTATTTATCTAAACGAACATCCTTTGCCAATGGCACAAGCTCGTCTTGGGAAGGGCTCTGTGATATATTAGGGGCGCCCTCTGTCAATGCTGCACGAGAATACACAGGAGACGTGTGCTGTCACTCTCTCCTTCCCTACTTCGCCCACTCGCCAGCTTTCTCTCCAACAAGGATAACAACTTAAATACGATTTCGAGGATTTCTGTTCGTCTTCGTTTCTGCCTTCGTTTTTTGTTTCATTCATCCCCTGGAGTGGGAGACGGCACAAAAGGCGCACGAGGAGAAATAATGAATTTAATCGGAACGCTTTGATATCCTTCCGCCTTTGGTGGGAGACGGTAGGGGCGAACAATGCAAAGAAAAAAGGATCATAAATCCTAATTAGGGGCTTCGACCCAAGTCGACAGAAGCTCCAAAACGACCGCTCTCTCTCTCACTCATACCCCTAGCATTGTCTTTATTTTTTGTTCGATTTAATTTTAATTATTTAAATAAATTATCAGCCCTTTCGGGGGCTGTGTATCGGAGCCCATAAGCCAATTAGGAAATTGACGATAATGGCGTTGATGGTGGCAGCAAACGTGGGCGGGTCGGCATGTGGGGGACATTGCGGTGGTGTTGATAGTGGTCGTGACGCGGTCCTGACGATGGTTGCGCACATAATTGATTTTTCTCTCTGTAATTACTGTTGAAGCACTGTGAAAAAGCAGTGAAAAAGAAAAACAATTTCCGAGTAATTACAGCCTTTGGAGCTTTGAACCGCTTTTCAGCACGCACCCACAGTCAAATGGGGCCGCCGCGCGCTTCGGCAGGGGATCCCGTTCACATCACCTAGGTAAACCCATACCCGCCGGGTGCCAGCCGAAAAAAGAAGTCACCCCCGAACACACACACATGCATGGGAAACAACACCAAAAAAATACTATCATTAGAAGTAAATTAGTGGGCATTAGTGTAATTTCCCTCGCATTTGGAAGTCATTGCGGAGCTTAGTTAAAATGTTTCCCATAATTTCCAAGCAATAAATGCCCAAAACACACTCCAGTCCTGGAGGAGCTGCCCACTGCAGACGTCGGCGGCCCCGCCGAATCTCAAGCTGTCTCTCGGACTGCGACAGAGTGCGAGAGAATTTTCCTTCTTGCTCCTGTCTGGCTTCAGGTTTCGTGTTTTTTTTGGTTCTCTCTTCGTTTTTAGTTGCGATTTACTTTGGGGTGTCTAATGAGCGTTAGCCGGCAGAACGTGGGGCGGCTCCGCCGACTTGGGGGAGGTGTTGCTGGGAGTATCCTTTTATTTCCGTTTGCCATATATTAGGATGAAATGGAATTGTGTTAGAAGGACTATCAAGGAAGTGTAATAGCATTCCTTGGAATGGTAATTGATGGCCTAGCAATTTTCGCTAAGTGGAATTTCTTCACTTCAAATGTTTTCCTTCGGTGTACGGTTTACTGTGTTTTTTTCATCCTTCCTCCCCGCTATTCGTTCGAGTTTTTTTTCGTGTGCTTGGAATTAAATCGTTCTGTGGGGTGGCCTGGGTTGGGGAATGTTTAGTGTAATGGGAGTGGAATTACACGGAGTGACATGGTGTAATGGAACGCCAACAGGAGGTATGCATTTCAAATGAGGAATTTGGGAATAAGTTCGCACACAGACGTATGCTTCGATAAGTTACTATCGAGTAGGGATGGACTGGGTTGGACTGAGGTTAATCAGTTCTGGTGTTGGATTTTGGTTTCTTTGCTCTGGATCAGTCTGGACCATAAATATTTCAAACGTTTTCTTTTCTCAAAGGGTTTTCTGCAGGCCTGACTTCTTACCAGCTGCATGGTTCCAATGATCGTATTTGTTGTTATGAAGTCCATTGCTTCTACATATCAATGGCTGGGTGTGGACAACGAAGCTAACTACGTGGGAATGCGAATTAAGCAATTGATTTAAAGTACCCAAAACGGCTCGATTCCCCCAGAAATTACTTGTTGCCAAACTCTGCGAATGCAAATTTGTTGGCAATGAGTCAATCACATGTGTGCTTGAACACATGCAGCTGATCACGATCACGAGCGGCGTAATAATAGAGTGCTCGCAGTAATTGAGACAAAATGCGAGGATTGGCAACAGTCAAATTCGAAGCCGATTGCTTCTCTGAGTGCGGCATGAGATCGTTTATCAAGTACTTGGTCGTGATCGTAAATGGAGTATTAAGCTCATAAATTTTAAATGAATAATTTTCTTGCTTATTGCTTAATGCGATTGCGGCTTTGGGCAGGAAGTGTGAATGTGCGCTGTTCCCACGACAGATGAATTTAATTTTGGCGTCAATTAGGGAATTGTGTTCCCCGGGACAGACATATGGGGAGCGCCACTAACAAAAAATCCATTTTATTTTTAGGAAGATGCATTTTTATAAGATTTAAGCATTTACACTGAGGAAAGGGATTATACATACAAAATATTTGTTTTCGGATCTTTAATGTTTTGAAATAAAGAAAAAAAATTGTTAAGGTCCATACTAAATGCACGTACTTAGAGTGATAGGTTAGTAACGTTAACTGGAAAAATATAAGCAATGTTTGCACACATATTTCGTTTCGCTTTTTCTCGGTTTTTCAAATTAAAAAGAAAAGGAAGCGCGTACGACATTGCATATCAAGCGCCGTTCAATCCTTGTCAACTGTAGGTGCAGCCTCAGTTATATTTTATTGCGCCAAAAAATATTAATCTGCAGTAGAGCATAGATTGGGTTTTCAGATTTTCAAGACTTACAAGCAAAACCATTCATTCCAATTCAGGCTTCTATATTATTTTAAGAAATGTTGTAGAACATGAGAAGACTCAATTGCGATATTCACTTAAACTTACGAAAGGCGTGCAATATTTCGGTATCGGGGTGAAGCTATAGTTATATATTATATACAAATTGACTTATTTGTCAAGTACGAATAATACTTATATTTTAGTGCATTCATGTAAAATTGCATATAAATGTGATTATTAATACGCGTTTGAGCATCGCACTGTATTTTCATTTCCCACTAAGCAAGGAAAAAATCAAGAAAGTATTCTTGAAGAGATGGTGGCTGTTTATTAAATAAACCATCTAAAAAAGTCACAGACCTCCCGAAGAAGTTCAAAGTCTCTCCGTCTACCGGGGAGCTCATGGCCACAGTTTTTTGGGACTCAAAGAAAATCTTCCTTATTGAGTGTAAAAAAAAAGGTGAAACCATTAACGCCACATCCTACGCTTCAACTTTGCATAATTTGCGAAAGGAAATTAAAAATAAATGACGGGATAAGCTCGCAGCGGATGTGTTGCTTCTTCATGACAACGCTCCTGTTCACACGGCGCGAGTTTCCAGTGTTACTGCGCGAGATTGTGGTTTTGAAGAAATCCAATACCCACAATAGACCAATCCAGACCTTGCCCCTAGTGATTACTTCCTGTTTCCCGATTTGAAAAAATGTCTTCGTGGAAAAAGATTTTCGGATGATCAAGAACTCAAGTCGGCAATAAATGGGTGTTTTGAAGAGAAACAGAAAATTATTTTTTTGAGGTTTTATCTCAAGATGAAACAAATACATTGATGTTAGGGAAGATTATATTGAAAAATATAAACAATTTCGATAACTAGAATATAGTAAACACCACTCGTGAGATCTCTGTAATGTTTGCTCAAGACAGAAACATTTCTCAAACTTCACCGTTCGGAGTCGGCAACAAACTGTAGGGCGCGTCTACTCTAGAGAGAACAGTAGCGTGCACAACACGAGTAGTTGATGAGCAAGTTAGGCCCTGGTTCATCCTTTTTCTATCGCGCCATCAAATTATTATTAAAGTGAGGGAAATAATCCCAAATGTGAGTACAATTTAAAAAGTTCGAGTTTGGTAAATCATGTGTAGTTTCAGATCAATCGACATAATTTCGATTAGGAAGCTGCTCAGTGCTGTGTAGCCCAATTGTCGAATCTGTCCCTATAATCCTAGTAAAAACTGAATCTTTTCCACACGCGAGTTGATCTCCCAGTTGCCACACATTCGATTCAAATTCAATTGAATACACATGAGCTATTGTATAACTAAACAGATAAGCTCATAAGCTATTTTCAAAACATTGCTACTACATCAGTCCTGTTTTGAAGTAATTGGCAATTTGTATCATGAAGTCGTCCGTCTACGCAATGGTGTCGAATTTCGAAGCCATTTCGCCCATAGTTTGTATTTTAGAGGTTGAAGGCAGTGATCATGTGATATAAACTGCTCTTTTAAATCAGCTCAAAACTGGGCTGTTTTAAAAATAAATTCTTTGAATGTGATAATTTTTAGTGATCAAGACTTAAGGTGTGCATAATCCCAGTGCTATATCTATATTCACAGCCACCCACCAGGAGTGCCAAGAGGTTCAAGGAAACTTTTATGGTTAAAAATTCGGTTCAGTGAAATTTGCCAAATAAAACTGATACTTTCTTCCCACTAATTTAGCATGGTTTACAAGCTTTTAATTCACTGAGGTCGTGAACGACATGGAAGAAGGTTGAGTTAAGAAGCTTCAAGGAACATAGCCGCCAGACAGTGGCAACCAGGTTTTATCGTCACGTATACTAAGCTTCTTCTCTGATAAATTAGACCAAAGAAAAGAGAAGTTGAATTTACCCGTGGCGACAATAATAAGAAGACTGGTAATAAGATATGTACCTGCCAGAAGTCCCAGCAAAGTACCACTACTGTCAAAAATCAAGCTCCTAAAAATGGGGATGCTTTTTCTATTGAGGTACTGGTCCCACTTTTTGGATAGACCCGATGATGACCACAGGAGTTTATGTCAAGATAACGAGAGAAACCATGCTACCCTACGTAGAGTGGAATATGATGGTTAGATAGTTACTATGGAAAACGATGACATAAAACATACGAGCTCAAGCTATGGAATGGCTGACTCAGACTCCTTACCTTTATCCCTTTGAAAAATTTTGAACAGATGCAAAGAAAGCTGTATATGAAGCAGAACCCAAAAATGCAAAACAGCTATGAGATGTTGTGCAGGTTGCGAGGAAGAATATCCCTTAGCGATGTCAGCCCTTAGTCGACTCCATGCCAGGACGTTGTAACGCTGCACGTAAAATTAAAGATTATACAACCAAGTACTAACCCAATAACAAAAATAAAACAAAAAACTTTACTATTCAATTTTTGCTTCATATTTATGAATTATAGCACTTAATAATAATAATAATTGTTTGCGCGACAGTCCACAGGGGGAACAAGGCCTAGCTTGCTCATCAACTACTCGTGTTGTGCGCACTACTGTTCTCTCACGAGTAGAAGGGACCTACAGTTTTTTGCCGACTCCCAAAGGCGAAATTTGAGAAGCTTTCTTAGACAGTTATTACTCTTGGGTGTTGTCAGCAGGTCGAAAGAGAGTGGTGCTGTGAAATATTCGAGGTGTTTAGCTGGGAATCAAACCTAGACCCTTCAGCGTGTCAGCGTCGCACTCTACCCACTACGCCACGGCGGCCACGCATTATAGCACTTAGTGTCACTATTTAGCATAATCCGAAATTCGGTATCATTCCGAAAAACGGGCCTTTTCTGAGTTCAAAATGCACATTTTTCTTCTCTTGTTTATGGGTTTTATTACTGATGGAATAAGGATGTTGTACAAAAAATATGATGTGTTTGCATGGCTGTAGGAGGAAGTTATTAGAAAAAATAATGACAAAAAAGCGACAAAGTTGAACATTGTGTTATTATTTTGCACAGTGCTGTATATGGTTACTCTGTTCAGCAATTGATTATTTGGACCATAATGATATATCACTAAAAATCATGTCGTATTTTAGGTGATAAGAAAGTGAAACAATAGAAAGAATCTAGGAAGAACATCACGCTAAGCTTTAGCTTTTTTTCAAATCTTAATCTTGTTCAAAAATTTTCACTTATTCGATTGGTGAGTCTTTAACGATTCAAAGTTTAAACATTTGTTGTCGGCGATTCAAAGCATCCGCCTTTGGCTTCATTCAAAAAATATCACACTCAGCCCCCAAATTCTACATGAACCTCAATATCCCCTGCCTTTCCAGGGGAAATTTCGGTTACCTAGTCAGCAGTAGATGGACATTGTCCACTTCATCACGCCTTTGATATGTTCCATCAAGGCGTCTTCTTCTTGTGGCACAACAGTCCGGGGTAAACCTGAGCCTCGACTATCAAGTCGTCACATCTTTTAATTATACTCAAAAAGTAGTAAATGCCTGAAAACTGATCTATTTGCCCTATTCTCTTCTAAGGTTTAAAGGTAACCTTCTTCCCAGCAGACAAGCATTTTGAGTATATCCCAATAATTTGTCAAAACCAATTCCATCACCAAACAACTCCAATTCAATCTAAACTCATCTCACCAGTGGTCAGATTTATATTTACTTGCCAATGTACACACACGTCGGTATCCCAGTTCATTCCCATGTGTGCCATCAAATCGCATCATTAACTCCAAATCGCATGAAATTCTAATTCCACTAGATCAACCATCGGAATGTATGCAAACTCATCACAGCCGTTCATAGTCAAGCAACATAAACAAGTCCCGGTTCCGCATCCAAGCAGTGTAAATACAATCATCCCCCGGGTCCATGTGTTTGTGTGCGCAAAATTGAAACACACTCGCACACCCGCACACAAATGTTTTCAATCGAAAAACATTCATTAAGACAGGTTTTGCTGGTTCAAATTAATTAAATTCGCTCGCCTATTACCCACTCCGCGCCGCAGCCAGTCCGCGCGTCGATCGGCCAGTGCTTTCGATAACAAACATCATATCGAAAATATTTATAGCAATTATCCCGAAATAACACAGAATCATCAATATCGTTGCAATTAAAAAACTCAATGTTTTTCATTAAAATGCAATTAAAATCCGCCCGCAGGTGTTTCCGAGTGCATCGCTCTATGACACAAATTCTCACGTGCGTGTGTGTGTGTGTGTGTACGTAGGTGCGCCAGAGGGAGAGGTGGGCGAGATGACATTTTCAAATTTAGTTCAGCATATTGGGGCCAAACTGCGACGGGGATGCGAAAAATTATATCGATTGTACATTAAACTGGCTTCCCTGCCGGCACAGGAAATAATTGAAATTGAGGGGCTTGCGTGTGTGGCGTGCATTGCGATTTGGTGTGATGTGTGGTTAACGGGGGATTATTTCACGGATTTGCTTAGCTTTGTGTTAGATGTTTTCACAGAGAGGGGAGGGGGTCTTGGGATGCTTTTCTTTTAGACCATGTCACTTTAAATTGATTTGAGTGAAACCTTTGGAGTCGGGGGTCAAACGTGGTTAAGGATAGAGCGTGGTCGATAGTTGAAAGTGATCGAGGTTTACGGTTTAGGCGGATTACAAAGTGTATCAAAACAGAAACCAACAGGGCTAAGAGCACATGCATGTCACAAGTATAAAATAAGATCCTTATTTGTTTTTGGGCACAACAATGACTTGAGTTCGCCTCACACCCCTAATTTTTCAAGTATGGGTTGATTTATAACGCTAAAGAAAACACATCTGTTTGGCATTCTTTATCGGTTAAAATAACAGTTAGTGGGATTTGCTTTCTGGCAGTAATGTTAAGCAAATAATGGCCGCGACTATTTCTGAAGTGTTTCATCCAACCTGGGTTAATCTTTGGAGTATAGCGACTGGAATTCTGCAGACGCTCACACGCCGAAGGTCTAGGTTCGATTCCCAGCTGGGCACCTCGAATTTTTCACGGCACAACGTCTTTTGAGCTGCCAACTGTCTAAAAAAAAGCTTTATCAACTTTGCTGTAATTTTTTTTTAGTTTTTCTTAGTTTTGTGCACGTTCTGCCAAAAGAGAAAGAGGAAGTTTTCCTATGTCTCCTTCTGACATGGTTTGGGCTGTTTTTTTCCATTCAAGGACTGAGCTCTACAATGCAAATTTCAGTACTCTTCTATGAAGAAGAACCTTCTTGGAATTAAGTTCAACTGATGCATGTGGCCGAATATGAGGGTTGCCTTTTAATTTTTCTAGTTTAGAGAACGAAAACAAAATATTAATCATCGAAAATAGCGTTATTGTTTTTCAAAATATTTCCCATTAAAATCTATACACCCTTGTATGCGTTTGAACCCATTGTCGAAGCACTTTTGCCACTCTGAGTAAGGTATCTCCAAAACATGAATTCTGAATGCATCAACCGCTTTTTTAGGTCGAAAAACATTGACCACTCATCCTATTTTTACGTACGGGGATAAAAAGAAGTCATTCGGTGCCAAGTCAGGACTATAAGGCAGATGACTCATCAAATCGATGTTTTGAGTGCTCAAAAATGGAGTTGTTTGAGCCGATGTGTGAGAGCTCGCATTGTCGAGGTGAAGAGTGGTCCGTCTTCGGCGACTGATTTTCCTGATTTCTTGGAAGACAACTGGCAAACGAATGGTTGTGTACTACCCAAAATTGACTATTTTGCGGTGGTCTTGTGCGACATGTCCAGTTTTTCCGAAAAACAGGCGACCATTTGCTTAGAAGTGTTTCGTGCGGTAGCAAGTTTTATTGAATTTGGCTCAATTTTAAACACCTATACTCGACTGCTTTTTACTTTCAGCCTCATACGCGTAAATCCAACTTTCACCACCTATCACGATGTCATAGACGTGTTTCGAAGCACCGCAATCGTATTTATGGAGCATTTCTTTCGACCAATCGACCCGGACCATTTTTTGAGAGACTGACAAACTGTGTGGGATCCAACGCGAACAAATTTTTTAAGTGGTCAAATGTTTGGCAGTATTGGATAAATGCACTAATGCCTAAGGTTTTCTCAATTTCACGATAGATCACATGACGATCTTGCAATATCAGTTGGCGCACAGAATCAATAGTTTCCGGAACAACAACTGATTTTGGACGACCTTCACGAAATTCGTCTTGGAGTGAGCTACGGCCTCGGTTGAATTCACCATACCATCGATAAACACTGGTCCTTGATGGAGCTTCATCGCCAAAAATTGAATTAAGTTCATCGATGCACTGTTGCTGAGTTAATCCACGTCGAAAGTTGTAAAAAATAATCGCACGAAAATTTTCACGATTTTGTTCCATTTTTTGAGCGAGATGAATCTTTTGAGTTACTGTAAACAACACAAATAACGCGCGTATGTCAAAACGTTCTGAGAACGTATAACCTCAAAAATGTCAAACTTTACGATAGAGCTGGTAGTTGCCAGATTGCAACACTAGGGTTACCCAATCCCGAAATATAAAAGGTAACCTTCGTATAATTTTGCAGACAAGACCAACAGTGTTGGCTTCCTAGGTTCCGATCGTAGTTGCCTTGTTCTTCATTTGATCATGACGCATGACCTAGACGGTCCATTTCTCCATAGTTCTACGTCTCATACGGCCTATTAAACGGAGCTCACTCCTATACGGTTAATCAAAGACAGTCAGATCCAGATTTATTTTAAATTTTCAAAAAAAAAAAAAAATACCAAGGATTAGCAAAAATTCCACAGACTTGTAAAGCAGAATATTCCTTTGAATGCTGAATGAATTCTTGGAAAATATCTGATGATAGCTCTTGCTTCTCTTCGGATTTTTTTTAAGCACACATGTCGGCCAGAAATGGACCCTTGTTTCAGAGTCCGTTCACTCAAAACATGCCACAATTTAAAGTAGTTGGGCCATCATTCTTGAACAGTGTGAGCTTTATAGGCTTTGAAGCAAAAATCGGTACGTAAAATGCGCCAAGTTGTCGAATAGTCACACTATAGCCACTGAACAGGATCAGCAAAAGCCGAGGACCTTGTGAACGCTCTCAGTTAGACCTGCTTTCATTGTTTGACTACATGCTCGATGTGGCCTTACCGGTGAAGCAACTTGCATAGCTTGGGCACTAAGCAACAAATGCTTTTGCCAAAACAGAATCGCACAAAACAGATTTATTTAGAACCAATGATGTTCGCAGTGCAGCTTTAGTGAAGAAGCTTTTATGGTGTGAGACTTCACATGATGACTTGCCAAACTTAAATAGCCAATAAAAGAAATCACTTTGATTAAAGTCTTACGTAGCCAGTCAAGAAAAGACTGTAAAAAATCAAATTTTTCGATGAATCACCCTAAAGGTGCTTGTGCTCTGAAGTGTATCATCTCCCAGAAGTGTAGAGAACCTGCCAGGCGATACCTATCCCGAATAGTTTTATTCTGGTTTGGTAGGATCCATTACAACAATAAGTACCAGAATAACCTACCTGCAGGCAAAACACTGTCACGCCGAGCTGCGTTTTGAAAGATCGGTTAAAAAGGCTACTGAATTTACAAGGTCGGTAAATTAGCCTGCCTATTTATAATGGATGAATTGGGTGTAGAGGATGCAAAATTCCATACCTACTGTAGCCTCTTTTATAAACCACATGATTCAAAAATCACATCCGTAACATTATTTATAGTATCAACGGAAAGACTGATGGAGAAAAGACCATCTTGTGGCGGGATGGCGGCTAACAGACCCAAGTTTTGAGGGAGCCTGACTAGCAGTGACAGCTTAACCAGAGGCTATATTTTGGTGCCACGGGAGGTCAAGAACCACTGGAACTTTGAACCGAGCGATAGGCTCCCTTGTGGGAGTATCGTTGTGGCTGTGGTTTACCCCCTAACATCGAGGATAGTTTACTGTGCTCACCTGTCTAGCTCTGATAAGCCCATGGGCGGTAAGGGGGCTATCCCGGCTCAGTTTGGAGTTGCATTCTCAGCCGGGCGCTGCGACCAAGAGATCGGAAGAGGGTTAAGGAAGGCCTCGCATCAAACCAAAGTGGAGTGATTGCCCTTCAAACATGATCTCAGTTTGGTACTTGGATAACTAAGACTTTTAGTCTTGCGTTATCTACGACTCTTAGGAAAATTGAACCCGTGATATAAGGTTAAGGCAGGTGAAACCAAATCCCACATGTGTACTGCCTATTGTCTGTATGATGCAGCTCCTTCAGACAAATGTGGGTTATTTGCATATTCGACTGACGACAAATTGTGGTGAGCCGTACAAAGAACGCTCATGGCATAGACACTTAGACTTCAATTTAAAAAAAAAATCTGTTGGCGATAACGTTGATTCATATTAACGGGGTTTCTCTTTTACATCGCGTAGAAATCGATTCCAAGATTCCTGAACTTCTTACAATTTCTTTCTCATTATTGGCTACTTAGGCAAAAACAGCTTCTTATCCACCACCTTTCCTTCCCCGTTATTAGGGTTGAAGGTAAAAACAGCTTCTTATGCACCACGTTCATCTAACGATTTACAAGCTCAGGTTCAAGAGCCCTCATTTCGAAGTGATCCGCCGTGTAAATGCTCGCTCTCGCGATTAAGCAACGTTTCATTCGCCGCTGCACCGATAGCCAAGTCGGTGAATTAAGAAAATTGCAGCACTTAAGATGTCCCTACGGCATGACTTCTCAAGAAACTAATTGACCCACTGAAAGACCAACACGCGAGTGATCATTTGAACCAACGAACAGGAAACCCCGACGGCAACTGGGTGGCTGTTCATCACACAGAACCAATCATCTTACAGAGACAGCTAGTTAAAGCCACAGAAAGGAAATTTGACAAACTATCACTTTATCACAAAGCTGAAAGAATCTTAAACCAACAAAACTTCAGTCAGTCGTCGGAGAAGAAAACGACAGACTTCCTCGAGAGCCCACTTAATGTATTCCCACTTAAGCATCGGCCTCTCTTGACATACCCCTCCGCCCTCCCGTGGGATGCACTTGAAGAAACAAACTTCAACATCTGGTAGGATTAAAGGTCATCTAAAAATAATCCAAGACAACGACTGAGGAGATGCCGACAAATTTTTGATTGTATCCCAACGAATGGCATCCATCTAATGATCATCCATCCTCTCCGCCACTCCACACCACACCACGCCAACGTCACCGCCGCCGCACTTCGGTGAGCCGCAAGAAAAACTCTTTAACATAATTAATGCATTTGTATCCCACACAAAAGATTTCATAAAAGAAATGATTATATCTCCTCGAGCCACTTCCATTAAGTCGATTATTGAAATGGAAATTTACATTTGGCCAGAGCCCGGAGAGTGGCTGAGACTGTGTCTGGAGAACCTCACACACATGCGCGCACAGTTTTCGGAGGGCGGCTAATTGATTCAATCCCCGAGATACACTCTCAGATTCAATTTTCAGGCCGTATCTGAAGCTGGGAGCGCGTGGTGGACGCGATGAATTGGCCCTGTCCAAGTGCATTAGAGTTATTGATGGGTCAGTCGGTCGGCTTAAAATTGTTGAGTTCTCCTCTGGTTGGCAGCACACAGAGCGCATTTCGGATGTCTTTTGTCAACGCGGGCTTTGTGCCCTCAGGTGGGTTGAGGTAAGCGCGGTGGCCAGTGGCCGACGTCCGATGCTGTAAACACGCCACACACAACAGATACGCATCGGGCCGATACAACAGAGACGATTTGTTCTACGCCATGTTTAACGGGCATTTGGCATCATGTTGCCGGCATTCATCGGTAGAACTACCGGATTTACGATAGACGACGGGGGGGAGAGGTCGAATTAATTTAAATACTCTTCCCGCAGCGGTCCCTGAGCCGAGCTTGAGCACGAGAGTATATTTTTGATTTAGGAAAACAATCTTCTTAGTTTTGACAAATTTGTTGGCCTTCATGAATGTAAGACTCTTCATATTTCACAGATATCGGGGCCATTAAGCTACTCCGCTTAAAGAGGCTTTCAGTGGGCAGGCTTTGGGAACACACACGCCGTCCGTGTTGACCGTTGTTGGGCTTCCACAGTTGTCCAAATCATAATCTTGATTTAAAGACATTTTTGAATAAATTTTGAGGAGATGCCCGGCCTGTTAGAGACATTTACGATTATGTCTGGTAAGCGGAGATTATGCCGACAAAATGGTCGACATTCAAATCGCGTCCCACGCAACCACCGATCGCATAACATCAATTTAATTAACCAAAAAAGGCAAACTGGTGTTTGGTATATGGGGTGTTGTAATCGGCTTTATCCCGATTTGATTCCGGCCAGGCGAACGAATGGCCAAATAAATTTCGAGCAAATTTGCGGGACAATGGCTTGCGTAAGGCGGCGTTGATTGAAATGAGATGCGAACGCGCGGTGTCGAACATGGGGATCTGGGTTAAGTTAACGACGTGGCTTGTTTGTTTTGCGGGAATTGATTTGTCTCGTTAGATGTGTTTCAGTTGTTTACATGGATTGTGGTTTTGAAAACTTTGTGGGTGAGGAGGTGGAAGCCTGATGATCGAACGTCCATTTTCAGTGAACGACTACAAGCAAACAAGAAGTTGACAAGTTTTGCGCCTGGCCATCCGTGGACCTGTCAGAAAGTATTACTTTGCAAAAGGCCGAAAATTTATTAAGCCAATGGGTGTTGTGGCCGCCGTTGCGTAGTGAGTGGAATGCGACGCTCACACGCCGAAGAGTCTAATTTCAAATCTCGGCTGAACACCTTGATTTTTTCACGGCACCACCTCTTTCGAGCTGCTGACAACACTCAAAGAGTAATAACTGTCTAAGAAAGCTTCTTAAATTTCGGCGTTCGGAGTCGGCAAAAAACTGTAGGTCCCTTCTACTAGTGAGAGAACAGTAGCACGCACAACACGAAAATTTGGTGACCAAGTTAGGCCCTGGTCCCCCTGTAAACTGTCGCGCCAACATTTATTATTAATGGGTGGTTAGCAGAATTGAATCCTACCCTAGTCCTAATTTTTTGACTACAGAGGTGAATCAAAAAGTGAATCAGAAGCTGCTCAATGACCACACTGAGTCTAAGTTAACCCATCAGATGTGATTGGAGCACAACTCTCCTTTTGCAGTCTGAACCTTAGATCATATGTAGACAAAGCGTGACTGAGTTTGTGGAAAACTCAATAATAATTAATGTAACCTTCTCGAAGCAAGACATTTCCAGTACGTGCTGACTCACAAAACTCTCAATTTGAACAGCCCAGGAACACCAAATGTTGACAATATGGACAAGGTCATCACAGTTTAAGTGTTAAGGAGACCTTTTCCATGTCAGAGAAGTCAATTAAATGACTGTGCCATAAAAACCGTCCACTCAAAGCGCCACGGACGTGTCAACGTTTCGCATGTCCACACATAAATTTGTAATGGACAATATAATCTAAAAGTTAATCTCCCATCAATCTATAAAGCGTTCCCCACCCATTGAGAAAATTCCCATGGCCCAGCTCAACCCAAAAGCGAATACGTAAAACGCTCAAAAGTGTTGTTTTCCAATCGAATCGAGAGAAACAGCTCGAAATGCCAATCCATCAATCGGATTTGTCCAGCACAACGGACTCCCAATAATCGCTTACACGTGTCATCTGTCGAACGCTTGCCGTCGTAAAACGCACACCCGGAGACGCGGAAAAGAAATAAACCCCACCCCAGCTGCAGCGGACCTCCAATCCATCAGCGTCTCCTGCCGGGAAAATGAGACTTTTTCGCAAAAGAATTCCTTAAATATTTAATCCATTATCTTTCGCACCATCCACCCCCCGTGCGACTGTGCAATGATAACAAACAAATAAAGCCATGCCAGACCACCGCCCAATCACTTTCCCTTCGTCCCGGGCAGCATTGGATGGCTTCGCTCGAGAAAGGACGAGAGACAGGGACGTAAAATCCTTATTAGTCCTGCTCAGGCACAAGCAGAAGACAAAAGACGACAAGGACCAGTGAAGGAACAAAAATCAAAGACATCCGTTTGTTCTTCTGCTTCCGAGAATCTCTACATAGATCACAATCAGTGCGCACACCAGAAGGACCGAGCGCACGATGACAACGAAAACGACAATGACGACGACGACGTCGACAAAAATGTCTAATAATCTGCTTTGTAAATATTTCCGCCCATTGGGAGCGACGAAGGCACCCGCACAAAGGCAAG
Organism: Eristalinus aeneus; assembly: GCA_955652365.1. Classification (NCBI taxonomy): domain Eukaryota; kingdom Metazoa; phylum Arthropoda; class Insecta; order Diptera; family Syrphidae; genus Eristalinus; species Eristalinus aeneus. The sequence goes on from OY019132.1 coordinate 82,198,006, forward strand.
GTCCCCAAACGAACACGACGGAGCAGCAGCCAGAGTTTTACAATTCTCACAGACAATGTCCGGAAATCCTATTAAAATCCCTTTTTTATCATCGGAAAAGTCCTTTTCTGTTTTATCGCAGATAATCTCCTGAAATTAAGGAGGAAATAGAGCTGTGCCTTCGCGCTTGTGTGGGCAATAGACACCCGCGCCATCCACCAATCGATAGTGGCTTTCAGATCCACCTGCAACCCTCTCTCTCTCCACTCCAACACACACACATGCATTTCAGTACATCGCCAAGTCAAACAGAAGTTACACGAAGGGGTGACAAACAGACGACGAACATACGCCCACCGTCACCGAGCCCCGCTGGGCCATACGTCGTCATCCCTTTCAGCTCGACTCCGAAACCGATTACACCCATCTCCGCTGCTCGTGAGCAAATATTTGTCAACCTAATTAATAATTATGCTCAGCCCAAACATGTATACAAGCAGATAATTTCGTGTCATACACGCGTCCTAGTCAAAGCGACTCACACACCGTCGGCACGGTGCGGCAACAGCGGCAGCGACAGTGGCGGCGTGGCGGCCGACGCTGCCACCCCCTGTGAGGTCGAGCGGGCGCTGCCACTGGCACTGGGGCAAACTTTGTGCAAAAGCATTACCGATCTGTGTTTGGTTTTAATAAACTTTGGAACATAAATTACGGTACTGCCGCTACTGCTGTTGCCGCTGCTGGTATCGCCGTTGTGTGCATACCACCTTCCCACTGGTTCGCTCAGTCGAGGCCGCAGTCGGAGGGCGGGGGGTGAAAAATTGCTGGAATCCTTTGATTGCGACGACTGAGCGTGCAGGAGGTGGAATACTGAGAACGATGAAGTTTATGATGTACCCAGGAGATAAAATATTGAAATAGGATCCCTCGGCGACGAAGGTAATACCACCGCCACATCCGCCTGCACCACTCTGCCCCCCGCCCACTCACTCGCCGTGTGGAGTGCGACGGTGTAGAGACGCCTGCGGGCGCCTAGGCATATCTGTTTCTGAGACACGATGAGTTATGGCCTGCGGTCCACTTGCGAGCACGTTTGTACTGTAAATTGCGTAAAATATTTCGCTGGGGGCCTGATATGACATCAAAGGGAGAAGGATAAATAGACGAGGAGGCCAAGGCTTTAGGGGGTTGATGAGAAATAAAAAAAGGCTGTTGGAAGGTTAATTAAATGGAAAGAAGTACGTGACGCGATGAAGAACATTCAAAAAGCCGATAAAGGTTGGTTTGGGCAAGGACATCCTCTAAAAAAAGACTCGGAGTGAAGGTTGCCTTTGGGAGGGTTTCTTTAGTGAGCTTTCAGGGAAGTGTAATTTCAGGGAACGTAATCTTTCTGTAAAAGAGGAGAAATTCCCAAAAGTTGTAAAAAATGTTAAACAATACCCTCCGAATAGCAAATATCCAGAAGAACGGAAAATCCCGAGATCCTCAAACTGAAACATAAATGCACGTTAATGGTTGGGGTGGTGGTTTTAGCGCGTTCCGAAGTCATTGAATGGAAATGCCGAAAATATCCAATCCAAAGCCAGAACCCAACACACTTGAAATCAGAAATCTTAAACGATTTACGTGTCAAATCTTCTGCAACTCTGACGGCATCCAGAACAATGCGTTGTAACAAAATCAGCCTTCTTCCATAAGCGACCCTAAAAGGCTGCCATTTCTGTCACTCTTTGCACTAGCACCAAACAGTACACCACCGAAAAGGCAGCTGTCCCAATTTCTCCCAACTCGACTGAAATTCCCAGGCCAAGCACACACACAGAGCACTCCTAATGCATTCCCATCGCATAATGATCCACTCTTGATCTACCTGTAATCCACCCAGAGGCACCCGCAGGCCCTACACGCTCAGCGGATCCCAATAAATCACGGGCTCACCCTACACCATCGCCTGCACTCAAACATGAAAAACTACTGAAAATTAATTTGAAAATCTGTTTCCTTCACTGGAACCCGGCCGATACCCGTAAATACGAGGGTATCCCAGGGAATAATTGATCGTCGATCGGTATCTGAAAATTTCATTTATTCCGGCTTCGGGGTCGATAAACTACAGACGCGCCACAACCCGAGCCACTCCACTGATTTATGGTCTTGAAAAACTGTCACCGGTCCCGATGATCCAGGACGATGATGACGACATTTCATCAATACACCTTGTACCCCCCTCTCCAGCTCGTTGAACGCGTGTATACAAACAATTTTCCGCAATTATTAAGGGTCTGGTCCATAGGCGGCGGCGCGGAACCGCAGGATTTGTTGTTTTTGTATGCATCTCGGGAGCTGTCACACATAACGTCCCTTCACGCGGGCGCAGACGCAAACATCGACGCGACAACGAAGGAGAAGTCGAAATGAAGCGAAGAGATACGGCTGTCTGGTTGTCTCATCGTCCGAGCCCTTGTGGTTCGTTGCGTCCCATGATACGTGTATGTCCACGAAGTGGAATGAGAAAAAAGCCTAATACCCTGATGGGTATAAATTTCAACGTAGGACATTACAAAAGACTACACCACCTTGTGCCGAGGACGAGACGATGACGATGACCGCGATGGGGACGGCGGTGGCGACTGCGATGCTGCTTACCTGAGGGGCCCGGCTTTGATTTTCGTACACCGGGCACATATCAGGTGTCATGTTTTCATTTTTCGTTCGTCCATCTCTGCGTTTGATTGTGTGTCCTTTTTTCACATTTTTTTTTTGTATTCCAGGGTCGTCATCATTTGGATCAAGGCATTGTCTTTCCTTGGGCTGTCCATTGTTCTTTGAACCCCGAGGATGTGCCACGAATTTACGATGAGCACGAGTTTGATCTCAACTAATTGTGAATTTAAGGGAATAATTGGGATTCCAGTTGACCTTCATATATGGCCCAAGGGAATTAGAAGGACAGATGGAGATGGGTCAGCTATTGAATGCAGAGATATGAACCTCAGGTATCACCCGAAATGGTTTGTAGTGCGCTTTGGGGTAGGAGCAATAAAAATGTCTCCCGAGACTATTAGGACTAAATAAATGGACGCGTTTCTGAAATGGTTTGTGTTGCAGGGACGCAGGAATTTATGGAGGACAATAGACAGGATCCAGTGTAGCGGTCTTTCAAGCAAGAGCGACGTTTGTCAGACGAGAGCTAGTGATCACTGTAAAGGTACACCAGCACAGGTAGAGGTATCCTCTCGATGGATCCGTTTTCTTAAAATAACAGAAACATAAACACAGTACAAAAAATTTGCAAAATCTTAAGTTTAGTGGGATTTGTAAAAAATCTATGACTGCATAGGAGGAGTAATGATCTAATGCAAGTTCACTGCTCTATGCATGTCCTGAAAAGCGTGTTCTTTAGCGGTTGACGTTGAATCTCCACGCTTAAGTGCCTTCTGTTACTCATCTGCCAAGGTCCACTTTTGCTTCGAGCGCAAAATAAATTACATCAGAAAGTGCCCAACGTGAGAGTTTTTCTAGGCAACTTATGGCCATACTGGTGGTTGGGGCTCTAGATGTCCTAGCGGCTGGGTTACATACGAAACGACACAAGCGCCAAAATTAACAACCGAAATTTGTTTGCTGTCAATGCTGGCATGTCTATATGTTAGTTGTGTTTGAACACTCTTTGACTTAAATATGCCCCAAGATCTTCTTTAATGAAAAAGAACAAGGACAACGGCGGAAGTGCATTTCCTTCATAAAATTACATGAAAGTGAGACCTTCACGTAAGAGAAAGTGCCTAAATAAGGTTCCATGCAAAGCCCAGCTCCACGTCTGCGTTACAAGAGCAAGCAAAGGAGAAACGAAATGCATCTGCCTTCATTCCAGAACTGCTCTCCTACCTAAACGTGTAGCAATAGAGTTGTGGAGGCGATAGCTGGGTGATCAGCACTGACCCAAATTTTCACGTAGAATGTGTATCACATGTTTATACTCCCACACGAAGCAATGCCACATTTAACAAAACAGAGAAAGAATTGTGATTGTAGGCCTAACACAGCAGAAGACGTTCACATCTGAGGCAGCATTTGAATATGAAGGGAAGCATCAATTCAGTTCATCTGTCGAACCGGAAAAATTTGTTGAATGAACCCTTTCGAGACAATTTTTTTTCAAGATTCAGAGTTATGCCGACGTGTGCCAGGTTCAACTGACAAGTCTCTTCAGGTAGCTGCGTCATTTGTCGCACGCTAAATTGGTTAAAGTCTCTCTCCACTTTTGCACGCTATTGTATTCAACAGAGCCCTCCGTCTTATTGTCCCACCTATGGACAACACACTTAAAGCCGGATTAATTAATTTCCTTATTTGTGTGGGAAATCCTGATGAGGACATGGGCCTTAACCAACATGTCCCTACAGCCTGCATAATCTTTTCACAGCTGCATGGAAATTTGCATTTCAACTCGGTTGAGCACCATTTTCACCTGTAAGCCAGCGCAGCCTAGGTTTGCAAGGCTTTCTGTTAAAACTATTCAATGTTACTTTAGCAGGAGTTTGTCAATTTGGTTATTGCCACAAAATATTAAATTTACAATACATGCCAAATTTAGAATGCTAATGCGACAGCCTTCGGAAGTACAGATTTTTGTCAAGACTCACATCTTAGCTTCCACCACAGGAATATGGAAAGTTCTTCCCATTCTCATTTGCTTTATAACAATAATTTTATGGGGCGACAGTCCGCAGGGGACCAGAGCCTAGCCTGTTTATCAACTACTCGTGTTGTGCGTGCTGCTGTTGTCTCAAGAATAAAAGGGGATTACCGTTTTTTGCCGACTCCGAACGGGAAAGTTTAAAAAGCTATCTTAAAGAGAAATTACTCTTTGAATGTTGTCAGCAGCTCGAAAGAGGTGGTGCCGTAAAAAATGCGAGGTGTTTAGCCGGGAATCGAACCTAGATCTTCTGCGTGTGAGTGTCGCACTCACTACGCCACGGTGACCACATTTCATTTGGTTACCTCATCAGAAACGATGTTTATCGCTGCCTTCTCTTTCTTTATTACGACGTATTGCAACCTGGTTCTTAACGCTTAAACGTACTTGAATAAATTGTCACAAATGTGTGCCCTGACAGTGATTTATCATGTGTGGACGGGACCCACGGTTTAATAGCTCCTCCGAACGTCGAATTTGTAAAGGTTTTTCCTAGACACGCGATTTACCTTGAAAGTCATTGTTGGCGTCATTAATTAAGTAAGAACAGCGAGCAGCTGTAAATGCACGGAAATCTTATCCAAGGCATTGGTTGTAGTCAAAAGTAGTTTACCGAGGTTTGAATTGATGCCCTCGTCTCGAAAATGGAAAACATTTAACTAATGCTGTAGCACTTCAAATGATAGTTCAATTGGGCTGGCGTCAAAACCAACAATCAAATGACACAACAGAATTACGAAGCACCAGTTATTGCAACTCAGGCCCTCAGCCTACGCGTGCACTTTCAGGTCTCAGGACACTAAGGCCGAAAAAAAATCGTTGGATTTCCCCTTTATTTTGAACAACTGAATGATTCCAATGATATATTTGAAAAGGTCTTCATGACCATTTACTATTTTTTCACAAATCAGATGATCCATAAGGCTACACAGAGCAGAACCTTGTCCACTTATTGACATGAATCAGCGTCAAACTTATCTACAAGTATGTTCAATGAAATTATATTTGGCAAATACAACGTGTCATGGGAACGGCATTGGGACTCAGATTCTGAAGTCCAACAGAAGTCACCAAGCAACCAATCCAAGCCATGGAAAACAATGGCAGTGCCATTTCCACTTCTGAACTCAGAACAAACACAAACTCCAACTGTATCCAAAAAAAGAAACTTCTCGGCATTCGGCAATAGCCCAAGTGAGTGGGTGGTGAAATCAGCACACAAGGGATACAAGAATTTCACAAAGTTTCCTGCGTGGCTCAAACTTCTACCTTCCATCCAACCCCAAAGATAAACCCCCGGCCATTCAGGAAATTTATGAAAATCCCACAACCCAGCAGATCATCCCGAGAAGCAGCAACACAAAGCATCAGCACGAGAAAAAAAAGCAAGAAATCAACCGTACAGACCCAGAAAAACGGGTCAAAATAACAAAGAAAAGGCGTGGTGACTATTAATAAACAACAATCCCCTCCCCCACACACATGCCCTTCTGCCCAGCCAACATCCTCGTCCTCTGAACCACCCTCGATCCCAAGGAGTACCCCCGAAATGATTAATTGCATTTTGTACAGGTCATGTTATATGTATGTTAAGACAGATGACGTGAAGTGGATACACACCAAGAGTTTGGGAAACTTTCCAGCCCGCCCCCATCATTCTGGCAAGTGTACACACCACCACCAACAACAAAGGGGTCGACTTAACAGCATAAAACAAATATAGAACAACAAATACAGAGAGCTCCGCTGGACAGACACGGGGAGGGTGGGGGAGGGGGGAAGCTTGCAATCTCCTGGCGAACCCAATGGAGCACGCAGAGTTCAGGTCTACTGGCTACAGGGGTCGCTCGCAAACACCCGCACTCCGGACACATAAACGACGGCGATTGACAGTGGCGCGCTGGAATTGCACAAATCTGATGCCGTGCTTATGCCCTCATTGTAGTTTTTTATCCACCGAGAACTGAAGGGAAAAGGAAAACAACAGACACACACACGCGCACACTTGCGCCAGCGGATGGGAGGGTTGGGAGCAGAAAAACAACTTAGAAGTTTGCGTGTTTTGTCAATTCGAACTTTTCCACTTGTCCACTTCTGGCGACCCCTCCGCCCCACAGAGGACAGGCGCTTAAGCAAATACAAAGCAACCCTTAACTTGTTTGCCAGCCGTTCGCTGAACAAAAACTCACTATCTGCGAGTCTCTGTGTAGGAAACTTTTGCAATATTGTATCTGGCCATATTTTCTTTTCCCTTCTTGTTGAATGAGGCGGCGCCCACCCCCAGCAGCATTCCTCAACCCTCACTTGATGATCTAATTGAGAGGCAAACAGGCTCTTGAGCCTTCGAATTATCAAAACTTTTTAATTAAACACATTTAACTATCGTTTCCACTCGTCGTTGAGCATATGTCTGTCTGCGTGCTGTGGAGGGTGGTTGGCGGATTGGTTGGATACAACTTTGAGGCTTTAATTAGAGTCCCTTCGTCATCGCACCGCGCGCGTGTGTTCGCCCGTACTCGTGATGGATTATTGTGTGCACGAGGATGGGTGCAATTTTCCACTTTCCGAGCATGAATCGTGGTATCGCTGTTGCACTTCACACTTTGCCCCGAGGTGAGCGCACGAGCGTAGGAAGTGTGGGGAAGCCCATCTGTGCATTTATCTTCCTCTTCGAGGTTGCAGGTGCAATTATATTTCTTTCCATCTCCCCTTTCGGTGCGTCCTCGTTCACGACTGGCGTCCTTGGCAGCACAAAAGGACGTCGCACACCATGCAGAGCTCAGCTCGTGCTGCACACATGTGGGGCTTACTTTCACTCCACTCCCGCTTTTAATGTGATTTTCTTCTTTCAAGATGAGATGCTCTCCAACCACCCCCGTTCGAGGCGGGGATGAAAGGAAACTGCACGAGCACACGGGTGAAATGAAAAGAACAGCAGCAACAAGTTGAGTTGTGTCCTAGATACACTCGCTTCAGTGAGTTTGTTCAGTGACAAATTACATTGAAGCTCATTTTCTTCTTTAATATTTAAGCGAATTTTATGTTTTGTCCTTATTCTCGGCGCAAGCACAGGATGCAGCTTAAGAGATTTATGGTGAACAGGAACGATGGCTGGGATTGAGTGAGGTGCACACGTGGGATGAGCGCGCCCCATGCAAACTCAATGAGCTGCATCAACGTAGACGTAAAGTTGAGAGGATTATTTGCCAGGACGAGGAAGCAAACAATTTGTTATTGTTTTTCTCCCGGCTCTCGCTCTCCTCTGCCACCGTTCAAAAGGAGTTTACCCAGCAAATTGGAATTTGCATAATGTTGCAGTTTTGCTGGAGATTCATTGCTTTTTTTCTTTCCTTTGTTTCCTCACTCTCTGCTGATTTATTTTTGCAGGATTTACAAGATTTTTCGCGCAGCAATAAACGAGAATTGAGTTCTGGTGATGAGATTTTGCCAAGCAAGCACTTACATGGCTTCACAAAGGGGCGCCCGCGTGCTTGCTGTGAATGACCGAGGTGCAGCTGAGAAGTGGAACTAGGGGTGGGCGGTTCAGTGGAACTTGGAGGTGATTATCACTTAGGGAGATTGGTGGTTGGGGAGGTTTAGCCGATGACATAACTTAAAATTGTTGGTTTTTGCATCCCTCGGTCGATCTTGGGGCGGTTGCGATGGTTGCTAGATCAGTTTTTGGCATTTATGGGAACAATCCTTTAACTCATCATTTTAATCTCGATAACTTTTTGGGTCTAATATGCTGGAATTTAAAGTCCCTGCGAGCAAAACACAAGACTGAAGAAACAAAAAGTGTGTATTGTCCCAAGGGCAAAATGTTTTGATCATTCGTAAACAACGTAAAGAATTCCACCTCGTCTTCAATTCAAGCGATCATTTGCAATGATATATGAACTGTCAGCTCTTTAGACAAAGCTGCACATTTTGCAGCCAGCTTAATGCTTTCAGATTGTACTTTGTCCGCGCCTGTACTTAAAAGCGTAAATTTCTCCGTGCGACAAGTCCACTTTTGCCCTCGTACAGTTCCAAGAGTACTTAAAGATCTAAACGTGCACAAATCCCCTGGCCCTTGTGGTACTCCCCCGTTCTTCTCAAGAAGTGTTATTCTACTAACCACTGCGTAAGCTTATTCATCTGTCCTACTTTTTAGGGCTCCTTCCGAGTAAGAGCAAAACAGCATTTCTCCAGCCCGTCCCTAAAAAGGGCGAACCGTCAGCACCCACCTCCTACTGATCTATAGGGCTTACGTCCCTACTTTCCAAGATCATGGAAACGCTGATGGACCGTCAGCTTATGGAATATCTTGAATCCTGGAATCTTCTTAACCGGTAAAACGGCTTCAGCGGCGCAGCAAAAAGTCCACTAGTGGTTTGGTAGCATATCTCAACAAAAAATGGAACCAATCTTTGCACAATGCAGGAGAAAGCAAGATCGTTGCGTTTGATATTTCAAAATCTTTTGACAGAGTATGGCATCAGGCTCTCTTGTCGAAAATACTTGCTTTTGGTGTCGAGGAATCTCTTCTTCAATGGATTAGAAATTAACTTTCGAACCGTTTAATACGAGTTGTATTGGATGGGTTCAATTCTGATATACACCATATTAACGCTGGTGATCCCCAAGAGTCCGTTTTGTCTCCAATACTCTTCCTCATTTTTATAAATGATCTCCTGTCTGTCACTTCTTATCCAACTCACTCCTTCGCTGATCCCGTAGCTAGTACCCCTAGCTTTTCATATTCATTCATCGGCTCTCGACCCTCCTCTTCGGTCACAGATTTGGAACGGCACCGTATATTAAGCTCATTACATTTCGATCTTGACAGCATAATTGATTAGGGTAAAAAGAATTGGATCTTCTTTGGAATTGGATGTGGTCGCCGTGGCGTAGTGGGTAGAGTGCGACACTCACACGCCGAAGGGTCTAGGTTCGACTCCCAACTCAACATCAATTTTTCTAATTTTTCACGGCACAACCTCTTTCGAGCTGCTGACAACACTCAGAGAGTAATAGCTGTCTAAGAAAGCTTCTCAAATTTCGCCGTTCGGAGTCGGCAAAAAACTGTAGGTCCCTTCTACTTGTGAGAGAACAGTAGCGCGCACAACATGAATAGTTGACGAGCAAGCTAGGCCCTGGTCCCCCTTCGGACTGTAGGGCCAACAATTATTATTATAAAAAGAATTGGATGCAATTCAGTGGTTCCAAAACTCAGTGCTGTCTACTGCCACTCAAGCGTTCTCAACATAGCCAGCCATTATCTATGAACGGCTCCCGCGGTGTTGAAACCGAAAGACTTTCCATCCTTAGAATGTGTCAATCAACTCAACACTAAGGTGGAACGATCACATATTGGAGATCGCCAACACTTCTGCGAGTCTGCGATGTCTAGGTTTCTTAAAGCGATGCAGGAAATATTGACCCCTTTGATCTGCCAACAATATAGAAGGCGTACATCCGCCCAAAGCTTGAGTATAACGCAACTATCTGGTTTGATGATTCTAAGACCTCTCTATACCTCTCTACACACTGGTGATAATAAGGCTTCGAAGTCAATCGACTCGCAAAACATCGACGAAATGTTGCGTCTCTATCACAATTTCATCATATTTAAAAAAAAAAAAAAATTCTCTAATGAGTTAGCCAACTGAATTCATTCCCTTCAAGAATTCACCCGCAATGCCCGCCTTACAAGGAAGGCTCATCCGTTTACCCTTAAGTCTGACGTCGAACGTACAGTTAAGTATAGAGACATGTTCTTCAGGCGCTCAACACGTATATGGAATGCTCTTTCCAGCCCAACTCTTACCCTTAAACTTACCCTACCTTACAATCCTCAGGCATTTACATCCAATGTGCTTCGATACCTCTTTTCTGTCTCTTCCTCAATACCTTCAGCCCGTGCTGTGCGGGTCACTTAAGGGTATTAATAATCCTTTTAGCGTGCGCCAATTATAAAAACAAAAACCATATTTTCCAGTTACATTCCAAAGATGAGTCGCCCTTGTCTGCAATCGGATTTCGAAAGATAACTTCGACAATGGACTATTTCCTCCCCTACTTGAGATTTGCATTGCATATGGATGCATTGAACAAATCTGCTTCTCGGACTTCTTTAACATCTTGGTGCAAGGACAAGGACAAGGACAAGACTGAACTGCTGCAGCCTACAACGAACAAGAGCTCAGATTTTGCAGACGCCAGATCTAATGCGATCTGGAAAAATGACATGCGCAAAGCTAATGGCACATTTAGATTGCAATGCTTATTGGAACTTTGTCATCCACTCCAAGACGTCTGCAGTTACGACGATATGCAAGCGTATAGAATTTTGATTTTTGAAAAAACTTCATACTCTGTAAACAGGTCATTGAACGCATTGATCCTACTATGTGTCACACGAATTCGCTACACCATGACGGAAACTCAAATTTTCGTAGCCAAAAAGAATGATAAGGACAGGCTAAAGGAGTGATGGGAAGTATTGCACAGTGGTTGAGTCTAAAATACTGGAACCTCTCCCTCGAGGATGGGAGTATGACACTCAATTCGAACCAAGGTAGTTATTTGTACGTTAATCTGTACTATTTAAAAAGTAGGAAGATCAGGTAAGGTTAAAGGTCCGAATTTTAACTAGGTTCTTGTTCCAAGTCGATGGAGGAACTTCTTGCCGCCGTTTGAATAACCCGCACGCATGCTTACAGCACTGTGCAAAATAATAACACCATGTTCGACTTTGTCACTATTTCGTAGCTGTAAGGTTGCCATTGCAATTACCACTTATTACGTTATGCACCAAATAAAAGCCAAGTCCTCTATAAATTCGCTCCTTCCCACCTCAAAGCCATCCAATAAATCCCTAACCTTCCATCCTTCCAACCATTTGAATTACCCGCCGAGAAACATAAAATGACACTCTAAAATAATGCCAACCCTAGGCAGTAAAATCTGCCACTGCCAAGTGAAAAATTAGGGTCCCACCGTGAACGTTCAATTAAGAGATTCAATTTCAAACACTGACTGACTGCACATGGCCAACGGCAACCTCAGTTTGCAAATGGCACTCACAAGCCCAAGTGCCGCTAACCAGTTCAAAGCGCAATTAAATGCAACGACTTCTTTGAGCTACACCTGCTGCTCATTGTCCCTACGCAAACTACGTGGGGTCCAACGCGAACTTTATAGTCACACTAAATCTCCGCGACTACGAATGGCGCAGCGAGCAAGCCCATCCTATTATTTAAGTACGCTCATAATTGCACCTCGCCAGAGCGTGGCCAAGCCCCAGAACCCAACCGTTGCAGTGGCGAGGTCGTACTCGCACCATGTCTTATTGAATTAAACTCCGCGCTAAAAATTAATAAAAACAAATTTATTCCCTTTAATCACAAACTGCCTGGCCAATAAATAGTCGCTCTCACAGTGCCCACTCGCAATTGAATCGCCAAGGAAGGCCCCCGAAAAATATTTATGAAGACACCAATACACATGGTGGAACCCTGCGGCACACCGCTCCGTCGTCCCTCTGAACGGGGTAACGCCGTCCATAACGTAACCACCAACACCGGACCGCAATTTAATCCCATAAAAGTACAACAAATATTAATTCGGCCTGGTCGCGGAGGGGGCGCAGCGAGCACCGAAGAGTCCTCCGATTCGTTCCTCGCTCGTCGTTGGCTATTCGCTTTTTGCGCGAGGAACGAATCAATTACACCGCTGAATGCCGGCAAAGTGGACGAAGAACAAGGCAGAGCAGAAACAACAAAAAACACAAATCCACAGGTACATGGCAGATACACACATCCTCTCCCGCCAGCAGCGAGGAGGTTCGATGGATGACTGCGTCTCCAAAAAGGAGCTCAAAAGGAGAAAAGATACACGAGTCGGTAAACAGGCGTTTCAGTTTGGTTTCGAGGGTCCCCGTTGGTCTTTTCGATGGTGCTGTCGAATGCGAATCCAAGCAAAAACAACGCTGTCGTCCCTCCTTGACGGGTCTGCGGGCCATATGTGGCGGCAGAGTGTGTGTCATCGTGGAGCACAGCGTGCATCACGTGATGGCAATCAAAGCCCTTTTCCATGCTCGTGTGTCTGCAACCACCACCGAAACGCGAAAAAAAATCCCGGAAAAAGAACTACAAGAAGCATCCGTCAGCGGGGAGCGAAGTCAACAAAAAACTCGACAACTTTGTGCCCTTTTTGTGGCGGCTATAATGGCAACGATGAACAGACAAACAGGATCAATGCCGGGGTAATGCGATTTATGTGTCATCACTCATCAGAGAGGGTTTCCACTGAACGCGGCACATTTGAGTTGATTTTGGCAGCAACACGACGCGCAAAATCACAAAATCCGCTGTATCTGCGGCTGAAGATGCGACAATTAAGCGAACACCGCCCTGTCGCCATTCCCTCGAGTGCGGCGGATTACGGGATGTCTGTCTGTCGATCGTCATTATTGGCGGGCAGGCTTAGGGAGGCCAATGAGCCATAAGCTGAGTGAATGTGTGACACAACTGAGTTCAATACATTCGCGACCGTCCGACTCCCGATGACACTGATCCCGCGCCTAATTGACATTCATGCGAATTCCGGTAGCCACTTGACACTTACCGTTGAGCATTCGGCGTGCAACACGCACATTGGTTCCCTGGTGGCGAACTGCAATGAGAAGAGAAGATGTGTCAAATTAGTTATGATTTGCAATATCTTATGGGGTAGATTGTGCAGGGGATAAAGGGCCATGGGTATCTCTTTATAAGGTGGAAGCCACATCAGATGATAAATAAGCGTCTTTCGTCGGTGGGACTGATCCAAAAGATCCCGACTGAGGTGAGGAGTAGCCATAATTTATGATTGCAGACATGAGATGTGAGATTAGAGGTGAACAGATGCAGACATGTGATGTGAGATTAGAGGTTTGAAGTTATTTGCATCCTGGCAGGTGATGGGACTTTCAAGGACCGAATGGAGATGTTTAGGAATGTCAATGAGAGGCAGGTTGAAAATGTGAAAGATCGCAGCTTATTTTTTGAAGAACTAAAAGGGGCTTCGGTTACATGCCTCTCCAACTAGCATAGCCTCTTACCAGCTGTTCCTAATGGCGAACACCTACTTGATTGAGTTGAGGATCACAGCTTAGTAAATTTTTCAGAGATTTAACGATTCTAGTCTTGAAACTGTGTAACCCTCCGTGCCACATGACCTAGCCGGTTCTGTATACATTTCCTTGGTAACAGTCATACGCCTTGCCTCACATCGTTGATGGATAGCTGTGTTCTTTCAATCACATCAACAATGATTTTTGCAAGATTGTGCTTTTCGATTCTGCGACATCTTTTCAAAAATCACACCGAGAAGAAAGAAAGAAGGAAAAGTTAACCCTATAAAGAAGCTTAATAAATTTTGGCTTGAATACTAGTCCTTGGGAGTTTAGAGACGCGAGCTAGACCACTAAGCCCTCTTAGGCACACTCACAACACAATCTGCAAGTTTTTTTTCCCCAAACAGGATGGAATATCTAATTAGTTGCGAATTTTCCTGCCCTGAAGCCACAGAAAAGCAACTTGGATTCACGTGATCACCCGCCGTATTGGCTTTTAGATCGACGTCGATTTGCCCAAAAGCCGTAGACGACTTTGATACCCAAGTAGTAAAATGAGATCATGCTCGAGGAACACCCACTACATCTTGGTTTGGCGAGGTCATCCTAGAACCTCTGCTGCTCTCTGAGTTGCGGTACCCAGTTGAGAATGCAACTCCACAGTGTATGGAAAAGGTATCTAACCGCCTGGTTAGGTATATATCAACACGAAACTAGACTAATCAGCAGAGTACTCCCGCAATATACAGTCTCTGACAACAGCCACTACGATACGCACACAAGGCAACCAAGAGTATTGTCAGACTGTTCCAGAAGCTCCTTACATCCAGTGGCATCGGAATATAGCTTCTCGTCAATCTGTACTGATGTTTCCTCATCACCTGGATCTGTAAGCCGCCATCACACGAAATGGTCTTGATTCCGTCAATGCTTCTGGTGGCAACGATAATAGTGTAACGGATGTGAGTCAAAATCTGTGACAGGATTCAACTTGGCCCTGAAGCCACAGAAATTATTTATACTACTAACGAGGGGATTTAAGTTTCCGTGAAACACAGCAGAGGGGATCTTCCACGAAATATTGAGGTTAAACAGCAAACTTTCACTCGTTGATATATCAGACAGTCGTCCTTATGAAACAGATCACTGAATAATTCCCGGGACATATAGGGGGCGCTACTAACAAATATTTTTAATTTAATATTTATATATATTTTTAATTTTTAGTTAGTGTTAGCGATGTTTTATGTCCCAATCAAACAGACAAATTTTCTTCTCCAGAAACCTTGTTAAACTCCAACCTCGATATTCCTGTTTTGACCTCTTCTCCTTCAGGAAAGCGGAATCCTTGTTCAAAGCTAAACAAATCCAGTTAAAGCCTCTGTTAGCTGTCTTTTCGAAAAATTCACCACCGGCTGCCTTATTACCTCGAGTTCCCTACCTTTGTCTCAGTAGACTTCAGTCGTCAGACTGTGTTCTTGTCATAGGAGCTCTGCTTCTCCTTGAATATGTCCTTTCTATGGTCTTCGGCTATTTAGGCTGTGCCTTCTTCATTAGTTTGGCTTCATGGGTGTTTTCTTATTGACATTATACTTCCGTTGGCTAAGTGGTAACACTTGGCCTTCGATCGGAAATGAAAGACACTACGAAGTGACAGACAGGCGCGATGGCTATTTTAATGGTAGATATCAAGTTTAGGTGCTTCATCCCGTTCTTTCTTGTTCTTGGCTTCCAGTTTGTCTACAACAAGCTTCCTCTTAGATCGGATATTGATGCTTCGAACGATAGCCTCTTTTTTTGAAAATAGCCGTGTGAGACTTTATTGAAAATTGATAGATTTGAAGACTAGAATTAATGTGATTTCGGGCAAAAGCAAGGTGCACTAGCCTTTTTGTCTGTTTAAAAATATGCTCTTAAGAAAGCTTTGCTCTAGGCCTGGAAAAATGTTCAACTGCTCCAGCTGTGCATTGACATCTTGCTGTGCTTGATGATGATCATGCCTGCCGGGATGTGATCCTATTTAGGGCTAGTTTTACCGAAGTTGGCCCCACTCGGAATGACTTAAATAACCTTGAACTGCACAGTGGGACCGGTTTTTCGTAAATGAACAAGTTTATTATTTTCAAAATAATTTAATAATCGCCACATTTAATGCATTAAAACAATGTATTGAGGAAAAAGCTCTTTTATCCACCCGGCTACGCGTTCACCTCTGGTGGGGACTTCCAACGTAATCGCCAAAACAGTAGAGGAACCTTCTGAGCAGCGGAAGAGAATTCCAAAAAAAAATAAAGTGATACATTTCAAAACGTTGAAGAGAAGCCTCAACTCCTGATGAATCCAATTTAGATCAAGGCTCTTTCTTCCTCCACAGGATTTGATTTGAAGCGTCTTGCGACGCTTGTTCCCGTTTCCTTAACACATTTGTATTTACAGTTCGTGCAAATTTGAACAAAATTTCAAAAAGTTGTCGCTTAAAACTGCAGCTTTTCACTGTTAAAGCGGTTCCAATGCTCTTCGTCGCCATACTGCTCTCCATCCACAACTCAAATTCCAATTCGAAGTTGTCTCCGGTCGGTGGCTGTTCTAAAAGCAACTTCCGTCCTACTTGCAGCTCTTATCGATCTGCCCCCGAATGACCCCAGCGCGCCAGCAGCAAACCCAACCACTCTATGCTTCAGCTATTTTCAGCCCACTAATCCCACCCAGTCCACCATGCAGCATCCAGCATCCAGCTACTCCCCAGAGTGTACTTCTGTCCCATTTCTCACAACGATGTCGCATATGTTAACCCTATTCCCGAGTTGCCGGCAGCCCCGCCTGAGGTGCATAAATTTTCCCGAAAACCCCCTGTCGGCAGGCGAAACAGACACAGAGTCTAAAAATATGTCCGTTATCCCCCCTGAAATCAGAGCAATTGGAGCGCATCTACTTTTGGTTGCCATGCATGCGTAGCATGCGAACGAGAAGAAGATTCACTTTCCGGGATCGATGCTGCTCCAGTGGTGGTGGACAGATTTGTGACTCCTTTGTGTGTTGCGTACACACAAATCGAATGCAAATACCAAGAAGAGAGCACCCGGCATCCCGTCCCATCCCATTGTGTCCGCTTTGGCACATTTCAATGGAACCATAACTCTTTCCAGTCTGATCTTGTCTAATTTGAAATCGTTTGGCCCCGGCTCCAGCCGAGACGAACCACTCTACCGCCGCCGACACCGACACCACCGGAAGGTTCTCCGCGCGGATTTCGCTTCGCATTGTTGTTCGCCGGGAATTTATCTCGATTTCACTTCGGGTATGTAAATCGTGGTCAACTATTCTTTGGCGTTTTTTCTTTTGCCTGTGTCGGCTCCCCTTGTCCTCGAGGTGAGCTCCGTTGGCGGAACTTGGGTGAGATCGCTTTTGTTTTCCGCTGGCTGGTGGCTGCTGACCGGTGTCTCGCTGTGCGGCTGTGTGCTCTGTGGACTGCGCGATAGGGAATCTAACAGTTTCGGACATTTCGCTTTGCGGTGGCATTCGCAAATGGACACTAAATGTGCCATTGGAGCGCTTTTAATTGTGTGATTGATTGATTTATAGACGGGTGATCGGGAGCACAGGAAGAAGACGACACCAGCAACAACGATGTTAATGCTGTCGACAACGACAACGATGACGGCGGCGACGACGACGAGGAGGATGATGATGATGTTGATGGTAGTGGTTGTGGTGGCTGCTGCCTTGTTGGGGGGGAGAGAAGTAACAACAATTGATTGACTTTGGGGTAGGACTTTGGAAACTTAATACACAGAGCCACAGCTCGACGGAAAGACGACACGACACACAGCAGCGGAGCCCCGGGCAAGAGGCATCCTTCGGGAATTGAATTCGATTTTATTCCTCAATTGCTCTTGGATTTTTTTTTTGCCCGATTTTCTTTCTGCCCACTCTCTCGAGTGTGTGTTTGTCTGTTCGCCGGATTCGTCCTGGAAGTTCTCATTTTACCAGTCAAGTGGTAGTTCATCTGATTCTCTGCTGACACAAAGCGTGTGCGAGTGTGTGAGTGTTTTGCTGACGAGTGGTGCTCGTCACCGCCAGGAATTCGATTCGCAATTTCTTTCACATTTAATTTGAGTTGTTGATTGATTCCCGGAGGGCGGTTTAGTGTAGTCATTGGCTCGTACGTAAGTTTTTTTCCCTGTTTGCGATTTTGAGGACATGTCTCTCTTGAGCTGTAAGTTCTTGTAACTGGGGCGAGAAAATTGCTTTCAATTGTGAGGGCGACATACACGTAGTGGTGATGGCGTTGGTGTTGGTGTTGTGTGTATGCCCCGTGAGGAGGGGGTAAGTAAGTGGTTTTTGCACGATTTAAAGTGTCGCTTGAGCGATGGCTCAATGATCTGATGGGCGTTTAAAGGGGACGACACTAAATGAATGTCTTCCTCTTTGCTTTTGTGTGTCTTGGGTGGAAGGGTGGTTGTTGATTTGTTGAATCAGCGTTGGAGGGGATTTACGTGTGATGAGCAGAGTGAGTGTTTTCTTTTCAAACAATCCGACTAGGGATAAAATGCAAGACAACAATGAATTCGTTGTCGAATATCTGTCTGCAATTCTCTGTTGCACATACAAAATATTGAAGACAATTTTAGAGGTTCATCTTCTTAGCCTTAGAAAAAAAGCAATCCATTAAGGAAGCAAAAACCAAGACGTTGAAGTTAAAAAAGCCCCTTTTTCAATGTTGGGCTGCATGCCTGACTAAAGTGGACGAAATTATCCGACTTGATCGCCGTGGCGTAGTGGGTAGAGTGCGACGCTCACACGCCGAAGGGTGTCGGTTCGATTTCCAGCTCAACACCAATTTTTCGAATTTTTCACGGCACCACCTCTTTCGAGCTGCTGACGAAGAGTAATAACTCTCTAAGAAAGCTTCTCAAATCTCGCCGTTCGGAGTCGGCGAAAAACTGTAGGTCCCTTCTACTCGTGAGAGAACAATAGCGCACACAACACGAGTGGTTGATGAGCAAGCTAGGCCCTGGTCCCCCTTTGGACCGTAGCGCCAACAATTATTATTATATCCGACTTTCCAAGGCGGAATTTTGATGACAATGCTATCTTCAGCTGTTTTTTACTCGAGTTGTGTTCCTCGTGAAGCTCGTCATGTAAACTCTTTTGGAACTTCTTCCTCATCTTCTTCTTTATCGTGTGGCTCTTCAGTCCAGAGTGGACCTAGGCCTCCAGCCAACGTGATCTCTCAAAAGCTGCCTCCAATTGCACACATTAAGTTGGTTTAGGCTCTTCTCCTTTGTCCACTGTACGCCACCTCTGCCAAGTTTGTCCTCTGTTGCATTATCCTAATGGTTCAAATTCAAGCCGGAGCAGTGGTGTGCATTAGTTCTACGTGGGCTAGCCGTCCTTAGGTTTGTATCCGAAGGCACTTAAACAGGCGTGTGTCGCAGTACGGACCTTCTTGGAACAGCGTGTAAATAGGACTAAGTATGAGTCGCAATTCTGTCACTCTCGCTGCAAACAATAAAGTAAGTTAGTCTTTGTTCGCCTTTTATACAGTCAACGAACGTCTTACATACATAGACGCGGAAGGCAGAGGGAGAAAAATTGAGTCTGCAAAAGAAAAGTCAAAAATGTGTATAAGGCAACAGATCTAAGACTCTATACTTGTTTCAGCCATGCTCCGAAGCTAATTTCACTTTTCCGCGGGCCTACAGAGTATTATGTCATGCATACATTTCCAGTTTTGAAACAAAAAAGAAGTCGCACGCAGCAAAAGTTACTTTACTCTTACTGAGTGGGGTATTTTCATCTTCTCGACGACAGAAGTGCCTTAAGCCCCGCTGTCCGGTTGAAAGAGCAAGTTTTGCATCGTACGAATTTTCCTTGTTGTCTGCTGGCTTCGAGTAGGCCTAATGATATGACATAGAAGCCACTAGAATTTATTTGGTCTTTCTTCAGTTAGTGTAGTTGGATCGAAATTTCATACGGAGCCATCACGTTTCCGACAATTTCCAGAGTACGGGCGTAAAGCCCACCTGTCATGTGTACTAGTGCATCCATGCTTTGGCAATGGGTATGAGTGTAATTTTTTTTATTTAAAGGCTTTATAAGTGTGGCTCATCAAAAATTGGCTTGTGACCACGTTGAACCAATTTTTATCATTCGTCATTAAAGCCGAAAGGGCACAAGGGAGAAAGGGCACAAGGGCGAAAGGGCACAAGGGCGAAAGGGCACAAGTCGCCTTTACTTTCTCTGACTTCAGCACCCCTTTTTTAATGTTCTTAGTGCTTATACGTTCCCAATCATTTACGTTCTACAACAGCTTGGATTACGGAAGCAGACTGCCCACTAAGACCCGATGAGAGCTCACTTTTAAGTCCGTCTTTACTCACTTCTCAAAGAAATGAAACGTTTCTGTATCAGAGACTATGTGCCTTGTAGAATTTGCATTACCTGCAAGTCGTGGTTATTTCGCCGCTCTTCACCGGTTTACAATTCGGCTCTTAGTCCAAATAAAAACAAATTTGATCCCGTTTGTGGCATTTTCTCGCACAAGTTACATTTGATCCTCTCAACTTGCTTTCTTCTGTTAACCTATTTATGGGCATATGATGTCAGCCTCTTCCTGTCCCTCAATAAACTAAGCCTTCTTTCTGACTTCTGCAATCACTCAGAGCAACAAAGCAAACGTCCCCTACCCACTTCTCCACGTCGCCATAAATTCAAACTTCAGCGACTTCCGTTACGCGTCCGAAGACAATCGTTTAATTCTCTCTCTATAATGCCGTTGTTAAATTCCAAACATTCATCAACCGGAAACGCATACACGTTTCCGCCTTCTCCCCACAAAGCACCCATCCAACATGGTACGCGCCCGCAATCAAAGCTCAGCTCGGCAAAGCAGACAAAAACATCTGCAGTAGCTGATGGCATACAAAACTAAACAAAACCCATCTCTCGGATAAAGCCTCACAGACTGCGAGAACAACAGAATAACACACAGTTGAAAAGTATCTGATAGATACTTTATGCGCCTATTCAAAATCCAAGCAACCTTCCTGCCGCCATCGTCGCCAGACCCCAACCGACGACCTATGCGACTGCACACGACTACACACTCATTGTGTCCCCAAAGATGGATATCAAATGACCACGATACACGACAATAACTCGTCCATGTGAGCCTGCCGCACAGCGTGTTGCATGCACGCCATGCCCCCGTCGCCGTTCCAGATGTCCCGGACTCGCAGTCGAATGAGGCCCACCGAGCCCAATTGTTTACCTCCACAGCTGGACAATATGGGCAGGCAGCCATCGAATTGAATGACCAGCGAGAATGTTACAACGTAATGAAAAGCGTTACACGCCAAACGAGATGCCGTTATAACGCAGCCAGGGCGGAGGATGCGCAGCGGCAAAACCAGCGTCTCCGAAAAAACGCATAAAGCTGACGCTCCTTCTGTTATTTTATATCGACGTCAGGAAACGCTCGTAAAGAGGCAATTTATTTATCACCCACACACTCCCCCTTCCATTCGGAGCTCGACTGCAACATCTGCGCAAAGATCTGAGCCTCGGCCATCTCGAGCCGGCACGCAATCGGTGACGTTCCTCGACACACTGGATGAGAAACCCAATATTAGTTCCAGGGATTTATGTGTAGCCCAAGTCTAGAGCCTCTGCAGCGGTCTCGTCTTCTCTTTTGGTCATTCCGAGGCCCCCTCGTGATGCCAGAGACGGCGGTGTGAATGGACACACTCTGCGGTAACCCAAGACGAGTACATTACCCATCCTGCAAGCGATATGTGCAGGAACAGTAAACTCCCACCAGTGCGCCGCCACAGCCGCCGGGCCCCCAGTGCTGACGAGGTGGCAGCACAATCAGGGACAGGAGGAAGCCCAAGGAATTTCCATGGAACGACGACCGATGTCGGGATTACCGCGGTATCTCTCTCTGTTTCTCGTCTTCGCTGCACTTTCACTGGCGTGGTCGTTCGGCGGCGGTCGGTCGTCGGTCGGTTGTCGGTGGCGGCAATCCCCTGTCGCCTGCAGTCCATTTCCTCGGTGGTTTCATGCATAATTTTCTTTGGGTCATTGGCATAGTGTAACCTGTGCTGTGACGAAGGTACGCCTCGGCAGCGGTGGCGGCGTGTTTGGGTTTCATTGGCAGTGTCGCTGGGTTGCTGGGTTTACGGCAAGTTTTCCGCTAAATTTGAGCCGACATTCACTGTGTGTCTGTGTGTGCGTGGAATGGGATGCACGGCGAATTTTCGGGCGGGAAATGGGGCCGGAGCAGAGGCCTGCAAACCCATAAAGAAGTCATGCCGCAGAACGCCTCTAGTTGGCTATTACAAATCCGATACAATGTCGGAGTCGGTTGCTTTTGCCGAAGAGTTCTGAGCGAAGCCATACAAACGCCAGCACGAGTGTGTGTCTGTCAAATCCGATTCCTAGAATCAACGAAAAACTCACGTTTGTCTAGCTCTGTCTGGGTCTAGGGTGGAATTCAGTTGTCTGAGCGCGGAAAAAGAATTTTGTCGCTCGTTCTCGTTATCATACGTCTCCCAGTCTGCTGTGTAGCCCAATTGACCCGCGGACCGCAAAGATCAACTGGCAACTGCTTTAGAAATTCACGCCACCTCTCAGACCTCCATTCCTAAGCTAGATCATCTGCGAGATTGGCCACAACCGCTTTGTGATATACAGCACCCGACCTCCGCGGTTAACATCCGTCATAATCCTTCAGCAACCGCAGCCGGCTTCCTGTGCTCTCAAGCGCAGCTCTCCTCGGCTCCCGTCGGAAGCAGCTGAACAATTCTGGTGCCCTGTGCCCATAAGTCATGGCTGTGTCCTCGCCACAGATCGCAGACAGATGCAGGTGATTGCCACCGGGAAACGGCGGACCACACTCGTGTCGCCGTTCCTACATGGGGACTGCAACATTGTTGCGAATTCGTGCAATTACGGCTCGACGAGCGACCATAAACGTCTGCCAGAGATGGGTTTTTTGTCACTCACTGCCGGTAATTGCTGCTGGCCGCGGCGACGGAACACTTTTTCCATTGTCGCCTGGTTTGGGTCTCCGGCTCCGAGTGATTAACATCGAAGGCACCAACACGGGCAGGCATGATTTATCGATCTCCGATCGAGTGACACATCTCTCTCTGCGGGTGAGAGGTCTAGTCTTACGTCATGGGGGGCGGCTCCGAAGGTGTTACATCAGGCGCAAGCTCACTTTCTCTGCGATTAGCTGCGCGGTGTGATGGAGCCTGTCCACGGCAGAGGATCATTATTTAAAGTTCAATCTTGTCATCGGCTCGACTCGCACCGCATGATCGATGCCCAAGGAGTTCTGGCATCGAGTCGCTCCACACATTCAATAAACCTAACGAACAAACATTTCTTCATAAATCATCTAAGTCGCGGTCCGCGCGTCGCCACCGCACGCCGCTGCCATCTCGGTTCGGAGCGAGTGTGATTGTGCCTTTTGTCTGCGGTCCATTGTCTGTCGTGGCACACTCCACCGCACTGTAAGCCAGGCGCCCGGGGGCTATCGCGGTGGAATGGGCGAAGCACCGGGCGAGTATAAGAGGCAGAAGAGAATGGAGAGAATGGGTTATGGGTTATTGTCGATCAAAACAGGCCTCAGACGACGCCTGAAATGAATTTAAAGAACAACATTTGTTTTGTTTGCTTTCGCGGCGCATTCCCCCGTGTCCCCCGTGTCGGCTTAATGATACGCTTTCGGGATGATTCCTAGAATTGTTCGCTTTTCCTCTTATCCTTTGAAAATTACCAGATACCCACCGACATCTGCCTTCCCGATCAGCGCTGTGATCCTCATCAGACGGCCTGTGATGCACTTGTTGCATGATGTTCTGATGTTCTGGTGTTCCGGCTCGGCACTGACTGAGGATGCAGATTACACTACGCCGCGCTGCGCCGCACACATCACAACTCCCACTTTGGGATTATTTACATTTCCCTTTGGAGCATTCAGCGGGACTTCAGAAGCAGCCGAGAATTCTCTCGTGTGCTGCATCTTGCGTTGTCTGCTTTGCGCGTCTTGTACAAGTGTGCAATTTTCCGTCTTGCCTCCCCCTGGCTGATCGCACTTCTCAAACCATAACAGTGGTGCAGGCCGCACCGGTGTTATTACAGCACGAAGTCTTGGATCAGGGCACTCATACGGACACGGACAGCCACATACCGTGCGCTGCGTGCCTCTGCCGCATGTTTCATAACTGTTTTGGGGTAATTGCACTGAAATGCATGTCCATGGGATGCTCTGTCCCCCGCCCCTTCACCTAAAGTGACGTGGAAGAGATGTTGATGATGATGACGGTGATGAGCCGAACGGATAGATAGATGAATAGACGGATGGACGGACGGACGGATGGATGGATGGATGGATGGAAGTTGTAAAATGACATAGCAGTGCGTATCATCTCAAGGGATTTCCTAGACGAAGACCCATTTCCTAGTTATTAACGAAAAACAGATGAAAAACGCGCACGCCGAGCCCCATGACGAGGGGGTTGGATTGCCGGCGGCAATAGTGATGATGGGGGCATTCCGATGCCATGATAAATGGAGCGCTGAGTTGAACTCTGATTCTTCACACGTAAGGTGGAGGAATGGAGCATGCCCGCCACAGCCGGACAGGTCATGTGCAGGTGTATCTTGCCAGACAAATGGGGGATCACTTGGCCACGGGATGGGAGTGGGTACGTGCTTCATAATTGGACAAGTTACCCTGGGTGGTTATTAATGGATGTGGTGTGTGCGGTGGATGTTGGATGTTCGTTTTTTGAGGAACTGTTGCCCCTAATTAAGTTGGTTGTTGGAGAGGGAATAGATAATGAGTGAAAAGGGGTTGACTTGGTTTGTGCGTGACGCTGAGAGGGACCCATGTGGAACTGTTGCGGCTTCATTTTGTCGATGCCCTTGTGGGATCATGAGTGAAGTTTGTGTTAATTGCTTGTTTGTGAATACAGTGACAGCTGGGCTTAAGAAGATGCGTTCTCCAAAGTGCTCAGTGTTCCAGATATGTGTGTTTTGTAAGCAGCGAAACTAGTTCATCTGTTGTCGGTGGGGAGATTGGAATTTAATTATGTCGTGATGGGCTTAAGGAGCTTGGGTTGATCACGATGCATTCTTTTCAATTGGAATGCACTGTATCTTGGGCAGACTATTGAAAGGACTTTGGGATTGTAAAGATGGGTGACAATTCGTTACGAAATGTGTAGAAAGGGTGTCGCAAAAGACAAGGAGTGACACAAGGAATGCCACTATTTTTTTAATTCAACAGAGTACGTTTATATTAAAGAGATGACGTTTCTCAGTGCACAGAGAGTTGATGTCCATTTTGCCAATTTCATCTCTAAAGCCACTTTTTCTAAGCTGAACGAAATTCGGTGAAAGCACTGCAACTCGTATCAATCGCCCATCAAAACACTGTGTGTGTAAATTGAAAACGGCAGACAAAACTTAAAAAGTGCAGAATTTCATAAAACACATGGTCATCGAGATTCCGGTGTCATAACTCATAAATGTGTCAAAATACTGCTGTTCCATCGCGAAACTCTCACGTGCCGTGCTGACAGAATAAATATCGTTAACCTGATGATCTCTTCGTTTCGAGTTTCATGACCTGATTGCGCACGAAATTCGAAAGGCGGCAAATAAGTGTGTGACGAAGCTGACACCAGAGAATGCCGATTGCTGATTGAAAGTGTGATAGACGCAAGAACGAGGAATAAGTTCGTTGGTTTAATTAGGTTCCGGTGGACATGTGCTTCGTGTGAAGTCACGATGCATTCTTTTGACTCCAAATTATCTCGAAAGAGACACACAAAATCTTTACTTCCGCCATCGACGCATTATGTAGCTGCCGCACAGCTCTTAAGTCTATGTGGTTAAATTTTCGAGAGTAAACCAAAATAATTGGCCGCCGTTGAGTAGTGAGTACAGTGCGACACTCACACGCCGAAGGTTCAGATTCGATTCCCGGCTGAACATCTCGCATTTTTCACCGCACCACCACTTTCGGGCTGCTGACAACACACAAAGAAGAAGAATTGTGTAAGAAAAATGTTCTGAAACTTCGCCGTTTGGAGGCGGCAAAAAACTGTAGGTCCGTTCTACTTGTGAGAGAATAGTAGCGTGCACAACACGAGTAGATGATGATGAAATTAGACACTGGTCCCCCTGTGGACTATCGCGTCACTCAATTAGTTTTATTATTAAACCAGAGCAACGAGTAAAACCGAAAAAGAAGTGAGGAAGGAAAAAAGAAACAAAACGATGCGCGACCACCGCGCTGTTTGAATCCAGTAAGTGGACATTTCTAAAATTTCACGGCTCCGCATACAAGTCTTGTTGCTGAGATCACACAGGGAAAGAGCAATGTCTTGAAAACAAAGCCCACCAACAGAATTCAGAATTTAACTTAGCACCCCTCACAAGAGAATGATAGCACGGCCAACACGAGTAGTTAAACGCCTAGCCCTTATTGAGACGTAGGTTTCATTTGTTTCTAATGAGAAACAAACTAAATGAAAAGCACTTGTATTTGTTGAATTTAATTCCTTAAACAGCTTACGCGAGCAAGCCATGGCCTAGTGTATGCAGGTTGATTGCTGTCAACACTGCTGTGTGGCCTGTCGGTCGATAAGTAAGTTGTACAAATAGGTTCCCGAACGAACCGCCTGAATAGCTATCACATCAGTTATTGTTTGGTGGCCTAAGGCAGACGGCGATTCCCTCAGCCTGATGAAAAGTCTCTCCAACCAGCTATGAAGTGCAACAAAGAAGATTTTGTCGTCATTGAGGAAGTGAAAAACTGGTGCGAATACTCCAGTGAAGTTGCACAGCTCTCATTCGGATGCGAGTTAGTTGTACGAGACGCATTCAAACACACTCTTTCTTGTATGCGAAGTCTTCTTGACAAGGAACTGAAAAGCCTAATTCAGGAAGACATCTCTGATCAGTGCCAGCATCCCGAAGGGGGATCAGTATGATAATAGCTAGAATGACCTCAACGACGCCCAGAAGCAATCAATGTATCAGATGAAGTGGCAAACTTATTGCAGGACGCCTCAATGCTCAATTGGAGAGATTGCTTGACTAATACGAAAAACTTTTCTGGACGACAAATCGAAAAATGTTGCCAATATGGTGCAATTCGCCTCGAAGGCGATCTGTTCTGTAAGAAGTAACAGCCGTCGACTTAAACTCAGTGAACTAGGAGCATCCTGGTTTTTCAATCAGTCACTTAAGGCATACCGTTGCTAACAACGCCGCACACCTACTTAATAATAATTGTTGGCGCTACAATCCAAAGGGGGACCAGGGCCTAGCTTGCTCATCAACTACTCGTGTTGTGCGCGCTACTGTTCTCTCACGAGTAGAAGGGACCTACAGTTTTTTTTTTGCCGACTCCGAACGGCGAAA
Organism: Eristalinus aeneus; assembly: GCA_955652365.1. Taxonomy (NCBI): domain Eukaryota; kingdom Metazoa; phylum Arthropoda; class Insecta; order Diptera; family Syrphidae; genus Eristalinus; species Eristalinus aeneus. Next base: position 82,225,233 of record OY019132.1, read on the forward strand.
TTTGAGAAGCTTTCTTAGACAGTTATTACTCTTTGAGTGTTGTCAGCAGCTCGAAAGAGGTGGTGCCATGAAATATTAGAAAAATTGGTGTTGAACTGGGAGCCGAACCTAGACCCTTCGGCGTGTGAGAGTCGCACTCTACTCACTACGCCACGGCGACCGGCGCACACCTACTTGACACTCGAATTTACTTAAAACATTTCCTTGTTTTGGCAAAGAAACCGAATGTAAAGAGCGACAATACACGAAACTATTTAATCGCAAGACTTTGAGTTTAAAGGGCTCATCATCTGCCTGAAACCCTGAGAAAGTTCGATGAATAGATGGATACAACAGCAGAGGCATGTTGTCTTCTTTTTCTTCTTATGGCGCTACAGTGGATCTGGGCCTCAGCCTACATGCCTCTCCAGGCAGCACGGTCATTCGCCAGCTGCCTTCAATTGCGCACTGCAAGTTCGTTGATGTACTTCTCCACTTGTTGGCGCCACCTTAGCATAGGCAGTCCTCTGTTGCCTTGTCCCAGCAGCTCTGATTCAAAAACTCTTTGGGTCGGAGCAGTGCCGTCCATACGCTCTACATGGCCCAGCCAACTAGTACTCGTGTTGTTGTTCCTATTTACCGCCGAGCAGAGGTAGACGACTCCTTAAAAGTTCTACCTCAAAGTTTCTACTGCTTAGTGTAACACTCTGTCTGAGACGTCGATATTGTGTGTCCTTTCTTGATGACAGCATGTTCCTTGTTTTGCCCTCATTAACCACCGTGGCGTAGTGGGTAGAGTGCGACGCTCACACGCCGAAGGGTCTAGGTTCGACTCCCACCTCAACACCAATTTTTCGAATTTTTCACGGCACCACCTCTTTCGAGCTGCTGACAACATTCGAAGAGTAAAAACGGTCTAAGAAAGCTTCTCAAATCTCGCCGTTCGGAGTCGGCGAAAAACTGTAGGTCCCTTCTACTCGTGAGAGAACAGTAGCGCGCACAATACGAGTAGTTGATGAGCAAGCTAGGCCCTGGTCCCCCTTTGGACTGTAGCGCCAACAATTATCCATTTTAGCCGTTTCCGCTTCAATGCCAGCAAACGCCTCATTGACGACTCGCTGCGTTCATCCAATAACGTCAATGTCATCGGCGTAAGCTAGCAATTGAGCTGACTTTTCCAAGATCGTGCCTCTGAAGTGTTGTTGTACTTAGTTTGAAAACCATCCAAAGAGCTTACAATGATGTACCTTATTCTATGAAACAACCTTAAAGGCCCCTTTGCTTTGATGAAGAGTGCAGATGGTAGACTTATAAGGTCACATTAAATATAAAGATTCTTCCACGAATAAAAATCAGAAAAAAAAAGCACCCGCTTCTCTGAGAAAAAGGTAACAGCAGGGGAATTGGGTGATGGAGGTGGTGGAGAAGTTTTACGGCAGCAGCGACAAAACCTTGAACTTATGGAAAATAAAAATTATCCAGCGATTCCTTTTCGTAAGAAAATAGAATCTGGCAGTCGCAGTCGGTGTCGAGAATTAAAAAACAACAAACATGGAGATTGAATAAAGGATAGATGATGACCCAAATACCACTGACAGGCACGGAACTCGGAACTTTGTTGGAAACAAGGCCCCTGGTCGAAGAATATCAAGACCAAGGTGAAACAGAGCCCACGGCGTAGCCACAGAGCCCCATCAATCCAAAGAGAGTTCGATAAGACGCATCAGGGCAACTGTTTGATACAGCCAGAGAAAAGCGTGGTCGAGATCAGGTGTCTCAGTGTCGTCTGTCCGATCAACAAGAAGACAACCTTTCAGACGCACAAGACACCCACCGTCGTAAGCAATATAAAAAGCTGTGCAGATTTCTCGGCAGAAAACTTGTAAGACTGTGTAGGATAAAGACAAAGAATTTGCGCTGCTTCATCAACGTCCATGTACTACCACCTCCTGCAATCGATGCCTAGAAGCCAACGTTCAGTTGAATAGTTCGAGGGCACAAACGCCGCGTTTGAATTGCATTTTCCTTTTCCACCGCCTCCATCATTACCATTTCCATTGGACTGCCACCCAATTCGAAATCCATCACCCTGCGTCCATTTCATCCGCGAAGAACAAGAACTGCGGCAGCAAAGAAAAAAAAACGTAGCGGCAAAAAACTACAATTTAATCAATCCCACTATACCGCTTGCATTTTAATTTGCTGCGCCGGTGCATAAATTTAATTTAAGCCACTGCCGCTGCCACTAACACTGCCACCGCCACGTCTCTCATCAAAAGTCAATTTCTTTTAATTAATTCCTCTGTCAGCTTGACATTCATTCCCTTCAGCCACCACGTTGCCGGGTTAGTTCGGTCGTCCGCATCCCACTCTGTACGTGCCGCTGCTCCAGTGTCCGTCAAGCCGGCGAACTTGACATCGCTATGGAATTACAAAACCATCCCCAAGGCCTGTTTCCCGTCCATATTGAGTTCTCTCCTCCTAGACCTAGACTGGTGAAGGGACGACTTTCAACTTTTGAGTTCTGAAAACTCCGCCACAAGGAGACGCACAAGGAGGTGCCTGCAATAGACAGAATCAGTGCAATCAGGAATGCAGCTTCGCCCTTCCTTTGACTTGCAAACTCCCATCTCCTTGGAGTCTCACTCGATGAATCTGTTCCTAGTCCACGGGACTTGGGACAGACGTCAAGAAGACAGGGGAGGAGAAGGAGGAGAAGGATGATGATGACGACGACGTCGACGACAGGCAACACATCTCATCTGAAGTGCATTGCTATGCTGTGCGAGTTTATGCTTCCCCAGGGAGTTTGGTGTGCGCGCTGCTCATGATATGTTGGCAGACTTTTGGCGAATCGAGCTGAATTTCTAATTCCGACATTTACGACACAGACACAGGCGGCCACTGTCGGAACCTGTGTGCGCCGGTTATGGCACTCCAGCTGGCTCAGATTGCTCGGTCGGTGCTCACTCGCTCTGGTTCTGCTGACGCTCTATACGTGCAGAGACAACGTGTAATTATTTGTTGCTCCTGCTGCTGCCGCCGTATCCTCGTATTAATTACATACCACACCATGCCCGCACGTCTTCGGGTGTCTCAAGCCCTGCTCGGTGTCCAGCGCTCTGCTTGGACGGCACTTCAAGTGTCCATCATCATTACGGGGCGCGTCGTGTATCTCATAGATATCAATATTGATTGTTCAGCTCGGTGCGGTCTCCAGCTGTGTGAGCGGGGGGATCGCTCGGCATACAAAAACGAATTAGGCTCCGGCCGCCACAGCCCGACCATGATAGACGAGGGCAGCGCACGGCTACATTGTCGTGCGGTGTGTGTAACAAGCATTACCAACCGCAGAATTTGTTCTGCAGTCGATTTTAAGTGGCCTACCTCCGACGATGGACGTAATCGTTGCACAAAACATAACAGTGTCACCACATTGTTTGCTGTTTGCGGTGAGCCGGTGAATTGCGAGAATTAATAGAGCGGATCAGCGCATTGGTGTAGTCGCAAATGGAGGCTGCTTGTGGCTGGTGCGCGTTCGGCGGGGTTCGTCTTTGGTGCGCAAATTGAGTTTAGACGGGAGTGAGCTGCTTGGAAACCGCAGGAATTCTGCTGGTGCGCTTGTGGCATATTGCCTCAGATGACTTAGGAAACAAGGTTCTTTGCGTGATGCAGCAACCGGTAGATCGGTGAAGCCTTTCTGATAGGACTAGTGAATGGTGCTTGTCATTCAGTACGCGCGTTTTATTCCCAACTGTGTAGCAAGCTCAGAGTACTACCCTAAGGCCTCGTTCAGTGTAGTGCTGGTTTCTGAGTTGGCTTTACACTTGTTGATACAATCGAGGGGACATTCAAAGACTTCCCAACCGTGTGGTGTGTGGTTTCTGAAAAGCGATTCGGTAAGACTGCTGCTCTAAGAGGCACTTGCAAGTGCTCAACTACATGAACGAGTGCCGCGCCGAACAAATATTCTACCTATGTCAGAAGTTGTAAACGGAAAAATGAGACATTACCATAAAAAAAATTTTAGAACCTCGCAAAGCCTGCATTTGTCTTTCCTGGGATTCTTACCCTCAATGAAGGAAATTCAAAAACAATCCCTGACTAGACATCAACCATTTAAGAGTGCTCAGCATGAGACACCACAACGTTTTGCAACCTTTTCGACTCCACCACTCCAGTTAAGCATCACAACGCCAGTCGTTGTCGTCGTTCAGTGTTCCCGAGCGATTCGTTCGCAATAAAATGCATTCTTTATGTCATCATTGCGTCGAGTCGCCTGGGAAATTTCGAATGCCGCGCACCCCTTTTTCCACCCCCATCGCACAGATGGAGGATAACTTCCAGTCAATAAAACGTCAAGATGCTACCAATTTTACGACGAGCTCCAATTTAAAATGTTCGCCCACAGCAGACACAGACTCTGAGCGCAGCGCTGGCCTCAGCATACGTGTGCATGCATCCAATCAACCAGACAAGTGTGTGCCATAAAAATCCATGGAATATGGGATAATCAACGCCTGGAAGCGTCTGAGCTGCATTAAGCTTTAATCCAGCATGAATTGCCTCGGAGCGAGCACTAAAAAAGCGCGCGCCCCACAGCCGCAGCAGAGCACGCTACCAGCCCCCGCGGCAGCATGTGAGGAAATCCCATCGATAATTCAGTGAGCGAACTAAAAATAGGAATTCTTAATGAAAATTTCATTTCATCGAGGAAAAAAATGCTGAAACCAAAAGTCCGCGTCTCCATGGCTCGATCCACTGCCGCCGCCGCTGCTGCTCGGGTGCGCGTTGATGAGCCGCATTGCGAAGAGGTTCCGCCGATGTATTGGATCGACATTTAATTTCGATTTCTTTTTTTTTTTCGGAAAGTGCGATGTAAACATCGAACCGGCCCGGACCGGGCTCCTTTGGTGGCTGTGCCAAAACTCATTAACGTTCGCGAGTTTAATTTCGATGGAATCTCGCTTTTTTTCCTTCTGTTTTCAGTATAAACAAATCAATCGATAGTTAAGTGAGTTTATTGGTTGTTTATGTGCTCGCGGAGTTGAGTAGGTCATTCGCGATGTTTGAATGGAGGCCGCGTGGGCTTTGATCCAACGACGACGCAGCCTGCGTGGCATATGTTTTCGATCTCCGCTGTTGGGCGGCGGGGCGTGCGTGTGGGGAGATCTGTACATGCTTCCTGGTCAGAGATTAAAGCGGTATTCATAATTTATCTGACAAACGTCACATGGCTGGATTGCTTTGCTAAGCAGGTGCCGAGTGGGAAGATGAGATTTCACAGACTAACGCACTGATCAAAGGCCGTACTGCAGATCAAATGTGTTGGCACTTGGAAATGAATATCTGTACTGTCCAGCTGTTTGTAGGACGAAAATGTTTGCGTTTGCTGGCGAGTTCGAAAGGCGATGATTGTGTGCTTGAAATGGACACAACTTATATGAGCAAGGAGCTTTATTCTTGGATGTATGTATACATAAATGAAGTGGTTTGTGGTTTCTGACAAAAAAAAACAATTCCCTGTTCCTTGCGTTGTGTGTGCATTGATATCCTCCGTGTGGATGGAACCTACAATTTAATACGGACGCCGATCAGTGAGTTTCACAGGTAGAGTTTGGGAGCAGAGATCAATTCCAGACCTCGTATGAAGGAACTAAACATTTTCCACGCCACGACGACCAGCTCTTTATGCAATTCAAACTAACAGCGATGTCACCGGCTTTCAAGGCTTTTGTCGGTTGTCATATGACAGGCGTCTGAAGTAGTAAGTTGTCTTTTGTGACATCTAAGATCACATACACCTTTGCTTTACTTCGCCTGAAGCCTTGAACCCCATAACTCAAAGAGGAAGCTCTGCTTTACTTCGCCTGAAACGTTGAACCCCATAACTCATAGAGGAAGCTCTGCTTTACTTCGCCTGAAGCCTTGAACCCACTAACTCAAAGAGGAAGCTCTGCTTTACTTCGCCTGAAGCCTTGAACCCCATAACTCAAAGAGGAAGCGAATTTGGAAAAAATGAATGCATGCCCTAAGTGTCTCTTAGCTCTTACTGTACAGCCGACGAATGTGTTGAAAAAATATTTAAACGGAATTGTTCTGAATAATTATTTTGTGATCTGTCAGTGCCACTGCACTAACTTATGTAACAAAAGGACAGATAGACCGTCACAAGGCCAACACAGGGTTTGTTGACTTGCATTGAAGTGTAGGATGACGATGGAGAACTCTCGCTGCGCCGACAAGGTCGGTAACGAACTCACCGATACCAATGTCACAAAAGGTTTTAGACAAGGCGACTCACTGTTATGTGACTTCTTTCACATCATTCTCAAGAAGATCGTTCGTAACTCACAAGTCAACACCAGAGGCACGATCTTCCAAAAATCTATTCCATTGCTAGCTTACGCTGATGACATTGACGTGATTGGACGAACACAGTGAGCCGTCAATAGCTTCATTTAAGCGGAAATAGTTAAAATGGATCTGGCGGTTAATGAGGGCAGAACAAAGTACATGCTGTCATCAAGGAAGGACACACAACATCGAGGTCTCGGACGGCGCGTCACACTAGATAGCAGAAACTTCGAGGTAGTCGAGGACTTCGTCTACCTCGGCTCCGCGGTAAATAGGGACAACAACACCAGTACCGAAATCAAACGCAGAATCACTCTTGCCAATCGCTGTTTCTTTGGGCCCAAAAGGCAATTGAGTAATAAAGCCCTCTCTCGAAAGACGAAGCACGCTTTATATAACAGCTTGACCATCCCCGTCCTACTGTATGGCGCGGAATCTTGGATGTTTGCAATGGCGGATGAGGAAGCCCTTAGTCTCTTCGAGAGAAAACTTCTGCGTGCGATTTTTGGTCCTGTTTGTGTTGATGGCATCTGGAGGAAAAGATTTAATGACGAACTCTATAGGCTGTACAGCGACATGCGCCTGGATAAGCGTCTTCGGATAAAACGCTTAAGATGGCTAGGCCATGTAGAGCGTATGGACACCACTGCTCCGGCTAAAAAAGTCCTCTAATCTGAGCCATTGGGACCATGCAACAGAGAACGGCCTATGCTAAGGTAGCGACCACAAGTGGAGAAGGACCTCAACCAACTTGGAGTGCGGAACTGGAGTCAGCTGGCGAAAGATCGTGCAGGCTGGAGAGGCATGTGCGTTGAGGCCCAGGTCACCCCGGACTGCAGCACCATTAGAAGAAGAAGAAGACGAAAAAGAAGAGAAAAAAGAAGAATTTACATTGAAAGCAATATTTCGTTAAGAAATTCAGTTAAACTCCTGCACTGCACTTCGGCTTGAAGGACCAAATATTTGCTTTATTTATCAAAAAATATACTCCTACCGCTGGTGGGTTGATTTCAATGTTTTGTGGTTACTTTAATAAACTGCCCTTTATTTAAAATTAACTTCACTTAAATACTACAGATTTCATTCTTCTCGTTTTAAGGCTGATGCTGCAGTCCGAGTGGACCTGGCGCTCAGACAACATGCCTCTCCAGGGAACACATTCCTTTGCCATTTCATCGAATTTTAGGCACCAAATAAATTGAGCTCCTTCCCAATGTATGAGCCCCATACCAGAAATCCCGTTGGCTGTCTCGAATCTGAACATTTTTAAGACAGCAGCCGTGCTCCGTCAGATGGTTTGTCATTTATTAATTTCATTTTTACGTTCTTCGGAGAGTAGCAGCTAATGTAGATCAAACTACGATAAAAGGAAGACTGATCCAAGCGCTCATTTGATGTTTTAAGTCTATAGGCTTGTACACACGTTGAGTTCGACAGTTCTTATAGTTCATGCAAAAGGAGTGTTCACGTCAATGGAACGCCAGATGAAAATGTAGGGTACGACAACCCACAAAAGATCCAAACCTAATTTTTCAGCGGCAGCCCATGTTGTGCGTGGTATTGGACATCTACATTTTGTTGTCGGGTCAAAACGGGCTACTTTCTGCGGATTTTCTTGAAGAACTTTTTGTGTGTTGTGTTTCAAAATATGTGCTGCCGTAATAAGCCGAAGAGAAAACAATTCATCCATTCGACAAGTGAGTCGAACCTAATTTCGACTCCACTACGTAGTATGATTTAAGACATTATCGCGATTCATACAAGTTTGCAGAAGTAATCCGCTGAAAAAAAAGGAACCAAAGGTTGGGTCAGTAAAATGGAAAAGGAAGTGCCGCAGTTTTGAAAAAAAAACACTCCCTTTGATAATTACGAGAAGCAGATTGCAACGACAATCAAAGTCGCTGTCTCTGTCAACCAAAGCTGCTTTTGTCCGTTGAAGGAGTTGACTGTCTGCATGAAAATGACATAATAATAATAATTGTTGGCGCTACAGTCCAAAGGAGGACCAGGGCCTAGCTTGCTCATCAACTACTCGTGTTGTGCGCGCTACTGTTCTCTCACGAGTAGAAGGGACCTACAGTTTTTTGCCGACTTCGAACGGCGAAATTTGAGAAGCTTTCTTAGACAGTTATTACTCTTTGAGTGTTGTCAGCAGCTCGAAAGAGGTAGTGCCGTGAAATATTAGGAAAATTGGTGTTGAACTGGGAGTCGAACCTAGACCCTTCGGCGTGTGAGCGTCGCACTCTACCCACTACGCCACGGCGACCACATGAAAATGACATGACAACGACGTAATTGAGAAGGCAAATACCTGAACCAGAACTTTGCAAGTACGTGGTCGTCAATACTCAGCCTCCAGGTTTAGAATCCCAAAGGAAGGCCGAAGCGTGTTAGAGAGGTTTTATAACAGCCCATTGACAAAGGAAAGTATTCCTTTAGGAGCGCGCGTTTTTAGATGACAGCGATTAAGTTTGAAATATGATGCGTGCATTGGCATATGAACAAAAGTTCCAAATCGTGGTTTTTAGAGCTTATGCCAATTCCAACTCCTATCTTTTTTATAATAGGCGGGCGCTAAAGCCATTGTTTATACCCCTAAGTGACCGGAATTAAGTCACATCACGAGCCGAAGGTATACGAATAGAAGAAGGGAGGTAAAGAAGGTACCGATGCAGATTGGTTTGGCATTTGGATTGTAATGGGATTAAAAGTTAGCTGGGAAGAGTATTCCATATTCGTGTGGTGCTACAGAAGATCGGGTCTCTAAACTTAACTGCACGTCCGAATGTGGGCTTAAGGATGAACGGATGAGCATTTCTAGCGATTCGGATATTGCAAGTCAATTCTAGAAGAGGAGGAATGCAGCTAACAAACTCGTTAGAGCATTTTTTGTTTAAATAGTGATAAAATATTGATAGAGACATAACATTTCCCCGATGTTCTAGCGAGTCGATTGACTTCGTAGCATGATTATTCCCAATAAGTTTTATCGCTCGCTGTTGGATTCTAACTAGTAGATGCAGAGACGTCTTAGGATCATTAGACCAGATAGGAGTCTTCTACTACAACTTGGGCGGATGTACGTCTTCCAGCAAATGTGAGTCAGACTTTCGACCAGTCCTTGATTTTCTACTGGATGAGCATTAACTAACGAAGATGAGTTCGAAAAAGAGTTTACATAGGACCAAGCTATACAACTTCAACTACATGTGAATTCTAAAAACTCATGTTAAGCTCTTGCGTTGACCAAGTTTCGATTCCGAAACGTTTGCCGTGATACCCCAAATTTTATATTTGATACTTTATTTTATAAGTATCATACATCGAAGGACTATAGCGCCACCCACCGCCGATCGAGCATGCCCGTTTGACAGCTGTCAGACAGACAAGCAGCGCCATCTAGTGGATGCATGAATCGGTTGATAATTTGACTAGGTTTTGCTTGAATGCTTATCAGATCCCTTTCCCCCCTTAATTATCCCATAAGATTCAGAGGGGAAGGATCCCAGTGTACTTTTAAAACTGGTAGGGCATGTCTATAAAAAAACACACGTGCCATGATTTCGAATTGAAGTTCGCTTTCCAAGCAAACAAAGTGACTAAAAGAAACTCAGACCCAAATAAAGACATCAAATAAAACATAAAAGAAACAAAAGGCGTCTGATCTCTGAAACAAAATGTCTCTAACACCAAGCAGCGATTCCAACGAACGTGCTAATCATCACGCGTCTACCCCACCCAACTTCCAGCGATTTACAATCCAAAGTCAGACAGATCAAACATCTTGTAGGATCACATCACAGTCCATCGACAAACTCCATCTGTGCACACAAACACGCCCACTTGTGTAAATTTTGACACAAATATGTCAACAATCTCACGGATATAATTTGCATTTGCCAATTCGAATATCAATTTTCACAAAAGTTCTCAAAATCCACACAAGCCAGGCAAACAAACACTTCTCCTCTGTCCGGCAAATACAAAGCTAAAGGTAAACAATCCTAGGACGACGACGACGTTGACGGCCTTTATTGGTTTGACACGAGTATCAACACGACCTTAGGGCAGCGTTTGTTGACGAATCCTCTCGAAAACAACTTCAGGAGAACCAGCAAAATATTGTATCTGCTCACGTTCTTGTCGCATCGCTCAATTCGACTTATCACGTCGCTCGCTTGGCTTTCCCGTTTCGTATTTGCACGACAAATGCGCCGTCAACGTCCGCCTGGCTGGTTGCTTTTAGAGTTTTTATCGCGTCCCGAGATAACTGCTGCCACCGACCACCACGATGAGTGCGGATGCTGCCCATCGTTCATGTTATCGCTCCGCAGAGAGTCGAAAACACTTTCCAGGGGGTGCCTATGACTGAGCAGAAGCTGCAGGTACCCACAAGGCGAGGCAGAGCGCATCCAGCACCCCTCTGCAAGGGTGGTCTAAAGCAGTAATTAAATGCCGAATCACGTACAGCCCCTAAAATGAATTGCTGTGCACGCAACAGCACCTCGCTCTGGGGAGGGGGCAATTGTCTGAAAGATAAACGGTAGCAGGAATATTTACCTTCTCCAAGCATCCCATTCGGCACTGCTGCACTCGGACTGTGAGATCGTTCCGCCCCTGAGTGGGGCTACTCGCCGCCAGATGGGTGCATAATCCAAGCAGAAGCACCGCAAAACCGCTCTTGAAGGACATTTTCGGTATTTTCCTTCGCTTTTCGCTACCGTATGTCGACGCAAAAGGGATCAGGTGAATTTTCACAGATTTACCCGCACAAGGACACTCACTGCACCCAATCGATTTGACTGGGTCGACACGAAAGGGAATTTGTTTACACTGACACTGGAACAGGGACGCACATCAGACGACACACGTTTGGGATTCTGATGACGGATTGAGCCGCTCTTGCTTGTTTACACCGAACACAATCAAACCAGCCGGAAAATGGGTTTTATTGTGAATTTTCCTTTTTTTTGCTTTCACTGCAGTTTTTCTCTTCGACGGGCCGACGGCGTGAAACAGACACAGTAACAACCGAAACGTCAGGGAGTCTACGCTAAACTGGAGTTTGCAGACGGCTCAATTATGTCCGGGGCGCTCTGCTGAAAATAAGGAAAATCAATTGGGAGTTGCTCTCTTAACACACGGTCTTCCAATTGGAATGAAGAGACCAAACAGACACTCCAGCTAGATGAGTTTGTAAACAAGAACCTGCTCGTTGCAGATACACACACTCTCTGCCGTTTAAGAGAAGGTGTTGACCATTCAAAAGAGCACGCGGGTTCCCCTCAATTGTGCAGACGCTGTCCGCTTTTCGAACATTGTACTGAGTCGAAGCGAATCAGACTCGAGCATGTTCGGTTGCAAATGTGTCTGATTGTGTTGAGATTCTTTTTGGATATGTTGCTGCGCGGCGAAGAAATGGTGGAAGGATGACAATTGCAGCCACACTGTATTCGGGACATGCTGGTTGCCATTGGAGGACGCTGGCTGAAGGAAGTATCTATTCAAGGGAATTTTCTTCGAATTCTTAGGCATAGACACCAGAGCGGATACATTTGCAGACGTATGTGTTTGTGTCTGGCGTTTAAATGCTTCCTTTGTTCGCGCGGTAGATGGCGGTGGACAATCACTCGGCATGTATCCTTTTCCTGCAAGCGGAAGCGGTAGTACTGAATCTGGTTGGACTAACTGCAGGTGATGGAGTTTCTGTAGTTTGTTTTGTTTCCTGGGAAATGAATCAAAATTGACTAACATTTCAAGAATGTCAGATTCATAACTATAACTGCATAATGTGAACAGATCACTGAAGGTGCTTAATAATTTGACTTCCGAGGAGGTTGTTGTTTTCTGTCTTTCGATGAAAGGGTGCATTTCTGTAATTCTTTCCCAGTAAACAACTTCTGTTCGTTGAAGTATGATTTATTAATCTCAGAACATTCGCGCGATGCGACGCCTTTGTCTTAAAACTTGTCTTCAAGATTTTTTGTTAGTTTTAATTGCACTCAGCAATGCAATAAGTTCGAAAACACCTTTTCAATTCATCACCCAGTTTATGAATTTAATTTCATTTTCATTTTGCCGTGGGAGGATGAAGGATTTCTTCAAAAAGAAATGTTCTGTATAGTCTTATCTGAAAGCGAGTTGCCGTCGGCCTAATTGGAGCGGGAATAGATTGGAGCTTACTTATTTTTTGTGCACATTGCGCATCCAGAGGAGACCTTTTTGAAAACAATCAGCGGTTTGGTGTGTGATCAAACACAAGTTTCTTTCTTGAACAAGATTTTTCTTTTCCATATTTCATGGCCTAAGTGGCAGGAAAACGTATACCAGTCCAGTCAGAAGTGGTGTCCCAGAAATACATCCTTTCAGCTACAATCGCGGAGGATCTTGTTGACGCTTTCAGGCTGACCCTGAGATGGCTTCGTTAACGTTGGATTAAATGCAAGATTCGTTTCTATGGCATACCTTCAAATGATCCTGGTTTTCTCACTTTTCCTTATAGTAAATGTAGGCGTCTCGAGGGAAGGAGATTAGCGGATGAGTGGAAAAAATAAAAGGCCAATGATCTGCTGGTGTCTCGAACTAATTACAGGTTCAACTGCTCTAAAAAAAGTTAATACGGGTGAACCCCTATCTGGCGGTCAATTTGTATCGTCAAGACGGTGGATAGCGAGATTTGGTGAGAATGAGATCAAATATGGCATTGGCTATGTGCCATGGAGCGCCAACTCGTATGAACACGAGGTCAACTTAATTTTAATTTTAAGTAAAAATCGGTCCGCATCGTCGGTTTAAAACGACCACCATTTATCGAAACCGTACTCTCAAAGGAAATTGTTCCATTGATTCGACTATTTACAATCCGAGTCAAACTGTCGATCTTTTTGGGCGGATTATCTTCTCGACTAGTTTCCCACATGCACAAATTTGTTCATTAAACCAGCAGCTTAGTTAAACCTGCATTTTGTCACGCAAGTCGATTTTTCGCCAGAATTTTTACTCCGTTCCAACTGGCTGTTTGAAGTGCATAGTCCAAGTCAGGCTCCTCAGACAAGTGCGTGTACACGCGTTGACATCGATGACTTGATGTTCTTCAATTAAGTCTCATATGCTCTCAACCACATGCACCCACATTCTCCCGTGGCTGCATGTGGTTCTCCCGTGGCTGAAGACGGCAGGACGCATCAGTATTTTTTTCAAGCATTCCAGTGTCATTAGCCGAGGTGGCGTATTGGGTTAAGTACGACACTCACACGCCGAAGATTCCAGGTTTGATTCATAAACTGAACGCCATTCATTTTCCACGGCATCACCCCTTCTAAGTTGGTGACACCATTCATTGAAAGAGCTTCTCAAATTTCGCCGTTTTATTATTTTTTACAAGCATTCCAGTCTTAAGGGCCGAGGTGGCGTTGTGGTAAAAGTACGACACTCACACGCCGAAGGTTCCAGGTTTGATTCCTAAACTGAACGCCATGTTTTTTTCACGACATCACTTCATTCACCATTCATTTTCTACGGCATCACCCCTTCTAAGTTGGTGACACCATTCATTGAAAGAGCTTCTCAAATTTCGCAGTTTGGCAACAAGTTTAGGACTCTGTAAAAGTAAAGCGAAGGCGGCGGACGCAACAAATGGTGACGGGTCATTACCGAATCGTCGCAGTGATCACATCTTACCCACGCATGCACGAAAACACAAGCGTATTAAAATAAAGAGAATAGAAATAAAAGGCTGCGTTTTTTTTTTCTTAATGGTTTGGCTCGACTTTAGATCCTTAACATGAGCAATTGCTGAAGAAGCTAGGCCCTGTTCCCCTGGTGGACTATTTAATATATGTATTCGTCAGTCTCAGGAACTTTATGGTGCCATAATTTCAACCAACACTCCTTCTCAGAATCATATCTTTTTTGGGGGCACTACTCACTCTCGGAATATGTTTCCAATATTTTACGTTGTTTATCAGACATATACTCGTACATATTTGTGATACTGTTCAGCTGATAAAACTTCGAAAGAAAGACAGGTACTAGAGTCGTTCCTGTCGATCCTTCTTTCATATCAAACCCCTCAACACGGGGACGTTCTTTGCTGTGTTGGCCTAATAGCTCGGTTTTAAAAAAGTCTGCCGGATGAAGGTTTGTTTTCCATGTGATCTATATCGGCTGGCCATCTTAATCGTTGGATTTGAAGACATCTGACCAGATGATTGCTGCCGGTTGTTAGTATATATTCTTCTGCAGTTGCGACCATCACAAACAGGGTAAGGGCTTACTCGTCTAATAATTGTTGGCGCGACAGTCCACAGAGGGACCAGGACCTTCCCTGCTCATCAACTACTCGTGTTGTCCGCGCTACTGTTCTCTCACGAGTAGAAGTTACCTACAGTTTTTCGCCGACCCCGAACGGCGAAGTTTGAAAAGCTTTCTTAGACAGTTATTACTCTTTGAGTGTTGTCAGCAGCTCGAAAGAGGTGGTGCCGTGAAAAATTCGAAAAATTGGTGTTGAGCTGGGAATCGAACCGACACCCTTCGGCGTGTGAGCGTCGCACTCTACCCACTACACCACGGCGGCCACATTCATGGACGAATGTTAATGCAAAATAGTGCACACGTTGCTTTCTGATATCTCTAAGGTGTCAGCTATCTCATGCGATTTCACTTTGCGGTTTTCCAAAACGATTTTGTGTACTTTTTTGACGTTTTCAGGTATAAACACCTCAATTGGCCTTCCAGAGCATTCAGCATCGTTTGTGTCTGTACGGTCACATTTAAAATCAGCATACCACCAACAAATAGTTGTTTTTGATAGAGCCGAGTCCCTGTAATAATTTTCAAGCCATTGCTGAGCTTGCATGATATTTGTCCCATCAAAAAGCAGTGTTTAATCAACACCCGAAACTCTGTTTTTTCCATTTTTCTAAAAATCACAAAAGTCACAAGAAGCACTGTAACGTGTAACCCAATAATCAGTTTGCCATGCAAATAGGTATTCTTTGAATGTTTGTGCTCCCTGAAAATAAAATGGATTTATTGTAAGTGGCACCTTCTATATGTCAGTTTCGGGACTTATTGAGTGATGTGTTAGTCTAATCAGATTCAGTACCTTTAGGAAGAACGACATTAGTACTGAAATCTGCGCAAATTCACTCTTGACCATCACAGTTTCTTTAGAGTTTAAAAATAAGTGAGTTTGAGTCGTCTAAGGCTTACATTATTAAACAACTGCGCTGTCCCTGTTAAACTAAACGGCGCGAAAACCTGAAATTTGTTCAAAGCAAATGAGTAAGCCGTGGCGTAGTGGGTATAGTGCGACGCTCATACGCCAAAGGGTGTAGGTTCCATTCCCAGCTCAATACCAATTTTCCGAATTTTTCACGGCAGCACCTCTTGTGAGCTGCTGACAACAATCAATGAGTAATAACTGTCCAAAAAAGCTTCTCAAACTTCGCCGTTCAGAGTCAGCAAACAACTTTAGGTCCCTTCTACTCGTGAGAGAACAGTAGCGCGCACAACACGAGCAGTTGATGAGCAAACTAGACCCTGGTCTACCTTTGGAGTGTAGCGCCAATAATTATTATTATTTATTCGTCCATGAGCTGAGCAAAAGCTGTTTGAAATGGGTGTCGCGTTTGCTCACAATGGAACAAAAACCATATTGGTGCTGTTTCGGCAATGTAAACAGGACTTTTTGCATCGGTTTGCCACAATGGATGAAACATGAATCCGCCACTACACTCCAAGGCCAAATCGGTATTCAGCCGAGTGAATAGCAACCGGTGAAGCACTCCCAAAGTGTCAGAATACACAAAGGTGGACTGGCAAGATTATGGCATCTGTCTTTTGGGATGCCCGCGGAGTTTTATTCATCGTCTGTCAAAAGGATCATCAGCGAATTACATGGCACTATTGGTGCATTTGAAGAAAGAAATTGAAAAATAAAAACGATCCCATATGAAGAAGAAAAAAACTCTCTTCCAACAAGACAATGCACCGTATTACAAGTCGTTAGCTACCATGGCCAAATTGCACGAATTGGACTTTGAATTGTTTCCGCACCCCCCGTATTCTCCTGATATGGCCCCCAGCAACTTGTATCCCTTTTCATACTTCAAAAATATGGCCAGAAAATTCGCCAGAAAAATATGGCTCGAATGAGGAGGTGATCGCCGAAACTCGAGTCTATTTTTAGGTCAAATCTAAATCTTTCTATAAACAAGGTATCGGAATGTTGGATTTGACAGATATCATTTGAATATTTGTACTTCCTAAAAGTAACATGGATTTTTTATTTGTGGCGCCCCTTTATGTCAGTCCCAGGACTTTTTAAGGGATGAGGGATGAAGGATGCTAACTACATTTGCCAATGAATTTCTATTAAGTCAATCAGAATATGTTGATAAATGACGGGCTCTCAAACCTTTACCCAGTTTGGTCAACTTCGTGTTCAATTCAATCTACACACCTTATACTACGAGTGTAATTTGTTTTCACAATTTTAAAAAATCGTTCATGTTTCCATTCAAAATCGATCCTATTACGTCCAGACTGTTCATATTGACACATTTTTGGCCGCCAAAGTCTGAAAATATAATTTTTGGTAGCCAAGTTATGTCACTCTTCTTACTATTCCTTGAGTTTATATTCCTCCAATTTGCTTTGCATCTTCATTAGCCTTAAACTACCAACCACATCTATCCTTATCTAACATACTATGTCGCCGAAAGGCAACTAAATAAATAAATTACTAGTTTAGCTTAGAGTGCCCCCATAGGGCCGGTAAGTAGTTTTAGAAATCATATAAGTCGTACCTAGGTTAAGCATTTTGTTCCTAGTTTTAAGATAGCATTAGTAAGACAAAAATTAAAATAATTTTTAAACTTAACTAAACCAACCTACTATGGAATTTGAATGAACATCTCAATCAAACAAATAAAGTTACCCCTTGGGCGCTCTTTTCTTCTGCAATAACTGGTCCGAAGAAAGAGCGCGGTTCTTAAAATCAGACTTACAAAGCTTTCTAATAATTTAACACAAATTGTACGTTTCATTTCAAGTATTAATTTGAGAGTAAATTTGCACTGAAAGGCTCACACTCGAAAACTGGTCCAATGTGCTATCAGACAGTAATCGACCGTTAATGTAATTTCTTGGTTTTCCGGAGACATACTAAAACGAGCTTCTGTGATAAAGACAAAAAATGTTCAGTTTCAACCACATCAACACTAAAGAGTCGCCATCGCCAAGTTGATAAAAAAGTGGGAAATTGTCGCCAGTAAAATTATAAGAAACCTGGCTCTAAGTTCCTGTGTGAGTTTGAAAGTAATAGTGCCAAACGTTTTTGAGAATCTTACTTTATTTCGCTTTGCATTAAACGATTGAGATGCTCTACATTTGATTGACGGATTTGGCATTAAACTCTAGGTTCCCTCCAGCCGTTGAAATTGGTAAGCCCTCGTTCTTCCTACACCTCTCAACGATCAAATAACTGTATTGTCGTACGATTTGAACATCCAAGATTTGTTCTTCATTTGAAACTTTTTCCTAGGTACCAG
Organism: Eristalinus aeneus; assembly: GCA_955652365.1. Classification (NCBI taxonomy): domain Eukaryota; kingdom Metazoa; phylum Arthropoda; class Insecta; order Diptera; family Syrphidae; genus Eristalinus; species Eristalinus aeneus. The sequence continues at coordinate 82,243,124 of OY019132.1, forward strand.
TGGATGCCATGGAAGAAATTCAGCCCACTCAATGCACCGGAGCCATTAACGCTTAACTTTCTGAAAGAACATCACATTCGACCAACGCTATATTTTATATGACAACTCTATAATGACAACGAATGACCTTTAAGGAAAGTGGGAAGTTGCCATAAACACAGTTCACTTGCAGCGCTTAGAAATTGGCTTTTCCTTGGAAGAAACTGCAATCTACACACATTTTCATTTTTAAACTTAAATTTGCTTCTACTTTGAGAAGCAATATTTTTCGTTCGTACACTCTAAGCATTAAGCTTGCGCATGGGCAGCAATTTGCATTAAGACTCTGAAACTTTGATCTTCGATCACAGCTCAAGCCAAAAGAATTACTAAAAATATTCAGTGAAGAATTTCACTCATATTAAGTGGAGACACAATGAAAAGAATGACCTGACTTTCGTAAACTTAAGCCACAGCCTTCTTATTGTCGAGTTTTTAAAGACCTCTTTCAAGGACAGGACTGGTCTGTAAATTTGCAGACAATCCATCAAGGGCCGCTGATTTCATCGAAATCGCCATAAAATCAAATCCGTCTTCCTCGAGCGCTTACTCATCAACATCAGACGGCAGATAGCATTTATAACCCACACCCATGGAATCTATAAATCACACATGATCCGTCCTGGTTGCAAAAGCCCACCGCACCATAAAAGAACTTCGTCATGAGACCATTCCCAGCCCATCGAACCGCTTCAATAGGTCAATTAAAGTGCCCGACTGCCGCTGCCGACGAGACAAACGCACAAGCTCAATTAATTGCGCATTTAAGGACGACTTAATGCGCCCTGAGTCACTGTGTGCGCAATTTCCGTGCATCCGGGCCCCGAAGAGAACCAACAAATTCTCGTCGCTTCGTCGTTCACGTTCATTTCTAATCCGTGGGCCGTAATTAAAATAAACGGTGATCCATCATCTTACCTCTGCCGATGCAGCACGTCAAGAAATTGCCCAAAACTTTGGCTTCCTCTGGGCCAGACGCACAGCTGTCGGAGGAATTCCTGAGAGGAGAAGGATCCAAAATTCGGAATATCCGACACCTCGGTTCCTAGAAACTTCACGACGATGGTCCACAGCAACATGATAGATAAAAGATATTTTGTATTCTGGCCATTAGCTCGTCCTCGTCCTTCCCGCGGAGACGCGGCCCGTATGTGTGACCCAGAAAAAATCCTTCTCCACTTCAATCTTTCGCTCCACGGAGGGGCTCCAATTAAGCGCGGATCCGCAAAATCTGCGATGCTGTCCGCTCGTCATCATCCCGTGATCATCGGCGACGATGTTGGCGATGGCGAAGCCAACCGAGACGAGGGGCAAACGCAGACAGGCCTGTCTCTCTAGGGCTACATTCATCTTCGTCATAATTATGTTTTTGGGCGGTTGTCGTAAGTTGTTTTGCATGTTTTTGTGCTGATCGCGCAGCGGCGGCCCCTTCAGAAGGGGTGCGGCCGGAGGGGCGAGACGGCAGCAGCGTTTTGTAGTTTCTTGTCAATGGCAGAGGCAAAACTCGAATGTCTCAGATTACCCGCGCGATGCTTGGGAATCTTTTCAGCGAACGTCATCGGCTTGTCGTGCCGATGTCAAGCAACAGAATGGAAAGAGGACAACGACGCGCAAGAAAGGGCTCCGCGCTCACTGCGCATCCAGATGAAGATGAATTCCATTCCACGGCTAATCAGTGTGGAGAGAGATATAGTTTTTACCTGATCTGGCAGCGGATGGCTCCGAGGACCCGGCTAATTGTGCGCACAAAGCGACGGATGTGAAATGTTAAATAAGGATATCTATTGTCAGCAGGGGCTGCGACATCCGAGGAGTGTGTAACGACAACTAGATCGTAATCCTCATCATTTTGTTGCGAAATCTTCGTTGTTGTCAGGTCATTTGTGGCGTATGAGTGGCTGAGTGTGTGGGCTGCAGAAACAACTCCCCCCCCCCCCCCCCCCTCTACTGAAAGAAAAGAGAGAAACGAAAGAAAAACCCAGGAAGAAAACATGTGTATCTGTCGGCGTGTTTGTTTGTTCAACTGTCAATTCACTGTACGGATGGATTAACCAAATGAATTGCAGATACACTTTCCAATTTTCAGTGTTAAATTGTCTGTGTTGCTCGGATTCTATGAAAATATTTGCAAACAACCCCCTAGGAGGACTACGCCGCCATTGCTGCTGCCGCCGCCGCTGCCACTATCAATGTGTGTTCATCTGTATCTCTGCTCTCCGTTAATTGCGTACGGAGATATTGTATCTGTGTACTGCCTGTCTGCCAGGCGAAGACGAAGATGAATGAAGTTTAAGTGAGGGGGTGGCTGTATTTTCATGAACAAGATATTTTGGCAAAATTTAGATTGTTTCTCGTGTGCGATATCTTTTTGTGGAATTTTAGGATTAACTCCGGAGGGATGTGCGACGATGGCTGTCGCAGTTAACCTTGTTTTGAACTGACTGGAAATTTAATGGGGATCGGAGCTCTGCTCTGAGGGAATGTGGCATTGAAAAATTATGAAGACACAGCCCCGATGGAGGGCCTGTGTGGAGCAGAGGATATTCGAACGCAATTTAGGGTTAGACGATTAACTCCCAGCTATAGGCTATTTAGGAGGCACTTCTGCCGTTGTTTGGGAATAAAATGCGAGTCCGTGTATGATCTGGAGACGAAGTATTGGCGCTGTTCATCATTCAAATGAATTGTTTTGAAGACAAGTGTTGATGGGTGCAATAATAAAAGGGAAAAGGGTACGGGAACATCTGGAATAGATTGAATATAAGACGGGCTTCAGTGTGGTTGAGAGAGTGATTTGTAAAAATGGCATGTTGAGAGGCGAGATTGAAATTTTGACAAATGATATATACTTTGGAAAGAAGGTTGTCGGTTCACATTCTAGCTTTTGAAAGTAAGGAATGATTTTACAGGCAAAGTGTAAGTGATCGAACTAGTACAGAAGTGAAACGAAATTAGTTTCCGCCCGATGGTTTCAAGCCTCTTTTTTTGCTGAAGTTGAAACGGAAACTGGACTTGGCTGCAATCAAGGGTAATATAGAGTGTATGCCGTCTCTACGCAAAAATGAACAACTTTGACGTCTCGAAGAGAGCCTCATAATAGGCAGTAGAATGTGAAAGTCCAGGAATTTTTCTACAAATTCTCCACAAAGAGCAGGTTAACTTCAATCTATTCCCTTTCCAAATAGGACGACAGCAACTCACTTTCACAAACCACTGTATGAAGGTTGCTTTTTATATTTCGGGATTGGGCAACCCTAGTGTTGCAATCTGGCAAATGCCAGCTCTATCGTAAAGTTTTAAATTTTTTAGGTAATACGTACTTAGAGCGTTTTGACATACGAGCGTTATTTGTGTTGTTTACAGTAACTTAAAAGATTCATCTCGCCCAAAAAATGGAACAAAATCGTGAAAATTTTCGTGCGATTATTTTTTACAACTTTCGACGTGGATTAACTCAGCAACAGTGCATCGATGAACTTAATTCAATTTTTGGCGATGAAGCTCCATCAAGGACCAGTGTTTATCGATGGTATGGTGAATTCAACCGAGGTCGTAGCTCACTCCAAGACGAATTCCGCGAAGGTCGTCCAAAATCAGTTGTTGTTCCGGAAACCATTGATGCTGTGCGCCTACTGATATTGCAAAGTCGTCATGCGATCTATCGTGAGATTAAGACAACCTTAGGCATTAGTGGGACCAGCATACATACACATATTGCTACACATTTGACCGCTTAAAAAATTTGTTCGCGTTGGATCCTACACAATTTGTCAATCGCTCAAAAAAATGCTCGCGTCGATTGGTCGAAAAAAATGCTCCAAAAATACGATCGCGGTGCTTCGAAACACGTCTATGACATTGTGACAGGTGGTGAATCGTGGATTTACGCGTATGAATCCGAAAGTAAGCCGCAGTCGACTGTATGGGTGTTTCAAATTGAGCCAAATCCAACAAAAGTTGCTCGCACACGAAGCACTTCCAAGCAAATGGTCGCCTGTTTTTCCGGAAAAACTGGACATGTCGCAACTGTACCACCACACTGAGTGATACACAACCATTGGTTTGCCAGTTGTCTAATGCTAAAATGGGCCTGGCGGTAAATGAGGCAAAAATAAGTACATGCTGTCGTCAAGGAAGGACACAGAACATCGACGTCTTTGACGAAGCGTCACACTAGTCAGCAGAAACTTCGAGATAGTCATCGACTTCGTCTACCTCGGCTCCGCGTTAAACAGGGACAACAACATCAGTACCGAAATCAAACGCAAAATCACTCTTGTCAATCGCTGTTTCTTTGGGCTCAAGAGATAAATCAGTTATAAAGCCCTCTCGAGGGACTAAACTCGCTTTAAATAACAGCTTGATCATCCCCGTCCTATTTTATGGTGCGGGATCTTGGACGTTAGCAAAAGCGAATGAGGAAGCCCTTAGTCTTCCCAAGAGAAAGGTTTTGCGTGCGATTTTTGGTCCTGTTTACGTTGATGGCATGTAGAGGACAAGGTTCAACTACGAATTGTATGGGCTGTACAGCGATATGCGCCTGGTCAAGCGTTTACGGATACAACGCTTAAGATGGCTAGGACGTGTAGAGCGTATGGACACCACTGCTCCGGCCCGAAAAGTTTTTAAATACGTGCCATTGGAACAACGCAACAGGGGACGACCTAGAATAAAGTTGCGCACACAAGTGGAGAAGGACCTCAACCAACTTGGAGTGCGCAACTGGAGACAGCTGGCGAAAGATCGTGCTTCCTGGAGAGGCATGTTGTTCGAGGCCCAGGTCCATCCCGAACTGTAGCGCCACAAGAAGAAGAAGAATAAGAAGAATAAGAATAAGAATAAGAATAAGAAGAAGAAGAAGAAGAAGAAGAAGAAAAAGAAGAAGAAGAAGAAGAAGAAGAAGAAGAAGAAGAAGAAGAAGAAGAAGAAGAAGAAGAAGAAGAAGAAGAAGAAGAAGAAGAAGAAGAAGAAGAAGAAGAAGAAGAAGAAGAAGAAGAAGAAGAAGAAGAAGAAGAATCATAATGGCGACTGAAACGATGATGGTGAAAATTGAGCATCGCGCTACAATTAAATTTCGACCCCTGCTCCGGTGCCCCGGCTACTGCTTGTACGGAAGAAAGCATCAAAGACGTTCAAAGACTTGTTCTTGACGATGCCCGAATAAATCTGAAAAGGATGGCAGAGATCACCAAGCTTTCAACTGGTACCATCCACAACATTTTTCATGACCATCTTTCAAAGATCACTGCAAGGTGGAGAAAAAAAAAGTGAGAATCACATGCTGTAGAAAGCTTTTGGAGATGTGTAGTAAGAACGCGGACGGTGTTATGGATCGAACTGTTACTGGGGACGAAACATGGATTCACTACTATGAACCTGAAAGCAAACAAGAGTCCAAACAGTGGCATAAAAAAGGAATAGGCCCGCTCTAAGAAGTTCAAAGTCACTCCGTCTGCCGGGAAGCTCATATCCACAGTTTTTTGGGACTCAAAGAGAATTTTACTTACACTTTGCATAATTTGCAAATAATTGAAAAAACGGGGTAAGCTCGCAGCGGGTGTGTTGCTTCACACGGCGCGAGTTTCCAATGTTACTGCGCGAGATTGTGGTTTTGAAAAAATCCAACACTTTATGGTCCAGACCTTGCCCCTAGTGATTATTTCCTGTTTTCGGATTTGAAAAAATGTCATCGAGGAAAAAGATTTTCGGATGATGAATAACTCAAGTCGGCAATAAATGGGCATTTTGCAGAGAAAGAGGAAATTTATTTTTTTGAGGGTTTGAAAAAGCTTATCTCAAGGTGTAACAAATGCATTGATGTTAGGGGAGATTATATTGAAAAATAAAAATAATTTAAATTGAATTCGCATTTTCCGTTATATCGATACTGAGAATATATTGAACACCCCTCGTACCGTGGATTTTTACTCTTTGACGGCGATGCTGACGATGAGTGAAGGGATAAACCAAGCTTTGGAGAAGTTTTTTCTTCTTTCCAATCGCTACGATCCGGTACAAAAAGCCCTTCTTTAATATATTTCAGAAAGCAACTCCGATGTGAAAAAAATTACTTTTTGCCAACGCTCGGTTTCAAATCGCACGGCACGCAATTTCTTTGCTTATTTTTTAATCCAAACCGAATGGAAATTTTTAGCTGAGTGACATTTAACGAATCTGCGACTAGGCTTTGTGTGTGGCATGGATCTTGAAACAAAAAAGCCTACAATTCCTTATAATTAAACATTTAGGAACAACACTCTTTGTCAACGAAGCTAAAATTACCTATTCCAAAGCGTGAACGCCACTCTTTGAAAGATGTATTAGACGGAGCAGATTCAGCATTCGGTGCAGCTGTACTTTAAAGAGAACATCCCGCCTTTAAAACGAATCTGACATTTTCGAAGAAAGCATGTTTGATGTTTAGACGGTCACACCAATTACTGCACAAATGTCACAACTTTCCAATGAAATAAATGTTTGCTTCCAAGATCAGCCACATTTTGCAGGTGGCGCCATCTTTTGAAAAAGTTCCGGCTCCTTCATACCCAGTATTCTTGATTAACAGATGTTTCAACTCCTTCGATTCGTTTTTCTGTTTTCCGTTCTAGTTTGAAGCTTCCTCGACTGTAAAAAGTTCTCATCTCAAAAAAGCCAGTGGTACTGCAAAATCAGCCCAAGAATGTAGAGCACAATACTCATAAACCTTCTTGTCGCTTTAGAGCTGTCAATTAAGACAGGCAGAGTCGCACATTCCCTTCTATTTGCATTTCCAAACCTATCTGAACCACGGTTGCAGTGAGATCAAGAGAAAGTGAAAATGTTGTATGTTGCGGAGACCCACACAACCACTTCCAACAGCCCAAACCAACAATAGGCGTAGCGCCCATGTTTGCCCTTGTCTAGCTATCAATTTCACAACACAAATAACTCATTTCTCAAAAAGCCTATTAAGTCCACCAGTTCCCCCGCAGCAGAGTAACGAAAGGAGAGGCGGAGGGGACAAAACAAAAGAAAACGAAACGAATTCCCGTCTCCCACAGCACATCAATGTCAGGGCACACCATAGATTGTGTCGCTTGTCAGTTGACAGGCACACTGGCAACAGCACACACAATGCACACAGCGCACAGTACGCGCACTGCACAATGCCAAGTCACAACATTCCCTTCAAGTGCGAAGACAAACGTGAACGATTCACCAGAAAAACAAATCCACAACCCATCGATCATTCGTTGCCACTTTGTGCGCTGTTGTGCCATCTCTTCTTCCTCGGTTCCATAAACGTTTACCTGCCCATCATTTCGACGGGAGGATGTAGCCGACGCTGACTCTTAGGGCTCATTAGTATTCCACTGGTGTTGAAATCACCTCTAAATTAATGCAACCGCTCCTGGCCGGTTCACATTCGCAGACATCCCGGACACACACGCACGCACCTCCCCAGAGGGAGTGAGAGCGAGAGAAGGGCTCCCCAAAAAAGCCTGCAACACGAACAATGTCAGGCATTCACATGACACCGCCTAAAATGACGACTCCGTCGGGCACCCGCCACGAGGGGAACGCCGGACACAGACAACGCATTATTCATCGCTGCACAAATTCTTCGGGCACACCACTCCTCTGCCACCCCTACTCCGCAGCGCACCAAATCGACAAGGACAACGCAGCGAACACCGCACCAACGACGAGACAATTTTTGCCGCCTAATTACACGTACACCAGCCGTAAGCATTGCAGATTCTAGTGCACTGCACCTGGAGGCTGCCGGACCGCGAGGGCGAGAAAAAACCGTCCTCAGCATCGGAGTCTGGTCGCAGACTCTCTTGTTCAGCAGCACACTGTACGCGAAGTCCCCGTGAATCTTAAATAAATTGATAATTAATAAAACAAGTAATGTACGACACTTCGCGGAGGCAACATCCTTGGAATACCAACTAGTCGCAGTCGCAGTCGGACTGCAGTCCGCACCGGACTGTGCAGTGCAGCACTGGCACTGCCACTTCTCCGGTGGCCCTGTCACATCGGTCACTTCACCTACCACTGCCAGGTAGTTCCATGAAGTGATGAAAAATGCATCGGCGGCGCGTGGTGGCGGGGCCCGGGCCCGAGCGCGGCGGAGCGGTACGGTGCCGATGGCAGCGTGGTGATCCACTCGCATATATGGAACTCATAATTCATGTGCTTCTGCTGTTGTTGCTTCTGCCACTGGTACAAGTGACCGGTGTGGTACGCGCGATTGCAAAGTGTGATGGAACAAGTTGTAATTCGTCTTCGTCTGGGTGCACGATCTGGCTTCGAATGAGCGAGTGTATTTCGAGGTGTCAGCTGCTGCGTCTGGGGGAGGACGACTGGTTCTCGGCGGACGCTACCAAATGCGGGTACATAGGTGTCATTGGTGGCGATCGGGAAGGCACTGATACGCCAGCGCAGTGCAGCAGACACAAAAACAATCAGCTGCGCGTCCGTATCGTGCGGGGAAATTTATTAGGGAACAATTATGGGCAATTAGCGATGGATGAATTGGAGGGAGGTGAGCGGAACTCATTCATCAGGATTTCGCACGAGGGAACCAGACGAAGGCACGTAATGCCAATTAAGTTGAAGGTGTTATGGCACTTCGGGAATGTTTGAGTGTCTGGGCGAAAGGGTTGGCGGGCTAGTAGGCGGCCGTGCAGCGCTCTGATAAAGTGTTTTTCGCAATTGCTCGATAAAGTGTGCGGTGCTTTGGTTGTGGATTGGTGCCTGGGGCTGTGTTGGGAAGTGATTGAATTCAAGGAGGAGAAGGAAGAACTGCGAAAGGATAAGTATAGACCGGAAAATTTGTGAAGTGTGTGTTTTAGTCATGTCTAGTGACTATCCGACTTTTGTTTACAGCGTCTGCTGCTTTTGTCACATACAATTTGGGATCAGTTATAAGCAGGTTTTTATTCGGATTTTTTTCTGAAGTTTGTCAGATTCATGATTCAAGAGGATGTGGGATTAGTGGGACTTGGTTTTACGTGACCACCTGCCTTAGCGGCTTATATCACGGGAAACCTTTTTCCCAAGAGTCGTAAGTAACGCAAGACTAGACGCCTTAGTTACCCAAGTACCAAACTGGGATCATGCTTGAGGGGTAATCATCCCACCTTGGTTTGATGCGAAGCCTTTCTAAAACCTCTTCCGCTCTCTGGGTCGCAGCGCCCGGTTGAGAATGCAACTCCACACTGAGAAGGGATAATCCCCTAACCGTCTTGTCTAGTTGTGCTTAAATAATGAACTAGACAAGTCAGCACAGTACACTATCCTCGACTCTACCCGCGATGTTAGGTGATTAACCACAGCCACCACAATACTCCCACAAGGGGGCCTACCGCACGGTCAGGCTGGAACCGAAGTTCCAGGGGCCCCTGACCTCCCGTGGCACTAGAATATAGCCTCTGATCAAGCTGTCACTACCAGTCAGGTTTCCTCAAGGCCTGGGTCTGTTAGCCGCCATCCGTAGATGGTCTTTTCTCCATCAGTGACCCCGTTGTCACTATAAATAGTGTTACGGATGTGATTTTGAATCATGTGATTCATAAATCCAGTCACATAATCTGGGGATTCGAGAGAATGGTGGTACCTTCTGGAATTTGTAATAATCCGTCAGTATTGGGTTCCACGATTGTGAAAGTAGTTTTGACTCCTATGGCTGTGCCAAGCTGCCACAGAAATGACCTCTTTAGAGCGCTTCTTGTGAGAAAGAAATTAAAAAACGCTGATATGTCAACAATCCTGACACGTTTCTAGACGAAATTCACCAACATATAGATGGGTTAATCATTCACACTGAATTTAAAAAAGCCTTATTAATTAATTTAATGGCTAATGGCTGAACACCTAGAATTTTTCACGGCTGCTGACAACGCAGTGTATTAACTGTCTGAGAAAAACTTTCTCCAAACTTCACCGTTGGGAGTCGGCAAAAGACTGAATGTTCCTTTTGCTCATAGGAAAACGGTAGCGGGCACTACATGAGTAATTGATGAGTAAGCTAGGCCCTGGTCCCCCTGTGGACTGTCACGCCATCCAATTTTTATTATTACTATTGGCTTATGAAGGAGCTGGATTACAGACGCTGAACAGCTTTTTTATATACTTTTAAAACAGTGCAGATATGAAGCCAACAAAGGGTTTTACAGTATTCTCGAAGTACTTAATTGTTCCTACCTCCGTTCTGTAGACGTCTGCATAAATCTTTAAACATGTATGCCGGTACCATAGACCACTGCCTAAAAAGATGGATTCTTGATTGCCTTAAATAAGTAGTAAGATAGTGCAGCATTAGTTGGTGAGTGTTTTAAGTAAACTGCAGCCAATTTCCGAACCCTTCAAGATAATGAGCTCACATTTGGGCACATGAGATACAATTTCCTTTTTTAAGAAGACTTCTTAACGATTCGAGTCTCAGTTGGGTTGAGAAATTCTTATCCTCATGGAGCTCAAACATCTATTTGACTGGAAATAAGCCAGAAGCTATCGTAAGAGCTATCCAGCACCTTAATGTGAATAAATCATTTGCGTCTTGAACCATAGCTCTTTAACGTGAGATGGTTAAAAAAGAAAACCACAATTTCAGTAGAAATACTTCGGAATGTGACGGTTTGAATGAAAATCCCCGTTCAAGTGGAAGGAAAGAGACTGGTGACTTCGACATATAGAAAAAAAAATGACTTCGACTAAAACCACTGAAGTTCCAAAAAGCACACGATCCTTCATCGCAAAACAAGCAAGATTTCAAACAACGAAGGCGTGTACAAAAGTTGAGTTGCCGAATTGATTTTTCCGGTGGGTTGCCATTTATTATGAACCATAATTATGAAGCAATATGTTAAGCATTGGCCGCCGTGACGTAGTGGGTAGAGTATGACGCTCATATGCCGAAGGTCTAGGTTCGATTCCCACCTCAACACGAATTTTTCGAATTTTTCACGGCACCACTTCTTTCGAGCTGCTGACAACACTCAAAGAGTAATAACTGTCTAAGAAAGCTTCTCAAATTTCGCCGTTCGGAGTCGCCAAAAAAAATGTGGGTCCCTTCTACTCGTGCGAGAACAGTAGCTCGTACAACACGAGTATTTGATGAACAAGTTAGGCCCGGGCCCCCCTCTGGACTTTAGTGCCAACAATTATTATTATTATTATTAATATGTAAACAAACAAAATGAACAAGCTTATATGCCAAAGAAATCTTTTTAAAATTAACAACTTTGGAAGGCCTCCAGGAAACCAGAAGAATTGATGGTGAGAGTCCTCTATCCCGATATTATTATAATTGCTCTCCGTTCGTATTTTTGGACCATAGTGTAAAAGTAAATGCACCCGTTCACCGTTATACTGTCTAAGAGCCAGTATTGAACCCTGGGCAAACAAACATTTCGGTTGGAGACCAAAACATTTCTACAAGACCCGGTAGCGTCGCTCAACATTTTTCTAAAATTTTTGACACAACAAATTGTAATTTCTCTGTCTCGGATAATTTATAGGCCAACGTTTGGTGAACTCACAAAAATCACTTCAGCGGGAATGGACAAATATATCACAAAACGTGATTGCAGCTTTCTATGGTCTTTTAGACGGTTTCAAGAAGATTATTCGACCCAAATATGGACATTTCGAAAATTGATAATTTGATAATTTGAAAAAAAAACATTTTTTTTCGACATATTTAGCTTTTACATGATAAAACCTTAAGACGTATAGCATTTTAAAAATGTGGAGTATAAGTATATATTTGAAGCGGCCATGCTGAATTTTTAGCATACTGAGCAACCTTTAAAGAACGTACAGCCCTGGTATTCTTTTCATTATTTCATTATATGCTTGTCAAAAATACTTAAACTGGCTAATATAATCTAGGGATCTTAATTTCAGCTTACTGACTAAGACAAGTGCTCTAAGGCAACCTGAGATTATTATTTTCTTCTTTTTAACTGATTTTAAAATATATAGGCCTAAGAGGTCCTTCTCAAGTTCCACTGCTGCAAATTCACGTCAATTTTAATACTTTCTGTGATGAGATATGATGTCTGTAAGTCAAGTTCGAAAACTCACTTTCTGCAATGGCTTTCTTGCCCGTGAAGAATGCAGAAATGTCTTCTTTTGATTATTTTAGTTCAGTTAAGTAAGCTTTTAGGGATAAGGTCCAGGTGTTCTGGCTTATTGGGAATATCCAAAAGAGACCGAATTGTTGATTTTTATATATTTCGAAATGAATATATAGGGTTGGCAAGTAAATAATTGATTTTTGTTTTAAATAAAAGACAATATTTTCGTAAAACAACTTTATTCGGTAATGGTATGCCCATTTGTAGCAATGACCATTTTCGACATCATCATTTTTGAAATTTTTACCATTTAAGGTTTTTTTCAGTTTATGAGGAACTATCGAGTGGCCGCCGTGGAGTAGTGGGGAGAATGCGATGCTCATACGCCGAAGGGTCTAGGTTCGATTCCCGGCGGAGTACTTCGAACTTTTCACTGCACCACCTCTCTCGAGCTGCTGACAACACTCAAAGAGTAATAACTGTATAAGAAAGCTTCTAAAATTTCGCCGGAGTCGGCGAAAATTGTAGGTCCCTTCTACTCGTGAGAGAAGAGTAGCTCGCACAACACGAGTATTTGATGAGCAAGTTAGGCCCTGGCCCCCCTCTGGACTTTAGCGCCAACAATTATTATTATTATAATTAATATGTAAACAAACAAAATGAACAAGCTTATATGCAAAAGAAATCTTTTTTAAAATAAACATTTTTGGAAGGCCACCAGGAAACCAGCAGAATTGATGGTGAGAGTCCTATATTCCGATATTTTGATAATTGCTCTCCTTTCGTATTTTTGGAATATAGTGTAAAAGTAAATGCACCCGTTTACCGTCATACTGTCTAAGAGCCAGTATTGAAACTTTAGGCAAACAAACATTTCGGTTGGACACCAAAACATTTCAACAGGACCCAGTAGCGTCGCTCAACATTTGGCTACAATTTCCTTCCTTTAATATTGTGACACAACAAATTAAATTTTTTCTGTCTCGGATAATTTAAAGGCCTGCGTTTGTTGAACTCGAAAAAATCACTCCAGAGGGAATGGATAAATATATCATAAAACGTAGTTGCACCTTTCTATGCTCTTTTAAAAGGTTTCAAGAACATTATTCGACCCAAATATAAACATTTTGGAAACTACTGTAATAATTTGAAAAGTATTTTTTCAACATATTCAGCTTTTACATGATAAAACCTTAAGACGTATAGCATTTTAAGAAAATGGAGTATGAGTGTATATTTGAGGCGGCCATGCTGAATTTTCAGCATACTGAGCAACCTTTAAAGAACGTACAGCCCTGGTATTTTTTTCATTATTTTCTTACATGCTTGTCAAAAATACTTAAACTGGCTTATATAAGCTAGGGATCTTAATTTCAGCTTACTGACTAAGACAAGTGCTCTAAGGCAACCTGAAATTATTATTTTCTTTTTTTTCAAATGATTTTAAAATATATATGCTTAAGAGAATCTTTTCAAGCTCCACTGCTGCAAATTCACGCCAAATTTAATATTTTCTGTGACGAGATATGATGTCTGTAAGTCAAGTTCGAAAATTCACTTTCTGCAATGGCTTTCTTGCCCGTGAAGAATGCAAAAATGTCTCCTTTTGATTATTTTAGTTCAGCTTTGTAAGCTTTTAGGGATAAGGTCCAAGTGTTCTGGCGTATTGGGAATATCCAAAAGAGACCGAATTTTTGATTTTTATATATTTCGAAAAGAATATATAGGGTTGACAAGTAAATAATTGAGGATTTTTTTCTTAGAAAATAAAAGACAATATTTTCATGGAACGACCTTATTCGGTAATGCTATGACCATTTTGACATCATCATTATTGAAATTTTTACCATTTAAGGATTCTTTCAGTTTATGAGGAACCCATATATCGAGTGGCCGCCGTGGAGTAGTGGGGAGAATGCGATGCTCACACGCCGAAGGGTCTAGGTTCGATTCCCGGCGGAATACTTCGAACTTTTCACTGCACCACCTCTCTCGAGCTGCTGACAACACTCAAAGAGTAATAACTGTTTAAGAAAGCTTCTCAAATTTCGCCCTTCGGAGACGGCAAAAATTGTAGGTCCCTTCTACTCGTGAGAGAACAGTAGCGTGCATAACACGAGTAGTTGATGAGTAAGCTAGGACCTGGTTCCCCTGTGGACTGTCGCGCCAACAATTATTGATTAATTATTATAAATCGAGTTTTCGTATGTGATTCATGAAGCTGCAATCTCACGTGTTGTAATGTGACAATCCGAATCGAATATTGCTTTGACTTGGTCGTCATCAACTTTAACTGGGCGACCGAGTGTTTTTCATCTTCGTGTGAAATATCACCAGAAATAAATTTGGTAAGTAAAGTTTTGTTGAAATTGACGAAATCAGTTATTATTATGCAGGGGAAACTTTCTTTTTTTCGACGGCTTTTTTGGTCACTGTCAAACATACCAGAAAAAGGTACACTTTGAAAACCTTACACATAATCAAGACCAACAACAATATGAACAGGAAACGGGACATACAGAACACATCTGCCGTACATTCAGCGCTTTTAGCGACTTAGACATTTTGTTTTTGTTTCGAGATTCAAATTTCACATCATTCTAGGCTGATCTTCACACACAGAAGTGCTCAATATTTCGTGTTTTGTGAATTCAGTTTTTTGTAATAATTTCAAATCTATTCAAACCCAATCGTCAGGAACTTAAACAGCTCAGTCCCTGGACAACGATTTCTCAATGCACACAAGATGTTAAACAAATTTTTCCACCCGACATCTACCGCATGCGAGCCGCATCACTTCTTCTCCAGCAGTGATACAATCTACCATCGAGGCTGAAACTGAACACAACACCTGATGAAGGCAGCAATCTCTGCCGAAACGTTGTGACCTGGTGTAATTGAAAATCGACAGTGACTAAAAGAGCCAACGAAGGAAAGAAAATTTCCCCGGCGTAATAAATTTGGCAACTTAAACTTGACACTTCCGTTCTTTAAAGCTTGGTCACCACAAACATTCAAGCATAACCCTTTGTGAGGCTGCGATACATTTTTTCTTTCCACATCTATAATCTTACTTCTGATTTGACTACAAACGTTGTCGCTCCAAATTTTTACACATCTCATTCAAAACTTTCATTACGGTTGAATCTATTCAAAACTTCCTACTAGGAGAAGCTTCCAGGTCACTAACAGACGACTGAAACGTTTCATAAACGTCAGACCCACATGGAAATTATTACTAACCACTAGGGTATATTGGGTCCGGAAGACCGTTAAAGAAAAACAATCCACCAGACAACCGTGGTTGACTCCAATATCAGTTAGATTTCTTTTCCTCATGCTGTGAACCTGGAAAAGAGACGAAGTGTGTTTTCCGTTATATCTGACATAGAATGTAGAAAATAGTTAATAGCTGGCCAACGGCTGTACTGGTTTCTTTTTCAGCATTTTCAAGGGCTTGTGGTACGTCTTGACTACTTGGACTTCGATATTCTCCTATACGATCTATAAAACTGCAAACTTTCGACCACTTGTGAGATTCTCTGATTTCCTCTCCTTAAACCAAACGCGTAATCAAAACACCTAAAGAGGCTTAAAATCCACTGTCCCAGCAGCACTGTTTCAAAGCACTGCTATCTTCAGACAGCAGAAATTGAAGTTGTGGCCCCTCTTCAGTCAAATTGACTTTATCTCCCCGTTGTCCTCAGTTGAAATACAACTTTACCCATTTTTCTACACATTCAACAGCAAGCTTATCCTTCTCGCAACTTCTTGACACTGCAGTGAACGCTTTAGTGCGGTCACATCTCAGAACATCCTCTAATCCACACGGCCTTCGAGGAGACTTTACGAAACCCAAGACGATCCGCCGAACAAAAGGCGCACCCTTCCATAGAGCTCTGCAGGAAATTTTAGAACAGCCCAGAGAACTGTTCTCTCGAAATTCGTGTTTCATTGTTGCCCTCCACACACAAAAGACTACCACAAGCGTTCTCCGCCTCCGTCAGGTGCCCGCAGAAGGCAGTGCTCAGCGAAGAACTTCTCACCCATCATCAACATCCGTCAAGCCCTCCAAATCTACTCGGAGAAACATTAATCAGTTTCACTGAAACAGCATCTTAGCGCACTATCACCAGATGAGAGTGAATCACTCCTTCAACTTCTTATCGGCTTAGAGCTCCATTCAATCCGCAGCCAGTCGAAAACTTGAATCGCACCAACCGATTCCTTCGCTCATCCGACAAAGGGACCGCCGTCGCACTCCAGCACCAGCACCAGCACCAGCTCTCCCCCAAACGTGTAATCCTACGTAATTTTTCCAAGGATAAACACATCTTCGCAGCCATACCCCTCCAGCGCACAGACCTTTGTCTTCGCCAAGAGATACACGATTCAATAGTGGAGAGGGGGGTGGACGGAGTATGTGCCTCCTACACTTCAGCTGCAACGCACGCTGTTGGAAGCCGCTTCAGTGGTGGTGGAGTGTATCCAGGCCATCGACTCTATCGAACATGAGTAACACGAGAACACGACACTGGAAATTACTAAAAAGGATTTCCTCGGCTCCAGCAGCAACAGAAGCACCACTGGCAGTAGGAGCAGCACAGCAGCCTCCTGCTACACACTAACATGCCTAACTGTCACCGTCGGCGGAATTAGGATTCTTAATTAAGTTGTTCACAATACATAAACTCCCCCGAGATAGAAAGCAGCCATGTTGTGTGTGCTCGCCCCCATCACTCGCAAGGAAGCGAGCGAGGGAAGTCGAAAGTGCATGTAAGAACTTGTCCATCACCCTGCCCCTCTCCCCACAACTAGGGAAGATGGAAAACTTTTATCTCTAATTTTCTATTTCCACTTTTAGTTTGCCAGCTAGCGGCTGCCACCCACTGGGGTAGGAATAGAGTGCAGAGGGTAACAAAGTGCTATATCATCATGCGATTTGCGTTGTTTTAAGTACGCAGCACTGGGGCAAAGTTTTTGACAAGATTCAAGATTCCATTACCACACCGCCGCGTCGGTGAAAGTTTCGGGCTTCCAGCAAGCACACACATCCAGCGCGGCCCGCACCCCCAGCCAGGTGAGATTTACATTTCGGAAGTAGCATAAACTAATTTGTCCCAATTTGCATCATTTCGCTGTCATTTGCGCTGATATCGCCCAAGTGCCTGTGGATTACCGGCGCAGAGACACACAGGAAGCCGTGAGTTAGGGGACTCGTCCGACCACTGCTGCTCGCTCCTGTCGGCGTCGGCAACGGTGGTGCCGGTGGTTGATGCGGGGAGGCGAGTTTCTAAGATAACTCATCTCGACAGGAGCTGTATGTGGCTGGTCCTCTTCGGTGGTAGTGGTGGTGTCTGGTTTGTTTTCCCTTTGGCCAGGATCTCGTGGAGCTATGCACGCATTTGTCATTCTCTTTGGGAAGTTATGCTGGTGCGCATTATGCTCCCTCCATCCCCTTTCGAGGCATTGAGGAAAAGTTTGTCTTTTTGAAATTCAATTGCTACAATTCCTCATCTTAGAGCGCTTAGAGCTCGAAGGATTTACGGTGTGAATATTTATGCGGCGGCTACACCTGTTTGAATATGATTTCGCCGTTGCCGGCGAAGAGGTGTAAGGTGTGAGGGGAAGCCTTCTTTAAATTAATACAAAGCGAAGGATAAAGTTTGCTTTTAATTTGCGGCCGAAGTTCTCCGTCGCTGTCGCTGTCGCTCTTCCGCCCTCCTCCTGTGTAACCCAGCTCGGGAATGGCTAGGTAAGGCATTAGTAACATTTGCTCAGAAAGCCGACTTCTCCGGGGGAGGAAGTGGATTGAAATTGGGCGGCAGCGTGGAAGACAACTGGGTGTGTGTGGGTACATCCCCGAATTGTTTTCCTTTTGGTGAAGCCGAGCTGGTCATAATCTCTGTGCAGAGCCAGTAACCATCCGGAGGGTGAGTGGAAGAACGTCTTTGGCACATTGTTTCAATATTTGCGTCAGCAGTTATCTCTAAGTCGGAGCGGATGGGTGTCCTTGGCGGAGCTCATAATTGGAGAGGAGATTTTATGGAAATTCGAATTTGGTTTTTGCGAATCTGTGCAAACACATACACCTGTGCTTCTGCGGATGGCAACGCTTTGAATTTCAGTTCGGTGGGCTTATAGCCGGGAGAAGTTAAGAACAGCTTGACGGTTGGAATTAAAGTGGCACGAGGACTTTGAAGCGAAAACCTCTTAGGGGCAGTTGAAGATAATGACACCCTTTGAAGTGAGGCGCCTCGCAGACCTTAGGTCCTTAAGTGAACCGTTTTTCATGGCACAGCAATTTCAAATGGATATCTGTGCTAAGGACAGGGAAATTAAAAATACATTTTGGGGTTCATAGAAATGTTTTATTTCGAAGGTTGCAGTAATCACTGAATTGTTTGTCTTCTTTACTTTTCAGAGAGCAACTGCTCGCGCACCATGAGGAGTAGAAGTTGAAAGCGAAAGTTATTCTATTTGAAATGATACTAGGTAAAGAATAGTACTTCGAAAAGCCTAGTTTAATTTCGTGAGGTTTGTATTCAAGAGACCTGTGTTTCCTTAACTGCCACAGCATAAACTCAAAGATAATAACTTCATGCCAGTATTCTTTATAAAAGTGTAAAAGAAATGTGCACGTTTCTGGTGAATTTCTCAATTCTTCATTTTATCTAGATGGACTTACCTCTGAATCAAATCCTCAATATTGGGTCTCGGCTTCCAGGAGCAACAATGAAGCATCCAGAACGTCGAAGTACAAACTAAATAAACCTAAATAAATCTACAAACAAAATAACTAAAATTAAACTTAAGCCGCTAAATCAAATTAAGTGGGAATACTACTCATGTGCTTGACGACTGTGAGCTACCCGCGATTAAGGATTAACTTCAAAATGCAACACCTCCTTTTGTGTGGTCGCCTTTACGCAGTGGGTAGATTGAGACGTCCACAAGCCGAAGATCTAGGTCCGATTCTCGGCTGAACACCTAGAATTTTTCACGGCACCACCTCTTCCAAGCAGCTGACAACACTCAAAACATAATAACTGTCTAAGAAAGCTTCTCGTGGCCAGCGTGGCGTACTGGATAGAGTGCGACGCTCACACGAATAAGGTCTTCTTTCGATTCCCGGCTCAACACCTCATATTTTTCACGGCACCAACTCTTACGAGCTGATGAAAAAAAGTATTCAAAGAGCAATAGCAATAGCAATCTAAGAAAAAGCTTCTCAACCTTCACCGTCCAGAGTCGGCAAAAAACTGTAGGTCATTTCTACCCATGAGCGAACAGAAGCGCGCAACACGAGTAGTTGATGAGCAAGCTGGGACCTGGTCCCTAGGTGGACTGTCACACAATGCAACTATAAATTATTATAAACCTACTTTTGTACATACGGGATCGCCGTGGTGTAGTGGGTAGAGTGCGACGCTCACACGCCGAAGGGTGTCGGTTCGATTCCCAGCTCAACACCAATTTTTCGAATTTTTCACGGCACCACCTCTTTCGAGCTGCTGACAACACTCAAAGATTAATAACTGTCTAAGAAAACTTCTCAAATTTCGCCGTTCGGAGTCGGCAAAAAACTGTAGGTCCCTTCTACTCGTGAGAGAACAGTAGCGGGCACAACACGAGTAGTTGATGAGCAAGCTAGGCCCTGGTCCCCCTGTGGACTGAAGCGCCAACAATTATTGTTTTGTACATACAATATACAGAAACAATCAAAATCGCACAATGTCCATTTCCGAATTTCCCAACATCCAAAAATATTAGAAAAAGCCGAAATGCTCAAAATAACGAAATGTCTAAAGTTCCCCAGTGTAAAAAATTAAGAAGTAGCCAAGATCTCGAAGTGCCCCCAATCTACAAATGCCTTCAACTCTTTGCTGTCTGAGGCATTTGCCAAAAGTTTTGAACTGAGAAAAGTCCTAAAATGCCCAAAGTCTCGAAATTGACAAAGTCCAGGAATGCATAAAGTTTCAAAATGTCCAGAGTCCCGAAATGCCGAAAATTCAAAAATGTAAGAAAAATTTCGAATATGCCTTAAATAGCCAAAACGTCCGAAATCCCAAAATTCCAATGTGCCAAAATACCTAAATTATCAAAAATTTAAGACACACCAAATATCAAAACCAAAGTGCCGAAATTTTTAAAATTTTGAAACGCCCAAGGAACCGAAATGTTTATAATGTTAGCAATCTTGCAGAAAGAAAAAAGTAATGCCTTAATTCGTGACAACACTGGAAACCCCAATATTTCGACGTGCTTAAAATTCTAAAAATGCCTTAAATATTAGCAATATCTAAGACCTCCGAAATGTCCGAAATACCGAATACCGAATTGCTCAAAGTCCCCTACTGTCCATAATCCAAAAATATTCAAATTCCCTAAAAATACAAAATTCACAAATGCCTTCGACAGCAAAAATGTCTTGGATTCCCAAAAGGCCTAAAATCAATTCATGTCCATAGTCCCGAAATGCTCATAGTCCTGCAATGCCCAAAAACTGTAAATTCCCGAAATTCAGAAATGTTTCAAATTGCAGAATGCGCAGAATCTGCAAATGCCTAAAACAATCAAGATGTCCGATATTTCAAATTTCCCAAATTCCCATTGCCCAAAATGCCTAAATTATTCAAAATTTAGGTCATACCAATAACCCAAGTCTCGACATTCCAGATGTCAGTAAATGTTTAACACAGCCACACAGCCGAACGTCCGAAATGCCCAAAGTCTCAAGAGGCCCATAATCCAAATCTGTTCAAGGTCCCGAAATACCCAGTATTCACCAAAGCCTAAGACAGCAAAAAAAAGACTGAAATTCCAAAAAGCCTACAATTCCGAAATCGTCATACAAAAAATGCGCAATGTTTAATATTGGGGACTGCACAGAATCTTAAAGGGCCTAATATAGCTAAGACACCAAAAATCCCGAAGTCTCAAGATCCCATGATTACAAAAAGACATACTGAACCCAAAGTCCTGGTATTCCAGAAGAACGTAAATTGTACAGCAGAAATTTTTACAATTTCGAAATCCTGAAAGTGCGAAAAGAGTAAAATTTCAAAATGTTCAAGGTTCAGAAATGCACAAATGCACAAAATCCAGAAATGTTTATATAGCCGAAGTTTCCTACGCATCAATAGGTCCAAAATTTTAAAATCCAGGAACTCCCAATATTCTGAAATGCTTGGAAATCAAAAATTAATTTAAATATCCGAAATATCTAAAATACCGAAATGTACAAAGCCCTTTAAGAAGTTGAAATGTCAAAAATACTGAAAAGTTCCAAGTTTCGAAGTACCCAAATCCAGAAATTTTAAAGATGCAGATTCAGAAATTTATCAAAACAGAATTAATTTTTGATTTTACAATTCCGACATTTAAATTAAAACCTTTTCGACATTAAGGTTTTCGACGTCTTCGGAGGCAGGAGCCAGAAATAGAATGTGTATTAATTTGCCTCTTCATGTTCACCTTTTCAAGCCTTTTGGATCACCAAACTCATGCCACTGCAAGATGAACTAAAAACTCAGCTTCCAAGAAGTTATTCTCCGAGAAAACCACATTCGTGTTTTAATTATTCGAAAATCCAAAAAAAAAAACAATTCGCTTCAATTCTCTGTAATTGAAGTCGTCCATGTCAAAATGATTGGCAGAATATGATCTTCGATGAATCTCCTGCTGCCCATAAAGTCGAGAATATGACTGCTCGGAAGTCACATCACGCTAGGCCAAGAATTCATACAACTCGATTGCTTCATCATAAGCCCATCGACCACAATTCTTCCTTTGTGGCCGATTCCACCGAACGCCCTTTGTTCATTTCCCCGACGAGGGAATTATCAGAAGTACTTCACCTGAAACGGAACCGCACAGCAGTAAGTGGTTCCTCGGAAAGCAATCACTTGCGTGAGCTGCTGTACCTTTTAAGCGCTATCACGTCCGCAGTCAGATAAACTGTCAAATTAGCCTGTCAAATTACTAGCTCCGCAGAAACGCTACGCATCGCTGCTTCCCTCGAAACAATGTCGCCCGAAAAGAAACAGAAGAATTCCCCCGAAATTAGTGAGGCCACTTAAAATCGCGGACGTCGTCGTCGCCGAATCTGACTTGTCATCCCTTTGCATGCACTCACCAAAGGCAATCGAAATTCCACAACCGTCGTTCCGCAACCGTTTCCATTGCCACACGAAGATTGCCCTGTTCATTCGCTTGGCGAACAATTACGGTCCCTTTTGGCCAAAGAAATTCATCTCTCAACTAATGAACTCCACCGCTCGCGGACGATGACAAATGGCCTTCTCCGAGTCAAAAATTGATATGTCAGGGACTTCGATACGGCCCACAACCGCAACGGCCACGACCACTCGGTATCATATCAGCAATTAGGCCTCACTTTAAAGCGACTGAGATTCCTTCAATTCCCAAAATTCTATCATGCTCTGCCGGTGGCGCACCGGGAAACGATCGTCGGCAGCCGGGACTCATTCATGGCACAACTAGCGACATCTCAATTATTTATCTTAATTACAGCGGAGCCGAGACCTTTCTGCGAAAAGCAATCCCAAGGCATGCAGAATGTTGTCCGAACAGCGCTTCACCGCTGTTGCACCGGCCGCCGTCCTGTGTGCTAAGAGCCTTGTACCGAGATAAGACGAGGATATTCGACAGGCATTCCAAGAGACGGCATAAAAACAGGCAACCGAATTGCTGTTGCGGCGGTCAACTCACCAATTTGTAGCCGGCCCAATAGTTCATAGAGCACTTGGGCGGGTGGACGGGGGACTGGTTGGTGAACATTTTCCGCTCGGCAAATAGACAAGGTCATAACCTGACGGGCGATTGCTGTCGGGCTGGAGGGTGGTGGGTTGGCGTGAAATAAATGCACTGACACGTTTCCCAAATACAAATGGCGACGTTTTTGTTTTGTGGAGCGCTCAAATTGAATTGGATTGCCGCAGGGATGGGGGTGACAGTGGGAATAAAATAAAAGTGTCAAAATGTCAATGGGAATTTCTGAACTTGAATTTATTGATTCAATCTGTGTGAGGAGAGCTGTGTGTGTGGTCGTGTGCTGAATTCGGAGCACGAATGGGGAGAGCGCTGTGATGAAGCATCGATAAAAAAGGGGGGAAACTTGTTTTTTTTTCCTTCCGACCGATGGGCGGGCGTTGGGCGCCATTGTGCAAAACAATTCAATGACGACAGCTGGATCGGAGTAATTGATTTTGACCTTGACCAAGCCAATCAGGGATTCTTTCTCGGCGTTCTGACGTGTGCGAACATTGGGAATGTCCATTTGTCCGTTTTCTCTACGAGGAGTGTTTGCCTGCAGGCTGCAGTGGGCGCACGTTCATCCACTTGGCTGCGTTCGAAACATGACCTTAATTGGAACTGGAATAAATCAATTTGGAACATCGCCAATGTGATTGTTTACATGCCGGTATTCGGCTGAATCATGTCTGGGTGACCTTCGGCAGTGCTGGTTGGTGTATGGTTTGTGGGTCAGCTGAAGAGCCCGCAAAAGTGCTTGTCCAAGAAATCGATGGATAGCTCTTAAGCGAAGCGATAATTACTCTCAAAAGCGGCAAAAACCCTTCAGTTAGAGGAATCATGTTCCGACATCTTCAAGCTGCTCTCCATGTGTACAGTGGCCTTAGCACTCCGATGTGGGAACCCTCCGTATTCTGTCTCATTAGGCCTTAAAGTAATTTAATTTTTTTCTCATGAACAACGATGCCACCCAACACCTCATTACCATCACGCAACACGTCGCCGCACCGCACCGCACAGCACCGGTGCCTACTTACGCAGCTAATTGCAAGCATCTTCTGCTACGCAACTGCTCGTCGTCGTCGTTTCATTTTGCTCTGCGCAAAAAACAAGATTAATGACTGCAATTCGTCAAGTGTCAGGCAGTAGATATTCGAAAAGGAAAGTCTGATCCCAGGATCACTACTCCTTTGAATAAATGGGAATTCGCACTTAACATACCGTGGCAATCATTAATCGAATCCTCCTCGCAGGGACTCGACACGCGGTGAGCGTTTCATTCAAAAAGACCCTCGGCTGCTTGGCTGCTTGGCGGCCGTTCATTCAGAGTGCCGGAGCCATAGAGAGAAGCATCACACCAATCAAGCGACAAACGTCCGGACCGACTGTCACTTACAATTACACTGGCACCAGTCTTAATTAAGTGTTCGGTCTATTGCGCGATGGATAATCCCCAATCCGCGCATGCAGCGCTGAACGGTAGCTAGGCACTTCGCGTAGCGTTCCAATCAAATTAATTTCAAGAAGCCTCTTCTCTACCACTCCTCCCCCTCCGCCGTACTCACCTCATGATGGGACTCCAAAAATATCGCCCCAGGAGGCTGTCCTCCTCAGGCACAGGCGACGACGACGACGACAACGACGACTCTCTACGTGGGATTAAGACATTTTAATGAATGAAAAACAATTCCTGGTGCTCCCGGCTATGCGAATGTAACCAATTTGTTGTTCGGAGAGAGTTTCGCAGCCAAGAATGCTGCACAAGCACCAGTACCAGCACCGGCACCGGCAGCAGTTCAGCATCATTCAGTCTAAATTTGGACCACTTACCCCGTTCCGAGGGAATAATGAACACAAAGACTTAGCGAGGCGCAGCCGAGCATATTTAGCAGTTTTGTTGACTTTTTTGCCCTCGGTTCCCCATTCGCCAATCTTGCGCGGAGGACACTCACGCGGAGCGCGTTCATTATTTCATGTCAGATGATGTCTTTGCTGCCCCCCTAACGCTCCGCACCGGCCAGACAATCAGACAAATTAAATTGAATAAATTAAAAGATACAAGTGTTCTCTCGCGTCCGTATGGTTGATGCATTTTTTGGGCTGCCAGTGACGTTGGCCAGGACACAACAGGCGGGGCCAATGCAGATGCAGTGATTTACGATGGAGGAATCGGCTTGTGTTTCTCGTTGGCTGTGAGGAATGGGGTGTATCCGTGGACGTACGAAGCAATAAAATTGCCTCTGGGGGACATGTCTTGAGCGGATAGTGACATCTTTGGGGAATTTGATAGTTTAGGATTTTACTTCTGCCTCTAGCTGGCCATTTATAGAACCAGGAAGCTGATGAGGATCGTTATGAGGTTCTGTGGCATGATGCAGATATTTGCATCTCGGATTTGAATGAAGCAGAAGGGTGACTCTTTGGCAGAATAGGCGCAGGTGAAGCTCTGCAAATGTTTTGTGTCCTTCTGCACTTATGGGAAAGAAAACCGAAATCATCATGGATGAGCATCATTTATTCTTTCAGTTTTACATGTGTTCCTCTAGAAGCTTATAAAATTCTTCAGACTTCCGCTCGATCCTTGGTGAATGATTCGAACTTTTCAGGATCAGCGAGCATGTGACTTGATTCCGCTTCTTTGTTCTCTGAACGCCCAAATGGTACTTTCTTACAAGAAAGTGATTCTCTGGTTGTTGAGGAATCTGTAATACGGAAGTTCATATGGCACTGACGTTTTCCTAAATAAGAATTTTCGTTTGTTTCTTTTATTTAATAATAAAAATTGGATGGTGCGACAATCCACAAGGGGACCAGGACCAAGCTTGCTCCTTAACTACTCGTGTTGTGCGTGCGTGATCTCTCACGAGTAGAAGGGACCTACATTTTTTTTCCCGACTCCGAACGGTGAAGTTTTCTGCTTCATTTACGATCTTGTTATTAAGAAAAATACCAAAATGGCATGATGCATCAAGTCTAAAGTCTTAAAGTGTTTCTCTAGTTTTACCATCATGCCCGACTTAATGGATTGCAGATCTTCCAAATTAGCCTTGAATTGACTGCCCTTAGGCAGCGGTATACAAAAACTCAGTGCCAGAAAATACAAAAAAAACAACGAAAGCTGTTCACCTGCTTCAAAAGAAGCACGAAGGTGATACTACGTCGAAACAGTCATTCTCCCCGATTCATGATTTGTTCATCAGTACAAGAGATCACAGGCTTATTTAGTGGCCATTAAAGTTCCAGTGGTCGCCGTGGCGTAGTGGGTAGAGTTCGACGCTCACACACTGAATCAGGTTTGATTCCCAGCTTAACACCAATTTTTCGAATTTTTCACGGCACCACCTCTTTCGAGCTGCTGACAACACTCAAAGAGTAATAACTGTATAAGAAAGCTTCTCAAATTTCTACTAGTGAGAACAACACGAGCGTGCGCACAACACGAGCAGTTGATGAGCAAACTAGGCCCTGGTTCCCCTTTGGACTGTAGCGCCAACAATTATTATTAAAGTTCCAACAGTTTTAAAAGTAGGGCGATTTGCAGAACACTCATAATATCAGCTTCGACTGTGCGAACTTCATTTCCATTATGAAGGATTGCTTGACAAAGTCCAACATTGAAGGAATTTAAGAAAATAGTTTTTTCTAAAATTTATGTGAATTGTCACGTCTTTGTCTCACTTGGGCAAGTAGTTTAAGTTTACCTCAGGTACGATGGATTGTGATAAAACGTTGGAAAATGGCCGTCAGCCAGCCCACGTAATAGTATTAAATAATTAATAATTGTTTGCGCGACAGTCCACAGAGGGGCCTAGCTTGCTCATCAATTACTCGTGTTGTGCGCGCTACTGCTCTCTCACTAGTATTCGTAGAAGGGACCTAAAGTTTTTTTCTGACTCTGAACGGAGAAATTTGAGAAGCGTTCTTAGACAGTTATTACTCTTTGAATGTTGTCAGTAGCTCGAACGAAATAGTTCCGTGAAAAATTCGAGGTGTTCAGTAGGAAATCGAACCTCGAGCCTTTGGCCCGTGAGCGTCGCACTTTATCCACTACGCCACGGCGGCCACAGCCAGCGGACGTCCATTATTTTCGTTGAAATCCTAAACCTGGTGGCGACACCTTGTTCGTCGTTAAATGGGCCAGGTTTTTTTGATTTTTAAATTTTAGGAAGTTTTCACAGTGGTAAACTAGTCGCAGGTTCGATTCCTGGTCTGAACATCGCGCGTTTTCCCATTGCAACACCGCTTTCGAATTGCTTACAACACTCAAACAGCACTGTTTCTCTGTCAAAAAGGTTTTCAACTTTCGCCGTTCGGACTCTGTGACCAACTGGTGGCCTCATCCACTTGTGAGGAAACTTAAGCACTAAACTACAGCACACTCAACATGACTCGTTGCTGAAAAAGCTAGTCCCACGTCCCCTTGTGGACTGTTGGTTTTTCTAGTTGTTCTTATAATTGTAGAAACAAGTTGGCCAGTATTTTGGGAAAATTAAAAGCTCAAATCGGATGTTTTACACTATTAAGACTAAAAATTTGATTTACCCTGAAATGGTAAGTAGTGCTCCCGCCACCTACAATCGCTTTACGAGCTTCAGAATCAACGGCTACAATCTTGGATTTCCTACAAAACCGAAGTCAAGGAAAATTTGTGTACCGAGACGGGATAAAATTGAAAACTGTCTGTTTCTACGAAAGGTTGAGTGCTCCGACTACGTTTTCTACACATACTGCATGTCAGCACAATGCGTTAGACATGTTTTTTAGGAAAACCAGCGATTCTAGGAACCCTTTGTGGTTGAAGAATCTAATTCTTCGTCGGCTGTTTTAGTCATTAAGGAGCATATGAAACAAGTTTACGTCATTCGTGTTGTCCCGATGTTTCGACAAGGGATGCTGTCGCCTTCGAGGAATCTTTGTTTATTGAGACGATAGATATAATACAGCATTAGTCCACGGTAGTTAAGTTAAGTTAAGTTAAGTTAAGTTATAATTGGCTTTATTTCAGCAAATATAAGAATTACATTAAAAGGTTATTAACATAAGTCGTAATGGATTTGGCCTATGGCCGTCTATCACGTTGACAAAATGTATAATGTATAATATATTAGAAGTCTCCGTCTAGTATGCGCTTTCTATATTGAACTGCTGCTACTGAATAAGTATATAAAACATCCCGTCCTTTTTCTCCATTTAAGGTATTTAACATTTCTTCTTCTGCTAGGCGATGTTTTCCAAAAACTTCTAGTCTGATTTCTTTTAGAATTGGACAAACACTAAGAAAATGCAAGATATCCTCCCTCTCTTTCAGATTGCAGAGACAGCATAGTGTTGGTAAAACAGGGCGATGTGATATAAAGTTCAGTTGCACAAGCTCACTTCTCATTTTAAATATAATACCTATTTTTGTACTGAGTAGTGGTTGAGGAAATAGGATTTCTCGTTTAGGAAGTGATTAAGTTTCCTATAGAAGTTCCTGTATAGTGATGATTCTGTTTCTTCAATGTAATGGTCATAAGTAAAGCTTTTAATGTCAAGAAAGGGTCTTAGACAAGGCGTTAACTTCTTTAACTTTATTCTTGAGAAGGTCGTAACGTTAAGGGCGTAACTTACATCTCTTCCGCAGAAGAAGAATATTACTAAAGTCAGCACAACAGCCAGCTTACGACGAGGACGAAAAAAAGGGCAGACAGGCATTTGCCTTGATTTACATTACAAATAAACAGATGACAATGACTTGGTTAGGTGAATGAAGAGGGCCGTTAGGGAAGCACTTGCTGGTATTGAAATGGAAACGGAAAAAGCCTTTTCAAGGCTACAGAAAATAAATTCTATCATCACCGAAAGACATCGATGTCCAGACAGAGTGTCACATTGACAGTAAACACTTCAAAGTTGTAACCGACGTTGGCTACCTCGTTTTTGCACAGGAACAGCAACTCGAGCAGTCAATTGTCTTAATGGACTTGGCTAGTTCGAACATAAACCAGATCATCCTGTCCTTCTTCTTTTGCATCTTTTTCCATTTGTGTGCGTCACCTTAGCCTAGGCCGTCCTCTACTCCGTTGTTTTAATGGCTCAGAAAAGCTGATCAGGACTTTAGTGGTCTTTTCGGGGAAAAGGTTCTTCGCTGTACTTTGCTGTACTTCTGTGTTGATGTCATCCGTAGCAGTAGAAGACGATTTTCTTTGGCAGAACGCCACATAGAAATCCTTAAAAATGGATAAAATAACAAAAACGTATAAATCAAGATCAGCAGTCAAGGGAAGTCAAGTGAATAAAGAGTTCAACAAACGTTGTGTGCGAAATCAAGGTAAGATAAGGTAAGAGTATGCCATACAGAGATCCATTATGTCCTGGGTGCCCACAAACCCGCCAGCGATCATAAATTCATCCCGTCACATCCGCCATTAAATTTATAATATATATATATATATATTATATATATATGCAGCTCTGTGCAAAAAATAGCACCACGTTGAGGTCTGTATTTTGGATGCTAATTACTTTTCTCCATGCTCATGTAAAGACACGATATTTATTGTAGGACATCTCTTGGGTATCAGTAATAAAAAGCAAAAAACAAGATAAGCAAAGATGCATTTTAAGACAAGAAAATTCACGTTATACGAAATGAAACCGAAATTTTGGTGTGCAAAATAATAGCACCACGTCGTAAATAAAATGCAAAATTTAGTGAAACAGTACGGTTTTTATTTTTTTTATTTATAATACTGTTCTAGTACTTCGTCTTATAACCCTTATTTTTGAGCACAGCGGCACAACGTCGTGGCAAAGAGTCGATTAGTGCCTGACATCACCGAATCAGAATATCCCTCCACACAGCCTGCACAGCTTCTCATAGCTGTAGTATATTTTTTGGTTTCGCTTTAAAAACAGCTTTCTTAATATCTGTCCAAAGATTTTCAATGGGGTTTAGGTCTGGAGATTGCAGCGGCCATTCCATAACTTGAACCCCATTCCTCGCAAAAAAACAAATTCCTTGGCCAATCTGCTTGTATGTTTCGGGTCATTGTCTTGCTGCAGGACCCATCTGAGAGGCATATTCCACTCGCCGTAGGGCAACATGGTTTCCCTTATTATGCTAACATAAACTTCTGCGGTCATCATTGGTTTTATCCAAAATATAGGACCAGTACCGTTGTAGGAGAAGCATTCCCATATGTTAATTTTCGCGCCGCCATGCTTAATGGCTTTTAAAGTACACTCCGGTTTAAACTCTTGGTTTTGTCCTGGTCCCAGGATTTCCAAATAAAACAATTTTAGACTCATCTGTCCATAATATATTACGCCATTTGGTTACTTCCCAGTTCAAATGTTCTTGCGCAAATTGTTTTCTTTTATGAAGATGGACCTTTGTCAGCAAGGGTACTTTTCTGGGACTTCTGGCAGGTAGTTCCTTCTCTATCAACTTCCTTCTTATGGTTGATGTTGATACGGGCAGATTTAGTTCCTCTTTTATTTTGTTTGATGTGATGAATGGGTTTTGTTTCACTAATCTTATCATTCTTCGTTCGTCGGTAGAGGTTAATTTCGATTTTCTACCTCTTGTTTCTCCTTTTTCGACGTGTTTTTTTTTTTTGCATTAGTAATCATTTTATTCGAACAACCAAGGATTTCCCGAATAAATTTGTACGTTTTTCCGTCAGAAATTAATTTTTTTATAAGTTCACGTTTCTTAGGACGACCCATTTTAATTGTTTGTAACGTTTTATTTTAAAAATACTAATTTCAAAATACTTGAATATTTTTACTTAAATCTTTCGACGCACAAAAAAATCACCAAACACTTCGAACACTTTTTAGAATCACATGGTGCTATTATTTTGCACACCAAAATTTCGGTTTCATTTCGTATAACGGGAATTGTCTTGTCTTAAAATGCATCTTTGCTTATCTTGTTTTTTGCTTTTTATTACTGATACCCAACAGATGTCCTACAATATATATCGTGTCTTTACATGAGCATGGAGAAAAGTAATCAGCATCCAAAGTGCAGACCTCAACGTGGTGCTATTTTTTTTTGCACAGAGCTGTATATATATATATATATATTATATATATAAATATAAATATATATATATATATATATATATAAAATATACAAAATAAACTCAGTAATATGTCAACTTTTCGAAAACGTAATTTTTAACAAGATTTATCATCAAATTGGCAAAAACGCAACCCAAAGCACTGCTCCATTTTCATCACACTCCAAACTTTCACGGAACAGAAGCCGTTTCAAAACGCACTCGCCCGTAGCACTGACTTTTTAACTTCCTCACCAGTGAGCCTAGCAGCAGCCCAGACGTCCGAGCCGGCCCCACAAATCGCAACCATAGTCGTAAGTTCACACCAGCGCCCTCCACTCATCGCCATGCTCACCACTTCAAGTTCACGGACAAAAAAATAAATAATGGACCAATTAAAAGTTTCGAGGTCCCAGCCCGAAAACCAGAGGAAATCACGCCGCACTGGAATTTGTAGCAAAGTGCAAGATGCCCTTCATTCACACCGGCCCGCCAGCCAACAAGTCAGCACAAGTTGCAGACGCTAGTGCCAAGCGTACACTTCAGCAGCCACAGAAGCACACCAAGTGCCCAGAGAGACAACATTTCATTGCGTGACATCGGTCCATTAGTTTTGCTCATGACTCTAGAATTTTTATCCCGAACCCGGTGTCCCCGGCAGGCCCTCTCGCGTCGCGCACTCCCGCTGATGTATCTCTTGCTGGGGAATTTCTGTGCAAAATGCTTTTTCGCGCGCGCATGAGTCGAGATTTTTATCAGGTGCAATCCACAAGGTGATGGTGATGGTGCGCTCCTGCAGCTTCTGGTGCTGCTCCCGATGCTCCTATGACTACGAGGGCATAGTGGTGGGAAAGCGGCGGAAGCGTCAGCTTCGCGCCGCACATCTACTAGCTACCCGCGCAAAAGTTTGTTTGTCTTGCGATCTGTGTTTGTTTTCGCTTCCATTTCGGTGCGCGACTCTTAATGTTCCGCAAAATGAGATAAGTCATTGGCGTTTTTGTTTTGTTGTTGTTTTGTGTAGTTTCAGTGTGGCTTGTGCGCTCTCTGAAGACGTATCTGCGGCCCCGGCTGTGTCAGTTCTTTCTGGTGTTCGCTTTTCTGGTCTTCGCCGGCTACAAGAACAAGAGCTGCAGTAACAGCAGCAGCAGCAGCAGCGGGGATCCTTAATTAAAATTAATGCAAAACTTCTGAGTCATTTTATTTGGCCTGGCTGGGAGTTTTAATTTAATTGCTGTGTTATTTGTGTTCGCCGGGGTTGAGCAGCAACGCGACGTGGGAGATAACGAGGACGCGCACTAGGATTATTGCGGAATCCAATCAGTGGGAGTGCGTGTGTGTTGTTTGTGAGCGGAGGTGACGATGATGTCGGCAGGGAGGCGAAAGAACATATTCACACGGGGAAGGCAGCTGGCAAAACTGCCTGTTAAATCGCGCCAAGTTGTCGAGCTTGGCAACGAATCTATTCACAAAGGAAATTCATTTGGATTTTAGGTAAACGAGGTTCCGCGACATTGTTGGATTGGATGAAATTTGAAGAAAGTTGCCCGGTCGTCCAAAGACGATTTAGAGGCTGATCTACAGATCTTCTGCTTTTGAGATGAGTCTCAGCCTCATCGATCATGCCTCTTCAAACAAAGCCGTCAGTTGATGGAGGTTGTTTCTTAGTCGTGCCCGCCATTTCAGATAAGCTTAAGGTCTGTCGGCTTATGTCAATCCCTCGCACTGTACCGGATGGTATCTCATCTTAAGTGTGGCCTACGTTCGATGTTATTTCTTCTTCTCTTGCTTACAAACAGGGCAGAAAATTGAGAATCCAACATTTTCCTTGGAAAAAATGCAGATTTCGTTTTCTGGGTTTTAGGCAGACAAAAGTTGTAAAGCTGTATATAGTTCGTTAGATAAGCTTTTCTACAGAAATTCGTTTAGAACCCACCTAGTTAAAGAGCTCGGTTCGTAGTTCCTGTTTCATGTGGAAACGAAGGAAGCAAAGTCCTTGACGACTTTAAAGTTTGACAATCTTACACCCTCGCCGTGAGCATATGTATATACTACGCTTTGCTCTTCCCGATCCATTTCGGCGACTTCCATTTGAAAGATCACGTCTCAAACCAATTTGTAAGATGTTGCAGATGTCACAAGCAACGTGTCTATTTACTTTTGTGCAGAAACTTTGTTGACTACGTTGAGATCGCATTCGAACCTAGTGGTGCTTAAAGAGGTTTGCATCGTCGTATTAGTCACTTGGTATGCGTGTAACTGTCAATTAAGAGCTTCTCTTCCCTACCCTTCCCTACCCTGAAACAAAACCAATTCGAGAGTGCTCTTAAGGTTTGAGCTACTTGTTCTTCTTTGTATGTCGCACTAGACTGTGGTGGACCTGCGTCTCAATAGACATACATGTGAGTTTCGCCCACAAACGCAAACGGTGTCCTAACTTTTGGATCATGACCTTTGTATGCAGTAAGTCGCGTGCAACTACTTCAGTGTTGTCTTTCTTCAAGGTACCATTAGCTTAAATCTATCACCTTTCTCACTTTGGTCTAAAACGTATCTCCTCTCAGGTCTACTCCGAAATTAACTTAGATCTCAACGAGCTAAGCACTGTCATCACTTTCAAAAACAAAAAAGGGATACAGATGTTTTTGATATCAGGCAGCCGTCTGTAAAGAATGTTCAGAACGCATTGTCTGCGACATTTTCAAAAAAAAATTCCAAATTTGTCAAATGCGCAACGAATGTCTTCTGTGGCGGCACGTTTCCACCCTCGTCAGGAGTGCTGCTTACAATCGCTCCCAAGGGTTAGTTTGCCCGCCACCGCCGTGTAATTAAAATTAAAATAATCCTTTCCTCTGCCTTTCTAGCGCACTAATTCCCGTTTGAATGGCACCCGGCTTCTATTCCAGACAGAAGCCCTCACCCATCGCGCAGCAGCCTGAAAGTGACAGATGCAATTCACAAGATCTGGGGATTATCACCCACCATCGATGCGAAGGTATTCCTGCCGAGCGCGACGCATCTCAACTCAGTCGCTCCTTCATGAGAGTTGGCCCCGTCCTTCTCCCGCATCTGACGCCGGCTCATTATACGTGCGTGGAGGAAGAAATTAAAATTTTCATTGAAAGCGAATAACGCATAAATCGGATTAAAAATTGTTTAATCAAAATAATAAGGGAGACACTTAAGATGTCGTGTTGGATTAGGCGACTGCCGCTGGCGGAGTGGTGTGTAGTCGAGACGCGTTTATTGTTCCGCCTGGTTCTGCTCCAGGGGCCGATGCTGCTGCAACAGCAGCACATCATATCAAATAAATCACTCGCATGAGACTGAGGCAACGCAGCCAGTTGGCAGTGAACGGAAATACTCGAAATAATTTGAAAGCCAACCTCGAGGCGGGCTGAAGAGGACTCGACTTGTCGTCGACTTTGTGTCGTTTGAAGATGCGTCGAAACAAATGCTGGAATTAATTCCTCACGGGACTTTAATGACTTCATAGCGTTCCTCTGTCATAAAGTCGTCGGGCTGTGGACAGGGGGCGGAAGATGGGGACTGGGCAGAGTGACACGCTGTGTGTGTGCGCACACTCGAGTACACACGAAACTTAACATGGAATTCATTTGAAAGTGATGGATGCATCTGCGGAGTTTGGGTAGAAGTTTGCAACATGTTGCAATTTATCAAATGACTGTAATTAAAGCGATTGGACTGCGCAATGAACTTTTGCCGGGACGATGACGTCTGCAGATTAAGCAGATACCGAGCGAGACATGTGGTTAAAAGTTTCAAACGCTCTGAGTCATCACGCGAGCAAGGTAACTCATCGTTGTGGCGGCGTATTCGTCATCTTAATTGTCCAGACGGAGATGCAAGTCTAGATTGTGATATGTCTACAAGGACTTAGGCGGTGACCCCGAAGATCTTTGGGGTTGAAGAAAAATTTACGCAGATGTTTGAGCATCAATTAGACAGCAGTTGATAGGAGCTTAAGATGGGCTGGTTAAAATCGCTGTCATATGCAAATCGGATAGCAAAGGATGGGAAACAGAACCAAAGGGGTAAACGCAGTTACAGTTTGAGAAACTACACTTTAAAGGGTTTAGGGAGTGTTCATCTATTGATTTGTTTGTTTGTCACTGGAACGTCCTGTGCTTCAAACATAGAATTACTGCTGGAGGTACACACATTGACTAATACGGATGCAGAGGGAAAACAACAGACGATCACTAGAACGACCGAAACAAGCGTTGGGAACGACAGGCAGCATAATACCTGCCGGAAAATGTTTTTTTTTTTATTTTTTAATTAAAACCACAGTTCACAGATCGAGCGTCAAAACAATAAATCAATGTAGGGATCGGTGAAGGACTGAGAATTCAAAACTTATGCGCAAGCCCGAAGCGAAGAACTACTTCAAACAGACATGTTCAAATGCATCTCGATAGAAACTAGACGGCCGCTTTTGGCCGTCGATTCGGATGAGTGTGACGTGATTCCGTGGGGAAACCTTAAGCTGTTGGGGTGCTGTTTAATAGAAGTAAGTGATGCTTTGTAGGAAGGATTTTTTGTCCCTTGGTAAGAGGAAAATCTGCAAAACAACGACGGAATTCACAATATAGAGGGAATGTACATAGTTAGAAATGCTATGTACGTAGTGATGGGGGCCACCGTGGCGATGTGAGTGCAATGCGACGCTCATAGGCCGGAGGTCCAGGTTCGACTCCTGGCAGAACATCTCGAATTTTTCACGGCACCATCTTCTTTGAGCTGCTGACAATACTCACTATTTCAGCAATGCCTTAATGAGTTAGCCAGCTGCATTCCTCCCCTTCAAGAATTCTCTCGCAATACGTGCCTCGCTAGGAATGCTCACCCGTGCACCCTTAAGCCCACCTTCGGGCGTACAGTTAAGTTTAGAGACCGCACCACACGAATATTGAATGCTCTCCCCAGCCCAATTTACCCCCTTTGCAATCCAAAGGCATTTGAAATCAATGTACATCGGTACATTCTTTCCCTCTCATCCTCTTTACCATAGGCCAGTGCTGTAACTTAATACCAGTCATTTAAGTGTATAAGCAATCTGTTTAGTGCGCGCCAATTATAAAAAAAAGTAATCGTTCATTCAAAGACACTGTGCGAGGGAGATATGGCCGGCACCCTAACCAGGAAAAGGGTTAGAGCACTTTTTGTAGACTCAGATAAAATTCGTTGTAAAGGAGACCACGTCTGGACAAAAGAAATTTGGGAGAGAAAGGAACCAACCAAGTATATGCCCAAAAAATAGACTCAAGTTTGTTATAACCTTTAACCTTCAACTGAAAAGGATTTGCAAAGATGAAAAATAAGAAACTTCCTATACACACAGCTTTCTAGGCACATAAGACTTGGTGAACGTCAAGAGAATCTACGAGACTCCGTAAATTTCAAGGAAAATGATTTGCCAAAATAAGCTTTAGTCTTGTAGGATACAGGCACATACAAGACATAGACCTGTGGACCTGCACCAGCGAAGGGCTGAAGTATACGACGTCTGTTAAAAAATAAAGTTATGATAAAATTTCGCGAGTTACATTATCGATTGTTTTTGTTTATTTTGTTATGTCGGTACTCGTCTCGAGCATATGTATGTTTAAAATATTCACTTTGTATAGCCGTTGGAATGATTTCTTGTCCTCAAAGACTGGCTTAGAGGGAATGTTTTGGAAACCTTCGTACTTACTTATCACTATAAGCAATTCCTGATTTTCATATCTATATTCAGAAGGATTTCTTTTTTCTACTTCCTTTCCAACCAGTAGACATGGACTGTACAAACCACTTTACCGGCCCATTGAGTGTTCATAAGCTTTAGCAGGCCTAACAACTGCAACCATAATTTGTTAGCTGCCGAATTACCTTTTGGCAAAGGTAAAGAACATTCCATATTCGTGTGGTGCGGCTGGAGAACGAGTCTCTAAACTTAACTGTACGTCCGAAGAGTGGCTTAAAGGTGAATGGGTGGGCATTTCTAGCGAGGCGCGTATGCCGGCGAATTCTTGAAGGGGAGGAATGCAACTGGCTAACTCATTAAAACATTTTTTTGCTGAAATAGCGATAAATTTCGTGTTGAAAGTTGTCAACAACTCAAAGGAGATGGTGCCGTGAAAAATTCAAGGTGTTCTGAAAGGAGTCGAACCGGGACCTCCTGCATATGAGCGTCGCATTGCACTCACAACGCCACGGTGGCCCCCATCACTACGTACATTGCATTTCTAACTATGTACATTCCCTCTATATTGTGAATTCCGTCGTTGTTTTGCAGATTTTCCTCTTACCAAGGAACAAAAAAGTCCTTCCTAGAAAGCATCATTCTCTTCTATTTAACAGCACCCCAACAGCTTAAGGTTTCCACACGGAATCACGTCACACTCATCCGAATCGACGGCCAAAAGCGGATAGCACATTTCCACATCTCACATTTCCGGTATCAATTTCGCATCACTTCACCTTTCATTTCGGCAGCCTGCTCCCGCGCTCAGCACTTAAGGCATCCACTAAATAATTAAAGATTATCCTTTCGACCCTCTTCAATGCAAATGCCCGCCTCGCATTTCCTCAACTCATTCAAATTGCACTTCTGTTGCTGTCTGTGTGCACCCCTTCACTTCGTGAGGGCCCGCCAAAATGATTAAAGCACCCCCCTCCAAAACCGGACATCCACACCTTCAACAGCTCATTTCAGTCATCATTCATCGCCCTGACAGGTCGGCGCAGACCCAAATGAATTCCATAACTTTGATTTAATTTCCGGACTCAGCACCCGGAGATCCCACAGGTATACTCATATTAAGCGCATTAATAATGCAACAACTAAAAATTCATTATCCTTTTTAGCGTAACGAACGAGTGGGCATCCGGTACAAATTACGCTTCAGCTTCAACTTTCACCAGAACATGCCACCATGCCACCATGGCATGTAGCGTCGGACCACACCGCACCGCACCGCACCGTGCGATGGTGGATCAAAAATTCACCGTGTTATTAAAACAACATTTCATTTGAAATTTATAAAGCACCGTTAAGCCGGGTGAACTACAACCACCAGGATCGGTGTGGCTTCAGTTAGGGGAGTGGGGGTGGTGCTGGTACAGAGCGACCGTGGAAGAAAAGAATTACGGGCCAGAGATGTATTTTTCAGTTCGGGGAGAAATATAAATTATTTAGGACTCGCGCCAGCAGACACACATACCCATTCGGGATAACAGATGTTTGCGAAACCACCAATCTGCAGCCGCCTCCGCCACCGCCACCGTCACTGCCGTCGACGTCGCTCCGCTTCACTGGTCCTCAGGGGGATGGCCATCATATTGATCCGCCCTATCCTTGCTGCCGCATGCAGTTGCTGGGCGAAGTCACGGCGCCGTTAGAGAATGCATCAAAGATGCAGGGGCACCTCGAGGATATGAGCACAATATCCTGACATATGCGCTTCGGTTTTGATTTTTGCTCCGGGTTCGGCCGCCGCCGATAACCCCTCCCGGTCGAAGGGGTAATGGGTTTTACAACCCCCAACGGGATAAGCCAGTATGTCTGGGATTTTATTGTTCCGTCTGGAAAGTTGTTGTTTGGACGAAAGTTGAAAGTGCCCGAGGGAACGGGTTGCAATGCTAATAAGTCGTGAGCAAGGCGGACTGTGTGCTCGGTCTTTGTCATCTGACTGCAAATATGATCTTCCGTGGTATGTGGGATTACACTTCGGCATTTCAAGAGTCATTCAACCTGAATGCTTGGTGCAGTCGGTTGCTTGTCGTGAGGGAATCTTCTTCTCGGGATTACAGCAACAATTTGCATGTATGGGACATTGTACGATGTCTGAATGCTATAATTGAGTACAATTTTCAGGGAATTTGAAGGACAATTTGAAGGTTCAGATTAAGAGGTTATTTGGTGTTTTAAGGACGTGTTTTGTAAGGTGTGCTGGGAGAGTCGAAATGGGGATACGTAGCAGGCGGTACCTTGTGGAATGCAGACATTTTCCAATTGGGAGTGTGCCTTGAATCCCGAGTGTGAAGATTGGTGTGAATTTTAAGATTCATTAGCAATGGATCTACTCTACATTTTATTGTTGTACGCAAACTTTTTTGGACTACTCTATCATGAGCTGTCCTATTAAGGAAAATTCAAGAGCTTCGCAGACCTTGAAAGACTTGAATAAAGGGTCAGGGTTCGGACACACCGATGGTGTTAGTAAAGCACAGAAGTGGAACAAATTATTGCTTTGAGTCAGTCTGTGTAAAGTGCTACTGAGAAAGTCAAAAAGATCAAAACAAACTCGTCAAGCCCGAGTTACGCTCGAGTATGTAGGGATCTCATTTTGTAATTAATAGATATTCTTAATTTTTCTTATGCGGCTTTGTGCTTTTGTATCTTTATTTGTTTATTTTTTTTTGTTTTTGTCCCTTTTGTACTGTAAAAGTTTAAGGCTATATGAAAAAATAGAAAAGTTGACAGCTACTTCCAACTAATCGATGTCTTCACTTTGGCTCCAGACGCAGCCACCAATTAAAACGCTTCTGTTTGGTGCACTTTTTCTTATATCGGACTTGAGGTTTAATATCAGAAATGAAATTCACTCAGCTGTGAACGATATTAGCCTTTTTACTCTTTGGTGTGAAGCATTGTTTCTAACAGGCACTTTCCTTCATCTTGGATGAAACCTAGATAAAGCCGCTTTAACGCACATTCTTATGACATAACAGATTGTACTAAGTTTGGATTACAGGTTTTTTGGTTGAAGTTATAATTCGTGCACTTTGCATCCGTATCAACTTTATAACTAAATTATCTATGCCATTCTATCGCTTCGTTGCAATAGAATTTCATGTTCCAGGAGTCCCATACAACATCAAAAACCTATTCATTTATAAGTAGTCATGTTGACTCACACTGGACAACCGAATGGCAAGATTAATTTTATTCAGGCAACAAAACAGACTGGCTTCACTCTGAAACTCATAGTGCGATGTTAATTAATTTCGAGAGCTCTTGTATGGTTCTACAAAATAGCAGTTCCCGTTTTGCGGTTATTGGCCAAGTAGCAACAATCTGTTAGAGCTGGAATACCCGGAGCAGTTTCATATAATTATTTGTTGCCACATTTTTGTATGCCTTTGAAGCTATCCTGGTCTGTGTCGGTTAATCAAAATCTAGAATATTTGACAACACTGATGCTGAGGCGATGCAATTTTAA
Organism: Eristalinus aeneus; assembly: GCA_955652365.1. Taxonomy (NCBI): domain Eukaryota; kingdom Metazoa; phylum Arthropoda; class Insecta; order Diptera; family Syrphidae; genus Eristalinus; species Eristalinus aeneus. Next base: position 82,283,282 of record OY019132.1, read on the forward strand.
TATTTAACTCCAAATAGACGTATGATTCATTTAGAAAAAGCATAAAAATAAAATTAACATTTACGCAAAGCATAGTCATTTGCATTCCCATTCGAAAACCACTTAGAAGTGAAAGTGGAAGATATATCAAGAGTATCACAGTCGTGCTGTAGCACTGACAGGCAGATCGACGCATACAGTTTAATTGACAATGTACATAAGCAATTTTCAATAAATGCGTCCCTGAATTGGTCCATGTTGACAATGGATGACAAATTATTAAAAATTTGTGGCCGCCGTGGCGTAGTGGGTAGAGTGCAAGGCTCACACGCCGAAGGGTCTAGGTTCGATTCCCAGCTCAACACCAATTTTTCGAATATTTCACGGCACCACCTCTTTCGAGCCGCTGACAACACTAAAAGAGTAATAACTGTAAAAGCTTCTCAAATTTCGCCGTTCGAAGTCGGCAAAAAACTGTAGGTCCCTTCTACTCGTGAGAGAACAGTAGCGCGCACAACACTAGTAGTTGATGAGCAAGCTAGGCCCTGGTCCCCCCCTGGACTGTAGCGCCAACAATTATTATTATTATGTGTCTCATAGAGCTCCAATATAAATCTTTAGTAACTGCCAGAAAAGAGAAAGCATAATGAGGGTTTTCCACCTTGTTTGGGCCTGAATGATCTTAAGATCATACACTGCCTGAATCCATCATTTTCTGAACACAAAGGCGACAATACATTTATTTCTTACCTTTATATTGCTTTTGTTTCATTTTTGAATTATTCTTTTTTTTTTTAATCAAAATGCAATTGTTAATCAAAGTCTAAAACGTTGTTACTTCATATCATAATCGAAAAGTATGTAACTGCCTTGGATCCAAAATATCCAGAATTCAAACACACCTCCTCTACTGCAGCTCCAAGGGGCCCCTGACCCGTCTTTTTTTTGCACAATCCTCTAGATACATCTAGATATAAAAATAGGAAGTCTTTGTCGAACTCCTAGGCTTCCTCTTTTGAAGATGTCCCGGCTAACGCGATAAAGTGATTGCAAAATTCTAGGGGGGATAATTTTTGTCTCCAAATCAGTAGAGAATCAAAAAGAACAACTCCACCTTTTACTCTAATTTAGAAGTTAGTCTCGGGAAAAATTTTGCTGCCAAACCGTGTCTCAAGTCAAAGAAATTTGTGTTTCCTGGCAAGCGTCTACATCAGTCTCTAACATACGTCGATGACTCCTCACCCGCTCCACAACTTTGCCATTTATCGCAAACTAAGTGCAAACATTCAATCAACTCTAATGACGCGCCATCTATATGCGTATTTAATTTCCTCCAAAGTAACTTCATCTCCTCAATCAACTGTCGAACGGACTTAGCCCTAGGTGGTCCCATTCGCCCGTCACTCTGTTTCGTCATTAGCATTTATGCCCAGTAATTAAGCGCATTAAGCGAATTACAGCACTTCTCTGCGAGACGCTAGGAAGCATCATTGAAATGTAATTGCAGCCCACTCTCAGCCAGTGTGCATCATATCAATTCCAATTCCATCCGACGAGTGGCGCAGCTTCATATTTCAGCGCGAAAGCACCTCCATCGAGCGGCACCAGCAGCAAAACACATCCCGCCGGCATAACTCAGTGTCCCTATCCAGAAGCTCACCTTGCAATTTCAAAACGCTGTACAATTAGCGGCCAACAACTCCTGCAGCTGCATTATGCGCAGGACCTTTGGCTTAAACCAACAGCCAGATACCAGATACCAGATACGCCGATACCATTTTTGGGTCTTCATTTGCAAGCGCTCCCCGCGTTCCGCTCGCATGTGTGTGCGCGCGTTGGGATCTTCTCGTTGAATCTCATTCCAGCATCTTCCGCGGATAATCACTGTTATTGCGGAACACAATTGCACAGCCCACTGGATGGAAAAACGTGCACCACCAATTTAACGCAAAACGGACGACGATTTTCCACCACGAATCCACTCGGGCAATGCGGACCCCCGACGATGTCGGCCAAAGTAATTTATCCCTCTCCCACCTCCCACCGCCACTCTCCTGGTCCACGCGTCCGCATCCACGTCCTGCCCGCCTTCATCTGTCCGTCGTCGAGGCCGTACAGTGCACGCATTCTCAGCGCAATTACCCCGGCGCTGGGGAGCATAAATAAAATCCACATGCAGAGCTCTGAGGGTTCACGGAGCCTTCTCGGACAGCAAAGGTCACACATGTTGCGTGTACATTCGCTGACAGGAAGTCTCAACCGCCGCACCGCCCCCCTGCGCTCAGTGATGACCTCAACTCTGAATGATTCGATGAATGGTTTGGCTCCGAGACAAGTTCATCATCGCGTACCCACACCAAGCCCACCGTCAATTCATTTCGTGACCATTCCCCAATCTAACCGCAGGCGCAAGTAATATCATCGGCAATCCAAACAAAACCCGCCGACCGCATGATCGCGCGTAATTGAGTATCAATTAGATGCGCCCAGGACCGGTATGAGGCTGAGACGCATTCTACGTCAAGCGCCTTCCGGCGCAGACCGCTTTTACACGTCCTCACTCTGAAAGCGCACAACGCAACCGCAACGCTTTTCCATTTCGTTTTTTTTTTTGTTTTGTTTTTGACTTTAAAATTTAATTGAGTTATTACGCGCGCGCGGCTTACGGATTATCTGCGCTGCTCCACCTCACCGCGTCCCTTGCCAGAACTCAAGATTGCTATCTGGGTGGCTGCTGTTTCGGCAGATGGTTCCTCCGAACTCCGAATTAGGAGCTGCGGTCGGGACTCTGGGTTATTTGCTTATCAAATTGCATGCGCAGTGATACGCAAGTCATTTAATTGACTTGCTCTGTCGGCGGCGGGCCTGGAACAGACGTCCGGACGGTTTTGGTTTATGGCCAGGAGGCGACCATTAAAACCTCATCGCGGACATTCTTCAACCCCGGTCTGGGCAATAAAGTAAATTCCACATAAAACCTTCAAGGACCAGAGTGCAGAGAGGCTGTTGCTCGTGTGCACTGCCTTCGTTGTCCTGTCGGACTCTGCACTTATCTCTCCGCTGACAACGCTGATGATGATGATGGTGGTGATACAGACGACAGTGCAAAGACGGCGACGAGGAGGATGCCTCGACTCGGGCATGTGACCATTCAGATGGAACGATTAGCTCTGTCAAAGAACTTCATCATGACGGCGGTGCGACCTACGGCGACCCTTGGACGTGGCGATGTCATATGTCACCGCAATGAAGGTCCCAGGCAGCCCCGGCCGCTGAAGTCTTTCCATAAAATGGCAGTCTCTCAGCCCGCCAGATGGCCATTCGTTCCGAGAAAACCGTGTTTAGTGCAAATTTCTGCATTCCGTGAGTCGCATGTTCATGCGGACGGTTGATGATGATGATGATGGGTCTCCGTTTGTAATGTCCAGTTAATGGTCCCATAAAACAGCCAATTGGAGTGCTCTTTCATTTTGCGCAGCCAAAGTTGTTACTGTGTCAAGGTGAATTTATGCGAGGTGCTTTTAGTTGTCGCGAAGGCCTACTACGGGGCACAGTGGACATCGGTCGGGGTTTATGGCGCACTTTAAGGGGTGACACGTCAGTCCATGGGAACTGTTTGAACTTAGATCGACCGATAATAGATCGAATGGCGAAATCGATTGTGGAAGTCGCCATTAGATAAATGGTCTCTTGTAGCATTTTGTCGATCTAAGTCAGCAAACAGAAACTTGTTTCGAGGTGCAAACGATTCCACCCAAAACGTAGAATCCCCTCAAGCATTCTTGGACCCCACAGCGAGTTCCGAACCAATCACACGTCAACAACCGCAGAATCATCCTAACATCACATCGGCTGTGTTTTTCTTCTTTTTTTTTCTGCACTCAACTTCCCAGAACCGCTTCCACTTCTGCCATCTATCCCGGTCTGATTGATGCATACAGCGACGCGACGGCGGTAGTCTTCTGATAAATTGCCGCGCATCTACTGAATCCCAGCCCGGGACACTTTGCCGCTAGCACTAGGTTTCCAATTTCAGTTAAATTCTTCCGTTCCCCGGTTTTTAATTATCGTCGCCAATTTATTGAGAAATAACGAAATCCGCCGGGGATTGGGCCGGCCGTGGTGGACTCACCGAAGGAGATGCTCCACATGCGAATCGTCTCGGCACCAGCAGAAGCAGAGGCAGCAGCGGCAGCCCGCTTTCGCGCTAAATAACACAAAGTGTTCCTCCTCGTGATTTTTACATTTTGATAAAGATGGGATCTCCTCCGGCGAGGTGTGCGCTGGGCTTTTGTTTTGTTGCGCATGACGTTCGATGCATGGTGGCTGGGATATGTGTGCCGGGGAAGGCAATAGTTGTCGTGTTGCGCATACTGAATGCAAGTGCTATGGAATCTGGATTTAATGAGTCGAAGGTACAAATTGTTTGTTGCAGGAAAAAATGAATACGACATTGCTGAATTGACGAGTTGGGGCTTCTAGTTATGTGACAGCTCAACTTTACATGTAAAAGAAAACAAAAATGTGCACCCTGCGGTGGGTAGTCATTCAGGCCACTATCGGTTGACAGTGGTAGTGGAATTCTGCAGGACTTCAATGACACAAATTTCTTACGTTGCGTGGCTTGGGCTTATGAGGTTTGCAAAACAGGATTATAATCTGAACCGGGAGCAAGGAAGGCAACAAAAACAGAGGAAAAGGCAAATTTGACAATGACAATAGAAAAGAAAACTTGGACAAATACTTGAACGAAGACCTAGGTTAAGTCTCGGGCGGAGACCCAGAGGAAGATCTAAACGAAGACCTAGACGAAGACTTGAACGAAGATCAAGGCTAAGATTTAAGTGAATATCTAGACGAAGACCTGGACAAGGACCAAGACAAGGCCATGGATAATGATCTGGGCACAGGCTTGGTCGAAGAGTTGGACGAAGACCAGGATGAAAATACAGACAAAGACTGAGGCAGAGACATATGTACCAGGTATGAAGTGAGCGTCAAGATACAAATGTCTCGATAGGGGACAATTGTTGTGAACGAGCCCTTATTTTTTTGTGTGTTTTTGCTATGACATCTGTGAAAAATATTTAAAATGCATTAACTCATTGAACAGACAACATCATATTTTTTCGTCGTGTTAAAAATGTCGAATTTTGTACCAGAAAGTGATGATTTGCGGCAAGAATTAATTAAAATTCATGGGTTCATCTGGAACAACCATCAACATCGACTGCAAAACCACATCGATTCGGCAAGAAGACAATGCTGTGTGTTTGGTGGGACCAGAAGGGCGTGCTATACCACGCGCTCTTAAAACCTGATAAAACCGTTAATACTGATCGCTACCGACAACAAATGATCAATTTGAATCATGCATTGATCGAGAAACGACCAGAATGGGCCAGAAGACACGGCAAGGTAATTTTGCTCCATGATAATGCACCTGCACACAAAGCAAAACCGGTTCAGGATACAATCAAAACACTTGGCAGGAAGCACCTGTCCCATCCGCCGTATTCACCAGACTTGGCTCCTTCCGACTACCATTTGTTTTCATTGATGGGACGCATTTGCTGAGCAGCACTTTGATTCCTACGAGGAGGTCGAAAATTGGGTGTCTGATTGGTTTGCTTTAAAAGACGAACAATTTTATTGGCGTGGTATTCAGAAACCGCTAGAAAGGTGGTCAAAATGTGTAGAAAACAATGGACAATACTTTGTACAAAATGTTTTTACTTTCCCATTAATAATTAGTGTTTTATTTGCGAAAAAACGCTCATTTAATACCGGTATATGAAGACTTCAACGAAAACTTGGATGAAGACCTGGACCAGGACCCAGACAAAGACCAGCAGGAAGACTGAGACAAACACTGAGGCAGGTCGAAAAATTGAATTATTTTTTGGACGAAGATCTGAACGAAGACTTGAACGAAGACTTACGGAAAGACTAGAATGAGGATTAAGCAAACGAATGGACAATCAAGTAAATAGATATCGACCAATACAAGCATTTAAAAACAGAAAATATATAATTAAACAAGAGCTGCGTTAAAGGACCTGAAGTGAAACTAAAGCAGAAATTGGGTAAAGGCATAGAGAATGAATTCAGTTGCAATGACTGAAGCAGTCCATCTGATACAAGGTCTGCTCAAAAAGATTCCAATTAAGCGGGTTTCGTTTATTCGATCATTGATTTTATTATTTTGTTATGTTGGTACACTCGTCTTGAGCATATTTTTGCAGCATATTTATTTCGTTTGTTAGAGTTAGACGTGTTTGCGTGTTCCGCGATTTTCCTGCTGCCGAAAATAAATGGATCATAGAATTGACATTCAATTTTTTATGAAAAATGGTAGTAAGTGGCCAAAAACACTTGTAATTTTGACAGTAGTCGAGTGTGCTCTGAGTCAAAAACTAATGTTTAATGTGGTACAAGCATACAAGTTGGGAAAGACGACGCTCGCTCTGACCACCCCATCATATCAACCACTGTTAAGAAAGTGAAGAAACTTGTTATGTAGAGTCGACGAATCAATATTAAAGAAGTTGTTCAAAAAGTTGACGGCATATTCGTTGGCCATGCAAATTTTTCGGAAATTTATACATAAAGCGTGTGTCAGCGAATTTTGGCCTAAAATAATATCACTCTGGAGCTGTTGAATGACCTTGTCGGTGATCAAGATTTGCTTAGAAGGTTCATAACTGGTGACAAAAGCAGGGCTTATGGTTATGACATTCAAACCAAAGTTTAATCGTTGCAATTGAAGAGTGATGGTACACAGTCCACGCAGGTGGGAATAAAGCCCACCCATGTGCAAAACTGGATCACTCTTCTGACTTCCGCCTCCACTCTTTGGTTCACGTCGCAGAAATTCCACTGTTCCATATATACCTATACCCTCGGTTTGGTTTCATTCATTCGATACAATATCAATGTAACGTACAATATACAAAATCCTTGCCTAGCCAGACTGATCTCGGTGATTCTATACATACTGATGTCTGTGAGAGCTGTTGTCGTGCAACAATATAACATAAGTCCCGGAACTAACCAATAAAAATAATTTTTCTAGACAAAATTCCATTTCATTCATCGACATAGTTTCCTTCAAGAGAGATACAGTCAGTCCAACGCTGTTCCAAAATATCGATACCCTTTCTATTGAACAATTTATCTTTGCCCTTAAAATAGGCTTCAGTTTCGGCGAAAACAATTTGGCTCGAATGAGGAGGTGAATTTGAGCCAAATTTTTTTCCGACGAGTATCTTTTTAAGGTCTGAAAAGGGGTTGAAGTCGCTGGGGGCCAGATTTTGAGAATATGGTGCGTGCGGCAGCAAAGCCTAGTTCGTGCAATTTGTCCATGGTAGCCATCAACGTGTGACACTGTGCATTATCCTGGTGGAAAAGAATTTTTTTCATCTTCACATGGAACCGGTTTTTTGCAATTTCTTCCTTCAAATGCATCAATAATGTCATGTAGAATTCCCTGTTGATCCTTTTGCTTTTCTCAAGATAGTCCATGAGTAACATTTCGTGTACCCTAAGCTTGCCAGCTGACATTTATGTTTTTGGACGCTTTGAACTTGCCAGCTGACATTTATGTTTTTGGAAGCTTTGGGCGTGGTTCATTGGCTGCTGTTCACTCTAGTGGCTGTAAATTTGACTCTGAAGTGTAGTGGTGGATCCGTATTTTATTTACTGTGACATTCCGATGCAGAAAGTTCTGTTTATTCTTGCTAAAAGCTCCAAACAGCTCTCAGAAACATTGATACGTTGTTGTTCTTGGTCCTTCGTGAGCAAACGCGGCACCCATTTCGAAGACAACTTTGTCGTGGACAAATGTTCATGCAAAATAGTGTACATACTGCCTTCTGAAATTTCTAAGCTGTCAGCTTTCTCACGCAATTTCACTTTGGGGTTTTCCAAAACGGTCTTGTGTACTTTTTTGACGTTTTCAAGTGTAACAACCTCAATTGGCCTTTCAGAGCGTTTGTGTCTATACGGCCACCTTTATAGTCAGCATACCACCGACAAATAGTTATTTTTGATGGAGCAGAGTCCTGTAACACTTTCTAGGTCATTGCTGAGTTTGCATGGTATTTTTTCCCATCAGAATGCAGTGTTTAATAAAGACAGGAAACTCTGTTTTTCCCATTGTTTTGAAAATCACAAAAACCGCAAAAGTCATAAAAAGTAGCGTCACTTGAAGCAATGTATTTTCCAACCTAATAATCAGATTGTCATGAATGATCACACGTATCATTTGAATGTTTGTACTTCCTGAAAATAATACGGATTAATTGTTAGTGGCTGTGGCCGCGGTGGCGTAGTGGGTAGAGCGCGAAGCTCACACGCCAAAGGGTCTAGGTTCGATTCCCGGCTGGACACCTCGAGTTTTTCACTGCACCACCTCTTTAAAATCTCTCTTTAAAATCTAATGGCTGTACAAATAATTGCGAATTTCATCTATTGAAAATCGCTTAAAACAACTTTGCTATGTAGGAAAACTCGATACACGGGTTTCTCATAAAGTGATAAAAACAAACCATGACAATCGGATCTTTGAACTTTGAACTTTTATCACCCAACCGAACAATGAATTGAGATGCCTACATTGGGAAACTAACAAAATTGAACAATGCAGTTGAAGAAAAGCCACTGTGGCGTTTTGGGTCGCTCACACGCCAAAGGATCTAGGTTCGATTCCCGGCTGAACACCTTGAAATTATTCCCGGCACTACCTCTTCTGAGCTACTAACAACACTCAAAGAGTAATAACTGTCTAAGAAAGCTTCTCAAACTTCGCCGTTCGGAGTCGGCAAAAAACTGTAGGTCCCTTCTACTCGCGAGAGAACAGTAGCGCGCACAACACGAGTAGTCGATGAGCAAGTTAGGCCCTGGTCCCCCTGTGGACTGTTGCACCAACAATTATTATTAATTGTTAGTGGCACCCCCTATCAGTCCCGGAACTTATTAAGTGATGTCCTAGAACTGGACTTTCAGAATCCCCGACAACAAATGTGTGCAACCAAATAACACGTGAGTAACCAATTGCTAACGACATGTGTCGTACAGTTAAAAGTTGTTTGTGATCGTCGCTGAAAGTGAGTTTAAGGCAATCGGATTAATAAGACCACTAGCTGAAAGTCGACTCTGAACAAGTCCACGTCGCAAGCAAAGGGCATACAAATCACAATTTTTCGATTACGTCGACGTTGTGGGGTTGTTCAATCAATGGACTTATCCTTATTTACACTGCGTTTCTGTGGAGAGAGAGTTAAGTTTATTTTATACCTACACAATGATTTTGTGCGACGTGGGAGGGAAGGTAGATTAAAGGCTCGATTTCATCAAAGAATTAACTGTCCTATGTGGCCGTCGTGGCGTAGTGGGTAGAGTGCTACACTCACACGCCGAAGGTCCAGATTCGTTTCCCAGCTGAACACCTCGAATTTTTCACAGCACCACCTCTTTCGAGCTGATGACAACTCTCAAAGAGTAATTAATGTTTAAGGAAAAGCTTCTCAAACTTCGGGGCTTGGAGTTGGCAAGAAACTGTAGGTCCCTTCCACTCGTGAGAGAACAGTAGCGCGCACAACACAAGTAGTTGATGAGCAATCTAGGGCCTAGTCCCCCTATGGACTGTAGCGCCACCCAATTATATTATTTTGCGCGACATAGCAAGAGTTTGAAGAAGGTTGCCCGATCGAACATTATAAACAATTATGGCAGGCCAACATATCGATGTAACAGAGTTACACAGTTAAGATATGTAACTACTATTTGGTTTCACTGCTGTTATGGGATTTTGTAAAGGCTTCACATCAACCCAGAACATTATAACCACATGTCTTTAGCTCACATTCCCTGCTTCACTTGTCGCGCTAGTCCTTAAACAAAATCAAAATTAAAAAGTGCTTTGAAATATAAGAGTCATCCGCGGAAGGATACCCCATAGCGTTGGCAGCGTTATTGTAAGATAGACTTGTTAGAGAACCGACTGCACTCCCTGAAAGGAGTTATCGACGTCTCTGAAGATCCCATTTCTCTAAAGATAGACGAAAAATTGATGAAGTTATGGTAGGTAACAAATGCCAGCTAATGGTTGAACCACTGCAATAGAAGTCACTAGAGGCCAACAGTTTGAGCGTGAAACTAGTCGCTGTGATTTTTTTTCTTGCCAACCCTACTTTATTTAGACCATTTCAATATTGAACCATCAACTTGCTCCAGAGAGAAATGGCTGGTGACAAATCCTCTGATATATAAACTAAAGCTCAGTCATCCAAATGGAAGCTGCTGATACAAAAAAAAAACAACATAAAGTCCCTGCTTCGATTGAAGAGGCGTGGTGCAGTATGAGTTGGTTCCACATGGTTGAACAGTGAACAAGGAATAATGTCCGCAAGCTGCGCGAAATAATCCATCAGTAAATACCAAGCTGCGAGAAGCAATCTAACAGAAATGAAAGAATTTTAAATTGAAGAATTTTAACTAAAGGAATGGAACAGGAACGGAAGAATTTTAAACCATAACGTCCTGTGCGCAAATATTTTTCCTTCTTCAGATCTGGTCAATGTATAATTTTTTAGTAAAGGAAAACGCCGCGCTGCGAGTAAGACAATAAAAAGCATTTTCTACAGAAGCTGACCAATTGAACGAAAATATTTATTTAATTTTAGAAAACGTTGGCTCAATTTTTTAACACGATAAGATGAGAAAGAATTTAAACCTGAAAACACAAAAATGCATGCCTTCCGTTCCTTGAGCTCAATTTCCTTTACCGATTACACGACATTTCTAAGAAGTGTAAATTTCGCTGCTCCCGTTTCCAATAGCGCACAACAAATGAGTTGGATGAGCGAAACAATTTCGAATTTTCGTGCAAACTACACCGACAGCGATGACTTCGGCTTCACACAGCAGGCGAATCCATTTCACATTTAATGAGATCTCTGCCTTGGATTACTGTCGTAGTCGAGCTCTTCTGCATACATGCCGCCGAGTTCCATGGCGCGAACGTACGCGAACGGCTCTCATCGCAAGCAGTGTTCACCTTGAAATGGCGTTCTCCCCGCGATCCTATCACAGCCGAACAATTCTCACCTTCAAATTGCACATCCCGTGCATTCCGTTTAATTTTTATAACCGAATCAGTTCGTGACAAGGGTCACAGAGCGATCGAAACAGCAACCCACGAAGACGGCTAATAACACAGCGCTGCTCGAGTGAGTTCTTTGGCGATTAATTGCAATTATTATGGGACTCCGGCTGCGGAGGCTCACGTGCGTCAGAATGGGAGAGTTGTGGGAAAACGACCCCACTCCCCGGTTGACAAAAGCAATGCGGTGCGGTCGTCCCGCACGTGGGTACGTGTGTGTTGCGGGAAATATTCCAATTTCGTCAAATAATCGAATCGAAGCCAGGTGAACACTCGAGGAGGACGAGGGATGCCAGCCATGGCCTTTTCTTCGCCGGTGCCTGGTCCTTTCTTCTGGAAATTCCTTCTGTCGAACAGAGCAGTCACGTTTGCCTTTGCCAAGGTCCGTTCACTGCTGGTGCGCCTACATGTATTCCCATTCTGCATGTAGCCGAACGTGAGGAAGTACGAAATTCACTTCCACTCTCAGTGGGGCGATGGACGATGGCAGGGTACTCCGAATGAAGACAGCAAGAGTGTGTGAGACAGCCCTCATGTATGGTACCTTAATGATATCCTTAAGGCATATTAGCCCCGTACGTGATTGGACTGTCGAAGAGCGGTGCACCTTCGGCCATGATGAATTATTGACGACATCAATCGACTTGGGGACGACCTAAGGGCGGAGGGCAGAGGACAGAGGGCAGAGGGCAGAGGGCAGAGGACGTTTGCGCGTCCACCACTATCTGCAAGCATTTAAATGCCAACGAGTGTGGACTACACAAATTGGGGGGCAGCTGGTGTTCGAGGTCAAATGTGAGTAGATATCGGAGTAGTTGGGCCAATTCTTCTGACTTCTCCCCGGACAACATCATTAAGCGAACTCGTGTTTGGCGATGGAACAAAGTTGACTTTTCCGGAAAACAGGATTCAATTATGTTCTCCGGACGGTGGAAGACTGGGGTGTGTCAAGAAAGTTTTGCAACTGACTGACGGAACGTGTGTGAATTGCCTGCCGGTGAGTTGGTGAGACAATGGAGGAGTGCTCCGATTGTCCCTAAGAGGCCTGTCTGTCGCAATTGTGCTTCACGGGCAATGACTTAATGGCGACTGTCATCGGCAGTTACGGAATACACGCTCCACTGACCGCAGAGTTGCTCCTGCGAATGGGAAAAGAAATGTTATCTTCCTTGTAGATGGTGGTGTGAATTTGAGAGCGTGTTTTTGGACGGGATTCTGTGTCTCACGGAGAAAATCTGCTATGTCCTCCCTGTAGGCTTTGTTGAGTAAAATGTTCAATACGAAATAGGATATGAGGACGTCCAATTATTCACAGAGCTCCCCAAACGGTGCGCCTACATTATAAATCGACTTCCATAAGCAGCAGCAGTGCCTAAGCACACAAATCTCCCCAATCATCAATTTGAAATACGAACCATAATCATTTTATGACTCACACGTGGCAGTACACTTCCACGAAAACCCATTTGCGACATCAAATCCTTATCTAACTACACCGTGTTAGGAGAACCCTTTTATTTACGATTGCTCCCCTCCCCCTCCAACATCCACCACCCAGCTTAGCCTCCACGGAATACCTTTGCAACGAATTTTAACTGTTTCCATGTCATTTATCTCCAACTGTCAGCATCGGAAATCCACCGCCAAACGTCGAAAGCCAATTCGAAGCCTATCCTGGCTCGGAGGTGGCCGCAACACATATTCAGCGCGCCGAAAATTTAAATTTGATCGCACTCGAGACTCGTAAAAATCGTCATCCTATGAATAACTAAAGGTTGCCGCAATAAAGACGGCGACAGTAACCCGAGAACACGCTCATTTCGGCATCTTTTACGATGTGTAGGTGGAACATAACCTCGTCCGCCATTTATCCTTGCGAAGGGTACCCACTACCCATCAGGGGATTATTAATAAGCAACTGAGCGCACCACCAGAATGGTGTCTCTTGCTCCTCCTTGACGCAATTAAAATCCTGAAATTGAATGCGGTTTTCCGTTTTAATGACGCCATTAACCAGCAACTGCGCTCTGCTCTCACATGACGCGCGCACACACCACCACAACGACGTGTGTCTGTGCGGCGGGGGGTGGTATGTGTCCACGCAATCCACAGAAAGTCGCCTCCGGTTACCCAACCTGATTAGCTCTTCGTGCCTCGGCATCGAATTTAAGGCCTTCGCCGGAGCCAAGACTCCCCAAGAACGCACCGTTGTTGAATTAACGGTGCTGGCCCGAATGTGCGCTCAATTAGCAAATTGCGGTGCAGCCGCTCGACCCGTTCCCATGGAATTTGCATAAACACCGTCCCCTGGTCCTGATGAATTATTTATCCATTCAGGACGATTATTTCATTCGCAGCGACATCGGCTATAAATTACCCGCATGTCCATCAACGGCAGGACATAAGGATCTCCTCCTGTGACAATGGCATGTCAATCGTGCGACGCGCACCATTCGGCGAACAATAGAACGCGACGCGGTCACTTGATCGAATGCAAATCTGCACACGAAGACCCCTCTGCATAAATGAATTTTCAATCATCTTCCTGCAGTCGGTCGCTGCCGTCAGAGCACAGCAGTCCGCCCAGACAGACCGATCACACCGGCCAGTGCGGCTGGTGAGGAGCCATGACAATTGGCCGGCTGACAAATGACGTGTGGGGCGATGGAGGCAAAAAATGGGCTACATATCCCATTTGGCTGGTCAACATCATCGCGGGGAGTGATCTTGTGCACGGCGGAGTCCCGAGAGTGGTGCGCAGCATCTGAGAAATGAACTTGTCCAATTCGAGGAGAGATGATTGTACGCGAACGCATTCGGCAAGCGAGTCCCCGGGAGGCTGACAGGGAGGGGCTCAGTTCTGCATATGACGACTGTTGAGAAGCGGCCGAAGGATTGCATTTCACTCCGGACAGGAGGTGGACACCGCGAGACAGACTCCTCGGAGGTGAATATTTATGGGCTTATTCTGGAATTGTGACAAGCTTAAGGCGGCACTCGTGGTTGACTGATGATGGATACGAGCAGACGGAGGCCCGTGGGGCCGTGTGTCGAAGAGCTAATGAATTGCTCGCAGAGTGCTTGTTCTCATGCTGGGCTACATGGAACAGTTGTCCGTTTAAGGGGAATGGAAACACCTTTTAGTTGTCCACGGTATGGTGGTGCGCCGGTGTTCGGAAAGGAGGGGGTGGAAATGAAAGATGGTGAACGTGAGCATGTGAGGCTACGGAATGCGGTGAAGGTCTGCTTTGGAAACGTTCTACTTGCCTTGAGTAGATCCACAAGTCGTTGTGTTTAACCGAAGACTAGCAGCAGGAGCCATCCACCGCCACCTACCAGTCGTTTGCTTCTGCGATCAATCAGGTGTACAAAAATCAAGGGACTGGAGGTAGTCGGGTTAAGGCAATCCGTGGAAACATGGATTAGAAGAAATTCCGTAGATGAAAGTAATTGACACGTAAAAAGGAATCCACACATGACTTGCAAGTTAATCTATACATCGTGAGGCTTTGAGGTGAATTCCTGAGTCCATGTAAAGTGGAGTAAATGGAAAACGAATTTTCAGAGTAATGGGTGCCCTACTCCTTTGATCAGGGAATCAATAATTAGATTTCCAGCATGACAATAGGCCGAATCTGCTCATGGTCACCATAGCAGAAATTGCAGACGTTATTCGGAGGAAAGCCGTCCGCGGGCAATTAAAGCGATCGAATCCGATCACTTTAAGGGCTTTGTGTTGTGCGGTTATCAAGTACAGCAAGGATTTAAAAAGGAATTTTGTTATTCCTGGCGGTCTTTCGCAGATGAAAAAAATTCAACTTCCAAAAGTCTGGAAAATTCAGATACGGAAGTGGCGATAGATCGAACTAAGAGGATGCCCGTCTATTGATAAACGAATTTCAGGAAAAAGGAGACCCAATTAATTTAATTTAAGGGAATAGGGAATGGAATGCAAATGGAATCAAAACATAAAATAACATTTCATTCAATAATTGTAAAACTGTAACAAAGAGCTTTCAATTGGGAGGATCACGAAGGTATACCAACTGCAAGGTGTAAAGAAAACAATCTGAGGGTACAAAGCAGAAAAGTGAAGAACCGCACAGCAGTGCAAGGATCAACTGATGACTAAATGAAAGATAAAAAATTCAACATATTTATGCCATGCAAAACGCAAGTTCAAACAAACGCGAAGTGATGTGCTCCAATCGGATTCTCGTGGCTAGACGTAACTGAAGAAATTAATTCATTAGAAAATGAAGAAGTGCGGCAAAATTCAACAAAAAAGATTAAGCAGTTAGCAGTTAGCATAGCCTTTCTGATGATTGCTAGGAAGGTTGCCTTTTATATTTCTGGGTTGGGCAATCCTGGTGTTTCAATTTGGCAACTGCCACCTCCATCGTAAAGTTTGAAATTTTTGAGGTTATACGTACTCAGAACGTTCTGACATACGAGCGCTATTTGTGTAGTTTACAGTAACTTAAAAGATTCATCTCGCCCAAAAACATAAATTAAATCGTGTAAATTTTCGCGCGATTATTGTTTACAACTTTCAACGTGCATTAACTCAACAGCAGTGCATCGATAAGCTTAATCCAATTTTTGGCTATGAAGTTCCATCAAGGACCAGTGTTTATCGATGGTATGGTGAATTCAACCGAGGTCGTAATTCACTCCAAGGCGAATTTTGTGAAGGTCGTCCAAAACCAGTTGTTGTTCCGGAAACCATTGATGCTGTGCGCCAACTGATATTGCAAGATCGTCATGTGACCTATCGTGAGATTGTGACAACCTCAGGCGTTAGTGGAACCAGCATACATTCAATATTGAGTGGACATTTGACAGTCAAAAAATGTTGTTCGTGTTGGATCCTACACAATTTGTCAGTCGCTCAAAAAAGGCTCGTGTGGATTGGTCGAAAGAAATGCTCCAAAAACATGATCGCGGTGCTTAGAAACATGTCTTTGACATCGTATCGAATCGTTGACTTACACGTATGAGCCCGAAAGTAAACAGCAGTCGGCTGTAAAGGTGTTTCAAATGGAGATAAATCCAACAATAGTCGCTCGCGGACGAAGCACTTCCAAGCAAATGCTCGCCTGTTTATTCGGAAAAAGTGGATATGTCGCAACCGTACCACTAGAACAACCCATAACTGTCACATAACATGTCACATAACCATTTGTTTGCCAGTTGTCTTCCAAGAAATCAGGAAAACCAACCGCTGAAGACGGACCACTCTTCGCCACGACAATGCAAGCTCTCACACATCGGCTTAAACAACTGCGTTTTTGAGCACTCAAAACATCGATTTGATGAGTCATCCGCCGTATAGTCCTGACTTGGCACCGAATGACTTCTTATTATTCCCGTACGTAAAAAATAAAATGAGAGGTCAAAGGTTTTCGAAAGCTGAAAAAGCGGAGATACCTCAATCAGAGTAGCAAAAGTGTTTCGACAATTGGTTCAAGATCTTAATGGTACATAGATCTTAATGGTACATATTTTGAAAAACAATAAAGATATTGTCGATGATTAATATTTGGTTTTGTTCTCTAATCCCGAAATATAGAAGGCAACCCTCGTACCAAGTCTTTTTTGGTTGGACACTAAGCTGGAAACTTCATCTAAAGATTGGATTGGAGAATGTTTTACGATCTTGTATAGGACACAAGTGACTGTTATGGTCTTGTGTTGCCTTCTAAAGTACCAGCTAATGTACCCAGAAAGACGAGGCTGTTCTTAAACAGATTTGAAGAGAGTTCGTTTGGAGTTTACCGTCTACTGCAATTGTATGTATTTTCAATATGATGAACGTAGCTTAGCCACTTGGACATCGTGACAGTCCGCAAAGACATCAGAGCTTAGTTTGTTCATCACCTACTCGTGCTCTGCGTGCAACTGTAGGAGGAACCTATATACATATTTTTGCTGACTCCGAAAAGCGACGTTTGAAAAACTTTTTCTAAGACAGTTACTATTCTTTAAGTGCCGAAAATGACGGTGGTGTAAAAAATTCGAGGTGTACAGCAAGGAATTGAACCTGGACCTTCGGCGTGTGAGTGTCGCACGTTACAAACTACACCACGGCGGCCACAATAACAATATGAGTTAAATTGCAGCCCGCATGAAACGAGGGCCAATACTTCACGATGTGCGCTTAGTCGTACGAAATAGTTGGATAAATCTTTTAAGCAAATAATAATTGTAGCCCACCCTACAGTATTGAATCAAAAAAAACGAACGATCGCACTTGCAGAAGGAATAATGTTCTACAACGTCTTAAGAACTCTGAGGAAATGCCTTAACGCACTACAACAGATGATGCCTTGATAAATAGCCAGTAGAATTCCTCCCCTTTTCGCGGCTCCAGAGCATTAAGTAACGTACGCACTCATACTCCATAGGTCCCAGGTTCGAATTCTAGACTGAGCACATTGCATTTCTTTGTGATAACACCTCTTTCAAGTTGTCAACAGCATTCAAAAAGAACTAATTTAATATGAGAGTCTGCTCAAAGTTCGACGTACGGAATCGACAGAACACGACTCCAATGAGAGAATAGTAGTATGTGAGTACTACAATATACTCGTAAAAGTAATAGATGAAGGATCTAAGGTCTGCTCCCTTGTGTTCCAATTATTAATACAAGTATTTCTTCTCGCGTCCGCCGTGGCGTAATGTGTAGAGTGCGACGCTCACACGCAGAAGGTCTAGGTTCGATTCCCGGCACCTTGAATTTTTCACGGCACCACTTATAACGAGCTGCTAACAACACTCAAATAGTTATAATTGGCTAAGAAAAAGCTTCTCAAGCTTCGGCGTTCGAAATCGGCAAGAAACTGTAGATCCCTTCTACTCGTTAGAGAACAGTAGCGCGCACAACATGAGTAGCTGATGAGCAAGCTAGGCCCTGGTCCCCTGTGGAGTGTCGCGCCATAAAATTAATATTATTATTAGTATTTGTTTATTGATTTCCCTAGACTATGTCACAAGCCCAGAATCTGCGGATCCTCCTTCAGTGGGACCAATTATCCCAAAAAATGAGTTGGCATAAATTTCAGTCAAGGAGGTCTTGACTTACACTATTTTAAATACACATCTAGCAGAACGAAGGTACTTAAGCTTCACCGAAGTGTGGGGCTATTGCCTCCGGAGTAAGCTACTATCCTGCAGGGAGAATTTGTGGGCGGCTTTTGTCACAATGTTAAATAGAATTCGTTTATTTGTTTCAAACGCTTTTGTTGTTTCCGTTAAAAGGTGATCACTTCTTATTTTAAGTGAAGATGACCAATAAAGAAATTAAAGATGCTTTTGATGCTCCTTCGAGGCGACAGCTACTTACTCCAAAACCGATTTCCACAAACGACAACTAGATAAGTATCCACAATGTCGAATGTACAGTTGTCGAATGTAATAGTTGTTGAGTTTATTGCGCACGTTAAAGAACTAACGAGTTAAACATTGGATATGCGAGAAGCCATGAACGATTCTTTGCACACCACTGAATCCACTGATACACAGCTAATTCCAATGCGCAGTCGAAACAATGGACTAAGTCCCATCAAGGCAAGACCTATCCTTTTGAAGCGTTAGGTCATGGTTGGCATCTTCTGGTAATACACATCTACACTTGCGTGGCCACCGTGGCGTAGTGGGTAGAGTGTGACACTCACACGCCGAAGATCCAGGTTCGATTCCCGGCAGAACACCTCGAATTTTTCACGGCAACATGTGTTACGAGCTGCTGACAAACAAACGAGTAATACTATCTATTAAAAAGCTTCTTATATTTCGTCTTTCGAAATCGACGAAAAAACTTTAAGCCCCTTCTACTCTTGACAATAGCGCGCACAACACGAGTAGTTGATGAGACAATTAGGCCCTGGTCCGGCTGTGAACTGTCGCGCAATTTTTTGAGTTTAGTTAAGAAATGCTTTTTGTTTTGTTTTCTATCTTATCTATCTTAAAACTAGGAACTAAATGCTTAACCTAGACACGACTTATATGATTTCTTAATACTACTTACTGGCTCTATGCGGGTGCTCTAAGCTAAACTAATAATTTATTTATTTATTTGCTTTTCGGCGTCAATAGTTTTTTTTATTTTTTAAATTAATTAAAAATAGTATCTATTTATTTAAAACAAAGAAAATTGTTAAAAATCATAGTTATTTTTTTTTACTAAAAACTTCATCTAACTTTATATAACCTATTCTAACTTAAATACATTTACGACTAACACTTTTTTTAATATTTTTTTTTTGATTTTTGTTGTTGTTGTTGAATTGTATCTTAATTCATAACCTATCCTAACTTATCCTAAATGCAAGTTGGCCATGGGGGACCAACTTAGAACCTATCTAGGTTGACAACAGATCTGCGACATTTGCGACGTTGTTGTCGTACACCAGTCGCCTGTCCACCGTCCTTCTCACCACGTGGTAGATAAGTGGACATGCCTCCGTATCCTGGATCAGTCCAATGCGGTCAAGATAAAAGAACGCTTCCGGTGGAATGAAACCCTTTCGGCGAGCGTTCTCGCGGTACTCTTCATTTGGGTGGTAGGCCCCAAATATGAGATCGTTCTCAGAGGTCATGGCTCGTGCAACATGCCTCCGAATCAGCTTAATAATGAAATTATCAACCCTGTTCACGTTTGCTCCTTTATACAAGACCTCTTTAGGATAGAACTTCTTCTAGTCAGATTCCGGGTTTTTGTACTTCTTGAGACATGCGCGAAGGCATTGTAGGCTCTCTACACAGCCAAGATTTCCTTTTACGTTGCTAACTAAATATTTAATTCTCAGAAATGTTTTTCTACTGGAACTGTCTGTAAATGTGTCAGCCACTGTCTTCCAAAATCAAAGATATTTATCCACATATCAGCGTTTTCTTTGTACAACGGAATGGCCATTGTTCAGGGTCTTAAAGAAGCAATTTCAAACAAGAATCTAGCGTTGCTGGGATAATTTCTCTCTCACCAGCAAATCATCCCCAAAACAGCAGTTAAAGCAGCTGGAGGTCACAAGGGAAAGACAAACGGTTATGGTCGTCTGACCCTCCCGATACAGAAATTCATTAAATTTTTTGTCACCATCAATGTTTCAGCTAACACACGAGACCATAGCTCACATGGCCCCACCATTTATGGCGCTCCTTCGAGATCAAATTGTTTCCATCCGCTGCATTCACTCTCGGTGCAACACATTTCGACCACCAATTGCTACACAAGCCCATTCGCCTCTCACATGCGTGAGATATATTCCCGAATGTTATTGTCACTGCCCTCGGGTGCAAGATTTATGAACTCCACAACAAGCCAACAACTTGCCCACCCCATGCCATTAGAAACAAACATACTTTCTCAGGTCGCCGAGTCTAAGAAGACACAGAGCCAAACACACACAAAAATTATGACACCAGTGTCAGGCAGAATGAATTGCCTTACAAAGGCCATAAAGCTCAATGCCCCTGCCACATAGCGCCATTCTTTTATTGGCTCACATTTTAATTAAGACCTTATGTCAAAACCGAGCACGACCTCCCGGGGCGCTGATGTCGCAGGCGCTGTGAGAAGAATCTCGGCTCCCAGCCGCTCTGCGTTGGATAAATAATTCATAGCTCGCTTTTTAATTATGCCATCATCGAGCGGCAGACAAACTTGACTCCGGCCCGGCGCTAGATGAATGTGCTTGCCGGTTTGTGGAGAGCAGCGAGCAACGTGCCAACGTCGACCAAGTGTCCCATTCTTCATATCTCGCACCTCCGGCGGAGAGAGGAGATCAACTTTTTGCCACACCGATCAGAATCGATCTCCTGCAGGGCAGGGAGTTACTTCCGCTTGAGGGTTCAAGTGCTTATCGCGTTCTTCAATGCGCCCAACCCCAGCCATCTCAGTTGGCAAGAGTTTCCAGCTAAATGACCACTTGGCCATTTAATTACTCGCCTTCTCGGTGGCTGGTAGTGAGGCGTAGCTGCTGCGGCGAACCGATCTCCAGCGTCGGCTGTCGGGCACGGATTTTGATGGATTTCAGCAGAATTTTTGTGACCACTTTATGGGTCCACTAAACCGATTGTGGCTGCATCAACAAAGGCTGGCTGCGGCGGAGTGACTAAGCCCCGACTGGAAGGGACACCTTAATTAAGTTCTGAAATGAGCGATTCTGACGGCGGAAAAGAAGCCGCAGAGGAATTCTTTCCTCATTCCACGCGAACGGTGCCTCATTCGTGCGAGAGCACTTCCCACTGTTTGTGTAAAGATTGTGATGGGAGAGATGTGTGAGAGCATATATGCGAGATCCAAGGCATTACGTAGAGGTGCGACATAGGAGGTCGCACTGCTCGCTGGTGGGAATTGCCGTACTTCTCGAACTAGTCAAACAGAAGAACGAGTTATCAGCACATCGAAGCCATAAAGCTTCCTGAGTTCGGAGATCGGGGTGAGAGCTTTAACTTCATTCAATTGGCATCAGGTGGGAACATCTGACTTCTGGCCGACCAGAATTCCCATTCGCTGAGGTCACGTTTTTACACTTCAACAAAAACAACCTTCCACCCGTATCAGTGCAGTCGACGCAAAATCTCATTAACGTGACACACGGCTGCAAACAAAGAAATATTTCACTTCACATCAGCAATTTGTCAACTTCGAGGACAGTTTGCGAAACCGAGGCACTGCGATCGATGTTGACAAGGCGGGCAGTGGTCCCACCTTCGGCTGCCGGCGGCGATCACTGACCAGTTTCGCCAGCACCACCTTCGTGCGGCTCTGGCACCGATTATAGTACACGAATGCCCGTCGTCACATCGTTATGCAGTCATAAACTTCGCTGTCAACGTTTCTCATCCTAATCAGGTTTGTGTCACTTCTAAGTGCTACAACATGTTGCGATAGCGCAACCGGTGTGCGGCAACTAAGTCACACGATGTTGCCATCGATTTCCACTTCCACAGAGTGCAGCCCAACCTGGCCCAGCCCGGCCCATCGGAGACGACGCTCACGACGTCCGCCGGGAACGAGCCAGCTTCCCACATGCAACCCCAACTGGAATTCGTTTGTTAGTTATGACGTGTAAATGGCTACTAGTCGAGAGACCGGCAGCCGTGCGAGAGCACTTCATCACCCAGTAACTGACTGAGCCACTTCCACTTCTGGTATCGCGCTTGCCAACCCAAACCCTTGCATTCGGTAGCCCATTGCGGAATCAGTGCGCTCGGTGTTCGTGATCGCAGTAGAGGCGAAGGAAGGCTGCACGCAGATGCACTTGTTGGGGCTATTACGAGAGCTGCCATTGTAGTGTCGAGCGCGCTGCACAAGGCTTCTTCATCAGCATCTTCACCTCAATCGACGGAGATCCCGTTAGATTGCGCCTTCTCCTGTGCAATTTACGACCGAACGACGGCGATCGGGACTTGGGGTTGGGGAAAATCGATCACTGATAGTGGCAATGTGCCCATCTTCCCGCGGATTTTTCCTGCATTCCATTGTTTGTCTTCACGCAATCGCATCGGCGACCAGGGATCTGAAACACTCTCCTTAAAGACTGCGCGCGAACTAATCGCTCTGTGGAATCTGTGGATCAGCCGTCAATCTAGGATCGGCCGTCTCCCGTGTGCTGTGGCTGATCCCCTGTTGTTGCAGCGAGAGATGACCTACATCTGCGTCGTCATCTTGATACCCACACTTGAGTTGATTGCAGCCGAGACTCCAGCGCGTCGTACCACAGAGCTAACGGTGGGGAAAATTTACCTAATGACTGTCATTAGTGGACGTCATCGTTGTCAGAGTAATAGTCATGTACTACAGGGCCACACGGCCTCAGTTGCCCCTCTCACTGGTGCACAGAAAAGCAGCCGCGCCAGTGACGGGAGGCTTTGTGCACGGCGTTGTAACGGCGCAGCTCAAATAGATCAGAGATTAGGAGGTGATTGGTGTTTACTTTGGGTAGCAATTTGTGATTCATTTGTGGAATTCACAATGCACTTGGGTGTACACCAATTGCAGGGGGAGTGGGGAGATGGGTGTGTGTCTGCGGCCCGTGCCTGCAATTCGCTTAATTTTGAGAGGTGACCCACTCGTGATCGTGTGTGATTTGACATCGAGGAGCGGCTTTGGAGAAAGTACAGCCGTCCTGGCCGACGAAATGCTACCATCCTCAAATTTAACGTGAAGTTGAATGGAAGCTTTGACTCCATGCAAACTTCTCTCTGGATGAAGATCATCTTTCGTGGCAAGGTTCACTCCTTCCTTGAGAACATCATTTGATACCACTTTCAAAGCTCCAATCAGCTGTCAAACAAAAACCCCATTTGTGTTGTCACAATCTTTCAACACGCAATAACCAAGGCATCAAAGACCCGCCCAGAGCACTGAACGTCGGCTGCGGCTCTTAGTGCATCCGCGCCAACATATCATCACCGGGTACAGGTTAACCGAAAATTAATATCCCTCTCATATAACACAGCGCACTTATCCTGTCACATAAAGGCAACAGCACAAAGCAGCACGGCAGCCGCATCCACGGCACATGATCTCCTCCTCCACACATTGTTTGACCCTGCCAGTCGAGTGTCTGCGCTCGCTCTCCCTCATTCTCTCATCCGCAAACAATGTGCACTATTAAGGATCATAAAGCGCAAGAGCTCCGGCCTCCTACTCCATCGCGACCAAGGTCGGGATGAGCAATCTTCAGAAATTAAAGCCATTAAAGCGAAAAATCCCCGCGGTTGAAAGGGGAGCCCGAGTTGTGTCCATATACTGAGCGAGGAGCGCTCGACGATCAATCAGGCGAAGGTTACTCCACGTTGCTGAATAGCCACCAGACTGAGCTGATGGGTTTTGGAGGGAACGAGGTGAATGAAGTGTCAGAGCAGCGAAATGCGACGTGGGTGCTGGGCACTGGCCATAAAATTAGTTGAGACCTCAGATCGTCGGCCCATCAGACGGACGCTCTATGTCGTGCGAGTAAACGATGTTGCAGCACAAATGACTGCATGTCCTCCCCGGTCTCCGTGTCGTGTGTGGCTGCGTGGATGTGGATGTGCATCGGCGAGAGTGTGTGGGGGTACTTGACGATGGAAAATTGCTCAATTTATGGACTCAAATGGATCGATTACAGCCCTACAAAGGCGATTCCCTGAACAGCCTCAGCCGCACAGGCCACTCAATGGCCGCAATGGGCAACGATCTGTGATGCATTACACTGGAGCGAATGAATGCCAAACACAACCGCCCACAATAAATCATTTGCGAGCAGTGTGTGCGCGCTCGTATGCCTCGCTCTCAGCTCTTCTATCTTGTAGCCTAGACGTTGTCCTGCCCTTCGACTGCGTCGTTGTTTTTTTCGTTCGCCGCCACCACATTCGTTCGCTTAGAGATCATTCAGGATGCCCTGCTAGCAAAATTTGTTCTCCATACGACCGTGCATGAATTGAAATTGAGGTTTATGGTAATGTGTGTCGAGCGACGGTGATCACTTTTGATGTTATACACTGGGGCTGGTACTAAATGGACGACCGATGCGGCTCAGGTAGTGTTGACTGAAATGTCCTTTCCATGGACAGTCATCAATTGTTTTGAACTCCAATTAATGTGACGCAGATATATTTTACTACACCGCTGACAAAAAGTTCCCTTCACTCACAACATTCGCAAAAGTGTTCACTTTTTCTCGCCGCCACTGTACCGAAACTATTCATCTGCAAAAGGTTATTGCAGCGCCCTCATGAATCATCGTTATGATTTGTATGTTTGTTTTGAAGATCGATGAGTCAACCCCCCAGGGCTCAGTACCTTTCGGAGACAGAGAGCGTAGGCCGTTGAAAGGGAGAGCGTTTGGTCCCGGGGTAATGTCCTCGCACTCGACTGCGCTAGCGATTCTTTCCCTGATTACCACACAAAGCGCGCCCCTCAGACCAGTGAACAAGCGCACTACAGTGAATTATTGCACGCGGAAGATAGATGACGGATTATTTCCTGAACGTCCAGCATGGCGATGCAAGGAAAAGGACGAGCCTTGCGTGCGCTCTTGGTGGGTGCATGTAATAGGCGACAACAACGATAAGACACACCAGAGATCGTCGCGTCGTCCTACACGCTCCTAACGAGACCCAGTGTCGCCGCCGGCAGCACCAGCCTCCGCCGCTGGAGGCACTATTTGTTCGCAATTAAACAAAAGCGTAATGATGCGACGACGGTTGTAGCAACCTGAGGTACGTGGTCGCCGTTTTGTGTGCATTTGTGTGTGTGTGTTCATGTGAACATTGGCCAATTAGAAATTCCGGACAAATTTATTCCCGCCACCGCCGTTAGGCGCAGAGGAACAATGTCGCGTCCTGCGAGATGCACGACGGCTACGTGCGCAACGTTTCGGGCACAGCCGACGGACAAAAGGCCAAGTAACGCACGAAAGGCAGCGTACTCTAGGCGCAGAGCATCAGCCAAAAGATCGGCAGTTACTGCAGCGCTAACCAAGTTAATGAGATTCGGATTAAGATTTGCACTAGGCGACCGCAGCTGCGAGGAGACTTTTGAGGACGACAAGGGTGCTGCTTTAGCGTTAATCCCTAATGGATGTAGTTGGCATATAAGGTGTTTGCGGTATTTGAGCACGCATAAGGCACATGAAGCTGGCTTAGGAGGCTGTGCAATGTTGCGGTGCTGCCCGAATTGGAATGGGAATGCAACACGTGAAAGCTGTGAAAAATAATTCAAAGTTATAGATGGAGGGAACAAGCCACCATGAGAGAAAATGGTAGAGCGGTGGGAGGATGCGGTCGAAAGGACGCATCTTTGTGGGCTGAAGAATGTGGTCGCTGCCATATGGATGATGGAAGGAAAATAAATACTTTAAAGTCTGTGTTAATTAATGCCTAATAACTGATTTTTTGGTTTGGTATTGAATTGTTCCGTGGCTTCCGTGGATTGGTGGGTACAGGGCGACATTCAAACGCCAAAGGTGCAGGTGAAGCACCTAGCATTTTTCACGGCACCACGTCTTTCGAGTAATAAATGTCTAAGAAAAAGCCTTTTCAAACTTTGCCGTCCTTCTACTTATAAGAGAACAGTACAGGGCCAAACACATCGAATTGATGAACAAGTTTGTCCTTTGTCGTCTGTGGACTGTTGCGGCATCCAATTGTTATTATTATCAATATTGAATTGTTCTGAAGTGGAAGCACAAAAAATGCTGAACGTTTCCCAACAAATTAGTGGTGCATGTTTTATGTAATCAGACTCAGTTGTTTTGCGTACCCTGATACACAGTCCTTGTCACCTTATTACCTTGTGACAGTGCTATATTTTGAAGAAAAGAATAATTTTTAGAGTGAACTACTTATGTTTGTACACATATCATGCTGTTGGAAAGGCACACGGCATTCTTCAAAATCACAATTTAACCTATTCGAGCTTTGTTAAATATGGCCTGTCCGACGGAATAGCCCTAGTCCGCCTTTCTTATAATGTGTGGGGTGTGATGACCAAAACAGCGAATCAACAGACATACCCAAGAGATTCGGGAATACTTCACACAGCTAATTTATGGAAATTTGGAAATATCAAAAACAATGTCCGTCTGTCTGCTCTCTGGATTTTACCGTCGATGTGAGCGGATCCACTAATAACGGTTTCAGAGGCTCCGCATACAAGCACATTCATCCCTCAAGCAAATCGAGCAGAACATATCGGAGAGCTATCTCCAGCAGCGCGCTTGCTGCACGTCTATCCAGACAGTCCATCGCTTTGGCACAAATCTGAAAACATCATTCTGAATTTAGACGGTAATATTTGGTGTCCTCATGGCTCCCGTGGCGTAGTGAGTACAGTGCAACGCGCACACGCCGAAGGTCTAGGTTCGATTCCCGGCTCAACACCTCGATTCCTTTACGGCACCACCCCCGAACTGCTGAGATCACTCAAAGGGTAATAACTGGCTTCTCAAACTTCGCCGTTCGGAGTCGGCAAAAAGCTGTAAGTCCGTTCTACTTGTGAGAGAACAGTAGCGCGCACAACACGAGTAGTTAATGAGCAAGCTAGGCCCTGGTCCCCCTGTGGACTGTCGCGCCATATAATTATTATTATTATCTGGTGTCCTCTTTGCACCACAAACTGAAAAATTCATCGTCATAGAACACGCACCATACCATCGCATGTGGAAATACAGGAACTTTAATGTCAGCGGATCGTGAAAGGCATTGACTTGAGCGAACCCCCACTCTTTGGAAATAGTCAATTGCACAAGGTATCTCTCGTGTAATTCCGCCACAATTCTTTGGCTATCAAAGTAACTGCAACAGGTACGCGCTGTGTGGGCTTAAGGATCGCCGACAAAGTGATAGGTCATTGCCAACCACCGGTTTCACTGCCTGCAGTAAACTATCCCGTAGTACAAGGTACATCTTTAGCAAAAGTAAGCACCAACTTTAAAAGACTGGCGGCGCTTAAGTGAGCACACATTTGAAACACTGTTCACCAAAAGGTACGCCGAGGCACAACAGAGGAAATAAAACTGGTAACAAAGAATGCTGCTGGTACCATAGTCGCCATGGTTCCTGGGCCGCAAACAACTCTAAATTTACAACCTCTTGAATTGTGCCCATTCTGCGTGATGATTGATGAAATCTCATGACTCATATCGAGTCTTCTTGTTTCAAAACTTTTGTGACGTTAAGAGTTTCGTTTGATTCGACATCGACCTTGAGTAAGAAGCGAGAGTTTTCCATTGATTTCCTGCACCAGACAACGAATTTGGCAGGAATGTCAAAATTAAATGTGGCACATGAATTTGTCGGTGAATGGAAATTGTGTATAATAGTCAACTTTGTGCGATTAAACCGCCCTGATAAGTACGCTTTAAGTATATTATATTTGGGCACTCACATAACACAGCAGAACTGATTTAAAGGAAAATTCTTTTAATTTTTTTCTCCAGTTTTGTGAGCCACCTGAGCCCAGGCCGTCCTCCGCTCAGGTGCTCAGTGGTGCTCTAATTGGTCTAGCTGTCCTAAGCATTGTATCGGAAGACACTTGACCTGGCGCATGTCACTATTTAGTCTATAAAGTTTGTCATGGAATCATCTCCTTCCGATGCCAACAGCGCAAAAACGGTCCGAAAATCGTACGCAAAGCAATTATTTCAAAAAGACGAAAAAGAAGAAGATCTCCTCGCCATAAAGTACGTTTGGGATGATCAAGCTGTTATAACACATCACTCAATAAGTCCGAGGACATATAGCCACTAATAAAAAATCCATAGTCGACAATTAAGTATTTGTAAGTGGTGACAACGAACGAAATCTATAAACTGCGTCATGGGCCTGGTCAAGAGTCTTTGGATACAACGCTTAAGATGGCTAGGCCATGTAGAGCGTATGGACATCACTGCTCCGCCCCGAAAAGTTTTTGAATCCGAGCCATTGGAACAACGGAACAGAGTAGACTAAGGTGGCGAACACAAGTGGAAAAGGACCTCTACCAACTTGGATTGCGCAACTGGAGGCAGCTAGCGAAAGACCGTGCTGTCTGGAGAGGCATGTTGTTTGAGGTCCAGGTCCACCACGGACTGTAGCGCCACACGAGGAAGAAGAAGAAGATTAAGAAGAAGAAGAAGAAGAAGAAGAAGAAGAAGAAGAAGAAGAAGAAGAAGAAGAAGAAGAAGAAGAAGAAGAAGAAGAAGAAGAAGAAGAAGAAGAATAAGAAGGTGAAGAAGAAGAAGAAGTAGAAGAAGAAGTTTTGCAAACTACATGTCCTTGGACTTAATGAGTGATGAGTTATATAGCAAGCTTAGTCTTTGAAGAGGTCTTTGATCAGCCCTAGTGTTGCTATCCGGCAACTACCAGCTCTACGTTTCGACATACGAGCGCTATTCAGTAAGTTAACATATTCGCCCAAAAAATGAAATTAAATCGTGAAAATATTTGTGCGATTATTTTTTTCAACTTTCGACGTGGATTTACTCAACAACACTGCATCGATGAACTTAATTCAATTTTTGGCGATGAAGCTCCATCAAGGACCAGTGTTTATCGATGTTATGGTGAATTCAACCGAGGTCGTAGTTCGGTCCAACGCGAATTTCGTGAAGGTCGTCCAAAATCAGTTGTTGTTTCGGAACCCATTGATGCTGTGCCCCAACTGATATTACAAGATCTTCATGTGATTTATCTTAAGATTGTGACAACCTTAGGCATTAGTGGGACCAGCACGCATTCAATATTGAATGAACATTTGACCGTAAAAAAAAAATTTGTTCGCGTTGGATCCCACACAATGTGTCAATCGCTCAAAATAAGGCTCGTTACGATTGATCGAAAGAAATGCTCCAAAAATACGATCACGGTACTTCGAAACACGTCTATGAGATCGTGGCAGGTGATGAATCTTGGGTTTACGCGTATGAGCCCGAAAGTAAGCAGCAGTCGATTATATGGGTGTTTCAAATTGAGCAAAATCCAAAAAAAGTTGATTGCGCACAAAGCACTTCCAAGCAAATAGTCTCCTGTTTATTCCAGAAAAACTGGACATGTCGCAACCGTACCACTAGAACAACGCAGAACAGTCACTTCTGAGTCGTACATAACCATTTGTTTGCCAGTTGTCTTCCAAGGAATTAGGAAAACCAACTGCCGAAGACGGATCACTCTTCACCACGGCAATGCGAGCTCGCACGTATCGGCTCAAACAACTCCATTTTTGAGCACTCAAAACATCGATTGGATGAGTCATCCGCCGTATAGTCCTGACTTGGTACCGAATGACTTCTTTTTATTCCCGTACGTAAAAAAATAAAATGAGTGGCGAAAGCGCTTCGACAATTGGTTCAAACGCATGCAGAAATGTATAGATCTTAATCGGGAATATTTTGAAAAACAATAAAGCTATTTGCGATGATAAATATTTGTTTTTTATCTCTAATCCTGAAATATAATAAGCAACCATCGTACTCAGTTGTCTCTTGAGCCCAAAGAAACAGCGATGGACAAGAGTGATTCAGCTTTTCATTTTGGTACTGATGTTGTTGTTTCTATTTGCAGCGGAGCCGAGTTGAACGAACTTCTATACAACTACCTCGAAATTGATACTGCTAAGTGTGATGTTCTGTCCGGGTGTCGTTCCCTAACGACAGCACGTACTCCGTTTTGCCCTCACTTAGGAGACTTATTCTTCGGCAATTGGAGGGTTTAAGTTTCCTTTCTGATTTATTGCTTAAGTAGTCACACAGAAAAAAATTATGACTCCTTACCGCTGGCGGTTGGAAGTCAATTTGTGCAGGTTACTTTAATGAACTGCAATTTTTTTACAAATACACTTAAATACTACAAATTTGCTTACTCTACGATGATAATACGAAAACGCGGGCAAACGAAATGCACAAATTAGAATTAATCGCGCTGTTGTGCGTTCTTGAGCGCTGTGCTTCATCGTTTGGCGTCGTGTTTCATTATTATTGTGAACGATCACAACACTGTGGTCGCCGTGGCGTAGTGGGTAGAGTGCGACGCTCACACGCCGAAGGGTCTAGGCTCGACTCCCAGCTCAACACCAATTTTTCTAATATTTCACGGCACCACCTCTTTCGAGCTGCTGACAACACTCAAAGAGTAATAACTGTTTAAGAAAGCTTCTCAAATTTCGCCGTTCGGAGTCGGCAAAAAATGTAGGTCCCTTCTACTCGTGAGAGAACAGTGGCGCGCACAACACAAGTAGTTGATGAGCAAGCTAGGCCCTGGCCCTTTGGGCTGTAGCGCCAACAATTATTATTATCACAACACTGATGGATTGGCCAAACAAATCTTAGACTTCAATCTTCCGGTATTTTGCAAATGTGTTGATGCATGCATTCAATCAGCTCATTTCAAATATTCTTACGTCGGGTCGTAATATTTTAAAGCCCCATCATGTGCGGTCAAAATCTAGAATTCCAAGCAATGAAATTTATTAAGATCAACCTCCGCAAAAGGACTCGCTTATGAGCTTAGCTGCAAGTCAATTACTCTGCTGATTAGTCCTCCAGATTCCCAGCAAGAAACATATATTCCAGGAAATTATCAGACACCTCCGCTACTCAAGCGTCAAGTTACTGGAATGTCGTTCCATTTGCTAATAACAATTAGCTCCATCCCAGTGGCCACACGAGAAGCTCAAGAAGTCTACCTCACAGATTTAGTCATCCATAGACTGCCTCATTCCAAAGAAGCTAACCGCAGCGTAATGACTTCATCCGCTTCTGCACGCACTTAACTCGGAATTACACCCGTCCATCGCTGGTCAGGTCATTCCAATGAATATCCTCCGCAAAGAAATGTGTTATTGTGTTCGAATCAAGACATTCACTTCGATGGGAATTGCTTCCCAGAAGGATGCACACAACATCCATTGATTAGTCAGAACACAAGCACCTGAGGCTCATGTGGTTGTTGCATCCAACCGAAAGAAACACCTCTCAACTGCATCATAAACCGCTCAAGTTTATGCGCATGCCCCGGAATTCGTGTGACAAATTCCGCATCGCAACCAAGTCGCTGTGCAATTGATGCACGCGTGCGTACTAAATTCGCCGCAAGCGAGCTGGCGATTTATTGATTCCAGCATCGAAGCACAGCGCAGCGGCCCCGGCACTCGATACAGATCATAAATTCCGAACCGTAATAAAAGAAACCCCAAAATCGAGCGACTCACCCAAGAGCGTGCGCCGTAAATCAGAGCATCAGCACCGCGGATCCAGCCAGAGATTTCCGAAAACAGATAATCAAGCGGTTTCCGTCGTCATCCGAGGAGCATTGTGTGTAATTTATGAAATAGACACTTGACAGCCCCCACCTCTCGACCAATTGGAAACTCGAAACTGTCAAAAATCCGAGTTGACTGTCAAACGGGCCTGGAACCTCCGGTGACGGCTGTGACAGTATCTTAGCATCTGCCGCGGTTCGATCAGCGGGCATTGTGTACTCGGATGCGCATTACGTATGCAAACGCATTCTGTCCCCAGCAGGGGCGTCGGGGTGTGCGTCCGTGGATATGTCACCCCCGTGGGCCATAAATAAGCCTAAATGGTGTTAATTTTGGGCCTTTCAATAGGGCACGATAAATTTGTCACAACACAAGGTGGGGACTGGGGGCTGGGCTGGGCCTGGAATGTCTTGATTTTTGATGCTGCCTTGCCTGCAGCGTGGTCCGATGTGTATAATCGATCAGAAATCCGATACGATCGCCGCCCGAGGCTCGGGCCGGGCTGGGGATGGGATGCATCGCTTGAGATTGGGCCGGCTTGGCGTTGTTGTTTATTTTCTCGTTTTGGTGATCGCGACACATCCAGATACAAAGTGGAACAAGTGTCGCCATAAATTTCCACGGGAACCGAACGATGCATCGCACTCGCGTCCCAGAGCTTTGGGTAGCAGCGAGCGGCAATCGAGCGGCCAACTCGCAAAACTTGGCTATTAATGGATCACGACGCGGGCCTCATCCTCGTCGGATGACTGGGCGGCTTGCCTGGTGACAGCCTACTCATGTGCGTATTGAATTTCCCGATGCGGTTTGTAGGACATGGTCTAGAGTGGGCTCTCCAGCACAGCTGCAGTGGCTACACGCGGCCGCCGCCTGTCCGAGTGACTAAATAAATTCTGACAGTCGCTAGTGCGTTTTGGCTCCGATGACAATGTCATGACGACGATGTCACAAGAGTCGCGTCAGTCGCCGACTGAAGCCTTTTCAAAACATCGCAAGGGGGCAAAGTACCGAACATAACCATTACGGCTGTCATCGCATATTTAACTGCCTCCTGGCCGCAGAGGACGGGCTGTGTGATCTGTGTGGAGCTGCGAGATTCGGGAGACGGCCGGAGAGTTGGCGAAAAAGAAATCGAAACGCGAAACCGGTCGCCTCGGCAGTCCAGTCGGCGGCGGCAACGATCTGTACGATCCACGGCGAGGAGGAGAGATAAATCGACGCGAGTTGACAGGTTACACACAAATGAAACTGAGATGGCAGTGATCCTTGTCGAGAGTTTTTTTCTCCCTCTTCCTTTCTCATTTCATCCGCACACACATATATGGGGTTTTCGGTTTCACCGAGTGAATGGGAGTAGTCTCCCTCTGGGGGCAATGGGAGTATTTGTACAGAAATAGATGACAGGCGCGACACCGAAGATATGCACCGCGAGACGCGAAGGAAGATGCGCACTTTGTTGCACGGCTCAGGCTCACAGTGCGCTTTTGCGGCTGACGGTGGTCGTGGTTGTTAGCGAAGTGGGATGACATTGGGTGGAGCTGGGCATTAGGAGGCCTTGTTGGCCATTCGGAGGGCACAGCAGGGCACATAGTTTGCTTGTCCAAGCTGATAGCTGTTTGACAGTTTGCCGGATAAGAGAGTTGAACGCGAACGCCCTATTTGGCTGAAAGGGCAGAAGTGAATTGGAATTTCCTTCAGCGAAACGGTGTCAAGCCTCGTCCCCTGGGGAGTGTCTCTTCAAGGAAACGCTGCAAGGTAATTTGCTGCGATCCACTGGCAGTGGCACGAGGAAATATGGACTGAAATGCTTACCGCAACCCCGAATCTGGAGTTGGCCGTCAGCCAGATATGAGCGACTGGTAATTGCGATGACTGACTTGTGGCGACTGTGATGAGTGTCCTGTCAGGATGGATCGTTTTTCTGAATGAAATTCTTAAGGTGCTGTGAAATGGATAAGGAAGGTCGGTTTTTTAAATGATTTGCGAGAAAACGGTTCCAATTCTGTCAAGCACTGCAATTTTTCCTCAAGAAGGAGTCGCAAGTTTTGCCATGTGTCAGAACAGTCGTCAGCGCAATGAACTGTTATATGGAGCTATCCAAACAAAGCAGACCTTACAGTCTCGGAAAAGTGAGAGCGCCCATCCCGCACCCATGTCACCCAACGACACGAACTCCTCACAGGAGTCATCGACCAGCAGTAAGCTTGCACCGAGCTTCCCCCGAACACCATTAAATGTAATTGTTGGCTTCCTTAAGTCCCAGAGTCCATCACGATGTACTCCCCGGTGTCAACACACCTCGTAAACTCCCGAACACGAATTACCTTTGTTTCGTTGAATTCACAAGGCTTACACCGGTTCGGATGTGTTCCGCACTAAATAACTGCCCGCCCAATAGCCGAACTGACGCTGTCACCCACCTAACCCCAGAGTCGTCTGTGCGCCAAGTGTCACTGCACACAGGAATCGTTTGTGTACGGCAGCACCTACCCCACGAGACACAGCGCTGCACTGGAAACAATTTTATAGCCTCGCCACGTTACATCCGCGTTGTTCTGCAGCCGAAAATTTATGGTCGACGACACAGTGTGCCATATTGGATTTCCAAACACCTCGCCGGAGCGCCGAGCACGACTCCCGCACATACCATACTCCCGGACAGCGGACGCCTAATCACAGGGAGCAGAGCATGAGCATTGCGAACACTCACGAATCTCTAGTACCACCTCTGATATATTTGACCCGCACCGGATATTTATTACCCCAGCACTGGCCAACTGGAGTCTTCGTCGCCGTCGTGTCACACAAGTCACCTGTGCTACGTGCTCACACGCTATGACCTTCATTCCGACTCACTGGCCATGGACGCGCTGCTGCCGCTGCGCCGTGTTAAGTCCGCCGAACAAACCATGCGCCTAAGAGGATCTCGCTGACTTTGGAGCAGCAGTAGTCGCCCGCCAACCGGGAATGGCCCCTAAGTGAGAGGAAGAAGATCACTTGGCGGAGATTAAATTTGCAAATGGACTCGCACCGGGATTGGATTTCAGCGCAGAGCCTTCTGCACCGCGATTGCGCGGCAAAGCGTTGACCGGCAGCAGCACGGCGACTACCATGTGTGCCGCAATGTGAGCAAGTGATCATTTTAATGTGCGCAGCTACACACTGCGCGCCGGGACTGTGAGACTGGTGGGAATAATTTATGAATTGATTTTCAGTTAATTAAGTTGATTTATTGCCTCTTTATTGCTTTATTGCGCTTAAATGTTGCGCATTGGGTGCGATAGCGATAGGCGACGGGCTCTGGGTAGCTCGGTGTACGCACGGTTGTTTTATTCGCCTTGACGTGGCCTCTCAAATCGGAAATTAATGGCGAACGGCAGTTCCACGACTGCGGGATTATTACTTGTGATCTGGTGCTGGGATTAGAATGTGTGGTTGCGAGTGAAAGCCGCTCAGCGGATCGCTGTTGAATCAGTGTGCAAGGAGTTGAGGACTTTCTAAGAAGGTGGATGTTTGTGATCGATTGGTGGGCAAGGATTGATGTTCGATGCGGTTGTGATGATCCCCCTAGGAGCCGAAAAGTGATGCTGTTCTTCGGTTTCTTTTGAAGCGAAGTTTTTGTGAGGAATAAAGCTGCTGTGATGTAGTATTTTCATGTACCGCCGACAGTGTATATTGTATGTATTCTTTACTAGCAGCGTATATTACATTTTTTTACGCCACTACTTCTATCCTGGTCCTGAAAGTACTCCCACGCTGTCTACATTCATTTTTCTAAAGTTTGCAGCTCAATGTTGGTGAACTCATGAGGCACCATCAACAGGAACAGCAGGAGGAACTCTTGAAGAAGCTAGGTTCTGACCACTTTTGAACTAGAGACAATATCGCATTTTTTCACTAAATATCATAAACTACTACTGCTTTTGTGCTGTGTACTACAACTAATGAGAAAACAAAATGTTTCACGATGAATAAGTTTTGTATAAGTATTGCTGAGCCGACAGAAGTAGTTTAGGTTGAGGTTTCTTTTCTTCTTCTTCACATTGATGTTTCTTAAGCGTTACTTAACTTTCCAAAGCAAAGCATGGGAGGCCCCATCTGTTCGAATGGTGACAACACCCATAGGCAAGGACATCTCCGACTTTTCCATCACGCAGTATTTTAATTCTTCCATCTCTCCATAAAGCCTTGATTTCTGTATGGTTTTGAAAAATCTTACTGGCCGCCGTGGTATAGTGGGTAGAGTGCGATGAATCAAGCGTCGAAGGGTTTCCGGCTGAACACCTTGAATTTTTGACGGGCACCACCTCTTTCGAGCTGCTGACAACACTCAAAGAGTAATAACTGTCTTAAAGAGCTTCTCAAATTTCGCAGTTCGGAGTCTGCAAAAAACTAAACTGTAGGTCCATTCTACTCGTGGGAGAACAGTAGCGAGCACAACACGAGTAGCTGATGAGCAAACTAGGCCCTGGTTCCCCTGTGGACTTTCGCGCCAACAATGATTATTATAGTTTGAAAAATCTACAATAGTGTCAGAAAGGCTTCAAATTGAAATGTTTCCTTTACCAGTTACAGCAACCCTACGGCTTTCACACCGTATGTTATCTTGTCGTCTATCATTGAAAATTACAACGTTATTGTTTTAAATGATTGCGAAACCGAGGTACGATTGCACAGGCGGGCAACTCAAAGACGAAGCTCAGAAATTGGGTCCTGTCATTATTTTATACAGAATCTCGAATCTTCCAAGCGGCGAAGTTTCACCTGTTTGTCAGTTAATGTACTACAGAATTTACAATCTACGCATATACAGTACACAATCGATCTTTAAACAGCCCATTTTCAGAAAACGGTCAAAAGATTTTATTCATTTGCCATCATTTGCACCCCCCTCCAACAATTCAACGCCTAGGAAAACAAGTTAGTCCTCGTAGTCGATACAAAATGTTTCATACACGTTAATTCTGCACGCTCCAACAACCAGTGTTAAGTTTTCTTCAAACAATTTATTAGATATTTGAACTGAACTAGTCTTAACTACGGGGAAAATGACCCTGTGCACACGTGGAAACAATGTTGATCGCGCTTAACAACATGAGTTGCCAACACTATTCTCGCTAGTGCTAGTCCGAGTTGACATACAGCCTCCTTGTGGCGCGCCCTGGAGAGCGATCAGAATGCCATCCCAATATTTGCAGCTGAACTATTCCCCCTCACTGCATTCCTTAGGCATAATCAGCGGTACATCCTTTTCTTCTCTACCCATATACCGTCGGCCCGTGCTATGACTTAATTCTGATCATCATAAAAAATAATTGGCGCTGGTGTAGTCAAACATCTGCGAATATATACAGTTGTCAAATATCTCCCTTCTGCTGTTTTGCTCTTCATTCAATGCTTCATAGAAAGTGTTACAGTGATCGGATTTAGTTCAAATAATTTGTTCGATAATCTATTTTTATCTATACGGCAACTTCATAGTACCCCTTCGTAGAAGCCCCTTTACTTATTTGCAAAGAACTCAGACAGCCACTTTTGAGTACAACTTCATACCACCAAGGGCGTTCACCAAGGATGGGAACAAGGAATTGTAGCTATTCCCGGCTATATGGAGGATGCGATAAAACAGATGAAACGTCCCTTCTAAACTCCCGTAGCTTCTGACAAGTCATCAACGAAGTGTGTGTTCTAGCGTTGTCCTGGTGGAACACTTCTGCACGCTTCTGGTCGATCGCCTGCTTCAAGCGGTCCAGTTGTTCGCAGTAGATGGTAGAATTAAGCGTCTGGCCATATAGGAGCAGCTCATAGTGAATAATTCCCTTCCAATCCCACTAAACACACAGCGAAACCTTCCCCGCCGTCATTCTCGGTTTGGCCACTGTTTGGCCGGCCTTCAACCACGACCGTTTTCGCTTGATATTGTCGTATGTGATCCACTTTTCGTCGCCAGTCACCATCCGCTTCCAAAATGGGTCACGTTCGTTCTGTATCAGCAGCATATCGCAGGGGATGATTTCTTCAAGAAGGTTTTTTTGCGTCAAATAATGCGGCATCCAAACATCAAGCTTTTTTTGTATTCAGCCTTTTGCAGATGTTTTAAAATGGTTTGGTGACTAACTCCCATCTCCTGGGTGATGTCATAAGATGGCACGTGTACGTCTTATTCGATGAATTTCACGATTCTAACTGTATTCGTCGTCACAGGTTTCCCGCCGGCTGGCTTATCCATGGTGTCGTTTTCACCGGCGAAATGATACAGTTCCATCCCCCAAAGCACCATTAATCTCACGGAACGTTTATCTAGCGGATTAACCTTTAAAGGAGGAAAACTTTAAAATAATAAAAATTCGACTCCATGTTTACACGTCTATAACTGTTGAATGCAATATCCAAACTAATCATGCATAACTTCGTTTTGTAGGTTATGTCAAGACCTTGTGTAGTATTGTCAGATACGAGCTTTGTAGCGATTTGTACATAGCCGGGAAATATAAAAGGCAAAAAGCTGAAGGGAGATATTTGATAACCTTTTATAAATCAAGGCAGCTTGGCTACGCAGGTTATATGAAGACATACGCACATATGTATTTTCTGTCCGAAGAGTCTTCAAATTGGAATCACTAGTACAATGCAACAGAGATTGACCGCGTCTAAGATTGCTCAAGAAAAGACATCCATCAACGTAAGGTACAGAAATGGGGACAATTGGACAATTTCACTACACCCACTGCACTCACTGCAATCGTTCAGCAGCTATGGGAAACATCCCAGGACAGCCGAAAGAAGTTCAAAATGGCCTAAAATTATTCCAATGCATTAATAGGACGTGTTAAATTCCTTTATGACAAAAACTTGAGGCAAAGATTGCTGTATTGTACCAAGGGTAGAAAAACTTTTGGTCATCCGTAAAAAACGTAAAGAAATCCACATCGTTTTCAATTCCAACGCTCATTTGCAATGACATTCCAGCTTTCAACTCTTTGGACAAAGCAAGTCTGTTAGTTGCACATTTTACAGCCAGCTCTACGCTTCCAGATTTGTGGCGGGATAGTTGCTAACAGACCCAGGTTTTGAGGAAGCCTAACTTGTAGTAACAGCTTGACTGGAGACCACGGCAAATCAGGAGCTCCTGGAATTTCGGTTTCAGCTTAACCGACCGGTAAACAACCTTGTGGGAGTATCATGGTGGCTATGGTTTATCACCAAGCATCGCGGTCTGAATCGAGGTTAGCGTAATGTGCTGACTTGTCTAGTTGCTTGTTTACCAAAAAACTAGGCAAGGTAATTTAAGGATTTTCCATGCTCAGTGTGGAGTTGCATTTTTAACGGGGCGCTGCGATACAGAGAGCTGCAGAGGTTTTAGGAAGGTCAATCATCAAACCAAGATGGAGTGATTCTACCTCAAGCATGAACTCAATTTGGTACTTGACCAACAAAGGAGTTAGTCTTCTACTGCTCGAACTTCATTTTTGGCTTGGGTGAATATTTCTTCGACCCAACTTTGAACTTATCATGAATCACAACCAAAGAGTCAAACTAAAATTTTCTTTTTCAACAATTACTTTACGGGTAAATGCTTCTCATTCCATTTTTTAAGAAAAAAAAGGAAGTTTACAGAAAGACAGCCGGAAATAAGAGAACTAAAAAAAAAGTACTCGTTTCGATTTTGTTAGTATTCAAAACGCTTGAATTTCAAATATTTTAGAAAAAACAGATCACTCAATAAGTCCCGGAGCATATAGAGGGCGCCACTAACAAAAAATTATTAATCTAATATTACATGTTTTGTTACTGACACCCTCTTGTCTTGGGACTAATTGACTGATTTGTTGGAATCCTTCGACAAACTCATACATACATTACAGGTTTTTCAAACATTTTGATCATTTTTTTCGACAGCAGGAAATCGCCAAATACGTCAAACTCTTATGCCTGTCACAAACATAATAAGTTTGTTTTAAAAATTTGTTCGACACGAGAGTACCAACATAACAAAATAAAAAAAACGATAATCGAATTCTCGTAGCTCGCGAAATTCGAAAAAAATATTTTATTTCCTAAACAGACCTCGTATATCAAAAGCTGAACCGGGAATTTGATATGTCCTTAAATATTTTTGGAAGCAATGGTGGAATAAAATTTAGCATGGAACCAGAGTGCTGTTTCAACTGTTGCAAGGGCCCGGTTTCACTCCTTGCAACTTGCGCTTATGGTTTGATAGTAATGCTGTCAACTACGACCAATATTTCTTCAACTGAAGATGAAAACAGGCCTGTCGTCAAACTTCTGCATCAATCCCAATCAAAGCGGGCGGTTGGTCCGTGGTCCGTTGAACTTCAAAATTGCTCCTTAATGTTTCACACTTCTACTGAGGCAAATCAGCATGAAGTTCTTCAATTGAATTTAAAATTCTCGTGTGAAGCTCATAAGATGCATAAAAGTTCCAACACACGCTAGAAGAATCTCAAAGTCTCCCCAGAGCAACAAGAAACACAAACAACCTCAACTGTCTCGTCTATGCCCGCAGCGCAGAATATCGATTGGTATCGCAAGTCCTGCTGCACACCGAACGAGCGGAAGGCCTCCATCTCGAACCCAATCTACATGCGGAGCAAGAGCCAAATCACCACTCCTTAAACATTTTGATATCTTAATTAGCTCCGTAAATATCGTTTAACTTCAGCAATGAGTACGCAGCATGGCTATCTTGTACTCCATCTCCAACCTCAGTCCAATCCACTCCAGCCCAAGTGACCACTGCCCTGTCGTTTCTAACAGAATTCAAAGCGACCAACAAGTCATCACTAATCCGCCCCGTCTGGTGCTGTCCGCAGCAAGGCCGACAATCG
Source organism: Eristalinus aeneus (assembly GCA_955652365.1). Lineage (NCBI taxonomy): Eukaryota > Metazoa > Arthropoda > Insecta > Diptera > Syrphidae > Eristalinus > Eristalinus aeneus. Next base: position 82,324,005 of record OY019132.1, read on the forward strand.
TGTATTGATTCCCGATCCTCGGCACCCATTCCGCTGGGAATTGGTTTCATATTTCTTACCAAGCTTCGCTTCGACAGCACCTTCAGCTGCGTGTTTGTGCGCATCTCTCCGGAGTCGGTGCCCGGCTGGGCGAACACAGTTCAGATGCAATCGCCAGCTCCGAGGGGTGTTGGGCTGCACGCTGCAGAGCGCAGCCAATGGGAATGCCAAGGAGAACTTTAATTTCATGGTCTAGAAGGACCTATATCTCGCACTCGGGTGTCATGTCGTGCGAACCACTGCTGCACGTCGGCAGGAAAAACGAAATGGAAAACAGCGCCGAAGAGAGGGAAAACATCGCGGAGCTGTAATTAGAATCAGAACATAAAAGGCGAATTCTTTTCTCTCATCTTCCCGGAGAAGGATGATCCCGGCGATTCAGTCCCAGGCTGCGCGGCGACCATCCCAGCATCTGCTGCCGTCATTCAGAGATTCCATTTCCCATCCCAATTTGTAATGGTCGCAATTATTGCCCGAGTGCGATGCGCCGTCGATGCGCTTTCCTATTGCGCTTTAACTCAAAACCTTGAATACCTCGAGGTGCTATTGCAACTACTTGGAGGTATGCAACGTTCTGTTTGTTGTGGTGGCGCGCTCGCTGATGAAATGAACTACAAATCCGCACCGGAGATGAGGCCGCTGATTGTGGCCGGGCTCACGGTGCGCCTCTCGACAAACACTTGCGCTAGAGCTGATGGACTGATGGCTTGATGTGCCAGAGCGTGCACTGGCTGTGGCTATAGTCAGCTCATTGGTGGTTTCGGTGGCTCAGTTATGGAGTGAGTTGAGTGCTTAAGTCCGAGGATGAGACGCGAGTTTGCTTTTGGCGCTCAGGGTGGCCGCGTAAAGTGGAAAAAAGTTTTGAATCTTGAGCAAAAAAAAAAATATCCTTTTACCCTAATGTAGTTTAATGGTCCATTGGCCAGTCCACATTCAGCTTTAATTCGATGAAGCTCTTTCTATACCTCACCCTACTGACGTTGCATAGGCCACAACCACAAACAATGGTTGGGGACACCTTCCGTTGGCTTAAAATTTTAACTTGTGACTTGTCATGTTAGATCGTCCAATTTATTCGGGATTACAACTCGCTACAAGCACCAGGCGCGCGTTCGTTGGTACAGCGCCGAGTCATAAAATCGTCTGGGACATGAGAGCAATTCAAAATTAAAATGAGCGTACGCACATCACATTCATGTTCCAGTTAATGTCCTGTCTGCCGGCCCTGACACTCCGCTTGTACCCGCTCGACATGTTCGCTGCCACAATTCGAAGTCCATTAAGCAAGTGAAGCGCACAGGACATGCCGAAATTGTCTAAAATTATTTCCCCCTCAAGTGGGGGATGTGGAATGATTCACAAACCCTCCGACAACTGATTGGGGGATGGGCGGCTCGTACATGACTAATCCGTTGAGTTGATTGTGTTAAATGCATTTTTTGCTACAGTCTGCTGCATGAGCCAGTCGGGGCCAAGAATAGGATGGATTCTTGGGAAAACTCGCTGGCGTTCTGGGGAAAGTCTCGTCTTTAGTTTCCCTGGAGGTGGTGCACTTCTGTGCTTCGCTGAATGAATGGACGGATGGATGGTGGCTGCTGGGTGCTGATGAGACCTCACACGATGATGTCGTTCAAATGTCGACAACTTCAGATGACTCCGATGATGACGATGCTGGTGATGGTGATGACGAAAGGAGGGTGCGGGACAGATGGATGGAAGTGATGATGCAGATGATGTGAGATGTTACGTTGATGGGCGACAACGACGACGACGATGAGTTTTAGTTCATCTCGCCCCCAGACCCCAGAGCACACAACCAGCAAATGACACAAATGACGAGTTTGACACTTGACGCAGAAGCATTACGTCAGTGATATTGTCTCGCGTGCTTCCCCCTTGCCCCTGCGGCACGTTGCTGCTAAAAATTTTCTCGATTTGACAGTTTTAACCCAGATTTCAGAAAGATTTCGGGATGCATTTGGTGTTCGTGGACAGTGTGGGAGAGAAGAATATGGCCGGTGGGGGAAAGAATTGAAAATTCAACTGGAACATGCAGGCATGGATAAATCATAGTTTGACAAGTTGACAGGTTGTGGCTTCGCGACTGGTTTCGATGAATTTTCTTTCGTGAAACAGAAATTTACGGGAGGGGTACACGATGCCCCTTTGCAAATTCTAAGGGTATGCTTTGCAATAAAATTGCAAACGGCAGTTTCCTAATGTGAATACAAAAATGTAACACAAGCCCTTGGACAAATTCAAAGAAAATTAAGAAAACTAAAATTTTAAGGAACCAAAAATATTTGAACATAACCTCCAAACTTCGAACAATAAAAAAGGGGTTACCAAGGGCACCATGAAACGCGTTCAAACATCATATCCAACCCGCTTGGAAGTTCAGAAGTCAATTAAAAAGTCAGAGCACCATCAGATGTATCACTTTCTGCATAACACACTATTGTCTAACTAGAGCTAGAACCCTTACAAAAGTTACTTCCTCCCGTGAACCGGATAGTTTCGTTGCAACATTGTGTTCCACGCAGAAATTGAAAACAGAAAATAAGGGCGAAAAAGAGTGAACTGCTTGCTGCAACTGAAGTGCTCTTGAAACTTTCCAAGCATAATCGGGTTTCATTACAGGATTGTTAAGCACGAGAATCAGCAGTATCGTAAGACCCCTAACACACTCGTCACGTCAAAATGTGCAAACGTGCATGCCGCACACTCTCCGCCCCCTGTCACAGTTCGTCCGTTGTTCAATGCCTCACAGGGAAGCACTGAAAAATCTGTGTCAAGAAGATGTGAAACACTTCCGAAATAATGAGAAAATTTCATTCATATTTGAGTCCTTGTCTCATTGTGCTGCTACACGTCCTGAATATAATGCACTTGTACCTTCGGTCGCCAGCCTCGCAAACTCGACATGATGATGTGCCTTGTCTGGCTTCGAGCTCTGCCCTCTCGGTGTCACAGTCTACTCAGCGCTTGACATAGTTTTGTTTTTAATTAAAACAAAACGAAAAGTTACACAGGACATACTAGACACTGAAGAGAGATGATGAAAAAAAAAACGACCGAAATAACTCCTCATTACGTCAAAGGACAAGCAGAGTGTCCCCCGTCCTTTTTTTTTTCATTTTGCCGACATGACAACTGCTCCCGTTGTGGGGTAGGTTAGGGCACTCTTGATTCCGGGTCGAAAACGATGAACCAGTGAACCCTGGGAGGGGGTAAACGACTAGAGGACAACTACAACCGAGATGAGATGAGATGAGATCTCATTTCGGCCACTGGAGAAATTTGATGCAAAAATGAAGTGATGTAATGTAGGAGCTGTGTGTAATTAATGAAGGACACGCTCATCAAATTGGGTTAACTGCCGGCTGGTCGAGCAGAGCAGCTGGTTCGGTGGGCAGCGCTGATAGGCTGGTCCCTGCGGGCCAAAGGGACTCCACCGTCGTTCCGTGGGTGCCTTTGTCAAATGCCGAGGAAGACATAATGAATTCTAATCATAGAGTAATGAGATTTTTTTCCGGTCCCCTTAATGTATTCATTGCGGACGGATGTGTGCGGGGGTGGCAGATGGGCATTGGACATGTCAGGGATTGTGGGAATTGTTGAGGTTGGCTGGCCAGCTTTTGATTAAACCGAGAGTCATTGGAAGTTCTGGGAATCGGAGTGTTACTTAAAAGAATGCGGACGGGGATAGTGAGGCAGTGAGGAATTGCTTTTCCGCTTGGGGAGTGCCACAGTTCGGTGTGAATTTGTTAGAAATGAGTTTTGCGGATGGTCATTGAGATGAAGGAAATGAAATGTTTTCGCCACTTGCCTACACAATTCTGAGACAAATTAAAACCACACTTGGGTATGTAATTAAATTCCTTACACAAAAACTAAAAAAAGGATTTGTGAGTTACTGGGCTGGCACTTTTGAATAAAACACTGTCTCACGCCTTCGCAGATCGCTTTATTCAATGACTTCAGAAAATATTTGCAACTGTTCTTCGACCCACGGCCGAAGGGAGGACATTTTCGTGTAGACGTCAGGTCCGCCGCAGTCAGGACCATGCGATGCGATACCCACAAGCACGTCGTCAATAGTGAGGGGTCCGCCGGAGTCACCAGAACACGTGATCTTCTCTGGGTCGCCATTGCCAGCGCAAACCATTCGTTCAGTTAGTGCTATTCTTAGTATATCCTGACACGCCTTATCGCTTAACGTTTGCACCAGAAGGAACTGCAACAGTTCTGGCTGTTCGCTCTCGTTCACATCCATATATCCCCATCCAACTATGTACCCATAGTCACCAACGAAGATCTTTGAGCCTGTTTTTGCCAGAGGAACAGCATAAACTCTGTCAGAGAATGTGACCGGAACGATCAGACGAACAATGGCAATGTCATAGTCATTCGTTGTCTCATCGAATTGACTGTGACAAGTGATGTTCTCTACCGCAAGCAGTTGACCTCCACTCGAGCGATACTTTGAGCCAACGCGCACGTCTATTTCCTCAGGCTCTAAACCAAGCACGCAGTGAGCAGCCGTCAAAATGGTTTTCGGACTGATGATCGCCCCGCCGCAAAAATGAACGCCGTCATACCTGATCGATGCTATCCACGGAAAGTCCACATTCTTAGCCCCGATTCCTCCCCTGATTCTGGCAATTTTTTTCGCGGTCACACTGGCACTCCACCCAATTCCGCACAACATCACAACAAACGCTGCCCACTGATGGGACATTTCGAGATGTACTGCAACTTAGAGGTGATACGTACGCGAAACAATTGTCATTTGTTCCACTTAAGTGAACACGAAAAGGGAATAAATCAAATTGAGTTGTGTAAGGCCTTCTCACTCGGTGTAGGAAATGTGTTTTGTGTGCCGCTGACGTAACCTGTGAGCGGATGTTTTCGAGGGTAATTTTAACTAAAACATTGGTGGCGAACAATCCATTTTTGTTTTAAATAGTTTTCCTTGTTTCATTTGCAATGTGTAGTGTGCTTTATATCTTTTAAGTCAGTTTCCAAATAGACTCTGGGAACACAATTGTCAGAATTAACCAGCTTTGACTCGTCTCTAATAAATACTCACTTCTCGACCGATGATGTGCAATAGATCTCAAGTCTCGAGCTGACCGATAATTGTGTGACTAGAAATCAGAGTCTGAGCCATTGCAACTAAACGGAATATGTCTTGTTCTCGAATTGCCATTCCTTACAGAAAAATGGAATAGATGAAAAACATAGTTCTGAACAGTGGTAGACTTAAATACGGCTTACAACACCGTTAGATCAGAATTTCTTTTCTAAAATTTCTTCACGACAAAGCTCATTGTTTGGTACACTTTCATTTGAATAAAAGTTTGGAACACACAAAGGCACATAAGAATAACAAAGATTCTTCTATTCCCGCAGAAGGCTATATGGCGAATAGGCCGGGGGGTGGCGGGAAAAAGAAAGGGGTGAAGCTCTGAAGAAGCTTTTCGCTGATGTGTGGAGTCGACACCAAGCCGCAGCCAAGAAGTCGAAGAAAGTTTTTCCGAAAGATCTGATTCTGAAATCATTTTAAACAGGACATTAAGTGCATGGGCAAAGAAGGGAAATAAAAACGTAGTAAATACAAATTCATGGAGTGGCAAGGAAACAAAAGACACAATTGCATTTGAATTGAATATCCTTGAACTCACATGGACCTCCAGTTGGATATGTGTGCACTTTCAGCGGCAAACATTTCCGAAATTGTGAAAAAATTCGGAACACAGGACAGAAACGAAACCGAAACACGAGTTATTCCAAATGTTTATTATATTTCATAACAATAAGTGGATGGCGCGACAGTCCACAGGGGAACCTGGGCCTAGCTTGCCCACAAATTATATTTTTAGTCGAAAGAATTAATAACATTATCTTTGGTGTCATAATTCATTGCGAGACACCAAACATATCACTCAATAAGTCCCGGTACATATGGGCAGCGCCACTAATAGAACAAATGACGTTAAATAAATAATTTCTGTTAGTGGCGCCCCCTACAACTCCCGGGGCTTATTGAGGGATATGTTATAGTACATAAGCCGGTCTGTGGAGAGGAAAAACAGACGTATTCGGTTGTCGTTCTTTCAAGATCAGATATCTCGAAACGCCGAAAGAATAGAAGTTCCTCATAGACTCTTAAACTAAGAGATTAGACTTTGAAAACACTTCAATTCGGTACCTTCTTCGGATTTTACAAGGAACCACAGACAAGCGCATAAAGAACGCAATCATATTCGTATTTTTACTGAACGTGACTTTTTCGCAATTCTGATCATGTCCGGTTTTTCGACATTTTTGAATTTTGGACTTTTCGGAATTTCCGTATCTTACAAGGTATACCCCTAAGAAGTGAGCGCCAAGATTCAAATGTCTCGATAGGGAACATTTGTTGTGAACAACAAACAACATCGACTACAGTACCAGATCGATTCGGCAAGAAGACAATGCTGTGTGTTTGGTGGGACCAGAATGGTGTGCTGTACCACGAGCTCCTAAAACCTGGTGAAACCGTTAATACTGATCGCTACCGACAACAAATGATCAATTTGAACCATGCATTGATCGAGAAACGACCAGAATGGGACAGAAGACACGCCAAGGTAATGTTGCTCCATGACAATGCACCTGCACACAAAGCAAAACCGGTTCAGGATACAATCAAAACACTTGGCTGAGAGCAGCTACCCAATCCACCGTGTTCACCAGACTTGGCTCCTTCCGACTACCATTTGTTTTCATAGATGGGGCACACATTGGCTGTGCAGCACTTTGAGTCCTACGACGAGGTTGAAAATTGGGTGTCTGATTGGTTTGCTTTAAAAGACGAACAATTTTATTGGCGTGGTATTCACAAATTGCCAGAAAGGTGGACAAAATGTGTAGAGAACAATGTCCAATTCTTTGAATAAAATGTTTTTACTTTTCCATTAATAATTAGTGTTTTATTTAAAAAAAAACACTACCTGGTATAAGTAATTGGGTTACATCCGGATTTCGATCATTTCTTGATTTGAGATATTTCCTGAGTTGGATTAATTGCGGACATTTTCTAAATTGTCGTATTATTGTTTCAGTTTTTTTCCAGTACTTTGATCTTAAAGATTTTGCCATTTTCAGATGAACACCTGACAAGTGTCGAATTTCCTTTTACAAGTACAGCCATCTCCTGATTTTCATGTTTATGTATTGCCTCTGTGACTGTATAATTCCAGTTTCGCGCTCTAAGTTGGCGAGCCATCTAAATCTAAGCCGTCCTTTGTTGCGTCGTCCCAATGGCTCAAATTCAAAGACTTCGCGCCGGTGCAGTGGTTTCCATACACCCACACGGCCTAGCACCCTTAAATATTGTATCTGAAAACGCTTGACTATGGTATGAGTATGTCGCTATACAGCCCGAAAAGTTTGTCGTTGAATCTCCTCTTTAAACCTAACTCACAACTTCTCTATTAAGAAGACATATGGCTTAAGGTGTAGGTTTGTTTTCACAACGCTGTTCCTAAATCGAGTATGTCTGAAGAACGGACAAAAGTTTTGATACCAGCGATGGTGTACCGATTTAAAATGTGATAAGTTTCTTGAAACTTCAGACGAAGCGCACAAAAGATAAAAAGTCCTTCGAAAGAGAACTTCATTACTAAATTGCCTCTTGAGCCCAAGGGAACATTGATTGGCAAGAGCGATTCTGCCTTTGATTTCGGTACTGATGCTGTTTTTAGTATTTTCCGCGAAGCCGGGGTAGACGAAGTCTGAACTACCTCGAAGTTACTGCTGCCTAGTGTGACGCCCTGTCCGAGACGTCGATGTTGCGTATCCTTTCTTGATGACAGCTTGTATTTTGTTTTGCTCTCATTAACCACCAGAAATATTTTAGCCGCTTCCGTGTCAATGCCAGCAAATGCCCTACTAACGCCTAGCTGTGTTTGTCCAATTACGTCAGTGTCATCAGCGTAAGCTAGCAATTGAAATTACTTTTGGAAGCTCGTGCCTCTGGCGTTGACAAGTAAGTTACGCACGATTTTCTTGAGAATTATATTAAAGAAGCCACATGAGAGTGCGTCGCCTTGTCAATAACTGTCTTTAACATTAAAGGTCTCGGTAAATTCGCTACCGATCTTGACAGAGCAGTGAGTGTTCTCCATCTTCATCCTACTCAATATAACGAGTTTGGTAGGAATGCCAAAACTAGACTGTATAGCCCATTCCTACCCGCATTGTCATATGCTACCGTAAAATTGACCAATAGATGGTGAGTCTCGATTTGAAGTTCTTGAGTCTTTTCCAGGATCTGCTGTAATGTGAAGATCTTGTCTGTAGGCGATAAAAATTGAAACTCGTGATTATTAGAGACGGTCTTGTATTTATTTCACAACGAAAGGAAAGGAAGTGACATTAAACTGCCTACTGCTTCTATTTATACCAAAGTAAAAGGGACGCTACACAAAAATGCCTGCTGCTTGCATTTTTAGCATAGTAAATAAAAGAGAAACTGTTTACTGCTTTTGTTTAAAGCAAAGTGAGATTCGGTCAATTATCTGGTCAGGATGGTCCGAAGGTTGTTTCTTTCGCCAAAAATTCGGTCAGGCCAATGTCGTAGTATGCAAATATGGGTGCTTGCAAATTATGGAGTGAGAATTCACAATTAAATTAACCTACAGCTCTATTGTGAACTTCCCTGGCCTGAAACCATACTGATCAAAACTTATCAGGTTGTGGTGTCAGACAGAGTGGATCTTGTAGACGATGTTGAAGAGGCTGATCTCAGTTGTCACAGTCAAAGGAATCTCGTTTCTTGTGGACCGGACAACCGACACTGAGATCTGACATTGAACAAATTATTGTTGTTAATTAACGACACTCACATACAAGGTCCTTTTAATTCAGCACTGGGATAAAGTAAAGAAAGTAGCGAAGGAAGTGGTACACTTTTTTGCTCCAATGTTAAAGTTTTTCATTCATAGCGCACTTCCTAAAACGAGTATGTCTGAAGAACGGACAAGTTTAAAATGTGTTAAGTTTCTTGAAAATGCGGACGACGCGCAAAAAAGCTGAGTAAAATATCCGAGCTAAAAAGGCAGTTTCAATTTGCTGGGAAATGTGCTTTTGATAATTACGCAAATAAAGAATAGAGCAGCAGAAGTGGAGGTCATATACTGACAAGTAGAGAGTTAGATGTATATATATTTTGCTTTTTCCTTGACCAATTGATAGGATATAAGCTTATAAAGGTCGATCGACCCTTAAGAAAATCAGAAACAGAAGTATCATAACACAGTGCAGAAACTGTGCCAAATGTGATTTTGCTGCAACAGAGAAAAATTCGGTCCATTACATTTTTCTCTACTAACTCTATATAACGTTGATTGAAATACGAAGGAAGATATTACGTTCCAAGTGCATAAGTACGTGAGTTTGAACAACTTTTTAATTCTATTCAAATTTTTTAATCGATTAGAGGAAAATCCACACAAGGACTCAAGGTTTTTACTGTTACTGGTAGTTTCAACAAATGGCGCGAATTCAGGGCCAAATTTTGCTTTGCTCTGGACTCTGAGCAGAAGCTACTGAAAATACAACCCTGCTGAATTTTGATCGCACAAAAATATTCTGTCCCCGTCAACAGTCATCTGCAACGCCTTTTATAGAATTTATAGATCCCAATCTCCTACATCCAGCTCGATTCAGAGGATCCATCAAATTCATTGCCCATGGAGATGATACCTTAAATAAAATCCGCATGCAATCCGTAAAGCTTGCACATTTGAAGGATCAACAAAACCAAATAGCACAATCATTCAAATTGAGCCATCGTCGATTTCCCGCTCATATGTCATCATCACTCTCGCCCCGTAAGCCACCACAGCACCCAAAGCAGTCCCCATTGCTCTGCCGCCTTCAAATTGCGTGTCAAATAGCAACCAACCAGCCAGTACTCAACACACCAGAGCAACCACCTCGAACACCCACTAACTCGCAACACAAACGATCCCCTCAATGACTCATTTGAATGTTTCACTAACTTTTTTATGAACAACTTGACTCGATCTTAAAAATATTAAAAACCATCAAATGTTGCATCAATGCCGCTACAAAAAGTTAACGATACTACATCGCATTCATTCGGCCTTTTATTTCGCATTTTATTCGCGAACAATTTTTTTGTGTTTACTTCTGCTGCGAAACTGCTCGTAAAAAATCCTTGAAACAAAAGCTGCTCTCTGTGCCTGTGCCTTCGTCATTCCGTCACATCGCGCTCAAACCCGCGCCCCGCCCCCGCGATTCGCGGACGAATTTACTGTCACAAGGCAGATGCAAATTCACCAAGAAGCCCATAAACCACCGAAGATAATAACAATACACAGATCCTGCTCCTCCGCCTCCGCCCGATGACACGCTCAGCTCGGGCCGTACAGTTGTAGGAAGGCGCGTTTTTATATGCCGCCTGTATTTGTTTTGGCCGTACATTTTCAAAGGACATAAATCCTAAATGGATTCCTGTACATTATTAAGTACCCCGCACAAACCAAGTCTCTGAACAAATTACAACAACCAACACTGGTGTCGGGGAGGGGGATGCGAAGGAACCAAATAAAAGAACTGAACCGTCGTTGTCCCAACTTCAAGGGTCATTAAAACCGGGAACAGGAGCTTTAAAAAGGGCACCGAGCGAGTGTGCAAAAAAACGAGGGAAATGTTTAAATTTCAAATTTTGACAAGACGCTTCCATTAGGGGGTCGAAACAAAGCGACAAACCATTCTCCGAGGCGCTCGCACCTTTGATGCGCCTTCAGAAAGAGAATTCGAGAACACGGTACGGATGTACGTGGGACTTGTGGATAACTGAAGATGGTATCTCATTACCAGAGTAGGTGCCGTCTTCGTCATCTTCGCAATGATTCGTCACCACTTTGGACTTAAAAGCATTTCAAGGGTGCCGAGCGCGGGAGTGGAAGCGATGGGAAGACAACGAAACGATGATGGAATGGATAAATTGAAGTAGATCAATCGTATCGTTTGCAGTGTGGATGAGATGACGGAAAAGGTCTAATCGACTGTGGGTAAACCAAAGTTACTAGGAAGTAGGTCGTCCCGAGGTTCGGATTCCGGAAAGGATCCTACGCATTCAGACTCATCCCAAAGAGGCGTTGAAATGATTTCTAGCAGTCCGAAGGGAGAGTGCCGTTTGGATTAGTGTCTGTGTGAGCGATTCAGGAGGCTTTCTGAAATGTCAAGGGTACATCCTCATATGAGAGAAACTCGAGAAAAAACAGCAAATTTGTCGCTCATGAATTTTATGTGCAAATATAAAATCCCATGGCTCCATGAAACTTGCACGGGCTAGTTGAAATGTGTTCACATGATATGCAAGGGTTTAGTGAGTTATGGGTCTGGGGTATGCCTGGACCACAACCAAAGAGTTTCCTCAAGTAGCCGGTCAGAATCTTGCGGCACACAAAACGGAGGCGGTGCTAAACAAAAGTCGCAAGAAGGTGGAATATGTCAGTTTCATAGCGTAGCATGCTAGGCACTGAGGTCCAAGGAAGTACCTAGAAGTCATATTGGAGAACAGGCTCTCCTTCAGGGACGAGTTTAGATTGTTAGTAGGAAGGCTTCACTTCTACAAGCAGCAGTGTCTTTCTCCAAATATTGGTGGCACTGGTTATGCACTCAGACTCTTATTCTCACGAGTATTCAGTTCAATTCTCCTGTTTGCATCTGAGATTTGGATCTAGGGCAGTCACTTCAGGGTGACTGTCACCAATGGTGACATGGGTGTACAGATTTTGCGCAATTCGATTTATCAGTGATTTCAGAACCATTTCTACTGAGGCGCTGTTCGTCATAACAGGAATGCTACCGATAGACAATCTTGCAGAAGCACATTCTCTTGGGCATCATTGAAGAGCAATGGACCGGCGCCAAACTAATCTTTTTAAAGGAGAAGAACGAGCAGCATTCATACGAATATCATTGAAGCCAGAGGGGACGCCTCCACAAAAGTTAGATGGACGCATATGCCCATCTGCAGGGAAGTGCAACTACCAGTTATCTTAGTTTCCTTCTGTAAATGATCTGATCTTCTGAAAATATCTACACAGGTTTAAGCACCACAATTCACCACTCTGCCTACTATGGTATTTCCAAATCTGAGAAGCATGGTAAGCCTACCAAGCGCAAAAAATGTGATCCCCAATATTATCAGATCTGTAGTGAACTGGAATACGGCTTATTCATTGATTGTGGAATGCGTTCTAAACGTAGGCATGTTGAAGCAGAAAGGTCCTCTCTCCAGAGCAGAGCGTACATCGCTAACCAACCCCACGAAGTAATTCCTAACGGTGGTTCAGCCGCGTGAGTGGTTGAAGTGTCCAGGGTGTGGATCAGTAAGTAGGCGTGTTCTCCCAATCGATTATTTGGGGTTGCGAATCGGGCATGCGGGCAGCTCGGGCTGTTAGTATTTTCGGAAGAGTACCACATTTATGGGCGCATCCCAAAAGAAAAAACAAATAAAAAAAGGCAGCACTACCTACCTCCACTTCCGCACATCAAGTTGGTTGAGGCTATTCTTCACTAACATGTGTCCTTGGATGTCCCCATTGCCTTGCACCATAGTTTGTTTGGGCCTAAGCAGTGTCGACGTGTCCCTTTTTACTTAAACGGCCATTTAAGGTTTTGAACTCGTAAACGAGTGCTTGAGCCCAAGCCAGTGTGAAGAACTTGTTGTGGCTTAACATTCTGCTCCAAAAACTATCATTGCAAACATTATCAAAAATTGAATGCAAAACTTATATCTGTGCATATGATTCGAGTAATGTAAAGATGCAATGAAAGAAGAAGTACTCATCGGGGCTCTTGTCCACTCCTTACATGTGAAAGAAGTTGTTTCCCATAGAACAGTCTGTACTCAGTTAAGACCTGGACCTTGGTCTATCATTTTACACACACGATTGTGCCTTCGAAACGCCCAACTATTGGCGGCAGCTCTGACAAAGAATGCAGATAGCCCAAATGAGGGTTCGAGTCCTAAGAATAATTTTTTGTTTGTCTACGTCTGGCATGTTCATCGGCGACATATCTCCTTATATTTCGTGGTAACCAGATCAAAAGGAATTGTAGCAAATTCTGAAACGACACTCATTTCCCTAAGAATGGCTTGCCTGTCGGTACAATAATAGTTATTGGATGGTGCGGTAATCCACAGAGGGATTAGGGGCTAGCTTGCTGATCAACTACTCGAGTTGTGCGCGCTATTGTTTTCTTACGAGTAGAAGGGACCAACAGTTTCTTGCCGTCCACCAACGGCGAAGTTTGAGAAACTTTTTCTTAGACGGGTTTTACTCTATGATCGTTGTTAGAAGCTCGAAAGAGAGGATTCGGGGTGTTTAGCCCAGAATCGAACCTAGAACTTCGGCGTGTGAGCGTCTCACTCTACCCAAAACGATACGGCGCCCACCTGTCGCTATACGAGGAGATAATTCTGCACAATATTGTTGACAGAGTGGTCGCCGTGGCGGAGTGGGTAAAGTGCGACCCTCACGCGCCGAAGGGTCTAGGTTCGACTCCCAGCTCAATACCAATTTTTGGAATTTTTCACGGCACCACCTCTTTCGATTCGCTGACAACACTAAAAGAGTAATAACTGTCTAAGAAAGCTTCTTAAATTTCGCCGTTCGGAGTCGGCAAAAAACTGTAGGTCCCTTCTACTCGTGAGAGAGCAGTAGCGCGTAAAACACGAGTATTTGATGAGCAAGCTAGGCCCTGCTCCCCCTTTGGACTGTAGCGCCAACAATTATTATTGTTGACAGACCGCTCAAGAATCCACTTCGAATATCGTCGGAAAATGATGATGTGCCCCTTTGCGAAATAGTCGGAATCCACGACATTAAAGCAGACAGAACAGAACAGACAGAAATCCTTTCCTTTCTCAGATTCTAACTAGTGACAGATTCGACTAGTGACGAAAATCGGCTGGTTGACTACCGTCGGTACATGTCCATAAAACACCAGTTAAGGGTAATGCGGTAAGCAAGGTCATTGAACTTAGATCTTGAATTTGTTATGCGATTTTATAATTATATATTAAAGGGGACGGTTAGGTGTAGGCAAGCTTCAGAATCCAGGATGCATTGGAAGCCTTAAATTTAAACGAAATATGAAACAAATTTTTCCAGAACCCGCTAAAAGTTTTCTACCCGGCTACCGGTACGTCAAGCAGAAAAAAAACATCTTGTCGAAAGAGTGAGGTGCCTTACAGTACCAGAAAGTCAGGCTTTGTTTGTGAAGAGAACAACTTCGATTCAAAGTGTATTTGCAGAGAACTTACTTACAAACTTACTTATTGTTCGAAAACGTCTAAAAGCTACTTAGCACAAAGCTAACAGACATGATTCAATCGACTACACGCAGGCCAGGGAATAGATCTTAAAGTTACTGTGAAAGTGAAGCAGAGAACCAGTCTGCACACCTCAACATAGTGAAATCAACATTGCATACTTACCACCGTGATGTTTGATTCTATTCTGTTGTAAAGCTTCTAAACCAAATTAGCCCCTTGTATTAACGACCCCTGGAAAGACGTTCAACTTGATGCAGAGACCCCTCTAACCAGTTGGTCTTGTCATACTTCATACTTTAGTCCACTTTAAAGCGATGCTGTGCGTTTTTTTGTGGCGCTCGATAATCAACAGAAGATGAATACCTACTAGTTGAACGCCTTATCACACTTGCACACCCCGCATTGACCTAAAGAATGCATTTCGAGTTCTTTTTCTTCCTTTGACGACATGCGTGTTCTATTAACAAGTGGACTAAAAGAACTTTGCAATCAACTTCCCTCAGTCAGATTCAATTTTGCGCACAACCCTAAAATGTCCCACCCAAGCAGAAGCCTTCACCTCTTCTTTGAATTACAAATTACCAGCTCCACGTATGAATTGCAATGTGCTTCACATCGTGTCACACACATCCTATCCCACCCACAGTCCCTTACAAGGCGCCAACACTCTTGCGGTAATTACGCCTGCTAGGCGTTGCCTTTGTCCCCACGAACGGCTGTCGGTTGTTGTTTTGACGGCGTAACGTCACAGTCAAGCTGTTTCCGGCGATTAACCCGCACTCCACATCTATCCTCGGACAATTGGAAAATGGACACGGCACAACAAACAATCTCTTTGGCTATAATAAATCATCGGCAATCACTCGAGCCACCAACTGTCACACAATCTCTTATCTGTGGCGGCGATCTTAAACCATTTTCCTCCAACTTGGCACCTTATCAGGTTGAGCACGCACTCGCCGGCTGGCGCTCGGTCAGCCGCGCTTATCCTTTTGAATGCAAATTGACACCGAAAAAAGTTGCCGCCACCGTCGCCGTCAACGTCCGACAAACACTGCGACTTAAATGGATTCGCGAGGGCGCTGCCTCTGCCCACCATAACCCATCGCTTGCCCGGTGGGCACCGCCGCCACCGCCAGCGCCGCACGGACTAGCAAGTATGCAAATTCAATTAAGACTTGCATGTCTCTCTGACTCCCTGCATTTGACAGGATAATTTTCTCCGCGGCTGCCAAAGGACAGTAGAGGTTCATTCCATTAACGCCAAGCGCTACTCGGAATCGGGGAAGCGAAGCGAAGGAGACTGCCGAAAGGAGAAAATGTTTTATTCATGCAATCTTTCCGCAGCTAGAGCCTGCACTGACACTGCCATTCGCATTGCAGTCGTCGGCGTCGCCGCTGCCGCTGCCGCCTCACCCGGCGCGCAATCGAAACCGAAAGCAATCGGGCCAGTTGTGCACTGTTGGAGGCTGCCGACTCAACTGAGGACAACGTCTCCGAGTGCCATGCCACTTCGAATGCGAATCTGCACGCATTTGACTAAGTGCTCAGTGTTTAATCAACATCCCTGTCGCACGCAACTAAATAATTAAGTTATCCGTGTCCAGCCGGTTCCCGCTGTCGGCCACCGAAAAGTCGAAGACAAGACCCAATGTTTACCCAGCTACGGCTCCATTGTCGACGTCGCAAACACAACTTTCCCAGAGCTCGGAGCGTTTGCTTTTTCAGTTACTGTCCCATCCGCATCGCACGGTCGGCCGGAGAGAGGGAGAGAAAGGGACTCGTGTGTGTGGGAAAGTGCTCCGGATTCCGAGCACTTACACAGCACATCCGCTGTCCACCACCTTGGCATGTTGTTCCTCTTCCCCCTCTCGAGCGTTCGACGGAGAAACTAAGACGAAAAGTGTCCACTCATTGTTTTCATTTCGATTTCCATTCCCAACTTTGTCAAAGGGTTGCCTGGGTGCAATTAGGCTCCATTATCCGCCGACGGACAGATGTTACCTCCGTAAGCCGCCTCCTGACCTCATTAGCGTGCTGACTTGCGCAATAGTGGGCACAAGCGGGAACCACCGAACACCGGGTCGACCAGCGTGAAGAGAGGCTTTATTCGGCGAAGCCGTGAAAATTTGGACACGCCGCCGTCGCGTCGCCACGCCGCCGCAACTTCAAATTGACACTTTTACAAGCCCATCAAGTGGGATTAGAACAGAAGAAGTGGTCGCGTTGCGGCTGGCGAACGGAGATGGTTTTCCTCTGGAGTGCGCACGATAATGATCGATTTGGAGCGGTATGCGCGCCGGCGAGTGACCGGTGGCTTCGCGTACTGCCCATGCTATCCATTATGCTCTATGCGTGCGTATGGGTGTGTGTGCCGCTCTTCCACTGTGGCCGATCAATTTGATCCATTAACTGCGGTCGCTAGACCCGTCTCGGAGATCGGGTTTCAGGTCTGCGATGGCGGAGACGATGGCGATGCGGTACAGATAAGCCGAGCAAATTGGGCCGTAAAGTGGGTACACAGCACTTAAGTGCTCTAAATCATTTACCGCTCGGGGGCTGTGCGGAGAGCACGAAACCCCCAGAATTAGAGCCGGAGAAGTGCTTGAGATGGGATGTGTCTGACTGCGTGCCGGGATCACAATGTAAACGTCTAATGTAGCTGTCAAAATGTTATGCCGTGCATTTGTGTCGAATAGAAAGTTACATGAGCACGCGGTACTTGTTTTGTTTTTCTTTTCGGATTTTGATTTGCTGACACGCAACAGCTTGACCACAAGTGCTCACCAAAGACTGTGATCATTGTGCGCTGAGATTCGTTCTGCTCAATGGACACGCGAACTTTGGCGGTCTTTTGTTGCGGTTGAGGAGCTGA
The DNA here is from genome assembly GCA_955652365.1 of Eristalinus aeneus. Classification (NCBI taxonomy): domain Eukaryota; kingdom Metazoa; phylum Arthropoda; class Insecta; order Diptera; family Syrphidae; genus Eristalinus; species Eristalinus aeneus. The sequence continues at coordinate 82,341,287 of OY019132.1, forward strand.
ACATGGTGGTGTCAGGTAATGAAGGGAATTCCTCACCATTTGAGCCACTGTTGGGGAGCTACTGTATTAGAGATGTAGAGATGAATGATTTTTTTCTTCAGCATTTTTGCAAAGGGTAGAAATTTTAGTGATTTTCAATATTTCCAAAATGACAGGGGCCAGAATTTCTCCATGAGAGGAATTCTAACACTTCGTTTCTCTACACACACGGTTGCATACTATGCGTCTATGTGCGTGTGTCGCCAATCAATCAGAAAAGGCACAGAAGCTGGAACACCTTACCAGCTTATCTGTCATTCTAATAGAATTGAGAGGCGCGCGCATTCTTAGGTTTGGACTTCTTACGAATGTTTTAAAGGAACCTCTTCCACTAGGTGGTAAAATCAGCCTTCTAGATAAGGCTTTGCTGTGTATGTTTGACAGTCTGTGCCGCAGCAAGTTAAAAGGGAAGAAAGAGAATTTTAAATTAGGATTTTTCTTTAAGTTTCGGATTAAAAGGACTTGCAATTGGTCTCACTACGATGGCGTTCGTTAGAATGATATGAAAACTAAACTCGTAGACGTTTAATACGCTTGATATGAAAACTTAATTTCCTGCCAAAACGGTTACATTTTTCTCAAATAGCGGTTAAAAAGGCTATTTAGGGAAACTTTTTGTCAAGCCTAGAATATAAGTAAGCTCTTAACCCGAATGGAACTCTGTTGCATATCGCACCTTTAGTGACATGTCAATGAAGCGGCAGGGAAAAGCACCCAGTCAGGATCGAGCAAATGCATAAAAACCGAAAAGCAGCTAGAAAAATATGAATGTAAGTCCTTCTAATGACACCGCCGTGGCGTATTGGGTAGTGAGCGATGCTCACTCGTCGAAAGTCAACGTTCGACTCCCAGCTGAATGTCTCGAATTTTTCACAGCCCCACCTCCTTTGAGCTGCTGACAACACTCAAGGAGTAATAATTGTCTAAGAAAAAACTTTTCAAACATCGCCGGCGGGAGTCGGCGAAAAACTGGAGGTCCCTTCTACTCGTGAGAGAACAATAGCGCGCACAACACGAGTAGAGCGCAAGCTAGGCCCTTGTTCCCCTGTGGACTGTCGCCCCACACAACAATAATAAACATTTTTAGCACCAGCCTTCACATTTTAAATATTCCAGACAGAGAAATCCAATCTACTTTTTGTCGGGTATTGTTTAAATCTTGTCTCCGACAAACATGTTTGCTTACCCAAGGATTCAACGCTACTCCTAAGATAATTTCACGGATAACTTAGAGTACTTGAGACAGTTAGAATTAAGATCAGCAGATCAGATCAGATCAGATCTAATTAAACTAGTTATAAATATTTTTGTCTAGCATATATATAGAACAAAGAAAAAATTTAGTATAGGTATACAGCATTTATGGTAGCACCTGGTCAAAAAATAAAAAGTGGGGAGTGACCATCGGCGGCTATGTCGACCCAATGTCTTAAAATCGGTCCTGTTCTGATGTGTGGTTGCCGTAAAAATTAAAAAATTTGTAAGGACCCGTCTTGTGAACTTTGTCATTTGTTTGTTGGCATATTGCTAGATAACTAATGGCGGAAAGAAACAAATTCGGAAACTCACCAATATTTGTGCCAGCTTAGCAACGACTTTGCTTGTATAATTGTTTTTGTTGCTGTGTAAGATCATCTCAAAAATCACATCCGTACCACTATGGTATCTAACACATCATAACACTATGGTGGTCGCTGTACCGTAGTGGGTAGAGTGCGACGCTTACACGCCGAAGGGTCTAGGTTCGATTCCCGGCTGAACACCTCGAATTCTTCACGGCACCACCTCTTTCGACGTGCTGACAGCACTAAAAGAGTAACAACTGTCTAAGAAAGCTTCTCAAATTTCGCCGTTCGGAGTCGGCAAAAAACTGTAGGTCCCTTCTACTCGTGAGAGAACAGTAGCGCGCACAACACGAGTAGTTGATGAGCAAGCTAGGCCCTGGTCCTTCTTTGGACTGTAGCACCTACAATTATTATTATTAACACTATGGTATCTGTGGTATCTACGGAAACACTGATGGAGAAAAGACCACCTTGTGGTGGGATGGCCTCTAAGGGACCCAGGTTTTGAGGGAACCTGACTTGTAGTGACAGATTTACCAGAGGCCATATTCTGGTGCCACAGGAGCTCAGGAGCCCTTGGAACTTCGGTTTTAACCTAAAAGAGCGGTGGACACCCTTGTGGGAGTATCATGGTATCTGTGGTTTACCACATAACATCGAAGGTAGAGTCGAATATAGTGTACTGTGCTGACTTGTCTAGTTTCTTGTTTACCCAAAAACTAGGCAAGACGGTTATGGCACTGTCCCGGCTCAGTGTGGAGTTGCACTCTCAACTGGGCGCGATGACCCAGAGAGTGGCAGAGGTTTTATGAAGGTCTCGCATCAAACCACTGTGAGGTGGTTTTCCCTCAAACATGATCTCAATTTGGTATTTGGGTAACTAAGGCGTTAAGACTTGCATTATCTACAACTCTTCGACAAATGGACCCCGTGATATAAGCCGGTAAGGCAGGTGATTACGTGAAACCATAGCCCACATCTTAGTAATGTCGTGGCGCTACCTCTTAGGCCAACCGTAATACATACTTCGACATCTAAAAGAACTAAAGATAGTCACGAATTAATCGCATATTTAATTAGTTAGCCAATGGACATACGAGGTGGCCTGCATCGATAATCGTAGCAATGACGACAATGTCAATGATCAGAAATCTTGCCTTACTTATCCAAATTGCTTGAGAGCTTGCAAAATTGGTTATATGTCAATAAAGGATCTAAAGTGAACCAAATGTAGACTGCAAAATCATAGCGAATGAGAAATTCCTTCCAATATTCTAAACTCGCCCTTGTTTGACCCTGGTTCTCGGTGTTGCTTTTTCTGCAAAAAAACATTGAGCACTGAGTGCCTATGGTTGGCTCACGGTTTGTTTATTGCCTTCGCCTCTACCTCGATTTTGGTATCTCATTCATAAAAAGTCCCATCTTCGTACGGGAGCAATAAAGACACATAATAAACTAGCATTTTTCGTTACAAAAGGCTAGTAAAAAGCAACAACTCTATAAAATCTAAAGATGATCTCCCATGCATTCTTTTTACATGTCTTACCTTACTTCAGACCTTTTCACAGTATTTAACTGACAAAGAGGTTGGTTGAGAGAATAAGCAGTTACTGCTTCGCTTGCAAAGTTCCTCCTGTTCTTGCTGTGAAAATTGTCCGCCATCCAAATCAAACCTTTGCCTGAAGCCGTCTACAAATACACTGCAAGTTCATTTAAGTCTTTGTTAAACCTCCGCAGTCAACTTTTGACATTTTTTTGTTGTTTCTTTATTTTCGAATTGCCAACAACAGAAACAGTGTGCAAATTATTTGTATAAGCCTTTCTAGAATTTGACATTCGAAGTCGATATTTAACTGCAGGTTCCATGCACTTACCCATTTGATCGTTAAAGGCTGTTTATTAAGCGAATAATGTGTAACTTACACATTTGATAGTTAAAGCCTGAGCCTTCCAAATTTTTGTGCAAGTCAAAGGGCAATCAAACACACCCTTCCCTCGAGGACGCCAGATCAGATTTTCTGCAATCGCAATGCAGGATTTCTCATTCGAATAAGAATCTTGTTTATTTAGCGAATAATGTGGAACTTACACATTTTTGTGCTAGTCAAAGGGCAACCAAACACGCCCTTCCCTCGCGGACACTAGATTAGATTCTTTGCAATCTCAATGCAGGATTTCTCATTCGAATAAGGATCTTGTTTATTGTGGAACTGAGTGATACTCTGGGATTTTTAAACGTTGAGGAATATTAATCGTAGACCACCAACCTTCTGGTACATTCCACCAACCTTCCCGATTGGATTTAAATAGATAGATATCCCCATGTCTGATTTCCAAATGAAATCATAAATTCAAGAAACAGAAACCTCCCTTCATCGAAGCTCTGACACGACTTCCCCTTCCAACATCCATTTAGCATCCCAAAGAGAGACAGCTTTTCTGGTGACTAATTCGAAGCCCAGTAGCCGTCGTCAAACAATGTCCGACAGAGAGTGGAACATAAACGACTGCTCACAAATCGTTTTGAGCTAGTGACCTAATATTTCCAGCTCCCCTGGCCGGGGTCTTCCAATCCCACGAAGGCGTCCGCTCTCGGCGTGTGACCTTTTGTGTTCGAACACGCCTACTGTCAGCTCTCTGTCACATCAATTAAGGTGAACAAAAGACAAACACGACGAATAATTGTACAATGCTAATGAAAAGACCGGAATTCCCCGTCGTCGCCACCAGTCACCAGTCGCCCGTCACCACCTCCATTGCCTCAGTGATCCATACTGAAAGTTGCTCTCTCGCTCGAGTTATGAATTTCCCAAAAGAGCGTCGCGGGAGGCGCACTAGCGACGAGGGAAAAGCAATCTCTGCAGAAAACTTATGATCTGCCACAGAAATAATATTATTTTGCTGATTATTTTTTTGCGGTTCAGGGATTACAAGGAGCCCTTAACCGGTGGGTGTGTTTGCCAGTGCGCCAAAGAAAATGGGAGATTTCCTTGAGACAGATTTCCATACAGCAGCGATGACGAAGATGCGGGAGAGCACACAGTTCGCCTGTGTTGTTCATAAGTGATTCCGAGTGAGAGAGTTTGAATGACATAAGTCGGATTTTTGGGTGTTCCAACGTTCTGCATGTATGCCCCCGCTCTTGTGCGGCGGGACGGCGATATGTGTATGTGCTTAGGGAATCCCTTTTTCGGGTCCTTCTGGATGAAGAATGCGATGTGTACTTTTCTCTCGCCAAGCAAATTGCTTTCGGAGGATAATTTATTCAAAAGTTGGCATTGGACTGACTCCACGAGAGATGAATGGAAGGATATGCTTGGTCCTCTTCTCCTTCCCGGCAATTGTTGTTTCCATTTTACTTTTGAGAAGATGAATTTTCAACTCGACCCTTAAAATGTTGCCGGGGATACACTTCACAGATGTGGCGAGGATTTCCGTTTGTTTGGAGGTGACGACTGCCTGCTTTGCGGCAGGATTTCTGGACATGTGGTCGCTGTCACTGCGGGTTGCTGTTATTTAAGGAAATTCATGGACACCTCAACAGACTTTGTTAAGAGATGAAAAACTCGGCTGTATTTAACGAAAAACGAAAGGAAAGTTCGACTGAAGCGTGCATCGCCCAGCACACGTGAATTCGTATTCGCCTCCCATATCAAAATTTTGCTCGCCCAATGTCTTCATTTCCTTGTGCACGAAGTGAAGCAGAGCGAGGATGAATGTAAAAGCGGAGATTTCTGTGTCTTGGACGAGTCCTTGTACCCTTATCACTCTGTCGTCAGCCATTCAAGAAAATCATGACGCAGAATGAAATAGAGAGACACGAGAAGGCTCCTAGGATTCTGCGTCCAACACCACACCGTGCCCTGTGTCAGCGAAATTCAAGCGAAGAAACCGAAAAAAGAATCAGTATTAAGGTAAATCACAAAGATGAAATTAAGAGTCCACATATAGAAATTAATATCTGCTTCTTTCCTGCGGCAGTATACTCGGCATACTCCACTTTTCATCAAAACAAGGACGTCTTCCTGCAGGAAAGAGTGTATCCCGTTTGGGGAGGGCGCTGGCACGAATCCTGTAAGTAATAAGGATGATGCATCATACCTGCGTCTGTTCAAGTTGCAGCTGGATAACATCTCGTGCCACCTCATGCCTGCTTCAGACGTGTGCTGCATTCCAAACGAGTGTACGTGTAGTGCACGGAACCCTGCAGAAGGGGTGGATGCTGGGTGTTTGAAAAATTCAAATGCAAATGTCAAGTAAAATGTGACTTAACGAGGCAAGGGATATCTGCGCTCTGTCATCGGCGTATGATCGAATCAGCTCAGCACCGGCAAAGCCATCCCTGTCCCTGGTTTCGATGAAGGGCTTGTGTGCGTATGCAATTATCCTCCAGAAAGAACAAATGTCAGGACATTCAAAGCAAACCGTTAATTCCATTTGTCATCAATTCAATTGTAATTGACAATAAACGAGTGACTGGGTGTGCTAGAATTCGCTTGACGAGGGGCGTAGAATTCAAGCGAACACATTGTCGACTCGCCCCCAGGTACATGCGTTTACGTTGAAAAGTTTTCTTGAAGTCCCACATTCCCCTGAGGACGTCTGGTAAAGCAGTCCTTTCGTTCTTCGGAGTGCGTGCTGTGGATGAGGGAGAACAATTAATTCCGAGTGGAACTTTTAAAGCGAACTTTGTGCGTAAGGAGGAGCATTGGCTTTTGTTTCAAATTAAGTGGCGGATAAAATGTCAACGGGAATGGACCTGTTGCCATGACAACTGCGTTCGCGGATAAGTGTTTGCGCGTTGATGGTGCTTGATTTATGAAAAGCGATGTGGGATGAGATGGCGTTTGTGCACATAATGTCGCAGGTGACAACGAAGGAGAGTGGAAGAAGGAAATTAAGTCCTTTTGAAGGACAAAGGCATTCATCTTGGCTTACGCTTGAGGGAGTTGAATGACAAGAGTCATTGTCAGTGAGTGGGCGTTTTAGGTCTAGACTGTTCATTAGCATGTTAAGTGAGGAATACACCCCGCGAAGGACTGTTGAAAGGTGGGCGTACCAGCATAATGGAGACATCCGTCTTTTCTGAAATAAGCGTTGACGCACTTTCCGCTGTGCACGCGGTTTATCATTTAATTAGGTGCAGAAGAGGTTTAGTAATTGAAACAGGCTTGGTATCTGATGTTAACCAACTTTTGCATTTAGTTTGAGAAAGGAGTGATTTTAAGACACAGCAGTCAGGGAGAATAAAACACTTTGTGTAGAAGTTCTTAAATTCTGTCAGATGACATATGGCTTTCATTGAGGCAGAGACACGAATGGCATTGAAACTGAATGAGGATGCTTTTAATGCACCTTTGCAAGAGAAGCTATGTGCCTTCTTTGGATTTTGATCAGCAACCTTCATCATCGGCTGGCACCTGCAAGGTCTAGAGTAGAACAACAACTCCGCCCCAAAGAGACTTCCAATCTGAGCCGCAGCCTTAAAATTGAAACTCAATTCCTCCGCTATGAAAGAAAAGAGGAAATCATTCTAAAGTGGGCATTAGGATTTCTCTTGACCCTCATTGATATTGAAATTTAATTTTTGGGAAGTTCTTGATAGTAACTTTGTTGGTTCAAACCTTAGGATTTGTTCCTACTTACTCTGGCGTCTTGTAACAAGTTTTCCTTTTTCTTTTCTCTCTACCCTACAGTAAGTGTAGAATGATATATTTTTGCATTCTTTGCCGCAAGAACTCACGGACTTGTGTGAAGACCATCGGAGTGCTTATGTCCTGGCTCAAGTAAAGGAAGTGGAGATGGTCACGAAGCAGACTTGTGAGTTTTCTTTAAAGGATTTGATATGGTTTGTTGGATTTGCTGGTGAGGCTCCGGCATTGGTGCGTTGCTTTGCGATTCCGATTAGGGCCAACGTTGTCTTCTTAATTCTCCTAGGAGACGATAGTTAGATAGCAGTGCTCTTTCAAACGCTAAGCGAAGACTGACTGTGGAGAACCGATCTTGTGACTTGTGTCCTGGGACCCTATCCGAAGGAATCCGTTTGTGTGATTGCGGTTTGCTTGAAGTCCGAGGCTTCAGAGAATTCGGCAGACATGCTAGATTGGAAAGTGAAGATAACTCTGCGCTCGGAAAGACCGAGTTACCGAGGGGCGCGTTCTTGATATTAGGAAAATATCTTCTGAAAAGTCTAACCACAGTGAAGAGACGGGAATCCAGCCATGGAAAGCAACCGTAGTCAGGAGACAAGATTCCAGTAAGCTACCCAAACGAAGTAGAGAACAAAGATACACATAGGATTTCGATCGGAAAAGCTGGTCACACTACGAGGGTTGCCTTTTATATTTCGGGATTAGAGAACAAAAACAAATATTTTGCATCGCAAATAGTCTATTGTTTTTCAAAATATACGCCATTAAGACCTATATACCTTTGCATGCGTTTGAACCGATTGTCGAGGCACTTTACCCACTCTGATTGAGGTATCTCCAAAACATGCATTCTGAACACATCAACCGCTTCTTCAGGTGTCGAAAAACGTTGATCTCTCATTTTATTTTTTACGCACGGGTATAAAAAGAAGTCCCAAGTCTGGACTATACGGCGGATGACTCATCAAATCGATGTTTTGAGTGCTCAAAAATGCAGTTGTTTAAGCTTAGAAATGCTTCGTGCGCGAACAACTTTTGTTGGACTTGGTTCAATTTGAAACACCAATACAGTCTACTGCTGCTTTCGGGCTCATACGCGTAAGTTCACGATTTATCATCTGTCCCGATGCATTTCTTTCGGCCAATCAACACGAGCATATTTTTGAGTGATTGACAAATTGTGTGGGATCCAATGCGAACAACTTTTTTGACGGTGAAATGTTCATGCAATATTGAATGTATGCTGGTCCCACTAATGCCTACGGTTTTTTCAATCTCCAAATAGGTCGCATGACGATCTTGCAATATCAGTTGGCCCACAGCATCAATGGTTTTCTGAACAACTGTTTTTGAACGACCTTCACGAAATTCTTCTTGGAGTGAACTATGACCTCGGTTGAATTCATCATACCATCGATAAACACTGGTCGTTGAGGGAGCTTCACCGCCAAAAATTGTATTAAGTTCATCGATGTTGTTGAGCTAATCCACGTCGCAAAGTTGTAAAAAATAATCGCACGAAAATTTTCACGATTTAATTCCATTTTTTGGGCGAGATGAATCTTTTAAGTTACTGTAAACAACACAAACAGCGGTCGTATGTCAAAACGTTCTGAGTACGTTTAACCTCAAAAATGTCAAACTTTACGATAGAGCTGGCACTTGCCAGATTGCAACACAAGGGTTGTCCAATCCCGAAATATAAAAGAAAACCTTCGTATACTCACTGCAATAGGACTTTAAAAAGCAATACATTGAATTGCGTATTATATGTTATTGTATTCTTTAGACTCGTTGTCTCCGGTAGAAGCGGGAACAACTGAATTCTTCGTGCAGGGTGTAATAAAGTATTGGTCAAGATAGGAAAAAATTTTTCTATTTATGTGCCGCTGAAATTGCATATCGAGGGTCGAGGAAGAAGGAGAAGAAACACATCACTTCTGGATCTTAATACTTTTCTTCTGCAAACTTACATCAAAACTTACGGTGTAGTCTTTTATCCCAGGGGCTTATGACAGGGTATATAGAAATGGACTTTATATACAGTTCCACGTCTTGTTTTGAGTGGTATAGAAAATCTGTCAGTGGTGGCCGCCGTGGCGTAGTGAGTAGAGTGAGACACTCATACGCCGAAGGTCTAGGTTCGATTCCCGGCTGAAAATCTCGATTTTTTCACGGCACCACCTCTTTCGAGCTGCTGACAACACTCAAAGACCAATAACTGTCTAAAAAAGCTTCTCAAACTTATCCGTTCGGAGTGGGCAAAAAACTGTAGGTCCCTTCTACTCGTGAGAGAACAGTAGTGCGCATAGCACGAGTAGCTAATGAGTAAGCTAGGCCCTGGTCCCCCTGTGCACTGTCGCGCTTTACAATTAATATATTTATTAGAAAATCTGTCATATAAGGTTGCCAAATAACTCCCTTCCGCTGTTTTGCTCTTCATTCATTGCTTTATAAAAAGTGTTACAGTGATCGGATTTCATTAAAATATGCGCCGCTTTGCTCGATAATCTGTTTCTATCTACACGTCAACTTCATAATACCCCCATCGTAGTAGCCCCCATCTTTATTTGCGAAGAACTCGGACATCCTCTTTTGAGTACAACTTCACACCACCAAGTGCGTTCGCCATGGACAGGAACAGGTGATAATCACTTGGCGCTATGTCTGGGCTATATGGTGGATGCGATAAAATGTAGCTTCTGACGAGTCATCAACGAAGTGTGTGGTCTGGCGTTGTCCTAGTGGAACACTTCTGGACGCTTCTGGTCGATCGCCTGCTTTTAGCGGTCCAGTTCTTCGCAGTAGATGGTAGAATTAAGCGTCTTTCCATATGGAAACAGCTCATAGTAGATGATTCCCTTCCAATCCCACCAAACACACTGCTGGCCGTCAATCTCGGCTTGGACAGTGTTTGGAGCGATTTCCCGGACTTCAACCACAATCGTTTTCGCTTGATATTGCCGTGTGTGATCTATTTTACGTCGCCAGTCACCATCCACTTCCAAAATGGGTCGAGTTCGTTTTGTTTCAGCAGCATATCGCAGGCGTTGATTCGGTCCAGAAAGTGTTTTTGCGTCAAATCATGCGGCACCCAAACATCAAGCTTTTTTCTTTATATCCTTCTGCAGATGGTTTAAAATGGTTTGGTGACTAATTCCCATCTCCTGGACGATATCTCGAGATGCCACATGCCGGTCTAAGTCGATGATTTCCATGATTCAATCGGTATTCGTCGTCACACGCCTTCCCCCAGCTGGCTTATCCATGGTATCGTTTTCACCGGCTCTGATTCGTCGAAACCATTCCTACTCGGTGCGAAGTGATACAGTACCATTTTCCATAACGCTATTAATCTCGCGAAACGCTGCTCTAGCGGATTTGCCTTTAGCGAGGGAAAACTTTAAAATAGCGCGAATTTCGGTGTTAGTGAACTCCATGTTTACCATACACGTCTATAACTGTTGAATGCAATATCCAAACTAATCATGCATAGCGTCGTTTTGTAGGTTATGTCAAGACCTTGTGCAGTATTTCCAGATACGAGTTCTGTAGGGATTTGTAAATTGCCTGAAAATTCAAAAGACAAAAAGCGGAATGGGGATGTTTGGCAATCTTATATATTGTAGGATAAGGAACGTCCTCCTCGGTGAGAATTGGAAGAAAATTCTATTAATCGAGAAAACAGTGGCTGACTTTTCAAAGTATCATTAACTGGCAAGCAGTTGACTCACGTGATATTGAGTTGATTGAAAGAAAGGCGTTTGTGGGCCACCAAGATTAGTGTAACTACAAGCTGGGATTTAACAGAGAATATGAATTTATGCTGTGGAAGGTGAAACATCAAAGACGAAAATAAAGCGCGTGTGCAAAGCGTAAGATTCGAGGCTGTCAAGGACTTGGCTTCAGCTTTTATTATCAAGCCCAAGGCCCCAATTCCGCATGCATGACTTTTCTTGTAAAATAATGTAAGAAATGTGAATTAATAATGTGAAAACTTTAATTTTATGTGGAATTGAGCTCCAGAGTCACTCATTCACTGTTTCTTTGTGTTCAAACTGCGATTACCATGGTAGGTGACAGGAATTCTTCTCTTAAGACTAGAGTTGCTGGTGACGACACTTTGACCACTTCATACTTCCTTTGTTGAACTAGATCTTGGTCGTTTCAACAGGTGGATGAGGAAACCTTGATTTTTTGATAGAAAAGTTCTGTATGCGATGTTTGGTTCTCTTTGCGTTTACGACATTTGGAAGACATAATTCCATAACAAAGTCTATAACACCTACGGGGCAAATTTAAAAGGTGTTGCAGTGACATGCACCGTGTCAAGCATTTACACATACAACTCTGTCTATGCCCCAGATATGTAGGCCATACGAACTGTGCACATAGAGCGAAATTTGAAATTTTAGATAACTATACAATTTTCGGCAAAGTAAAGTAAAGATCAATATACGCGTATGCACTTAAAATCTACGTCAGAATGAAGTGTATTGTTCTGTTTTCTTATGCAAATCTTCAGTTTCGTCTCGACCTACCGACAGAAGAAGTCACACACGATATGTTTGCCATTCACATTGTATTCCTCACTCATCTGTTTCCTGCACAGGATCGTTAAGTATTTTCGCTTAACACGTGTACAAGAACCCATCAGGGCCACAGGACACCCCACTCGGGGACCAGTAATTAAAAGAATACACATTTCCATTTAAATAAGCTCCGCGACTTGAGTAAAGTGACCATTTTCTGTGGCTCCTGCAAATAAGGATTGTTTTCATTTTCGGGCATTCTTTGCGCTTCGCGAATACACCCCTGCGCTGGGGGTTGAAAAACAACACCAACTGCCGTGGCTCGTTCACCGCCGCACTAAAGCTGCTTGAAGGCTTGAAAGCTGCTGTCGACCTTCCCTGGTGCGAATAATTCCGAATACGCACGGTCGCAGTGGCCCAGTTTTACACGGTCTTTCCAAGTGTTATCCTTGTATTGAGAGTGAGACACCGGCAACGGAGGGATTCCCGGTCATTATTACTGCACAAATATGCGGGGGATCGAGAAACTCTTTCTGTCTGCTGCTACGACTGCTACTGCCGCTGCTGTTGATGTTTTGTTGTATGTAGGTACTGTTAATTAATTTCGGAGGACATTCGTTGCCTCGACAGCGTATCGGCGCTGACCACTCCACGCGTCCGGTTGTGCTCCAACAAACCTCGACGGAAGCCATTGCTATACGGCACCCTCTCTGTGACGGGTACGGGCGTTGGGTTGGCCCTCCAGGGAAAACTTCCTGACGTTGTTTCACTTATTTATGCTTTTTTATACGTTTTATCAATTGTTAACAACAGCAGCAGAAGCGGTGGCACGGCTCTCCTGCTGCTGCTGTGCTGTTCCAGTTCGTGGATATTCTTGCCATTTCGCTTAATTATTATTCAACAAGCTGACACATGAAAACTCTGCTTGACTGTGGCCGGCTTCGGTTGTTCGTGTTGTTAGTGTTTTTAATATTTTTGCCCGGTTTAATGTGCTTCTCTCTGCGTGTCCTTGTGAGGGATAATTTTTTCCCGTCAATTATTGGTGATTCCTTCGGGGGCGTCCGATAATTTTAATGTGCGGCCGCGCTCGATGACAATTTCATTGCACCACAGCAGCGACTGTAATGCCTTATCCGCCGCACATTTCGTGCAACCTTCACACCCCCACCACCTCCCTCACGAACACCCCCATCAGTCCTGCCGCGCACACAAGCACATCTTCGGGGGCGAGATGATATTTTTAATTAAATACGCTACGATGGACATTTTATGGATAAATTTATGGTAATTTCATTAAGTTCACGGGTTCGTTCTCGATTTTTTTGTTCACTCCGTTCTGCGTGTTTTCGCTGTTTTGTTGTTGTTGTTGTTATTTTTTGGTTTTTGTTCCGGTGCTCCGGAATTGCATGAGGATATAAATTTAATTTAATGGCGGCTGGCCATCAGAAACCGGAGGGGGGTTGGGGTTACTTAAAAAACAATAATGTGCACTCGGTGGTGGTAGCGCACTCTGTGAACGTGTCGAACGTGCGATTGTGTGCGTTGCCCCGGATAGATATGCAGTTGCCAGTATCGAAATGCGAGCAAATGAGGTCGATTGAAATGGGAGAGAGGTTCGCAGTGCTGGGGGAGCGAAGGTTTTTGGGCCATGGCATGCAAGCTGTGCTCAAAACACTGCGGTATAATTCATATCGAACTGCTGCTTTAACACTGAATTCATGCACTAAACTGACCATCATCCCCTATGTAGTGGGGGTTCTGCCTGCTCTCCTGTGAACACAAAATAGGAGTTATTAAAATTTTTCGCTCTTCTATTCATGCGATTTGCGGGACTGCAAATGAATATTTGATAGGGAGGCGATTTGTTTTTGGAAATGAAAAACTCTGCTGATTTTATTGCTTTCCGCTTCAGATAGTTCGAATCGGATTTTAATACGGATTAACAATTTTTAATAATGCGCTCCCGTAGGCAGCTCCAGCAGGAGCAGCGGCGGCGTCGTCGGGATGACGACACGGGCCAGATTCGTTTGAACTTTTTGAAAATTATTCGATTTGTGCAGTATTTCATTTTGATGTTATTTTGTTTTTTCTGTTTGTTCTTCTCAAAGTTTTTGAGTTGAAATTTATTTTTATCGGCTCGACACACAATTATGTGTGGAAAATGAAACCACTCATCCGAGAGTAATATAATGGGCTGTTCCTACTGGTGCTCCCGATGATGAACATAATGATGGGGATGCCGAAATCGGCTTGGACAAAGGGCGACAGAAAGAGCCTAGGACGCCCGGTCGTTCAGATGTGATTTGAAATATTTAGTGAGTCGCCTAAACGCAAAATAAATTATGTAAGCTAGCAAATCGTGCGATTACGCTCGACACGTTTTATCTCGGCATGGGCTAGACAGATGATGTGACAATTGGTGGGACTGCACCGTAATTACGTCCGCCTTTAAATTGTGTTCGTTTTTGAACTAAAGCGCTCCCTAATGCGGTAACCAATTACGGGGGATTTCATTAAATGCTGCCTCTCGTTGATTTTCGATGAATAGTTCATAATATTCTATACATATCAAACCTTTCTATGTTTTGGCAAAAAAAAAAAAGAGAAGCTGTTTGTTATATGCTCTATGGGATTTTTTACCGTAGTTCGAAGGTTTTTGATTTTGATGCCATACTTTTAAAAGTACTTTAAATAAATATGAATAATAATTGTTCGCGCTACAGTCTACAGGAAGACCAGGGCCTAGCTTGCTCATAAACTACTCGTGTTGTGTGTGCTACTGTCTCTTCTGCTCTTCTACTCTCTCATGGGTAGAAGGGACCTACAGTTTTTTGCCGACACCGAACTGCGAAGTTTTGAAAAGCTTTTTCATAGACAGTACTTTTTCTTTGACTGTTGTCAGTAGCTCACGGTGGTGCCGTGAAAAATTCGAGGTGTTCAGCCGGTAATCGAACCAAGATCCTTCCGCATTTGAGCGTCGCATTCTACCCACTACGCCACGGCAGCCACACTTTTATTAAATACAAAGATTTTAAATAAAACTTTTCTGTGTACCAGGCAGTTTCCACTCAATTTAGACTCCTTTCCGATGTGAAAGAAAACCCACTGTCTCCGGGCTCTACTGAGAGATCAATTATTTTAACATTGCAAACGAGTTCACTTTTACTATTTTGGATAAATACGAAAAATTGCACTTAAGTGATAAGTTCCTTTGAACATGGTATTAGGCCAGCTATCTCCGCGTTAGGCTAAGCTACGTTATTTTCTGGCTTAGGGAAGGCAGAACAACAAAGATTGACCCCCATTTGATATTAATTTTGAATATACCATATGGGCTACACGACGGCATCAATGAGGACAAACTTTACTGTGGCGTGACTTTCAGACTTTGGCTGGTGATTTGAAAAGTTCGCTGCTTCATTCAGTTGAGAAACAAATTCACGGAGATCCTAATTTTCGACCCTTTAGCTTGTGATCGTCTCGCCGTCAGTTTTGATAAAAGTGTGCCAAACTTACAAGTCAATACCAGCCCAACGGATACGCGTACGGGCAGAGGGCAGTAAACTTGAAGATAACAAAATATAAGGTTGTCAAATATTTTCCGCTTTTTGCTATTCATTCAATGCATTATAAAAAGTGTTAGAGTGAGCGGATTTAGTTCAAATATGCGCCGCTCAATATTCTGTTTCCATTTAGACGGCAGCTTCATAATACCCCTCTCGTAGAAGCCCCCATATTTATTTGCGAAGAACTCGGACAGCCTCTTTTGAGTTCAACTTCACACCACCAAGGGCGTTCACCATGGACAGGAAGAGGTGGTAATCTCTTGGCGCTATGTCCGAGCTGTATGGTGGATGCGACAAATAAAACCTCCCATCTAAACTCCCGTAGCTTCTGACGAGTCATCAACGAAGTGTGTGGTCTGGCGTTGTTCTGGTGGAACACTACTCCCTTCCTGTTGGCCAATTCTTCACGCTTCTGGTCGATCGTCTGCTTCAAGCGGTCCAGTTGTTCGCAGTAGATGGTAAAATTAAGCGTCTGGCCTTATAGGAGCAGCTCATAGTGGATGATTCTCTTCCAATTCCACCAAGCACACAGCGAAACCTTCTCCACCGTCAGTCCCGGCTTGGCCACTGTTTGGGACTCTTCACCGGCCTTCAACTACGACCGTTATCGCTTGATATTGTCATATATGATCCATTTTTTGTCGCCAGTCACCATTCGCTTCAAAAAGTTCGTTCCGTTTCAGCGGCATATCGCAGGCGTTGATTCGATCACGAAGGTGCGGCACCCAAACATCAAGTTTTTTTTTGTATCCAGTCTTCTGCCGATGGTTTAAAATAGTTTGATGACTAGCCCCCATATCCTGGACGATGTCATCAGATTCCACATGCCGATCTAAGTCGATGATTTTCATGATTCGATCGGTATTCGTAGTCACAGGTCTTCCCCCAGCTGGCTTATCCATGATGTCGTTTTCACCGGCTCGGAATCTTCGAAACCATTCCTCCGCGGTTCGAAGTGATAGAGCACCATCCCCGAAAACACCATTAATCTCATGGAACATTTCTCTAGCGGATTTGCCTTTAACGAAGGAAAATTTTAAAATAGCGCGAATTTCGGCGTTAGTGAGCTCCATGTTTACACGTCTGTAACTCTTGAGCGCAATATCCAAACTAATCATGCGGAGCGTCATTTTGTAGTTTATGTCAAGGCCTTTCAAAGGCCTTCGTGGCGTAGTGGGTAGAGTGCCACACTCACACGCCGTAGATCTGCGTTCGATTCCAGGCTGAACACTACGATATTTTCACGGCACCACCTTTTGCGAGTTGCTGACAACAGTCAAAGAGTATAAAGCGTCCAAGAAAGTTTCTCAAACTTCGCCGTTCGGAGTGGGCAAAAAACTGTAGGTCCCTTCTAGTCGTGAGAGAACAGTAGCGCGCACAACACGAGTAGTTGATGAGCAAGCTAGGCCCTGGTCCCCCTGTGGACTGTAGCATCACCCAATTGATTAATTAAACTCCTGTTTAGGAACCTTTTCATTCTGTATCTATTTTACTTGAGGGAAAATGCATTCAATTAAAAGGATTTGTCATTTGTCCCCAAAAATTGAAATTTTCCGAGGAATAAGACGAACATTTTATATCCAGGGACTGTCAGCACTGCCTATGTGCGAGGCAAAAGGCATTTACGAATAAAAAGCATCACTAACTCTCTTTGATAAGTATGTCCTCTTACTTTGCGACGGCGGTCACAATTTAAATCTCCAGTGTATCAGTCTTCAGTTGGTAGGTGCTCACTCAGTTCAGCTTGACCAGAGATTGATTTCTGGTCCACTTGACGACAAGAGACTTAATTTACAAGCTGACTTTGCGGTAGGCACACGAGAGGGAGTATCGCAGTAGTTGTAGTTTTAAATCCCATATGGCGGGAGGAGTCGATGTTAGTATACTGTGTCGATTGGTCTATCAGACCTATACCTAGGCCAGGCGGTTAGGTGAATTCCGAGTTATTCCGGCATTTCCAACCGGGTGCTGCAGTTTAGAGAGTGGCATAGGGCTTTTGAAAGGCCCCGCCCAAAACTTAAATCGAGTGTGTATCCTCAATCAAAATTGCAATTGGATACTTGCGTAACTTCGGCATCTAGTCTTACATTATCTATGACGCTTGGGAAAATCACCAAATTGAAACAAGCCAAGAAAGCAGCCATTCAAGTGGTCAGTCATTTCGGCCTTATCGGCGTAGACAAGCGACATCACACATCCCCACAGAATATAATCAAGCGGATTTAAGTCGCACGAACTTAGAGACCAATTTAAGACTTCGTGACGTTAAGCTATCCGACTGTAAAACGATTCCTTCAATTGATCAAAAATCAAGGCACAGACTGTGTGACCGGTTGCGCTGTTGTTATTGAAAACTACGATCCTGAACATCTCATGGTTGTTGAATGTAAATGCAAGCAATCATGGTTCTAAAGCTAGTATCGTTTTGAAAGAAGTACGCATCAATTGCTTCACCAACCCATGAAACACAAAATACAGACCGTTTTTGTGGATTTAACAGTGACTCAACATACAGTTGAGCGTTGTTTTTGTTATTTGACGAATTCATTTATCCCAAAGCAAGCTTAATGTGTCGGTAACCAAAACCAGAGCGATACGAATTTCAAAGAGAAGCAGTATTCCCAAATTATAATACAAATTTGGAAACATCGTTCGGGTGTTGAAATGTTGAATTAAACTTAAAATACGTCAAAGACAGACTTCGCAGACAATATGGCCTCTGGTGCTGCGAACTAAAAGTTCCATACCTCAAAAAAAATAACGAATCACTGCAGACCCCCAAAGAGTGTAACACGCTTTGCGTCTACCTGTAACTGCATTTCTTGGAATCCAAATTCAGTCATGACTCAGTTATTTTTCTTTCCACCCCAGAACGGGCGCAAGAGCGTGCTCACGCATCACCCAACGTCAACGATTTCACGTATTTCATCAAAAGGCGCCGCAGAGACGTGTGTAGAGCGATCAATTAAATCACATTTTCATTCGAAATCAATAGAGCTCTGGCGGCACCTTCAACGACGGCGTTGAGACAAAGGTTCAGAACTATTCAATATCATGACCAGTACCGTTCTGTTGAAGTCTGTAAGTGTTAAACGAGTAAGCGCCATACTGAATTGAGAATAAGTACGACGAGCGTTGTGTGACAAATTCACTGAGGAAATGTCACTCAGACTAACGTGACGCGGTCACTTCGTCGGTTTCGAAGCGACGACGAAAGGTATACCCTCAGACATATGTAAATGAATTCTTGAATTCTTAGTTAAAAAGTCATAGTGGCAACTGGCTGACGAAGACATATTAAATAAAATGGTAAATTTAGAGGTACAACGAAAATATTTTGTAAAATGTGCTCCAAACTTTTAAAAACTCAAATTTTATAATGCAAAAGCAATACTTCATTGACGCCCGCTAAACTTTAGGCCGCCATGCGCCAATCTCTTTGATTTCGTATCACTTGAGAGGAGAAAAGTATCGCAATCACGCCCACAATGCATCATCAATCACTTCGCCCAGCCATTGATTGATAATCTCGTGCCTCTCGACGTCCGGGAATCCAAGACAATCCGCATAACGATCCGACTGACGACATCAATTTGTCTTCAACACCAGTGGAGGAACCCTCCAATGGTCAAGAGACGAATAACAGATTCAAAAGGGCTCAGCAGAGGATTAGACCCCAAACTCAAGCCACTGGTAATGAAATCTTATCCCCATTCACGCCACCGCTGCCTGCGGTCACTGGCCCCACACAACTTGACCCGAATTCTGAGGAGCCGATAAGAGACAGCAGAATGCAGAGAAACCAATCCACATCGATGTGGGTGTGGTGCTAGGGATCGACGAGTGCCCAAGTGAAAATCATAACAGAGCGAACAAAAACAATGACAAGCCCCAAGTGTCCCCAATCTCCAGCCACTGCCGCACTCATTGACGCCTCATTTATTCATAAATCGTAGACTTGCATAGCCTGAATGCAGCTCAGTAGGGCCCCCTATCAGCAGCACTGCTGCCGTCGTGACCTGATTAAAGCCGTGTTGCTTACCTTTGGCAATCTCTGATGTGCGACTGATGTAAGACGTCACTGTCGCACATCGGCCTCGCTCGAAATAAGTCACAGGGCCAAAAGATAAACACACGCACACACCAAAGCGGAGGTAGCGACTCGAAGAAGAAAAACTGAAGAAAAGTTTGTCTTCTCGTCGTATCTATAATGAGATCTCCTTCGACAAGGATATGCGCCATAAAGACAGGCCTTCTTTTGGAACATCTTCATACAGAGCGCGACACAGTCTTCTTAAACTCTTAAAGCACCAGTCAAGCAGCCTAAAACACCTGGCAAGCGATGACTGGGGAGTTGGGTGGGGCGAGGAGTCGAACGACAGAGCCGTAAGGCACCGCCTCCAAAGCCATCCGGGTGTATCTTTGAATTGTAATCTCCTGAGCGCCATCTCACGGATCCCTCCTCTCTGCTCTAAGTAATCAGCCACATCCCCGCCCTACCCAGCGCCCATCATCAGCATCACTCGAATGCTCCTGCTTATCCTAGTTTTAATCTCGATTTTAATGTTCTGTAAAAGCATATTTGACATAATGGAAATGCCTTCACCTATATACTCTGGGGAGGACCCACGAATGGCTTCTAAATTAATAGCCTCAGTTGCAGTGGGGGATGTCGGTCGGGTGGCGTTCTGTCGACACAACGATGACGACAGTGCCGTCTTTGGCACTGGGCGACCTGTGTGTGCGGCAGGCGAGAGGTCCTTAAAAGCTTTGGCGCATAAATTTCGCCGTTTTCGTTGTATTTTCTTGAGATGCTCCTCTTCACTTACCACCACTCCAAGGAAGTAGTGTGGATGGAGCTGGGGGATGAGTGGTGCCGACTGGGAGGCTCTGCACATGTGTAGTCTGGCAGAAGATAGGCGCTGAAACCTAAGAGCGGCAC
Source organism: Eristalinus aeneus (assembly GCA_955652365.1). Taxonomy (NCBI): domain Eukaryota; kingdom Metazoa; phylum Arthropoda; class Insecta; order Diptera; family Syrphidae; genus Eristalinus; species Eristalinus aeneus. The sequence continues at coordinate 82,361,582 of OY019132.1, forward strand.
AATTTCAATTAAATTTGCATGAAATTCTGGAGGGAGGTGAAGAATGAACAATTTGGCAATCCCACCCGACTCATGGGGCGGTCTGCGAGAGGTCAGGACATTGCTAAGAATTTATGGAAATCACCACACGTGTGATTTAGGTGAGCTAAGTGTTTTCTTAGCAAACAGCACTTTGGGATTCTTAGTCTTCTTTTCGCTTGAGGATGGGCGATGGCGATGGGTTATGGGCTATCCAGGCGGATATTAAGAGCTCTTAGGCACTTAACAAGCTTGGTACGTTACAGACGGAATGAAGGGTTATCGCTGTGCAAGACCTTGGCAAATGTTGCGGAGCCACATGGTGGGGTGTAATTTATTTAAGCGGAATGGTTGCCGGCGCGTTGTGGGGCGTACAGCGCTGGAATTTTTATGTCTTTTGCCGTTGTTTGGATAAGTTCCTGAAATGATGTGGGAAAAGTTTGTTCCACCGGTGGTTGGGATTAATTCTGATAATAATCCGATCGAGGTAAACTTGCTTCTGATGGTGCAAATTCTTGCCAGGACACGTTCTTAAGTTTCCTTTTATGGGGACATTACGAGGAGAGGATATATTGACTGCGAGTGGGTCATCAAAGCATGGGGTGGTTGTCTTTTGGGGATATTGGTGTTATGGCTCATGAACGTGAATACGGGATACTTATTGGGATATCACCTGTTGCTGGGATGGGACATTTTGTATAATGATCTGGTGCATACTTCTCCTTCAGGCAGGCGTTGATAGAACCTAAATCCTCCTTGTTGCGCTCATTTTTTACGAAACATCGAAAAAGTAATGTTTGTACATTTTAGTTTGTACTGGAAATTCAAGTGTCGCAGAATTCAAGTTGTGCAATCGGTGCAAGGCATGACATCCGATACGCCTGCAAATCTTTATCATTGCAGATGTCTCTAGTAGGAAACTGATGAATCCTGCGCATGGATGGAATACTGGCCGGAATAAGACTGCACATGTTCCTGGGGTATTAAAACTACAAATCTTAAGCCGGAATAAGACTCAGCCATAGCATTTCAATTTGCAAATTTGTGTAGAACCAAATAAATTAATTCTATGACGTCGACCATTCTTCTCAAAATTTTGCCAGAAATAAAAACTTGTTACTTTCAGGCTCTACCCTTACTTGATATTGGAAAAAGTCATTTCGAAGACTCAGAAGAAAAGTCCCTGTGCATTTAACGCCAAGGTCTGTTGAAGAACCTCCTTCGATTTGTTGTCTCCCTTATCACTTTCCTCAAATTTCATCGTTAAGAGTCAGCAATCAAACGTTAGCCCCTCTACTGATGAGGGAACAATTACATCAACAGTACTAATAGTTGTTGCAAAAGCTAGTCCCTTGTTCCGTGTGGATGACAATGCCAACTAATACTAATTTTTACTCAGTTTTGGAATGTATTCGAGCTTCCATTGACGATATTGATAAAAAATACGATGTAAAGCTCTTCAATTTTGCTAGTCAGCCATCATAAAATATTAATCAACATATAGGGGGCGCCACTAACAAAAAAATCCATATTATTTTTAGGAAGTACAAACATTTGAATGACACATGTCAAATTATCATGACAAACTGATTGTTAGATTGCAAGTTACAATGCTACTTTTGCATGTGACGCTACTTTTGCGAGTTTTAAACAGAATGGAAAAGAGAGAATTCCGTTTGTTTATTTAACACGGCTTTTTGTTGGGACAAAATACCGTGCAATCTCAGCAATAGCTTGATTAATGTTACAGGGACTCTCCTCCATCAAAAACGACTATTTGTCGATGGTAGGACTTACACCTGAAAACATCAAAAAAATACACAAAATCGTTTTGGAAAACCAAAAAGTGAAATTGCGTGAAATAGCTGACACGTCAGACATATCAGCAGGCAGCGTGTACACTATTTTGTATGAAAATCTGTCCATGAGAATGCTCTTTTCGAAATGGATGCCACGTTTGCTCACAATCTCAAAAGTACTGCGTCTGCTTGATACAAAAAAATGGATCAAGCCAATTATTAAACTTCTGCTATGATGTGAACCGTATTTCAGTGAGGGCTTTCTACATCGACCAGAGAAAACGGTAGTCAGAAGGAACAAGGTCTGGGCTACAAGGCGGCTGGAGTGAAACTTCCCATCTACTGTTTTCCCACTTATTTATGTTATTGTCTCGTGTCTGGTTGTATATTCCTGGCGTTTTTCGGCTATTGCTGTCTTCAAACGGATTAATAGTGTTCGGTGGCGTTGTTCATTAATGGTTTTAACCGATTTTTAGTAGCTCATAATACAGTACGTCTTTCTGATCCCACCAAAAAATGACGAAAGTCATGCTGTGTATTTGGTCACATGTCATTGTTATTTTGCCGTTGATTTCACTGGTGTAGTTAATCAATCATAAGAAACAATCCAATGCAAAAAATAACTTTCTTCTGTGGAGTTCCAGCAGCATTTTGGACATGCAAAACCACCTTTTGACGTATCACGGCTTGAGTTCATGTGAACCCCAATTTCCTTCCTGCGTTTCAATATTTTGCTGCTTGAGTGACACCCATAGATTCTGCAAGCTCTTCTTGTGCTTGGACACAATCTTCATGGAGTAATATTTCCAGTTCTTCCTCCCTGGTTGAGCAGGACGTTCACCGCCTTTTAAGTCAAAATAACCACTTTTAAATCCCACTTACCACTATTTGCACGTCCGTTTAGCTAGCGCATGCTAACCATAATCTTCCACCACACGATGGTCTTCGGCAGCAGTTTTCTTCTAATTACAGCCACAAAGAATAAATCTCTGCAAAAACACTTTCCAGGCACAAAGTTCGACATATTCGAGTGACAAAAAAATATTGTTGTTTACGATTTAAACGAATGATATGCACTAGTACGAGGGTTGTGTTTTATATTTCGGGATAAATAATAATAATTGTTGGCGCTACAGTTCAAAGGGGGACCAGGGCCTAGTTTGCTCATCAACTACTCGTGTTGTGCGCGCTACTGTTCTCTAACGAGTAGAAGGGACCTACAGTTTTTTGCCGACAACAAACGGCGAAATCTGAGAAGATTTCTTAGACAGTTATTACTCTTTGAGTGTTATCAGCAGCTCGAAAGAGGTGGTGCCATGAGAAATTCGAAAAAATTGGTGTTGAGCTGGGAGTCGAACCTAGACCCTTCGGCGTGTGAGCGTCGCACTCTACCCACTACGCCACTGCGACCACCTATTTCTGGATTAGAGAACAAAAACAAATATTAACTCTCGAAAATAGATTTATTGTTTTTCAAAATATTCCCCATTGAGATCTACACACTTTTCCATGCGTTTGAACCAATTGCCGAAGCGCTTTTGTCACTCTGATTAAGGTATCTCCAGAACGTGCATTCTGAACGCATCAACTGCTTCTTCAGGTGTCGAAAAACGTTGACCTCTCATTTTATTTTTAAGTAAGGGAATAAAGAGAAGTCATTCGGATGACTCATCAAATCGGTGTTTTGAGTGCTCAAAAATGCAGTTGTTTGAGCCGATGTGTGAGAGCTCGCATTGTCGTGGTGAAGAGTGATTCGTCTTCGGCGGTTGGTTTTCCTGATTCCTTGGAAGACAACTGGCAAACAAATGCTTGTGTATAACTCACAATTGACTGTTATGCGTTGCTCTAGTTGTACGGTTGCGACATGTCCAGTTCTTCCGAAACAACAGGTGACCATTTTCTTTGGTGCTTCGTGCGCGATTAGCTTTTGTTCAATTTGAAGCACCCATATAGTCGACTGCTGCTTACTTTCGGGCTCATACGCGTAAATCCACGATTCATCACCTGTCACGATGCCGCAGACCTGTTTCGAGCACCGCGATCGTATTTTTGGAGCTTTTCTTTCGAAGAATCGACACGAGCCTTTTTTTGAGCGATTGACAAATTGTGTGGGATTCAACGCGGACAAATTTTTTTGAGGGTCAAATGTTCTTGCATTATTGAATGTATGGCGGTCCCACTAATGCCTAAGGTTGTCTCAATCGCACAATAGGTCGCATGACGATCTTGCAGTATCAGCTGGCGCACAGCATCAATGGTTTCCGGAACAACAACTGATTTTGGACGACCTTCACAAAATTCTTCTTGGAGTGAACTACGACCTTTGTTGAATTCATCATACCATCGATAAACACTGGTCTTTGATGGAACTTCATAGCAGAAAATTGAATTAAGTTCATCGATGCACTGTTATTCAGTTAATCCACGTCGAATTTTTAAAAAATAATCGCACGAAAATTTTCACGATTTAATTGCATATTTTGAGCGAGATGAACCTTTTAAGTTACTGTAAACAACAACACAATGCAACAATGCAATGCAGCACAAATGGCACTCGCTCGTATATCAAAACGTTCTGAGTACGTATATCCTCAAAAATGTCAAACTTTACGATTGAGCTGGCTCTTGGCAGAGTGCAATACTAGGGTTACCCAATCCGAAATATAAAAGGCAACCTTCGTACTAAATGGCAGTAACTTTCCAACGCATGTTCTAGTTGAATGACAACAATGGGAAAATACAAGTTACGTCTTCTTTAAGCAAAACGCACGAATTAAGTAATAGACCTAATACTTACCAGTTGATGGGGGAGTGTCAGGTGCGTTTTTATGAAATTTTCTAGAAACCAGAAGCAGGCCAGATGACTTGGAAATTTCACTTCTGGTAGATGAATCAATGAGCTCACAGAAATGTGCAAGGCTTCAGCACTACACATTCACAGTCCCCCGGATTCCTTTATAAAACAATATACAATATACACTCATTCTCAATAAGGACTCATCTTATTTCCGTCTTGTAACCCTTAACAAACCTTGTACTCAACTAACAGATCTCTATCTAAACTGTGGGATCTCCTATGATCTATTTTCTTTATTTATATCACAGTAGCAGTTTTTGATAAGGCCCGGCAATGCCCTATTCAAGGTTGAAAACGCCAAACCGTGTCCCTAAAACTTGCCCCAAATGTTTGTTTTCGTTACTGAAGAAGGAATAAACTTATGAAAAAAAGAATAGCCTCTTCAACTTATTTTATTAGTTTTTTTGTTTTCTGTTTTTTTTTTTTTTTTCATAATCATAATTTTGCTGTTGGAGTCACTGCATATTAAGTTGCAGCCCTTTATGAAATTGTCATCCACCGATGTAAATATTGTTGAAATTCCATTGAAAACTTGGAAAAGACCCGGTCTCAGGCATAATGTTGACAGCAATTATTTGTTTGTAAAACTCCTCTGACACTGTCGGTTTTACCGTTTACATCTGGTTTCCGGCAATGTATCATAGAACTGCATTTCCACGTTTTTTCCAAAATTTGCCATCAGATTGCTTTTGCGTTCAATTCGAGAAAACATTACCAACGAATCCCAATTAGCATAAATCATTCAGCTTCCAGCCGAATTTCTCTTTAATTCCATTAAATTCAGCCGCCCCGACCTGCTTCCGATCGCCAACGCGCCCACGAACACATCCCTCAGGGGTGGGCAGGTTTATTTGCTGCTGGAAATCGGGGAATGCAAATAAAACAATTAATCGATTTGCATGCAAGTACCACTCAGGGGCCCGGGCACCTATAATTGATCTGTCCGAAACGCGAACGAGTTCGCTGCGCGAGTCTCAACTCCTGTGTCGCTGCCAGTGAGCGCCTGCAAGGGTTAGCAATTAAATTCGCATTTCTCTTGAAAGTACACGCCGTGCGCGCCTGCCGACGTTCGCGGACTGACGTCTGTCAAAAGGACGGGTTGCGGGAAGGATAGAGATCAATCACGAACGCATTACAGGGTACGCACACAGTGCCAGCTATCGGAATAGTCGAGTCACGACACAGTCCACAGGGCCGCCCGTCCCGACGGTCGTGGAACAATTGACGATGATGTGCAGAGCACTTTGCTCGACGGGGCACAGTGAAACAGCCATTAGCTGTGCATGTTGGGGAGTAGTTGCTATTGTTGCAAGGTCAATGGCGTCGCGTGGCAGGGCAGACTGGGACACCACAGCAGCGAGCGGATTAGATTCAGAAAATTAGTTTAATCGATGAAAGCGTTCACCTGTGCGCGGATGATGATGATAAACACTTTTTAACGAGGTCACGTAGGAAAAGTGCGTAAATGACATCGTTTACACCAACCTGATGAGACAGGCACACATCAGAAGGCCTGCGGGTTCGCGACGAATGGGGCACCAGCACGCGAGGCGTACATCAAATGTTTTTGAAAGTAATTGCCTTAGTAACTACGCATACGTGAGTTGTAAAGTTTTGAATTTAGATTTGTGGGAGGTGCGCGTGAGGAACGGATTCAACGGGTGTCGCGAATTTTGACAAATTTCCTCGGCAAACTGTAGACAAATTTATTCTCGTTTCACATGACAGTCACAGCTGTGGAGGAGTTCGCAGGCAACTGGAGACGCGCGCCGTTGTGCTGAAGAAGTTTTTGTGACTCTAGCAGGGAGCTATGATATATCGTTGGCGTTTTTAGTGCTTATTTGATTAATTTCTGGCGACACTCTCAATAAACTTTCTTCTCTTCGTCAATCTTGGGGGGACTGTATACTGGTACACGGGAGTGCAGAAATTTACTAAAAATGTACTGCGGAAATGAAATATACGATTATCTTTCAATATGTCACAGAAGGCAGCCTTTGTACGAATGGATTGAATGAACATTTGCAAGTGACTTATTCGTCGTTGCGGTGCAATTGCAAAACACTTCAAGGGCATCTTGGGAAGGAGCACTCAAAGTGATTTGCAACGCCGGATAATAAATGGTCTTTCGTTAAGGGCTCTGTTGCAGATAGAAAAATTATTTTATTAAAGGTTTCTGTTTGTTTTTTAAAGACATTCAAAATGTGTGTTATGTGTTCAAGAATACTAAGTTGGTTCGTTTTCAAAATTTTCTTTTTATCGAAATCAAAATCAAAAAAGCATTACACAAAGTATTCTAAGTCGGAAGCTATCTTTTTGGTTATTTCCAAATACCGTATCTATAAAATGAGTCCTTTCTATTTTTTTTTATGCACCCATTGAGCGATTCGAGTAGTAGGGTAGCAGTCTGTGCTGAGAATCTGGAAGGATCATTTCTGCAGACTCCTAAACGGCGATGGCGACCCAAATCCCGCTGTTAGGCAGATAGACAAACATTTCGTCCCCCCGACTTAGACGAGGTGAAGATAACAATATCCAAGCTGAAGTCGAACATAGCTGCTGGAGCGGACGTATTGTCCGCAGAACTATTTAAAGCAGCTGGAGATGACCTGGTTGGGCGCATGCACCAGCTCATCTGTAAGATATGGTCGGAGGAAAGTATGCCCGATGAGTGGAATCTCAGCGTCGTTTGCCCGGTCCACAAGAAAGGAGACCCCTTTGACTGCGCCAACTACAGAGGGATTAGTCTCCTGAACATCGCATATAAGATCATCTCTGCCGTATTGTGTGAGCGTCTGAAACCATTTGTCCATGACCTGATAGATCGCTATCAGTTTGGTTTTAGACCAGAGAAGTCCACAATAGACCAGATTTTCACATTACGGCAGATCCTGGAAAAGACCCAAGATATGCAAATTGACACTCACCACCTATACGTCGATTTCAAGGCTGCATATGACAGTGTGCATAGAGACGAGCTATACACTGCCATGTCTAGTTTTGGCATTCCTACCAAACTCGTCAGATTGTGTAGGATGACGATTGAGAACTCTCGTTGCTCCGTCAAGGTCGGTAGCGAACTCACCGAGACCTTCGATGTCAAAAAAGGATTTAGACAAGGCGACGCGTTGTCATGCGACTTCTTTTACATCAGCCTTGAGGGGATCGTGCGTAACTCACAAGTCAACACCAGAGGCACGATCTTCCAAAAGTCAGTTCAATTGCTAGCTTACGCTGATGACATTGACGTGATTGGACAAACACAGCGAGCCGTCAATGAGGCGTTTACTGGCATTGAAGCGGAAGCGGCTAAAATGAGTCTAGTGGTAAATGAGGGTAAAACGAAGAACATGCTGTAATCAAGGAAGGACACACAACATCGCAGTCTCGGACGGAGCGTCACACTAGGCAGCTGAAACTTCGAGGTAGTTAAGGACTTCGTCTACCTCGGCTCCGCAGTTAACAGGGACAACAAAATCAGTATCGAAATCAAACGCAGAATCACTCTTGCCAATCGCTGTTTCTTTGGGCTCAAGAGGCAATTGATTAATAAAGTCCTCTCTCGAAGGACTAGGCTCACTTTATATAAAAGCTTGATTATCTCCGTTCTACTATATGACAAAGAATAGGTTCGATTTCGGGCTGAACACCTCGAAATTTTAACGGCACCACCTCTTTCGAGCTGCTCATAACACTCAAAGGGTAATAACTGTATACGAAAGGTTCTCAAATTTCGCCGTTCGGAGTCGGGAAAAAACTGTTGGTACCTTCTACTAGTGAGAGAACAGTAGCGCGCACAACACGAGTAGTTGGTGAGCAAGCTAGGCCCTGGTCCCCCTGTGGACTGTCGCGCCAACAATTATTATTATTAAGCGATTCGTCCATTTCTTTATAAGATCCGAACCCGCGACTTTTCAATTCTTTTGCATCTGCCGAAAAATCCAGTAGCCGGAAATAGCACTTTCTTAAGAATACCGCGAATCGGTTTAAACCTTACAATTAAGTGTTTCCAAGTAGTTTTTGACTATTAGAGTCACAGTGGGCACAGCATCATCATGTACCATAGCAATATCACACTTGCAGTTAGAAAGCACCCTTTTGTTTTTCTCTGACAGTTTTTCACGCAAGGCACGGGCCAAACGCATTAGTTGTGAATTCCAATCGATAGTTTCGTCTTGCTTCAGCATCTTAAAGCAATTAGTTGTAGCCTTTAACTGTGCGCCTGGCTTAAGCCCCTTATGCTACACCACACCATATCCAATAAAACGTATATTTTTTTCTTTAGCGTTCATGAAGACAATGACTGGAAGGGTTCAGCAGGTAGTGGACAGCATATCTTTGGAGTTCTTTAAGTATATCCACTCTTCTTAATGAGTCACGTCCCGGTGCAAAAACCCCTTTATTTTATGTCTTTCAAGATGCAGTTCGGAGATGAAAAAACACATTTCGACATCTCTCGGTTTCAAGTCGCACAACTACAGCTTTATTTATCAACAACCGGAGGAAAATTGTTTATTAATAATAATAATAATTGTTGACGCTACAGTCCAAAGGGGGACCAGGGCCTAGCTTGCTCATCAACTACTCGTGTTGTGCGCGCTACTGTTCTCTTACTAGTAGAAGGGACCCACAGTTTTTTCCCGACTCCGAACGGCGACAGTTATTACTCTTTGAGTGTTGTCAGCAGCTCGAAAGAGGTGGTGCCGTGAAATATTAGAAAAATTGGTGTTGAACTGGGAGTCGAACCTAGACCCTTCGGCGTGTGAGCGTCGCACTCTACCCACTACGCCACGGCGACCAAAAAATAAAAAAAAAAATAAAAATAAAAAATAAAAAAAATTGTTTATACTCTTAATGTCACTGAGCGTTCACCTTCCGTTCGACCTTCATTTCGTCGTCTTCAAACTTTTACGGTAGACCAGGACACTCTATGCCTTCAAAGTTTCCACTTTTGAAGAATTGGTACCACTCTCTGAATGCTTTATCAGTCGAAGCAAGTTCACCATAAACTTTAACAAGCATTTGATGGGCATTAGCTGGGTCTTTCAATGTTAAAAAGAAAGATAATAATTCCTGCATGTGCTGCATATCTAACATGAATCCCTAAATTTTCAAAGAGGTATAAAAACAGTGTCCACTAATTATTACTGCCAAATGTCTTAACTTCTCCGAAGCCTGTCGGGCTTTCTGAACTATAGGGTTTTACTTGGTGAGGAAGTTAATCTGTGGGTTGTGCCCACAGACTGGCAGGCCAGGCACATTATGCAACCCTCGGGCAGAGAAGTTCGCGGCATACATTGCTTCACCGCATAACGGGTGTTATAATGGCTATCCAAGGGGCGCCGCAAGGAGGCTGTATGTCAACTGGACCTATGAACTATCGAAGATAATGTGGCAGCTCGCTCTTTAAAGAGTGGTCAACAATGTTACCTCGGTAAAACAGGCCCATGTAGAAGGACCTCAAACAACTTGGAGAGCGCACTGGAATAGTCGCACTGGCTGGAGGGGCATTGTAATTGAAGTCCAGTTAAACTTCAGACTGTACCGCCAAAAGAAGAAGAAGATGCTGAGGCGATAAAATTTTAAAATTTAACTCCAACTTGGCGTACATATGAATCACACCCAAAAATACCCCAAAATGAGATTATAATTTTCAAAAACCATTCATTAGTGCAAGTTGAAGATATGTAAAAAGCGTTAGAGTTGTGATGTAGCACGGACGAGCGGATGGATGCATACAGCCATCTATGGAAGTTTCATAGACAACGAACATAGACAGTTTTCAGTAACTGCGTCCCTGACTTGATTCATGTTGACAAAGGATAACAAATTATTTAAAAAAACGTGCTCCAATAGAGCTCCAATAGGCATTTTTAGTAACAGGTTGCCTTGTTGAGGGCGATCAACAGCGTTACTTTGCGTGGACAGGTGCGTGCCCCTTCCATGACGATGCAGAACTCTCGAATTTACCGAGAACGAGACAAGACGTCGCACTGTCATGTGACATCTTTAGCATCATCCCCTAGAAGATCGAGGAATTTTTCTACCTTGGATCTGCGGTAAACAGGGCAATAACATCAGTACCGAAATCAAACGCAGAATCACTCTTGCCAATCGCTGTTTGTTTGGGCTTAAGGGGCAATTGAGTAAGCTTGCCTTATATAACAGCTTGATCATCCCAATCCTACTTTATGGACTCCCCCAGATGGGGAAGCCCTTAGTCTTTTCGAGAGAAAAGTTTTGAGTGCGATTTTTGATCCTGTTTGCGTTGATGGCAACTGGAGAAGAAAATTTAACGACGAACTTTATGGGCTGTACAACGACATGCGCCTGGTCAAGCGTCTTCGGATACAACGCTAAAGATGTCTAGGCCGTGTAGAGCGTATGGGCACCTTTGGTACAGCCCGAAAAGTCTTCGAATCAGAGCCATTGGGACAATGCATCAGAGGACGGCCTTAAATAAGGTGGCGCACATAAGTGGAGGATAACCTCAATTAACTTGGAGTGCGCAACTGGAGGCAGCTAACAAACGATCGCGCTGGCTGAAGAGGCATATTTGTTGAGGCCCAGGTCCACCCCGGACAGTAGCGCCACAAGAAGAAGAAATGTCTTAACTTTCCAATGAAGTAGGCAATCGCTCCAGAGATTAGCGGGATCTTTTGAAAACGGATCCAAAACCTCAATAAAAGACATCCAGAGAGTGTGTTATGTAATCTGAAGAATTATGTTGAAATTACGTATGAAATTCAATTTCATCAGAGTGACACTAAAAGCACTAAAACCCCTTTACTGCATTAATTGGCCAAAATTTTCAAATGTTTCACGTTCAATATTGTCTCTGAGCTATATTTTTAACCAGCATGCAGAAATAGGCCGTTGACTTTACGTAGCTTCTAGGCAAATAATCCATAATAAAACCATTTTTTAAATTTTTAAAATAGCGCGCTTGCCAAACTTACTCTTCTTTCCATCTATCTTCCTATCGTATGCCGTGTGGTTAATGCCCTTGTATTAATAATAATTGTTGGCGCTACAGTCGAAAGGGGGACCAGGGCCTAGCTTGCTCATCAACTACTTGTGTTGTCCGCGCTACTGTTCTCTCACGAGTAGAAGGGACCTACAGTTTTTTGCCGTCTCCGTACGGCGAGATTTGAGAAGCTTTCTTAGACAGTTATTACTCTTTCAGCAGCTCGAAAGAGGTGGTGCCGGTGAAAATTCGAAAAATTTGGTGTTGAGCTGGGAGTCGAACCGAGACCCTTCGGCGTCTGAGCGTCGCACTCTACCCACTACGCCACGGCGACCAGCTTTCTACCATATGTCGTGTGGTTAATGGCTTTCTGTTTTCCCCTTAAAACCAAATATTGGGGATGGCTCCGCTTTGCAAGTGGGGCCACAATAACGACCCAGAGAAGTCCAAAAGAACGTCGTATGAATCATTGATGTGGTTCCTCTTGAATGAAAAATATTTGAAACTATATCTTCTTCACTTTGCACATTTCTTCCTCAAACACCCTCCACATTCCTGCCTCAAAATTTTAGATTAGGATATTTTTACTTGATAGGTGTTATTATGACATGTAAATTTAGCGCTGTGTGGCCGCCGTAGCGTAGTGGGTAAAGTGCGGCGCTCACATGCTTAAGGTCCAGGTTCGATTGCCGGCTGAACACCTCTAATTTTTCACGGCACCACCTCTTTCAAGCTGCTGACAACACCAAAAGTGTATAAAATAACTCAGAAAAAGCTTCTCAAACTTGCCGTTCGGAGTCGGGAACAAACTGTTGGTTCCTTCTATTCGTCAGAGAACAGTTTTACGCCCTGGTCCCCTTGTGGACTTTCGCGCCATACAATTATTATTATAAATTGCCTTAAAAGCGAATTTTCATTGAATTTAATTTGAATAACTAATAAACGTTGTCACGGTGACTAGCCAACTAAGTATAATACATTTAATCGCTCCAATCGAAATCGTACAGCACGCCCAACGTCGGGCAGATAGCAGATAACCATGTCTTACATTTTATTAGTTACATATTTATTATCTGCTTTACTTTGAACTTGCGTCACCAGTGGATTTCTCATTTTTTAACTGTGATTTGAATCTAATTCTACCCCAAATGCAGCCTCACCAGAGGGACATCAGAAAACACTCAGTTGCACATATGACAAAATTCACGGCACCCGCCTGCTTATCAGTGGAAAGTTTCGAATTACATGCAAACTCTTGCTCACATCTCCTCATCAAGCTATTACAAGACCACCAATTTCAGTTCGCACATCCGCCGGTCCCAGCGCTCATCACGTTCCAATGAGTTTGCGAAGAAAAGCGAATTTGCCTTCGGGCGAACACACCACAGAAAACTAATAACCCCCAGGACACTGCGTGTTCCAACAGAAGGCAATAATATTCACTTGTCATCGTGGAAAATAATCATTGAAACGTAAACCCCTCGTTACAATTCTCCAATATTCTCCGACGCACTCCCACCCTCTAGCTCTGTGCGAAGGGATGATGTAGAAGCGTTTCGATATACCTAGCAGCCGGCGGAGAACTATTTCTAATTAAATTTGTATTAAGCGCGCAGATGTCGCTCACACATCCCTCAGGCAAGGCAGTCAGGGTAAAAATTGGAAAAAAATACTCAGTACCTCCACCACGGCTACTGATGCCACATCGTGTTCAAACAAAACATGGAAGGCTCAGCAGAAAAGGCGAAACAAAACCAAGCACCCTTACGGCGAATTCCACCTCTGGCCCAACCACTAATTTCCATCGTACATGTGCAGTTTTCACCCGCTAACAGCCCACTTCCCGTGCTAGATGCTGTGAGAGGGTGTGCCTGCGACCGCCCTCTAAACAGCCGAGATAAATGCGAAAATGAATAGAAAAACATCGACTGCAACAAAAGGAGCGAAAGGAACCCGAACTCGATCTCAAACACGTCGTCAATGCAGCGCCCACTCAGAACACTCCTGCATTCTGTTCATTTTTTTTATTGGTGAATAATTAATGTCAATTACGGAGAGCAGTACCGCTACCCCGGGCACACAATCGCTGGACGAATTTTAATTACTCTCACCCGGAGTCGACTCCTCTCACACACACGTTCCCACCAACCGGCGAGCACCAGCCACTGGAGCGGGGACCCACTTCAAAAAGCATGGACATGGGATTTTAATTTACAAACATTTCCAAGACAATAAATCGCCACCACTAGCCCTCCGTCCGACACGTACAGCAGCGAAGGACGGGGCACTTTGCAGCTGCAGTACAGCACAGCACAGTTTGTCTGTCCATCCGGCTGTCACACGTTCTGACATCTGAAATTCGGAATCGGACAAAATTAAAAACTTTTCGCCTTTTGTAAATTCCACAACTTGGACGAACACTCTCTGCATCTGAGGGCCGTCCGTGGGACAGAGTGTGTGTGTTGGATATGAAGTGGCCCTTCGTCCTTAGCCGGCGGCAGCGGCGGTCGGTCGCCGACCGTCCTTGGGCGAGGGAATTTTTGAAACATTGTTTAGCTGTCAAATGGGAATGTTTTGCTAACTCCCTCGCAGCCCCGCCACCTTTCACTCTCAAGCCCTCTCGGATGTTGTGTTGTAGATGTATCAACACCGGATGCTGATGAAAAATAATCTCCTGTGCCATTCACACAAGTTGAATGATTTGTTCCTTCCGCGCTCGGTTGTCGTTACCTCTTCGTCCTCTCTGTGCAGTCCGGAGTCTCAGTCCTGGTGGTCCGTGGTCGTTGTTGTCGCTGCCGCCATCGACATCGGCGTTGTCCTTGCAGTTATCGTGGTTGCAGGCGGCGAAGCAACGGACGTTGGTCGGTTTGGTCCTGGATGGCTTTAGAGATGAGAACGGGAAGATCACGATGATTGGTATGCACATTTCCAGCGTTCGCTGACGGATTGATTGAATTCTTTTAGTGAAAGGACCCTTTGTGTCCTTTTCACCGATTGACAGGTAGTCGCAAATGAAATCCCAACAATTTCACTGATGGACACCACCACATGAGGGGCGGGTAGGTGGCGCATGCATGCGGTTAAATATTGAGAGTGTCCACGTTGGACACTGTACACATTTGCACACCGGTTCGAGTGAATGACGGATTGACAGAGTGGCGCTGTTAATTATTTCTAGTTGACAAGGACGGAGGAGTGGTGGAAATTACATTTTCGAGGACAAGATTGATGAAAATGTCCGGTTGCAGTTGTGAAGTGCAGCAAAGCTCCATGCATAGCCTTAGACTGGCTGTGAATAGGTCGGATCAAGATAGGGAGCGGGGAGAATTTAATGAGAACGGGTGGCTGCCGATAGAGGGAACAATCAAAAGAGGCGCACGGACTTTATTGGGAGATTTGATTGAAAAAATCCAGAAGCTCATCCCTTGGCAGTGAAATCCAGTAGGAGGGCGGTCAATTTGCTTCTTTGGTGACAGTAGTTGCAGATAACTGTGGAAATTGAGGGTTTTTTGATTTATTATGAATACTTCGATGGTCTTTACATAAACGATTGTAGTTAAGACTGTTTTTGGAGTTTCGAAGGGTTCGAGATAATAGCCAACTGGTTTGAAAGTCAGAATTTCAGTACGAGGAACGTAGTCTTGAGCACGAGTGCAAGGTCCAGAAGTGCATTGTTTGCGGAACAGGAGTTGAGGCTTTGAAGTTGAGGTGTTGGATATCGTCGCATTAGCTCTAAGGTGCGACTCAAGTTTATGTTACTTAAACTATTTTGAATGCCAATTAAAAATACCAGGACTTGACCGGGATTTTGAAAAGAGGTGAGCCCTACATTCGTCCAATGAAAGTGTGAACACTTAACCTTCCTAGAGCTTTTGAATCAATTTATTTATTTATTGAAATAACTTACAAATGAATTTATAAATAATTTATTTTTAATTCAAGCTATCTGAGAGTTATTTGATTTATATATACGATTAGGAAATATACTCACTAACTCAAAAACCATAAAAAGCCAAAAACTAAAAAATTTTCGAAATGAAGAAAATCTTGAAATGGCGGAAAACCTGTCATTTGGTCTACTTTAAACCAAATCCAAAAAACAAATTTCTGAGGAGGGGCATAAGAAGACATTTCGTCATCTACTACCATCCCCCGCTTACAGGGCTTCCAGAAAGTGATATGTTTAAAACACTATTTTAAATTTTTTCTTCACAATTTTCACACATATCGACTAAGGCATTTTGCCGTGTTTGGGATTTTGGACAAAGTTTGGTGAATTTCTATCACAGTCAGGGAGATGCCGGTTTACTGTCGTTATGGAAACGCCGATTTGGATGGATCTGCACCCACAGTTTATATGTGGGACTAAAATCTTTTGTACAAAATATTTCAATTCAAACCCAAGGTCCTTGTAGGTCTGCAGGGCCACCCCTTCTATCCGTGTCAAGATCAAGATGTTGTGAGTATCCAACAAAAGCTGTTTATAAATCTATTTACCAAAGATGTGCAAACGCGACAACAACAATCTGCTGAATCATTTGCATTTGCCCAAGGCATTACTTCCATTGCTAAGTTCATCATTTTAAACACCGTTTAAACGTTTTCTCAGTTCTGCTTAAAAGCAACCTATCCCAATGTGGGACTGTGTTCAGTCCTACCAACTAGCTAGCTGCTAATTCTTCCCCAATACGATTCAAATGAAATTTGTAAAGAATTTTCAATTTTTGATTTGTAATGAATTTGTAACGAATTTTCAATTTTATCGCATTTCGACATCGGGAATCCGTGTCATATGCCTCCCGATGTCAATTTTTAAGAATCTGTGGATGAGAGATGGATCCATTTACAGCATAACACATCACTCAACAAGTCAAGTGACTGACATATAGAAAGCGCCCCAATAAAAAATCCATTTGGCAGACATTCAAATGATACCTATCAAATTTTCATGACAATCTAACATTTCGAGAATTTGTTTATAGAACGATTAAAATAGGCTTCAGTTTCGCCGATCACCTCCTTATTCGAGCCATACTTTTTTCCGGTGAGCATGCTTTGAGGTCTGGAAAGAGGTATACGTCGCTGCGCGCAAATCCGGAGAATACGGTGGATGCGGAAGCAATTCAAAGTCCAATTCGTGGAATTTTGGCAACGACTTACGACACGGTCTTGGTGGATGAAATTTTTTTTCTTTTTCATATAGGCCCTTTCGAGCTGCTGCCAACAACTAAAAGTAGTAAGTGTCTAAGAAAGTTTCTTAAACTTCGCCGTTCGGAGTCGGCATAAAACTGTAGGTTCCTTCTACTCCTAAGAGAACAGTAGCGCACATAACATGAGTAGTTGATGAGCAAGCTAGACCCTGGTACACCTGTGGACTGTCGCGCCAACAATTATTATTCACATGGGACCGCTTTTCGCAATTTTTTCCTTCAAATGCACCAACAATGTCATGTAGTATTCCCTGCTGAACCTTTTGCCTTTCTCAAGATGAATAAAATTCTGTGCGCAACCCAAAATACGGATGCCATAACTTTGCCAACCGACGTGTTTTGGACGCTTTGGCCGTGGGTCCCCGGCTGCTGTTCACTCCGCTGACTGCAGATTTGACTCTGGAGTCCGATTCTATGTTACATCCAAAAAGGTCTGTTTATTTTGGCGAAACGGCTCAAAAACGAGTCTCCCTGAAACTCGCTCAGAGTTCGACGCTTCCTGCATTAAGCATAGAAGAAGCCATCAAAGAAGCTGCCGCTGATGTGCTGGGTTTCACGTCACCACCCAGAAGGAACCCATGGTTTGACGACGAGTGCAGGCAAGCGCACGCAGCTAAACAAGACGCCTTTAAGGCGACGCCGCATCGAACATACGAGGGCTGTTCGTGAGCTCTACGAACAGAGAAGAAGGGAAGAGCACCGGCTTCTAAGAAGGAAAACGAAGGAGCATGAGAAGCGCGCGGTCGAGGAAAGGGAAAGGTTTTATGGCAGAAATGAAGTCCGAAAGTTGTTCCGAAAGGTAAAACAGCTATCCGGAGAATATAAGGTTCGGACTAAGGCCTGCCGGGACCAAAATGGACAACTAGTAGTAGAGTCGCAGTCTGTGCTGAGAATCTGGAAGGATCATTTCTGCAGACTCCTAAACGGCGATGACGACCCAAATCCCGCTGTAAGGCAGAATGTTCGACTCAATTTGAACGATGATAGACAAACATTCCGTCCCCCCAACTTAGACGAGGTGGAGATAGCAATATCGAAGCTGAAGCCGAACAAAGCTGCTGGAGCGGACGTATTGTCCGCAGAACTATTTAAGGCAGCTGGAGATGACCTGGATGGCCGCATGCACCAGCTCATCTGTAAGATATGGTCGGAGGAAAGCATGCCCGATGAGTGGAATCTCAGCATCGTTTGCCCGATCCACAAAAAAGGAGACCCCTTTTACTGCGCCAACTACAGAGGGATTAGTCTCCTGAACATCGCATACAAGATCCTCTCTGCCGTATTGTGTGAGCGTCTGAAACCATTTGTCCATGACTTGATAGGTCCCTATCAGTGTGGTTTCAGACCAGGGAAGTCCACAATACACCAGATTTTCACATTACGGCAGATCCTGGAAAAGACCCAAGAAATCCAATTTGACACTCACCACCTATTCGTCGATTTCAAGGCTGCATATGACAGTGTGCATAGAGACGAGCTATACAGTGCCATGTCTAGTTTTGGCATTCCTACCAAACTCGTCAGATTGTGTAGGATGACGATGGAGAACTCTCGCTGCTCTGTCAAGGTCGGTACCGAACTCACCGAGACCTTCAATGTCAAAAAGGGTTTTAGACAAGGCGACGCTCTGTCATGTGACATCTTTAACATCATCCTCGAGAAGATCGTTCGTAACTCAAAAGTCAACACCAGAAGCACGATCTTCCAGAATTCAGTTCAATTGTTAGCTTACGCTGATGACATTGACGTGATTGGACGAACACAGCGAGCCGTCAATGGGGCGTTTGCTGGCATTGAAGCGGAAGCGGCTAAAATATGTCTAGTGGTAAATGAGGGCAAAACGAAGTACATGCTGCCATCAAGGAAGGACACACAACATCGACGTTTCGGACGGAGCGTCCGAATGCCGCTGAATCTTGGACGTTAGCAAAGGCGGATGAGGAAGCTCTTAGTATCTTCGAGAGAAAAGTTCTACGTGCGATTTTCAGATTTTCATGGACAAATGTTCATGCGAATTAGTGTACACACTGCCTTCTGATACCTTAAAGATTTTAGCTATCTCTTGCAATTTCACATCGCGGTTTTCCAAAACGATTTTGTGTACTTTTTTAACGTGTTCAGGTGTAACTACCTCAATTGTCCTCCCAAAGCGTTCAGCTTCGTTGATGTCTGTACGGTCACGTTTAAAGTCAGCAAACCATGAACAAATAGTTGTTTTTGATGGAGCAAAGTAACACTGTGACACTTTTCAAGCCAATGCTGAGCTTGCACGGTAGTTTTTTCCCATCAAAAAGTAGTGTTTCATGAACACGAAATTCTGTTTTTTAATTGTTTTAACAATCGCAAGAGTAGCGTCGCTTGAAGCACTGTAACTTGTAATCTTGTAAACAGATTGTCATGAAAATTTATCAGATACTTTTCGAACATTTCCTCTTCTTAAAAATAGTATGGATTTTTTTAGTGGCGCCCCATATATATCAGTCTTATTGAGTGATATGTTAAGTTCCGGTGTCAAGGAGTTATTTTAATGATACCTCTGTGTCATGCAAATATGTGCATTCCGATATCGCGATAAGTGGCCTTAATTCTCTTGACATAACTTTGTGCCTACCTATCTACCACAAATCCAAAGACCCCACTGACTCATTTCATGTCATAATTTCTACTTCTTGCTTCTGCCTGTTTGGTTCTTTCTAATGCCTGTCCCTGGCAGCGTAGAATGATTCCTTGTTCAATGAGTACGGTGACGTTCACTTACGGTGTCACATCATAAGCAAGAATTTGTGCAATAAAAAAGGGCCTCCCTCCACAAACGAGGCGGGCAGCAGAGAGATGTTAGACCAACCTGAGCGAAAATGTGCACTGGATAGACAAGAAGACATAGCAGAGTACACTCTAAGTTAGAGGGGCTACCTCAATCTGCAACTGAACTGATTTGTTGAACGCTTTTCTGTCAAACGGTCAAAGTAGACATTTTAAGAGAGCCGTCTTAAAAAAAAAAAACTCAAAAGACCTTGAGCCAATACAAAAGTTTTGTTCATGAAATGTATTAAGAGGTCAAACTCGTACTAACCTGGAAGTGACGCAACCCCGCCAAAGCCTTCATTCTTTTACAAGAGGATCCAGGGCTTCCTATGGAAAAGTGTCAGCTCTACCCTGCATATGAGACCCTTGCGGTTGAATCAATTTGTCTTTAAATCATGTGATGGCCTGAAAAGTACTAGAACTTCGTGATTTTTAGCCCTGGCAGCGAATACAAGAACAACGCCCATTATAGTCGCAGCGGTTCGCCTTTTCATCGTCACATACTCCAATTTGGTGTTGTTTTAAGTAAAGATCGATTTGGCTCTCACTTTCCATTTGCCACTGTTTCGAAACAGAAGGCTGTTGACAAAAGTGTCGCAATCGAAGCCAAACAAAGCATGAAAAGTTTCTTTGTTTGCTTACAACCAACTTTTATCTAAGAACTCCGCCCATTCTCCGACAATCGTTTTACAGTCATTCCCATGTACACTCAGTACACCCTGATTTCCTCCCACAGAGCTAACCCACCACGCAATTAGCAATCGTAAAAATCAGGAAGAAGTCCTTATCAGCCCCCAAAACCATTGACGTCTTTCGAAAATCCCACTTGAACAGCCATTGCACATCCCCCTCCATCAAATTACGCCTCAAAAGCCCCACATTATCATCAGCGGAAAGACCCTAGAATTCCATCGCCGGTCCGAGCTTAATGAAGGGAACTCCATAACCAATTATATTCCGACCACATGTTTCACAAGAACATTAACATGACGAACTCCGTAAGGATGCCCTGCCAAACATGATCCCGACGTGTCCTGCCTTCTCGAACTGCGAACCTAATTTCATTCCCTTCGGCAACACACCGCACAGTCCAGTGTCCGTCGTCGTACGGGCCTGAACCAGGTCGGGAGCGTTGGCTTTGTGCCCCGTCGTGTCCCTCGCCCGGCGAGCTAAGCAAAAATTATATTAATTAAATAAAACGGAAAAAAAACAACTGCCAAAAGGAAATTATGTTCCCGATTCCGCAGGAGCGTAATTATTGCCCCATTCACGAATTCCAGGTACGCATTTATTGTTGGACACGATTCTTGCCGCAGGGCACCTCTGCTCGTCGTCGCCGGTCGCACACAATTCCCTCTGAAGCCGGAGGAAGACGAAGCAGACGTGAGACTGCCAAACGTGCTCCGCAGAGTCAGTCCACCTCCTCCTGCCAGAGTGGACGACAAAATTTTGTTTATGGTAATTAGCCCCGAAAATCGGTAATTACCGATGCCCAGGTTCAGCTTCGGCTCGGAGCGTCCACTCTCACATGACATATGGGGCCTGCGAAGGAGCGCACTGGCTCCTCTCAGACTGGTTCGCATGAATTAGACATGCACATTCAAATTAGCATTCCATTGCGCACTTGTGCGGGCCATTACCGTGCTGCAAGCGCACAATGCGGCCCAGTCCCAGGAGAGCTGCTAATGGAACGTATCTACGAGTTGTCACGAACCGCATTCGTCATTAAATAAGATTTGGAGGTGCCAACACCGGCTCCCGGGAACATGCACGCAGTGCCGCCCTGGTCCGGCGGACGCTGGGAGTGCGATTTTGTTGCAAAAAGGTGTAAATCGGGGGCATCTCCCTAATGAACACTAATGAGATGCGCACATTGGCATTCAGCTCTTGGCCGGCCCGTCTGTCTGGCTGTGGGGATCCGTCCGGCGAGCTGATAACTAAGTCTGCGTCACATCCGTCGGTGGCAGTGGCCTGTGAAGTGGACGTGCTGTCGGAGCGATTTTAATGATTTGCAAACAAGTGGGAATCCCGATGGTCCACGTCGGACGTCGCTCCAACTTTGCCGAGGTGCTAAGTATGTGTGGAGAGCACACAGTCCCACTGCCGCTACCCGTTCAATTAGAAATGGGCTTCTGACGGACCTGCTTTGACAGAATTCCGTGCTCGATGGGAGCTGTAAGCTTCTTAGCCGAGCCAGCTTTGTTCGATGGTCTGCTTTACAGCGCCTGGGAATGTAGCACATCGCAGCCGTCACTTAGTTCTCAATCAAAGCCAAGACACGTGGTGATGGCGGCAGAAGGGTAGGCTCAGTACTTTTATTTTTCGGAAAACCGTCCCAGACTAAGGCGATCTCCTCGCACAGCGTAATTCTGATTGACTTGTTGTCTGGTGAAGTGTTTTAAGCGGATTAGGCGCCTCGCTACTGTGCGGACCGCTGCTACGTGGGAGCAGTAATGATGAAATAGCATGGCGCTCAAGATGAGATTATTGCCAGGATAACACACAAATCGAATGTAAACAAATGGAACTTGATACCGGCCGGGAGACGGACGTCTGACGGGTGTGCGAGACTCGGGGCAGTGGATATGATGTTGGCGATTGGATTAATGTCGGTCATTGGTGGCAAGTTAACTGACTTTTGGGATGCTTGAGGAGTGATCAAGATTGATTGTTTATCCTGTTGTTGATTGCGTCTGTCTGAGGAGTTCCGCAGAGATGCTAACCTTCTGGCTTCGCTCGTGGGTGACTACTTTGTTTGTTTGCGAGAAAATTAGGTGGTTGGAGAATACTTGTTGATTTGATAGTAGTTGATTGGGCAATTGGACAGTTGCCACAAACTGAGACGAATGCTGCAATATTGTTGTTGACAAGAATTAAAGCTGGCGGTTGACATTCGGACCAGAGTATTTGTGCATAGCCGGAACTTACTAGAAAACGGATAGAGATTCAAAATGAATGGTATACCAGTTGCAGTAGTGTTCACCAAAGAAGATTAGCTTGCACGCATGTACTACAAACTGACAGAGATGTTATATGGTGAGTGTCCTTATTTGCAAATGTGACCAGCCACATGGGATCGTGTTTCTGAAATTTCTATTGCGTAGTAAAGCTAACTTTACTCACCTTCTCACCTGTTCCTGTATCTTCTTTGGGGCCACGGCGGCGTAGTGGGCAGGATGAGACACTCACACGCTGAAGGTACAGATTCGATTCCCGATTGAATACGAGTTTCTGACAGCACCACCTCCTTAGGGCTTCTGACAACACTCAAAGAGTAATAATTGTCTAAGTAAAAGCTTCTCAGACTTCGCCGATCGGAGTGAGGAAAAAACTGTTATGTACCTTCTAGCCGTGAGAGAACAGTAGTTCCATACTTTTGTATGAAATTGTAAGCTCTCCGAAAGGTATGACCACTCCACTGTCACTTGTGCCCTTGAATAATGATTCCTTTCGGTTCTTGGCCAGTTCTTTGATGGAGCTGCTGAGTAGAGATACGTTTTAGCCAAAAAGAAGACGTCGAAGGAATTTTTGAAGTTAAATTCTCTCCAAACTATGAAGTGAATGCAAAAATGCTGTAGAGTGAAGACAAAACAGAGGCATATTCGGATTGAGCCTTAGATCAGTACCATCCCGAGAGGAGGAAGAAGGTCCGCGCATAAAAGTGGTCCACAGAAGGGACAGTCTCTATTTCCGGTGCACAGTAACTACGGTTAATTTTGCAAGACCCACTGTGCTGCGGTTAAGTGTGGTGAGGTGTATGGAAAACATGAACACCACTGCCCAATGCAACAGCGGCCGACTTCTATTAATATTCTTTGCGGTCCATTGATGATAGACAAGAATTCCGGGGAAGTCCACAATAGACCAGATCCTAACTATTTGGCAGAACATTAAGCAGGTCCACACTTACCACCTTTTGGTGGACTTAAGGGGCAATCGTCTTCAGATACATTGCTTAAGGTGGCTAGACCATGTGGAAGCATTAGACGCTATTATTAATTCCAGAAAAGTCTTCGAATCCGAGTCATTGGGATCAAGCCACAGAGGACGACCCAAGGCTGAGGTTGCACACGTGAAGGGAGAAGAGACTACACCAATTTAAAGTGCGCAACCGGAGTCAGCTGGCGAAAGATCGTGCTGGCTGGAGAGGCATGTTTATTGAGGCCAAGGTCCACCACGAACGGACTATTTAAAACAGCAGAAAAAGACTTTTCCATTGGGACCAAGCCACAGAAAACGACCCAAGGCTAAGGTTGCATATGTGAAGGGAGAAGAACCTTCACCCACTTAATGTGCGCAGCCGGAGTCAGCTGGTGAGAGATCGTGCTGGCTGGAGAGGCATGTTTATTGAGGCCAAGGTCCACCCCGAACGGACTATTTAAAACAGCAGAAAAATACTTTTTTTCGAATAGTAAACCTCACTGCCCAAAAAACGTCTAAAACACTTTCTTGACTCATCTCTTCGCCCAAAAAGTGATGATGGTTTTGTAATACACAGAGAGTGTAATTAAGAATGTGGATATAAGAAAACAAAACTGTCTTAGTTGGCTTGTGCGAAAGGGATTGTTTCTTAAATCAAATCGGTTGAAATCATACTACAATCACCCGCCGAATTCTCCAATATCGGCCCCGTCACACCTCTTTTCGTTTCCAAAATTGGAACAACTCACTCGCCCACCGAAGAACTTTTAGTGATTCATAAAAGACCATTTTTTAATTTAAGAACCTCCGTTGAGGCATAAACTC
This sequence comes from Eristalinus aeneus, assembly GCA_955652365.1. Lineage (NCBI taxonomy): Eukaryota > Metazoa > Arthropoda > Insecta > Diptera > Syrphidae > Eristalinus > Eristalinus aeneus. The sequence goes on from OY019132.1 coordinate 82,385,984, forward strand.
TGGTTCAATACAATTCAGACACCTGAGGCCATACATCTCGGTCTGAAGACAGGAAATATTTAAAGTTTTCGAAATGCGTGTGACTCGAATATCGAACTTTTCACCTTTCATTCCATTGGATCTTTCCACACCCATCAAGAACCATCTTTATCCCACAGTCACATTATTTTCTGCAGCAACACGTGAGTCACCTCACGGCATACCGCAGCACTAACTATCGCCTGCATCCGCTCCACAATCAACCCAATTACAGATAACAACGAAAAATACTTCACTCCTTCCGTAAATACCAAACAAAACGAGGACAATGTAAGCGACCGCCGTCATCCTCAGCCGACACCGCCACCGCCAGCGCCGACATCGAGAGATACCGAAACGAAAGATTCATCATGTCGCCTGGCAAGTTCCACTTAAAATTCATACCGCAAAATGGGGAACAAATTTTAATTATATCCCCCTTAATGAATCAACAGCAACAGAATGAAACCGTTTTTTATTCGTGTCTTCGTGTGCGTTGAACGTTTTGTTATTCGTCCTCGTTTCCACCTCCTGCGGAAGCTCTGCAGACTCGTCGTACCGCATGCATTTCATTATCTCGTCGCTGCTGCAGCCTCCCGCATCTGGCTGCTGTGCTGTGGAGCTCCGTCGGCTTCGTAGGTTGTTGCAGTTATGTGGAGCATAAAACTCATTTAGGATAAAAATGCACGAGTCCTTTTATAGCCTGCGGAAGATACACCGAGGAGGGACAACAAAGCAAATGAACGAACAGAAATCGACTAAAGCACAGTCCATTAGCGCTGCGATCCTAGGATGTCTTGGCAGCACGTACACAGTTCGCTGGCAGTTTGCTGCCGGGCTAAACGGAATGACATTCCGATTTGGTCAACAATTCATTTCGCACCTTCCGGACCGTGCAAGTGTCACCAAGAAGGCGGCAAAGGACCGACAGAAACGCGGTCATTCCTCAACCAAGCTGTGTCAAGCATAATGCACTTTTTGTGTCACCAAGAGGCATTCGTGTAGTCCGCCGGACATCCAGAGCAGTGGATTGTCCTTGGCGTAGCGGGACGACATCGCCAATAGCTGGCGCGCAAATGTCGCCTCTAATTAGAGGAGGAACATCCAGGGCCGCTGTCGCTCTAATTGAAAGCTGCTGTTGACGGGGAGCCACCTCGTCTCAAAAGGAATCCAATCGGGTTCTGCCATAAGCAAATCGCAGCGACCGCATTCCCCGGGTGCTATTTTCGTACCGAATACCGAAAAGAGGCGGATTCTCGGGCCCGTTCCAAGGGAAACTATTTATCTCTCGATTGGTTGGCGAATTCGTAGAATAGACTCACATCAAAGAGCAAGCGAAAACGCCCATTTACGCACATCGTTGGCAGAGGTTCAAAAATTTCATGGTGGCGGAACCGAAGCGAATTCCACGCTGCCAGAAGCGATGGCAGCTAGAAAAGTCGTTCCTCCGTGGGGAGTGAGCCTCCGATGATCTGCGGCGTAGACGAAATTGCGAGAAATCCTTCAGAGTGTTTGCTGGCACCATCACTCCACGAAACGGTGCTCGTTTAGTCAACGGATTTGGTGGCAAGTGCATCGGCAAATACATCATCCATCTGTCCACTTGAGAAGCCAAACCAAACAGTGTTGCACTCCTCAGGTACTGGGGCTCCGACGCTGCCACTGAGGGAGGGAGGGGATTAAAATCCACTCCAACGGGTTGGATTATGGGGAATCTCTCACCGACGCGCTCCTTGGCAACCGACTTAGCTGAGACGCACTTCAGCCGGTGAAGCGCACTTGGCTCATGTGATTTCATCGCGTTCCACGGAAATGGCGTGAGGATGTGTTGCGGCTCAGAGCCACAATCTCGCTCGTTTATTGGGTCAAGCTGAGCACAGCGGTTCAGCGCCACAATCACAACGGACACTTCAAGTGGACAGCTGATGAGCGAAGTGGTAGTTCTGCAAAAAAAATACACACCATCTCCCCCGGTCCACCGGCCAGGGCGAGAGAGTCAGTGTAAACAATGAGAGCCGGAGTGGGCACTTGAGTTGTCCGGATTTGGGGAATTCAATTGAAATCGGGATGAAGTATGAATTTAGCGCCATCGCTTCGTCGGAAGGGATGTCGGCGAGTGAACGCGCAACATGTGAGTGGTGTGTGCTCGAGAAGGTACAAGCATACGCTTGGCAATCACTGTGGAAACACCCTACTTAGTGGCGCACAAGTGGACTTTTCAAGAATCGTTCGGAGTGCGACTCGAAGAACTCTGTGTGTGGAGACGGTGTGGAGGGTGCCGTGAGGTGATGGCAAAGTGGTTAGGCCAAGTGTGAAGTATATGGGCACATCGTAGAAGATCCTTTGTGGAAACTGTGTTAGCTTCCTTAGGCTGGAGAGGCTTTACAGATCCCTGCCCAGAAATTTCACCTCGATTCACCAAATTTTATAAATTCCTGAGACCCCACTCATTGATTTACAACCTCACCCCACACGGCAGGGCACAGCATCCCACCCATGTACACAGTTCCGCACTCATCTTCAATCACTGTCCGCCGCCACCATCGTCAGCCTACAACATCCGCAGAGTACTTAACCACAAGCAGTCCGTGGCAACAGTTAACTGACATGTGTCCAATATATGACTTCGACAAGAGGGGATAATTTAAAACCCTTGTAGTTCCCCCAAAAATAATCCACTCCGGCCATCAATCATCTCTCTCCCAGGCTGACGTCAATGTACAATGCCACAGTTCACAAGTAAGGCCGTCCGACAAAAAGAGTTAACACCATGTCAAGCCCATGCCCACATAGCGCACACGCACCCTCCTCTACCCAGCCCGAGCGCACCAAGAGATTAATCAAAGTTAATCGAAAGCAATTTTACAGCGCGCAGTTTTATCCGCCCGCATACACGCGCTTTCAACAAGCCTCTCTCCGGTTAGCTCCAGACATTTACTTCGAACGAAAAAACAAAAGACTGACGCGTCCCAGAGATTCCGTTGATCTTGGTCGTGGGTGCAGGGGCGACCAGCATTTCTTCGGCTTTCCAGAAAATCGTTAAAAATTCACCCAAAACTGTTGTGGTCGCACCGCTGAGCCCGAGAGCCGGAGAACGTTGATTAAATCATAGCACGCTGGAGTTCACTTTCGGTTTTGATGTCTCCAGGGCACGAGCTAACTTGACAGCCCCCATGCTGACCGCGGCCGGAAGTCGGTGCGCATCTAAATGTGATTTTTAGGAAAATTGTCACCATTACGATAAGTGTTACTGGGAGAGCGCAGCATCTTCTAGGAATGGGGGCAAAAAGCCGTTAAAGTGGTTGCCATGGAAGTAGGCTACGGCTGAAGCGACAGGTATTGGCCCATATATTTTGGGGTTATCGCATTCGTATGTCCCATGGTGAGGTGTGAAGATACGAATCGAATGAAGTGATTTGATCAGTGAATTTTATTGGGACACCGTGCGTTTGAGCGAGTTCATGCTGTGAGGGACACTGGTTCCAAGTGAAATTGCTTGAAATTCAATGTGCCGGAGACAGGTTGTCAAATTTGTTTCATTCTTCTTCAATAGGTCTCATCTTCGGTCACTAGGCTCATGCATTCCAGCTGTAAGCTTTCGACGTAAAGCATACTTGCCTGATGTTTATTTGAAAGTTGACAGGTTGTAGGTTGTTAGGGGCGGCGAATCCGCATCCACCGCCAGTTTCAAGAGTGGGAGTGGGAGTGATGTTTCTTCCTTCTTCATTCCTAATCTCCCCCGAAGACATTTTGAGGCAGCCCAAGACTGCTTATAGGTCTCTCCGAGTTGACCAAATCTTCACCACTGAGACCTTTTCTGTATCGCCACTCCATCTCGATTAATTTTCCGTCTCACATCGATCTATTCAAAGCGGATTATGTCACCCGTCTCGAGATCCCACAGACGATGGCATTTCCCCAGGACCCAGAGTCATGCTAGGCCCCATTAACCCCACGCCGTCCTAACTAACCCAAGCCAAACTATCACTTGACCTCACCTCGCTCGATCTACCCAAAGACAGGCGCATGGCTTTTAATTTCCGACAAATATTGTGCCCAGAGCCCCATCCGCCTCACCACCGTTGATGCACTCAAACTCATTTAGTGGCAGTCAACCGCCTCGTTAGCCATGCTGCTGGTGCGGCTCAATTCCCGATTTTTCAAGATCCCCAATCAAATAAATCACGAGATAAGCAACTCAAATGGACGATCGACACAGAGCGCCCATCAAATTGCTTCAGCGGCGGCCACAGCAGCAGCAGCGGTAGCGGATGTTGCTGCCGATCCCGCTCCATCCTGGGCACAATGGAACTCACTTCGTGATTGACATGATGCCTCACTACATAACGATCAGTTCCAAACCAAGGGCTGCGGTGCATCCCACCAAGCGCCAGATGATTGCGACGTCCACGATTATCGCTATTCCGCCGCACGGCACCAACCTCGGCTTTAGCCTCAACTCCACAGGAACGAAACGAACCCAACGATCTACGTGGCCAGATACATCGCAGCATTTGTTGTGATTGATGTGATGGATTCCCGGCTTTATTTCATTATGCCTGCTTTCAATTACCGTTAATTATTGTTTAAACTTAATTATTGGTTGGGGACTGTTTACCCACGCGGAACGTTGCAGAGAATGTGAACCGATTTCCCATAAATTTGGCGCGCCCTTTTCGGATTGTGTCTCTCTGCCCCTTCGGGGGTTGTTGTTTGTAAGTACAGCCTTTGCAGGGGGGTCTAATGACAGGTTCTATTGCAGCATCATTCGACGAGCATCGACCTCGGCGACCACATCCGACCTGATGTTGGATTTCTTGCGAATGTGATGATAGCCGCTCGCGACGCTGGTTCCATTCGACAGGAAGGACAAGTGCCATTAAGCTCAACAAAATGGCCGTGGTGTTGTTTTAATGGATGAACGTTTCTTTTATTGACTTTGCGATGCGGTTTCCCGCGTCTCCGCGCGTTGTGTGCACCGCGACGGTGCTGGTGGTGATGATGATGTCGTGACAGGGCAGAAGGTGTTAAGGTTTCTGACTTGCGGCGAGTATGCGCAGGGACTTAATTGATTTTTACTCGTGCTTCCGCCAGCAATGATGATGATGAGTGCACCTTTTGAGACAGAGCGACGCTCCTTTTTCATGTTCGGTGTCGGCGAGTTGCAAGGGAACTTATAGACAGGTGGGCTAATTACATTTCTTTTCTTCTTGTCGAAGCTGTAAACTGTCAAGTGAAGGTGGTCAACTGAGCATGTAATTGTGGTGTTGGTAGCACATTGGGTGACAATTGGTGATGGGGAGGGTCACTTTGTTGGAAAGGAACTTGAGTCTGCCAAAATGTGCACATTAATCGTAAGATCTGAAATAGTGCACCTCAAGTTATAATGATTGCATTAAGGAATACTGAAAGGGCTAACGCGAAATTATATGAAAACATATTTAACTGACATTTAAGAATAAAGGGATTATTCCTTTATCATGCTGTAAAGTACAGGAATGTTGAGGAAAACTTATTCCCTCTTACAGAGTGGTTGTCATTTTAGAGAGAGATTTCTATTACAACTTTGTACTTCTTATACATTCCACCACTTATTCATTGAATACGAAAGAAATTTGTAATTTGGTATCTGCTTACGAGGCGTAATAACATCTGCAGCATTTTACAAGGAACAAGCTGCATGAAACATAGTTCTCTGTAGGTTGTCATGGTTTTTGTGGTTTCAGACCTACAAAAGAGTAATGCTCTGACAACATCACCCACTTCAAGTGCAAGAAAATCCTTGTAAAAATATATTTTTCAGGCGTGCTAAGACATTTTTACTTTTTACGTAATGATTACCCGACTAATCTACAGAAAAAAACTTCACTATGGAATTTCCCCACTCTAAGCTGCAATAAGGAAATACAGGTAATAATCATACAACGCGGATTCCAATAACGCGTTTTCGATACACGGCGGTTCCCTATATGTAGACATTTTCTTACAACGCTACTCTTACAAAGCGATTTTTACGAAAATTCTTATATACGATCATTTTTTCAAATATTTACAACTTTGATTTGGAAAAGGTTTTCTTTCTCAAATGAAATTCTTTGCATTTTGTTCGTACTTCGATACTTATCTTAATAGCTGCCAAATAATGTTCTACAACGACAAAATTAAAAAAAAGGGATTCCCCCGCGGTTCTAACATCACACAACCATTTATGCTACTTTCATTTGATGTAGTGGTTTTTTTGATAGTTTGTTGACGCCTTTACAATTAAGAGCATCAATCTTGAAACACCTGTAGAAAATTGCGGAAAAGTATTTGGTCTAATTCCAGTTAAATTATAACAAAAATTGTAAAACAGTTTTTGTTTTTTTCCTTAAAATAGTTTTGATAATACTATTTTAAAAATTATATATTCTTGTAGCTTTTATCTAACAAATTTAATTTCAGAAAATTAAGATGAATAATTATGTTCCTTTTAAACTTTTATTTATATGTAACTTTATTTAAAACATTTAAATAAGAATGGAAGTGGCCGTCGTGGAGTAGTGGGTAGAGTGCGACGCTCACACGCCGAAGGGTCTAGGTTCGATTCCCGGCTGAACACCTAGCGTTTTTCACGGCACAATCTCTTTCGAGCTGCTAACAACACTCAAAGAGTAATAACTGTCGCCTCTAGTCATGAGAGAACAGTAGCCCGCACAACACGAGTAATCCTCCTTTCGACCGTAGCGCCAAGAATTGTTATTATTGTTATCATATCTCCTACAGCACCGTTTCTTACAATGCGGAATTTTTCTTGAACCTACTCCCCGCGTTGTAGGATGGTTAGCTATGCTTGTTGGGAAGCTTCTAAGGATGAATTGATTCTGCGACCAAAAAATCCTTTCAGATGGTTATCTATATTATTTTAAATTTTTCATGAAGTCTGTTAACCGTAACTTTCGTCTTATTTCAGATTACAATACACGAGTAAGATTCCCTGTACCCATTTTCTCTGCCACTGCGTATCGTAATTTCTTTGCTGTTTTATCTCATCGATTTATTTTATTAAGAAGTTCGAAAATCGATCAGAGCAGTAACAAAATTTGCAAAATTTATGAAGTGCGTTAGAAAATGGCTCTTCGGATTGAACTTATCTGTTTTTTAATCTGAAATCTTTGATACGTTGGCCTTCAATTCATTGCAATAACTTAGAAATTCTAAGAGACAACTGGGAACTCAAAAAGAGTTTTGTGTTAGCAAAATATTTTGCAAGTATTTAGAGACTAAAGTAAGAGCATTGTAAGGCTTGAAAAGTAGTCCATAACGAACCACAAAACAAATTTAAACAATAACCATTTAAGCATTACTGGAGCATGAAGTACTCTTCATTTCTTCACCTTACAACTTTTAAGAATGATCGCATTTTGGCAGAACTTCGCCTGTAATTTGTCATGTGGTCTACTTCATAGACTCATAGTTCCTCAATCAGCTTTCATGCTACAGCGTGCCTTCGAAAGAAAATTCTACGTCGGATGTATTGTCCTGTCTGCGAGGAAGGCCAAGACACAATCGTGAACTCAGCGAGCTGTACAAGGATGTGGATGTAGTCCGGATGGCAAAAATCCGTCGACTTCACTGACTAGGCCACTTCGAGCGAATGGACAACAACGTTCCAGCAAAGAGGGTCTTCGAATCCGAGCCTTTTGGTTCCAGGAGGAGAGGAAGACCGAAAAAAACTGTAGGTCCCCTCTACTCGTGAGAGAACAGTATTGCGCACACCACGAGTAGTTGATGAGCAAGCTAGGCCCTGGTCCCCCTTTGGACTGTAGCGCCAACAATTATTATAATTAAGTGATCAAAGATGGCCGCCGTGGCGTAGTTGGTAGAGTGCGACGCTCACACGCCGCAGATTGAGGTTCGATTCAATGCCAAACACCACGGACAAAATTCAAAGGGAAATAACTGTCTAAGAAAAAGCTTCCCAAACTTCGCCGTTCGGAGTCGGCAAAAACCTCCCTTCTACTTGTGAGAGAATAGTAGCGCGCACAACACGGGAACTTGATGAGGAAGTTAGAACCTTGTCCCCCTGTGGACTTTACTATTATTAACTCTTGAAGACTTAAAAATAAGCGCGGAGTATGCAACTTGATTTCCGAAAAAAAAAAATCTTCCATGAAAGGCTCATGTGCATCATCAACTTTTCAAACAATTCCACTACGCTCATATACCTTAGACAACACAACTTTTATTTAAACAACTCCTCCAAGGGTAGCCTATATCTCAACGAAATGTTCAACTGCTTATGTTGTCAGGCTTCTCACCTAATCCTTCATCCACATCTCCCGAAGATGACTTACCCAAAAACATTACCTCAAAACTTATATTTTCAGGAAGCAAAACAAAAAATGGTCGAAATGCCCTAACTTTTCTCACCACTAATGTTATTTGGCCGCTGCTCAATTGTAAGTGCATTCTATGCCTCTTGAGGTTTGACAAAATCGAAGTCGTAGTCTTCCCACAGAGTGAAATATGTAGGTAGCTCTGTGGCATATCTTATATGCATGAAATTGTAGAAACGATATTTTGATAGATATTTTGCAAGCAATTATGGCATTCCAAACTCCATCAAAACTACAGACCAGACGCAATGGAATCGTCGGTACACAAAGTACACTGCACATAAGAACACATACATGGACCACATGATTCACATGAGCTATGGTCATCTTTAAATTCCGTCCGCCAACAAAGAAACTTTCCATTCAAAAGGAAAGTTATTCGTAAGAGCAAGATTCATAGTTTTAAGTAGATCAGAAGAAAACTGAATCAGAAGTATTGTTCATTGTCTCCACAAAAACTGCGGCGTACCCATCTAGAGAGGACCTGTCTATCAGAGTCTTCTACGGCAATTATCCGATTAGCACGACAGACGTGCTTGGACAATATATTGACTGCACTCGCACTTAAAAACAAACATGCAAGCTGTGTAATCCAATTGCTAGGCGTGTAGTTATTTTGTACCATTGGCATGGCGATATTCAAAAAGATTTCTAAACATATGCCGAATTATAGAAGGCTTATGCACTCGACCAAAGCCTTCCGCTGCAATGGACCGTGTTGCGAAGATAGGATAGAATGAATTCTCTTTCGCTTTTAATTTTTGGAACATAATTAGGACTTTTCCTTTTGTAAGCCCAGAACAGCTCTCGCATAATTCATTCCCAGCAATCATTCCAAAGAACTAGACAACGCTTCCTTGTGTTGGATCATAACAATTGTGTTAAAGCGGTATGACGCAAATGCGTTTCACCAGTTGGCACCTTACTGATCACAATCATACGAACCCCATTCACTCACATTTCCTTTCGATTCATCAATGGAGTCTCCTGCTAGTCTAGTTCCTGTACAAGTTCTACAACTCTGTTGGGTATCTGTTTTAAAAACCACAAAAAAATTCAAGGAATTTCCCATTTCGTCACGACAGTGTACAGGTTTCCTCTGCACCATCCACATCCGACTTCATTGTCAGAAAATTCCACAAGTCTGCACCGCATTGTCAGGAAGTGTGCCTCAGCTGCTCCTATGCCAGCCAGCCGCTGCCACCATAGTTGCCGCTTCTTACACGACGTTCCAAATTAAAAACCCATAAACCATCGACAGACGTGCACCAAGACTATTCGAAGGTAATTTGAACGTTAATCAGGATAAATGCCTTGGAATCCTTTTGCTCACATCCCATCCCATTGTCTCGCTATGTTGGGTATCTCCCAGCGTGCGCATCCTACCTGCCCGATGTCCGGCCGGAAAATCCGACTTCCTGTGCAGCACAATGGCACCGCGGCAAAAATCACACCTCAAATTGTACCCTGGCAGCACCACCTACTGATCCCATTCAAGTCGCTTTTATGTCGTCCTCCGCCTCAAGCGATCCTCGATCAAAAGATGTCATGTATCCAATGCGAGCGAATAAAAATCCAAGCAATTTGTCACCGAAATTTACGAGCCTGACAGATGCGGCAATTTCGTTCCCAGGATGCACTGAATGTGTCCGAATGGGTCTGTCCACCGCCCGGACGACAATGGAGAATCGTAAAAACTGTGAAAAATGCCCCCGCCTCGTCGTCGTGGCTGCTCCTAATGTCGAGCAATTAAACTGATGTAAGCAGAGCTGGCTGCCAGGACTTACCTACGGAGGATGCTTGCGCAAAATAGAAGTAGACGAAAATCCCGCAGTGGGAAATTTCACTGCACAAAGGACACATTCATCACGAAGATGTGCAAATAGCTGAATGCAATCCCGTGAATATGCACACAATTCTGCTGTCAGTTTCTTTTCTCGTTCGCCTGTCCCCGGCCAGGTCCTGTGCGCTCCTCGGCGATGTGTGAAAGTTAAACAATTGTGATTGTCCTGTCGGATTCGTGTCTCTCTAATTTGTATTTGCGGTCCTGTTTAAACTTTAAATTGATATCAATCTGTTTGTTGGAAGGATTTACCCCGCTTGTTTGGCCTAGGGAGGTATGCTGGATGGGATTTAGGATCGATGTGTATTTGTGTTCGTTGCAATTATAACAAAATCTTTGTGGATGCATCCTCATTGACGAGGGAAACATCTGCTTTGCTGGGGATTGCCGATTTGTTTGACTGATTTTCGGTCGTTCGAATGTCATGCAGTGTCCTTGCTGTCACTGCTGAAGAAAGCAAACAAATTGATCCCGAAACGGGCGGGCTTAAGTCACCGGTAATTGCAAAGGAATTAGGATCAATTTTCTTTGTTTGCCATGACTGATCCGTTTTTGGAAAGAGATGAGATACAGAGGAAGAGATGAATTTTGCTTGTTAGGTCGGCTGCCTTGGAGAGGGGAGTTTAAAAGAAGGCTGTGCCTTGCAATTGATAAATTGGTGATAATTGTCAATATCATTGGAGACAGGTAAAGGGCCGACATTGGGAAGGCTTAGGTTTACTCTGGGAATCAAATTATGGGTGCATTGAAAGAAGATGTAAAATTTGAATAAATAATATATGCAGAGCTTATTTTGGAGCTTCTTGCAGGGCGGAGAGAATGAAGTAGAACTCTGTTCAACTGACATCTCTGTCAGTTTCGATGCAAGACGAACGGCGTTGTTTCGACAATAAATCACTATTGACTTCAGACTTACGTAAACAAAGAATATTCTCGTGGAGTGAGTCTATTTAAAAGTTTAATTTCTATTCTTATCGAAATTTCAGTCATTCGTAGGAAACCTGCACGTTGTAAAGATTACAAAAAAATCGGCTTTAAGGATTGGGTTTGACAGACAAACATATCTTCAAAGGGTTCTCCTCAAAGACTTCTTCCTTGTTCTAGTTGCTCGCCCATGAGGTTCTTCAGAATTTTGGATTTTTATTGGATTGTGATTTCGACATTTTAAGATTATCTATTCTTCATGTATTTTAATTTCTTTCCAATTCAACTTTGTTTTTATGTGAAAGACCTTAGCGTCATTCTTAAAAGTTTCTATACACAAATGCAATTGACACTGAACAGCTGCGTTTCCTGGTTGAATAGTGTGTATTTTTCACGGGAAAAGAAAAATATTCTCAGGCTTTTCCATTCGGAGTCGTAAAAATATGTAACGTCCAGTATGTCCTTGGAACTCATGAGAATACGAGGGTTGCATTTTATATTTCGGTATTAAGCAACAAAACCAAATTTTTAATCATCGAAAATAGCTTAATAGTTTTTCAAAATATTCCCCATTATGATCACTTTTGCATGCGTTTGAACCAATTGTCGAAGCACTTTTGCCACTTTGATTGAGGTATCTCCAAAACATGCATTCTGAACGCATCAACCGTTCCTTCAGGTGTCGAAAAACTTTGACCTCTCATTATATTTTTTATATCTACGGGAACAAGAAGAAGTCATTCGGTGCCTAGTCAGGACTATACGGATGACTCATCAAATCGATGTTTTGAGTGCTCAAAATGCAGTTGTTTGAGCCGATGTGTGAGAGCTCGCATTGTCGTGGTAAAGAGTGATCCGTGTTCGGCGGTTGGTTTTCCTGATTCCTTGAAAGACAAATGGTTTTGTACCACTCAGAATTGACTGTTCTACGTTGTTCTTGTGTTACGGTTGCGACATTTCCAGTTTTTCCGAAAAAACAGGTGACCATTTGCTTTGAAGTGCTTCGCGCGAGCAACTTTTGGTGGATTTTGCTCAATTTAAGAAACCCATATAGTCGACTACTGTATACCTTCGGGCTCATACACGTAAATCCACGATTCATCACCTGTCACGATGATATAGACGTGTTTCGAAGGACCGCGATCGTATTTTTGGAGCATCTCTTTTGACCAATCGACCCAAGCCATTTGTTGAGCGATTGACAAATTGTGTGGGATCCAAAGCGAAAACATTTTTATTACGGTCAAATGTTCATGCAATGTTGAATGTATGCTGGTCGCATTTATGCCTAAGGTTGTCTCATTCTCAAAATATGTCAGATGACGATCTTGCAATATCAGTTTGCGCACAGCATCAATGGTTTCCGGAACAACAAATGATATTGGACGACCTTCACGAAATTCGTCTTGGAGTGAACTACGACCTCGGTTGAATTCACCATACCATCGATAAACACTGGTCCTTGATGGAGCTTTATCGCCAAAATTGAATTAAGTTCATTGATGCACTGTTGTTGAGTTAATCCACGTCGAAAGTTGTAAAAAATTATCGCACGAAAATTTTTATGATTTAATTCCATTTTTTGGGCGAGATGATTTTTTTAAGTTACACAAATGGTCACCATGGCGTAGTGGGTAGAGTGCGACTCTCACACGCCGAAGGGTCTAGGTTCAACTGCCAGCTCAACACCAATTTTTCGAATTTTTCACGGCACCACCTCTTTCGAGCTGCTGACAACACTCAAAGAGTTATAACTGTCTAAGGAAGCTTCTCAGATCTCGCCGTTCGGAGTCGGCAAAAACCTGTAGGTCCCTTCCACTCGTGAGAGAACAGTAACGCGCACAACACGAGTAGTTGATGAGGAAGTTAGGCCCTGGTCCCCCTTTGGATTGTAGCGCCAACAATTATTATTAAACAACACAAAGTGAGCTCGTGTGTCTAAACGTTCTGAGTACAAATAACCTCAAAAATGTTAAACTTTACGATAGAATGGGCAGTAGCCAATTTGCAACACTGGAGTTGCCCAATCCCGAAATATAAAAGGCAACCTTTGTAGTAACAACGTGCACAACACGAGTTGTTGATAGTTAACGTGCAATCTAGAATGCGCCATCCGATTATGATATTAATGTGTGCAATAAATTGAATAAATTCTAATAAGTTTGTATTCCTTTGCGTTGCGTGTTCTGTTAACAACTTTTCAGTTACGAACTGGCACTTAAGAAAAAGGGAACATTATGGAAGCAACTCCCCCTAATACACTGTTTTTATGTCATATTTTTTAAATCACTTCTTACTTTCGAACGGAAGAACTTTTCTAGAAAAACCTAATGCTTCTATTTCTAATATTACACTACTAACAGTACATTTGGAGCTTCAGCAAAATAAAAAGACTGGATGATAGTAAGGCCACTTTAGGAAGGGTAGAGTAAAACTCTTGCTCTATGTCGAATATAATACCTCTATAATTCTGAAACTAATGTATGGACTAGGAGGAACAGCAATGCTAACGAAGAACAATGTTTGTCTGCTTAAAGATTTTCCATATTTTTTTTTATACATTTTAAATAGAAATAAGCTTGACCTTCCTTATACGTTCTAATTGTTCTTTCGATGGAGTACTCTCTCCACTGATTATTGTGTGGAAATTAAAGGAATACCAAATTATCAGAACTTTTTCAATGCAAGGGAATCCAGATCGTATTATGGAGAAAAGAAAACTTTCTGGTCGAAATTTGTTTTCACAACAATTTGTTAAAATTTGTAAAATATAAAATGTCAGTGGGAAGGGCATGCAGTGAAACTGAATCTTAAACACCCACGGGAGGTCTCAAAACAATATAAAATCATTAGTTTTTATTTTTTTTTAGTATAAGCTCCCTGCTGCGTCACAGTTAAAAGCCGTGCAGTGTGTCTCTATAGCCTCATAGGGAAAACAATAACACCTCGTCCTCACCTCATACCTCTTACCAGTTACTACATAAGAGACTTAGACACACCTTGGTTACAAATAAAAATTATGAAGCAATACAGACTTGTTTTACTTCCCTTGGATGCATACAATAAATGTGCAATGCAATCTTTAGTTCTGACCGCTCGAACGGTATAAGAATGTACAAAACATGAATCACATTTTATACAGAATACAAAGAAAATTAAAGTTTATAGTTCCAGAAATACAAAAAAGTTTGAAGTCAGTGGCTGAACAATTTGCAAGGGTACAAAAACACCTCAGGCAGTGGCCGAAGAATGTCAACCGAAACATTGTTATGCTTTTCTTTCTAAAACAATCCAAAGTCTCTTAAATAATTACAATTTGTGCGAACCCAAGTGATTGAGTTTCGGGGAATTTTGACAAAAGTTTCCAAGCCCTCAGCCCCAATCATTTTAGCATCGCTAAGGCGACGTTCATTCAGTGGTGGTGGTGATGATCCCTCAATTTGGTAAGAGTTACATATTTAATTTATAATATAATTTCATTCCTTTATAAACTCCAATTCCAAGGTATTAGATTATTAATTTTCTGAAAAAGTTCTCTTGTAACTATTCTATCTTCCCATGTGTGTATCACACAAAACGACTTGTATAGTCCTCACGGTGTTTTGTCTTCCATTTGCTGATTAGTTTTCCAATTTTATTGTTTATGCTGGCAGTCATGGACAGAAACAGGTGGTTATCACTTGGCGCTATGTCCGGGCTTTATGGTGGATGCGATAAGACCCCTCATCCGAGCTCCCGTAGCTTCTGAGGAGTCATCAACGAAGTATGTGGTCTGGCGTTGTCCTTGTGGAACACTACACCAGGACAACTCTGGCCAACTCTGGACGCTTCTGGTCGATCGCCTGCTTCAAGCGGTCCAGTTGTTCGCAGTAGATGGTAGAATTATGCGTTTGGCCATATAAGAACAGCCCATAGTGGATGATTCCCTTCCAATTCCACTAAATACACACACCTTCCTGGCCGCCAATCCCGGTTTGGCAATTGTTTGGGACGATTCACCGGCCTTCAACCACGACCGTTTTCGCTTCATATTGTCGTATGTTATCCATTTATCGTCGTCAGTCACCATCCGCTTCGAAACTCGAGTTGGTTTCGTTTCAGCAGCATATAGCAGGCGTTGATTTCATCCAGAAGGTTTTTTGCGTCAAATAATGCGGCACCCAAACATCAAGCTTTTTTGTGTATCCAGCCTTCTGCAGATGGTTTAAAATGGTTTGATGACTAACTCCCATCTCTTGGGCGATGTCCCGAGATTCCACATGCCGGTCTAACTCGATGATTTCCATGATTCGATCGGTATTCGTCGTCACAGATCTTCCACCGGCTTCCACTTACGGCAGTTTTAATTCGTAGCCCTTGAAGCCTTGTACAACGGAATTCGGAACAGGATGGTTTCACTGCCGGAGCCCATTTTTAATAAAAAAGATATTAATAGAAATCTTGTTGCAACTCTTAACAACAAACTTTCTACCTGTCACCACATTGTTGATCATGTAAAGCAGTTCTTTGCGTATACCCAACCTAGTCAACTTAAAAAAGAATACGGAAGGGTAACCACATATATTAGTACCACAAATAATTCCGGGGAAAATCTTTTTGTCGAGTGTTGATTACAGTTTTACTCATGATAATAATAATAATTGTTGGCGCTACAGGCCACAGGGGGACCAGGGGCTAGCTTGCCCCTGAGAGAACAGTAGCACGCACAAGTACTCGTATTGTGCGTGCTATTGTTCTCTCAAGAGTAGAAGGAACCTACAGTTTTTTGCCGACTCCGAACGGCGAAATTTGAGAAGCTTTCTTAGACAGTTATTACTCTTTGAGTGTTGTCAGCAGCCTTAATCATATATCGTTCAAAATAGCTGGACTACACTGCTGTTAGGCGATTTTTATTGCTTGCACAAGCAACACTGAATCAACACTGAATTGAATCCGAGCCATTGGGACAACGCAACAGAGGACGACCTAGACTAAAGTGGCGCACACAAGTGGAGAAGGACCCCAACCAACTTGGAGTGCGCAACTGGAGACAGCTGGCGAAAGATCGTGCTGGCTGGAGAGGCATGTTGGTTGAGGCCCAGATCCACCCCGGACTGTAGCGCCACAAGAAGAAGAAGACAAGCAACACTTTGAACAATAAGTTCGAAATAGTTCCAATGTATTAATTAATGTGACGAAACCTGCAGTAATTGGCCATATGATCTCTCTGTGTGGAATCTAACGAATCGTTGCACTTGACAGGAAAGAATACACACTGAGCATTTTCATCGACATAGAGGGTGCTTTCGACAATGCGACTTTCGATGGCATGTTTAAGGCGGCCAGGGAACACGGCGTAGAGGAATCATTGGTGTTGCGGATAAGAGCAGTACTAATGAATAGGACTATAATTGCGGAGGCGGTGTGTGACAGGGTTGTAATGTCTGGGGCTGCCCCCAAAGCGGCGTCCTGTCTCCCCTCCTATGGCATGCTGGTCGATTCTTTGCTTTCCGCTTTGAATAGTTCCATTCCCTACGCCCAGGCCTATGCATGTGATGTAGCCGTACTGGTTACCGGTCCATGCCTTGCAGCCGTTAATGCATGTGGATAGGCGGCTCTTGGCATGATTGATAGCTGGTGTACTAGGAATGGGCTTTCAGTCAACCCTCTTAAAATTGAGGTTGTTCCCTTTGCCAAAAGAAGGAAACTGACTGGTCTGACTCAATTGGTTCTTAAAGGCGTCAAAATCCCACAGGTGTCGATGCTCTTACTAATCAGGACTGAACGCGGGTAGTTCTTGGTCAGGGCCTCCGTCGGTGGTTGGTTCTCCCTACAGTACATCCAGAGATGGCGGGACACTCCAGGATACAGGGTGACCAAGAGTATGCTCCCAAACGTCAGCAAGAAATCCGCGTCTTTTCTGCTATCTTTGGACAGAAACGAGTGCAGACGACTTGTTGGCGTACTAACGGGACACTTCACCTTCGCTATGAACCTGAGTCGGCTTGGGCTTAGTGATGTCACACTCTGCGACTCCTGTGGAGAAGGTGAAGACACTTCGGAGCACTCTCCCTGTCAGTGTCCCGCCTTCGCTCGCATCAGGTGGCGGCAATTTGGAGCTGATGTTGTGATGATGGAAATAACATTAAATGAAGATTATTACTTGGTAGTACAATGGGCCAGTACTTGAGTCTGAGCACTCCAGTTCACTTTATCCCAACCTCCAACAAAACAAAAAGAATCGTTTTCTAATCTTAGTTCTTGAAGCTGGCTTTTCAAAATCCTGCAGGCAATCTAAAGTAAGTGTCTTCATGCTCTCACTCTTCTTGCGAAACAGTTCGTTCTCACCCTGTTTCTTGTGTCTAGTCGTCCGTCACAAATCGGCCGCCAAGTCCTTCAACGTGAGACCCAATCTAAAATTCTTGGGAGCAAACAGAACCGAGAACAGAAACGATTCCGCGCGGGCAATCCCCGTCGCACACACAAGCACACCCCCTTCACTGCACGTACGGAAGTGTCAAACTTAACACATTTCCCCTCCTCCGCGTTTATTTACATTTAATTACGATGTCCAAACACACCCAATACACCTTACTCATCAGACGTCGCAAACGAGCCGACCCGGCCTCATGCAGTAACCACCCAGGAAACCGTGTGTGTGTGTGTTCGTTGCATCATCGCACTGCACGGACATGTCTAGAACTCTTCACCTTCAATTACCCTCGAGTGTATTTTCTTAGGACCACGCCACTCAAAGGATCCCGCGCGCTCTCGACCGTTTCGGCCAAAGTCACGTCCCGGTGAAATTATGACAAACACAAAGGGACGAGGAACACATCAAGATATAAATAAAAATTTTGCGCAGCAATAACAACAAAAAGGAGCATAATTACACAATAAATATCAGTTAAGCGCTGCAATCGCCGAGGAGGGAGGGATCAAACAGCGCGTGTCCGCCAGTGCGGGGAGCAAAAATCATAAAAAAAGTAATTTATGCGAGCGAGACGTGAAATCCTTGGCAGATATCGGATCCTTATGCGGGCCACAACAGCAGTCCTCGAGAACCCAAGGATACACGCCACAGCACTGCAGTTAAATTATTTAAAAGCGAGCAACATGGGACCCGGCAATAAAACTGCCAGAAATTGTTCTGCTTGTGTCCTGTCTTATCTTATCAGGGCTGCGCTGTATGGAGTCCTCTGTACCGACCGTCTGCTCGCTGTGTGTTCTCCTCGGCTGCTCGGTTCGCAAACAGGTGCAGAAGCGTGTCTGGAGCCGAGTTCGCATGTGTGACACCGTCTGCCGCAGCAGGGGACTCCAGATAATTGCCAATACCGAGATGAAGGTGTCGTTCAAATCACAGCGTCAGTCGTTTGCCATCAGATAACGCCCGTGCCTTCGTCCGGGCCAGAGAAACCCGAAATAATTGCCTGCGTCGCAGAGGTAATCTCGCCTCAATCTACTGCTAAAGCTCGCACAATGACAATTCATTAGGAAATGTTCGGAAATTTGAATTCTCAATACAAGCCGCATGCGCACAGGCCAACAGTGCGCCGGCGTTCGGCTGTCGTGCGAAGTCGTGAGGCTCCGAGTTGCATAACTTGCAATCGGACCGCAGAATCATAGATTGCCTCTGCGGTTGCGGGCCACAAGTATGTGTGTGTGTGTTTCGGGGATCCGTTCGTGTCGCGGACAGCTGTTTGCCGCTGTCACATGACAAATCGGGTATTGCGTCAAAACCACGCTCAGTGAGCTGTGATAACCACAGCTTTGGCAAGACTTCTAGGCCCACGGTGAGCTGATGTTAATAAATTATGGGCTTCGCTTTTATAGAAGTCTCCCCGGAGTGCATAAGGGTCACCGCCGCGCCGCTGCGGAGTGGATGGCATTTCGGTTTAGGGTGTGCTTGAGAGTTTGACTGACCCACTGACGTTTTGTGGTTTTTCTCCCATTTGAATTGTTACGGGAGTGGATTGGGGGTGGAATTCTTTGGAATCGCTTAGCGGGAAACAAGCGGTTGGATGAAAGGCCAGTTTTTGTATCCAGTGAATGTGATAAATCGCGTGTGCTGGCCGTGAGTTCAACCAGGCCAAGCACACACCGCATGATTCATCCAGAATTCTGGGTATTTTGTAAATACGTTTAAATATGTGCGCGTGGTGGATGTCTTTTTCACTGTTGGAGATTGTACTCGCCTGGAAATTTGCCGACCGAGTCTCCCTGAAACTCGCCCAGAGTTCTGCGTACACTAACCATAGCAGAAGACTGGAAACGTTGTCAAGAGGCCATCGAAGAAGCTGCCACTGTGCTGGGTTTCACGTCACTACCCAGAAGGAACCCATGGTACGACGACGTGGGCAGGCAAGAGCATGCAGTCAAACAAAACGCCTAAAAGGCAACGATGAATAGAACAATGAGGGCTGTTCGTGAGCTCTACCAACAGAGAAGAAGGAAAGAACACCGGCTTTTCAAAAGAAAAACGAAAGAGCATGAGAAGCGCGCGGTTGAAGAAATGGAAAGGTGTTATGGCAAGAAACGAAGTCCGAAAGTTTTACCGAAAGGTAAAACAACTATCCGGAGAATACAACGTTCAGACAGAAGCCTGCCGAGATCAAAACGGAAAACTCGTGGTAGAGTCGCAGTCTGTGCTGAGAATCTGAAAGAATCATTTCTGCAGACTTAAGGGCGATGACGGCTCAAATTACGCTGTTAGGCAGAATGTTCTACTCACTTTGGAAAATGATAGACAAGAATTCCGTCCCAACGACTTAGACGAGGTGAAGATAGCAATATCCAAGCTGAAGTCGAACAAAGCTGCTGGAGCGGACGGACTGGTTGCAGAAATATTTAAAACAGGTGGTGATGACTTGGTTGCACGTATGCACCAGCTCATCTGTAAGATACGGTCGGAGGTAGGCATGTCCGATAGAAGGAATCTCAGCGTCATCTGCCCGACCCATAAGAAGGGAGACCCCTTTGTATGCGCCAATTATCGAGGGACCAGCCTTCTTAGCATCGCATACATTATCCTGTCTACCGTATTGTATGAGCGTCTTAAACCTTTTGTCCACAACGTGATAGGTTTCTTTCAGTCTTGTTTCAGGCCGGGGAAGTCCACGATAAATCAGATCTTCAGTTTACGAAGGATCCTCGAAAAGACTCAAGAAAAGCTTAACGACACTCACCACTAATCCGTCGATTTTAAGGCCGCATATGACAGCTTGCTTGCGATGAGCTATACAGTGTTATGTTTAGTTTTGGCATTCCTACCAAACTTGTCAGATTGTGTAGGATGACGATGGAGAACTTTCGCTGCCGCGTCAAGATCGGTAGCGAACTCACCAACACCTTCAATATCGAAAAAGGTTTTAGACAAGGCGACACACTGTCATGTGACTTCTTTAACATCATCCTCGAGAAGATCGTGCGAAATTCACAAGTCAACACAAGAGGCGTGATCTTCCAAAAGTCAGTTCAATTGATAGCTTACGCTGATGACATTGACGTAATTGGACGAACACAGTGATTCGTCAATGTGGCGTTTGTTGGCATCGAAGCGGAAGCGGCTAAAATGGGTCTGGTGATTAATGAGGGCAAAACAAACTACAACCTGTCATCAAGAAAGGACACACTACATTAAATCTCGGACAGAGCGTTAAATTAGGCAGCAGAAACTTCAAAGTAGTCAAGGACTCCGTCTATCTCAGCTTCACGGTAAATGTGGAGAACACTAGTGCCGAAATCAAATGCAAAATCACTCTTGCCAATCGCTGTTTCTTTGGACTCAAGAGGCAATATAGTAATACAGACCTCTGTCAAAGGACTAAGCTCGCTTAATGTAACAGCTTGATCACCCCAGTCCTACCTAATGGCGCGGAAACCTGGACGGTACTAAGTTCTTAGTCCTAAGTCCTTAGTCTTCTCAAGAGAAAAGTTTTGCGTGTGATATTTGGTCTTGTTTGCATTGATGGCATCTGAAGGAGAAGATTTAACGACGAACTCTGTGGGCTGTAAAGCGACATGCGCCTGGTCAAGCGTCTAAAGATAAGATAGGTAGGCCATTTGGACATATAGACAACACTACTCAACACTCTACTGAGCCTTTGGGACAACGCAACAGAGGACGGCCTAGGCACACAAGTGGAGAAGGACCTCAACCAACTTGGAGTGCGCAACTGGAGACAGCTGGCGAAAGATCGTGCTGGCTGGAGAGGCGTGTTGGTTGAGTCCCGAGTCCACACCGGACTATAGGGCCGCAAGAAAAAAAAGGAGAAGAAGACTGTGCTTGCAGCTACTGTATTATCCCGACATACATATCAAACAATCACATTTTGAGTGTTCTCCTTTGAGATGGCATACGGCTGTGTTCCATTCTTGTGAATGAACCCTTGTAAGAATGAAATTTCCAATGAACTAAATGGCTCCTTAAGAAACACAACATCGTCTCCCAGACTTTATTCCAGCATGTATGCCCTGCATTTCGACAGATCCTTCAAATGTCGATTACAGTGGAAATCTATAAATTGACTTCATCCTCAAGACCATAAAATCGTTTCACTTCAAGCCGCTGCAACAAGATTTGCTTCTCTCTCAAAACTAGGCACATTAGATGGGTTTGTCCATCTAACAGACAGAGTAACTCATATTCTTAGCAATAAATACGTTTGTTTACAGCCTTCCATTGATTTCTTTCAAATATTTCAATTTTCTCCGCATCTGGCAGCTCGATTGGACATGGTTGAAGGTATGTGCCTCAAGTGAGTGTCATCCGCGAAAGAGAACCAGTCACCCAAGACCACATTAACTTGAAGAAGCATTCTGCAAACTTGGTTAACCCTGCACCTAGAACAAATCTCAAACGAATTCCTCAGCCTTGCCAGATGGCAAGACGCATTTTGTGTGACTCCGAATTGTGCCGTAGGGTAATTTTAAGAGATTTCTGAATTTGTTAACTGGCAATACCTTTGCCAATCCATTACTTGCTCCGTCACAGTCTATTCCAACGATGATTTCCCAGCTCGCTGCACTTGCTGACCACCGAGTGTGTAAACTCAAAAACCCGCCGCGAGGGCCTAGCACGTCTCTTTGGCTTCACCGAGCAAGACGTGTTGGCTGTGGCAATTGATACACGATAAATCCCATTACGTCCCGTCACTGCCACAACACACAAACACAGCACCTGTCCGCGTCCGCACGGCAGAACATCCAACTGCGACCCAATCTGATTAGGTGCCTCAAATCGCAAAGTTCACGGCTCATTCTGGGCACTCGGCCCCTGGCCGCAGTGCATCGCAATGACTTATGTGGCACCTGCTGGCACTGAGCACCGCGAACAGACTCACTAACTCTCCGCGAAATGCAAATTACCGACTCCGTGACGTTTGTCAACCGTCCGCGGCGACAACGATGCTCACAACTGTCAGTCAATGGGAACTTTATTGGGCTGTGTGTTGGTTTTTTCGCGGAATCCAAGTCGCGGTCGCGCTCCCAGTCATCGTGATGTCCCCTCCCCGATGTCGCGACGCCGCACCGTGCTGGTCTTTGGTGGTGGATGAAGACATCGAAATTTATTCGCGAATCCTCAAACCGTCGGCGAGTCGCAATATTTTTGCAGAAATAACGCAGTAACTTCTCGAAGCCGGGCTCCGCGGAACGTCACAACCTCTACCCAAGCCCCAGTGAGTGTCATGGCAGACCGGAGTCACCGCAACACCACAAAACGAAGCCATTTGAGAGGTGAGATAAAGAAGAGAATAAATAATGGAAACGGCATCTTGTACACCTTAAACGGTGACAATAACTCACCGCAGACACCGAAAGTCTGCAAGTGGTCCGAAGCGCGCCTTATGCAAATCACTGGGGCGAGCTCCGCCAAATACACCTTTTGACCGCGCTTAAGTGTCATCGCTTCGCTTCGTTTGCCGGCGGCAACCTGCGGTGCGCAGAGTGCTGGAAACAGAGCGACACAATGGAGATCATAATTTCGCCGTCTTAGCGATTGTCTTGTGGGACGGCTGCTAATGTTGGTCATATGCAGCCAAGCTTTGCGGTCTGTTCGTGGTTTGGCGGACATTTGTTTCCACATTTTGGGACAGATTTCTCGGAAATCCGCCGCAGAACAATGGCCGGCTGCATTGTCACATGAGCACTTAGAACACGCACTCATCTATCACCGCACAAACGAATGATCACCAAATTTGGCTGATCTCCGTGGTCCCAGACGAAAATTGACAACATTACTTATCACTGCAGCCGCGGACCACATCCCACACACCGGACATCATGCGAGGCAACATTAATGCCCTCCCACTGACGTGATGCATTATGCAGCGACCACGACCACAGACAGACGGCCACGGCCGAAGAGGACCACGATAGCGCACCACAGCTCCAGAATGCAAATCAGAAACCGAAATGAATGAGTTTTAAAGTGACCATTGGGTGCACGCGTAGGCGGCGCAGTAAACCACGCCGGAGATTGGGTAAGAGCGTGCGCGCAAGCGCAAATCGGCCAGAAGGGTCGCCGTCGTAAATGTGTGAGCGCTCCAGAAAGTTTATTGCTCGGGACGTGACTGTCGCGTGTGGGGCTGGGAGATCCTAAAACTAAATAATGTCCCATTGCGCTTGACTCTTAAATCTGTCCCTCGGGAGGAGTGGTGCGGGTGGGGGACCAACGCAGACGGAACTGTTAAATTGTGTCGAGAAGGTGGGAAATCTGACCATAGCGCGACTGCAGTGGCGTCAATTTGGCACGGTCTTCGTGCCGCGGGATACAGGGCATTAGTACGCTGGTGATGCGTGGTGTGTGGTGGAGGTACACCGATGGACACGGGTCTGAAGAGAATCTTAATTTGGGACTGGTATCATTTTTTTATGCCCTCGAAGTGGAATGAGATGAGAAGGCAAGAAGTGTACGTAGCTCAAGGTTCCCACTACACCACCTGCACTACAAGTTTCCCACAGACACCGCATTACATTGGCTCAGCTGCATCCACACCACAGCACAAGTATCAGATGCCCCAAAGTGGCCAACTGCCTGAATGTCATTCCGTTCACACCACACTTTCAACACCTAGTCACAATCGATATCGCCGGAGCCGCGTCCACTCGGACCACTTGCCGATTTCATAATTAAACGCCGCGTCGTGTGCATTCAATTGGTTTTGCCAATCAAAGGCGCCTTCAGGTCAGCTGCGATGGTGCGGCGCACACAGAACTTTCGCTTTTTGCATGCTCGCACACAACATGCGCCGCGGCTTCATAAATCTGCCAACGGAAGGACTTATCCTCAGCCGAGCACAGCACAGCAGTAGTCCACGCCTGACGAGCTAGGCTCAAACCGCGCAGAGGTCACCTCCAGGAAAGCGGAATAAATCATAAGGAGCTCGTGCGCTCGGGCCAATTCGCACGCGAGTACCATTGCGAAACACCATGTGGACACAGCGCAGATTGTGTACTTGAGTTGCATTTTGGAATTTTAATTGGCCACCGCACACACGCACAGTTGCGACAGTGGGGAGGGGAAGTCCCATTCTGCTGACACCTCGGACATACAATCTTCAACTGGGCTGCTGATGCTGGGCCCCGTGGACACGCAGGAGGCAATCGAGAGCGGGCGATTGTTGTCGCTGCAAAATTTCTGTCACTCACTGACGCAGCCGGAGTACACGCCTGGTGAGTCAAATAAGGTGCGTGATCGGCTGCGGTAGCCGGCAAACAGGGTGTCAATTGTCATGTGGAGCCATTAGAGTCCGCCTGACAAGTCACAGTGTGACATGCAAATAGCGAGGAAATTCCACAATCTAAAGTGGGTTAATTTGGTGGCGAATGTACCCTAAACGACTGTCTGTGTTCAAAGTGGGAGCGATTGGGGCGCGGTTGGCTGGCTGTGCGTTATGATTGCGTAACGATGTCACGGGGATTGTGCAGCTGTGCGATGGAAATCCAGTGAGAGGCATGCAGGGTTATGCGTTCTGTGGAGGCTCAGGAGTGACTTCTTTTGTTTTTGGTTCCCCCGCCATCCCTCATATGACAACGCTAAAATGTCACTTTTAAGGACATTGAACCCACTTGATCCGTTTTGACAGCATTCGTTCCCCGACGGTGCCGTCAACTTCTTCAAATTAAACTTCCAGACAACACCCATCAATCGATACCCATGCCACCCCGCCCCGCTGCTCACACAATTGACAAAGTGAATGCCTCATCGCCCCAAAATGATTTACGACGCACACCCCTTGCAATTAAATCCCAATAAAAACGTGCTATACGCCATGAATCTCAAGTACACCACCAGAGAGTGTCCCTTAAGGGCTCCGGCCAATACATCTAATTTATTATTCCAATCGCTTAATGTGTCATCTGTCAATGCCAGCCGAACGCTGAACTTATTATTCACCGCAATCGGGACTCCATTCGCCGTGCGCTGAATAATTGACTCCCGATTCGCTGGCACGACGACGACGGCGATGACGACGACAAATCACCACACCACATATCTTCAGGTGTCACTCATCGTGCACAGGTACCCGCAGCGGGGAGCGCTCCACTCTGGCGTGTCCTCCCTTATCAGCGTCGGTTGAGAAATGGAAATTTTCAACTCAATCACAGTGTTATCGCTGCGAAAAATCGATGGGCGATCCACGACTCAGGCGCGGGAGTCACGGAGGGACCGAACGACAAGAGTTTCCGGGAGGTCGACACCGTCATCATCGGCCAACTAATCGCGCGATGCCACTAGATTCAGTTGAGATAGCCAACGACGACGACGCTGCTGCTGATGCATCTACTCCTCGACTGCTGGTTGTGTCCGCCGCCGGCTGGTGGTGTTGGGACTAGGGCTAAGGCTTTGAGCTAGGGCCTCTTTCATGAATACTAGCTGGAGCGCGAGAGGCAATAAATCTCTTTCACATACGTGCGCCGATCCGCTCCCCAGAAGCAGTGCGGCAGGTAACCTCTCATTCTCCGCAGAGCCTTCAAACGCCCGTACACGTGTGCGGAGCGGGCTCCCAGACTTATATAATTTATCTTCCCCGACATTAGCCATAGTTTGCCTCTGCCTTGGCCGCAAACAGCAACGAGCAAACGAGGAGTGGAAGAGAGGCCCGTGTCAGAGTCCGCTTGCCTTCCTTCTTAAATACCTGTCACTTGTTGTACGTTTCAGCTACTCCATACAGCGTCTGGTGCGATGGGAATCCGCCTTAACAAATTGACTTTGGGGAAAACAAACAATCGAGGGACCTCCTCTCCGCGCGAAATCTCGGCGCGCGACCGCTTCCTCCACGCAGTTCCTCATATCCTAGCAGACAGTATGACATTACTTATAATGAGCTAATTACGGGACATAAATATCCGCAGTCGACATGTGAACCAATTAAAAAACAATTAAGTGGCCCGGCGGAAGGTTTTCTCCGGAGAGTGGAGGCAATATTTTCGCGTACTTATGCCGACCGGCAGAGCTACTCCCAGGTGATCCGCATGTGGCAGGGTACGCCGCTCGCGCAGTGATGTACGCGGCCGTCCGGGGAATTGGCTGGAACTAGTATTTAAATGAAATGTTATCCTAGAGCAGTTATTATCATGGAAAGTGAAGTCGTGGAACGAGCTGGAATTGCTGCAGTGCTCTGTGAGAGGGTGTTTGAGTAGACTTTAGTTGGATGTCGGTAAGGGTTTAGTTGGAGTTGCTTTGAAGTTTAAAAATGTGGAAGTTCTCTTTAAGTGTACAAGCGACATACCCGAATTTGAGGGTTTTCGACTTTTTATTTTCGGATTTAGGTACTTTGGGACTATGTATTTTAAAGTCCCTCCAGTATTTGAATTTTGCCTCTGGAAGTTTCGTCACAAATGAATTGTGATTTCTGGGCTCGGAAGACGTTCTTCCACAAGGTTTGACATCAGAGGTTTGAAAGTTTTTAAGTAATAGAATTATGCCCTCCATGGTCTAGGGTAATGTGCGACACTTATACGTAGAAGGTTCTAGGTTCGCTTACTCGACTGAACACCTCGCACTTTGCATGTCGTTCATGTTGCTGCCAACACGTAAAGTGTAAGGTGACCACAAAATATCTACAGTAGATGACATGTTTCTTTAGCCAACTTTGCTCCCGAGGAATATCTGGCAACTTTAGGTGTTCTGTGGTAATGACTGTCTATGAAAAATTTTTTAAAAGTTCGTAGTTCGAAGTCGACAAATTATGGTTGGTCACTTAGTGAGTAAACAAATATCTGATTACTGTATAAAGATGAAAATTGGGTCAAAACAACAACAAAACTCAAATTCTATTCATACACAAAAACAACTTTATTCAATGTGATCAATTATTCAAAAAATAAAGTACGGTAAAAACGAATACAAATACATTTTTTTAATGAAAATTATAATTACTTTACATATAACGAGTCAAAAGTCAGTAAACGGTATACAATTCTATCCACTAATGTACTTATTTTTTGCTTTAAAAATTAAATTTAGTACTTTGTTGGTCCTCCTTCAGACTTTATTACTTGCGTAAGGCTACGTGGCATAGACATTACCAGTTTATTGGTAACAACGGGGGAAATTTTTGACCATTCCTCTGTTACCATATAGCTTTTTTCAGGTCTTGTTGTTGATAGTACTCTGTTGAATTCTTCTATCCAAATGCTCCCATAAGTGTTCTATTGGGTTTAGGTCCGGTGATTGCGGGGGATGATCAAGCCGTTTTGGGTCCTATAAAGCAACCATTCCTTAACAAGATGTGAGGTATGCTTAGAATCATTGTCTTGCTGAAAGATCCAATTCCTAGCAAAACCTAATTTGTGTACGCTCGGTTGCAAGTTAGTCCTGAGAATATTTAGATAATCTTCCTTACTCATTGTACTATAAATAGGACAAGATTACCAACCCCAGATGCTGCTACACACACCCACACTATCACTGAACATCCCCCATGTTTCACGACCGGCCTAATATTTTTTTCAGTAAATTCTTCATTTTTTGCTCTCCAAACTATTTTATTCATATAGCTCTTAAAAATTTCGAATTTGCTTTCATCACTAAATAAGATGTTTTGAATAATTGATCATATTAAATAAAGCTGTTTTTGTGTATCAATGGAATTTGAGTTTTGTTATTGTTTCGACCCAATTTTCATCTTTATACAGTAATCAGATATTTGTTTACTCACTTTTGACGCTCACAGTACATTCTTGAAAGTAGAGCTCCCACAATACTAGAATTTACTGAGGAAGCTAGGCCCGTGAACTGGTGCGCCATCTTAATAACATACTTTCAATTTCTGAACCATGGTGCCTTTTCATTTTGTTGCTAAATTATTGGCTTTCAGATACTAGATATTGAGAAATACTGCAAAGTCCTAAATTCAGGAAAAGACTCGAATTTTCACTTGGACGTTTTAAGCGATTAATAGCCAATTTGCAACCGACAAGAGAATATTATAAGATCTTAATATTGCATGGCCAACCTCTCCTTATGGTTGAAAATTATTACATGGTTCCAGTTGCATTTTGGTATTTGTGCAGTAAAAATAGAATGTTCCGGATTCCTAACCAACTCGTTTTCGTAGTCGATCATCCAAGCCCACAGTTCTGTTATCTACAAGTCTTGCAACAAAACCTTCATTTAGTAGTAGTCATCCATGACGACAGGCGAAATCAAATCTCTACACTTCTCGCATAGTATGACAAAATGTATATCTGTCAAAATGTTATGTGTCGCGAGTAGCAGATGTTCTCTATGTGGTATGTAGTTTAAAGGAATTTATTTCCAGCTCTCACCATGGACGAAATTTAATCTACCCTTTCGTTTCGAAATGAGTCCTTCTCCTCTAGGTCTTAAGTGAATCTGCCATAATCTGTCCTGTGTAAAAATCCAGAGGAACTGTTATCTAATATGTCTCTGAAGTTCCCAAATTTTTGCTAATCACCACTTTTAGATTCATCTTGAGTGTATTTTATACCGAAGTTTGTAGATGACGTTAAAACCTGCATTTCTGAGTCAGTTCCATCAATCCGCAAGGGCAACTGCACTGTTTCCTAATAACTTAACCTCTTCCTTTTAAGCAAACACGCGTATCAAGCATCTCTAAGTCAGGACCTCCGGCGCGTGAGTATCGCACTCTACCCACTACGCAATGGCGACCACATCGGACATCTTAATAATAATAGTTGTTGGCGCGACAGTCCACAGGGGGCTTGCTCATCAACTACTCGTGTTTTTTTTTCTTGCATTTTATTATTTCATAAAGGGACACTTAAATTCTAGACAAAAATGCTTAAAGCTAGCTAGCAACTACTCGTGTTGTGCGCGCTACTGTTCTCTCACGAGTAGAAGGAACATAGAGTTTTTTGCCGACTCCGAACGGCGAAATGTGAGAAGCATTACCTACTATTACTCTTTGAATGTTTTCAGCACCTCGAACGAGGTGGTGCCGTGAAAAACTCAAGGTGTTTAGCCGGGAATCGAATCTAGACCCTTCGACGTGTGAGCGTCGCACTCTACCCACTACGCCACAGCGGTCACACATCGTGCATCTTTGAATACTTTAATTTAGAATCGTGTCTGTCTATCTGTCTATGTCACAAAATTATAATTAGGAATATTCGATGAATTTCTACCTTGAATTATCCCTATCATTGTCAGAATTTTTGAATATCCAGATTATATATTACAGGAACATCATCATCAGGAACATTGAACAAGTTTTTAGCTTTCGTAGCTCAAGCTTATGTGCGTTTAGACCCTCAAGATTGTGACCCGCAGTAATATTATATATAATATAAATATACATCTGCAATGGCATTTCGAGCTATGAGTTTTTCGAAAATTAGGCCATCCGATTGCTTTTTTTTTAGAACATTTCCAATCTAAGATATTCCAAATTTTGAACATTTATAATTTTTCTTGGCCGTGGAAAACAAAAACCTTTGGACTTTTTTCTCCCTCAATTAAGGCATACTAAAATAATTTCTTACAATCATGAATTTTTAGGCCACGACGAATTGTTACTTTGAAGAATTCATATTGTTACATAACTAAAACATCACTCAATTAGTTTCGGAACAAAATGTGGGCGCCACTAACAAAAAAGTATGAATCTATTAAACATTTTGGTAAGTGGTTGGAATCAACTTGGAGTGCGCAGCTGGAGACAGTTGGCGAAAGATCGTGCTGGCTGGAGAGGCATGTTGGTTGAGGCCCAAGTCCACCCCGGACTGTAGCGCCAGAAAAAGAAGAAGTATTTTGGTTAGTGGCGCCCCCTATATAGCTCGGGACTTATAGAGTAATCTGTTTTTTTTTCAAGTCTATTGTTCATCTAAATTGCAGAAATAAAATTTATGTAAATCTATTAAAATTTAGCAGTTTTATCCGGAAAAATTTAAAAAAATTCCATTGTTTTGTTCAACACTGTGTACATAATATTAATATTTGGAATTTGATCATGTCAACTGACTTTTTCTTCAGTTTCCGGGATAGTGTTACTGTTCTTTAAAACAACATGGCAAATCAACACTCTTCATATTCTGGACGATAATGACTGTAGTGAGTTCGGACTTTTGGTTCTAGTCGTTTGTCCATTCAGAATCCTTGTGTCGTTGGTCAAGACTTATTTCCTCTACTTCGGGTTTAGCCTTTTCGGGCTTTAAGATCATAGACTTTATATATTTTGACTACAGTGGGAATGAATTCATTCGACCTCTTTTCTTTTGTTTCTACAAGGGTTACCGGTACGAGGTGGGTGTCAAGATACAAATGTCCCGATAGGGAACATTTGTTGTGAACGAGCATTTATTTTTCTTTGTTTGTTTGCAATGACATCTGTGAAAAATATTTAGTATACATCGAGTCATTAAACAGACAACATCATATTTTTTCCTCGTGTTAAAAATGTCGAATTTTGTACCAGAACGTGATGATTTGCGGCAAGCATTAATTTTTTGTTTTCATTTGAAGAAAAGTGCTGCAGAGTCGCATTGAATGCTTGTCGAGGCATATGGTGATCATGCTCTATCAGAAGCAACATGCAAAACATTGCTTCAACGATCCAAAAAATAATGATTTTGATGTGAGAAATGAAGAACGGGGAAGACCACCAAAAAAGTTTGTAGACGCCGAAGTGCAAACGATATTGGATGGAGATGACACTTTGAGTCAAAAGCAAATGGCAGCAATGTTAAATGTTCCACAACAAACAATTTCTGACCGTTTAAAAGCCATGGGAAAGATCCAAAAGTGTGGAAAATAGGTGCCACATGAATTGAATGAAAGACAGATGGAAAACCGAAAAAACACTTGTGAAATTTTGCTTCAAAGTCACGAAAGGAAATCGGTTTTGCGTCGGATTGTTACTGGCGATGAAAAATGGATTTATTTTAAGAATCCTAAACGGAAAAATTCATGGGTTAATCTGGGACAACCATCAACATCGACTGCAAAACCAGATCGATTCGGCAAAAAGACAATGCTGGGTGTTTGGTGGGACCAGAAAGGTGTGCTGTACCACGAGCTCCTAAAACCTGGCGAAACCGTTAATACTGATCGCTTCCGACAACAAGTGATCAATTTGAACCATGCATTGGTCGAGAAACGACCAGAATGGGCCAGATGACACGGCAAGGTAATTTTGCTCCTTGACAATGCACCTGCACACAAAGCAAAACCGGTTCAACACACTTGGCTGGGAGCAGCTACCCCACCCGCCGTATTCACCAGACTTTGCTCCTTCCGAATACCAGTTGTTTTCATCGATTGGACACGCATTGGCGGAGCAGCACTTTGATTCTTACGAGGAGGTCAAAAATTGGGTGTCTGATTGGTTTGCTTTAAAAGACAAACAATTTTATTGGCATGGTATTTACAAATTGCCAGAAAGGTGGTCAACATGTGTAGAAAACAATGGCCAATACCATACTTTGAATAAAATATTTTCACTTTCCCATTAATAATAAGTGTTATATTTTCAAAAAAACGCTCAGTTCATACCTGGTTTTGCAATTTTGTTCTATGTACATTTTGTAACTTTAGTGCAGTTAGCTCTTGAATAACATTTTTTGTATATCTCAAATTTGCCTTTTTTTTGTATATCTCAACCTTTGCCTTAAAGGTTTTGTGTAATCGCGAACTAAAGTTTTTGATTTCTTGAGATTATGACCCGCAGTATTATTTATTCCTATTACTGCATTTGGACCTGTAAATCTCTCTTCGTTAGAAATGTTCAACATTGCATAATTTTAAAAATTCACGATTTATGTAAGATCATCAATATTTTGAACACGGAAACTATAAACTTCGAAGTCCTTTCGTTATTCGGTTTAAGGACTAAAACAAGAAAGTGTTGTGAAAGTTTAAGACCTCATATTTAAGACTTATTGACATTTTTTTTAGAAACTTATATACACTTATTAACTTCCAATTCTTGGGTCTGTCAAAATCTAGAACTATTCTGAATTTGATTTTGAGCAAGGACCTTGCAGTTTGCAGTTCCCTATTTCGTTTCATTTGTAAAAAACTGACTTTTTTGACTTTGTAAGAAGTTTTTTAACCGATTCAAACTTAGGAGCAATGAATATTTATGCTCTAGAATTTTGGAACGACTATGATTGTCGTGAATTAGAATTTATGGCTTTAGGCGTTTGTCTTTCCATAATCTCATTCCTGTAAAATGTTAACAATTCAAGTTGTCCACGTATATTCCCGCTATAATTCCAACTAATTCGTTGGACCTTCTTCCGCTCTGCACTCCATATAAAATTTGACCGCAGTTCGCTTTAATATCAGGTCTCCTTAAAAAGTGTAAAATTCAGATTTTTCTGACACGAGTTACTCATCAGAATCTTCCATCCCTCATATAACTCATGCTTCCCCGTCGGAGCACACTTGTTTTTACATGAATTGAATATTGTTACTTTCACATGGAAACGACGGTCTCCCCGATCGGCAGAACAGGGCATTGCATCACCCATAAGCCTTTTCGTGTAAAACACCGCACCACGCATCATATGAGAACACGAAAAGAAATACCTCAAGTCATGCCGACGCACCTAGATCGACGACGACGACGCCCACCGTCAGAGCGGCGGTGAGGATCCTCCGCGACCGCTGTGTGTAGACATCGAACATGAATTATCTCAATTAATCATAGGGCTGTGGATGAAAGCGAGAGCCACCTCACCGGTTCTGGGTCACCCGCTGACACAACGCGTCGACAACGACGCTCCATTCGCCCATGAACATGACGCAGCCTCGGATATCGTGTGCTCGGTATCTCAGCTAATAACTGTGATTAGGCGGTGCCCTTACCCTTCAATCTGTCAGGAGCTGAGCTTGGGATTGAACGCTCTTTAAGGCTGACCTTTTGAATGAGTCGCGGTGGAATAGGATGTCACGGGAAAAGGGTTTCTTCGTTTCTTTTGTGCGTTTTATGTTGGATTTCCTGCACCGCCACATGTGGCCACTTGAAAGTGCGGAGGATCTCACCAAACACCAACCACTTGTCGAACAATAAATGTGTCAACCGGCTCTCTCAAGGGACACACAATCTCATAAAACTCAAATGCCTGCGGTCAGCGTGGTCCTTTTGTTAACAAAATTAATTCTCTTCATTGTGTGGCTTGTCCCTCGGAAAGGACTCCAGGATTTTATCGTTCCCGGGAACAATAAACAAATAAAAATCGAACCTTCCCACCTTGTCAGCAGCCACCAATATCAAGATATAAGATTTCGGGTGATTTAATGAGCCAGGACGACGGCGCGGGCGGTGCTGTCGCCATGCCCTCAGTTGGAGGTGTGAGAATGCTCACCAAGTCATAGCCATCGTTGCAGGTATCACTCGGCAACCGTCAAATTTGTCTGGCCAACCAAACTCAAACGATGATCTCCTTTGACACTGATTCCGAAAATAAATTTTTCCAAAAACATCAGAGCAAACCGAGGGACTGTCTGAAAGATGAGAGAAACCCTCGTCCGTATGCAAATAGAATGATGTCCTGTCCTCCCCATCGAACACCCGGTTGCTGCGGCAGATCCTTCCAAATAACCGAAACGGAAATTGGATCATTTTGGCACAGCAGTAGCGGTGAGGCATGGCAAGGCAAGGCAAGGTCGTCGCAATTTTATTTCGGTCGCCGCACTCGTGTCACCTGGGGAATTGAAGGCGGCAACGGAGGTGGTTGAGGCCGACGGCAGAGAGTCCTGTCGCTCTCCTGGTGTATGTGTGATTAAATTCTTACAGCTCAACGAAGAATGAAATGAACTGTCAAATCTTGAAAGAGATTGGAATCTCCTGCCAGTTGTGTCCTGTCTATCTCACACCAGCACCTCTCCCCAGAAACATCCTACTCCTCCTTCAAAATGTCTTCGTCATTTCGGGTGGAAATGAAAAAGGAATCTCTAACAAGATATCCTGTAACTTCGAAGTGAAATCACAGGACGACGACGAATAGACGAAAAAGGCACATAAAAAAACTGACACAGCCGAATAGACAAATATCCTGTAAAGTAGGAACGTGGTTGGGTGGGTATGTACCAAATCGCCCGGAAGCGGTAATCACCACCACACCTCGGCTGAGGTCTCCGAAACTGGGAGGCAAAGGACGTTTTAAATTTCACACAGATCTTCCATGTGTTTTGAGGGCTCCTTTTGACTAGATGTTTGGTTGGTTTGTTGGTTGGGTTTGTCCTTGCGCGCAATTACATCCCCTTCCAGGGGAAACGTATAATCCCGGTGTTATCCGCTCTACATCTTCCGATAAATTGCATTCTCATGAAGGTCTGCAGCACCTCTACGCAGGAAACAACAAAACCTCGACACAAATGCGGATTTGAATTTCTCCAAAATGCTGACAGCTAAGTGTAATCTTTGCACAAAGGACATCGTTTGGGAGGTGTTGCATGTTTTTCTAGGTGTCAGCGCTGTCAGGACAATGCACACTGAAAATTCGACACCTCTGCAAGGTGATTGGATATCCTTTCGATTTGTTTTGGTGCAAGCCAGGGACGCTGGTTTGAAAGGTGATGCAACAACGCACTCGAACAATGCGAGGATTAGGATTACGTCGCAGACGATGACGCCCTTTTGGCATTGGGTTCGCAGATCAGACGTCGCCTTTGGTGTCATTGCTGACGTCGTTTCTATCGTCTTACATTGGACCCCTTCGGCATGGCGTGGTGTGATGCGATCAGGACGCGGATTTTCGCAATTTTTAAGGATTTGCGAGTTTCTCACGTTTGTGAGCTGTGAAAATTGCCGGATTAACTTTGCACCCCCTCCGCTGTTGAAATGAATTTCTGAGGGGAAGACAAATGGCGCTCTCTGACTGAGAAATGCAGTTGCCAGAGGGTAGATTTGTGCTACTTCCGCGAAAGCGAATGCTCGAGGATTGCACTGAGACTGGATAAATCACAGCTGAAATCAGGACATCGATGGTCAATAAATCTGGTGGGGACGTTCGAAATTTGTTTGTTTCCCCATTTGATCTGGTGGGTGTTTTATCTTCTGACGCCTGGAACAGGCAGGAAAACAACATTTGAGCAGACTCACAATTTGTACGCTTTCGCAACCTACACAAAAACGTCGGCAGAATCACAAAAACCACCAAAATGATTACTTCTTCAACTGCGTTCATAAAAAAACACTCCCCGTGGATCACAACTCACCTCAGATTCTCCATTTCAGACAAACTTCTCCGTCTTCTCTCAACACACAAAAATCATTAAATCATCCTTACGGGACAGTATTTGCAGCGATCTCCGCTTTGCCGTTAATGGATCTAATTAGTCGAACTTTACCCAAAAATTAACCCCCCGACATTGACCACAAAGGACATGCATAAAGCACTGCTCAACGGGGAAACAAGCAGAGTACAGCAGAGCACAGCAAAAAAACAACCTAACCCAAAGCCACTTGGCCGCAAAACTTCCTCCATAAGTTTCACTTAATTACGATGAAGCCATCGCCAGGAAACCACTCTGCTGGGTACCCCTTAACAAACAACTTAGTTGCAACAAAAGGATACCACCACTCCGCTCTGGCTAATTGGGAGAGGGTGAAGGGCAGCAGGACATCTCGGTTCCCGCAAACCGAAACCGCATTAGTGCGCAAAACCTCAGGTATTCCATTCGTACATTCATCATTTCAGTCGTAATTGTCATCTTCATCGCATCAGGAGCGGAGCGGCACACTGCGGAGACGTTTGTCCGAGTCCAAGACAAAGGGATGCAAATTTGTAAGAGGATTTTATGTTTCTTTCCACCACAATGTCATTAGTGTCCTTATTTCGATTTCAAGTTGTTTGTGTTTGGCGCGGAATGACTCTCGAGCTGTGTCGGCGGTGAGTGGGTGGGACAATGGCTCTCTGCCCTCTCGACTCGACTGTGCGGCACCATTAATGCAATTCCTCGAAGAGATCCCCAATTGGGTTTCAAGATGTTCTCGAGACACACCGCAAAAGTTACATCTTCGTCGTCAGAACTATGCCACCCCATCCCGCCAGCTGCACGAAGTCCATTACGACGCTCTGAGAGGAGTACCGCATCCAATTAGTACCGAGGAGAAGTTCTTCTTCGTTCTTCCTGTCGGCGGCGGTGGCGGCGGTGGCGGCGAGGAGTTGTCCCTGGGAAAGCGGATTAACGTCTCAATATTGACGGAGGGCGGCAGAATGGGTGGCAGCTATAGATAATTCTCCAGCTGACAGCGTGCGGATTAAAGGTTGATGTACACATGCCAGCCAGGGGGTGGCTGGGAACAACTAGGAAACAATAAACTTTAACATAACGACTCTGGGACAAATGCATTAGCACCGGTCACAATGGTCCCGGCTTAGAAGTTGTTCGCCCATAACATGTGTGTTGACGCCGGATTGCTGTCATTCCCGTTCGCTGACGGATCTGCCCTTTTTTTCCCGGTGTCTGGGGGCTCTGCGAAGAGGATTAGAGCTTTGGCCGGTGGAATGAAAATGTTCGTTTGTCCGATTTTATTTTTTTTTTTTTTTTCAGTTTTTACTTTTTCCGTGTAGCTACATCGCTTTGGTGTTCGGCGTGCGGCGAAAGAGCGGGTGCGGAGAGGATTGGGCTTATTCCGGTAATGAGATTATGTGCACCGAATTGCGTCAGGAACTGGGGCGTGCAGTGAACGAAGGGCACACGGACTCACCGGGGCTGGTGATGTTCGCTGTTGGCCCCGAGGGGAGTTTGGCTTAAAGTGCAGTAGCATTGTTGTGAGCGGACTTAGATGCTTAATGCCATTGATGATGGCATGTTGACTACTTGATGTGGGAAATTGCTCGAATGCTAACGGAATTGGAGTCGAGGGGATTGAATTAATCCGCGCTAAGGCCATCAGGGAGATGTAACCTGCAGCTTGGTGTCAATAAAGAATACAGTAGCGGATTATGTTGTAGGTTTACCTACACGGTTTCGAGAGATTTGTGCGTGTTGGAACGACTGATGCGTGAAATGACAACGTCTTCGATAGTAAGTACAGAGCAGGGACATGTCACGACAAATTGATTTGGTAAATTGGCAACGGTGTGGAGGTCTACACGGATGAACTGCATTAGTGCAACTGCTGTATCATTACTGTGGAGGCAAGCGGTGGTGTCTTCTTCTTTTCTACTCGTGAGAGAACAGTAGCGCGCACAACACGAGTAGTTGATGAGCAAGCTAGGCCCTGGTTCCCCTTTGGATTGTAGCGCCAATAATAATAATTATTATTATTATTAAGCGGTGGTGTCGGAGCATGCTTTGAACCTTAAACATCGGTAACCTGTGACGTGCTCAGCCGTAGGCAGTGAAGTTCATCTTGCATGAAATCATTCATTTTCAATTCAAAGCGAAGCCCAAACCGAAGCCCAAAGCAAACGAATAATTCGTTCCTTATAGAAGACCAGCTGCTGACTTTGACTGAGCAAACAGTGAGTACTAAACGTTTAAGAATAATGCGCGATTACCTAACCGGCAACTCTTCGCAAAGACTTGGTTTTTCAAGTTCCGCGGTACCCTTTCCATGCAAAGGACACATTCTCTTCTTTACATGGCGTCATTTGTTTTAAGTGATCGACGCCATCCAAAAATTGTAATTATTTCGAAAAATTTGCACAAAATTTCACAGTTCACAGTCTATAAAAGACTCTATATTAGACTTCTTCTTCTTCTTGTGGCGCTACAGTCCGGGGTGGACCTGGGAGATGGAAATACTTTTTTAACTTAGCTTTAAAGTAGGTTTGAAAAATGATGCCAAATTATTTTTTATAATTACTATGCACTAAGTTTAAGCGTTTGAGTGTATCTTTAAGTGACTAGAATTAAGTCATAGCACGTGCCGAAGGCATAGAGGAAGTGAGGGAAACGAGGTTCCCATGGACATTGGGTTTTAGTTTGGCTGGGAAGAGCATTCCATATTCGTGCGGTGTGACTGAAAAACGAGTCTCTTAACTCAACTGTACGTCCGAATGTGGGCTTAGCGCGGCGGGTATCGCGGGAGAATTCTCGAAGAGGAGGAATACAGCTGGTTCAACTCATTAGAAACTTTTTTGTTAAAATAGCACTAGAATAGTAATAGAGACGCAACATTTTGGCGATGTTCTGATGATTTTGCTTGCTGCTGGATTCTATCGAGTAAGTTCAGAGAGTTCTTAGGAGCACAAGACCAGCTAGAAGCGTTATACTCAAGCTTTGTGCGGATGTACGCTTTATATATTGTTGCCAAATTAAAGGGGTGAAATATTTGTTGCATCGTTTTGAGAAACGTAGGCATTTCGCTGCATTTTTGGTGATCTCGAAAATGTGATCGCTCCAACTTAGCATTGAGTTGATACACATACTGAGGACATCAAGTCATACAACAACGCAGGAGTCATTCATGAACAATGGCTGGTTCCATGCAGGATGAGTGTGCTTTCTATTTGGTATGAAGAGACGTTCCAATAATCAAGAAGAACTGAATGGGATGTCCCGAAAACTTGAAATTCGGATGGTCTAACGTTGGGAGATTCATTCCTTTCCGTAAACATGGACTCATAATTTGGAATTTATTCGGCAATTGTAAGCTCTGTATGTCGATTATACGCCCGAAAATCCCTACTTGGATTACTTTGAAGGCCCTGTGGTTGAGTGGATCTTCCCATGATAGCTTGCCAAACGGTAAAGTCATTTTACAGAAATCATGCGTCCGCTGTCAAAAAATCTAATTAACTTCAGGAGAGCAACTATTTCTCCTTTTTACCGATTGGCATTATAGCCGAAGTGGGCCTGGAGCGCTACTTGCGTGCGATGCTTTCTAGCATCTTGCTTTTAATATATTGTTTTGAAGTCATTTTCTACTCGTGTGAGCTACTTCAGATGCTCTCTGTCATTAAATGTATAGACTTTTTTTGCAGAAGAATTCCGGGGATACGAACGATTAAAAAACACACACATATGTTTACAAAAGACGATACCTAAATTTGTTAGATCCTAGAACAAAGCAAGACAGACATTAATGGGGCATTTGCTTTCATTAAAGCTGAAGCGGAATATATGGGTTTGGCGGTAAATAAAACGAAGTAAATTGTGGTTTCAAAGAAGGACACGTAAATTTGAGGTCTCGAACAGATTTTCTGTAAAAATAAGAATAGACACTCCGGTCAACAGAAATTTAAACTTCACGTTTTTTAACTGGGTTTTCACAATCTAACGTTTTTTATTCTCTGCCTGTGCAGGTAATATATATGAAATTTTTTGTTTACATTTAAGTGAATTTTGTTAAACATTTTGCTGTCTTACACGGCGATAATCATCAGTACTGACAACAAACGCAAAATCACTCTGGCCAGTTGTTGTTTCCATGGGACTAAGAGGCAGCTGAGTAAACGAACCCTCCCTCGAAAGACTAAGCTGGCTTTGTATAACAGCTTGACCATCCCAGTCCTTCTTTACGGCGCGGAAACCTGGACGTTGGAGAGAACCCCTAAGTCTTTGAAGGAAAAAAAATATGCGTGCGAATTGTGGTATTTTTTTCGTTGATGGCATTGGAAGATTATTCAACGACGAACTTTATGGACTGTACGGCGACCATCATCTGCTCAAACATCTGCGAATACAACGCCTATGTTGGCTAAGCCATTTAGAGCGTATGAACGGCAGTGCCGGGCCGAAATAGTCTTCGAATCCGTTTCATTGGGACAACAAAACAAAGTACGGTTGAGGTGGCGCATAAAAGTGGAGAAGTTTCTTAGTTAACTTAGAATGCGCAATAGAAGGCCGCTGGCTGGAGAGGCATGTTGATTGAAGTCCAACTCCACCCCAGACCGTAGCGCCTCGCAAAGAAAAGGTGAAATCTGATAAGTAACTTGTAACTCGTTACTTATCGGTTACCACCTCTTCTTTGTGAGGCGCATTTAATACTTCTGGAAATCATATTTGCAGCCATCATTACAACGCAACGTAGAGTAGTAGTTAAAAGGAACACTGACATGCCGAAGGTCTCAGAATCGATGACTGAATTGGGCGTCACCTTTTTCGAATTTTCCTTCTAATTATGTACGAAATTGCTTTCAAACATCGCCGTTTGATGTATAAATTCCTTCGATTCCCCATACTGTAGACTACTACTACATATTGGTAAAGAAGCTAGACAACCGTCCGTTCTAGACACTTTGTGATCCACAGCCTGTGTAAAAAATTAAACTTTTGCCTTTCAAAAACTTTACGTAAATCGCATTTTTAAAGTTGAGAATCTTAAAGTCAATCCCGAAATTCGGGGAAGTTGTGATGATATTATACTTACATCACAGGATGGTGGGTACGTTTCAAGTTCGCAATCATTCAACGACATCTGGGTTCGATGCCCACCCGAATGTTTGCTATAAAAGTTGAAGAAGGCAAACTACCAAAATCAAGAAAGACCGAATGTAGTTCTTTGTAGTGAATTCGGAAGCACCGGAAAACGTAAGAGTAAGGTCTCTTGCAGTTTTGAGACTCATATGCAAAGAAGGTGTGTTAAACACAACTTTACGTAGTAAACTCTGGTACACATTAAAATCGAACGCATTCTAAATACACACCTTTGCCCCTGTATCGAACTCTCAATACCTAAGATTTGGCAATTTTCTTCTCCTACGTTTATTAATTTTGCACTCATGCTCTGAATTGGGTTAAAATTAGATTCGAACAGAAATAAGTTTACTAATGGTATGAGATCTCGACCCCTGTAGGCTAATTTAAGTGATGTCTGTGGAGGACTATTCACTCGAGAGCTTCATGCCACTAGACAATCATCAAGGATCTTGTATATCGCGCCAATAAGCCGATCTGTGAAGATGAGCCACTTAACTCCCACTTCAACACACAAGCCCCGACACACTTAAATTTGCATGCACCCCCTTAAAGAATATTCAAAAACTTTCCGTACTTATCACGATCAAAGCAATTGAGGTAAAATAAATTGGCAGTTCCAACATAAAACGCCCCCTGGCAATTTGTAACCGATCGAGATGGCTGTAGTCTACGAAATCGACGAACTTCGACTGGCTTTTGAATAAACTGGGGCAGAAATCGCCGGCAGTACCACGTGAAATCGGCTTTTCGATAAGCTACCAGAGATAACAGCCACAGATATCCAAAGAAAGTTCAGAGAGATACACAGATGCCCAACCCATCAATCAGCCCTTATATCCGAAAGCGGGCACATCTCTCACGCGGCCTTCGGATCCGCGTTAATGAAGGCGAGTTCACCGCACAGCGTGCAGGGATCACTGAGCGGCTTGCGTAACACATTTGCGCCAAGCCCAGGAGTAAGCTCCGAGTTCAGTCTTCTTTAAATAGGCCTTAATTAAATCTGTGCGCCTCGCGACCCAACCCGACATGACCGCACTCACATTCCCCCGACCACATCCGACAGCGTTACAAGTCCCCGCAATCATTAATCAAAACACTTTGACAGGTGATTACATGACTCGGTATTGAGGTCTTTAAATGATTTCTCCCAAACCGCACCCGCACCTGACTCACGATTTCCGTCCGCCAAACCGCTCTCGGTGTGGAATCGCACATGCTTGCCTCTACCACTGGTACCAGCAGCGCCACCGAGCATCGTCATCGTCTTCGACAAGGCGAACTTATCAGATCAACCGATTGATTGGCCAATTTGATGCTTGAGTGGTTGAGCTGTCAAGTGAGATGGGCTCTCCAGCGGCGAGGAGGACGGCAATCCACGGCGGCAGCCACTAAATAGGCACAAAAGTGCTTTCCTATGAAAGAGCTGCGAATTATCACGACAGCTCTTGAGGTCTCCCCCCGGCAACGTTTGGGATCGGTCGATCGGGTTCGGGTCTTGTAGGTTGTGCCTGTGGATGTGGATTTGAATGCGAAATAGACGAACGGCCGGAATCGAATGGACTCAGTGCGTGGGCCTGTCGTGCGCGGCGCAGCGGTTACTTGGGATTCTTTCGCAATAGATACCACCTTTGACCCGGTGACGCCGCGGCGTGCAAAGAATCGCGAGTCGTTTTCGCAGAAACACCACGTCGGGATATCTCTATCTGGGCGAAGCGATTCTCTGCACAATCGCCGCCAAGTGAAATCGAAACGTTTGCAGTTGTGCGTCCTTCGGTTATGCAAATGTTTGCGCAGCCTCACTCGGCGACCACTGAGCCGACGCCACATGTGCGATTGAAATCTGTGGCTGCGCTGCGGAGTCGATGCGGCAGAGCCGACGGATGCATTGGAAATGTGGACCTCATTAGGCGGCGCATTACCATCAGCCGATACCGCGCTGTTGGCCCGTTCGGCTGTGGGATGAAGAAACACGCTGTCTTGCTGAGTTGATTGACAGCGCAGAGAACCGAGAAATTCATGTCAGTGGTGTGGCTGGGGGTTCTTGTGTGGCTTGACTGCAAGTGTGGGTGGTGTTAGCGTGTTGGCATGGGGCACGGTCAGTCGAATTTGTGCGAGCAGTCGTGGTAAAATAATTTCTTTCATAGAGTCAGCTGGTCAGAGGTCATGTTGCCGCGAAATTCCAAGAGATGAGTTTGTTAATGGCGAATGAGACAGCATTTGTTGGAATGGACACGGGCTGGCAAAATGCTCACAGTGTCGACGTTTATTGCAGGTATTTCTCTTGAGTAATATAAGCGCTTGTATCTGCAAATGAAACAGTCTTAGATTTAGGTCCTTGATTGATTGATTGACTCCCGAGCGTTGAGCATTTTGAGATTGTCATTGATGGTGTTGTTTGTTTGTTGTTGCTGTCTGGCGATCTACAAAATTTTCAAAACGATTCAAACCTACGCCACAGCTTCCCTATCAATAAGAGTTCTCCATCGTGCTTTTCTCAATCCCCCAGCAGTTTTTTGCTCCAACGTCTTACTTAACAAACCAGCAGATGTTT
Organism: Eristalinus aeneus; assembly: GCA_955652365.1. Classification (NCBI taxonomy): domain Eukaryota; kingdom Metazoa; phylum Arthropoda; class Insecta; order Diptera; family Syrphidae; genus Eristalinus; species Eristalinus aeneus. The sequence goes on from OY019132.1 coordinate 82,429,486, forward strand.
GCACCAACGTGCATTTCCATTAACCTCCAATTGCCAGGCCGCCTCATGACCGAGCGTTAAGTGATTGCAAGCCATCATCGCCAAATCGGCTGACGTTTAGTAAAACCCACTCAGCTCCTAAGCCGTGTTCCTTAATGATGCACTTACATGCGAATTTCACATTTACCACGATCTTGAGACGCTAATCGCTTCATTTCCTCACCAAAAAGACCCCCATCCTGTGCGCTGACAGGTCAAAATCTCGTATCTCTATAATTTTCGATCAACGCAGTGCAGGTAAGTGAATTGTCCGGAGCTCCAATTAGGGTCGGTTTTGGGTTGACTGTTGGCCACCTGCAACTCGATTGCCAAATTGTGTTGCAAACAATAGCGCCTCCCCTCTCGCTCAACCACCAACCAGAAGCCACTTCGATTTCCAACGGAACCACATGTCGCGAGAGTCCTCCTCCATCGCCCGGAACGGACGAAATTAAGTCACCGTATGTGGAGTGCCCGCGTAGATCGAGAGCAATTACATCCACGTCTTGAAAATCGCCTCCAACTGTAATTTTGGTTACCACTTCCCCGTCCAACCACGACTTTAACTTCCTTCAGCACCCATCGACATGCAGACGCTCTGGCCAGCCTTTGTTCGCCGAAGAGAGCCCAGAGAGCAGAGAAATGTGTAATGCTACCGTAATTGTTTGGCTCAGACACCGTGAAAGAGTTTTCTTTGTGCGACTGGATGGATGGACCGGGCTCCGTCGTCTTTGTGAGTGTGTTCCTTCGTTTACAACAACAACAACAAACACCAACAATAGCAACCAGTAACAGCAACAATGACAATGACAACCGAGAAAATTAGATTTTTGTTACGCGCATGGTGGTAGCATGGCTTTAAAAAATTAACACTGCGCACGGAGGTAGATGGTGTGGAGCGCTGCCTCCTCCAAACACGGTTAGCTGGAGGAAGGGGAGACAATGATGTGCGCCGGTTTGTGTTTTGCTATGGAATCAACGATGGTCGCCAACAAATGCTCGGACTAATTGCGTGAACAAACTTTGGGACTGAGAGTCGAACGGATTGTGACTTGGCCGTGAGCTGCGCTGTGAGACTTCTCTTGCACAGAGAGTGTCCGGCCGGGGATGGATCATTTACAATTATCGGGCGAACAAACACCGGTGGGTAAACACTTTTTGTAATTACGATGCCTTGAGTTAGTGCACGAACGGTGTATCATCATTAAACGAAAAGAGAACTTATACGTCTGTGCTGCACTTTATGCTCTAATGTGTGGCTGTTCATCATCCTCATCCTCATCCTCATCCTCATCCTCATCCTCATCCTCATCCTCATCCTCATCCTCATCCTCATCCTCATCCTCATCCTCATCCTCATCCTCATCCTCATCCTCATCCTCATCCTCATCCTCATCCTCATCCTCATCCTCATCCTCATCCTCATCCTCATCCTCATCCTCATCCTCATCCTCATCCTCATCCTCATCCTCATCCTCATCCTCATCCTCATCCTCATCCTCATCCTCATCCTCATCCTCATCCTCATCCTCATCCTCATCCTCATCCTCATCCTCATCCTCATCCTCATCCTCATCCTCATCCTCATCCTCATCCTCATCCTCATCCTCATCCTCATCCTCATCCTCATCCTCATCCTCATCCTCATCCTCATCCTCATCCTCATCCTCATCCTCATCCTCATCCTCATCCTCATCCTCATCCTCATCCTCATCCTCATCCTCATCCTCATCCTCATCCTCATCCTCATCCTCATCCTCATCCTCATCCTCATCCTCATCCTCATCCTCATCCTCATCCTCATCCTCATCCTCATCCTCATCCTCATCCTCATCCTCATCCTCATCCTCATCCTCATCCTCATCCTCATCCTCATCCTCATCCTCATCCTCATCCTCATCCTCATCCTCATCCTCATCCTCATCCTCATCCTCATCCTCATCCTCATCCTCATCCTCATCCTCATCCTCATCCTCATCCTCATCCTCATCCTCATCCTCATCCTCATCCTCATCCTCATCCTCATCCTCATCCTCATCCTCATCCTCATCCTCATCCTCATCCTCATCCTCATCCTCATCCTCATCCTCATCCTCATCCTCATCCTCATCCTCATCCTCATCCTCATCCTCATCCTCATCCTCATCCTCATCCTCATCCTCATCCTCATCCTCATCCTCATCCTCATCCTCATCCTCATCCTCATCCTCATCCTCATCCTCATCCTCATCCTCATCCTCATCCTCATCCTCATCCTCATCCTCATCCTCATCCTCATCCTCATCCTCATCCTCATCCTCATCCTCATCCTCATCTTCATCCTCATCTTCATCCTCATCCTCATCCTCATCCTCATCCTCATCCTCATCCTCATCCTCATCCTCATCCTCATCCTCATCCTCATCCTCATCCTCATCCTCATCCTCATCCTCATCCTCATCCTCATCCTCATCCTCATCCTCATCCTCATCCTCATCCTCATCCTCATCCTCATCCTCATCCTCATCCTCATCCTCATCCTCATCCTCATCCTCATCCTCATCCTCATCCTCATCCTCATCCTCATCCTCATCCTCATCCTCATCCTCATCCTCATCCTCATCCTCATCCTCATCCTCATCCTCATCCTCATCCTCATCCTCATCCTCATCCTCATCCTCATCCTCATCCTCATCCTCATCCTTTAAAAGACACGTCAACTGTCAGTTGCTTCCAATTTAACTGGTTGGCATTTCCTACAAGTTTACATCCGCTGTCCATCTATCTTCACGCACTACCTGTTATTGACGGAAGACATACTCTTCTACGGCACAACAACCGGCGACGTGACATCCCACAATAAGACGTGCTACATTTTCCGAATGTTTCCCTTCCTTCTTATTCAATTAACAGAGCTCTCGATATCTGCAGTCCAGTGGCCGCAGCAGCAACTTTTCCCTCGCCGCGTGACCGTTGCAGCATTGTACCACCTTTTGTTAATTCAATCATCACCATTCCGTTGCGGAGAGTCTCCCTGTCGCTGAACGAATCTCGAATAAACGAACTGATTCTTCGTTGATTGGAGGCCAAACAAACACTCAGCACTCTGTGTGCCGGAGATGATCCATCATCACCTCTCACCTCCACTGGATGACGAATAACCGAGACATTCTTCATCATCAGCATCACCATCATCAACGGCAGCACAGCAGCGGCGGCAGCATCAGCTCCGCAATCACCGTCACCATCAGCCGTCCACGTCATCACCGGTCGTGGTCGTCGTCTCGCATCGGTCAAGCGGCAAGGTGACGGAATCAGAACAAATCGAGTGGCAACTCACCCGATAATCCGCGCTTATTGCTTCTGTAAATATTTTGTTACCGGATGCCCGACGTGTGTTGCCGGTGCCCACGGTCGCCATCTCTTGCTACGAAGGACGCCATAACCGGTCAAGTGTTGCAATTTGAATCTCCGACCACCGCGGCCAGTCCATTAGCCATGGCACACACTCTCGCACTTCACACATCTCAGGAACTCAAATCGCCTGTCAAAATCCAATTTTAATAGGCATGTCACATTAGCGCTCCCAAGCGCGTTCCCCCTCCGGTGCCGGGCGGTACGTAAATTATGCGCAGCACCACGCTGTCGTGTGTTAATTAGCACGAATGCGCGAGATAAGCCTCCCCGCCGAGTCAATTAAGTCCTTATCGGCGACTGGGCAACTACTTTGCCGGTCGGGCAGGACATCCGCGATGAATGGCAACAAAGAATTCCACCTTAAGAGCTTGTTGCGACAGTAGATAACGCAGCGCCATTAGCCGCCGCCTCTACACCGAGAGCCAGGCGAGCAGTTTTTTGGTGGAAAAATGCAAATCCCCGCTCAGACTCCGTCGAGTGATTCACGTCACATCCTCTCTTCCGGCCGGCAGACAACGACGACCGCTCCGGTCCAATGCGGCAATTTGTCGCAACACAAATAAATATCTGAAATTAGAGCTCTTGGCGGAGGGTCGCAGGCCGGTGTAATCCGACACTCTGCGGCATTTAGTTGATGTCGCTGTTGACGTTGAGTTTTTGGCAGCAGGCGGTAAGTGCCACAGACGAGTGCTTGTAATTTCGCTAGGCTTCGCCGGGCGGTTCTATTGATCCGAGGATGGTTCTTGGCACAGGCAGTCTTGGCGACGGACTTATGCAATGAGTGGTCGGTCGGTTTTGTTTGTGTTTGCTGCAAGAAAGCGCAAAGGAGGACAATTGCGGGAGACACAACTGGAAGAAGAGCGTAAAATTGATGAATAGTCGGCTGGCTAGCGCTGCGGAACATGAAAGGGCGTGCAAGGAGGGTGCTCGCTTGTAGACTGTGCCAGATGCCACTTGGGACTGGACTTGATGACGGATAGATTGAGGGTGACGGTGACGCTTGGGACCGCTGCCAGGACACACTTCTGTTTTTATCTGGAAATGTGTCCACAACACTCAAGATGAGACCACCGACTGTCCGACCACTATCTCGTGTCATGGAATTTGTCCGCATGTGACAAGAGGCTCGAGATGGCGTTCCTCTTCACAGAATCGGCACTCGGGTGGGATGGTTGTGCTCATTGCAAATGGATTGTGTTCTGTCCGATCTGAACAAAGCGTCATACATCGATGGCAACCGTATTTATTCGGATGGCTTTAGTTCAATTTAGAGCAGTGTAGTCAATGCTAGGCGATTTGTTTTTGGGAGGCGTATAAAGACAATAATTTGGACGAAATGGTCTTCCAACAATTTACTTCTACCGCGCCCACATGCTACTCTTAAACTTTTTGCTGGGTTTTATTCTGCAACGCGTCCTTCTAGGTCCGCACCTCTTACTCTGGACCTGCTACTCTTTCGGAGACTGTAAAACAACCCAACCAGTGCGGCAGTCAACGTCATATGATTGTGCGCAGCGGCTTGTGGCCTTTTCATTAATGAGTTATGAAATATGAGTAGGCCAGAACATGAATTGGCGAGAACATCACCATAGACATCTCTTTACAAACGCTCGCAGATTGATTGTGAAAGCGATTGTCACCTTTCAGGAACAACATCCGCACAGGAGCAACGATTAAGCATGGAAATGGTACATCACTTCACCAAACTGCGGAGGGCACATCCAAAGCATATTTCTGTTTACCTTTACACTTGTAAGTAAAGTCAAGTTTGATTGACTACGTTTGTTTCTGGCGGGATGATTTTTGTCACTACGACGTCTGTCTCCTTCCCATTTGCTGTAATTCGGTGGAGGGCCATTATTTTGTGGAACAAAGGGCATCTGCCGGGGCCGTGGGCGCCGTAGCGTAGTGTGTAGAATGCGACGCTCACACGCCGAAGGGTCTAGGTTCGACTCCCTCGAATTACACCACCTCTTTCCAGCTGCTGACAGCACTCAAAGAGTAATAACTGTCTAAAAAGCTTCTCAAATTTCGCCGTTCGGAGTCGGCAAAAAATTTTAGGTCCCTTCTACTCGTGAGAGAACAGTAGCGCGCACAACACGAGTAGTTGATGAGCAAACTAGGCCCTGGTCCCCCTTTGGCCAACAATTATTATTAGAGGGCATCTGCAGCATGCATATGTTTGAGTTCAGTATTTGTACATTGTTCAACGTCTTTTCGAGGCCATCTTTGAACTTTCAATTTATCAGAAGCCCATCCCATGTGTAAGAGACGACGTGGTATTAACTCAGCTCCTTCCATAGTTATTTGACACCCAACGGGTAACTGAGTCAGAATTTCGCTTGGTAGTAACTAAGCCCAAAGCACCTTCAAGCTCTTCGGTGATACTCTAAAGAGTTCCGCTTTCGCACCTCGCTGCACATTCTACTGGTTAAGCACACTGATTCGATTGCTTTTACCATGTCTTAGGCTATGCTGCATTTCTGCTTTCTAAAATGGACTCAAGGTCGATCCTCCCAGCTGCTGGGCCTGGTGCTATTCGAGCTCTTATATATTTTGGATCGCGGTGTTCTCGGAAAGCCACTCCAGTATCTTATGAAAAAAAAAAATTCCACAGTAAGTCTATTGCCCTAGATGTTGGCAGGCAGCTAGCTGCTGATTGATTCCACTCATGGTTTCTTAGTGATTGACTTACTGTAGGAACTTTCAGTCGGTCTTCGCTAAACTTAGGTACTCAAGGGTTGGTAGATCTTCTAATGGAAGCAGGGAGCTACTAAATAGCTATCATTGCATTAGAAGCTTTCTGATTTCGAAAAATGTTTTACGAACAATGTTTCATGCAGCGCGAAAATCTGGTGTTGACCTTGGCTTCAAGCTTCAAATCTCTCCAGCTAGTACTCTATGTGTCCAACTTCCTCCAACTTATGCACACAAAATTAATTAAGGCCCTTCTTGACTTGCGTGCGCCTTCGAGTTCCTCGTGGTTCTCCATTCAGTTGTGCCACAGTTTTTTTATAATTGGCACGCGCTAAAGGGATCGAAATTATGTCACAGCACGTGCCGAAAGTATAGAGGAAGAGAGGGAAAGGAGGTACCCATGGACATTGGTTTTAAATACCTGTGAATTGTTATGGGGGGAAAAGTTGGCATTCCATATTCATCTGGTGCAGCTGAAAAGCGAATCTCTCAACTAAATTGTACGTCCGAACGTGGGCTTAAGGGTGAACGGATGAGTATTCCTAGCAAGACAGGTATTACTGGTGAATTCTTAAAGGGGAGGAATGCAGCTGGCTAACTCGTTAAATCATTCTGTGTTGAAATAACGATAAAATTGTGACAGAGACGTAACATTTCGTCGATCTTTTAGCAAATCGATTGACTTCACTCGCTGTTGTATACTATCGAGTAGGTTCAAAGAGGTTTTAGGACCACCGGACTAGGTAGAAGCGCTATACTCAAGCTTTGGGCAGATGAGCTCTTCATAAATTGTTGCCAGATCAAAACGGGTGAAATTTTCCTTAAAAAACGAAGACGCCTTACAAAAACGAAGACATTTATCTGCATTTTTGGCGATCTCGAATATGTGATCGTTCCACCTTAGTGTTGCGTTGATACACATACCGAAGATGGAAAGTCGCTCGGTTTCATAGATAATTACAGCACTGAGTGTTGAAACCATTAAATTTCATCAAATCTTTTATGCTGTCAGTGGCCGCCGTGGCATAGTGGGTAGAGTCGACGCTCATACGCCCAAGGGTCTAGGTTCGATTCCCCGCTGAACACCTCGAATTTTTCTTAGGATTGTGTCCTTTCGAGCTGCTGACAACACTCAAAAGGTACTAAGTGTCTAAGAAAGCTTCTCAAACTTCGCCGTTTGGAGTCGGAAAAAAACTGTAGGACCCTTCTACTCGTGAGAAAACAGTTGCACGCCCAACACGAGTAGTTGATGAGTCCTGTCCTGATCCCCCTGTACACTGTCGCGTCAAAACCTATTATTTAATTGTGCTGTCATGATCGGAATTTAATGAGCTTAACATACGTTGCTGTTCAAAATCTATAGCCGATAAAGAGAGCCGAGGAACGAGTATGAAAAGCTGAGGGTACTGTCATCAGCGAAGGAGTGAATTCGATTTGAAATGACAGACAGGAGATCATTTAAAAAACTAAGTTAGAGTGGCGGAAACAAAACGGGACGTTTTGGAATACGAGCGTTAGTATAGTGAGTATTAGACTTCTGACCATTAAATACAACTTGTATTGAACGGTTTGATAGGTAATTTCTAGTCCATTGAAGAAGAGATTCATCGACGCCAAAAGCACGCATTTTCGACAAGAGAGCCTGATGAGATACTCTTTCAAATGCTTTTGAAATATGAAGCGCAACGATCCTGCTTTTTTCTACATTATGCAAAGATTGGTTCCATTTTTCGGTGAGATATGCCATCAAATCTCCAGTGGACCTATTGCTGCGGAAGCCGTATTGCCAGTTATTAAGAAGCTTCCGAGTTTCAAGATACTTCATGAGTTGACAATTAATAAGCTTTTCCATGACGCTAGGACATGGGTGATGACCGTTCACCCTTTTTAGGGACGGGCTGGAAAAATGCTTCATGCGGAATGAGCATAGAGAGTAGGAGAATGAAAAAGTTAACGCTGTGGTTTTGATAGTGTAGAAGAACACCTCTCCAGACGAACAGAGGGAATACTATCCGGCCCAATGGATTTGTGCACGTTTGCACCATTTAGCCCACTTGCAACTGTAGGAGAGCATAAATGGACTTGTTCTATGGAGACATTTACGCTTTAAAGTAAAGGCGCGGACAAAGCACAATCTGGAAGCGTTGAATTAGTTGCACTGTTTGGCAGTTGTTGGCAGTGTTCTGTGCGCGACCTTAACAGCCAGCTTTCTTTAGCATTGAATCTATACGCGCCCGGCTAGGCTCAAGTAGCCGTACAGCTCATACAGTTCTTAAAGGAACCTGGGAGGTTATTGACAAATTGTGTCAGTTGGCAGAAGAGATCTGCTGTGTAATACTTGGGAGTCTATCCTTCGGCAGTTGGCGCAGTTGAAAGCGACTTCTTTGTTATAAGTGGGAAAACAAATATGATAGGGCAATTTTCCTCCGACCATATTAAACAGATGACTTGGTCAAGCTGCTTTAAGACAGCCCTACAGACAGTTCGTGCATCCGCAGCATTAATTATAATTGAACGAAGCAACAGTCCGCAGATAACCCAGGGCCTAGCTTGTTCATCAACTACTTGCTTTGTACGCCCTACTATTCTCTCACCAGTAGTAGGGAACTATAGTTTTTTATCGACTCCGAACGGCGAATTTTGAGAAGTTTTTTTTTTAGACAATTATTACTCTTTGAGCAATGTCAGCAGCATTAATGGACTTTGATCTCGATATAGCTGATTGTGACTTTGTCAAGAGGGGGGGTAGGAATTCCATTTAATAGTCTAATGAGCGGGACAGAGCACTCTGCTTGACAGTGGTATTTGTGCCCCTATGTCTTTTCATAATCCTGTTTCCTCTCGTGTAGTTCTCAGGAAGTCCGACGCAGTCAGTAGTGTAACTTCGATAAATTCCTCATAGCTAACATCATTACATGCTGAGCAGTAAAAAAAAAAATGATCATGCAAACCGATTTTAGTACAAAACTTACTTTTGCAGTCCCAAGGACTTTTCTTGAAAAATCATCCTGAGAGTCTCAAACACCTGACCAGAAATGCAAGCTATTAACTCTCAAGTTGTATTGCTCTGTGCATAGCGAGGGTATGAGTTCGGTTTTCCCTAGGATATGCTGATACTATTTTAGTTGATTATAGAGATTTTTTTTGCATTAATATGCCTCAAAATGATTTTTCCTTCAGTATGAAAGTTCCTGTACCTTAGAATGCCTAGAAGATTTGTCAGTTGTTCAAACAAAAATATGGGGTCACAATTTTATCTGTGAGCCTTTTTTGACTATATCTGGTCACGAGGTCTCTCCACGCATTATTTGGTTTCAATTTGACTCAATTGGACTCAAAACTTTGTCGGAGGACTGTTATTAGTTAATTTATCACATTAAATCACAACAAACATGTCCTGAGCAAGAATTACTAAGAAGACCAGCAACTCATCAAGTATCGAGTGCCTGTCCCAATGCCAATAGCGTGTAGATCCTGTATGCAGATTTAATGGTTTTCACTTAACCCTTCAAGCGCTTTCGGTACATGGATGTGAGAGCACTTAGGCAATTACATTCAAATGCGGATAATCACAAATTACATAAAACGGAGCGCCCCAAGCACACACTCACCTTCGGGCCAGTCGAACTTAACCCTTCAGCACATAAGCCCCACACTGTGGAAAAGAAAAACAATCACCCAATTCAGGCGAAGGTGGGGGTGTCCTATCAAAAAGTCAAAGGGTCATGTCAAATCACTACACAAAAGCGCCACAATTACAGCCAAACACTACTCCTGCTGAATATTACATGAACCATGTCCTCGGGAGGAAATCTTCTTGGAATGTTGTTATTGTTGGCGGATGGGGGTGAGCGCACACAGCCGCACACATCCAGTCACAGACACAAGGCACCCCAAGACCACCCGGCAATGAGACATAAAATATTAACTCAAAACAGAAAACAAACAAATAAACAAACGAACAGAAGAACAAGACGCACCAACACGAACAGGACGGCAGAGCGGCGAGGACGAGGCGGATAAGGACGACGGAGGAAACCTGAAGGAAAAATTAATTTCATGCACAACAGGATCTTGAGTAATTGCCTGCTTTTCATTTGCTCTCGTGAAATATTTACAAAGTAGCGCAAGGACAATTGTTTGCCAAGACCAATGCGTGTGCGGGAGGATGAACAGCATGGGTGACACTCGAATGCCAGATTGAGTGTTGTAAATCCCTCATTACCCGGTGTAAAGACAACAAAAAAAAACCGTTTTCAAAGCAGCCGCTTGCGGTCATCGCAAACGGAACGTCCACAATGCCCACAAATTGAGCGTGCATGCGTGCTGAGAAAATTTGCAAACGTATTCAACCACACCCATGCACAAGATGTGTGACAGACACTTGCTGAGGGGGAACAATTGACCCCTATCCACGCGCTAGGAGCCCTGCAACAACCGCATCTGCACCGCTCTCCCCTCGCTAAGGGTTCAATCGATTTTTCGAGATATGAAAATTTAAATTCAATTATTCTGATTAGTGGCTTCCAGTGCACCCGCATCCTGCGGCTGACCGATCACGTGTGATACATGTCGTCGTCATTAGTCAGACACATTCAAATTTTCCGTTGCGGTGGGATCCATCCCACAGCCGGCATTTCGGCGCAGTCATATCTAACGCCATCCCCGGGTGCATCGAATTAGGGACGTGCTGCATTTTGGGATTTAATGAGTCGCAATTCAGTGCGGTCTGGGTGTGCAAAGTAAAAAGTGTTGCATTTTGTCACACCCACATGTGCGTCCGCATACGAATGGCAGATATTTAGATTTGAATTTCGGGCCGGAATTGTGTGTGATTTTCAGGAAATGTGGGTAATATTGAGTGGACGATTTGCTCCTTCGTTTAAATTTGTTTCACTTTAAATTTAACGTCTGCGGAATCGCACGCTTAATGGTGAATTAGGATGGTCTAGGGAAATGCAATGGTGTTCGTAGTAAAACGGGTGTATTCTGATATTGAACAGCAAGGTGTTGAATACCAAAAACAATATCGTGCAGTGCATATTATTTGATGTTCGTCAAGGAGCTACACTCCGAACTCATTATTACTTAATTTAAGGACTTGTGCTTTGAAGGACCTGGAAGGTGATACCGTTCGTTGAATTGTCCGTAACACAGAAAATTAATTCTCATGAAGATGCTGACTTAGAGCTTTTTTTTAACAGTGGTGGTAATTTGGGAAACGTCTGCTCATCATACACCTTCATTTCAATATCACCGTCGTGAGCTTAGAATTTGACTTTTTGAAGTGTGCTATGGTACTGGTATCCAACAATCTATTGTAGCATTCTCGATAACTGTTTCACACAAAAGGATGCACACACAATGCCATCTTTCAACTTAAAATATTACTATCTGGCTTAACTCGCACTGGAGCCTTAAAAACTTCGCGCACCGCATCTGACCTATGACACATATGATACTAGTTGCACGAACAAACCGTCTGACGGAGTTTGATTCGAGGGCACCAACAATCCAGCTACGCCAAATTTACAAAACCGTGTTTCCCTGGGTCTATTGCTGGGTCTTGGCAGAATGCAGGTATATACTCAGGTTTTCACGAGCCGCCCCAAGATGATGAATGAATGAAGATTTTGATAGCCTTTTTAGCTAAATTCTCGTCGCTCTCCTAAGCGAAACACTTTACGATCCTTACGGCCACGAATTATATTGTGAACGGTAGCTGAAATTGGCGAAGTATATACCACGCTGTACTTAGGACCCTCCTTAATCCTCTAAGTCCTTCCAAGATGGTACAGGAATGCATGCCTTCCCTTAATTTGTTCAGAAAACTAAATTAGCGAAAAACTTTCTGGGACCTGGGACACCGTGGTTATGGGAAATCAGACTTTCGGTGACCCTGCTAGGTTAGGATCAAAAGAGGCAATCACATAGCCCGAACCAACCTTAAGACTGCCCGCGTCTTTGGTCAGGGTTTTCATCGACAGTTGGGACGCTCCACAGCCAATCAGAGATTGCATAACTCTTTAGGATATAGGCTGAACAAGCGCTTGCTGCCAAACGTTAGCGAAAAAGCCACGGCATTTCTACTTTCTTTAGGCAGGAAAGACTGCAGACAGTTTATTGCCGTACTAAGAGGACACTTCAGATTTGCAAACCACTTGAGCATGCACAGTCTTATTTTTTAACCCTCAGTGATGTCTGTAGAGAAAAAGAAGTCACTGCAGAGCACTCCTTCAATCAACGTCCAACCTGTGCTCGGTCAGGTGGAGGCCATTTGGCGCTGATGTGGTTGGAGCTGGAAAATGTGGCTCTTTATTACAGAACAAGATGATCTGGATGGGCGCTTGCACCTGCTCACCTGTAAGATATGGTCGGAGGAAAGCATGACCGATGAGTGGAAACTCAGCGTCGTTTACCCGTTCCACAAGAAAGGAGATTCTTTTGACTGCCCCAATTATCGAGGGGTCAGCTTTCTTGCCACCGCCTACAAGATCCTCTCTGCCGTATTGTGTGAGCGTTTGAAACCTTTTGCCCACAACCTGATACGTCCTTATTAGTGTGGCCTTAGCCTGGAAGTCCACCATAGACCAAATCTTAACAACTTGGCAGATCCTCGAAAAGACAAAAGAACTGCAAATCGACACTCAAAACCTATTTGTCGATTTTAAGGCCGCATACGACAGTGTGCATAGAGGCAAGCTATACATTGTCATGTCTAGTTTGGCATTCCTACCAAACTCGTCAGATTGTGTAGGATGACGATTTAAAGCTCTCGCTGCTCCGTCAAGGTCGGTAACGAACTCACAGAGACCTGCACTGTCATGTGACTTCTTGAGAAGATCGTCCTTGAGAAGATCGTCCTTGAGAAGATCATCCTTGAGAAGATCGTGCCTAATTCACTCGACACCAGAGACACGATCTTCCAGAAGTCAGTTCAATTGCTAGCTCACGCTGATGACATTCACGTGATTGGACGAACACAGCAAGCCGTCAATGCGACATTAGTTGGCATTGAAGCGGAAGCGGCTAAGATGGTTTTGGCGATAAATGAGGGCAAAACTAAGTATATGCTGTCATCAAGGAAGGACACACAACATCGACGTCACGGACGGAGCATCACATTAGGCAGCAGAAACTTCGAGGTAGTCAAGGACTTCGTCTACCTCGGCTCCGGGGTAAACAGAGACAACAAAATCAGTACCGAAATCAAACGCAGAATCACTATTGCCAATCGCTCTGACCTCTGTCGAAGGACTAAGCTCGCTTTATATAACAGCTTACTCATCCCAGTCCTACTTAATTGCGCTGAAACCTGGACGGTCCTAAAAGCGGATGGGGAAGCCTTTAGTTATTTCGAGAATTTTTTTTTTGTTTAATTTGTGTTCCTGTTAGCGTTGATGGCTTCTGGAGGAAAAGATTCAACGACGAACTGTACCGCTGTATATGCTCCTAGTGAAGCATCTTCCGATACGACGCTTGAGACGGCTAGACCATGTCAAGCTTATAGACACCACTGCTCCGGCTCGTGGGACAACACCACAAATGAAGGCCTATAAAGATCAATAAAACTGCCGCGCCAACAATTATTATTATTAATAATTTTTTTTATTATTATTATTAATAATAATTGTTGGCGCTGCAGTCCACAAAGGGACAAGGGCCTAGCTTGCTCAACAACTACTCGTGTTGTGTGTTCTACTGTTCTCTCACGAGTAGAAGGGACCTACAGTTTTTTGCGAACTCCGAACGGCGAATTTTGAGAAGCGTTCTTAGACACTCTTTGAGTGTTGTCAGCAGCTCGAAAGAGGTGGTGCCGTGAAAAGTTCGAGGTCTTCAGCCGGTAATCGAGTCTAGACCCTTCGGATTGTGAGCGTCGCACTCTACCCACTACGCAACGGCGGCCACTCAAATAAAGCTTGCCATCATTAAATCCAAGAGAAAGCATGACATCGTCATCCTTGGCATAGCTTATGCTATTCAATTGTACCATTCTTTTTTCCAAAACTCCATTTTTACATGTCTATAACTGTTGAACGCAATATTCAAACTAATCATGCATTAAGTCGTTTTGTAGGTTTTGTCGCGGCCTTTCAAATGAAGTATAGTGTTGCCAGATACGAGGTATATAGAGCTTTGTACCTAGCCGGAAAATTCAAAAGACTAAAAGGCGGAAGGAAGATATTTGTCAACCTTAGGTATATTATACGATGCGTGTTGAAGTCGCCTGGCTGGAAGCCTTGGGTGAGTTTAATTAAGTACATCTTAAGGCCGAGACCATCACCAAGCCAAGGCGGTCTCCGAGGTCGAGCAAAGGGTGTAACAAATCACAAATAAGGGACATATAGGGGGCGCCACTAACAATAAATCCGTAGGGCTACAAGATAATCTCCTCGTGCACAGCATCACAGTGGGCAGTTAATACTTTGATAAAATCGAGCCTTAAATCTTTAAATCTACCTTTAGAAATTAGGCGCACAATCATACTTCTAAATTGAGGTTCCGTTTGGTTCAAAGCTTTCTCTCACATAACCAAGCTGGCTATATGCAAGATTAATTTTGTTTTTCAGTAGAATCTAGGGCGCATCCACAATGTAGCTGACCGAGTCGAAAGTTGGAGATCTTCTTTTATCCCGTGTGATTTGATGATATTTGGAGGAGAAGATTAAACGCCATTGGCCCTTTAATCTATAAATGCATGTTTATGTTTTCAAAACTCCATTGGGACAATGCAATGGGAGGCCTTGTTGTGTGAGTTGAAGCAGAGGAACAAGCAGCAGTCGAGACACCGCACCAAACAAAGGGGATTGAGGTTCCCGCTGGAAGCACAAGACAAATCCAAGTTGTAGAAATAGTGACTTCAGACTTACTATTTGATCATAAGAATATTTCCAGTCCGTTAGTTTTGCAAACGGAAGACACGTAGCCTTGTGAGTAGCGTTCAAATTCATTTCTGGCACGTGTTGGTTCGGCGTGGTCGAGTTGTCACGATAAATTCGGGATTATTATATGAGGCACTGCAGATTATATTTTACTCCCTAAATAGTAGTCGCTCAGGGCCTGGGTGAATATTTGTTTCTGTTTGTGGCATCTCTAAGCACCTTACTTCTGATGCCTATCGGTAAACACTATATTTCAAAACCTGAATCGTGTTGGGATATTGTATTTCTAAAGTTTTCAGAAAGACGTCTCAAAAATCTTCAATTCGGTTAAATTTAAGATCAAGCCCTTATTGAACCAGAAATTCTAACACTACCACAACATCCGCTTTTAGAATGGTAATTGGGATAAAATTGACATGAGAACTGATGCCGCATTCCAGTAAGACCATCCCCCAGAACTAATAGCCCGAATCGAATTCTAATGATCGTGCTGCGATCACACGAGCGTATCCTGTGAAACGCTTCCACTCTTCTCAACCGCCAATAATCCTTTTTCAACCAATTTTCGACACGGCACAGAACACCGATCCACGTTCTCGTTAACTCAGTGACAGCTGTGAGAATCGCACCCGCCACCGTGGTCCTCAATCCCTGTGACGAACCACCATTGATTGCTTGCATTTGTCAGGATTTACAAATGTGTCCACAAATACCGCGGGCTGATCCCTGCTCGCCCAAGAAGACCTAAAATATTTTCCCATTAACTATCCTCGACTCTGGAGGTAGAAGCATCTAAGTCCATCGGATCACCCTAGCACTACGAGCTGCATCAAGGGATTCTCCACGCTTCACAGAGATTCCCCGGGACCCCGGCGGAATGCTCTCCGTGTGTGTGTCCACGATTATTGGATAAATTAACTGTACAGGGATATTCCAGCATAATGTGTATCAATAATTTCCCTCATTGCCGTGGTAGCCGCTGCTTTGATTTTTTTAATCGTTGTGAGTGTGGCTGGGTGCAGTCGGCTCGGAGCCGCGAATTAGTTACGCAACTGGATTCTATGGAATGGGAGTGGATGGGGACGACTGCTCTCCGGCCGCCGAATTTGAGTTTTGTTTTCGAACCCCACGCGTTGCATTCCGGATGATGATTGTAATCGTGCGTGGAAAAAAGTGTGGCATCTCGAATGGGATTAGTCACATGGGAGCAGGACAGCCCAAAGCCATCTCTCGTGGCCCGGAGATGCAGGCTTAACTTCTGAAGAAGGCAGGGAAGGTCGCGAGGTTGGTAATTATGCCCTGCATGATGTGACGAAGTGACAAGCTAATGAGCTAGGCCTCTGGGAGTGTCGGGAGGGTAAGGCTTGAGGAAGCTGATCGAAGAAGAATGACAAAGTCATTGCAGCGACATTGGATTAGTGACAAATAAATAATTTGGATGTGGGAACTGGCGAGAGAGAACGAGAGAGGTGTATGCGATCGAATTGATTTATAATGTTTTGTTCCAACTGGAACGACGTGCATTTGACGGAATCTCACGATTGTTGGGGGTCCAGCCATGATCCGAGATGTATGAATGAAGTGAGCAATAAAGTGGGGACGATCATCGAAGGACACCTATGTTCTCATACTAAGAAAATATTCGTAGGATGAGGTTGGATAGCGACATTTTGTGGACACAGCCTCATTGGTGCAAATGAAACTTTTCGGTTCCCTGTGCAATTATAACATAACGATGAGCGTGCACATTCTCTCTCTCTCTCTCTCATCTTGTCCAGAGCTCAGTGGATGCAGAAGAAGTGACTGGGACATGGAAAGAACAAGGAAGAAGAACCTAAAAACTTGCCATCCAAAGCGCAAATTTAAAAGCAATCTAGACACGGAGGTACTCTTAAGCAGAAGAACTAAAAGCCATTGAGAAAAAGAAAGTGGCACAATTCGAGTCCTATTTTCCTTTTATGAGAACTTCGTAGTCGGAAGGGTCATTTGTTTTTCATGGATTCAAATTTTGAGTCTGTGAGATCCAATGACGTTTAATTTTCTGAGCAACTAAGCAAATCTTTTTTCTATAAAGTGATTCGCTACGAGTATGTGGAGTCGTATTGAGGAAACATAAACTTATTCGGTCCGCTCTAATTTGCGCTCAAATTTTTATCTTTTGAAAGTGAACACTTTTTTTCATATCCGAACCAACCCTGTGAACTTCCTTGCGTTTCTTGAAGATGCCAGTAGTCGAGAGGAATAAGGTCTAAAAAAATTGTCGGGTGGAGAAAAGATCCCAATCACAGTCCTTCCAGGTAGTTTTGCACAGCTACATTCACATGTGACTGGCTTATCGTGTTGCACAATCACTTTGTCATGCATTTCTGCCGTTTCTTGCCGCTTTGCAGGCAATGTACAACTTAAAAGCATTAGCGTGTGATAAATCATTGGTTTCGCCTAGTCTTCGCAACTCAAAGTACACGTTAATTGTGTGGTCCACCAATATGGATGATTTTCTCTAATGACGATGTAGAGGATGATGAATCGGTGTCACTAGTACTTGCAAAGTATTTATTCTTCTTTAGATTATTGAGGTATATCCAGTCATGATCCGAAGTTAAAATCTTCTTTTTGATGTCTTTCAAGAGCCAGCTCATAGCCTTTCGATATCTCTCTGTTTCTACTTGTACCGCACCCAATTTCCTTGCTGTTGAATGACTTTAAAATTCTTTAACAGAAAGAAAATTATTGCTTGACTTAGTTTCAATGATTTCACGATTTCTCTTTGCATGTATGTTACACATCCACATTTCCACATTTTGATCCAGTAAAGTCTCCAGTTCCAAATGAATAAACTTTTTGAGCTGCTCAAGACATTCTTCGTCTTTGATGCTTAAATCAACGCTTTGAAAGCTTTGAAACCACCCTTTGCATAATTTATCGGGCGAAGTAAATCAACCACAAACTTTAAGAAGCATTCGACGGGTTTCAGTTGCATTTTCCTGTTAATTTACAACAATTGCGGAAATTTTGGAATAGGAAAACACAATGTTATTGTATGAAAAAGACACCGAGAGATACTTATTAGTACTGACAAATGTCACAACTTTCCAATGAAGCTTCCAAGATCGGTCAAAGCATAGTGTGACGCCATCTTTTGATAATAAATTATATTAATAACCCTCAACTAACAAAATAAGCAGGTCCAAGATTACATCGTCTCATTTTTTCGAATTCCATACAGTTTAGTCAACACATTAATAGATTACAGCCATATTTTAGAACTTCCTCTGCTATGAGACACTGCCGGTATATACTTGGTGAACGGTTTTATTCGGAGTATCCAGAATGTTTCTAACCATTGATTAGACAGTTGGTCGATTCCCTTTACAACATCAATGTTTTCGTAGACAGGTGGCGCTTCTCTGTTTCATCATAGGTCAAATTCGACATTCGGTATGCACTCGAGCATTTCATTATGTTTTTCACATAAAATGTTCTAGAGCCTCCTTGATCTATATATTGGAAGCTGCAGAAATTCAAGCAGTCGTTCGCTTTGGCGGCTCAAATAAGAGACCCACGATGCCTAAACGCCCGTCTTATTTCTGCAGAAGGCTTGGTGGCAAAGTGTACAAGGGTCGCCTTTTATATTTCGGAATTAGAAAACAAAAATTAATCATCGCAGATAGCTTTATTACTTTTCAAAATATTGCCCAATAAAATCTATACACTTCTGCATGCGTTTGAACCAATTGTCGAAGCACTTTCGCCACTCTGATTGAGGTATCTCCAAAACACGCATTCTGAACGCATCAACCGCTTATTCAGGTGTCCAAAAATGTTAACCTCTCATTTTTTTGTTAAGTACGGGAATAAAAAGAAGACATTCGGTTCCAAGTCAGGACTATACGGCGGATGGGTCATCAAATCGATGTTTTGAGTGATCAAAAATGCAGTTGTTTGTGAAGATGTGTGAGAGCTCGAATTGTCGTGGTGAAGAGTGATCCGTCTTCGGCGGTTGGTTTCCCTGTTTTCTTGGAAGACAATTGGCAAACAAATGGTTGTCCATCACTCAGAATTGATTGTCCTGCGTTTTTCTAGTGATACGGTTTCGATAAGACCAGTTTTTCCAAAAAAACAGGCAACCATTTGCTTGGAAGTGCTTCGTGCGCGAGCAACTTTTGTTGGGAACTGTTTACTCTCGGGCTCATACGCGTAAATGCACGGTTCATCACCTGTCAGGATGTCATAGACGTGTTTCGAGCATTTCTTTCGACCAATCGACACGAGCCATTTTTTTAACGATTGACAAATTATGTGGAATCCAACGCGAACAAATTTTTTTGACGATCAAATGTTTATGCAATATTGAATGTATGCTGGTCTAACTAATGCCTACGGTTGTCTCAATCTCTGGATAGGTCAAATGACGATCTTACAATATCAGCTGGAGCGCACGAAATTCGCCTTGGAGTGAATTACGACCACAGTTGAATTCACCATACCATCGATAAACACTGGTCCCTGATGGAGCTTCATCACCAAAAATTGAATTAAGTTCATCAATGCACTATTGTTGACTCAAACCACGTTGAAATTTGTGCAAATTAATCGTGCGAAAATTTTCACGATTTAATTTCATTTTCTGGGCGAGGTGAATGTTTTAAGAGACTGTAAAGAAAACAAATAGCGCTCGTATGCCAAAACATTCTGAGTACGAATAACCTCACCAATACCAAACTTAACGAGAGACCTGGCAGTTGCCCGATTACAACACTAGGGTTGCCCAATCCCGAAATATTAAAGCCAACCTTCGTATCAACCAATTGAACAATTTTTCTCAGCCTTCATTTGTTTTTTTCCAAAAATGGTCTTTGACCCAAAAGAAGTTTTAAAATCATTCGTAAATAAAACATTTTAACCACTATTGCTAGACTATAACAAATCGCGGCCTGAACTTTCTCCAACGAGATCACATCGACTCCTAATGAGAAATGTAATAGAACAAAAAACCTGTCCTAGGCGTAAAAGGACCTGTCCTCTTTAACAATGCAGGCAATACTCTCTCAATCAGGCTTTAGCATGTTAAATAAAGTCACATGTCCGTAACGCTAATTGAACATTTAGGTTCAAGTGCCCCGTGTTGGTTCAAAATATGCCCGACGATTGGACTATGTTCCATCCACAAATCATATGCAAGAACTTTCGATGTATCTCCCTGTTGAATGTAGCCTATAAGATCTTATCCAGCGTACTGTGTGAACGTCTAAAGCCGTTTTGCACCGGACTAATCGGCACATAATAGTGCGGCTTCCGACTTAGCAAATCGAATGTAGACCAAATTTTCACACCTATGCAAATCCTGGAAAGAGCAGCAAGTTTCAAATCGATGCACACCACCCTTTTAACGGTTTTAAAATCGCATACGACAGTAATCATCGCAAAAAATATTTTGACGAGATGGCCGAATTCGATCTTAAGTGTGTCTGGCTGATCCGGTTATGTCGCACAACGCTAACCCAAACGTGGTGCACGCTGTAATTTGGTTGGAAAACCGCTGAACCATTCCAAACCTGCACCAGATTTTGGCAAGATGCGCTTTCGAGTGATTTTTTCAATATTGAGCTGGAGATTAGTACGGGCGGCATGAAAATCCTATATTCTACAAAACAGTCCAATTACTGCTGCAATTTCCCGTCCCCAAACCGTTGTAGAAGCATTCGCGGTTACTGAAACGCAGGCGCAACGAACTAATGTTAGAGTGAACGAGGATAAAAGGGCATACATGCTGTCGACAAAGAATTTATCCGTCGAACAACAACTCGGTTGGAATGCGACGACTGACGGCTACAACCTTGAGAAGTTAAGAAGTTGGTCTACCTCGTGGCAAATGTGAACTCCAAAAACGACACCTTAGTGGAGATTCGACACAGAATCACTCTTGGTAACCACTATTATTTCGGTTTGTCAAAACAGCTAGGGTGAAAACTCCTGACTCGAAATACTAAGATAATGCTCTACAAGGTAATAATCTTACCCGTACACTTATACGAAACCGAGTGCTGGACGAAAAGCAAAACGGCAAGGTAGGTTCCCTTGAAAGAGAAATTCTGCGACGAATATATGGTTAGGTCTGCGAGGAAGACGAATGGAGGAGAAGACACAATCTCGAACTATATGTGCTGTATCAAGATATGGAAATAGTTCAAAAGGCAAAATTCTTTCGACTACAGTGGCATGGCCACATCGAGCGTCATCGAATCCCAGCCTCCGGGTTCCAGAAGAAGAGGAAGGCCGAGCATCCGGTATGGAGACCAAGTGATTGCAGACGCTAGAGAGCTTGATGTTAACAACTGGAAGCAGCGTGCCCGAGACCCACAAGAATGGAAAGCAGCTATAGCTCAGTCTTAGGCCCTTCGTGGGTCGCAAGACCCATATGCAAGCAACCAAGCCCCATGTTGTCTTA
Organism: Eristalinus aeneus; assembly: GCA_955652365.1. Classification (NCBI taxonomy): domain Eukaryota; kingdom Metazoa; phylum Arthropoda; class Insecta; order Diptera; family Syrphidae; genus Eristalinus; species Eristalinus aeneus. Next base: position 82,450,927 of record OY019132.1, read on the forward strand.
CCTTTCCGAAACGTATTGCCAGTATTGAAGTTTTTCTAGTAAGTTGTGTCCAGTCAAAAAAAAAAAAAATAATCTGCTTCCTGAGCACTGTCTAAGAATTGGAGCTGTACACCATGTAGGAGTTGCGTTAACACAGGATTGAGCTTCGAAAGACAGATTAGCCTCAGAAGTACAACTGCATTCACAAAACCTCGAGGTCATATTTCATGATGTCCTTTGATGGATTCACAGAGTTTCGCTGAAATTTTTAAGGTAAGAAGAACTTAGAGTTAACAGAGTCATTGGCTTCACTTAATTGGATTAGCGTTGTTATACCTTTTTCAGGACCTCTGGTGCCGCCTACTATTCACAACCTACCAGAATACTCCGTATCCCTGCCACACCTAGTCAGAAATAAAACCACCTCAAAAATGCACTCAATTCTTCAACATTCTGCATCCTTCTACCACAATTACACAGTCTCCTCGCCCTCTTCTGACAGACCAGCTAATTTTCTTTGTTGTACTCAAAGGCTTCTTGCCTCTGGTCCGCCCACACATTCAGGCATTCCCACCAGCCGTTCAAAACAAATCCGGCGAACAATCGACATGTGTGACACGTCCTAATCACGTCCGTGTACCGTCACGTCAAGGGTTAATTCATCGCATCATTGCGAACCACCCTCCCGAAAAATTCGACAGCATTCGCTTCATTCCTAATCCCCGCATCAGTCGCGGCTGTGCCTCAATCCCTGTGATCTTCTTTCCTGCCGCTTCTCCTACCTGGACGTACGGACGTCGACTTAACCATGAAATTAGATTTCCCCTTCAACTCTTTTCGAAGTTTCGCCAAACACGAGTGTGTGTGAGGAGACGACGGCAACTACGCACGTCGGCCCATGGCACTCAGGTAGGCAATGTGATCGCTTTAATTGGCAACCCAGTGCAAGATGCACGAACTTGGGCGCGTACCTGTGCGCAAATTCCTCCTAGTTCAGAGGAATTGACAAATGGAGGGTCTAGCATATTTTGGCAGCATCATCAGCGCTCAACGATAATCATCGCCATCACTGTCAGTCCACCCTCGAGTCTCTCGCTCACTCTATTTACCGCCGCCGTCGCATGTCCTGTCAACCGAATCGACCCAATAAATTTGTTTGTCCCTCTGCCAATGTGCTCCGTGCACTCTGTTTGTACATGTGACAGGACTTTGTGTGTTTATTTATGCTCTTCCCCGGCAAAATATTGTCCTGTCCTTGGTGGGTGATTGCGAGTCGGCGATAAAGTTGATTTGTTGGGGTGCATGTCTCTGTACGTGTGTCTGCTTCGGCACATCCTTTCATTAATCTTGCTTGCCGTGGGTTATTGGCCAGGTGGAGGCGCATAAACTTTGTACTTGGGCAACAGAAGCTTTCGCCGCGTGACGCACATTAGCGCAACTCGCAACTCGGCGGCAATTGTCGTTACTCCCCTGAGTGAGCGCGATAATTTTTTTGGGAACTTCTTGACTCGCAGACCGTCACGGGCAATTAATTCCAGGTCCACTTCCACGGCTAGAGTGTGTGACAAAACTCGCCCGCTATTAATTGGCTTGTTACCCTGCCCACGTAGGGCGGGCATTTTACGACACAATTCATCGAATTTATTGGGCGTGATCTATCGCGACCACCTGCGGCAGTGGACCGCAACTGCCAGGCATCAAGAAGCAAGAGGTGTAGGGACACTTCCGGCGGGACCACTGCATCTTAATCAACTTCCACGCCACCCCCGCCGAGCTGAGTTCTGGGAACAGCGGAACAGTCTATTGTAAGCCGCATCGTTACAGTGCAGAGCAGCATCCCAGTTTCAATTGTTCAACTGTGATTCCGTGAGCGTGTAGGACAATCGATGCGGCCGTACCTCCGTATCCGAAGTCATATCTCAGGATCAATCAAACTGCAGTGCTGCACTTAGAAAGATGAGTTGGGATTTTTTTCTTTCACCCATACCTTCTCCTCTCTTCTTCAGTCCGTGTTTGCCATGTAATCCGTTCAAGGACTCTTACGTAAACTGCTACATGAGAATGCAATGAGGGGCGGACGGGAAACAGGGTATTTTCTCGGAGATGCAATGCCACCTGTGTGAGTAGTGTGCACGAACAGATTGAAATTCTGATGGAATCAGATGTTTGATGAGTTCGAGTTGGCATTAGGCAAGGCAAACACAATTGAACGTGAAGATGGGCTCAAGGATAATGTGGGATTAAGGGAAATTAATTTTTTTTTCTATTTTCTTGTGCATCTTCTCGTACTTTCCGAAGTGATCGCAACAGATGCGCTGGGTGTGAAGGGGACCTTGAAATTTTGAATTTAATCTGGTGGCCAAGATCGGAAAGAGCAAATGAAGGAACATGTTGACGGTCCGCCGACAGCTATGAGTGCTGTTGCTAATTTATGAAAGCACGAAAGACTGTCCATATGCTGGAAGTGAAGTGAAATAACGTCATCTACGGAAAGAGGAAATACTGGAATTGGTGTCTATTTTTATTCGTTCTTCTTTTGAGGTTGTGCGCTCAGCGATTTGGCCGGTTGAGACTAGTGGAACTGTTTGAGAAGAAAACAGTTTGCTGTTGCAATTATTATAAAAGTGATCTGACGCTATCTACACGTGAAAAGCTTTACAGAATAGCTTGAAAATATTTTTATCTTGTCTAACTTATACAAAATTAACGAGAAGTTGAAAAATAAAAAAAACTTTTTAGGACTGACATAAAGCTTAATGGAAATTTAATCTAGGAAAGGTCTTTCAGTATGTAGTTAAACTAAGACTCGATACTTTATTAGAGTCAATGATGCTACACAATTTTTATGGACAAGAGGCTTGTTCAGCTACGCAGACGAGATTTTGCACAACCGACATCCAGTGATGCTAAGAATCGTATAGCGTCGATATAATCAAAAATTATAATTTTGAGTATGAAAACAAATAAGTTGTACGGGATCACAGTCAGCACGCAAGCACATGCGCTATTTTTTGTTTTTTTTTTTTGTTGGACGTTGGGATCAACTACAGTGGAGAACTCAGACTCAAAAACTGGTCCATTGCACTACCAGGCAGTAACCTTCATTTAATGTAATTTCTTGGATTTCCGAAGAAAAGCCAAGATGCGCTTCTGTGGTATAGAACTTAGGTTTTCAGTTCCCACCACATCAGCGCCAAATAACCGCCACGTGATACGAGCGAAAGCAGGACACTGACAGAGAAAGTGCTCTGAAGTGTCTTCACCTTCTCCACAGGCGTCGCAGAGTGTGACATCACTAAACCCAAGCCGACTCAGGTGCATAGCGAAGGTAAAATGTCCCGTTAATACGCCAACAAGTCTTCTGCACTCGTTTCTGTCTAGAGATAGCAGAAAAGAAACGAATTTCTTGCAGACGTTTGGGAGCATACTCTTGGTCACCCTGCATCTTGGAGATTCACGCCATCTCTGGTTGTGCTGTAGGGAGACCCAACCATCGACGGAGACCCTGACCAGGGACGCGGGTAATCCCAAGGTGGGTTCGGGTCCTACGAATGACTCTGATGAACCTAGCCTAGCTAGTTCATCGGCAGTTTCGTTTCCCAGGATCCCGTGATGACCAGGGACCCAGACAAGTCTTAGAGAATTCAGCCTGCCGACCGAATTAAGGGAAGACTTGGATTCTTGCACTATCTTGGAAGTGGTTAAAGGGTTGAGTAAGGCCTTGAGCATAGCTTGACTGTCGTTCCACCTATTCTTCACAATGTAGTTGGTGGCCATTAGGATCACGAAGGCTTCCGCCTGGAAGACCGACGCGAAGTTTCCTAAGGAGGCGTGAAGTCTAATGTTGTCGTTTTCCACGAAGGCCCCAGCTCCAGAACCCTCCGTTGTCTTGGAGCCGTCCGTGAAAATCCGACTACATTCCTTTCCCGGTTCAGTTTCTGGCCACAGCCAGTCCAGGACACGGGGAAAGTCGACTTTGTAAAAGCGTCGCAACTGTATTTTTGGCGACCTCGCATCAGACGGCATGTCGATGAAAGTAGTATCATAGAAGATGCGGTGTGCAAGGTCATCAAAGCTCCAGTGCGAGTGGAACCAAAGACGATTCCTTTTTAGCCGAGAGGTGGCCTTGAGTGTACATCTCATGATGTGGTGATCAATGGGGGGGAGGGGAGATTAATCAGAGCATCAAGAGCAGAGCCAGGCGTGCTGGGGAAAGCCCCTGTGCAGCGTAGACAAACTGTTCTTTGAAACTTGGTGAAAGCGGCAGTCACGTATTTGCGCGAAAGCTTGTTCCACCAAACGACTGATGCATAAGAGAAGAGTGATCTTATCATTGCCGTATATCTTTTGGGTGATAGACCCCAAGTTTTACCGAAAACTCCCTTGCATTGCCAGAAGACTGACGGCGCTGTGGAGGTTTTCGTCTCAATGTGTTTTTTTCAGAGAAGTTTACTGCCCAGGATAACACCTAGATATTTGGCTTCATTGGAAAGTGGGATACTGACGCCTTTAAGTACCAGTTGAGTCAAACCAGTCATTTTCCTCCTTCTCGTAAAGAGAACAACCTCAGTTTTAAGAGGGTTGACGGAAAGCCCATTCCTGGTACACCAGCTATCGATCATGCCAAGAGCCGCCTGTCCGCGTGCGCTGACGGCCGCAAGACATGGTCCGGTAACTATTATGGCTACATCGTCTGCATAAGCCTGGTCATAGGTGATAGAACTATTCAAAACGGAAAGCAGAGAATAGTTGTAACCAGCATGCACCATAGGAGGGGATACAGGACCCCGGCTTGGGGGCAGCCCCTGTTAACCTCCGACATTTCATTAGCATGCATGCGCTATGCTTGCATTTGTTCTCTCCTAAGTAGAAGCGACCTGCAAGTTTTTACCCATCCCAAAAATATAGGAAATTTTTACCAATTAGTTCTCTTTTATTACTGTCAACCAATTGAAGAAGGTAGAAAATGCAATTTCCCTTCATGCATTTCCCAACATCACGGCTGTTTTTATTTCAAGAGATCAACGGCCAAGACCCCGGAACACTGTGAACTTAGACGCAATTAGCCCAATGCGACATTCATGACCAACCACCATTCAACCCTCAGCGTTGGAACAGCCATTGTTTCAACATGTCACTCGATACTTTGCATTTCAATAGTGCCAAAGTCCAAGGGGCGTAACCTTCGTACACCACCACAGACCCCCCTCCAGCAGCCTGTACCCGCACATGCAACCCGCTTTTCATGATGGCTGTTTCTTCCGCACATCGCCTTGCTTAATGAAGCCATTTCAATTTTTAATTCGATTCCGAAGGAGTCAATAAAATCCTCTCTCCCTGCCCTCCTTTTCCCGCCTTCGATTCCCTGTCAATTCCCCTAAAGGAGCGTTGCAGCTTGTGTGTACGGCAACGACGGTGGCGGCGGCAGTGGAAGAGTGCGGTCGAAGTCGTAAAATTCAACCAGCTCACAAGATGTACGATGTGAACGTAGGTCGTGACACTAAAATCGGTCTGCTGCCTCCTAGTAAATTGGTTCGCACCCCTTTGGGGCATTAATTTCTTCCACTAGATGAAGCTTCCCCTCCTCGCTGACAACACAGTGCGTCGCCGGCACTCCCGCCCGCCCCACACGAGTGCTGTCAATTTTTATTTTTATACCGCTAAATGTTTCGTTTCGTCTCCTCTTCACATAATGGCCCGACATTTACGATTCAATTTAAGACGTTTACTATGAAATGTATTACCAAAGTTGCTCGTCGCCGATGCTGGAGTATCTGACGACCTCAGTGCATCTGGATCCTGGTCCCATCTGTCAATTTTATCGCCTCTTTATAGCTAACCTTTAGGAGAGAGAGAAAGATTGTCAGCAGTGATTGGGTCTCTGTGAGGTATTTCCGAAGTCAAACGGGCGAAGCTTAAGATGGGACTTAAAAGCCAGGCGGGCGAGCTAAGGGGCATGCGGTGAAACACTTTGATGGCCTGAACTCCGTTTGCCACCGGTTAATGGAGTTTCAGGTAACGAAGGTGAGACTAATTATGTTGCTTGGCTTCTCATCGTTTCGAGGCTTCTGGGGATACATACGATTCTCGGATTGTCAGTGATTGGAAAATGAATCGTTGTAAACTAAGAGCCAATAAGTGAGCTCTCAATTGGTTCGTTTAATGGTTCCAGCAAATGAGGAAGGAAAGATGTGCAATTACAAAACCATTTCGCATTTATGAAGTTAAGGAGTTGAAGTCAATCAACCGGGGACGGATGGGTACTGCGGCCTTGACTGGAGACAGGATATCCCTCAAGATGAAGACGTTTACGGAATAGGAGCCGCAGGCATTGCTCTGCTGCATCTTTTAACGAACCTTAACCGCAGCTGCAAGGTGATTTTTTTTTCTAGCGTCCTCAATGACATATGTATATATATATATTGGGAACCAGGGCCTAGCTTGCTCATCAATCTTCAGTTTTTTACCGACCCCGAATGACTAAGTTTGGGAAGCTTTTTCTTAAACAATTCTTGCCGCGAAAAATATGAGGAGTTCAACCGAAATCGAACATGTACCTTTAGCGTGGGAGCGTTGTTTTCTAACCACTACGCCATGGTTGGCCAGGAATTGGTTTGTTCAAAAAAGGAACCTTTTGACAATGGAAGCTTGAAAGCTTATTTCAAAAGCGAGCTGTACAAAATGGGAGCAAAGGATGAGCCCGGTGTTGGCATACAGCGGCATGAGGTATTTAATTAGTTTTCAAAACGATTAGTTCTACAGAGACGCCCGTGACTCACTTCCAGTCCATAGGTAAAAAAAGATAGGAACTATATCCATGTGTTTACGGTGTCTATGTAGTGCAAAGGGGAGATAAGAGGGATAACTACAGAGTGCAAAGGGAAAACGAAGAGGTCAACAGTTTATATTATGTGTCAGCTGCGGCTTAGGATTGATGAACGGATGCAAAGCAACTTCAAACAGTAGTTCCGTGGAGTTATTCGCTTATTCAGAAATCTCTGAAAAGTCTCTTCATTAATGGAAAAGCTAGAAAGTGCCGAGAATTTTTGTATTGTCAATTTGAGACTATTGGCTTAATAAGCAACCGCCTCACTGATCAGAGTAATTGACATTAACTATTAATCTTAGCGCTGCTTGAATTAGATAGTCGGTTGGTCTTGAATTTCTCTTCTTGTTGCTTGTTTTCTAAGGCAACGCAATAATTTTTACTTTTCGTAGTTCAAATTTAGTCGTTTAATACAAGCACAAGCACTTCTTAAAAAATCTTGCTCTTTCGTAGAGTATATCTAAGTCAAATAATCAAGAAGGAGAAGTCTAAACCTGAAACAACGGAAAATCCTTAAGGATGAAGTGCTTAAGGTCCCGAAACTTTCGAAAGGCCCAAAATTGAAAAATGACCGTATCTCAAATTGATTTAATTCTTTAAAAGACGAGATATAAAAAATTCGGATTAAAAACGAGTTAACTTTAATTTGCCAAAGATTTAGTTAAATGTTGACATTCACATCCTAAAGTAATGAAGGCTCAAAATCGCCCAATGTCCAATAATTTCAAAGAAACGAAATTTAGGTAGAGCACCTCTCAAAATATCAAAATTTTTAAAAGCCTTAATCCCGAAAACGAAATATTCAAAAAAATTTCAAAGATACCAAGATCTTTCTCTTAATTTTTGTAGAACACTTCAATCTGGGGTGTACATGGGGCTAAACAAGCATTCCTTTCCAGCCAGCACTGTTGTGTTGTCCGTCCGTCCTTTGTTGCTTAGTCCCAATGGCTCTAAATCGAAGACCCTTCGGGCCGGTGCAGGGATGTCGTTGCGCTCTATATGACCTATCCAGCTTAAACGTTGATTTTTGAAGGCGGTTGCCCAGCTGCATGAATTCGTACAGTTCATAAAGTTTTTCGTTGAATCTTGTTCTCCAGATGCAGTCAACGAAGGACCAAAACTAGCACGATAAATTTTTCTCTCGAAAAGGATAAATGCTTCCTCATCCGCTTTTGGGGGCTTAAAGGCTTTCGCGCCTCTTGCCTCTTGCCTCTTGCCTCTTGCCTCTTGCCTCTTGCCTCTTGCCTCTTGCCTCTTGCCTCTTGCCTCTTGCCTCTTGCCTCTTGCCTCTTGCCTCTTGCCTCTTGCCTCTTGCCTCTTGCCTCTTGCCTCTTGCCTCTTGCCTCTTGCCTCTTGCCTTTTGCCTCTTGCCTCTTGCCTCTTGCCTCTTGCCTCTTGCCTCTTGCCTCTTGCCTCTTGCCTCTTGCCTCTTGCCTCTTGCCTCTTGCCTCTTGCCTCTTGCCTCTTGCCTCTTGCCTCTTGCCTCTTGCCTCTTGCCTCTTGCCTCTTGCCTCTTGCCTCTTGCCTCTTGCCTCTTGCCTCTTACCTCTTGTCTCTTGCCTCTTGCCTCTTGCCTCTTGCCTCTTGCCTCTTGCCTCTTGGCTCTTGCCTCTTGCCTCTTGCCTCTTGCCTCTTGCCTCTTGCCTCTTGCCTCTTGCCTCTTGCCTCTTGCCTCTTGCCTCTTGTCTCTTGCCTCTTGCCTCTTGCCTCTTGCCTCTTGCCTCTTGCCTCTTGCCTCTTGCCTCTTGCCTCTTGCCTCTTGCCTCTTGCCTCTTGCCTCTTGCCTCTTGCCTCTTGCCTCTTGCCTCTTGCCTCTTGCCTCTTGCCTCTTGCCTCTTGCCTCTTGCCTCTTGCCTCTTGCCTCTTGCCTCTTGCCTCTTGCCTCTTGCCTCTTGCCTCTTGCCTCTTGCCTCTTGCCTCTTGCCTCTTGCCTCTTGCCTTTTGCCTCTTGCCTCTTGCCTCTTGCCTCTTGCCTCTTGCCTCTTGCCTCTTGCCTCTTGCCTCTTGCCTCTTGCCTCTTGCCTCTTGCCTCTTGCCTCTTGCCTCTTGCCTCTTGCCTCTTGCCTCTTGCCTCTTGCCTCTTGCCTCTTGCCTCTTGCCTCTTGCCTCTTGCCTCTTGCCTCTTGCCTCTTGCCTCTTGCCTCTTGCCTCTTGCCTCTTGCATCTTGCCTCTTGCCTCTTGCCTCTTGCCTCTTGCCTCTTGCCTCTTGCCTCTTGCCTCTTGCCTCTTGCCTCTTGCCTCTTGCCTCTTGCCTCTTGCCTCTTGCCTCTTGCCTCTTGCCTTTTGCCTCTTGCCTCTTGCCTCTTGCCTCTTGCCTCTTGCCTCTTGCCTCTTGCCTCTTGCCTCTTGCCTCTTGCCTCTTGCCTCTTGCCTCTTGCCTCTTGCCTCTTGCCTCTTGCCTCTTGCCTCTTGCCTCTTGCCTCTTGCCTCTTGCCTCTTGCCTCTTGCCTCTTGCCTCTTGCCTCTTGCCTCTTGCCTCTTGCCTCTTGCCTCTTGCCTCTTGCCTCTTGCCTCTTGCCTCTTACCTCTTGTCTCTTGCCTCTTGCCTCTTGCCTCTTGCCTCTTGCCTCTTGCCTCTTGCCTCTTGCCTCTTGCCTCTTGCCTCTTGCCTCTTGCCTCTTGCCTCTTGCCTCTTGCCTCTTGCCTCTTGCCTCTTGCCTCTTGCCTCTTGCCTCTTGCCTCTTGCCTCTTGCCTCTTGCCTCTTGCCTCTTGCCTCTTGCCTCTTGCCTCTTGCCTCTTGCCTCTTGCCTCTTGCCTCTTACCTCTTGTCTCTTGCCTCTTGCCTCTTGCCCCTTGCATCTTCCGCACAAAAGTAGAAATTTCGAAAATCTGCAAAAAAATATGTCACTGTCCATGTATACCATTTTAAAACATTGTTGGGAACGTCAAACAATTATTTCTTCTGGGTAAAATGGACTGTGGCCACATGAACAAAGCGCTTAGCGTCCAATAGTAATCGCGTACGGGTGACATAATGAATATCGACGGAAATCACTTGGACTGCTCACCCTGCTCACCTGATATGAGCGAGCTTCGTTTCCAATCACTCTGCCTGCTGACCACCAAACAAAACCCCAACCGCAAGTGTCAATTTCGTTGACAAAGATTTACGACAAAGCATATTAATCGTATTGATGTGATCATCGAGGACAATTCCTTCCCAGATCTTGCAGCTGATCTCAGTCCAGAAACCGCAGCTCAACCGGCCAGCCGAACATAACTTTTCATGTCACTGTCATGTCACAACCCATCTCTGACCTCAACAAGCTAACCCAATCAGACTCAAATCTCTTAGTCATCTCGAACAGCGTGCTTGGCTACCGAATCGAAATAACATCCCATCCGTGACATGTCCTACCCCGTTCCAAGAGGCTACCAGTGCCCTGCCACCGCTATACGTTCTGTTGACACATCTCCACGAAGAGCAAGCCCAGCGTTAGATTTCGTGAATTCCTCGAGCGAAACCATTTCTATGTTTGATGTCAACTTGATTTGCGATTATCTAGATTACAGAGCCCCCAGCGAACTAGCAACGCCGAGTCATTTTTCATTAGGCTGCAACACATGTCCGCCGCCGCATCCATCCGCCCGTCCAACTGACCGAATCGAATGCGAAAAATTGCCATCCCGAAGGACCAAAGGAACACAAAGGCCATCCCGGGCGCTGCTCACTCACAGAACTCGATAAATCATTGTAGTCGGGCAGGCCGCGTCGCTGTTGTGCCGAATCTTCTATTTCGATCTTAATGATGTCAGGTAGGGACTGATCCGCCCAGCTTCTGTGTCTTCTTTGTGTATATCTACGAGGTGATCTTTACATCACAGGCAGTGCCCGCAGAGCCCGGAGAAGTGGATAAGAATCCACTTGATAGCCGCCGTCGCCGCCGCCGTCAGTACACGACTGCCACCGGCAGCACCAACTGACGCCAGTCAAAGTGTTTGTTGTGATAAACCCTAGGCAGGATCGGCAGCTCCCGTATGGGAACCTGCAACATGTGTGACCTCGGACGGCTAAGTGCATCCTGGCTGACAGACTGTCAGCCTGCCGGCCCTTTCGGTGTGAGAGAAAAATTAAATGTCGCGCTCCGCCGACATTACCGCCCGATAATTGGTCGGCGGCCACTTTAAGGTCGTTCCACATGGGGTGTTGCTACCGACGGAGCAGGTCTCCGGAAGTGACGTAGTCAAAAAATGGATCTACTTAGCCGCTTTTTTCCTGTTGCATCGCATCCACTCATCGGGTGGCTGTAATTGCCGCGATGAGGCCGGGAAAATGGTTCACATGGTCTCGCAACAATTATAATCGCATTAGGAGCGAGGCAATGTTCGGTGGCGGGGGTGAGTGCGCGGTGCGGGCCCTGAATGCGATCAAGATCGAGATCCGTGTGATGACATGTCGCCGTTGTTGTGCCGGTGCTGCCACCGACCAGGCTGTGAGAACAGGGTGATTCGCGCACATTAACACCTCTCACACACTGCGGCTATGCGGCGAACGATTTAATGATGCTTCATGTGGCGATTGCGTTTGATAATAATCGGCGGAGTTTGTTGTGCTGATCGTTTGAATGTTTTCCACTTCCTTGAAGTTGGCTAATGTTGCCGGCTTCAGCGAAGACCCATCCCGGCCTTTCACTTGTCTTGCTAGATGAGTAGTAATTGTCCGAGAGTGCTGGGCTGCTTGAGTGACTCGTAAGTGGAACCATTAGGAAAATTGTATCTATGAGATCTTTAATGTGCACTTGGATTATGTTGTTGTGATGTGTTCCCGGTAATTTCAGTGGTTAGACTTCATTTGGGCGAATGGCGAGAAAGTTGTTGATGTCATGATTTTTGCTTCCGTTGCGTGCTCCATTGGGTGTACAAGCTCGATTTATTGTTGGCAAAAAACGAAGTAAATTAAAAAGCAACGACTGACAAATCGCTGATTCGTGCAAAGAAGTATTTCAGACCAACAGTTTCAAGTCCTGGTTCACTAAAGTGTGCCACGTGTGCAAGTTCGTGGTGGGAGTTATTTTCAGAACTGGTCTCCAATTCTAAGTCCAAGCAAATGTTCCGCATATTTGCAGTTGCGGATAATGTTTTGCAACGATCCGGCGGAAGAAACGATGAATTAGAAGGAGTTAGTTTCGGAACAGCTTTTGGCGGGAAAGCTCACCAAGATGTTGGTGTCTTCTTTGAACAAGGTTTTAATCGTATTTCCTATAGAATCGGTTGTGTTGAGAAAACTAGCATCTACTTGGCCTTTCTGAGATTATTTCTTTTTTAAATGTGAATCCAAGTATATCTTCGACAAAGGCATCTTACCCTACTCGCTCCCTGAATGAAGAAATCATGGAATATGGGTTAAAACTTAATTGTCCAAGGTATTATTGGAAAGTAGTGTCAAGTTCTTCCTTTCACCTCCACCACTGTTGTATGGCTCATTCAGTTATGCGTTTGATCGATTCCTTCTACCTAGATACTTCATATTTAGATGGAGCAGTGTCGCCTCGCGTAGGTGTAGATATTATAGACCTAGTAAGTCATACATATGTTCGAGCCCATATTTTCACTGTTTGAGTCATCGACGGCATCCAGATGTGATAGGAGAGATATGTTAAGTGTTACTGTAGTGCTTTCAAACTGCATTTGCTGCGTTGAACAATTTTTTTTGGAGAAAGGAATTTAATCATGAAAAAGACCTGGTGTGCTATTTTGAAATACTGTAAGAACTGCAACAATAAGCGCGAGTTCTAAAGCAGAGCAACGGCATTTTCCTGGATGATGGAGTGAGGAAAGCTTTGAAGGCTTCAGAACGCCGTCCACTTTGCAGGCCCCCGACATTGTAGTTGCATGTATGTCACTCGAGGTCGCTTGATGAAATGGCGAAGCATCAAGCGAGTCGCCGAGGCTTTTTGTACCAATATACTATTGAGTTGGTAAGTAAGTTATTTCTGCACAGGCCAACTCAAAACTTAAGTATTTTTACGATCGAACCATGCTTTGACAACTTTGCTGGTGTGTTTGTAATGTTCCATAATATAAGGTTGTCAAATATCAAAATTCCGCCATTTTATTTTTTGAGTTTTCCAGCTATGAACAAAGCGCTACAGAGCCCGTATCTGGCAATACTATACAACATTTGAATGATCTTGACATAACCTACAAAACGACGTTTTGCATGATTATGGATATTGCGGATATTGCGTTCAACAGTTACAGACGTATAAACATGGAGTTCACTAGCGCCGAAATTCGTGCTATTTTAAAGTTTTCCTGCGTTAAAGGCAAATTCGCTAGAGAAACGTTCCTTGAGATTAATTCTGTTTTGGGGGATTGTACTCTATCACTTCGAGCCGCGGAGGAATGGTTTCGACGATTCAGAGCCGGTGAAAATGACACCATGGATAGGGCAGCCGGCGGAAGACCTGTGACGACGAATACCGATCGAATCATGGAAATCATTGAGTTAGACCGGCATGTGGCATCTCGTGACTTCGCCCAGGAGATGGAAGTTAGTCACCAAACCATTTTAAACCATCGGCAGAAGGCTGGATACAAAAAAATTTGATGGTTGGGTGCCGCATGATTTGACCGAATCTGGACAACGCTTGCGATATCCTGCTGAAACGGAACAAACTCGATTTTTGAAGCGGATGATAACTGGCGATGAAAAATTGATCACATACGACAATATCATGTGAAAACGGTCGTGGTTGAAGGTAGGTGAATCGTCCCATATCTCCAAATAGTGGCCAAGCCGGGATTGATGGCAGGGAAGGGTTTGTTGTGTGTTTGGTGGGATTGGAAGGGAATCATCCACTATGAGCTGCTCTTATACGGATAGGCGCTTTATTCTACCATCCACTGCGAACAACTGGAGCGCTTTTAAGCAGGCGATCGACCAGAAGCGTCCAGAATTGGCCAACAGGAAGGGTGTAATGTTCCACCAGAACCACACACTTCGTGAATGACTCATCAGAAGCTACACGAGCTCGGATGGGAGGTTTTCTCGCATACACAGCCCGGACATAGCGCCAAGTGATTACCACCTGCTCCTGTCCATGGCAAGCGCTCTTAGTGGTGTGAAGTTGTACTCAAAAGAGGCTTGTGAAAAGTGGCTGTCCGAGTTCTTCGCAAATAAGCCGCCTCCGCTTCTACGAGAGGGGTATTATGAAGTTGCCGTCTAGATGGAAACAGATTATTGAACAAAATGGCGTACATTTGAACTAAATCCGCTGACGATAACACTTTTTATGAAGCATTGAATTATTAACGTGGCCGTCGCGGCGTAGTAGGTAGAGTGCGACGCTCGAAGGGTCTAGGTTCGGTACCCGGCTGAACACCTTGAATTGTTCACGGCACCACCTCTTTCGAGCTGCTGTCAACACTCAAAGAGTAATAACTGTCTAAGAAAGCTTCTCAAACTTCGCTGTTAGGAGTCGGTAAAAAACTGTAGGTACCTTCTGCTCGTGAGAGAACAGTAGCGCGCACAACACGAGTAGTTGATGGGCAAGCTAGGTCCTGGTCCCCCTGTGGACTGTCGCGCCAACAATTATTATTACTATTACTGAATTATGCGGAAAGAAAAAAGCGGAAGGGAGATATTTTACAACCTTATACTATATAACATTTCTTAAAGTTTATAAAATACAAGACAGATGACCAGCGATCACTTTTTTCTTGCATACTACTGTCATCCGGCGCGTGGTTCTATCATTTATTGCTGGCTTCTAGTTGAATTTCTGTACACTCTAAATTGCTTGAATCAAGTGACGTGCTTCGTAACAAAACATTTGATACGGGAACAGTACCCGGGTCCATTATATAAATTCTAATTACGAAGACGATGCAGGAATTCGAAATATTTTTACAGAATAACGTATTTAGAGCCTCTGTGGTTTTATGTGTACAATAGAACATACGTTTTTTATTTATGAAATCTCAACTTGCTGGAAGTTGTACCCGGCAACAGGTTTCTTTCTTCTTCTGTACAGTTTTGGCCGCATTTCATTTATATCTTCACAGGAGGTTTATGGGCAATGGAGTATAGAAATGAATGCCTCATCGTGTTCTAGCAAATCATTTATAACTGCCGTTTTAATCCCAACAAACACTGAAGGTAAACTTGTTTGCCTTCTATCCAAGCTTTGACAACGTTTGTCTTCGGTAAGCATAGCTTCATACCTATCTTCACTGGCGTTGCATATTTGTAAATTTAGTCTTGTTTTTCAAATCTCGCAAGGAATCCAATATGTTTCTCTTTTATAGGTCGTAAGGAATCGCAGTGGAACTGATTCCATTTCGGTTTCTTTCGTGCAGCACTCCTACTCTTATCTAGTGTCTCCTCTATGTTCTGGCAGCAAGATAGTCGCTTATGATTCATAAGTTCCCATATGTAATCAACTTTTTCAGTTCGAAGCGTATTTTAAAATAAAAATTACTTTTGTGAAACTCTTTTTGTTACAGCTTTCTTGTCTTTTTCTAAACAATTTTTTCGGGAACGCTTTGTCCTTCCGTATTGTAAAAAGACGTATTTTTTCAAATATTTTAACAAGAGTTCTTGGTAGGTAGGTAGGTTTTACTTCGTTCATAAGTTTACATAGCAGTCCACCGCACAATTTACAACTCAGAGTTTTGAGATATTGATTCATTTCCTATCTTTCTACTGGCAGTATTTAAAAAACAACATACATACACATTAAATAATTGTTCAGTGCCAAGGGATATAACAACAACCATTCACTACGAAAAAAGTAAAGAATCCTTTTGCACAAAATATGAAGTCTTATATGTTAACCTAAAAAGAGTTTTAATTAAATGCAAATGCCTTTCTATCACACAAAATGAGCTAAAATGAAATCCTTCTTAAGACAAGAAAGCGTGCAATTCATATTAATTTAAGTGGTCATTCTATTTGTTTTCTTTTTCGTCTTCACTTGGTATTACAGTCCGTGATAGACCTGGTTCTTAACCAACAAGTCTCTCCAGCTAGCACGAACTGTAATGCTTGTTGCCACCAATTTCGCACCCCACGTTTTTTAGCTTCTTCCACGTGTGTGTTTCATCGGGTCCTAGGGCGTTCCATTTTGCGTTGCCTCTCTAGTTCGGAATTGAGAATTCATTGAACTGGATCAGTAGCGTCAATGTAGTTAACATAACTTACTTATATCAAGCCTAGTACCCGTAACGCCTTGCTAGGCTGATGTCGCTTTACAGCCCGTTCCACTGTCCTGCCTAGAAACCTATTATTCACTACATCAGCAAGTATATGTAACATTTGTCATTGTTATTGATTAAGTTTTTCAAAATGGCTGCGGTTTTGATTTCTGTTCCCATACCACAAGGTTCTAAAAAAGAACTGTACGCAAACAATCGCTCAAACAGTTTTCGAGAATAAAGTGACGACTGCTGGATTGTGGTTACTTCGCGTGACATTCACTCTTAATTGATACTTAAATTGCCTAAATGGATTTGATGTTACGTTGAGAGGTCTGATTCATCAAGTTTTAGCAGAAATTTAGTTTGAATTATTTTTATAGATGGACGTTGCATATGTTACTTAACAGACCACACCTTAACTGATATATGTAAGTGGAAAAGCGCTCTTTTACAATTATTTCATTGGTTTTATCAATCACAGAATGCTTACCTGGTATAGAGGAAGAGAGGGAGAGGAGGTAGCGATGCACATTAGTTTTAAATGCCTGTGGATTGTAATGAGGAGGAAAAATCGAGCTGGGAAGAGTATTCCAGATTAGTGTAGTGCGGCTAAAGAACGAGTCTCTGAATTTGACTGTACGTCCGAAAGAGGGCTTACGGGTGAATTGGAAGGCATTCGTAGCGAGGCGTGTATTGCGGCTGAATTCTTGAAAAGGATGAATGCAACTGGCTAACTGGCTGGCTAATTCATCTGAGCATTTCTTGTTAAAATAGCGATAAAAGAGTGACAATGACGCGACATTACGTCGGTGTTCTAACGAGTCAATCGACTTCGCAATATTACTGTCACCTATAAGTTTTATCGCTCGCTTTTGAATTCTATCCAGCAGGTGCAGGGAGGTCTTAGAAGCGCCTGACCAAAAAGGAGCGTTATACTCAAGCTCTGGGCGTATGTAGCCCTTGTATATAGTAGCCCGATCAGAGGGGGTGAAGTACTTCTTGCATCGTTTAAGGAAGCCTAGACATTTCGAAGCATTTTTGGCGACCTCTAACATGTGATCGTTCCAACTAATTGTTGGGTTGACACACATACCGAGGATGGAAAGTCTTTCGGTTGTGGGTAACGATATTTTGCAGTTTGGTCAACCTCCGTTCAAGCCTCTGAAACGCAAGCAATAAAACCGCTTTGGAAATAATTTGTAGACAACCTTGCAGAGACCGTGTAATACTAACAAACTCAAAAGATTCAAGTGCATAGGACTAAGGCACTAATAGTCCAAGCCGATGTTTGCAACAATGTCTAGAGGGATTGGAAGGACAGAGTACAGTGCTGCATTGCCAAAGTACGACTAAGTTTTGTAGAAATGTTTGGTCCATCCTAATCACTCATAATATGTGAAGACACATTAAACTTGGAGCTGGCACAACCTCATTTCTAATCTATTAACACTTTTTTGCGAAGTTGAGGAGGACGCTGTTGTGTCTTTCCCTCAAATCAACCTTCTTGCGAACGGAACGCTCCCAAAAGACAATCTACGCAAAAACTCCCATTGGATAGATAGCCGGTCTGGAAAGATCTCAGAAAACATGAGATATCCAGGAAAAAAATTCTTGCTCGCTTTTGGAGTACTCCCGTTTGCCAAGGATAAATAAATAAATTACCTAACATCCTCTTGAGATAACATTTGTAGACCAATTGAGTAAACAGCCACCACCACCCAGCAGCAGTTGATTATGTTTTGTTTTTCCCTTATTTCTTGCATCGAGCAACCTTAATTATACAAATTTCACCGCCAAATGCGGAAGGCTCCTTTCGCCATCCAGATGCTTCCTTGTTAACGAGGTGTTAAGCATATGGAAGTTCCCGGGAGCAATTAATGCCACCACTCTTGTAACTTCCCGCAAAGGCCTTCGCGAACATTGTTCCCAAAAGTACACGTGGTATGATAATGAGGGCTGTAAAATTACCCTCAGCTACACAAGCGTTTGCTTCAAGAACCATCAATCTACGCAACACCGCCCTGTACCCTCTGAGTTGTAAAATGTGTGACATAAGCAATCATCCCTCCGAAACGTGTGGCATTTCCACGAACCAGGCACAATATACCGCTTCAAAGCGAAGCGCCAAATCGCCCAATGTATCGAAAAGGAAATCAAAACAATAGGAAACTCAATCCGCTCGATACACATTCAAATCCTACTCTGTCTGTCGAGGGGGTAAGCGACCTCCATCCGCATCCCCAACTTTGGCGAGAAGTTGCTAACTCCAACTCGTCCGAGCATAGACGAAAAAATTCTTAGAAACTCGTTTGTTTTTGTGAGGTTTCCCTGCGCTGCAGTCCCAGGTAATGCGCTAAGGCGGCTGGTGGTTGCTTCGTGGAATCGCAGCTACATATTGCACGCGACTAGCAAAAACTCAAACGACGCAACTCACAGGAAACTCATTTATGTGGCAAAAACATCGTGTCTAAATGACCTTCAACAGAGCACAGAAAAGGGATACTTACACACAACACCGCAGCAGCTACAGCAGCATCACAATCCTCATCATCGTCGTTACTATTTCTCTGTCGATCTCCCTCTCACCCATTGTTCTCTCTCTTTCTTCAGTTTTAGGTGCGCTTGTGTTTGCATGTTCTCATAGATACATTTATTGTTATTACTTCTCAAAAAAAATGTTCAACAGCCGCAGCAGCAGCAGCGACAGACAAAATCAATGCCAGAAACTCCCAGCGGACACCTTTTTCGGTTCGTACTGCACGTCTGCAAAGAGACGGTGGTGTGAGACTTAAGAGAAACTCCCAACACTTCCCCTTCTTTAAGTCGGTTTTCCAATTCGAACTTCTCGTCTGCACAGACTCGTCCAAGTGATAGAGCCTTCCTTGTCCAACCAATGGCTGTGTCGAGAAGAACACGTGCTAACTCGGCGTCCGCAACAAACTGTTCGAACCTCCAGAGCGCGTCATACCACCCGAACTATACACACACGGCTGCGACGCGGAAAACTCTTCACAGATACTTTGCAGAAGCGACTGCTGCTGCAACATGCAATAGCAACACAGTATCTCAACCCAAACACACACACAGGGGCATCTTGAAACAAACACACACACGCTTGGGCACACTGTACAGCAGGGAATCCATGCCGCCGATCCGATGGTTGGCGCGGTTGGCTGCGCTGGAGAAGTTTTTAAAAGTATCTCAATACAGCCAGTTGCTTCAGTTTACAATTTGCCTCCGAGTGAATTGGTCGTCTGGTATCATTCGGAATCTGAAAGAGCGAGAGTGTGTGAAAGCGTTACATTTGCCCTCCGTTGGTCTTGCAAACACGTACCCGAACGTCGAGTGCCGAGTAAATATCTGGGATTTCACACGAATCGATGAGATAACAAAACGAATACTAGATTTCCAAGAGTGTTGACGGAATACGAAATTCTATTTGATTTTGTATTCTGTTTGCGAGCAAGATAGAGAGTGTTCTCAAGTGATTCCAAGTGCACACAAATAATTCAAGTGATTTAGAAAATTTTTGTTCAAATTATTTTTTGGTGTGATTTTGTGCGAGCCTTCAACATCGACAACATGCTGAACTCACAGATCTCCTCGCTGCTCGTGGTTGTTACCGCCACTGTTTTAGGATTTATCAATGCCCAAGGAGTTGGGTCCAAGGATTTGCTGAGATGCCGACAGAACTGCTATCAAAAGGTAAGCAAAGTAGAAAGAAATCTCAAAAAAAAAAAACTTGTTGCACGACGTTACGAAAATTGACACTGATTTGTACACTGTGAGTTTCGACATGAGGAGGAAATTGAAATTGTGACATTTGAGGATGTGTAGATGGACCCAAAGGGGTAAATGTTTGAAGTCAAATGGAATCTGAAACGGATTCAGGAAACACTGAGAAATTAGAAAAAATGCAGGACGTAGAAGGATTTATACAGAAAAGTGGGGAATTGATTGACGAAGGAAATTCCTTTAAGGCTATAGAAATATTTGAGACAGAACTTATTTCATGGACTAACGTTGAGCGCCGTGGAATTTCAAATCACACAGTCACAGTTTGAGCCGAAATTGCATCAGTTTTAACGCTTAGAAAGATTTTCCTGTTCACTCCCAACCGGCGTTTAACCCGTTCGATTGTGAATTTTGCTCTGACTGCACATATGTTAAGCGCGTCGCACTTTCAAGACGTAAGATGTACATTTGGCAGCATTTTATGCTGTCCCTCGTTCATAATACACTCTTCCGCTCAACATGCACCACCGATTCAATTTTCTGCAGTTTAAAGCCAACATATCTGGTGTGCCTTCTGAATGAACTTCACGTGAAGTAGTCCGTGCTCTAAAGAAAAATCCGGAAAGCTTGTAAAAGATCTTCAAATTTGTGCATATCTTTGCCCGGAATTTCAAGTGAAATGTTCTCACATGATGAACAGTGTCGAGAACTACCAAATTCTTATTTGATGCAACTTTCGACAAACTATCCATTGTTTCTTTTATACGCACGTTCAAAAACTTTAAACGACGATAATGTCACTCAGGATTCATACCTTTAGGCGATTAAACTTTCACCAGCATGTCAACTGCAAATTTTCGCTCCAAAACAACATGTTCAGGTGGGCGACGTAGTTCCGCCTGCAAGAGAACACTACCGACTGCCGGTATCGACGAAAATATGAATAGATTGAACTCTGATGAAGCTCTAGAGAGACCAGTTGGTGCATCTTTCACGTTAAATTTTCGCGACACCTTCTTTTTCCACCGAAATGCAATATGCCGACAATTGTACTAAATTCTGTGAAATCAAATTAAAAAAAACCTGCTTGATGGCATCGTTTTTCACGCACATCGCAGTCCGCGCCGAATGCTCGGTCGCTTAACATTTCGGGTGAATATCACTTCATTCAAAAGGATCCTGCAGACTATACATCTTGCCACGACTTACACTTTTTGGTGTTGACAGCATATTCGCTACGTGCTTGCCATGAGTTTCACATGAAAATACTTTACACCCCTTGCGACTTCATTTTTCGTTTTCAGTTCTGAACGGAAACTTCTGAAGCCATTCAAGCTTCATAACACAAAAATGGCTGATTTCTATTTGATCAAAATTCTGTGCAAAAAAAAAAAATATCGTGATCTCATTTTCCCTTCAAAAAGCACGTCTCGAAATCATGACAAACAGTCCCACTGACTCACAAGACTACAACAATCCATTCCCTTGTCCGAAAGCGGATATCTGAAGACAGCGTGTCCGCATTTGAGATTTGCGAGCGCTACTCGCGTTCCGCAATCAAATTTCACCGCACTTGTCAACAAAATATTCATCACTTCAGCAGTCGTTTACAATCCTCACACCTACTGCCGGCACACAATTCCGTACACACAACACCAACTCCATGCCATGATTAGATTTCCTACAGTGTGTCATAAAATATGTATCGCATATCATCAACTGCGCGTCTTGGTTTTTTGTGTGTGCCCAGCACATAGGACAAGGGGTTCTTTGACATTTATTACAAATCATATTTCAACATCCCTCCATTAGCTCATTCCGAAACGGGAACGCCGAACTACCCAGGCCTCTGTGCTCCCCAGTGAACTTAGGAGAGCCAGTCAATTAACTGATAACAAAGAACAGTACTCGGCTCAAATGTATTTTATTACATTTTCCCCTGGTGGTGTCTCCCGACTCATTTGTCGATACATTGAAATATGAATTCCTCTCATAATTTTCCCCGTTTTTTTTTTTGTCCTGCTTGTTGGTTTGTGCGTGTTTCAGTTGCAATCGGGTGCCCGTCCGCCGCCCAGCCGACCACCATCGGCACTACTGTCGGTGGTTTCTCACTGGGGCAGATAGGTTGCGAGCATTTACCAAATACGTAATAAAAGTTTATTGCTTGTCGTAAATTAGATTACTAAATGTACACCAGTGGGAGTGAGGGGAGCGCATTTTGGTGGTGTCACCACCCAATGCTCGCAGTGTAGTGACAAGCCGCCGCTTTTGTGTTATCAAAAACGTTGGTGCACCTCAGCAGATCACGATCAGCTCAGAGCCCAGAGACCGGTGGTATTGTGTTTACTTTGGAGTCAACATCGTCATTGTGGATACTTAGCACGAAGGAATCACTTTGACAGGCGTTCTATTTGCTCACGAGCGTTTTTTTCTTGTCGCTTTGGCCTCTATCGACTCTTTCATTGACAAGCGAAGGGTCTTGATAGATACACTTCAATACTTGAGTGTAGCATTTTATTTGCTGACATGTTTCCAGTATTTTGTTCTTGTTCCTCGCCTCACAGATATCCGTCTACACAAGAGCACTCGTTTGTCTTCTTCAATCAAGTGGCTGTGGCCGAAGGGACGGCGAGCGAGGGAGACGAGATTTTCGTGTGTCTAGTGTTTGCATTGTTGTCAAAAATGTTTAATTCCTTATCCCTCGTCCTTGTCCTGGCTGCATTTTTGCGGAAACCGAGCTGAGAACCGGATTTGTGCGAAATTATTCCAAGGAAAGGCACACTCTGAAAAGATTGCATTCCGACGAGCCAAGAAGATACAATTATAGTTTTTAGTCAGGTAGAGCTGGGAAACAATAAGACTGTCGGCTGAGGCGGACGCGATAAAAAATGAGTGCCTAAACTGGTTGCAGGTAGACTGCATTTTCAATTTTCTTTTTTTTTTTTTTCATTTTCTGGCTTGCCGAAAGCAGTTGATTTATGAATGCATCTTTTGTGCACTCGAAATTGCATTCCTCTGCGGGGGTACAGCGAACATTTTGTGACTAGTGCTTGTAGAGGTTTCTTCAACTCTGACCCATTTTCCCAGTGAGAGGGAGGGGAAGAGATGCACTTCAGAGCTCAGAATTTACAAAAACCAAACAACGCCGCAGTTTGTTGTTCTCGAGTGTCGCATGTTGAAGCACTCACATGACGGTTTTCGTTTTTGATTCTCGCTGCGCACTTATGCCAAATTTAATTTGCGAGTGGTTACGCTCCGGGGGTTGCACCTACATGAGAGTAATGTGCTTCGTAGAGAAAGAATGTAATCTTGTTACAAAATTGGGACATATAATAGTCGGAAGAGGGTCAAGAGCTATTCGGGTTATGTTTGCTTTTCGGAATTTGTTGTTTGATGTGAGGATTGAGTTTTGTTCAAAAATTGTAAAGATCCTCATGTGTGCTTCCTAACATTTTAACATTTTGTTTGGATAGTTGGCAGTTTATGCTTCGAAACTCCCTCAATTTGTTTCGTAACGTAATATGCGTCACCACCATGACCTATCTGATGAAAAAAATGAAAATGCCATGAGGCAGACCCCCCTGGCTATTGCTTCTTGAAGATCCATAAATGGCCAAACTCTTAAGAAAGCGTTTATGTTGCGATTCCAGAACATTCAGGAAGTATTGCCTGTCGAGCGCATCCAAGTTATAAGAAGTTATACTGTTTCTTCGTTAGACCACTCAAACTATGGTGTGTCCTCAATTTCTAACACTGCTTAGAATTAAACATTTAAAAAATAATTTCTGTGCAAGAGACTGGTCGTTCGCATTGCGCAGCCGAAAAGGTTGAGAGTGTTCCATGGGTTTAAAAAAGCTAAGTTTGCCTTTAAGAGATAACAATCAATATCCAAAATCCTCCATTGAGGAAGGAAAAAAAATATCACACCTAGCGGGGCATGAAAGAGTTTTCATGTAGAATTCGGATCTTGATCTACACAGCGCATTACACTATTTAGGTAAAAAACGATTAATAATTAATAATTGTTGGTATTTAGGTAAAAAACGATTAATAATTAATAATTGTTGGCGCGACAGTCCACAGGGGGACCAGGGCGTAGCTTGCTCATCAACTACTCGTCTTGTGCGCGCTACTGTTCTCTCACAAGTAGAACGGACCTACAGTTTTTTTTTTTAAGAAGCTTTCTTAGACATTTATTACTCTTTGAGTGTTGTCAGCAGCTCGAAACCTTGGTGCCGTAAAGAATTCGAGGTGTTCAGCCAGGAATCGAACCTAGACCCTTCGGCGTGTGAGCGTCACACTCTATCCACTACGCCACGGCGGCCACGATTGCATGCCCATATTTCTTCAGAGAACGAGAATCCCTTAAAGACAGTTATTGAATCATTTCCGCTTTATATAGAAGCACATGTAAATTGTCTGCTGAGCCTTTGCTTCTGAAAAAACTTGGAGTGTTGTTTTCTTTGAACTGTTCATCCAATTTGCAAACTATTTAGGGACGATTAAGCTTGCCATAGGCACGGTACTGCGCAAAGTCAAAGTCAAAAGAAGTTGTCAGTAAATGAAAAATTTTGTCCTAAGGCGATTGATTGAAGGAGTCGATGCAACCCGTGTTAATAACATTCTTTTGACTCTCATTATCTTAACTCAAACTGTTAATAAATGCTGATTACTGTCCGTGCTTGCACCTCCACACCTACAAATTTGTAAGATTTACTTTCTAAAAACGAGGTTTACTTACAAAAACGAAACCCTCAACGTGTAAGTTTTTTTTTTTTTTTTTGCATACGGTCCGTTTTCTGATTAACATACTCAAGATTCGAAATGTAAGTTTTAAAAAACTAAACGTTTGAAACTCGTTTCAAGTCGAGCTTCACCTAGCTGCACCTAAATTGAATGCAGATTTCATTGTTCGAAAGTCTATGTTCTTCTCCGTTTGCTATTCACTTCACCACTTCAAAAGTCTGATGACTCGACGAGATGCTGTTTACAAAAATGTCCCCCTTCAGATTTACGGCGCTATAACAAAAGCAGCTTCATGAAATTTTCGCCTCATTCGAGCGTCGAATATTGTAATAAAACTTGTCTGTCTACGATTGATTGCCTCCCTGGCAGTTAAAACTCTGCCTTGTGATCCATAAAGTCTGGCACAAGTGTCTGTTTTAACAAGAAAACAAATCCTCCCCACACTTGACACAATATTGCGAAAATTTCATCAGCAATATGCCGAAAACAGTCCTTTACACCCATTGTGTTTGTGCACAAAAGGTCAGCTCTGTTGATCACTTATTTTCGGTGCTTTTCTAACCTTCAGAATATGCCCCATTCGTTCGCTGCTCATAAATGGAAGAGCCGTAACAAAGTCTATTTATGAGCAGGCTCCGGAGATGAGCCATATAAGCCAAGCAATCTGAAAGATTTGTAAAGTGTCAATCGAGTAGTTTATTTAAACCATAAACGACTGCGTGTCGCCCACCGTCCGGTAAGCAATCTTGAATAAATTAATTCAGTCTGTGAGTTTACGTTGAGACGAAAATAGTGTCGATGTTGATGCGAAATTTTCCAAAGAATTTCTCCTCCCCCGAGTCACATAATTTAGATTTTTTAAAAATTCCTACTTAATGTGTCCGATGGATGAATTTCAAATTTTGTGGTTAACATCACAGAACGCCCCCAGGGCACAAAAATAAAATCGAGTACACGCACATTAAGCGTTGTCCTGCTATTTTCGTTCAGGATTTCCTCATTCACACGTATTTTGTATCTCGTCCAAATCTATTTCAAGCCGAAATATTTCGAAGCGTATTTTTATCTCCACTCTGTGAATATAGTCAAGGAAAAGTATTACCCCCGAGGCAAGAGCTTCCGCGTGAGTACTCGGTAATTGACACTTAACACGAAGGCGGAGGCGCCTCAAGCCACCAGAGCATAGGTTTTAAGGTGAAATGTATCTTTTCACCGAAAATCGATGCCAAAATAATCTCAGCCGGAGTGAGTCCTTTTGTTCGTGGGAAGTGTCTTAATTCGACACATGCCATCACGGGGAATTACATTCATTTCCGCTGACTCTTTTCACATCTAACTGTTTCTGTGATGGCTGGGTCATTAAAAATGCAAATTCAAAAGCACACACACGCTCCACTCTGAGCCGGGCAAAAACAAAGCCTGGAGAGACAGTGAAGAGACAAAACAACGACGAAAAAGCAATTATGACATACACTTCCGTCGCGATCTGCGACGAGAATTCATAAAGAAGCTTTCTTAGGACCGACGACGACGGCACAAAGTCAGCAGAGAGCGAGCGGCGACATGCGGGAATGCGGCGGAGAGTGCGCTGGAGTTGGGGCGGATAATAAATGCTCGATTAAACGCTGTCAATTGGTCAGTGGAAGAGTTGACAGTGTATGTAAATTGAATACTTAATGCGCTGGCACGTGCAATCAACAGAGACTCAGCCATAGGCTTTCGCGAACGTGTCCGCTGCCGACTCTCCTTCCCATCGTTCTTGTAGATGGAACGTAAACTCTCCCGATATGTAATTCCCGGCCCAGCAGGCACTCCTGTCCAAGGCAAAAAAAAGCCGCAAAACTTCCGAGGATTTGATTAGATTCTGTCCCTGTCCAACACAGTCGCGCTTAGTAGTGCCTGCTGCTCATTTGTGTGCGCCTATGCCGCGTCTTCATTAATTGATTTGTCAGGTCGGGAGTATGCACACTTTTCTGCACTCACTTGACTGACTTTGACTGTTCCGCCAGCGCTCTAGCGCAACATGCCACCAGATATGCAGATTGCAATTAAAACGATGTGGTCGGCCCTCATTGACTGGCTGGCTTGGCCACGGCCCGATAGCGCGACGAGTCTGGTGAGTGTGTTCCATCATCGAGATAATTACATGCCTTTCGAGTTATAAATTTCTTGGCGCAACATCAGTGTTGTGCTGATCTGTTTTCGAGATTCCACGGCGCTTCAGACACACAGCAAGCACGCCGCACCGCCGTCGCGCCGTCAATCGTCGTCGGAGCAAGAGATGTCTCATTTGGATACTTTTCATTTTTTCCCCTTTATTTTCGTTGTGTTTTTTTATCATTTTGTTGATCGCATTTTAATTGGACCATGATTTGTGGCCGAGTTAAAATATTTTCGAGCGATGATAACTTTTCACGTTTTGCTCCTCTGCATCCATTGTGAACTAATGGATGGGGGCTTAGCGATTTAATGCGCGGAAAATTGCTGCCGCGGCTTCGGGGGTGCTCCAATGCGGGGGGCGACGTCGAGTAGCGTTTCCGTAATTTACTTCTAAAATTAAGTTGAAATTACAAAGGCCAGCGGATATGGTGAGAGGAAAGCACACACACTCTTGTGTTGTTTATTTATTTTTTTACGAGCTTTTTTCAAGATTTAATTGCGCCCTGGAGCACTTTGGGCTTTGTTTTGTTAAATGTTCTTTTTTTTCCGTTTCGCCTTCTTTCTCTGCGTGGTGTTTGGGAGGCGATTTTGGATTAGAAGTGTGGGAAAGCAAATAGCTTAATTGTTATTTGAAAGTTTTGCTGAATGCGAAGTCGGTTGACTTAGATTATCGAGTCTGGCAGGCAGGTAAAGTGGCGGCGAGTGGAACGAGGGAATGATGAAAAATGATTATTCTCTTAGTTACTTCGGGTCGTAATTGCTGAATAATAATTTAAGAAAGCTCAGATGCGGGCCGGATAGCCATTTGTAAAGTGGGTTCGCAAATATAATTAATTAGGACGCATGTTCTTTTTTGAGTATTTGAACATCGATGACAACGATTGATGGCCATCAATCATTCAAGTCTTTACTAAAAATACACAACTATCGATTAGTTTGATCGTAAACGTTAATTGTTTTCTGAGATTCAAATAGATTGACGTGAGCAGATGTGGGATTTTCGAAGAAGGGGTGAATTTTTGAGAGTTTTTGACCTGATGGGTGTGAGTTACTGGACTGGTGGAAGCAACGCTGGGTCATATTCTCTGAGTGCCAGCTGTGATCTCAGTTTTTGAACCAAATTCTGACCAGAATTTATATTACCATGATTTGAGATTAAGGTGGAAGCAACGCTGAGTCATATTCTCTGAGTGCCAGCTGTGATCTAAGTTTTTGAACCAAATTTTGATCAGAATTTATATAAACATGATTTGAGATTAAATTTGATACTGCTGGTGATTAAGTGCAGAAACAACTTCGGAGCCAAAAACAATGTTCAATTTTAGGAAAAACGTGATGCCAATTCTTCGTAAAAAAAATTTTGATCAAAATTTACATGACCTTTATTAAGTTTAATGCTGCTATTGATTAGGTGCAAAAACAGCTTTAGAAGCAAAAACTAACTATTGACAAGAATTTGGTTCAATTTTAGGACAAATGTGATTTCAGTTCTTTGGAAGAAAATTTTGATCAGAATTTACACGATTTAATTCTTGGAACAACTTCCGGACCTTAAACAAAAATCTGGTTCAGTTTATAGGGCAAATTACAGCTGCATGCAGACAGTTATTTTAATTACTTTTTAGAGTAATAGACGAAATTTCTGAGTAATCTGAAATAAGGTCAAAAAATATACAAGGAAATTTGTTCCATATTCCCTGAAAATTCATTCATTTGAAAAACTTTGTTTAGAAATCAATCTGCTGTGAAAATTCAGGGAAGATCCCATCAGTTCACGAAACTTGATTCAGATCGAAGCAGATTTCCAATATACAAGTTGTAAGGACAACTTCGTTTAAATGTGGTCAGAATTTGAAATATATAACATTTTTGAATGAACTGATCAAAAGCTGTTGCAAATTATAAATATTTTTTGACACCACAAATATCGACAATACAAAACTTTGACAGAGAAGTTTTGGTAAGAAAATGTATTAAAAAATTGTAGATCAATAAATTTAAATGAATCTTATGAAACCACACCAGGACTTGCAACAGGTCAGTGTTATTATTAAAGCTCCTCTAATGTCAGACAAAATTTCACCAACATTTCCATGGACATTTAAATAATTGAACTTCCTCCAGAAGGAAGGATAAAATTGAGTACAAACCTTTCTTTCGACCTTTCTCGTCTTTGTTGGCTTCATGCCACACAATAAATCCTTCCACTTGACTGAGTCCATAGGACTTCCACAAAATCTTAAGTAAAAATCAATAATTTAATAAATGGCAAGGATAAGCCTACGGCCTGAAACCATGAGGAAAACCATGATTAAGAATCATCCCCTCACTCTCTCTATGAAGGGTAACTAAGTTTCCTCATCCTTCCCCATTCTTCTTCGTTTTCCTCTCTCATTTTCTCTTGGTCCTTTGAAAGGCTTAGTTCAATTGATGTAAACAAATTCACCTTTAGGTTGTACACTAAAGTAAAAGCATTTAAGGACCCACCAGCTGACACCTTCCCGTAATTTAAGGCAAGGTATTTATCTCTGGAATCCTTTTGGATTTATTTCTAGCAACAAAAAGCCGGCCAGCTAGAGTATCCTTTCTCCCTCCGTCGTCTCTCTGTGCTGTGCAGAAGGACGAACACGAATCCTTTGATGTTTAAGTTAATTAAGTTCCCACTTTGTTTACTCTGTTTTTTCTTTTGCTCCTAAAATAGGAAACTGAATGGTTTGCCTGTGACCTAAAATACCGCCACTATCTCTTCTCGGAGCTCTTGTGTTCTATTTTCCGGTTTTAATCTTCTCATTTGGTATACGGGCGACAGAGTAAGCCTGCTGAAAGATGCTTACTTTAAAGCGTGTCCCGAGGCAGATTTGTGTGAGACTGTGTTAGCGGGGTTGGGGTGGGCTGGGTGGTAGCGATTTTTGTTGTTCTCCCACGAGCGTGGTGTATGTGCTGGGGGGGATTATTTGCATTTTCCAAGCCTCGCACAACACTGTATAGGTGCAATTTATTTGTTCACCCCACGGCTGTAAAGCGGATTAAATATGAGAATTTACTGTCAAACAGGATATCCTTATCAATAGACAATAGGCAAATCCCCAACCAAATGCGTTACAAATGCGATTTTAATCCTCCCCCATTCGGATTGGTTTTCCGATTCGGTTAAAATGCATACTCACGCTGTGGTGGCGACGGCGTCCGCGTATCTGTGCTTCGTTAAATCGCTGACATATTGCAGAATCAGTGTTTTGTCCTTCGAGGGAGGCGGGGGGCGAGAGACGGGCTCATAGTCGTTGTCATCCTGTCAAAAGCTCATCCTCCGTCTGACACCCTTTGCATGTTGTTTTCGCTGCAATACTGCGCATATTGCAGGAATTCCATTCATTCCCACAAACACACACTCGCAGCAAATGACGTAGATGGCGGGTAAAAGAACCGTCAGCATACGAAGGGATACGCAGATTTGCTCTTCCGCCAGCGTGTCAGGATTTACCATCACAAAAAGTGACACTGGGACGAAGAATTCAAGCCTTACAATGTGCCCTGCGTCTCTCCCCACAGCTGAAAAGGAGTTTTCTTCGTGCAGTCGTCGCATTTTCAAATGCGTACTTCGTCATGGGCTGACGTGAAATTAAAAGAAAATAAAGCGTGAATCACAAAACCGGTTTCGTCAGCTGCTCGCCAGAGCGCCACTAAAGGACCTCATAAAAGCCGAAAAGGAATTTACATTAATTTCCAACAAATTAAAATTGAAAGTCCCTTCAGTAAGCCGATTACGGAGCACGTTTGGCATTTATCTCGACCAGGACAGCATCGGGGTGAACTGGGAACTCTAGAAAAAATGGCGCCCAATGTTTGCAAACAACAACACAGTCTTACGCCGGCAAACAGCAAACAAAGGCTCAAATCCCCTGTTGTTTGATTTTTTTATTGAGATATCAGCATTGTCCTTCAGCCTCCGACAAAAAACATCCCTCGCCCCCTTGTGCGAACGAAACAAATCCTCACCGACCTCATGCAGAGGTAATTTCAGTGCTCGATATCACTCACAAAAGTCAACTCCTTGCACAAGTCCAACGGATACGCCGCTCCTGACTGGGGTCTGATTTGATTACACATCCGAATGTGCATGCGCTCAACTGAGCCGAGGGATAGATACACATTACAAATAATAATTACACGATTTTTATCGTGTGGCGCGTTAAAAAACGATACACGTCCGTGTCATATAGTGTGCACACGTTCCGACTTGAGTTCGACGTCTCTGGCTCCGGGCAGGCGACGCCTCCTGAATGAATCTCCTCCGTTTGGTGACTCTCAACCATTTATGACCGAATATGACAAAAGGAAATTATGGGAAAACCTATCGATAAAAAACTGCTTAAGCAACTTAACAACGGAATCGAGATGGGAATATTCAAAGAGAATAGCAACGAGCCAATGGCTTCCGTTTGGGGCGAGCGGCGGCACACACGTTCTCCAACGAGCGTTTCAGTGTATTTTTCCCTCGTTTTCGGTCTTCGGGCATATTTCTTTTGTGGGTGCGCGGACTCCTTTTTGTTTCGTATTGTGTGTCTGTTCAAGGTGCTGGCGGTGGCGGTGGGATGGTGATAACGCCAAAAGGTCGAACAAGATATGCCGAGTGGTGGATGTATGGTTTGTGCTGGCCGCTGTTCCCATTTGAAATTCAACTGACAGAGTCGTAAGGTAGCAATGAACATTTCTTTTGTATCTTAATGAGTTTGGGGGTCAGCTCTTAACGGGTTTCATAATATGCATTTCCGTGGAACTAAGTAGGGAAAAGAAATACATTGAGATTAGTATTTTAATGTTGTTCTATTGTGTAGTGCTGTTGTTGTTGCTGCAGTCTGTTTTTTTTTGGTGCGTACGTGTTTCTGGGGAGGAATGTCAGATTGATGAACTGGACAGCAAAGTGCAGCTGCTTCTTGACGGACTTTCACTCTCTGGATGGTGGGTTAAAGTGGGTTTCAGGGGCAAATTCGTAATGTGTGGAGTTTCTCGTTTCTTCGAAACTTTCAAATAAGAAAATTGATGTTCCTAAATGCCGCCCCGCAAATGCAGCATAAAATACTCAAACTTTGCAAGGAATCAGGCCCTTTTTGGCATTTTTTTGGATCAGAATTTTAAACCTCCAATATTTTGATACAATTCGACGGAAGAAAGGAAAATGGGACAAATTTGGACAAGTTTTGATCGAATATTTCTTTTGATTGCCCCGACAAAAATTTAGAAATGTTCAATACGCTAATAACCTCCGCCTCCCCCCACCCCTACACAAACAGTTGAAGTTCCCAGGCAAACTAATCAAAATTGATTTGATCAGGTTCAAAATTCTTCATAAATTCACACAGAAAGTTCCAGTGCTCCCCCGTTAATTTCCAATCAATACAACCACAACTTGCTACAAAAACCACGAGTTCACCGCAGTTCAGGCGCACAATTTTCAATAACTCCATTCCACATGCACGGTCTGTGCCACTCAATTTGGTGCAGAGCGGACCAATGAATCAGACCTAACTAGTTAGCAAGACTTTAATTCCGTCAATTCCAATCAATTAAACTGACCGAGAACGTTCATAAATAAATCCAAAAACACAAACATATTGTCCGTCCTATTATTGATTGAAATTGCCTGCTCCTCACACTGCTGGATGGCGGTCATACTTTCGTTTCCTTTTTCTCTCTTCATTTAAGCGAAGGGGTTATAAAATAAACTTCTCATAAAATTAAATCACCAATCGAAAGACCAAAACCAACAACACAACACACAAAACAAGGCAGCCACGAGACGGGCAGGAACGGTCCGCAACCGGAAAAAAAGAAGAAAATACCAAACAAAACTTCGAAAATTGAAAGACAGACGAAAAGAAAAAAAAGACACAAGCTAACAACGATGTGGGGGCTACCACATAAAAATTATTTTATTTTATTATTTCATCGATGGGGTGTTGGAGAGGGGGGCAAAGGGGCAGGAAGGTCCCCCTGGGATTGTAGAGCTTCACCTACAGGCAGTTGTTGTTGTCCACCTCCTCGTCGTCGATCGATGGTTTCTTCATACCACGAATCAATTCAGTCTGTGGTGTATCTACATATGCTCTGGGATGCTGGAGACGAGTGTGTCTATAGATACGCAGTGCAACCGAGCCGAGAGCATACATTCATTTGTCTCTGCATAAGAAAAACCGATCAACTTCGGTCGAAGCCAACCGCCACCACCGCCATCACCACAACCACCGCCACACAGCGGCAGCAGCGCAACGTCAAATCTGTGTATCTCGAAACCAGTTTCTCTGATTAATTTATTTAATTTTTTTTCCTTGGCTCGCTCTGTGTTCCCGAATCTCGACGAAGATGTGAAGGGAAGAGATACATTTTTTGTTTAAATGTCCGCTCCGCTGGTATCGGTATCGGCTGCACCTGTGAAATGCATATTCCCTCGGATGTCATGTTCAGTGATTGTGTATCTTTTTGTTTGGAGATAAATTGCGATTTCGTTGCAGCGAGGGACAAATTTCATGGAATTCCGATGCGTTAAATTCGCACCTCCTTTGAGCTGTTGCCGGCTGGCAGAGTCTTCCCTTTATTTCAAGCATCCTACGCGCCCTGCACAATGTGTCCTTTTTGCCATGTAATTGCAGTCCCTACAGAGAAATGGAATTATTTTCTGCTCAATTGAATTTTTGTGAAAAGGCGGCGAGCATAGAAATGGAAGGACATTGGTCTGACTGCAGAATGGGGGAAAAAATGCACAAAAGACCTTGACAGCGGAGGAGAAGGAATAGGAAAAAGAATGTCTCACAAAGAAAGGAAGAAAGCAATAAACTATGGGTAGGGACATCCATTATAGTAGCTAGCAGTCACATTAATGCATTTAATTGTCCTGGTGAGAGGCAGCCGAGAGATAGAAAACACACTAACATAGTGGCAATTCATAAATGGGAATGAAAGGACAGTCATTTATTTCGACGTCTTTCTTCTACCAACAACCGCAATGAATGTGCTTGTGTGTGTGTGTGTGTGGGCCTGTAGGTAGCTGCAATGTCCTGGTTCTTGTTCCTGTTTGGATAGCTGTGAACTTGCTCTTAGGAGGTCCAAGACTCCAGGGATGCACTGAAATCCTTTCAACGAATGCTGTGCGCGTTGCAGCGTTATGATTATACCCACCTGAATGGGATTTTTCTTATATCCTTGTCACTCCAGTGAAATGAAAGAAATAAGAAAAAGCCAAAAACTGGGGTTGAACCTCAGTCTTCATTCAATGCAACGAACAGAAGCACAATAGGTAGCTCCGATGCAACAGAGGAACACGAAACAAAAAATTTCAAGAAATTAAAAAGGAAGGAAAAGTGAAAAATTATCTTCTTAATCAATGCATGACGCGCACAGCACGGAAACCCCTCACATAATGGCGTGTGAATTATTCAGAAATTCAATTCAATGAAAAAAGATACATAATTTCGTTTTGGTACGCGGTAGGTTGTTTCAGAGGTGCCACCGCATCCAGAGTGGACATCTTTTGTGTGCGCTTTAGTGCATGGGGTTGTATTGTTCCGAACAGAACTCGACCCGAATGAATGGGGACGACACATCACTGTGACCCGATTTCGATTTTTTTTGTTCGCCTTCGCCTGGATTTGAATGAATTTGGTGCTGGGAGAATGGTTTTTACAAAAGGTTTTGTTTTTACTGGTGTAAGGGTTTTGGGCCAATTGCGTATGAGGTTAAGTTTGTTTAGGTGTGCTGGGCGTGCAAAATGTAAAAATCCCCTGGGTCAGATTTGCCTCAATAAATTGACAAATTTATAGCATCGATGATTTTTCAAATTGATTGGAAACACTTTTGGGATGTTTTCGTATCCTTTGATGCTTTGTTCGAAAGAAAGGGCAATTTGTTCGAATTTCACAGCTTGTTGCAGGGATCTCCACGTCTTTCACAGATTCAGCTGTCCATTCAAAAGTGTGATTTCTTAATTCAAGTGTATGCGAATTGAGTTTGTCTCTTAAAACTGATTTAGGGAATCAATTTTAGGATTTCTGCTGATTTTTTAGGTTTTGTTTTTATGCTTTTCCATTAGGTGACGACAATATGTTTGAAAATCACGTCGATATATCAAACATGCTGTGGCTGGAGTGTTCACTTTTCCACAGATTAGTTTGTTTCATTGGCAATTTATTGCTTGAAGTCGTAACATGACTCATTTTTCCTACCTTTTATAAGATGATGCTTCCAGGTGTATGAACCACTTGAGGTGGAAGATTTCGTAAGAGGAAGTTTACCTCCTGAGTTTTTAATTTGGAGTGTGCCTTGACTCGTTTACTTCTTTCACATCCGAAACAGGAGGCATTCACTAATCCATGATCGGTGCAGTCAGTCCATCATTTTGCAAAGACGCAAAATAAGGGTGACTTGGAATGTAGGATCAAGTGACACTTGTGTGTGTCCTAAAATTTGAGCGCTTCTGTAACTGTTTTTAACCTGCTCTTAAAGCAGTGTCGTTGACATAATTCGTCCAGTTCCTTCTTATTGTCGATGAAGTGAATTATCCACCTTATGATGATGAGTCCTATTTGCTAAGCGCAGTATCTAGGGAGAGTTTAATCCAGAAATCGTGCGTCGTCATACATACGAACCGCATGCTGCCGTGTACCTAAAACTTGTCTTCCCCATTGTTATGAAGCGATTTGTAGTAATGCTAGTGAAACCTGCCTCTTGTTCCAATGTCCATATTTTCTGTCATATCATACTGAAAGAAAGGAGTCTTAGATCTAGCAATTGAAGCTTCTAAAAAGACGTGACAAAGATTAACTGCTCACATTTTGGCGGCATTCAACTTGGATCTTCGCATTTTACGCTAGAAGCACTCTAACTGAACTTATTTCGGCGTCGAACTGTATTTAAAACGCTCTCTCAATTCTCTACGAAAGGAGTCTTAAATCTCGCAGCTTATAAAAAAAGCATGCCAAAGATGAACTCTGCCAAATTCCAAAATATACATTCGTCAGGTTTTGGTAGCTTCCTTTAACCTGCCTTTGCATTTTAAATAAACTTAAAACTCTAATGTTTCATTTTATGGCCACATTTCGCCGTGAAACTGCTGTCAAAACCTTGTGCGTTTAAAACTCTCTATCTCTGTCTCTCTGAATTCCCTAACAAAACGAACGATGTCCAGAAACAAGCCAAACAACGCCTTCATTGTGAAAGCCTCTCCTCTTCAGTTTTATTGCACCACTCAACGACTTCCTCGACATTGAAATTCCGACAACATCGCAGGCAAAAGCTGCTTTCGTGGTGAAAACACCAGTCAAGTCGTAAACGGAAAAATTACCACATTCACAGTGAGTTTGCGAAAAACTGCTGACAACTGCTTCTTCAGATTGTATCTCTAATTCCGCCCCAAATGATGAACAGTCAGCGCTCAAGGGAGCATAACTCATAACAAGTCACCGTAAATTCGCCGCCACTCTTCTCTGTTCCAACAATAAAGAGCCACAACCGGCAACGAGTTGAGTTAGTTAATGTCCCTTGACCACCATTCAAGGTACGCAAAATTCTACACACAGATTATTACCACATCCTGTTTCGCTCCTGGACACACATTTCGAAACGATAATGAATTCATCAAGCTTCTCAGTGCCATTTTTAATTAATTAAACAATTTTTGGTGGGAATTAAGCAGATCTAATCGGGGCACGTAAACAAAGCATGGGCTGTGAGAGTGCTAGTTGGGTTTCACATTTCCCTGGGAACACAAATTTTTTGTGTATTTGCGCTCGAAACCTCGCCTCACCCCCAGGTCGTCTTCGGGTTCGTGATAACGTTTTTCGATTGCGAGTGAGACATGGATCAGGCGTCGTTCACATGAATCGCGAGCTGTGGTTGAGCCATATGTCATTGTCTAAGGTGCTCCACTTTGTCTCCCCGCAAATCGATTCGCAGGGCTCGCCTGCCTCTGACACTCCGGCATGAACTTATTCTTTTCGCCTCCTAATCAAATTTTCCATGTCATAAAATTTTAATACGCAATTTATCTTTGAAATTCATCGGCGGCATCGGCATCGACAATGGCGTCGTCATCGTTCGTGAGCTTCTTCTTCCATCCTCGCTCGATGCGATGTGATGTGATGTGCTCCTCCTCCGCCACGGCGTTCTGCTCTACTCGATTTTATACCGATCCACAGAGCCTCCACACATCTGAATTATCTTTGCCGAGATATACATTTTCCTCTGTTGTTTTATGTCTTTTTTTTCTGTTTTTCTGTTCGTTTTGAAAAATTCCATTGAACTCCCGTTGGATGCTGATAATGACGATGATGTCCATGGTTGAGTCAGTATTTATTTAACTAATTAGTTTTTATTAGTGCAACAACAAATTAGAACGTATCGCGATACAAAGTGCTTCGTATAAATCAACGCACGAAGCGGTCGCGTCCACATTCGAGGCCCGTGAGGAAAAATTAAGATGTGTTCTATATCGTTGTGTGTGCGTTTTTCTTTGGCTCTGATTTTCTAATCAATTTTTTGGGGGCGATAAACCGGGAGCTTCACCCATCGTGGCCAGTGGGTGGGGGAGGGTCGGTTAAACTGAAAGGTGCGTAGGCTGGGTAAGCACAGCCACGGAGGGGAAACCAAAAGAAGAACAAAAAAATAACTTTTAGCACATAGCTGGCACATTCCTGTTATATTATTACTTTTCTAATTCGATAAATTGCCTGCCACACGAGACGGAGAGATTCTTAAATCAACGATATAACTGGAGCTGAGCGTAACAGAAGCTGATTTATGTGCATGAATGTCAATAGCCGAACACGGGGGCCTGCGAATGTGTGCACAGGCGGCCAGGCGGGAAGGCGGATGCCAAGGACACACCGAGAATTAAGTGTCTTTTGAGATTAAGTGAAAATTTATGTTTCGTTTTTGAGAGAGAAGATCCGTGGAAAGTAAACAAAAGCGTGCGATAATCCGCAAGACAAATAGAAATGTTCGTACGCCCGTGTGTATAGTTTTGTTGGAAAAGAAAAAACAAAAAAAAAAAATAGAAAGAAATGCGCAAAGATATTGAGAAAGGATGATCGTTAGTTGTGGATTTCACACACTCATGGGATTAAGTATTTTGATTCTATTTTCGTACGAATTGAGGGATGAAGGGAGCTCGGTTTGTGCAGTGTGTGATTCCTATGATGTGTGATTCATTCGGAGGTCGATGTGTAAATTTTGATCAAAGCCAATGGCTGTTCTACAAAGCGCTTTCGATTCATTTATTGCACTATAACAATAAGCGGTGGACTTTTATTGGGAAGATTCATTAAAATCACTCAAACGGTGTTGGAGGCTTTGAAGTGGTCCACACTTTCCGATTGTATTTGTCAGCTCCTTTCGGGAAGCGGAATTGAGTCAGAGCACGTTCCTTTGAAAATTCCTTGAGATTTATGAGAGCAGGCCTACTTCTTTGTTTCACAATACAATTAAAAGAAGCTCACATTCGTGCTGGATGGTGATCTTGATCTATTTAACTTAGTTTAGAGATTGGATAGAGTGCACAGTTAGAAGTAAATTTTTATTGCGCAGCTGGCAGAAATTTGTTTGAATTTTTTTTCACATTTGTTCAAGTTTTGAAACAGAAAGGTTCGGATTACTCTTTTAACAATTCTAGTAGTTTGTCATTTCTACGTTGGCGATTGGAGACGCAGTACCAATGTCTTGAAAAAATTGTTGTGGCAATTAACACTTCACGATCACTGAATTTCCAAGAGAATATAAGTTTGGAGTAAGGCTAGGAAACGATCTTAGCTCAAAAACGGTCGTTGGAACAGAACACCGGTTCAATTCTTAAGAATATTTTGACCCAATAGTTATTTGGCGCAGATGTAAGAGTTTGTCTCTGTCAGAACCGTGAAAAGCAAAATTCAAATGTTGTACGAAATTTTGTTTGACTGTTCGTAAACAGAAATAGCTTGAACTAAGTGTCAGACTTTCAAAATGAATCTCGCTGGCGGCACTCGCTTTCCTTCGACCTGCAATTCATCGGAAATTGTGGTCAAGCTAAGAAGTTGAGAAAATGTCAAACAACCCCAAATCAAATAAGGATATGGCTCAGTGTATTTTGGGGCAGAACTTCGCCCTGCAAACTCAATTTGTGTCAAATGAAATTATTTGTCAATCATCTGTCACTGTTGATTGTCAAGGTCTTTCCCACATTCTTTTGAAAGAATTGAATCATGTTTCGTGACTTTTCTTCAGATATTATCAACTTCCCATTTGAATTGGGGATAAATTAGGTTTTCGGTCATTGGTTAGTGCGCTACCAATATTTGATTTGCTTCGGATTGCGCACCTGCCAATTCATACAAACAGCCCACAATTGATCTCTTCCGGCTATTCCATGCAATATCAGCGAGGTTCTCCCTTTCTACGAAGTTCTGCTGTCCTTTCTCTATACATAATCCTGCCATCCTCGGCAAGGAATTTTCAAAATGTGCCTGCAATCGAAGTTGACCGATGCAAATTCTCCCCCGATTTAGCGGTTTGGGAGAGAATAGGCTTCCTTTCTAAATTGATACCCGCAGATCAGACACTTATGTATGAATGCTGCGTCTTGTTTAAAAACAGCCTTATCAACCAGCAATTACATCCGTCAAAATTGCATCGATTCCATTTCACTCTCTGCAAGACATGCAAAAAGCCCATGCGTAGAATGGAGCTGTTCAATGCGATGTTCTAGATTCATCAAGAACAACTTTTGCGCTCCCTCTGGGCTAATTATTTGTCTGCAGACTCTGTTGCCCTTCCCTATCAAATTACAAACCTCCACTACAACACGCCCCAACTCCATTTGTCCGTCCGCTCTCCTTCCACGCGATGAATAAACTATTTATTTTGCTTTTATGAACATTTATGAACATTTGCACATTTAACTCATTTCCATTTATTTTCTCTTCCATTTCAGTTCGTTCAGGATTGGCATCACTGCATGGACTTTGAGGATTGTAAAAATGTAAGTTCCTTCAATTACCCGCATAAAACTGCATTTAGCATTGCATGTTAGATACTTGTGCTATCTCTCCCTATTTTTTATGACCAAGCCCCAACCCACAAATCGACCTTCCTCGCCCCTGTGTTTGTATTCTTTCCACTCTGTGTATTAAATAATCAGAAGTAAACCCTTTTGTACACACCCCCCTTTTGGTTGGATGATGTATGTGCAACACAAACGCAGAGATAATAATACCAAATGAGAGGGAGAGGAGATATCTTTCGCACGCATTGGCTAGTTGCAAATACCCACAGAACAACCAAAGGGTGTGCATTTTATTTACTCCGTCCACTGTGCTCGTTCCCCTCCACCCCCCACACACACACGCTCATCAACCCTTCTTCCTCTGTATCAGCTGCTCGTGCACTTAATTAATTCTTTCCGCAAAGAAGCATGCTTAAGATCCATTTTAGTTTGACATAATACCATCATTCCATTGAGAGAGACCGAGGGGACCGACGACCAACGACCAACGACCAACAACCGACGACAGACGACGCACTCTTCAACGTCCATTCATCCATTCGATGTGTGTGGAGTAGAGATCTCCTCCTGAAGGGTTTCTTCCTTCAGGTAATAAAGGCAAATAGCAAATAAAAAAAGGAATATACGTGTGTGATATGTTGACAAAGAAAACACAACCGAAAGGGGTTGACACACAAGAACACACCTCAAATCGAATGCCGGAGCGTCATCATCGTCATATCTGGCCCCCGCAAGCGGCAAGCGGCGAGTGGCGAGTATGTGGTATCCATTACGAGGCACAATGATGACGATGACGATAACGACGACGCACCGTGTGTACGCGCTGGATTGAAGCAGTTCCGTCACCAGCGTAGCTGGCAAACATGGCCGACGATACCGACAGCGAGTACTCTCCTCCTCACTTTACAGTGTCCAGCCCACTTGAAACTCTTCATTCTGCCCCCTTCACTTCGGATTCCGCTCGCACATCGTGCAACAAAAAATGTGAAGGACAAGAAAACAAAAGCATACATATGACAAGGCTCATTGTAGATGACGTTACTTTGATCATTCATTTGGATAATTTCATTTTGTTGTTTCGAGTGTGTGTGTGTGTGCCACATGTTTGGGTTATTCTTCTCTTTTGAACCCTTGTCATTGTAATGAGGAATATAAACGACTACCGCGCGGCGTTCATGTAACGCTCTCGAAAAGAGAGAAACCCTTTTTTCGGTATGTGATGTGTGGTGTCCATATTTTGGCTTTCGTTTGACCTACAAGGACCTGCAATGCGTTCTCGAAATGTCGGTTAAATTCCATGGCATCCTTTGTAGTAGCTGTTAAACCAGTCAGCTTCCTTTTTTGCCCTTTTCTGTGCTCGAAAAAAGGAAGAAGAAGGACATTCATTCATTCGTGTGTTGAACATATGAAATTTATTTTGTTTTTAGGTTACTGTCTGTGGCAAAGGACACATATATCCTTGGGTGGTTGGCTGCGCGAATGTTTACTGCTTATGCCACTTTCTGACACTTATGCTTGACTTAATTGGTGAGCGACGGAAAGGACAGGGGAAAAGAGAGACTGTCAATTTTTTTGCTTCACCGAATATCATGGGTTTCATGGTCAATGGGGTATGGGGCGAATTTTCTTTCGGGACTTCCTGAAAAGTCCTTCGTCGGTGTGAGTAAATATTTTTATGATCTCTGCGCAATCGACCTTAACTTCGTCTCTGCCGCCTTGAGCCATGATTTGGTCAGTTGATCGAATTGGAAAGCAATTACGGATCCGAAATAGGCTCGAGATCGATGGTCTTCATCGTCTTTTTTGCTGTCATCATGAGAATTTCCTCTCATGGGTTCATAATGGCACAAGTGTGAGAACACCCCTCCTCCAGAGGGACAATGAATCGTGCCACTATGACCGGGGAAAGCTAGAGGGGCACAGCAGATATAATGCACCCAGTTTATATTGTTTTTAATTCCATCCTCCCATTGTTTCTCCGAACAATGCAGGGATGTAGAGCACATTCAAACAGAAAGTATCCCAACCACCAGTTCTCCGTGAACATGCCCTCTCGATTTCAATAGAATCCAGGGCGCATATCTTTTGTATCTCTGTTTTTTTTTTTTAATTTATTGAAGAGATTTCTTCGGCTCTCCTCCTGCTGCATCCAAATGACATATATCTTTGTCACCAGCATCGCGTTGGGATCAACGGAATTTTCAAGGGAACACACCCAACACCAAAAAAGAAGGAAAAAACGTATTCATTCGAGAGAAATGCGATGAAAATCTCCAAATCTACTCACTGACGTCGACGTATCCCCATGTCAATCTACTTTCGTGATTATGATTTACAGGATTAAGGATTTTACGTGTGAATTGATTTCTCCTTTTCTTCGGTCGATCATAAATCAATCCGCATCCAGGAGGTTTTTCTTTAGATACTAAATCAATCGAAGGCATGTTGAAAATCGGCCCCAAAGAAGATTACCTTCAATTAATCCTTCGAATGGAAGTAGCGAGAAAGGAAACAAACAGAAGCCCCATCGCACTGATGTGGTTTCGGTCCTCCACCTTTTCCCTCTGCCTTCCCCTGGCTTTGGAGAATATCTCTATCTTGTTTTTGTTCAATTTAAGAAGGGATGGAGAAAGAGGAATGGGATGGGAGAGGGGAGTGATTTCTTTGGGAAATTCTAAATCTACACAAGTCCTGAGAGTCCTGTTTAGTTGGGTAAATAAGCAGAGTTGAATATGTGTACACAAGTCTATCTGGGGGGCATATTGGTTCCCTCCAGCCCTTCTCCGAGATTTTATGTTATTGTTGACCAATTACAAAGGTTTTGTGTTACTACATATCCCCGTTGTAAATCTCACACATTCTCCAATTGGAAAATTCCATCACCCTCCCTCTGTCTTTGTTTCCACTCCCCACCGCACACACGAATAACGAATCACAGGAAACAAAAAAATAAATAGGCCTCCACCCCAGCTGTGCAGGGGTGGGGGGGGGGAGAGTGTATCAAGTTACATCAGAGGATTTAAGCAAAAATGTTGAGAAAAGGATACACTCACACGCGCAGTGCCACCGCATCGCTCTATCTACATCTCTGTGTCTTTATATCGTCCCTTGCGGCGGGCGATGGAGACTCCTTCATCGTGTATCTCTAGTCTCTGCTGGCCTTCGCTAGCATATCTCGTTTTTATTTCGTAGAAATTTTATTGGACGTGAAAATAATCGAAAGGGAGTTTAATGTTATTTTTTTCCTCCTCGCCACACACACACTTTCGGTTCGTCCTTTTGCTTGATTTTCGCCCACCGCCCCTCGGGAAACACCACGTCCATGTGTTTGTAATTTTAATCGCTAAAGATACTTCACATGGATTCGGTTACCCTGCGAAGGAGTGGTCAGGGAGGTAGATGGAAAGGAAGGGGCAGAGAAAAAAGAAATACTGTAACAGTTGGGCCACAATTAAGGGTGCTAGATACGTAGTAATGATAATGAAGATGATGATGACTGACTGTGAATAGTGTGCCCCGCAAAAGTATCGATTTTCTCTCGAGAGCTCGCTAACAAGTGAAAATGGGTATAAGATACTCTTTCAGGACGGTTGCCGTATGTGTGGGTCGGAACGGAAAAATTAAGTACGTAATCTTATCAGGAAGCGAAATCCTTGTGCCGGGAGTTCAGTTAAAGCTCTCTGAATAGAGAACTGTAAGCCAATGCTGGGCAGATTACATCTGACAGGCCTTGACCCAATGACTTCTGTGAGAGTGGAAGGGGACGCCATGGTCTGAGGGAACTTTTTTTCCTGTTTTAATGGGAAACAACTTTTGATTTAACTACTTTGTCAGAATTTTATGGTGAGGTGCACATGGAAGGGCGAAGAGTCACTCATGCGTAGATACCTGATGCCGTATCTCCTGCACAAGTCAATCAATTGAACGAACGAGCAGAATAATTTCAGAGACCATCCTGAGGGCTGTCCTTGAAAGAGAATACGAAATCTCTTGTCAGCCTTTAGCTTGAGGACACTCGGGGGACTGTTCATCAAACCTTTGCCTTGTCTGTAAATGTTCACTTTCTTTGATATATTCCACAAATTCTACGTCGTCTGTCATCCTTTTGGGAAATTTCCCTGATAACTTTTACGGAGAAATAAAACGTTAATTGCAATTGAAATATTTCTAAAGAACGCTTTGTGCGAAATTTTAAATATCCTCGGGACTTTTATTTGAAAATTACAGATGACAAGAGTGGCGCCCAACCATCGACGATGACTAGAGTCGAAAATTGGAAAGTGACTGTCGACACACATTCAAGAACTTGCAATTAGCACAACTGAGTCAAAACACAGCACTTAGTTAGACTGTGCGTCCAACTGTGGATAAGTAGAATGATGGTGTATTCCTAAAAATCTAGAGCTGAGACCCTTGCTTGAGTTTTAAAAGTAGCAACAAACAGTCGCTTTGGATAGAATCTTTGTAGAAAATCATGCAAGCGCAATATCTACTTTTTCTCAGTGGGCAGCGTAAGAGGAAATGTCAGAAGTCTGGCAATAAGAGTTCCTCCATTCTTTTTTCCTAAAGGTGTTGTTTTAAAATTGACAATACGCTGTCCTCTTAAAATCAAATCTAGCCTTCTAAGGGAGATCCACGAAGGGACTGTTACAAATCTGGGATGGGATATTAAACCCAACGGGCACCGGAGGAGGAATTGCTATAAGTTTGGCCTTAGAAGTTAGAAATAAAGGTTTTGTTTAAAAATTGACAATACGCTGTCCTCTTAAAATCAAATCTAGCCTTCTAAGGGAGATCCACGAAGGGACTGTTACAAATCTGGGATGGGATATTAAACCCAACGGGCACCGGAGGAGGAATTGCTATAAGTTTGGCCTTAGAAGTTAGAAATAAAGGTTTTGTTTAAAAATTGACAATACGCTGTCCTCTTAAAATCAAATCTAGCCTTCTAAGGGAGATCCATGAAAGGACTGTTAAAAATCAGGTATTATTCCATACCTACCTAGCCAGATTTTTCTATAGAACAGACCCTCGGTGTCGGTCTTAAAATCTCATTCTTGTAATGCTTTTCCTAGATTCTTAATTCAAATACTGCAAGCTGAGATCCCTGAGACATGCAGCAAAGCTCACAAGGATCCCTCAAAAGTTTCCAGACGCTGCCTCTAAATCTCAGATTCTGGGGAATGGACATTTCTCCCTACGCAAAGTCCCATTAAAACAGGTGCAGCCTAATGAACTCCCATGTCGCCATCTGTCACTGCAATCATTTTCGCCATTCACGATCAGTTTCCGTTCGAGATCGTATTTGAAA
Organism: Eristalinus aeneus; assembly: GCA_955652365.1. Classification (NCBI taxonomy): domain Eukaryota; kingdom Metazoa; phylum Arthropoda; class Insecta; order Diptera; family Syrphidae; genus Eristalinus; species Eristalinus aeneus. The sequence goes on from OY019132.1 coordinate 82,495,851, forward strand.
ATTTATTTCTGACAATATTAATGACTTTTCGATTTCCGAGCAGTCGCGATTGCAGTGTGTTCACAATCTCCATCTTCTCAGACAGACAACATCCGATCAAAGACATTTATCATTCATTTGGTTCGTTTTCAGTTCGATCTTTATTCCTCTACATGTATCTCCCTCAGATATTATGTTAATTTGCTCCAGCTTCAGCTTCAATAAATTCTCAACTGATCTGTTACGATTATGAACGACATTGTGTGGTGGTGGTGGTGCATGGACAAAATATTAGATAGCCGCTCATTAACAAAACGCACGGACAAATGTGATGCAGTCTCTGCTGCAGATATGTATCTGATTAGAATACGTGTATGTACAGGGTCGATGTTGTGGAAAACTAGTTTGATCGTCCATGGAGCGTTTTCCTTTTCACTACGTGGCCAATAATTAAAGGGAATATGGAGAGATACGTGTGCCTGTCTGTTTCTGCTGGTGATGCTGATGGTTCTTTTGGGTCTCTTGGTGTTCGGTTTGATTGGGAAAACAGATTAAACGATTCATTTCTTGTCTGGGGAAAATTGAAATAAAAAATGTTGTACTTCAGGGAATTTCGGGTATTTTCTGTCTTCGGTTTATATGTAAAACAATATGTTGACAATTTTTGAAGAGACGCTGCGGCCGGGATTGAGTTGCCCATTGCCACCCGAAAGTAACTCAATAATCGTAAAAAGATCAGATTTACGACCACAATTTTATTGGTTGTACTCTCAGACGCTGTCGCTCTGCATATTCGGTTTCCCCCAAAACGATGATGAAATAAATTATTATAGATATTCAATTCGTCTGATCGGCTCACACACTCACGCAGCCAGTCATCAAGCCGAATTTTACTTTTATTTGTTTTCTCTTGGTTGACTTGTCTTGTCGGAGATGACATATCTTGTTTGTCCCCGATTTGGATATTTTCCATGGAGCGGCAATGTGTTGATAGGAACAGGCGGAGGGGGTATCTTCACAAATATTAGACACAGGTAAACAATAGGCAGTCAAATCAAAGCGATTGGCAATTGCCAATTGGTCAGAGATTCACCGGTAGATACCTCCCTGAAATGTGATATCCCATTACACACACCCATTGGCAGACAACAACATTTTGTACGTCTGCTGTTAATCTGTGAACAGACCTCCGAAAAACAGATTATAATAAAACAAAACCGTCTGAATTATCAAACAATCAGAATGGAGAATCAATTTCTATCGCCGGTATATTGGGTTTCTCTTCGGAGCCCACAAAAATCTGTTTTCATTTTCGCCTCGAATGATGTAGTATCAAACAGTTTTTGTTTCGTTTTTCATCTATAATTGTCTGTTGGAGTTTGATTTTTTGTTTGGATACGTGGTTGTAGAGTGGGGAATGCAATTGGATTAAATTCGCATTAGCATTTCAAATTTTTTTGTCTCATAGATTTTAATTTATGACTCCCTTAATATGGTGACAGGAATAAATATTCAATCTTTCGTTTCGTGTTTTTTGTGTTTGTGTGTTTTTTTTTGTCGAACAAATCTGATATGTATCTCGGATCTGCTGTTCTCCGTTCTGTCTCACATGAAACCTGAGACTCATTTTGGTGCGTGTGTGTGCTAAACTTAAGTCAGTCTTTTCTAAAATGGGTTGACTTAACGTTCTTCTTAGAGGAACTCCAATAATCGAATAATTTATTACATTTTTGTCAGAATTTGAAAAGCACAAGATGTTTCAAAAAATGGCGCCCAACCACTGTCCATGAATACAAAATACACATTTGTAAAATGATCGCTGTCGCATCCAATTGAATTTCGCTAAATGTCAATTTGGCTTAATTATATGCCACAGGCAATGATTAAATTATGTACGAACTGATGAAAGATACGAATGTTTGAATTTTTGAAAAAATTTCCTTGGGCTCATTGTGTCATCGATGGCAGCCTTTCCGTATCATTTCAATCCTTTGAGTCATCGGAACCATATGTTGCGCACTGCTGTCTATTTTTGAACTTCTCTATTGATGACCCAAAAATTTCATCAAAACCGCATCGGAAATTTTAATTATTTTCTAAATATTTTCATCTCCATCCCCTCCTGGAGTGCGGTTGAGCAGCAGCAGCAGCACCCCCGTTGAAGGGACTTTTGAAATACGCATCAGAATACAGTCTCACTATTTCAAGACTCTAAATTCGATAATTAAATGAGACGAGAGAAAAAAAAATACAAAGTTCTGAACCACATACCAGCGGTGATATCTCAATCACTTTATGCCCCATTCAATGTGCTGACAGACGAAACAAGCCACACATGCGTTCCAACGGGGGAATATCTTTATCGGCAGCAGAGGCTGTTGCCTCATATCAACGCACAGCGGCATCTAATTAGTGCTGGATAATAGCACACAACAACAGTGCGCAGAGTGCTGTTTAGGAACACTTGGAACTTGAAAATAAACAACAGGCCCGATGTTGTCGGATGCTACAGTCCCAGCCAGGGCGCAACTGATAAATCGGCCGACATATTTATTGATCCTGCTCACAGAGACGTGGAGGGGCCTCTGAGTGTTTCAAATGTGGAATAAATGAGACTCTGATTTGGATATGAGATAGATTTGATGGACTGCCAATCATGCTGCGTCTCCGGTTGAGATAAGCCTTTGGCATTTGCTCCTGATGCACGTATCCCTCTTCGAATGGATGCACTGGCACTCCATTTGAGTGCCTTCATTCAGGCACATCTGGGCGACATTAACAGAGATCTTTTTTTGGAATAGAAAAGGGAGAAGAAGAAGTAGGTGTCGATGCCCCCCTAGGGAAAAGTCCGTCGTCCACAGAGATGTGAAATGGAACTCCTTCACCGCCCTTGATATTCCTTTTTTCCTTCTCTTGCAATCTCTCTCTCTCTCTCTCTCTCTCTCGAATGACAGCCTGTGTCAAAAGGAGCAACAGCAGTCGTACGAAAAATCCTCGAACTTTTCTGCCACATCATCCTTTTATCGTTCGTCTCAGATTCATGCTGCCTCCACAAATCCCTTCGCCACGTTCGTCCTCAGCACGAATGTGTGTGACCACTTAAAGTGACAAATTGAAAGATATGACACAAATTGCAGATGATATTTGACACCCAAATGTTGTTGTCGTCGTCGTCGTCGTCGTCGTCGTCGTCGACGTGTCGTTGTCCTTCCTCCAATCGTCTTCATCATCATCGTTAACCTCATGGATTCTGTGTGCGTTCGTGTGAGTATTCCGTGTCATGTCGTGTTCCTGGGAAAACATACAAAGTGAAAATGCTCCGTTTTTGTAATGTCACCCAACAGAGATTTCTCCTATGTGGTTTCGATTTTGGTCGGTTGCTGGGCGCTGATGGCTGTCAGGAGAATGGGAATTGAATTGGACTGAATGGCTGCGCTTGCCCGAAGGAAGAGAGCGAATTGAGTAGATGTGAATTGTCCACACATTCAGGGATTTCGGGATATATTAAAAGATAAGATAATTTCTTGTCTACTCTGTGCGAGTGTAACTGGAGAACGGTCCTCGTGTTTGGCAGGATAATTGAAATTTTATGTCCAAATTCGAGTCTTAGGTATTCTTTTGTGAAGGAACAGTTGTGCCAGAGGTTGGTTGAAGATGTGTCACTTGTGGTGTAGCCAGGCACCGTCTGTGGCGGGCACCGTCTGTTGTGGGAGTAAATCATTGTTGACACCCAATTAAGATTTAGGATCTTAAGTAAAGTAAGTGTGCTCTGCAAGAAAGGTGTCCCTTGCTCTTTGTGAAAGGATATGCTGCTCTCTAAGTGGTACATATTGTTGTGAAATTTATGAACTGAGGGGGTATGCAGCATCATATATACATGAGAGGCGTGAGATGATGGTGTAATTGTTAACATGTGCTGGGATACCGCAGGAGTGAGTAGTCAGTTGTGTCGATGTTCAGTTAATTTAGTGCAGATGACACATGGGGCCCTAAAAGCATCACAGCTGACGGTGATTTATTTTTGGGATTCCTGTGGTTGGATTTGGGCTTATTTCTGAATTGTTGGGCCATCCCAAATAGTTTTCTCCTTTTTTGGTTATTTTTACTTAAATAAAAAGTCGTATGCGGTTGTGGCTCATTGCCTACTCTAAGTTCTAGGCATTCAGAGGACCTTCTCAGTTCAGCAATACAAAAAAATTTAGCAATGCCATAGTTTTAGAAATCTGAAAAATTTAGAGACTCACTTAAGCCTTACTCCTGTACACGTTTTACACGTCGTTTGAACATTCTTTAAAAAAAAAAAAAAATACGGTGTCTCACATAATTTAACTGACGGCCTCCAGGACTGACTTTAATCAGATGTTAGAGCGAATCTTCTATTTTAATCATCACTTTATGAGTCCCGGGAAATATAGCGGGCCCCACTTACAAAAAAAAAATAATAATTTTAAATTAACAATTTTTGAAAGTGGCGCCCCCTATGTGTCCCGCACACTTGTTCGATGAAAAAGAAATTGACAAATGCTGATTGATAACCTAAGAAGTATATTTAAATATTTATCTAGTTTTACAAACATAATTAAAAATAGAAAAAAAGAAACAACAATTTACAACTATACTGAAATGGCTGTATCATCAGAAAACATCAAAAAATTGTGCCAAAGCATGCAAAGGTTGCTTTCAAAAAATACTTAAAACTGTTTTAAACTCAATTGTAAATCAACAAAAGCCATAAAGCCTGAAAAAGTGCAATGGCCTCACTTGCAGACATTTTTCTATCTCTTCGAAAACCTCTTTAAATTTATGTACAATGAATACATTTATTTCTTAAGTTATAAAATGTAAAATATATACATGTATAGATATACAGTATTCATAGAATATTGAAATATATTTTAAAATAAAAATTAGTTTCCCCTGTAAATATTGTATGCCACCCCAATGTCATTTACTCATTTATTCACCATTTCATTTCCATGCACACCTTACACAAATTCGTATATATCACCACACTCGCGTATGCAAACTTATTCACCATAGTACAAATAGCAGCCACAATAAGAATATTAGAAACAGCACAACAGCCCCTATTTTCCGTAAATGCAGTTCGCATTTATCAACCTCCCACACACTTAGTACGTGATTTTGTTTAAATATAAATAAATCCCTATAAGAATGTACTATAACAAAATAAATTATTTATTCCCCGCTTGCATCATGTTTATGTTTATTCTCTTTGTTTACATCATCATGTAATAAATAATTTTATTTTTGTTTAGTACAAATCAACAAACAAATCTATGCAGAAGTACTAAAACTCAGAAAACAATTCTCTTTTATGTTACAGATGTGCATCACGCCACCAAATATCAATAGTTATATCCCAGAAGCGTTCAGTTTTCTGGTGAGTGATATACTAAATGAAATCCAGATACTATCTTCATTTGCTTTTTGTTTTTCATTTTCATGCGTTTTGTTTGTGTTTGCATTGCAAAAGTACCCTCTCAAAATTCACCATAATTCGCTTACTCTTCATTTTCATTTCATTTTATTTCCTTGTGATTTTTTTTTCGTTATTTTATTATTTGCTTTTCCCACTCCTTACCACGTATCATTTATACAAATTTTTGCTTAAGGAATACCTCGAATATTGCTTATCATTTTCATTTCATAAAAAGAAATCCCCTCAACAATTCACTCACATTTCCCGGTTGTGTGGAGGATTGTGTGCAAGGACACGAACTGTGTTGCAAGACGTGCATGTGTATGTGGGGATAAAGGATTGTATATCCTGAGGGAATGTTTTGTGCAAGAAAGATAGCGACGAACGAACGCGAGAGCGAGGTAAAACTGTTTAAATATTAAAAGTTATATGAGTTAAATGCAGCAAAACTCATCGCATATGCAAAAGTGTTGTTGCAAGTTTCACATTCAAAGTGCTGGCAGGGTTCTTTCGTTCGTTCGTTCGTTCGTTTGGGCGAAAGTTCTGTGTATTGTACTCGAAAAATTTCAACTCTTCGGGTGGTCTTGTGATATTGAGAGGAATGAGAAAACGGGGGCTGTGAACGAGGGCGCACAGGGGAAAAAGGGATGACATTATGAGAAGATTGTTGAAATAACTGCAGTTTCAAAGTCGTTTAGTTTATGTTTCATGGACGGAATGGGTATGCGGGCGTATGTGAAGATGTTGTACCAACATACACTCGGATTCTCTGCAGTGAATGGATGTAAATTTAGTTAAAGAGCATTCTTGGCAACGAAATCAGCTCATCAGCTGCATAAATAATGTCAAAAGAATGTGCGAACTTTAATGAGGGGCAAAAGGTAGCAGATGGTTTCTTGGAAAAAATATGAGCATTCATTTCTCTTCAAAGAGAAAAATATGTTTTTGAACTTTATAACTAATGGCAACCATGTAAATGTTCATAAACTGGGAGGAGCTGGAATGTCGTTGTTCCAAGTGAATGAAATCGAATTGGTTGGCACACAAGTTCGATGTGTGTATCTCAAGGAACTTTTATATTTCTTGACCATCTCTGCTCTATTTTCACACATGAAATTCTTTTGATGTAAGATCAAATTTTTGAAATATTTTCACGGTCACTTTGGATGCAGTCATGAGTATAATAAATTTAAGAATGTTTGAAATTCTTCACAAATATCATTTGAGGTGAATTAAGTGGTCCAATTTAAATCTTGTTCTCGAATTATAAAATGTTTTTAAGAAATATAAAAAAAATATATATTCTTCTTGGAATTTGTTTAGCGAATTAAAGGAAAACATTTTTAATCGCTTGATGTACATGCACGAAGTGTGTCGTGGATTTTCTTGGCATCATGTTTCTTTATCATTTCATTATTGTTGACATAAATAAAATCTTGGCACGAGTTTAGTATGGGAAAAAAAGAAGAAAACAAACACAGCTTCGTGTATTACAATATTTTATTTAATTTAAATTATTATATGCTCCTTGTTAAAGTAGGAGTCATTAAGAGATCGCGGACACGGTAATTGGATTAGACAGGGTTCTCTGTATTATATACGTAGTCTGTAGTTCAAACACTTGAATTTCGATTTTTTCGTTACGAAAATTGGTGACTCTACTTCCTGGCAAGTCCTATGAAGTAGAAAGTAGTAGTATCAAGTTGACGATGTGATTTCAAGCCTGACTTCCAACATCAAACAATCTAGAAATAATCCTTGAGAGCATCGTTAACCTCATGGATTCTGTGTGCGTTCGTGTGAGTATTCCGTGTCATGTCGTGTTCCTGGGAGAACATACAAAGTGAAAATGCTCCGTTTTTGTAATGTCACCCAACAGAGATTTCTCCTATGTGGTTTCGATTTTGGTCGGTTGCTGGGCGCTGAAGAAAGCAGTATGGAGATACTAAAGAAATGATTTCTAAACAGTGTCTGTTATTTTTAAACCACCTCCTTGCATTATGTTTTATTCCATCCCAGAGTATTTATTGAACACAGCAAAACTGCCTACTTTTGTCGTTTGTGACGTCAATAATTCAAGCCACTACGTCTGCAAACACTGTCATCCTCTTTAGTGCTTGTTAATATTTTGTCAAGATTGTGTCCATCTTAAGATTAAGATTAAGTCAAGATTGTGTCTTCTATGGAACAATATTCGCTTTCGGGTATGACCACAGTGTATCGCAGCTCATACTTGATAAGTATGATTCTGCGATGTCCTGTGATCTTACGAGTAAAGGATGAGTTCCCTGCAGGAGGCCTGGCATCAATCAACGCAACAAACCCATTTCTTTCGTCTTCCCCGACTTCGGGATCAGGCGTCTCTCGAATCACTTTAAAACGAAAGAAGGAAAAGTTCCGACTTCATACCATCATTCGCTTTTACAGTATACAATGTTAAGTTTTCAGGTCTATTGTTTAGTATATCACTTGTTTTCAACTTACTTGGATTCTTGTTCCTTCGTTCATCTGAAAGATTCAATAATAAATCAGGCAGTGGCCATCGTGATGTAGTGGGTAGAGTGCGACGGTCACACGCCGACGGGTGTAGGTTTGATTCCCGGCTGAACACCTTGAATTTTTCACGGCACCACCTCTTTCGACCTGCTGACAACACTCAAAGAGTTATAACTGTCTAAGAAAGCTTCTCAAACCTCGCCGTTCGGAGTCTTCAAAAAATGTAGGTCCCTTCTACTTGTGACAGAACAGTAGCGCGCACAACACGAGTTTTTGATGAGCAACCTAGGCCCTGGTTCTCCTGTAGACTGTCGCGCCAACAATAATTAGTCATAAATTTCCCATACTAGTAAGCATCCTCTCTAATATCGCTTACACTTTTTATTGACATCAAAATTAGCTATCTGCCATCAACGCAACAACTGTGAAATATATGAATTTTACCTTCTTAAAAACCGTTGCCGCAAAATACTTTTCCTCCACCCGTCATGGGAAGGCATATCAGTAAGTCATAAATCCGCAGCCCGTCTTTATTTACGTTTCCCAACTCCACTCTCCCAGCAAATTGCATCTCAGGCAACAACCTCTTAAACTGCTTTAAATCCATCATCAAAGCTCTCATTTAGTTTCCGCATCACCTCGCAATGCCGCATATCCGCCGTGAAATCTCTGCACCTCAACGTCTTTCCACGTCCCCCTCCCCCGTCCAACGGGCCAAACGACGTAAACCCCAGAAGTCGGTTTCCCATGTTAATTTTCATTAATTACAGACCGCCAAACAGATGATCTACAACGATGATCAGGAGACTAAGCCCATTCCAGTTGCAACCGCTTAACATACCACCATTTATTCCTGCAACTAGTTTCTTCATTTTTTGTTTTTTCTGTTGCGCTCCCTACTCCCTTCTCTGAGTACTCTACAATCAGTTCAAAATAATCTAATCAACCATCTTGATCCTCTTGATTGGCCACAGAGCTAGCCGGGTTTCGCCTCCTCCCCCCGGTGCGCCCGCACGACCACAACAAGACAATACATTACAGCTTCCGAATTTAAAATTCAAGCTATGCGCCACGCTCGGTAATAAAGATCAAAATGCTACGATATTTCCGACCAAATTAAGCGCATGCCGCTGCACTGCCGTTCACGAGAGAGCGTCGATCATCGCCAGTAATGGAGGTGGAGGCAGAGGTGGAGTGAGTTGCATCTTTCGGTTATCCCCATTGGTAATTATTTTGTAGACTTTGAGGTTTTCTTCATCATTTCCTCGCAGTCGAAAACGAACTGTATTTTGGGTCCCCGATCTCCCCCACTCACATTTCTTCGGCTGTGTGTGAATCTCCCCCACAGAGTCTCCATCTCAGTCGTCGTCGTCTTCGTCGTCGCACAGCATAACCGACCTATGACACAATCGAACGAACGTTGAACCAAATCGTGATCGATCCACCACCACGATGGGGGGAAGAATATACGCTGCAAAAAGCGGAAAAGCAAACAAAGCGACAGCCAGCTAGCGTCTATCTATTATTCCGCTGCAGTGCAGATACACGGATTGTGGTGGGTTTGTGTGCAGTCTGCTAACAAAAATGATAATCTTTTGTTGCGTGATCGTTGTCGAACATTTGTTCGGCGTTGTATAACTCTGTTTGCTCTCTGTCTCCGCCTCTCCCTCTTCCCCCTCCTCCTTTTGGCTTGCATTCTATGCATCTAGTGGGTTTTTTCTTGCTGTTTGTAAGTTTTGTTAATTTTTGCTCATTTTTTGTGTTTTCTCTTTTTTGCTTGCAGTGCTGGAATAATTGCGATCAGCAACTTGGACCATTCCCCCTCAATGTTAACTCAGCGATGCGGCAAGGATCGCTTGTGCTCACCGATATTGCATGGGATCAGGCTGTTACCAATGCATCCAAACAGTGTTTGGTCACGTGGGAGGTCTCTGGAGGCGGTCTGATGGGTAATCTACTGACTGATAGCTCCACCGTTGAGCTGTCCCTGTGGCCGGACACAGTATATCACGTGCAGGTTACCTGTAAGCATAAGGTAAGTTTCAATTCTATAGTCTGTGAGTGTGTGTGTGTGTGTGTGTAGGCATCATGTGAGGAGAGGACATGTTTTCAGAAAATCACGAATTTCTTCCAGCCGGGAAGATAGCATCTCTTGCAGCGCAATTGCATTCCACAGATCTTCGCACGATTTTCTGGCTGCTGTGTGTCATTGTTGTTGGTGAGGCTGCCCGCGCAGCGACTGAACAGTTTCACGATGTGCCTATATGTGGCTGTGGGCACCTTTTCTTGTTAATTGTTTGTTCGTATGGTGTGAAAGCATCACTAATTGGCTAATTACACTGCAATTGAGATGTGTAGCATTGGCGCAGTGCAGTCGAGTGGAAGGACTTGCTGTGCTGCATGTGTGATCACAAGAATCAGCGCAGCGACCTCCATCACGAGCAGCACAGATGAGTGTGCGCATTCAGGAAGCAGCGCAGTGCTGGAGGCTGATCTGTGTGCACTCCATGCATCGTGCGATCGACACGCGTGAACGTTGCTCCGTGTTTTTGGGTCGTGCACTTGTTTTAAACAGACAGAACCCATATGGTGTTGGATGGTTTGCTATGCTTTTCCGATTTCTTTGAAGTTCTCTTCATGCAAATGAGCATGGGAATGGATCCACTTTGCTAAGATTCAAGGAATCTATTGCAAAACTCTCAGAATTTTGCGCTTAGATAATCTGCGCGGTTTATTTATGAGTCTCCTGCACTCAATTCTTTTATGCATCGGACTTCACAAGACGAAATCGTGCTCCCTCCGCTCTTAACTAAGACTCTTTCTAGTTTTTATTCCCACAGATGCTCTAATGACATTTCTTTTTATCTCCTTCCAGGAAACCGGTGGCATGCGTCGATCATTCAAACTGATCGTTGACACACACAAGCTCACCGACGAGTCCGCCTCGAGCATGCAAGCGATCGCCATCGAGAATCCCGGCATGAAATCCCTGCCCAACATCTTTGCTCAAGAGACCTCCTCCGGGGAGACAGATTCTCGCATGCGCATCCTCAAGGATAGTTCCAAAGACTTCATTAGCACCTACAACCCCAGTTTCAACGCAATCGAGAAGACATCCAGCTCAAGCCAAAGGAGCCAAAGCAGCAGCACCAGCAGGGGCAGCAGTGAGAGCGATGAGCCCTCAACCACCGTGCATGTGTCGTCGGTGTTACGCACCAAACTCACGTCAACAGTACCTGGAGTCAGCTCAGCAGATTTCTACACAGAAAGCATAGTGTTCGCGGCAGTTGGCGCATCAATTCTATTCCTCGGTTTGTTCCTGCTCTACGTTCTGACACGGCCCGTGCGGAAAGATGTACCTGTAGACAAAGAGACCCTGATTCGCCACGAACTCACCCCCGAACATGTGTCCACAGCGACAGCGATTGCAAATCGAACGCTGCACGTGTAAAGACACTAAATCGTGTGAACGAGCGGTCCTATCAAGCGAAAGCAACGAAGCATCTACAAAACAACAAAAACAAGAAAAAGTGATGTCCCTAGGTGTACATAGTATCGAAATGGAATGAACTGTAAATAGTAGTGTACATAGCTTAAGAACGTATCCCTAAGCAAAGCAAAACACAAACCCGCGTGTGGGAAAACGGTTGCGCCGAGCCTCCAACAACCATCCGCCGAGCCGAGACACCTCGAAACGCCGTCCGTTTTCGCACAAAACACCGCGCAATCAGTGAGTGAGACCCACAGAGAAAGAGGAGGAAGAAAACGTAAGAAATCTAATTTTAAGGATTTTTCTAGTCCGCGTGAACATAAGAGTTGTCGTATGTAAGGACCCTTCATTCGCAATTGACTTCAAACAGTCAAATGAAGGCGCACATCAAATCAGAAGACCTCTGAAGAGTGAAACGATTCCAACTAGAACCTGCCCCAATTTTCTTTGTTGACATTTGATTTTTATTTCATTTTTCATTTGAACTTTTCATTTGTGTACGCGAGTGAAATAAAATCAATTAAATCTTCCATGAGATCAAAAAACAAAAAAAAATCAAACAAAGCATATTTCAAAGTCCTCATAAAAGCATGTAAATAGAAATAGAAAAACAAACACGAAAACGATAAAATGAAACAATTTTGTAAATATCTAGGCGTAGGTTATAAAATAAAAAACAAAAACAAACAAACAAAAAACTGCTTACTCTCTGCGTGTGTTTTCATCAAATAAGCAATCCATAAAACGAAACAAAAAAGAGTTCAACCTTATTTGCAAGTTAAATGTCAGATCTAATTTATTGTAAAGTTGAAAACAAATTAAAAACAAACAAAAAAAAAATATTTATTAAAAATGCGAAAAATATTAGAAGTAGTGAGAAATATTTAAAAAAAGAGAAAAAATCCTGTTAAATGTTTCATTTTAATTTGCGTTGTCTTTTTTAATTCTTAATAAGAAACAAAATGCGACGGAAGCACACATGCAAAGACTGATAAAAATTAATACTTTTATGTGTAAATTAAATCAAATTTCTTGAGTAAGTTAACGGAGAAAAAAGTTTGGGAAAATTTAAATTTCATTTTTAGTTTTCAATTCGCATTGAGTTTTGTCTTTGTAAAATTAATCAGAAATTTTAATAAATCCAACAACAAGAAAACATTAACTAGAAGTAAAAACTATTGCAAAAAATACGAAAAACAAAAAGAAATATTTTGAATTCTAGTTACAATTGTAAGCTAAGGAATTATGTTGATCAGTCGTACGACTCGAGGTGAAAGTCGAGGAAAATTGTAATTAGTTCGAAGAATGAAAACAAATTGAAGAGTAAAAGGAAATAAAAAATGACAAAATAAATGCAGTGTTTTTTTTCTTTTCTCGCAGTTTTTTTTTCAGTCGTATGTGGGTGGGAGTTTTGTTGAAAGGGACGTGCGGTGCAATTGCTGAGGTTTCGGTGAACATAGTGGCGGTAAGTGCATTACACACGTCGAATGTCCTCGATTTCCTGGATTGCTGTCCATAGAGAATTTTCTTGACATTTTCAGTCATCAAAACCTATCGGTCCCTTCTACAAGTAAAAGAACAAATGAACAAACAAACAAAAGAACAAACAAATTGAGTCAACTATTAAAAGACGATGAAAAGCTGTCGCAAGTATCGAAGTAATCGCTTGTGAGCGAGTTGAAAACATTTGAAAACAAAATAACTATAGGAGAGATATTGGACGATGCTTTCAAAAGTGCTATTTTGTTCTTCCTGACAGAGCTTCAAAGACTGATTTGAACTAAAGCTTCTTAACTGACATATTTTTATGTCCGAAAGTGTAGTCTCCCTTATTCCTTCCTGTTCTGTCTGGCGCAGCAATATGCTTTCCTCCAGCTGACAAGTTTTCTCGTCGACTGCCTCCAACTGCGCACGTTAAGTTATTATAATACCGGTTCTTTTCCACTAAGTTCGATGTCTATAGCCATTGGGACAAGGGCTCAGAAGTTGCGGCAGATGTGTTTTCCAGACATTCCAGACTGTGATATTATGAATCTAAATGCATAAATAAGCGCATGCCGTAGTCCACATCAATTATTGACTTCGTATTTACTCAAGATGCAACAGCTTAAAGAGAAAAAAAGGACTTCCTCTTCCGTGTTAAACTACAAATAAAGTTTCTTCGCCCCAAAGCAAGAATTCAAAGGCAACCCATCCAGCGAACCATCCTCCACTATCTAGAGACTTTAATTCAATGCTTGATTTCCGCACTGTTTCTTTTACTAATTTCGAAGAGGAGATTCACGCCGTCCTTGACTATTTCGATAGCTTTACTTTTGGCACTCTGTTGGAAACATCGAAGCTGTGCGTTTTTTCGTGTACTACAGTTTGTAATACGAGAGTTACCTTTTATATTTTGGGATTAGAGAACAAAAACAAATTTTAATTATCGAAAATAGCGTTATTGTTTGTCAAAATATTCCCCATTAAGATCTATACACTTTTGCATGCATTTGAACTATTTGTCGAAGCACTTTTGGCACTCTACAGTTTTTTGCCGGCTCCAAACGACGAAGTTTGAGAAGCTTTGTTAGACAGTAATTACTCTTTGAGTGTTGTCAGAATGAGGTGGTGCCGTGAAAAATTCGAAAAATTGGTGTTGAGCTGGGAGTCGAACCTAGACCCTTCGACGTGCGTGCTTTGTGTATAGGCCAAAATTGAACATGGTGTTAATAGGAAGACATGCATAAGACATCGTTAGTTGATTTCTGTACACGTGGTTACGAACGAAATCGACGGACAGGGTGAATCAATTTGCACCTTTTTCATCGCTGATGCGCACGAAAGGTATTATTCGGCACTCGTATATGACTCCTTTGGGCTTTCTCAAGATCTGCATTTGTGAGAAAATGTTAAAATGATTGATCTTAAATAGTTTCTGGTCTCCACCCAAAGCCATAGACAGGATTTTGTGATTTATTGAAGACTATTCGTTCAGTATTTGGCGGTTTTGTAACTATTTCATTTAACCAAGAGAATCATTATTGGCATGGTTCCTATAAGTGGTAAGTGGTCACCGTGACGTAGTGGGTAGAGTGCAAAAAACTGTAAGTACCTTCTACTCGTGAGAGAACAGTAGCGTGCACAACACGAGTAGTTGATGAGCAAGCTACGCCCTGGTCCCCCTTTGGACTGTAGTGCCAACAATTATTATTATTATTATGGTTCCTATAATTATGAATAATATCTTACAGCAATAAAGTTTACAAATTAGAATCTGGTGTGAATGAATACAAAAGAAACATAAACAAAAACTTTTATAGAGGAAAGTTTTATGAAGACAATTTGGCAACGGGGACACGGCTAAAAACAATGAGTGATTCAGATCATTCGTGTTATCGTGATTACATTCCCTGACAGCTTTATATTACAAGGTTTACTTTCCAAATAAGCATCGATTTAGCAAGACGAGATGCTTTTGTTACTTCTTCTTCTTCTTGTGACCCTGGTATCTGGGATGTACCTGGGCCTCAACCAACATCCCTCTCCACACAGCCCGATCTTCCGCTAGCTGCCTCCAATTGCGCACTTCAAGTTGGTTGAGGTACTTCTCCACTTGAATGCGCCCCCGTAGCCTAGGGTGTCCCCTATTGATTTGTCCCAATGGCTCTGATTCGAATACTTTTCAGACCGAAGCATTGCATCTGAAGATCCTTGACAAGGTGCATGTCGCTGTACAGTTCACAGGGTCCGACTTTGAATTTTCTCCTCCAGGGCGCATTGCGTTGGCAAACGGGTAAAAAAAAACGCACGCAAAACCTTTCTTTCGACATGACTAAGGGCTTCCTCATCTGCTTTTAGTAGCGTCCAGGTTTCCGCGACATAAAGTTGAACTGGGATGATCAAGCTGTTACATAAAACGAGCTTAGTCCATCGAGAAAGGAGTTTGTTACTCAAATGTGTCAAAAGAAATAGAGTGAAGCAGATCAAACGCAAAGTACCTGGAAGTTTCTGCTGCCTAGTTTGACGATCCATACCCATTTTAACCACCAAACATACCCGCTTCCGCTTCAATGTCACTATGTTCGTCCAATTACGTCAATGTCATCAGCCTAAGCTAGCAATTGAATTGTCGATTTGTACTTCTTGAGTCTTTTCCAACATCAGTGATGATCAGGTTTATTGTTGACTTCTCAATCCTGCAACCACACTGTTCTCTCAGGTTTTGGACAAAAGGTTTCAGGCTCTCACACAATGCGGCAGAGACGATCTTGTAGAAGAAGGCTGATCTCCCGATCATTGGCGCAGTCAAAGGGGTTTCCTTTCTTGTGGACCGGTCAAACGACGCTGAGATTCCACTCATCGGGTATGCTTTAATTCGAGCATATCCTAAAGATGAGTTGGGGCATGCGCCCAACCAGGCCATCTCTAACTCCAGGAGCTTTGTTCGACTTCAGTTTCGATATTGCTATCTTTAAGTCGTCTTATTTAGCGGGACGGTATTCTTGTCTATCATCGTACAAGTTGAGTAGAACATTCTGCCTTACAGCGGAATTTGGGCATTCAGGTGTCTACAGAAACGATGTTACGAGATTCTCAGCACAGACTGCAACTCTACCACAAGTTGTAGATTTTGGTTCCGGCAGGCTTTGGTCCGAACTTTATAACCGCCGAATAGCTGTTTTATTTTTCGGTAGAACTTTGTCACTACGTTCCCAATATAAGATCATGCTTGAGGAATAATTGCTCCACCGAAGTTGAAAGTAAGGCCATACTAATAGCTTTCCGAACATTGTGTTGCAACACGTGATTGAGAATGAAATTACACAATTAGATGTGAAAGTTCCTTAACGACTTCTACACTAGTAAGCACAGAAGACAACTCTGCCCGCAATATTCGGTCTTAAGTCACAGCAAACATGCTCTCACCAGTGGTCCGGGAAATTCCAAAATCCAAACTCTTCATCTGTAAGAAGGATAGCTGCAATTTATCCGAAACACATATAACATTCGGAGAAAGCTTTGAATTTACCTTCAAGACCTTGACTTGTTTCGCTTATTTCAGTAGAGTACAGTTGTGTTCATAAAAATAGCAGTGTCTCTCAAAGAAGACAAATAATTTTCTATTAATTAAAATGCTTTTATTAATTTTTCAAAAAACGTATACAAAAGTAAAGAATTTCAGTCTTAACTGGTGTATCACAAAATAAACGTTGTTCATAACTTTTAACAATTTTTCCTTTCGTAGTAATATTTCGCAGTTGTTCATAAAAATAGCAGTGTTTAGAATTATGCTGTGCCTAGACAACAGAAATCAATGAGACAATATGAAATAATTATTATTTACAGCTTACCATTAGTACTTTGTGTCAAAGCCATTGTTTTTTATCAATGCGCTGCATATTCGTGGCATTGAGTCCACCAGACTCCGACATCTCTCAACTGGTACAGCTTCCCATGAGTCTTGCACTGCCTCCCACAATCCCTTGAAGTTTTTTGGTTTGGCCTCATGGACAGAATTTTTAACATCGCCCCACAAGTTGTCAATCCATGACGGTTATTCTTTTTTCATCAAACCAAGATTTTGCCCGTTTTGACGTATGTTTTGGGTCATTTTCTTGTTGATATACCCATACTAGTGGCATTTCGTATGGCATATCGCAGCATAACCTCTTCTTAAATTTTAACGTCCTCAGCATCGTCCAATATACCCTTGATAGGATATATAGGTCCGACCCCATTATATGAGAAACAGACCCAAATCATTAGTTTTTCTCGTCGTATAACTACTGCTATTTTTATGAACACAACTGTATATCCCCCCTAACTTTTCCCCTTGAAATATGTAACACTCTCTTAAACTCAAATGGATATAATTTTTTTTAAATATGATATTTCGATTATTACTTCGCCGAAGTAGGCAAAAACTAAAAAATATCTAATACAAAAAACTGCTCCCCCCGGGCATCTCCTAAAAATTGTCCCCCCCCATTTCAGATTGTAAATGTTACGTTTCCTGCTTATTGTTTCCAAGAAACTCCACGCGAAACAATTCAACACCTTCTCTGGTACAGATGCAATAGTCTCGCTGGAATTTAATGCATTTCTGATCTCTCTGAGCACAATATACCTCTGGTTGAGACATCAACTGCCAACTTCACTCTTCCAACTTTTCATAGATAGTTACGCCCCGACTGACAACTCCAAACACTGTCTGGGTGTGTAGCACATGACGAAACTTGACACAAATCGACATGCGCTAGCGGCTACCAGCGTTTAGCAAACTTTCTCTGCACCAAGCCCAATCAACTTCTTATGCAAATATTTTCTTCTACAAACCTACAACAAACAAAAGCAAACGTCAAAAGCAAATGCCGAAGAAACGGCACAAACTACACGCACTTTCGCGATTGTTCTCAGATTATGTCTTGATGGCGATCAGCGTGATGCCATCTATCACTAGCATCCATCATTATCATATCAGTCGTGCTTTTGTCGGGCTGTAATTGAACAGAGATACGAGACAACTTAAGCAGGTTCAATCTCCCGACAAGCGGATTAACTCACAAACGAGATAGCCCCTCGCCGAAGAGGCCATAAGATCAAACGGCGACCAGCTGATTAAATTCAAAACTTGATGTTTATCTAATTTATGCACAAAAATCCCTGTTCTAAGTGACCTTCAGTCGCGCAGAGTCCAGCGCCTATCTCCACAATAAAGTTGTAAAGCTGTCCATTCGCTATCGGCCGGCGTCCGACGACGCTCGAAAGTAATCTGACGTATTGCACCATAAACTACAACGGGCCCTAACGCATGCAAAGCATATGCGCAATCTGACTTTATAGCCGGTGAACAGAGCATAAATCAATAAAGCACTGCCAATTCAGGCGGATTCGTGCTCTGGGCCGCGCCACTGCTTAGGTGCGGCTAATTTGCAAGTGCCGAAAACGGTGGGCAGCTCTGTCAAGCTGCGCACCGCTCACGGATATGCAAATACAGCCATAAAGCATTCGCCACTTCGCGGAGGTGACGCATAAATTCGGTACCTCTTCCCGAGTATGACCCGGTGCGCGAGGCGGAAAGGTCACACGCCCATTACTCATCGGTTGGCCGTCAGAATGCGTCCCTAGCGTCGCTAATTGCCAACCATCCCAACCGGTTCAGCGCGTCGTCAACAGGGGAGCGAGAGAGTGAATGCCGTTCCTGTCCCATTATCCTTCGATTTGATTCGGAGGTGATGCAACGCATTTCCTGTCGCCATTAAGACTCCCTGGTGACACCATGTATCATGCAGCAAATCATCGCGCTCCTGCAGATGCGATGCGCCCAGAATTAGCGAACCGAATCGGGATAATTCGTTAGAAAAAAGGCGACATTTCCATCTGAGAACAGGGCATTAATTTCAAATCGGGGATGAGAAGGGGCGCCGCGCTGCTGCAATCATAGCTCAATGCAAGAGAATGAACCCCTTTTTAAAATTCGATAAATTATTGCCGAATTGACTTGTGCAGGCAGAGCGCGTCGCAGCGCCAGCGAAGGCCGTCGCTGCATATTACATAACGCTCAGCGCAGCACTGGAGCTGTGCCGTGCGAGATATATTCTCGAGAAGAAAATTTATCATTCAAGTGCACTCGATCATCGTCATGGAAAATTCAGAACAACATCCTCGTTCGCAGTGTTTTTTGTTCGGCTTTTCCTTTTTATTTGACATCCAGCTCTGCATATCCTTCGAGTGATGCCGAGGATCCGTGCTTCCTTGGAGGCCAAAAAAAAAAAAAACTCTGCAATCGAATTTTTGCACTTTGCTCCTGTCGTGTACGTATGTCCTAGAAACCGGGGGAGGATGTGTGCGCAGTATTCCGTCACCCTTTCGACGTTCCGCTTCATTTGGCTGAATTAGGCACAGCGCTGACGATGCCGTCGTCGTCAGCAGCAGTGCCGAAGTGAAGGACATTCTGCACATTAGAAAAATCCACATGCCGCACATCAACACAAACACACACACACAGGACACGAATGTGGTGTTCCTCCCCATGGTCGGTTTTTATTTATTCGCTCCTTACTGTGTGTTTATTACGAGTGAGGGTGCACTGAACCGACATTCTGGTGCTGAGCTGGGCCATAAGCAGCAGCGCAAGCAGCGGCAGCAAGAAATGCATTTTCCATGTTTAGACGCGTGATAGGGCGAGAGGGTGGCGAACAAGAGTGAAAGATGTGTACCCTTCTCGGAACAAATTTTCATTCGTTTCCTTCATTACTGTGTTTGTGTGTTCGTAGTCGCCGTCATCGGCGACGTTGTCGTCGTCGACGGTGTGAGACGGTGGAGGAGTTTCTTTCTTTTTAGAGCGAGGATTTATTCGGGTCGTTTTTTGTTTTTATTAGTCCGCTAAAAGGATATGAATGTTAGCGAGCAACCACGAACATCGTGGCAATGAAGGGAGAAGGCGGAGAAGAAGAAGACGAAATGCCTGCGGGATTCACTTGTTAGCGTGACTTGCACACTTTGTCATTTAAAAAGCGACAATGACCGCGCGACTTTTTTGCTGACTTCCGTGAAAATGAGGCTACACGATTGAGTGAATGCGGATGGTGAGCCTAAGGAAACAAGTGGAAACGAAGGACGAATGAAGGAAACGGAGAAAGATTTTATTTCTTGCCGTTTCTTCTTTTTCCCCACTTATGTTTCAACAAAAAATTGCTGAGTGTTGGAAGTGTGGTGGTCGCAGGGGAGATGAGTGGCGTGCAGGACTTTGTAAGAGGATCTCCTTGCGGGTGAGATCAAAGTGAAGACATTGTGGCAAAGGGAATTCCATCTACACAAATAGTGGAATCAAGGATGTTGTCTTCGTTTGTAAAACAAGGCTGTTCGATGGACGACAAGCTTTTGCATGGCATCTGACTTGGGACTATGAAGAGGGTGTTAACAAGCCGCAGCCGAATTCGACGTAAATGTATTCAAGTGATAATTTGTCTGTGCATTTATTTAAAGTCAGACACAGAGAAGGTTCAAGAAACTTTTCTTTAAAATTAAGCTCTAAGGAGAGCACTTTTAAAGGTCTACCTTCTGTGTTCATGCCACATCCCCAAACCTAATTTAATTAAATTAGGGCGACACTGCAGCTCAACCAAGCTGGACACTTTTACTTTTACCACTGTAGTATAGCGACTGTGCGTACTGTTGTTCTATTTTGAAAGGCGGTTCCTGTGGTCTACTTTCATTTTCGAAATATGCAATTTGCAGAGCTTTTCGTTGGAAGTTAAAAATTTGTAATTATCATTGACCCATGTAGTCCATTTATATCATGATTATTCACATACATATGTTTCTTAAGAAGACGAAATAGTAAACTTTCTTAATTGAGAGGAAAATGTACAAACAAGAGCAGTCGCTAATGTTCCCAGTCCTTCTTATTCTTTTTTTTCTTGTGGCGCTACAGTTTGGGGTTGGCCTGGACCTCAACTAAAATGTGTTTCCAGCCAGCATTATCTTTCTCTAGCCGTCTCCAGTTGCGCACTGCAAATTGGTTGTGGTCGTTGTCCACTTGTGTGCGCCACCTCAACCTAGACCGTTCTCTGTTGCGTTGTCCCAATGGCTCAGATTCGAAAGCTTCTCGGGCCGGATCAGTCCATGCGCTCTACATGGCCTAGCCTTCTAAAGCGTTGTATTCGAAAACAGTTGAACAGGCGCATGACACTGTACAGCCCGAGAATTCGTCGTTAAACATTCTACTCCAGATGCCATCGACGCAACAGGACCAAAAATGGCACGCAGAACTTTTTTATCGAAAAGACTAAGGGCTTCCTCATCTGCTTTCAGTAACATCATTCCTAGTCCTAATGATATGAAAAACTCAAAACTTTCTTCGGGCAATCTTGTAATATCGTTGATCACTAGAAGTACCCTCCTCCAGGAACATTGAATGGTGATTGCCCATCTCCGCTTTCCAATGCGTGAAATGTGATATTTAAGCCTAATAGGCAACATTAACAACATTCTTTTCTAATCTTCCAGACCAGAGATCCGTGGAGAGTCTACTCTTTAGATATGCTGTTTTCCGTCATTCTGCCATATCTACACCATTTATACCATGGAATCCAATGAGATGCAGTAGGAATTGAATATTCTCCTTTTTGACCAAAAATCAGAAGTAATTAAATAAAAAGGTGAAAGTCTGCCTGATGGATCCTTATTCTTTGGGGAAATCTTGCCATGAGCTGAGAAGTAGAAAGCATTTTTTTAATTCATCCATACATACTAAGAGGCGATGAGGGGAAATGTCATTTGCCATAAGGTCTGTTGCAATCGGGCCTTTATTTGTGTTTTATCAAAATCAGCTTGATATCAGCAACAAAGCTTAAGCACAAGTTTGAATAATTGAGTCATCTTCGAATGGGCTTTCAGTCAACCCTCTTAAGACTGAGGTTGTTCTCTTTATGAGAAGGAGGAATATGACTAGTTTGACTCAACTGGTACTGAAAGGCGTCAATATCCCACTTTCCAATGAAGTCATATATCTAGGTGTTATCCTGGACAGTAAACTTCTCTGTAAAAGACACATTGAGACAAAAACCTCCAAGGCGCTGTCAGTCATCTGGCAATGGAAGGGAGTTTTTGGCGAAACCTGGGGTCTATCACCCAAAAGATCCCTTTGGATCTCCACGGCAATGATAAGACCACTTTTCTTTTACGCATCAGCCGTTTGGTGGAACAAGTTTCGCGCAAATACGTGACTGCTGGTTTCACCAAGTTTCAAAGTACAGTTTGTCTCGGCTGCAGAGGGGCTTTCCCCAGCACGCCTGACTCTGCTATTGATGCTCTGATTAATCTCCCCCCCTTGATCACCACATCATGAGATGTACACTCAAGGCCACCTCTCGGCTAAAAAGGAATCGTCTTTAGTTCCACTCACATTGGAGCTTTGAAGACCTCGCACACCGCATCTCCTATGATGATACTCTCATGGACATGCCGTCTGACGCGAGGTCGCCAATAATACAGTTGCGACGCTTTTACAAAGTCGACTTTCCCCGTGTCCTGGACTGGCTGTGGCCAGAAACTGAACCAAGAAAGGAATGTAGTCGGATTTTCACGGACGGCTCCAAGACAACGGAGGGTTCTGGAGCTGGGGCTTTCGTGGAAAACGACAACATCAGACTTCACGCCTCCCTAGGTAATTTCGCGTCGGTCTTCCAGGCGGAAGCCTTCGCGATCCTAATATCCACCAACTGTATTGTGAAGAATAGGTGGAAGGGAAGAAGAATCTGCGTCTGCAGCGATAGTCAAGCTGTGCTGAACGCCTTACTCAACCCTTTAACCACTTCCGAGATAGTTCAAGAATGCAAGTCTTCCCTTAATTTGGTCGGCAGGCTGAATTCGCTAAGACTTGTCTGGGTCCCGGGTCATCACGGGATCCTGGGAAACGAAACTGCCGCTGAACTAGCTAGACTAGGTTCAGTAGAGGCATTCGTAGGGCCCGAACCCACCTTGAGATTACCCGCGTCCCTGTTTAGGGCTTCCGTCGATGGTTGGGTCTCTCTAGAGCACATGCACTCTCTACAGCACTCTCTACAGAGATGGCGTGACTCTCCAGGATGCAGGGTGACCAAGAGTATGCTCCCAAACGTCTCCAAGAAATCCGCGTCTTTTCTGCTATCTCTAAACAGAAACGAGTGCAGACGACTTGTCGGCGTACTAACGAAAACTTTACCTTCACTATGCACCTGAGTCGGCTTGGGCTTAGTGATGTCACACTCTGCGACGCCTGTGGAGAAGGTGAAGACACTTCAGAGCACTTTCTCTGTCAGTGCTTTCGCTCGTATCAGGTGGCGGTTATTTGGCGCTGATGTGGTGCGAACTGAAAACCCAAATTCTATAACACAGAAGCGCATCTTGGTTTTTCTTCTGAAAACCAAGAAATTACGGAACTTCAATATAATCGAATCTGCAATTCTTTACGATCCTCCCATCGCGACTGTCGTACAACATAACACATCGCTTAATAAGTCGCGGGCGCCACTAACAAAATAAAAATGAATATTAAATTAAAATTGTTTGTTACTGGCTCCCCATTTATGTCCCGGGACTTATTGAGTGATCTCTTTAAAACCACGATCTTCCAAAAGTCCATATAATTGTTGCTATACGCCGTTAAACAATGAAGTGTTTTGTCAAACACAATAAAAGGGATTGTTATGGAGAATGGATGAGCAGCATCTACAATTCTGCAATTTAGTCACCGAAGACAGCTACAAGCTAGCGCAAAACTGCCTCCATCCAAGTCAGTGCCGAACGATCGAACTGTTCTCTAAGGAGACAATTGAGTAGTAAGGTCCCCTCTACATCAAGTCTACACTACATAACACCTTGAACATATTCCTGCGGGCGGGAACTCATACAGAGAAAGGAAGAAAAGTAGATCTATTCATCCTCTGCTCCATTTACCTTGTTGGAAGAAAAGATTCAACGACGGATTTTGTATGCTGTGAGGGGCTATTAATTATTTTTCTAATTAATAGCTCTTCACAATGCAACTTGTCAATAAAAAGATCAAGTTGGATCTATACGACAATGATTAGACTTATTCTTTGAATCAGCTGTTTGGTGGCGTAAGTTTTCGCGTAAGTACGGAACTTTCGCTCTCACCTAGGTTAAGAGAATGGTATTTCTTGGTGGGCGCAGTGGCGGAGTGGGTAGAGTGCGACACTCATATGCCGAAGGCTAAACACCTTGAGATCTTCACGGCACTTCTTTCACGCTGCTGACAACACTCAAAAAATAATATCTGTCTAAGAAAGAGCTTCCCAAATTTCCCCGTTTGGAGTCGGCAAAAAAATGTAGGTCCCTTCTAATCGTGGGAGAACATTAGCACGCACAACGCGAGTAGTTGATGAACAAGCTAGGCCCTGGTTCCCTGTAGGCTGTCGCGCCATACAATTTTAATTATAATTATTTCTTGGCTGAACAGGTACATTTTGTCATCAAACCTGGCTCGGCTTTTGAAAGTAATAATGATAATAATAATTGTATGGTACGTTGGTTCACAGGGAGACGGCGTTTGATGATTTTCCTTTATCTTGACATCCACATCATACTCGTACGATGCGCGGCAGACCGTTATGCATTGGTTTAGTTCGCACTGAGGCTTTGACTCTCGTTCTTTTTCAAGCGGTCCATAAGCGACTCAGAGGCCTGCTTGTGCGGATATAGCTCTGAGGATTTGTTGCACGTGTTGTGTCAATGTCCTCTTTATGATGATATTCGGGACCTTGGAGCTATGAACATATCTTGCACTGATGGGACTTACGATGTCAGCCTGGTTCTCCAGACAAGACAGAGTACAGACACCATCAGGGGTTTTGCTAGGGAAGTTTTCAGCAGACTAAGAGCTAGAACGGCTACTCTCATGGCAGCTCATAGTTAGGTTAGAGTAGGAATATAAGGTTATCGGTCCTGGATGATAAGGAATCCTACCGAGAGCAACATAGTTTTGAAGCTCGACCGGAAGCTATATTCTGGTACCACGGGAGGTCAGGAGCCCCTGAAACTTAGTTTCAGCCTGACCGTGCGGTTGGCCCCCTTGTGGGAGTATCGTGGTGGCTGTGGTTTATACCCAAATCGCGGGGAGAATTGAAAGTAGTTAACCGTGCTATATGAACTGATCTGCCCCAGTCACCTGGGTCGGATAGGGTCAGATGGTTATGGGAATATACTTCTGAATCGATGTGGAGTTGCATCCAACCGGGTGCTGTGACCAAAAAAAAGCAGAGGTGTTAGAAAGGCCTCGCTCCTTACCAAGGAGGAGAGACTGTCCCTTAAGACAAGAACTCAGATTGGTACTTGGGATCCCCAAGGCGTTAGTCAGCATTCTCCTGACTATGGGTGTATGGAACCCGTGGTATTAAGCCTTAACGGCAGGTGATCACGTAAATCCAAATACACACATGAGGCTTTGATGACCTCGGGCACCGTATTTCCTATGATACGGCGACATGTTGCTTGATGCAAGGATACCAATAATTCATCTGCTCCGGTTGTACAAACCTGAACTTAACTGTGTCCAGAACGGAATCTTGGCAGAAAATGAGCCTCTGATTTATTTAAATGGCTTCAAGACTATGGAGGGATCTGGAACTGGACCCTTCATTAAATAGAACAACATTAGACTTTACATCTTCTTAGGTAACTTGACCTCGCTCTTCTAAGCGATAGCTTCTGCGATTCTAATCTCAACGAACTATATTGTGCAGAAAATGTGAATAATTTACGTCTGTAGCCGCAGCCAAGATATATTCCAGTCCTTCTTCACCCTCTAACCACATCAAAGATAGTACAGGAATGCACGTTTCCCATTAATTTGGTTGGTTAGACTTGGCTGAGACACGGGACGGGATCTTGGGATATGAGATTGTCGACAAGCTCGCTAGACAATAATGAAAAGAGGCATTCACAGAACCAAAACCTACCTTGGGACTGATCGCGACTTAGGTCAGGACTTCCACCTACAGTTGGGTCTCTCGACAGCACAGGCACAGATGGGAAAACTCTCCAGGGTTCAGGATGACCAAGTGCATGCTCCCAAACATAATTATAATAATAATTGGGTGACGCTACATTTCACAGTGGGACAAGGGCCTAGCTTCCTCATAAACTGCTCATGTTGTGCACGCTACTGTTCTCTCACGAGTAGAAGGGACTTACAGTTTTTTGATGACTCCGAACGACGTAGATTATGAAGCTTTTATTCACACAGTAATTACTCTTTGAGTCTTATCAGCAGTTCGAAAGAGGTAGTGCAGGGAAAAATTCGAGATGTTCAACCGCAAATCGAACCTGGACCTTCGGCATATGGGTGTCGCACTCAACGCACTACGCAACGGCGGCCACAATGCTCCCAAAAGTCAGCTAGAAATCCGTGACACGAAGCACTTCCTCTGCCAATGTCCTGTCTTTGCTCGGATCAGATGGCAGCTGTGCGGTGGTGATGTGATTTGGACTGGAACCCTAGCCTCCTATCACGGAAGCTCTTTGGTATTCCTCTGGAAGATAATACTGTCACCTTATACCCCAGATGATGTGACCGGAGTTTAAAAATCACATGATTCAAAAATTACATCTGTTGCACAATTTATAGTGTCAACGGAAACACTGATGGAAAAAATTTCTTCTTGTGGCAGGATGGCGTCTAACAGACCCAGGTTTTGAGGGAACTTGACTGGTAGTGACAGCTTGAACAGAGGCTATATTCCGGTGCCACGGGAGTTCAGGAGCCGCTGGAACTTCGGTTTCAGCCTGACCAAGTGGTAGGCCCCATAATGGAAGTACCGTGATAGCTGACTCTTGGGAAAATGGACCCCGTGATGTAAGCCATTAAAGCAGGTGGTCACATACATCCGTCACCAAATTTCACATCTGTCATCACATACGCCAATAACAGTTCCTCGTTTAGTTTACACTTTCAAACTAGAAGACAACAGAACTCTGGTTGCCCTTAAATTGAAAAAAATAACCAACCCATCATAAAAAACGATTAAAGTGTAAGTTTGCCTCCGAATTAAGCCTTCCGCGGAAGGAAGCCCCGCGCCCCTCACCTGTGGCATATTTTCCGTATGAACGATTATCCAGCTTGCTCCTTTTTCCATCGAAAACCTCAGTGTCTCCACAAGGCACAACACATCGCATTCAATTTCCGCTCTTCCACACTAGCAATGCCCCTCCTCACAGCTTATAGAGTGTTTCATTTTTTCGTTCTAACCCCAAACACACGCACACACACACAAATTCAATGCGCCACAGGCAGAGATTTTGTATTCCACGTTTCCGGACTTTAAATAAACAATGAGCACACCTGAGTCCTCTGAACCGTGGTAAGGCATTCCACTACAAAAATATATTATTAATTACAAAACCGCCAGAGGCATAGCAGTTTTCAACATTTTGCACACAAAATGCCCATCCGAGGCCATGCTCGCTGATATCTCCTTCCGATCTGCCGCCATCCCCGGTTCTGCGGCATCGTCCTCGTGGCCAATGAAATAATTACTGTGCGCATCCCCATCCGGCCCACAGTCATACCCGTCTGTCAGCCTGCGCGGGGAACAAAAACAATAGAAAACAATTCCAATTTTCAAATCCTCATTTCCCGTTTCGTTACCTCATCAAAAGGATAATTACAAAAAATAACGGAGAAAACCAGAAAATAAATAAACAGACCGGGGAAAAAATCAGAAATCAAAGAGAGGATATAACAAAATGCACACTCACGTAATACATATACTTTCCAACTTTCATTAAACCAAATTCATCGGGTGCGCTCCTGACCATAAAGCGGGCTGCGCCCCCGGCTCCCCATCAGTGTCTCCGTCCCACGACGCGCGCCGGCGAGAGGGGTCTACCACCAAGCACTCCCCGCATGCTGTTTGCCAGAAATTGTATTTTTCTTTAATTTAAAAGCTTCTGTGCCCTCTATCTGCTCTTCTGTTCGCTGTTCGACTTCTCCCTCGCAAACACCACACCAACCGACGCACACACACGACCGGCACACC
This sequence comes from Eristalinus aeneus, assembly GCA_955652365.1. NCBI lineage: Eukaryota > Metazoa > Arthropoda > Insecta > Diptera > Syrphidae > Eristalinus > Eristalinus aeneus. The sequence goes on from OY019132.1 coordinate 82,523,782, forward strand.
GCCACTCGTACATCTCGTCCTGCATGGTATATACGAGTAGAGGCTGCTGCCAGGATGTTTTTACTCGATTCCGCAATCCGAAATGGAAAAATAACAATTGGCCTCCTCTAGGCCGACGCTGGCAGTTGTGCAGTTGTAGTGTAGCTGCATCCAACAACCTAAGCCTGGCACAGAGTCAACCGCGAAACATGGATCTCTCTATTGGATGGCATCCTCCAGCTACACTCTATCGTCCTATCGTGCCACCATCGTCTGTCGTCCTCACCGTCGCCAGCATCGTCATCGTCATCGCCGTCGCCGTCGTCGTTGCAGTTTTTGAACGCGACGTGCACCTCCGCTAAAATGGAAAATTGGAAGCAAATCCTTTTCGCTAGCGTCAATGCGAGAGCGCGTCGCCTGTGTTTGTGCATCCCGGTGTTAGTGTTTATGTTTGGAGACTCTACAAGGCCACAAAAGTGTGGGCGGCACGGGCAGCACGAGTGCACACAAGACAAAAACAAAAACCGAAAAATTGCAAAACACCGGAACATGTCCTGTTTTTATTCGCGTCCCTCCCCTGGGTAGTGGGCTGACCGGTTATGTGTGCGCGCCATGGATGAAACGAAAACATGGAAATTATCTACGCGCGATAAAGCTCAGAAAATCCCGTATCCCGTTCTGGTCGTGTCCCGTGAACCAGTCGCTCCTCCTAAACATTAATGGCGGTCGGATTGTTGCCAGTTTGCGTTGCAAATAAACCAACAAACCTCGCCGCCACCACCACCGCCGAGAGTGGACTGCAACAACAAACAAACGAGAAATAAGGAGAAAAAACACCGCTACGGTGCACATTTGTAAACTATGGGGTTTTGCAGTGTTGTTCGGCGGTGTCGGCGACTCTATTCTCTCCGCGATACAACAGGACCAAGTTCTGTCGGGCCAAAACCGAGTCGCGGAAGCTTTAAGGTCTCGCATACACCGGCAGAGGAGCAAGTAAACGAAAAAACTAAAACCGTTATATCCGCCTTCAGCACACACACACAAACGCATAGTTGAACGAAACGAAAAGAAATCCAGGATACAACTGGCCGGAAACATAAAGCGTAATCTTCTGGGGCAGTGTAAGAATGCACAAAAAGTGCACATGGAAGTGGAGCGAATTTGTTTTTCGTTCTTCTCTGTTAGTTTTGTTTTAGAATTTTTATCGGCGACGGAGTCTGAACAGAAACACTGGCCGAGGGGAAGCGGCACATAGGGATTTTGGCGAATACATTGATGAAGGGATTTATTCCAGTGTGTGAACTTGGTGTCAGTGTTGTCGTTGATAAGGGGGTTTATTGTGAATTCACAAGAATCGAAAGCGGTTTTAGTGCTTTAGAAAGCCATGGTTGGAAGTTTCCTCTCTCAAACGGTGCGAAGGGATGAGTAACAGATGGTCAGTTTGAAAGGAAATCATTTTAAAAAGTGCACAGATGGCGAGAAGCTTCAATCTACTCACATCACAAGTTGAATTCAAAAAGAATCTCATGTGGACATTCCCAGCGGCGATGCTAAGCGATGCTCAAGGGGCTTTGATTCGCCTCTGCTGGCGAGAGTTGGACTTCTTTCTGAAGAAATAGCATGTTTAGTGTGAAATGTATGCATTGGTAGAGACATTCCTTTATTAGGGCTTCAAAGGTTTAATTAGCAACGTCAGAGTAGAAAGTACATTGGTAACGTAATAACGTAAAAGCAGAGCATTTTACGCCGGAGCGAAAATCTCTATCAAGTCATAAAAGAATTCGTGAATTAAAGCCAAGTCCGAAAATGAGCATCTTCTGTGACGCAAAACAGAGTGTACGCTTATCTGGTTCAGATTCCAAAATCTGACGTCTTTCAGATGCGATTCAAAGTTTTCAATAAGACCGATCCATATTCAAAGCGGGTTATCACTGGTGATACAATATGTATCACTTTCGACATTTTGAAGTGCAGAAAATAGTGAAGAATTAAGCTAAACAAGCGGTGTAGACGTTGTTCGAGTCAGAAGTGATTGTCAGGAAGTCTATGTTAGATTGGTCGAAAATCGTGTTTCTGCCACTATTGCCTAACAGCCCTTGATCAGTTTTTTACTATCCAAAATTAAACCCTTTGAGGGAATCCGATTGAAGTAGCTGATGGAAGTAGCTTTGGCATCAGAAGCCGATTTGTCATTTCATCAGGATAACTCCGGGCGACAGAAGTCAGTTGAATTCGCTTTAAAAGTTGTAAGGGTTTGACCAGTTTCAATATCTGTTTCCAAAAGAACTCTATCCTTTGTGGTCTGAATATTGGGCATTTACTTATAAAATGAAGGCAGTCTTCCTTCGATTTCACATAACAACCCAAACAGAATTGGGTAAACTTACCGTTATAGGGGTTACCATTTAAATTTAATGAAAGAACTTCACATCTTGCTCTGAATATCAGAGATGTTTCATCACAACTAAAAGCGTAATGAAAATAGTTCCTTGGTTCAGATCATAATTTTGTTGACTGTATAGTATCCTGCTTTCTGGCTATCAAGCCTTAATTTTTATGATTTATCGGGTGTTGTTGGCGTTTGCTTGAATAATGCAGAATAATTTATATTTCCAAACAACTAGTTTGTCCACGTCAAGATGTAGGTTCTCTGCTCAGTCGTTTTGTAATAGTTTGCAACATTGCATACTACCAATCGTTTCTTAGTTCCTACGAAAACAGTTTCTTTGCTATTCTTGAATCATCATATCTGCAAAGCTTAAGTAAGAAGTCCGCCTGTGACTTGAGCATGTTGACAGTTTTGGTAGACCTGTTTCTAAGAGTATGGCGTAATTAGGTGCATTTAATGGGAGATTGAAGAGTTTTTGTTAACAAAGTTCCCTTGGAATGCTTCAATTTCTTCATACTAAACATAACAGAGTGTGGATTTAACGAATGAGTTCAATATTTCATAGTGTACAGATAGATAAATTTTTCCGTTGTATATCACATATTTCCACGACTTTGAGAGGTATTTGCTTTATCTCTAAGTTGTTTGCTGATATTTAGAGTTGGATTAAGCTTGACTCCTAAATATTTCACCTCTCTAACGGTAACAAGCAGTTCTAGTATGCACTTTTTGGTATGCCCTAGAAATCTCTCAGTAGTTGTTTTGAATTACACCAGGCGTTGCATAACGCCGTCGTCTGATGGGTCTCTTCAATCTTTGGTACAGGAAAATGTCGAAGGGGGCGAAATTTGGTGAACACTGTAGCTGAGGCATAACTACGGTGCTATTTTTGCCAAGAAATTGAAAACAAGTAATGACGAGTGTACCAACATGACAAAATAAAAAAATCGACAATCGACTATACGTAGCACCTTATTTTTTGAATATACCTCGTAAACTACGAGATGTGAATATGCGAAGGAATGGAGAATACTACCCTGTGTATTAAGCAAACAACGCAATATATGATCAGAGAAGAAATTTGCCCACAATTGAATTTTAAGCGCTTTCTTTCCCTCATCAGCTTAAACAGAGCGTGCTACTAGACCAAACAACGTACTGCGACTCCCATATTGGAGAACATTAGCTGCTGGAATTCAACATATATCTTAAGCTCGGTAGATCTGTCGAGACTAAAACATCTTCTCACTTCATCATCTTCAGCCTAGTACTTGAAAAAAGGGGGATACATCAACTTTTACATATGTACCAGACTCACGCATATGTTGCAGTACCATGGAAGATTGCCCGCGCAGAGTCTTACTGAGCACGAATATAACATAAATGCGGTTGCTCAGTGGCAACCAATTACTCTGACCTAAACCAGAACCTACCTCCGACCCACCAACAAAAAACATATTTTTTTGCGATAATACATTTGTCACCTCATTGAAAGCAAAATCAAAAGTTCGCAGTCAAATGAAAAAATAGTGCTCCCATTTATTAGCTTGCCAAACAAGCCGATTCCACTCATCGACAGAAAAGATTTGCGTGTGACATTTGGTCCTGTTTGCATTGATGGCTGTACAGCGGCATGCGTCTGGTAAAGCGTCTTCGGATACAACGCTTAAGATGGCTGGGCCATATAGAGCGTATGGACACCACTGCTCCGGCCCGAAAAGTGTTCGAATCTGAGCCATTGGGGCAACGCAACAGACGGCGGCCTAGGCTAAGGACGCGTACACAAGGGGAGAAGGACCGCAACCAACTTACACGTAAAGTGCACAACTGGAGACAGTTTCCTGACTGGAGAGACTTCACTCATAGATGGCTCTAGCTGAATCATTTGACACAACGCATTAAGATCTGGGATTTGTTAAGGAAATGTTATGAACGAACTGGTGATGAAAACTGTTTTTTTTTTACAAGAATATCAATCGGAAAATATTGTGGAGCAAATCAAGTGAACCAGCTCAAACAACATCAAAAACTGATATTCATCGAAAGGAAGTTACATTTTCAGTTTGGTGGAATAACAAAGGACTTGTTTAATTTGAACTTTTACCATCCCACCGAACTATCAATTCATTGTCTACGTTGAACAATTAACAAAATTAAACAGTTCGGCTGAAGAAAGGTGACCCGAATTGAAAAATTGAAAAAGTGTTGTATTCCACAATGGCAATGCAAGGCCAGACACATTTTTGACCTCTCGGCAAAATATATTGGAGCTTGGTTGGGATGTTTTGACACATCAACCTCATAGTCCTGACCTCGCATCATCTGATTACTTTGTAGTTTGATCTTTGCAAAATTCCTTGAATGGTAAAAATTTCAGTAATGAAGATGATGTAAAAAAAAAGTAGAAGGTTTATGAACATGGGATTGCCATGCTGCCTTAAAGATGGCAAGAGGTCATTGCTCCAAAAAGGCAATATATTACAAATTAAAGTTATTTGGTTGCATCAAACAATTGTCTTATATTTAAAAAAAATCAGCAAACGCTTAGTTTCCAACCTTAAAGCTTGCATGTGACATTTATTTGTCACGTAGAAATGTTTCCCTGGCTTTGTGTCTACGCCTTTTTCTCTTATTTATTTCCTTCACTGTCTATTCGAAATAATGCATTCTGCATAACTTTTAAACGTGTTGGAATACATCTTTGACAACCCTGGTATTCAGACACAAATCTTGTTAATGGACAAGGCTCCAACCAAAGATATTTTAAAATCGGAACAAACAGAAATCAGTCCACAATTAACTTCCTGAGCGTTACTTAAACCGATTTCCAAACACGGCTGAGTTCCACGTCCACTCACAAGTGTAATGCTAATTTAACTGCCAGAAAAATTAAAAAATCCAATATAAGTCAATAAAGTTAAGAAACCGAGGCTTTCGAGTTTCTTCCAAATCAGATTTACCAATCCCACGTGTTCCAAGACTTTCCACGGTACCCTAACTCTAATCATTCCCAATTAATGTCCACTCTTCAGCCATCCTCCTAGCTAATCCACTGTAAACCAGTGCCTCACCCGACGTCCAAAGGACATCGCATTCCTCCACAAAGGAATTCCGTCCGCCTTCACTCTGAAAGCATCATTCAATTGACACATTCTAGTTAAAATCACACGGCCATGACGGCTTTCGGTTCGTTGCCTCTATCCAATTGGATGAACTCACTTTCACCAATCAACGAGGATGAAAATTTACGAAGCATATATCCAATTTCTGGTGCTCATGCTCTGCAGACAGCTTCCACCGTCCGCTCCACTACAGATCGGGGCTTGAATGTCTGCGTAAGCAAAAATCAAAAAGGATTCGTGTAAAATCCATCCCTAACCTGAAATCCAATTTACCCCCTCGCCTAGTGAGTTATTCTCCACTACTAGATTTATTGACAAAAAATTTACCACATGTCCTTAAGGCGGCCAAGAAAATATCCCCCTCAACCCCCTCATTTGACACCAGATACAATCTCAGGCTGCCTCCGTCATACGGCATACGGACGAAAGAGAAAAGGTTTCCATCACAATTTCGGCTGGGGACTAATATGATTTCTCCATTTCCCGGTCCGTTATCATCATCACTGACCGCCCGCCGAACACCGGACGAGGTGGGTGAGGCGGGCAACAGGGCTCTCTAAACGCATTGAAGCGACAAAAAGGTTAAAGAACGCCTTTCGTCAATTACCACTCAGGATACGATAACAATTCCTTAAAAAAGGGACCGCGCTCGGTATGAGAATGAAAGCGAAGCAGCGGGAGGAAAAAATTGTTAAGCGATTGCCTTGCCTTTGGGGATCCTTTTGAAGTTCTGCCACAAAGGCAAAGTGTTAACCCGGCGTGGATGAGCGGCAAGCAGCGAGGGCATAGGTGGCGCGTAAGGGGCAGAGGTGGAGGGCGCACAATCGCCGAGATCAAAGAGTGGGTGCAAAAAAGGATAATTTTCTAATTCAATTAAGGTTTCAGGAAACTCCGGCGATTCGCTCTGCACGCGAAGGAACTCCGTTTCGGCCTCTCAACCAACGTTATCCTTTGAACTGCGTCAGTGACTTGGCGGGGCGGCACTCGAGTACACTCTCACGTCGGTGGGGATATTAAAATAACTTCGTCCTGGTCCCGGTGCAGGGCGAAGGACAAGTTATGGCCTCTCACGTACTACACATCGTTGGCTCAGTGTGCAAACCATTCAGTGGAATTGCCTCATCGTCAATAAACATGTGTAGGGCCGTCCCCCCAGTGTGACCTTAAACTGAGCACCCCACACACACGCAGCCGCTCTCAACCCCTTGCAGAACATCGTTTATAGCCTTCGAAGCTAATGGCCAGTCCTAATGGTGCACGAAATCACAACAGCTCTTCGTTGTGATCTCAGGGAGCCGTTAGTTTTATCCAACGCCCCCCGGTCCGGGTGGGGGTGTATCACTTGTGCACGAGCAAGAAGCAAGTGGCAAAGATATGTGTGTTCAAGGCGAAAATATTGTAACTGCTGTTGTTAATGATAATTGCTCTGCTGGCAGCTTTTTGCCAGCACTCCTCCTGTTGCTGCTGCTGGTGGGGTGCCTGGTGCTTGTTGTGCCGCAGCCACACAGACACACATGGCGGTGGCATCGTCATTCTATTTAATGTCCTGCGAAAACGCTTTGCACCAACGTAAAAATAAAACGGAGGCTGAGCTCAGCGTGCCAGTGAACCGCAGCGCACACATAAAAGCCCATTGCACCCCGGCCGGAGTTTATTGTGCGCTCATTATACCGTACCTCGTCCGAAAATGGAATTCAAATGAACACAGGCGCACGAAACCCGGCCTCTCGTATGTAGCCACGCACACAACGCCATCCAACCAACATCAGGAAAGCATTTTTCTGCCGAAGTAAGCATTAATTTGACTTGGCTCATAAACAGCCAACAGCAGGGCCGGTACGGGACGAAGCAGGTCAAGCAGGGTGACGGAGAAGCACTGGGAAACGAGCGACGAACGAGAGTCCCAGAAGGAGCAAAACAACAGCAAAAGAAGCAGAGGCAGCAGACGAAGCCAAGAAGAAGTATTCCCTCGCATGGTGCCTTCGTGTGCATGGTCGGTCGGTGGGGAATATCCTTGAAGTATTTTCCAAAGATAATTCCTGAACAGTAAGCAAATCACCCAGTGATTGGATTTATGAATCTGCAGCAAGTCCTTGCCGTTCCTGACCCAAGGCAGAGATAGGAAGCGAAAGAGAGTGGAGTGAAATGCCGTGAAGTCATCCGAATGAAGGTGGGACGTACTGCAGTCCAGGCAGTGGGATGGGGAAGAATTTTAATGGAGCGACATTCTAAGGCAAATGAGTGTTGTAAATAAAATTTTCATTCTCATTGGGCTGACTCGGGTTGGGTGGTGCACTGGACTTGGAGACAGTGGTGTTGTCGGAGTTTCTGAGGACGAGCTGTGACCGTGAGTGATTGATGGTATTGGGTGACGTGTATGACAAGGAGATGTTTGAAGAAGGTCGTCTTCTTAAATCCAAAGGAGGGAATTTTTAAATGAAGATGATCGCCACAGGAGAATATTTTTGATTACTTACAATTTTTCTGTCCCTGCGAATAATAATAATAATTGTATGGCCCGACAGTCCGCAGGGGAACCAAGGCCTACCTTTCTCATCAATTACTCGTGTTGTGCGCGCTTCTGTTCCCTCACGAGTAGAAGGGACCTACAGTTTTTCGCTCTTTTCCAATGGTGAAGTTTGATAAGCTTTCTTAATCAGTTGTCAGCAGCTTCAGAAAAGTCGTGGCGTGAAAATATTCGAGGTGTTCAGCTGGGAATCGGACCTAGAACTTCGGCGTGTGAGAGTCGCACACTACCCACTACACCACGGCGGCTCTGGGAATGCTTCTTCTTAATGCTCAGTTCGTCTTCATTCTGACGGTTCGCCATTCTTGTCTCCATTTAGTTACCAAGCAATAATGTTTTCCTCATGTTCACATTCTATAAATATAAGTGCAGAATCAAAATAGTGCTAGAAGCAAATTCACACTCCATTTGAAACCGAGCCAAATTCTGGTAGAGATCCGTGCCGAAATATTTGGCTCATGCTGACGTTGATCATTTGATCAAAAATAATATTTTGGATTATTTCTGGCTCACTGTCAAACATTTGACGTATGAACAGAACTTTTGCTGCTGGAGGAAAAATTTCAATCAAGTGATAATAGAATTCTTGGTGTTAAGCCAAGTCCTGACAATAAAAGTCTTCTATGACGCCAAACAGAATGTATGCGCATCTGATTCAGGTTCCAATCACTAACGTCTATCAAATGTTTCATAAATAGTTGAATTTGTCCCAAAAGTGGGTGCCACACGATTTAACACAAAACATCTCACGGACCGAATTTTAATATATGTATCCATTCTGTAACTGCAAAAAATCGATCCAAATTTAAGACGGGAGATCACTGGTACTACAAAATGGATTACTTTCCACATCGTTAAGCACAAGTGGTAGTGTACGATCAGGCTAATCAGGCGGTGCAGACATTTTTCGAGTCAAAAGTGACTGCTCTGAGTTTTCAGGGATTGGCAGAAAATCGGCCCCCTGTCACTGTTGGCGTATAGCCAAGCTCTTTATCAGATTTTTTACTGTCAAAATATCGAACTGTTGGAGAGAATTCAACAGTAGCAGCCGGCCTTGGCACATAGAAATGGAATTGTCTTTCATAAGGATAATTCTAAGTAACGAATGTTGGTAGTTATTCGTTAGGAGCTCCAAGGTAAGCTGTAAAATTTTGAATTACCACATAATTGTAAACGTATTGTCCAAAGAACATAATGATTTTTGAATAATGTGCGCATAACGTATGCTTTTGTCAAACCCCGCCCTTAGGTTCCTCAGCTAGGTTATCACCAAATTTCGGCGACATCCTCTTGGACTGTTAAGTACCCATGCAATGTGAAAATAAGGTCTCAAAAAGGCGAGTCGTTATTTTAAACTTCATCATGGCGTTTTCCGCTCTCGTAACATAATTCGCAGCTATATATCGAATCTTCTAAAATTCTGATAGACTAGAAGTCACAAAATTTGAATGAACAGGAGAAGGCAGAGAGATGAAATAACTTAGCTTCAATTGGAAAATTTACAGCCGATTGAAACAGTATTAAACTTATTGGCATTTCTTTTTCATTATAATTGAATTGATCAATGGTAATGGAATCAGTAGTACTGGATTTTTCAATGGTAATGCAAAGAAGTGAAATCAGAAGAAGAAAAATTAAGTGCTATGAACAGGTAAGTAGTATTGGGCAAAGTCCACAGTTCCATATTTTGGTGAAGGAGTTGATAAGAGACTCCAGAGACACGATCTTCCAAAAGTCAGTTCAATTGCTAGCTTACGCTGATGACATTAACGTGATTGGAAGAACACAGTGAGTCGTCAACGAGACGTTTGTTGGCATTGAAGTGAATGCGCCTAAAATGGGTCTGCCGGGTAAAGAGGGCAAAACAAAGTACTAGCGGTCGTCATGGATAGACACACAACACCGACATTTCGGACAGAATGTCGCATAAGGCAGCAGAAGCTTCGGCTCGGCGGTAAAGAGGTACAACAACATCAGTGCTGAAATCAAACGCAAAACTACTCTTGCCAATCGCTGCTTTCTTGGGTTTACAAGAAAATCGAATAATAGAGACCCTCCTCGAACTATTGAACTGAATTTGCTTTACGGCTTGATCATCCCAATCCTACTCAATGGCGCGGAAAAAAAAACGGAAGAGGCTAAAATGGGTCACGTAGAAAATGGGCGCAATAAAGGAGCACATACTGTTATCAAGACAGGACGCACAACATCGTGCTTTCGAATAGACTTTCATACTGGGCAAAAGAAACTGCAATGTAGTCAAGGACTTCGTCTACCTCGGCCCTTCGATTACTAGCGACAACATCAGTACCGAAATCAAACGCCGTATTACTCTTGCCAATCGCTGTCCCTTTGGGCTCAAGAGGCAATTGAGCTTTGTCTCGACGGACAAAGCTAACTTTATATAAAAGCTTCATCATCCCTGTCCTACTTTACGGCGCGAAAACCTGCACGTTACTAAATGCAGATGAGGAAGCCCTTAGTCTTTTCGAAAGAAACGTTTTTGGTGCGATAATTGGTCCTGCGATGATCCTGCGTTGTTGGCATTTGTAGGAGAAGATTTAACGACGAGCTCGATGCACAGTATAGCGGTATACGCCTGGTAAAATGCCTTCTGATACAATACTTAAGATGGTTAGACCATGTAGAGCTTATGGACACCACTGCTCCGGGCCGAAAAGCCTTCGAATCTGAGCTATTGGGATAACGTAACAGAGGAACGCCTAGGCTAAGGTGGCACACTCAAGTGGATAAGGACCTCAACTAACTTGGAGTGTGCAACTGGAGGCAGCTGACTAAAGATCGTACTATCTGGAGCGACAGGTTGTTTGAAGCCCAGGTCCACCCTTGATAAAGCGTCATTAAAGATTATAACTAGACGGTCGATTCTGGAAAAAAAACTCGAGTGTAGCAGTCTTGCAGTGCTAAACCGCACGACTTTGTTTTGAGCTGTTATCTAATTGGTGTTTTATTGACAATTGATTTGAAGGACATTAGCATACAACTTTGTAACATTTGATGTTCGACATTATTGGTGCTATAAGGCGCACCTTTCATACGAGGGGCGTTCAATATATTCTCGGAAAATGCGAATTCAATTTAATTTGTTTTTATTTTCCAATATAAATTCCCCTAACATCAATGCAACATGAGATCTAACGTGAGATAAGCTTTTTTAAATCCTCAAAAAAATAGATTTCCTCTTTCTCTGCAAAATACCCATTTATTGCAGACTTGAGTTCTTCATCATCCGAAAATCTTTTTCCACGAAGACATTTTCTCAAATCCGGAAACAGGAAATAACCACTAGGGGCAATGTCTGGACTATAGAGTGGGTGTTGGATTTGTTCGAAACTACAAGTCTACTACAAGTCTTGGAAACTCGCGCCTTGTGAACAGGAGCGTTGTCATGAAAAAACAAAAGACCCGCTGCGAGTTTACCCCGTCTTTTCTTTCCTCCCGCAAATTATCTGAAGTGGAAGCGAAGAATGTGGTGTTGCTGGTTTCACCTTTCTTTTGCACTCAATGAGCAAGATTCGCTTTGAGTCCCAAAAACCTGTGGCCATGAGTTTCCCTTCTTCGGGGGGTCTGTTCCGTTTTTATGCCATGGATGGACTTTTATTTGCTTTCAAGGTCATATTGGTGAACCCATGTTTCGTCCCCAGTAACAATTCGATCCATAACACCGTCCATCTCCAAAAGCCCTCTACAGCATGCGATTCTCACTTTTTTCTGCGACGCTGTGAGCATTTGTGGCACCCACTTTGCACTGACCTTTGCAAGCTTAAGGTGGTCATGAGGAATGGTGTGATTGGTACCAGTTGAAAGCTTGGTGATCTCTGTCATCATTTTCACATTTATTCGGCCTCCTCGAGAACAAGTTTTTCGACTTCTTTGATGCTTTCTCCCGTTCAAGTAGTAGCCGGGGCGGCTGAGCGGGAATCGTTTTGCTCTCTCTGTCTCTCTTGAACTCACTTGACCACTTTTGCACAATTTATAATGAAGGTGCGGAGCCCTGATAAACAGCCATCAGCGCTTCATGAGTAGTTTTTTGAATTTTTCCTTGCGTAGTGAGAAATTTAATTACAGCGCGATTCTCAATTATAACCATCATTAGTTGCCATTATGATTCTGTTTAACTAGGGATATGGTAAAACGCGAATACCGCGATACCGAGAATATATTGAACGCTCCTCGTACATCGATGTTGAACGGTTGCATGACTTTCAAATAAGTTACTAGCGCTGCACCAGTAAATGGCGATTTGCTTATTCATTTTTGCTTTCGAACCACAATTTTCAAGGGTCGCTTGAGTGAAGTGCGAAGAATAGTCTTATAGTCGACCTATGGTGTAAAAATTGGCTTTAACTTACTTCTGACCATGGTCTGGCACTAAGTTCCAATAGTAGTCTTATCCGCTGTTGCGGTTTGGGCCTCAATGTCAATGGTTTGAGCCTCGATGGCAGCCTTTATCCGATTTGATTTTTCTATTGGTTTGAGGACATTGTTTTGTATTCGATTTGGCGTTCATATCAATATGTATTTGCACTTTAATTTTGCCCTTAAGTCTCCGAAGTTTGTACTTGAATTTCGATTACAGCCACAATTTTGGCAGCAAGATCACGGTCGGACTTTATTTCAGTTACAGTTTCACCTGCTTTGCCTTCAATTCCTTCTCCACCTTAAGCCTGAAGCTAAGCCTCAGACTTTCACTTTCAGAATTACTTTAGGACAAGCTGTGTCCTCCAATCGGAGTTCTGGACTCAAATACTCACCTTTGGCACCTTAAGTAACTCGCTGCAATCGTTTTTAAAGCCCTTATTAAGACGCAGGATGCAATTACGGTCCAACAGTTTCAGTCAAGCACAGTTTAACTAAGCACTAGCTTAAATTCATATTTATTCGACCTTAAATGACTCCAACGCCTGAACCCTGGGTCCAAATAATTCTCAATCACCGTTATACGCTCCCTCCCTCCGACCATTTGTCAACCAAACAACATTGAGCGGCTCCACAGTTCTGTACGACGATGGGGGAAGAAAGCGAATTTATGAACACTTAATGAATTGAAATTCATTTATCGACCCCCTAGCAGTTGGGCATCCTAGAGCAATTATTCTTTCCGCCCCATCCTCCTCCCCATTTATGAAGGCACTTTAAGATGCACAATAAGGCATCGCCACACAAAGAAAGTGCTTACACTCGCAACAACATTGTTGCCTTCAAAGGATCATAAATTCGTGCACAGAGCACAAAAGCGATTTTTCATCTCACTAACTCACCATTTGACAGATATATTACCAAAGTGCGGCACACTTACTCTGGAGCAGGCGATTATCGTCAATTTTAAACGAAATTGAGGTCTTGACCTGAGTGTACTCAACTTTTGAATTATCCTTCATTACACACAGACACACATCGCCGCCAGGGACAATGCCAGTTAGTGAGCTTCCCATATGCAGGCGGTTGTCAGGAAAAGTTTGCACTTTGGTGCAGGGCACAAAAAGGCAGAAGAAGAATTGATAATATATCCGTTGGAAGTTAAGTCCTAAAGTCTAGAGATAATCCCAGCGACTGCTGGTCCTAAGTTCTCATGAATGGTATTAGGGTGGGGTGCATCTGCATGTGATGACGAAGTTACATGCTGGGTTGGCTGATGGAATGGGACTTGATCAGAGAAACTTGCGATTCCCAATGGGGTAAGAAAAACTTTCATGAGAATGGACTGGAACGTGTTCCATCGTCCGACTTGACCATCTCCCGTTTCAGTTGCAGGGAGCAACATCCCGTTCGCAGCGCCAAGCTGCTGCGGCTGGAGCTGCTCCACTTCCTTCTTGCATCCATCCATTCGTTCATCCGGGAATCGGAACTAATGAGAGTTTTGTAGCAAACTTCCGACTTTTTGATTACACTAATTCAATTTGTTCCTGACGAGCGTGTGTGTATGTTGTGTGCGCGCGGGCGTTCGAGGGGTGGGGGTGCGGCAGTTTTTGATAGTTGATGCGATGTCTTGGCTGTGAATTCCACTAACTACGTGGGTAGAGGGATGGGCCGAGGCGCATGGAACTTATTATCGAAGGGAATCCTTTTTAGGACACTTTGCGAATTTGAAATTTACGAGAATTTTCAGAGAATGCTCCGTTTTTTCCTTTTCGCACTCATCCGCCCCCTCGTTGAGTGTCTCCGGGGTGTGGATGTGTGGATGAGCGTGGGTGTGTGTGCGTCGTTTGTTGAAACTTGCAAAAGGAATTTCAGATTAGTTTGGAGCAGTGTGTTCTTTTTCTCCATTCCTCTGCGCTCGTCCTGTGCAAGGAATTCTGCTCCTTTTGAGAAGGTTAAGTGAATGTTTGAAGCGAGAACGAGATGTGCATAAGTGATGTGTTTTGGTTCGTTGAGCATTATAATTCCTGGACATTTCCCTTCACGAAGTTATGACAGGACATGGGCGAACTTGAACGAAATCATCTGCTCGTCCGCTCATCGGTTTGTCTGTCGTCGTTGTGCGACATTCTAGTCGTCCGCAGGAGATATGTGTAACAGAACAATTTGCCGTTGATCGTTTTTCAAGTGACTTCGGATGGGGATGATATTAAATTCAGTTTTTTTTCTTTGTCCTCGTTGGTCAGACATATTTGAGGAGATTTTTGCTTAAGTAAGTTCCATCATCATCAGATGCCCTGGCGTGTATGTATGTTACCCAAGAGAATTCGTGAACAGAATGGCATTTTATACAGCCCTTCCGAAAAGTTTGTTGGTCTTCCATTACGAAGGTTTCGTTTCGCTACACAGTTTGAAACATTTCAACCCTTGACAGGGGATGAGTGAGTGACTGTGATCTTACTGGAACTAAAATCGCATTAGAAGCAGTCTCTGTTGAGTCATTAAAAAATCACATGCTGGCACAGCCAAGGGTTACGAGTCGTGATTCAGGGAAGGGAAAAAGTAAACCAACGCGTCTTGCAACTTGCCCTTGGTCTTTTGTTGAGACGAGTTTACGACTTTTTGAATTTAAAAAAGTTGCAAAAGGTTGAATCAGAGTGTGGGCTATACATTTTTAATGCTCACTATCTAGCAGTTTTCCAGAAGATTTATGATAGACTTGAAAATATATCCATTTAAAGCATAGGCAAAAAATGTTGTGGTCTTCCTTCGTGTTCTTGTTCCTTTTGTGATCTTTTCCGAAGTGAAGTTAACAGTTTATACTAAGCAGAGTATTTAAAAGAATTTAAATATAGGGAGAGGGCGCAACACGAAACACAGAATTGACAATGTAATTGTGATCGTGAATTACCAGAAATCAACTTTATAACAATCTACCTTCGGGAACAAAGCGACTTAGGATACTGTCAAAGTAAAGCCAATAGAATGTTCAACAGGCAGCTGCAAGGCTTTTCTAACTTTTTATTTTTTAATTTTAAATTTATTTTTTACTGTTTATTTCTGATTTCTTATATCTAGAGATAAAAATACTTAAACTTGTTACTGAGCATGAACCTTCTTAATAACAATATGCGGGCGCTCTATGTTAATAGATTTATTTAATATGAATGCGTTTCGGGGTCGGATTTTTTTTATATAGGTCTATTTATTAAAACTATGGATACAATATTATTGTATACTATGAAACTGTTCTTATAAACTTAGTAACATAATCAATTTTCTATAAGAAATAAAGCTTAACCTACGCTTCTTTTCTTCAAGCTAACTTCTTGAAAACTAAATACTCAAACCTAATTTTTTAAATTATCATATATGTTTTTTCAATATATGATAGTTATGTTCTGCCTCGAGAAGGTATGGGTGTACTAAATCGGAAATCAATTGGACTTAGGGTTGCTATATCGCTATTATAAAGCATATGTTCACTATTCTCCATACGTTATACAAATGTGGGCATCCCTCCGCATTTTGAACTAATCCAATGTGGTCAAGATATGTATGTAGAGTGAAACCGCTTGTGCGCGCATTCTAATGATATGTACCACTGACGTAGTAGGCTCCGAAAATAAGTGCGCGTTGTGAGAAATCAACGATCGTGTGACATGTCTTTGAATTAGCTTAATAATAAAATTTTTCACCCTGTCCACGCTGGCTTCGTTATACAAAACCTTATTTCGATGGAGATTCTCGTACCCAGATTCGGGTGTTTTCCTTGAGACAAATGCAAAGACATTGAGTCTCGAACATCTTTTTTCCATATGGGACAGATTCACATTAAACCACACACATCCAAACCAAATGACTGACTGGACCAAGGCTGCGTGGCATATCATTTCTACTTTGAAGTCAAGTTGGTTGCTGTAAAACAACCTTCTTACCATAGCAAGCGCATTCTTGACTTTCATTAGAGCTAAAGCTGCATAGGTCGACCGTCTTCACTGTTAATGGCTGTCCTAGTGAATGAACTTAATAATAATGCTGAACTTAATAATAATAACAATAATTGTATGGCGCGACAGTCCGCAAATGGACCAAGGCCTAGCTTGATCACCAACTACTCGAGTTTTGCGTGTTTTGTTTCTTTCAGCAGAAGGAGGGACCTACAGTTTTTTGCCGACTTCGAACGGCAAAGTTTGAGAAACTTTCTTAAACATTTATTCCTTCTTGAGTGTTGTAAGTAGCCCAAAAGAGGTGGTGCCGTGAAAAACTCGGGGTTCAGCCGGGAGTCGAACATAGACCTAGGGCGTGGAAGCGCCACACTCTTCTTTCTTAGACATGTATTCCTCTTTGAGCTTTGTCAGCAGGTCGAAAGAGGTTGACTTGGGGCGAGTGAGCGTCGTACCCTACACCACTACACCTCGGCGGCCACAGATCCTGAACATACGCCATTTCTTTTCGTGTCGCTAGACACGTGGCCGCCGTGGCGTAGTGGGTAGAGTACGACGCTCACACGCCCCAAGTCTAGGTCTAAAGAGTAATAAATGTCTAAGAAAGCTTCTTAAAACTTCGCCTTTCGGAGTCGCCAAAAACCATAGGTTTCTTCTACTCGTGAGAGAACACTAACGCGCACACACACAGCACGAGTAGTTGATGAGTAAGCAAGGCCCTGGTCCCCCTGCGGACTGTCGCGCCAACAATTATTGTTATTATTATTATATAGACGTAACGGAGTCCTGAAGAGGATGGTTCCACACTTCTGGTAGTTGATTTTCACCTTCCAGTCGTCGCAAAATCGTCTGATCGTGTATCGTGGAGTTTGCTTATGACCTCAAGCTATTCTAATTGCGTACATGCACTTAATACAGATATTTAGACAGATAGACAATGACGGATATATTTTCTTAATTGGCCAAAAATCTAAATATCAAAATTATGAAATTATGTTCTGTTTTGATATGTTTTATCCACTGTGGGATAGAGCGAAGTGTTTCGCAATGTTTGTACAATATAATTCAAATGTGCTCCACAACTTAAAATTTTGTTGCTTTACAATTTGAATCTTACACGTTTTTGTCCAATTTTAAAATTTCAGGATTCCGGTTGTTTAAGCGTGATTCAGAATTGAAAATTGCGGGTCACTCTTAGTCTCCTGGATAATAATCGTCCATTCTTGTCGGACTTTATTTCTTTCGAATAGGTTTCAACTTTCCGAGGAATACAATGTCTAAGAAAAGATGGTGTGCAATCAAGTCGCTATTTTTATCACAATTCCTGTTGACAATGACTCCTTGAAATTCCAGGAAAATTGAGAAATGTATCGTCTTGAATAAAAATGGATTGCTTTGTGACCTTGAATACTACAAAAATTTCCTTTTCAGTTTACAGACAAAGCGTCATACACTGGTCTGAAGCGGTTTTGTATCACTTGTATTTTAGAAAAAGATAGCGTCGCAACCATTCACTTTCTTCTTCCTAAAATTTTAGAGGTATCTGTCGCCTTAAGAGGCTAAATACGAGAATACTATCCAAGGACTGAAATCTTTTTGAATCCAAGATCAATCAAGAGGCTAAATGCGAGAATACTATCCAAGGACTGAAATCTTTTTGAAACCCTTTTCGACAATAGGTATGGAGAGGAGTCATCTTGCATGACAAATAAGTACTCTTTAGTTTTACATTTTACCCTTCTATCACCGAACCATCCTGTTCATTTTCGTTTGAAATTCCTTCTGATAGTTTTCCATATTGACAAAATACGTTCGGTTCATTTTTAATTTTTTACAAACCTGGTATAAGCCCCGATTTCTAAACCAGCCAGCCAGACAGTAAAACAGATGACGTAAAAACTATCGAAATGAAACGTGAAATGCTGTTTGACACTGCGGCTTATTTACTTATCATTCTATCATGCATATTCTTCTTCTTCTTGTTGTGGTGCTACAGTCCGGGGTGGACCTGGGCCTCAACCAACATGCCTCTCCAGCCAGCACGATCTTTCGTCAGCTGTCTCCAGTTGCGCACTCCAAGTTGGTTTAAGTCCTCCTCCACTTGTGTGCGTCACCTTAGTCTAGGTCGTCCTCTGTTGCGTTGTCCCAATGGCTCTTTTTCAAAGACTTTTCGGGTCGGTGCAGTTGTGTCCATACGCTCTACATGACCTAGCCATCATAAGCGTTGTATCCGTGGACACTTGAACAAGCGCATGTCACTATACACGCCATAGAGTTCGTCGTTAAATCTTCTACATATGCCATCAACGCAAACATTAACAAAAATTGCACGCAAGACTTTTCTCTCGAATAGACTAAGGTCTTCCTCATCCGCCTTTGCGGATACGTCCGAATTTCCGGGCCATAAAGTATGAATCATGCATAGTCGCTCGTTGTAATTTTAAAAGAAATTCGTTATTCACGAGTTTTTCAGCTTACTCATACGGAAGGTCCCTGGGGTACTTTTCCCATCAATACATAGAGCAACTTACTTCCGAAATTTCTATCCAACTACATGCACATTTCCCAGAATCATACAGAAAACTATAAATTCCTACGATGCCAAACGATAATGTCAGCAACAAATTGTGATAATTTAAGGGAAATGCCACTCCTTCCGAACTGCCATTGGACAAATTCTCTTTCATAGATTCCCTGCCGTCAATCAAATTCAGAGAACGACTTAATTGTCCCCCTCACCCACGACCCCTTACAACAATCCCACTCAAAAGGCTTAACAGATGCGGGTTTACTGCTTCCCCCATACAAATTTGTAAAATTACAAACAAAGCACACGAAGATGACTCTGCACCTTCTTTTCGAAAGTTTCCACCTAGTGCCCCACCTCCTCTCGCCACTTGAATGGCTTGCGTCATCCTTTCCCAAAAGCACTTGTCTTTAATTTGAAAACATGACACCACCACTTTCCCTGAGTCAGTTGAAAATAACTAAAGTCCTTCCCATCCCCCACTCAAGCCCCAGAGCAGAGCCTGCTGCTGAAGTTTAATGAAAGTAATTTCTTGCGAAATTTATGCCACGCTTCTGAATGACACAATTCTGCTATCGACGACTCTGAGACGAAACCAAATTACTTCCAATGAAATAAACTGAATCAAATTGAATATCCTTTTACCCAGATAACCTGAGACCGTTGGCAGCCACACCGCCCTCTTCTAGACCAACGCTTGTGTTTACATACCTTCTTCGACGCTGTGCCGTCACGTCGTCCTCTGGTGTAGTCGTCGTCGTCGTCGTCGTCACCGTGCGGATTATGATGACAAAGATACGGTTGCCAGTGCAGATACTACAAAACAATGTCGTTCCACCGATCCAAGGACTGCCAACGAAGAGAACCTATAAATTCCCTTCCACTTGACTTAAGATCCTTCATAAAGTTCAAACTTCACGTGCTGTGACGTTTGGGAGGCTTCCTGTGGGTGTGCACCGCCAGCGTCGTCAATGCCGCAACAAACCCGCGCCGCTGCTGTAATAGAAAACAAATTCCCAAAAATACGTTACATAAATTTCGAATGTATCCTTATGTCCTTACGATCAGATTAACCATGGAAATACGATAATTTGTGGCATCATACGTAACTGACAATTGCTCTCTTAGTGTGCGTATGCTATTCTTCAGTGTGTCTGCCAGGTATCAGCCACTTTCTCCTCACAAGCCACCCCAACCAGGAATAGCGGGAGCATCATCAGCCGCAGCCAAGGCAAGAAAAGAAACATAAAATGTGTGTGCGAGTGTGTCACCTCCGAGCGCAAAGGACTCCTCTGTATGCTATAATACACACTCACCCGGGACGGTAGGCGGGTGGCGGGTGGCGCGGTTGACGTGGGTGGAGGTGAAAATTTGTGTCTCCTCTGGAGTCATTATTCATTCTCTCGTTTTTATTAAGCCACATTGTTTTGCGTGTTTATTAAATGGAATGCTCTCAAGTGGGGGCGGGTGATGAAATGATTTTTATTTCCCCTGAAAGGATGTTAAGCACCATATGCCAGAGACACTTGATAGAAACAAATAAAAATGAAAAGGCTCCTTGTGGGGATTTCACACAAACGCACACGGCTGAGATGGGGGTAAGCTATCGCATAAACACTCACGCAATGGAATAACAACATAACACAAAACACACACGCACACACACACTCGCACGTACACTCGCTGGGAATATGACACAGTAGCAGAAAGACACTTAACAGCTCAAAGTCAAAAAGACTTGCAAAGTGGATAAATAAAACGACCTCTTTGTCCTCATCCTGTGTGGCGCAGCATTTAACGTAAATCCTTGTTTCCAATTGAAAGCAAAGACGACCGAGGGGATCGTGGTGGCTGGTGGGAGGAGCGGGGCAGAATAAGCGGAACGAAAAAAAGAGTTTTCATGTGCGATGCGTGGTGTGCGTAAATCACGCAAATCGAGAGCCAGGTGCTGCAGGATATGACAGGGCACACAGGAACAAGAGTCAATTTTACTCGACGGCATCAGTTGCCGGCGTGCCACCCTTCATACTTACATTCACCTTGTCAGTCACCGAATGTCGTCACTGCTACCCGTTCTGTATGAAGCGCGGCGTTTGGGGTGACGATATTCGTGGTGGTGGGGAAGTTCTTGTTTCACGCGTTTGTTCTTCTCCGTGTACTTGAAATAAACACTCGAATTGAACTTTCTGAAGTGATATTCCTCTGCTTCCGTGGCGGCGGCGGCGGCGACGACGAAGACTACGACGATGATGGGGGGCCGTTAATGGACTGGCGGATAGATCTGAGAAGGTCGCAGAGCAGTTCAAACGGCGAACATCGGATAGGATCAACAACAGAAACGTCCTTTTTATGTCCTTTTCGTGTTTACAAAGTATTATGCTGAAAGAGGATAACATTTTGCAAAGTGGAAGCCAATAAAAGTAGTGGCGGATCGATAGTTGCTTACACTCATCGGCAGTGGTTGAATGTTTGCCGAGCAAACACTAGGCAAGAGGTCTGCCAAACGAATTATAGGTCGGAGAACCGATGGATGCGGTTGACTAGAAATGTTGTTTCCTGGGTTTTCGGTTTTTGTAAGCGATGCGCTCTTTAGCGATGGATACCGACTAACATTGTTTGGAGACATTTGAAAAATGAAATGAAAAAAAACTCCAAAAGTCTGTAATGCGTGTTGCATAGTGGAGAAAGAATTGCAACATTTTCAACATTCACATTCAATTGCCAGCTGCCCAAAAACAGGATAAAAATGTGAACGAATTGTTGACAAGGATTCAAAAAAAAAAAATATTTGTACTCCAGCGATAAATTCGGAGAAACTCAGTGCGTTTTGCAGAAGGAATGAAACACCCTTTGTGCTAGGAAAATAGTCTTTAATGATTTCGGACTTCTAACTATTGTTTTCAAAGTTTTCCCATTTTCATTCCCAACTCCTGACGTGTGACGAAGGTTGTCTTTTATATTTTGGCAACCCTAGTGTTGCAATCTAGCAATTGCCAGCTCTGTCGTAAAGTTTGACGAGTGGATTAACTCAACAACAGTGCATCGATGAACTTAATTGAATTTTTGATGATGAAGCTCCACCAAGGACCAGTGTTATCAACCGAGGTCGTAGTTCACTCAAAGAATGAACATATGACCTATCGTGAGATTGAGATAACCTTAGGTATAAGTGGACCTGTACACATTCAATATTGCATTTTACCGTCAAAAAAATTTGTTCGCCTTGGGTCCCACATAATTTGTCGATCGCTCAAAAAAGGCTCTTGTCGATTGGTCGAAGGAAATGCTCCAAAAATACCATCGCGGTGCTTCGAAACACGTCTATGACATCGTAAGAGGTGATGAATCGTGGATTTGCGCGTATAAGCCCGAAAGTAAATAGCAGTCGACTGTATGGGTGTTTCAAATTGAGCCAAATCCAACAAAAGTTGCTCGGGCACGAACCACTTCCAAGCAAATGGTCGCCTGTTTTTCGGAAAAACTGGGCATGTCGCAATCGTACCACTAGAACAAAGCAGAGCAATCAAGTGGTACACAACCATTTTTTTGCCAGTTGTCTTCCAAGAAATCAGGCAAACCAGCCGCCCAAGACGGATCACTCTTCACCACGACAACTGCATTTTTGAGCACTCAAAACATCGATTTGATGAGTCATCCACCGTATAGCCCTGGTTTGGCACCAAATGACTTTTTTGTAATTCCTGTACGAAAAAAATAAAATGAGAAGTCAACGTTTTTTAACACCTGAAGAAGCGGTTGATGCCTTCAGAATGCATGTCTTGGAGATACCTCAATCAGAGTGGCAAAAGTGCTTCGACAATTGTTCAAACGAAAAACAATAAAGCTGTTTTCGATGTGTAATGTTTGTTTTTGTTCTCTAATCCCGAACTAGGGTCTAGGTTCGACTTCCAGTTCAACACCAATTTTTCTAATATTTCACGGCACCACCTCTTTCGAGCTGCTGACAACACTCAAAGAGTAATAACTGTCTAAGAAAGCTTCTCAAATTTCGCCGTTCGGAGTCGGCAAAAAACTGTAGGTCCCTTCTACTCGTGAGAGAAAAGTAGCGCGCACAACACGAGTAGTTGATGAGCAAGCTAGGCCCTGGTCCCCCTTTGGACTGTAGCGCCAACAATTATTATTTTTATAATCCCGAAATATAAAAGGCAACCATCGTGTATAGAAAAAATGTCACTTCCATTGTGATTATTCGAGAAGCGCATATCATTTCCCCAACAAAGGTTATAGACCCATATAGTGGGCTTGAAGGAATTTTAAACATAATTAGAAGACAATTCTATAACTTATCAGGATGAATTCTTTTCTTTTTTTTAAAAGTTGGATCCAGATACGCCGCGTGCTACTATAATTCATGACGAGCTTTGGTCTTTCGTGAAAAGGAGCATCACATTTGGGGGAAACGAGGGAATAGCAAAATCACGGAAAAGCGTTTGGGACAATTATTTGATATGTAAAGACGTCGCGACTAAGTCAAGATGGAAACTGGAATCGCTTGAAGTAAATTCCTTAATAGATCAGAAAATTTGATGAATTTTTAAATTATATTTCGCCGATAAAGTAAAATATGCGTATTGTAACGAGAATCGAACAACAGGAGAAATTGTGTAAGTAAAATCTGTTTCGGCCTTTGAGTACAACATTTTGCCTCTAAACGTTCTTTCTTTTTTGGCTGGTAGAGTTTCCTTACTTAGTGTGGAGTTGCACAACGACTGTGCAGCAACAGCCTCACTCCTTACTAAGATGGATTGAACGTTCTCTATATATAGATTTCGGTCTTTTTTTATGAAGCTAAGGCGTCTGTTGTCAATGACTTCTATGAAAATTAGGGAAGTTAAGGTGGCCCATTCGTTACCTGAACAATAGAAGCTCTCAATCATTGATTATCAGCGGCAATTTCTTTCTAGTCGAGAAGACTTTAGTTTTCCACCATTTCCAATTTTTCTCAACTTTTTGGAATCCTCTCAGCTGCTGCATATTTCTAGCTTTAATTTTTTGAATTTAATTTACATCTCGGTACAACTTGTCCAATTTTCTCCTTCATTGGCTTTCCTCGTAGCCAGGACCACGTACCTCCCTCACTCGACTGCGTACAAGAATGCAGGTAAGATAAGCGGCTAGCACGACATTTGGTCCGAAATATTGGGGTGCATTAGCCCTGTTATTTAAGATCAAGATCAAGGAACCATTGGTTATCAGGGATATTGTCAGGTATGTTGGCTCTTCACCAAACTGTCGTTTGTCAAGTTATAACTCGCCCCGGAGTTGACAAAATGATTTCACCACCTCAAACACCCTTTTTTCGAAGGGTGACACCATTTCCTGCCACGCAATGCAATCTTCTTCCTTCCAACGTCCTGGTCAGACTACGAAGTTTTCAGCGAAAGAACTTCCCCTTTTTCCAATTTCTACATAATCAAAATCTCATCAGTCGAGGATTCGAATCCCCGACCAGAATAAAAGGAAAACAAAGTATTCCCTAAACGAGTCATAAAACTGCAGCAGCAACTTCAATTACTCAACATTCAGCAATAGTGGCACGAAGCGATGGCAAAAGGACATTCCGCTGTTGCATGTTTATTATCAGGCACCCCTCGGCAATAGATACATCTTCGCCTCCCTGCGACAGCGCACACAAATGCCGCCCCAATGGCACAATAAAAGTCCCTTTTAGAACAAATTAAATTTAATTTAATTGCCGCCAAGCAATGTGTCCGTAATTGTATTTGTAATGACTGCTGGGCGACTACCGAGCGCGACACAAAAACAAAAAAGCCAACGGCTCACGCGGCCTCAGCAGCAGCAGATGTTGCAAGTTCTATTGATTTAAAAAAAAACGCGTTCAAGACGCCACTACAATAACCGTTGATTGTTTAACGACAGAGCTCGTAAAATAATGAAAAAAAAAGAAAAAAATGATTAAATGAAATGTGTATGGGAAGGGAATCCAGCCCATGGTTCAGGGTGTGAAGGGACCCTAAACTCATTTGCCCACACCCCCAATCGCACAATCACACTACTCGCACTGCCAACACTCGTCCCACGCGTCCCCTCGTCGCTCGCTGATAGCACAAGGATTTTTATGACTTTCCAAAGCAAAACAAACACCGGAGAGACTCACTCTGACTGACAGTTTCTCTTTTAATTTGTCTCATTTTTCCCCTCTAGTCGGTACTCGGACATGGACACCTTGCAAGGAATAGTCGCCGTGAGCGGCATTCCTCCTCCTGGCTCTCTAAATGGTTTGTTTACCAAAAAAATGTTTTATGCCCGCGGGCATAAAAGTCCGTCCAACGATTTTATTATCCCAATAGTCGCTGATGGCTGACGGCGGATGACGGTGGATGGTGGATGGCTTAGAGTTTGAAGTCCGAGCATGCGGGGTCTGTTCACCGGGCCGTGGTGGGACAGAGCCGATAATCAGTTGAAATGTGTTTTGGATGATTCAACTCATTTATTGAACTAATTAAAGGAATTGATGAGTCTATATCAACATTCGTCGGTTTGGGAGGGCTGACGGCTACGGGCAGCAGACCACTCCCATCAGGTCGTGCAGGGGACCCGCGCACACTGCGCACCACTGTCGACAGTCGGCGTTGATTTATGATGAGCGACTGACAAATAAAGTTGTAATGATGACAATCTTCAAACTGAATCCAGCACGGGATGATGGACGACGATGACAACGACGTTCGGTTGTTTGCTCTGACAACCTTTGCTCCCAGGCGCTGGGGGCGGCTATTGGGGCCGTCTAGTTTTATGACTAGAGTTTGTCCTTGCGATAGGTCAGTGGTCGATTGGACTTGACGAATTCGGGCGTCATTAACTTTGGAAAGTCTCTTGTTTGTTGCGGACGTCAAATCTGTTACCGCTTGAGTTTTGGGTGTGGACATTTGCCCAGTCGTGCTCCTGAACGGAGTTTCATTGAAGTAACCGACGAAACCTGTTCGGGAAACACATAAAGATAATCGCGGCTGCTACCAGATTTAATTAGACTCACAAGTTCGGAGTCGCCTATAAAATTGGCTGGAATGGGTGTAAAGACTGACAAACGCACCTGATTCTGGAGCGTTATAAAACTGGCAATGCATGCTCTGGAGACCAACGATTCCGAGGGCTGATATGCAAACTTTTCGATCGTTTGTGTGGATCTAAGACTGCGATACACAATTTTTAAGTATGTTGAGTTTACGGTGCGTATTCTGAACTGGGATTTTTTGCAGTGATAACTTTAGGGGCCCCAAATTAGGCAGGCAAACTCGCTTTTGAAAACGAGAGTCAAACGAAATTATTCAGAATAATCAGTGAGCCGTTGCCCAATCTGACAACATATTTTTATATTTCTGTTTTCTGCTAATCAGACACATATATTCGAATTTTTATGGGAATGATTTATTAGAAATACGCGTCCGATATTTAGGCACAAGGTTGTCTGAATAGCCTTGAAATCATTGGAAGCGAAATCGTCATTCTATTTCTTCTTTCCTTCACTTCTGTTTGATAGTCTCCACTGCCCTTAAGTCTCGACTTTTCGAAGGCTTGATTCTAAAGAAAATCTCACTTTAAAGAGTGTTTGTCTATTTCATGCCAGTTTTTAAGGTTTCGTTTCACTTTACGAATCGTTTAAATTTTTACGTGACTGTTCTGTTTGTTCTGTTTGTCTAAGTCTTTAATTCTGTTTTATTTATAAGGAAGTTCTTATCGAACCTCAAAAACTATGCCTAGACAAGCAAACAGTGGAATTAAATAAAAAGCCAAGTTAATATTGGGGTATGATCGGTATGGCTCGCATATATGTAAGCGAAGTTTGCTCACATTCGCAACACAATGCATCGCAGAAAAAAATGTATCCATCGACTTATAATAATAATTGTTGGCAAGACAGTCCACTAGGGCTCAGCCTAGCCTAGCTTGCTCAACAACTACTCGTGTTGTGCGCGCTACTGTTCTCTCACGAGTAGAAGGGAGATACAGTTTCTTGCCGACTCCGAATGGCGAAATTTGAGAAACTTTCTTAGACAGCTATTACCCTTTGAGTGTTTTCAGCAGCTCGAAAGAGGTTGTGTCGTGAAAAATTCGAGATGTTCGACCGGGAATCGAACCTAGACCCTTCGGCGTGTGAGCGTCGCACTCTACCCACTACGCCACGGCGGCCATCCATCGACCTATCTTATCAAAATTGTTTGTGCGCGCATCTTTCTGCTTTGAAGTTTACTAATATTAGAAAATGGTTCCACGGCCATTTTCGGACACCTAATATTGATGCAAGTATCTATCTTTTTCCTATACCAGGATATAAGCAGGATAGTATAAAAAATATGCGTTTTGGCTTTAAAATATATTACACATTTATTGTAGTTAGTAAAAAGATAACATTTCAAAAGTACGTCGTTGTTAGCAAAGTAAAATGGGCCGTGGTTGCCAGAAGTCCAGCAAGCTACCACTACTGTCAAGAATCAAACTTCTAAATCGAACCAAATTCGAATACCTGAACTAGAATCCAAAATTGTTTTATTTGGTACTCCTGTGGCGAGCACATATGTACTGGTCTCATTTTTTGGATGAAACCGATGATGACCGCCGGAGTTTATGTCAGCACAATGAGAGAAACCATGCTTCTTTACGCAGAGTGGAATATGCCGCCTAGTTGAATTCTACAGCAAGACACACGAGCTAATGGAGTTCAAGTTATGGTGTGGCCACCTCAGTCTTTGTATCTGAATCCCATTGAAAATCTTTGGACAGATGTAAAGAAAGCTGCATGTGAAACAAAACCCAAAAACAAAAAAACATCTATGGGATGTTGTGCAAGTTCCGTGGAAGAATATCCTTACTCAGCGGTGTCAAACCTTAGTCGACGCTGTAAAATAAAGGTTTTTTGACAAAATACTATCCCAATAACAAAAAACTTCTTAATTTCCACTTCTTCACTTCTTCTTCTTGTTGTGGCGCTACAGTCCGGGGTGGACCGGGCCTCAACCAACATGCCTCTCCAGCCAGTATGATCTTTCGCCAGCTGTCTCCAGTTGCGTCCTCTGTTGCCTTGTGCCGATGGCTCGGATCCATACGTTCCACATGTCCTAACCATCTTAAGCGTTGTATCCGTAAGTGCTTGAACAGGCGCATGTCGCTGTACAGCCCATACAGTTCGTCGTTAAATCTTCTCCTCCAGATGCCATCAACGCAAACAGGACCATAATTCGCACGCAAAACTTTTCTCTTGAAAAGATTAAAGGCTTCCTCATCCGCTTTTGCTAACGTCCAAGTTTGCACGCCATAAAGTAGGACCGGGACGATCAAGCTATTACATAAAGCGAGCTTAGTCTTTCGGGAGAGGGCTTCGTTACTCAATTGCCTCTTGAGCCCGAAAAAACAGCGATTGGCAAGAGTGTTTCTTCGTTTGATTTCGGTACTGATGTTGTTGTCCCTGTTTACCGCGGTGCCGAGGTAGACGAAGTCCTTGACTACCTCGAAGATCCTGCTGCCAAGTGTGACGCTCTGTCCAAGTCGTTGATGTTGTGTGTCCTTTAATGATGACAGCATGTACTTCGTTTTGCCCTCATTTACCTCCAGACCCATTTTAGCCGCTTCCGCTTCAATGCCAGTAAGCGCCTCATTGACGGCTCGCTGTGTTCGTCCAATTACTTCAATGTCATCCGCGTAAGCTAGCAACTGAACTGATTTCTGGAAGATGGTGCCTCTGGTGTTGACTTGTGAGTTTTGCACGATCTTCTCGAGGATGATGTTCAAGAAGTCACATGACAATGCGTCACCTTGTCAAAAACCTTTTTTGACATTGAAGGTCTCGGTGAGTTCGTTACCGACCTTAAGAGAGCAGCGAGAGTTCTCCATCGTCATCCTACACAATCTGACGAGTTTGGTAGGAATGCCAAAACTGGACATGGAACTGTGCAGCTCGTCTCTATGCACACTGTCATATGCGGCCTTGAAATCGACGAATAGGTGGTGGGTGTCGATTTGCACTTCTTGTGTCTTTTCCAGGATCTGCCGTAATGTGAAAATCTGGTTTATTGTGGACTTTACTAATCTGAAACCACACCAATCAGGTCACGAGCAAACGGTTTCAGACGCTCACCCAATACAGCAGAGAGGATCTTGTATGCGATGTTCAGGAGACTTATCCCTCGGTAGTTGGCGCAGTCAAAGGGGTCTCCTTTCTTGTGGACCGGGCAATCGACGCTGAGATTCCACTCATCGGGCATGCTTTCCTACGACCATATCTTACAGATGAGCTGGTATGCTGGTATTTTGCACAGTGCTCTTAAGCTGATAAAAAATATAAATCTCTGTGCGTTTTGCTTTATAGTTTTTACCGTCTGAAACAACTCAAGTCCCGAAATAAAACATAGAGTGGACTTCATCAACCGCTGTTTCTCTGGGCTTAGAGAATCAGGGGCCACTCACGAAAGAACATGCTGGCTTTGTATAACATTAAAGTCATATCTGATTTGATTTATTATACAGAATCCTGAACGTCCTTTTTAGTCAGTTATTTTATTTTTGAATGGAGGGAATTTTTCGCTCCTTTTCTAGTCCGATTTGTTCGACACACCATGCACCACTCCAGGCGTCTACGTGTTCAACCTCAGATTTTATGTTGTGCACGCTACACTTCAGCAAAATTAGCTTGATGTAAACATTTGTGAATAGCTGGCATAAAACTATGCTTGCTGAAGTGACATGTTGGCACTCGAACACAAACTTGTGAAATGAAGAGTGATTGTTGTTGAAATTTCTGCTTAGAGCAAGGAAATGTTCATTGAACACGCTTGTGGTACATATCTGATGAAAGTTCCGGGGAAGAAAAAAAGTTCGAGGTAATAAGTATGTAAAGTGCAGCAAAGAGGCTAGTTGTTCGCAGCCTGATTTGAAAATTTAAACCGTAGCAACGTCGCATCTTTTGTATGCCTATACCCTCAGTTATCTCACGCATTTCAGGTCGTCTAGGCGAGATCGTCGATCTTAAACATGTCATTCCTCATAGCCAACGTGGCATAGTGGGTAAAGAGGGATCCTAATTCGCCGAAGGTTATAGGATCGATTCCCAGACTGAAGACCTCTCATTTTTTCGCGGCACCACCTTCTTCGACAACAGTCAAAAGTTTTAACTGATGAAATGAAAAAGGATTCTCAAATGTCGTTCGGAGCAAAAAAAATGTAACTTCGTTCTGCGCGTGAAAGAAGAGTAGCGTGCACAACACAAGTTGTTAATGATCAAGTCAGCCCAGCCAGCCCATATAAACATTTTTTCCATATCCGAAAAATTTTAGAATTGGAAAACAGTTCAAATTGGCACATCGCATTAAATATTCGAGCTTTGTATAGTACTCTATAAGACCCTTCTCCTCGTCCCGCGGATGCACCCACTTCCATCAGTGGTGTCAACTGAACTACATGTTTGGCTTCAAGAAATTACAAAATCGACGGTACCTATCCACAAGAATGTGTTACATGACAAAATCGATTGTGGTGCCATCTGTGTGTTTTATGTAAGACAATAAGGAATATGGATAAGGTTTTCTTGTAGAAAAGCTAAGTCAATTAAGTTGAATAAGCGTTTCTCAGCAAAATACGCTCAGGTTTTTTAATGAAGATCCTTTGAACAGATTGCATTCAACACAGTTTTTCTGCTTAAAAATTCACGTCAAACTAATTTGCACTCTTTATCTGTCTTTTTCACAGCCTTGTCTTAGCCTGCCTGCTTATCACTTCTTTTTCACTGTTTCCTGTTTGCGTAACTTCAGCTTGCTCCTCGTGATATTCTAATCCAGGCGACAAGAGAAGATTATTGAACATATCACTCCACGAACACAACGATCCCTATCTTAATAGGTATCCTTCTCAAATGTCATGGGCTTCGGAACATCTCTTAAAGCAAATCGTCACCCGAAAGGTGCTCTTAAAAGTTCAAAGATTGCCAGCACCAAAGTTAAGTCCACATGTCACAAACCTCGATCGGAGTTCACATCCCTCGGGGCAGAAACTTACAATTGTTAAACCCTTGCCCATCCATCCTAACAGAAATATGTGATTTCGGTTCAAATGAACCATGTCTCCGTTCGGCTCCACCATCCACCATACACAACATGACAACAACGCAAGACCCACGTCAGTCTCATGCGAAATCAAATAAATTCCCAGACCATTTACCCACTGCACTGCATCGACTCCCTAAACAATTTAACCCTCGTCTAGCTTATTCAATCCCCAGAAGTAATTGCATGACCAGCAGACGGCAGAGCAAGAAGCACAGACAGCAACTGCAAAGGACGACATGTCCCATTGTCAAATCAACCAGAAGACAGCTACATCAATTTTAATTGGGACTAACTAGCCCACCCTCCGGCACTGCTGTTGTCCCCGACACTACAGGGGGTGGCGGATCAAAGCTCCATCGACCCTTGGAGGGGAGGGTCACAGCAGCGAAAAGCAGGACATCTCCCGCCTCCGCAGACAAAAAATAGACGGAAACATTCTCAATAATAATTTACATGTCGTTCGCTGCGAAGGGAAGCATCAACTCAAAGAAGGACAGGATCCAATGGCCAGCAAGTGTGTGCGGATGAGGGGAACGAGGGGCTTCCTTCGGCCTGTCGCACACGGTCGCAAACCGACTGCGAAAGCAAAAGGACAATCCATTTACTGTAATGTGTGGTAAAGGAGTTTTATTGTGTGATAAATTGCGCCCTCCCCCCCGCGCCTGTACACAGTCTGGCTGTGCTGTTGGATGGATACGCATATGAATACGTGGCAAGGATTAGAGGTCGTTTCTGCTTACTGCCCGCTGTAACAGTGAATTGCTGTTCGACTCTTTTAAGCAAATTGGACACACTGAGCATTATGGCGTTCGTCCTTTCTTATAGATCCAATTATCCTTTATGACCTTCCACACAGACACGCAGACAAACGATACGACACGACAATAGTTTGCTCGTGTGAGTCGTGAATGTCGAAGTGCAAAAGTGTCGTCGGCGCGTCGGGCCACGGGAAATGGTAGAGATTTTTTTGCCGTAGGGGACGAGCAATTTTCGCTCGTCCTTTGAGCGGTCCTGTAATTACACAACATGCCAATTAAAAGATATCCATTCATTATGTCACTTCCACGACACTCTTACGTCTTAGCTGCCAGCGCCAGCCCCTAAGAGAAGGAGAGACAGAGAGAGAAAGAGAGCATCGTGAAACAAAGGACCTTGCTCTGATAATGAATTCCTTCCTTTGCTGCTGTTGTCCGAAAAATAGCTAATTACACGCTTCGCAATGCCATTAAGGACATCATCATCGCAACATCGCAGCAGCTACGGAAACACTAACATGCACTTGGACACACCCCGGCGGCGCGGCGCCCCGTCGCTGGAAACATTGTGGAAGCATCCCCCTCCCCCTCCCTCCACTCCCCTCAGGACGTTCCGTATCAGGACGAGCTGGCATAACAATTAGCTGCATCATTAGTTCCGATTCAGAAACAAAAGTCACAAAAGCACACACCAGCACCAGATGGGAAGTATAAAGTTGTTTCGTATTCTTTGAAGGACCAAGATTATTATCCTTTATTCCTGGCACAGATTTTTCGGAACTAACTGCCACAGTGATACTATTAAAAGATTGTAAGGACGAAGCAGGCAAAATAAAACATAACCGGCAGCCGAGGAGCATTTATTCCACCAGGACGTGACTAATTAATGTTCCTGTTTTTCTTGTTGTTGGTGCCTGCTGTTCCAACAACTGATCACTATCCGACAAGACGACAGAGAACAGATGCATAAAGTTTATTTCAGTACTTTGGACTGCGAGGCTGGCAAATTACGCGCGACAGCGTCGACGATAATTTGGGAAAGTTTGCGAAGAATTGTTTCGAAGAGGGGGACCAATGCATCGCAACGACATCAGGCCCATGTCCGAAATAGTTTGTGACCTTGATTCGTTAATTTTTTCATAATAATTTCTTATGCCTGCTTTTCGCACAAGTTACACGAGGTCGACTAATAATTGACCCTGATCCTGGCTTGTGCCGCAGGGCTGCGCTAGGTTTAGTGGTGAAACAACTTGTCCTGTATCAGAAGAAATAAAAAAAATGCTTCATCAAGCATAACACTTGTTGAGTGTGCTCTGGACCTTCGGCGAGTGAATGGATATTTTTGGACATATACATCTTTTTCTTGCTGCGGCGCTACAGGAACTGGGCCTCAACCAACATGACTCTCTGACCAACACGGTCTTTTGGTGACTGCCTCTAGTTACGCACCCCAAGTTGGTTGAGGTCCTTCCCCACTTGTGTGCGCCACCTTAGCTTAGGCCTTCCTCTGTTGAGTTGCCCTAATGGCTCAGGTTCGAAGACTTTTCGGGCCGGAGTGGCAGTGGTGTCAATACGTTCAGCATGGCTTAGACATATTAAGCGTTGTATCCGAAGATGCTTGATAAGGCGCATGTTCATAGAGTCCGCCTTTGAATTTTCTCCTCCAGGCCCCATCAATGCGAAAAGAATCAAAAATCGCACGCGAAACTTTTCTCTCGAAAAAATTTAGGGCTTCCCCATCCGCTTTTAATAACGTACAGGCTTCCGCGCCATAAAGTAGGACTGGGATGATAAAGCTGTTATATAAAGCAAGATTTGTCCTTCGAGAGAGGGCTGTATTATTTAAATGCGTCTTGAGCCCACAGAACCAGCGGAGTGGAGCTAAACAAAGTCCTTGACTACCTCGAAGTCTCTACTGCTTAGCGTGACGCTCTGTCCGAGACGTCGATGTTGTGAGTCCTTCCTTTACCGCCAGACGCATTTTAGGAGCTTCCACTTCAATGCCAGCAAACGCCTTATTGACGGCTCGCTGTGTTTTTTCAATAAAGTCAATGTCATCAACTTAAGCTAGCAATTGAACTGACTTCTGCAAGATCTTGCCTTCGGTGTTGACTTGTGAGTTACGCACGATCCTCTAGAGTATGATATTAAAAAAGTCACATGACAATGTGTTACCTTGTTTAAAACCTCTTTTTTATATTGAAGGTCTCGGTGACGCAGTGAGACTTCTTCATCGCCATTTCACACAATCTGACGAGGTTGGGAGGAATGCCAAAACTAGACATGGCACTGTATAGCCCGTCAATACGCACACTGTCATATGCGGCCTTCGACTCGACGAATGGGCGATTAGTATCGATCTGGTATGTTCGGGAATATTAGAGCAGTGTCTGACGTTGTTCTCAATGAAATCCATTTCATTGACGGTGGATTGATCAGGGGATCGCCATGTTGTTTTGTGAATGTTCTGGTGTGGGAATCGCGTGCTAACCACGGAGAGGTTCAGCTCCAAGTCGAAGACATTTACATTTTTGATAATTAATCCACTTTTCCAGCAATTGTGGAAGCATAAAGTAGTTTCTTGCCAAAAGCTGGAAAACGATGCACCACCACCGACGTACTCGCACTTTTTTCTGCCCAGAATTTTGGTTTTCTAGAAACGAGTCGTTTTAGAATTTTGAAGAGTTGGACTTTCGCAAAGTTTTAAATGTGTCCTATTGTTGCTATAACACGTTTTCCAATTCTTTATGAAAGAAGATTGGCCAGACACTGAAAATTTGTTGTTCAATCAATCAATTCAATCAATATTTAACTTACGATTTCAAACACCGCAGCAACTTTCGGCACCTTGGTGTGGATTAAAGTGGCGTTATTAAAAGACAACGAGTTTTGAAGTTAAATAAAGCGGAAACGATGTATTGAATTGACATGTAATTTTCTTTTTTGGCAAGACAGTCTTCTGACATTATACGCCACGTCATCCTCAGACGAAGTCTAATCTGGGGGCCAATTTTTTATGACCTATTTCAACATTTTTTCAGCATAATACGAAGGTTGTGCAGGTAGTTTTGCAATCTGGCAACTGCCAGGTCTATCGTAAAGTTTGACATTTTTGAGGTTATACGTACTCAGAACGCTATTTGTGTTGTTCACAGTTAACTAAAAGATTCATCTCGCCCAGAAAATGGAATTAAATCGTGAAAATGTCCGTACGATTATTTTTTACAACGTAATTCGTTTATGAACGTTAGAAAAATAAAAGAGGAGATACATTAACCCGTGGTGACATCAACAATAAGAAAAAGTCTGGTAAACACGAATTAATCAGCCAGAAGTCCCAGAAAAGTAGCACTACTGTCCAAATTAACCTAATAAAATGAACCAAATTTGCAAACCAATACCTGAACTGGGAATCCTCTAAATGACGCAACTTATTATGGATGGATAAGTCCAAAATTATTTTTTTTAGTACTCC
The DNA here is from genome assembly GCA_955652365.1 of Eristalinus aeneus. Lineage (NCBI taxonomy): Eukaryota > Metazoa > Arthropoda > Insecta > Diptera > Syrphidae > Eristalinus > Eristalinus aeneus. The sequence goes on from OY019132.1 coordinate 82,558,960, forward strand.
TGGGACAAGGACATATGTCGCAGACGAAAAAAAACAAGAGTGTATAATCAAGACTGAAAAGCACGACGGAGCAAAAATTAACGTATGGGGATGCTTTTCCCATTATAGTACTGGTCCCATTTTTCTGATAAAACCGATGATGTCCGTCGGAGTTTACGTCATCAGATACAGAGAAAATCATGCTACTTTCGCAGGGTGGAATATTCCGCTTCGGTGGATTCTCCAGTACGACAACGACCCCAAACATACGAGAAACTGGTCAAAGAATGTTTTCCAAAGCAATGGAGTTCAAGTTATGGAGTGGCCGTCTCAGTCTCCGGACTTGAATCCCATTAAAAACCTTTGGACAGATGTTAAGAAAGCTGTATGTGAACCAAAACCCAAAAACACAAAACAGCTATGGGATGTTGTTCAGGTTGCGTGAAAGAATATCCCTGTTCAGCGATGTCAGGCCTTAATCGATTCCATGCCACGACGTTGTGACGCTGTACTTAAAAATAAGGGTTATACCACCAAGTATTAACCCACTAAAAAAAACGAAAACAAAAAACTTTACTATTCCATTGGCCTTTCCATCATATTTATGAATTTTTGATATTGATGCTATTATTTTGCACACACCGAAATTCGGTGTTATTCCGGATAACGGGAATCACAATGCATTTTTTACTTATCTTGTTTACAGATTTTATTGCTGATAGAATAAGGATGTTGTGCCATAAATATGATGTGTTTTCATGACGGTAGAAAAAAATCATTAGCAAAATAGTGACAAAATTGTGACACCATGGTGCTATTATTTTGCACAGTGCTGTACATACGGTCTTGTTCGCCGCGTCTTTAGACACAATGTTTGTTGCACTTGCTTTACAGGGAGCGCAGCTAAATTTTTTTACATCCAGGATGGGAAGTTGATGAAGATCAATCACAAAGTCTGCATAATTTGCTGGGCTGTCGTAAATTATCTTCCGATATTAAGTATTTGGTCAAACGAGCATATGGGCGATATTTTGAGTTCCGTGCGTGCCGAATTTCTGTAACTTTGAACAACAAGCATAGAAACTGGATCAAACAGCCGGCACAATCGAATTCGGATTTCAAAAAATGTTATTTTCACCACGACACGTATGTCACAAAAAATAGCCAACTTCTGTGAATTTGTATTTATAAAATTTGCCATCTTTGGATTCTGACTCAGTGCCGCAGGCTCTACGTATAATTCCCAAAACTTGAAAACTAAAACTCCTAGTTGTATAATTTAACTATAAAAATCTTCAGCTCAGAGCACAGATATTCGTGTCAGTATAACGCTTCTGTGGAGTTCATCACTCACATCTAACATGTGGTGTCACACGATCAGAAATCAGACCTGCTGGACACTATACCCTCAGTTCTACTTCGTGTGTTTTTAAGCAGGAAACCCGCCCACGTACACCCTCTCCTTTCTTCTCTTCGTCTGCAACGAACCACCGATTTAACCACACATCCAATCATATCCAATTATAGATCCCATTTTAACTCCAGCAGATAACCTGCTCATCCAGACATCGCCCCCGGCACCATATGTTCCTCTGCAATCATTATCGAAGGACAGTATACCTTTGTCCAGTGAGAGGCACCACAGCTGCTCCTGACTGCTCGTAGCTTCCAGAGATTTTACACACGAAATCCAAACAAAAATTAATCACGCAAGGACATTTCAAATTCTAATAACATCCGCTTCACAGAACCCACACAGAAATCTATCCGACATGAGTGCTCGTCTTCTTGCATCACCTACCGTCAACGTCCCCTTCCATAGCTTATATCAGTTCGCACTGCAGGACAAACACGTCCTGTTTTTTTAGGACATCCATCCCTCCGCCCGCTTCCCCCGTCCTAGCGACAAATGAAAACAAAGATTTTCCAAATGTTCTCCTTATTTTCATTTCTCATCTCACTCAACAGGATCTGTGTAAACAGGGAAGCAGTCCCCACTGAACGGAGAACAGGCAGCAAGCTGCTTCCGAGTACAAGTGCGAGCATCCTTGACAATTGTCAGTCACCTCTCCCGGCTGGCAATCTGTACTGGTTCCGATTTTGTCTTCACGCAATTTGCGTTGTATCGGCGGACACTTAGTGTGCCCCATGTGGTGACAATTACATGGCTGAACAAACAATGCGTCGTCCTTTTCGGGAGCAGTCCTTCCAAGGAGCGGAAACCATTTGTTTCTGTACCAGGAATCTCCAAGTCTGCGACAACCGATGGATGCTGCCAGACGTTGAGTTTGTGGGTGCGAATTGCTTCACTAATCGCATGAAATGAGGGTTCAACCGCAATGCCACTGATGCGCGCCACCATTCGAATCAGCGTCGAACGATTCCGCCCCGTGTCGCCCTCGTCCCACTAATGAGAACCATTGTTGTGCACAGCAGCGCGCCCGCTCGTGTCGTCGTCGGGCGACTACTTGTCTTGAAATAATTTCGTATAATTGATTTGAAAGTCGTTGCCACCGTCCAAGGGACACACCAGGAAGGAGGGGGACCGCTGTTGTGGTGGCCAGTAATGGAAATTTATTTTATTTAAATTTGATGTAACGAATGTCGGCGGTGGTGTTGTGGGCTGGGAATAAGGGTTGTCCCCAGACCGACGGCGACAAAGGGTAAGTTGATTGAGCAAATGTTCCTTGAAACACAGTCGAGCTGCGGTCGGGGTCACATTTAAGCGTGAAAAATGAGAGTAAATCACTTGAATAAAAACCAGGAAAACTACTTTCCGAAATTAGAAAAGAATGCCGGGCGGTTGTTGATGATTCGGTTGGATGGTCTCTGCCGAAATTGTCATTACTCTTGATTGTCTGAAGGCAACGAAAACCTTAATCTGTCGTGGATTTCTGAGAAATCGGTGGATTCTATGGCAGCTGGCTGTGTGAGATGAGTAATTCTCGAATTAAAGCAGGGTAAAGGTTAAAAGAGATGGAGGGGACTGTGCCCAAAAGATTGTGTTCTTATTGACTGGTGAATTTGATTGGTGAACATTTTGTCAATCTGAAGATTAGGAAGTTACCCACAATCCACAGCGACAGAAAGAGCGCATCATACGAGGCAGTTAATTTAAGTAAATGGCGTAAAGCCGACAAGTGCGGAGGATTTGAATAATTGCCGCAAATGGGCCATCCCCAAACACGGGACACCACTTACTGCAACAATTATAAATTGGATTGGGCAACCCAAGTGTTGCAACCTAGCAACTACCAGCTCTATCGTAAGGTTTGACATTTTTGAGGTTATACGTACTCAGAACGTTTTGAGATACGAGCGCTATTTGTGTTGTTCACAGTAACTTAAAAGATTCATCTCGCCCAAAAAATAGAATTAAATCGTTAAAACTTTCATGCGATTGTTCTCTACAACTTTCGACGTGGATTAACTCACCAACAGTGCTTCGATGACCTTAATTCAATTTTTGGCGATGAAGCTTCCTCAAGAATCAGTGTTTATCGAATGTATGGTGAATTAAACCGAGGTCGTAGTTCACTCCAAGACGAGTTTCGTGAACGTCGTCCTAAATCGGTTGTTGTTCCAGAAACCATTGGTGCTGTGCGCTAACTGATATTGCAAGATCGTCATATGACCTATAGTGAGATTGAGACATCCTTAGGCATTAATGGGACCAGCATACATTCATAGTACATACATAAGCATACATACATAATATTGCATGAACATTTGACCGTCAAAAAAATTTGTTCTCGTTAGATCCCACAAAATTTGTCAATCGCTCAAAAAAAGGCTCGTGTCGATTGATCGAAAGAAATGCTCCAAAAATATTAGCGCGGTGCTTCGAAACACGTCTATGACATCGTGATAGGTGACGAATCGTGGATTTGCACGTATGAGCCCGAAAGTAAGCAGCAGTCGACTGTATGGGTGTTTCAAATTGAGCCAAATCCAACAAAAGTCGCTCGAGCATGAAGCACTTCTAAGCAAATGGTCGCTTGTTTTTTCGAAAAATTAGACAATTCGCAACCGTACCACTAGAACATCGCAGAACAGTCAATTCTGAGTGTTACACAACCATTTGTTTTCCAGTTGTCTTTCAAGAAATCAGGAAAACCAACCGCCGGAGACGGATCACTCTTCACCACGACAATACGAGCTCTCACACATCGGCTGAAACAACTGCATTTTTGAGCACTCAAAACATCGATTTGATGAGCCATCCGCCGTGTAGCGCTGACTTGGCACCGAATGACTTTTATTATACGTGGAAAATAAAATGAGAGGTCAACGTTTTTCGACACCTTAGGAAGCGGTTGATGCGTTCAGAATGCATGTTTTGGAGATACCTCAATCAGAGTGGCAAGAGTGCTTCGACAATTGGTTCAAACGCATGCAAAAGTGTGTAGATCTTAATGGGGAATATTTTGAAAAACAATAAAGCTGTTTTCGATAATTAATATTTTTTTTGTTCTCTAATCCCGGAATATAAAATGCAACTTTCGTATATGCTGTCTGGAAAGAAGCGACATGCATGTATGAAATGACACAGGAAACAACCATCGCCTCCTAAAATTTTTAGTAGTAGTATTTCTTCTTCGGGTAAGTCCGAGCTCCGCGATCGACATTCCAGTTTCCTAATGCCAAATTGCTCATGGCAGCCGGAGGTACAAGTGTTTCGTGTTAAGAAGGAACAAAACTATGGTGGACAACACTTATTCTAGCAATCCTTCTGTGCATAAAGTAAAATTAGTGATCCTTATTTTGACGCCTTTGGTCGCCGTGGCGTAGTGGGTAGAGTGCGACGCTCACACGCCGAAGGGTCTAGGTTCGATTTTCAGTTCAACACCAATTTTTCCTCTTTCGAGCTGCTGAAAACACTCAAAGAGTAATAATTGTCTAAGAAAGCTTCTCAAATTTCGCCGTTCGGAGTCGGCAAAAAACTGTAGGTCCCTTCTACTCGTGAGAGAACAGTAGCGCGCACAACACGAGTAGTTGATGAGCAAGCTAGGCCCTGGTCCCCCTTTGGACTGTAGCGCCAACAATTATTATTATTATTATTTTGACGCCTTTAAAAAACAGAATTCTACCAAGGACGTAAGTGTGAAAGTGAGGTGATAAAGGAGAAAACGCAGAGGCTACAAGGTGTGCCTTAAAGTGTATGCCAAAAATGTGCATTTTCCGGACACATCGAGCGTATAAACTTGAAATTTCCAGAACAGGAACATTTTCCAAACACGAGCCTTTTTGTAGTATAGTATATATAGTAGTTGTAGAAGAAGCAAGGTCTAATCTCCAAAAAAACGATCAGGGAATGGCCGACATAAGACAGCTTGACCCCGCTGACTACCATCAGCTTATACAGACAGGAGGTCAGTGGTACCTCAAGGTTGAACCCTCCATAGGTTGCCAATCTGATAAGTAAGAAAAGTCATTGCCATCAACAGCTCTTGCCTTGTCTTCTATTATTCTCTGCAAGTACAATGGACCCTCAATTTTGTTTCGCCCCAAGCGTCAAGAAAGATTCTTTTTACATTTTGTTCGGAACTGGAAGTAGTCGGTGACGTGAAAAATTAACGTGCAGTCTATTTATCTATCCTAGGACCTAGGACGTGAAAGTTGCTTAATTCACTCACAATGTCACGGCATCCAAATGAAATGAATTGATAGATGTAAGAAAGAGTTTATTTTTCACACATTAAGGAAGGGTTTGTTTTTCCATCTGTCAGTGAAGTATTGTCAGTTCGGCTTTTATGGTTAACTGAATTAAGTGCATAGGCTTCTACACTGAAGCTGATTTTAAGTGCTTACTCGTCGGGTTTCACGCAAGTTGAAATTGTATCCTCCTGGAACACCAAGCATCCCTTGGGCACAGCTTCTGGTGTTAAGTGTGCGATTTAATGGCTGCTGGTCTCTTCTAATCGTGAGAGAACAGTGGCGCGTACAACAGTCGCTCCATACAATCATAATTTGTATTATTAAGTACGGCGTGTGAGTTGCGCATTCATGCATTATGTCAGGACGGCCAAATAAAAGGGATTGATAGATACAAGATGACCTCCGTGGCGTAGTGGGTAGAGTGCGATATTCACACACCTTCGGTGCATTCGATTGCAAGACGGAACACATCGCATTTTTCTCGGTACCATCTCTTTCGAGCTACTGTCAAAACTCAAAGGATATGTCTATGAATCTCTGCCGTTCGGGGTCGGAAAAAAACGGTAGTTCCTTTCAACTCGAGAGGGAATAGTAGCGCGCACAACACAAGTAGTTGATGAGCCAGCTAGCTTCTGGTCCGCTTGTGAAATGTCACACCATCCCATGTAAACTTATAGAAGTACAGTAGCACTTTAGAGAAGGATTTGCCTTTCCAAGTCTGTCAACTATGGTCAGATCGGGTCTTTTGGTTAATACAATTTACTGCCTAGGCTTACACAGTGCGGCTGATCATAAGAGGACACACTTCAGGGACAACTTCCCGCCAATATACCTACCACACAGGTTAGCTTGTGCAGTAAAACATCGGTGTCTCAAAGAAAGTGCCTGAATCGGTTGCATACTCCAATCAGTTGGGAAGAACTAACAGATCACTCAATGCAACTTTATGATTATTGGATTTATGAGTTAAAATGCTTCTCCAAGCATTATTGGCCCAAACAGTACTAAAACCTGTGCTTTCAAAAACATTCCAATCATTCATGTGTTAGCACCATGAGGTAGCTCTCCCAAGACGACTCTTATATTTCACTGCGTTTAAATTTCCCTGTGCGCTGTTAGGGCGAGGAGGACGTAACACACCATTCAATAAGTCTCGGGACATATGCAGGAGCCGTTTTAAAAAATGTTTTATTTAATATTAATTTTTTGTTAGTTGCGTTCTCTATATGTCCCAGAACTTACTGAGTGACGTGTTACATCCTCCTCGCCCTAACAGCGCACAGGAAAATTTAAACGCAAATGTGTCATTAACAGCGAACAGAGAAATTCGAACGCATAAGTAAATAAATACATTTTCTGGGCCGAACAGTGGCATCCACCTTCTTATGAGTCTTTTAAGTTGGTAAGGCAAAAGGACCATCGAGTTAACAAATCTGTGAAATTGAAGAAGAAACAGAAAACGTCTTTGTCTATTATTGTTTAAGGCCCATGCCAATTTGCAAATGTGGAGCATTTTAGATACCAGTTGTCAACTCGAGAGCTCTAAACTTGCCCAAGATGACGTCGATATTTTGGGATAAGAGTAATCGAGTGGAGTAGTGAAAATAAAGATTCTTATCCACGCTGCTAATCTAATCCTGATATGTAGGATATAAGACTTGAGATTGGGATCAGACACTTTTAAAATCTACATAGACCGAAAAGTTTTTGAGGAGGTAACATTCTAAATACTTGTTTTGCGAGCATTATTTCTCATGTCCACAAAAAAACAGTCCTATCCCCGGTTAAATTTAAATACGAATTAAAGAAGAGTTTCCTTGGTTTGTGATAAATGCTTAAACATATAAAGTTTCTGGGCATTAGGCCGCATATACTGTCCGTAAGTCTGTCACGCTCCCTACAATTTTTAATCATACACTAACTCACTTACAACATCTTAATCATTTCCACGCAGATATTAAAATCTACCATTCAACATTGAAATACGATTTCGACTGCGAAGAAGTTTGAAAACTCCCAGCAGCTGACTGGTAAATTTTAACAGATTAAATTCCACCTCAAGTTGACACTCACATGCGTACTTATGACAGCCGACTGACGTGTCCTTCCTGCTCACAGCCCATCGCAAATATTCCCAAAACCAGCAAAGGGTTTCCCCTCTCTCTCTCCGGTGGCAAAATTAAACTTTTGTAATCTCAAAACTCACCAAACCCCTTTCAGAAGCCGACCGGCTCAAAAGCAAACACGCAAAAAACCGACACAAGAGCCCTTCCCGCTGACTCAGAAATTACTCGAAAATATTGCAGCTAAATCGTTGACGAACAATGAACACGGGTCCCTTTCCACCAAAAATTTGACAAAAAAAAAATGAAACGAAAACCAATCTTCGGCTGCGGCTATGGCCTTGAGTCGTATGTTCGCCAGCGCCCGTATCCCCTCTCAAATTTCAATTGAAATTTTTTGATTGAAATCGGACATTCACTTACGCTCAGCGGTGCCGCTGCATCTAGAGAGTACTTTAGATATTTTTCAATCCATTGACTCGGTTGATTGTCTTCGAAGCCCGAAAAGGGTGCGAATTCCCTGGTAGACATGGCGAAGCGCACATTTCAAAATACCAAAATCCATCCGTTTGTGCTTTGTTTTGTGTGAGTGGAATTTTAATCCAGAATCCCCGAGTGCAATCGCTCGTCCACTGTTCTAAGCTCTCCCCCAGGAACTGGCGATTTCGGTTTTCATCTTGTTCGTTCCGCTCCTGTGGGGGATGCCGCGTCGCTTAGCTCCTCCCGCTGCTCCTGCTGATGATGATGCTGATGAAACAAGGATAAATAATTACGAAACTTTTCCTTGTAGACTTGTGTGTATTCCTTTTTCCGTGCTGCCTCGATGAATGACTCGGAATTATTCTACCGCTTTGACAAGGATTCCAACAGCAAATCCTTTCGCCGAAACGAACCGAAATGAACGGAAAAAAGTCGAAAAGAAATCGTTTTTTCGCTTACGGAACAGAAAATATTTTTTCTGTGCACACTCCTTTGAGGAGGGCGGGTGGGGATGAGGGCGAGGGAGGCCGTAGCGATGGGGGAGGTTTTGGTGGATTTATTTTTGCGCGCGCCTTGTGCGCTGCCGAAAAAAATCCTTGAGAAGACGTCGAACCCGAATATTATTCCCTCCTCGAGTGCTGAGTAATTCCCATCAAAATGCATTTGTCGGAGCGAAGTATGACAGAGAGAGAGAGAGCGACTCGAAGGAAGGAATATGCCCTCGTGGCGGGGTGCTGCGAGGATTGGAAAAAAAGGACGACGAGGAATTAGAAAAACACTTAATGAGGAAAGTTGTGTAATGAGTTTTGCTTTGAGCGGTAGAATGGGTGAGAAGTGAGAGGAGAGTTGACTGAATGACGGCAGCGACGCCGTAGGCGGACCCATGTGTGAAAGGTGATGTGTGCAGGTAAATGGATTTCATCTTTGACATCGGTTCGGGGGCTCCTTGCTCTTATTCTTAAGCACTGTCGTGTGATGTCGATTCGAGCTGAGTTTTCGGCGAAAAAAGAAAAAATGGGTCAAATGGATGCTGAAGATTTCGTCAACATTCCCTGCACCACACTCATGGGACATTATGGATGGGTGTGCAGAGGGGACCAGGAAGGATCAAGGAGAATGTAATTTTTTTTTTTTGTGAGTGCACATCAAGTGGAACTCTTTGCCGAATTTGTTTTTGTTTGGGGTGGATGACCTGGTGAGTGTGGTGACAAGATGTTTCTCTGTGTATTCGCGCGTAGAGCTGCACGCTATTTTGTAAGCAGATAGCCCCATCTACTGACTAGAACTTGCTTATATCGTCGTTACACTCACAAATTTGTCCAAGATTCATATTCGACAAGTGATGATCGTCTGACTTCAAGATAAATTTGTCCTTGACCTGATGCATGTAAGGCGCTTTAATTTGGAAAATCCATCTTCTCACGGCAGTGGGTAAAAATACAGCCCTCTTGGTCTTCCAATGGGAGGAAGGAGGATGAAGGCAAACACCACTGTGTGCCTGCGCAATGCCCTCTTTCAAGAGATTAACAGCCGCGGATAGGCATTAAATTAATTCACTTTCGATACCTTAAAACTTCCCCACGAGTGTTTGAGCCAACTAAGTGTTCAAGTAAGCTCCTGCTTTCCTATCCAAGTGCAGCCAATGTCCCCCTCTCAACGAACCAACTCAAGGTCACGATGCTATCGTCCATTTAACCTAAAAAAATCCACACCACAAATTACAACAAGTACCCAAAAGCAAAAGAAAATCTCACCTGCCGCTGCTGTAGCAGCAATTGCTTCTGATGTTGCAACCGAAATCAACCGAAAAATGAATGAACAAAAAACAAACGGAATCCTCGTGTGTCACAAGTTACAGTGATGGATGCGAACTTCTCGCAATATTCTTGTACCTCACAGCAGGCCAACCAGCTAACCAGCTAACCAGCCAGTCAGCCAAATTGCGAGCTGCTACCCGAATACTGGATGAGTCCAGACACTGCGTGGTGCTTTCACAGCAAAGATTTATGTACACTTCCACTTCCACTGCCTAGCCTGGGATTTATTGGGTGTAAAAGAGGGATTCCTGTCGTTGTATTCCACTCCACGTCACGCCACACCACACCGCTCCATTCGACTCTACTGTGGATAATGGTGACCTTTTGCATCTGTTGCGACTCACCGAACAGCATCTTGGCAGTGTCGCTTCATAGGTTAACCAGGGAAACAAAATATGAACGGTCGACCGCAGGCAGGATACGCCATGGCTTTCAATGCAAATGTACTCTCGAGGTGATTGCCTCCAGGAGACCGCAGTCATTGCGCACACACACGCCTGGCCTCCCGCCCAAAACATACATGAAACCAGAGTCCATGGGGCATGTAATGGAGCCCCTGCATTATGAATGTCCTCAAGTGCTTCTATTGCACCCACAAACGGCCGCAGAGCCATCGAAATGAAAAGTTCATTCCGAAATGTGGCGAGATGAGTTATGGGTTCGCATGATATTTTTGTGCCCAGCATCTGGTCTGGTCTGGTCTGGCCCCAGTGGCGCGGCGCGGTGGTGGTGCACGGTGGGGTGGGTGACGTGCAGAACAGCCAGCACTTTGCCGGCTTTATTGCCTGATCCGGTGTCATTGCACGAACAGGGAAAACGGAGAACGCTTCGCTCAGCGCCCGGTTTGGTCGGTCTTCGGAAAAGTGCCCGTTGATAAAATATTCATTCGATTCCATCATGGATTCAGATGGCAGGACAGAATTTTCAAGTTCATCTCCCCTCGAATTCCGGCCCGGACAGGCTGATGTGTGAAAGGATTACTACACTGGCGCGCTCTGGCCTGCTTTGCATTTGTGCTCCCGATGCCCATGAATAGCAATGATAATGGCTTTGTAAATGTGCGCGTAATAAATCAGTCAAGGGGGTGTTTTAAGGATATAAATTTCTCTTTAAGCCTCTCTGACTTTCTGTGCATGCGAGTGTGTATGTCCCGGCCGTCCTTCGCCCCATCCGCTGGCCCCAACTGCATATGGTATTCCCTTTATCCCAGTGAGACCGACACCATCGCCACCACCACCACCGGCAGCACCGTCACAGAAGCGGCAGCAGGAGCGACGGCAGGACCATCAGGATCTGTAACAGCAGCAGTTGCACAAGCGGCGGCGGAAGGATTCATTTTTTGTTTGACAAAAAGAGATACACTTGCTTTAATTTTACATTATGCCGGGCGTGGACCCAGAGAAAGAGTGAGCAGCGGCAGCATATCCTTGTAATATTAAAGGGGTGCTTCGCATCCGTATGTTGCACAAAGATCCGGCCCGTGTTTTTTGTTTCGACTGAATTTTTGGCGAATTTATTGAGTGGTAAGAACTGAAGTGACATAAATAAATGAGCAGGCTGATGCGATAACATTGGGCTTAGTGAATCAGTCCTTTCCCGGCCCTGAGGGGGTTCCTGGGACGAGTGTGATGGATTTCGGGAATAAATTTGCATTCAGGGGTGGGGGTTGAATGAAGTTCCCGTATCGGATTTCACGGGAATTTGTTTTTTGAGAAATCGCAAAGGATTGTGAATGTGACTTGTGCGTGTGTGACTGGTGGGTGTAGGGCGATGCGGCTCAGATTACCGCGTCACAACCTGTCTGAGATGGGTATTTGCAGGCACTGCGCCACTTGAGGGGGGTCCACCAAAGCACACAGAGTTTGCTTATCTTCAAAGCGTGATTGGCATTACGATGGTAATAAGCCCGAGTGTAACAAACGAAGGAATTTACTGCAAAATCCAGGCAGTCACCTTCTTCTTCAATCCGGGGGTGGAGATTGCTTGTTTGCCTGTATATTGCCAGTTTACGTAATCGGGTGGTTTTGTTGTTGTTTCTTGATTGTCGACTGCCCAAATGACTCGAGTGCGTTTGCTTGTCCGGTTGGGTTTGGCTGCATTGCTGTGGAATTTCAATCCCTTTCGCATGAATAATTGCTCCGTATTAAGGGGCAGACCAATTTACGCAGCAGAGATGACTTTCAATTGCGATTTGCTTTGCATTTCAGAATTTGACTTTCTTCCTTAAATTAATTAAACTCAGTGAAGGAATCATGAACATTTTAAAGTAAACTAATGTGAACCGTGCTGGGGCGTTCATCTTCGTCTTAGTCGTTTGAAGTGTCTCACAATGGCCGATGTGGCTATAAGTGTGCTACACTACTCGCAGGTTATAGGCATAAAACTGTTAAGGGTCACCGTGAGATAATATCCAAAACTGTTCGTTTAAATGCATCATCAACCACGTTTTTAACTTATACACGAAATACAAAACATACTGATGCTGTTATCGTATCAGCCTCAGATGAAATGAACCTGTGCATTAATCACCTTTAGGTCCCATGGCGGCTTCCAGTACGGTATCGTACTGGGGGTTGTCTTTGAGCAAATATGGCTGATGGTGTCGATGACTGGTATGAAGCAAATTGGTCATCGTACAGACTAGCACCAAGTATATTAGTAAGGGAATTATCACTGCTTAGTGTATAACCAAAGAGTTATTGATTGTTAAGAATTGTCTCTATCACTAAGAATGTTAACTCCTTGTCCCAGGAGCAAATGTGGTTTTAGAGTAATAATGGCATGCAGTCTTGTTTTTCAGCGACTTTTTAGAAAATGGACAGCGTGGTATGAGGTCATGATCATCAAAATCCAAATCACACAACTCGGAGACAGGATTATATGGTAAACCCAAAAAAACTTGAAAGATGACTTTTTCAGCACCTACGCCTATAGTGCGAGATATTTGTTTTTTTTTTTGTGAGTACAAGGATACTTACAATTTCTTACCGACATGAATATGACGCCACTAATTCTTTGGGACTAGTATGAGCTGCTTGAACCAGAAAAATCCATTAATAGGAGACGTTATCGACTACAACTATTGCGTTTGAGCCGTGCCAAAAACAATACAAGGTGGTTTTGTACCATGATAAGGCTCGGACCCACGAGCCTGTAACGATACAAATGTACAAAGAAACGGTAAAACGGGACGTCTTACTCCATCTGCTGTTTTTTTCGGATCTTGCTTTAACCGACTAATGCCTTTTTGATCGATGCATAACAATTTGGGGGTCCCTAGTCCATTTTATTTAAAGATAACGAAGAATGGCTTAGCGATTAGAAATGGTATTCGCAATTAAGTGGCCGCCGTGGCGTAGTGGGTTGAGTGCTACGCTCACACGCCGAAGGTCTTGGTTCGGTATCAGATTAAAAACCTCGAATTTTTCACCGCACCACCTCTTTCGAGCTACGGACATCACTCAAAGAGTAATAACTGTCTAAGAAAAAGCTTCTCAGACTTCGCCGATGGAGTCGGCTAATCAGCTAGGCTAGATTAAAGGCAACTATTTGAAAGTCATCTGCTCTTCGAAAGATGTCTAAAACCGAAGAACTTCGAAATGGGAGTTGACGCACGAATTTTACAATAACGATATTTTGGGTTGATTTCAAAATTACGCGGTTTAACTTATTTTCAACAGTGGTGAACAAAATCGAGTACATGATTGTTTGCACTCATCAATGCATAACAACGTAAGTAATTGGGAAAATTTTTTAAACAAAACAAAAGTATAGGTTAGATAAATACAATAAACTTTAAAACATAAATTAACAAATTCCAAAAAAAAAACAACCACGAAATTGAAAAACGAAACAGCATGGTTCTCAATTTCACACTTTTATGCAGCTTTAAGAATGTTCACTTTTTAAGTATTTTAGTATGCTATATATATATAGAATACCTTCCAACATATGAACATGTACAGCTGGGGTAAAAACAAAGCACCACTACGAGTCCCAACTTGCAATGAGAAGTAAATATACGATTTAAACATACGAAGCACTTAATATTAATTTAAAACAAACTGTTAGTAAAATAATTTCAATTCGATTAAAAAAATTTATAAAACACATAAAATTTCGTTTACCAATTGCCTTAAATGAGCGGAAAAATTCATATGCTGTTGTGCAAATATAAAGGGCTTCTTCGCATGCTTTGCTTTGCAAAGAGCGACATTTCGTGAGCAAGATGCTATTACATTATGGTCTCTTAAACAGTTGCGCACGGTATCGACAAAATCTCTAAAACCCATGACGTTTCTTATTTCAGTTCCTGGTTTGAAGGGATTAGGCGTTTGGAAAGAGTCATCTGCATAACTGGTTTTCTCCTACGAGTTTCGATTTTAAATATTTATAACATTGCATTTCAAATCAATTTGGGACAGCAAAGCGTCAATCTTCTGCATAAGTTTTACCTTTTGAAATCTCTTTTTTTCTAATTTCCCGTTTTTGATTTGTGCAAGGCTTTCTACGACGCATTGTCCTTACAGAACTGCACATTTTTACATAATTGAAGTTACTAAAACTAAAGTAATCTTAACATTTCACTGACTTCCATTGATATACGAAGGTTACGCTTTATATTTAGATATTGGGCAACCCTAGTGTTGCAATCTGGCAACTGCCACCTTTTGACAATTTTGAGGTTATACGTACTCAGAACGTTTTGACATACGAGCGCTATTTATGTTGTTTACAGTAACTCTCGCCCAAAAAATGGATTTAAATAATGAAAATGTTCGTGCTATTATTTTTTACAACTTTCGACGTGAATTAACTCAACAACAGTGCTTCGATGAACTTGATTAAATTTTTGGCGATGAATCTCCATCAAGGACCAGTATTTATCGATGGTATGGTGAATTCAACCGAGGTTGTAGTTTGCTCCAAGACGAATTTCGTGAAGTTCGTCATGTGATATTGTAAGATCGTCATGTGACATATCGTGAGATTGAGACAAACTTAGGCATTAATGGAACCAGAATACATTCAACGTTGCATGAACATTTAACCCTCAAAACAATTTGTTCGCGATGGATCCCACATAATTTGTCAATCACTCAAAAAAGCTCGTGTCGATTGGACGAAAAAAAATGCTCCAAAAATACCATCGCGGTTATTCGAAACACGTCTATGACATCGTGAAAGGTGACGAATCGTGGATTTACGCGTATGAGCCCGAAAGTAAACAGCAGTCGACTGTATGGGTGTTTCAAATTGAGCCGAATCCAAGCAAATAGTCGCCTGTATTTTCGGAAAAAACTTAATGTCGCAATCGTGCCACTATAACAACACAGAACAGTCAATACTGAGTGGTACACAAGAATTTGTTTGCCAGTTGTCTTCCAAGAAATCAGGAAAACCAACCGCCGAAGACGCATCACTCTTCATCACGACAAAGCGAGCTGTCACACATCGGCAACTGCATTTTTGAGCACTCAAAACATCGATCTGATGAGTCATCCGCCGTTTAGTCCTGACTTGGCACTGAATGATTTCTTTTTATTCCCGTACGTAAAAAATAAAATGAGAGGTCAACTTGTTTCGACACCTGCAGAAGCGGTTGATGCGTTCAGAATGCATGTTTTGAAGATACCTTAATCAGAGTGGCGAAAGCGCTTCGACAGTTGGTTCAAACGCATGCAGAAGTGTACAGATCTTAATGGGGAATATATTGAAAAACAATATAGCTTGTTTCGATGATTAATATTTGTTTTGTTCTCTAATGATGAAATATTAAAGGCAACCCTAGTACTACCCCGAATATTGTTTTTTTTTTTACGGAAACTGCGAACAGTGGTATTATTTTTCCCATTGCGCTAAAGGGCTTTGTCACAATACGGCCACGCCAAAAAAGAACTGTTACCATTTGAGTGGTAGACATTTACAAAACAGATGGCTGACACTTCAAGCAATAAATAAAAACTGTAGGCTCTAGAAATATTTGTTCTTTCATAAATTTGAAAAAGATAAAATTAAACATTTCAAAATGTCAAACTGTTCAAAACTATTGTTTCGAATACTTTTGCTTCTAGTCCGAATTCTTCAACGGCTATGACCAATGTCCTACATTTTTTTCCACAATTAACCACAAATATTTGATTGGACACATTGGGCTAGGCACAGCATTACTATAGAATTTTTCTCCGGCCACCTTGTTACTTAATTTTTAAAACGCGCGGCTTGTATCACCATCATTTTCACTTCTGCACAGTTTGCCTTATGTACAAAATTGTTAGAAAAATGTCCAAGTGACAGCCTTTTTGCATGAGTTTATCAATCAATTGAAAGAGTATTTCGTGCCGGCATGCGAAACAAGTTTATAGCAAGAAATTTTCTACAGCCTGAATCACGGCTTCTTTACCACGCTAGTTGCGAACGGTCTCCATCAGACTGATAGTCAGTGTCAATTTTCAATTCATGTGACCATATTACATAAATGTAGTCCTCTTGTGATCATTTTATGGGATTTTGACACATTTTAAGGATGTTTTTAAATTTTTAGCAGTTTCTTGTTTTTCCAGAAGCTGAATATCACATTTATTTACATTGGTTAGAAAAGACAATGAGTCTTTGGAGAGCTTATTAAATTTTGCCGATCGGAGTCGGCGATAAACTGTAGGTCCCAATTACTGAAGAAGCCAGGCCCTTTAGAAGTAAAGTTTCTGAATGGTTCTAAAATAGTTAACCGCATCTGGTATTTCTTCCAAGTGCAGCAATAAAGTATGTTATTGTCAGGTCATTTAATCAAGAGCCACCCTTTGCCTATTTTATACGAATACACCCAATGTAATACCTATCTTTCTTGCAACGTTGTACACTTCTCATTGAACTCCATACTAGAACCATACCTTTCCTGGTGACTGAACCAACATTCTACTCAATTCATTTCCTCCCGTCCTTAAGGAGATTGTCTCTGATCACCTCGAACACTTCTTGAGCTACCCCCTAAGTGTCAGTTCCCACACAACTTCGCTTAGGAACTTCCTCTGCAGGGGATTGCCTGAATTATCCCCTCACACCAGTTCTCCTTCACATTCCGAGCGTCTGTGAACTCTTTTCAACTTGAACGCCACTGCAGGGGTTGCAGCCGCACTCTGCAACCCTCCCATAGATCACATGCAAATGTCTTCGCAAATTACCCGCCAGCACGACGCAGCCATCAGTGGCACCCGGTGTGCGAAGAGCCGGGTATCGATTTCAATTTAACGGCTCACTAACGAACATTTTCACCTTCCATCGGGGAACCGTGAAACCCTCCAAGTCTATGGTACGACGGAAGAAGGCGTGGCTGTCGTACAACCCTCGCAGTCGTAAGCCTTTGATGCACATTTGCGAATGTGCATTGTCGCCATAAACGTGCATCAGTCTCCACCCCTGGCAGCTACTTAGCCGGTCGGGTAATAAGAGGGTGCTGGCTGCACACACAAGCAGCCCCTTGCAAGAAGCCCCATGCAGCTAACAGCCGTGCAACCCAAGACGAAGGAAACACAGAAGAAGAACAGCCACACCATGTGCAACAGCCGCCATTCGCTGAGCGCTCCTAGCCGGCCACAGCCACAGCATGTTGCTTCTTCCATAAACAAAATGCAACAAACAGCACAAAAGAAAAGAACGCAACCTCTGGGCTGGGAGAACAATGATGCAGCGCCGCACACACGAACACGTGTTGCATTGCACCCCTTTTTTGCGGAAGGGAGTGAGTGCGAGCAGTCCCAGGAGTTGGTGCGAGAGTGCGTTTCATATGTTGGTCATGTCCACGGCCATAACTGTGGAACACATGTAAGTACAAACCTGCGGGGGGGCACTAGTGCAACGTTCCCGGTCCGCGCGGGGCCCAGCGCCAGCATGGACGTCTCGCTGCAGTTTGTTGCTGTCACAGCAGATGTGCCAGCGCACCGCGATGGGATGTCATTTTGCAAAGTGATCTGAGTTGTATATTATTTCGCTTTTTTTCTGTTTTTTTTCTGTGTGCGAATTTTGCAAAATTTTATGCAAGAATGCATTTTGAGCTCTGGACTCGGGAATGGGCGGGATTTAATGGAGATACTGGAGGTGCATGGTGCATGTGGATGTGGATGTGGTGGCCGGCGGTAGAAGGGTTAGTTTCAGAGTAATGACTCTGGTTATGCGTTGCGTGTGTGTTTGTGGTGGTGTACATTTGTCGGACAAAGATGAACGCCACGACCAAACATGGCGGACTGATGGGATAGTTTCTCTTCCTGCTGCGGCTGCCTCTGCGCGCATATGTGACGAGGGCATTTGTTAGATTGGATTGCGGCACAATGGGACACCAGGGACAAGGCACTCGAAGTGCAATAGCTACGCTCTCAAAGCACCTCTATTAAAGTGAAAACACATGTACGGCTTCCGAGTGGGAATGCTGCGGGTTTGTTGGACTAGACTGGGCATTAGCCGCTCCGTCGTCCACATCGCAATGACAAACAATGGAAGGCGGGCCAATTAATTGGGGCGGGGAGTGAATGTTGTATGTCTGACTTAAAAAGGTTGAATTGCAGTTAATTCAGCGGCAGGAGATTGACTGTATTGCTGTGGAACTTGCGCAAGTGTGGTGATTGGGGATTCCTGAGATGTCAACATGTATTTGAAATGAAATAGTCTGATTTTGAAACGGTTTATAATGGAATGCCTTAAACTTCTGACTCATTGAGCGGTTTGTAAAACTCAGACAGCGGGCAATGTTGGATGCAAAGCTGTTTCATATTAGCTTTGAATCATACGATGTGGCTTATGCCACAGAGAAGCAATACAAGCAAAATGCCAGTTGTTACCCAATGTTGTCAATTGAGTTAATAGTTTATTTAATTGAGTACTATACGCCAAAACATGTGCGATGACGGAAACAATATGTACAATGCATTTTAGACATAATGGGCCATGACATCTGAAGGGCAACCCATGATTTTGAAGTAAGTAGGCTTGCCCCTCAGCCACTCCTTCTTTGGCGCCAAGCCGAGTTTCCGTCACAGATCAGCGCTTGCATGGTGTATATTCCAAAGATTCCAAAACCGGCATGTGTGAGAAATTAAATGAAACATACTGACATCAAAACATTGACGCCTTCTTGGGCATTGGCGACTTACTATTTTTCTTTCCGATTCATTGCGTAACTACGGCTTTGAAAATAACTTATAAAGGAAATAACTGATACTCTTTGCATGCGATTTTCGATGCTATAGTGTCCAAACCATCTGGAAATGAGCTTGCCAGGAACGAAAAATTTCTTCCCTAACCACATGTATTGAAGCAAATGCTTGAGATTAAAAGTGCTGCCCCGTTTGAGAGGATTATTGCTGAATGGCTGCTTTTCGGAGCTGGATATGCTTCGGAGACTGTAATTTGTTGGATATCCTAGGCGTCACGTTATATTTCATAGCTCGTTGTCAATGATCACTTGCCAAGCCCAGGACGATGCTGTTGGATCGGATTTATGTCCCTAATCGCTTTTGTTTGAGAATGTCTTTAATAGCAGAAGAAGGATCGAACAGAATGAATATCTCAGACGTTTACAGGTCAGCGTGATAGTGAAAATTTACTTTGCTTTCATTCAACAAATCTCATGCATACCTATTTCGATACATAGGAGCAATCGTCGCGACTTTCAATAAAGCCCGAGCTGCCAGTATGCAGGATCCACAATCCCAGATAATCGATTACGGGAAAACGTCTACGTACTAGTCCACACCATGCAGACTTCAACCACTCACCCATCGGAACTGCCGTTGGGTATTACTTCAGGGGGTAGGTAAGCGATTTACACTCTGCTCTAGAGGAAACCCCTTTCAGCTTCAAGCTGTCTTCGTTTTGAATGAGCAAACCTTATTTCAGTTCTCTACAGATCTGAACACATAGGGAATCACATCATATCAATCACAACAAGGCGGCTGCAGTGGAAAACTGCGTGCTCTTCGTCCTCCGTGAAGTTTGTGTGGCACAGCGGCGAGTTGTCGTGCTACAGGAACAAGATCAGGAACTTTGATGATTATTACTTGGACTCCGTTGCGAATTTAGATAATCAGGTCTTGATAACAGGAATGAGCATATGCGTGGAGGCGTCCCTTCAGGCTTGGTATATTGATATGGATATTGCTCGTTCTTCTGTTTCAATAATTTTCTCTTGGTGTCTGTCCACGGCTCTTTGAAGGTACACCCTCATAAAGTCATCTGTCTTCTGGTAGCATTCCTGCTATGACGAACGTCGCACAGTGGTGACTTTGCATGGGCAAATCGGAAGTAAATCTCTAACTTTTGAACCAGTTAATCGATTTGAATTAAATTTGGAATATAGTATCAGTGCCATAAGATCCTCCTGCTCAATGTAATGTCAAATAGTAAATAGCAGTAGAGTAATCTTAAATCAACAAAATTGAACAAGCGCACCTTTTTGGTTTAATCGTTCCACTAAAACGACTCGTTCTCCCAAAGTGCAAACAAGTAATTTTTTTGAACCTACAATAAAAAATATTTCAAACTTTCACAAAATAAACCTTGCAGCCTCTTGGAACACTTTTGTTATACTCCAAGAAACGTGGAAGTACTTCCCGCAAAACTTAACAAAAAGCCGGGTCTAGAAAATTGGTGGTCAAAATGAAAAGAACTGTTGATGGATTTGGATGAATAAATGTACGCACTTCAAAACAGAAATAACATCATATTGCAGGGTTGCTTATTTTAAAAAGTATGCCACATGGAACTTTCTTCAAATAACGTCCAATTTTTAAAATTTCAAAGTTCTGATTTATAGCTAGTCGTACACCCAAACGGCTCATTTGAAGTAATCAAAATTTTGGATTTCTGGGTTCTCAAATATGTTGAATCGGAAAACCAGTATTACGTGGCCGAGAAACTTAATTCATTTTACTTATTTTTTCCTCTCGTAAATGGTTCTGAAAAGACTGGTATTCCGCAGAGTCAGTACGCTGATTTCATCATCTATTGCAGTCGCCCTGAAATGAGTACTCTAGCTAAATTCGGAACTGCATATAGGAGAACTGAGCCGACTACTCGTAAGAGTAGGATTCTGCTGGATCCACTAATAAAGGGTGTCCCAACAAGAACGCAAAACTTAAATTTTAAATAAAATGCAGATATTTAAAAAAATCGTGAATTCTTTATTGGATCGTAACGGAGACAGGATAAGGTATGTGTGGAATAACACATTGGCCAGATGGCCACCACGGCTTTACTGGCACATACGCGACCTTTTTACGAAATTTTCAATGAACGTTAAAATTTCGCATAAATTCTGCGGTATTTCATTAATGCATCGTCCAATTTACTCTTTTAAGGCTTGAGTCGTCGTTGGCAGATTCGCATAAGCCATCGACTTCAAAAAACCCCAAAGAAATAAATCCAATGGTGTTAAGTCGCACGATCTAGGCGGCCAGTTCTGGTCTTCACAACCTGAAATAACAAACTGAGATATGACTGATGCAGCAATTGAACTGTTCCTATGGCTGTGTGAGATGTGTCACCGTCTTGTTGAAACCACATCCCCTTTACATTCATTTCTTTAATTCAAGGCACGAAAAAATTGGTTATCATTTTACGACATCGAACACCATTGACTAGTTGCGCTTGAACTGTTTCATTTTCATAAACAAAAGGTTCAATGAGTTCTCCAGCCCAAAATCCACACCACACAGTGACACTCGTGAATTACTCGAGGATTTTCCTCGCCTCAAATGAGACAACTCTGCCTATTGACGAAGCCATCAAGATGGAAATGGGCCTCGTCGCAATTTGCGAACTGTTGCCGAAAAATTTTCACCATTTTGGCAAAACAATTTCACAATGGGAATGCGTCGCTCATTCGTGTAGCGCTCCATTTTTATTAACCTTAAACCTTCAACTAAGAAACAATAACTATAATTGTTCATATGTCAAACAACGACAATTCGAATGGCGCCAAGTTTAAATCTTGCGTTCTTGTTGGGACACCCTGTATTTGAAAGGAATTTAAAAAGTTCTTATACAACTGAATTCTTCTTACTGGCATACTTTACGTGTTCCCTGAAATAGAGCCTGTTGTCCCACATGACTCCTATGACTTTGCGCATTCTTTGTTTGGTCTCCAACTATAAAGTTTGCATATACTGGTGATCAGCACTGCCTTTGTTTCTTGGTATTTTCCAGCCAGAGACCGCCAAACTCGTAGTGACATACTTGTCCTCCATGCAATTTAGCACATTAACGATAGCGATGTCGTCAGCAAAGCTATATCTTCATTCCATATGAAAGCATTAGTCGTCGAGCCATCATAGTTGTGGAACGGGATTCGCGAGCGTAGTTGGAAGCAGTTGCGATTCTGAACATCATCAAGAGAGCTCGGTAGCTCAGACGTCTTAGAACGAGTGAGTGTCAATCCATAGTTAACAAACCCACCAAGCAATCATAAAAAGTAAAGCAGAGAAACTAGGGGTTTTAAAGGTGGTTACCCACGAACGACATGGCACATGCAGCGATATCAAGGAAGCTAGACACAGTAGTGTGGTTAATAGAATGTAGCATTGGCATAAACCTTCGGAAAAATTTATCAACGAGGGCTGTAGAGACAGAGCTAGGTCATAGACAGGACGGTCGCGTTTGCTGGTTGCTGACAGCAGAGTAAATATTCCCGCCCACATGAGTCTAACGAACTAACGCACTCAATTAAAATCATTGAACCATAAATTCCTGGATTCGCTTGTCTTCACAAACGTAGTGGCAACGGACATTGGTGCATTGTCTATTTTAGAGACTCTTCACAACAAAATATATTTTTGTGTCCTAACTTCAATTTCGTGCTGCGTTCAATTCAGTTTCGTCTTGGAACGAAATTTTGCTACAGGTAGCTAGGTCGGAGCATTAAAAGACGTGCCATCAATTTCGGGATATCGCTGTGTTTATTCAAATAGCAATCGGCTACGACGCTTTTCGACCACCAACTTTTAGGTTATCCACCAACAAACCAAGCTTAATTCTTGTCGATTGCCAATACTGACGAGAATCTTGTCATCTGAGTGGATTGAAATGAGGTCTTAAATTGAGCACAGGTACATTGGCAGGCAGATTTCTGTTAGAGATTGAAAGATAGATGCAGTTTTCAAGTGCCTTCAAGCACATCTCGAATAACGCTCATCTTCAAGTTCTTCTGGCATTGCTCTTCCTCTAATCGATTCAGTCGTAATTTCCGCAGACCTTCTGCTTTGCATCATACGCGAAACTCAAGTCAGGACGTGCAACTTGATCAAATCCGTTTCAACTCAACGATACTGGGAAACTTCGAAACTAATTGAGTGGATTTCCCAAGAATCTGTCCCCTTGAGCCCCATGCATACATGACTTTCCACTTAGAGCGAAAAGTTAAGCCAACCCCCACAGAAAGTTTCTAATTAAGAACTAGGTCAGGACATCGCACACTGACTGCGAATATCTCTTTCCAATGAACGACGGGATATCCACAAATGAACGACGTTTCCAACACACTCGGCCGCCGTTCTGAGGTCCAGGCCAGAGGCGAACTCAATGAGCCGAAATTACCCGTTTCCCTGATTGCATTTCTTCAACTGAATTTTCAGAAATTAAAATCCCAATTTCACTCAAAGGACGGCGGCCCACTTCCTCTGCCCACAGCCTAATGAAGGATCGCAATCCAATTGACACTTAACCATTCATCCCGCCCCATCACCCTTCGCTCGCCTATCAATTTCACTCACTGGATTACCATGCGACAGGCCCCACGAGACATTCGGACGCGCGCAAAAAAAGGACGCGCACATCCCTGAAATAAATTAGAGAGACCGAGAGAGAGAAGAGGAGAAATTGAATTTAATTGCATTCTCTTTCGAGCAATCTAATTAATTTCACGGCCCTATCCCGATCCCGGTTGCCCCGCGGAAGGACCCGCACACAATTGCCAGTGCCAACGAATTGCTCACGAAAATTAAATTACAACGTCTCTCGTCCAAGGTTATCCGCCGCCCAGCCGACCCGGCACGGCTACTTGAGATACGCTCTCACGCAACCGTAAGGACCAAACGGAACTGCCAAGAAATTCCACAAAATTAACTGGAAATGAAAGTAATACATTTTGCGGTACGTGACACAATTTAATGATGTCACATAGCCGGGTGCCTCCTGATGGAGAGTTATTGTGCATCTGGGGGGAATTCGGGCCTCGTACATCATATTTTTTTTTTGGTTGGGCAACACCCTCAAACTCAGACTGCTGCTGGCCAGGGGTAGCACATCACACACGGCACGGACCGCGTGTGACTGCTTCGTCTGTCATAGTTCTCCGCGGCGCGTGAAGGATTCGTAATTTCCTGTGGTGCTTTGCTTGATCGTTCCCGCGAAATTGGATTTTTTCCTCCACTGTCCCTGGAGACGGAGGATGGATGGCAGGCCATCCACGTGCCGGGCACCACTTCTTTCCCCACCCCATCCCACACATTACGGCTCACTTAAAAAACCGTAAAAAATGTTTCGAAAATAGAAAGGAGATGCTTCGTGTTTCGGGACGAAAGCTCACAACTGCCCGACATGTCTCCAGAAAGAAACGGCCGGGACGCGAGCGGCGTCCGAATCAAATGCCAGTCAACCGGCGACCGGGTGGACATCAATGGAAATGTTAATTTTATAGCCAGTCGTTAAATTTTTGACGAACACGCATATTTTTTGTTTATTTCTTTATTTTGTTTGGGTAACTGGGGATGGCGTGGCGGGGTATCAAGATCGGACTAGCGGGAGGTAAATTATCCGATTCGAACAAACGGAGTTGTTTATTAAGTCGTAAGAAATAATCTCCGATGGGTTGATAGTGAGCGCGGGCAGATTGTGGCGATAGCGGTCGGAAAGGCAGGAAAGCGAGAGTGACAGCCGAGGTGATGGTAATGTGCGCGGTTTGCGGCTGGACGTCGCCGCACCGCCACTGCTGAGAAGTGTCGCCGATCCGGTCTGGAGAAAACCAGATGGGTTTACGGCAGAGAGACACTTTATGGACGCGAATGTGCTTCGATTTGGTCTAATTCGCTGAGTTATGGTAAGATGCAGCTTTCCCCACTAGAAACTTGCTTGAGAGTGCCATGAGGGACTGCGTATGTACTCAGTTGTAGTGCTGTGCGTGGTGAATGGACACGGAGGCCACCGCTAATTTGTTGCAACTTGATGTGAAAGACGTTCGTTACCTGCAGAACACATGGGAATTTAAGACTTTCGGAGATTTGTCTGTTTTTATGAGGTTGGCCGATATCGAGTTTGGAAGTGTGTGAAAATGCCTTCAAATCGCAGCTAACACGCGGATTGAGTGTTCGGCGATGGCTCGCAGTCTTCATGTGCTTTAATATTCATTTTCGGTCAAAGAGGTGACTGCAACAAATTGGAGCTTGAGCTGTAGCTTCATGAATTCTCAGTAAAATTTGCAAAGGTCTTGGCATAATGGATTTGCCTATATAACGTACACGGTGCATCAAGAAAGATTTGAATCCCTTGTGTGAGTAGCCCAGGTGGTGAAAGCAAGCTCACCAGCATCAATACACGTGATCATGCGTCTTATCCCAGAAAACCAGTATGTCAGAGCCATCGCAAATCGGACTGCTTTTGGACATACTTTAGCAAATAGTCCAAAAAACGTCAGTACCGAAACCAAGCGCAAAAAAGCCACCGCCAATAGCTGTTTGTTTAGTTTTTGGAGGCTATTGTATAATAAGTCCCTTTCTCGAAAGAATAAGTTGGGTTTTTATTAGAGGTTGATAAATCCAGTCCCGTTTTACGTCGCGGGAATTCAAACTTAATAAAAGCGGATAAGGCAACCCTTAATCTGTTTAAAATAAAGGTTATGTCTGTGATGTTTGATCCTGTTTGCGTTGATGGCGTTTGGAGGAGAAGATTCAATAACGAGCTTTACGGGCTCTACGGTGGCATGCGTCCGTTCAATCCACTTCTAAAACAATGCTTAAGACGGTTGGGCTATATAGAGCGTATGGGCATCACTGGTCCGGCCAAAAGAGTCTTCGAACCCGAGCCATTTGAACAACGCAGCAGAGGACGAACTAGGCTGAGAGGACGCACAGTGGAGAAGCAACTCAATCAACTTAGAGTGTACAACTTCAGGAAGCTGACGTGTGATTGTGCTCGCTGGAGAGGCGGAAAGATAATTTAGGCTCAGGTCCACTTCGAACTGTAACTCCATACAAACAAGAAGAAGGCGAATTAGTCTGACGACGTCTGAAAAATCAACACAATACATGGACCTAGACCTTGACGCTAGAGTTTGGTCATGTAATTACATAATTTGAATAGACCTGAAGTCCATAACAGGTCAGACATCGCTTCTTCAGCAAATAATTTTTATATTTATCCGGCAGCCAAGTCAAAAACATTGACAAATTTCTTGCACTATGTAACGAAACCAAACTAACATTTCTAGGAACTTCCAATATTTGATATTGATGTTTTCAGTCGATGCCCAGGCTAAAGTTAAACGCCATTATTTCAACTCGCACTGAGCTTAGATATTTCGCGCAGCGCCTGGATATCTCATGGTCATGCTGCCTGATGCGGGATCACCAATGATCCAGCTGTGTCGCTCATACAAAGTCGACTTTCCCCTCGTCCAGGACTGGCCCTGGCAAGAAATTGAACCGGGAAGGGAATGAAGTCGGATTTTGACAAATGACTCCAGCACGACGGAGGGATCTGGAGCTGGGGCCTTAGTTGTAGACGACAATATTAGACTTTACACCTCTTTAGGTAATTTCGCGTCGGTCTTCCAGGCGGAAATATTTGCGAGCTTTATGGCCACCAACTACATTGTGAAAAATTGGTAGAAGAAACGAATTATATGTGTCTGCCAATCTGTGCTTAATGCCTTACTTAACCCTTTAAGCAAGATAGTCCAGGACGGCAAAGCTTCCCCTAATTTGGTCAACAGACTAGATTCGCTTAGACTTTTCTGGGTACTTAGACATCAAGGAATCATGGGAAACGAGATTGCCAAACTGGCTAGGCAACGTGCAAGAAGAGGCATTCGTAGAGCCCGAACACACCTTGAGACTACTCGCATCCTTGGTAAGGGCTTTCTTCGAAGTTTGGGTCTTAGGGCAGCACAACCAGAAATGGCATGACTCTCCAGGAAGCAGGCTGACCAAGTCCATGTTCCCGAACGTCAGGAAGAAATTTTGGACTTTTCTTTTATTTTCAGACAGAAAAGAGGCCAAACGACTTGTCGGCGTATAAACGGGACATTTCACTTTCGCTAAACATCTGCTTGGGCTTGGTGATAGCACCCTTTGCGACGCCTGTGGAGAAGGTGAAGACACTTTAGAGTGCTTTATATGTCAATGTCCCGCTTTTGCTCGTATCAGGTGGCGGCAGTTTTTGCGCTGACGTGGGAGCTGTAAATCTAAGTATTTTATCAATGAAGCGCATACTGTGATTTCTTCAGAAAATCTAAAAAAAAAATCTAAAAGTTACTGCCTGGTAGTCAAATAAAACAGTCTGAGTGCTCCAGTGCAGTATATTCCAACCTCCAAAGAAATAGGCGTCACTTATATCGTAGGCCCTGTTCTTTGAAAAACAAGTTGCTGATATTTGGCAGGTTAAAGGTTTGGATACATCAAACCTCACTTTATTGAGTTTGCTTCATGTGCTTACGTTGTCAATGCCGGAACTTAATGTGGAGAATGTGCGTATCAAAACCTCGACGAATTCAATTTTCAATATTTCTATATTGAACCAAAATATTTACGATATCGAGTTTTTTAAATTTAAGACTACAAAGAATATATATATATAGATGTCGGCTCAACAATAGAGGCCTGACGGACAAACAATTTTCTTACATAGTTTTTGAGTGTGTACACGTTCAGTCTCGATGGTAGGTTGTATAGCTGCTGGAGAAGAAGTGATGCGGATCGAATTCAGTAGATGTAGGGGACAAAATTTCTTCGTTTAACATGTCGACATGTCCAGTGAGAAATCTTTGTACAAAACTTTTACCGAAGAAAAGAGATGAGAACCAAGAAGTAGGACATTGTAGCGAGCCGCGTTTCGGACTTCAAGAAGAAAGAACCAAAACAAGAAATAAGGGTTCACCAGCATAAATATAATGGATATCAGACTCTAGCCAAAGTACGAAAGCAATTGACGGGCTCGATAAAAAACGTTTAATCAATAAACGACGGGTTCTACAGTGTTTTGCCGACTTCAAACTGGGAAGTTTAAGAAGCTTTTTGGCTAAATAAATAAATAAATAAATTGTAAATTGTAAAAAACGCTTTTTCTTAGACACTTATCTCTGAGTGTTGTTAACAGCTCGAGAGGAGTAATGCTGTGAAAAATTCGTTCGTCCAGGAATCGTACATGGACCTCCGGCGTATGAGCGTCGCACTCAACCCACTACTCCACGGAGGCCGCGAAACCAAAGCTTGACTATGTTGAATGTCTGTCGTAAGAAAGGGGACATTTGAGTCAACCTAGAGAAATTCCAACATGAGCATTTTATGACTGCTGTTGTTGCGTGGAACGTTGCCTTTTCAGCGTTGAGCGTTTTTTTTTTTTTTTAAATAAAGCACAAATTATTAATGGGAAAATAAAAACATTTTATTCAAAGTATTGGCCATTGTTTTCTACACATTTTGACCACATTTCTGGCGATTTGTGAATACCACGCCAATAAATTTTGCTCGTCTTTTAAAGCAAATCAATCAGACACCCAATTTTCGACCTCCTCGTAGGAATCAAAGTGCTGCTCAGCCAATGCGTGTCGATGAAAACAAATGGTAAACGGAAGGAGCCACGCCTGGTGAATTCGATGGGTGGGGTAGCTGCTCCCAGTCAAGTGTTTTGATTGTACCCTGAACCGGTTTTGCTTTGTGTGCAGGTGCATTGTCATGGAGCAAAATTACCTTGCCATGTCTTCTGGCCCATTCTGGTCGTTTCTCGATCAATGCATGGTTCCAATTGATCATTTGTTGTCGGTAGCGATCAGTGTTAACGGTTTTACCAGGTTTTAGGCGCTCGTGGTACAGCACACCTCTCTGGTCCCACCAAACACACAGCATTGTCTTCTTGCCGAATCGGTCTGGTTTTGCAGTCGATGTTGATGGTTGTCCCAGATTAACCCATGATTTTTTTCCGTTTGGGATTCCTAAAATAAATCCAATTTTCACCGCCAGTAGCAATCTGATGCAAAGCCGATTTTCTTTCGTGTCTTTGAAGCAAAATTCCACAAGTGTTTTTTCGGTTTTCCATCTGTCTTTCATTCAATTCATGTGGCACCCATTTTCCACACTTTTGGATCTTTCCCATTGCTTTTGAACGGTCAGAAATTGTTTGTTGTGCAACATTTAACATTGCTGCCATTTGCTTTTGACTCAAAGTGTCATCTCCATCCAATATCGTTTGCAATTCGGCGTCTTCACACATCAAATCATTGTTCAGAAATAATGATTGAAACCATCTTGAAACCGTATTTTGCATGTTGATTCTGGTCGCCGCGGCGTACTGGGTAGAGTGCGACGCTCACACGTCGAAGGGTCTAGGTTCGACTCCCAGCTCAACACCAATTTTTCGAATTTTTTACGGCACCACCTCTTTCGAGCTGGTGACAACACTCAAAGAGTAGTAACGGTCTAAGAAAGCTTCTCAGATCTCGCCGTTCGGAGTCGGCAAAAAACTGTAGCTCCCTTCTACTCGTGAGAGAACAGTAGCGCGCACAGCACGAGTAGTTGATGAGCAAGCTAGGCCCTGGTCCTCCTTTGGACTGTAGCGCAAACAATTATTATTTTTATTATTCTGATAGAGCATGATCACCATATGACTCGACAAGCATTCGATGCGACTCTGCAGCACTTTTCTTCAAAAGAAATCAAAAAATTAATGCCTTCCGCAAATCATCACTTTCTGGTACAAAATTCAACATTTTTAACACGATGGAAAAATATCATGTTGTCTGTTCAATGACTTGATGTATACTAAATATTTTTTTCACAGATGGCATAGCAAACAAATGAAACGGGCCCGTTCACAACAAATGTTCCCTATCGAGACATTTGTATCTTGACTCTCACTTCACACGGCTAAACCTGGCAATGAAGGGAGTACACATCGTAAGTAAGAAAAAATAAAAATAAGCTCAAGGCAATCTATCAAACTGCCTGTTTGGTTAACAATCAATATGCTAAGAGGAAAACTGGAGTGTCATTGGTTTGTTTTTCTATTTCTTCAACTAAACACAGCATTATAAATTATTAGAACTATCATTCACACCCCTGAACTGAACACCTTACAGGGTATCGCGATAAAACCACTTTTGGGCTAAATATTAATTATTTATGGAGAGGCTTGAAAGTGACAGGGATCTGAATGTCTCTTCACTTCGCGAAAGAATAATAGCATGCACAACACGAGCAGTTGCAGAAGAAGCAAGATTCTGGTTCTTTGATCATACACATCCATCTTTTCATACATTACTGACCAGCATAAGTATCGCAAAGTTTCGCTAAGTCTGCAAAGTGAAGCTCTACATTAGGAATTAATGGTTTCTTCTTAGGCACAGATTTTCAAAAGTTAGAACTGAATGAAGAAGATGATTTAAATATCAATATTCCAGAAAGAGCACCTAATCGCTCAAACTACTCAAATTAAATAATGACAATTCTCGGCAATCCTTGTTTTTAAATCTTGATCAATCCTTCATATGCCTCGAACTAATTATATCTGCTTAATCAGCTTAGCCAACCTCTCCACTGCAAGGCACCTGTCCGAGATTAAATTTTTAATTGTTTCGAATTTATCTCCCCACGGGCACTTGAATTCGATTTCCATTCCCGCAACAATTGTCACGAGAGAATAATTGCAAATGTGATCGAAGAAACCTTCAGTTGCACGCCGAGGTTGTACGGGTCAGCGTCGACAACTCATAGCGCTCGGATGCGGAGAGTTGGCCAATAAGCATGCCACCTGCAGGTGCAATGATGCATGCACTAGTCGATGAGTCACGGCATCTGCAGAAAAGACTATGCCTCGCAACGATACGCCACCAGCTCTGCTGTAAATTACATGTAAAGTAGGTTCGGTCATGCAGCTGTACGTGAGTAAATACGCTGTGATGGGCAATCACGGGACGAATCTGATTTGCAGAGGAATTGAGAATCAATTGATGACCATGACTGATGAGCCGGATAGATGATGATGATGTGATGCATATTATTATCGGCTTTGCGTCTTTAAGGTCATGGTGGGACAGGTAAATGTTGCTTCCGATGACGAGATGCTGCTTTGTTTGGGCATTCTTGTTGCGTTTTTGCAAGTGCGACTTGTAGTGAAATTTTGTTCCATTTTTCAAATTAAAGCCTTCGCCTAAGTTTGACCGACAAAAGTCTTTACGTCGCTTGTTGTGTTTTCATCGCCACAAATTGTTGTGAAATGTTTTTGAGCAAAATCGGAGGTGACACATGGACCTTTCAGCTTAAGGCCTACGCCTCAGTTTGATCAATACAAGTCTTTACGTCACTTATCGTTAATATTTTACAATTCCAAGTCTTCTGGAAGCTTTCCATGGCCATGGCGCTTGTGGATAAGTGCATACTCAGAAGCCGAAAATCCTTTTGATATTTAGACTCCTACTTGTGTATTCTTTGTATTTCTAGTTTCTCTAATTTTGATGTTCCTGGTCTTCAAAAAACCATAGGCCTATACGAATAATAGAATTAATTGTTGGCGCTACAGTCCAAAGGGGGACCAGGGCCTAGGTTGCTTATCGTGTTGTGTGCGCTACTGTTCTCTCACGAGTAGAAAGGACCCACAGGTTTTTGCCGACTTTGAATGGCGAAGTTTGGGAAGCTTTCTTAGACATTTATTACTCTTTGAGTGTTGTCATCAGCTCGAAAGGGGTGGTGCCATGAACAACTCGAGGTGTTCAGCCGTGAATCGAATCTAGACCCTTCGGCGTGTGAGCGTCGCACACTACCCACTACGCTACGGAGCCCATACGACACGAGTGTATGCGAAAAATTAATAAGAAAACTGGGTATGGAGTTTTTAAAATTTCCAGTCCCCACAGATCCATATTTTCACGGCTAACAATACTTCTTAACAAGAATTTTTAAACCGTCCAAAAGCTTCCAAAAGAAGACTTCGCAAAGATAGAAACCCTATCCAAGTCAGGATGTGATAAGTGGTCATCGGAGGTGAGATGACATTGCTGAGGCTACAAGGTTCCGACACAGGTCTTCCTTTCTTTGCATTCAATGCATTCATTTCCGAAATCTTGTCTGAAAATAAATGGTACGTAAACTTGTGAGTCCTTTGCTTGTTTTGTTTGTTTTCTTGTAAGACTAGGTACGGCGAGCATCTTTTGTGGGTCTCCACGGAGTACTGAAGTTCTCCATAAATCTCGCACACTCATCACTGAAGCTCATCCAGTTCCATCCAGACATACAAGCGCTCTACACTCCTTAAGGGAATTCTCGAAACCAACAGAATAATTGCTTGCCATGCAATCACTCCGCAGCATCCATCCACCCACGCAATTGGATGAAATTGTTAAATCCACTTAACGATCCAGTAACTCTTACATAGTTGGCTTTATGCGTATCCCTTATCGACCCAAGCACAGATCCCCCATTGTTTTGGCTGGATTTTATTACCGCCACCATCGCACCATCCACCTTAGCTTGCATTTGAAGCCATCGGTATCGGCATCAGCACCGGCATCATCCGACTATAAAAACACAACATCACCCGCATCATCCCGACGGCGCGTACCGAACGGCCCTGACCCACTGACGTGTGCACGGACATCCGCACCAGTTCCGGAACCACTTTGCTTAATTAAACCGCCCATTGTTCCAACTCCGGTTATTCCCAATCTTATTTAATAACACCCCGCCATATAACAGCACATAATCCCCCGATTTATTGCGGACCCTCAAAACAGGGGAAACGTCGCGCGCTCAACCACGCCCCCCTGCAGTTCGTCCGCCACCCACCCCATGCCCGGGGGGCGCGTTACCAAAATTTCAATATTTCCCACAGCTTAATCACAGAATAACAATCATCAATAAACTCGCAAATATTATCATCTCGCCGAGGGCCTCGTAAACCGGGCAAGCGTCGCCCTCGTCATCGACTCCGTCCTGGCCGGTGGGCGCTCGCTGTCGACATCCCCTAAGCCGGCATCCATAAAAATCAAAGTTTCGATTACAGTGCGACTTCTTTTTTGCCGCCTCAGCCTAAGATCCGGAGTGCCCACCGCCGACACCGCCGGCGCTGCCTCCAGCCCAGGATAACACCATTTAATTAGTCATTCTGCTGTTGCTCAAGCTGCCAATAAACATTTTATAGTCATCCAATAACAATTTGTGTGTGTGTGCTGGCAGTGTGTGGGTGTTGGGTGGTGGGTGTGGAAGACGTGTATGTGAACGACAAGCCGAGGAGTGAGGCTGCCATGTCGCAACAGCCCTGCTTCGGGAGGATTCAATATCGTAAAATAATTTTTGGCAGCGCCTTTTGTTCCAGCAGCCGGCGCGCTTCTGCTCTGCCATGGGACGAGTCCTCCTTTGTCCCGATATCGCACGAAACAAAATCAGAAAACGATTGATTGAGAGGCGCTGGCGTGTCCAGGAATATTCTCGGGCTGTTCGTCTGATGGCTGGCGCACTGGTGTTGGTGTGCTCCACATCCATTCCCCCGGATGTAGACGGTGGCGAGCGGAATCGAAAAAATATGGGCGCCATATGCTGTTGATACTCGTACAGTTTCGTATGTATCTCTCCCCCTCATCATCGCTGGGGTTCGTGTAACGTGACGTACTTCACGGAGGACGGGCGGCAGTGAAAAGTTATTATTTCATACTCGTCGTGTTGTAATCGTCCATGGATGGCTCATGTGAAGACGATCCAAAGGACGAGTCAATGCCGATAGGAAGAGGGGTGGACTTCGTCTCGGGCGCTATTTTACAGTTGGGCTAACAAAAATGGAGTCGGCTGTCCATTTTTTATTGTTCCCAGAAAGTTTCTGAATTGGCTTCCTATTAAATTGGTGGTTGCTTCATAAGGAGGTTTCTATAATAAACAAATCTAGGAATTTGCACAAGAAAAGTTTTGCGTGCGATTTTTGGTCCTGTTTGCATTGATGACATCTGAAGGAGAAGATTTAACGACGAACTATATGGGCTGTACCGCGACGTGCGCCTGGTCAAGCGTTTACGGATTCAACGCTTAAGGTGGCTAGGCCATGAAGGGCGTATTTACAGCACTGCTCCGGCCCCAAAAGTCTTCGGATCTGAGCCATTGGGACAACGCAACAGAGGACCGCTTAGGCCAAGGTGGCGCACACAAGTGGAAAAGGACTTCAAACAACTTGGAGTGCGCAATTGGAGGCAGCTGAAGTAAGATCGTGCTGGCTGGAGAGGCATGTTGGTTGAGGCCCAAGTCCACCCCGCATTGTATCGAAGAGTAAGAATTTGCAAGAAAGAGAAAAGGTATACCTTCGTAGCTCTCTGTAAGTTTATTGCGTTAGCCGGCGTTGTGGAAATTTTTCGAGAAAATAGTTTGGCGTCCGGTTCGGTCCGGTATTTAAAGACGAAGTTTCAACGACAGCAGCAACCACTTGGTGATGACTACACGGCTTGGGATAAGACTTGAGCAGCATTGGCCACGGAGAAAGTCACGTCGAGTTCAAAAAGTCAGCGAAATCGAGAAATTAAGGCAAAGCAGTAGAGGCCCCGTGGCGTAGTGGGTAGAGTGGGACGCTCGCACGCCGAAGGTTAGGTTCGCCGCAGAACACCTCTCTCGACATGCGGACAACACTCAAAGAGTATTAGTGGTCTAAGAAAAAAGGTTCTCAAGCTTCGCCGTTCAGAGTCGGCATAAAACTGTTGGTCCCTTCTAAGCTTGAGAGAACAGTAGCGCGCACAACACGACTAATTGATTAGCAAGCTAGGCTCTGGTCTCTCTGTGGGCTGTCGCGCCATACAATTACAAATGTTGCCTTTTATATTTCGCGATTTGGCAACCCTAGTCTTGCAACTGCCAGCTCTATCGCTAAGTTTGACATTTTTGAGGCCATACGTACTCAGAACATTTTGACATAGAAGCGCTATTTGTGTTGTTTACAGTAACTTAAAAGATTTATCTTGCCCAAAAAATGGAATTAAATCGTGAAAATTTGTGTGCGATTAATTTTTACAACTTTCGACGTGGATTAGCTCAACAACAGTGCATCGATGAACTTAATTCAATTTTTGGTAATGAAGCTCTATCAAGGACCGGTTTTTATCGATGGTATGGTGAATTTAACCGATAAAAACGATTGGGGATACCTAAATCAGAGTGGCAAAAGTGCTTCGACAATTGGTTCAAATGCCTGCAAAAGTTCATAGATGGGGAATATTTTGAAAAACATGAAAGCTGTTTTCGATGATTAATATTTGTTTTTGTTCTCTAATCCCAAAATATAAAAGGCAGCCCTCGTTTGTATTATTAACAGAGGACGTTGATGTCTAAGATTGTGGAGAAGAATATTAGTCAACTCAGTATGCGGTTAAGGAACCATCTGCCGGAAAAACTTACCATCTGAAGCTAGTTTGAAACCACACTGTATTGTGGACCTAATAAGTGTGTTAAGGCGCTATCCATTTAAGGTTTCTGAATATTCGAAATGGTGGCCGCCGTGGCGTATTGGGTAGAGTGCGACGCTTACATGCCGAAGGGTCTAGGTTTGGTTTCCGACTGTACACCTCGAATTTTTCACTGCACAACCTCTTTCGAGCTGCTGACAACACTCCAAGAGTTATAACTGTCTAAGAAAGCTTCTCAAACTTCGCCGTTCGGAGTCAGCAAAAAACTGTGGGTCCATTCTACTCGTGAGTAGCTCGCACAATACGTGTAGTTGATGAGCAAGACAGGCCCTGGCCCCCATGTGGACTGTCGCGCTAACTATTATTATTACTATTAATATTCGAGATGACTTGCTTTCAGAATTTGGATGTTTGGGGATAGTGCCTAAGACTTTCAGAAATATTCATAAATACTTTTGACAGAATTCTACGACGCAAACTGCAGTGTGAGCTTCAAGGGCTACTTTTTCAATAGTGGCCACCCTACGGAAAACCTTCATATATTTTTGTGTTTTCATGACCTGGCCTGATGCATGTTAAAGCGTAAGGACGAAGCAGCAGCAGCCTTGCAGCGCCTTAGTAAAGTTGTCATTAAATATAAATTTGAGTTTGAGAGATTTCGAATAGATCGACTTCCTAAATAAAAAGAAATCACTGAAATATGACCACGATTGTGTTGGTTACCTTGTTTATTTGCCAAAAAGTTGTATTGATCATCTGACGCGATGTGACGTTCATATTGAAAACTGAAAAATTTAGATTTTCCACAGATTTTGAGAACTAGATCGATTGTAGAATCCGTCATGTTCGTATAAATAACTTCCCGAAAAACTTTCCCGGAAAATCTGAAACTGCAACAACAAGGAAAAAACTATTCGCTCTCATGCGTATGAAAATTTAATGCGACAGTTGATGCGACATTTCTTCAGGAAATGCCTTTAAGAATAACGTAAAAAGCGTCGATGTCTGACAATAAGTGTCTAGAAGAGTTATAAAAGTATTTCGCTAAGGATTCAAAGAAGGTGGAGAAGGTGAAGATGTATTTTAAGGTAAGTCTTGAGGGGAATAATATTTCAAGGAAATTAGAAAAATCTGTTCAAATATCAGACACCCTTAGTCAGTGACCTACAAAGTCCTTCAGTCTTAAATATGATAGATTGAGGCAAACTTTTGTTAATCAACAGTAGTGTGCGCAAAAGAGATTTCTAAGGCCGTTTACTGAGGCAAAGTCTCCTATATTTGTTCAAATATTAGAAGAATGCGCAGCGTCATCGGCTTTGTTAGGATTCACATTTTAATTTATTAAATCGTCCACAGACCCGAGATAGACCTTGATCTCTAAGCCCGATAAGCCGTCGATTCACGAATTTGTTAAGTCACCTACTCGAAACTGATTTGACTTTCTCTTCTTCTTTTTGTGATGCTACAGTCAGGAGTGAATCTGGGACACAACCAGCATACCTCTCTAGCCAAAACCATCCCTTGCAGCTGGCAGCTCCAGTTGCGCACTCCAAGTTAGTTGAGGTTCTTTTCCACTTGCTTGCGCGCGGGTTCGAAAATTTTTCGTACCGGGCAGAGGTGTCCATGCGCTCTACATGGCCTTGCCGTCCCGACCCGTGCTGTGACTCAATTCCAGTCAGTTAAGGGTATAAGCAAACCCTTAAGCGCGCACTAATTACAAGAAAAAAAGGTGTTGCATCCGAAGCCCCCTGACCAGACGCATGCCGCCGTACAGCCTATGAAGCTTCTCGTTGAATCTTATCCTCCAAATACCATGAATGCAAATGGGTCCCAAAATCCCATGCAGAAGTTTTCTGTCGAAAAGACCAAGTGTCTTCTCATCCACTTTAAGAAATGTTTAGATTTCCGCACCATTAAGCAGGAGTGGCATGATCACTTCGTTTTACACAGTCGGCAATGTTGTAGAGTTCCATTTGGGCTCCTCTTGAGCCCAAAGAAACATCAATTGGCATAAGTAACTCTCCGTTTAGAACTAAGGTTTTCGGTTCCCACCACATCAGCGCCAAATAGCCGTCATCAACTGCCTTGCACTACAATGGACCGGTATTTGAGTCTAAGAGCTCCAGTGCAGTATATCCCAATCTCCAACAAAAAGAAAAAAACGCTCTCCGTTTGATTTCGGTACTGACGTTGCTATCCAATTTACTGAGCAGTCGAAGTAGATGAAGTCCTTTATAATAATAATAATATTTTTTGGCGCGACAGCTCATGGGGAATCAGGGCCTAGCATGTAGAAGGGACCTACAGATTTTAGCTGACTCCGAACGGCGAAGTTTGAGAAGCTTTCTTGGACAGTTATTACTCCTTGAGTGTTGTCAGCAGCTTGAAGGAGGTGGTGCCGTGAGAAATTCGAGGTGTTAAGCCGGGAATCGAACCTAGACCCTTCGGCGTGTGAGCGTAGCATTCTACCCACTACGCTACAGCGGACAGTAGTCCTTGACTACCTCAAAATTCCTGCTGTCTAATGTGACAGACAGTCTAAGGCGTGGATGTTGTGCGTCGTTCCGTTGCGGAATGGTCCCCGTTTTGTCCTCATATGCCTGCAGACCTATTTCAATCCCTTCTGCTTCGATGCCAGCAACTGTCCGATGTGTGAGGGCTCACTGTGTTTGCCCAATCAGGTCAATGTCGTCTGCGTAAGCTAACACTTGATCTGACTTTTGGATCATGCCTCTGGTATTGACTTGTGAGTTACGCACCATCTTCTTAAGAATGATGTTAAGGAAGTCACATGACAGTGCGTCGCCATAACTGAAACGTTTCTTGATATTGAAAGTTTCAGTGAGTTCGTTAGCGACCTTGATGGAGCAGCGAGAG
Organism: Eristalinus aeneus; assembly: GCA_955652365.1. Classification (NCBI taxonomy): domain Eukaryota; kingdom Metazoa; phylum Arthropoda; class Insecta; order Diptera; family Syrphidae; genus Eristalinus; species Eristalinus aeneus. The sequence goes on from OY019132.1 coordinate 82,597,458, forward strand.
TTCTGCATCGTCATCCTAGAAGAGTTTGGTACAAATGCTAAAACTAGACTTGGCACTGTATAGCACATAGTCATATGCGGCCGTAGAATCGACGAATAGGTGGCGAGTGTTGATTTGCAATTCTTGGCTCTCTTCCAGGATCTGCCGTAAAGTGAAGACCTGGTTTATTATGGACTTCCCTGGACTGAAGCCACACTTATAGCAAGCAATCAAGTTTCAGTTTTCTTTTTCTAGCTGCCTCTTCTAAAAGGGTCATGACTAAAATGCACATACAGTGCTGAACTAGCTATCTTCCAAACCTTTCTGCATATCCAGTTCAAGAATGGAGAAACCACACGTCATTGTGCCTTGTTTCGATAATCAATTCTTGCCGGAAACTCAATCGCTTAATCTATCGCTGGTCGCATGAGACCAGTTCTCAAAACAAGAGGCTAAACGCCAACCGTAGCTTACCAGATCTCTTCTTGCTCGCCACCACTGTGCGCCAGTATGTCATGACGAGGGACCACATATGCTCCACGGATACGTGCTTCTGCCCTTCATCATTTCGGGAATCCGGGACGTGTATTCCTCAATGTTCTCTTTTTTCAGTCATTGCCTTTCGGGGGCAAAATTTTCATCAGAGGCGGGGAGCAGCACTGTGCTCCGGTGCTCCCCGCCTGCATATCTCAATCCGAGCTGCCAACAAAAGAGGCGTGGCGGAGCTGTGTGATTAATCGAAAGGCTGAGATTGAATTCGTTTTCCTTTTGTACTCCTCTGGAGGAATACAATTTTCGTTTTCGGTGTTCCCTATTTTTTTTTTTATTAAAATCACGTGATGGTGCTGGCAGTTGGCAGTGACGGATACTCTGAACGGGACTGCAACAGATTGAAAAATTTAATTTTTAATTCTTTTGATCTCGTTTTCCATAGAGGACTCAATCCGGGAACAGGTGCCAATGGAGTCGAGTGTGTACCCACACAGGTAACCGTCCGCCAGTCTCGGGATCATGTCCTTTGGAGTCAATGAAGATGTCCTTGCTCGGTGGAAAGATGCTTTCCCGTGGCGTTAATGTCATAAATCGACTATGCGTGAAGAAGGGATTCTCGATCTAATGACCTCTCTCACGGCACAAAGCCGCTTCGCGATGGACGGTGCATCGACAGCAGCGGACGACTATTAGTGCTGTCGGGATATTTTCCTCGCGGTCTGGGTTTTCTTGTGTCGCTGCTGCCGCCAGCAGTCAGACATCGAATTGGTTGCGGTCGAGAGGTTCGTTTTGGATGAAAAACAATTCCCGACAGCGCAGCGCGGTGTTTCCATGTCGCTACACGCGATTGTCAAACGATGTTCGTCTGCGCGACTGACAGAGGGGGGCCCCGGGCTCCCTCCGATAATGAGGTGTGCATTCGATTCATTTATTACACCAGCTGATGCATTAGAGCAGTCACACTATCGTCGATAGGTTAGCGACGCATATTAAATGGGTTTTCGATTTGACAGTGGCCGGTTGATTTATGGTGGCCGACGACGATTTACGACCGCTCGTATTCTTGACACGGTCCTTGGGCGCTGCGCGAGAGATGGGTTTTGTTTTTTGGTTAGTTTTCGGGGACCAGGTGTGGAAGTGCGTTTGTAGGGTAATTAGCTGCCAGTGAGGGGTTGAGAGGGACCGGTACCACATACATATGTTGTTTCGTTGGTAAGGGTAATTATTTTTTTTAATTTTTAACTGCCACGCAGGCAGAGAGGAGCTTAATGAATTTATTCATTAACAGGCAAGATGTTGAGGGTCGTCGTCTAATGATGTTTATTGGGTTTCAACACAACTGCCATCGGACAAGGACAGGCCTTTTTGGTGTCATGATTGCTTTGCGTTGAAGGTGGATTCGGATCTTACAGAGAAAGTATTCCGAGTCCTTGAGGGCAAAGGGGAAAATGAGTTTTGAAAAGGTAAACGGGAAGTTCTATCAATGTTTATGGCTGAAGTCATCTCAGTTGTGTTGAAAGTTAAATCAAATGCCCTTTGTTTTCGGTTCCCTAGGTCTGGTGTGACTACAAGGAATTAAAGCAACTTCAAAGGCCTATTACAAAGTTTATGTTTCTGTAAGATATTTGTTTATCGCATAAATATCCCTGCCTTACGCGGAAGGAAACCCAACCATGTATGACAAGATGGAAACAGACCAAATGGTCTAGATAGGATGACGCCGAAGTTTTCAAATAAATCCAAATCGGCCTTGATCAACTTATTTTGTATTTGTCTATTAATTCAGTATACATCGATTTCCAAGAGTAATTTTGTGATTGATCTCCGAAATGATGTGATGACTAACAGAAGCTTATTTTGCCCATTATCACTTTACGTCAATGTCTTTGTCAGCTCTTGGTATATAGATGGTCTTCTTCGCTAGAATAGTGAATATCTTCTACAGATTAAACTTATCTAACGGTGATTTTTAAAAGATGTGTTAATTTTCTTTTTGATAAAATATCTGTTTATTTTTCTAATCGAAGATTTTGACCGATTTTATAAAGTTTTTGATTTGTATAACCGAGGACTTTGAAAAATGGAGGTCGCCGTGGGGTAATGGGTAGAGTGCGACGCTCAAACGCCGAAGATCCAGGTTCGATTCCCGGCTCAACACCTCCAATTTTTTCAGTTCATTGCTTTCGACCTGCTGATAACACTCAAAGAGGATTTACTGTTTAAGAAAAACGCTTCTCAAACTTGGCCGTTCGGAGTCGTCTTAAAACCTGTAGGCCCCTTCTACTCGTGCAAGAACAGTAGCGTGCACAAGACAAGAAATTGAATAAGAAGATAGGTCCTGCTCCTCCTGTGGACTGTAGAGCCAACCAATTATTATTACTTCAACTGTCAATCAGTGCAAATAATTTTATCGATCGGTGGTGCAGTTTTGTCTGGCGTCCGTTGAAAAATGGATAATCAGAGCGAACATTTTCGTCATTCTTTGCCTTTTTATTTCCGGGAAGGACAAACGAAGGCAATAATGGTTTCGGATCATCACAATACAATTACAGTACAGATTTCAAATAATCCTTATGTATCACATACATGCATTGAAAATCGCTTCAAAAAAACTTTGCCATGTACGAAAACGTTGCCACGTACGAAAACTGTGGTCGTCGTAGCGTAATGGGTAGGGTGTGACGCTCACACGCCGAAGGGTCAAAGGTTCGATTCCCAGCTCAATACCAATTTTTCGAACTTTTCACGGCACCACCTCTTGCGAGCTGCTGACAACACTCAAAGAGTAATAACTGTCTAAGAAAGCTTCTCAAATATTGCCGTTCGGAGTCGGCAAAAAACTGTAGGTCCCTTCTACTCGTAAGAGAAAATTAGCGCGCACAACACGAGTAGTTGATGAGCAAGCTAGGCCCTGGTCCCCCTGTGGACTGAAGCGCCAACAATTATTATTATTATATACGAAAACTCGATATATTTATTCCTCACGAACTGAAAGAAAATCATGTAACACAACGCATTAACATAATGTAAGTAAAACTGTTAATTTTTGAAACGATAGATAACTTGTGATAAAAATCAATAACAATGCCAATCGGAAAAGATTGTGGAGTAAGCTAAGTGAACCAACTCAAGCAACATCAAAAACGAATAGTCGTCAAAAGAGTGTTAAATTATCAGTTTGGTAGGAGTACAAAAGAACTATCTACGTTGAACTTTTAACATTAAACCGAACGATCAATTCAGATGTCTACACTGAATAACTAAAAAACTTGAAGAATGCGGTTGGCTCGAATTGAGAAATCGAAACGTGGTTGAATTCCGCCATGATATTGTAAGGCCACACACACTTTTGGTCACTCGGCAAAAATGGTTGTGGCTCGTTTGGGATGCTTTGACACATGACACATGACCGTCATGGACCGTACTTTTGCTTAACTTTGCAAAACTTCTTGAATGGCCAAAATTTCAATAATGATGGTTATGCCAAATCGTACCTGGTTCATGTTTTGGCTGATAAAAACCAGAAGTTTTATGAACGTGGAATACGAATATTGATGCAGCCTGGAAGATGGCAAAAGGTGATTGCTTAAAATGGGCAATAAAGTTATTTGGTTCTGTGAAAAATGTGTCGCTAAATGTCTAGATCAAACTTTAAACAACAAGTCTCAGATCTTACATATTTGGTTTGAGATGTTACACTCCACCTATTCCTGGATGACGGTAGGGATATATTATATAGCAAATCGGTAATGAGTATCTAATGAGAATTCTGTAATGCGTTGTGGCACTCAGAAGAAGGACGTATGCTAGGAAATTAACGAGTTATAGAAAAACCTACGTCTAATAAATCGTCTTCGATGGCTACACTGGATGACAGAACTAAGGCCCACATAAAGGAAGCAACAAACACTCAGCATAAGGTATAAAATGTCTACAAAAAATGCCCAACAGCACCCTCGAATTCCTGAGTTTCCCGGAAGAAAACGAGCACGGAATAAGTTAAGAAATCTTAGAGAAGTTTAACCTAAACGCCGAAATTAAAGCAATGTTGTCTCACCAGGGGAATAGCAATAGCAGATGCCTAAAACTACATGCGATTCCTTCATGTTTGATAAATCACTGACCGAGATGATGATTTCCGTCTAATGTTATTGTGAAATCACAATTATTGAGGACATCATGAACCTAGTCTGACGATTATATCGTTCCAACCCTAAGAGTAACGGACGAGAAACCTTCGTTAGCCCAAGTCCTGTCCCTGCCCATAGGTCTCACAAGACGAATACCTTTCGAGTTTGTAAGTCCTCATAGTGTATACGGAAGAGAATGCACAAGAAAGCGTTCAAACGCATTCTCATGTCAATCCCTTGAAATTCAAGCTATACGCACGCACTTGTAGGCGAGAAGGTTTCTCTGTGAAAGTGGCAAAAATATTTATCCACTTTGCAAAATTTAAAACTTCCTCCAAACAGCCTGCCTGACGGCCGCCAATGCCTCCAAGTGTAAATCTTCTCGCTCATCCACGCGGTAGTCAACTTCAATTGCCAAACACCACCATAAACAGACTTTATCGCCGGCACAGAGCGTGCAAGCTAAAATCGCTGTTTATCTTCCGTCATTTGGCCATTCAGTACGCGACTTAAGCAATTCCCAGTCACGTCCGGCCGTTTATCCATCTGAAGAGCGCAATAGGCGTCGGCGTCAGCGTCAGCACCAGCATCAGCGAGTTGCTTTAAGATTCATAAAGATTTACGAGAGTCCATCGTCTCGATTTTGAAATCCCACTCCCGGACGCATATCCCACTTGACGACACATCCAACACGCCATCAACTGTCACGCAGTCAATCTCCATTCAGAACCCGCCGAAGACTTAAGACAAGAAAACCGGGGGAGAACACATTAAACCACTTAAGAAGCCATTGTCACCACTCGAAGCCATCAACTAATCTCCGAGACCTCAGACTCTTCGGTTGATTAATAATTGGGACTCTCATCACTTATCGCGAGAGTTTTCCTCATTTTCCCATACCGGTCCCAATCGGAGAAGGGTCGTCCCTGGGAACATGTCACAGCAAATTAAATGGAATCCATCTCTCATGCATGACCCTGTGGTTGGCAGTTCAAAAAGTCGCCCCAGCCGCTGAGTGAAATCAATCAAACGCTCGATGATATCTCAAAGCCGCGCCGGCCCACCCTCGCTCTGAAACCGAAAGTCACTCTTCGGGATGATATCCTTGACAACCGAACGAAACTGCTTGGCATCTCGTTGAAAACTCCAAGCACCATCTCGGGTCGGGTTAATCAAAGCCGGCGACAACGACGACGACGAAGTCTGTGAGAGGAGCGTGAAAGGTTTGGTGGCGGTGGCAGTGCCAGAAACCTCTGCTCCTTGTCATTAGCACATTAGCATGCAGCGTCTCCACAAGTCGACTTGCGGAGGTATTGCAGGCAAAAGACTCGGATCAAGGATATAAATTTCAAAGGGTTAACGTGCTTGGGATTCTCAAGCGACAACGCCAACAACTCGACTCCGAGCACGAGGACGACGACAATAACAAGCCAAATTATGCGAACCCCGCCTAAACACAAGTCGGTCGGTTGCCTCTGCGCAACCCGAAAACAACACCAAGCCCCAACCCACCCCATCCATTCGGCCGGGATGTCTCGCAAGGATCTCTGTGTAACACAATGTCAATGAATTAATTCGATACTCCCTGCTGTTGTGTAGCGTGGAGAGCGGCAGCGTGTTTACCGGGTGGTATGCAAAATAAAATAAAGGATGCGAGCATTATCCTTTTGAACTCTCCCTCCCCCCGTGCCCCTGCGTTGACTGCCGGTCCCAGCTCCCTTGCACTTTGTAACCTCATCTGCGTGCTTTTGGAATACTACACCCAATTCATCGGCACGCTTTCAAGTGGTGCGATGGCGTGTACTTCCTTTGCCAGCTTAGACAAATGGTTTCACGCGAATTGACTTTAAGGAGTCACCGCCACCGCCACTAACAGCGCCACCCCGCCCACTCGCTGGTGGATGTCTGGGCTGGCTGGTGGTTTTTGGGGACGAATTAAGAAACCGAAATTTGATCTTCTTAAGTAATCCTCGCAGCGGGCGGCAACGGCGACGTGGTGCGAGAGTTAATTATTTGGGATTTGAAGAGCGATCGCTGATTAATTTAAGCAACACATCAATACTCGTATGTTTGCTCCCCTCGCTGATGCACGGATGACTTGCCTAATGAGGTGGGGACCGGGTCATTGTTGCCGTCATTAGTTAACTGATTGAATTTGGGTATGAGCGTTGAAAGGGGAAGGAGGAGAGAGGTACAAATTAATTGCCATGGCATTCATTAATAATTGTTTTCGATTTTAATGTAATCACAGATTTGAATTGGATTTCGGATAAGTTGGCCCAGCGGTATCTTGCAGCGGCGGCGATCGAGTGAGAGGTAGCCGCAGCAGAAAATGCGGCGAGATGCAATCGAAAGAGTGGAAATGATTGTGGCTGCAGAGCGATTGATGCCAGCTCAATGAGGAAGTGGTGTTATGTGGTAGTCCAATCTCCTTGAGACGAGTCATTTGTCTTAGGCGGAGTGCGGGAACTTAGATGTGCTGGTCAAGAAGCTGGAAGCTGCTGGGGAAGTGTGCTTTGGATCTGAGGAAGATGCTGTTTGAGAGGCGGTTAAGTTTTCTACTGAGGAAAGTTCTTTTTTTGTTTTGGTCGGGAACGGAATTGGAGAACAAAAGCAAGAGCAACAGAAAGGAAAGACAAAAGGAAGTACTGTAAGGAAGCTACAGAAGAAAGCGACTAACAAATTTATTTGTCAACTAATCAATAAATATCATTTTTGATCATGGATATAATCAAATTTGAAAAATGGAACTGCTTTGAGAAAGAACAACTTTTATGCTACTGTAAGGAGTTGTGTGAAACAGCTCTTACATGTTTAGTTCGCGTCACGAAATCATTATCCTTAAGCTAAACTAAGCTTCTTTAAACAATCTACAGATAAGTTTTAACATTATAAATTGAGTAAATATCAACGCCCGTAGATTTTATGATATCCTGAAAAGGTTGCGACTTCTGCTTTTTCTCCGTGTGGAGCTACAGTCCGTGATGGACCTGGGCCTCAAGCAACATGTCGTGAGCCCTATGAAACAGCAATCGGAATTAATGATTTTGCATCTGATTTAGGTACTGTTGTCTCCATTTACCACGAAGCTAAGGTAAGCGAGATCGTTTATTACCTCGAAGTTTCTGCTAACTATTGTGTCCGAAAAGTCGATGTTGTTAGTCCTTCCACGACTACAGCATGTATTTTATTTTGGCCCAATTTACCGGCAATCAATGCCAGCAAACGCCTCGCTGATTGACCACTGTGTTCGTCAAATCACGTCTATGTCATCAGCATAAGATAGCAGTTCGTCTGACTCTTGGGAGATCGTGCCTCTGGAGTTGACTTCTGGTTTTGGTACGATCTTGTCTAGAATGATGTTGAAGAAGTCAGAAGACAGCGCGCTTTGGTCCAATGTAGACGTCACTGGTCTGAAACCACTCTGAAAGCAGCCTATCAGGTTGTGGACAAACTATTTCAGACACTCACACAAGTCGGGAGAGATTTTGTAGGCCGTGTTGAAGAGGCTGATGCCTCCTCCTATCCACTCATCGGGCATGCTTTCTTCATTTCGTATCTTACAAATAAACTGGTGACTTGTGACTTCGCCTTAATTTGAGTGCACATGTTTTCGCGGAACAAACTCGAAGTAAGTTCAGCTACCTATGACCCCCGAAGTTCTACAACCCTAGGCCAACTTCAATGACTTAGCGCGAGAACACAAAAATGTTGATATTGGAACGATACGACTCCAGAAGAGATCTAAGGCCTTTCAAAGTTTGATAAGAAATGTAGTAATGAATTATAGATCACCCAATAAGTCCCGGGACATATAAGGGGCGCCACTTATAAAAATTATTAATTTAGTATTATTGTTCTTTCTTAGTGGCGCCCTCTGTATGCCCCGGGACTTATTGTGTGATGTGTTATATGGCTCAGGCTTATTTATAGCTCAGACATGAATGATTGCTATCCAATAAATCCATGTTTGACATTCACGTGTTCTACGCCAATCATTTTTGCTATTTTTTTTATTGAAAAGTGGTCCCCGTGGCGTAGTGGGTAGAGTGCGACGCCTACACGCCAAAGGGTCTAGGTTCGATTCCCAGCTCAACACCAATTTTTCAAATTTTTCACAGCACCACCTCTTTCGAGCTGCTGATAACATTCAAAGAGTTATAACTGCCTAAGAAAGCTTCTCAAATTTCGCCGTTCGGAGTCGGCAAAAAACTGTAGGTCCCTTTTACTCGTGAAAAAACAGTAGCGCGCACAACACGAGTAGTTGATTAGTGATCTAGGCTCTGGTCCCCCTTTGGACTATAGCGCCAACAAATATTATTATTATACTATTGAAAGCTAGTCTTCGTTTCAAAGAGTATGCAGTCGGATATCGATATAAAGAAAAGAAGAAGTCTGTTCCAGAGTTCCTTAGCACCGATTGCATCGATTTCCAGAAAAGAAGCAGTCTGTTCCAGAGTTTTATGGCACCGGGAAATATTTGAAAAAGTTAATGCCCTTAGAACCTCGTCAGAATGTTGAGAAAAACAGTATCGAATTGAAATCATTTATTATTTCATCATAAGATATACAAACGCCTAATGCTTTCTTATTTGTTAATGAGCTTTTTAGGTTTTATTCTACATATTTCTGTTGTGTAAAAACTTTAATTGATTTAATCAAATAAAAAATGAATTTATTTGCAATTTTTTATTAAATATAAAAATAAAATAAGAGGTTTGTTCAAATTTTCCTATTTCGCTGTCTACTTGCAATCGATTTTCAGTTTCTTTTGTCTTGTTTTGCTTGTCTCGAACATACAGTTTCAGAAAAGTTGAACATGAAACGTGTGACAGCGAATATCGTTCCAAAACTTTAACCAAAAATATGTCGCATGACATCTCGCAGGAATTTTCGAATGACATTAAAAGCGATCCTGTGAAATGACATAAAAGAGCCCATGAAAGTAAGGTGTTTTCGAAGATTGAGGAGATTCAAATCGAATTGCAATTCGAAGGGCATATCAAAAAGTGCATAGCATATATTTTTGAGTAAAATGAAAATTCACCCCATTTTTTGAACAGATTTCGTATAGCATTTGTTAGTATTTAGGATTTTTTCAAACACATTTTCCCCGTTTACACATTTCTAGCAATAAGAGCAAATTGAATTTGTCTTCGTTCTATTATATATCCGGGCAATATCAGTGCTAGTACTGGCTCTTAATGCATCTGCGTCTGGGTTTATGAATCCTCATGTTTTCCTCAATAAACATAAAAGAATTTAACATATATGTACGAAGGCTGTTCAAAAAACAAGCTGAAGGTAAATTTCGTATTTGATTTAAATGTCAGATGTCAGTATAAATCTTACGCCAAATCTCTGAGATTTGTTTGGAACATATTGTGTGAACCTTCCTTGTCGAAGATTAAGCAAATTTTTGTATTTTCTTCTTCTCTCATCTAGAACCTTGTTAAAATCATGTCTGCTAACAGTTGTAGAAAATGTTTTCCTTACTTATTACTTTATTTATTTTTGACCTCCAAAACCCCACATTCGTGCAATTTTGATTGAACTAGGATCCATCATTTCCCCCAACTCAAGATGTTTTTGATGAAGATGATAATTGTAGGATGTGATGATCAATTAATAAAATGAAAGCACTTCTAAGCTCCACTGGACCCAGTTGAATAATAATAATAATAATTGGATGCCGCTACAGTCCACAGGGGGACTAAGGCCTAACATGCTCATCATATACTCGTGTAGTGCATGCTACTGTTCTCTCACGAATAGAAAGGACCTACAGTTTCTTGCTAACTTCGAACGGCGAAGTTTGAGAAGGTTTTTCTTCGTCAATAATTTGTCTTTGAGTGTTGTCAGCAGCTAGAAAGATGTGGTGCCGTGAAAAATTCAAGATGTTCAGCCGGGAATTTGAACCCAAACCGATTGTCGTACTCTTCCCACTACGCTACGGCAGCCATGGACCCAGTTGAATCCTTGAAAATATTGCGAATTCGTAACCTTCCAAATTTGGATACTGACTGGGATGCCTACAAGCAATCCCTCAAATCGTAAATGACCAAAATCAAGAAATCCAAATCGGAATCTTAGCGACTTTTCTGTGGCAAAATAGAAGAAGTTGGTGAAGTATCGAGACTCAGAAAAGTCCTCTCCACCAGCCCAACCATACTCTGCTTCTACGAAAGGCAGGATGGTGAATGGACCATATCCAGTGAAGAATCCCTAAGTATTCTACTTGACACACACTTTCCAGGCAGTACAGAGGAATCTCCGCTGACTAAAGAATCAACCAGTCATCAAAGCTGCCTCTCTCATCTTGTCACAGAGCGCAAGGTACTCTGGGCCATTCGGAGCTTCAAACCGTATAAGTCACCTGGACCTGATGGCATTACACCTGCGGTGCTCCTGCAATTCTCACAGTTTGTTCTCCCATGGCTTGAGGTCATTTTAAACGGTTGTTTCCGCTTTTCATACATACCAACTAGCTGGAGAGAAGTTAAAGTGGTATTCATTTCCAAAGCGGGACGAAGCTCTCATGTAGAGCCTCATGATCTTCGCCCCATTAGATTATCCTCATTTCCTCAAACTATTAGGGAGGATAATCGACCTTCACATCCGTTGCACAGTCTCTGAGCACAGACTGGCATCCTCCCAACATGCATACTGTAAGGTCATGTCGGTGGATACATCATCATATTGAGGAATCTCTCTACCACAAGGACTTCTCCTTAGTAGCCTTCGTGGATATAGAAGGTGCTTTTAACAATGTCTTCCCGCATTCGATATCTTATGCACTGATAGATTTGGGCGTGAACGAGGGGCTCACCTCAATGATACAAAAGCTACTCGTTAGCAGACGTATCACGGCCAAATTGGGCTCTACCACTACTTCTAGATACGTTAGCAGAGGCACTCCCCAAGGTGGAGTCCTTTTCCCTCTCCTATGGAACATAGTAGTCAACGAACTGTTACTACTCCTGGAAGGTGAGGGCTGCAAAGTGATAGCATATGCGAACGAATATATCACTCGGTACTTAGGGACCTTATGCAAAATGCTCTTTCGCTCCTTTCAAAGTGGACGAGCAAAAATAGACTAAGCATCAATGCCAAAAAAACAGGACTAGTTCTCTTTACCAGGAAATACAAAGTTCCTCATGTTGACCCACCGACCATCAGCGGCCAGCAATGCTATTTTTCCGAGACAAGTTTCTAGGACTTACGTTGGGCAGAAAACTCAGCTGGAAGGCAAATATTGCCGAGCGCATCCGCAAAGCCACGACTGCGCTCTACATGTGCAGAAGGGCTATTGGGTCTAGATGTGGTATCCAACCGCATATGATGGCCATGATCTACACGGCTGTGGTGCGCCCTATTCTACTATATGGTGTTGCAGTTTGGTGGCCTGCACTAGACAAAGCTTCCCACTATAGCACTATCAGAAAAGTCCAGCGACTGGCCTCCATATGTGCCTGCGGTGCTCTAAGAACCACCCCATCAGATGCATTGGAAGTCATTCTCAACTTTATGCCCATAGATCTGTTTGCCCAAAAGGACGCTTAAGAATCCTTCAAAGAGTAAACTTTGTATTCCAAACCTTAACTATGCGGCGCCGAAGGTCTTTTTGACACAGAATTTCCGCACTATGACCCCTGAACGAGAAGTGCGGTCGGATAACCCACAATGGGTTGCTGACGCTACGTGCATCTGCACCGATGGATCAAAAACAAACGAAAGCGTTGGTTGCGGAGTCTACTCTTAGGATCTGAACCTTAGTCTGAAAATCAGAATTTCCAATCACTGTAGTGTGTTCCAAGCTGAAGTAATTGCCATTCGCGAAGAACTGTCTTGACTGAAGAGGAATAGAATATCCTCAGTTGATATCCTTATTTTGACGGATAGGCAGGCAGCACTCAGGGCCCTGGAATCTGTTTCAACAAACTCCAAGACTGTCATGAACTGCAGCACACCCTTAGATGAGATGGCTGAGCAGTTCAATATACGCCTGTGCTGGGTGCCAGGTCACAGAGTCATTTGGTCAACTGTCAAGCAGACAAATTGGCCAGGCTTGCCACAACGCAACCACTACTGCAGGAACACGAACACCTCGGTATCGCTCTCGCCACATGCAAGTTAGAACTGCACTTGAATGCGACCCATCAGACTAATTAAAGGTGGTCTAACCAAAACCTTTGTTGCGCCTCCAAGGAGGTGTGGCCCTCTCTTGAACCCAAACGCTCCAGACTGCTACTATCGCTCAAAAGATCAGAAATAAGCCTGGTCATGGGAGCCATAACCGGGCACTGTTTAATCGGTGAGCATGCTAGCAGGCTAGGGGTTTCCTCCAACGATTTTGCAGAATTTGCACAGGTGATGAAGAATCAGAAACTCTCCTACACCTGTTATGCACATGCCAGGCGCTCTCGCGCCTCAGACACAAGCACTTTTGAAGCTATTTCCTCAACTGCCTACATGAACTCAATAAAACCTCTCTTTCCGATATTTTAAATTTTATTATCGGCTCCTGTTGGTTTTAGGTTCTTCCCACATGGTGTGGTAGCACAATGAGACTAAGTGCATTCCTCAGCCACCTTAACCTATCTACCTAACCTTACAAAAGCAGCTCCTTCTTTAAGTTTTTCAAAAAGTACAAAAGTATCATTTGCAGCCATTTCGGTTTCCCGATTTGATATTTCATCATCACCTTCGTCTTAAAAACTGGAAGGAAATCTCATACATCTACGTCTACGTTTACTTGTATCGTTTTCATAACACATCACAGAAAACTGCAGTGTTCTAAGTGACGCATCGGACACTTTCCCACCAGTTTTCAATATAACTCCGAAACAACAGGTACTAATGGCGCTCTGTTTCTGTGCAAAGTGTGCAGAAGTCGTATACTTTGCCATGCAATTATAATACAAGTTTCGTATGATGTCGATTTCACTGCGCAGAAACATACACCAGTCACCAGAACGGTACTGGAATATCTATTGTAAGAACTCGAAGTGTTTTTTATTGGATTAAACTACCTTGGTTCAAAAATGAAGACTGTGTCAGCCCTCGTCTATGTACTTTAGACAAAAACGACATTTAATGCTTTTAAATTAAAACTTTTAAGTCATTATTTCTTAAACAATTGCTGCAACTTTGGCCTCATTCTCTTCCAAATTCTAAGAGGAACACATTCCAACAGAGAAGTCCTCTCGCAATTCAAACTCCAACCCAAGAATCAAAATCACTCAATCAAATCCTCGAACCGACAACCAAATCCCTTGCCCAAGGCCCCTCCAAACCCTGTTAATCCGCTGCTGAGTTTTCTGTTTACAAATGTTCAACAGATGCCTTCTCGCGGCATAGACGTCACTGCGTTTTAAACAATTTATCCTCACACAAGACGATTCGCGTGTGACTGTTAATCGGAATTCATCTTCTCCTCGGTCTTCCGCTTGTTCTCCACTGGTTCCAATCGAAAACGCCATCAGTCTTATTTATTCTTCTCAAAACCATCATAACATCCCCAGATGCGCACATTAAATTGAATTAAGGAAACCATTTCCATTCGTTTAGCCTGACAAAAGCGTCCTCAACGAGTGCCCCATCGCCGTCCAGGATGCCACTACTCCTTGGTTCACTTTCAAGAAGAAAATCCTTCTCTTCCGGTTTTATTGGAATCCCAAGAGGAGAACAACAATTCCCGAACCACAACAGAACATTCTCAATCCCTATCATCCTCATCATCATCATCACCATCATCTTCGTCATCGTTGTCGTTGTCGTGGTCGTCGCCTTCGTCTTCATCGCCATCTTCATCGTTGTCATTGATGTCGTCATCATGGTGCACCTCGCTTCGACTTCATTTTTCCATGTTCCTCTGCATCATCTCTGCCCATAATCCGTGAACAACATTCACTCGTTTGCTTTGTCCGGACGCCATAATCGCTGATTTACATCCACAATTAATTAAGAGCCTGGGCCGGTCGCATCGGATCGACCGAACAGGGGCCGATCGGGGATCCCGAGCACCAGCGAGCCCGCATCAAGAATCGATGCCGATGCGAGCTTCTAAACAAATAATTCGAATTGATGGATCGTTTAAAATTAATCCAACGGTAATGGGTCATATTTCATACCACCACCGCCGTTGTCGCTGCCGTCACAACCTGTTCGGCATGATTTTTTAGGAATTTTTCTGCGGCACCCACCTCTTTGCGACCGCAACCACCCCGCGACCAAAACGCCAGCCATTAATCTTTGCCTAATGTCGCCATTAGCCAGCAGCGTCAAACAAGATCAGTTAACGGATTTAATCAACCCAGATGTCGTAAATCTTTGTAATTACCGCCGCCCGGACGCACTGGCTCCTTGTGGGAAGGTCTCCGTTGGCTTTGGTTGGTTTTTGCTGAAATCGCACGAAAGCGCTCATATCGCATGACATTGCCTCAGCCCCCAGATCGGTTTCATAAAAGTGACAAATGTCCGGTCATCAACGAGGGGACGACTCTGTTTTGTGTCGCAGGCTGACTGACTGACTGACCGCTGCCTCTGCTGCTGACTAATCGCGAATCATCAGCCGCACTCGTGTACACTACTACCTCTGCGTCGGTAATGAAGTGGAAGAGCGAGGACCTTGCGGCGAAATCAGACTACATCCCCGGCTGCGGCTGCAAGTCAAACACGATTTGACAATAATTACCAGCATGTGGCTGCGCTCTCTCCTGCACCACGCCATTCCTCTGGTGAGCATAACCAGTGACACGAATGGGACGTATGGAGACCACCTTGCAGGCAGCGCGGGTCATCATCATCATCATCGGCCAACATCGTCGTCGTCGCCGTATCCCTCTCTGAAGGAGTTTTCCACGCAGGCAGTGTTTTGTTTTCTTTTTTTTTTTGCCCGCGATTTATCACGACCCGCAATAATCGCATTAAATTAACTGCCAGTGTAATTTGCTTATAAATGAGGATTCGGCGAACGAAAGGACATGTGGCGAGCGAAACAAAGGAAGAACACTGCCCTGAGGGAGGCTGAACTGGAATATCACTGCGTTGCGTCGTCGCTGCGCTAATCTGGAATGTAGTTGAGCTGGAAATCTGATTCAGATGCGTTTCGGTGGGGGCTCCTCGATGGTAATCTCAGTCACGATCTGAAGCAGGATAGGATGGTATGTGGCACTGTGGAAGGGCGCGATTAATCAGAACTTGTGCACTTGGGAACTAGTGTGCTTTGGCTGTCGTGTCATTACCATCATGCCACGTAATGCCATACACATGCAGGGTGATACGTAAATGATCCTTTGTGCAGCGTCCTGACCTGGGGTCGTAACTGGGGGCTCACATTCAAAACACGATGCGAATATTGGCTCTGTGATTAGATGACTCTGCCTCTGCCGCATTGATTACAGTAGACAACGATGAAGTGTGAGAAAGGGAGGCTGCAGGATTCCCTGGGTGGTCTGCATCCCTCTACACATCAGTTCCCGTAGTCAGTTCCAGCTTGTTTCCCATCCAAACTATAAATGTCTTCCCATCCCAAATAACGACCGAAGGATCAAAACAAAACCTTAAACACAGAAATCTGTGACATCCCCATTCATCCATCCCGATTCTCTTCCCAAGGCCGCACGCATGCATTTGCGTCCCAAATATGTCCCACAGAACCATCCGTGACCTCATAAACCTAGTTTGACTTGAAAACCGAATTAGCTGAGAAATTCCCGAACCACCGCTTTCCCACTGGGGCCACAGCAGCGTTGGCGCTGAGATCCAGTTTCAATGAAAGCCTTATCGTGTCGCAATACTGCCAGCCGCACTACCCGCCGCCGCTGCTGCTCTCGGTAGCGCAACACCTGTACCAGCGGCTAAAGGTGCCACAACCATGGCTTCCCTTCAATTAGTCAGACTGCGTGTGCGGCAGTTGACTCACCGTGAATCTAATTAAGCCGTTTATATTTTTATGATCGGCTATCACAAGTGAGAGAGATGCACTGCTACCAATAGCGTGTGTGCACAACAATGGTCTCGCGCACAAGGGCCACAATTCAGTGACTGCCGCCATCGTACCACAGTGCCTGCGTCATCGTTGTCGTGTCCGCCGGTACACAAAAGGCGGCCAAGCAAGTGAAATTTTATGACGGCTATTATGAGGCAGACGGGTGACATCGCACTTCGCCGCGCCTTTGTTCTCTTGCCGACACTTTTCCCAGTACGGGGGCTATCGGGCCACTGTCTCCCTTTCTCTCTTTCCGTCACACACACACTCGGACAATAGGCATTGTCTGTCGTGCCGCCTGTCACCTACATCGAAGGCCGCTGGGTGGTCATCCAATTAAGCGCTCCTGGGAAGTGATGGAAATTCAATGCAGATTCCAAATTTGAGTTCTCGACAGACACACATTCAAATAGTCCCTCGGACTCCCTAAGGCGCATCCAGTTCCGGGGTCCTTGCCTCCTTCCAAGGGGAGTCGTAGACTTTGCCCTGCGAAATCGAAAACAAGATAAGCTGCGAACCAGAATCCTTTTGTGCGTAGTGTTGTTGTTGTGGCGGCGACTGTGGCAAAAACCACCATCAAACGAGCTGTGCCAGGAGGAGCCAAGAAGTTTGCACACAGCACACAACACAAAGCCGGATATGCTTTCAGCCCGTCTGCGGCGAGAATGATAATGTCTGAGGCCAGCTTCTGCAGGGTAGACTACCCCAGAAGAATGATGCAGACTACTTATTCTTTCCTAATCTTATCTGGTGTGCCGCGTGGGTGGAGCAGGTCCCGGCAAACAACACAACACCTAAAACCCCTTCCAGGCGTGTTGGGGACATCATTAAGTCCGCTAGCGTTCCGGTGTGAAGAAAGGAAAAAAGGACTTCGGAGTGTGCTCCTTGGGCTCCATTTACTGGTTCGTTGGTTGCCTGGATGTCTGCTGGCTTGTGGCTCGGATGGTTGCGACGGTTGGATGGCCTGCCCTGGTGCGAGATAAAAATGATGAACGTCTTGAGTAATGAGGTCGCCTTAAAGTGGCGGGACAGATTTCGTCCTTCGGCTTTGGATACTCATCGAGGGGTTGGATGGGTCGCCCGTTCGTTTATTTATTTCCCAAGAACCGAAGATGATTTGAAATATTCTCTGTGGCTGGTGACGGTGATAAATAATTCACTCGTATCCTTGGGATAGAGCCGATGAGTGGATATGCAAAGTGGATGTCGCCGAAATTTGCAGATGTGCCGACCCGACAAAAGGTTTTATTCTCTCGTTTTCCGCAATCATTGAATGCTTAGCGACAGGGTCGCTGTAAGGGGGACACCGGGGTGTAGGTGCTGTTACCTGTGCAAAGTGAAAAACATCATCGATCCTTGCTGGTGGCCATTAATAAGAGGTGAGATAAGGATAAGTCATTTGCCTTTAAGTCCTGGGGCGCGTTGCCATTGTGACCGTGTCGGGGGCAGAGATTCAATTGTAACGTGTATCTGTATGTTTCCTGTTTCCTTGCTCTGTCTCTGGTAAGCCCTGATATCCTTGTACGTCATTATGGGGTGGCCGATGTTTGGAAATCATTTCTGAATTTATTCTGCGGTTGAATGTGGTTGGGCGTGTACCGCGCATTTTCTATTCACAGTCTGACCTCAAACCAAGCTCTTCATCGGCTATTCCCCTAAGTTTTTGTTCAACTCCATTGGCACGTCCACGTTCACCCCATTAAAGCACATATCGAAAGCCCATTCATATCTCAAGTGTTCTCAACTTGCAACACTTGTACCCAATTAAACCGGGAGCCGTTCTCCTCGTGGCAGGGTATAGAGTACCATGGCCGCATGCACGGACGAGCGACACAACACTGCAATTAATGTTACAACCGTTACGAAATCCAGAAAGTGGAAAAAACAAACACACACGCCCGCGGCGAGTGATACACAATCACAAACAGCCAAACCAGCAGGTCCTGGCAAGCAGGATGCAATCGAAAAAATAGGATTAATGAGTGCTCGGCTTAGGCGGGAAACCTCTGCGTCCGTGCTCACGTCCACCTTAATTGGATGCTACACACACATTTAATTAGAGTCCACTTTGCGTACACAATTAATAACAATTACGCTCAATTTGGTCAATTAAAACGCAGAAGAGAGCCAGTCTGGGCGAGTTACGCTGCCATCGCCGCGCCGTCGCTCATGACTACACAGTAGTCCTTGAGCATCCTGCCGGTTATTTATTGTGCTGCGTTTGGTGCCTTGTCTCGCCGGGATTATAATTCGATAACAGACAGGAACACCGATTGCTGTCAGCCAACGTCAGACAAACGACCGTCTCCGGGGCACAGGCATTGTCTTACATTTCCCTAAATATTTGCATAGCAATTTGAGACCTCAATAAACTTGACAGCCAACAGTTCCCACCAAACAGGGGCACAAACCAAACGAATTACCGCTAATTACAGGGCATTTATTTAATTTCGAGCGTTTTGGTGGACTCACCCTCGGAGGTGTAATTACTGCGTAGCTGGAGGAGGTGCACCGTGCACTGAGTGAATGGTCAAGAAATTCGTTTCAGTTCCACCCATGATCTGGCATCAATCAAGATCAATTAGACGGAGGCTTAGGCGTTCCTCTTCAGCCGGCGTATTTGTCTGAAGCGCTATGCCCATCAATCACCTTTGGAGTGAGCTCAATCTCGCATCTAGTTTGGATTCGGATTAATTCGTACACACGCTCCACTCGGTGTGCTGCCCGGTGCCAACGTCGCGCGATCGCACCGATCGGTGCGGAGTGTCATTTGTTATCTAAACGACCATACATCAATTTTGAGGAGCACTTGAGAGGAAGGTTTCTGGATTTGATATGGAGTGGACAGTCGCACTCCGACTGTGCCCATTTCGGGGATGGATGATGACAGGTGAAGGAGCTTTTCAAATTTTTTCGTGCTGGTCGATGATCGATTGGGCAGAAGCTCTGCGACGCGAGCAAAGATTTATCGATTGCCCTTGGAATTGTTGCTGTCCACAAGCTGCCTGCAAGGGACGGATCGAAAACACGGGGTCACAATCGCAGTCCATGTAAATTCAAATTCGGTCGTCCGTTCAAGCATTTCGGTCGTCCGGGCGATCGGGTTTTGGAACTGGAAATAAAATATGCGTCGTTGACGAGTGTGGATCTGTCATGATCCAATTGCGGCTGAATTGAGTTGTTCCCGGTGTAGGGCTGAACGCCAGAGGAGGAAGCAGCTCATAAATCTCCCAGTTGTTTGTCGTCCCGGCAAGTTTAATTAAGTGATGTGACATGGGAGACGGTGATACGCCGAGGGAACATCCCAAATTAGGTTGGCTAGTTAGCGACGCGATCTCGTGGTTTGCGGGGCAGTCGCTGTGACGCTGTGTGACGCGTAGCCGTGTATGTTTTGTTGGGATTAAGAGGCAATTTTTCTTCGGCTGACAGGAAGTCCGCAGGAGATTTTTCATTAGGGGATTGAGATGTTGTTGGAACTGGGCATGATGAATAGGACATCGGGACTGCACAGACCTGGTTTCTATGCTGCTTCGTGTCAATGGAAGTGGAGGGTAAACGGGTCTGTGACTTGTAGTTGAAAGTCTTATAATTGATCAACAGGGCGAACTTCGCCACTCGCCGGAAGCTTAACCAAGAGGAGGACAGGAAAGAAATTGGCGCCCAGCGGTAAATAGGCACCAATCAAAATCAATTTGATCATATTCTGCATACTTGCTGTATGCATTTGCTGAATTATAATGCTGCATGTTGGATTTGGACATACTCCTTAGAAAAATATACAAATTAAAAAATATTTGGGAACTAAAATGTGGGGCCAAACGTACGTTGATGCTAAGTTTCAGAATGAGCTCACTACACAAAATTACGCCCAGAAGGTGATATATAGTTTTTCGTGAACGAGTGCCGCATTTAATCCACTTCAATACAGTGAACACATCAAAAATAAAAAGTGGCGCCCAACAGTGAGCTGTGCACATTTTACAATAAACATTGCAAGTGATAGTAAAGGTTTATAAGTGTCTTCCTCCGTTTGGGCTGACCCCATAACTCTTTAAATTTCAGGAGACTTGCGCTTCTCTCAGACTCTTGTAATTAGTGACCTGTGTATGCATCACTTTCGAACATACAGGGCTACCTTCAAACTAAATCTATTTACAACCCACGTTCCTGTCGCGCATAAAACACCTTCTGCACCTTACTCACTAGCAACTCTCTTCTTAATCACGTCCCAGCTCCACTCGTTAGCTCCATTCTCACAATTCTCCAACAGCCATGCCTTTAAAAATTACGGGCAAATTGAAAACAAACAATTATTGCATTTCGGAATTATTCCTTTGCCGAACATTACACAGGACCAGGGCCTCACACACGACGAGAACGCAGTCGAAGAGGTATTGAGCAACACGTTTCTCAGTGCTACACGTTCC
Organism: Eristalinus aeneus; assembly: GCA_955652365.1. NCBI lineage: Eukaryota > Metazoa > Arthropoda > Insecta > Diptera > Syrphidae > Eristalinus > Eristalinus aeneus. The sequence continues at coordinate 82,618,478 of OY019132.1, forward strand.
AATCCACTTTTGCACTCGGTGCACACACAGAGACACACCTTCCACCGCCATCTTTCCACCAAAGTAGAGGCATCTCATCTCATTCCCGTCCTCTGACATCCAAGTTAGGTATCGAAATCCTAGCAATCTGGAATCCAGGGAACGTGCGAGTCAACTTGAAAACTTCTTAACAAAGTCACGTCGCAGAAGTGTCGACAACTTCGAGGATTTTTATTTTACTTTCTCGTTCTTGAGCTAGCATCAGCGCGATGGCAACGGCGGTGCAAGTGGCGGCTGGAGGACGACAGATAGGAAGCGAGGCAGTAGGGGGAAAAAGTTTCTTTCTGTTCGGCGGCTCATCGATCCACATGATGTATTGCCACGAAGGTGACCTATACAGCGGCGAAGAGTGAGAGTCCTTAAGGGTTCACGACTGCTTTTCCCCGGCTGCCGTTGTGTGCGCCCGTTCGTTTAATTGTATCTTTTTGTTTTGACTTCGACCATGGCACGGAGGATGGTGGCGTGCCCTGGGAAAAGATGAGAACGATGCGCAACTATAAAAGTTTCCTTAATGAGAAATCCGCCCATCCACCCGTCGCTAGGTTACTTTATTGCTTCCACTCAATAGATTATCCTGACACCCACCCAGTGGGTAGGTGGCCCTGCTGCTGGGACATTGTTTCTTATTTTCGTCTAGGATGAGCTGAGGCGAGCTAGGAATTTACAACAGTTTAGTAATCAAAAGTTAGTCGACTTGGTGTTAAGTTCTTTTCTCTGTAACGTAGGGCAGGCGGCAGAACTTATAAATTCTTGACTTGTCAAGGGGTGTGGGAGAGGACAAAGAGATCCTCGCGCTACGCACTTTCGTGCGGATGTGGGTCAGGAAAAGTGAAAAGGCCTAAAATGGTATTTAATTAGTTTGGAACTTTTTTCAGCTCACAGCCTTGTGCTTTGCGAGGAAGTTAAAGAAAAATATTTGCAAAGCAATTGAATTTTTTGAGAAGAATTCAATTTTCGACTCGGATATATAATTTTGTTCACGAAGTATTTTGCTGCGAATGCTGAGGGTACTTGTGCGGAAGGTTTGGTAAATAGCGAGAATTGATAGATGAGTAAACGTAAATGCAATTAGTAGTATGACTCATGGATTTAATTAATCCGTGCAAGAAACGGAGCGTTTGAAATACTTCTTTATTTATTAGTCCTATAAAGCAATGTCAAGGATGTAAATATTTGTCAGCTCCTACACAATTTTATAAAAGCAATATTAAATATGAAAAAAGGGAAACTTGCCTTACACGTTGAACCCGAACTGGTTTAAGGTTTCTTTCTGGAGTGTTTTGTTCATAAATTCTTCTGACCATCAGCATCAGCATCACCATCAGCAGCAGCATCAGCATCAGCATCAGCATCAGCATCAGCATCAGCATCAGCATCAGCATCAGCATCAGCATCAGCATCAGCATCAGCATCAGCATCAGCATCAGCATCAGCATCAGCATCAGCATCAGCATCAGCATCAGCATCAGCATCAGCATCAGCATCAGCATCAGCATCAGCATCAGCATCAGCATCAGCATCAGCATCAGCATCAGCATCAGCATCAGCATCAGCATCAGCATCAGCATCAGCATCAGCATCAGCATCAGCATCAGCATCAGCATCAGCATCAGCATCAGCATCGTCACAAAATATATGTATTTAGAGAAACACTTACACACTCTCTCTCGTTAAACTACTCAACCCTGTTCGCCATCTGTTCCCCTCTCATAATTTCCCTTGACCCAATTCCTCCACGCTCTCCACTCTGCTTATCAGCATCACCTTAATTGGACTGATTTCCACAATCAATCACATTAATCTTGGTCCCGTATGACCCGTAAGCATCGGGAATCAAAACGCTTTTGCCTTGCAGCCGAATTAGTCACCGCCTATCGCGGCTCATTTGTTTGTTAATTTCTGTCATAAATTGAATCTGTCACCGTGACATGGTAGCTGCCCCAGTGGCGACATCGCCGTCGCTGTCGGAGCTCCCATCAATTCAACTTGTCACAGTCGCTAATGAAAAACAAAACGCTCGACTCTTGACTTGCTTTGATTGGACTGAAATTCACCGATAGCTTACCGTTCATTCAACTGTCACTTTTATTCCGAATTTTGTGAATGTTCGCAGAATCCAACTATTGACCTCGATTCTTTGTTCTGCGGTCGAGACCGCCCATTCCGTATGCAAAACGTCACCGCTTTGACCAGATCAGCATTTCCTCAGAACCTAAGCGGACAGCATGACAAATCACTCGAGATACTAATTTTGACATGCATCGCATACAATCTCTTCAACTTAATTAACGATCGTCAATTTGTCAGCCCGTGCGAGATTCGATTCGTTTGCGACCGGCAAGGTTGATAAATGCGTTTTGTTCTTCAATTGGCGTGCGCGCTGCTCCTCGTTGTCTGGCCGCTCGGCGTCTTGTGGTGCCTTGTGGTCCAGTCAGTTCGACTTCTGTGACAGAAGGACACTGTGAGAGGAGACGCTTGAGAATTTCCCCGAATTCGCATGATTAATGCAGTCAGCGGGTGGCCGAGGTGGGCACTTGATGTCGCATAAATCATCTGACGGAAAGCCGTGAGTTCAGACGAAGGGTTCGGCAAATTTAATTAAAATTGAGAGAGAGACAGGAAGGTAGACGCAAGGAAGAGCGCTTGATTTGAAATCCTAGTACGGGGAAATTACCGAAATTCATTAATTGTCGCTTGCTCATTACATACGAGAGGCGATGACAAATAACTGTAGTCCGCTATCAACATCTTGCAACCCTTTCTCCCTCGAAAACCGACCGTGCTAGATATTAATGTGCGCGCTCTTCCAGCCCACCACCCCGGTCAGGGAACAATGAAATAAATCAAGATTACAACTCCTGGCACCGGCACCGGTTTAATTAGAAATTTCCGACCACTGCTACAAGGTAGAGTGCTTCGCACCTTAGTCAAACCGCGTCCTCACCCTGTTGCAGGAACAAACTACGTGTGCGTGTGATGCTCTTCTAATCGGATCATCATCAAAGGCAAAGACAAAGACTTGAAGGGATCCGTAGCTGCTTTGCGACATAACTTGACTCACTTTGTCAAGTCGCGTCGACTGCATTTGTCTATGTCAGGGATTTCGGGGTTACTATCAGATCCCCATGCATGCCGGGCATCCTTCAGGGTGAATGAAAGAAGACGCTCTGCCGCTTTGAGGGGGACGTGTACTCAGGCATTGTTTGCGTTGTCATTGGTTAGTTGGTCGTTTCGTCATCGCATTCTCATCTCAACAGCTCGCTCATTTGGTGGTAGGCTTGACTCGGGAACATTTGATAAATTCAGTGAGTCTTGTGATTCCATTTGTCATCTTGGCATTTGATCATTAATCATGGTTGCCGCTGCTACTGCTGCCCGGACAGGGGCGCTATAACTCTTACTTACCCGCTGCAAGTGGCCCTGACTGCCTCTTCAAGATTATCGCAATGTATTGTCATTTTTTCGTTTGCCGCTGCAATGAGTGGGGTAAGGTACAGTGTGTGTCAGGGAGTTTCGCCGCATTTGCGATAATTGGATATTTTTATACCGCTGATCCCCATGCTTAGTCAATGCTGATCTACAGTATCCGCGTCGATTCACTACACAGCGTCGGTTTACTTTCCCCCGCGACTGTTTCCCTCGGCCAAAGAAGGCCTTGTCGGTTACCTTCTGCGCTGCAGAGTGCACACAAGCCCATTAATCACTCGCACCAATACAAGATGTTCTCTCGGCGGCAACACACCAGTCGGTGCATGTGACCTTTAAAGGCAACTCCCTTCGAACAAGCTGCGGCCGACTCCGACGATGTCCCCAAGTGCAGGCGGGCATTCCTCCAACTCTTCTCCCACTTAAGGTGCCCTGCAAGTTCTCTCGCCTGTTAGTTCTCCCAAGGGACGACTACCACCAGATATGATTACCAGGCCCATGTGTTCCCCAGACGCACGATCGACCAACAACTGTCCCAACACGCCCACCGCGTCTCCTCGGATCGCACCTAATTTATGCGTTCGAAAACATTCCGCCCACAACGCGGAGTGCCCTCGTGTATCGGTTTTCACCGAGCGCGCACCCCTAATTGAGGATTACACAATCCCCTCGCTGCGTGCACGCCCAATTACTCCGCAGCGTCTCAGGAGATAGGCCGTTCAAGTCGATTCTCATTTTGAGAGCTGCTCGTCGCCGCCAGTGTCCCATTGCCGGCGGAGATAAATTGCTGTCACCGCATAATGAAGTGGCAGGACAAACAAACAGAAGAGGGAGGCCAACCCGTCGCTGCGATCGCTCCCTCTAATTACGCGCCGTAATTTATTTGCGTCCATGTGGCCGTGGCATTGTCAAATTCAATAAACGATAAAACAACTTAATTAGTCCTAAATCATGCTGGGGCAGGCGGGGCCCTTAGTGGGAGCGGTCTCGGATTTCCGCAGCCGAACAAAGGGCCCAGGGACCCGAACCAGAGCAGCGCGCAGCAGCTCCCAGATTTGCATATGAATTCTGTCAAACGCCTGTCCGATCGCTGCTCGTGAGATAAGACCGACCGGGCTCGTAAATCGTGGCCAACTCACCGGCAATGCTAATCCAAGTTTTCCTTTTCTTCCACCAGATGCCGGGGATTTAAGGTCGCTTTGTCGCTCCATTTTGTCTCTCTCGTTAATTATTGTTCTCGTTTCATGACATTTGCATAAATTATCATCGCAGGCGCGATGGTGGCGGCTGGACGGGACTAGACGTGAAATGCAAAAAGGCCGATATAAAATTTGTCATTCGGCAGAGGTTTTGAATTTTATTGATGCGTGATGGCTGCTGCGGGGAGATGCAGCTAGGGGTCCGGACTGCTATCGGTCGAACTTAATTTGTGGCTGCGTCTCTGATGAGTGAGATTTATTTTAGTGGCCCATCACTCTTAATTGGCTTTTACTGATCTCGCGTTGCCAGTTCCCGGAAATGAAACTTGATTCAGGGGGCAGTGGTGTAAGTCGCTATTTGATTTTGATGGATTTCCAAAGAAGTCATTGGGCGATGGATTGCCGGGCGTTAAGGCTGGACTGTAAAAACGGTCATGAAACTATTGTGTGCTGGAGATGGGAGTGTGTCACACGAGCAAGCCCGGCCATGGGAATGTCAGAAGTTGCGTCCGCTTCCGGTTCACATAACTCATTGGCGGTGAGGTAAGCACCGATGTCGTCAGAGTGTGATAGAACTTAGATAAGCGAGCTGAGTGTGGGGCGTTACGTGGCTGAGTTTGAATTCAAATTTCGGTGCTGAGGTGGAATGTCTATAGAAAGTCATGAAACGAACTTCAAGCTAGAAGGTGGGGCCATACGTAACTAACACTTTATGGATGAGATACAGTTTGGAAATAGTGCCTGAATGATGATGCTTAGGCTTTCAGATAACCACACCAATACGGTGACTTGAAGACTTTGGACAAAATATTAACTTGTTGCTGATGGGAGGCAAGGTCAACTCTACTAAGACTGTTAGGGAATTCGTTGACATGTTATTTTTGAAGACCAGGGAAAGAGCCTTGTTCGCCTCCAAACGAAAATTTCGTGCATTTTCATTGGGACCGGCTTTAGTGTTTGACGGAAAAAACTTTACATTTAATACATGAGATCTAGCATTATGTAACCTTCAATTTTTGATTTATTTCAAACGTTCGTTCCCTAATTTACACAAATATAAGGTTGTCAAATATCCGGGAGCCACCTATTCCACATTTTTGCCTTTTATTCAATGCTTCATAAAAAGTATTACAGTAATTTTGTTCGATAACCTGTTTCCATCTAGACTGCAACTTCATAATGACCTCTCATAGAAGCCTCCCTCCTTATTTGCGAAGAACTCGGGCAGCCACTTTTCACAAGCCTCTTTTGAGTTCAACTTCACATTACCAAGGGCGTTCGCCATGGACAGGATCAAGTGGTAATCACTTGGCGCTATATCCGGGCTATATGGTGGATGCTATAAAACCTCCTATCCGAGCTCCCGTAGCTTCTGACGAGTCATCAACGAAGTGTGTGGTCTGCCGTTGTCCTGGCGGAACACTTCACCCTTCCTGTTGGTCAATTCTAGACGCTTCTGGTCGATCGCCTGCTTCAAGCGGTCCAGTTGTTCGCAGTAGATGGTAAAATTAAGCATCTGCCCATATGGCCGCAGCTCATAGTTGATGATTTCCTTCCAATCCCACTTTACACACAGCAAAACCTTCCTGGTCGCCGTGGCCGAGTGGGTAGAGTGCGACGCTCACACGCCGAAGGGTCTAGGTTCGGTTCGGTTCGGTGCTGACAACACTCAAAGAGTAATAACTGTCTAAGAAAGTTTCTCAAATCTCGCCGTTCGGGGTCGGCAGAAAACTGTAGGTCCCTTCTACTCGTGAGAGAACAGTAGAGCGCACAACACGAGTAGTTGATGTGCAAGCTAGGCCCTGGTCCCCCTTTGGACTGTAGCGCCAACAATTATTATTATTATTATTATTATTAAAACCTTCCTGGCCTTTAATCCCGGCTTGGCCACTGTTTGGGACGATTCGCCGGCCTTCAAACACGACCTTTAACCCTCCGCTTGCTATTGTCGTATGTGATCCATTTTTCGTCGCCAGTCACCATCAGCTCCAAAAATGGGCCGAGTCCGTTCCGTTTCAGCAGCATATCGCAGGCATTGATTCGGTCCAGAAGATATTTTTGAGTCAAATCATGCGGCACCTAAACATCAAGCTCTTTGATTTGGTGACTAACTAACATATCCTGGGTGATATCACGGAATGCCACATGTCGTCTAACTCCATGATTTCCATGATTCGATCGGTATTCGTCGTCACAGGTCATCCGCCGGCTGGCTAATCCATGGTGTCGTTTTCACCGGCTCTGAATCGTCGAAACCATTCCTCCGCGGTCCGAAGTGATAGAGTACCATCCCCCAAAACACCATTAATCTCACGGAACGTTTCTCTAGCGGATTTGCCTTTAACGAAGTAAAACTTTAAAATAGCGCGATTTTTTTTTTACACGTCTATAATAATTGAATGCAATATCCAAACTAATCATGCATAGCATCGTTTGTTGGTTATGTCAAGAACTTTCAAGTGATGTATAGAACTGCCAGATACGAGTTCTAAACCGCTTTGTACATAGCTGGAAATTTCAAAAGCCAAAAGGGCGAAAAGTAGATATCATAATAATAATAATTGTTGGCCCTACAGTCCAAAGGGGGACTAGGGCCTAGCTTGTTCATCAACTTCCCGTGTTGTTTTCACGAGTAGAAGGGACCTACAGTTTTTTGCCGACTCCGAACGGCGAAATTTGAGAAGCTTTCTTAGACAGTTATTACTCCTTGAGTGTTGTCACCAGCTCGAAAGAGGTGGTGCCGTGAATAATTCGAAAAATTGGTGTTGAGCTGGGAATCGAACCTATACCATTCGGCGTGTATATATATAGATATATATATATATACCTTATATAATAAATCACTTAATAAGTCCCGGGACATTATTTTGTTTTTGTTAGTGGGGCCCCCTTTACGTCACGGGACTTATTGAGTGATGTGCTATAATTGAACTACAGCTGGAGGGTAAGAGGCTATCTCCGAGACATGAAGGTGTAGAACAGGAGCGCGCTGTTCCAGAAAAGTATGGGTTAAAAAAGTCATTTGCAGAAAGTAGAAGTAACAAGTTATTTTCCTATATTCCATCTCAAACCTCCCTTCAGTGGTAAACTAAGCACATGTTTGATAGAACTGGTGATTTAGTTTTACTGAATTAAAAACATTGTAGCAGAACACTTTAAAAAGACAACACTATGTTTTGGTAGAACGCAGCCAGTTCTCTGAACGAGGAGAGGAGGAAAGTTCGCAGAAAGTATTTCAAAACGGGTGACTTACTTGTCTGTATCCATGTCAAAGCACTGATTCCCAGTCGAATTTCTTGCTTAAACTTTTAACCAATTTATCGTTGAAACCAATTTTGAAACACTTGTGAAGGTCCTTTTCAAGTTATACCCTAAAACAAAATCCTGTTGTCTGGCCGTTTTTTTTTCCCTTACCTTGTACAAGTTCTGTAGATTTAATAAATGAAATTTGTATTAAATTTTATGTAGTGTATATCATCCAGTATAAAGCAAAAAAAGTTTCTTCAACAACTACCCGATTTGCGCGTGATATTGTTTCCCACGAGTAGAAGGCACCTATAGTTTTTTGCCAACATCAAAACGGCGATTAGAAGGCACCTACAGTATTTTGCCAACTCCAAACGGCGAGTAAAAAGAACCTACAGTTTTTTGCCAACTCCAAAAGGCGAATCTTTTATAGGCTGTTACATTTTTGAATATTTGTTTTTGCTAACAGTGAAAAATGCGAGGTGTTCAGTCAAAGGCCCGTACCTGGGACCATTGGCGTGTGAATGTCGCACTTTACCCACTACGCTACGAAGTCTACAAAAATCAATTTAACTCGAATTGTATTTCCATCTCCTTTTCTTTTATGTAACGCAACCCAGTTAGATGACGTAAGTACTCAATCGGGCAATAATCTCACGCAAAGGAAGTTGTTTCCTTTCCAGAATTTAAGTAATTTATCTTAGAAAATAAGCAGCATTTAAGTTAAAAATTTTGAGGAACTATTTCCCAGCCGAATCCACGTTAAAAAAGCCTGCTTGTTTCATACCTCTCCACGTAAATGCATAATAAAAGTATTGTTAGAAGAGGCGATGTAAATGCGTCTGTAGCCACAATCGTGCCAAATTTAATGCCTTTCTTACCGTCAAACTGCTTTCGGAATAGAACAACAGGGCAAGTCATCTATTAATTTGGTCAGCAGGCTAAATTCGATTAGAAATGCAAACCACAGACAGTTGCTACAACGTATTAGAAAAGGCATTCAGAGAGCTCGAAACCAAATTGGGACTGCCAGCGTCCTTGGTCACGGTTTTCATCTAAGCTCATAAGTATGCTTGGTCTTAGTGATAAAACTGCGACGCTTGTGAAAGGGTGAAGACACTGCAGAGCACAAACTCTGTCAATGCCCCTCATTTGCTTGGATTAAACGTTGCTTATGTGGCTGGAGTTGAAAACTTTGGCTGTTAATCACAAGAGCACTGGTAAGCATTCCCCCGGGAGGCCAAAGAATTACATTGAATAGTGTTACTGGCCACTATGGCGTAGTGAGTGGAGTTCGACACTCAGACGCCGAAGGTCCGGGATCAAATAAATTTAGAATAGATGCCAAGAGCACTTGACTTGTCCTCTTCACCCGGGCTTAAATTCCACAAGACAAGTGTAAGAAGTCTGTGGAGACTAGATGAGATCTCCGTACATGCATCATGTTTCTAAATCTTCGCAGCTGGTGTCCTACTTTGCATCGCATCAGTTAGGAGACCTGGAATAGATTCTCTCCAGGGAAAGTGCTTCGAATAGAATCCGTATGGAAAAAATCAGCGTTTCTTAAAACCCTTTCAAGCGAGCTGGCTGTTAACCACATATACGTATTTAGATCCATTTATCCAACAGTTTGCGAATAGCGTAGCCCTCCAACCTATACTCTCTTCGATGATTTTTAGTAGGTAAAACGTGTTAAAACCTTGAACAGATCCAACGCTCGCGGCCAATCTGCTTACAGAGAGTTTTTTTTGGGAGGGCGGCCATAGTCCTTTTCACTTCTCTCTTAATTCCATTTTTTGTCAAGATCTCGATCTTAACATATCTCCAGATAATATTATCGCTGAGTGGTATTCCAGGCTGTAGCACTTAACAGGCCGAAGTGGAACCATGATGGGCATTTTTATCCTCACGGACGAATTAAAGACGCAAAAGTTAATGCAATAAAACTATAAATCGGCCACTTATCGTGAGTTTTTATTGTTTTTCGCACACCAAGAAGTCGGTATCTGCCTTGAAAGAGGATCACTGCAGAGCTAAAGAATATTTCATGTATGTGACAAGGTCACGAAGAACTAGGTAGACCTCACACTACATATAAACCAAAATTACAGTCCGCTGCGAAAGCCATACCTTTTACATTTGAAAAGACATACACTCTCTTAACTCCAAACCACTTCTTTTGCTGGAAAAAATCGTCCAAAGGCCTGGTCGTAGGGGCAAATGGTGAACACGGAGGTAGGTGCTTACTAGTTCGCTTTTTGCAAAAGCTGTTTCGCAAGAAGGAACTAACCTCTATCTGCTCAGCCTTGTATTCGTGGGCCTGTGACGAACACAATAATCTTTTCAACATTTACAACACACCTCCCGCCGATTTGCTTAACTTCCACATTGTGCCCGAATGGTGCTCACCAGCCCATCCCACTGAACAGTGGACTAAGTTCGTTGCCCAAGCCAACCCATTTTGGTAAAACGTCCCCTCCCATCGATTTTATGGGAAAATATAATTTTCCACACAAGAGTTGAGCATGCTCACGACCTTGTACACGAGCATCTCGTATCTTTCACTTTGACTGAATATATCACTCACAACCCACATTCCACAGTCACACTCTGACTTGGCCAACGAAATCACTTGTCATCCAGCAACGGACTCCGTTCAATATCCTCACTCTCATCAGATAACAAATGCGTCCACTACACTTTCCCCTTGACGCCGACAAAATGGAAGTTCCACGAACTGGCAAACAGACAAAGAGCATCCCCTTAAGCTGTTCCCCTGCAGCAACATCTCATCGCTGTTCCAACATTTATCACTCGAAATCAAATCAACTTCTTAAACCTATCACGTTCCCCATTAATCCTTGACATCCATTAGCCCTCCACCTACCCCAGTGCGTCGCATTCACCCCATCAGAGTAATGTGACAACTTATCACGGGGATTCATTACCGCAGTGGTGGGCGTTTGTCGTCACTTTTAAAACACCATCAAGGTCGAGAACTTCGAACTGAAGGTGAAGAATCTACTGCCACGTCAGTTCCGTGTTGTACTCTCTCCGTGCCATCACCACTATCGAATTCCATTGAAGTGTGCAATGAAAAATGCTGGCAATTCCGATCGGGCGCATGAAGAGACAGCATTCCGGCGGGCCAACCCCATCCATCCTGTCACTCAGCCATCCATCGCGTGTCCTCATCCCTGAGCCGGTCCTCTTCGACAAGGATGAAGAAAAATCGCAATGAAACACTCGGCTCCTCACACATCCTGCCTGTCACACTATCAACACGGAGGGAAACAAAAGGAATTTTCATTTGCTCGAGTAAGACGCTGCTCGGCGCGGCAAATGACGGGGCATCCGTCAGCACGCTAAGCCGGCGGTGCGGTGCGACGCACTCGGAGCGTGTGGGACTGCAAGTGACAATTCGTAATCAGTCACTTACGCAGGAGAAAGGTTAGTTGCCTGGAAAATTGTACTCGCAGCTCTTGAGTACCTCCATTACGCACTGCTCTGCCCTTGGAGTGTCAGAGATTAATGATGGTCGGGGCGCGAGCGGTACGCGCGAGATAGTCTCATTTTCCGACTCACCAGCGAGAGCGAGAGCGGAGGAATGATTTTATTAATTATTTTGACAGCTCCGTGTCCGACGTCCCGGCGGCGGCATTAATCTCGATGACAATCGACTGACAAATCGCTGTTCGGCAGGGAATCGTGGGAGGATGCGGACGACGACGTGGGTAAGGATCGTGAGGTCGCTTGGGTTCCAATGTGCGATCGGAGAAATTGATTGAGCCACGCTTATCTCAGCATCTGTCAGAGTCGGACGGTACCTGCTGCGAGATTGATCCTCCGGATGGGGAATGTTTTCCTGGAACCCATGGCGGCAATACGGTGACCTCGAGAAACCCTTTCTGGTGCAGGTACTCCACAGTAAGCAACCGCAGCCGTAAGTCAGTGCACAGCAGCTTGCATTCAGGCGTCGTTGCTCATCCCCGAAGCGTGTGCGGTGCGAAAGTTTCATCTCAGAGTTACGACTTTGGCAAATGTTCATCTGTCGTTGTTTGCCCGACTACAGCGTCGCCTGTATGCTGCTTCCATAAATTCACGCCCTAGTTTCGGAGATGTGTGCACTCGGGGTGGGTGGATGTGGGCAGATGTCCAGTCTACAGAGAATGCTTGCGGTTTGGCTAATCCGGACCATAAGTCCCAATATTTCAGCATCGCTTTACAGCTTTCGTGGTTTGGTCGGAGGGTTGGGCCATGACTCAGCCGCCGCGCGGATCTGGACATGGAAAAATGGAGGCACGCACACACACTCACATCTCCGCCCAAGAGTCATGTCATCCCGAGGATAGATTAATCCAGCTGCAAAGGACGAGGAAGAGTGATGAATTAATTTCTCCCCTCGTGGTTGCACGCTCGCCGTTCTCTTCATACGAGTGTACACACACTAGGGCCATCATCCGGGGATCCTGGAGCGATTTGATGTAATTTTCAGATGAACATGTTGTCACGAGGTTTCATATTTCAACCCCATGCCATGCCGGAGATCGTGTGTGAGTCGCACGGAGTCTGTGAGTGGTGCTTGTGAGGAGTGCACAGGAAGATGAAGGCATGTTTGCGTCTAGGATTTGCGTTCATCAAACATTTTGATTTAGATGTTGCTGTCCGTTCGGTCCAGCACGCAGCAGCAGCAGCACCGGCTTCATCTAGAACTGGGTCATGACGTCGTACGTCGAGAGCGTCGGTCACTACGACTGCAGTTTATGCAAATATTTAGCGCAAGTGTTGTGATTCTCGCAAGCCTGGGGTGGTGGGCGAAGCACTGAGCTGGGGCATGGGCGACTAGAAGGCAAAGTAATGGAACAGTTTAGGGAGAGGGCACAAACAATGAACAGATGAAAGCACCTTCGGGCTTTATTGCAGGATGTTGTGGCCAAGGGATCTCTTCCGTTGTTGAGATGCTGAATTCCACCTGAAGACGCTTACTTAGTAGCCACGTCCTGCGTCTGATGGACGAAAAGGGTTTATTAGCTTCCAGCCCAGAAACTCTGGGCTTTTGCTGGCTAATTCGGGGAGAAGTGATTCGCTCTTTGTCCGTGGAGAGGGCAAACGTTGGTTCTGCAATTAATTATTTCAACTTCGCATGGAATATTAATTCTGCCGCTTGTGAGGGTACATCGACTGGACTCCGAACATGACAACAATCAATCAGAAGAGGGCTTATCTGGGGCGGTTTTGATGTGAAATCTCGAACCGGCCGTTTTAAATGGGGCTCCACACTCCGGAGTGGATGCCCATGGTGGCAAGTGGTCGAAGAGTTTCTCGAAATGAGGTGTTTTGCTGATGAATTGAATAAAGGACCAGCTTGAGTGAAGAACTTAATCTGTGAAGTGGAATCGAATTGAATTTCAGTTCTGGACGTCTGTGGTGTGGTGCCGGGATGCTTCAAGTGTTTTATTTGGGAACTTGCCTGGGTGCGTATGCTTTTCCGATTTCGGCTTGAATGGAATTGATAAACCATCAGCACCTGCCAATTTGTCTCAAGGATTCCATTGTTGGTTTCTGGGAGATGTTTAATATGCAACAATGAGCCCTCAATCAAATGGAGAATTCAATATTTATTCTGAACGGTTAGCTCTTTGAACTTCTGGAAATGAAGATTTCGTAAATACTTGACCAGGGCATGACAAACACTTTTATGCCTTTGATCGGCATGAATAAATATCATCTCCTTCGGGTGTAATAGGCACAATTTTGTTGACAAATCATCAGAGATTCCCCTTTTCGGAACGGTTCTTCAGAAGCAAGTGTACAGTTCAAGTGCATGCCCCAGATAAGGTGTAGCCGTTCTCCACGTTCATCTCAGTGCACGACACTCTGTGGTGCTTTGCACCAACGATTTGGTTTCAAAATATTGCGTTTTTGCACTCTATGGTCGCCTGTTTTTTCGGAAAAACTGTACATGTCGCAACCGTACCACTAGAACAACGCAGAACAGTCAGTTCTGAGTGATACACAACCGTTTGTTTGCCAGTTGTCTTCCAAGAAATCAGGAAAACCAACCACCGAAGACGGATCACTCTTCACCACGATAATGCGAGCTCTTACACATCGGCTCCAATAACTGTAGTTTTGAGCACTCAGAACATCGATTAAAAGAGCCATCCGCCGTATAGTCCTGACTTGGCACCGAATGACATCTGTCTATTCCCGTAAGCAAGAAATAAAATGAGAGGTTTTTCGACACCTGAAGAAGCGGTTGATGCCTTCAGAATGCATGTTTTGGAGATACCTCAATCAGAGTGGCAAAAGTTCTTCGAAAAAAGTGTGTAGATCTTAATGGGGAATATTTTGAAATACAATAAACCTATTTTCGATGATTAACATTTGTTTTTGTTCTCTAATCCCGAAATAAAAAAAAGCAACCCACATAACAAAGAGCTCTTCCAACGCAAAACTCATTCCTCTTTCTAAATTTCTTCATTCCCTCAGTCCTGTTTATGAAAACAGAGAATGCAACAGATTTTGTTACTAAGTTGTATCCGGTCCTAAAAATCATTCTTTTCTACACATAACCGTGATCGTGTTCTTGTGATCCGTTCCAATACTCTCCATCAAATTTAATTCATCCTTTTTTATTTTAAGAGTGGAATAAAGTGGGGTTTGTCTGCTTTTTTCGAGAGTATCATTTCTTTTTATGATTTTCATATGTTTATTCTTGTCTTTCTGCTGTACATGCAGATAATCTGCGGAGAAGCAATCCGATCTTTCATATCTGCCATTTGCTCTGTTTTGCCATGTTTTGCATACTGTTTAATTTGCCTTCTTCGAGGTTCGGAAAGACTGAACTAAATTCTCAGGTTCAAAAACTGGTTCATTTTGCGATCGGATAGGAACCTACTCTTAAAGCTATTTTTGAACCTTTCACAGGGGTATCAACAAGCGCTTCTCTGACAAGGAGCCTAGGCTTTCGTCTGCGAACACATCAGATCCGAACTGCCTCTATCTGATCCGAATACAGTGTTCTGTCCCATTGAATGCTTCTTTTAAGCGTTGCCTAACAAGTTCATTAGTAATCTCATTTCCCATAAACCGGCGGAGTCCCAGGGCAATAACTCCACCTTGCGGATAGCCTCTAATATTGCATTGATTATATTCAACTCGCGTCCGCAACAGTAATGATTACTTTATGCCTTGTAATTTCGCCCTAAGAAAGCTTCTCAAATTTCGCCGTTCGGAGTCGGCAAAAAACTGTAGGTCCCTTCTGCTCATGAGAGAACAGTAGCGCGCACAACAAGAGTAGTTGATGAGCAAGCTAGGCCCTGGTTCCCCTGTGTTGTCGCGCCGTACAATTATTATTATTATTCTGCCAGCCAAATTTCGAAGGGCAGTCTCGCAGGGTAAAGGTTGAAGTTCTGTGCACAACCTAAAGGAAGTAACAATTGTTGGTCTGAATTTCTTGACGAGAAAGTAGTCTCTCTTACTAATTTTCGGTATGAAGTTTACATAATGAAAGCTCCAGCGGAATGATAGTCAGCGAAAGGCTGGCAGTTGTTGGTCCTTCTTAGAGTCGGACTTTAGAAGTATGCAATGTTGCCTGGTGTTATTTCACCCACTTGACAGCTATACAAATTGTATTTCCTTGAACCAGAGAGAAGCAAAAACTTGTTTTTTATTCTTCTTCCGCGAATGTAGTCACTTCTTTGTGTAGCGTACATTTTTCAGATGATTACAACATGTCACACGCCTTTTGTTTAATGCCTCTTTTTCCTCTTAACCTCCCTCACCTCACCACCATCAGTAGTAGCAGACACAGCCTTCTGTTCAGTGCCCTTCTAAACGGTGCACCGTTTAGTAACGTAAAACGTCAAAGTTTCCGGAACAGAATTGATCTCCAAAATCTAGCGTTAGTCTCAGACCTTCCATTATGCATTTACAATCTTCAGCATGCGTTTAGCAGGTTTCTCCTTATAATTCATCAAAAAATGTATTTCTTTAAAAACGCACTAAAATGTAAGTCCCTTCACACATTTAGATAAGGATTCGTATAACACAGCACACCATGAGCATGGGGAAGTCTTACCGAATATTATGTAACAGACCACTCAGCCCCGGGATGTATAGGGGGCGCCACTAACAGGAAAATTAATTTAGAATGAATAATTTTTGTTAGTGGCTCCCCCTACTTGTCCCGATGCTTACTGACTGATCTGTTAGCAACGGCCAAGTATTGGCTCCATACAGGCTGCCCAGCGATCGGTTCATATTGAAAAGCCTTTGGCTCCAGAGGAACGTATAATCCAGAGTCAAGCTTTAATTGTGATTTGCAATAAACATCGTTAAGAGGCTCTGCTTCGCCTCGGGGTGGACACGATCATATGTTCGTGTTACCATACACGTCCTGCAAGTCCCACAATAACTCACCTGCAGCACCAGGCATCAAGCCCATAACCGCAAAACCCTCCCATAATTTCACCGCCAGAGCCTAGGCGCGGCACAACAAACCCACGGCCCACAGTCAAGAGCCTCACAGGTTGCTGCAACCGATCCAACCATTATTTCTTATTAATTTGCAATTTTCCAATCCATTTGTGCAGCACCGTCATCCATCTGGATACGCGACGCGGATTCACTCAGTCTCCTAGCCGCTCAGTCGAATCCAGCGTGCGCCGACAAATTCGTAACCTTAAACTGCAAAATAAAAACAACAGCCCAGTTCGCACCGCTCTCGAGCGCCATAAATTGCGGCGGCCGCCGCATAGCGCTGCGCAAAGACAAAACAGTTCGCGTTGCGGGAATGAAATCGACCAACACAGACGAACCCAAATAAATAATAATATTAATAAATTTTCGCGCCAAAACGTGACTTGCATGTGGCGCTCGGGCGTGCGTGTGTGTGTAGACCCCACAATTATAATTTATTATTGAGAGCAATAACGCTCATGGTCTGAATTTATTATATGGAAAATAGCAGTGCAGCCGCCGCCCCCCGGAGGATGAGCTACGACAAAACGCATTTCTGCACCGGGCTCGGTCCCGCAGTGGGCATGAGGATGTGTCTCAGGATGGCAAACGCATTTGAGGACACCAAATGCGGTCGAGAATTGCAGACCGGCGTAGCTGGGGCCTGTGGTCGATTAGGCTCACTTCCAACACCCGGTTCCCTGGCCGCCCAGACTATAGTTGCGGCCCGACTCCCGGGCGCATTTAATTGACTTATGAATATGCATTGACGTGTGTGCACAGAGTGCACGCATTCTTAATTATCGAAATTAATCAATCCGAAGGATAATTTATGTAATAATTTGCAGATAGCCCCGGAAGCGGGGGGGTGAGCGGGGAAGCGTGAGGGATGCGAGTTAACGTAATGACGTTCATTGCGCTGCGGCAATGCATTGCGAGTGCAAACTTTTGGGGGAGGTACTTGGATGATGTCTTTCTGTGGCGCCGCTGGCGAAACGCCATAAATTGCAAAGAGAATGTCGCAAGGCTCACCAGTATCTGTGTGCGATTAGATTGCGCTAAGAGGCTTTTAGGGGCGATTGGTGATTGTGTCCGGACGAAGAGTCTATAATTATGAATTAGTTGTGGTTCTAGGTCTCTTCGAGATTACTTCAAAGGGCGGTGAAGGTAATTGGCTCTAGAGATGGAATTGGCCACGGGCAACAAGCCTTAGCGACATTGGGGTGGTGTGGTAGGCTATTAATAGAACTTTAAGAAATCATTTTTTTGCTCTTTTTTGTTGCTGCTTAGATGAGATCCCCTTGTGTTTATTTTCTGTTATTCTTATGGACGTTATAGGTCGCTGCGAGAGTTTGTTTTCAGAGGATGATTTACAAAAAATAATGTCCAGCAATAAACTATAGGACTGGTCGCCGTGGAGTAGTGGGTAGAGTGCGACGCTCACACGCTGAAGGGTTTAGGCTCGACTCCCAGCTCAACACCAATTTTTCGAATTTTTCACAGCACCACCTCTTTCGAGCTGCTGACAACACTCAAAGAGTTCGGAGTCGGCAAAAAACTGTACTGGCATTCTACTCGTGAGAGAACAGTAGCGCGCACAACACGAGTAGTTGATGAGCAAGCAAGGCCTTGGTCACCCTTTAGACTGAAGCGCCAACAATTATTATAATAAACTAAAGGCCTAAGGATTTGGTTTTGTATATGGAACTGTATTGTTGCGTTTTCGCGGATTTGGAAATACCCACGAACGAAATTAAAGATTTTCTTAATTGAAACGCGAAGAATAACTCTGTAATACACATTTTATTTTGTAACATCCAACACTTCCTGTCACACGTCAAGCAAGAGAGCGAGCTGTCTTAATTCCCGAAGAGAATGTCAAATCCAGCAGCTGCCAAAATCTTTAAAGGCAGTTCGGCTGCGTTCTCAAATCCGTTACAGTATGTATTCCAATGCATACTGTTTCCTTTTGAACGATTTTTGACGCCACTTGAAAGAAGTCTTCCCAGGTTTGTTTCGGAGATGTTTTCTTTGATTTCCCTTTCCACATGAAAGGGATCTTCTTCTCAGTACAACGTAGAACTGGTTCCTTTGTATCCCCAAGTCGACAACACCTATAGAAGTCTACATACCGGTGACTTAGTCATTCGAAAATGTAAACGGACTTCACCCTATATCTGGTAAATATTTTACGGTGGCAATCTATCGCCCAACAAGTATCCTTTCTGTTAAATGGAATTATATCATCATTTCCTTATTTTGAATCAGCCCTAACATGCCCAGTTTAACATTTTTCTTAGGAATTCAATTCGAGTATAAAAGGAAATACTGTTGGTGGAATAACTCATAACTTCCTTAAAAACGATGCTTCTTCTTCTTCTTGTGGCGCTACAGTCCGGGGTGGACCTGGGCCTCAACCAACATGCCTCTCCAGCCAGCACGATCTTTCGCCAGCTGTCTCCAGTTGCGCACTCCAAGTTGGTTGAGGTCCTTCTCCACTTGTGTGCGCCACTTCAGTCTAGGCCGTCCTCTGTTGCGTTGTCCCAATGGCTTGGATTCAAAGACTTTTCGGGCCGGAGCAGTGGTGTCCATGCGCTCTACATGGCCTAGCCATCTTAAGCGTTGTATCCGTAGACGCTTAACCAGGCGCATGTCGCTGTACAGCCTATAGAGTTCGTCATTAAATCTTCTCCTCCAGATGCCATCAACGCAAACAGGACCAAAAATCGCACGCAAAACTTTTCTCTCAAAAAGACTAAGGGCTTCCTCATCCGCCTTTGCTAACGTCCAAGATTCTGCGCCATATAGTAGGACGGGGATGATCAAGCTGTTATATAAAGCCAGCTTAGTCCTTCGAGAGAGGGCTTTATTACTCAATTGCCTCTTGAGCCCAAAGAAACAGCGGTTGGCAAGAGTGATTCTGCGTTTGATTTCGGTACTGATGTTGTTGTCCCTGTTTACCGCGGAGCCGAGGTAGACGAAGTCCTTAACTACCTCGAAGTTTCTGCTGCCTAGTGTGACGCTCCGTCCGAGACGTCGATGTTGTGTGTCCTTCCTTGATGACAGCATGTACTTCGTTTTGCCCTCATTTACCGCAAGACCCATTTTGGCCGCTTCCGCTTCAATGCCAGCAAATGCCTCATTGACGGCTCGCTGTGTTCGTCCAATCACGTCAATGTCATCAGCGTAAGCTAACAATTGAACTGACTTCTGGAAGATCGTGCCTCTGGTGTTGACTTGTGAGTTACGCACGATCTTCTCGAGGATGATGTTAAAGAAGTCACATGACAGTGCGTCGCCTTGTCTAAAACCTTTTTTGACATTGAAGGTCTCGGTGAGTTCGGTACCGACCTTGACGGAGCAGCGAGAGTTCTCCATCGTCATCCTACACAATCTGACGAGTTTGGTAGGAATGCCAAAACTAGACATGGCACTGTATAGCTCGTCTCTATGCACACTGTCATATGCAGCCTTGAAATCGACGAATAGGTGGTGGGTGTCAATTTGCATTTCTTGGGTCTTTTCCAGGATCTGCCGTAATGTGAAGATCTGGTCTATTGTGGACTTCCCTGGTCTGAAACCACATTGATAGGGACCTATCAGGTCATGGACAAATGGTTTCAGACGCTCACACAATACGGCAGAGAGGATCTTGTATGCGATGTTCAGGAGACTAATCCCTCTGTAGTTGGCGCAGTCAAAGGGGTCTCCTTTTTTGTGGACCGGGCAAACGACGCTGAGATTCCACTCATCGGGCATGCTTTCCTCCGACCATATCTTACAGATGAGCTGGTGCATGCGCCCAACCAGGTCATCTCCAGCTGCTTTAAATAGTTCTGCGGACAGTCCGTCCGCTCCAGCAGCTTTGTTCGACTTTAGCTTGGATATTGCTATCTTCACCTCGTCTAAGTCGGGGGGACGGAATGCTTGTCTATCATCGTCCAAATTGAGTGGAACATTCTGCCTAACAGCGGGATTTGGGTCGTCATCGCCGTTTAGGAGTCTGCAGAAATGATCCTTCCAGATTCTCAGCACAGACTGCGACTCTACTACTAGCTGTCCATTTTGGTCCCGGCAGGCCTTGGTCCGAACCTTGTATCCTCCGGATAGCTGTTTTACCTTTCGGTAAAACTTTCGGACTTCATTCCTGCCAAAGCACCTTTCCATTTCCTCGACCGCGCGCTTCTCATGCTCCTTCTTTTTCCTTCTGAGAAGCCGGTGCTCTTTCCTTCTTCTCTGTTCGTAGAGTTCACGAACAGCTCGCGTTGTTCGATGCAGCGTCGCCTTATAGGCGTCTTGTTTAGCTGCGTGCGCTTGCCTGCACTCGTCGTCAAACCATGGGTTCCTTCTGGGTGGTGACGTGAAACCCAGCACATCAGTGGCAGCTTCTTTGATGGCTTCTTGAAAACGATGCTAGTCTGACCATAATAGTCAATGTAGAGCCCTCGTAACTGACCACTTTCCACAATGTATAACAGCTGTGGTTTCAACAAGACGAAGAAACATGTCACACAGCATACCGTCGATAACCGGATGGTGTCATGTTACGGATCCGTGAATTTTCCTCTGTGCATTCGACTATTTTCTGTGAAGTTAAATGAAGGCATTAGTCTACATCGACCAATTGGAGGAAGTTATATGTCGGCGTTATTGCCAATATACGGACACATATGTTTGAAGAAGTCATTGAAAGTTGAATATCTAAATTTGACTTAGTGTAAACAAGCTTAATGGCCGGTAATATGGCTTCCGCAGCAACAGGTCCGCTAGTGATTTGATGGCCGAAAAATAGAGTCAATCTATGCACAATGTAGGATGTAAGCAAATTCGTTGCGCTTGATATTTCAAAAGAATTTGACAGAGTCTGGCATCAGGCTCTCTTGTCGAAAATGCGTGCTTTTGGCGTCGATAAATCTCTTCTTCAAGGGATTAAAAATGACCTTTCGATACAAGTTGTATTGCATGGGTTAAAGTCTGGTATTCATTATATTTACACTGGTATTCTCCTGGCCGCCGTGGCGTAGTGCGTAGAGTGCGTCGCTCACATGCCGAAGGGTCTAGGTTCGATTCCAAGCCCAACACCAATTTTTCGAATTTTTCACGGCACCACCTCTTTTGAGCTGTTTACAACACTCAAAGAGTAATAACTGTCTAAGAAAGCTTCTCAAATCTCGCCGTTCGGAGTCGGCAAAAAACTGTAGGGGCATTCTACTCGTGAGAGAACAGTAGCGCGCACAACACGAGCAGTTGATGAGCAAGCTAGGTCCCCGTTTGGACTGTAGTGCCAAAGCCAGGACATGACCCCCGGATAAATGAACCTTATGTTAAATTTGGAGGAACGATCTGTATTTTATACCATTACAAAGTATAATACTTTTAAAGAAAATAGCTTATTAACGCTTTATAGGAAAATTCTTTCACATCTTTTGACTTTGATCCATTTTTAAATTTTAAAAAGAAAAAAAATCATCACGATTCTAATGTGTTAATACATAACTTCCTAAAAATAGCATGCATTTTTTATTGATTGATGCGTTATGCTATAACAACTTTAACTAATAGCAGAGAGTGCGTTATACATAAAATCAATTCGCAATGCCCGTATTGATTAATTCTCGAGATTAACGTTTGACATATCGATGTCCACGCAAAATATGTATTTAAATGGAAGAAGAGTAAAATTTCGAAAGAAATTCAATTGCTTTTCGATCGACAACAAAATATAACCTAATTGCATTTGTTTTTTATATATGACGTAAAGACATTATGGGAAGATATGTTATTTGGATGTAAAAGTACGTAGTGCGACAATCGCAGTGGAAACCTATGAGCACCAGACAAATAAATATCTGGCTTCAAAAAATACTAGGAACATACAGGAAATACAAATGAAGCTCAAAGAGCGGAATGAAGTTGATGTTAAGACATTTATTTTTTCCTCATAATGGATGATATTATGTTTAGCTTTTTAATAATAACTACACACTGCGTATTTAAGTAAACAAACATTCATAAAATATAGCAATTGGATGGCGCAACTGTTACCAGAGGGACCAGGGTCAAGTTTGCCCACAGACTCCTCGTGTCGAGTGGAAGGGACCTACAAGTTTTATCCGGCTACGAAAGACGAAGTTCGAGAAGCTTTTTCTTATTTATTTATTTTTATTATTACTCGTTGTCAGCAGCTCAATAGAGGAGGTACCGTAAGAACTTCAAAGTGTTCAGCCGGGAATAGAACCTTAACCTTCAGCGGGTGAGTGTCGCAATCTATCCACTATGCACCGGCTG
This sequence comes from Eristalinus aeneus, assembly GCA_955652365.1. Lineage (NCBI taxonomy): Eukaryota > Metazoa > Arthropoda > Insecta > Diptera > Syrphidae > Eristalinus > Eristalinus aeneus. The sequence continues at coordinate 82,641,139 of OY019132.1, forward strand.
CCAAAAGTAACTTTCGTAGCCTGTATGAAAACTTAAGTGTCGTGAAAATTAAAAATATTCAAGAATTGACTGTTCTAGTAATACGGTTGCGACATGTCCAGTTTTTCCGAAAACACAGGCGATCATTTGCTTGGAAGTGCTTCGACCGCGAGCAACTTTTGTTGCATGTGGCTCAATTTGAAACATCTACATAGTCGACTGCTGTTTACTTTCGGGATCATATGCGTAAACCCACTATTCACCTGTTACGATATCATAGACGTGTTTCGAAGCACCGCGATCGTATTTTTTGAGCATTTCTTTCGATCAATCGACACGAGCCTTTTTTCGAGCGATTGAAAAATTGTGTGGGATCCAACGCGAACAAATTTTTTTGACGGTCATGCAATATTGAATGTATGCTGGTCCCACTAATGCCTAAGGTTGCTTAACCTCACGATAGATCACATGATGATCTTGCAATATCAGTTGGCGCACAGCTTCAATGGTTTCCGGAGCAACAACTGATTTTGGATGATCTTCACGAAATTCGTCTTGGAGTGAACTACGACCTCGGTTAAACTCACCATACCATTGATAAAAACTGGTCCTTGATGGAGCTTCATCGCCAAAAATTGAATAAAGTTCATCGATGCACTGCTGTTGAGTTAATCCACGTCGAAATTTGTAAAAAATAATCACACGAAAACGTTTACGATTTAATTTCATTTTTTGGGAGAGATCAACCTTTAAGGTTGCTGTAAACAACACAAATAGCGCTCGTATGTCAAAACGTTCTGAGTACGTATAACCTCAAAAAATGTCAAACTTTACGATAGAGCTGGCAGTTGCCAGATTACAACATTAGGGTTGCCCAATCCCGAAATATAAAAGGCATCCTTCGTATCATCTTTTAATAGTGTGTCATCTCTATCATTGATCCAATCATTTTATCCATTTTTCCAAAAAAAAACCCGAACTGATGACACCCCTCGCCAATTTGCATTCACCGATAAAGCCAACTGTCGCAAGGAGATCGGTCTGAATAATGCAAGTGGTGAGTGTGTCAGGTCTCCTAATTCAACATTTTTATGTAGTTTTTGATTTTTTTTATGATTTACGAATTCATCTTATCAATCGTTACGGGTGTTTCGGGTTTTCTTTTGCATTAGTTGTAGTCAACAATGCTTTCCTTCAATGATTTTGCCTGGCTTTTTCAGCTCATCCTATGCCACACTTAATGCAAAAGTTCCGAGTGGAAAAATAAACGATCGACATGGCTCAGTTTTGACTCTCCATTCCTTACTTTTGACCAAATTCAAATGGTTTGCTGCCCAACGATTCTGCGAAATTGTATTGTATTCGACATGGATATTGATCCAGCAGATCTTTCAAGTAGTCATCTTGAAAAGCTTGTCTTCGAAGTTAAAATCACCCCTTTTGAATCGTCGACACTAGTCTCTGAATGACTTATCAGTTCGAGCTGATTCAAGACACCCTTCTAGAATCATTCGAAGGGCTTCAACAGCACCTTTCCTACAATTAAGAAATATAGTCAAAACCAATGCTGTTAAGGACAAATCCGGACATTTTCGAGGAGGCAAAAGTTGTTGTCTAAACCAGACTTTGATGAGCACTAATTATTGATAGCAAATGTCGGTCCTTCTCAGTTAAGTTTGTAATAGGTTTCAAGATGATCCACAACTTGCAGGTGGCGTTTAAAAATGGAATCAAGTTGTACCGTTAATAGATTTAATAACCAAAACACATTTTCCGTTCACACTCTCTTACGAATTCCGGTTTTCATGCCGTTTTTTTGTATTGAATCACGGAAAATCATTGCCCAACGTGTAAATGTTAGAAAATATTTGCCACGCCACACGAAGCATTCAAAGTGCTGGTTTTAAGTAAATGCTTGGCTTGGACAATAATAGGACCAAATAAAAGAACTATGCATTTCAAATTTTTCATCTGGTACAGCGAAGGGACTCAGCTGGTTCTTTAGTCCCCTCAAAATGCAGACTCTTAAAGCATTTATTTATCTTGATCGGTACTTGATGCTTACGTCCAATTTGCAAAACGTGTGCACCGAGTTAGAAAGATATTCAAATCAAAACCGGGTCTCTTCCCTCCAAACGAAACTAATTTAAACTAAGCCGGTTCCTTTAATCTTGATGAAGCTGCCGAAATGACGTCCTTCCTCCATGCCATTGTTCAGATTAATCCCAGATGGCTTCGCTCTGCAGCCAACAATGCAATCTCCCATCCGCGTCGTTAGATTATTCCACTTGATACGAAACAAATGAATAAAAAAGAAGATTAAGCCTTCCCACCCTGCAGCCAGCGATTAATCCTCACACGACAACCCCGAACCCGTTGTTTTCAGAGGCCACTCATCCCGTCTTAAATGCCACTCATATCTACAAATGTCGCCATATTGGCCCACAGCCGCAGTGCCATGCTTGATGTGCATTTCTCCACTTCATTTGCTCACTCAATCATACCAGAACGGCAGGAACACCAGCTTTGCACTTCATTAATAACAAAACGAGCCGAACGAATAGAAAGGAATCCCCCTCTTCGTCCAGGCGCTCGTTCAATTCAGCGCGGTATCACCGGATGTATCTGCCACTCTCCCAGGAGGGGTCTAGAAATGGCAATAAATCCTCCAGATAATATGATCGAGCAGAAAACTGACTTTAATCGAGTTTATAGCCATCAAAGGACTCCATAAATCATCCGGTGGAACCTGGAAAAACCCACCACCTTCGACCGTGGCGCACGATGTGTTCTGCATCATCTAGCAGTTGTGGCAGACGCACCCGTCGAGATAGCCGGCGACAAATGCATCAACCCTTAGAGGGTTAGTGCCGTGCGCCATCGCCCTCCATCGCCCGCCATCACCGCACCGCACAGCAAAACCGGAAAAAATGTGAAAAACACTGAAATAGTCCTGTGAGTTGCAGGACAGTTAAATTGGAGCAGGACTAGCATCATCATCATCAATGACCCAGGGGATTGTGATAAAATTACCTTACCATCTGGCGGTCTCTCTTCCACGTGCACTCTGACACTCTGGCCTGTCTGGGGATAGAAGAGGAAAAGTCCTCGCAGTGTCCTCCTGACAAAACAAAACACACAAAAGTGGAAGCGAAACACCACTGCACCCCTGTTAGGAGGGTGACAATTAACACAGATCATGTCGCTGTCCCCTGGGAGGGTGCATTGCTGCACACATCCTCACTCGCCCATACACGACCACGGCCACACAGGAGCAGCGGCGATGGCAAGTCATTCTCGGACGACGTATTGACGTTTCGCTTTGTAAGCCGCTCCGCTGCCGGAGCTGCTCCTCTCCGCCGGCTGTTGTTGTTTATTACCCCGGAATGTCCTTCTGTTTGTCAGCAATGACCCGTTCGCACGATTGATGACGTTCCCAGTGTGTTGGTCCTCGGTGATCGATATTATCGTTCCCACACACACGGTGGCCATAAAAATGTGCGCACTGCAACAAAAGGCAGAAATCCTATTACAAGCCAAGTCGAGTCCTTCCTCTGGACAATGGTGGACACACTGGCACTCGGCGGCCAGTTCATCCCCGAAGAGATAAATCGCATCCCATCCTTTGCCTCGACGCTCGTCGCTCGTTCGTTGGTTTCCGAGGATCGGCGAAGGAGGGGTGGTGGTTGATTAGGACGATAAAATACGCGCGTTCGTGGAAAAATGTTGAGTTTTGCAAAAATGCCTGACGTGCGGGTGGACCGGGGTCATTCTCTGGCGCGGGGATGATTTGCTGTATTGTGTTCAACGTCGATTGTCCTTTTCCCGACGCTTCCCTGTCACGGCGTCTGTGCGATGAGTGAGGAGCAGGAGGAACATCATTTTTCACACCCGAAATCCAATTTAGGAATCCTGCTGGTGGACACGATGTAGGCGTCTCGGACCAACAGCATGCCAGAGTGTCTGCCTCGCCCACTTGGAAAAATGTTGCAACTACGTGCAAGTCATATGCATCCTCGTCGGGTGGTCACATATTTCTCCCTGGTACGCTGACGGCTGGACCCCATTCCACGACAGCGACACGTGCTTGAAATGATTAGGTTTCCGGTCCCGCAACCCCCGGCGTGCGTGGGTCGAATGCCGAAGTGCGGCCAGTCCTCGAAGGAGCCGGGTCACTTAAAAGGCATTCTGGGACTCGTCAAGACGGGATAGGGATTTGATTTGCCCTCCTGCCATTTTTTGCATTTGAAAGTTGTTTCTGCCGAATTATGGATTAGCCAGGGGCTGGCGCGTGGGGTAAGTCATTTGAAAGGATGTCGCCCTCGTTACAACAGCCGAACCCTCATGGATGTTTGCATTTGTCATTGTCGATGTGTGTGCTCGATAAAATCATCAAAATGACTTTTGCATTCGTGATAACCTCATGGGTGGCAGGAGGCAGTGTTGCGGTGTGGGAGGGGGTATCGATTAGAGCAGTTGAACTTCGGCTTGTGGCAATGGGGGAAGTTGTGAGGTCACATATAATCCACTTGAATTGAATTACGTGAATTATGAGGGTTTTGTGTGCGAGTGTTGAGTCGATAAGTTTGGCTTGCAGGCTGCAAATTGGAAAATCACTGCAATTCGTTTTGGGATTTGCGCTTATGCAACACGGGGATATGGCTCCTTATTCGGTCAGGGACCGCATGAGGATTGGGAGGGGAATCTGTGGCTAAGGGGGGTGTGCGATTATGTGTAGATTATGGAGTCGTAGAAGGGGTCGTAATGGGCTTACGAGGAACTTTGATTTCAGAAGTGTGCCACATGAGATATTGACTCAATCGGTGAATGATTAAATGTTTCCCATACGATTTGTGCATTGGTTTTTTGTGGAGATAAGTTATTCTATATGTTGTAACGGCTTGGTACAGTGGGATGGGGTGTCTTCTTGGCCGACTAGTGCTAGAGATTCGATTTCCGAATTTTTCGTCTCTAAAAGAGAAACATGTTGGAGAGAATTTATATTCCACAGGACAGAAAAAGAATTACTTTTTCAGGCATTCTTTTCATGTAAAGGCGGCTTATGGTTCGGTAGAGATAGCGTTTTTGTCAGTTGGTAGTGATCTTAGATATGTCTTATCCACAAAAAAGGCGATCCTACCTCCTGCGATAACTAAAGAAGTATATCCCTGCTCAACGTCGCCTACAAGATCCTATCCAGTGTACTGTGTGAACGCCTTAAGTCGTTCTGCACTGTACTAATCAGCACGTATCAGTGCGGCTTTCGGCCAATCGACTATAGACCAAATCTTCACACTAAAGCAGATCCTGGAGAAGACCAGAGAGTTTCAAATAGATATTCATCATGTTTTCATCGATTTTAAAGCCGCATACGTCAGCATTCATCCTAAGGAACTATTCGAAGCGATGGCCGAATTTAGGATCCCAGGAAAATTGATCTGATTGTGTCGCACCACGCTATCACATACGCATTGCAACGTGCAGTTCGGTTCAGAAACCTCTGAACCGTTCGAGACTTGCGCCGGATTTCGGCAAGGAGATGCTCTGCCGTGTTATTTCCTCTACTTTGTACTGGAGAAGATTGTGCGGCGGACCAAAGTCAACATAGAAGGCACTATCTTATACAAGTCAGTCCAGCTGTTGCGATACTCTGATAATATCGACATTATCGCTCGGTCAAAACCCGCCGTAGAGGAAGCTTTTACGGCAATTCATTAACAGGGGAAACTTGTTCTTCTTCTTGTGACGCTACAGTCCGGGGTGGACCTGGGCCTCAACCAACATGCCTCTCCAGCCAGCACGATCTTTCAACAGCTGTCGCCAGTTGCGCACTCCAAGTTGGTTGAGATTCTTCTCCACTTGAATGCGCCACCTTAGCCTAGGCCGTCCTCTGTTGATTTGTCCCGATGGCACTGATTCGAAGACTATTCGGGCCGTAGCATTTTATCCAAAGATGCTTGACAAGGTGTATGTCGCTGTACAGTCCACAAAGTCCACCTTTGAATTTTCTCCTCCAGGCCCCATCAACGCAAACAGAACCAAAAGTCGCACGTAAAACTTTTCTCTCAAAAAGACTAAGAGCTTCCTTATCCGCCTTTGCTACAGTCCAAGATTCCGCGCCGTAAAGTAGGACGGGGATGAACAAGTTGTTATATAAAGCGACCTTAGTCCTTCGAGAGAGGGCTTTATTACTCAATTGCCGCTTGAGGCCAAAGAAACAGCGATTGGCAAGAGTGATTCTACGTTTGATTTCAGTACTGATGTTGTTGTTCCTATCTACCGCGGAGCCGAGGTAGAAGAAGTCCTTGACTACCTCGAAGTTTCTGCTGCCTAGTGTGACGCTCTGTCCGAGACGACGATGTTTTGTCTCCTTCCTTGATGACAGCCCTCATCTACCGCCAGACCCATTTTAGCCGCTTCGGCTACAATGCCAGCAAACGCCACTTTGACGGCTCGTTGTGTTCGTCCAATTACGTTAATGCCATCAGCGTAAGGTAATTACTGAACTGATTTCTGGAAGATTGTGCCTCTGGTGTTGACTTAAGAGTTACGCACGATGTTCTCGAGGATAATGTTAAAGAAGGCACATGATAGGGCGTCACCTTGTCTAAAATCTTTTTTTGACATTGAAGGTCTCAGTGAGTTCGTAACTGAACTTGACGGAGCAGCGAGAGCTCTACATCGCCATCCTACACAATCTGACGAGTTTGGTAGGAATGCCAAAACTAGACATGGCACTGTACGAGTATAGCTCGTCTCTATGCATGACTGTCATTCGACGAATAGGTGGTGAGTGTCAATTTGCATTTCTTGGGTCTTTTCCAGGATCTGCCGTATTGTGAAGATCTTGTCTATAGTGCACTTCCCTGGCCTGAAACCACACTGATGCAGACTTATCAGGTCATGGACACACGGTTTCAGACGCTCACGCAATACAGCAGAGAGGATTTTCTATGCGATGTTGAGGAGACAAATTCCTCGGTAGTTGGCACAGTCAAAGGGGTCTCCTTTCTTGTGAACCGGGCAAACTACGCCGAAAACAGGCGGAACTAGTTGGTCTAAAGGATAAAACCAAATGTATGCTGTCGAGCAAAAAACCATCCGCCGCACAATCCTAGCCCAAAACGTAACTATCGACAGCTACAATTTCGTAGAATCGCTACTTTGGTCTATCAAAACAACTGGGAAAGAAATTCTTGACTAGAAGAACTTAAGTTGTGCTCTACATAGACCTTATGCTGCCAGTCCTACTTTAAGGAACCGAAATCTGGACATTAAGTAAGGTTGCAGGGCTGAGTCTTGGTACTTTCGAAAGAAAAAATTCTACGTTGGATGTATGGTCTCGTCTGCGAAGAAGGCGAATAGAGGAGAACACACAACCGCGAACTCTACGAGGTGTACAATGATGTGGATGTAGTCCGGAAGGCAAGAATGTTTTGATTACACTAGCTCAGCCACCAGCTTGACCAGAGTCTTTATCCGGGTGCCACGGGATGTCAGGAGCCCCTGGAATTTCGGTTCCAGCGTGACTGAGAGGTAGGCCCACTTGGCCCCTATGGTGGCTGTGGTTTACCACTTAACTTCTCAGGTAGAGTCGAGGATACGGAACTTTGCTGACTTGTCTAGTTGCTTATTTACCAAAAATCTAGGCAAGGCGGTTAGGGGACTATCCCTTCTCAGTGTGCAGTGTGCTCAATCTGGCGCTGCTACCCAGAGAGCGGAAAAGGTTTTAGAAAGGCTTCGCATCAAACCAAGGTGGTGTGGTTGTCCCTCAAGCATGAACTCAGTTTGGTACTTGGCGTTTAGTCTTGCTTTACTTCCGACTCTTGGAAAAATGGACCCTGTGATATAAGCCGTAAGGGCACGAAAAACCAAATCCCACTGGCTCGGCCACATCGAGAGAATGGACAACAGCGCTCCAGCAGAGAGGGGTCCGAGCCTGCTTGTTTGAAAAGAAGAGGAAGACCCAACCTCGGATAAAGAGACCAAGTCATCGCGGATGTTGGCGTTGATGACTGGAAGCAGCGTGCCCATTACCGTCACCGATGGAAGGCGGCAATTGCTCAGGCTCAGGCCAGCGTTCGTCTGCCTGATAAGTAAGTGATCTTCGTATGCTATAGGATGTTATGAACGGACTTAATGCACTAGGTTCAGAAACAAATAGTCCGTCACCTTTGCCTGATTTAAGGCAGTTGTACAAGACACAGCTTTCGAGAAGGTTTGGGTAAGCGACAGAAATCATTTCCATTTGCATCTGATTATCCCTTAGAGGCAGTTCCTTTCCATCTGACGTGCCTACATATTCAGAACAAAACCATTTGGCAACATTCTGCGTAAATTCTTTGAGTCATATCGCAAAATAAAACTGTCAAAAGCACATTCCTTCCCGATAGCCTCACAATGCCACTTAAGCATGAAGCATACCGTACGCATCCTCCCCTCCCCCAAGAGTCACAAAACCTGCGTCAAAAGAACCAGAAAAATCGCATCACAAATCACAAACAACAAATCTGCGTCACAGACTTCCCAACTCTCCGTCACAAGCAAATTCATTCCTATTCACATCTTTATCTAGCAAAGTCTTCCCAAATGGGTTCATTCTTCTGCTCAGCATTTTCCTGACATATGACATGATAAACATCATCATTACCATCAACATCTATCGGCTAATTTACTCAAAAGAACAAAAGTCCTTCCTCCCTTCGTGTTCCCTTTGCGATGACAAATGTCACCTCCACCCCGCAGACGCCCGCTCTGCCCACCGCACAACGGAAACTCGTGTTCCGCAAGAAAATCCCATATTTTAGTCGTCTGCGTGACTCCCTGCGAGCCGGGGAAATTTAATTCAAGCGGAAAAAAACTTTCCGCAAACAACCTACCGAGCCCCATCCCCGGGCGCACCAGGAAACAATGATCATCCCTCTCTCCGGCTCAACCCAACCGACCGGCGCGATGAGCGAACGAAAAACAAATCTTTCACCAGCCACCAGCGAATGGAAAAGTTCAAATTATTATTAACTGCGAACATAATGAGGCTTCGCCAGGACGAGCGGCATTGAGCAACGCGAGCGACTCCTCAAATGTTTCAACTTCGGTTATTTACTGTCATCCCACCCCGGGGTGGTCGGTGGTGGCTGGGCGTGGGGGCTTGGTATCCGCCACCCTCACCATCCGCGAGGCAGAATGTCATAATTTTCAAAAGCGCTCCCCGTACAGCGCTGAATGGGAATCCGAATCTGCGCCGAGAGTGAAAAGTTCCGCCGTCGTCGTCGTCGCCGCTGCCGTTCACCAAAAAGGGGAAACTTTGTTGAAAGCGCGATGGACAAGGGCTGAGCGGGGGAGGGTCGGTTTTTCCGACGAGGCTATTTATCAACTTCTTTGCTAATTGGATGATCTGAATTTATGGAAGACGTTCCATTCTATGTTCGGCCATTATTCATTCGAAAATAATTGCGCGCAGCAGTGGCAGTCTATTTGGTCTGTGGGCTCACATGACGGCACGCGGGGATGGAATGGCGGACGGCGGTGAGGACCGGCGCTGGGGTGGCATCGGTGAGATTGTCCAAACATCCATTCTCGGCGGACAGTTCGCTGGAAACTGTCATGCGGGATTAATCCGCGAGCTTTTGACGTCTCCGATGTGCGCGGCTTGGGTCACAGATGCGCCGCCGAGACCAATTCTAATCGAATCACATGCCCAGTGAACAATGCCTTTGACGGGACACCGCGCCGAGTCATCCACCCGCCTCCTAGACGAATTAGATGAGACGTGCACTCTAGTAACCCGATATTTTGCAAGGATTTCAATTCCGAGAACTGGACCTTATTCAGATATCGAGAGTGCTCGGTTGACTCTTGTCGTTGGCTGATGGCTTTGTTTGAGTAACACTTCGCAAGTGAATCCGCCTCATTGTAGTCGTCGTCGAAATAGTTGTCGCCGCCGCCGCCCGGCATCGTTTTCATGCTAGTGCAGGTTCTATTGAAGCGCTATTGAGTTACAGAGTGCCTCTGGAGTGGGCGAAGGGAAAACTTTTATCGAGAGCCGGATGGAAGGTGGATTTTAATAAGGTTTTCGAGTTCCATTCCGAGTCAGCCCGGGGACTCCTCTGGGGAGTCGTCTCAAGGACTCTTCGCTCTCGAAATCGATGTGACAGACACACAATGCAGAGAGGCTCCGAATTCCCCTGACTAATCACGCCGTTCGCAGTCCTTGTCGTCGTCGGCCAAGGAAAACAAATTTCGACGTTCCTTTTGGCTATGTGTCTGCGTGTGTGTGTGAGTATCCTTCCACGAAGAAGACGAATGCCGAAGCAGGCGCATAATCGGCTTATCAGGGTCTACACCCGCTGGATTCAACAAATGGCATTGGACTGCGGGGAAGTGGGCTATGCTCACATGGCGAAGACCAAGATTCCTGTGAATCTTCGACGCGCTCCAGCTCAGTGAACCCCGGAATCCTGTGTGAATCCTGTTTGTCAACACGGGAGACGGGAGTCTGGAGAAAAAATTTACTCGAAATAAAACTCAAGAAATCTCATTGTACCGCTTGCGGGAATGCTGTGTAATCAAGACAAAGAGGATCCGATGCCAGGACTCAGATCCTGTGGGGGACGAGCCATTCCAGAGCTGGTAAATATTTAAATTCGATTTGTTCAACAGATGGCGGCTTGTGATTGAAAATATAACGTCTCAGGTTGTGTGCGGTGGAGCATGTGTTATGGGTGGAGCAGGTTGGAGAAGGTGGCTCATGATATTCTGCGGCCACCAGAGACTAGTTTGCGATTGGTTTTGCTATTGACTCCTGGTGCGGGGCTATATGTGTGTAGTGTTAGCTTGCTTTGAAGTGTTTGCTGGTTACATCGTGCGGAATTATGTTGACTGAACTTGGGCGACGGGAGTGATTTTGCTGGTGGGGGGCTGCCGCAACCGGTACATTTGTGTATTCAAAAATCAACACAGAGTCACACAAACTAAGACAATCTCTGACACCTTCTAATCTTTCGTGATAATGCATGACCCATGCCCACCACTGACAGACGTCCGTACATATCTCTCCCTAAAGCTGCGTAAAATTAAATAACTGCCATATTACCATTCCCATTTCCGGAGATAAGACTCCCGAGGTATTCTCAAGCAATAACTTTCTCCTAATCTCGCAACAAAGGAACTTTTCGCATAGAGACCCTGCCTTCATTCTGTTTTGCCGCCATTTAGATAAAATTTCACATTTTGCATAAAAAGGTCAACCTTGGCCATTCAATCCGGAGGGCCGTCCATCTCGTCGTCGACAAATATTCAGCTTCACATCCACCCCCTTGAGTGCAGTAATAAACAAAACGTATCTCTCATAATCCGTTTCCGTGAACGGAAGTTGGCTCTCCTTCCTCTGGAATACGAAATATCCTTTTCAGGGGGGAATGGGAAATCGTAAAACACATCCAACCAACTGGACCACAATCGAACTGCATCGTAATAGTCCACAAAAGTGTCCATCGGTTCCGCTCAACAATGGACAACCCTTGCGGATTTTTTTTCATTTTTTGTTGCCTGCTCCTACTAAATATGCTAATCAAGGACCTTTTTCGCCGGCTAAGCCAATGCGTTTTGGGCCATTTAAACGTAAATTTTCGGAGGCATGCGGTTCCGCATATGTACGAGTACACAATTCGGTTAGCCAGGGGGAAGGTGGGCCACTCTGTGAGCGGGAGCAGTGTTCATCCCTGCTGAGGACTTTGTCTCAATATGACCGACATAATAACGGATCAATGTAAATGCAAATTTTTATGGTGTTTGGCATTCATCCACCCTCGGGTTTTTTTTTTTTTTTGTTTTCTGGGAAAATTACCATGTTATCCTTGTGTGCATTTTCGGTGAATTCGGGACGGGTCCTGCGTGTGTAGGCGATGGAGTCCGTGAGAGGGGGGTGAATGTTTCTTTGTTTTTACGGCCCATAAACACAAAATGAATTTATTTAGCAGAGTTTCGTTGTTGGTGGCGTCATAGCGGATGCTGTCGGCCGTGGGGCGGGGCAGGGTGCTCGGCGTGTCGTGCCATGTGATTGGAGATGGATTGAGATGTACCCACCGCCGTCGTTCGAATACACATATTTTCTCGTTTTAATAATAATTTTTTACGATTCCGGCAGGGGGCGAGTCCGCAGTACGCATCCTGGCCGCGGTGCCGGATGCTTGAGAAGCATGGGTTTATGGGATTTTCAGCGACCGGGCGGGAGGCTTCGCCTTCATAAAGCACTCAGGGTACGTGTTGTCTTGTTACTTTCGGATCATGCACGGAATTGCGTAAATCCTGATTTCGAGGGCGATGTGCTTCCTTCGAGGCCTGGGTGGATCGAACAAAGACGGGGGGAGGAGCTTGACAAAATTTGCCAGCAGCCATTTGTAATATTTTGGGCGTCGAGATGTGGATGGTATTTGCCTGCCGGCAACATATTTCGTACATTTTCGTACTCAGAACAGAACGCGATGTGCCTTGTGCTGATGTTGACTTTCATGTGCTATTAGAAAATTGAGATCCCCATCGCAGAATGGAGGAGGATGAAGGAGAAACTTTCTTGGAGATGCCCTGAGGTTGATGAGTTGAATGGAAAGTTGACATTGTTATTATCCTGCGAATCGATTACGAGTTTATCAATCGAATGAAATTGGATTCGGTGCTGCGGTGACGGTGGCGGCAGCGGTGGCAAGGACTCCATCAAATGTTGAGATAAGAATGATGATGGGTTTTAGTTTTCCATTGACATTGTCCATTGATTCCGATGACAGATGGCGGGAAGGACTTCTCTGAGGGGTGGACACAACGTTTGGGATTTTTAACGCTTGAGGCGGTTTTGATTACAATTTCTTTACAAACTCCTTCTTTTCTGATCAGATGAAATTTCTCCCAAGGGAAATGTGTATGTCAGGTTTTCTAGATTTTGTGGGTGCGGGGACGTGTGCTTGGAGGAGTACAACATGACGACATCTTCAGACATGTTGAAGTTTTGCAAAAACGGCTACTGTACACTTCATAAATCGCAAAGAGGCGATATAAATTTTGTACATAGGACATGAAATTTTATTATGAAGGAGACTGTAAAAATAAATAGTGCCGTCGTTTATAGTCTTATCACGTCTCACGGGCAACGAACATCTATCCGCGATGAGGCTTATTTATGACAAGTTTGAAAAATATATGAGCGAACCGTGAACAGTTTCAACGAGTTAATGGCGCATGTGATTCAAAATTTTGCCGCAATCTGCCTTATTTTATAGACAGCCTTCAAGCATATATTTTGGTAGATGAAAAATTACCCAACGCGGCAATAAATTGTTTCAGTTTAACAAATGACGTGTGCGATGAAGAACAACGTGAAGGAGGTGCGGAGTTGTGTGAAAAATTTAATCTGCACTCTGTGGTATTTTAGACGGTTCTTCAGAAGAAGTCACTTCGATGCTATGTGCCTTCACAATATGGGAAACTCCGTGCTACTGTCGGTGCGATTCGAGGACCTTGCGGCACGGGACAGTGTTATCCATATGTTCTATATGGCTTATACAACGTGGTTCGTCCTGAAGAGTGAGCTGTTGAAGCTTCGTCTACAGGTGTCATCCAAAAAAATTCACAACGCGATCGCTATCCCAAAACGACTAAAAGTTATCTCGTCTGTTCAATTCCTAAAAGCAAGACCGGATTGATTAAAAGATTTGTTCTGCGAACACTGAGTTTTTTTTGTTTTGCTTAGAGATTGGAGAACAAGGCTGTAACTATGGTATTGTTTGGTGAACTTTTGTCTGCTTGTATAAAGGCCAGACTTCTAAAATATATTTCGCTTCTTTGTCCATATGAAATCCTGCTATATTAGAATCGAAGGTTGATTGTTTTGGTACACTCGTGTGGAACATACGTTTATAATTGTAGCATGTGTACCTTATTTATTTTGCTTGTGTGGGGCATAAGAGTTAGATATTCAGACATGTGTGAAAAAGTGGAATTCAGAGCGCGAAACCAATATAATAGAGGCTTGACTGTGAGAATACTTTGAGTCAGAAAAGTGTCTGCAATCAGTACAATTTTTTTTTTTTTTTTAAGAGAGGCTGTGAATTACGACGCTTACCCTGGACGCCCCAGGACATCAACAACTGATGAAAGTTAAGTTAAGAAAGAGAAAGAAAAATTTCATGGAGAATCGTTGAATAAATTTTAGAAAATTTACTTTATCAGCATATCGGTTGGTTTATGCCATGCAATTTTTTCGAAACTTCGCCTCGGCGGCCACACAATTACTTAGTTGCCAACCCAATCCTTGTTATGGAGCATTGTCAAATCGCAATAAGTGAAGTTGCTTAAGATGTCGGCATATCAGTGCGACGCGATTTTTGTGGAAATGTCAGGCACGAAGCGTGTGGCAGCAAAATTCTTGACAATATTACTGCATTTTGACCGAAAAAATGTGGAGTATAAATCGCTCAGGAATTATTGAATGATGTCAGCGATCCAGATTTACTTAAAAGAGTCATAACTGCTCACAAATCATAGGTATCTGGTTATGACATCGAAACCAATGTATAATTGTCCCAACGAAAAAGCTCAGAGAAAACCAAAAAATACTCCAAAATCGAGAAAATGTGAAGGTTGGACTCACTGTTTATGTCGATTACTGTGCATCAGGAATTCTTCTCACATGGTCGCAACTCAATAAGGAGTATTATCTTGAGAAGCTATAAGAAGAAAATGTCCTGAATCTTGCAAAAGCAATTCACTCATCATTATTTTTTCATATCTTTTGTTGCCAAAATCAACACCGTTATCAAGCTTCAGTCATTGTTCTGACAAGATTTGGACCCCTGTTCCTTTTTCCTGTTCCCATGAAACGATGGCGTTTTGTGATGATTGCGAAGACACAAAACAAAACGATGAATCGTTCCGTTCACTTTTGATTCCTTACAGCAGAACTGGACTAATTAATTACTGACTGACTGGACTGATTAAAATTGGAGTAGTGTCCTAGGCCGCGTGAATTGAAGTTTTTTCTTCGAACACAGGGAGTCTATTTTTCTGCTTCTGTATTGAAGCATGAGCGCTTTTTTATCCGGCGTGATTTTAAAGTCATAATTTTACTATTGTTTTGTAATAGTAAATGTAAAAAATGTAATAGTGATCTTCTGTCTGTTTTAATTAAAGCTTGCCCAACTCCTAGAAGATATTCATTCGCTTCTTTGTCCACAGCAAAGCCTCTGATGGACCTCATAGTACCAAATACAGATTTTTATAATTAAATTGTGTTAGACTGGACTTTGAAAGAAGGTTCTCTTCTTGTGTCAAAAGGAACACGGATTGGTCAAGAAAAATTATCTGTGCATCCATATTTACTTTTCAGCCGTATATGAAATCAGGTGGCCGCAAAGGCGTAGTGGGTAGAATGCGGCACTCACATACCGAAGGTCTTTTTTCGATCTCCGGCTGATCATCTCGAATTTTTTCACGGCACCACATCTTTCGGGCTTCTGACAACACTCAAAGAGTAATAACTGTCTAAGTAAAAGCTTCTCAAACATTCGCCGTTCGGAGTCAGCAAAAAACTGTAGGTCCCTTCTGCTCGTGAGATAACAATAACCCGCACAACACGAGTAGTTGATGGTGGTCCCTTCGTGGACTGTAGCGCCACCTAATAATTATTATCGTTATAGGCTCAGTGGACATTTTTTGGTTCGAAGTATGTCTAAATTGTGCGCAAATGAAGGAAGTGTTAAGGTTAGATCAATATTTTGGAGCAGTGTGGGAACATACTATCTTGTACGGAAAGCGTTAGCTACGTACCAAGAAATGGAATTCTTTTATGACTGATTCCTCTTGAAGTGGAAATGTCTAAATATATGAATGACACTTTTTGGCGGCTCTAATACTTAAGCAAAACTTGTAATGTCGATGTTCTTTATCCACTCTCATATATCATATTTTCAAACTGAATGTTATATTTTTCGAGGCCTAGTTACTTCCTTCACTGCAAACATTCACTTTTTACACGAATAACAACTGTCTCTCGGTATGACACAAAAATCAGCCTCGTTCTGTAACCAATTAAATTCGCTATCACACATCATAAATCCTTACACGCAGGTGTCCCTTCTTTTCAATCGAAATAAGATTTTACTCCACCTACCAACCTCACTCGACGCCACCTATCCGTCCCCCTCAGTATCCCCGGACAAATCGTACTCCAATCATGTGATAGAAACAGTGCCTGATTGCTAGGCCCACCCTACATCTCACTTACATTAAGTCCCCCAATCGATTTCCGATAAAATTGAGAACTAATTGATGAGAGCATCTGTCAGTCGTACAACTTGTTTCCCTCACTTTCAGTCCAAACACAGCTCCGGTTCCCACTGTTCCAGCCGCGGAAGCAGCTGCCCGAAAAGCGCTTATCTCTCAGGCTTTGACTTTCCCAAGAAAATGTACCCCCCGCGAGAGAAATTCAGGAGAAAAGACAATGAAACTGCACTCAGCGCCGCGCCACGCACTCACTTGTAATCATATCTTAATGAGCTGATAACGAGAGCCGACAAAGTGCCGACGCTACTGTACCCCGAACGCAGTGCCGCACAACGGACATGGCTCGTAAAAATTAGCCACCCTTCCTGGGAAGTTCATTGACGCACACCAGACCGTAAACTTTCAACTGAGTGCGCTCCACAAAAATGAAAAATTACACCTGAGACAGATTCGAGTGCTTGCCAATTGAGACTGAGCTCAGGGGCCAGAAAAGGCAGGCGCCTCGCCGCCCCACCACTGCTCGGAACAAATTGAATGTCTTAGGCAGAGATGCCCGTTCCCATTCCCAGTTCCAGTCCCGTTCCCTTTTTACGGGCCCAAATTCAATTAAGATAACAAAAGTCACCGCCTCCCTTCTATTGTTCGGCGCTCTTCCAGGAGATTTTGGTTTTCCATCGAAATCCGATTCAGACTCTCGTCTATGGCCAACGGGGAAAGATATTAAATTACCCAAACATGTCCAGCGCCGCCGAAATGGGAGAGGGTTCCGCCGATAGCGCATGGGTTGCCTTTCAAGTGCACCGAACCGCGCTTGGCTTGGTGTCTCTTGATGATAATTCAATCGCAAGCACACCTGCGCCGCCAACCGGCGGATGGATGTCCATAGAAGAGCAGCATGCTCCGGTTCCATCCAAACCTTCCACTGTCCGGGCGGAGGCAGTAGACAAATTAATTAATTACTTGTGTGATTTTAATAGGGCCAGTGCTTGGGTACATGCTCTGGTTCCTTGACTTTCCGTCTTGGGTTTCGGCCATGTGTGCGGCTGCCGCCGCCGCTGCAGCCGCTGTCGACCGGTGGGGGCATAAATAATCTCTTTCTCTGGCTGCGGCGAGTCCCAGCGAAAGGAGTGCCTAGCACGACTCTCGGTGGGGGAGCTCTCGCTGCGAAAAGCCATTAGACTCTGCACACAAACTGTTGCACTAAATCAGAGTTCAGATTCTAATTTCGGAGCATTTCTCTGCCCCGTAATGGGGTGGGCACTGGTGGGCAATTTTTCTTCCCTCTCAGTCGGGCAGGCGGCATAGCTAATGGGTTTTGGATTGCTCGACGTTTCTCGACTAGTTGATTAAGAGATGGTGCCCAAGATGGTGCCTGAGATGGTTCATACGAGGTCTGAAATAGTTTGGTTCTTGTGGGAGTCGACGAACTAATGGTGGGTTACATGGCGTCGCCTTGGAAATGTCATGCGGGAAAATATGAGTTTTTGAAAATGGTTTTGTGGCGGGATGGGTAGGCGAGCGAAAATTGTCTCTTTTCAGGATGGATGTGTTTTCGGCAAGTCGCGGGAAAAAAGAGGCCAGCGGTGAAGTCGAAACCTTCTGTGACCGCGACAGGTGAAGTGGGAATTTTGCATTTCCTTTTTTCATCAGGACATGGGTCCGGGAACAGGTTGTGTTCGGGGAAATGTGTTTGCTTTGTAAAACATTCAGTTGGGGGGCCACGGCATTTTAACGTGAAGGATGTAACGCCAACAGTATGGGTTATTTTTAAGTAGAGCTCGCTTTAGAATCACATTTACATTGCCAAAGTTGGATTGAACTATCCTCCGAGAATGAAATTAAGGTTGGTGCGAGGGTCTGAATATTGAGTTTTCTTTAGGTGCGCAGGCGTAAGTAAGGTACACACGTAAGGTCCTAGGACTCCGCCACCTCTTAATAGATTAGAATAGAACTTGGAGTCGTTGATACAGACTCAATGAGGGGAGATAAATATGTTTTGGCAACTCTTAGGAAAGTTAAGTGGACATATGGTATAGTGCCCTGTTGGAATAATTCCGTATTGCAGTGTAGTTGTGAATTAAAGAATGTCGTATTTAAGGACATTGAAGTATGAGTGAGAGTGCCTTTCATTTAAGTCTGCTGCACAGCAAATTTGAACTGCTTGAATTTATTGTAAACCAACATAAACTGGGCAACTCTTTTATCATTAGAATTCTTGTTCATGCATCTTCTTCTTCTATTTCTTGTGGCGCTACAGTCCGGAGTGGACCTGGGCCTCAACCAACATGCCTCTACAGCCAGCACGATCTTTCGCTAGCTGCTTCCAGTTGCACACTTCAAGTTGGAGCATACAAGCTTAGAAAGGCCGGCAAATTGGACTGCTTGTTGTTGGCGACCCTTCTCCACTTATATGGGACAACTTTGCATAGGCCATTTGCCCCAACGGCTCAGACTCGAAGACTTTTTGGACCGGGCAGTGGTGGCCATAAGCTCTACATAGTTTAGTCATCTTAAGTGTTGAACCCGAACCAAGACGAATGTGGCCGTACAGGTCATACATTGCAGATCAAACTTTATTCCCAAAAAGAATATGGGCTTTTCTATCCGCTTCAAGTAACGTACAAGTTTAACGACGTACAGCAGGACTAAAATTATCAAGCTCATATCTACACACAATTTAGTCTTTCGAGAGAGGGCTCTATTACTCGGTTTTTTTTAGCCCGGAGGAACAGCGTGTGGCAAGTGTGTTTCTACGTTTAATAATGGTTCTGTATTTGTTTTTCTTATTTTTTGAGGTGAGGCTAATTAGTCCGAGTCTTTGACAGCCTCTTGTTGGCTAATGTGGCGCTCTTTCAGAGATGTTGTCGGGGTGTGTCTTTCCTTGACGATAGTATATACAAGGTGTACGGGTGGGGTGGGAAAGCCACCTTAAGCTCACATTTTTAAGATAGACCCTGGATAGGGCCTTAAAAGGACAAATCGACCTACTCAGCTATACAGTGTCAAATGTAACTTTGACACTTCTAACATATTCGCAAAATTTGGCATTTCTTACCAAGCTCCTTGATCTGGAATACCAGTCGTCCCTTAACTTGGTTGGTAGACTAAATTTACCGTGTCCCAGGACACGGAATCATGGAAAACGAAATGCAATTGCCAACGACATTCATGGAGCCCTAAACCCCCTTAGCACTACTCGCCAAGGACTGAATGCCAGTTTTCTCTTAACTTGGCTGGTAGGGTAAATTTACTAAGGCTTGTCCGTGGCGCAGGATACGGGATCATGGAAAACGAGACTGCCAATGAACTTGCTAGCCAACTTTCAAAAAAGGCATTCGTATGGCCCAAACTCCCTCAGGCATTACTCGCGCCCTTGGTTAAAACTTCCGTTGATGGTTGAGTCTTCCGACAGCACAAACAGAGATGGCATGAATCTCCAGGACGCAGGCTGACCAACTGCAGGCTTCCGAACGTCAGCAAGAAATCTGCGGCTTTTTTGTTATCTCTTGACAGAAAGTACTTATCGGTGTACAAACGAGACACTTCCCTTTCGCTAAACAAATAAGCCTGCCTTTGGTTTGTGACGGCATTCTTTGCAACGCCTACGCAGAAAATGAACACACTTCAGAACTCTTCCTCTGTCAATGTCCCACATTTGCTCGGATTAGTTGGCAGCTGTTTTGCGCTGGCGTAGTGGGATCTGAAAACTGAAGCTCTTCATCACAGAAACGCTTTGCTGGTTTTCCTTCGGAAGACAAAGTTTTTTATTCGCGCTAGTTATTACAATTATTGAAACACCACTTGTTATTTTTATTTTTTATTTTATAACAGGTTTTTCTTAATCAAATCATGAGTTTTGACTATCCGCCTTTTAGTAGGTTTTTATTACATTGCTTGTCTGCTTGCTTATATGTTCGCCAAAATCCCAAGCTAGACTTTTGGCGTGCTAGACATGTCCCACACCTGGCTTCGAACACCTCTTCTGATAAAGCCGAAATCTGCTATGAATTATTGTTGTTACAATCGATCAGCTGCGCTGTGCATGGTGTGTTCTAAGAGCTTGACCTCGGCTCAGCTGTGGAGTGGAAAGAGGTTGTTGTCCAGGGTGTTGTGTACAGTGTGTACTGCATGTACATGTAATCACTCCCACACAGTGTTTCCCAACATCCAGAAAATAAAAAAAAAGCTCGTTGACTGCGAAAGGTGACATTAGCTAACAATCGTTACTCTTCCATATTTACTGATTGATTCAACAAACTTTTCAAGAGGTTTCTGAACATGGCCTATTTTTAAGATTATTTTTGAAAAGACCGGGCGAATCTCTGACAAAAACTTTGGGGTACAATCTGCTTAAAGCCTGCAATCTGCTAGCTTAAGTGGGTGACTGATTGATTTCATTCATCGAACTCTGCGAAGTGTCAATGAGAAACTTGCTGACAATGATGCGAAAGCGTTGGGAGTTGGGACTGACGTTAAACGAAGGGAAAAAATTCAACAACATTAAGATCTCGTATAGAACCACACAATGAACATGTCTACCAGGATTTCGAAAACTTAGACTAAAAGGTAAAGCGAGACAAAGGCTTTTCAAAGGGAAAAAGTTAAGTTACTCTAGCCAGGAGCTGTTTGGACATAAAAGTCAAATGAGTAACAAAGCCATCTCTGGAAAACCAAATATGCCTTAAACATTTCCATAATCGTTCCTTCTCGTCTCTGTGGTGCGGAAACCTTCTCGTTATTTAGCGCGGGTAAGGAATCCTTTTGCTTTTTGGAAATTTTCGATGTCAGAATCTAGAGATGAAGACAAGACGATTATCGCTATTGACTGTGAAGCCGAAGGCATTTAAATAAGATATTTCGAAAACATGGATTAAGAAATTATGAAAACGCAGCCAGGAAACTTTCAATCTGACGCTTGGGATAGACGAAACAGGAAGTGTCCGAGTTGAGAATGGACAGAAGTAGTACATGAATTGAAGACACCTGGCTATACCGTCTCAGTTGAAGGATCGGGTGCAATCTTGACCCTAATAATAATAGTTGTTGCCGCTACAGTCCAAAGGGGGAAAGGGCCTAGCTTGTTCCTCTACTTCTCGTTTTATGCGCGCTACTGTTCTCTCACGAGTAGAAGGGATCTACAGTTCTTTGTCGACTCCGAATGGTGAAGATTTGAGAAGCTTTCTTCTTTGGCAGTTATTACTCTTTGAGTATTGTCAGCAGCTCGAAAGAGGTACTGCCGTGAAAAATTCGAAAAATTGGTGTTGAGCTGGGAATTGAACACAGTCCCTTCGGCGTGTAAGCATCGCACTCTATCCATTACGCCACGGCGACCACAACCTTGAAAAAGAAAAAAAAAGAAGATGTCAACCAATTTCCTTTCTTACAAAATTGGGTCTTTAAAAGTTGTGCTTATATAAAGTTTTCATTTTTTTTTTTTAATATTTGTCGTCTTTCTCTAGACACCCTTAAAGTCAGTGAAATGCACAAATGCTCCACTTGCAAGCAAAATTGTACCCGAAACGTAAGCGGAAGTCAGAAGACCGAATCAGAGTTAAGTTCGCTCACATCTGGCATTAGAGAGAATACAAAGCGTATTGTTTTGCACACAACCAACAATCTATCGGATTCCCATTGTTCGGTGTTCTCATTCGGATAAAATCTTCTCAGGACCGAGGGCAGCACTCGAAGCTGCCCAGTACACTGGACACAACAAACACAACACTTCCTGAAACGTCTCTGCGCCCCACAGCCAGGCGAACAGTTACCAATATCAATGACCCATCTCCACGTAATACTTCATTAACACCCAACAATCACAATGCATCCACTCAGCATCGGCAGCCTCCTCAACGCACCAGCTCCGGAACGTTGACAACTCCGAACCGGAGGGAGCGGCGGTGGCGGCGTCAGACCAAGAACAGTGAGAGAGAGTTGTTACACAAATCCCCATCACCAGAACAAGGAATTCGAACGAGAACCAGTCTGGAGGAAGCACAGTCAGTTAGTCAATTGCCATTAGGCTTCTGCTGCTTGCATTGCTTCTGATGCTCCTGCTGCTGTGTTCCTGCTGGTAGTGGCGGCTGATGGGTGCCGCTGCTTCTCTGTTGCGGTTGCTGTAGCAGTTGTCCAGAAAAATATAAATCTTGAAATTAGACAAGAAAATTATGTAGATCGCTTCTCCGGTCATTTAGGCCGGCATCAAATACAATTGAAAGCCCCGTCGAATAGGTTTCGCCCTGCGCCCGTGCATTGCAATGTGACTGCTGCTGTTGTTGCTGCCAATGTTGTGGCTCTGGCAGTTGTTACTCTGGCCACAAGCATGTTCGTTTCAGTTTGTCCGGGTGATTTAGATTTTGAGATGAAGAAACAGAAATTGCTGAGCCCGCTCACTCAAACACAGAGAGTTTCATCGGCAGCGTCGACGACGGCAATTGACAAGCGGCCCATTCGATGGATCATGTCCGCCCGGATAGGGGGTATAATACCGAGAAGCCGCGCCGATATCTGCCGTCCTGCATATGACCGGCATTTATGCCATTAAGTATCTAGCGGTTACATGTTCACTGTCATTGCGCTGTTGGCCCCGAAAACCAACAGCAGCAATGATTTATGCCGAGTTCTACATTTGCTGTGAATGCCGCACTGAGATGCCGCATGTTCGCGGATCAGCAATCGCCCAGAGAGGCCCTGCCCTTGGACGGAGTTAATTTATGCGCGTAATGACCTGACTTGCTGCAAATGTTGCAAATGGCCACACTTTGCTCAGCGCGGACATCTGAAGCTCAACAGAGACGGTTTCATTAATTTTGATTTTCCCCGTCCAAGGAAACTCCTTCAGCGCTTCCCATGAACGAACGAGAATAAGGGATGGAATGAACTCTCAAGCACACCTCGCTCGAAGGGGATTTGGAAAGGATTTCAGCTCGCGGCTCCGTCTTGGCCTGGTCGCCCCCGCACCGGCAACCGGTGTTAAGTAATTCTCGAATATTTTATTTCTCCCTTGGGACACCGTTGGCATCCATCCCCATTCATGATGGGCAGGGGCGGGGAATCGGGACGGGGACGGGATAAGAATTACTCAAAAACGAATACTTCCTTTTGGCGTGCTTAATTTGATGAGCGGAGACGAGGACGACGCTGTGCCGTAATACCGGGAGGAGGCAGAAAGGCGAGCTCCAGCGATGTGAACCGGAGTAGGTAATGTAAGGATATAAATTAAAATGAACCGTTATTTTTTGACATTTTGATTTATGGTGGTTGTCCCTTATTTTTGTTGTGGAGCGAGCTAGGAGGGCGAGTCCCTTCATATTCGTTTTTTACTGCAGTCGTGTAAGGCGGAGATCCTTCAAGGAGCCAATTATTATTTCCTTCGTGTTTTTTTCGCCATTCTTCAGCCGTGGTCGACTATGCTCCACTGTGCATCCACGTCTTAGTTCCGTTGCTGAAGGTGTAGAGAGCCCCCTCAGCCACGTGAGGCATGCCTCGGTGAGATCAATTTTCCCTTTTAAATATGCCTTCTATCTCGTTGGACATTCCTTTATTATTCATGCGAGAGGGCGAAAAACGATGGCGGTGTATCATGCCAGCGCGCAAAGGCGTAGGAAAAAAGGAAGAAGAAGAAGAAAACGGAGGGAAACAGAATCATCCGAAGGAGCATTTTGTGTTTGCAAAGCTCCTCCGAAAAGCCATGTAATTTTCATGTGGCTTTAGAATGTCAAGGGGAGGATGATGATGATTATGGGACGATGGCAGCAGGGACTTTAGGCTGCAGGGGATGAACGAGAATTGAGTGAAGTGGAACGTGGTTGTTGAAGGAAGCACAGGATGAGAGGAGGGAGACGAAAAAAAAATGTATAATTTCTCTGCAATGAATGTAAAGAGAGCGGTGGATCATATCTCATTCCGGAAATGCGGTGTTTAGGACAGATAGGACTTATGGAGATGGATGGGAGTGCAGTGGCATCAAGGAGACGGCTGCGGAGCATCCTTGAAATAGTTTAAATCTCCCTCTCCCTCGTGGAGGCAATTTATTACTTTTGTTTCCCTCGCATTCCATTGTGCTCGAGGACGAAAGGATGGACGTACTGGAGTTTTTTGTTCTTTCGGTTTTGGGGTAGAACTTCTACTTTGTGATACGAAATCGCAAATCTGTGCGGCTTGTGGATAGGCGGATATTGCATAATATATTGCTAATCTGCATGGCTCCCTGAGCTTACAAGGGTTTGCTGAACTCTTGGAGCAAACTTCATTGACCGCTGAATGTCAATAAGGATTCTCCACTTTGTTTTCAAGTGCTTAAGGAGTCAGGTTTCCCCCTTCAGGAGACAAAACCCTCTGCCATGGTTATAAGTTGTCTCCTCCCAAGTCACGATTCGTCGGATTCGTGACAAGCACACGTGTAAAACCGTTTTGTCACTCTAAGAACCACAAAATGACGAAAAGAAAGTTGTGTCGTTGGAATGTTCAGAAGCAATTTGATCCCACACCGCTGAGTGCCTGCCCACCATTTGGAGAATGCGCGCGCCACAGTGCTCATTTGAATAGAAAACGCGTTAGTCCCAGTCGAAAACATGACTTTTCTAAGTGAACAAAATGTCAGCTGAGTTAGGGTTGATCTCTTATCTTGGTATCGCTTCGCTACCAGCTTTCCGCCTCCGCAAGCCGGCGGCGAACTTTCCCGCTTTTAGAGGCACTAACTAGCCGGCACATACATCTCAATTAGTCCGAAATATTAACGTTCTGGTCGTTGGTGGCCATTGAATGGCATAATTAGTGCGCCATTCATGGAACCTCCGCCACTGCCGTTTACATAATTTTCATTTAAGGCAGCGATTTACATATCCCGCCTGCGGAGTAGGCCGCCAACTGGGTTTTTTACATCTCCAAGGGTTGGGAGGGGGCTGTCTGTGGAAACAGTAGCCGTTAGACATTCAGCCTTTCACCTCACACATGTGAAATGAAGGGAATTAATAAAAAAATTTTGAAAATGATAATTCCTTCATCTGATAAGCGGCAACGGCGGCGTATCAGTCCGATGACGGCGTGCACTCGGAGAACAGTCCGTGAAATGGCCCAATTATCAATTAGTAAGCAAGTGGCGACTGTTACCGAACCTATCGCTGTTCCTTTTTTTGTTTTCATTTCATTTCACAAGCCACTGGCGAGTATGTTAATGTGCGGGTTTTTGTACGGGTCCTGGTTAATTGCCGCAGCAAGACGTTTGCGGGCAGACGGGTAACTTGGGGTGAGAATGGTTCTCAGGCGTGTTGTTCCCCTCCCGCTGGAGGGCTTGTGGCCACAGCCACAGTGTGCCAATTAATCAAACAGGTGGGTACGGTCTTGTTTTGGGTTCACAGCAGCAGACACAGACACTGCGGTCAGTGGCTTCTGAGACACATTTATAATTTTTCTTCCTGCTTCTTGGGGGAGGGGGTGGGTAGGCTGTGTAGGCTGGGTTTTTGGTGATTTCTGATGGATGCGGCATGGTAAATGGATTGAGGATGGCATCATTAGGGGCATAATGGCTTAGGTCGAGTAATTAAGTCAGTGGGGGTATTTATCATGGCCCGGTGTGTCCTAGGGCAGAGGCGCATCATGCTCGGATTGTTAATGAAGCGACATTGTAATCGCACCTTAGCGGGGCGCTTGCATGCGGGTTAGTTCGGGCTTGGGTGGATTTTTTCTTCGAAATGAAGTATCAGACTGGGGAGCATACGAGTGCCGTGGGTTACGGTACAAATTTGTTAAGACGTGTTTTATGTAATGGGGGACATAGAAAGGTTGTTGCGCTTGGTTGAACTTATAATGGTGGGCATGAGCCTATTAAATATTTCGAACAAGGTCTCTTTTCAAAAATGAATGTGTTTGTTTAAGAAGAGCAAGAAATATCGCTTTTAGCATAAGTAATATTATAGGAACAGAAGAAAAGTATTCTGCTCAACTGAAAGGATTTGATTGTAGAGGATCTTGCATCAAGTTGGATGTCTCGTTGCAGGTTCAATAAATATTCATTACAGCAAATTAAAGTCTCGCATGTTAGTAAATGGGATGGCCCAGGAATTCAATCAACTATCGGCACCAGTTCTAATTTTAAACAATCAGCCTACAACGAGCTGCGTGTCGTGACGTTCTGCGTTGACCTAAACTCAATCATCAACGGCTATTTAAAACCAGGAATCTAAAGGTTTGAGCTCATGGCAAATAGCGAATCTACCTTCATAGCATTATTCACATCCTATGCCAATTCGAAGGTATGAAACATCCCGCAAATTTCTTTCCATCCGCTGTAAATTTCTCTGCCTGTTCACGGTTCAATGTATGTGTACACCAAACTTTTAAAACTTGTCAGTTATCTTGCGAAATTTGATCAAAAAACAATATGGAATTTTATCTCGACGCGGGCTTTAGAGTTGATCAGTGTAGGCGATGTCTATTACACTTTTCTTTTCAGGATCCTCCTTTGTTCCATGGTATTTATAAGATCAGAATGAATGTTCACCATATATTTTGCCGCCGGGAAACTTTGTTTTTTGTTTTTTTTTATTTTCGATAGAAAAAGAAAGTTGTGGTCGTTTCATTCAAGACACCAAGAACTTTCCCTTAAAATAAATACTGAATAAGAATTTCAAAAATTTTTGCAGGTCGTCATCTCATAAAAATTCAAGAACAAGAATAGTAATTTGCGCTAGGTCTAGACAAGGACTCTCATTAGACCAATACCCGTGCACTTGTTTGATGAACAGGCAACAGATCACTGATAGGATTAAAAGGAAGATTGTTTTCGCCAGATAACAAATCACTTAATAAGTCCCGGGAATAACATAAAAAGGGACCACTCCATACTCGTTTTAGGATGTACAAACATTCAAATGAAACCTGCCAATTTGATTGTCATTTCTAACGTCTCGATACCTGCTTTACAGAACAAAATAGGCTTCAGTTTCGGCGATCACCTCCTTATTCAAGCCATATGTTTTTCCGATGAGCATATTTACTTCAGGTCTGAAAAGAGATAGAAGTCGATGTGGACCAGATTTGAAGAGCACGGTATGTGCGGAAGCAATTCAAAGCCAAATTCTTGCAATTTGGCCATGGTAGCCAACAACTTGTGGCACGGTGCATTGTCTTGGTGGTACAACATTTTTTTTCTTCCTCATATGATATCGTTTTTTGCAATTTCTTCTTTCAAATGCGCCAATAATGTCGTGCTGTATTGGCTGATCAGCACACCACCAGCAGATAGTTGTTTTTGATGGAGCTGAGTCTCTTTAATAATTTTTAAGCCATTGCGGAACATGCAACGGCTTGCTTTTTCCCATCAAAATGCAGTGTTTAATCAACACATGAAATTCTGTTTTCTCCACTGTTTAAGAAATCGCAAAAGTAGTGTCACTTGAAGTACTGTTGCTTGTAACCTAAAATTCAGATTGGCATTAAAATTTGACAGGAATTATTTGTTTGTACTTCCTGAAGTAAATCAGGATTTTTTGTCAGTGGCGCTTCCTTTGTGCACCCTCCGGAACCATCGAGTGGTATATCAAATCTAACAAAAGTGCATTTTAAACAAGGAAGTTTACCAGGTATCCCGGTATGAAATGAGCGTTTTTTTTAAATATAACACTAATTATTAATGCAAAGGTAAAAACATTTTATTCAAAGTATTGTCTATTGTTTTCTACACATTATGACCACCTTTCCGGCAAGTTGTGGTTACCACGCAAATAAAATTGTTCGTCTTTTAAAGCATCACCCAATCAGTCACCCAATTTTCAACCTCCTCGTAGGAATCAAAGTGCTGCTCAGCCAATGCGTGTCCCATCGATGAAAACAAATGGTAGTCGGAAAGAGCCAAGTCTAGTGAATACGGCGGGTGGGGTAGCAGCTCCCTGCCAAGTGTTTTGATTGTATCCTGAACCGGTTTGGCTTTGTATGCAGGTGCATTGTCATGGAGCAAAACTACATTTCCGTGTCCTCTAACCCATTCTGGTCGTTTCTCGATCAATGCATGGTTCAAATTGATCATTTGTTGTCGGTAGCGATCAGTATTAACGGTTTCACCAGGTTTTAGGAGCTCGTGGTACAGCACACCTTTCTGGTCCCAACAGACACACAGCATTGTCTTTTTTGCCGAATCGATCTGGTTTTGCAGTCGGTGTTGATGGTTGTCCCAGATTAACCCATGATTTTTTTTCATTTAGCATTCTTAAAATAAATCTACTTTTCATCGCCAGTAACAATCCGATGCAAAACCGATTTTCTTTCGTGTCTTTGAAGCAAAATTTCACAAGTGTTTCTTCGGTTTTCCATCCGTCTTTCATTCAATTCATGTGGCACCCATTTTCCACACTTTTTGGATCTTTCCCATTGCTTTTAAACGGTTAGAAATTATTTGTTGTGCAACATTTAACATAGTTGTCATTTGCTTTTGACTCAAAGTGTAATCTCCATCCAATATTGTTTGCAATTCGGCGTCTGCAAACTTTTTTGGTGGTCTTCCACGTTCCTCATTTCTCACATCAAAATCATTATTTCTGAACCGTTGAAACCATCTTTTGCATGTTGCTTCTGATAGAGCATGGTCACCATATGCCTCGACAAGCATTCGATGCTACTCTGCAGCACTTTTCTTCAAATGAAAACAAAAAGTTAATGTGTTCCGCAAATCATCACTTTCTGGTACAAAATTCGACATTTTTAAAACCATGAAAAGATATGATGTTGTCTGTTCAATGGCTTGATGTATACTAAATATTTTTCACAGATGTCATAGCAAACAAAAATAAAAAAAAATACGGGCTCGTTCGCAACAAATGTTCCCTATCGAGGCATTTGTATCTTGACGCTCACTTCATACCGGTATACCTGGTGAAGTTTATAGTTAGTACCGAGTATGGTCAAGGCATATCTCAGTCAAACATTGCTTAAACAATTTTGTATATCAATTGGCTTGAACATCTGACGTCTCTTGTCACGTATCGCTGGAAATTTAAAACTGACGAATCGAATATAATCCCAATTTTCATCTAGGAAAAAACCTTTCTAACTTAAAAAGAATACAAACTACTCCATATCGCAAAGAGGTTTTCCTTCGACCGACAATCAGTGAATTGCAGTTAAACTGATCAAATTGATGCAAGGTGCATTTTCAAACAATGCTGAAATCTACTCCAGATTTTGCTTGATTGGTGTTGGTATAAGTTAACTCTCGCGCACACTCAAACTCAATCATTTTTTTACAAAGGAAAAGAAACGTTAATTGAGAACTGATATAAGGTAGGGACAAAATAGGATCCTTGTAGTTTAATCTGCATCAAGCACTTTCGTTTCGAATTTAGAAGACTGCCTATGTTAAACCAAAACTTCCAAAAGGACCAAATCGAAAGGAAATGACATAATACATAAAAAATAGCTAGAAAAGAATCAAATACACAAGACTTAGAAAGAGATAGAAAAGAAACGATAAATATACTGACGCGAGTGTTTTCTTCTGAAGGAAAATCAGCAGATGAAAATATTGGGCAAACACAAACATTCACCCATCTCCATGATAATAGTTTAGATTCAAATTATGGTTATATTCTTCATCAGGTTCAGAATTACAAAAAGAAACTTTAAGGGAAAGTAGCCATAGCCGCCGTGGTACAGTGCGACGTCCATAACCCGAAGATCCAGGTTTGATTCCCGGTTGAACACCTGGAATTTTTCATGACACCACCTCTTTCGAGCTGCTGACAACGCTCAAAGGGTATTTCTTGTCAAAGAAAAAGCTTCTCAAACTTCGAGCTCGAATTTTTCACGGCACCACCCTTTTCGAGCTGCTGACAAGTATCAAAGGGTAATAACTGTCTAAGAAAGCTTCTCAAACTTCACCGTTCGGAGTCGGCAAAAAATTGTAGGTCCCTTCTACTCGCGAGAGAACAGTAGCGCGCACAACACGAGTAGTTGATGAGCAAGCTAGGCCCTGGTACCCTTGTGGACTAACGCGCCCAAAAAATTATTGTTATTATTATTATTAGGGAAAGGTATTTGCCTTCTGAAATGTTGTTCAATTCTCATCTATCTTCTTGAAGAACAACTAAATTAATAGTGATTCCCTAAGATTTGTTTCTTAAATAAAAACTCCCGAATGTGATTTTCGTTGATTCGCTTTCTGCATACCGTCTTAGGCACTCAACAAAATTTTGACATTTCCAAATCGTTTTTTTCTCGCAATTTGTTTCGCCACTTTTCTCGGCTATAAAACGTCATGGCGTACACAATGACCATGTTTTCAATGAAATCGAAAACTCAACAGTCAACAGCTCAATCAAGTCAACCACGGCTCTACATCAATCTCTCATCAAAGCAGGCCACTAGGCCACAAATCAAGATCCATTGTTATGGCTCCAAATGTCATAGATTTGGGTTTTCTTTCTCAGGTGCAGTTATGGAAATGAAACAGTAAATTTGTTGTAATAATAATAGTAATTGGATGGCGCGACAATTCACACGGGGCCAGGGTCTATGTTGCACATCAACTACTCGTCTTATGCGCGCTACTGCGCCCTCTCGAATAGAAGGGACTTACAGTTTTTTTACCGACTCCGAAAGGCAAAGTTATGCAGACACAGCTACCACACTACTCGTAGATCTACAAAATACTAAATTTTCTACTATCACACTGAAATTCAACGTATCAAGATCCAAGATTCTCTTTACAACAGATCGCCAGATCTAAAGACATGTCTTTCAACATCTTTTCTGGTTGTACTAAGAAAATCGCAAATCATCTTGAGGGGTAGCTTCTGACTTATTTCCACCTTTTATTTATTTATTATTGTCTTGTAGTACTATTATTCCATCATGCATAAATATTTGTCTCGTTCCATAAATCATACATTTGAAGTTGTTGTAACCCTTAACATTTACTATGTAATCTTAATAAAGAACTGCATTTTATCAATTAACAATATTAAACCTAATTCGTTCTTAAACTCAAAGCGACTCCGACATGCGGGTTCTTGGAACATACATCATTGTGTGCTCCAGTTGCAAGACACAACCCTGAAAGGACGAAATTAATTTTTGGGATGAGAACGCACACTTCTCTTCGGCCAGAAGTGAAATGAAACCAACTCAAGAATTCTTTAAATCGTTTTATTTTCAAACAATGAACTCGCATTTGTTGCCTCAAAGTAAATTCGGAACGCCGACAGTATCAGTGGCTGGGAAATGAACAATTGAATTGCATGCAAGCCCCAAGTAGGTTCCTGCTACTTCAGAGTCAAATATATTCAGTCTAGGACCAGGATCCATGTAATTGCAAGCACATAGTGTTCTCCCACTCAACTCCTATTCTTATACTTCAGACCATTGCACTGGAAACCAAAACCGACTTGTGGAGTAGAAGTAGTAGCTCCATTTTCGTCAAATTAAAGCACGGAAAACCAAGCTTTCACCCCCAAAGAGTTCTTCATTTCAAGAATTTTTCTAAAATTTCACCACACAATGACCATCGCACACACCCGCCACACAGCATAAGCCACCATCCATCCGTGCACCGACTGGCTATTCACTGTGACCCTGCACGCCAGTGACCATGCACCGGACCGCATTACAAGCTGCCAGCTAATAAAATTGTAATTATTACGAAATAACTCACCGGGTTAGAGATACGCCATCGGGGTTGGTTGGCCCTTCCTGGCGCGCACTCGCCGAACAGACCGGTTCCAGTGCCACTAATTAATGATCACAGGTGCAAATGAAACCTCCCGAGCAATTAATTAATTCCACCACTTCACTGTACGAGTGGTAGCCGCTTCTGTTGGCGTGGCGTGGTGGTGGGTGCACTCTCGCAGTGCACCCTTAACCCGAACCTGCAGTCGCGCCCACACCCAGACTCGAGTTCATATTTTCTGGAGCACTGCTCAAAGGGTTTAAGGGTCATACACGCAATGCGTGCGCCGGCAAACTCAGCCAAGCGCAGCGAGATCTGAAGTCAAAAACAACATCATCAAGCGTTTGCATTGCTCCCGAGGAGCGGACAAAGTTAATTGAGCGGCACAAACAAATTCGTTAATTGGATTGCGGGCGGAGACAGTGAGGCGGGTGCGTGACAGACTCGAGGGGTCGACATTTGCTGGGAATCGGTGTTGGTGGTGCAGCTCTTTGAATATTCATCAGTTTAACCGCTTGACTAGAGTGTCCAGCGACAGGTGCAGCCTGTGGTCAGATCAGCTCTCTCCTGTCGACCACACAGGACAGTTTCCTTTCGCTAATTGACACTTAAATCACAAGATACCATCGCACCGTTCGTGGCAACGGCGACGAAGCGGCGGTGTGTGTGTGTGTCTGCATCCGTTTCGGAGACGATACTTTCGGTTTATTCTTTGAGTTCGGAGTCGGTGGCGATTATGCCGCGGTAGATGCAATTAATCAATCGACCAAGGGCCTTATCTGTGATTTGAGTCGCGGTTGACTCGGTAGTCTTGGGCTGTCTTGGGCTGTCTATGGTGGCGGCGATAAATTTCCATCCCTTTGAGTGTGTCGTGGTACAAATGGGAGGTGATACCGCAGGTAGCAATGACACGCCACAGGTGGCCCCGGCTACCGATTGAGATTGGTCCTTTGCCTTCTTCACAGTTGCTGGCGTGTCCTAGGACTCCTTTCAAACGTCATTCGAATCTTTTCGATAATCCCGAGTTATTACCTCCTCCTTCCCTTGTGGTCAACGGGGCTAATAGCATTTAATGGCGGAAATGAAGATTCATTTCGGTATTCTTTCGGATTGTGTTACAGAGACAGGTGCGTTTTCGGGGGAATTTTATGACAGAAGTTTCGATGACTATAACCGTTTAGTTTTGTTAGTTTATGTCATCTCGTATTGAGATGAGATGCCGATACAACTGCATTCCAATGGATGACAGATCATGTTCCACGTTGGCGGATTATTTTCTAAACACTTGGTGGTCTGAGCTATGGAGGTGACGTCTGTAGGTTTATGCAGTAGAAGAGAGAATAGAACTTTTAAACATTTTTCTAGGTTGCCACAAGATTTTTGGAACTTTAGTCACTTTCTCTACACCGTTATATTCCGCTTTTGAAAACCAGACGTACTTGAATTTTCAACGTATTTACTGTGAAAGTTGTTAGAAAGGGCAAAGGTAGGGGAAATATGAAATGTTTAAACGATACATAGTGGCCAAGATTTTTGAATATCAGAAATGATTCTACTTAATCCTGGGCTCAAACAGAATCATAAATTGGTTTCAGTCTGAGGGAGCTTTAATTGTAATTAGGCAATATACGAGTATAATAATAATCGTTGGCGCTACAGTCCAAAGGGGGACCAGGGCCTAGCTTGCTCATCAACTACTCGTGTTGTGCGCGCTACTGTTTTCTCACGAGTAGAAGGGACCTACAATTTTTTGCCGACTCCGAACGGCGAAATTTGAGAAGCTTTCTTAGACCGTTATTACTCTTTGAGTGTTGTCAGCAGCTCGAAAGAGGTGGTGCCGTGAAATATAAGAAAAATTGATGTTGAACTGGGAGTCGAACCTAGACCCTTCGGCGTGTGAGCGTCGCACTCTACCCACTACGCCACGGCGACCAACAATATACGAGTATGTTGAAGGTTTAAATGTGTGACTTGGTTAATATCTGCTTTAATTGCATTGTACGCAAAAATCAATTTTTTTCGAATATATTTTTTTACTATTATTACTATAAAACTGAATTTCAGACCTCCAAAATGAGGTTGATTAGTTTCAAATACCGCCATTCCTGAGCCGGCAGGATGAAAAAACTGCTTCTAACAAGTTCTGCAGCCTCAGACTTCCAAGTAAGTTATGGTACGTGACCAAATCGTATGGAGGGGATCTGGTTGGGATGCAACACATTTTCAGGGGATTTTGACCTCTCAAGGCAATATATTATAGACTTAAGGTCTGACTTTAATTCAAATTTCTTTAAAATTTAGTTAGTTATTGCGTTGATAAGTCGCATCACCTTGATGATATTCAAATCATGGTTAAGTCTTGGCTATAAGGGCTGTACAAAGTGAAACCCAAACTACTTTAATAAGAAACTACGCTCTGCCTGAGATGGTCTTCGAATCAGAGTCTCCAGGTTTCAGCAGAAGATTGAATCTTCTATATACAGATTACGGATACGCAGGATCCGTCACGGAATGGATCCTGTTCTAGGACCATAGTGTAGTTCTGCTTCATTAAAATAATTAAAAAAGTCGGTATGTAAATAAACATCATAACCTTTAAGAAGTTCACTTATAATAAGGTCATCAGAGGTCTATTCACAATAATCTCCTTTGGAAAAGAAAGTTAACCAATGCCAAGAACAAATTTTAGAACGACCTAAAGCCTCTTCCTGAACCAGGAACCATTGTTTTAGACAAACTATCTCTACCTACATATATATTCCCATTTGGGAAGGGGAATAAATCTTCTTAACGATATTATTAAGGAAGGATTAACCAGTGCCCCTCCGCAAATTAAAGAAATGGTCGCTTCATTCTCTAATGCACAACATATGGCATACGAAAATTTATTCAACGAAAATTAAAAACCTATGTTTGCAATAATTGAAGACATATTAAGATTCACAAGGTTGGATTAGAACGGTTTCAGAGAGCCAAACGCACTTAGGACGCTATTCTATATCCTCCTCGTCTTCTAACTTTTGCTGAAGTCGTTATAAGTGACACCGCTCTGGAGGCGCATAAACTTTTAGAATATTGGCCTGTGTTGATACAAATTATGTATCATAACTTTTTTTTAGCAAAAAAGGGATTAAGAGCGATTAGGTTTAAGGTGCTTGACCGCTGTGCCATACTGAATAGTGCAACTCTCACACGAAGGAGGTCCCAGGTTGGACTCTGGGACTGAACACCTTGCACCACCTCTTCTATCACGTTGAGGACGGCGCAAGTTTTCGCAGTTAACATCATCTGGCGGCAGTAAAAATCACGTTTCTTTACCTGATGGCCTCTTGCACAAAAAATATTTAAATTTTGTACAAAAACAACAAGTTTTGTAAAAAATGCACGTGCTGCTTTTGCTGTACCGTGTTGTTCATGTATGAGCCACTGCTGGTACACGCCATCCTCAACATATTAAGCTGCTGTCAATACTTACAGACTAATAACTTTCTAAAGAAAACGTCTCAGAACTTCGCTATTCGAAGTCGGCAAACACCTTTAGGACTCTTGTACTCGTGGGAGTACAGAGAAGCCAACAAAGCGAATAGTTAAGGACGAAGCTAAATCCAGGTCGCCATGTGAACTTTCGCGCCATATAACATACGATGAACTGAGCTGCATCCAAGGCTTGTTGGTTAAACAAGTGAGACTCTCAGAATCCCATTCTTTGTTTCAACTATATGCGTATTTTTAAAATGTGGTTCAGAAATTGACAATTTCATGGTGTAGTATATAAGTCAACCCCCAACATGGAAGCGTTCATTTTACGGACGTTACCATTTATTTGTTTACAACATTTTTACTGTAAGCATCATTCTATTGATTTGGAGATGGTTCAATGCATCGCGTTACATCATAATGACCATACAAAATCCCCGATCGGGCTTGATAACCATAGATAACGAGCGGGCTTAATCGGCTATCATAGCCATGGACGGAGCTAGAGAGGCGCTGCTTTCTTCGCCATTCAGTGTGACAGTGTTGCAGGACATTTTAGTGTGTGATAGTACGAACGCCTGAATCCAAGAAAACAGTGGATATAAAGTGTCATAAAGTGGTTTTAAAGTTGAACTTTTCGTCGAAAACGAACCCATCAGTGGTCGCCGTGGCGTAGTGGGTAGAGTGTGACGCTCACACTCGGTCTAGGTTCGACTCCCAGCTCGACACCAATTTTTCGAATTTTTCACGGCACCACCTCTTTCGAGCTGGTGACAACACTCAAAGAGTAATAACTGTCTAAGAAATGTTCTCAAAACTTCGCCATTCGAAGTCGGCAAAAAAACTGAAGGTCCCTTCTACTCGAGAGAGAACAGTAGCGCGCACAACACGAGTAGTTGATGAGCAAGCTAAGCCCTGGTCCCCTTTTGGACTGTAGTGCCAACAATTATTAAACACCCAACACGTTGCCAGATTTTTCATCCTCTTTTTTTTTTACTCTCACGCAGATATGTTTAGCCAGGTGTTTGAGGTTTTTTTGAGAATATAAGATTAATTTTCACGTTTCGTGGGCTACATTTTATTTTGTTATGTTGGTACACTCTTCTCGAAGAAATATTTACAATTTCAAATTTATAGCGTATTTACTTTGTTTGTGGGAGGCAAAAAAGTTGAACTCATGTTCTAGAAAAGTGTACCAACATAACACAATAAATATATCGAAAATCGAATATACGTAAAACTCGAAAATGAAAGTTCACTTCATTTTTTTTAACAGACTTCGTAGCTTTGATACGTTCAGTCTACAGTTTTGTCAATTTGCAGACGCAATCGTTAGTACTCATTAAATAAGAAAAGAATTGCAAAAGAAAAAGTGTGTATACGATTTTCCTGCCCGATTTCTTTTCAAAAAATAGTTCCTTTTTTAATCTTGCTACCAGTCCTACTTGGCAGACATTCTAGAAGCAAAGAGAAGTTACGCCAGTACTATCTGCTCTCGCCGCACGTTCGAAGACCTTATTTTTGAATTTAGGCGAATCCAGCAACATTTGTGACGTCTATAAAATGAGTGTTAATCACAGTCAAGTTACTCAATTAGGACTTGGGGCATGATTTTGTATACAACATTTTTTTATCACCCGCTACATCGGGGACAAGAATTATAATTCTGTCCTCAGCCTCTAAATTTCTGTTTTTCTTGGTATTTTTTAGATTCCATGGTTTTCATGAAAAGGTGCCGAGTGTTTCTTGGTATTTTTGAGATTCCATGGTTTTCATGAAAAGGTACAGAATAAAACAAGAAAACCTATAGAAGCCTAAAAGTTCCTTTGCCCACACAGGCGTCGTCTAAGAAACCACAAACTTCCTCCCAACACCTTTCAAAATTTAATTAAGCCTCTCTTGGCCATCTCAAAGAAAAATCTTTCCCAAATTTTTTCCAATTTGTATCCTTTTCACTGATTTCTTAAAAACCATTCAAAATAGAGCCACAGTCAACTTTGTTACACTCTCAGACTATGCTCAGCACTCACCAAGTGAACAGAGTCCTGCAAAACCACAACACAGAGACCAAAGGTTCAGATTTCAATTTACACTGACTC
Source organism: Eristalinus aeneus (assembly GCA_955652365.1). Lineage (NCBI taxonomy): Eukaryota > Metazoa > Arthropoda > Insecta > Diptera > Syrphidae > Eristalinus > Eristalinus aeneus. The sequence goes on from OY019132.1 coordinate 82,678,621, forward strand.
GTCCGATTCCCAGAGGACTCATAATCTTGGCCATCAATCGAGACCGGAATATGGGAACGTAACGACCAACAACTATCATCGCACACCCCCTGAGTGCGGGCAAACTTTTCATATGCTGCAAACCTCCTTGCTGGAAATCGGATTAGGTGTGCTCTCAAAGTGGCTTACAGCCACCACCCAACCCAGAAGCAACACCAACCCCAGCAAAGAATTCCCGAACGGTAGTGACATGTTGGCTGCCGTATAAACCACTTAACGTTTCACCCCCCAAGCGAAGCCATTAAAGATCAAACGATTCCACTGCTGCTGAGTACACACAAACGAGTTTCTGATTATTGAAAGAGCATACAGAGCTACGCTGCTCGGGGGTGGGGATGGCCGCCACAAGGCCCACGCCAGCCAAAGAAAGAAAAGAAAATAATCTAATTTACCGCAAATGAGGAACCCCAGATGCCACTTTTTTCCACTGCGCCCGGCGCTCTTCTTTTGCAGAACTAAGTGTGCTGCTGCTTTTGATACCATCTCCTCAGTAATATCATCATGTACCGCCGCTGCTGCTACGACTTCGGCCACCATCACCACCACCACCACCACCATATGCCACAGACCGCGCGTACACACAGAACTCGAAATAGAATTAAGCCTAAACAAAGTACTACAGGACATTAGAGTCCTTTTCGCTTGACATGGCACACCGCAGTAGCAGCAGCGGCTCAGAGATACACAGATTCAGACATTCCCCAGCACATCAGCAGCGCAGCAAGGGCAACTTTCGGAAACATATAATCTCATTTGCGGGACCACATCAAACATCAAAGTGGAATTCAAGGATCATCCATCCACATCCGACGTCGTGGCAGTCGTTGCCGTCAGCCTCGGCATCAGCATCACCATCAGCAGCAGCCGCAGCAGCGGCATCATCGTCCTCGTCGTGTTGCGATATCGTCGTCGTCGTCGTCGGAACGTTGTCTGGTCGGAGGGGCGGCGGTGGCGACTGTAGTGGTTCTTTGCTGCTGCTGGCTGATTTGGCCGAATGAGCAGAATATGAAATACGGAATCTTAACTCATGTCCCTTGTGCATGTTGAGCGGGTGGGCGGCAGGCCGGACATGCGGCGCGCATGGAATCAAGGCTAGGTCGGGGAGCCAGACATCATTGTGGTGAAGTAAATCATCGGATTTCGTTTCATTTGTCAAGGAGTAAGTTTTATTCTTGCATTCCGCCGGAATTCACGTACGATTGGAATGGCGGCTGGTAATGGTGGTAACTGAGGCACGCATTCGCCGGGATTGTGATGGTTTATGCGCTCGCGTGTTTGACGTGAATCGTGATTCGGCCATGTGCGCTTTACAACAATCACATGTCATTCTGAAATCTAACGTACTTGATCCCAGTGATGGGTGATGGGTGTAGAGAGGCAGACTAAAGACTTCAGAGCGGCGCAAAGTTCTCGTTCTTTGAATACCGACAACGTCGACGAGGAGCTTTGTTCAGGAAGAAGCCTTTCGGCTTAATGCGTGCTGGCAATTTGAGAGGGATATGCACGTATGAAGTTGTATGATGTTCAGTGGATTTGTGCAAAAGGCTGCAGAGACCTTTGAATGCCACGTCCACCGCCTGCTGGCACGCCTTTAAGCATCCGAGGGGAGGCTGTGAACGGTTCAGTTTAAAAATTAACGATATGCAAGTTTTGTCTTAGTCTCTTGTATATTATCTCTTTAGAATGGGAAGAGTGGACCTTGATAGGAGGAGAATCTTAATCCTTAAGGCTAGCCTGATCACAATCCCGATCAATCTGTACAACACAGAGAAGGATAACTGCATTCAAAATCTTTGTCCCACCATCGAAAGGGATTGAGATTTGACAATGAGCTTTCTGACTTTTCTGTCTTCTTCTATCAACAAATAAGCGCTTGCAGCTGGAACGATCTATAACACACTGACACACATTTCGTCATTATGGCTAAAGAGTGCCCCATTTGCATAACCTGATATGTTTTATAAGCATGTCGAAACTTAGCAAAGCAACTGTATACCTTGTCTCTATGCACGCTTTCAAAGGTGTCCTTGACATCGACAAATATGTGGAGAACGTGATGGTTAGGAGACCTATGTTTGTGACGGAAGTTCCCGGAAGTTCAGGCGATCCTCTAAATTTAATCGTGTTAGGAATAATGCTTGGATTCGAATTTTTGGACAGCATTTTTTTTAGTTTTACGGCAGATTCTAAACCCCATGGAGTATAATTTGACGCTCAAAACCTTTTCCTCAATTTTAAGGCCGCAAATGACAGTGTGCTTAAGGACCGGCTACATAGTGCCATGTCTGATTTAGGTACTTTTACCAAACTCGTTCGGTTTTGTAGGGTGACGGTGGAGCACTGTCTCTGCTCCGTGGAGATCGGTGAAATTTCTGCAAGCTTTTTTGCAGATTATTAATATTTACCCGCGTACTTACTTTAGTATCGTTACGAATTTTATTGGTGGAGCGAAAATAAGACGTGCGCATCGAATGACTATTCGGTTAAGGAGATTTATTTGTCCGTTTACTCGGACCGCTTAGTTTTTAGTACAGAGTTTTTCGTAAAACAATAAATATGGTTGCTTAGGCGCGAAATTCAAATTTTTTATGCTCACTTTCTTCTTTCAATATAATTCACAATAAGTCATCTATATTATTATTATTTTCTTAATTGCTATACGCAACAGTCGGTAACAAACGCACCGACACCTTCAATGCCTGTTTGCTATAGTAGTCAAACAGAAAAAAATTATGACTCCTTACTGCAGATGGGGGTAGTCAATGTGTGCTGGTTACTTTAATGAACTGCCCTTCATTTATAAATAATTTCACTTAAATACTACAAATTTGCTTACTCTACGATAATAATACGAAAACGCGGGGAAACGAAATGCACAAAGGTGAATGTATCGCGATGTTGTGCGCTCTTGAGCGCTGTGCTTCATCGCTTGGCGTCGTATTTCATTACTGTTGTGAACGATCACAACACATTTTATACAAGGCGACGCACTGTCATGTGACTTCTTTAACATAATTCTAGAAAATATACCCGAACTCACATGTCAACATCAGAGATACGATACTCCAAAAGCAGATAAATTGATTATGTGCTAAGACATTGACGTGATCGGGTAAACACAGTGAGCCGTCAACGAGGCGTTTGCTGGCATTGAAACAAAATCGGCATAAAATGGATCTGGCGGTAAACCAGGCCAAAACTAAGTACATGCTGTCATTAAGGAAGGACGCCCAACGTCGATGTTTTGGACGGATGCCCCAATTCGCGGTAAATAGGGGCAACAACATCAGTACCGAAATCAGACATAGAATAACTAACCTAATTGCTAATCACTGTCCTTCTGGGCCCAAGATGCAATTGATTAAAAGAGTCACGTCCCTAAAAACTAAACGGCTGTGAACAACAGGTGATCGTGCCAACCCTGCTTAATACAATAATACAATCTTAATGTAAAGATTGACATACCTATTCCATATCGAGGTTTTCTTATTGCCCTAAAAGCCACTACAAAGGTATGATCTTTCGTCTCAGTGCAATGTCACTTTCCGAACGTGCACACGTCAATAACCTCTCACATCAATTCAGTAATGAATGCAATGTATATCAAACTGCGGCATTTAAAACAGTGATATTGAATTATCACTAAAGTCCTATTCGAGGTACGCAACCAAAACGCTCAAATCAGTCGCAGTTTCCTGTCATTCTTTGTGAATTATATGATACTCATCCTCGAAAAACTCAAAACTTGTCAATTGGGTTCATCGTAAATGTGTCACAACTCACGATATGACACACAAACTGCGGATTGCTCAAAATTTCGACACTCTCCAATTAAGCCCACCAATTAATCTGTCGTCCAGATGTTGTAATGCAGACTGTACATTGTTTGGGTAATTAATGCCGCTTGATTTTTATTGCCCCTTAACTCTATCAAATAATGACGATATCCTCCTTCATCTGGGGGATTGTTTTATGTCTTTTTTGGATTTTTGGACAGACTCAAATATAGATATAAGAATTTTCAAATGGTCGCACATGTGGCAGAGATAATAAAAGTCTGTCGGTTAATCAGTCTTAACTCGTAGATTTTATGAACCATATCATTATCTATCGCTAAGACCGTTCATACAAGTTGATTGCATTTAGTCGCGAAACTAAAGTTTTTTTTAGCTTTTTCGGTAATTTTGTACAAAAAAAATAGTAAAAATAGCAATAGGAACCTATTCGAGTGCACAATTGGAAAAGGCAATGTAGTGCAGCCCTATGCGACTCAAAGGTTCAAGGATGAAGAAGGTTCTTGTATGATATAATTTGCTAATTCCTAAAATTGGTAAATTGGCAGATAGACAGACGAAACTGTGTTGACGTCTTCAGTGTAACGAGGTATGCAGTTTATATTTCGGGATTAGAGAACAAAAACAAATATTAATCATCGAAAATAGCTTTATTATTTTTCAAAATATTCCCCATTAAGATCTATACACTTCTGCACGCGTTTGAACCAATTGTCGAAACACTTTTGCCACTCTGAATGAGGTTTCTCAAAAACATGCATTCTTAACGCATCAATCACTTCTTCAGGTGTCGAGAAACGTTGATCTCTCATTTATTTTACGTACGGGAAAAAAATGAGTCATTCGGTGCCAAGTCAAGATTAAACGACGGATGACTCATTAAATCGATGTTTTGAGTGCTCAAAAATGCTGTTGTTTGAGCCGATGTGTGAGAATTCGCATTGTTGTGGTGCAGAGTGATCCGTCTTCGCCGATTGGTTTTCCTGATATCTTCGAAGACAACTGCCAAACAAATGGTTGTGCACCACTCAGAATTGACTGTTCTGCGTAGTTCTAGTGGTACGGTTGCGACATGTCCAGTTTTTCCGAAACAACAGGCGACCATTTGCTTGGAAGTGCTTCATGCGCGAGCAAGTTTAGTTGGATTTGGCTCATTTTGAAACACCCATACAGTCGACTGCTGTTTACTTTCGGGCTCATACGCGTAAATCCACGATTCATCACCTGTTACGATGTCATAGACGTGTTTCGAAGTACCGCGATCGTATTTTGGGAGCATTTCATTCGACCAATCGATACGAGCATTTTTTTGAGCGATTGACAAGTTGTGTGGGATCTAACGCTAACAAATTTTTTTAACAGTGAAATGATCATGCAATAATGAATATACGCTGCTCCACTAATGCCTAAGGTTGTTTCAATTTCACGATAGGTCACATGCATATCTTGCAATATCAGTTGGAGCACACCATCAATCATTTCCGGAACAACAGCTGATTTTGGACGACCTTTACAAAATTCGTCTTGGAGTGAACTAAGATCTCGATTGAGTTCGCCATACCATCGATAAACACTGGTTTTTGATGAAGCTTCATCGCTAAAAATTAAATTAAGTTTATCGATGCACTGTTGTTGAGTTAATCTACGCCGAAAGTTGTAAAAAATAACCGCACGAAAATTTTCACGATATAATTCCATTTTTTGGTCAAAACCTTTGTCAAAACATTCTAAGTACGTATAACCTCAAATATGTCAAACATTACGATAGACCTGGCAGTTGGCAGATTGCAACACTAGGGCTGCCCAATCCCGAAATATAAAAGGCAACCTTCATACTGGCTCATATTTTTACGTGGAATATATAAAAAAACAAGGCTTTAAGCCAGAAATAGGGTCTCCTTAAATGACGATTACTAAGTGTGATCATGTATGCTCAGTCAGGGTTTTGCCTTTTGAGCATCTACGTGAAGCTTGCTTTAAGTTCCTCACGAGTACCAAGAACCTACAGTTTCTTGCCGACTTTCGTACACAATAATTTCTCTTTTAGTGTTGTAAGCAGTGAAAAGGGTGGTGCCGTGAAAGATGCAAGGTGCTTAATCCAGAAATCGAACCTGGACCATCGGCGTGTGAGTGTCGCACTCTACCCACTAAGCCACGGCAGTCACCTTATAACTCGATTGCATTTTGTTATTTGTTTAAGCTTTCCGGTTTTGCTTTTGTAAATGAGCTTTGGTTCGAAGGCATAATAAGATCTGTTAGACAGCCTTTGAGACTCAAAGGGTCTGAATTGAAGGATGCGTCGTGATTAGATATGAAAGAGAAGTTTTGTCGGTTTCATAGAGTGTCTTAACCAACTAGCGAACCGATACTGACGTCTTAATTATTGCTGCACCTCTAATTCAGGTCAAATATGTTAAGAATGGGACAATTAACTAGAAACAGAGTCTCCTTCAAGGAAGATTGCTATATTTGTTCTTATATTTGCAAACGCGGTAAAGCTTTTCAAGCAACTACGCTTTTTTCCTATTGGCCTCCTACGAGTAGTAGAGATCTACACTTTCTTGCCGAATCCGACGGCAAGTTAGTTAGTTAAGCAGAATCACAATGTCAACTGAGATGATGATGGTTAAAATTGAGCATCGCGCTGTAATAAAATTTTTCACTCAGCAAGGAAAAAGTAAAAAAACTATTTATGAAGAGATGGTGCCTTTTTAACAGAGTTCCGCACTTTCATTATCAACTATACAAAAGAGGTCCAGTAAGTTCAAGAGGGGCAGAGAGAGCATTGAAGACGACCCCCGCTCCGGCGCCCCGGCTACTGCTTGTACGGGAGAAAGCATCAAAGGAGTCGAAGAACTTGTTCTAGAGGATACCCGAATAAAGGTGAAAATGATGACAGAGATCACCAAGCTTTCAAATGGTACCAGTCACACCATTCTTCATGACCATCTTAACCTTTCAAAGGTCAGTGCAAGGTGGGTGCCACTAATGCTCACAGCGGCTCAGAAAAAAGTGAGAATCGCATGCTGTAGAGAGCCTTTGGATATGTGTAGTGGGAACGTGGACGGTGTTTTGGATCGAATTGTTACTGGGGACGAAACATGGGTTTACCGTTATGATCCTGAAAGCAAACAAGAGTCCATACAGTGGCATAAAAAGGAACAGACCCCCTGAAGAAGTTCAAAGACACTCCGTCTGCCGGGATGCTCATGGTCACAGTTTTTTGGGACTCAAAGGAAATCTTGCTCATTGAGTACAAACAAGTGAAACCATCAACAACACATCCTACGCTTTCACTTTGTATAATTTGCGGGAGGAAATTAAAAAGAAAAGACGGGGTAAGCTCGCAGCGGGTGTGTTGCTTCCTCATGACAGCGCTCATAGTCACACGGCGCGAGTTTCCGAGGCTGCTGCGCGGGATTGTGGTTTCGAAAAAATACAACACCCACCCTATAGTCCAGACCTTGCCTGTTTCCGGATTTGAAAATATGTCTTTGCAAATAAAGATTTTCGAATGATGAAGAACTCAATACGGCAATAAATAGGTATTTTGCGGAGAAAGAGAAAATTCATTTTTTGAGTGTTTAAAAAAGCTTATCTCAAGATGTAATAAATGCAATGATGTTAGAAATACAAACAATTTAAATTGAATTCGCATTTTCCTCCATATCGATACCGAGAATATATTTAACGCCACTCGTATGTGCGAGGTGCTCAATCCAGAAATCAATTTCGGAACGGTGCGTGAGTGTCGCACTCTACCTACAACAGATGAGTTAAACAGAAAAATCTAATAGATCAAACTTAGGAGGTTCAACAGGTTGTCAACAACTCCAACAAAGTGTTTTTCACTCCATATCCTCTTGCATATATGTTGCCTGGAGGGAAAGTCTATAAGGGGCGATGCATATCATCTTCATAAACTACATTTTAAAATTAATTGTTGGTGCTACAGTCCAAAGGGGGACCAAGGCCTAGCTTGCTCATCAACTACTCGTGTTGTGCGCGCTACTGTTCTCTCACGAGTAGAAGGGACCTGCAGTTTTTTGCCGACCCCGATCGGAGAGATTTGAGACGCTGAAGAAGATTTGAGAACTACATTTTTACTTCCTAGAATTTTCTTGCAAGTGAAAGAGGCTTTCAGTATTTAGCCGACTCTGTATATCAGAATTTTAGAAGCCTTGTCATACAAATAGTTTTGCTGGAGTGTTGTCAGTGACTTGTAAAAAGCTGTTAATAAATGTGGCTTATGCGCATGTGTGTCACAATTATTTTTCACTCATCCCTAGTAAACGCTTCCAAAACATACGCCGAAACTATTGATTGAAATTGTTTGAGAACAGAGTGAGCTACCTATTGCAAAGTAAAATCAAACTCCTAACAAATTCTAACATTTAAAGCGGACCCGTTGCAGAATAAAGAAATTCCCGCTCAGTCGCACTGCATGTCCCAAAAGATACAAAACCCTAACATATTTAACTTATCACAAAAGGGCTTTAAAAATAGGTAAAAGCATCGTCGGGACTTTGGCAACTTAGTATCAACATTGTCATCACAGATGACCTAATTCACTGAGATTCCCCCTTGAGCCACCATAATGAGCTTTGATTTCCACGCAATTGCGAATGATCCAATTTGAATCCGCGCAGCAAATCGCTTCATTCGATTTTCACGAACGCCGATATGAATAATGAACTTATATTGTTTAAAACGCAAACAACATAATAAATTGTTTTCATCGTTAATGAAACCTGGAAAGGCCGCTGCAAAAACATCCGCGCCAGTTCAATACACCCGGAGTCTAACGTGAAAAATCCTCCACCTACCCGGCGACGACACGTTGGCGACGACGCAGCGGCCAGCAGTCCGACATAGGTGTTGATTACACGCACGAGGCCAATTGCGGACATTGTTGTGACGACCGCATGTTAGCTCGACCCACCCACACGCCCACCTCCTCCCCGGACGACCACAATTCGTTAATAACATTAACCTTTTAATTAGCGCACACATTTTCGAAAATCTGATTAATATGGCCGCAGAACACAGGCAACAAAATGATCTTCGCATTATTGTTTTCATTACCAATCGATGCCCCATCGGGAGTTCATTAAGCGCGAGGATATGCGCCCAGCGCCGCGAAATTATCGAAAATATTTAGGCCGCTTGCGTAGACCATAATTTAATGTGTTTCTGATTTTTTGTCCCCCCGTCACGCCTTTGTTCGCCTGAAATCCATATTAAACACTTGCTAAACTGACCAATCGAACACAAAACAAAAAAAAAGGCAAAAACACGGTAAAAATGGTCTGTGACATCACCAAACACCGTGGTCCAAATTGAATTCATTAAAGTCGGTCAACAGTTTTCGTTCCATTTAACATTCCTCGCATGGGGCGGCCTCAACAGGATGTGCCGGTATCCGCAGGAGGGCGGCACATCGGCGTGCGCGTTCCTGGCGCACCGCATACGAGCGTAATTAAATTATTTTCGCTTTCGCATATGAAAATTAAATAATTATTTAAATATTAAATTAAGGCGGGCGGGCATATGGGTGAGTGGGCGTTCGTTCACTCGACCGAACGAGTGGGTGGAAGGACGCTTGTCCGCTCACCTCAGTTCCCCACTGAGTGTGTAACGCACTCAAAGAGAGAGAATCGCACCGATTCGTGAATGGCTCGAAGGATGGGCTGCTCGTTGGCTGGTTTATACGCACAATCCTTTATTGCACATGCCGTAATAATAACCAATTAAATGAAAAAAAGATGTACCATATAACGGTTCTTAAATTAACGCAACTGAATGGTCACAGGGAGGGCGGTGGAGGCCGGTCTGTGGCTTTCATGAGAATTTATTCATATTTTTCAGCCGACTGAATCTCGGAATTTGTAAAGGTCTTAAAGGCCTTAAAGAGATCACATTATCGGTGATTTAAACTTAAGATATGGGTTTCGCGGGAAAAATTGATTGAAAGGCTGGAACTTTATAAATTAAAACGAACGAGACCACAACGTGTTCACTTACTCTCAGTAAGCAAACGCTGGGAAGAGAGATCTTCGAAACAGTTAAATGGAGCTGTTGTGGATGTGAATATGGAAATAATGTTTTCATTGATAATGTTCCGACAGAATAAAAAGCGGTAGGTGAAAGAAGTCACAGAAAGTCGTACTTTGGATCCAAATTAATTCTGTTTTGCAATGATTTCCGTTTTAATGTAGTGTTCGTGGTCTAGGTTAAACCAGGAACACATCAAACTTCTTTATTCCATGTTCCTATTATTTTACATGTCTGTGCATCCAACAACAAATATACTTACAATTGCCTTCTTCTTCTTCATGTGGCGCTACATTCCGTTGTGGACCTGGACTTTAAAGAACATGCTCCTCCAGCCAGCACCATCTCTCGCTTGCTGCCTCCAATTGAACCAAGTTGGTTGAGGTGCTCCTCAACTTGTGTGCGCCACTTCAGCCCAAGACGCTTTCTGTTGTGTTATCCCCATGGCTCGGATTCGAAGACTTTTCGGGGCAGAACAGTGGTGTCCATACGCTCTACAGCCATGGAAGTTCATCATTAAATCTCCTCCTCCTCCGCGTCTACACAAACAGAACAAAAAATCGTGCTCAAAACTTTTCTCTCGAAGAGACAACGAACTGCTTGCCTATCTCGAAGTTTCTGCTGTCGTATATGATCCAGATGATGTGACTGGATTTAATGAATCACATAATTCAAAAATCTCATCCTTATCACTACTTATAATGTCAACGGAAACACTGATGGAGAAAAGACCATTTAGTGGCGAGATGGCGGCTAACAGACCCATGTTTTAAGGGAGCCTGACTGGCAGTGACAGTTTTATCCAGAGGCTATATTCTGGTGCCACGGGAGGTCAGGAGGCCCTGGAACTCCGGTTTCAGCCTGACCGAGCACCAGGCCTACATGTGGGAGTATCGTGGTGGCTGTGGTTTATCACCTAACCTCGCGGGTAGAGTTGAGGATAGTGGACTGTGCTGATTTGTTTAGCTTTTGTCCCCCTGGACTAGGCAAGGAGGTTAGGGGACTATGCCGGTTCAGTGTGGAGTTGAATTCTCAACTGGGCGGTGTGACTCAGAAAGCAGAAGAGGTTTTTGAAATGCCTCGCATTAAACCAAGGTGGGGCGATTGTCCCTGAAGCATGATCTCAAATTGTGTAACTAAGGCTTTAAGTCTTGCGGTATCGATGACTCTTGCGAAAATGGATCCTGTGATATAAGCCGTTAAGACAGGTGACCACGTAAGACCGAACCCCATATCTGTCTAATGTGATGCTCTGTTCAAAGTGTTGACGTTGTGTGTTCTTGATTACAGCATAACAGCCGAATCAATTTCAGCCAAACCTATTTTGGTTGCTTTCGTTTCAATGCTAGCAAACACCTTATGTACGATTCGCTGTGTTTGTCCACTTCACTGTCAGCAGTTAAGCTGAATTTTAAAATATAAGGTTGACAAATGTCCTTCCGCCTTTTTGTCTTTTGAGCTTTCCGGCTATGTACTAATCGCTACAGAGCTCGCTTCTGGCAATACTATACATTCTTAGAAAGGCCTGGACATAACTTAGAAAACGACGCTATGCATGATTGCATTCAACAGTTATGGACGTGTAAACATGGAGTTCACTAACGCCGAAATTCGCGCTATTTTATAGTTTTCCTTCGTTAAAGGTAAATCCGCTAGAAACGTTCCGTGAGATTAATGGTGTTTTGGGGGATGGTACTCTGTCACTTCGAAACACGGAGGAATGGTTTGACGATTCAGACCCGGTGAAAACGACACCATGGATAAGCTGGCTGGCTGAAGCTGAAGACCTGTAACGACGAATACCGATCGAATCATGAAAATCATCGAGTTAGAGCGGTACGTGACATCGCCCAGGAAATGGGAGTTAGTCACCAAATCATTTTAAACTATATACAGAAGGCTGGATAGAAAAAAAGATTGATGTTTGGATGCCGCATGATTTGACGCAATAAAACCTTCTGGACCGAATGCCTGAGATATGCTGCTGAAACGGAACGAACTTGACCATTTTTTCAATCGGATGATGACTGGCAACGAAAAATGGATTACATACGACAATATCAAGCGAAAACGGTCTTGGTTGATGACCGGTGAATCGTCCCAAACAGTGGAATTGACGGCTAAGTTGGTTTTGCTTAGTGTTTATCTATAATGACCTGCTCCCATATGGCCAGACGCTTAAATCTACCATATACTGCGAACAACCGCTTGAAGCAGGCGATCGACCAGAAGCGTCCAGACTTTGTCAACTGGAAGGGTGTAGTATTCCACTAGGACAACACCAGACCACACACTTCGTTAATGAGTCGTCAGAAGCTACGGGAGCTCGGATGGGAGGTTTTATAACATCCACCATATAGCCCGGACATAGCGCCATGTGATTACCATCTGTTCCTGTCCATGGTGAACGCCCTTGGTGGTAAAGAGGCTTGTGAAAAGTGGGTGTCCGAACTCTTCGCAAATAAGGAGGAGGGCTTCTACGAGAGGGGTATTGCCGTCTAGATGGAAACAGATTATCGAACAAAACGGCGCATATTTGAACTAAATCCGATCACTGTAACACTTTTTATAAAGCATTGAATGAAGGGCAACAAAGCGAAAGGGAGATACTTGGCAACCTTATATCGTGCTTCTGGGGTTGACTCATAAGTTCCGCACTATCTTCTAAAATATGAAGAAGTCACATAACAGCTCGTCGCCTTGCCTAAAAGTCTTTTTGACATTGAAGTTCTCGGTGCGATTTACTTTTGTTTTCCGTAAGACAATGTATATACTGTGAGCGTATAAGGAAAGTGTGCACCAATTACCTATTTGTTATGAAATGTCGCAATCCCCTTCGGACTGCGGCTGTTGATTAAAAGACACATGCCATTTTTTCTTCTTATTCGTAATGAAAAGCCAAACAAAAATTTTCATAAAATATAAATATAAAAACACACTAAAAACATAACAAAAAAAAAATCACTTTTTACACTTTAAAAGACTGTGTAGAATATTTGAAAAAAGATCTTAACTTTAAACTTGCTCTGCTTTTGCTTTTAAAACAGCAACTAAGCGAATGGGCATTGACTTCACTTGTTTTCTTGTGAATTCGGCTGGTATATATTGCCACTCCAACAAAACAGCTTTCAATGACTCACGGCTTGTTATATTCCGTTTCCGAATCTGCTTATCAGGATGCTCCCACAAATGCTCAATGGAATTGAGGTCTGCAGATTGCGGAGTGTGGTCCAATTTCTTAGCGATACGAAGGCTGTCTCTTATATTTCAGGATTGGGCAGCCCTGGTGTTGCAATCTGTCAACTATCGTTTAGTGTGACATTTTTGAGGTTATACGTACTCAGAACGTTTTGACATACGAGCACTATGTGTTGTTTACAATAACTTAAAAGATTCATCTCGCCCAAAAAATAGAACTAAATCGTGGAAATTTTCGTGCGATTATTTATTACAACTTTCGACGAATCACTCAACAACAGTGCATCGGTGAACTTAAACCAATCTTTGGCGATGAAGCTCCATCAAGGACCAGTGTTTATCGATGGTATGGCGGATTGAACCGAGGTCGTAGTTCACTCTAAGACGAATTTCGTGAAGGTCGTCCAAAATCAGTTTTTTTCCGGAAATCATTGAGGGTGTGCCCCAACTGATATTGCAAGACCGTATTGTGACCTATCGTTAGATTGAGAAAACCTTAGGCATTAGTGGGACCAGCATATATTCAATATTGCATTAACATTTGACCCTCAAAAAAATTTGTTCTCGTTAGATCCCACAACATAATTGTTGGCGCTACAGTCCAAAGGGGGAACAGGGCCTAGCTTGCTCATCAACTACTCGTGTTGTGCGCGCTACTGTTCTCTCACGATTAGAGGGGCCTACACCTTTTTGTGAAACACGTCTATGACATCATGACATGTGATGAATTATGCGTACGAGCCCGAAAGTAAACAGCAGTCGACTGTATGGGTGTTTCAAAATATGCCAAATCTAACAAAAGTTGTTCGCGCACGAAGCACTTGTAAGCAAATGGTCGCCTGTTTTGTAAAAAAGAACTGGACATGTCACAACCGTACCACTAGAACAACACACAACAGTCAATACTGAGTGGTACGCAACCATTTGTTTGTCAGTTGTCTTCCAATAAATCAGGAAAACCAACCGCCGAAGACGAATCACTCTTCACCACGGCAATGCGAGCTCTCACACATCGGCTCAAACAACTGCATTTTGGAGGACTCAAAACATCGATTTGATGAGTCATCCGCCGTATAGTCCTGACTTGGCATCGAATGACTTCTTTTTATTCTCGTAAAAATTAAAATGAGAGGTCAACGTTTTTCGACAACTGAAGAAGCGGAGATACCTCAATCAGAGTGGCAATAGTGCTTCGACAATTGGTTCAAACGCATGGAAAAGTGTACAGATCGTAATGGGAATTTTTTTTAAAAACAATAAAGCTATTTTCGATGATTAGTATTTGTTTTTGTTTTCTAAACCCGAAATATAACCCTCGTACCATGAAGTAACCATTCTTTTACTAACTTCGAGTGTTTACTAACTTATCGTTTAGTTTTAGTTTTCAATGTTCTGTATTTTTTTTGTTTTACTTACATGCTAGACTTAAACTAGCTAAATAACATAATCTATTGGTCTTAATTCTAACTTACTGACTCTTAGCAAGTGCTCTAGTCTAACCTAGAATAATTCATTTTTCTCTCTACTTTTCGGCTTCGTTATTAAATGTTTGTGCTCGTTTTTTTATTCACTTGAAAGCCTAATTTTTACCCAGAAAACTCACAAAACTTAGGAAAAGAGTTAACTAATCGTGTTGGAAGACCCATTCATCACTCAAGTTTTTTAACATTCCAAGGCAAAGGGTTTCCGGATGCCGCCATACATCCCCATATAATGACCGAACCGACTCTGTGCTCTATGCCCTAATTTAAGTTGTTTTGTTAAAATTCGGTGCTTTTTCTCCCTGGTGTTTGTGGTGTTTTTTTGTTTTATACGAAAATTTCAAATTTGCTTTCGTCACCAAAACAACATTTTCCCAGAGAGATAAACTTTCATTTTTGTGGTTCTGGGCATAGAGTGGTCTCCGTTTCTGGTTTCTTATACAAATGTATGGATTTTTTCGTGGAACTCGGCCATGAAACCTGTTTTTATTAAGGTTTCGTCTAATAGTACTTGCGCCTACATTGACTATAGAAGTTTGGGTTATGGTTTCAGCAATCTTTATTGCACTCAACTCTGCATTTCTCCTAATTTATCGCACAATTGCTCCCTCATCAATCGTGGTTAATCTTTTTGCGCTCCCGGAACGTGGTCGATCTTTGACATTTTTAAACATTTTAGAAGTGTCCAAAAATTTTTTCACCGTGTTATGGCACCAGCTCACAATGTTGGCTATTCCACGGTAAGATTTTCCTTGTTTTCAAGTTAAAGTCTGAGAATGCTAACTTAAGGTACGACACTATAGGGCTTGCCTTCATTCATGTGGTAAGAGGCCACCTCTTCGATCATAGCGAGATGGTGATGGGTCGTGATCTTGGCTTCTCGGTTTTATTCTAAGATCTGTGTTAAAATTGAAGCTACAGCTAGCTAAGACCACGCCAAAAATTCAAAAATTGTCTGATTGCTCACAATCAGTTTCGGCTATACGCAGCAAATCGGATGCCTTAAAAGATGGGGTTCTTCTCTCTGAAGGCATGTTTTCCTTCGATCGAGCGTTAAAGTTGAGCTGGATAAATATGTCATCTCTGCTTTTGCAGCACAACAGCTTAAGGCGCTATAATGCTTCTTTCCCTTTGTAATCCGTGGATGTAATTCACGTTCATATTCGTTTTAATTGAGTAGACATTTTTTCTTGGCATCTGTACCAAAGTTACTGTCCCCGGCATATTTTAGAAATTCAACTGCGACTCCAGTGGAGAGCCCACTTCCGCAAAATGTTATCCTGCAGGCATTTGAGTCTTACTTCCACCAGATATCATTACATTTCTTCCACAAAATTCCTCCATCGCTGAACCCTTCGCTGGTTTTCCATATTTTCTTTTGAGTTTACAGAGCCTTGTATTTCTTTGTAGGCTTCCAGTCTGGGTTCAACCTTGGTTGTTGTTCTCTAAAGAGAGGAACATTAGTGTTAGTCTTCTTGACCACGTTTCCATACCTGATACAGAAAACGGTAATTTTTAAGACAGTTTCAAGATCGTCCAGTTTCCAAGCAGTCACATATATTTTCCATAGCTAACCCTAAACCTTTCTCAATATTCGGATGCTTATTGTTACAAAAGAAATTCATCTGAGTCAATGTTGTCCATTATCGTTAAGATTATAACTCCAGTTTGTGAAAAAATTTCGTTAAAGAAAAAGTCTCCTTCACGGTCCTTAATTCGCGTAACTTGCCGGAATTGACGCTACTCTCCTATTCAGCCAAAAGAGAATGAAAAATGCATCCCCCTTGCAGTCCCATGTCTTATCCACACGACAAGCAAGTAATCTCAACCCACGCTTAGTTGCATCTCAAAACATCATCGAACTCACACAACCCAGCTCTAGTACCCGCCGGAGACAATTAAATAAATCGCACAACCCACCATCGCCCCCCGTTCATGACTAAACATGAACACAAATTGACAGAATCACTTGCAATCAATCCCCGCATCGCCAGGATCAGCGCTGCGCTCAGTTGTCTCCATTTAATATGCAAATTTTTATGGGTGCTCTCCGCTGCATGCCCAAGAAACACCGTCCCGTGCTTAGGACACACCTCAACCCAGGCCCAGTTGCAAAAACCCAAGCCACAGAGCAGCCACCAGAGGTTGCCCGTCAAACCAGCCACAATAACAGCGGCGAAAACGAAATGAACAACCCGCGTCAATCGCTCTGATTAGTGAACACACATCACGTAGGTGCTAAAGGACAACATCGTTGCGCCCAAACGACTTAATGCGCTTACAAGGGTCTCCCCAGAGATGGTCCCGCTGCCTCGAATGGATCTTGCTCGCCACCGCATGTGTGTGTGTCATGTGTCGTGGTCCTCACGCGTGGGCTCTGCTCGTCGCCGCCAGAGAGCTGCCAATTGATTGCGATTTTGTTTGCATAACAAATGTTCGCCATCCAAACGAAGGTGCGGAACATAACACCATCTAGTCGTCCTCAAGCGCACACACACAGGACCCCAGGCTGGATGCGTTAATCCGACGATTGAGATGTCTGGTGCACCTCTCTGCTGTGGCTCCCTCGCTCCCGGCTCACTGGAGATGGATTGTTGGCAAGCGCCTGTTTGAAGCTGGATAAATGGCATGTGCCCGACCGGAAGAGGACATGTGTGCAGGCGACCCAAACTGCGGGAAACCGCACACGAATTCGTCTTATCTAAATAATTGCTTGGGTTTCGATGCGATTGGAACCGGCACGCTGCAGAACACCATCCCAGTTGTGCCCGGTGCTGATTCTTTCCAGCGGTCGAGGGGTTTTTGGCCAGCAGCCATGGCATCAAGTACCAGTCCCCAACGATCCGTTTGTCTGTTTGTGCGCCATGTTCCGGGCCTCTGGGTCAGTGGGGCAGTGCAGGAGCTGTGTCCCAGTTTTGCAGGACGACGCTAATGGCATCATTAGCCAGACGTCACCGCAGCTGAGGTCAAAGTGATTCCTAAACGTTCTCATTATTTGATTGCAATCTCTGGATAACTTTTCTAATACCGCACCGATAATGTTGACATACCCTGCCACTTAAGGATCATCAATCAAGAAAATGTGCTTGCACAAGCCAACTGCAGGGGAGGCACAAGCAAAAAATAAGAAAGTCAAAGAACACAGCAAACAGAGGCGACTTCGGCATGCGGGAGAACAGGGAAATCTGAAGAAAAACTCATAACCCTTAACAAGTTTTCTTGGGGAAAGTTGCCTCCTCTGCTCCGAGGTTGAATGGAGGTTGCAAACTTCTCAACTTCGTCCCCGTTGTGCAGCAGCGAGTCTGGGAAAAACTCACTCAGGATGTAGCTGATAAGATAATGCACTCCTTCTGGCACATCCTTGGTATTTTAGCCCACCCAACTACAAAGTAACAATATGAACTACATCCTGGAGGGGGCCTGAGCTGAGATGTTTCTGTTTTCGCCGTCACCACCGTCAACACCGCCACCGTCACCACCACTTTCGAGCTCGCAATCTATGTGCTGCAGTTCCTGCTACTGCAGAAAGGCTTATTCTGAGCGCAGCAAAACTTTTTGGCGCTCCATCGCCGTCGCCACCGAGGCCGACGACCTTCCACAATACTCGCTCTCTCGTTGTGCGCTCCGCTGCTCAGTCAATGGCTGTAGGATATCCTGCGCTGCCGAAAGTCAATACAAGGATGTGCGCTTGTAAATCAAATGACTACACTCCCCCGCTATCGCCAAGCGCATTGGTTTATTTAGTTTTTACTTCGACGGCGAGCAATGTTGCAAGGATCTCTCTCCCTGCGATTTTATTATCGCACATCCTCCTCCCCGTCGCTGGTGTTTGAATAAGGTACTTGCATGGTGTGTGCTCTGCAGTTTTTTGTTGACTCCTGTATTTATTGTTGAAATTTTTTACTCATATCTCATTGCGAAGGTTGCTCGCAAGGACCAGGAGGTTTGGGGAAAGAAAAGGAATGTCATTTGCATTTTGAACGAAATTCAATATTTTTTCGCGGCTGTGCAGTGCCGATGGTCGGAACGTCGATTTTGTCGGTTGAAAAACTGGAGAGTCTCGGAGACGAAGCGCGCACTCTGGGATTGATGATTGGGTTTTGATAGCAACCCAAGGGTGCGGGGATGCAGTAATGTTGTGATGCAGTTTTTACTCGCTCTGGAATATAAATTTGTTCTCGTATGTAAAGCAGGCGATGGTTGAAGTCTGACTTTGTTTTCTCGCAGGGAGTTAGATCTTGTGACGGAAACGGGGTGACTAGACGGATGCTGATGGTGTTTTGAGGATAATCCAAGGATATTTGTTGAGATGTTCCCTTCAGACGCTTGATCATTGGTGACGGGAACTGTCGAAGCATGTTGTAAACAGGGACATCGTGGGAGTTAAAGAATGATGAAGAGGATTCCATCCAAAATAATTTGTTGTGGGAAAAAATTATTTCTGATGTTCAGGGGGTTTGACAAATTTTAGAGTTCTGCGAAGATGGTGAATTTCCTGGCGGTACACTGTGCTATTTTTTTTTTAGAATTCGAGAAGATAGTGGGGGCCAGTTGCTTTTGTGACTGTTTTTTTGGAAGCATCGGGAGGATGGGGAAAGTGCGTGCACTGGAGATGGTAAGGATCACATAAACTGCAATTATTGATAGGAAACTGCTCCACTTGTACATCAGAGTGGAATAGGGACTTTATAATTGCTTGACTCTTTTCTAAAATCATTAACGAAATCTTAAAAAAAAATGTACAATTTCGAGTGTTGATGAAAAGGAAATAATCGAAACTACAACAAAGGAGGGAAGCGGTCATCTTTACTTCTTTCTACAGAAATTGTATTGATTTACGAATCTTGTATATAGAACATACTATTTCAGGTATGACATAGCGCAAATCCAAAATGGGGCTAAAAGTTTACATATATTTTTAGCTAAACGGGGATGCATTTAAAAGTTCTGTAACGTGACCTGCGCTACAACTTCTAAAAGAAGGTTGGTGAAAGTGAGGGCCTAAAGGTGTTCTATTTTTCTACCATTCTGCTCAGTCATTTGCTTGTTTTATATGCCTACGAGGGTTGCCTTTTATATTTCGGGATTAGAGAACAAAAACAAATATTTATCATCGAAAATAGCTTTAATGGTTTTCAAAATATTTCCCATTAAGATCTATAGACTTTTGCATGCATTTGAACCAATTGTCGAAGCACTTCTGACACTCTGATTGAGGTATCTCCAAAACATGCATTCTGAACGCATCAACCGCTTTTTCAGGTGTCGAAAAACGTTGAACTCTCATTTTATTTTTTGCTTACGGAAATAAAAAGAAGTCACTCGGTGCCAAGTCAGAACTATACGGCGGATGACTCATCAAATCGATGTTTTGAGTGCTCAAAAATGCAATTGTTTGAGCCGATGTGTGAGAGCTCGCATTGTTGTGGTGAAGAGTGATTCGCCTTCGGCGGTTGGTTTTCCTGATTTCTTGGAAGACAACTGGCAAACAAATGATTGTGTATCAATCAGAATTGACTGTTCTGCGTTATTCTAGTGTCACGGTTGCGACATGTCCAGTTTATCCGAAAAAACAGGCGGCCATTTGTTTACAAGTGCTTCGTGCGCGAACAACTTTTGTTGGATTTGGCTCAATTTGAAACACCCATACAGTCGATTGCTGTTTACTTTCGGGCTCACACGCATAAATCCACGATTCATCACCTGTCACGATGTCATATACGTATTTTGAAGCACTGCGATCGTATTTTTCGAGAATTTCTTTCGACCAATCGACACGAGTCTTTGTTTCGAGCGTTTGACAAATTGTATGAGATCCAACGCGAACAAATTTTTTTGACGGTCAAATGTTTATGCAATATTGAATATATGCTGGTCCCAATAATGCCTAAAGTTGTCTCAATCTCACTAAAGGTCACACTACAATCTTGCACTATCAGTTGGCTCACACCATCAATGATTTCCGGAACAACAACTGATTTTGGACGACCTTTACGAAATTCGTCTTGGAGTGAACTACGACCTCGGTTGAATTCACCATACCATCGATAAATACTGGTTTTTGATGAAGCTTCATCGCCAAAAATTAAATTAAGTTTATCGATGCACTGTTGTTGAGTTACTCCACATCAAAAATTGTAAAAAATAATCGCACGAAAATTTTCACGATTTAATTCCATTTTTTGGGCGAGATGAACCTTTTAGGTTACTGTACACAACACAAATAGCGCTCGTATGTTAAAATGTTCTGAGTACGTATAACCTCAAAAATGTCAAACTTTACGAGTGCCTTAGTACTAAACAGGGAATCTTAGGAATACGTTATTATTAGATAGTATGAGGTGTTATTCGAATTCCTAAATATAAATAAAGAATTCAAAAGTGTATTATTTTATAAATTCTACAAATTGTATTATGAGGTTTGGCATTAAAGACCTAACAATTCTCAATTAGAGAAAGATGTAAATGACTATCTACCATATTTGGCTTACTGATGATTTTGATTGATGATTTTCATTGATGATTCTACGTTTTGTTCAGGCCCTGAAGGACAATGATACTTTTTTTGAATTCTTTTAAGAACAAGTGTTTTCAAAATCTCTAGCAGCTTCTCTGTGCTCATGCTTATGACTTACAAATCAGCAGATATAAGTTCTTAACTAACACAATAATAATTGAATGGCGTGACAGTTCACAGGCGTCCATTGCCTAGCCTGCTCATAAACTACTTGTGTTTAGCACTCTACTGCTTTCTCACGAGTAGAAGAGACCTACAATTTTTTGGCGACTACGAACGGCGAAGTTTGAGAAGCGTTTTTTAAGACATTTATTAGTCTGAGAGTTTTATCAGCGGGTCGAAAGAGGTAGTGTGGTGAAAAATGAAAGGTGTTCAGCAGGGAATCGAATCTGGACCATCGACGTGCAAGTGTCGTACTTTACCCACTACTCCACGACGACTACAAAACTCTTATTATTCCTGAGATGATTAGCTGTTGTGTAGACCAAGAACAATCTGACAATATAACATTTTTTGTGGCTTTAAGGTTAACATTTAGAGACCGAGCTTTTTCGAATAATCCTCGATTTCCAGAATCAGCCAAAAGATCAGCGAAAAAATAAGCCTGTCTTGGTTGGAATAACTTTGTATCTTCCTGACGAAAAATCCCTAGAGTTGGCGGGGCTTCCACATATTTTAAAAAGGGATGCATACCCCAGAGCGCCTGCTTGGTAGATGATTTTTTTAGTTGTTACTACTTTGCAAATCAAATGTCCCGACGTGGTGCAGAGGGTAGAGTTCGACGCTTACACGCCGAAGTTTAATGTCTGATTCACTGCTGAACACACGAATTTTTCACGGTACCACCTCTTTCAAGCTCATGACAACACACATAGTAGTAAATGTCTAAGAAAAAGCTTCTAAAATCTACGGCATTCTGAGTCAGCAAACAACTGTTGGCCTCCTCGACTCGTGAGGGAATATTATCGGACACAACATGAGTAGTTGATGGGCAAGCTAGGCTCTGGCCCCCCTGTGGTCTGTCGCGCCGTACAATTGTTCTTATTATCATAGATTTTCTATACGGTCAAGGAAAGACTTTTGTAAGGATAACGGAAAGACAGATGTTCTCAGTTGTTGTAACGTGAGAACCACCTCTTCTGTGTGTTAGGGATGGACGGTCATTTTCAATAAGTTTGATGGTACTTCTTCGAATAGGCACATTCATTGCGTTTTTCAAACGTCTTTGAATTCTTCTAGATCTGATCTGTTAGTATTTAAGAAAGTAAAGGAACATAACGGAGCCTCAGGTTCTTCACGGGAAACTACGAGGGGCGTTCAGAATTCTCAGTATCGATATGAAGGAAAATGTTTTTATTTTTCAATATAATCTCCCCTAACATCAATGTGTTTGTTACATCTTTAGATAAGCTTTTTTAAACCCTAAAAAAATCCCTTTTTCTCCGCAAAATACCCATTTATTGCAGACTTGAGTTCTTCGTCATCCGAAAATCTTTTTCCACGAAGGTATTTTGTCAAATCCGGAAACAGAAAATAATCACTAGGAGCAATGTCTGGACTTTAAGGTGGGTGTTGGATTTCTTCGAATCCACAATCTCGTGCAGCAGCCTCGGAAACGCGAGCCGTGTGAACACGAGCGTTGTCATGAAGAAGCAACACACCCGCTGCGAGTTTACCCAGTCTTTTCTTTTTAATTTCCTCCCTCAAGTTATGCACAGTGGAAGCGTAGGACGATGGTTTTACCATTTTTTTGTACTCAACGGGCACGATTCCCTTTGAGTCCTAAAAAACTGTGGCCATGAGCTTCCCGGCAGACAGAGTGACTTTGAACTTCTTCGGGGGGTCCGTTCCTTTTTTATGCCACTGCATGGACTCTTGTTTGTTTTCAGGGTCATATTGGTGAACCCATGTTTCGTCCGCAGTGATAATTCGATCCATAACACGGTCCGCGTGTCCAAAAGCTCGATATAGTATGCGATTCTCACTTTTTTGTGATTCGCTGTGAGCATTCGTGGCACCCACCTTGCATTGACCCTTGAACGTTTAAGATGGTCATGAAGAATGCTGTCAATGGTACCAGTTGAAAGCTTGGTGATCTCTGCCATCATTTTCACCTTTATTCGGGTATCCTCTAGAACAAGTTCTTCGACTTCTTTGATGCTTTCTCCCGTACAAGCAGTAGCCGGGGCGCCGGAGCGGGGGTCGTCTTCAATGCTTTCTCTGCCTCTCTTGAACTCACGTGATCACCTTTGCACAGTTGATAATAAAGGTGCGGAACCCTGGTAAACAGCCACCATCTCTTCATGAATAGTTTTTTTTTACTTTTTCCTTGCTTAGTGAGAAATTTAAATACAGCGCGACGCTTAATTTTCACCATCATCGTCTCAGTTGCCATTATGATTCTGTTTAACTAGAGATAAAGCGAGAACTAATAGTCACATTTATATGAAATTTTACATGAATGCGCTAGGATCATAGTATTACTTGATAAATAAGTCAATTTATATATATAATCATAGCTTCACCCGATAACGAGAATATATTGAACGCCCCTCGTATATCATGCGTCGAATTTGTTGATTTTTATAACGCCTCTTCTCTCCATTTGTATTTTGCTTTTAATATCGCTCCTTCAATACTTCAGCTATGGAGCCTCGAGAAAGATGACAGGCACTTGCTATAAATTTTACGTTTGGTTTTTGTGTCTTAGCTAAAAACTTACCTCCATAAGTTTTTGACA
The DNA here is from genome assembly GCA_955652365.1 of Eristalinus aeneus. Taxonomy (NCBI): domain Eukaryota; kingdom Metazoa; phylum Arthropoda; class Insecta; order Diptera; family Syrphidae; genus Eristalinus; species Eristalinus aeneus. Next base: position 82,702,444 of record OY019132.1, read on the forward strand.
TAACTATTAAAACAATGTTTATAACCTAACTAATAATCAGAAATATTGCAGACACAGCACCGCTGCAAAAACAGTCACTTTTGATCGTGGCGAAACTGTGATTTGGTGATAGAACTTATAGTACTTCGATAACTGACTAGGTTAAGCAACCAAACCAAAGAATCTTTGTACATATTTATTGTCGGAGTAGAATGGGTTAGTGCACAGGTCAAGTTGACATACAGCCTCCAAGCGGCGCCCTCTGGATAGCCATCACAACACCCGTTGTATGGTGAACTAATGTATGCAGCGACCCCCTCTGCCCGAGGATTTAAATAATGGGCCTGGCCTACCAGTCTGTGGGTTGTGCGTGAGGGTAACTTCCTTACCACGTTAAAAAGAAAAATAGTTCAGAAAAACCGATATGCCTCGGATAAGGACGGATTAACTGTTGACGACCCCAGCAAACGTTTAAAGGACAACGATTTTCGGTTTTGCACGTGGAATGTGAGGTCCCTTAATAGGCCACGTGCAGCCGAACAACTTGCGGAGGCCCTTGACAGCTACAAAGCTGACATAACCGCCATCCAGGAAGTGCGATGGGATGGGCCTGGCATAAAAGCGATGAAGAACTGCGATATCTACTACAGCAATTGCTATAGAGAGAGAAGGCAGCGCTTATTCGGATGCGGATTTGTTGTTCGAGGCAGACTTAGGCAAAAAGTCTTGAGCTACGACCCAGTCAGCGAGCGCCTCATGACAATCCGCATCAAGGCTAAATTCGGGAACATCAGCCTAATATGCGCTCACGCCCCGACAGAGGAGAAGGATGACAACATCAAGGATGACTTCTATGATCTCCTAGAAAGAACATACGATCGATGCCCCAGCTATGACACCAAGATCGTTCTAGGAGATTTCAACGCTCAGCTGGGAAAGGAGGACATCTTTGCTGGAGTCATCGGTAAACACAGCCTGCACGACAACACATCCGGAAACGGACTCAGGCTGTTGGACTTCGCCTCGGGGCGAAACCTCTCTGTGGCTAGCACGCGGTTCCCACACCTGAACATTCACAAAGGAACCTGGCGATCTCCTGATCAATCAACCGTCAACCAGATTGATCACGTTGCGATCGACGTCAGACACTCCTCCAGTATTCTCGATGTCCGAACCTTCCGAGGTGCAAACATTGACTCGGATCATCACCTTGTTGTAGCCAAGGTAAGAACTCGGATATCGAGAGAGCAACGGAGTCGAGAAAGGCCAAAACGGTTTGACGTCGAAAAGCTACAATCGCAGCTGATTGCTGGGAACTTTGCCGACCGAGTCTCCCGGAAACTCGCCCAGAGTTCGACGCTTCCTGCACTAAGCATAGAAGAAGAATGGAAACGTTGTCAAGAAGCCATCAAAGAAGCTGCCACTGATGTGCTGGGTTTCACGTCACCACCCAGAAGGAACCCATGGTTTGACGACGAGTGCAGGCAAGCGCACGCAGCTAAACAAGACGCCTATAAGGCGACGCTGCATCGAACAACGCGAGCTGTTCGTGAACTCTACGAACAGAGAAGAAGGGAAGAGCACCGGCTTCTCAGAAGGAAAAAGAAGGAGCATGAGAAGCGCGCGGTCGAGGAAATGGAAAGGTGCTTTGGCAGGAATGAAGTCCGAAAGTTTTACCGAAAGGTAAAACAGCTATCCGGAGGATACAAGGTTCGGACCAAGGCCTGCCGGGACCAAAATGGACAACTAGTAGTAGAGTCGCAGTCTGTGCTGAGAATCTGGAAGGATCATTTCTGAAAACTCCTAAACGGCGATGACGACCCAAATCCCGCTGTTAGGCAGAATGTTCCACTCAATTTGGACGATGATAGACAAGCATTCCGTCCCCCCGACTTAGACGAGGTGAAGATAGCAATATCCAAGCTAAAGTCGAACAAAGCTGCTGGAGCGGACGGACTGTCCGCAGAACTATTTAAAGCAGCTGGAGATGACCTGGTTGGGCGCATGCACCAGCTCATCTGTAAGATATGGTCGGAGGAAAGCATGCCCGATGAGTGGAATCTCAGCGTCGTTTGCCCGGTCCACAAAAAAGGAGACCCCTTTGACTGCGCCAACTACAGAGGGATTAGTCTCCTGAACATCGCATACAAGATCCTCTCTGCCGTATTGTGTGAGCGTCTGAAACCATTTGTCCATGACCTGATAGGTCCCTATCAGTGTGGTTTCAAACCAGGGAAGTCCACAATAGACCAGATCTTCACATTAAGGCAGATCCTGGAAAAGACCCAAGAAATGCAAATTGACACCCACCACCTATTCGTCGATTTCAAGGCTGCAAATGACAGTGTGCATAGAGACGAGCTATACAGTGCCATGTCTAGTTTTGGCATTCCTACCAAACTCGTCAGATTGTGTAGGATGACGATGGAGAACTCTCGCTGCTCCGTCAAGGTCGGTACCGAACTCACCGAGACCTTCAATGTCAAAAAAGGTTTTAGACAAGGCGACGCACTGTCATGTGACTTCTTTAACATCATCCTCGAGAAGATCGTGCGTAACTCACAAGTCAACACCAGAGGCACGATCTTCCAGAAGTCAGTTCAATTGTTAGCTTACGCTGATGACATTGACGTGATTGGACGAACACAGCGAGCCATCAATGAGGCGTTTGCTGGCATTGAAGCGGAAGCGGCCAAAATGGGTCTTGCGGTAAATGAGGGCAAAACGAAGTACATGCTGTCATCAAGGAAGGACACACAACATCGACGTCTCGGACGGAGCGTCACACTAGGCAGCAGAAACTTCGAGGTAGTTAAGGACTTCGTCTACCTCGGCTCCGCGGTAAACAGGGACAACAACATCAGTACCGCAATCAAACGCAGAATCACTCTTGCCAACCGCTGTTTCTTTGGGCTCAAGAGGCAATTGAGTAATAAAGCCCTCTCTCGAAGGACTAAGCTGAGGCCCAGGTCCACCCTGGACTGTAGCGCCACAAGAAGAAGAAGAAGAATGGGTTATAACATATGAAACTCTGCTTTTTTTATATTTTCGTCTATTTATTCATTTAATATTCATATTGATTATTGTTACCCCTGGCAGATTCTACCAAAGAAAGGGAAAATTTCGGCAAAGAATTTTATTTCCCGAATGATTAAGCTGCACACCCTCTAATTCCCCCGCAGTGCCAAAAGCAAACATTTGTTCTCGTTTTTTCCTCGAAAACACAAGCGCTATCCCGCACAAAAGAGCAAACGCCTTTGCGGCTTCCCACAACCGCAAGCCTCAGCGGAGACTAAACGAAGCTCACACAAAATATTCCCGGGATTCAGGGCGTGATGAGTGCACACCCATATCACAAGTCCCCCAAAAATCCACTCTGTGTGGACTTCCATCTCAAAGTAAGCCAGCTTCTCCTCCTCAAGGTCACCGCCAAAACAATTGCTTTACCCAGCGAACCGAAATTCGTTTAACACCATGCAAGTCCGTCCACAAAAAAAACTGCTCCTCATGTCAAATCATTCCAGCTCGTTCTGTACACATCCGAGCACGTATCCTTGCATATGCAGCGCCAGCACCAGCAACAGCAGCAGCAAATGGAACCCTAGCACACATTTGTTGTGCTCAGTAAGCGCTGCTAAAAGACTTGTTCGTCCTTGCCTTCCGCCGCCGAGTGCTCGCTCAACCACAGCGGAGTTACAGACCGCGATATGTTTGTGCCAAGGACCCGTTCCGTGTTCGCCTCCCATCTCCACCCGCACATCATGCTTGTTTGCATAAATTCATCGCTTTGATGTGATCTGCGGCGAAAAAAAATAATTATCGCTGATGGATTTTTTCCATCAACCACCCTCGCTGGAGGCCCTCTCTGCTGCGCAGCGTTATTAAGTTATGTCCCGACATCGATGACATAGTCATAGATACAAGAGTGATTTGCAATTTTACACAAAAATAAAAAACACGTCAAAAACAAAGCCAATAACAACTCGAACCTAAGCCAGTGCTCTTCCCGTGTGCCGCGGGCTGCATGCAATCTGCCGCCGCTGGCGTATAGAAAATAAATTTTACGATATTGGATGCATAAATTATTTCTAGCAAAAAAATCCATAATGGATATGCAAACGCATACCTGGCTGCTCTCACGGATCGGAGCGCTGGCGAAACGTTGCAATTTCTGTTATTAATAATGTTGACACTCGCAAAACACCGTGGAAAAACGTAACATAGAAATTGATTAATGCAACAAAGCCACTGAACGGTTGAGAGGGGTTGAAGAGGGAGCAACGAGCACAGAGGATGGCGAGCACAGTGTTCTTTTGAAGCGGGTTACGCAAGCTTATGTGACGACGCGACACACAGGGGTTTGTTTCGAGCGGATACTGAAAAGCGCATCAACGAATCCACCGCCTCCGCAAAAGGCATGGAGAGGATCTTAGGGATCAGTCGGCCATAAGCTGTTTCATCAACAAAACAATTGCAAGGGATGACAAGGAGATGAAAGAGGAAACATCACCGACTATATAGAGAGTTGATAAAATGGTATGCGAATCGGATACTATTTTCTCAGGAGGCATATCTGCCCAAAGATTTCGCAACGAACCACTTAGAGGCACTTTCTTGTGTATACAATTTTTCTGTATTTAAGTGGAGCCGATTTTATCCTACGACGACATGTCATGCATGTCAGTCAACATAACAGTGGATTTTGTTTGAATCTTTGTGATTTCAATTGTCGCAACTAAGATATAGGGCTTCGAAATCAACTTTCATCAGATTTTCAGTTTTTAGATCTCAAAAATAAAGAAGCAAATTAATGGAAAGCATATAAATATTGGAAGACCGATCCGTTTCTTTTTTACGTTAAAATGAGTGTTGATGTAGAAACGTAAAAAGCTCAGTTAATAATAGTAGAAGAGACCTAAAGTTTATAGCCGACTCCGAACGGCAAAATTTAAGAAGCGTTTTTCTTAGAGGTCTTGGAGCGAAAAATTCGAGGTGTTCAGTCAGGAATCGAGCCTGAACCTTCGGCGTGTGAACGTCGCACTGTACTTATTAAGCCAAGGCAGCCAAAGTATGTACATAGTATGGAAATTACCAAAGATGTAAGTAATCCACATCCAAATCAGCCACAACTTGCAGGTGGAGCTGGCTGCCAATAAAATTTAATGACCTTAACTAAAATTTTGAATATATTGATGGTTGAGTCTTGTTTTCGATATACAGTCGAACCCGGATATAGTCATATTGCTTATTTGCAAATATCGGTTTAAGGTATAATTTCATCCAACCAGTTGCTTCTTTTCAGATAGATGATAAATGAGATATTTGGATAACCGCTTAGTGTCACGTTATTTTGTTGCCGACGTGATATGATATTCTCCGAGTTTGACTGTACCTCTCCCGGATTCAAGTCAACTGATAAACCGAGTAAAAAGCGGAGTGGTTTCAAGAATTGCAGAAGCAGCTGGGTGCATACAGATCGATGGCGTCAAGCTGCACGCAGATCAGTAGTATCAAACTTTCAAACATAACATTGTCGAAAGCACACTTCGAATTTCTTCGGTTGGTTACACAGTGAACTTATCAGACATATGCGTTGTTGTAGGAGTGAACCCGCTTCTTATATAGAACAAAAGATCTTTTACGTTATCACTATTGGACTGCTTCTCAATTTCCGTCAGTTTAGTTTGGAAAGTTCACAGCTTTCTTCAAGATTCCTTCACATCTCAAATGGGATCTTCGACTTTTACGGCATCGATAACAACCGTTTCAACAATGCGCCCCTGCACCTCGCACTCAATTTGACGTTCGTCTTTGCCCTCAACGACTTTCATTCGTCCTTATGTCCTAACACAATTTTGTAAGCTCTCCCCTCTCCGAAACAAGACCCATGCAAAGTGTATTCAGGGACAAACTAAATGGTGTACATAAACCACAAGCCCATATGTGCAAGGCTGCTAAACTTAATGAACACCTCACCATGATTTCCGCTCCATAGAGTTCGGCATAAATCCACACAACTCCCCGCCACAGCGCAGCCCTCACACTGAAGAGGCACTTCCTGTGAAAACCAGCCCCCAAATGTGTTTATTCGCTCCATAAAAGCGCCGCAACTCCCGGTCATCAATCCCCCGAAAAAGGAAATGAATCATTTCATGGCGCTTTCTTACAGTTTAATCGCCCGCACTGTTACCCCGAGGACCGCAGGGTATCAGGTTCCCTGCGCCTACAGGCCCTCTGCAACGTAAGCAGATTAACATATCCCCACTTGCGTGTGCGTTTTTATCCCGCCCCCTCCACCATACCCAGCACCCATCGACTACGGTCGAACGCACCGAAAAACCACGAAAAATATTTACTCAGTTTAATTAATTGAATTTTTTACGATCAATAAAAAATGCAGTAATCGTCGTGTGACCATGGGAAGGGCCATAAACGCAGTCACTACGAGGTACTACAAGGCACGACCAGGCAGCGTCGGTTGGCGATGGATCTGACGGCCGGGGAAAAGGATGAAATCGATAATGCAGCATTCCACCCGATCCTGAATAGACAAACCAGATCCACGAACAATGCGATCCGATTGGACTCACCACTGAACTGTGCATCAACCGCAGACGGCCCGCTGAGAGCCTTCGGTCTCCATTTGATTTTCACTTCGTCTTCGGGAGAACTCGATACTTTCTCCCAAGTGGTCCCCACTGAGCATGGTCCGTCGTCGTCGTCATCGCCGCCGGGGTCCACCAGCGATGCGTATCAGCGGAAAAGTTGTCGATGCCCAGGCGGCAGTTACACATGCCCAACACCGAAACCCAATACAGGCGCCACAGTGTCATCATCTCCCAGTATCAAGAGATCAACTTTGATGGGCGCCTACGTCTCCTCCCTGCACAGGCACCGGCCTGAACGAGATTAATCGACGAACTTTCAAATAAAATTAACTTGATACGATTTTAATTTGACAACGGAGCGGCAGCTGATGACAAAGTTCCCAGTGCGCACAGAACCCGGGACCGAGGGCTGGGAGGCGAACCTTAATAAGGCAGCCCTCGACAGGAAACCGACACTTCTGAGGTCCCCATAAAAGCAATTAATTCCTCAAATTTGATCTTCTTATGGTTTTAATTGGTCGGGCTCTGATTCTTTATCGGTCCTCATCCATATTCAGGGGAATTGAATATAATTTGCCTCGACGTCATAAAATCATCCGGCTTCTCGGCACCTCTCTGACGGGGGTGACTTCAGCTGAATTAGATCAATTTTATTCGAAAACTTTGTCTTAAGTAAGAGAACCGACTTAACCCGACCTTCCCACTTCGGGGACCTTCCCACTTCACCACTGGTGCAACGGTGAAGGAGCGCGCCTCGTGGAAACTTTATAAATACCGCAAAGCTGGAGAGGACCTCGAGATAAGCAGATACACAGCCTGTGCACCATTGGCGGAGGCGGCCGTGGTGCGGATGTGGGTAAAGTGGAAACAAAACAAAAAACGAAGTTGCCAAGCACCGCTGTTAAAAGTTGCATCGTCCTATCATCCGGCGGTGCTTGGGTGCCGCATCTGGAGTCCATCTATCACTTGGTGGGACTACGGAGAGATACTCGTATAGTCGAACAAATTCAGTTTTGTTAACAGAACTATGCGCGATTCGGGGGAATTTATGAGAGTATCTCAACATGAATTATATTCAAAGTTTGTTTTTGGGGCCAGACATTGAGGTCGAGTGAGGGGAAAGCAGAAGGAGCGCCCTAACCAACGAATTAGAGTGCGGGGCGCGTGAAAAAGATGGATTTCGCATGGACTGAGAGGTGAGAATGGGCGCTGATCTGCTGATGCATTGACGTAATGTGTTGACTTGGGGGAGAACCTGACTGAAGTCGGCTGTGGTTGATTTTATTTTGGGGACTTGAGTTGTTTTTCGACGAGGAGAGAAAAAGTGGAAATCAGGTAAGTGAGTTCGAAAGTTTTCGTTGGATATGAATGGAAATGCGACACAGAGAGTAGTCTTATTTGGATGTCTTATGAAAATATAACTTATGGACTCAATATATGCCTACCATGAGTTGGGAAATTTTGAATAGACTTATGAAGTGGGGAGGGAACTTAAGGAAGAGCTGTGTACATCGACATTTATCTGGAAAAGCAAGTTTGAATTCGCTGTCTGTTGGATAGGCCAGGCAAACTGATACATTTTAATGCACGGTTTCAAAACTGTCATTTCCTTTGTACTTCCATGTTAGCAAGTCCGGTAGATTTTCGTTGTTACTTTTTGTATTTATCACATTTAAGATTACATCCGTGACACTGTTATTGGTGTAGACAGAAACATTGACGGACCCAATGATCATTAAGTGCGGTGGCGGCTACAAGACCTAGGTGAAGAAAGAACCTAACAGGTAGTGACAACTTCCCTAGACGCTATATTCTGCTGCCACGGGAGTTCAGGAGCCCATAGAACTTCCATGTCAGCCTGTGTGGCAAGTTCCCTTGCATAAGTTTCGTTGTGGCTCAGGCTTAAAACCCAACATCACGGGCGTAGTCTATGCAAAATAATAATAATAATTGTTGGCGCTACAGTCCAAAGGGGGACCAGGGCCTAGCTTGCTCATCAACTACTCGTGTTGTGCGCGCTACTGTTCTCTCACGAGTGGAAGGGACTTACAGTTTTTTGCCGGCTCCGAACGGCAAAATTTAAGAAGCTTTCTTAGACAGTTATCACTCTTTAAGTGTTGTCAGCAGCTCGAAAGAGGTGGTGCCGTGAAATATTAGAAAAATTGGTGTTGAACTGGGAGTCGAACCTAGACCTTCGGCGTGTGAACGTCGCACTCTACCCACTACGCCACGGCCACCACTATGTGGTGGTCTATGCTAAATAGTGTTTTTAATATTTGATCCAGTACTAGGCCGGGCACTTAGGGAGATTTTGCGGCTCACCTGGAGAAACCGAGAAACAGCAGAGGTGTAGAAAGGCCTCTCTATAAAACAAAATGTGATCACGTTCATGGTTCTTTTCTTTGTGCGTACCTTGCGAAAGTCTCTTTGCAACAGTGAGCTTTGCAAAAGTTGACTGAATCGAAGGCCGGAATAAATCCAAATAATGTGCTTAAAAGTGAATTTTTTTTACTTTTGTTTTCATGTTGGAGTTTTAAAGACAAATTTGTTTATTATATGACCTCCTTGCGGAAGAGAACGGAGGCAAGCTTCCGTGAAATTTTGAAAATCGATTCAGAATTTTTATGTTTACTAAATGGAAAACTCGTAACCGATGACCAGTAGACAGTCTTAAATTCTCTTTTGAGTGTAGTTTAGGTATATTTGATCCTTTAGTACTTTGAATTTTATTTATGAATAAACTAAAATCATAAAACAGTTAAAAACTTCAAATATACCAATGCATTGCTTGGTTTTCATCATAACGTCTGCACCAGTACGTTTGCAATGTAATGTATAACGGTTCGACATTTTTGTAGACGCCTTACTTATCCGTCTGGTCATGCCTGCAAGCATACCTATGAGTAAATCCAAATGCAGCAAAAGTAAAAAGGTTATTAAAGAAACAAAAGCGCGAAGCAATCGCCTCCCCTAAACGTTGAAAAAATTAAAAAAAAAACACACTCATAGAGAGTCTTCAGTGACAGCTCTCAAAGTTTAGAATCTCATATAGTACAATATAATACAAATCAACGAAAATCAAGTCCTGTGCGCCCAAAAATGGTCTCATATCAAATGAGCACCTCTCGAGAGAGTGTAGAGTAACTCCCAGCCCTGCCACTTCCAACCCAATAAATTTTTGTGGGTAAGCGGTACGTTTTTTCTTTTTTCAAATCAGTTGATATGTGTATCTCAAGTTGACAAACGGCGACAGACTTTCATTGATTTGTGTGTTTTGAGTACGGGAAATTATTTGAATTTGTGCATTTCAAAAATCACATAATTTACACATTTCGTTTAGTTGCGTTTCCGTTCGTTTTTGGGATTCTGACTCACTCTGAAAAATGCTTTGCCCCACTCGTTAATATTATATATGACAAACTTCATAATTTACCGCAGAAATAACTGAAATTCAGATAATATAAGGTGTCGAGGTCCCTAACTGAATTTTTATATTATATTGTGAGACAATCTTTTAACGCTGGGAAATGTAATCAGCATGAGGGATGTTATAGAGATTCGTATTGTTTCATCCAACTTACCGGAAAACATATTCATGACGTTTCATATAGAGTTTTTATTATTTCAGTCATAGAAATAAAAAGGAGTTGTAGTAGGCTGTGCACAACTGCGTTTTCAAAATTTTGAAACTTTGCCGTCGTAGATATTTACCTCAGAATGTTCAAAACAATTTTAAAATTTTTAAAATTGTTTTTAAAAGACGAATAGATCATTTTCGTCAGAAACCATTAAGAAAGGAGATGGTCAACTTAAATCAATCGACCGTTTGACTGTTATTTACGTGTTCTTGTAGAAAAACCCCAATATCTGAAAGTTACTTACGTAACATCGAACATGTAGGAGAGTAAATAGAGAAAAAAGCTTGACAAAAACAACTAAGTTCAGATGACTGACTGACAGTTTATTAATCTCGTGTGCTGACTATTTATACATATTGCTGACAAAGGAGTGTAGACTTTGGTCATTCACGTAACCAGGTGACCGGCTAATAAGCCGTAACACAGTTCTTCTACAAACATTGTCTCATTTTGCTCACACATCTTTACATTTCCCCTACAAATTTCGCAAGAAAGCGGCTAATTCGTGAATGTTTGCCGTCAATAGTGTCAAACACTCGTAAATTGTTCACTGTTCGTAAATTCTTCAGCCATTTTGTGTGCATTCAATACAACGCGTTCGGAAAATCAACTGCAAATTGTTTACGCAAGTTGGTGTAATAGAAACTTTAAGTAGGATTTCTAATAAATGGATATGAAATTTGATTTTGAATTGAAATGATTTTGAAATTGATAGCATTTACATATATTTGTAATAACTTATGACATATGTGGAAAATCAAGAGAGTAACGCCTGCTGAAAAGTCGCACATTTGGAAAAGGCTTATTATCAATTGATATTATGATTACGCGTAGTACAATTTAAATAAATATTTGGCGTTATATATTATTATAACAAAATGTTATATTTATTGTCCAAATGACATCCATTCAATATGAAAGGTGTTGTAATCAATAAAAATGATGAAGTATAACCCAAAAATAAATATAAAACATGTTTCGAGTAATCAAAATAAAAACAATACAAATAAAGCGAATATATTTTGCGTAACATTTTCGTCTAATTTAACTCAGAGCTAAGATGTATGGCGATTAATAAAAATCAAAATAATAATTGTTGTCGCGACAGGCCAGGGCCTAGCATGCTCATCAACTACTCGTGTTGTGCGCGCCACAGTTCTTTCACGAGTGGAAGGGACCTACAGTTGTTTGCAGACTCCGATAGGCGAAGTATTTTTGAGAAGCTTTCTTAGACAGTTATTACGTCTTGAGTGCTGTCCGCAGCTCGAAAGAGGTGGTGCCGTGAAAAATTCGAGGTACAAAACGTAATGTTTATTAGTTCATAAATACTATTTAGTAAAATATTGCACTTCAAGTAGACATGAACTAGTCATTTTGTTCTTGAATTAATCATAAAGTTTCAAGAATATTGCTTTTCTGATGCAACTACTGCTCTATAAACATAATTTCTGAACGCGGCTATCGGCAACCATTACTTTGTGGTGGAAAAAAACTATTCATTCTCTCCTTTAATTGTCTCATTTGTATGCCCTCTCCTTCTAACAGTTTGAAGAGTGAGGAGATCCACCGTACAGGCAGCTCACACGCATTCTCATTTAAAACAAAGAAAAAACTGTCTGTGAACCAGCTGTTATAGGAGGGGAAATGTTATAAAAAACGCTGACAAAATGAACTCAAAGGCGGGAAACGAGGGAGATGACTGTCTCCCTAGTGGTCTCTGATTTGCGCTAAGTGATGTTTTTCAAAGATTTGGAGAAGTATGTGAAAAGAGGGGAGCCCAAAAAACGTTGAATTAGAGTCATTGCGACAACGCACGAGACGAAGGCCTAGGCTTATGTGGCGCACACAATAGGATTAGGATATCGGACTCAACTTGGAGTGTGCAATCAGATGAAAATGGCAAAAGATCGTCTTGGCTGTTTTGACTCAGGTTCCCCTTGGTCTGTAGCGCATCACAAGGAAGGGGAAGACGGGGAAATTCGCACTTTTACGCTTTTCTGCTCCGTTACTGCACTTAAAATATAAAAGCACATTGCGCGTTACTGTATATGTAAGTTACCTTGAAGAATTCTCCAAAACTAAATTTCTATATACCTACATGCAATGATTGGCAAAAACATGGTTGTGTGTCCAGGAAACTTAGAAAATGTGTTGCGGACTTGAAGGCCGTATACCTTAGCGAAAAAGGCGATCAACAAACTCAACTTTATTTCTCTTTTTAAGAAAGGAAAGCTGTCGTAGGACGCAAATTATTTATTTTGCTGTGATACAACTTTCTTCTCACTTCAGAAGTGATCAATTTCGATTTATTTTAAGCAGCGAATCGCAAACAGAATGGAAGTCCATTCTATTTTTATCACCTTTTATATCTTCATGTATTTTTAACGTTTTGATTACGACTCCTACGTTCCCTAGCAATGGCAACGATTTTGACGAGTAGTTCTATTTCCATTGTTTCATTAAGTTGATTGAGTTAATAATATTTTTTTTTAATTGTTGGCGCGACAGTCCACGGGGGGACCAGGGCCTAGCTTGCTTATCAACTACTCGTGTTGAGCGCACTACTGTCCTCTCACAAGTAGAAGCGACCTATAGTTTTTTGCCGACTCCGAATGGCGAAGTTTAAGAAGCTTTCCTAGTCAGTTATTACTTTTTGAGTGTTGTCAGCAGCTCGAAAGAGGTGGTGCCGTGAAAAAATTGAGATGTTCAGCCGGGAATCGAACCTAGACCCTTTGGCGTGTGAGCGTCGCACTCTACCCATTATTACGGCGGTCACAGTAAGGTCATTAAGTTATTTTCCGAAAGTCATAGCACTATCTTACATGGACTAAGCGCGGAAAAACGTTTTGGATTTAAGGAAACAAATTGATTTACGCTGTTGATGCATATGATTACTTAGAAAATACTATTGATTGCATTTTACTTGCAATGCTCTACTTCTTTATTAAATTTTTTTTTCATTTTCGCCGTATCGCGTAGCCACTTTTAGGACCTCCATAGATCAACTCATATCCTGCCAAATTGAAGCACTTTTAGATAAAATTTCCCCAACAAGCAATAGCACCACGTCTAGACTTGTAGCAAACTGCGGAAAATACCGTAAACGAGAGCAACACGGAAACAAAATTAAAATCAAAAACTTTCATTACCTGCCTCTCCGACAAACGCTAGCGTCCATTGTCTCTCAGCTAAGCGCAATTCTTTGCGCGACGCCCAACCCAAGTCTCACAGTCACACACACTTGACATTTCCTTCAACCTAGCTCCTCCTCTGCTGGTTCTGGAGTTGTTTTTACACTGGAGTACCGTAAATTCCTTTTTTGGCTATAAAAAGTGAACAAATTGAATTTTTTCCCACTCAAGTTTTTGCCAGCAGCACGGTGTTCCTTCTTTCGAGATATGAGACCTCATCCCTGAACGAGGGGATGAGTGGGAAAAAACTGAGGAACATCGTGAATCTCTTCCTGCAGCAGCTCGAGGCACTGGAACACATGTCGTGGAATTACACAAGACATGCTCGGTGAGGTAAGCTGTGCTAGAGGGATGAGAGAGATTTGCGTGGCAGAGCAGTCTCGGAGACAAAGCGGGCGCGTCTTCCGCAGTCGATGCGGGTTGGATGTCCACGGGGGTGGGGTTTTATTTTGGTTTCATAAATTTTAATAAAAACACACTTTTGATGCTTTTTTTTCTTTTCTTTTCTTCCCTGAGATTTTTCTGCTCGTTTTCTTGCATGTATCCTTCTTAAGGACTCTCGCTCTGGTTTATTTATGGTGACAGCGTTTTTCCTTGTTGCACACTGTTCGCTCCGTTCGCTGGGAAGGTTTGTAGTTTTTTTTTATGATCAAGGGATTCAGGATGCGATGCTGCAGAAGGGACATTCATTTGCGTCGCGCATTTCTCTGTTTTCTTTTCTCGGACACAAGGGATTAGGGGAAAAGAGTGTTTTCGAGCTTGAGTTCCTTTAAAATCCGACGTCTCAGGCTGGAGATAATTTTTTGACGCTTGCTAAGGTGTAGGATTCCACGGTTGCTGCGATGTTGTAATAAAGGACCTTGCTCGGTAGATTTGTGCCACAATTCCGTTGCTAAGGGCTGAAGCTGTAGCATAAAGGTTGAAGGGGGAATATATTCTTGGATTTCCTTCCTGCGAGTATCATCTGTAGAATGAAGCTTCAGGTGGATAATAAATCTTCAATTCCCTGGTCTGTAGAAGAGGCTAGTAAGGCACAGACACACCTGATGAGCGTACTCTCCCGCTATATGATCCAAACAAACACTTCGAAGTCCCCCTGCACCCGTACAAAACCCATCACTCGCATTTCAAATTCTCCACAGCTAAAGAACTCAAAAGCAGCTCCAAATTCCCACTCTCCCCTTTCACCACCTCATCAGAGTCATCTCGGACCCCCTATTGACACTCTATCGACAATTTTAAAGTGTGCATACATGCTAACGTCTTTATCTGCTTATTTATCCAATCTCTCACCTTCAGCCGACAGGAGTGAACTTCCATTGATGGACATTAACCAATAATTAACGACGTTATTAGGAAACCGATAAGGCGACAAGACAGTTCGTTCAACTCCGCCCTCCCAGTCGTCGCCCCACAGTCGACAGTCTCACCGCAAAACCTCTCCAATGTCACCCCCCATACGTGTCTTCAATTACACGACTTCGCCTGTGTCACCCCAAAATGCCAAAGGATTAAGTGCGTGCCGCAATGTGCCGCCTCAGCAAATCCTGTCGTCCCTGCGAAGCACACCATCACCAGTGCCGGCCGTTCGGAATTATGTGTCTCCCCCAAAATGAAATTGCACAGGATCCACTGACAACCGTAGAATTGACAAGCAGGGTGACAAATTGTTATCCTCCCACCTCCCACTTCCACCACGCAGCCCGGTGCCTGCGTTTGACTTCTGGACAAGGCCATGGGGTTGACAAGCATGCATGATGACACCCATGTCTGCGATAGAATTCAATTAACTTCAATTATTCGAAAACAAGAAAACGTGCGTTTTAATGGAACTCGGCGGCCGAAACCACTCTCGCCACACACCACGCACCACGCACTCTGAGCCGAGTTGAAAGACAGGCGCCTGCCAATCCAGATGGGCCGCCGTCACTGTAAATATTCGAAATAATTGCAGTGCACGCTGATGCGGCAAAAGAAATCCGGAGCACAGCAGAACGCCCTGAAGTCCAAGCACGTCCATCGCTTCAGATGGCCGAGTCAAGAGCTGGCTGCCTGCTGAATAAAAGGAAAGCCAAGCCCACAAGCATAGGGCTCCATTAGTGCGTAATGATACAAATGAGGGTTGAAATTAAGAACCGGATCCATGGCGCAAAATGCACTCCCACTCCACATGGATGCCATTCAGCTGCACTCAACTGCACATCCCAGCTGACCGCAAGCCTGCTTCCAACTGCCGCCATGGAGGAAGTTCTTCAGTTCGAAAGCCATGAACAGAGGCGGCGATGGCTTCGAGTTGTTTGAGGAATTTTTGAGTTTCCCTTTCACCGAGGGTGTAGTCAGTGCAGTGGGTGCAGTGCCGTAAGTGGCCCGACGAGAGGATGAGACAACTGCCAGAGTTCAAACGCGTCTGCTTTTTTGTTCCAAATTCAATTTTCAATTAAAGACCCCCAGAGGAACAGCCACAGCCCCTCCACTGCCGCCCATCCATCAACAACCGACGACTACTGCGCCCCGAGAGGATCTTATTCATCATCATTCAGGAGGATGCTTCTGGTCTCATAAAAGTGGCATTATCCAAAAGGATTGCTATTGCTTCGTTGCCAGTTTATTGTGAAACTTTTCCAATAAGTTTAATAAAAGTCGGCTTTGGGGAGCTTTGTCTGGGTACGCCGCTACTGGTGGTGTACGCTGCCGCCGCCCGCCACCGTGGAGTACGTGCGCAAATAAACTTCCGCTGTATGTGTGTGCGGTGTGTCCATTTGAGGAGATGCCGACGTGCCTCCGACTCTGACGGCGGATTCGCCTCAACTTTATTAGTTTTCCGCATTTTACATGGAAGGCGTGTAACGATACAGTAAATAGAATGATCTAGCGGTTTTCTGGTTGAGAGGCCGCCTAATGACGGATGAGTTTGGGTTGCTGCACGTGTTGACAGATTGACTTTGAGGTCAGCCCCTTCGTCAGCTGAATTTGGATCTCTGGAGGGGCGGAACGTTTTTATTTGATACGTAATTTTCTGGACTGGAAAAATGGGTGCACTTAGCCCCCGTGATATGAATGACGAACAGGATTAAAGGAACGAGATGGAGTAACATATTCGGTGGATGATTTCATAGACAAATGTCTGATTAACACTGCAAATGATAAATCTCGGAAAGTGCAGAGTTCAGCGATTATACATTTGCAGACGTATTGCAAGAGATTGCATTCCATTTCTCAGATTTTTTATATGTTGGGAAGGCCATAAAAAAAGACAACAGGGTGAATGGATAGAGTGTCAGATGAGCTATGATTGACGTTTAGTACCTGATGTACCGCAGGTGACCGTTGTCCATAGTTGCGAGCTTATTCCTGAGACCCCACTTCTCTGTTTTTGTAGCTGAAAAAAGGAACGATTACATGAAAGGGACCAATTGAAATGAACTCGATCGGCGGAGGAAACAAGCCGAGTGGCTAGGGGCGAAGTTCAAAAGTTTCGCATCAATCTGAGATGGTTAAACATAGACTCATGCTTAATTTTAACTTGCAGCCCGTATGTGGTTCACTATGAATGTTAAAAAATTCAAAAGATTAAATTGAAAAGCGGAGAGGTAGTATTTTTCTGTGCTCAAAAATATATTTTTATATCTTCTTTTTGTTCTTCTTCTAATGGTGCTACAGTCCGGGGTGGATCTGGGCCTCATGCCACAACATGCCAAGTTGGTTGCCTTATTTTAATCAGACACTAAACTGAATTTACCTTTGCAGGTAATGAGTAATTTTTTTCTGTCACAGCACCCTGTATAGTATTCAATTCCTCACTGAGTTGTGAGCCGCGAAAGTCCTCTAACCAGCTGCTGCAAGTCAGCAAAATTATCAACTTGAGCAGTCAACATTGTACACTCCTTGCTAAAGATATTGAATTTTAAGCCGAAGCTTTCCCGTAAACTCAAAAGGTGCCTACCTAATGCAAAAGCTGAAACCAGGATTTCAGAGCTGCCGTCGCATCGGAAGGAAACTTCCGGTCAAGCTGTTACAAAAAGTCCAGATCCCTTAATACTGGAGATTAGTGGTCTTCCGCACTTGCTAAGTCACTGATTCCGGACACGTCAATAGTTTTTTATTAATTTTTTTAAAAGCTTACAACACTCGCATCATTCTTGATCGAAGTGGCATAATTTAAAGAGGGTGACGCTCATACGCCGAAGGTCCAGATTCGATTCCCGAACTAAGAGCAATTTTTACGATACCTCATGCTGACAACTCTAGCAGCGAATAAGAAAGCTAGGCTTTGGCCTCCATGTAGACTGTTGCGCCATCCAAAATAAATCACTCCCACTCACATTATCTGGGAATAAGTGTTGTCTACAAATACACTAGGCTCAGTTACTTCATTAACTTTCATACAGCAGTCGCAATGTATGTTCATTTCACAAAAACCATAAGGCAACGCAGAAATCACTTTTAAAATATATTTTCAAGTTGAGATATATTTCTTCAGAGTGAGAGAGAAGTGTTTTCGTTTTCTGAAACGAATGCACTTTTAACGACTTTCTGTTCCATTCTCTTGGTTGGTCTTGGACAGGAGACCGCCTTCCTACATCATAACTATCGAAGGGGAAGTAGTTGCAGAGAAATGCTTAACACGTTGTACATAGCATCATCTGGCGGCAACAAAAATCAAACGTTGCTTTATCTGCCGACCATTTGCACAAACAATGTTTAAATTTAGAAGAAAAACAACAAATTTTAAGAAAATCACACAAGGTGTAATTGAATAAGTCGGAATAAGATTCAAAAAACATAATGCACGCATTAAAATTGTGCTGCTCTTGCCAGACATAAACATTCACGGTGATTCACCAATGGTATAAGCCATCCTCAACGTGTAAAAAGGCAGAATAACATTCCCGAATTTCCAGCGTTATAATTTGAACGAGCTTGTAAATATCCTCATATCTGAGATATCACACTATCATACTTTTTAAAAAATTCCAAAATCTTATTATGTGGCGTTGTCTAAATGCCTCTGATCCGAAGACTTTTCAGGTTGGATCAGTAGTGTCCATACGCTCTATATGTCCTAGCCATGTTAAGCGTTGTATCCGAAGACGCTTGACCA
This sequence comes from Eristalinus aeneus, assembly GCA_955652365.1. Classification (NCBI taxonomy): domain Eukaryota; kingdom Metazoa; phylum Arthropoda; class Insecta; order Diptera; family Syrphidae; genus Eristalinus; species Eristalinus aeneus. The sequence goes on from OY019132.1 coordinate 82,720,961, forward strand.
GGCGCATGTCGCTGTAGGGCCCATATACATATGTAGTTCATCGTTAAATCTTCTGTTCCAGATGCCATCAACGCAAACTTCAACATTCCGCGCTATAAAGTAGGACTGGGATGATCAAGCTGTTATATAAAGAGAGCTTATATAAAGAGTTTTATTACTCAGTTGCCTCTTGAGCCAAAAGAAACAGCGATTGGCAAGAGTGATTCTGCGTTTGATTTCGGTGATGTTGTTGTCCCTATTTACCCCGGAGCCGAGATAGACGAAGTCTTTGACTACCTTAAAGTTTCTTCTGCCTAGTGTGACGCTCTGTTTGAGATATTCATGTTGTGTGTCCTTCCTTGATGACAGCATGTACTTTGTTTTGCCCTCATTTACTGCCAGACCCATTTTAACCGTTTCAGCTTCAATGCCAGCAAACACCACTTTGACGTCTCGTTGTGTTCGTCCAATTACGTTAATGCCATCAGCGTAAAGTAATTATTGAACTGATTTCAGGAAGATCGTGCATCTGGTGTTGACTTTTGAGTTACGCACGGTCTCCTCGAGGATGATGTTGAAGATGTCACATGACAGTGCGTCGCCTTGTTTAAAACCTTTTTGTAAATTGAAGGTCTCGGTGAGCTCTTTACCGGTCTTGACGGAGAAGCGAGAGTTCACCATCGTCATCCCACACAATCTGACGAGTTTGGTAGGAATGCCAAGACTAGACATAGCGCTGTAAAGCTCGTCTTGTTCCAGTAAATCGTTCAATTCCTCATCTTCAAACCTTTCAGGTTGGCCGAAACGTTCTTTGTCTTCGGAGATAAAATCACAACCGTGAAGCGCCGAAACTTCCATCTGCATGATTGATCCATCGGATCACAAACTTCTGTAAGCAATCAACGGACTTCCAATTTAAAAAGAAAATCAAAACCACCCTCATAAGCTGTTAATTTGAGAAAATTCATGACATTTGCGAAGAGACGGAAAACAATGTTGATGTCAGATGCAGATGCACACCATACTTATTATTGCTGATAAATCACACCTTTCCAATGAACTAGAAAATCGTTTCCAAGACCACCGAAAATTGCTGGTGTCGCCATCTTTTAGAAAATAACCAAATCAAGTTTGTTCTCATACAATACCATAATAATATCGTTCAATTAATCACTAACAGTTGAATTCAAACAGACGCAATTGCTGCTTATATTGTGTACTTGGTGTATGAGTTAAGCATTCTCTATGCTCTCATACATGTTATTTGACTCTGAAGGCAATGTTTTCTTTTTGCCGTTTTTTGGCAGGGTCAATTGTGCACTTACGAAAATTTCCTCACACTGCGATGAATCCTCTTAACTCGAAAAACAATCATAAGTGCCTAGCATACAAGTTTTTGACTTAGGGGCTCAACCTAGCGTCAGGATAAGTGTCTTACAAACTATTTTTTCAACCGAGTGAAATTAAGTTGAAAGCAGGACAAGGGAGAAAGCGTGACGGTTTTTTCTCTGTGAATCTCGGTTTAACATTGCACACATCACGCGTTAATATCATCCATACATAAGAAGAAGGTTGTTGTCACTGCAGTTATGAAAATGATACATCATGAATCGCGGTTTTAAAAAGGAAACATCATGAAGCGTGTAGTATTTGTTCAGTGGCTGCCAAGGTGAAGTGGGCTCCCTTCAGAAGGTTCAAATTTTGAAAAAAAGCTTGACATTTTATGGAGGCACCACTTCTGTTGAATCGTTGAATCACTGACAACATCTACAGAGTGATCGCCAAGTCATGGAGTCGACAAAAAATGTGTATACTCTCTCAAGAGAGGACTGTTCGAATTGTGAAGAAAGATTTTGAAGGGAAACAACTCAAAATTAGGTCTTCAATTAATTCCTTATAAAGCGAAGACGATAAAAGAGAAGAACTCTCTATTGTTTTATAACTTGAGTTTATAGATAGAATTTTGTACATCTTAGCTATTCAATAAAATTCATAAGTCCGTGATAAGCGTTGAAAAAAGTTTCTTGTTTCAGAAGGTGATAAAATGGGGGATTTTCACTGAAGAGAAGGATTCCCAACCACTAAGAAAATTGGCGTTTAAATCGTGGACAATTCGATCATAGTCGTGACAAATCATGATTATGAATTTAAGAATTTGGTTCTTAATTCTGAAAACATAGGAGGGTTGCCCTTTATATTTCGGGATTAGAGAACAAAACCAAACATTAATCTTCGAAAAAAGCTTTATTGCTTTTCAAAATATTCTCCATTAAGATCTATACATTTTTGCATGCGTTTGAACCAATTGTCGAAGCACTTTTGCCACTCTGATTGAGGTATCTCCAACATGCATTCTGAACGCATCAACCGCTCCTTCAGGTGACGAAAAACTTTGACCGCTCATATTATTTTTACGTACGGGAATAAAAAGTAGTCATGTCGTGCCAAGTTAGGACTATGTGGCGGATGACTCATCAAATCGATGTTTTGAGTGCTCAAAAATGCAGTTGTTTGTGCCGATGTGTGAGAGCTCGCATTGTCCTGGTGAAGAGCGATCCGTCTCCGGCGGTAGGTTTTCCTGATTTCTTGGAAGACAACTGGCAAACAAATGGTTGTGTACCACTAAGAATTAACTGTTCTGCATTGTTCTAGTGGAACGGTTGCAGCATGTCCAGATTTTCAGAAGAAGCACTTCCAAGTGCTTCGTGGGCGAGCATTTTATTCCATTTGGCTTAATTTGAAATACTCATACAGTCGACCGCTGTTTACTTTCGGGCTCATACACGTAATTCCAGGATTCATCACTTGTCACAATGTCATAGACGTGTATAGAAGCACCGCGATCGTATTTTTTGAGTATTTCTTTTGACCAATCGACACGAGCTTTTTTTACGCTCAAATGTTCACGAAATATTGAATGTATGCTGGTCCCATTAATGCCTAAGGTTGTCCCAATCTTATGGCAGGTCACATGACGATCTTGCAGTATCAGTTGGCGCACAGCATCAATGGTTTCCGGAACAACAACTGATATTGGATGCTTCACGGTTGAATGCGCCATACCATCGATGAACACTAGTCCTTGATGGAGCTTCATCGCCAAAAATTGATTTAAGTTCATCGATTCACTTTTGTTGATTAATCCACGTCGAAAGTTGTACAAAATAATCTCACGAACATTTTCACGATTTAATTCCACTTTTTGGCGAAATGATTCTTTGAAGTTATTGTAAACGACACTAATAGCGCTCGTATGTCAAAACGTTCTGAGTACGTATAACCTCAAAAATGTCAAACCTTACGATACTGCTGGCAGTTGCCAGATTACAACACTAGAGTTGCCCAATCCCGAAATATAAAAGGTGACCCTCGTATAAGCAACTTGATGTGTTCTGACCGACCTGTAGTTTAAGTCCCTTTGCTCTTTATTTTAGCGATTGAGTTCAGCTGCAGAGTTCACTCAGACGTTGTTCCAACTGTGTGCTTTAATCCAGAAAAGAAACACTTATGAATAAGTGCCAAAGTGCAACTCTTGCATTAATGATCTGCGTTCTGGCTTGAATGTTTATTTATTTCAACTACTCAACAGAAAATGGTGCTTTTTTTAAAAGTTTGTGTTTGGAGTCAACCTGTTGGTGGATCCAAACTCAATCGCAAGATTCCCTAGGGAATGCCAAACTCTGCGTTCCTGTGAACTAAAACGTGAGGAAAGGATGCAGGGCTTGTCTAAAAAATTCTTGGATTCCGCTCTTTCCTCATAAGTAAGCTCAAGCAAGACATTCTTTCCTTCCGTATCCACCATCTACTCAAAAGTCTCTTTAAGAAACGAGTCAATGTAATTTTTCACCTCACTTGTAATTCTGATTAATAGTTTCACTGACCTTAGCTGCGCCGTCTTAATAGAAACGAATGGCCAAGTATTCAATAAACGCCAACGCAACCAGTACATAGTCCCCAAAGACTTTCGCTTCCGGCACTTAGACATCAGGAAACGAATATCCATGAATTTGAAATGTTCATCCCCAATGAAACCCTTTTTTCATAGCTCAATAAAAATTAAGAAAAGTATCCCCCAATCGTCCTCCATCCACTGTTCCTGCAGATCCTTGACGATTTCCCAAAAATAAACACAACTTCCCAACAAACCGCGAAGCCATTCTCCCTCCCTCTCCGTCTCTTTCCCTTTCTCCAAGGTGTTCTCAGCTTCCTTTGTTCGGCCCATGGGGGCATGTGGGTAGTAGAATTCATCCCGGCTAAGCAAGGAAATGTGCAAAAAACCCAAAATGAAAAGAAATCAAATTGAATTTTAAATAAAAACCCCAATAGTCCCTGACACTCTTCCCCGCCAATCAGCATCCTCCCGGTAAGGACCACGTAAATTCCATCAAAACACCGAATGCAAATTCGCTCGCTAGGTATTTACTTAGCTTCGCAAATTCGCATAAGAAACCACACCAATCGCAAGGCATTGAGTCCTTCTCAGCCGTCGCTGCTGCCACCACCGCTGGCGCACCTAAATCCCATTCAATTCCATTCCCCATCATCGATTCACCCAACCAAACACACACCCACCATTAAGGACACGAAAAAAGGAAGCGAAAAGCAATGAATTCTTAATGTGAATTCCAACTCCAACAAATGGATCCACTTTTTGATTTCCTTTTGCTTCTTTATTAAGGACTTATGATTGAATCAAAAGATTGAGGAATCTCAATATAAAAGGCGGGTGCCATGCCACCCCCATGACAGCCGCCCACATGACACCGGTGGTGGGTGACAACGCACCGATTGACGGGGCGCTTTGGCTGAGTGAATGATGAGTGTAATGTCATCTGGCAGGACGACCGACTGGGGGATCCTGATAAACACACACATTAATAATCCGAAAAATATTCGCGCTCGCGAAGGAGTCATTTGAAATTCCTTTCGTCTTTTTTTTATTGAAATGGAATTCAGCCCTCGCACCCAAGGGGGATCGAACGGTGTTAGCGTCACATTCCATTGGGTGGGCGGGTGTTGCGCGTCAATCACACGAAGGGGGAAATGTGGAGTTTCAATATCACACTCCACTGTCGCGTGATTGACTGGTCATCTGAATTCAATTTAGATCCTGTCGCTTCCATCGGTTCCAACAGGCTGAGCGACAGCCAGATAAGCGTAAATCACTTAGGATACATCTCTGACAGCCGGGCGGTCATGTTTGTGGGAGGAAAAAGTTTAATTTGGCAGGTTTTTCCTCACTCGATCCAATAAGGATACGACTTGCACCAGACCAGAACCAAATTGGCTTCCGCAGTCCGCATTAAAACAAAACACTTTCAGTCTGCGAGAGCTGTGGTGTGGAGCTGCACAGACAGGAGTGACATGCGATGCAGGCAAGGAAGGGGCGTCCTCCCCAGTTCATTCCAGAAGACATAAGTCATCCAAGGATTCTATCGAGCGAAACAACCGGGACGACTGTGCAGAAGTTCTAAATGAAAGAAATAAAGTCGAAAGCATGGAATCGACACTCCAGCTCATGCTCGTCGTGGCTTGGGGGTGGGATAAGTTGAAAAAGTTTTTTTGCCAACTGCACCTACCGGCAAAGGAAAATGTCAGACGCTGCTGGAGCGGAACCAATGGACACACAAATAGAAGCTTTACGCATCATCAGCGATTTATTACAGATGTGGCGGCGGCGGCGGCGTTGGCGACGTCGACGGTGGCGCAGCATTGCAGACGGGCAAGCGGACTACCATGTGGACTCTCAGCACACAGATTCCTCATGTGAATGGAATCGAGTCTCTTTTTGCGATTTCACGTTGAAAGGAAGAATGAGCGAATGAGAGAAAGTTACAATGTACTTCTTCTTCTTCTTCAATGTACGTTAAACAAAAAAAAAACAAACAGTTTTGTTGTTAGGTTACGAGACGGGTGTCTGGCGCATTCGGGGCAGACAGTAGCCGGCCAGTGCTTTTATGAGAGGTGTATACACAAATATAATGCTAGTCAGCATCTATCTGATTTATGCTGGAGGGAGATTTTATCCAAGAGTCTAGCCAGATCTTCTAAGTACAAAATACAATTCATTCAAATTGCTGATAGTAATTCTACGTTACGAATCAACGAAATTCGATGATTTATTGGTGATAACGCCAATACCGTCTTATAAAAAATTTCAACTACCCTCAAAATGATCAAAAAAGAAGAACAAAATAAACATAGAAAAAACATAGAAAAACATAGAAACCAAAAACAACTTACATTGTAACCGTCCAATTAACGCAAATCACATTCCTCAATAGAAAATCATCAATCACCATAGAGCACAACTTGTCTAAGCGTTTCTTCTCCGTGCTAAAAGGGTATAACAATTGCTGAGTCCTGTAAAACACTCAATTATGTGTTGCCAACACGATCAGCCGACCACACTTGAAGGCATGACCATCAACTCGCCGGGGCCGCTGGCGAAACGTGTTCAACACCTCACCGACAATTAACACCTCGCAGTAATCCTTTTAGCACCGTGCCGCATGAACGAAACCTAATTAATTGCCTACTCCAACAGGCGCGCAACATACCTACCCAATGGTGGGTCTACGAGACGCCACGCTCGAAATTATATTCCAAATGTCCATTAGAGGAGGCATATAAAGGTGGCGCGCCGCTGGTGGCATTTCGATCCTTAACCGTCCGCACAAAACAATAAGACCGCCAACTTTGACAGCCCCTCGGCAATGACACCTCCTCGTGTGGTTGCATTTTGCATAAAATATTCGCACCTCGATTGAGATGTTCTCTTCCCTCTCGGTCGAACGATGCACTCCGCATTCACACATTACACGCTACATCTTCATCCACCTGGTGCATGGTGGTGCTCCATCAGCGTGAAGATGGAGTGCCGAAGAACTTTGACCCGATTGCGGCGGAGAAAATTTATGCTAATATAATCCGTAGGACTGACGATGCAGCAAGGATGTTGACTTAGAAGCCGATGTCGCTGCTGATGACTCTCACATTCAGTTCCACAGACAGAGCCGAGTTGTTATCGCCAGAGAAGCAGAGCCCCAATCTGGCGAAGTGACAGCCACAAAGCCCGATTCATTGTGATGTTGCGTTCGGGGCGCTCAATGCGGCGACAATTGGCCGCATTTGCATAGGAATTGGCGAGAAGAAATATGCTCGCTGAAAAATTGGTCCTTTGTTGCGAGCAGCCGTAGTCATTAGTGGCGGGACTAACTTTTTCATTTTTCTCGACCCCATCCCTATCTGCCACTATTTGCGTTGGTCTTTGTTTGTCCTGTGTCTCTGTGTTGATTTGCATTGTCCCCGAGATCTCAATCTCGGTTGTTATCTAAAAAAATTTGTATACTCCGAAGGATATTGCTAGAAATTTTGAACAAAGAATATTGCCCGCTCATTTCCCTCAATGCCTGTTGGCCCCGGAGGAGAACTCTGGAAGCGGAACTGAAGTGAGCTCATTTCGGCGGCGGTGGCGGTAGTAGGGAATCTTCGCCGGAAAGTGAATAGCCGAGGAAATATGTTGCCGGTATGAAGGGCCGTGATTACGACCGAAAAACGAGACTATCGGGGGACGTAAAATATAATGAAAATTTTTTCAAGTAATAGTAGTTGGCCAACATGATGGCAGAGCTCATCGTTGTTTATGGTAGTCGTCGTCACCGTGGTCGTGGCTCTGTAATCCTCTTCGGATTGGTGTTTAATGGTTAAGTCCTTGAGACGAAGCGCAGAGAGAAACCCACTTCTTTTTGGGGAGATCTTTTAATTTGGAAATTTGGTCATTCTGAGCTAGTCGAGAGAGAAAGCGAGAGAGGGAATGGGGATGGGAAGACATGACTTGTGGTAATTGGAATTGTTTGAATACAACTTGGTTCCGTTGACGAATGTGTCATTACGGGTTGAAGTAAGTAAGCTGCTCCTACTTGTTGAAAGACATCTAATCAAAAAGTTCCTTTGAGTCTAGCCGACCAAGATGGCAAGGGCATTTCTTAACATCTGGCAACAGAAAGGTTTCTTCTGAGAGGCTAGTTGCCATTGAGGCTCATCACTTTGGCCGCCATAGAGCCAGTTGTAACACGTGGAATAGGAATAGCAACAAGGAAGTGCGACCAACTAACAGCAAATATTATTTTGCTTACAAAAACAAATTATAATCCTTTAAGTAGGATCCTGGTAAAGACGGACCTTTGGCTCCAAATCGAGTTCGCTGGAATCTAGTCTTCCTCCGCGTGTTTTGGGATCCCCACGTAAACTCTCCAACAAACACTTCCAAAGGAATTTCTAATTCAATTAAAGTTCTTCCCAACAATTCCCTCCTCACCCAGATTCACATAACTAATTTCAAAACACACTTCCAACCAGCAGCAAAATCCCCCCTCTGTGTCTTGCACCAAGCGTTTCATCTCAATTTTTGGCAGCAACGACAGAAAAACTATTCCCAACTCTCCAAGGTAACAACTGACGAACGGGATAAACTTCTGCAATCAAAGTAAAAGCAAACTGCTACTCCGCCCGTTCACTCAGTCAGCAAGCGTAAGTTTCCTTAGCACACGGGCCGGCAGTGCATCCATCACCGAGCCCCATTCGGGCGATCCTTTTGGCCATGTGCCGTCCACGTCTCTGCCATCTGATCTATTGATCCACTTCTTTTTTCTTTTCATCCTCGCTCAGGCCTTTCACCAATCCATCTCAGTAATATGAAATCATGAACTAGATTCGGATACTTTGACCCCATCTCTCGGTACCTGCCACATTGTGTGCGGAGCGTGGGTGTTGGGCATAGAAAACGATTCAAAGAGCGTGGGGAAGGAGAAAAAAACCGGAATAGACTTCCCTTTCGGGTTTGTTTTCAATTTCATTTCAATTTCCCCAACCCACTGGTCCCCGGGCAAGATGAGTGAGGAAGACATCGAAGAAAACTATTCCATTGTCAACTCCTCTGCTCCCTCTGTCGTCCTGCGGAGAAACAAAGGCCAAAGTTATAACTTTCAGCATCAGAGAATGACTGGAGAAAAGAAAATCACTTTCCACTCCCCACCCACCGTCTCGGCGACAAACTCTCCCACAAAAGAGCTCCACTCATCTTTATTTTCATTTACCGTGAACAAGTCGTCGGCGGAGGGGTACTGGTGGAAGGGTGAGGGAGGGCAGAAAAAGAGTGTAACTTTGTAGTAAATTGTCAAGTGAGCGACACTTTGGATCCACCTCTCTCTGGGGTGGTAAACGGGTGCGGCAAGCAGAGCCCGCGGCAACCTGATTGTGTGAATAATTATGTGGGTGTTGAAGAAACCCCAAACCCCCACGATCCCTTTCAACTTCGGACACGAGTCTCTCACTTGCAGAGATAAAGAGTTCTGCAGCAGTGTCAGCGTATGTGTGCTTTCCCCCGCCTGCTCCATTGAGAAAAGGGAACAAGGACCAGGGAACGAAAGTAATAAAACTTTAAAATTACTTTTTCCTCTGGCAAACAATGCATGCGAAATCACTTCCACCCCCTCGGAGACTGACACAGGCCTAGGCGGGGATAGTTGTTGCCGGGAAGAAAAAAACCTAAGCACTCTTGGCATGCGAAGCAACTTAATTTTCCACTACCCCGGAGTGTGTGTGTGTGTGCCCCTCCCGCAGGTTGCGTTCAGGGAATTATGATTACATCTCTTCACGCTCGTTTGACTTTTGTTGCTATCTCTCCTTAGGACAAAGTGTGAGTCCGCGATGTCGCCCCGAAGACAATGTAATTCCAACCCACAGCCATCCGAACAGAACCAAACCTATGCGCCCAACGCACCCACTCTGTTGATCATCACTCAGAAGTCAACAGAAGAGAAATAAAAATTAAACGAAAGTTTAAATTGCATGTCATAAACCATGGACGACGGAGAGGACGCCGGATGCTGGCGGAATACCTTCTGACGGATGAACACAAGAGTCGATGAAATTAAACCGACCGAATGGCGGAAGAAACAGAAAAACCACCACGAGGACGAGATGACGGTAATGAAACGAGGCGGAGTTTCGCAGCCGGCAGCGGTGGCGGTGGTGGCTGAGAACAGCCAAAAATTACTTCGGCTTATTAGCCACACAAGCACCGTCAATTAGTGCACCACGAGAGCATTCCCCATCTGGAGGATTAGTTTTCCCCATTTACATCCTTTTTTTGCTACCACCGACTTTGCATGGGTTGGGGTTTTGGGATTGTTGTTTCTCAAGTGGGAAGCCAAAATTTGCATGTTTACAAAGAACTTTGGGAAACGAATTGCACTAATTCGGTCTGGGATGGGGATTGGTGGTGTGTGAGGGGGTTCAAGAATTGGAGGCTTCGGAAAATGTTAAAGTTTGCAAGAAATATTTGACTTTGGAACGTGCCGCTGCTAGGTTAGGACAAAGACTAAGGATGCGGGAGTAACACTCACGAATAAATGGTTTCGTTTCTTTTCATATTTGCTACAAAATAATAATAGAGCCTCAGACGGCAGCAAGAAACTACTCGACGACTTGGAATAAAAGTCCAAGAAGCGCATCATATGCGTTTAGGTGCTCCCATCAACTCAAAAGAAGGCAGCGACTTATGGGAAATAAGGGTTGAATTCAAAAATCGAAAACAGGAACCCTGTCAAATGTCAAAGCACGAGAGATCATACATAGATGCATCATGCAAACGTCGCACTACTTGTTCCGCCTGTCGGTGAGTAAAAATTTCGTGCAGAATTTCAAAATGAATAAGACTAGCACAGTACCATTACACAATTCACCAACGGAGCCAGGAAATCAAGTGGTCTTTGTTATATAAGCCTAATTCAACGTGCGCTTTATACGGGACGCGCTGTAAGTGCAACGAGAACCAACAGCAAAATCATGTGAACAAACTGATCAGTTCTGCCTCTTTTATTCCGCTTCCCTTCCTATGCTCATCCTTGCAGTGGGAAACAGTAGAAAGTGGCCGGCTCGAAGGATGGTTGAATAACGTGTAGAAGGAAGGGTGGAAGAACGAATAGAAAGACGGATGGAGAGACTGATCGGAGAATGGATGGTAAGACAGATAGAAGGAAGGAAGGAAGATATTGGAAGGACGGGATGGATGGAAAAACAAATTCTAAAATGAAAAGATGGATACAAGGACGGATCGGAAGACGGAGGAAAGGAGGGATGGAAGAACGGATATAAGGACGGACAGAAGAACGGATGGCAGGACGGATGGAATGATCGGTGGAAGCACGGTTGGGAGGACGTAAGTAATGATCGGTGGATGGACGGTTGGAAGAACCGAAGGAAAGACGATGGAAGGATGGAAGGATGGATGGATGGATGGATGGATGGATGGATGGAAGGATGAATTCAAAGAAGAATGCGAGGACGTATGAAGGGATGGATGGAAGGACGAATGGAAGGGCGGTAGGAAGGACGGATGGAAGGACGGACGGAAGGACGGACGGAAGGACGGACGGAAGGAAGCATGGAAGGACCGATGGAAAGACGAAAGGATAGCAGATGGAAGGACGCATGGAAAAACGGATGCAAGGACGTATGGAAGGACGGATGAAACGACGGATGGAAGGAATCATGGAAAGACCGATGGAAGAACGAAAGGAGGGTAGATGGAAGGACGGATGAGAGGACACCTTGAAGAACGCATGGAAGAACGAATTCAAGGACGTATGGAAGGACGGATAAAACGACAGATAGAAGGAAGCATGGAAAGACCGATGGAAGGACGAAAGGAAGTAGATGGAAGGACGGAAAGACGCCTGGAAGGACGCCTGGAAGAACGGAGGACGGATGGAAGGAAGGATGGAAGGAAGGATGGAAGGAAGGATGGAAGGAAGGATGGAAGGAAGGATGGAAGGAAGGATGGAAGGAAGGATGGAAGGAAGGATGGAAGGAAGGATGGAAGGAAGGATGGAAGGAAGGATGGAAGGAAGGATGGAAGGAAGGATGGAAGGAAGGATGGAAGGAAGGATGGAAGGAAGGATGGAAGGAAGGATGGAAGGAAGGATGGAAGGAAGGATGGAAGGAAGGATGGAAGGAAGGATGGAAGGAAGGATGGAAGGAAGGATGGAAGGAAGGATGGAAGGAAGGATGGAAGGAAGGATGGAAGGAAGGATGGAAGGAAGGATGGAAGGAAGGATGGAAGGAAGGATGGAAGGAAGGATGGAAGGAAGGATGGAAGGAAGGATGGAAGGAAGGATGGAAGGAAGGATGGAAGGAAGGATGGAAGGAAGGATGGAAGGAAGGATGGAAGGAAGGATGGAAGGAAGGATGGAAGGAAGGATGGAAGGAAGGATGGAAGGAAGGATGGAAGGAAGGATGGAAGGAAGGATGGAAGGAAGGATGGAAGGAAGGATGGAAGGAAGGATGGAAGGAAGGATGGAAGGAAGGATGGAAGGAAGGATGGAAGGAAGGATAGAAGGAAGGATGGAAGGAAGGATGGAAGGAAGGATGGAAGGAAGGATGGAAGGAAGGATGGAAGGAAGGATGGAAGGAAGGATGGAAGGAAGGATGGAAGGAAGGATGGAAGGAAGGATGAAAGGAAGGATAGAAGGAAGGATGGAAGGAAGGATGGAAGGAAGGATGGACGGAAGGACCGATGGAAGGACGAAAGGATAGTAGATGGAAGGACGCATGGAAAAACGGATGCAAGGACGTATGGAAGGACGGATGGAAGGAATCATGGAAAAACCGATGGAAGGACGAAAGGATGGTAGATGGAAGGACGGAAGGAAGGACGGATGAAAGGACGAATGAAAGGTCGGATGGAAAAGGAAGGAAGGACGGATGCAAGGACGTATGGAAGGACGGATGAAACGATGGATGAAACGATGGATGAAAGGAAGCATGGAAAGACCGATGGAAGAACGAAAGGAGGGTAAATGAAATGACGGATGGGAGGACGGATGAGAGGACACCTGGAAGGACACCTGGAAGAACGCATGGGAGAACGAATTCAAGGACGTATGGAAGGACGGATGAAACGACAGATAGAAGGAAGCATGGAAAGACTGACGGAAGGACCGATGGAACAACGAAAGGAAGTATATGGAAGGACGGAAAGACGCCTGGAAGGACGCCTGGAAGAACGAAATGAAGGACAAATGCAAGAACGGATGGAAGGAAGGATGGAAGGATAGATGGAATGACGGGACAGATGCAAGGACGGATCAAAGGGCGGATGAAAAGACAGATTGAAGGAAGGATTGAGGTATGGATAGTTGGGGCGGATTGAAGGAAGAGTGGAGGCGCGGATGGCACAGACGGTATAAGCCGAAAACTTAAAAATTTAAAGGAACGGACGGTATTAACCTTAAAAATTTAACCAAGGTTCTTTCATTCTGCGGTTGGTTGTCCTTGCGATTTCATCTTTTGTAAATACCACAGTCTTTTTAATTTATGGTCCATTCCTTTAATTGTTTGTCATTCACAGCTTTGCATAGTATAAATTCGCAAGCGCTGCTAAGTGTAAAAGACGAAAAATGATAAAATCTGCTGTCTGTTAGGATGATTGTCTCTAAAAAATCGTGAAACAAAAACTGCGACCCTTTCGATTCCATCCGTCCTCTTTACTTACAATAATTTTCCTTTACAATCATTTTTGGCGATGCTCCCTAGCCGACTGTCTAGTTTCGATTCCCGGCTTACAACTACGAAAATTTCACGGCACAACAATCGAGCTGCTGACAACATTCAAAGACCAGGTATACCAGTACTTTAAAATAAAACACTAATTATTAATGGGAAAGTAAAACCATTTTATTCAAGTATTGGCCATTATTTTCTACAAATTTTGACCACCTTTCCTGCAATTTGTGAATACCACGCCAATAAAATTGTTCGTCTTTTAAAGCAAGCCAATGAGTCACCCAATTTTCGACCTCTTGGTAGGTATCAAAGTGCTGCTCAGCCAATGCGTTCCCCATCGATGAAAACAAATGGTAGTCGGAAGGCGCCAAGTCTGGTGAATGCGGCGGGTAGGGAAGCAGCTCCCAGCTAAGTGTTTTGAGTGTATCCTGAACCGGTTTAGCTTTGTGTGCAAGTGCATTGTCATGGAGCAAAATTACCTTGTCGTGTCTTCTGGCCCATTATGGTATTTTCTCGATCAATGCATGGTTCAAATCGATCATTTGTTATCCGTAGCGATCAGTATTATCGGTTTCACCAGGTTTGAGGCGCTCGTGGTACAGCACACCTTTCTGGCCCCACCAAACACACAGCATTGTCTTCTTGCCGAATCGATCTGGTTTTGCTGTCGATGTTGATGGTTGTTCAGATTAACCCAAAATAGAATAAATCCATTTTTCATCGGCAGTAACAATCCGATGCAAAACCGATTTTCTTTCGTGTCTTTGAAGCAAAATTTCACAAGTGTTTTTTCAGTTTTCCATCTCTCTTTCATTCAATTCATGTGGCACCCATTTTCCACACTTTTGGATCTTTCCCATTGCTTTTAAACGGTCACAAATTGTTTGTTGTGCAACATGTAACATTGCTGCTATTTGTTTTTGACTCCAAGTGTCATGTCCATCCAATATCATTTGCAATTCGGCGTCTTCAAACTTTTTTGGTGGTCTTCTACGTTCTTCATTTCTCACATAAAAATCACTATTTCTGAACCGTTGACGCTATCTTTTGCATGTTGCTTCTGATAGAGCATGATGACCATATGCCTCGACAAGCAATCGATGCGACTCTGCAGCACTTTTCTTCAAATGAAAACAAAAAATTAATGCTTTAGCCAAATCATCACTTTCTGGTACAAAATTCGACATTTTTAACACGATGAAAAAATATGATGTTGTCTGTTCAATCACTTTATGCATACTTAATATTTTTCACAGATGTCATAGCAAACAAACAAAAAAAAAAATAAGGGCTCGTTCACAACAAATGATCTATATCTAGACATTTGTATCTTGACGCTCACTTATCATACGGGTATAGTTGATGAGCAAGCTAGAAACTAGTTCTCCTGTGGATTGTCGCGCCATACAATTATTACTATTTAGTTTTCCTTTGCGCTGAACAATTTATTTTTTAGTTTACTTTAAATCAAAAATACTCAGGGCAAAGGAGACTTTTCTTAATTATTTTCGAATATCCGTCGGTCAGCGTTGGGAGTTATGCAAAACTTACAAACTTTGCTGAGTCGATTTAAGCAAAAATGTTTTTAATCGCTATGAAGCACACACAGCGACTGATGAATGCAAATTTTATGCATTAAGTTTAAGACACCGGTACGTAAGTTGCCAACAATGATCTTTAGGCGCTCACGGAACATGACTGCATAAGCCGGCAGTGGAAGGCCCATCAAACTCGACAGTTCACAACTTAGGGCCTACAAAAAATTCAGCTGTTTAAATTGAAGCAAAAATCGAAAAAGTTGGGTTATATGCGGCGTAGCCCAGACTGGCAAACCCAACAGGTTTTTTTGTTGAGAAGGTTCTCTGTTGTGCAAGGAATCTGCACAAGATGCCCTCTTACGGAGTGGTGGCAACACTGGATGATTTCAAGCTCACAGTGAAATTGACGAGGCGAGGTAGAATACTTTGTCGTGAGTATGCAATGTGACACTAATACCGACAGCATGCGCCCACTAAATAGCTTTGTTTCGATTTCCAGTACAATAAAGCAACAAGCCAAGGCACTTGCGCTACGAAAACAAAAAAAATATATTTATCCAAATGCCCATTATTTTCAACATGCAGCCGAAATGTCAAACAATCATTAATAACCACCGGCCCCTCCCACAATGAGCGATCAAGCATTTATATTTCACAGGATAACAATTTTACTGCCCCCCAACCTGGCGAAACTTCCTCGCAAAGACGAAGGACATTTGTGTTTATTACTTTCCGAATCATATCGCTTTCCAAAGACTACACTTTATAGTTCCACCAATCACCTAATGGCCATAACCATGAAAGTAAAGAGAACTCTCCGCAGAGCGATTAAAAAGCTTTCTCCTTAAGATAATACCCTTGGCCGCATTCCGCCGACCGGCAGATAGATACCGCCATTGAAAACGTCATAAAAGGTTTTAAGTTCCATTCGTGATCAAGGCCCCTGACAGGAGCACTTCAGCACAAGCGCGCATCCGGCTCGAAGGGCCGGCCGGGCATCTTTTCACGAACCCCTTATCTCAGAGGAGGCAGCGCCTACAATAGAGCGATGTAGTCGTTTACGTCCTTAATTAGTAGACATAAAATGGATTCCCGGTTTATGTCCAGCTTTATGGGCCTCAAGCCTTCTTTCATGGAAATTTATCGCTGCAGGCCCACCCTGCGGACCTCACCATTTCATCTCATTTCAAGGGTAATTAATCTCGTGGCGCTAATTTCAAGAGCGCGCTAAGCCATGTGGTGACCTCGACGCGCCAGCATCAAGGTCGCCACTCGGATTTTTCCCTCCACGCACTTCCGCGTAACCCCTTGTCGCTACTCGCATGTGTATCACGGGGTCGCAAAACAACGTTCGCGCTAATTACGGCATCGCCGCCAGCCGGAATTCGTGTGCGCGTCGACCGGCTTCCGACCTGCATACGTCACATGAGTGCATGCACACGTCGTAAGTACGTGCAAATTAATTTGCTTGCCGTCCTTGAAGGAGATCTGAGGTAATTCAAGGCAAAACAATTGAAGCCTAAACAGAGAAGTTTGCTGCTTTGCGCGCCGCCTTCAAGGCTGCCGGGTTCTGCCGTCATTACCGTAGCCGTCGCCCCGTCGCCATTGCAGACCCCGTTCTTGGCACTGCCGCCAGCAGCAGCATGCGCTACTTGCCTCAAATTGAAAATTACGTAGCATTTAGTCGAGTGACTTAATTATGGGCCTGCATCCAGCCAGGCATACATCCAGCCAGCCATTCATCCATCCATCCATAGTCGGGTCGGGCTGACTGACGGAACATGCCAATTTCCTGTTGGCATGTCCAAATTGGCATATCACATGAAGACATCGTGAAGGCTGTGCATGTTGCTGCTGGCCGTGTTGGTGAATGGTGTTGGTGATGCTTGTGCTGGTGCTGGTGAGCACATGAGGAGCGGCAGCAGTGCGCTTCTTGCGTCTTCGGTCTCGTCTCGCAGTGCAGTGGTTCCGGTTTTCGGTGGATGGAAGCAATAACTGGTTTGTCAGGAGTTTGTTTGCTGAAGGGTGAGCAGATTGAAAGCAGGGCAATGTGTCCATGCACCCATGTGTGCCCGGGCGCGTCGGTGCCTGTGTATATGCCTCTGCGAGGAAGAGAAACTCCTCAGGAACTTGAATGGAAATTTAATTGAGACTGTCATTAAGTCGAGTCATGTGGGCGTGGATTGGATGGTATACTGTCAAAGGAAATTGACCTACGTTGATATGCTGTCATCAAAATGTTGATTAGGTGCATCCCTGTGGGGCTGTACCTCAAGTGAGCGCATGTTCGGAATAAGAAATTGCCACAGGGATGCACGACGCTCACAAAGTGTCTCTCTCCTCGGCTCTTTGGTACTTTGGGCCTTCGGGTCTTCGGGCTGCCGCGTCGTCGTGGTGCTATTGAAATTTCGTATGAGCTGGAGTTTAGATTAAACACATTTGCAACCAGAGCGACGGTGGTTCAGGAAGTGTCGATTAAACTGGCAGCGGTGCGGAAGGTGAGGACGACTTGGTGAGTTTATGGATTGTGTGTGGACCTGTAACACGAAGCGGTCAAGCGAATAGTGAATTCGCATTAAAGTGAACACTAATCCCAATCTGCATCAGTAAGCGCCAGAACTTGCGAGACGGAAAGCAATTATCACTTGCAGGAAATTCAATATTCTAACTCGTTTAAGAGAGAGAACGGGATTAAGCTCAGTTTTGATAGCCAAAGCGGACATTGTAACAGAATTTAAAATCACAAATTTGCTGCGAATCAAATTATTGAGAAACTTGCAGGAGTGTGAACACGCTTAAAAGGTATGTTTTGAAGTTCACCATATTTGACATAAACCCTCAACTTACTTAACCTTGATCATGTGTAGGCGGTTAATGGATCCGGAATCTTAATTTCGCTACAGACGGCGACTAATTAGCCCATCACAATAAGTTTTGTAAAAAATTAAAGGCATTCAGCGAAGGGTATAAAATACTGAAAAATGTGGGAAAACCCTTTTATTCCTTAACTCTTTAATTCCCAGTGTCACCTGTAGAAGACAGAGTCTTAAACATCATTTTTATGGTATGAATATGACATTTCTTTTTATTCTGCTATTATCATTTCAAAGCCAACAGGCATCTCTACAACAGGGAATGCTATACAAAACTAATGCAACAACGCTTCTATCAACGCTAGTAGTTAGGGAGACTGTGATGAGGAAGTGATAAAAGGTGAAGCAGAGCTGACACCCGTTGAATGTTTTGAGTTGTTTTACGGTGAAGACATTTTTTCAACATAAAGCCAATATGAGCACCTTGTACGCCCTGCTGCAAAATCACACTATGAATGTTACAATTGAAGAAATAAGTGTTTACCTTGCAGTATTGTTACAAGCGTAGGCCGCCGTGAAGTAGTGGGTAGAGTGCGACACTCACACGCAGTAGGGTCTAGGTTCGACTCCCAGCTCAACACCAATTTTTCGAATTTTTCACGGCACCACCTCTTTCGGGCTGCAGACAACACTCAAAGAGTAATAACTGTCTAAGAAAGCTTCTCAAATTTCGCCGTTCGGAGTCGGCAAAAAACTGTAGGTCCCTTCTACTCGTGAGAGAACAGTAGCGCGCACAACACGAGTAGTTGATGAGCACGCTAGGCCCTGGTCCCCTTTTGGACTGTAGTGCCAACAACTATTATTGTTACAAGCTGTATGACCCCGAAGTATATAATAATGATCTAGGAAATGAAGAGTTACACCCACAGTGAACTTATAGCTTTTAGTATAAGGCGAAAAAGGTTTCTCAAAATTCAGCAACATCTGCAACTGTGCGACAACACAACTTAACCATCCAACGACAAGTTTACTAAGGTCCGCAAATATTTTATCAAACTCAACAACAATTTTGAAACAATCAATTCAATTAAATCAATTTAAAGAAAAGCTCTTTCTTCACATATTTCGATAGACAAGATTTCCATACTTTGGAAGGCACAGTACAAAGCAACGGAAAATCAATAAGATTTGGTCACAAGCTATGGCCAGCAGCTACTCGCCATGGATATTTGTAAATTGCGAAATGTATCAAGGTGCATGCGTCTCAAATCTAAAAATGCAGCCAGAATATGGTCTAGGAGTGGAACTACATTCTATTTTGCCACATGAATAAAAGCCATACAATTCATGTTCTTACAACTTTTTCACTGGCTTACCACTTTTGAAGTATTTGTCTGAGCAGATTGTAGGACGAATCGGAACTTTCCCAGAAAACCCGCTAGAAAATTGCAAACTGCTAAATTCGAACAATATGAAAAGGCAGCCTAGGGGTGAGCTGTGCTACCACAGCTCTCAGGATATGATTGCATTCAAATGGCATGTTAACAGCAATGTTGCTGTTATCAGAATGTATAACAAATATATGGGTGGCGTTGACCGTTTTGACGAAAATACTGACTCTATGAGAGTACGACCTCGCGGAGTGCCTTCGTTAAAGGCAAATTCGCTAGAGAAACGTTCCGTGAGATTAATGGTGTTTTGGGGGATGGTACTCTATCACTTCGAAACGCGGAGGAATGGTTTCGACGATTCAGAGCCGCTAAAAACGACACCATGGATAAGCCAGCCGGCGGAAGACCTGTGACGACCAATACCGATCGAACCATTGAAATCATCGAGTAAGACCGGCATGTGACAGCTCGTAACATCGCCCAGGAGATGGGAGCTAGTCACCAAGCCATTTTAAACCATCCGCAGAAGACTGGATACGAAAAAAAGCTTGGTGTTTGGGTGCCGCATGATTTGACGCACAAAACCTTCTGAACCGAATCAACGCCTGCGATATGCTGCTGAAACGGAACGAACTCGACCCATTTTTGAAGCGGATGGTGATTGGCGACGACAAATGGATCGCATACGAAAAAATCAAGCGAAAAGGCCAGTGAATCGTCCCAAACAGTGGTCAGGCCGGGATTGACGGCCAGGAAGGTTTTGCTGTGAGTTCGGTGGGATTGGAAGGGAATCATCCACTATGAGCTGCTCCCATATAGCCAGATGCTTAAGTCTAGTATCTACTGAGAACAACTGGACCGCTTGAAGCAGGCAATCGACCAAACGCGTCTAGAATTGGCTAACAGGATGGGTGTAGTTTTCCTCTAGAACAACGCCAGACCACACACTTCATTGATGACTCTGATGTCAGAAGATACGGGAGCTCCGTTGGGAGGTTTTATCGCATCCACCTTATAGTCCGGACATAGGGCCAAGTGATTACCACCTCTTCCTGTCCATGGCGAACGCCCTTGGTGGTGTAAAATTGAACTCAGAAAGGGCTTGTGAAAATTGGCTGTCCGAGTTCTTTGCAACTAAGGAGGGGGCTTCTTAGAGGGGGTACTATGAAGTCGCCGGCTAGATGGAAACAGATTATCGAACAAAACGGAGCATATTTGAACTAAATCCGATCACTGTAACACTTTATATGAAGCATTGAATGAAGAGCAAAAAAAGCGGAACCTTTATATGGCTGTAGTTCATAGTTTTTATGCGTCAAAATTTGACCAACACTTTTGGTTTTCACGGCCTATTATGTCGCATTGAACTCTGGATTAATTATTCCACGCTTAAAACTGGAGTTCTACTGATCTTTAGGGATTCACTTGAATAAGAATAACGTTTGTACTGGTTTTTACTTAAGCTGAGAAGAGTGCCTCAAAAGGCAGACGCTTGAAGGATGAAGGTATTAACTACTATGTCATGTTTTGGCTGTCCATTCTCTTACACCAAAACTAAAGCCGAACTCACCATTATGTAGACTGCAAACATGATTCTAGTACTAATTCTCGTTTTACTCCTAAATTCTTAGATTTCCTGGCAGGAATCGCCTTTAATCCAAGTTGTTCTTTCTTATCCTTTACATTTTTCCGTACTTAACATAGAGTTGAACTGTATTTCAACCGACGACTTTCGCCAAGTGCTTTTGCTTTATGCTCAATTCTCGTGCGGAATCTCAAACGTCTGGGCATTTCGGCCATCTCTCAATTTCTCGAGTGAGGGACTTAAGATAACGAAAGGCACACAAGCTGGCAGGCCAGGCCCATCACTTTATCAATTGGAAAGAGGGATACTCTTGCATACTGGTGAACAATGCAAAGGTTGTTGTGGCGGTTATGCTGGAGGCCCACCAGGTTAAATTTGACATCTACTTTAACTTTAGAACAAAACCTTTTTTTACACCTTACGACTTGTTCCTACCCATTGAATCAAAGTTGGAAGGTGCTTACTAGCTATCAAATTCGAATGGTTGTGTGTTTGTACTTCTAAAACATCTGTTGAAACTCAAATATTCTTGTATCTTGCATAAATTATAGTACCTCGAATTTACCACAAAACATCATTCTAAGTCCCTTAGAACTTTCGAGATTGTTCGCGCTGCGCCTAAGAACATACCCAGGATAGAAAGCCCTACTGGACAAAATACATCGCACGGCCGATTTCCTCTACTCTTGCTTGAAATGTCTGCAATCGCTTCAACTCACTTTGACACGAGCACCTTCTCCAACTAGAGGTCAACACTTTTCATCATAATCCCCGCGAAAATCTGATGTACCGAATAATTACGTCGGCCGCGCTCGAATGCCAAGCCCTCCACCACGTCCCAGGAAATGTGGATCACCACCAACCTGCGCCTCCTTCCCTTCACACCTGCGATTTTGCCATTTTGTGACTCTTTAAATACATGTAGCATCTGCAACAAAGGACCAACCGTGCACCATAGGCTGCCATGCATATATTTCACAAAAAAACAAAAACGACCGGCAAGAATGTATAAAATTTCAAACCCCTCCCCCGGGGCTGCCACAGAGTAGTGGGCCTATATAGGCGTGCATAGGCTTCAGTAAAAGCTCTACCGTCCGTATGCAAACTCATTACATTAATTGCACATTCAGCAAGAACAGGAATTTCGACGAAAAAATTACGCAAAAAAAAACCAAACCAATGCCAACAAAGGGAACGACATTCATTTTGCATTGTTGACATGCAGGATACGTGCAGCTGGGGTGTGCGCACCGTTTTAGGGTGGCTGCAAAAATAAAGAGGCCCATTGCACTCTCCCGCCGCACTCATTGTAATTATTCTGGCTTTGCCCGGTGAGTTTGGTGAGCTGTCAGAGAGATGCCTAGGCCCGGCTGCGGCTGGGGGAATGGGCGAGAAGAGTGAATGTTCAGATATTCACTCTGAACGATGTCAGTGGAAGGCAGTAATGTGAAATTGCTCTGAGATGCTGCGCTAGGCCTGGGCGCGCTGCGTTGCTATCGTTGTGGACTACTTTGCACAAAAATCAAAACGAAACGAAATCCATCTAGAACTGCTGTTGTCGGGTGGATGTGAATGTGTGTATGAGGCTGCAGGGCGGTGGGGGCAATGGGAATGTGCTCACAAAGGGGATGCTTCGGTTGGGTAAGGTTCTTGAAAGGGAAACCTTGTTGACGGCACCACTTTCGGGCTCTTTTCGTTCGGTTGTCGACTCGTATTTCCAAGGACTTTTTGATGATCCCCGGTCGTTGTTTCATATCGCATTCACATGTCACACCCGGGGGTGGATGTGAGGGGTGCCGAAACATTGTGTGGCATATTTAATTTTTGGAAGAGCTTTCCCAAAGACACATGCCTACGTGGCTGAGAGGTCTACGAACACCGTGTAGGGTTGCACAAAACCGGGGATTTCAGGGGCAATGAAGCGGATACATGTAGGAAGTTAACGGCAAGGGGATATGTGATGAATAACGAGCGCATTGGGTTAGGAGGAGGACCGTGCATTCTCTTCACAATCGCGGGGAAGCAAATGATGTACTCGAGGGTGGTGGAGGAATTTGGGCCAACTGGTTTAAGGTCTAGTGACTAGGGAGTGAAAATGAAAAAAACTAGTTGTGCGGGTGGTAGAGTATAAAGGTTTTAGCAATTAAAAGAAACGAGGCCGAGTGGTTTGTGAGGTCTCCCAATAAATAAAGGTTTGCTCGTTGTCTTTCAGCAAATACAAAGCAAATACTTCCCCTTGTCAACCACTCACACACATTCTACTGCTTAGCGACGTGAAAATAAGCATCTGAAGCATCGATGCAACTCCCCGATGAAATTGAAAATTCAATCTCGTGAAGCACTACCGGCTGCAGCAACCCTTTCGAGGGATACCTGAAAGCATCCTAGTGAAAAATGTGAGAAAAAATTACTCTCCTCTTCTGTCTGGGTAACTGTGAAACGGTAAAGGGTTCTGCTTCAGCACAAGTACTCAAGCTCTAGCTTCTTAATAAATTAAACATCCTTATTTGCAATTTCTATCAACCGTTCATGTTTATGGTGGAACCAATAAGGAGCTACTCTGATTGTAAATAAAACCTACAGCAGTATACCCCATAGACCAACTCCTGTTGGCTCCTCATCTGGCATGTGCATCCAGAGAAAATATTTAATTAGCCAACACTGAAGCTCAATGCCAGGTCTTAGGATATAAATCTTCACTAACTGAAACAAACAGTCAACTTGGAGCGGCGGCAGCAGAACCGGCAAAAGCAAGCCAAGACAGATTCTTGCCCTTCGCAATGCACCAGAGCCACTTGAGACTTGTGCACAAATAAATTAATTCACTTGTGGAACACAGTGCACCGTGCAGCGCAATCGAAGTCGGAGCCAAACATAGTTTCCTACGCAGGGATGGGTGTGTGCTTCGACTAGAAAAGCGTTTTCTCACAAAATAACGAAAAAAAGACCCAAAACAAAACATTTATTATGTTCCGCTGAATCATCGAAAATTTTGCAAGCCAGCCAGCACCGCCACCACCCAACCACCCACTTATACAGCTCTGTCCGCCGGTGAATAGGAGCCTAAGCCTCCGCAGGCCTGTGTGGAAATTACGTCGATTACCTGATGCTTTTATCTTACTCGTGTCGGTTCCCCCTCTCATTACGCCGACATAATTTATGCACTTCGGGCTAATATTTGCTTGTGGATTATTTTAGGAAAGGTGTGGGAAGGGGAAGAGGAGCCTGTACCTAGACGGCCGTCCATAGCGGCGGAATAAATCCGCAAATCCAGACCAGTGTAGTGTAAACAACGCACAACGAATGCGCCGTGATTGCAGGTGGAATGGATGGCGGAATTACAATACAGTGAGGTTAAAAAGTATTGGTACGTTTGAAACTGTGGAAAAGTTTTGAACAGTTTGATATATTCTTTTGTGTAGGAAGACTTTCCACCGGTATTGACTCAAGAACAGACTGGTCCCATACCTGTATTTTTTAACAAATAGGCGAAGCCTCACATATTATAACTTAAGATTTTGGGAGCACGAACGAAACACAAATATTTAGAAAAATTCAAAACTATCGACAAATTGAGAAATAATTGTCAAGACAAAAATTGCAATGATCCGAATGTTGAAAACATGGCATTACGCAGCAAACAACAATTCTCAAAATATGAATTTGGCACTAGAATGACCAAAATAACATTCAAGTATCAAAAAATGTTAAACCTGCATTGAAGTCAAGTTACAAACTCAAGCAAAAGTGCCTCCAAGATAGATTTTGAATTTGTTTCTAAATTTGAATGTTCCGAACATTTTGAATTTCTTTCCGAATTTGGACTTTCTGAACATTTTAAAAGCTAAAAGATATTGGCTTTAGTTATTTCTGGAGACTTTGAACTTCATACACTTGACCCAAGTCCCTTTCCCTTAAAAGTCTAGAAATACTTATATAAATCTCCCTATGTGTGGAAAAACATTTTGTCTTTGTCTTCCTAATAATCATGTATTTATCGGCTCCAAATACCATATTTGTCGCAAATTTCCTTCAAGATATAATTTTAGAACCTTTTCAAAACCTTTTTGTCCCCAATGTATCAAGTTTAATTATATCGTTGCTTTTTAAAGAGTGCATGCAATGTAATTTTTGCGACAGATGCCTAAGAAAAATCTTTTTTCTATACCTGCCCACAAACTTTTCATTCCCACTGTACCCCATCTTCAACCTAATTGCAGTTTATCTTCCGTCCACGTTTAATGCCGCAGACAGACATCCAATCTTAGCCGTCTCCAGACCTCGTCTCTTCCACAAAGGTTCCCACATTCCCACTCGCCTAGGCACACAGAGCAGCGCAACGAAGCGTCTCGACAAGCGAAGCAGCAATCATTTGAATATTTTTTCATCTCCGACCAGATGCACTCGTTCCCTTTACAGGGTCTGACTACACCTGTCCCGCAGTGATGAGCATGCCTATCAACTCTGTCATCTGTATATCACGAACCTCAATTTTCACGGTGCAGATTTGTGCTGTTCCTGCATTGCGCGCCCGTCCTGCGCACTCACCCATCGACAGAGAAAATAAATTTCATTAGCGTCATCGTTCCAGATGGACAGACCGCCTGATTTATTGTTTGTCGATAGCACCCGAGTTAGCATAGTTCCGCGCTCCGGCGACATTTGTGTCACAGTTACGTGACTTGCTGCCGCAACGAAACGCATTAATGGTCACACTTAATTGACGTTCGATTGCATAGCCAGCCTGGTTTTCGTAGACCTCTTTGGGGTCTGGGCTTCTAGTTTCTGCCTGCGCGCAGACGTGGATTAATGGGCGCGGTCAGCGCACAAATTGGTCGGGGGTTCTGCCGTGTGTAGACAGTGCATTTGTGCCAGACGTGCACTTGATAGCGTGTCGGGCAGTTGCGTGCAGCAGCTTATGGACGAACTCAAGGAATTTGCTTTGAAATTGGAGATCTGCTCCCCTCTAATGAGTAGCTCTGTTCCTGTAATTGAATGCCCGAAGCCACAATGTTGCAGCGACGTGGGGATCACTAGGGAAGACAATCGAAACATCAAAGAGACACAGAAGAAGAGCGGTCAGCAAATAGACACGCTTTGATGAATATAAATTAAAGCTTTGCTAGAGCGTAACTGTGCCATCCAAATTTGGCGAACATGGCAAGCGACTCCTTTCAAAGTGAGGCCACCCCAAAACACATTTAAAACATTCTCCAAAGGCAGATATTACCACCAAAAAGGAATTTTTAATCCAATCCCTTATCCCCGGCCACTCGCTGCAACACTGCGCTGCGGTGAACTTTAAAACAACTTCCTCCTCTACTTGTCTTGGAATTTCATATAGCCCGCCGCCGCTGCATTAAGTTTCATTCGGGGCACGAGAGAATCATACTTTATTCATACACCCGCCCAACCCCACTCGGCCTTGTCCACCCGTCGATTACTGCGAAACTTTTCCATAAGCAAATGCTCGCCGCATGGGTTATCCTTATAATTTGAGTCAAACGCAAGCGGGGACCCGCCTGCCCCTGTCGCTGAGGCAACTTTTCCGTTTGCATCGCTTTGACCCCGCGGTCGTCGTTAGAAATTCTTTTTCCAACGTCGACGGAACAGGAATAATTTCGAAAACTTTTCCCCGACAAGAGGTACCACTAAAGGTACACCGGAGTGTGCGTAAGTTCATCTCGATCTGCCTCAAGGGTTGGGCAAAACTTTCAGCCATCCATTCCGGTTGATTGCACCCTCATGGCTTGACCGCGCATAAGCCAGCCACACTAAAGTTCACGTCGTGCAAAAGCTGAAAATAGATTGCCCAATCGGGGGCACCCTGATGGTGATGATGGCTGATTTAAATTACCGCGGCCCGCTGCACACTGTCCGCCCGCTACTGTGCGCGTCCCCCTGATGCTTCAATAAATCAAATTAAATTATTTGTTCATTAAGTAATTAATGCTTGCTAATGCAGAATAATGATCGCACCCCCAAGGGGACGGCGCGGGCGCATCTCGATTTATTGCATCCGTCCGCCCACCACTGGTGAACCTATTTGCGTCGGACTGGTATTTGTTGCTGCTTTCTCTGTTTGGCCAGCCCGCCGGCCATAATTGCCATGATTTGTGAGGCAGACAGTGAGCGCTCTCATCAACGCACTACACGGCGACCCCGCGGACGCGTTCTGCTAATTTGCATCGTTTGGCAACGTCAACAGTGGGATGGGACGATACCCCATGCCGATCCAAGTGCTCTGCAACATGGCCGCAAATGAATTCTAGTTGGCGTTCCGCCAGATCCTGATCGGTGTACAAATCCGGGAGCAGCGTGCCTCTACTGAGAGTTCCGACGCCTTTGCGGCGTCTTTGACAGTGTACTGGCCAATTATACAGAACCCATGTTTGCTTGTCTTTAAGCAAGATATCTTCACGGCACTACAGATCGTAAAGATTTTAGGGCCCATTTCGTGGGATACCTTAATTAATAGGAAGTAATGGCGTGAAGGAACCGATCTGATTGTAATGGGACCTCGATGTTGCGGGTAATTATGACTGAGACGACTTGGTGCAGCCTTTTATCGAAGATTAAGTGTCGAATTAGCTTCCAGTTGTCACGGAAAATTATTTCTTTACTTGAAGAGCAAATTTTCCTCGGTCATAAAACTGTGGAGTTTCCTCAGTGTGTGGTGTCTACTTATGACAGACTCTTTATAGGCCTAGGAACTGTTTCTTGGGACCTATAAATTCTTGCAGTCACAAGATTTTTATTTCGAAGGAATAGTTACTTTTTGTCGGTCAATGTTAATTACCGCTAGGCGACCTGCAACGGCATAGTATAGAAGTATCACTTTACCACTCAACGAAAGCTCAGAAATATCGGAGTATTTCAAATTTGAAAATGGGGAAGAATTGGAAGCACAAAAAGCCTGTTTTCTATTTATACTTGTCTTCACGGACATTTTCCTTATTTCTTATTTTGTGCACCACTTCGAACCTGGGGCTTAATCAACATGCATCTCCAGCCAGCACGATCTCTCACCAGCTGCCTCCAATTATTCACTCCAAGGTGGCTGAAGTCCTTCACCACTTGTGTGGTCCATCCCACCCTACACCGTCCTGTGACGTTGTCCCAATGCTCGGATTCGAAGATGCTTCGGGTCGCAGCTGATGTGTTCATACATTCGAGAATGCCCTAGACATCTTAAGCGGTGTATCCAGAAACGGTAAACCAGCTGCATGCCGTCGTTTAGCCCATAAAGCTCGTCGTTGAATCTTCTCCTCCAAATGCCATCGACGCAAAGAAGGCCAAAAATCAAACGCCGAACATTTCCCTCAAACACAATAAGAGCTACTTCACCCACTTTTAATAACCTCCGAGTTTCCACGCCATAAGGCAAGACTGGGATAATCATGCTGTTGTAAAAACCCACCTTATTTTTTACACATTACTCAATAAGTAACACTAACATATAAGGGGCATCAAAAACAAAAAATCCATATCCATCTTATGAAGTACAAATATATAATTATAGTGCTTCAAGTGACAGTAGTTTAGCGAATTTTTGAACAATGAAAAAAACAATAATATGACTGTTTTCTGTTGAGAAAAAAACTGCTCAAGCTCAGCAATGGCAAGAAAGATTTCACAGGAACTCTGCTCCATCAAAAACAACTATTTGTCGGTGGTATGCTGAACTTAAACGTGGTCGAACAGTCACCGAAAAAGGCTGATCGCTATGAGAGGGCACTTAGCTTCCTTGAATTTAGCGAATTAGAGGTTATTATGCGGATAAGAGTAAAATATTGGCTTATGCGAAAAATTCTTCATTTAAAGGAAAAGCGTTATATTTTGCCAT
This sequence comes from Eristalinus aeneus, assembly GCA_955652365.1. Classification (NCBI taxonomy): domain Eukaryota; kingdom Metazoa; phylum Arthropoda; class Insecta; order Diptera; family Syrphidae; genus Eristalinus; species Eristalinus aeneus. The sequence continues at coordinate 82,749,682 of OY019132.1, forward strand.
AAAATGCCTTCCGACAACCAAGTTGATTCAAAACTTGAAACTTTCTTAAACTGAAATCTGAACTCTGTGCATAATGTTAACTGATGCCGACAATTCTACGTTCAAAATGTGACGTATAAAGAATTCTTTCCTGTCAACGAGGACTACCATCTGGGAGCGGGAAAAGGGACGAAGAGTTTTGGGGACGATTCTTGGAGTTCCTTGACCCAAGCTATTGAAAGTACAATGGTACACGCAGATTAGAAAATATCTTTTCTACATACACTTCAATGGATGCTACATGAACAGACTAAATGATATATGAGAGGAGAAGGTAACGATGCATATTGCTATCAAATGCCTCTAGACTCAAATAGGTTATAAACATATAGTTGAGAAAAGCTTCCAATATTTGTGGGAGGAGTCTTATAATTACGTCTTGTCTAAGATGGCGCACATAAATGGGGAAGGACCTCTACCGATTTGGAGTGCGCAACTGGAGGCAGTTAACGAAATATCGTGCGACTGGAAAGGCATGTTAGTTGAGACCCTGGTCCACCCCGGACTCTAGAAGAAATGAAGACTTCAACTTGAGCCGAGTCTTTCAACTTAAACGTCGGAGAGTGATCTTTAGGATGAAGTCATTAGCATATCAAGCAAATCGAGTTTTGCCGAATAATTCTTGTGGAAGAATAGTAACAATTGTATGGCACGGCAGTCCACATAGGGACCAGGGCCTAGCTTGCTCAACAACTATTCGTGTTGTGCGCACTACTGTTCTCTCACGAGTAGAAGGGACCTACAGTTTTTGGCGACTCCGAACGGCGAAGTTGTCAGCAGCTCGAAAGAGGTGGTGCCGTGAAAAATTCCAGGTATTCATCCGAGAATCGAACCTAGACCTTTGGCGTGTGAGTGTTGCACTCTACCAACAACGCCAGGGCAGACAAGTGGAGGAGGAATGCAGCTTGTTAATTCCTTTGAGCGTCTTGTGCTTACATAGAAATGAATGTGCGTTAGGTAAGAAGTGTTTAGAAGAGCCAATGCATTTGTCTCTCATGAGTTGTAATGTTTGCTTTTGGATGCTTTTCAGTAGGGGTAGGGAGGTCATTGAAGTAGCATGGCAAACATGAGTTAGAGGCATACATTGCCCTTTTATATCGAGGCTATATCAGAGGAGTTAGACATTTCTTGCACTTGCACAAAATTTTAGACATTTGAAAGTTCAAACAGAGAAAAAGGTGAAGGATTTCCTGGAAGAGGGAATTTGGCAAATTTTGGAAGTTTTTGGAAAAAACACATTAGTTCACTTGAAGCCAATGAAGTCACGGTGCACGAGTTAGACAAGAAGAAAGTGTCACGCGCTATGCTGAAGCTAGCGTGCTATGTAATGGGCAGAATAGGGTATTTGCATAAGGAACGCACTTTTCGAAATGGGGTGGTACCTTGTCCCATCTCAAATACTATAAGGGACCCATCCGTATTCAAAAAAATGTTTAACAAAACATAAAGCTCACTGACACATTTTGGTACAATATCCTCTCTTTGTAGAATATCATCAACAATGTTTCATAAAGCTTGAGCTTTGGAAGTGTCTCCGTACTCTTCTGATCGACGTACAATCCATATATGCAAACATTTTCACTCTCATAAGCCTTCAAATTCTCATCAATAACCGAAGCCTACAAGACAGAACCCAGTAATACTCTTTCCGGCCCCTTTATTATTCCGTCGTTTTATTACGTCAACAGCTCGCCCCCTTCAGAGCCTTTAACCTAATTCAGCCGATTAAGTGAGCCTTTCAATTGAAAAGCATCCGCGAATATCCAATGCCATCACACAAAACCTGTCAATAAGATGCCCCTAACGAGCGCTCATTTAGAAGTCAATTGACGACTGACACACCGTGACAAGTCCGTGACACGTTACTGACAGATCATTACCATTCGATTGATGGGTGAAAGTCTCTCCGCGTGTCACATGGAATCGATCGATGACACCACAGTCTCCTGGACGAACGAAGCACACATACGTGTGTCCAGTTCATGCAGCAAGGGAACCACCCAATTATGAGTGCCACCGAATGACAAGCACGATTCCTGCCCACGGGGTAAATTAAGATAAAAATCTCACTCACACTGACACAGGCAGAAATAGAGAGTGAAGGAGTAGCAAGAAACCGCAGGACACCATCGACACATCGCTCTAACAGCTCTGTAATTGAATCGAAGCATTCAATTACCATCTGAACGAAACCGAAACCAAGACCGAAACCCATCATCATCATCGTCATTACCATCATCGGCGATGGCTCGGGAGGAGATGGGGTTGAGCGGAGCGCCAAGACTCACCTCTCATCTGGACCACAATCGAACACAATAGGTCAAATCGATTACTTTCAATTTTCTGCATATAAAAGCGGTGAAGTAGCCCCGAGGGCGGGGGGCGATTGCCCGCCTCATTCAGTAAAGGCATGTGTCCATGTCCGTCCAGCGGCCGGCCACAATGACGACCGGAGTACGCTCTCGTACTTGTGGTGGCTGCAATCTTAATGAATATAGTTTTCCATTTTCCCTCTGTCGGTACACACGATACACACGGACACGGTGACCGGAGGAGATGTAGGCATCCTCGGCAATGCCGCCACCGCCGTCCAGCATCTAAGTGAATTGATTGTGCGGACACGGGGCTTCGATTTGATGCGGCTCCTGATCGTTGCGCTCGAGATAAGGGGCTCGTCGTTCGTTTGGCCAAACATTAATTTTGCGCCAGCCCACCGCCGCCTCTGTTGCAGGACTCCGAACCATTGCCGGCTTACAAGATTCTTACGGAGGAATGACCACAAAGATAAAAAGAGGGCGGCAGCCGCCCGCTGCTGACCGCATGGCCGGAGAGCCCACTGAGGAGTGTACCGCAGATAGCAGGCATGTCATGAGTTCATCTATCAAGTGTCCTGCGGAATGGTTTGATTAATTTATATAACTGTCAGGAGTCGGCACAGGGGTGATAGCTCTTCTCCTTAAGCAGCAACATCTCCGACTGACTGACTGGCGCACACAGAGAAACGGAGGTGCTGCCTGTTGACGTGCAAGGAGCGACTGGCGATTTGCATACAACACGCTGGTGGGGTGCTGCCATTGGTGATGATGGCTGTGGTAGTTACACACCTCTTAGGTGCACGTAGGTGCTGATTGTCGTTTGCAAGCGGGTGAGTGCCTGAGATGACGATTAGAGAGAAGGCAACGGCGGCTGTGATTTATGCGTGTTGTCTTCACACATGCAAATGATGCGAGGCTACTCGATAATAAATCCTTGACAAGCCCTCGCACGGCCCGTGTGTGCATGGTAGCTCTGGAGATGACAATTACTAGGCTCGGTAAGTGCAACTGACACTATCTGGTCGTGTGTGGACGTGATAATTCGCATTTGATTAATTCTATTTGATTGCGGGGTGGGCCGAGGCAGTGGGTGTGCGCGCTGACTTGGGATGTAATCAGTCAAATTTGCTTCACCAGCTGGGAGCCTAGCCAGGGCTCTATTTCTGACTGACTGTGCATGGTGCCAAGATGTGTTGTTGTAATTTATTGACCACGATAAATGGCTATTAGCACGGAGGCTGCATCGGACAATGGTGATAATAGTTAGAGTGACGAGCTACTGTCGAGTGTCAGCATGTGTCCATTTGTCTACGTCCGACTAAGCAAACAATGGATTTGGGCCACTTTAAGGCGGCGCGTGTGTGAGTAGGGGGTAGACTGTGTTGAAGATGGAGAAGTCCACAAACCGATTAGGGCAGCACAAGGCGGACATTGGGACGAAAATAAATGGGGCAAGTGACGGGCAAGTCACAGAGAGATTGTTGGCTCACATTGATGTCCGTACTGAAGAAAACGATGAAAGAGAAGGTCCTCATAGCGTTAAGAAGTTACGGACTTGTACATTTCCTGGAATCATGTCCACTGCCGTAGAGGACACCAAAGAGTTACTCGGAACTAAAGAAGTTTTTATTGAAAGCAATTTATGTGGGTTATCCAGTCAACACAAATGAATTTTGTGTTCAGAAACATTAGCAACACTTATGCATGAAATTCAATTTCCTCCGCATGAACACCAGAGATACGTTTGCTAAAGTCGTTGAAAACAAATTTGTGCCCAGTTATTTGGCCTCATGATCAATATTGGCCCATATCCGATCTACATTATTCAGCTTTTTGTTGTAAACCGGTTCCTTCACTAAGTCCAACGACGTACCAAACCTACTTTTCGGTAATCTCAATGTGGTTTGCACCATCCTCTCAAAACAACATATTGGCCAAGACTGAACTTAGCTGTGGTTGAGGTTTCAAAATAATCATTTATAATTGGGCGATAATAATCAACTAATGGTGTTGTGCGCACTACTGTTCTCTCACGAGTAGAAGTGACCTACAGTTTTTTGCCGACTCAGAACGCCGAATTTTGAGAAGTTTTCTTAGAAAGTTATTACTCTTTGAGTGTTGCCAGCAGCTCGAAAGAGGTGGTGCCGTGAAAAATTCGAAAAATTGGTGTTGATCTGGGAATCGAACATTCGACGTTTGAGGGTCGCACTCTACCCACTACGCCACAGCGGCCACATAATTGGGCGATAACGAGATTAATTCATAGTAATCTGGCGATTAGTGCCATCAACAAAAATTGTGGCCCAATGACCCTTCCTCATGAAGTACAGTGATGGCAAAACGTATTCGAAATATCATATGTGGGCGGGGGAGGATTGAGGTTCGAGTGATAGGCGATCGGAAAAAAAACAACTCTCACACAGTTCCTTATCTTTATTACTCGGTCGATAAACGGAAAAGAAGGTAAAAACATATTTTGTCTCCTATTTATAATGAAGCTGTATTCGCGGTCGATAACCTGATCAGATGGATTGAGCAAAGCTTTTGCAAGTACATGTAAGCCGTTTACTTGGTGTTCGAAAACAAATCTAGAAGAGGGTGATTAGTTCTATTTATTTATTATTTTTTCTGCTACACATAGAACTTGCAAAAGGTTACAATACAGCAATTAATTACATCATCAAAGTTAAAGCAACAAAAGTGGAGAACAATAGAAATAATTACTTGATAAAAGTATTCCCAATTGCCAAACAATTTATCATGTTTTTAATCAAAACATCAAATGAATTGAAAAGTGAGCCTAGGAGTGGTCGACTACATATAAAGACTTTAAGAAAGAAAACGGCTATAATACCGACAGTCAAAGAGGAGCCTGAGATAACATCTTCTAAAATTGTGTGCACAAGGGAGATTCGAAAATAGGAACAGTTCTCAGAGTTTTAAAGAATGGGAGGAAAACATTATATTTCATAAATAAGTAAAAGTAAGGTTGGACTTGACAATGAAATTTCTGGGTTCTTCTAAGAAAAAAGTTTTTCGCTGAAAAGAGTAGATTTCATGTGTACCGATCAGATAGAGGTGCCTTGGCGTGGAAAAAACTGACTAAATACGAGTAAAATCCGAAATTTAGAATTTGCTGTCAAATATGGTGGCCTCGAGATCATGGTATAAGGATATATGGCATCTTTGAATATAGGACTGCTGGTATTAAGAGAAAAAATAAAGAAAACATTGTTTGAATAGTTTAAAAAACAATTTAAAGAAAAAGTGCTGGTAGTTGGATTTGGATGATACTTCTAAAGAGTAAAAAATTATGTCTTTCTGTATATTAGACTGTGTGGTTGCCGTGGCGTGTGGGTAGAGTGCGACGCTCACACGCCGAAGGGTCCAGGTTCGATTCCCGGCTCAACATCAATTTTGTCGAATTTTTCACGGCACCACATCTTTCGAGCTGCTGACAACACTCAAAGAGGAATAATTGTCTAAGAAAGCTTCTCAAATTTCGCCGTTCGGAGTCGGCAAAAAACTGTAGGTCCCTTCTACTCGTGATAGAACAGTAGCGCGCACAACACGAGTAGTTGATGAGCAAGCTAGGCCCTGGACCCCCTTTGGACTGTAGCATTAAAAATTATTATTATTATATTAGACTGTAATAAAAAAAAGTGCAATGCAACGAGTTTTAGCAACTTCATAATTAATAATTGGATGACATGTCAGTCCACGGAGGGACCAGGGACTAGCTTGCTCATCAACTCCTCTTGTTGTGCGCGCTACTATTCTCTGACCAGAAGAAGGGACGCGTTTTCTTCGATAATTATTACTTTTTCAGTGTTGTCAGCAGCACAAAGGATGTGGTGAAAAATTCGAGCTGTTCAGCCGGAAATTGAACCTGATCCTTTGGCGTGTAAGTGTTGCACTGAACCCACAACCCCACAGCGGCCACAATGCTAAGTTCAGTCAAGCTTCAATAAACCGAAAATGTCACTTTCACCATATTTGTTTTTCTACATAAATGTGGACATTAAACCAATCCAGCCATAGTGCATGGAATTGACATAAATCGTGGTTCTGATAAAAGGCATTACGTTAATGGATCCACTATTTAATTGAAGACTTGCAAAATGTCTTTAGCTTCAGACTGCGAAAAGCAGCCTTTTCAGGTATAAAATGTTATTTGTTGGTGTTTCATTTGGCGGCAGTATTAGGTGAATTTGTGCATCAACGAACTCCAACTAGCGCGGTTTCCAGACTGCTGTCTCCAATCGTAGATGCCTTTTGGTATTTTGAGTACTTCCTATCCGTTCTGCACCACCCACTCAGTGCGGAAACACTAGTTTTACACTTTTCACTTCAATTTTTCACTTTTCTATGTTTGCGATTCTTTTATTTCTCTCCGGAAATAAAAAAAAAAAACAAAATATGAAAAAAAATGTTCGTTTTGTTTATATTCGTTGCATTGTTCAACAGACACCACAGAAAAACTACACAACTGATAAACAAAATTGAGAGTTGAATCAACGTCTATTAAACAAAAAAAATGTGTTGACATTTCTATTAGGTCAGCATACCTTAAAATTCAACTAAAGTCATATCTAAGGTTGTCAAATATCTACCTTCCGCCGGTTTGTCTTTTGAATTTTCCGGCTATGTACAAAGCGCTACAGAGCTCTTATCTGGCTCTGTACATCATTTGAAAGGTCTTGACATAACCTAACCCATAATGAACTGCTCCCATATGGCCATCTACTGCCACCTACTGCTAACAACTAGACCGATTGAAGCAGGTGATCGACCAGAAGCGTCCAGAATTGCCCAACAGGAAGGGTGTAGTGTTCCACCAGGACAACGCCAGACCACACACTTCGTTGATGACAAGTTAGAAGCTATGGGAGCTCGGGTGGGAGGTTTTATCGCAACCACCGTGTATCCCGGACATAGCGCCAAGTGATTACCACTTGTTCCTGTCCATAGCGAACGCCCTTGGTGGTTTGAAGTTGAACTCAAAAGAGGCTTGTGAAAAGTGACTGTGCGAGTTCTTTGCAAATAAGAAGGAAGGCTTCTTCGGGATGGAATTATGAAGTTGCCGTCTAGATAGAAACAGATTATCGAACGAAACGGCGCATATTTGAACTAAATGCGATGACTGTAACACTTTTTAAGAAACATTGAATGAAGATCAGAAAGCGGAAGGGAGATAATTGACAAACTTATATTAGTGAACTCACTTAGTTGCTAACATAATATAATTTCGAATGCTATTGTCCAACAATAATTTAAATTGTTGTATCATTTTCGTTCTTTTAATTTCTCTTGTTGTAATCAATTCGTGTATTGTTTTATTTAAACAGTAAGACCACGGCGGCTATAGTGACATAGTGTGTAGAGTGCGACACTTAGCAGCCAGAGGTCCGGGTGCGATTCCCGGCTGAACACCTCGAATTTTTCACGGCACCTAATGCTTTGAAGGTCATGTAAGTTATTGATGTTATGTCTTATTTACCGGAAAAGAGAGCAGAGACGAAATTTTCTTAACTGTGCGCACATCTTAATTGTACTGGCATTAGAATTCCCTCTGTGTAGGAAAAATGTGAATTACAATTTTTCTAGACATTGATGGTGTGGAAAATGCTCCTTAGGCTGAGCGTACAGAATGAGACTTTTGGTCATTAATTTAAATAAACATTATTCATGTGTGAATTGCTCTATTAAAAAAATATATATGAGTATTTCAGAAAAGTTGCCCAATTTTCTCTTTCTCTTACACGCTTTTATGTTTGTAACTGACTTGTTTAAAAAATTGTTTTCGCTAAATTCATAAATAATAATGGCAAAATAATGCGTGAATATTACTCCCATTAATGTTCTTAAAAAACAGAGGTTATTGTGGCACGACATTTTAGTCTATCCCTGTCGGCATCTGTCTTTTATTTTTGCCCACAGTACAGCAGATTTCTATATTTCCGTAGCGGAGGTATTTAACGGGATATTGCTGATATTACGCGACTCACAAATGGGATGATGGGATTTTGGGACCCATCATTGCCTTTGGCTGTAGATGTGACAATTAAGCTTGAAAGTCTGACCCGAATCGCGAACAAGAACAAATCGATATATGGCCATTGGACTGTTGTACTACTATCATGTCAATGGGGTGCATCAAAGTTATATATTATATCAAGCTTTAAACTGTTCCTGTTGCCCACATCTTTTCTCACCCAAGCTTCTTAACCGTAGCAACTAGACATGACGACCGATAACCTGGTTCACATAAATTAAAGCTGTTGAGCTATTTTCATTTCACAAGCGATGTATGTGACGCCTAAAAGAATGAATCTGATGAACGGAGTACATCTTTGGTACAGAAAAAACGAAAACCTCACCCAGAGCAAAGGTTGGGACTCCTAGAAGAACAAATCTGACTTGTACTACTTTCTCCAACCACAAGTCAGCCGCGTATCACAAATCTCACTTCACCAAGAATCATGTCCATTTCAGAGGACATCAGCCACCACCGTCGACCCATGGCATACATCACAACTGGAGCACTTCCCAGACACCAAACGACCAGCAGCAGCGTCAGCAATCTCCGCCCTCAATCGCACGCCACAACTTAACCCCGTCTCGATTCCGTTTTATTACACAAAAGTGTCAGTCGAGCGATTAGTGGGCAGAGTTAATTGAAAATTACCATCCATCCTATCCACGAACTCTGCCCACAATCTCCCTCTCTCTCCCAGTGGAAATGGCCAAATTATACAACACTAACGAAGCCCATAAACTTTCTAAAAACTTCTCCGTAGTCGTTTCACCTAACCCCAGCCGGCCCAGGCAGCGCAGCCAAATTAACCGACTAATTAACGAAGGCATTACATTTTTCTCGCCTCGACTCGCCTTGGTGAACCCGCCGCCCAACGGCCCCAACGCCGCAGCAACTCACCCATGAACACACCACATCCCCAATGGCGAAGCAATAAAATTCAAATCGGAATCGGAATGCTCCATCCTTGCACTCACCCACCACGCCGGTGGAGGCGCGCAGCGCAACACCGCGCCACCTGGTCGTAGGTCCTTATCTCCGAGCCAGCCAGTCAGGGCAACTATGTACCGCTTGATCGCGCGCCTAACAAAACGTAAAGATGTTGACGAGAAAACGTGACCAAACGGTAGCAGGCGAACAGTGGCAGTACATCGGTCCCGCTGTACTCTGTTGTCCTCCTACTCGGAACAATGTTTCGCCTGATTGCAACAGTGCCAGCGAACACGATACTGCACCGCTGGGTTGCCCAGCCTCCTCCCACCGCCACTGGAGCGGAGCTATCTTCCTCGCTGCAGCCGTGAATAATTTCCCATTTTGATAAGCGATCTGCAGTGCAGCCACTGGAGGAGGCCAGAGGATGTGTGCGGCCAGGAGTCGCAGGAGGACCCATAACCGTTCCCGAAATTATCGTAAATAAAAAATTATTACAATTAACTTACACCCTGCACTACGACGGCGGAAGGATTGGGTCTGGATGGCAATCAACAGCCAGCCCCGTTCGGGTTTATGAATTTAAATAAGTTCCAAATCTTGAACAAAGCGCAACAGCCAGCATTACTTCGCCTGGCCGTAATTGAAAAGCGAAGCCAGGAGAGAGCCCCGCAACCAGACCCGGGACCGACCCACCCGACGGAGTCGTAAAGAACATAATTTGAAAAGTTGACTTTGTTTCCCTCATTTCCTGCTGTTCATTCTGCAAACTCTGGCGCGGAACTGGGAGAGCCACGACGACAATGGTGACTTTTGTCACTGGTGCAGTGCAACTATTGCAGGGTGCACGGCGAATGGGGATGGCCCAAGCGAAGGGGTCCCGACAATAAACGAATTTCGAACGTGAGCTGATCTAGATGTGCGATTGCCACCGGCACACGGTGGCTAAACCCATGTTGGGCGGCGTGGCGTGGCCGAGGAAAGTCTCTGCGAAGGATGAGTGCTTTTGCTGTTGCTGCGCTGTTACTGTTGCACTGGTACCGTGTCGTACCGTGTCATATCGTACCGTATCCGAGTGCATATGCATTACAATGAGCAGCAGCGGCAGGATAAATTATTTGTAGAATTTTATTGGAAACGTGCAATACGGGGATTGTTCGGTGTTCACCGTGCTCACCTTGCCTAACCCGTACGAGGACGGGTCCCTTGGCCCAGGATGGGAGTTAAAAAGTTTGGCGAACAAGCGCACATGCAAGAGTGTCCCCAAAGAGGTCGCTGTGCAGTGTGTGTGTGTGTGTGTGGACTTATGACAAGGGGAAGCTAGCGAGGAATTTGCGCAATCTAAGGTTGATAGTCATCCGATAGACTTGAAATATTTATGGGTCGGCAGGAAAGGCTAGAAATCCGTGGAATCCGACTTGCGTCGATGTGGCACGGCAACAAAAGCGAGACGGAAACCTGTGGTTTGGGCTTTTATGTCGCGACTTGGCGGAAGAAGAGGCACTGCACGGAAGCGGTGTGGCAGTTTGAAAGCGCTTGCATGCTGGAAGGGGATATTTCAATCGGTTTCGGTGACGTCCTGATGAAGTTTGCATGGTATGCCGGCAAACTTTCATTGTCTCCTTAAGGGGCATACATTTTCCTTGAGAGTGTGGGGAAAGATGCATGTTGGGCCTTTTCAAACATATTTAATATTTTAGTGAACCACGTACTACCGGGTTGCATAGAACATAATGCCAGGCTCATCAAATTGACGAAAAAGGGCTGGGAGCGTATATGATGCAAGGAGGAAGTAATTGACAGAAACATTGTGAAAATCCGTCGAAACAGGAAGAACATTTTTCTTTTGAATCTTACTGCAACCCATGAGGGGTCTGAGCCTAAGTTATTGCTGCCTTCCATTCTTGACAGTCCCGAGTACGCTGCGTCCAGTTGTCAAGACCAAGCTCTCTAGCGTCCGCAATCACTTGGTCTCTATACCATTGGTTTGATGTGGCCGAACTACTATAGTCAACGGATTTTTGCCTTTCGAACTACATCAACATCTTGGTACAGCACATAGGGTTCGCGGTTGTGCCTTTTGCAGACAGGACCGTATACTCGTCGCAAAATTTTTCACCTGCCCTCCGTACTATTCTCTCCAGCACAATATTAGAGAAGTCACACGACAACGCATCTCATTGCCCAAATCCGGTGGAAAGGTTCAGATCAGTTTTCCCGAGATAGCGAATTCGGACATCGCGTTAAAAAGCTCTGCGCTTTGAATGCTGTCGCATGCGTCTTTAATATCGATAAAAAGATGGTGTGTATCGATTTGAAAATCGTTGACCTTTTCCAGGATTTGCCTTAGGGTACAAATTTGGTCTTTAGTCGATTTGCCGAGCCGGAAGTCGCACCGATGCGTGCTGTTTAGTGCCGTACAAAACAACTATAGACGTTCACTCAGTATGCTGGACAGAATGTTGTAGGCGACACTCAACAGAGAGATACCTCCTTGGTTCTTACAGGAGGTAGGATCGCCTTTTTTATGGATGGGATATATGGAGCTGGTATTTCAATCGTCGGGCATACTTTCGTCTTCAAAAATTCTACAGATGATCTGGTGCATGCTCCCAACCAGAACATTGCTGCCAGCCTTAAAGGGCTCTGATGGCAAGGTTTGTTGTTTCTCAGCTTCTGGACAGCTGTTCTGATTGGGCGGGAGGACTCCTCTATCGAATACTTGCTTGGCTGGTGCAACTTTCTAGCATTGGATAATCAAGCTTTTTATCTTGCTGCCACGAGGAGAAAAGTTATTACAGATAACCACAGTTCAAAGTTTTTTGACGTCTCCAAAGGTGTATGTAGTGAACGGTGACGTAACAGCAGTGATTTCATGAACTAACTTTTGAACTGAAGCTTCAAACACAGGCTATACACAGCTTTATTATCAACCTGCCCCCTTATTCTAGCTTTCATTTAAAAATCAATTATCCCTGCTAATCATAAAATACAAGTTTTTTTAATTAGCTGTCTTGGATGGCCATGTACCAGCGAATTCTAAGACCCTAATTCTAAAAACTCTTTTGATGGTTTTCGGCGTTAGCTCACCGATTACTCGGCTAAAATTGGCCTTGAGTGCGTTAATCGTCTTCTGTTTTGACCTTTACATCAGTCCCCATAGAACTCACCGCTTCGAGGAGTCAATTTGGTATGAGCAGCAAATCAAACCATTGAGAGGTATGATTAGTAAGGGATCGATTGTCGCCGGAGAAAGCGATGGAGAGGACCAACCTGATACGCCTAATCTCCCGGCACAGTGTCAGAAAGCTTGTCAGAGTGCCACCTCTAATAGAGCGCCTCAAGAATCCGAAAAGGAGGAGCCCCAAAAGATCCGGCACCTGGGGCGACCCTGGCTAAGAGCCAAAGGAGTAGGAGGAGAAGGAAGGTTGCCACCGAGCGGCGCAATGAGATCACGAAAGTGGTTGAAGGCGCAAGCATCGAAGGCAGTACCCCCTCAATGGCGAAGGCAAAGAGAATCAAGTCAGTAGAAGTATCACAAACCGAAACTGGCCAATCCTTCGAAACCATCGCCGCCCCCTCTTTCTCTGGCTCTCAAAGAAAAAAGCGAAAAACGTCTTCGCACGCTCCCGTTGGCAGCACTTCCCGCACGCAAGGTCCGGCAGACACCAGTACCGCACCTAATATTGGTTCCGGCTCGGATAAGCGGTAATTGATTGCTGCGGGAGAGCCGGCCAATAGACTCGAACTCGCGGCAAGCGGAAAACGAGATCCGCAGCCCTATAAGAAGGCTGCTATCTCTTCTCTGCTGCTGCGAATAGGGAAAGCTGGCAATGACGACAGCATGGCCGACGCAGAATGCAAATACCGCGAAGATCAGCTGTGGGAGCTGGCTAAGGCAGAGAACGCTTGCTTCTAAGTGGAGGGCTGTGCTCTGGAAAACATAACCTTTTTGGTGAAGTGCTCCACACAGCAATCTCTTAAGTGGCTGAGCACTTCCAGGATGCCTCTCCAGCCAGCACGATCTTTCGCCAGCTGCCTCCAGTTCCACACTAGAAATTTGTTTGAGGTCCTTCTCCACTTGTGTTCGTTACCTGAATCTAGGCCGTCCACCGTTGCTTTGTCCCAATGGCTTAGACTCGAAAACTTTTCCGGCCGGAGCAGTGGAGTCCATACACTCTACATGGCCTAGTTATCTTAAGCATGTCGTTGTACAGCCCTTGTGCTGTTAAATCTTCTTTCGGAGCAACTACCGATTCAAAATAATTACCAACAACTTCAACATAAAGAGTGTAGCATTGTTGGCGCGGAACATCGTTTGATGCATCGTGTGATATATGATCCTGAGTGCATGCGTGGTGCAATAAAAGCTTCGATCGTTCAGGAGATTTTCTGTTTTCTACTTGCTAGAATAAGTTTAATTTCAAAACACAGATACAGTGAACCAGAAAAAACTGGGTCACTTATTTCCTTCAAATTCAGGTTGAAATATCTCAGCCATTTTTTAATAAATTAAAACGGAATAAATTGCAAATTAAAGTATTTATTACATACTAATACAAAAAAAAACTTTATTTCAAAAAACAGTACGGTTATATATTACAAGTAAAAAATGACTAACACCACTAGTCCATCCAAGGACTGGGCCGTCCGACGACTGGATCTCTGCTACTGAGCCGTTCAACATATGGATCCCGCTTGCTTCTGTAGGATGCTGCTCGGAGTAAGTCACATATTGTTAATCTGATGTTTTGTGGTTTGGAGTTGAAACCGATGAAAATCATTCCGATGCTCAAGTGGTTTCTTGGATTTAGGGATCGCTTTGGTCATAAACCATAATGTTTATGAATTCCAGATTGTATTTTTCGTCCAGTGTTATTTACAATTGGACCGAAGTGTTAACTTGCATATGAAACTACCATTATCCTGTCAACCTTCCATTATCTATGAATGGCTCCTGCATCGTTGAAACTAAACGACTTTTCATATTCGGTACGTGTATCAACTCAACACTAAGTTGGAATGATCACATATTCGAGATAGCCAAAAATGCAGAGGAATGTCTAAGTACTTCACCCCTTCTGACCTGACAACAATATATAAGGCGTACATCCACCTAAAGCTTGAGTACAACGCTCCTATCTGGTCCGGTGCTCCTAAGACCTCTGTACACTTTTTAGATAGAATCCAACATCGAGCGATAAGACTTAATGGTCGAAATAATGCTTCGAAGTCTATCGAATCGCTTGAACATCGACATCACTATTTTATCGCTATTTCAACAAAAATCCTCTAACGAGTTAGCCAGCTGCATCCCCTTCAAAAATTCACCCGCAATACCCGCCTTGCTAGGAATGCTCACACGTTCACCCTTCAGCCCACCTTCGGACATACAGTTAAGTTTAGAGACTCGTTCTTCAGCCGAACCACACGAATATGGAATGCTCTTCCCAGCTCAATTTCCCCCCCCCCTCCCCCCTTCCAATCACCGACAATTTCAATCCACAGGCATTTAAAACCAATGTGCATCGATACCACCTTTCCCTCTCGTCCTCTTTACCATTGGCCCGTGCTGTGACTTAATTCCAGGGTATAAAAAACCCCTTTAGTGAGCGCCAATTATAAAAAAAAACTGCAGTTTAATACCGTTTCATTAATCTAAACACATTTATTGTTAATTATTTATGGTAATTTTAGCAACTAAAGGTTTTAATCAAAAAAAGTGGAAATTCATCGGCCAGAAAATAACTGTGACAATTACAAGAAAATAAAAATAATTATTTTTTTTAATATTTTGTGCGTTGTCTTTTTGATTTTATAACTTCTTGCAATCTTCTATTCTTTGAACCCATCGGAATTCTTGTTACAGCCAATGGAATTTTTTGTCATTCCCTATACAATACTGTCTTTCTTTGGCAAAGTTCAAGGTGTTCAATGCTACGGTGAATGCATGTCTCTGTTATGGAAACCAAATATTTGGCTTTATGTTCTTTGAAGAGTGTGGAATTGTCCAGCGTGGAATTTTCTTTAAGCGAATTTTTCAACTTCCCCCAACAACTCCCTCTTACGCTATCTACGTCGGTTCTGGTCTGCCACAGATTTACCATAAAAATTTGAAGGCAAATGCGAACTATTTAATTAAAGTTATGCGTAGGCCGAATAGTAACCTTTCAAAGAGGCTTCTGAAGATGGCGCTTCGATATAATTTGTCTCCTTTTAAAGAATGGCATGAACTTGCAACCACACATGGCATTGTACTTAGACTTACTGAGGCAAATTCAGATGAATGGGAGGATAAACTGTACAAATGTAAAAGAAAAGACGATGAAAAGATGTATCTAGATTGCTTAGATCGAGCTCGTAATTTCTTCGTCGAGATCTATGTACAAGCTTCTTAACCATACACTAGGACCAAGTAACTATTTTAAAACAGAACTCTCAAATAGACAAATTAGCACTATTTTTAGGGCTAGAACTGAACTGCTGAGTCTAAACTACATACCGCACCAGCAAGATGTTAATGCTACCTGCACACTTTGCAATCGCAATGAAATTGAAAATATATATACCATTTTATCGCGATATGTCCTATACTACTAAAACTACATTTACTTTATTTCTCAAAAGCATCTCCTACACTTGAAGAAACGAAGAATATACTGAACGGCGCGGAGGGGTGGAACCTGCTCTATTGTTTTTGTATTCATGCCTTGAATTACCGGAATAGTTTCATCTAACAGTAAGATATATCATTTGTATAACTTAAAGTATATTAATTTGGCCCACTGTATTACAAGTATCTTAGATAATGTCAATCTCCGACAGACGGAGTTTTGCCATGTTAAATAACATTTCTTTTTCTATTACTAATTGTTAAAATGAAGACCACTAAAGAATGTTTATAATAATAATATAATAATAATAATACTGCATTTAACTCTTCTTTGGTACAAATGTTTCTTTTTCGAAATTCCTTTTCTAAAACAGCTCAAAGGTGCTCATTGGGATTAAGATCCGGACTTTGGGGGAGATGCGGCAACAACTTTACTATGTTCCAACTACACCAACCTTTTGTCATACCGGTTGTGTGCTTTGGATCATTATCATGCAACAGCATTACACCCAGCGGTAGTTCCAATTTTTCGTTGGTTTCGGGGATACAACGTTTTAGGACATCAACGTATCCAAACTTTGTTAAATTTCCTTCAATTACATGAAGAGAACTAACTCCGTTTGTTGTTATTGAACCCCAAACCATTATGTTCCCACCACCGTGCTTAGCTGTAAAAGTGACATTTTTGGGATCGAAAGCAGTTTCGTCCCTCCTCGACACAAAGCGCAGACCATCACTCCCGAAAATGTTAAATTTTGATTCGTCACAAAAAATTACTTGATCCCAGAACTCCTCCGTCTTCTGCGCATACTCCTTGGCATACTTCAGTCGCCTTTTTATGTTTCTTTCAGATAAGGCTGGCTTTTTGCGATGTGTGTGGGCTTTTAGATAATTTTTATGTAAAAAATGCGCACTGTTTGCGGATGAACTTCTTCTATTTTTTATTTCTTCACCTAATTGGCAATTTCCAAAGCTGATTCCTTCGGGTTTCTGTTTACCACACTTTAAATTATTCTTTAACTTTGATCCGTAGAAATTTAAGAAGGCCTTCTAATTCCCGAAACGCGATGAAGAAAGCCGTTATCTTTAAAAGCCTTTAAATATTGAAGACTGTTCATATAGGTTTGTTAACCACTGACCACTGCCATTGGCATTTCTACCAAACTCATCAGATTATGAAGGATGACAATGGAGAACTCTCACTGCTACTTCAGGGTCGGTACCGATCTCACCGAGACCTTCAATGTCAAAAAAGTTTTAAACAAGGCGACGCACTATCATGTGCTTTCATCAACATCATCCTCGAGAAGATCGTGCATAACTCACAAGTCAACATCAGAGTCACGATCCTCCAGAAGTCATCTTGCTTACGCTGATAACATTGACGTGATTGGACGAACACAGAGAGCTATTAATGGGGCGTTTGCTGGCACTAAAGCGGAAGCATTAAAATCGGTCTGACAGTAAATGAGGGCAAAACAAAGTACATGCTGTCATCAAGAAAGGACACCCAACATCGACGTCTCTGACGGAGCATCACACTAGGCAGCATAAACTTCGAGGTAGTCAAGGACTTCGTCTATCTCTGCTCCGCGGTAAATAGGGACAACAACACCACTACCGAAATCAAACGCAGAATCACTCTTGTTGTCGCAGAATCACTCTCGCTGTCTCTTTTGGCTCAAGAGGCAATTGATTAATAAACCCCTCTCTCGAAAGACGAAGCTCGCTTTATATAACAGCTGGATCATCCCCGTCCTACTTTATGGCGCGGAATCTTGCACGTTAACAAAAGCGAATGTGGAAGCCCTTTGCCTTTTCGAGAGAAAAACTTTGCGTGCGATTTTTAGTCCTGTTTGCGTTGATGGCATCTGGAGGAGAAGAAGGAGTGCGCAACTGGAGGCAGCTGGCATGTGCATAAGCATATGATCTTATCCAACCCAGGAGATTGAGGTAGATCAGATCAGATAGCACTTCCAACTTTCTCCGCGATTTGGCTATAAATCACAGCCATGTCAGTAAGCCTACAGTGGAGAATATGGACAGCAATGCTCTGGACCGAAACACATATAGAGGCCCAGGTCCACCCCGGATAGTTTTGTTCATAATAATCAATTATTAAGGCTTTCATATTACGAGACGTCTGTTTATTTTCCATTTTTTTCAACAACAAAACTTAATTACATAAATATGCAATTGTAAAAAACTTTACAGAATAGCGAAGGTCATCTTAGATCAAGGATAAGGATATGAAAGCAACGGTACATTATTTCTGGCCTTGGAAAGCAACTGTCCCTGTTTTTGGTTTGGCCGGTGAATTTACACTATTTTTGATTTAAACCTTTAGTTGCTAAAATTGAAAAATTAACAACAAATGTGTTTGGATTACTTAAACCGTATTCATATGCAATTTACCTCGTTTTAATATATTAAAAATGGATGAGATATTTGAAGCTGAATTTGGAGGTAATAAATGTCGCAGTTATTTTTTGGTTCACCGTACCTTTGTTTAATGCGCTTCATTGGGCTGTTGACCATAATTGGGACACTATAGGGACTTTATGTCCATGAATTCTGTCTCACATTCTATATTCCAAAACCCACATTTCTACTTGAATGCAACATCAGATGAAAGGCTGACGGCTTTTTCCCTCGGATTATATTTTCGCCAGAGTCATATCGCTTATCCAAGTAATACACTGAGTGCAGGAAGAAAAAGAGCTCCACTCTAATAAAGAACTATGTCATTTCAATCGTTCCTTGTTGTATACAGCACCCGGTTGTAACTGTAAAACTTCACTGAGTTGAAAGCTGACAGAGTCCTCTAACCACCTAGTGCGTGTCAGTAAAGCAAGCAATCTGAGCAGTCAACATGGAGCACGGCTTGGTAATAAAATTTTTATTTGAATCCAAAGCTAGCATGCCACTTTAACAACTTTACCGTAGAATCTTAAGGAAGCCTCCGGTCAAGCTGCTACAACCAGTCCAGTTCCCTCAGTACTGGGAAACAGTGGCCTCCCGCACTGACTAACTTACTTATTTCGTCGACACTGCAATAGTTTGGGTTTGTGTTTTTCTAAACTCTAATACACTATCATCATGATACACATGACCGAAGTGGCGTAGTAGAAAGAGTGTGATACTCATATATTAATGGTACTAGGTTCGATTCCCGAACTGAAAAACTCACATTTTTAACGATGCCACCTATTTCGAGCTTCCGACAACTTGCAACGAGTGGGGAGGCTAGGCTTTGGTCCCAATGAGGACTGTTCATCCAATACTAGTCACACACACTCACATAATATGACAATAAGTGGTGTCCACAACTGTGCACTAGGCTCAGTTACTCCAAAAATATTGGTACATCAATATTCGTTCATTTCACGAAAATCATGTGGTAACGTAGCAATCACTTCGGAAATATGGCTTTAATTTGACACATACTTACAGAGTGACAGGGAAAGGGTTCGTTTTCTGATACGAAAGCACGCAAAAATCAGTTCTAACGACTTTCAACCCCATTCTCTTGGATGGTGACAGTAGAACACCATGCCATTTCCAAAACAATCGCAGGAAAACAGAAATTATTATAGAGGCACTAGATCATTCCCAAATGTCCCTGTTTTTCTACAAAACTAAGGTGTTCCGACGAACATGAACCAATTCCGTTCTACCCAATGCATCCCTCCATCCTCAGGGTCATAATTTGACCGACCTTGATAATATTCTCATATCTCAAAAAATCACACAACGATACTCTTCAAAAAATTTCAAAATCTAATTATGTCTCAAGGTGGAAATTGCGCTTTCATTAAGGAAAGACATCGTCATGGATTCTGAATTATTCAGTTTCATTTGGCGAACTTCTCTAGGAGTCCTCCACATCCTATCCTTCCAACTCCAAACTTGAGTATTCTTCAAACTTAAGTCCCCGCCCCTTCTTTTTTACATACATCTCATATTCAAATTTCTACAAAGCACCCTCCTGATTAGGTGCTTTGAAATATAAGCTCACCCCAATCGCGCCAAGACACAACAATCGTCAAAATTAATTCGACGGCAAATCCCAGCCAGTTCGCAATGTATGCATAACTGTCGGCGAATTAAACACCGTTTACACGAACTTCACCAGAATTTATTTCCGTTTGACAAATTATACTACTCCATCCGGCAGCCGGAGCCTGCTGTGCTGCAGAAGCCTCGTTAGGATCCTTGACAGAGGAGAATTAAAATTCGCTTTGCAAAGCAGATGTCACTGCGATAATCAAATGCTAATGTCCTCGCCGTCACACCAAGTGTGAAAGACCCCCTCCTCTGCACACGCTATCACCCACATTTGCCGGCCCCAACAGCTCGTTCTTTCCCTCATAAATTCTCAAAATTCAAATTTACCGTAATAAATCATTTTCCGCTGGCGGTACAGAATTTATTTCGAATTCCTGTTTCCAGAGCAAATACAATTTAAATTTCATTAACATTTAAATGCGCGACGCGGCGTACGTCATGACAGGCAGAAAAAGTCATCTTCTCTTCAGCGGCAGTGGAGCACCGGAGGTTCTCCTAGGTGGGCGTGGCGGCGGCGACGCCGTTGGCCAAGTTTGTTGGTTTACCAGTGACAGCCGGGGCACAATGTGTGCCCCTATTGCAGTCTTCGCCCATCGCTCCGCCGCCGCCCAGCTCGCCTACTTCAGGGCGGAATAATTACGCCGGAATTATCATGGCGGTGTCACGATGAATAGAAAGCCATCATCTCAAGGATGCGAGCGGTGTCGTGCATGCAAGCAATTCGCGCCCGAGAGCAAACATTCAGCAAAATGACGCATAATTCGAGACCAGCTCTATGGCGAAAAATAAATTTCTCTGACGGTGGTAATTTTCCGCAATAAAGATGCCATTTGCCCCACCTACCCCACCACCGACGCGTTCGACGAGGACACCGTACTGGGCAATCAACGGTAATGGGCGACGTGGCGCACCTGTCAATTAGACATCGACTAGATTACTGAAATGGACAATCGATTGGTGGGGAGTGGGGAGGAGATCGCGAAGACCCCTCCTAGACCACGGCAACGCCTGTGTGGTCCTGGCCAGCTTGGCAGCCGAAAATTTGTTCCCATAGTAACGTCGTCTCGGTCAACAGCAAGCGTCATCTGCATCTGCATTCATGTTTCGTGCGCCGCAAGTAGATGTCACACGCTCAGGATGAAGCGTGCAAGCAGACAGTTCTTCGTCGAAGAAGACGCTTCATAACATATTCATGGGGCAGCTGGTCTGCGACACAATCGCCAGGCGGCCAAATGTGGACCATCTTGACGCTAGAGCCTTCCTCGTAGGACCACTTATCAACCTCTTACCCGCTTCACTAACTCGTTTCACCGTAGCGTTGTTCGGTCTGCGGTGGTGAAAGGCGCAAGCGTCTCTTGCATTTTGAGGGAAAATATCTTCGGACTGGAAAGATTGTGTCGATAGTCGTCGGGGGAATTAAATTATTAAATTATTCCGCCGCTGTGTGGGTGTGTGAGTGTGTTGGAGGAGTGGGAGCCAGAAAGGATATGCAGTCTCTAGGCTTGGAATCATTAATCTCTCCCCGCCGGCGATGGGTTATCCATTTAGCGGAGCTATTATTGCATGGATTGGAAATCGAAGTCGTGTGTAGGCCAGAAGCATCCGTTGGCGTTGAAGATAATTAGTTTTGTATTCGATTCCCGTAGCCTCGGGGGATTTAAGGTGATGCCGGAGTGACATTTCGAAAGAAATATCTGCTGGAGTCTTGTGGTCGATGGGAATGAGAGACTCCTCATTGAATTTGATTAGTTTCGCAATGCAATCGGTTGGCGTTAACTAGATTCCGTTGAGCTGGTTTAATTTCAAGTGCATTTGTGTCATAACAGCTTCGTATTTAAGCTGATTCCTTCAATCTCGTGTAAGCGCACGATATCATTCGTAAAAAATCCAACACATTCTTTTCGTTTTAAAGCAACAACTGTGATCGGAAAAATAAGGGTTAAAAGACATTTATACTGTCTGATTTATACTGTATGAAGGAAGGACACATAACATCGGACAGAGCGTCTCTGTAGACAGCAGACACTCCGCAAAGTCACGCACTTCGTTTGCGGCGAATCCGCGGTGAAAATGGACGAACAGACTAAAAAGGCAATTGAGGAAGAGAGCACTTTCTCAAAGACAGCTTAATCAACTCAGTCCTTCTTATGGCACTGAAACTTGTCAGAGATCACCAAGCTTTCAACTGACACCTTTCACATCATTCGTCACGACCATCTTATCCTTTCAAAGGTTAGTGCAAAGTTGGTGCCACGAATGCTCACAGCGCCTTAGAAAAAAGTGAGAATCGCATGCTGTAGAGAGTTTCTGGAGATGTGCAGTGAGAACGCGGACGGTGTTATGAATCGAGTTGTTACTGAGCACGAAACATGGGCTCACCACTATGACCCTGAAAGCAAACAAGAGTCGATGCAGTGGTATAAAAAAGGAACAGACCTCCCCGAAGAAGTTCAAAGTCACTCCGTCTGCCGGGAAGCTCATGGCCACAGTTTTTTTGCACTTAAGAGAAATCTTGCTCATTGAGTACAAAAAAAAGGTGAAACCATCAACGCCACATTCTACGCTTTCACTTTGCATAATTTGGGGGGGCGGGGGGAATTAAAAAGGAAAGACAGTGCAAACTCACAGCGGGTGTGTTGCTTCTTCATGACAACGTTCATGTTCACACGACGCAAGTTTTTGAGGCTGCTGCGCGAGTATGTGGTTTCGAAGAAATCCAACACCCACCTTATAGTCCAGACCTTGATCCTAGTGATTATTTCCTTAGTGGAAAAAGATTTTCAGATGATCAATAACTCAAGTCGGCAATAAATGGGTATTTTGTTTAAAGCGTTTTTAAAGGTTTTAAAAAAGCGTATCCCAAGACGTAACAAATGCATTGATGTAAGGGGAGATTATATTAAAAAATAGAAACTATTTACATTGAATTCGCATTTTCCTTCATTTCGATACCGAGAATGTATTAAACGCCCCTCGTAGCAAAAGTAAAATTGTGTGCATTGTGATCCCGGGAAACGTGCCTTTATAAAAAAATTGCTTTCTGAGGGTAAAGCTTACAAAGTTATAAGTGAAATTGTTGGGTGTTCAAATAAAATGTTCGCAAATGCCAAAACAAAAATACGCAAACAGGAAGAAAAAGAGAAAAAAAACTGAAACTAACCTCCGCCGATTAACGACAAACAGTAAGATTAGTCAAACGTTAACCGTTTATGAACGCTATGAAAAGAAAAGAGGAGTTATATTTACCAGTGGCGACATCAGGAATAAGTAGAAGGCTGTTAAAAAAGCATTTACCAGCCAGAAGTCACAGAAAAGTACCACTTCTGTCAAAATTCAACCTACACCTGAACAGGGAACCTTCTAAATGGCGTAGTATATTACCGACGGGCAAGTTCAAAACAATTATATTTGGTACTCATGGGGCAGAAAAACTGTAAAGCCACGCAGAGCAAATATTAACGTATGCAGATGCTATCCTCTTATATTACTGGTTGCATTTTTCTGGATTAAACCGATGATGACTGCTTTATGTCAGCATTATTAGAAAAACCATGCTACCTTACCTCTTAAATAGATTCTCCAGCGAGACAATGACCCCAAACATCCGAGCAAACTGGCCAAAGAAATTTTTCAAAGCAATGGAGGACAGGTTAAGGAGTGTCCGCAATAGTCTCCAGATCTGAGTCAAATTGAAAATCTATGGACAGTATAAAGAAAGAAACACAACAGCTATGGGATGTTGGACAAGTTACATATAAAAATATCCCTGTTCAGCGATGTCAGGCCTTTTTTTTTTGGTTGGAGGTTGGGATAAACTGCACTCTAGCGCTCAGACTCAAATACTACCAGTGCCATTGTACTACAAAGCAGGATGTCAGGCCTTAATCGATTCCATGTCACAACGTTGTGACGCTGTACTTAAAAATAAAGGTTATACGACCAAGTACTAACGCAATAACAAAGAACGAAAACCAAAAACTCTTTACCATTCCATTGGCTTTTACTTCATATTTATGATTTTTTGCACTTACAGCAATTATTTTGCACAATCCGTAATTCAATGTCATTTTTGATAACGGGCCTATTCTAAGTTCAGAAAGCTCTTTTTTCGTATCTTGTTTATGGGTTTTATTACTGATGGAATAAGGATGTTGTGTAGCAAATATGATTTGTTTGCATAACTGTAGGAAAACAATATTACCAAAATATTGACACAATAGTGACAAAATCGAACATGGCGCTATTTTACAAAGTGCTGTAGCTAATTAGTTAGTTAGTTTGACTTTTATTTTCAATAAATGTTTTACAATGTAAAGTTTAGCCTAAGTCATTTATGGTTTGGCCTATGGCCGTCTACCAGGTTGACAAAATACATACATACGTTTTACATTAAAAATCTCCATCTATGATACGTTTTCTATAACAAAGTGCTGCTACTGAATAATCGTATAAGGCCTTCCATCCCTTTTCTCCATTTAAGATGCACGTTACTTCATATTCGTCTAAAACAGGTTTTTTCGAAAATTGTTAGTCGGACTTCTTTTAGAATCGGACAAACATCAATAAAATGTAAGATGTCTTCTCTCTTCCTCATGTTACATATGTTACAAAGAATTGGTAAATCTGGTCTGTGAGGGATAAAGTTTAACTGAACGAGTTCTCCTCTCAGTTTAATAATTGTGCTTATTTTTTCGATTGAGTGACTGCCAAGGAAGTATGTTTTTTCATTTAAAAAATGGTCTAGTTTACTGTAGTAGTTCCTAAACAGTGAAGATTCAGCTTCTTCGACATATTTATCATATGTGTGTCTACCAAAATTCTCCAAAACTGAGTTTAATTTTTTTCTTAAAAGATGAGGAGGCTCGTCCGCCTCAATAGATAGATTTAAACCACATTCAGAAGCTGTTTTTTTTCCATTCCTCGCAAAAGTATCCGTTTG
The DNA here is from genome assembly GCA_955652365.1 of Eristalinus aeneus. Lineage (NCBI taxonomy): Eukaryota > Metazoa > Arthropoda > Insecta > Diptera > Syrphidae > Eristalinus > Eristalinus aeneus. The sequence goes on from OY019132.1 coordinate 82,774,623, forward strand.
TTCTAGTTATACTTCTTAAAACTACGTTTGGTAATCTGCATTCGCTCATCAGTAGTATTTCTTAAATATAGTTGAAGTGCATTTTGATGGTAAACAAGAGCAACAAAGTGCTGCATATTATTAACATTTTCTGTAAATCTTAAGCAGCCCGTCTCAAACAGTGGAGCCCGTCTTGAGCAGCTTAAGATATTCACTGAGTATCCCATCTTGAGCGTCAAAATAAACCATCATATTTTTGAGTGCACGTTTGGCGACTGAAATTGACTATTTTTAAATCTTCTTCAGTTGTTATTTTAATGCTATGGATCCGTGTTTCGCATTCCTTCAACAAAAGATCAAAAAACCCATTTTTAAGAACATAAGCACCGTGAAACACTGCTTTGGAGCTGTCCTTCATTTAATCCAACAGTCCAAAATGAGCAGACGTGGTTGCTATCACGCAGACTACCTTTTTCAAGGATGATTTCGGTCTTACTTATTTTTACACCTTCAATCGGGATTTGGCAAATGTCACATCACAACATCTGTTAGATGTTGTCAGAATGCTGCAGACTAATTTTAACTCTCCCCATTGAAAGGGACGTGCATGTAAGCGCTCTTTGAATTTATTTTGCTATTTCTTCTCCAAACACACGAGTCCAACCACAGACCGATACGTGTACGTCCAGACGCTGTCAAAACTAATTTACGAGCTCGATTCGTACTCACTTCGTATAGCCTTCAGCTTGGTTTTTGTAGGAAAGTCTTGGTTTCCGTAACAAAAATTCGCGAATCTCACACGTCCCGCGTCTTGACCTTTGTTTTCGTTTTTCACCTTATACTTCTCATTTTTCACAAGCGGTTAGAAATGTGCACAAATAATTCATGTGGCAACGTACAGCTGACATCACTGACATCAAGTATCAAACAATGGAGTTTTCTTGAATTCCTTTTATCTGCAGGTTCTCAGAGCACCACAAGCACGTCCCACTCCTCCACCAACTTACACGAGCTTTCCATCTCACATTTCCAGTGAAATTCCAATCAACGCTGAATGATCCTCAGATGCCACATTAAGGGCATGCTTCGCATTCTTCCTTCAAATCAGGATGCTCCCCTGAAACGATTGCATTACATCACACCCAAATGGCCCACACGGAACGAAGGAATTCAATTTTGATTTTAAGACGACCTGCGGGTACACTTCAACTGCGCCGTACCACTTATAGGGACACATGCGAGTCGAGCCGTCAAAATTGCTTTCACCTATGTAAATACCCCTACATGCTCCTACTCGCAGTCAAGAGTTGAAAAACAATGCGAAATGCCACCGCGCGTTTTTCATGTCGATTTACACCTTAAACGCCGATAACGGAGGCAGGTTACGGCGGGACAATTCCCATAAATAACTTCGATTGCGCCCTATAAAACGCAATTACACTTGAGAGAAAAATAAAGGATTCCGCCAGCCCACAAGCCAGGCCGAGCGTCGGCCCCGCCAGGTCGTGGAAGTCAAGGAACGAATCAAGAAGACAACAGCCAAATATATCCTTCCAACTTAGACGCATGACGCCCCTGCCACCTGCCCCCAGCCCTCAACTAAAAATGAATTTATTTTTATTGCTCCCAGGATCGTACTTTCATTTGCGCCCGCGAAAAGTGCTATCCTTGCCATCGCATCGTTTGAAAGAAACGGAAGATAAGCCACCCGAAAACAACAGCGACGATACCCCCCTAAAAAAAAAGAAAAGACGACAGACACGAAATAAACATGCAATTTAATGTGAGTCCTGGAGTCTGTGGTACGGTGAGGAGTCAGACGCGTTCGACGAGACCCGCCCGCCCAGTGGCGGAGAAGAAAACTCTTTTCGACAGAAACACAATTCAAATTCAAATATCTTAATTTCTAGCAGACATGAATGTCCCTCCAGAGAGTACAATGGGAGCAAGGTACTCGGTTGGTACCTCTTTTCGCATAACCTTCAACGCTCGACGGTCCATTGGGAGGGGCATGGGGAAGGGCTGCAAACTGTTGTCTTGTGTGCGTGAGGCGGAAATTTTCGCGAACATTTTTCCATGAATTTCTAAATAATTTCCTCCCTTTATCTCAATCGTTGCAGATATAGCAATAACGGTGTATATGCTAACAGTACGTGGTGAAATTTTGTTAACATCAAAAATTATTTTGGTTTTTGCAGAAACACAGGAAGCAAGAAACAGTTTTGCAGATTATTAAAAATCGCTTAAATTGTTGACAATTTTGAAATTGTTTAAGTGAAATCAAAAATTGAAAATCTTTATATTCTCCGCCACTTATATAAAAAACGAGTGTGGAATAATAAATTAGCAAAAGTATAACACATTTTACCACGAGTGACTTTTCAACCCAACTGTGTTTTCGTCTTAAGCTATTTAGCCTTTGACATCTTAATTTATTAAAAACGACCTCTGTACTTTGTGTTAATTTATAAAATATCATGGCGTGCGAATTTTTTTCCACCCCACTGTATGCCTGAGAGAGGCTCTTCCCCTGGTGAATTCGGCGCGTGGAGGATGTGCAAATATAAAATATTTAATTACAGCAACTAATGAGTTCAGGACCCATCGCATTTAATTTGCCACCCTCCCGGCCCAGCGACACCGTCAGTCACTACCCTTATTTACTTAAGCATCTCCCTGATGACGCAGTGCTGGTGGAAAATTAGCGACAATTTGAGCAGTCTTAAGTGCTCACAACATAAACACATACCCGCGCACTTCACAAAGCACGATTGTGTGATTGCGGGGCAGGGCCGGATAGAAGGATGCTGAATAAATGCAAAATGAAATAAATTTATTCCAAAAGGACTTCAATGTGAAACAATGCGCGCCGTTCAACTGTGGGAGGGATACGCGTGGATTATTATAACGCACACTCTTATCCTTGCCTCGTCGAGAGGGCCCTTCAGCCCTGCACTGGCGTACACAGTCAGCCCAGCAGAGCGGTGCTCTGTAATGACGCCAGTGGCTGCTCTATGCGTGCGACAATGCCACTTAAGTGGGTGCTCTTCAAAGCCTTGAAAGCCCGGTCCTTGTGTCACGCACTCGTTCTCCCGCTGATTAGGACTATCATCTCTCCGAGTATCATTAGCTGGTAGCAACAAATTAAATCTTCCCTTCGTCTCCCTCTCCACGACCTCTGAATGGTGGTGGAGATAGCTTATCGCACCAGATTCAATGGCGGGGGTGAATTTCCAATCAAACACAAGGCAATTAGGGGAATTGCGAATCGTTGCGCGAGTTCTAACGGTTGATTGACCAAAGGTTCACGCAGAATGTCATTGTTACTGAATGTCTGCGTTAAGTGAGTGAAGTGAGAGGCGGTGTGAAGTTAGAGGAGGATGAGTGCGCTGTCCTCCATTTCAATTAAAAGCAGCGCGCGAGCAATGTCCTCTCAAGGATCCGCTCTGCCCTATTGGTTCCGTACCACTTCGTGACTGTTAGTCGCGAGCAATTCGATTCCATGCACCGCTCGTTTAACGTCCTTTTTTCATCCACTCCCCTCCTTTTTTCCGCGTACTTACTGTTCAGGATATCTATGTCCTCGATGTCCCTATTGCTAGTTGGCACGATGACAATAACATTATTTAATAGCTATCCAAGCAGAAATAGCTGCTAAGTGGGTTCTTCATGGTTCATTTGAGGGCGAGGAGAACAGCAGCGGTGGCCTAGTAGGACGAAGGACAGGTAAAATAATTGGAATTTCATTATGCGTGCTGCCTTTCCGAAGTTGAGCGAAATTGATTGTTTACGTGTAATCGATTTCCGTGTTGGGGCGAGGGCGGTTCTGTTGGATGAATAAAAAGTGATTAAGAAGCTAAAGCAGGCAAGGGAGGCACAGCAACGAAGGCGGATACAAATTTGTAGGTCAGTGGCAGTTCAAGTGGCTTCATCAGCCAAGCATGTCATTGCGTTTTAAACAAAGAGCGTTAATGGCCTTCGTGGCACAATCAGGGGAGAAAGGATCTCGATCGGGAGTATATCCTGGTATGCACATAGCTCTGTACCTGCTCAGCCTGTACAATCACCTTAAAACCTGCCTCTGGCCTGAGGTTACTCTATACGTCTTCAATCGTACACCTGCTGGTCGCGATCTTATTTCCCCTCTTCTGCAGAAAGTCACTCCTCACGTCCGCCCAACGGCACAACTCAACATTCTTAAGTGGACCCGACACGAGCACCACAAAGACCATTTTCCGCGATGAATTATTGAACTGACTAATTCCACTCAAAGTCCAACTGTCACTTCAATAAATTTCCGCTATTAATATGCCCCGCCGTGCCGCACCACCAATACCGGCTCCAACTCCAGTCGCGATAACCACTCACCGCTAATTGAATGGGCGAAAACAACCGAAAACTCCATTATCTCCAAATGTCAACTGCAATAAACAATCGCGTCCTCCGTCGCCGCCGCCGCCGCCGGGCTGCGCCGAAGCAAATTAGCCATCCGTCTCTATCCGCAGGACTCCCCAGTCTCCAGTCGCGCATGCACACACTCCTCGCTTAGGCGGACACACGTTGCCTGGCATCGCGCCGCTATGGTGCGCCAGGGACCCCCATGGGCATGTGTGTCCGATTCAAACTCCGCTGCACAGATCAAAAATCTGTCAGATTGGATCATTGGCTTAGAATTTGTGTATCTGTAACCTACACGAAAACTGTCCACGTATGAATGCAGCGCTGGGTTGGGTTGAGCTATGATTTATGGCGCTGCAATTGCAGAAACCCCTCCCCCGCCGCCATCCATCCACCGCCGCTGTTGACTTGAAACGACGGGGGGCGTCCGTCCATTCACCGAACCGCACGCCAAGGCGAGGAGGGCGGCAAGCCACAGATCCGAATGCCAGACGGGGCCGTTGCCACAACGATCGCGCTGCACAAATCTGGGCAATTTCCAACAGAGCCGCTATCGCGGCCAAATAAAACGCCTGTGAGTCAATGGCTGCCATAAATGTCATCCTTTCGGATTGTGCTAGCGTGGATGGTGAAATATGTGCCTTGGACTTGGTGCAGGAAGCGGGGATCCGACTGGATTTAGGCTCGAGGCCCGAATGGTAATTATTACAACCCCGCTGTGGGAAAACAATTTTTCAGCGGACGCGGCCATTTAGTTGCCACATTATGGCGGGACACCGTGCACGCCTTCCAAAGTCGACGACAAATTCTTTCTGCGCGGTTCCCAATCGCAATCTGAATTTGAATTCAGTTTTCACCTCGCCGCCGGCGACAGTCAAGCCGTGCCCGACCGGAATCGAGGTATCGAAGTATTGATCTGTCAGGCGGGCTGCTTTGCCTGTCCGGGATTCATTGTCGTTCGGGAACAATGGAAGGAGTTACATGATTGTTCTCACGTCCTAATTCATTAGATACCCTGCCGATAGCAAGTAGCTCACAGGTGGCGAACATGAATTGAGATTTGAGCTGGCGACAGCAGTGAAGTGTTTCGCAAGCCGCTAAACTTGTCCGACAAGCTCCCGACGACAACGAGTCTGCAGTTGGCTTTTGTTTGTTCCATGGCTGGCTGCTCATGGAGTTTCTCTGACGAAAGAAAATGAAATTGAAAACAAGCTTAAAGGTGGGCCCTGTGATGCAGATGCAAGCACAATGGAGACGCTGTGGCGATTGGGATGACTTTCGGATGTTCAACTTTGTGATGAAGTTCACGGTTTAATTGAAATCGTTGTGCAATGAGTTCCTTTCCATATCTGTATACTTCTTCACTGGAATTTTAAATTTTAATTTCGAGGACAACAAGGTAACAGCTGTTTTTAACTGGTGCAGGAGTGTAGCACAAGTAGTTGATTAGCAAGCTAGGCCCTGTTCCTCCTGTGGACTGTCGCGCCATACAATTTTTAAAAATCTGATACGCCTGAGTAAAGACATTTTCAGGCCCCTCTCACTGTCTTATGATGTTGATTAATATTTCGACTAAATTTTCAGAATTCATTTGAAACACGAATTTCAATCCAATCTTCACAAAATGTGTGCCCGGTAGCTAGGATGGTCGTCAGAAATGGTTTTATTTTCACCTCTATACGCGATCGAACAGAAAAAAAGAGAGAGCAAAGAGGAGAGCATGGTGAATTTCTTGACTTGTGGATGGTACGAGGGTTGCCTTTTATATTCCGGAATTAGAGAACAAAAACAAATATTAATCATAGAAAATAGTTTTATTGTTTTTTAAAATATTCCCCATTAAGATCTATGCACTTTTGCATGCGTTTGAACCAATTGTGGAAGCACTTTTATCACTCTGATTGAGGTATCTCTAAAACATGCATTCTGAACGCATCAGCCCCTTCTTCAGGTGTCTATAAACGTTGACCTCTCATTTTATTTTTTACGTACGGGAACAAAAATAAGTCATTCGGTGCCAAGTCAGGACTATTCGGCGGATGACTCGTCAAATCGATGTTTTGAGTGCTCAAAAAGCCGATGTGTAAGAGCTCGCACTGTCGTAAAAAAGAATGATTCTTCTTCGGCGGTTGGCTTTCCTAATTTCTTGGAAGACAACTGGCAAACAAATGGTTGTGTGCCACTCAGAATTGACTGTTCTGCGTTGTTGTCGTGGTACGGTTGCGATATGTCCAGTTTTTCCGAAAAAACAGGCGACCATTTGCTTGGAAGTGCTTCGTGTGCGAGCAACTTTTGCTGGATTTGGTTCAATTTGAAACACCCATACAGTCGACTGCTGTTTACTTTCGGGCTCATACGCATAAATCCACGATTCATCGTCTGTCACGACGTCATAGACATGTTTCAAAGCACTGCGATCGCGTTTTTCGAGCATTTCTTTCGACCAATCGAGGCGAGCCTTATTTTGAGCGATTGACAAATTGTTTAGGATCCAACCCGAACAAATTTTTTTGACGGTCAAATGCAATATTGAATGTATGCTGGTCCCACTAATATCTAATGTTGTCTCAATCACACGATAGGTCACATGACGGTCTTGCAATATCACACACATCAATGGATTCCGGAACAACAACTGATTTTGGACGACCTTTACGAAATTCGTTTTGGAGTGAGCTACGACCTCGGTTGAATTCACATTACCATCGATAAACACTGGTCCTTGATGGAGCTTCATCGCCAAAAATTGAATTAAGTTAACCGATGCACTGTTGTTGAGTTAATCCACGTCGAAGGTTGTAAAAAATAATCGCATGAACATTTTCACGATTTAATTAAATTTTTTGGGCAAGATGAATCTTTTAAGTTACTATAAACGACACATGTAGCGCTCGAATGTCAAAACGAAAAATGTCAAACATTACGATAGAGCTGGCGGTTGCCAGATTGCAACACTAGGATTCCCAATCCCGAAATATAAAAGGCAACCTTCGTATTAGGTTTGTCTTTGCTAAGAACTCAGGATGACGACGGCGTTGTGATACGGGCTAAGATACGTGGTTGGGTTCTTGTCTTTCAGAAAAATTGTTGTTTACATGAAATATAAGAGCAAATTCTACCATAAAATATTCTATACTTGGTGTTTGCATAGGATGACAGTGTCATTGTCACCGGTCACAGTTTATAAGGTGTTTCAATGTGGGCTATAGCTTTTGTGAGGTCAAATTGGATTTTAACACTAAAGACATGGTGTTAAGACAGAAAAGACAAACTCGTCATACAGTTCCTTGTACGTGGGACAGACTGGATTAACTGAGGGAAATTTTCAAATCAACTTACATTGTATTAATTGTTTTAAATTGTTTTGTATTAAATTTTCTCAAAGGATCTCTAAGCAATTCTCAATATTTTCGAACGATATTTGAAGCTAAAAACGGACTCACAGGCTGTTCCAAGCCGGATGTGTAGGTGCAAACATTCCTTATCTACAGACACTTAGGAATAAAAGTTTTCAAGTCCATGCTGAAAGGATCAAATTTTGTTAAAAATAAGCCATTCAGGCCAAGACAGATGATCCCAAGCGTTATAACACGCACAAATTGGGACAATCGCAAATTATGCGAACGGGCTTGAAACGAGACGAAGTTTTGAAGTGAAGCAATGGCAACCGGGAACTTATCTTTTGACTTTTGCGTCGGGAAATCTGTTCAATCAAAATCGTAATCCACGCTTTTGCAATGTTGGCGCTTTGACCGTGAGGAAGGTTCTCGGCAAAGGAAGAATTTAAGTGTCGAAGTAATTGAGTAAGGAGGATAAACACCAATACGCAAATTTTTTTCTTAATGCACGCCGAGATTGATAGGTTCCATGCAGCTAAATGAATAAAACGCAGTCCGCGGTATTTATGACGACAGCTGAAAACTAATTCACACAGCGCTTGCTAACGCAACAAAAAGCTTAAATCTGTTCCCTCATAAAATTCTATTCAACAGGCAAATAGATGGATCGGGATCAAGGTCGATGCAGTCAGTAAAAATATAACACATCGACGTTGATGACACAAGCCAGTGAGACAGATCCATTGGGCTTTCTGAAGGCAGAGTTTCAGAAAGATAGACTGACATACATAGTTTTAATTAAATTTTTCTGGAATGCCTTGACTGAAAGCTTCTGTTCTTCTACAGTCTGGGATGGACCTGGGCCTCAATCAGCATGCCTCTCCAGCCAGCACGATCCTTCGCTAGCTGCTTCCATTTGCCCACTTCAAGTTGGTTGGGCTCCATCTCCACTTGTGTGCGCCATCTTACCCTAGATTTGAAGAATTTTCGGGCCGTAAGAGTGGTGTCCATACGCCCTACATGGCCAAACCATCTAAAGCGTTGGATTCGAAAACGCTTGACGAGGCGCATGTCGCTCTACAGGCCATAAAGTATTAAAAATTGTATGGCGCGACAGTCCGCAGGGGACCAGGGCCTAGCACACTTATCAACTACTCGTGTTGTGCGCGCTACTGTTTTCTCATGGGTAGACGGGATCTAGAGTTTTTTGCCGACTACGATCGCCGAGGTTTGAGAAGCTTTCTTAGAAAGTTATTACTCTTTGAGCGCTGTCAGCAGCCCGAAAGAGGTGGTGCCGTGGAAAATTCGAGGTGTTCAGCCGGAGATCGAACCTAGACCCTTCGGCGTGTGAACGTCTACCAACTAAGCCACGGGTGCCACAGCCCATAGAGTTCGTTATTAAATCTTTTCCCCCAAATGCCTTCAATGCAAAACGGGACCAAAAGTCGCAGGCAAAACTTTTCTCTCGAAAAGACTAAGGGCTTCCTCATACGTCTTTGCTAACGTTCAAGTTTCCGCGCCATAAATTAGGACTGGAATCATTGAGCAGTTATATAAAGCGAGATCCGTCCTTTGAGAGAGGGCTTTATTGCTCAATTGCCTCTTGAGCCGAAAGAAACAGCGATTGGCAAGAGTGATTCTGCGTTTAATTTCGGCACTGATGTTGTTTTTAGTGGTGCCCACTTTATGTCGCGAGACTTATTAAGTGATGTGTTATTCTTTAGTAATACACGCTGAGATCCGATGATCAATAAACTGCATGCACCTAAATGATTAAAACGCAGTCCGCGCTACTAAGAACCAGAAACGAAGACGGATATATATGTAACACTCGATACGACAGCAAATAGCAAATAGTTCCCATGAAGTTATTCTCCAAAGGGAAAATGGACGCATCTATTTGCAGTAAAGTCTATTCTGTCACTAAGAATATAACACCTTCACGTTGATGACCACACGATTGTGAGACAGATCAAGTGGGATCGCTTTAGGCTGGGTTTCGGGAAGATGTAAATAGTTTCAATTTTATTTTTCTGGAGTGCCCTGACTGTAAGCTCCTTCTAGTTTTTCGTTTGGTGCTACGGTCTCATATGGTGCTAGGCCTCAACAAACATGCCTCTCCGGCTGGCGCGATCTCGTGCCAGCTGCCACCCTTTGCGCACTCCAAGTTTATTAAGGTCTTCTATATATGTTTTGGTTCAGAGCTTTGCTGTCCTTATTCTGGACTGTAGGCTTACTCACATGGCTGTGGTTTATACCCAAATCGCGGGGAGAGTTGGAAGTAATCAACCATGTTATTTGATCTGATCTGCCTCAATCTCATAAGCATATGACCAAAGTCATATGCTTATGGGAATTTACTTTTGATTCGATGTGGACTTGCATTCAACCGGGAGCTATTACCCACAGAACAGCAGAGGTGGAGAAAGACCTCGCTGCTTACCAAGAAGAATTGACTGTACCTTATGACAAGTTCTCAGATTAATTCTTGGGATAGCTCCCAAGGCGTTACTCAGCGTTCTCCATACTATGGGGGTACGGGCCCCATAGGTGATTATGTGAATCAAAATACACACATGCCGGCTTACTCACAGTATTTGACCATGCTTTTAAAACTCTAAAACAATCAAATGACAGCCTAAGCCATATACAACTTAAAACAAAACAAGCCAGGCAGGTCAGGTTCAGATTGCATATCGAGGATGCTTTATCTGCGAAAAATGCAACACAAAAAACTCGAGTTCCACTACTTTATTTACTTTACATGCTGTCTCGTGAACTGGGGAGTCCCACTGTTCACTGCAATTTTAGCGTTACACCTATTAGAGGGTGAAAGCTGTGTACGTTATTTTTTGAATAGAAACAACGCAGTGAAATAAGACACAAGTTTGCCCCGTCGTCTTTAATCCAATACGAACAAATTTAAGGAAATCAGCGGTCACTCAACCATCCAAGCATCGCAAATGGACCAGCCTGGAAAAGTTTCGAGTTCCACAAAAGCAGCACCATGGAACAGAAACACAAGAATGACGTCAAATGAACACAATCACCTAAAGGTATCTGTTTCTTCCTTAATTCCTTCATTCTTTCTTCGTTTTCTTAACTCAATTCAGCTTGTTGTGACTAAAGGGTTCGACTAGTCTTAGGCCTAAGATTCCGTTATAAGATTCTAATGCCCATGTGAACGTTCCTGCATTAACTGGCAAATGCTCCAAATGTACTTGTCGTTAGTATATAAATCCAGGAGTGGACCCTCTTTCGAAATGGGGCATAGGTGGGTCAAATCTTGCGCCTTAGTTTACCTAGTTATTCCTGCAAGCTGAGCACATGTCACTGGGATCTTGCATGAAGGGTCGAGAAAACACGAACGCACAAGCCTTGAGTTCTCCAAAAACTATTGTAGAGGAGAATTTCTCCGAGAATACAAACCGAAACGTATCTGTTCAGAATCTGTTTCATTTGTGTCGTTCTTTATTTTTCAAGTACTTTTATACATTTTCTCCTGACAGTAAGTGTAGAGTCAATGACCTGGCCAGATGTATCGCAGTTATTCAAATAATGTTAACGTTGCACAGTGGTGCACAAAAGTAATAATCTGTAATTTCCTACACTATTAAGATCGTTCATTTAAAAAAAAACTCTGTCCTATATCGTCGAAAAATTGTACTTTTGACTGAAATACTCTGATCTGCAAAGCAACTTAATTCTGAGTCGGATATAGGATCCAACCTCGTAACGAAGTGCGTGAACGAAATACGCAAGTCACATCATTTCCCACGAAGAGGTATAGAACTCCGCCAAGCTAACACTTACTTTCCCTTCTGTCTCAATGGAAGCGGAAGATGGCGATTTTTCAGTCATATTTCCTAACGCATCTGAAATTTCCATGAAGAGGAAGGATTCGGTTGACGCCTCCTAGCTGCGCCAGGAACATGAAAGTATATATTATGTAGTTTCCTATTCGGATAACTACTTGTAGTTCTCCTCTTTATCTTTGGGAATTTAGAAAAAACGTAGGAAGTCTGCTGACTCTCAGAAGCTGCAACTCAAGCAGCTGCTAAACTTCCATATGGCTTTCATAACTTTATTTTGCCGCTCTACAGAAACAAAAGCCCCTCTTACAAGTCCCACGATCGCAACTCAATTGTTCTCCAGCCGACCAACCTCCATTACCGCCCTCAGAGCAGCCACTAAGCCCGGCAATTAATATCGTTGTAATTATGCGTCTAGTGCGGCTAGTATCTGATCAGAAGATGATCGACAACCGGCCAGCGATCTCGGAGCTGAAGCCATGTAGGTACACGTGAAACGGATTGCCATCACCAGCACCGTCATCGTCGTCCTCATCCAAGTCGTGGTTATCATGCTGCTGCCTCTGCGCAGGCCTCTCCTCGTCATCGTGCCAGCCATCACCACGACGACGTGCAGAAGATGACGATGACGGCGACAGTCATCTGCGGCGGTGCTCCACCGGGCTAACGTATGCAAAGATCTCACTTCGAGATTCATTTAAATCGCGACATTGTCTGTGTTGTCAATTAGGGATTTGTTTTGAGGTAAACTGTCGTCTTGCGGCTGGATTTGCCGTTCCGCTCACATGGAGCACCGGTGCAGTGCTTGGTTAAGCCCCATTATGATTGAAGATGTCACATAACTTCGCGGCGGCGTGCTGAAGCAGATTGGTGTGGAGGGGGGAGTGAGGCAGCACAAGGATCGATTTTCCTGCTCGTCAACGTTGTCGTGGTCGCCGCTGTTGACGTTGTTTTCGTGGATATCATGTCAATCTGCTGTGGGATCCTCGTCGTTCCCTGTCATCATCGTGGCCGTCATCGTCATCTCCTTGTGGTTTCTCTGTTGGACACATTGTTCCCTGCCCGGCTGGCTGACTTGATTTTCGGTCGTGATGAACCGGCCGATTGTGGGTAAATTACATCGAAGAGCAGACCGCCATGAACGGATAGAAGGGGTGCACATGCAGGTCGGCCGGTGGCATGCTAAACCATTTTGACGTTGCGTTGACACTCGTACATGAATGTCGTGGGTCTCTCCGTCTCCGGTGTGCCTTCCATTTCCCAGAGTCGCTTGCAAATTGAATTTTTATGCCATGTCAGCTGGCGATGCGGAACGGCGCGCACCATCCTTACACCGACGGCGGCGACGGGTTAAATTCCAATCAACATGCAAAGTAATTGTGCGCGGACATGCTGCTGCTGCTAACTCGCGCGCCTGGATCCTGGACAAGCGCAGCAGTCTGCAGGGTTGCTCCGTCAAAGCGAGAGAACAATCATAAGCGTGGAGCTCTGAATCGAAATTGAGGTCTCACTTTGGAGGCATAGTTTTGCCCACCTTATGACAACAATAACCGGAGAATGAGATACGTGCATGTGGCCCACATCGGGGCTGGCACGGAGCGGGGCACCGGCATGCCTGCACGGAGTCAATGCGACACCAAAGTGTGGGCAGCTGATGTTGATTTTAATTGATTGTGGGACAACGAGGCTGGAGCTGCAACGATGCCGGTGGAAGAGTGGAAGAAGGCGAGAGAGCAGCGGGGTGTATGCTGGTAATAGGAGCCATAATGGAAGTGATTAAGATTCTTTTTGGCTTGAGCTGGGCCGTTCTATTGTGTTGGCTGGAGGTGGAGGCCGTGGCGAGAGACGATGAAGGCAAACAAGTGGATGCCTGGCTGGGTGACATTAACACGAATGGAGTTGAAAATTATTGCTTTTCGGGTCAGCGGGTCAGGTGGCTTGATTGGCTTGCATAGCAGGGCAGACGGTGTTGGCCAAATGATCGTTGATTTCTTGTTTAAATTGAAGTCAAAGCGTTTGAGGTGTTTCTGGGTTGGATTGGGTAAATGGTGGGCGCGTGTTGAAGTGTGAAAAATGTGTTTATTGAGACGTTGTTCGTTGGGTCGAATGCAAATAAGTAGAGATTTAACGGTGGGCAGACATTTAAGTCATGAATAGGAATAAAAAGTGTTAGAACTTGGGGGTTGCAACGTTGTAGACAGTTCAGCTAAGTGCAGGTAGCTTCCTGATCGATACCGGAAAGCTCCCACTTAATCGTCTAGATGGCAAGCCTGCTCTTTTGACTGCAATCATTCCGTAATCCTGTCAGAAGAGTCGGCGAATAACAGATGGACCAAGAGATTCAATGAGGCATTGAAAGAAGATGGGTCTAGGTAGATCATGGCATGCGGGAACAGTTTCACTGCAGACTGCAATCTGGGTCCACGGGAGGTCAGGAGGCCAAAATTATGTTTCAGTCTTGAAAATACCGCACTGAGCCCAGACGATGAAAGAGCTAAGGCTCTGCTTTCTAACCTAAAACAGTTTTGATCTCATTGCTGCTTCGGGTCAGACGGCCTTGGGTAATATCCCTGTGCTTAATGTGGAGCTGGACTACCTACTTCCCAGAGAACAGAAGATGTAAATTGAAAGTCACACGTCCCAACAAAGGGATTTGACTGTCTCTTTTGGTATCTCATTTGATACAATGGTACAAGGGGTGTTCAATATATTCTCGGTATCGATTTGAAGAAAAATGCGAATTCAACTTAAATTGTTTTCATTTTTGAATATAATGTCCCCTAACATCAATGCATTTTATACATCTTGAGATAAGCTTTTTTTAAGCCTTAAAAAACCTTTTAAACAAAATACCCATTTATTGCCGACTTGAGTTATTGATCATCCGAAATCTTTTAACACGAAGACATTTTTTCAAATCCGGAAGAAGGAAATAATCAGTAGGGGTAAGGTCTGGACTATAGGGTGGGTGTTGGATTTCTTCGAAACCACCATCTCGCATAGCAACCCTGGAAACTCGCGCCGTGTGTACAGGAGCGTTGTCATGAGGAAGGAACACACCCGCTGCGAGTTTACCCCGTCTTTTGTTTTTAATTTCCTGCCGCAAATTATGCAAAGTGGAAGCGTAGGATGTGGCGTTAATAATTTCACCTTTTTTTTGTACTCAATGAGCAAGATTTCTTTTGAGTGCCGAAAAACTGTGGTCATGAGCTTCCCGGCAGACGGAGTGACTTTGACCTTCTTCGGGGGGTCTGTTCCTTTTTTATGCCACTGGATCGACTCTTGTTTGATTTCAGGGTCATAGTGGTGAACCCATGTTTCGTCCTCAGTAACAATTCGATCCATAGCGCCATCCGCGTTCGCACTACACATCTCCAAAAGCTCTCTATAGCATGCCATTCTCAACTTTTTCGGCGACACTGTGATTATTTGTGGTACCCACTGACCCCTGAAAGGTTCAGATGGTCATGAAGAATGATGTGAATGGTACCAGTTGAAAGCTTGGTGATATTTGCCATCATCTTCGCCTTTATTCGGGCATCCTCAAGAACGAACTGAGCTCCCGCTCAGGCGACCGGAGCGCCTGAGCGGGGGCCTTCAATGCTCTTTCTGCTTCTCTTGAACTCAGTTGACCACTTTTGCACAGTTGATAACAAAGGTGCGGACCCCGGTAAACAGCCACCATCTCTTCATGAATAGTTTTTTGACTTTGTCCTTGCTTAGTGAGAAGTTTAATTACAGCGCGATGCTCAATTTTCACCATAATCGTCTCAGTTGACATTATGATTCTGTTTAACTATAGATAAAACACGAATTAATAACCACATTTATATGAAATCTTACATGAATGCACTAAAATAATAGTATTACTTGATAAATATGTCATTTTATATATACAACCACAGCTTCACTCCGATACCGATAATATATGGAACGCCCCTCGTATGTCCTTTGTCGAATTCCGTTCAGGAGGTAAGTGAGGGACATCTGCGCCTCTTTACCCAATGCTTCCACTTTTGTCCTTAGAGAACTTAAAACAAACAAACCCCCTTTGCTGACCGCTAAAAATGACGTTCACTTTCTACACCCTGTGTACCTAAACTTTCAGCGAACTTCCATGATCCCTTGCAAGAGCGAATCCAAAACCCTCACTGCACCATTCCCTAGTCAACGCGAACCACATTCAACGAAGACCCGCCTTATGCCCTTCTCTCCTGTTTGTGGCACCGCAAATGAAAGGCGGAAATGAGTAAAGACGCAATAGGAACCCAGGCGACTGGTGACATATCCCCAGCCACATTCGAATGTGCAATTACTCTCCAAAAGTCAAGGGTCATCGCTCTGTTAACCATTCACTGCGCCAGTCACCTTCATGTGTCACAAAAAGAAAAACTCCTACACTTTCCGCAACATTCGCAAGCGCGACAGGTATTGAAAAGGCCAAGTAAGAAATTGCCAGAGCCCCTAATTAACACAAACAGACATCAACGGCAGGCTTACATGTCACACTCCAAATGCGGCCACTAAAGGTGCCATAAATACCAACAATAGGAATCAATTACAGTGATTTAGTGAAACCACTCCACAGCCACCCATCACTGGTGACACAACACACGGCCGGCGCACAAAAACTTCAGACTCGTCCTTCTCGCCACCTGAGGCCGAATCACCATAAAAACCTAGCGGGATCGCTTTGTCTTTTGGTCATGTGTACAAACGAGCACAGCACCACCGGCCCATCAGCCCAGTCAAAGCATAGACACATCCGTCAACCGAGCGCATAAAGACCGTCGATCGATCACACAATACCGAAGCTATTCAACTCAGCCACATTGATTGGCCTTAATGAACCGCAAACATGCAGGTTATTTCCATTTATAGGTGGCACCAAGCCATCGAGCCATCGAACCATCGAGCCATTGAGCCGTCGAGTCGAGCGGGCCGAGCTCTGCTGCCAAGGAGCTGGTGCGCCCCTTGAGGTGCACAGGAGGCGCACAAGACACACCGAGTCCACCGGCAGCCAGGCAGCAATACCGCCGCCGCTGCTGCTTGGCAGCATTGTTTGTCAACCAGATCCGAGTGATTGATTGATTCCCGTATTCATAGGGTGCCCTGTTTGCGTCATGCGTCTCCCCGTGCCGCCCAGGATGCGAGCTGTTTTGCTGACAGGTGACAAGTTGGGCTCAGCCATCCCCTCTGCGTCTACTGTTGGCGCCACATTGTCAAATAATTGTCGAACCATAAATTCAATTACCCCTCGGTTGGGTGCGCGGCGCACAGCGTCTCGTATCGACACATTTTCGCTCCGGTAGCCTGACACACATTTATTAACTCTTGCGAGGCAGGCCGCTGAAGGGTCTGCGTCATTCGACGCTGCCGCCGTCGTCTCCTGCCAAAGGGTGGAGCAAGCCACGAAGTTAAAAGCGATGAAAAAATCGAAATTTATTGCATCCTTGTCCAACGGGCGGTGGGTGGTATCGGCACCGCCGCCCCCAAGGGAAACTATTAAGAGAAATCTCAACAGAAGGAAGCCATTCGCTTTCATAAGGGAAGTCATAATTTTCCGGCTCCAAGGACGACGCACATTAGGCGAAGAGTGATGCGGTGCGGCGGATGTGTCGGAGGAAAAATATTTTCATTTCTATGCCTTGTTTGTTTGGCAGCGCCGGCGTCCACCCTTCGCTGGTGCAGTCGAAGGATGTATTCACGACTCCGGGACGTCCGCCGTCGTCTGGAAACGCATGTTTGGCGTGTAGCGTGCCACCCCAATCCACTTGAGGATGTTTCAAGTGATTTACGATTGACGGGATGAGGGGTTGGACAAATTTCCTATTTATTAGCTGCATACTTCCCCAACACGCACTGGGCTCCGACACAAATTGACGACTACGTGCGTGCGGGAGATTTATTCGCCAACCGTCACTATTTGCATGACATGGGCGCGCCGGCCGTACCGCCACAGCAACCGATGGACGAGCGCACAGCGTGCTGCTGTGCTTGTTGCTGAAGGAGAGGCCGCAAGTGGACTTTTGAAGGGTCGGCGATGACGACGATGCACGACGTGGTGTGGGAGCGAGAGTTTATTTGAGTTGTGTGGTGTTTAATAAAAACAGAATAACAGTTGATTGGTTGTCCGGACGAAGTGGGTGGACGAATGGTCGGATGGATGTCTGAAGTGGTGGGCTCCATGGGCTTCGGATATTTTGTTTGTGCCGGCGATACTTTTTGTTCGCCACTTCAACGGGTTAAGTGTGTCTAGACGACGGGTGGCTGGCCGGGAATTGAATAGTTTTATAAGTCCTCAAAGGATTTACTGCTACACTGTGAATGTTGAATGGGCGTGTGTGCTGGGGCGGCCTTTGGGGTATGAGGGAGAAGAAAGTTCAATGGTCCTTGAAAAGGGCGATGGTCCAAAGGATAATTTGCAAAATGTGTGTTCGTAGTATGGTATTCCGAATTTTTTTGATACGGTGAAAGGGAACAATTGACTGAGTTTCGAGTCCTGGTCAAAGGGAACCGGCAGTCAGGGTTAATAGGCTAGATCGAGGCTGTAAACATTGCCTTTCTCCTGTTAACAGTGAATATGAGACGACAGAAATCGTGTTTCCAACGATAACAGTCTGGTGTCGATCATTTCCGGGTCTTACCGCAGAGCATCCGTACTGAACTATCAGCGGATAATGATTCAATTGATGAGCGCACGCTCACGTCGCTACACCATAAGGAAGTTACCTGTCAACGAACTGCTTTTCTCAAGGTAATTGCTCACTTTCCGCAGGTTCCCATACTTCACACCCCTCTCCGGTACACGATCAACCTCTCTCCTGATTGAGTCTTAAGGAGACCCTCCATCAGGGCTTCCATTGGCAGCCCTTCAACATTCTCCCGGCAAGCGATTATTTCCCTTCCCACCTCCCGCCCCATCATTAGGCTAATACGCTTCACGTGATCAACGGCAACATTCTTGCGGGTAATGTATCCCCAGCCACATCACCTCGTTGCCTGCAATAAACTGGCGATAACCCCAAGCACCTGCAGCGACAGCGTATCGCTGGCGCAGTTGCTTCACGCCTTCTTTATCTCCCTCATTGAGGACGTCACTACCGCTGGCACTTCTGTCAGGCACTCAGCCGCCTCGCGCAAACCCTCGTAAATCACTCCGCCAAGGAGCAGACAAAACGTCAAAACGTTCACTTTTCCCTGTCGACCGTGTCGACCGACTGTGCGTTTGTCGATGTCGACTTACGCCCATACGCTGCCGCAGTCGAAATCCTATACCGCCTTTGTCACCTCTGTAAGTAATGTCCCTCCTCCCGGGGACTTGTAACGAGACAATTAGGATACATAATGCTCTGACATGAGTGGTAATGACGTCCATAGATGTCTGCTCCGCCCGACGACGGCTGGCTGTGGGTAAGGCACAGTTTGGCTCGCTGGGCGTGAGAGCTGCATAAGTCGGTGACAAAAGCTTCGCTCAACGATCAGCCCACGCCCCGTCCGGTCTGAGGCCTTGCACCGCACAGTGACACAACGGAGCGACCACTGGAGACGGCATCGAGCCCAACCACCGCACACAATAGCCCCGTAAACGCGACGTGCGATAATTATTATTTTTATTGTGCCGACATTGTCGTTGTCGTTGTCGTCGTTAGTGTCGTTAATGTCCGCTCCGAGCCCAGGTCGCCGGCTCACATGGCGGCCGCTGACTGGGGACAGTGTTTACGAGATGGCGATTGTCATGTTAACCAGGCTTTATGATCGAACTGAACTCGCTGGGTGGACAATTGGACACGGGGACAACGGCCTTTTTGGCATAATTTCGTAAAAATGTGATAACTTGCGGCCTAACAATGCCGATACTGGGACCCCACCTGGGGGAGTGATTGTGTCCGTGTCGTAATGTCGTTCACTCATAATTCTACAATTTTTCGCTTTAATTGGGTATCACTCACGAGGGCGGATCGGGTATCGTTTGCTCTTGTGAATGGGCGCTGAACGCCACCTTTTTGTGGTGTTTCTCTGGTTCTTTGGTGATTAACTTTCCAGATAGGCGACCGCTTGATGATATGGTTTTGCGTGACAGGACACGTGTAACGTATGCCAGGTGGTGGGGGAGTTGGTGGTTGATAGGATTTAATGGAAGGTTTGTGTTGGAAAAATGAGCATTTTATGCTGAATGGCGGATAATCTCTGTAGGGACTGCCTACCAATTGTAGTTGCGGTGGAATGGTGCAGCTTCGAAGTAGGTGAAGGTTATGAGTGTCGCCTTTGTCAGGGGCTTTGTATATTGCAGGGCTTGTTGTGAATGTGTGTCAACTTTTGAGTGTTTTGCAATAAGAAGAAGGAGTAAGTTTTAAATAGAAGTTCATACAAAGTAAGTGGAAGGGGAATTCATGTTGTGAATATGAACGAAGTGATCCCAGCACTTCCAACAGGCAAAAATGATGTGACAGGGATAAATTAACAACGAAACGAATCATTTAAGTCGATGTTAATGGACAATATGAATTTCTTCAGGAGAACTTTAATATTTCTTGTTTTGAAGAACATTTTTTAGCAGTCTACACCAGAGAAAAGTAAAGAAGCCATTTTTATGTAAAAAAGAAACCATCGATCTTACTGAACTAAAGTTAGAGAAAAGGACAAGTTCAGCAAGTGCTCAATGACTGAATGGAAGCTAATAACGTCAAAGTACGTCACAGCGTCGTAGCGACCTCTGCAAACACAAACGCTTCCCTAAGCGTTGAGGAAAGCAGAGAGATCCGCGACTCACTGTAGTCTCCCCAACGACAAGACAGACTTTTGGCGCCCTAGTTGCATATCCCGGTTAAAACACAAAAAGTAAGAAAACTCTCTGTAGCAACCCATTTCATCGCCATCTAGAGTAACTGAAGTTCAGCCTTTTTGGCATGTGCGACTATCCACGCGAACATCAACCCACGAAGGATACATTACAGGCCTACCTAATATGGGACGAAATGTAATGATCCACAAAGAAGGACTGGCTTTGCTATAAATGTCAAATGCCCCGAGGCAATCTGCGCAAACGATTCCAAATGCTCGTCCAAGCTCCTCAGCACGGTTTTTCGAAAGTTCACGAAACCAACGGCAAGGACCACATTCTGTAGGAAAACGATACCCAACGTTACAGTTCATCATTAGTGCAACCATATGATGTAAGGAAAGCATACGAACAAGAAAATGGGGAACAAATTCTCCATTGTGGAGTGTACTAGCCAAAGTCCTCGCTTCACAATTTTCACATTTGCGATGGGCTCATTTTAGGTAAGTGTGTTCATCAGGCTTCCTGGTACAATTTTGAACACAAATACACATCGGTCTTATTTTGTGAAAAGCTTGACCGGAAAATATGTCCAAAAGGTGTCAGTCGGTCTTTTATTCTAAAATTTTCAACAAGTTTTTCAGAGACCAAAGCTAATGTTAATTAGAGTATGCAAGGATTAGGCAAGGAGGATACAAGGTTCGGACCAAGGCCTGCCGGGACCAAAACGGACAACTGAAAGTAGAGTCGCAGTCTGTGCTGAGAATTTATAAGGATCATTTCTGCAGACAACTTAACGGCGAGGACGGCCCCAATCCCGCTGTTAGGCAGACTGTTCCACTCAATTTGGACGATGATAGACAAGCATTCCGTCCCCCGACTTAGACGAGGTGAAGATAGCAATATCGAAGCTAAAGTCGAACAAAACTGCTGGAGCGGACGGACTGTCTGCAGAACTATTTAAAGCAGCTGGAGATGACCTGGTTGGGCGCATGCACCAGCTCATCGGTAAGATATGGTCAGAGGAAAGCATGCCCGATGAGTGGAATCTCATTGTCGTTTGCCCGGTTCACAAAAAAAGGAGACGCCTTTGACTGCGCCAACTATCGATGGATAAGTCTCCTGCACATCGCATACAAGATCCTCTCTGCCGTATTGTATGAGCGTCTGAAGCCGTTTGTCCATGACCTGATAGGTCCCTATCAGTGTGGTTTCAGGCCAGGGAAGTCCACAATCGACCAGATCTCCACATTACGGCAGATCCTGGAAAAGACCCAAGAAATGCAAATTGACACTCACCACCTATTCGTCGATTTCAAGGCTGCATATGACAGTGTGCATAGAGATGAGCTATACAGTGCCATGTCTGGTTTTGGCATTCCTACCAAACTCGTCAGATTGTGTAGGATAACGATGGAGAACTCTCGCTGCTCCGTCAAGGTCGGTTACGGACTCACAGAGACCTTCAATGTCAAAAAATGTTTTAGACAAGGCGACGCACTGTCATGTGACTTCCTTAACATCATCTTCGAGAAGATCGTGCGTAACTCACAAGTCAACACCAGGGGCACGATCTTCCAGAAGTCAGTTCAATTGCTAGCATACGCTGATGACATTAACGTGATTGGACGAACACAGCGAGCCGTCAATGAATCGTTTGCTGGTATTGAAGCGGAAGCGGCTAAAATGGGTCTGGTGGTAAATGAGGGCAAAACTAAGTACATGCTGTCATCAAGGAAGGACACACAACATCGACGTCTCTGACGGAGCGTCACACTAGGCAGCATAAACATCGAGGTAGTCAAGGACTTCGTCTATCTCGGCTCCGCGGTAAATAGGGACAACAACACCACTACCGAAATCAAGCGCATAATAACTCTTGTTGTCGCAGAATCACTCTCGCTGTTTCTTTGGGCTCAAGAGGCAATTGATTAATAAACCCCTCTCTCGAAAGACGAAGCTCGCTTTATATAACAGCTTGATCATCCTCGTCCTACTTTATGGCGCGGAATCTTGGACGTTAGCAAAGGCGGATGATGAAGCCCTTAGTCTCTTCTAGAGAAAAGCTCTGCGTACGATTTTTGGTCCTGTTTGCGTTGATGGCATCTGGAGGAGAAGATTTAATTACAAGCTCTATGGGCTGTACAGCGACATGCGCCTGGTCAAACGTCTACGGATACAACGCTTAAGATGGCTAGGCCATGTAGAGCGTATGGACACCACTGCTCTGGACCGAAAAATCTTTGAATCCGACCATTGGGACAACGCAACAGAAGGCGACCTAGACCAAAGTGGCGCACACAAGTGGAGAAGGACCTCAACCAACGTGGACTGCGCAACTGGAGACAGCTGGCGAAAGATCGTGCTGGCTGGAGAGGTATGTTGGTTGAGGCCCAGGTCCACCCCGGACTGTAGCGCCACAAGAAGAAGAAGAAGAAGAAGGATTAGGCTTACTGTGGACTCATCAAAACCGGCTAATTTACACTGTGACAAGAAACAAAAACGATGCACAGACCTTCATTATCACATTATGCTCCCATTCGAAAGATTACAAAAAGGTTTAAGCAAACTAAAATTATAGCGCTGCAGTCCACAATTAAACCAAGGTTAAGCTTCTTTACCAACTACTTGTGTTGTAAGTGCTATTTTTCTGCAACATAACGAAGGAATTTTATAATTATGTATATCTACGTCACAGTGGCCACATTGAGGGCACTTTTAAAATTGTGCAGCAGTGGAAATATGAATGGACTCCAACCTATGGAGGACTACCACACCTGCTCGCTTTGAATGACTGACTGTGCCAATGCTATTTGCCATTCCAGTATAGCCTTCCTTAAAAGTCATCCAGGTTCATGTCTTTATTTGGTAAGTCTACGTAACACCTACAATTTTATTTAAAAGAGTGGGCAGCACTCACAAAAGTGAATTATACGTTCACTTTCTACAGATACAATTGCTTCTAGTTAATGTTTAGCCTCCGAGATGAAAATGGAACTCGCCAGTGGTGAAATTTAAGCCCCTATCCTACTTTTCTGTTTTTTTTTTTTAATGAGAAACCGTCAGAAACTCAATGATGAAAGCAATGTTTTAGAGAAGCGTGGAAGGCAGATGGAGTTGGTAATTTATTTCCCCAATCCTCCTCTCGATGGTCGTTTCAGGAATTAAAGTTATGCGTCTATAACAAGCGGTTCGCTAAGAGATGGCGCCACTTGTATTATTCCATTGTTATTATATTATTGAAACATGCTTTGGAAATCTACTGTCATTGTACGTCATTTCAGAATGTAGTCAAATGTCATTCATTTAAAGCGCAAACAACAATCATTGCTTTCACTTAAAAATGTCGAACTTTCTGCCTGAAAAAGTGTTAGTGCGGCGAGTTCTTCTTCATTATAAAGAAAACTGGTGACGAAAGCCATCGTATTTTGGTGGAAGTTTTTGCGAACTTGCGCTAGCTGAGCCAACGTGCGAAAATTTGTTTGCACGATTAAAAATGGAAAATTTTGTCATGAAGTGAATTTGGCATGGAAGACGCAGAACCTCCTGGGAAACCAAAATAGTTTGAAGATAAGGTACTGGAAGCATTACTCAATAATATTGTTGCCAAACTCAAATCAAACTCAGAATCATTGGGGGTCATTCAAGCATCGTTTAAAAACAGCTGGAGTTATTCAAAAGCAAGAAAATCGGGTTCCACATGACCACAAGTCTAGAGACGTCAAAAGCGATTTTGAATGTCCGAAATGCTGCTGGAACGCCACAAAAGGAAAATATTATTCCATCGGATTGTTACTGGTGATGATCTAATGGTGATCCATTACAACAACAATAATAATAACTGTTGGTTCTACAGTCCAAAAGGAGACGAGGGCCTAGTTTGCTCATCAACTACTCCTGTTGTGCGCGCTACTGTTCTCTCACGAGTAGCAAAGACGTACAGTTGTTTTCCGACCCCGAAAGGCGAAATTTGAGACAGTTATTACTCTTTGAGCGTTGTCAGTAGCTTGAAAGAGGCGGTGCCGTGAAAAATTCGAAAAATTGGTGTTAAGCTGGGAATCGAACCTAGACCCTTCGGCGTGTGAGCGTCGCACTTGAATACTTGAAACCCGACCAACAAGCCAAATCAACAACAAAACCGAATGTCCAGGACGCGAAGGTAATGCCCAGTATTTTTTTTTTTTTTTTTAAGTGACCGGATCAAGTCACAGCACGGGCCGAAGGTATAGAGGAAGAGAGGGAGAGAAGATACCGATGCACATTGGTTTTAAATGCCTGTGGATTGTAATGAGGAGGAAAAATCGAGCTGGGAAGAGCATTCCAGATTCGGGTAGTGCGGCTAAAGAACGAGTCTCTGAATTTGACTGTACGTCCGAAAGAGGGCTTGAGGGTGAATTGGTGGGCATTCCTAGCGAGGCGTGTATTGCGGGTGAATTCTTGAAGGGGAGGAATGCAACTGGCTAATTCATCTGAGCATTTCTTGTTAAAATAGCGATAAAAGAGTGACAACGACGCGACATTACGTCGGTGTTCTAACGAGTCAATCGACTTCGCAATATTACTGTCACCTATAAGTTTTATCGCTCGCTTTTGAATTCTATCCAGCAGGTGCAGGGAGGTCTTAGGAGCACCTGACCAAATAGGAGCGTTATACTCAAGTTTTGGGCGTATGTAGGCCTTGTATATTGTAGCCAGATCAGAAGGGGTGAAGTACTTCTTGCATCGTTTAAGGAAGCCTAGACATTTCGCAGCATTTTTGGCGACCTCAAATATGTGATCGTTCCAACTAATTGTTGGGTTGATACACATACCGAGGATGGAAAGTCTTTCGGTTTCAACAACACAAGTGCCGTCCATGGATAACGGCTGATTATTTTGTGATCGCTTTAACGACAGTAGACAGCACTGTGTTTTGGAAGCATTAAATTCCACTCTATTCTTATTTCCCCAATCGATTATGCTGTCAAGGTCGGAATTTAATGTGCTTAACATACGCTGCCGTTCCGAGTCTAAGGCCGAAGTTGAGGGACGTGAGCCAAGGAACGAATATGAAAAGCTGAGGGTACTGTCATCAGCGAAGGAATGAATAGGATTAGAAGTAACAGACAAGAGATCATTTATAAAAATGAGAAAGAGTGTCGGAGACAAAACAGAGCCCTGGGGAACACCAGCATTAATATAGTGGATATCAGACTTGAATCCATCCAAAACGACTTGTATTGAACGATTCGAAAGGTAATTTCTAATCCATTGAAGAAGAGACTCATCGATCCCAAAAGCACGCATTTTCGACAAAAGAGCCTGATGCCAGACCCTGTCAAATGCCTTTGAAATATCAAGCGCAACAATCTTGCTTTCTCCTAAATTGTGCAAAGATTGGTTCCACTTTTCAGTGAGATATGCCATCAGATCACAGATTTGGTGAGATCGGAAGGGTCTGCTGCATTAGCTTCTAAAGCTGACTGAAACTATCAATGAATACCGCTAGTGAACACATATAATCCGATTGAAGAGAGCAGTAGGCGAAAAACGTCCGTAATATGCGACCAGACACATGACCGGAATAGCAAGGCTCGGCTGTTTTCTAAAATAAATAGTTCTTAACCGGAATACCAACGTGGGACTGAGCGTTGCTATTCCGGTTAAGAACTTTAAGAAAATTTTGGATTGGAAACTTTAGCTCATCTGCCTTAAAGCAGGGCCTTGCCCCTTCTGACTACCATTTGTTCTGGTCGATGCACAACGCCCTCACTGAAATACGGTTCACATCAGAGCAGAATAACAAAACTTGGCTTGATTCATTCTTCATTTCTAGGACGGCGCAGTTCTTTTGGGATGGGATCAACAAATTGCCAAAAAGATGGGAAGAGTCATAGCTTCAGATGGGTAATACTTTGAATGATACTATTTTCCACGTTTTACTTGAGGAAAAGTTAATATTTTCACAAACCGCACAAATTAAGTTACCTAATCCAAAGTAAGTACCCAATATAATATAATTTTGGCCAATGCAAACTTCTTCCTTCTGGATTTTTCGCATATATGGTCAAGGATTATGGTGATGTTGTGAAAATTCCTGTTTTTTTTTTTTTTGAAGATAAAATCTCGTGGCCGCCGCAGCGTAGTGGGTAGAGTGCGACGCTCACACGCCGAAAGGTCTAGGTTCGATTCCCGGCTGAACACTTCGAATTTTTTACGGCACCAGCTCTTTCGAGCTGCTGACAACACTCAAAAAGTAACAATTGTCTACGAAAGCTTCTCAAATTTCGCCGTACGGAGTCGGCAAAACACTGTAGGTCCTTTCGACTCGTGAGAGACCGTAGCGCGCACAACACGAGTAGTTGATGAGCAAGCTAGGCCCTGGTCCCCTGTGGACTGTCGCGCCAACAATTAGTATTATTAAGGTTTCGGAACTTCGTTATTCCAAAAATACAAAAACTGACACCTTCTTCTTCAGAACAGAGAAGTCTACAACTAAACACTCTGCTAAGCACCCCCTGTTTCAGGGAGACCAAATGAAAAAAAGGTGCAAACCTTTCGTAATTGTCGCTGACAGTTGTAAGGAAGAAAAGAAAAAAAACATTCTCTACACATTTACAAGCATTCGCCAGTTTTCGGGTAGGTATTCCAGTATGTCGATCTAGCATGCAGTTTCCTAAGAGCTCTGGAGAGCTTGGCGAATCCATTCGTCTTACATTCTGTGTGAACTAAATACTGCAGTCCATAAAAACAGTAAAACTCTCAAACAAAATCAAGTATGAATCAAATCACTTTTTCCCAAAACTACTTTAGATGGCTTAGGTCAACACACTTTCTCCCTTCACTGATCCACAGCTCTTTTTTGGATCTTCCATCATCTATCAGCGTCAGTTTGATCACTCTCCAGAGAGCGCGTCTAGCCGCTCCCAAGACAATCCACGTTCACGAGAGCATGGAGACCTCTGAGGAAGTCATCGCTTTTACTCGTCATCTGTCCTCCCACCAGAAGTCGGATGACAGCTATGAAAGTGATTCATATGCAGGCCCAGCCTTTCGCGCTACATTCCCCACCAGCCAGGCACCAAGCCGCCCTGTTGCCATCGTAATTTGTATTTTTAGAGTGCTTAACGCTTGTACTCGCATGTAGTTATGTCTGTTGATCTCATAAAACCGCTGGACTACAAGGCCCCACCGCTTGACTGAGTCATCGTTTATGATTCCCCCTGACAGGAGAAACGCGAAAAAATGGAAAACAGCCCGCCAGGACTCCGCCGTTCACCCCCAAGACCCACTTTCCACATACGAACATGTGTGGCATGTGGCGCGCGAGTCGCAATTGAAATTCTTAGACAGCATTGCTGAGTTTTTGCCCCGGACACCCGTTCACACGACAGCTGACCGTGTGCGCTATGGCACGAAACTTTTTTCCGTCCGCTGCACATATTAATCGCACGCGAAGAAAACTCCATGCCATGTCGATTGTGGTTACAATCCGCAGCAGGGAGTCGACAAAAACACCAGTGGCAAGCTAGCAGCCTTTTTTCATCACCCGATGATTCACGTCTCAGGCCGATGACGAATGTCTGGAGCCACGCACAGCCGGGACGGGCTGCAGCGAGGCAGTGACAATCGCGAAGCGAACTGAGTGCTATCCCAAAAAATGTCCCGCACGCTGTCCGATTCACTTTGACAGTTCCGTCAATTACAGCACTGGGCTCACACAAGGCCGGCCTCGTTTTTGCCTGCTCCCAAAAATCCATCCGAGGCTTTACGAGCTTTTCCGCCCCGCCAGCCACGACTGCTGTGACTGCCAGGACTGCCCCCAACCGAACGAGTGCGCGGTAATAAAAAAGTAATCAAAGGAAAAATTTTACAACCCTACATACAGTCGTCGTCGTCGTCGTGTCGGTTTATGGCGGAGGAGAGCCTCTTCCTCCTTCACACCGGCGCGGTGAGGCGCTGGCAGAGCGGCGACGACCATGGAAGTGTGGACCTTCGTCACAGTTAGTTGCGTTGGAAATGTGTTCGCTCCTCGTTGTTCTTTTTTTGGGCGGCGGCGGCGGTGGCGACGAACATATGAATTTTTCAGCACCTTCTTCGGGCGAAATTAGTATTCAGCACAGATGTCTGGCAACGTCAAGCTTAATGTGAGAAGGTTGTTTGAAGTCTGTCCACTTGGCGTTGGTCCATTTACACCAGAAGCGCTGCTGGTCAAAGTAACGGCGATGGCGGTGGTGGTGGCGGCGACGGTCGCCGTGGAGTTGCCGGCATGAACAGCGTCCAGGGACGGCGTGTGTTTTCCTTTTTATGAGAGCTCGCTCAGCAGGACACAGGCCGGTCACTGTGCTTTTTTGGGTGTTTTTTGTTAACACATTTAGTGCTTGTGGTGTAATTTGTTCTTTGTGCAGCGGTAATTTGGTGGTGACCAACATTTTACCGTTTCGCTTTTATTGGGGTAATTAAAGTGGGAAGTTTGATTAGTGGGCGGGTGGGAAGTGGTACTTAGAGCCTGTGAATCCTGGGAGGCTTGGAGGCGTTTACAACCGAAATGCTTTTGTTTGTGATGGAATGTGGTTTAGTATGCAGCGAGTGCAGTTGACAAGGAGAGGGGATATTTTCCGAATTCGCAGAGATATAAATGGAGGAAAGGCAACAAAGACGCTGGGAACTCCCTGTATAAAAGTCGCTTTTGGTCACGGTCATAAAATCCAGAAGACTCTTAAATGCCCTGAATGATCCGAAAGTGGTCAGTGCCAGAAGTGAGTTCAAGTGGGAGGGTGTGGGGTGTTCAGAGCAAATGACGAAAGTTGAATGCTTTTCCCACTTTATGCCCTCGACATGTTGCAACCGAAATTATTGGACGGTAAAAGTGGGGATTAAGATGATTTGTGCGAAGTGGTTCACGGAAGATTCAGCTGCGATTATTTTAGTTGGTTTAATAGAGCGCTCCGAGTTAGGGGCTTTAAAAGAACAAAAGGTCAGGCGAAATGAATCACAGGCAACATTGCAGAATATAATGCGGTTGAAAAGAAAATAAGTTCGGCACCATTCTTTTTATGCACTCAAGCTCAAAACAATGTGATCTCAATTCACCTTTTCATAGCAATTCTAAACAAGCTTAGTTTAAAAAATCGAAATTCACGTTGGAAATAAATTAGCCTAACACAGAGTTAATGAACCCAGTGAGACCTACTATTTAAAAAACGGTCTTAGACAAGACGAATCTCTGTTATGTAGCTTCTCAACATCATTCTGAGAAAATCATGCGTAGTGGGCGCGGCAATACCAGAGGCACAATCTTCCAAAAACCAGCCCAATCGCTAGCTTAAGCCGATAATATTGACCTGATTGGACAAAGATAGCGAGCTGTGAATGAAACTTTTGCTGGCATTGAAGCGGCTTTAATGGGTCTGTCGGTAAATGAGGAGAAAAGTAAGTACTTGCTTTTATCGAAAAAAGCAAAACACACCATTCTCGTCTCGGACAGAGTATAAGGGAAAATAAATAGGGAAAATAACACCAGAACCGATGTAAAACGCTAAATTTCTCTTGACAGTCCCTGTTTTTTGGCCTCAAGAAGCTTTTTAAATAGTAAAGGCATCTCTCGAAAAACTAAGCTTACTTTATAAAACTGCTTCATCATCCCAATCGTGCTTTATAGTTCGGGAGCTTGAACATAACTTAAAGCGGATGGGGAAACCCTTTCGAGAAAAAGGTTTTGAGTGCGAATTTTGGTCCTGTTTTCGTTTTTGGCATCTATTGCGGCATCCGCCTTGTCAAGCGTCTTTGGCTACAACACTTTATAGGGCTAGACTATGTAGAGCCTACAGACTCCACTGCTCCGCTTGGGCTCCATTGGGATAACACTATAAAGGACGGCCTATGCTGAAATGGCCCACGAAAGTGAAGAAGGACCTCAACCAACTTGGAGTGCGTAATTAAAGGCATATGGTCTCTCTCTCTATGATGTTACTGGATTTTGTGAATCACATGATTCAAAAATCTCATGCGTAACACTGTCTTTAGTGTCAACAGAAAAACTGATAGAGAAAAGAACATTTTGCGGCTTGATGGTGGCTTACAGACCCAGGTTTTGAGGGAGCCGGACTGGTAGTGACAGCTTGACCAGAGACTAACTGCTGACACGGGAGGTTTCCCACCTAACACCGAGGAAAGTGTACTGTACTAACTTTTCTAGTTAATTGTAAGCCCATGGCTAGGCAAGGCGGTTAGGGGACTATGCCGGTTCCATGTGGAGTTGCATTCTCAACCGGGCAGTGCGATCCAGAAAGCGGAAGAGGTTTTAGGAAGGCTTCGCATCAAACCAAGGTGGTGGTGATTGTCCCTCAAGCACGATCTAAATTTGATACTTGGGTAACTAAGGCGTTTAGTCTTGCGATTTCTACGACTCTTAGGAAAATGGACTTCGTGATAAAAGCCGTTAAGGCAGGCGATATTGGATGAAGGTCCACACCAGATTATTGCGCCATACAAACAAAAAGAAGGAGTTGTACATTTTTTTCACCTTTTTTCTTTTTTTTTCTTCTTTTTTCTTCTTTTTTTCTTCTTTTTTTCTTCTTTCTTTCTGGAGAACCATGTTTATGCTATCAAAAATCCCAGCCCTATTGTTATCAAAGCTAAAGATGTTGGCAACTCCAGTAAATGTGAGAGGCCTAAGAATGCACCCTTCATTCCTTGTCTAGCCAGTTAGTCAGTGCCCGTGGCATCTTTATGCTCCTTGATTCAAAGTCATCACAACTCTATTGCAAGACTGCTTCTTTCATACTTGGAACGGAGCTTGAGGATCCAGCCTATAATACGGCTTTAAAGTGACGTAAAGTGGCATTGACGAAGGCATTTTGCCACTTTGGAATCCAGATTTTAATTGCAGTTCAATATTTGAAAAAGGTTCTAAGAAGTTTTGGTGTAGCGTGTAGCGTACGACAATCACACGCCAAAGTTTCAGGTTCGAATCTCGGACTGAATATTTCGCTTTTTACAGTACCAACTCTTTCGGGCAGCAATACTCAAAATTTGAGAATTGTCTAAAAAATTGCTTCCTAAATGTAATTGCCGTCGATTTCGTTGAAATGGGGCAAAAACTGGAGGCCCCTTCTGATCTCGAGTAAAGAGTAGCGCTCACTATACGAGGAACATAGACCCAAGCCGTTTTGTGGACTGTCACGCCATACAATATATTATATTCACAAATTGAGAAAAAGTTCTCAAAAAAAATTTATTTGTTTCAAACCTTAAGATAAAAACTGATTTAACGATTAAATAGAACTGATTTAATAGTCCTGATACTGATACATAGGGGGCGTCGCTAATAAAAAATCCGTATTATAAAGTTATCAAATAGCCTTTTTGTCTCTTGAATTTTCCGGCTATGTACAAAGTGCTGTAGAGCTCGTATCTGGCAATACTTTTCGACATTTGAAAGGTCTTGACATAATTTACGAAACGACGCTATACAAGATAAGTTTGGATATTGCGTTCAACAGTTATAGACGTGTAAACATTGAGTTCACATGGAGTTCACTTCACGCCAAAATTCGCGCTATTTGAAAATTTTTCTTCGTTTAAGGCAAATCCGGTAGAGAAACGTTCCGTGAGAACGTTGTTTGTTTGTTTCGGGAGATGGTACTTTATCACTCCGAACTGCGGAGGAATGGTTTCGACGATTCAGAGCCGGTGAAAACGACACCATGGATAAGCCAGCCGGCTGAAGATCTGTGACGACGAATACCGATCGAATCATGGAAATCATCGAGTTAGACCGGCATGTGGCATCTCGTGACATCGCCCAGGAGATGGGAGTTAGTCAACAAACCATTTTAACTATCTGCAGTACGCTGGATACACAAAAAAGTTTGATGTTTGGGTGTCGAATGATTTGACGCAGAAAAACCTTCTGGACCGAATCAACGCCTGCGGTATGCTGCTGAAACTGAACGAACTCGACCCATTTTTGAAGCGGATGCTGACTGGCGACGAAAAATGGATGACATACGAAAATATCAAGCGAAATCGGTAGTTATTTAAGGCCGGTGAATCGTCCCAAACAGTGGCCAGGCCGGGATTGACGGCCAGGAAGGTTTTGCTGTTTGTATGGTGGGATTGGAAGGGAACCATCCACTATGAGCTACTCCAATATGGCCAGACGCTTAATCTTACCATCTGCTGCGAACAACTAGACCGCTAGAAGAGGGCGATCGACCAGAAGTTTCCAGAATTGGCCAACAGGAAGGGTGAAGTATTCCACCAGAAAAACGCCAGACCACACACTTCGTTGATGCCTCGTCAGAAGCTACGGGAGCTCGGTTGGGAGGTTTACTCGCATCCACCTTATAGTCCGGACATAGGGCCAAGTGATTACCTACCTGTTCCTGTCTATGACGAATGCCTTTGGTGGTGTGAAGTTGAACTCAAAAGAGGCTTGTGAAACGTGACTGTCCGAGTTCTGCGCAAATAAGGAGGGGGCTTCATCGAAGTAAGTATTATGAAGTTGCCGTCTAGATGAAAACAGATTATCGAACAAAACGGATTGAACTTAATCCGATCAGTGTAATACTTTTTATGAAGCATTGAATGAAGAGCAATAAAGCGGAAAAGAGAAATTAACCTTGTATGTAGATAAAGTTATCTGTAAAGTGATCTACACCAAAGAATGCACTTCCTATAAATTTCTCTTTTCGTTGGACGTGGGCACCAAACACAGATCAGCAGATGGGTGACATTACTTTTAGAAATTTGTTTCGATAATTTGTTCAACTACTTGCAAAAGTGTATCCTAGTCAGTGGAAAGTATCTTAAAACTGACGATACCAGTTTTGCTCATCAGGTTTCGAATCTGTGTCTTTTTTTAAAGTTCCTTTCTTTATGGCAAGTTTGCCAAGAGCAACAGTCGAAGGAATACTGAAATCAATCGTATACCAGAGCAGTCTTTACGCGGCTAAAATTCGTTATAAATTGTACAGACAAAATTACTGTTATATCCATATCAATACTTAAATTCCGACTTTGATGAGTTATTTTACGGACAGAAATTAGTTCATATTCTAATGCCATCTTCGCTTTAATTTAAGATATTTCGAAAATAAAACAAACCCACAACGGAATATGATGTTCCTTAACTAAGAATTCTCCCACTAACTGGATCCATATGATGCAAGTCTAACTGACAGGTTGCGAACTCCACTTTTCACTTAGATCTCTATTCACTGCACAGGCAACTTATTACGCTTAGTCCATAAAAAATCATCCACTCTGGAAAATGATCCCATACACAAATTCGAGCTAAAAACGTCAACAAAGTGCAAAAATTCCTCTCTCATATGTTCACTTAACAAATTGTGTCACAAACACAGACACTCGCTGGTAGTCACAAAACACGCCCATCCCTACTACGGACTACGGGCACTGACAGATGAATTCAATTGAAACAACACCCGGAATGCATATTCCGGCACACATGGCACCCCACATTAGTCATTCATTCCACAACAGGCCAATTAAGCACACATTCGAATGAGTCCCTGAGTAAGTGATGCTTCCCAACGCCTCCGCAGCCGTTCCCCACTCAGGCCAGGCCAGCTGGCCCTCTGCAGCCACTCTTCCGCCGCTTAATCATTTTCGTTTGAGTGCAAAATTTTCTCATTTACCAGATGATTAAATGATATCCGAGCGTGCTGAGCAGCTCATGTGCTGAAATTTTAATCATTTCATTCACAAAACGGATGCTCCTCGTACCACACACCGACGCTGGTAGTGGAAAAGTGGAAAAGTACACCGACCCCCACCCACTCACTCTCATCAGTGAGTCTCACTTAAATTATTAACTTCCAAGTACGTACTCCAGAAACTCATTCATTTGGAGTGAGTGCGGGCAGGCGCAGGGCAGATTTCCGGAATTTGCACCTCAAATGGATGGATACGGATGTGAACAATGGAGGAAGAAAGTTTGCACCCGCTGCCATGAGCCCCACTTCGCCGAACAAATATTCGATTTCATTCATCAATGTTGCATGCAACAGAAGCTGCACGGGAGCCGTGACGGCAGTGGCCTGGGCAAACACACCGCCAGCCTGACATTTGAAAAATGCAAATTTGTCAAACGGTACGAAATTAATTATTTAAGTGTCCACCCAGCCGCTCCTCAGAGTCAGCCATAAATCCTTCATCATCTCACTTCGATACAACACGAGCGGCGCACGACGAAGAGGATAGGAGGATCGCAAAGAGAGAAGTCGACACATTGACAGGCAAATATTCGCTTGAACTGTTGTCCGCACATCCTGTGCTCTGCCGGTTCACGTGCCGTCAGGATACGAGGCGGGCATTCGTTAACTTAGTCGCCAGCAGCGGAAGCACATGAGCCACCCATGACGATATGATGAATTAAATCGAACCGAGTTGTACGGACGACAATCTGGAAGTTCAACTCATTGTCGAAGTCCATCCCGAACAGGCATGACATCTGGATGAATGTTTAATATCCTTCGGCACCCGGTTTGTAATGTGTTCGGCAATATTTCATCCCCGAGAGTGTCCCTCGCAACGAACCGGAAGCTACGCCAACTCCTCCAGATCGTATCTCATCTCACCGCATCGCTTGGCATCTCATGGGACCGCAGCAACAGAAACAACCTCGTCTTCCACGTCCATTTGGGGTGTAATCTGCCCAAGGATTAACTCTAATAGCTGGCAAATATATAGCTGATCCCATTAATAAAGAATCAAGTTTGCTGCTCATCCATTTTGCAAGGTCGGTGTTGTGAAGGATGCCTTTTTGTGTGCCCAAGCAGGGAATACTAGCGCCACCGCTACCGCCCGGGCACATCTCCAGGAAGTGAGGTGGATATGATATCCTCGGATATACCCTCCGGATATGGGAATTTACATACACGCTCCACCGAAGAGCGAGACACCGAGACGGGTGAGTCGAGATCCCGGATCCGAGGGTCCATTTGAAGGCTAATGGCCAGCTATTAAATCACATCTGAAATTCCATTTGAGGCATCTCCTCCAGTGAGTTGGGGCCCCCGGCGGATCGGTGAGACACGGTGTTTTCGCTTCTCCAGCTCGGCCTGTAGAGGGTGGTGCGCTGCTGCTCCCGATGGCTAATCAACTGGCTCTAAATAATTATGCCTCATCAATTATTCAAATTCAATTTACTTGGGCGGTGGGGCAGCCCATTGCACTCTCCGGCGGTGCCGTGACGGGTGGAGCTTCTTTGTCCTGGCTGTGTTGTGGTGATTTTTCTGCTTCCAGGTGGGATAGACGTTGAGTGATGAAGCTGGAGACCAGCAACGGGATCGTATTAGTTTACGGAAATTAATTTGCATGCAACTTTGGCTTTCCAACTGTGTTTTATCGACGACCATTTCCGTGAGAATTACTTGCCTTGAAGCTGTTGTCCTCCAGAGGAAACCGAACGCCACACCGCAATAAATTCGACGGAGACCGGTAGGAGACCTGTTGAGACTGAAAGGAATGTGCCTGGGAATGGTGTTGATTCTGTGCTCTTCCAGGGTCAAACGCTGCGGGAATAAAATGTAAATGTTGAGGCTGTGGTGTAGTTGTAAAAGTTTTCAAAGAACAACAAAGGAGTTTGTTTACGATGTTAACGGTTTGACGGGGCTTGTCTTTCGTGGCCTTTGAAGGAAAGGGGGTGTTGGGTGATTGTTTGCCGATTGACGGTCGGTACACAGTTGAATGAATTTTGCCTTGTTTAAAGGGCCTTCAGGCCAGAAAGGGGCTACAAAACCTATCATGTCCTGTTTTTATCTTGAATTTTCGGAGGTTTGTGTTCATTAAAGAGGGTTTGTGTTTCGTGTAAAAATAGTAAGCGCCGACAGTTAATACACGCACTGACTAAATCGAACTGCAACAAACTTTAGACTGATACAATTTTCAAACCGGTCATAGCAGAGAGATTAAATTTTGATATATGATGGACAATTTTTTTCGTTTACACGTTTTCTAAACGATTTGCGTCTTAGTTCTGTTGAAGTGTTTAGAAATTTTTAGGTCTGCATCAGCTCAACGTAAATAAATCAATTGTGTCTCGAATCACAACTAAAAACTGTTATAGTGGCAGCTTTGCAGAACGCCGTGTATGTGGAAATAAAAAGCTGAAACATAACCGGAAGTGACTCCGAAAGTTATGGCTCGAATTGAGCAAAATCCGCCTTTAAGCATAAGAAAACGTACTCATGAGCTCAATATGTTGTTGGAACCGTTGCAACGCCTACTGAAATATGATCATGGGCTCAAGCCACTGAATTTTCAAACGGCATACGCCGCCTTGGCGTAGTGGGCAGTGTGCGACACTTACAAGCCGAAAGACTAGGTTCGATTGCCGGCTGAACACCTCGAATTTTTCATGGCACCCTCCTTCGAGCTGCTGACAACACTCAAAGAGTAATAACTGTCTAAGAAAGCATATCGAATTTCGCCGTTCGGAGTCGACAAAAAACTGTAGGTCCCTTCTACTCATTAGAGAGCAGTAGCGCGCACAACTGGAGTAGTGAGCAATCTTAGTCCTGGTCCCTTGAGAACTGATGCGACCAGTTATTAATATTATACAATCTCGCAACGTAGCAAAAAAAAATACCACACTTGCACAAAAGTGGTAAGTTGCCAAATTTGTTTTTTTTCTATGAGTCACGCTAACAAAAACTTGCCGAGTTTACATACCGGTGAGGTCGTTCGCATATGTACACAGGTTATATTTCGTTATTGGGCAACCCTAGTGTTGCAATCTTGCTATTTACTATTTGTGTTGTTTACAGTAACTTAAAAGATTCATCTTGCCCAACACATTCAATTAAATCGTGTACATTTTCGTGCGATTATTTTTTATAACTTTCGAAGTGGATTAAATCAACAACAGTGCATCGGTGAACTTAATTCAATTTTTGACGATGAAGCTTCATCAAGTGTCTATCGATGGTATGGTGAATTCAACCGAGGTCGTAGTTCACTCCAAGACGAATTTCGTGAAGGTCGTCCAAAATCAGTTTTTGTTCCGGAAATCATTGATGCTGTGCGCCTACTGATAGTGCAAGATCGTCATATGACCTATGGTGAGATTGAGTCAACCTTAGGCATACGTGGGACCAGCAATATTGCATGAACACTTGACCGTCAAAAAATTTTATTGCGTTGGATCCTAAACAATTTGTCAATTGCTCAAAAAAGGCTCGTGTAGATTGGTCGAAAGAAATGCTCCAAAAACGCGATCGCAGTACTTTGAAACATTTCTATAACGTCGTGACAGGTGATACATCGTGGATTTACGCGTATGAGCCCCAAAGTAAACAGAAGTCGAATGTATGGGTGTTTCAAATTGAGCCAAATCCAGTAAAAGGTGCTCGAATGGTCGACTGTTTTTTTGAAAAACCTGGACATATCGCAATCGTACCACTAGAACAATACAAACACAACCATTTGTTTGCCAGTTGTCCTCCGCCGAAGAGGGATCACTCTTCACCACGACAATGCGAGCTCTCACACATCGGTTCAAATAACTGCATATCTGAGCACTCAAAACATCGATTTGATGAGTCATCCGCCGTATAGTCTTGACTTGGCACCGAATGACTTCTTTTTATTCCCGTACGTAGAAAATATGATGAAGCTTCTTCGCCAAAAAATGAGAGGTCACCTAAACCTAAAGAAGCTGTTGATGCGTTCAGAATGCATGTTTTGGAGATACCTCAATCAGGGTGGCAAAAGTGCTTCGACAATTGATTCAAACGCATGCAAAAATGTATAGATCTTAATGGGGAATATTTTGAAAAACAATAAAGCTATTTTCGATGGTTAATATTTGTTTTTGTTCTCTAATCCCTAAACATAAAAGGCAACCCTCGTAGGGTACCATCCCCCGCAGCAATATTAATTACACGGACTTTTCAAATGATGTGTAGTATTGCTCTGTAGCGCTTCGTTTACATAGCCGGAAAGGTCAAAAAACAAAAAGGCGGAAGAGATATTTGACAACCTTATATATTATAAGCCTAAGAAGAAATCATAAATGCAAACCGTTGTGAACTCGTTCCATTATCGTCTACATCGACGCCAAAGAAAAACATCCACGGCTTAAAAATGGAGGACAAGAAAGGATTGGTGTACTATGAGCCGTTAAACGCAACGCAGATACGTTTGGCCGCACATGGCTGTATCGACCGAAACCCAAATGAAAAAAAAACATATATGCTGTCGAGAAACAAAAAACGATCCGCCGCACATCACCAAAATGTTACAAACGACAGCTACGATTTCACTGTAGTAAACGAGTGTGTCTACCTCGGGGTAAACGTAAACTCCACAAATGGCATCGGACTATAGGTCCAACGTAGAATCGCCTTTGGCAACCGATGCTACTTCAGTCTGTAAGACAACTGGGCAAGAAACTCCTGACCCATGCTCAACAAAACCCTTATCCTGCCAGTCCTGCTTTATGGAGCCAAAAGTTGAACATTAAGTAAGACAGCAGAGCTGGTTCTTCGAAAGAAAAGTTCTGCAACAAAGAGAGTCTTCGAATCCGAGCCTCCTGGTTCGAGAAGGAGAGGAAGGCCAAACCTCCGGTACAGAGACCAAGTCATCGCGGATGGACGACTACTTGGCCTTGATGATTGGAAGCAGCGTGCCCAGGACCATCGCCGATGAAAGGCAGCAATTGCTCAGATAAAGACAAAAATGGAAGGCAAAAATCATTTTTAAGAACGCCCAGTTTCTCGCAATTTAGAGCTGCACAGTTAGTTATCCATCTTATACAGAATTTATAAAACCAGATCATAGAGGTAGTTCCTCAGACCTTAATCTAGAAGTCATAATTATAAATGTTAACTCTTCTTTTTGTTCCTCAACTAGGGAATGAAGAAACGTCTATGCGGAGTAATTTTTATGGAAGCGATCGATGTGACCAGGCCAGACTGTTGTGCAAAGCTTAGTAGTGTCGTATTTTCAGGCAAGGAGTAGTCATTCTTAGTTAAAAGTTTGCTACAAAACTACAGGGCATCTGACAAAGTGCGCGGATCTAAAAAAAAAAAAAAATACTCATATATGTTGCCTTCGCTTAATAAGGACTGTATTCTAGAAATCAAAAACTGCAATACCACATGCTGTAACTAAGTACTTATGTACTCTGTATCTAGGCTGAGTCACAGTTTCTGAAGTAGGGGGTCAACAATAGTCGCTGGAAAAGGTTACATTGATTTGTATGAAAATTTTGATTATTTCTGTATAAGGTTTGAACTTTTCTTGATTCTTATTCATGAACAGAACAGATGCACATGGTTAAATAATCGTCTATTCAATGGTACTTAATACCGAGGCAGAATAGACTCTCGCGAGTCTCATTCGAGCTGCTGACAACACTTAAAGAGAAATAACTGTTTAAGAAAACACTTCTCACACTTCGACGTTCGGAATCGGCAAAAAAATATAGGTCCCTTCTACTCGTTCGAGAGCAGCAGCGCGCACAACACGAGTAGTTGATGAGTAATCTAAGTCTTGGTCCCTTGTGGACTGCTGCGACCTAATTATTATTATTATACAACCTCGCAAAGTAGAAAAAAAATTCTACACTTGCACAAAAGTGGTAAGTTGCCAAATTTGTTTTTTTTTTTCGATGAGTCATTATTCGTCGCATATGTACACCTACGGATGACTACCAGAAAGCAGACAGCACAGATGATGGTGTATGCTTGTTATCATTGTAGAACACGGGAACCGTTGGAGCAGAGGACGGTGGTCAGATTCCTTGGGATCTGGTTAGATCAGTATTTGTATTTTAACAAACATATAGATGCTGCTCTGACTAGGACACGAGGCGCCTTTGCCCCTGCAAAGACACTGTTTTACAGCAGCCAACTCGATGCGGGGTAATATGCGACATGGCCCTACACAGGCCAATGCTTATCTATGGCTGTCTCGTGTGGTTTAATGTGGGAGCTATTCAAATAGTAATAATTATTTGAGAAAGCTTCTCAATTTCGCCGTTTTGAGCCGGCGAAAAACTGTAGGTCTCTTCTACTCGTTAGAGAGCAGTAGCGCGCACAACTCGAGTAGTTGATGAGCAAGCTATGCGCTGGTCCCCTGTGAATTGCAGCGCCATCCAATTATTATTATTATCACTTACCACGTCCCATGTGCCCTATAACCTTATAAGGCCTATCCCCCACTACCTCTATTCATTTCTTCCCCAGGAAGGACGAAAAGTGTTTAAGTACTCATACAGTCATCTAGATTTCCTTCTAAAACAAAAATTGAGACACACACATTAAGCATGCAAGCGCACTAGCTAGTTGACTTTCTCAGCACTCTCAAATGAAGGCGCATCCTTGATCCCTACAGCCACTGCCACTAAAGAGCACATTTCATTGCACAGCTGTCAAAAGCAGAAATCCCTCAGGGCAAAGTGTGTCTCGGTATTTCCAAAGGAGACACATCTAGTCGCTTAATTGCCTGAACTTAAACGAGATCAAACGACTGTCAGATAGCCAGTGGCTTGTCAGCGCTCCACGGAGCATTCCGGCCGCCATACCCGGCATAGCATTCCTCGATGCCGCAGCGGCTACGCCACACAATGCTAGGCACGCCGCAACATTGTTGCCATCTCTGTCCAAATGCCAATCGCCCAAACGAGTTTCCACTCTCCAGAGTGCATCAGCAGTCAGTATCACTTAATCGAAAGGTGCCAAGATCCATCACATCTCGCGTCCAGAATGCCTATCAGATGCCACCATCAGCGACACCAAATGCAATATTAATTGTAGTCTTCCTGGTTTTTGTTCCATTTTCCAGTGCTCCGCCCAAGGCGGACTGCAACCGGAATCTGAGAAGCTGGTCCCGAAGGGATCTCGCGCATCTGCAATTCCGATGTGCTAAAACATGCGCTCGAATTAATAGCGCAAATATTTCGAGTTCAGCTCCGAGGACAATTGTCACAGCCCGGCTGCAGGAGGAGCCACTTACACCAGTCAATTATCGGACGGACTCGACTGCAGATCGTCACAAAAATCATGGAATCACCTTCAGCCGGTCCGGCGACTGTTTTTGCACTTCTCTGCTGCAGCGGCCTCATCGTCGGCTACACAGCGAAGCCCAATAAACCGTTGACGGGACCATAAATCAACTGCATCCCGCGCACAGCGACAAACTCCGACGGAGCTGTCCTATCGCGGATGGGGCCATTATTATTTATTAAATTTAATTAATCGCGGTATCAAAGCCGCATACCAATCGGAGGCCACTGCCACTGGCAGCGCGGCAGTTCAGTTCGGGCCGCCGCGCTCTGTGACAGGCCGATGGTGTAATAGCCGCATAGCTACAGCATAACTGAGTGTTGTCCAGCCGCCTTAATTAGGTATTTATGAAATCAGCAAGACAATCAATAATTTATCGAATCCAATAAATAAAGATGGGATCCACGTTGCGTCCACGTCGTGCCTAGACAGAGGCCCTGCGAACAAATCGCGGCTACGCACATTCGACGGTTAGTGCTGTCAACGACAACGTCAAAGGTGTTGCCGTCATCCTCGTCGTCGTAGTCGTCATCTGCAAGTGGGCCTGTTAGCCGCGTTCGGCTTGTCCCTGCTCGTTTATGGGAGTGCATGCGTCGTCGTCGGTTTGTGTTTGCGGTTTGGCAGAAGGCAGCAGGGGCAGCTAAAGTCTTCGGATCGCCATTACTAATGGTGCGACTCGATGTGGCACTGAGTGACAAGTAGCAAGTCTAGTAGTTCCCAATGTCAATTGCCCATTGCGAGGAGGCATAATTCATTGACGGTGATTTGTGTTTGGTTTTTGCTTTGAGTGGACACGTCGTCGTCGTCAGCGCGTCATCGGCCGTGGATGGGCTTCCGAAGGTGCACGATTGTGTGAAATGCCCATGAGACGCATTGGCACATGCACAAGATGGCGTTCTGCTGTGGATATGTAAGTTGTTTCTTGACTTTGCACCTAGTCTGCAAATGAACTTTGAGGGAGGTGTGTATGAGCGCTGAAAGTTTTCAATAATGTAACTGACCTTCGAACAGTATAAACATATATGTTACTCAGTGAGCCCTCTGTGCTTGAAATATCATTTAAAAGAAATAGGACTGGGAGACATGATTAGAACGACAACCCGAGTGGTACCAAGAGAGTATCCAGTGTCGACATTCCCGCAAACAGTTAAGGCGTTGTTCACTTTTTCGTAATGTACTTACGATTTGTAGAAATGTCGGACTTACTGTTTAATGCAGCCTTTGCTCGAGTCTACTATAGTTTGCAATGAATTTGACATCAATGGAAGATCTGCTGCCGCTTCTGCTGCTGATGCCAACGTAAAGACAGCTTTTAAAATGCGACTTTAAGAACTTGCCAACCTTGAGGAGCCTTTCTACTTGAAAGTACTTCTTACAAGGTGCAGCTGTGTAGTTTAGAGTCCGTTTTAATCTGTTTGGTTTTTCTTCGGCAATCCGCAGTGCCTTTTGAGTTCCACAAAAAACATTAATCTTTCTAGAACTCATAATAATGCAACGGAGGCATTAAGGTTAAGATATGAAACGCAGCTTCTAAGACAGTATTAGTAGATGACGGATGGCCAAATGTTGAAAATAGCACTTCCTTATTCTAGGCTATGAAAGCCCGAAAAGCAATAAGAACAAATTTATCTAAAATATATATAGAACAAAAAAGAAGTGTTATGAGAAGCACCGTCAACCCGGAAAAATTTGATGCATGAACAAAGTAAAATAATAAAACTTCGCAATTGGCGGTCATTGATCCAAGCTTATATTTTAACAGCCAATATTTGCTGAAGTAATTCAGAAAACATTTTATTAAATTATTAAGGTCGCGTCACATGCCGAAAGCACAGTGGAAGAAGTATTACCAATGTATATGGACCGTAAACGACTG
Source organism: Eristalinus aeneus (assembly GCA_955652365.1). Lineage (NCBI taxonomy): Eukaryota > Metazoa > Arthropoda > Insecta > Diptera > Syrphidae > Eristalinus > Eristalinus aeneus. The sequence continues at coordinate 82,817,825 of OY019132.1, forward strand.
TTAAGTTGGGTTGGAAGAGCTTTGTAGCCTCAAGGGACAAGAAAATGAGTTGGCGCAAGTTCGGCATTGTTGACACACTGGGACGGCCGTTGACCGTGAAATATATGGTAAAATATCTGGACATTTGGATGGACGAGTATCTATATGGTGGTATCCATTAAGATACAGCAGAACTAAGAATGCCTTCACTATCGACTTAAAACTACAGTGAAGATAGTCTCCTACATGGCCCTCATCGGGCCGATCATGGTACCCGTATATGGTTGTCCTGTATATATGGAGTCATGTCGTATATGGAGTCCTTAACAAATGGAAAAGATGAGTGTATTCGAGAGGTAGCACCAGTCTTCGATTATATCGAACACCAGAATCTGATTTGAAAAAATGCTATCCCAACGAGGTCCTGTACAACGAAGAAAAATAATAATTAAATATAGAATTTATTATAATATAAGTAATTTTATTAATAAATAAAATATAAATAATTTTGTTATTAAGTTGATTCGGAGTCACGCTGCTTGAGGTATGGCTTCAACTAACAGCCTGATATTTGGGGCTTGTTACCCCAATGAAAAATGGTCTTGTTTTTGTTTTTCCCGTACTTTATTTTTGAATAATTGATCACATGAATAAAGCTGTTTTTGTGTATCAATGGAATTTGAGTTTTGTTGTTGTTTTGACCCAATTTTAATCTTTGTACATTAATCAGATATTTGTTTACTCACTTTTGACGCTCACAGTAGGTACTTAATTTCAACTAATACATGAAACCGAAAGGCACTAAACAAAAACCCTAGATTAGCTTAGACTACTCACGAAGTGTCAGTTATGTAGAATTAACATCAGTAAACTAGTTTGGTAAGCTAGATTTACGTATTTTTCTTTAGCGTGTAGAAAACTGAATTAAGAGAAATAAAAATGCATTACACTCTAAAATAAACTAAAAATTAGAGTAGTTGCTGAAGATGTCAGCATATCGGTTGACTCATGATATGTAAATTTTGGGAATTTTGGGCATGAAATGTGTGGCAGCGATGTACTGAATTTTGACGTGTTCACTCGTCATTTTCTGTGGCCGCCGTGGCGTCGTGAGTAGTAAGTGTTTGACACTCAGAAGCCAAGGGTTGAGATTCGTTTCCCGGCTACACACCTCAAATTTTTGACGGCACTACCCTTTTTTGAGCTGTTGCTATCACTCAAAGAGTTATAACCGTCTAAGAAACAACTTCTCAATTTTCCTTTCAGAATCGGCAAAAACAGTAGGTCCTTCTACTCGTGAGAGAACAGCAGCGCGCACAACACGAGTAGTTGATCAGCAAGATACGCTGGTCCTCCTGTGGACAGTCGCGCCATTCAGTTTTTAACATTACTATTACTCGTCATTTCTTGTTCGCCTCAGCTACTATATCCAGCAGCTTTATGAATGCGGTAGCTCATGTGACTTTTGAAAATAGCCATGAAAGAACAGCGTTACAGGAGTTTCAAAACGAATCACTGAGGGAACTCAATGGCATACAAAAAGGTGCACATCATAACTGCCCCAAGGATTAGAACAAACGCTTGCATAAATGCCTTATATCTGACTGGGACGTAATAGAAAATTTGAGAAACATTAAAATTCACATTATTTATTGAACAGACCTCGTACTGATTAGAATTCCTCTTCTTCGTGTGTCGCTACAGTCCGGGGTGGACATGGTCCTCAACCAACATGCCTCTCCAGCCAGCACGATCTTTCGCCAGCTGTCTCCAGTTGCGCACTCCAAGTTAGTTAAGGTCTTTCTATATGTGTTTCGGTCCAGAGCAGTGCTGTCCATATTCTCCACTGTAGGCATACTGACATGGCTGAGATTTATAGCCAAATCGCGGAGAAAGTTGGAAGTGCTATCTGATTTGATCGGCCTCAATCTCCTGGGTCGGATAAGGTCATATGCTTATGCACATGCCGTCTGCCTCCAGTTGCGCACTCCTTCTTCTCCTCCAGATGCCATCAACGCAAACAGGAATAAAAATCGCACGCAAAGCTTTTCTCTCGAAAAGACAAAGGGCTTCCACATTCGCTTTTGCTAACGTCCAAGATTCCGCGTCATAGAGTGGGACTAGGATGATCCACCTGTTATATAAAGCGAGCTTAGTCCTTCGAGAGAGGGCTTTATTACTGAATTGCCTCTTGAGCTCAAGGAAACAGCGATTGACAAGAGTGCTTCTGCATTTGATTTTGGTACTGATGTTGTTGTCCCTATTTTCCGGCGGAGTCTAGGTAGACGAAGCTCCTGACTACCTCGAACTTTCCGCTGCCAGGTATGACGCTCTGTCCAAGGCGTTGATGTTTAGTGTCTTTCCTTGATGACAGCATGTACTTAGTCTCATTTACCGCCAGACCCATTTTAGCCGCTTCCGCTTCAATGCCACCAAGCGCCCCATTGGCGGCTCGCTGTGTTCGTCCAATCACGTAAATGTCCTCTAGCTAGCAATTGAACTGACTGAACTAAGCTATCAATTGAACTGACTTCTGGAAGATCGTGCCTATGGTGTTGACTTGTGAGTTACGCACGATCTTCTCGAGGATGATGTTAAAGAAGTTACACGACAATGCGTCTCCTTGTCTAAAACCATGTTTTATTTTGAAAGTCTCGGTGAGTTCGTTACTGACCTTGCCGGAGCAGCGAGAGTTCTCCATCGTCATTCCACACAATCTGACGCGTTTGATAGGAATGCTAAAACTAGACATGGCACTATTCAGCTCGCCCCTATGCACACTATCATATGCGGCCTTAAAACCGACGAATAGGTGGTGAGTGTCGATTTGCACTTCTTGAGTCTGACTAGAAATGAGAGTTTGTAAATGAAAGCGTAGCAGCTAAAAGAGCCTCCGAGTCCCAGAATATATGAGAAGGAAAGAGAAATAGACCGAACCTCGGAAATCAAGTATAAGATATTAAATATCAAATTACCGTCGAAGCTGGTGAGTCTCCGTTGGACAGCTATGAGTAATATCCACAGAACAGTCAAGGATGGAAGAGAAGATTTTTCTTCTACTTAATTCTTGATGACTTCTGATGATTCACTATATGGGTTATGTACCCTCCTATCCGAATCTGGTATTTTAAACGAGTTGTCTAATGTAGCACAGTTATAATGCCACTGTCAACAACAAACAACTGACTGGAATTAAAAAGCATATGAACATGCGCATATAAGTAGATAAAAAAAAATGTGGCCCAAAGCATACTCCATTAACGTATTTTGTAGACGGTTCTAATTTCGCCATTATTTCTCACATTTGTTTCGTTGTCTTACAACCAACGCCCATGCGATTGCTGAGTGATGTAAGATGCTATAGAAATCCGGTCTTAATGTATTTTTTAAAATAGGATTTGTTTCTTATTGGGCGAGTTTCCTTTCATTTGAAATGACCACAGTGTGAGTGATAATTTTCGTATAAAGAAGGTTGCACGATGTAGAGAGATTGAAGTTTTACGGTGTAGAGAAATGGACCAACAACTGCGCTACAGATCTGTTAAATTGCAACTTTTCAAGTTTGAATAAAATGTCTGCTCCATTACATCCGTTTATAAAGAAAAATAAACCGTCAACATTGTCAATCAGCTGTCTGCCTCAATTCCCCAACTAAGACATTTACCCAATTCCACATAATTAATAAACCTTTGATGCAGGAGCAACGTAGTCTTACCATCGTACACATGGTATCCGTAGACGCCTCATTAGGCCTTTACAAGTAGAGCAAATTTAGATCAAAAATCCCCCTCGATGTTATCTATCCCCTCACTCTTCCTTATATTTCTTTTGTTTGCCAAAAGAGCAAATGTGCCAAATTGCAAGTCTCTTTCCGCCTAGCAGTCTATACTCTGTCTCCAACCACCTCCTATTGCCCATGAAGCTAAGCAAAATGAATGCAATGGACAAGCATGAAGTAACGCTGCAATCGGTTGAACAAAGGAATTGCTCCGACCAATCATCGCTGCCCAGCCTCACTAGTCCGCATCACAGTGATCAACATGACATCCCTAGCAACGCATTTATAAGGCAAAAACAAATTTGACACAACGAGAAAAACTGACGCCTCAGCATTCATTAGGTGTACGGTGTGTCCTCCCCGAAATGATGTCGGCCACTTCCCCCATCCTCGGCCGCTAACAGCGAGGCATCTCGCGCCTTTGATGGACTCCCAACTATCCCACTCGACTCAGTCAACGACGACGACGGTGGCAATTGCTGCCATGATACCCATCACAAAGATGCTGCCGTCCCCGCCGCGCCGCCAACAACATGTTCGAAGGCCGGACTCCGCTTAATCAAAGCCAAAGCTATATTCATCTATTTGCGCCGCACATTGTCCTAATGTCCATGGATGGGAGCCCCTGCCAAACTAGCCGCACTTCGCCGCCTCGTCAGCCCGGACTTCTTTTGATTAATTTTCATAAGGCGAGTGTGGTGCGGCCATCGCCAGGCAGAGGAGTCTCTCAGGACGAGCCAGCCATTCGATTGGCGGCGGCGATGCGGGTTCAACTCGACGACCACGCAAGGAGGCAGACAGCAAAAAAGTGGCAATATCGGCCGTTCATTACATTTGTTCCAAGTCAAGGCGACATGACAGTGACATAAGTTCTTTTGTGGCTTCTCTCATCAACAACCGACACTCGACACTCGGCGCTGGCTCTGACTCTTTTTCCTTGTCACCGTACACCATAAGGAGACGGATCCAAATAAATTTCCACCAATTCCTAGCCACGACCACGACTGGAATTCAGCCCCTGCACTGTGGCTCCGGAGGGATGTGCGCCGGCACACTAACTGTCGAACCGAGATGAGCTCTCTAATCACAAACCAGTAGCGGTGCAATTACAGATTTTTATGGTCACCGAAGCGCAATTATCTTGACGCTTCAGCCCGTCCCATTGCCGGCCGACACAGCCCTGACAACGACGACGCCGACGACGACAACATCGCGAACGGTGATGAGTCGCACTTCAAAGACTTGACGCAGCTCAAGTTCTAATTCCTCTGTGGGTTGTGGTGGTACAGTAATTGCCGCGAGCTTGTGCTCCGCGCGGAGGAGGTCAACAAACTGAAATAGTTTTGTCATCCCGGCCGATTAACGTTGGGTTGGAGCTACGCTGGCTACAGCGGACCGGTCCCCAGAAATTCCAGATCATAACGCGGACGGGATTAAACCACATCGCGGGGAGATTTGTTTTAATTTGCCTTATCGATGAGACGGGGCGTAATTAATTTGCATCTACGGTGCCCTTGCCTCGCCCGGGGAATGCACCGATAAAGGGCGTCCTCGTCGGCGCAGTCGCCGTCGCGACGCATCGCCGTGGCCGCTGTCAGGTGGGGCGGTGATTAAAAGGCCACAATCACTGAACGATGATCGGGAGACCTTCGCGCTTGTTCTGCCTCTAAGCCGACAGATTGATCTTTTTTCGGGCGCTGTTATTGTGGCATTATATCTCGCTAAGTTATTGCCGTGATCCGATTAAGGCGGGGACGGGACACCGGCCGACGGCTCGGTGCAGTGTGTGTGTTTGTGGCTTCGTTACGGACCGACTCACATTCGTCTTTAGGGCTTCGCGGCCCTCATAATATGTAATAATGACAAATTAAGAGCTTGAATTTCTGCGGTCCTCTCGTCGATGGGTAGTGCTGCGCGGACTGGTGATATGCTCGAGATTATGCACGACGGAGTATGAGCGAGCTCTCCCGGTCAACTGGCCGGACCTTGGACATAATTCGCAAAAATGTTGATTAATCAGTTGTAAGTTATTGGGGCGATTTCTTATGGACTTTCAGGGGCGATCCGATTGCAATCAGGTGACGGCAAGGCGGTGTTTCTCGACGCGCCCTGTCTGAAGGTCCGTCCAAGGGATAGAGAACTTCTGTGTGTTGATTTTTTTAAGTGAATTGTCCGATTTGATCGATTTGGAGATTGTCATGTAAATAGACACTTCATTTGTTGCTGAAAGGGGGAAAAAATGTAGCCGGATGTCTAAGCCTTTTTGTAGTGTCAGAATATATATCTCTCTCTCTCTCAAGGGGCAACTGATTAGAAAGACAGCTGGAGTTTGATAATAAGTGAATGAGTGTACTGATAGATCAAATTCAAATTTGCGGAAAGTTCGGAAATGCACTTGGAACCCGTGTAGTTGGAACTATGATCTTCGGCTTCGGTGATTCGCTTACTCGGTGACTCGGTTACTCTGTGACTTGGTGACTCGTGGGTTCGATGAACTGGTGAATCGGTGGTTCGCTGACTCGGTAGCTCGTTGATTCGGTGATTCGTTGATTCGGTGACTCGGTGACTCGTTGATTCGGTGACCCGTTGGCGCGTTGACTCGGTGAATTGGTGACTCGGTGGCTCGTTGATTCTGTGACTCGGTGACTCGGTGACCCATTGGCTCGTTTACTCGGTGAATTGGTGACTCGGTGGCTCGTTGATTCAGTGGCTCGTTGATTCTGTGACTCGGTGACTCGTTGATTCGGAAACCCGTTGACTCGTTGACTCGGTGACTCGGTGGTTCGTTGACTCGGTGGCTCGTTGATTTGGTAATTCGTTGATTCGGTGACTCGGTGGCTCGTTGATTCGGAAAACCGTTGACTCGTTGTCTCGGTGAATGGTGACTCGGTGGCTCGTTGACTCGGTGGTTCGTTGACTCGATGATTCGTTGATTCGGTGACTCGGTGACTCGGTGGCAAGTTGATTCGATGGCTCGTTGACTCCGTTATTCGTTGATTCGCTGACTCGGTGACTTGTTGATTCGGTGACCCGTTGGCTCGTTGATTCGGTGAATTGGTGACCCATTGGCTAGTTGACTCGTTGAATTGGTGACTCGGTGGCTCGTTGGCTCGTTGACTTGGTGGCTCGTTGATTCGGTGACTCGGTGTCTCGGTGGCTTGTCGATTCGGTGACTCGTTGACTCGGTGATTCGTTGATTCGCTGACTCGTTGACTCGGTGACCCGTTAGGTAGTTGCCACGGTGAATTGATGACTCGGTGACTCGGTGGCTCGATGACTCGGTGGCTCGTTGATTCTGTGACTCGGTGGCTCGTTGACTCGGTGGCTCGTTGATTCGGTGACTCGTAGAATCGGTGGCTCATTGACTCGGTGGCTCGTTGATTCGGTGACTCGGTGACTCGGTGGCTCATTGACTCGGTGGCTCGTTGATTCGGTGACTCGGTGACTCAGTGACTTGTTAACTCCGTGTATAACCCACTTCTTTAAGGAAATTTTGCAACAGCCTGAATACGATTTTCCATTTATGACCTTCGTGCAAGACTATCGAAAGCTCTTGAAATATCAAATGCGTTAAAACAGAATTCCACCAATATTTAAAAATTTCGTTTTTTTCGATTTTCTGTATGTTCTGTGTACCTCATAAACTGGCGATTTTTCCCCACCGAAGCTCAAAATGTGACAAGGTTTCCTTTTGTTTGCAGGAGTTTTAAAACCACTATTAACAGATCACTCAATAGGTCTCGGGACTGATATATGAGAGGCGCCTTCCATATATCTATCAAAAAATTCATTTTAGTTTTAAGAAGTAAAAACATTCCAATGATTCCTGTCAATAATTATGTTACAAGTTACATTGCTTTATGTGACGCAATTTTTGCGATTTTTAATACAATGGAAATAACAGTATTTCGTGTGTTGATTAAACACTGCTTTTTGATAAGTAAAAATACAGTGCAAGCTCAGCAATGACTTGAGAAGTGTTACAGGGACTCTGCTCCATCAAAAACAACTATTTTTCGGTGGCTTACTGACTCGTGAGAGAAGAGTAGCGAGCACAACACGAGTAATAGATGAGTAAGATAAGTCCTGGTCCCTCTACGGATCCAATTATTATTATTATGCTGACCTTAAACGTGGCCGTACAGACACCAACAATGCTGAACTCTCCGAAAAGCCAATTAATATGGTTACACCTGAAAACATCCAAAAAGTACACAAAATCGTTTTGGAAAACTGCAAAGTGAAATTGCGTGAGATAGCTGACACCTTAAAGATATCAGAAGGCAGTGTGTATACTATTTTGTATGAACATTTGTCTATGAGAGAGCTGTTTTCGAAATGAGTGCCGCGGTTGCTCATAATGGACCAAAAACAACAACGTATCAATGATTTTGAGAGCTGTTTCACCAGAATAAACAGAACCATTTGCATCGGTATGTCACAATAGATGAAACATGGATCTATCACTACACTCCATAGTAAAATCGGCAGTCAGCGGATTAGATAGCAGCCGGTGAACCACGCCCAAAGCATTCAAAATCACAAAGGTTAGCTGGAAAAGTTATGACATCCGAATTTGGGATACGCACGGAATTTTGTTCAACAACTATATCGAGGAAGAAATCGCAAAAACACGGTCCCATATAATGAAGAACCAAATTCTCTTCCACCAAGCCAATGCACCGTTTCACAAGTCGTTGACTACCACGGCCAAACTGCACGAAATGGACTTTGAATAGTTTCCGCTCTCACAATATTTTCTAGATCTGACAACAAGCGACTTCTACAACTTTCCAGACCTCAAAAAGACGCCCACCGAAAAAAATATATGACTCGAATGACGAGGTATTCGCCGAAACTGAAGTCTATTTGGAGGCCAAAGGTAAATCTTTCTATAAAATAGGTATCGAAATGTTAGAGCGATGTTGGACTGATTGTATCACTGTTGAAGGACACTATGTTGATGAATAAAATTGAATTTTGTCTAGAAAATGTGGTTTGATTGGTTAGTCCCGGGACTTATTGTTGTGTTACTTCTACTACATTTCAGAAATCTGAAGAAAATTACCGTTGAAGATAAAAGAGTCAACGTGTAGTCATGTATTTGTTTTCGTTTTTCTAGCTTTCGATGTTTCCTAGACATTAATTCACCAGCGCATGGGAATCATAACCCAAATTTTTCCCTGCCGACTCGAGCTTCGACTTCGCTGCTTCTCATACAAAGTGCTTTGCAATCCTCAGTTTGCTATTCGTCCCATTTACTAGTCTAATTCCTACACTTTTTTAACTTCCTGATGAATTTATACACAAAGATTTGTAGCTCGGCACTTATCGGTGGTAAGACAGACACTTTCAAGAGATGGCGCCACCAGCAAATTGCGGCTGATCTTCTAACCGATTACCTAAATGATTGGGAAAGTATGACATTTGTCAGCAATTCTTAGTAAGCATCAATGTTTGTTTTTTTGCTTCTTCGAAAATGTTCACATCTTAACTTCCTTCGAAAATGTTCACATCTTTCCGAAGTTTTGATTTTCTTTTTTAATTAGACGGAAGTCCAAACTAAAACCCATCAAATGCTTGTAGAAGTTTGTGGTGAATCTGCATGCAAAGACTGTTTTTGATGCCTTAAAAGTGGTGATTCTATGTTCGAATGCAAAGAGCGACGTGCGGACGCAAAGTGAACTCGCAGAATCATTGAAAATAAAACACTAATTATTAATTGGAAAGTAAAAACATTTCATTCAAATTATTAGCCATTGTTTTCTACACATTTTGACCACCTTTCTGGTCATTTATGAATACCACTCCAATAATTTTATTCGTCTTTTAAAGCATCACCCAATCAGTCACCCAATTTTCGACCTCCTCGTAGGAATCAAAGTGCTGCTCAGCCAATGCGTGTCCCATCGATGAAAAAAAATGGTAGTCGGAAGGAGCCAAGTCTGGTGAATACGGCGGGTGGGGTAGCTGCTTTCAGCCAAGTGTTTTGATTGTATCCTGAACCGGTTTTTCTTTGTGTGCAGATGCATTGTCATGGAGCAAAATTACCTTGCCGTGTCTTCTGGCCCCTTCATGGTTCAAATTGATCATTTGTTGTCGGTAGCGATCAGTACTAACCGTTTCACCAGGTTTTAGGAGCTCGTAATACAGCACACCTTTCTGGTCCCACCAAACACACAGCATTGTCTTCTTGCCGAATCGATCTGGTTTTGTAGTCGATGTTGATGGTTGTCCCAGATTAACCCACGATTTTTTCCGTTTAGGATTCTTAAAATAAATCCATTTTTCATCGCCAATCCGATGCAAAACCGATTTTCTTTCGTGTCTTTGAAGCAAAATTTCACAAGTGTTTTTTTCGGTTTTCCATCTGTCTTTCATACCTCACACTTTTGGATTTTTCTCATAGCTTTTAAACGCTCAGAAATTGTTTGTTGTGCAACATTTAACATTGCTGCCATTTGCTTTTGACCCAAAGTGTCATGTCCATCCAATATCGTTTGCGATTCGGCGTCTTCAAACTTTTTTGGTGGTCTTCCACGTTCCTCATTTCTCACATCAAAATCATTATTTCTGAACCGTTGAAACCATCTTTTGCATGTTGCTTCTGATAGAGCATGATCACCATATGCCTCGACAATCATTCAATGCGACTCTGCAGACCTTTTCTTTAAATGAAAACAAAAAATTAATGTTTTCCGCAAATCATCACGTTTTGGTACAAAATTCGACATTTTTAACACGATGACAAAATATGATGTTGTCTGTTCAATGACTTGATGTATATTAAATATTTTTCACAGATGTCATAGTTCTTCTTCATACCGGTACACCTGGTATTCAAAAGCAGGGAAATTGAACGCCGTGTGAGTCGAAACTTAGTGATATCGAAAGGTGAGGTTTCCACCTTCGGACTGATTGAATTCAATTTTCGTGCATAAAGTAAGACCAAACAGGTGCTGTATGCTTAGTAGTAGCATTAGGATGAAACCAATGATGAGGAACGCTGGTGACTGCAACAAGTGTGTTTGAGCCGTACATTGTCAAAAAAATGACCAGAAACAACTGAAAGGGGATATTATGATTACGCTCTTGCCCACGTGGTTGCAGCGGTCAAAAGCTGTCCGAAGACGCTGAAATGGAAAGTCTTACCTTACCCGCCGTATCATCCAAGCCTTGCTCCTATCTGTTATAAGTTTTTTCGGACGGCTGCAAAACAATTTGTGGGATCACTGGTCCCGATCTTTTGAAAAAAGTAAAAAATGAATCAATAATTTCATCGATACGAGAGTGGATTAATTTTGCCTACACGTAAACTTTAAGAAATTCCTAGCAAAATGAAACTTGAAAAAAGTTGTAAGAAAAGAGTTCATCTTAACTTTTTCCTGCCTTGTCTTAACAAGAAGTGGCCCGAGGCCATTTTAAAAAATCATTTTAAAGAAGAGGATTCCGTCCACAACGGTTTCCTTGTACAAATCTTAAAGCTTAAGTGCAAACAATTCCATGGGAAGAAGAAATGCAGTTCCACGCATTTATCGCTCGAATCATCACAGTCCGAATTTTGATTTTCTCTTCCTTTCACCCGATGACAACCAGAACTGGTCCATTCCATCCCACAAGTGCGCCTTTATTGAATTTTATTGTTAACCGGCTGCACAGCTCTTGTAAATCAATTCGAAAGCGAATGCCCACCGTTACACAATCCTTGCCCCAGACGACTTTCGAACCCCGGGACGGGGGGGGGGAGAAGGAGGAGCCTTGAAAGTCCGCTGTTGACACTTCCATCCGACTTTCATTTGCACGGCATCTTACCCAACCGAATCGATATCCATTCCATTTGCCGAAGCGCTCCCATCAACACACCACTCTCCAGCGCGAGAAGTGTTTGTGGGCAGTGGAGCGGATGAGAGTGACATCTCCTCACGGCTGACCACATAATTTCATCCAAGTATCTGTCCATACACTTGTTTGCACTCTCACCAACGCCGATACACACTTCTTCCGTCAACAGCACATCCAGCACTGCCGCTGCTGCTGTGGCGGCGGCTCTTCAACGCTCAACAGTCGATTCCACTTAAGTCAATACGGTCGGCGAGCGGATGCTTCGCTTCTCGGACGTGGATTGTCTTCGGAGATGGAACGCAAATTGCACAGCAACGCAATTCGTTCGGTTCGCGAATCCACTCAACTGCAAAGCGCCAACATGCTTACTGTCATAATCCTTAAGTCGATGACGAGTCCGATGACAAGGCATATGCGGAGCACTCTTTTCGCTCCCCACTCCACGACAGGAACTCGAGATTCCCGTCCACTTGTGGGTGTTCGTTTTGATTTTCGAAATTAATTCGTTTCTTCTGCTGAAACAATCATCTTGTCTCGAGCCTCGAATTAATGCGCTTACCCCCTCCGAGTGTGTGTTAAGTGACGACACTTGCACTTCGCCAGAGTGTGCAACTTTTGACATTTGAATGGAGTGCGAATGTGCCTTTTTTCCGTAGTGCCAAAGTTTGAATGGTTTCCATACGATTCTGTTCCCCCAGACACATAGTCACGCCTCGCGCTGACGACGTGTGGGGAGCGTAAAACCCGCACACCCACGGCAGGGCGTAGGTCGGTGTGCGCCCATCGGATATTGCTGGATCGGCACATGACTACGGGCCAAGAGGTGACAATCAATTTCGGAAAATTATGCCAGACTCCGGACGTTGCCTCTTACTGAGAGGCACAGTCACACACTCATGGGACGCCGACAGCCACTGACAGTCGCCCCAGGGCGGCATGCCTTGGCACGGCAAACAATGTCACTTTCACTGATGACATCGGCAACTCGCTAAATGACATTTCTGAGTGTCAAATAATTGCTGCTCTGCGAGAGCTGTGTGAGCGTAATGACTTTGTCGTGATTTTGCCAACGACATGCGAGATTTTTGCTGCAAATTGGCGATTGGTGGCGGCGGCAGCAGCACTGGCTACACAGACAGAGCGATGACAAAAATAATTTTCGGTTTAGAAGCTAACGACTTTTGACTGTTGTTGCTGGCCCTGGAGCCGCGGCAGTTCGGGCAGTGATCGATTGGCTGAATGGAGACAGTCTCAAGTGTGGTGCTGCTTGCAATAGCAATTATCTTCTAGATGCTCGACTGAGGGGAAGAAGTGACATTTGGCGATGCGGTACGCGGAGTCGATTGAGCAAATTCGCGAGGAATTTGTGGAAATTTACTTCTGCGAGTTGATTAACTTCGTGTCTGAGGATGAGCGAGGCACTCCAAGCATCCGACACAGGGAAATGACTTGCATGTGGAACTTTTGCAACGTAATTGGCAGAATTTACTGATGTAAGCAAGGAAGAGACGGTTTTGGGATAAGATTCCTTAAATTCTTGTATTGGGTGTGAGCTCTTCTGAATAATTTACATTTCAAGCAAAATTTTTAGTGGACACAATAGACTTGTTAGAAGTTAGGCAAATCTGCAGTCCAATCACCAATTTTAAATTACAACGTGGAGGACGGCGTGTACCACCGGTACCTCACATATGAAAAATTTTATCTGGCGGCGTGTGTGAAGAAATAACGGCACAACAAAAGCCGTACGATATTTATGTGTGGAAAATTTGTTGTTTCTCTTCAAAATTGTGCAAGACGCTGCCAGATAAAGGGACGTTTGAGTTTTTTGCCGCCAGATGATGCTAAATATTATATAAAAAAAACTGCGCTGTCCTCAACGTGTTGTATAATGCTGTCGGATTGTGTTCGGTGACGGCATGTTCAGAGGCGAAGGCAGCTTGAGTGGTGATCCACGAGTCTGGAACTCAAAGTTCTCTAAACCGATTTATGATCTGCTCAGTTTCTTTTTCCTCTTCTACCTGAGAAACTGGCCAAAGTGGGGTGAATGCCCCTCAAGCATGTAGGCAAATTTAATTTCAAATTCACAATTTCATTCTAAACTATGCACCACTGTAAACGCATCTTATGTTATTGGCACACCATGCCTTATGATAAGTTGATGAAACCGAAAACTCTCCACTAACGTTATGCTTAAGAACGTCTATAAAAGCAAGTTGTTTAATTCTTCTTCTGATATTTCACCTCGAGTTGAAGCTGTCAGTGTGTTTTTTTTGGTCGAAACCCCCCACAAGCATGACCTCAGTTTGATACATGGGTAACTAAGGCGTTTAGTCTTGCGTTATCTACGACTCTTGGGAAAATTGACCCCGTGATAAGAGTCGGCAAAGCAGGTGATCACGTAAAACTAAATCCCACATCTACCTAAGGAACTCCGAGGCGCTCCTAGCTTGCTACTGGTGCCAGGGAAATTAAGCATGACCTACAGTGACTCCCAACATTGATCACATTTCGTATTTTAAGCCTGGTGTATAAAGTATTATTCCTTGTAATCCTTGTACTTGTAGTTTCCGGAAGAAAACGTCGCTGAAGGAGAGCCTCAACTGAAGCAAATCGGTTCAAAGCCATTTTTCAGCAAACTCGGAAGAGTACAAATTTAAATTTATTTACTTAAAAGATTTCAGGTTCGTTAAGACTTATCAATAGGCTTACGCGTCGGTGGTGTGTTTAAGTAAAATTCCAATTCCAACACGAAATCGCTGCTTTTATTCAGGATTGAAGGGCAGTGTGTCTGGTTGCATGCGTTTTTCTGCTCCTCCGGGTTGAACCTGGACTTCGAAGAACATACCTTTCCAACCAGCACGGTCTTTCGCTAGCTGCCTCTAATTTCACACTCCAAGTTGGTTGAGATTCTTCTCCACTTGTGTGCGCCAGCTTAGCCTAGGCCGTCCTCTGTTGCAATGTCCCAGTAGATCTGATTCGAAGCCTTTTCGAGCCGGAGCAGTGGTGTCCATACGCTTTACATGGCCTAACCATCTTAAGCGTTGTATCCTAAGACGCCAAGTGCATTTCGCTCTACAGCCCATAGAGTTCATCGCCAGCAAGTGCCTAATTGACGGCTCACTATGTCCATCCAATTAGGTCAATGTCATCAGCGTAAGCTAGCAACTGAACTGACTTTTGGAAGATCGTGCCACTGGTGTTAACTTGTGAGTCACGCACGATCTTCTCAAGAATGACGTTAAAGAAGTCACATAACAGTGCGTCGCCTTGTCTAACACATTTTTGGACATTAAAGGCCTCGGTGATTTCGTTACCGACCTTGACAGAGCAGCGATAGTTCTTCATTATCATCCTACAAAGAATGCTAAACTTGTACATGACACTGTAAACCTGCATAGCCCGTCTCTATGCGGTCCAAAAATCTACTAATATTTGTCATATGCAGCCTAACGATCGACTAATAGGTGATGAGTGTGGATTTGCACTCCTTACGGTTTTTCCTGTATTTCCCGTAATGTGAAGACTATAGACCAGCTATAGTGGCCTTCCCTGGCCTGAAACCACACTGATAGGCACCTATCAGGTCATGGACAAACGGCTTCAGACGCTCATACAATACGGCAGAGGCGATCTTGTAGGCGATGTTTAGAAGGCTGATTCCCCGATTGTTAGCGCAGTCAATAGGGTATCCTTTCTTGTGGACCGGGCAAACGACGCTGAGATTCTCTTCATCGCTTCTCTTCATGCTTTCCTTAGACCATACCTTTCAGATGAGCTGGTGCATGCTCTCGAACCATCATGACCTGGCTGCATACATGTTTCCCTATACCTCCTGACTGCCCTTTTGTTACACGGCTTCACGGTTATCTTCCATCTTCTTCAAACAGCTTGGCTTTGGTGTGATACTCACTAGAGTTTTGAGAGCCTTGACTTGTTAAGAAACAACAAACGCAACATCTGTATTGGTGGCTGATGTTTGACGCTGACGTAATGAGAACTTATGTTATAGGCGCTTTGCCATTGCAGTACCTGTTGTTATTCTTCCGACCAAGAAACTTCTCGGCACTTAGTTTTTGCCGAGAAAAGTGCAAATAGAATTTAGCGTCGAGAAAAAGTACAATATAAGATACAAACTTTTAAACCATAATCAAGTTAAATGGACAGCGGTTAAAATCTCGCCTTAAAAAAATGATACACTAAGAAAGCACACTAAGCTAAGCTGACTTCCGTCCGTTTTTGTCTAATGAGACCTTAATAAATCGTTCTGTGTCCACAGATCGTTAGTGAACCTGGAACAAGAAACGACAAACGTCATGAAGGCTGATCAATAAGAAGGCGTATGCAAGAGCATCGACGAACGAACGACTGCTTCAATGTACGCAGGCATTTAGTCGAATTACATTGAGTCCAATTTGCTAGAATGAGGGTTAATTCATTTCGAGCCAATAACCTTCCACAATGATAACATACAACCAAAGTGGTAAGAGGCTGATGTGCGCAGTACAAATTTCTCGAAAGGCCTCCTCAATCTGCGGACAAGAATACAATAGAACTTTTACGTTACAACTCATGTTTGTGTCATGTTTTTTCTGATTATTTAAAATTTTCTAGTTGCTTTACTTGATTGTTGATCTGCTGTTGCTGCTGTTCTTCGGGACAACTCAGAAGAACAAGAGCCGAGAACAAAACGAGAAGAGGGCAGAAATCGAGCCTGGATCATGCTTGTAGAGTACGGACTTGGCGATTTGACAACTGCTCGAGTAGAATATGCTTAGGCTCGGTTTGAGTGCTACCTATTATTTGAATTCTGGGTATTGTATTGTAACTGACTGTTGACTCCGCTTCAGAATACTTTTAAGGTCACATAACGCGGGTAGTACACAAAGTACTAAGTGGTGAAGTAAGAAAAAGTCCCAAATTTGATCAAATAGCATTTTTTATTAATTACTTTTTGTTTCTCTATTTCCTTTGAAATATTCTTTTTCCAATGAAATATGCATTTATTTAAGTTTGAATTGAACATTTCCACAATCAGGAAAGTTGAGCGCCGTTCAAGTTCAGTCGACCAAGTAGAGTTCAGATTACATTTATTAAAAAATTTCGTGCCCTTAGAAGCGTTTCCAGCAAGCCAACTATAACATATCCTTACTCCTGGTGTGCTCATATTTTTAAAACTGAATTGAAATTCACAATTGTCTAATATTTTCATTTTTAAAACATCCAGTGTAGTGTTTTACACGAGTAGGTTTACGGCAATGCAAGTGCAAGTACATTTTTTGGTGTAAATGTAATAACTTGCTAGGCAAGAAACTACATGAGGCATTTATAGAGCCCGTAAACACCTCGTTACTGCCCGCGTCCTTGAAAAGTTGTTGCATCGATGGTTGGAACTCCCAGATGGCATAACTCTCACGGATGCAGGCTGACATGTGCATTCTTCCAAACGTCAGCAAGATATTCACGGTTTTTCTACTATCTCTAAACAAGAAACACTGCCGACGACTGTTCATTCTTAGAGCTGACTGCGGTGAATGCACTGCATTCCTGACAAACAGATTTCCATTGTTTTCCAAGGGACTCATTCACTCAGCAGCAGTGATCGTCTATCTCCAAAGAAAGTGATCGGATTATAGCTAAAAAAAATAATAAATTCAATAAATAATGGTGTGCGACTTTATGTTTTTTACATACCTTCCGTACGTATGTATAAACGTGTTCGTTAATTAAGTGATTTTGTCAAAAGAGAATCACTCCATCAGCCGACCGAGAGGAAAAGCTCGATCTAAAAACTCGATCTAAGTGATGTATAGGAAGAAGGATTTTCCTTCTGTTGTTTTGTTTACTATGCGAATTGTGGGAAGTGCTACACACTAAGGTTTCTCCTTGTGTTCTTATCTATGCTAAGGAGAGTTTAACCAGTGTTCTCCTTTTCACGCGACTGCCTCCTCCCAAACTTATATGGTTTGTGATGGCGTTCTGGCGTCCTGGATTATATGTCATGATTCTCTCACTCACTGCAGATGTACATTGCGCTGATAAGACCCCTTCCATACAAAATGAACATCGTTTGGTTTACTTAAACCACTCTTCAAAGCAAAGTTTGTCTGTACTGCACAATAGCTGTCACTTTACCAAAGTTCGATTTTTGAGCATGAACTGGTGTTCTTTCAAAAAAATCTTCCAAATATACGTCAAAAAATATTCCCTCGATATTTCGAGGACCGGACCGGACCGGCTGCGACGTACACAATGCTCAGAACTGGCTTTAACCAAAATCTAGGTCAAACAAAAACTGCATTCAAATCTTCCCGATCGCCACCAAAAACCATAAAGGGTCTGGTGTCGACAACTACAAAAGCTTTTAAAGTCGCGTTACATTACATGTCATTCTGCCGAAAGTTAAGAAATATTTTACTCATTCAACTGCAGACAGCAACTGTCATCGCCATCTGAAGCCCTATCGAAAAATCAACAAGTTCATCTGCACTCCATTTGTGAGTCTCCAAGGCAAATAAGATCTGCAGATCCAAATACCCATCTGAGCCGGTGACTGGACTCGTCGGAATGTGCACGTTACGTAATTACTTCATTGCAGCCATTCCGACTGCGAAACGCTCAACTGAAAGCAATTAAACCGCCAAGATGCACAATTACCAGCAGCACTCCGTCATCTCAGGGCACACATATGTGCCCATACTCGAAGCTCAGCCAAGACGCGACACAACCGCGAGTGTCTGCCACTTGATCCAGCACGGCATCCCGCCGCCGAGGAGTATCAAGCGTCGTCTGCTGCGCGCCGTTCCAGGGCCCGTAATTACCTGCCTTAATGTTCATCGATAAAAACGACACGTTAGCCCGGCCAAATATCTGCAATTACAGATCACTTGCAGTGGGTTATTACTAAAGCTACACTTGCGCCGCTGGAGGAGCCACTCGCCGCGGCTGCCGGTTGTGGGCAAACCCGCTCTGCTCGCGCTGATTGTCGCCTCGCCGTCGTCATCGCCGCGGTCGTTTGTCTATCCGGCAATTAAGACTGACGTAAAGTCAATTATTAACTTAAACGAAGCCCAGCGCCCGATTAGCTGCCCAATTAATCGTGCACAGATGTCTCTGGCTCTCCGGTTCCTTGCAGAAATAATGACTACATGCTGGCCGGTGTCCAGCAGCGGGGTGCGTAGTCAGGGCCGGGAACAATTAGCAGTCCCAAATTATTTCTCATCCCGTGGCTTCGGTCATAATTGAAGTCCGCGCCAGATTGCGACACGGCGAACCTGTCTCCGGTGCTGAATGACAACTCGTATGACATTTGTAATGCACTCCGGTGGACGTTGAGTGGTGTAACACTTTGCTGCGTCGAAATGCCACTTCGAAAATGAAAGTGAAATACTTTGCTTTGCTTAGATGCACCTGCGATCGACTGAGCGCAATACTAGCCTCAGACTGGCTGTGCACTACCTCGTTGTGGTGGTCGCCGCTTGTTAGGCACGATATGCTTTAGCACGCAATGGGGAGCGGGAACACGTGTTAAGCACTGAGTGTGCATTGCTTGAATTCATCAAGCGCCCAAGTGGCTGATTACAAGGTGGAAACGATGGCGATTTGCCATCGGTGCGGCCTAATGAATCGGAACTGAGTCCAAGGATTTTTATGGGAATTGTGCCACAAGCACCGAGCTGGCTGTGATTGGTGGCAAGGTGTGAAGTGTCTGCAAAATGCTTCGACGAAAATTCTTACACGTATGTTCTAGTTCGATTTTATCGACTGAGGTTTTGAAGTCTTTATTTGCAAGCAACTTAACTAAGTTCTTCGCCCATTACTTTCATTTCGCCACTCTCCTTGTGTAGGTTTGCTCCTACTTGGCTTCATAATCAATTGCAGCTATAAAAAAGAAAACCTGCAAAGTTTTAGAACATATAAGGGCAACCCAGGAAGGTAACAATTTAAAGTAAAGTTTCCAACATGAATTTTAGTAAATTTGCAAATGTTTCGTAAGTCAAATATTAGCAAAATAAAGCACGCTTCGGATTTTTTCGTATTTTGTCTTCGAGAAGGTTCGAAGTGTAAGCCTTCGTCTTCCTCAAAAGCAACAAAAGATCACCGAAAGCACAGAACGACCTTAAGAGTTTCTTAGATCTCAGGATATAATTGAGTGAGAGCCTGGACAAGAAGTCATTCTTTCCAAAACGATTATCCATTTATGTCGTTATAAAAATTCCAAGACTCTGTGCTCTATTCTATTCTTCCTCACCTGAGGGCCGTGCGCATTCGACTAGAATCGAATTTGCAGGAACGACGAGCACATAAAGCAAATAAAAAATTAACAATTGACTTCTTTAGTGACGACACTACGGAATCGTACCTATATACGCTCCAAGCGACTAACGCTACAACCGTTTATTATCCCCTTATAGAAACGCATCATGCAACTGATGTAGAATGACAAATGGTGATACATATGTGGCAGGGTGCTTCCTTCAAGCAACCTATCCAATTTTACTCCAATCGCCTTGAGAGCCCTCACAGTTTGAACGTTTCTTTAAGTACGCTGCAGCTAAGTCCAAGTAACAAGCTGCCTGTCTGTCCTTGATCACATATGGTACCTTCTTTTTTAGCACTGCAGACCTGGGTGGACCTGTATCTTAATCAACAAACCTCTCCAGCCAGAATATTGCCTTTAGTTACCCACATCAAGTTAGTCGAGATCCTTCGCTTGTGTGCACCATTTCGCTGATGGACGTTCTCTATAACATTGTCCCTGTAGTTCGGAATCAGAACATCATAAATGTGAATATCACAACACCCTTTCTTAGAAAACTTTCTACTTACGAGGAAAAGATGCTACGACTCGTGTAGGAAATTTAATTTTGTCAAACTTCTACAACAACAGCGCCTATGGTTCCTACATAGGCCTAAGTGGCCTGTAACGAGATGGCGATGCGGTTTCTTCTTGAGCTACATTTATTTTTACAATTGGTGCGCTCTTATAAGACCGGAATTAAGTTATACGTGGTCTGTTCAAAAAATAAGGTGAACTGTTATTTTTGTCAAATAACATTTATTTATTCATCAATTTCTATTTTGTCTCCCTCAGATGTAATACATTTATGCCAGCGGTTTGCCCAATCCTTGAAGAATTTCTGAAATACACTTTTAAGTATGCCCTTGAGATCTGTTAGCGATTCAGTTTGTATATCCCCATTCGGCGCAGTTCTTTAATGGGTCTCTTTAATTTTAGGAACGGAAAACTTGCTTAATCTGGTGAATGCGGTGGCTAAGGCATGATTACGGTGTTGTTCTTGGCAAACAAATCGCGAACAAGCTGCGAGTAGTGAGAAGGTGCTTCGTAATGTAAATGGCATGATAAGATTTGTTCTACAATTCCGGATGTTTTCTTTGTATAATTTCTCGCGAGGAACGCACGAGGCGTAGTAGGTAGAGTGCGACGTTCACACGCCGAAGGTCCCAGCTGAAGACTTAGACTTTTTCACGGCACCACCTCCTTCAAGCTGCTGACTCAAAGAGTAATGAATGTCTAAGAAAGCTCCTCAAACTTTGCAGTTTGGAGTCGCCAAATAATTGTTAATTCCTTCTACTCGTGAGAGAACATTAACGCGCACAACACAAGTAGTTAATGAGCAAGCTAGGCTCTGGTCCCCCTGTGGACGATACTACCTCTTGACCGGCGATTATGTGTTAAGAGCTCCTGATGCACTACGCCACGGCTATCGAAAAAAACAGTCAGCGAAATCTTCACATTTGACCAAACTTGGGTTTCTTTCAGCCTTATGCTCTCCTGGACTCTTCTATTGAGACAACAAGACCTGCATAGCATGCATAACATCGACATTAAGAACTTCATCGTCTCATTACAAAAGGTCTCGGTACCGCAAATGCAAAAATATGCGTAAATTCCGACATGCCCGCGATTGGCCGTTATTCATGATACAGACTTAGTCATGATTATACATTAATGATGAATAACCGTAAATCATAGTATGTGTGAATAATGAAAATTCATAAATAAACTTTAGTCATGAACAAATCCGGCAAATAAATTATTCATGACTAACCTTTAGTCACGTTTCTCTAGTCATTAGTCATTACGTTATTTTATGCCCAACTCTGCCCAACACCATGGCCACAGTTTGCCCCTGACTGAACTTGATTACGCAATTTGAGTTTATATTGCTAGAAAATTGCAGAAGTCTTACTTCAATCCGAATAAGAGTATGATCAAAAGGGTTACTTACTACGATCAGACTGTGACATTGTGCTGTCTAATAAGCTATAAGGAAGCCGTCGAGGGACAAGGAACCTCATTCCTCATCTACTGCCCTTTAAAATAAAATAAAATCAGAAGGTGCAATTCGATACGCTTTATTCGCTTTCTAAAATTAATTTCATTCCTGTTCAAATGTTACCTAACATCAATTTTCGCGCTTCCTCATTTGCTCAGGCAAAATGGCCTTCCAAGTCACAAAGGACAATGCAAAAAGCTACCATCGACCCACTCCCCTAACGAAGAAGTAGCGAAAATGATGATAATTCACAGGGAACATCCCTCCACCGGCAACGGTGAATCCAATCTACGCCCAAAAGGATTTCTCTAATGCGTTGTCCATTAATTCATTCTCCCGGCTGGCGGCATAATTTTCCGAGAAACCAAATTAAGCTCAGCCGTTCCTGGCAGCCGCCTAATTTGCTCCCATTACCACTCACCGACCCCCCGAAGGCAAAAAGAAACTTCCGTCCAGAAAATACGATACCACTACTCGCCCCACTCTCCACGCTGCAACAGCGTGCAAATCCGTAAATGTATTCCATTGTTATTTCAATTAGGCCTTAATCCTTCACGCCTAGCATCCAACCATCCATCCACCCACCGGCGGACACCAGCACCCCATCGGACATAATTCCAATTTGATTATGGAGAGCTTTCCATAATTTCGCTGTAAAACGAAAACGACTTCCTGTCATCATCTCATCCCACAATTAAGTGATCCAGTCCAGGACGGCGTCGACAACAGAGCCAGTTCCCTTCGAATATGGAAATTTCATTCCCAGCCTGACAACAGCGACGAGGAAATCGAAGGACATCCATAGCAGAAAAAACACACAGCACGTCGGACGGCAAGTGCCAAAAAACATTGAGAGAAGCTAATGATCAAGCTCTCAGCGGGACGGCGCGATGGACCTGCTGTGACGGGGAACTGGGCCAACTAGCGAAACACAACTACAGCCGACGAGGTGGGCGCATGTTAATTATTGTAAGCTGCATGAAGCGGCAGCAATTAGACAAAGTATTCGATCCAAATTCCTCTTCCAAATGTTTACTCTTGAGAGTGGCGGTGTGGACGTCCCGGACTGGAGCACTGGAACCGCGCCATGCTGTGCAAACAGACATAATCCTTATTGCAGCAGCTACACTATTTGCAGCAGCGTGGTTGGCGCCCGAATTTGGAGCACTATTCGCTGCCAGAAACAAAGTCCGAGAGCAGATTGGAATTTTAATTTACTGCAACGACACTGAGGTGGGTGTATGGGGTGCGAATATTCACGGGAGGAGTGTTTTCCTAGCTGGGAGGGACGCTGCCACCAAAATCGAATGTCTCTGTGGTAGCTGGCGGCTGGTGGTATCCTTAAAACCTGCAGAATCGAGTCGATCCATTCAATTTTATGAAGTGGCCAGAGCATCGCAACAGCTTTCCGCAAACTACCTTTGCACGCATCACCGCTTAGTTAACAACTGCAAGCGCACTTAAAATGCATTTCCCGGAGTGTTACAACGCCAAACAATGATCCTATTCACTGCAGCATTCCATCCCATTCCTGAAACAAACAAACCATTTCCGATGCATTAAAAACCATCACCATAGCTGAGGTGATACCCAAATATTTGAGTTCACCTCCACAGCGCTAATTGACGAAATCCTGCGTCAACTGCAGATTCAGATGCCCCCACCACCGTCACCACCACCAACAGCAGCAGATGCAACCGAGCAAACAAACGAAACGCAACAGTTCCCGTCGAGCATTAGTTTCGGGCAAATACCAACATGCAACTGGAACAAATCCCCACTTCCAACGCGCCCGGAACCCAAGGGGCGGGCTTAAATAAACTAAATGGGACAGACCTGCCCGCCTGTCGCTTACTGCAGTTCTATGGTCGCCCTCTCTGCACCCAAACAACTTAAGCGCACAATCCTTAGCAATTTATTTGCGATGCTCCACTACACTCACATCTGAAATAAATTTGCAGAATAAGTGCCAAGTGACATAATCCCGGACGACGCGACGCGGAAAGCGGATCTCCGCGGCGGCAGTGGTAGCGGCCCGGATGAAGGACCAAATGAGCAGCAGTGCCACCGAACACACCGCACAGTGCGTCGTCGACGAGACAACGAACACACAGGCGAACAGACAGTCGGAGCGATTAAACAATTTCGATATGGCGAGGCAATAAAATTGAAAACCGCTAAGCAATAGAATTGGCAGATAACCAATTCGCACACCGGACCATCGATGCCGGAGTGAGGCCAGATGCGGGTCGCTCTGTCACCGAATGGAAAATCCCTTTGAAAGGTCCGGACAGGTTGTGTGTGCTTTGAAGTAAAAATACCGAAATACCAGCCTCCTCCGCAATGAGGCGCAGACAGGCACGGCCTGCAATTGGATTTGACCTAAATCCAATTCTGAGCACAATTGAGTTTCGAATTGCACTGCAATGCACTTTTTGCACCGCGCCGGTTAGACGGGCGGACACCGGATGACAAAGGAGGCCTCAGAGGAGCGTAATTAAATATTAACTTTGCATCGATTTTGCAGAAACGAATAAAATCCTTGTTGCCGGTGGACTTTATCTGGTTTGTGTACATTGTGGGCGGCGGTGGCAGCAGCGTGCATTTGTAATGCACGGCCGGCAATTATCCTTTTAATTGGACCTCCGGGAAGTCCGGTTGAAATTAATAATTTCGCTGGACATAGACGGACAGTAATTGTGTCAAATAACTTTTGGCTTTGCCAGAGAATTTATCCTTTGACCTGAATACGAAATGAGGTGAGTGGTGCATGAAGTGAGCGCCTCAGCACTAAACTGTATGCAAATCGCGGGGGAGGACTATCGTTGGACGGGATTCAATTTTAATTTGTTGTGCTGGTTGTAAGTGGGGGACAACTGCAGGCAATGTATTTTTGAGGACGAAAGAAAGAGGTCTTAGTGAAAGGGGGACTTCGCATTGAGTTTGTAATGAGTGTTCACATGGAAAGCGATTTATATAAGAGTAATGCCTGAACTTTAATCGAGGAAGTACACTGAAAGAAGCTGTTTTTCTCAGGAATGCCGGTCCGCGAAAGTGAAATATGCACAGTTGTCTTAAAATTTAAAATTTCAGAAGTTTGCCCCAAAATTTCCAACATCTCGAAAAGCCAAAAATTGCAAATATTGCTTACGGTTAAGTATCCAGAGTGGCCAGAGACAAAAAATACCGCAAGTTTCAAAGACTAAATTCACGAAATGGTAAAATTCTTCGAACTAGAAAACATCAAAGTCCCAAATTCTGAATGTCAGAAAAATTAAGAACTATCTTTATCCGTCTTTTACCTCAAAGCGACAGAAATACATCTAAAATGAAACATAAAATGAGCCAATAAAAAAACTCGGAAACTGTGACAAGTAAGTTAGGAATTTTTTACTATCTTACGCACTAACTTCAAAACAATGTCAGTTGGTCAGAAGGTAAACTTAAATATTGGTGACTTTCGACCCCTTTGGAGTTTAAATATTGAAACGCTATAGGAGTTATAAGTCCGTTAAGACGCACCTTCTCATGGTACATGAAGTTGGGAAGCAGACTTTTGGATGAAATTCATCGTTCGTGCAATGTGTCGTCGTGTCAGCTTTGTAATGAAATTATATATCCTTATTAGGTTTGCCTTGTTATACAAAACCTTCATGGGATAGAATTCTTGTAATCGGATGTTAAAGCACAGCTGGAGGTAGGCCCGAAGACATTGCCTCTAAAGCACCCTCATCTTTTCCATCAGAGAAGGACTCAGATTGAAAAAAAATACCAAGATATCTAACTACATTCTGCGAACGTCTAAAGCCGTTCTGCACCGTACAAATCGGCACGTACCAGTGCGGCTTCCGCAGAGCAAATCGACTATAGACCAAATCTTCACACTAAGGCAGATCCTGGAGAGGAACAGCGAGTTTCAAATCGATACTTACCATCTTTTCATCGATTTTAAGTACGAAAGCATCCATCGCAAGGAGTTATTCGAAGCGGTGGCTGAATTCGGGATCCCGGGAAAATTGATCCGTTTGTGTCGCACCACGTTAACACGCACGCAATACACCGTGCAGTTCGGCTCGAAAACCTCTGAACCGTTCGAGACCTGCACCGAATTTCGGCAAGGAGATGCGCTGTCGTGTGATTTCTTCAATTTGGTTCTGGAGAAGATAGTGCGGCGGACCAAAGTCAACACGGAAGGCACTATCTTCTACAAGTCAGTCCCGCTGTTGGGATACACTGATGATATCGGCATTATCGTGCGGTTCCCACGCGCCGTAGAAGAAGCTTTCACGGCAACTGAAAAACAGGCGAAACGAACGAGGTTAACGAGGATATTACGAAATATATGCTGTAGAGCAAAACACGCACGCCACCTAGGCCAAAACGTAATAATCGACACCTACAATTTCGAGGTAGTAAACGAGTTGTGGCCGACGTGGCGTAGTGAGGAGAGTGCGATGCTCACATGCCAATGAGTCTAGGTTCGATTCCCGGCTGAACACCTCGAATTTTTCACGGCACCACCTCTTTGGAGCAGCTGACAACACTCAGAGAATATTAATTGTCTACGAAAGCTTCTCAAACTTCGCCGTTTGGAGTCGGCAAAAAACTGTAGGTCCCTTCTATTCGTGAGAGAACCGTATAGCGCACAACACGAGTAGTTGACACGATCTAATTTTATCACCTTTTATATCTTCATGTATTTTTAACGTTGTGATTACGACTCTTACGTTCCCTAGCAATGGCAATGATTTGACGAGTAGTTCTTTTTCCATTGTTTCATAAAGTTGATTAAGTTAATAATATTTTTTTTAATTGTTGGCGCGACAGTCCACGGGGGGACCAGGGCCTAGCTTGCTTATCAACTACTCGGGTTGAGCGCGCTACTGTTCTCTCACGAATAGAAGGGACCTACAGTTTTTTGTCGACTCCGAACGGCGAAGTTTGAGAAGCTCTTTCTTACGCAATTTCACTCTTTGAGTGTTGTCAGCAGCTCGAAAGAGGTGGAGCCGTGAACAAATCGAGATGTTTAGGTGGGAATCGAACCAAGACCTGCTGCTTGTGCGCGTCACACTCCACCCACTACGCAACAGCGGCCAAACTTCAAAGTAATTACGAAAGTTGTCCTTTATATTCCGAGGTTGGGCAAAGCTAGCCACTGCCAGCTCTATCGTAAAGTTTGGCATTTTTGAGGTCATACGTACTCAGAACGTTTTGACCAACGAGCGCTATTTTTATTGTTTACAGTAGCTTAACAGACTCATCTCGCCCAAAATATGGAACCCAACCACGTGTCTTAGCCGGTATCACAACGCCGTCGTCATCCTGAGTTCTTAGCAAAGACAAACCTAATACGAAGGTTGCCTTTTATATTTCGGGATTGGGAATCTTGTTGCAATCTGGCAACCGCCAGCTCTATCGTAATGTTTGACATTTTTCGTTTTGACATTCGAGCGCTATTTGTGTCGTTTATAGTAACTTAAAAGGTTCATCTCGTCCAAAAAAATCAATTAAATAGTGAAACTTTTCGTGCGATTATTTTTTTCAACTTTCGACGTGGATTAACTCAACAACAATGCATCAATGAACCTAATTCAATTTTTGGCGATGAAGCTCCATCAAGGACCAGTGTTTATCGATAGTATGGTCAATTCAACCGACGTTGTAGTTCACAGCAAGACGACTTTCGTGAAGGTCGTCCAAAATCAGTTGTTGTTCCGGAAACCATTGATGCTGTGCGCCAACTGATATTGCAAGATCGTCACATGACCTATCGTGAGATTGAGACAACCTTAGGCATTAGTGGGACCAGCATACATTCAATATTGCATGAACATTTGACCGTCAAACAAATTTGTTCGCGTTGGATCCCACACAATTTGTTAATCGCTCAAAAAAAGGCTCGATAGCGGTGCTTCGAAAAACGTCTATGATATCATGACAGGTGATGAATCGTGGATTTACGCATATGAGCCCGTACAACGGTCGACTGTATGGGTGTTTCAAATTGAGCCAAATCCAACAAAAGTTGCTCGCACACGAAGCACTTCCGAGCAAATGGTCGCCTGTTTTTTCGGAAAAACTGGACATGTCGCAACCGTATCACTAGAACAATGTAGAACAATTAATTCTGAGTGATACACAACCATTTGTTTGCCAGTTGTCTTCCAAGATATCAGGAAAACCAACCACCAAAGACGGATCGCTCTTCACCACGACAATGCGAGCTTTCACATATCGGCTCAAACAACTGCATTATTAAGCACTCAAAACATCGATTTGATGTGTCATCCGCCGAATAGTCCTGACTTGGCACCGAATGACTTCTTTTTATTCCCGTACGTAAAAAATAAAATGAGAAGTCGATGTTTTTTTTTGTTTTGGAGATACCTCAATCAGAGTTGCAAAAGTGCTTCGATAATTGATTCAAACGCATGCAAAAGTGTATAGAAATAGATCTTAATGAGGAATATTTTGAAAAACAATAAAGCTATTTTGGATAATTAAAATTTGCTTCTGTTCTCTTATCCCGAAATATAAAAGGCAACCCTCGTATTATTTTCAAAGTAAATTTTAAGGTAAACCTCTGAAATAATGACGAACAAATGCAGTATAGGGTTAAGTATTACATCAGGAGTTTTGTTAGTCGTTCTCCCTAAAAATGTTTTTCTATATAAACAAAACCCTGTACTTGATGTATGAAGTCGTATCTTAGTTGTAAATGAATATAATCTTACACAAAGATAAAAATAAATAAATGAATAAATAAAGTAAGAAATTAATTAATAAATTAATTAGTTCACTAATAAATTAATAAATAAATAAATAAACATATAAATAAATTAATAAATGAATAAATAAATAAATAAATAAATAAATAAATAAATAAATAAATAAATAAATAAATAAATAAATAAATAAATAAATAAATAAATAAATAAGTAAATAAATAAATAAATAAATAAATAAATAAATAAATAAATAAATAAATAAAACTGATGATAAATAAAAATAATAATTAAAACTGATGATCACCGTAGCCATTTGAATGGACCAAGCCAACAAACGAAACGCAAGCAGTATACGAGTATAAGTTTTCAGAAGTTTTAGTCGTTTAAGTGTTTTGCGAATTGCTTACCATAACCGTAAGCCTGCCTGCATGTTTTTCTTTAAACAAAGCCACAATGTTATAAAACACACTTCAATAAAGTTGTGCAGAATGTACCCAAACCGAAACTAAATAAAAATGCATGAAATGATAAAGGCCGAAAAGTCTAATGTTATAAATTGCTACAAAATAGCCATTCAATAGCGTGAAGTTCCTCCTATGTCTAAGATATGAATTGTTTTGAAATCTAAAGGACAAACAGAGATGACCAGTCCAGCCGGTCAAACAATTTTGAAGTTGTGCCAAAATTCACAATAGCCAATGCAATGTTCTTAAATTTTGATTTAAACGCTTGAGCAGAGAATTAGGATATTAACCTTAAGTCACTGACTCGATTCTGAAAATATTTAAAAAACGAGTTTGATCTCGTTCTTGAAGTGCTTCAAATTCCAGTATGCCAACATTTTCAAAATTCTCAAAGTCTAAAGACAGCCACAATTCTGAAAGGTGGAGGGTACCAAAATGTTCCAAAATCACAACTGTCCAAAATTCTTTATGAATAACAGAGAAAAGTAGCCTGTCAGAAAAAAGTAGGAATTGTTCAAAAAATTCCACAGGGGTCAATGCAATGTTCCTTAAATTTAAAAAACCTTGAAAATTAAAGCAGAGAATTAGAACACACACAAAATTGTATAATCCCTAAATCATTGCTTCATTTCCTGAAATATTCAAAAGTCAATACCCAATTTTAAAATGCTCCAACTTCCAAAATGCCCAAAATTCCATTAATTTCAAACTGAAAATTCAAACATAATTCCTAAAGGTGGGGAATGCCAAAGGTACAAAATTCAAAAATGCCCTATTTTCTCAGTGCTGAGTAAATACCGTGAGCTACAAATTTTCCCCTGAGTTACCGTCAAACATCAATCCTTCCTCCAAACCATTTCTCGGCGAGTTTTTAAATCACCTGCTAGTCAGACTTGCGTGAGCCAGGCTAATTAAAACAAACCGTTACTCGCTTCATGCATCGCAACAGGCATCCTGACAGCACTACCGAGGAGCCGCACAAGTGCCACCTTATCCTTGGCCATTAAACTAGATGCTTTCTTGGCACATGATAGATACGCCCGTCGCCGGAAGCCACCTCAACTGCACACCACCTGAACTGGGCGCGTTAAGCACTGACTACAGACAGCACCACCTTTCCAACTGGTAGCTCCTTCAGCTGCCCCCTCCACCTCCCGGCACCCACCCATTCATCCATTCCGAGTGCAGGCACAGTTAGATCGAAGTTATTTAATTTAACTGCACCTCTAAAGTATATCTGCATCTTGGTCGCTATTAATTCTGCAAACAGTTTCAAAGTTTAAATGCGATGATAGCACCTCGTTCCTTTCACCTTGAGCGCACTGCAAGAGAGCACTGTTGCTTCATGCAGCCGAACGGTTCCAGCTCCTTGAACGACCTTTTTGACTGTCTCTTCAGTTGGCTGCTGCTGCTGCTCGTGTAGATGGTGTAGCTGCTGTTGCTGCCGCCAGTGAATGTGGTGGTGCCTGATAAGGATCATCAAATGGCCAAAGGTACAATATGGTTGGTGAATCGCAGTCTCATTGTTCTCTCGTCCCCATTGCCGCTCCATTAGCGCGCAGCCAACATGAACCGGAGGAACGCGAAAGAGTCTTGGACCGGCAGCAACACCATCAGCCGAGGTGGTGAGTAGTTTTTCCCTGAAATTACGAGAAGTCACTCGGAGAGGAGATCACTGCCAGGAGATAGTGGCAATGACCCTCTGCCGCTGCCGCCGGACGCGCTCTCTCCCGAGACAACATAAATCGCACTAAATAACAACTTTTTACGGTACTGGACAGGCCGGAGCAGGAGCCGAGAACAGCAGCGATTCTGAATGGTGATGGTGTCGCCACGACAGCAGGCCAGACACAGGGTGGCGAATAATTGCCAAATGTGTCCCGGCGACAAGCAGTTCTCTGATTTCCGCTGTTGTTCTGCAGTCCTGGCCGTGGGTCCATGCCTGGTAGCTGTGCGCTGTCACCACATCTTCGCCGGTGCGAGTCTTCATTTGCACATGCTGCTGCAACTAACCTCCTCGGGGACCCCGGCACTTGGCCATAATTAATTAAGTCTCACACGAGTGAGCTGGTGACGGGAGGGGGAGGTGACTTGAGGTCAGCCGCCAGGAAATTATCTGTCCACCAGCTCCCCTGGATATGTGTGGCGTTAATTTGACATTAACGGCTGGCGGCCACGTCGTTGGCAAAGGGGCGGGAGGCGTGCCTCTGCCGTCTTTAATTTTAATTGTGATTTTAATTTTCGCTGCGGAATTTTGTTAACCTGCCCGTGCGATGTGTTCGACTTCTTTTTTTGAAGAAAAAACTTTTCCATCGCTCTTTGCTGACGACGACGCTGGGCGACGAAAGGGGCGCGCTCATCAGCCTGCGGCTGGATGTTGTAGCGAAGCTGGCTATTTGACCCTTTTCGTCGTGGTTGCCGTTGCGAATTTGCGTCCAGTTGTTCCTGTGCGGTTTGCTTGCCTTCCTTTTTTCGTCGTCCGTTTGGCGTCCTCTTAGTCTTGTTGGTAGATACATATATTTGTTCGCACTCTCTGTGGTCTCACTCTCTAAATTAATTCCTTAAACACGACCAAGTCTGAGGACTCACCGCCGCGACAGAAGAAGATGAAAGCAACGACGGCGACCCAAGCGAAGACCAAAAAAAAATGTTTCAACGGAGAACAGCGCGCGATTCATGTTCGGTTTGTCGCCTCATGATTTTGCAGCGGACGCAAAGAGGCGTGAAATTAAATTACGAAACCTCCCGAAAAAAGCATTCGTTCGCTGTGCGGACGGAGAAGGACGTGGTGGGATGCGGAAACCCAAGACTGACCGTGGACTGGAATCGCATGGCAGATGCCCGGATTAAATTAACCACAAAACCTGCACTGGGTGGCTGGGTTTTCTGCTTCCTAGTCAAGTGGCGGAAATGCAATCAAGGTGGGACTTGCACTTTAAAGGCCTTTAAATTGACTCAAGGATGCCCGGTGTAGCCAAACCCTATAACCGATGGTTTTCACCCAGGCTGAGGACCTTTATATCTTAAGACAAGGATTTGCCATCATTGGCAGTCTAATCACGTCCTCTGCGAAATCTCCTGATAAGCCTCAATATCCTCAAGTCACGCCAACAAGGACTCTTTCCGGGGCGACTGCGGCTTTGTCAAAGTAAATCCATCAGGTGAAGCCACGTATCTACCGCCATCATTGTGTATGCGTGTGTTGACTTCACACCACAGACTTGTCATTAACCTGCTTGTGTGGCAATCACAACAAAATGCCATGCAAGACGGCGGCGAGGGGCGATCCGTGCACATGGACTCTGTGTGTGTCGGATTGCTTGGCCCTTCTCACCATAATCAGGCACGACAGAGCCAAGCTAAGCCCGGCCATCCGACTCACTGTCCGTGTGCGCACGGTGTCAGGCTGATGTTCAATTTAATCAGACTTAATGAACATTAAACGCAAACATTAAGAACGGGACTCCGGACGGGGTGTTGTTCGCTGCTGCTGCCGACACGACGCGATGGCACAGAGACACGAATCTCTTTTCAAGCGCAGCTTCTCTGCATATCGGTGGCCATCAGATCTGTCAGACTCGTGGTGGTGACTTTTTGGGAAGAACTCATCCAGGGATTGAATCCAATCCTTCAACTCATTACGTGGTTCCCAGTGCCATCATCACATCGTCATCATCACCAGTCGTCGGGGAGGAGAGGGTAAGTATTGTTGAGATGTATGACCCTGAGGGAACTTCATCAACGACCCAAGGATAATGACTTCGAAAGTCTCAAGTTTGAATTTCTCTTAAGCGGGAGCTCCAAATATTCCACTCCAAACAATTTAAAACGTGCCGAGCAGCAGTGAGAGAGTGTGGGCGGCTGTGGGTGCTACTGGCGAATAACTCACCCACTCACCCACTCACTCTTTCACGACGAGCACGACGATGATGATGACGATCATGTGTTCAGTTCAAGCACTGCTGCTGCTGCTTCGTAGCCGTGGACTTAACTGCTGGTCCCTGCCGCTACCGCTGCTATTGCTGCAGGATTATTTTAAAACACCATAAAAACTTTCTGTAATGAGATTTTGATTGTGTGTGCAGCAGGACCAGAAGGAGCAGCACGAGCGTCAGGCCACACAAGGGCAAACTCATACCGTCGGCAGGTCCCGGGTTCGCCCACGTCTCCCGTCCAGGTTCGAAACGAATTGAATTTTCGCTCTTTGCTGCTGCCAACGCCACCGACACCGCCACCGCCACCGCCGCAGCAAATGTTAATAGAGGCGGAGGGTGCTCAGCGCCAGGATGCAGGTCATAGTTTTCGGACATCTGGACCGTAGCGGTGACCCTGTTTAAACAACAAAGTTTATGCTCTAGTTTACAATGTGTGCTGCAATTATGTGCACCTGGTCGGGAATTTGTTTTGGGGCCAATCTACAGCATGTCGATCCTGGCAACCCACATTTCGTTTGTCTTTCGTTCGTTTTTTCGGGACCCTCCAACTGCTGCTGGTGCAGTGCACGATGGACGTGAGGATGGATGGGAGAGGAGAACTGGCGGACATTAGTTTTGTGCTTTGTGCTGGTCGTAACATCCATTCCAGTGGACTTAGTAATTGCAGTTGAAGTAGTGTACCTCAATTGGGGTTTTCTCTTTCTCTCAATGGAAGTGTTTAATTTCGTGGGTGGAGTGGATCCTTTTTTGATTAACTGTGTGAGATGTGGTTGTGCCGGCGAGGAGCAAGGTTGGGGTGCGGACGAATTGTGGTTTACTTATTTATGTGGTGTGACAGCTCTGGGGAGGAGATGCTTGCTTTGTCGTGTGTAATTGATTTAATGCGGCGGTGTGATGGGTGGAGAGTTGACGACAATTGAATGAAAACAAATAAGGGGATTGTGTTCTCGTCTGTCTGCTGGAGACGATGCAGATTGACTTACAAGAATGAGGGAATTTTTGAACTCAACGAAAATGTGAAGTGAGTCTTTTGAGTCTCTGAGCCTGGTTCCATCTGACTGCTGCTAACAAACTGCATAAAGCTTAAATTTCACAGAGGACCTCAATGGATGTGAGTGAAGCGGATGCGTAGATGTGAATTTGATTTCAACTGCAACTCGAATGCCAACAGCCTCTTGCATCCTAGACAGAGGTTTTATTTTTCCAAATAAACATTTGCAAAGGAGGCGCAAATTAATAAACAACATGCACAGTACCAGTTTTTGGAACTTTGTAAATGTTGCTGTCAAGCAAATTTAGGGTATCTAAAGGCCAGTGTTTTCCATTAAGATGTGTGGAGTTTCAAGTGATGGTCGTTTTGACAGCTTTCAAGTGGTTTGATTTGGCATTGAAAGAATTGAAGCCAGGCAGGAACACAGGGTCACCAAAAAAAGAACAGATTGGGTGAATGGGCCAGAAGCTGGATTAATGTTGGTCCCAATTTTTTTTTTAAATGAACGAAAGAACTTTGTTTAGCGCTGAAGTCCGTTTCTAATTAAATATATTTCCATGATTGAAACCCCATTACATTCAGAAGTGATGGCCGTTTGGTGTGCGGAATAAATGGTCCATACCTCTGTAAAACCAATGCTCGCCAGAACGTTTAGGTAAATTGTGATCGCTATAGTCACTTTTCCTTCATAAATAAAACAACCATGATTTGTGCAGGAGCTGGTTTCAAAAAGATGGCGGAACATACCACCAACATACATACCAACTCGTGCTACAATTAATTGTATGGCGCGACAGTCCACAACGGGACCAGGGCCCAGCTTGCTCATCAACTACTAGTGTTGTGCGAGTTACTGTTCTCTCACGAGTAGAAGGGACCTACAATTTTTTGCTCACTCAAAAATGCGAAGTTTGAGAACCTTTTTCTTAGACATTTATTACTCTTTGAGTGTTGTCAACAGCTTGAAAGGGGTTGTTGCCATGAAAATTTCGAGGTGCTCGAATTGAATCTAGACATTTTGCATGTTAGCGTCGAACTGTACCCATATAAGACATAACGCACATAAGACACTTTTTTAAATGGGGACTACCAGATAAAAATAAAGGTAGACAATCAGTGGCTGAAGATGAATGTAAACAATGCAACTTTTTGTATTGATTTCTGGTATTTTTTTCATTTTTCAATAAGAAACATGTTGTCGGCTATATTAAAAGTTCGTCAAATATCTCCCTTTCTTTTTGCCCTTTGAGTTTTCCGGCTATGTACAGAGCTCGTATCTAGCAACACTATACATCATTTGAAAGGTCTTGACATAATCTACAAAACGACGCTATGCATGATTAGTTTAGATATTACGCTCAACAGTTATAGACGTGTAAACATGGAGTTCACTAACGCCGAAATTCGCGCTATTTTAAAGTTTTCCTTCGTTTAAGGCAAATCTGCTATAGAAACGTAACGTGAGATTAATGGTGTTTTGGGGGATGGAACTTTATCACTTCGAACCGCGGAGGAATGGTTTCGACGATTTTGAGCCGGTGAAAACGACACCATAGATAAGCCAGCCGGCGGAAGACCTGTGACGACGAATACCGATCGAATCATGGAAATCATCAAGTTAGACCGGCATGCGGCATCTCGGCCTAGCTTGCTCATCAACTACTTGTGTTGTATGCGCTACTGTTCTCTCACGAGTATAAGGGACCTACAGTTTTTTGCCGACTCGGAAAGGGGAA
Source organism: Eristalinus aeneus (assembly GCA_955652365.1). NCBI lineage: Eukaryota > Metazoa > Arthropoda > Insecta > Diptera > Syrphidae > Eristalinus > Eristalinus aeneus. The sequence continues at coordinate 82,853,579 of OY019132.1, forward strand.
ATTTTGAGAAGCTTTCTTAGACAGTTATTACTCTTTGAGTGTTGTCAGGTGAGAGAGGTGGTGCCGTGAAAAATTCGAAAAATTGGTGTTGTGCTGGGAATCGAACCTAGACCCTTTGGCGTGTGAGCGTCGCACTCTACCCACTACGCCACGGCGACTACGGGAAAAATCATATTTTGGTAAGAAATCAAAATAAAATGAAACGATTATGAGTTCGACTTTTGAATTTCGCATGTCAAATACCAATGGCTCAATGCACAACCTGGCAATTATGCCTCACAACCGATCTAATCATTCAAAAAAGCGTTCATTTCAAACTTGTTTGACTTGACTTAAGATGTATTTTAGCAGGCTTACAGGTTTCTGTTAAATGCTTAAATGTTCGCAAAAATATCCCTCTTTCGACGCTGAACACACACCTCTGTGCTATAACACGAACAAACAACCGATCTATCACCATCCTCAGTCCAGAGTTCTACACCCTTATTCACCATCCAACACAATGTTGAGCTTGCAAGCCGAACAGAAAGTTAAGTGAACTGAAAAATAGAATCCACCAAAAAGCAAAAGACCTGCATTGCAATATCAAATCTCCTTCACAGTCCCTTTCAATATCCATCATCAACTCGATGTCGTCCCTCTGACAAGAGCTCACTGGCTTATCAAGAGCACAAATCAAACTCTAACAAGATGTCAACTCCCATCCAAGCATCCTCCAAAACACCGGAAGAAAGAGGTGAAAGGAACAGGCCTACTCTCATTCGAATTCCCGAAACGAAAACACTCCGCAAACCAGAATCCTCTGAGCATCCGCGTGATTGATGGTGAACCGCACAAAACTGACAACCTCTTCGAACGCTTGATTGACTCCGAAAGCAATTTCCCCACTGCGCGCACACCTGAGTATGGAAAGCCCGACCAGAATAATATCGCGCAGATAAATCGAATTAATGAATCATAATTTAAATCCAATGCAATCCGCTCGGCTATGGTCTCGGGCGGATTTCCAGCGACGTAGTCACCGCAGAGCATCCTATGCGCGCAGTGCACGAACCGCAGCCATTTGACATCAGCCAATCTCTCGTCATCATCGTCATCGTCATCGTCATCCTCATCACCATCGTCAGCATCATCGTCATGGTTGTTGTACTCGCAGTCGTGGTCGTGGTTGTAGGCCTGGTCCCAACTGCGACCGAAGTCATCAGCATTAGTATCAATAACATTGTCCCCGGCTGCGGGACTCCAGCTCCGGTAAGGACCAGCTGCAGCCGCGGCACGCTGAGGCGAAATGAGATCCTCACTCGGCTGGTCTATTAGAGCGCTGTGTAAGTCGGAGCCCGTCATCGATTCCTCATTTTCAATTAATTTACAACATTCCGACGTTCGACAGACAGAAAATGTCGACGGCCATATGTCAATCTCGCCGGCGACTGGCCGGGGACCGAAGGCAAGACCTCTGCAGCAGAGATTAATGGAGGAAAAAATTGAACCCACGAGGAGACATCCAGTCTTCGTCGTCGCTGTCGTTGTCGCTGAAAGAAATCATCTTTCCCGAGCGGCACACAATGGGCCGCTATCGATATCTGGGGATCATTAATTTCCAATCAATTAAAATTATAAAGCGATCCCATAAAGCTGTAGTTGCACGGTTTATTGCGATGACCCATCGCCGGCGCACCAGATGAGATGGAGATTGAGTTCGGCATGTCGGCTGGGCTGTACGTGCACCCAACCTGTTGTCGGCGGCAAGGCACGATCTCAGCTTTCAAGGTTCTCATAGACGGAGCACGACCGCGACGACAGGAGATGTCTTTGCGGTTGTTGCTGTCGTCAACCTAGTCGCCGCCATTCTCCTTCTCGTTGTCATCGCCGTCAGGGTAAGGTCCATTCAATGTCCTCGCCAATCAAATCGGATTTGAAAAATTATTAAACGGTGAAGGATCGGTGTGTCTTTTGATTTCACGGTGGAGGGTGGTGTCCCTCATCAGTCCTTTGTCGTTGCCCGCACTTGTCATGGTGCATGTCAAATAAATCTGGATCCTGTGGAAGGATGCTCATTGAAGGATTGGCGCTCGTGACCCAAATGATTTAACTGATGTCGCTGCGCTTGTCCTCGTCTAATGAGGGTCGTGATTTGTTGAGAGGCTGGATGGATAGACCAGTCAGTGCGTGTAAGGACTTTGGTATTCAACTGCCTCTCACCCATGAATGAAGACGTCAAAAGCAGGAGAGAACAAATTAGCGGCGGGAATGCGCGGCATGTAAATGCACGCTTCACGATACCTCATCACCAATTCATCTCGGCTCACCTGAACTCATCATTTCTGTACCTAGACGCAATGCCTTCTCCTTTTCTGGCCAGCCAACTCAATTATACTTCCGCACTCATAAAGCAACGAATGCTCGGCTCATCATCCAATCAATTGAAATCCGCCGACCCCAATCCAAATCTACGCTGCCGCCGCCGCAGCATGCACGAAAGTCACATCGCGGTCCGCAGGAACCGTTGCCAGTAACTGTATCTGGACTTCCCAGAAAGGTCTGAAACAATTTTCGCCAGTTTTCCGCAGAAAATTCCAATCTCCTCACCGTGCAGCGCGATTGGTAATAATCACGGCCACCACTGATGGAACAGTTCACGTACGCTCCTAGCTCCAAAAAATTCCAGCCGATCCAACTGGAACTGGACTCTAGTTGCCGGCGGCGGAACCGCTGATCCCCCCATCAAATGTGGTACATTGGTGCTGCACATCGGTTTCCCATTAACCCATTGCAGGACAAAACACACATCGGCGAGCCGTGCTGCCGCCGCCGCTAAATCGGCATCCAACCGCGCGACGACCATGTTTTTGACGCCAGATATCAGTAATTGCCATCATTTGTAACGCATGTGTGAGACCGAATGTGTGTCGTCGTGGCCGACTCTTCCGGATCTTGGAGTCGAACTGAATGATCGGCGATCGGGTCTACTGGCCGAGGAATTTATTAAAAGGTGTCAGAGAACCGACCGTGCGTCGTTGTCTCCTTGCAAGCCTTGACCGCGCACGCACACCAGGCATAGCGCGCATAGCTCCTCTCGCCACCTTGGCTATAACGACGACGACGAAGACGACAACGTCTTGGTTCCTCAGCGACTTAAGCTTGTCCTGTCGTTGAATGCCATTCTAGCCGCAGCGCGGCAAACGCACACTCGCGGAGAGGCGACGAGCTATGTGCACGGCTAATGCGTTTTTATGGCGAATTAATTGCTTGTCCTGGTAATTTGGGATGATACCTCTTGTTGGGACTGTGTGTGCGCTCGGCTGCGCGTCTCGCAAGGAAACATCATCGGGCTGGAATGGGGAAATGCGTTACATTAATGGCAGGCATTTGTAAGCTTGATTACTTCTTCATCTCGGTTGCGGAGCGTCCGGTAATGGGATTCGCAGCCGTGAAGTGATCTGGTCCCGCAGCGCAGAAGTGTTGATGTACAGTGCAGGCAATGAGTCGAGCGCGGTAATTAGGTGCTCACTGAGTTATGCTGGGTAATCAAGGCGCCGCCGCAGCCGCCGGATGATAGTAATTCACGTACGGGAATATGAATGCTTCGCTTGATGGCTTTGCCTAGACTGCGTAATCAGCTACGCCTCGGGAGACTGTGTGCCAGCATTCTGACTGAGGATACCTTCTGGCAGTAGGAGCTGGCTGAGATCTGGATGTGTGGCGCTTAATCACGTCGCGGTAATTGAAATTTCACACATTCAAGCGGAAATTGAAGACTGTTATGGAAACTTATCCAATCACGTACAAAGTTCACGTGAAAGCATTGAGTGGCCCCAAAGGCGGTTAAACATTGATGCGATGATATGTGAAGAGAGGAATGATGAGAAAGACGTTAGTTGATGTATTCCATTTACTAACGCCATTGAGGTGGGAAGTTAGTTGTCACTTCGAGCGACGAATGAGAAGAAGCAAGAATTTAATCATTCAACTAACAATAACTAAAGTAATAAGTTTGTTCCGTTTTCATTTAATTAGTCAATTAATGAGCTAACAGCTGTTCAATTAAGCAAGATTTTTAACCCACTTTTCGTAAGTCAGTTACTCAATTATAAATGGAAACGGTTGAAAATAAGATTTTCAGTCAAATGTTCAGTTACTTAATCATCAGAACGTAAATCAGCCTATCAATCAATTAATAAATCAGTCAGTCAATCGCTCACTAAGTCATTTAGTTAGTCTATTGATCAGTCATTCAGACAGTCATTCAGTCAGTCATTCATTCAGTCAGGCATTCAGCTATTCATTCAGTCAATCATTCATTCAGTCCGTCAGTCATTCGATCAGCTAAAAAGTCATTCAGTAAGTCAGTTAGTCAGTCATTCAGTGAATCATTCATTCAGTCATTCAATATTTCATTCGGTCAGTCATTCAACCAGTCATTCACTTAGTACATCATTCTGTCAGTCATTCAGGCAGTCATTCAGTCAGTCATACAATTAGTCATTCTATCATTCGTTCAGTCAGTTTCTCAATCAGTCAATCAGTAATCAATCAGTAAGTCAATCAATCAGTTCATCTATCAATCAGACATTCAGTCAATTATTCAATCAGTTATTCAGTGAGTCAATCAATCATCCACTCAGTCAGTCGTTTAATCATCCACTCAATCTGTCATTCAGTTGGTCATTTAATTAGTCATTCAGTCAGTCATTCAGTCAATCAATCAGTTAGTCAGTCAATCAGTTAGTCAATCAATCAGTTAGGCAATCAATCATCAGACATTCAGTCAATTATTTAATCAATTATTTAGTCAGTCAATGAATCATTTATTCAATCATCCACTCAATCCGTCATTCAGTTAGTAATTCAGTTAGTCTTTCAGTTATTCATTCTGTCAGTCATTCAGTCAGAAAGTCATTCAGTAAGTCCTTTAGTCAGTCATTTAGTCAGTTTGTCATTCAATAAGTCCTTTAGTCGGTCATTCAGTCAGCCATTCGGTCATTCATTCAGTCATTCATTCAGTCATTCATTCACTTAAGGAGTAATTTAATATACTTCTCTCAGTTCAGTCAGTAAAGTAAAGCAATAAGTGAATCAGTAAGTCAATCTGTAACAAAACTTGTAAGTCTTGAACTGTAACCAGAAACCTGGGTGCAACATTCAAAAGCTCCCTCTGTACTTAATAAAGGCGGAAAACCAAAAATGGGAAAATAAATATAATTTCAAAAAATAAAATAAAATTTTCAATCAATCAGTCAGTCTGTCAGCCGGTCAACCAGTTAATCAAGCAGTCAGTTTATCAGTCAGTCAATCAGTCAGTCAATCAGTCAGTCAATCAATCAGCCGTCTGTCAATCAGCCAGTCAGTTAGCCTTTCTATCAGTAATTCTTTTCGCTATCTATCAATCTATTCGCAAGCCACTCGCTCACAATGGCCAGTTTTGCGTCTCTTCATTCCATTTGTTAGATTTCACTTTGAGTTTTAGTGTTCGTCCTAACATATTATTTCTGAAGAAGTACAACTGATCGGAGGTTAGTCCTTCAAGGTGGGGCTTTCAGTTTGGAATCAAACTTCTGGCTTTCGAAAAGTAAGTCGTCGCAACTTTCTACTTTGCCCAAATGTTCAAATGACAAGCGAAGTGGGAATGATATGAATGTAAGAAGCTGCCGTTTTTTTTAGAAAATACAAGTCGATACAAAACATGGACGTTAGCAAAGGCGGAAGCGGTAAGGAGGAAGCCCTTAGTTTTTTCTAGAGAAAAGTTTTGCGTGCGATTTTTTGTCCTGCTTGTGTTGATGGCATCTGGAGGAGAAGATTTGACGACAAACTCCATGGGCTGTACAGCAATATGCGCCTGGTCAAGCGTCTACGGATACAACGCTTAAGATGTCTAGGCGATGTAGAGCGTATGGACACCACTGCTCCGGCCTGAAAAGTCCTTGAATCCGTGGCATAGGGACAACGCAACAGAGAACGGCCTAGACTAAGGTGGCGCACACAAGTGGAGAAGGACCTCAACAAACACGAAGTGCGCAACTGGAGACGAACTGGCGAAAGATCGTGCTTCCTGGAGAGGCATGTTGGTAGAGGCCCAGATCCAATCCGGACTGTAGTGCCACAAGAAGAAGAAAAAGAAGTATACAAGTCCATAAAATTAAAAAAAACACACCAGGAGGATTGTTGGTTACTTTATTGAGTAAAACCCAAACTAAGATCTGTTTTCAGAGTTCGAACAACTTTGGAGGCTCACAATATGTATCTGGTTTTTAAGTAAATAAAGCTTTTTAAGTGAGCAGAATAAGCCCAGTGGGCGCCGTGGCGTAGTGGATAGAGTGCGACACTCACACGCCGAAGGGTTCGATTCTCGGCTGAACACCTATAATTTTTCACGGCACCACCCCTTTCGAGCTGCTGACAACACTCAAAGAGTAATAACTGTCTAAGAAAGCTTCTCAAATTTCGCCGTTCGGAGTCGGAAAAAAAACTGTAGGTCCCTTCTACTCGTTAGAGAACAGCAGTGCGCACAACACGAGTAGTTGATGAGCAAGCTAGTCCCTGGTCCCCCTGTGGACTGTCGCGCCAACAATTATTATTATTATAAAAAACCCTAAGCCAAGCTAGCATTTACTGAAACTTGTTGCAATGGCTTATGGGTGGCTTTGATATCAACAAAGAACAGTTGTGGGATTTAGTTTTACGTGATCACCTGCCTTAACGGCTTATATAACGGGGAACCTTTTTCCCAAGAGTCGTAAGTAATGCAAGACTAAACGCCTTAGTTACCCAAGTACCAAACTGTGATCATGCTTGAGGGGCAATCACCCCACCTTGGTTTGATGCGAAGCCTTTCTAAAACCTCTTCTGCTCTTTGGGTCGCAGTGCCCGGTTGAGAATGCAACTCCACACTGAGAAGGGATAGTCCCCTAACCGACTTGCCTAGTTCTGCTTAAACAATGAACTAGACAAGTCAGCACAGTACACTATCCCCGACTCTACCCGTGATGTTAGGTGGTAAACCATAGCCACCACGAAACTCCCACAAGGGGGCCTACCGCACGGTCAGGAACGGAAGTTCCAGGGGCCCCTGACCTCCAGTGGCACCAGAATATAGCCTCTGGTCAAGCTGTCACTACCAGTCAGGTTCCCTCAAAGCCTGTGTCTGTTAGCCGCCATCCCGCCACAGATGGTCTTTTCTCCATCAGTGTTTCCGTTGTCGCTATTAATAGTGATACGGATGTTATTTTGAATCATGTGATTCATAAATGCAGTCACATCATCTGGATCAACAAAGAACAGCAATATTTTTAAATCGTAGATTTAACGGTTATACCCCAGTCTTTTTAAAGTACTTGCTCAAACTTCAAACGCATAGAAAAAATAAGCGAGGATAGCTTTGACCACGTTTGATATGTTATTTGAACATCAAACCTCGACAGATAATCTAGAACTTTTCAAAGTTTCAAATTTCCTGTGGCCACTACTTGATGGCCAAAATCGCTTTGTCAAATCTGATGGAGAAATCAAATGCCAATATGAATTCGAAATATACGCACGCTCGTGCCCAGTTAGTTTTTTTTCAAGACTTGAGAGAATATTTTCGGTTTCACTGTGAGTCCATTCTCGGACTTCCATCTAATTCGTTCAGTATTTCTTAGAATTAACAAATGGAAGAATAAAACCTCTTTTAAATTAAACTTAGGCTACAATTGCCAGAGAACCTAAATTTCTGAAAACACATAAGACCAAGATTCCAGCAGCAAATCATCGATTCTAGCTGAAACACATTTTAATTTTTTGATATTTAAATCTTTGCGGTCTACATATTGCAATGAGCTCCGTGTTAACAGTCGACTCGACTTAATCTCTAATGTAATCAGCGACATCACTAAACGAGGGTATAAGAGAATATTAGGAAGACACTGACTTGAAGTGGCGTCAATTAATTTCATGTACTTTTTTCAAATTGGCCGCCGTGGCGTAGGAGGTAAAGTACGACACTCATACGCCGAAGATCCCAGGTTCATTTCTGGACTGTACATCTTACATTTTTCCCAGCACCAACTCTTTCGAACAGCTAACAACACTCAAAGTGTAAGAGCCTTCCTTAATTTCGTCTTTTAGATTAAGGAAAAAATGGAATACTAAGTCGTGAGAGAACAATGACACGCAGTTCAGGAATTCAGGAATTATTGTACTCAACTGTGTACATTAATTCCTGAAGAAATTAGGACCTTGTTCTCTTATGAATTAAATCCAAACAATTAACGTCAATCAATTGTTGTGCCTGATTGGCAGCAGACGTCGTCTGCCAAACAAAAATAAGTTATCAAACTATTGTGTTCTGACAAAGATAACATAAGTACTCCGCGTTTATTTGCACTTCCCACCTCCTGTCCTAATCTCCAAAGAACAGAATTGGACTAACAGCCCTGCCAGTCAATCAGTCAATCTGTCGCTTAATTGTGCGCCAATAATTCTGAGTGTCAATCAACTAATGAATTGGTGAATCAATCAATCAGTCAACGCAATAATCAATCTTTCAACCAGTTAATAAATAATTGCTTAATTCAGTCCAAGTTTGCCTTAATCTAGAGCTCTTTCTATTCTTCTTGCGCTATAAATATCAGAAACAATCTTCTGCTGTCCAAGCACGCATTGGTTTTCGTCACAAATTTCCTGTTCATCCGTTAGTTCCGCCCCTCCAAACAACCACTTTTCCTCCACACTTCTCATCATAAATTGCACTCAACTTTTCTAAGCTCTCACTTTGCCATTTCAAGAATCCCCTGGAGTGGCACTCTATGCAACTGAATCACCCATCAATTTAATCAATCTGCAGGCACTTACTCTTTTCCGATCGCGCTTATCCTTCCAAAGTCATCCCCACACCCACCCCTCGTGCATTCCGAATGCCAAACATACACATGTCCTATTTATTACGTCAATTAGTTCCCCGGCTTACTTTCCACACCGTGTTGCTTTCCATTAGTTTAATTTCCAATCTCCGACAATGTTGAGGTGAAATTTATTTCATCCTCGTTCTGGTGCTCCACTAGAGAAGCAGCCGGCGGGCAGTGCCGTCCAACTGCCAACAACAAGCTTCGCCAGCAATCTCCCATCGTACCGTGAAGCATTCGATTTCAATTTACGTTTCGACGTCGTTGAAGGACAAGAACTTTTCACATTAGTGCAGATAAGCAGGTATCTGGTTCCTGTTTACCCATGAATTATATATGACACTGATGCTGGCAGCCGGCATTAAGGACCCCCAGCTTGTGGGGCTTCTCAGGGGGTGGGGTGGGAATTGCTGGGAAATATGGGTCATGGATGAGATTCAGGTGAATGAGGACGACAATTGCATGTGAACGAGCATGTATGGGTGGAGAGGAGAGCCGTGCTCTGCTGTGATAGCATATCCTTGGGATCTCGTTGCGAAAAAGATTGCAATTATGTTGATCCTTACAATTCTCCTCGCTCTCTCTTTGCATCGGTAGCATCACAATAAGATGGAGAACTGAATGGCTCGGCAAGGTAAGCGGTTTTCGGAGAGTCTTAGTGGACAGCACGAGGAGCAGATGGAAGTCTTCCAATGCAAGAGGATACGGATGGATTAACGGAGGATGTGGAGGGTTCTGTAATGCAAAGTGGAAAGTGGGAGACAGGGAGGCTGTTCAATTGGACCGTTATTAGTTCCACTGGCAAACTTTCGTTTTCATTCACGGTTTATTGAAACTTCAACAAGTCAATGCAAACCGAACAAATGAGCAAACCAACGAAATGAAAAGCCTCACCCGGAGTCGAACCGACATCCTTCACTAATTCCCAGTCCGAAAATAGGTAATCAAAGGCAGAACAATTACATTGGCCTACAAAGAGCTGTCCTCCTCCGATTGATTTGCTCACAGTTTACCCACCGTCCGCTGCGGGCCTGGCCTTTCAGAAAACCACCACCGCCACCTCCGCCCACCAACTGCGAAGCCAAATTGAAAAAGTCCATTCCAGCGGGTGATGGGGTTGGGGATGGTCGACGTAGGGCTCCGATGACCCGGCAAGGGATACCACCGAAATAATAAAACAAGAGAGAAAAGGGAAATCCATTAAAAGTTTTACTCATCCAACTCCAGCCCACTCCCTAAGCAGCACAACAGTCCAACAGTCCAGGAGTCGGACAACAAGGAATTCTTTTAGAAATTCATGAAACGTAGTGTTCAGCCGCCCACTCAATAATTGGAAAAACAATCGGCGGTGGTACCTTGGCCAGGATGGGGATACCGAGCGCGGAGATCCTTCAGGGGAGAAAGCACAAACAAATAAATAAATAAATCAACTGAAATCAGCCGCTGTTCCGAGAGAAAGTTAACTCCAGCTCGCTACTCTTTTTTTTGCCTCTGCAATCCTGGACGATTGCAAAAGAAGAGACCAACGCTGACCAGGCTGGCCGATGGACCGATGGATACAGCAGCAGTTGCAGTAGCAGCAGCAAGTTGGACGTCGCTATCGTTTTGACTTTTAATTTAGTTCCTCTTTGGTTGTTTTCTAATTTTACGTTTTCATTAAGTTCGGGATGTCCGAAATTGGGTGCGCTGCCGTCCGGCACGGCATGCCCGAATGGGACAGTCAGTGATGTCGGTACGTGTTGCATCTGATGACGGAGATGGAGATGATGACGAGAAAGGAGAAGGTACAGAATTCACAGTTGATTCAGTGGCGAGAAACTGAGCCCAAGTGGACTGATTGCTGTTTTTTGAGGGCCATTAGTTATAAGGGTTTCGCTGTCTCTGGCCTCTAATGAAACTTGTGCTTTGAAAGAGGTTGAGAATCTTATCTGAGGGAAAAGGTTCGATTGAGGTGGGAATGAGTGACATTTTTGTGGCATAAAGATTTCGTAAGATCACATTTGGAGCAGAGTTTAAACACCAGAAGGAGAACTAGGTGATTAATCTAGTTTTTCGCAACACAGCCGAAGTTACCACAAATCGAGTGAATCACATCCCGAAAAGAAAAAAAAACGTTTTGATGTGAATCAAAGAATATTTTCGAGTTGATGCTTAAAATTTTTGGTTAAATATCTTGGTCTCATGGCCTTAACAAAACATTAACTTACTCAGCGCACATCAACACAGGAATATAAGAAATCTGAAAATTCATTGAAAATCTTGAAATCTCTTTGTTGAAGATTACTTTTAAACTCGTACAAGAATGCACATTCGGCGTACGACCGACCTTCACCTAATCTAGTATATTTCGAGTTCTTTCTTGTCATGTTAGAGAAAACTGTTTTTCTCTTCTTGTCTTGCGCCTTCTTGCCTAACACGTTTTTGCTGTGGCAGGTTCTCTAAATTAGTTAAAAATTTTGTAACCGTCGTAATAAATAAAATAATATAGTATATCAGATTATTTGGAACATACTTTGGCGCCTCCTGGGAGGAAGGATCTGTGCACATACACGTGAATTTTAACATCAAATAATGGCGGAATTAAGCCAAAGATTGCCTGCAGTAACAGCAATTAAAAGAGTCAGTGAACGGATACTTGGAGCGAGTTCGAATACGCTTTCCGAATCGGCTTAACAATCGGAAACTGTTGACCGAGATCCATGTCTCTATTTCTCTATTATGGAAGTTGCTGCAGAAGAAAGTGCGAAGACGTTACTGACGGTGGTGGATACAGTGCAGGAGTCCCTTCCTGCACTTTGAGTTATGAAGTTACCTGTCGACCAATGAGATACCTTAGCATTACCAACTGTACTGTCGTAGCTATCTGGCACTATAGGACGAGAGTGGAAAAAGATTTGCGATTCTACTTAAATTTCTGCGCTGAGGGATTATCTTGAGTTTTTGGAAAAGAGAACACACAGTCTGTCAACAGAGATCATTCGTACTACTCTACCAACAGAGGCTAAAACAACTAAACCGCGGTCAAAGGGTCTAAGTGCTATGAAGTCATATTTGGATGTAGCAGAAAGTGCGAAATGTTACTACTGCCATGTCACGGAGGCCCTAACAGCGATTCGAGGCGTTGAAGAACTTTAGTCTTTGCTTTAGTATTTGAAGAGGGAACATGCTTCGAAGCAGTGTCAATCTGGTGGATGTCGTCAGTGTGGTCGTAACCACCACACCATGTTTTACCGTAACAGCAGTGCAGCAGCAGTAACAGCAACACTCAACACTGGTTACACTAGCGGCAACGGGACCAACGCGCACATTTGTCAGAAATAATTCATAAGATCTATTATTGGACTCCCCTGGCGTTTTTCTACCCTACACTACGTAGCGTAAGCAACAATCACAAAATTAAAGAAATTCTCTGATAGATCTCAATCAAGTTTAAAGTTAAATTGTATAGTTATAAGCCATCAATATGTTCCAATATATTATTTTAGCGAAATAGTTAAAGTGAAAGTAAATAGCTTACAATTTGTTTTTTTTTTTTTTTGCCACTGGCGAAAACAAACAAAGCCAATTCAGAAATTAACTCCTACCTTTGGTTTGAGACAAAGGACCAAGGTGTCTCCCTCCATCTTCTAAGCCCCACATCTATCCTCTTCCTTATCCTCTATCCTCTACATCTGTCTTTTACCTCTATCCACTACCTCTATGACGCAGAAACCTGAATAATCTCCAGAAGTACAACAAAAGAAATTAATTGAGTAATAAGGCCCTCTCTCATCCTCCCTTAATCATCGAAGTTAAATGTCATGGCGCGGAAACCTGAACCGAAAGTTTCTTCCAAAGGAATGTTTTGCGTGCGATTTTTGTTCCTGTTTTCATAAATGGCATTTAGGGGAAACGGCGGCAAGCGTCTGGTAAAGAATCTTTGGATACAACGTTTAAGAGGGTTAGGCCACGAATGGGATATGGACGCCACTGCATCGGCCCGAAAAAGCAGCAATTAACTGCCTCGGTTGAGATGTCGCATTCAGTTGTGAAAATCTATAACCATCTTTAAGTGCGCAACTCCAGGTAGCTGGCAAGAGATGGTTCGTGCTGAAGTGCCCTTGAGCGATTCGTATATCCTCAATCACCGTAAAATGCCGTCCTTTCATGGGTCTGTTTGGATGTTATAGGTCTGGTCTGTTCATAAAATATAGTTAACTTTCACGCATCGCACAAACTAAATAAATATGTCATATACCTGAAGCTATGGACAATTGTTCAAGACGAGTATACCAAAACAACAAAAAAAATGATCTAACGATGTTTCTAACACTTAAAAAAAATCATTAACCAGCTTTTAAGGCGAATGTGATCTGGGGGAGCTTTTCAGTTGAATTTCAGATCAAACTTCAACTGAAGCACCATATGGCGAATGTTCTTCAGGTCTCTTCGTTTTTGATCTTTTAATTTTAATCTCCTTAAAACCCAGGCTTACAGACAAAGAACAAACGTCTGGGACTTTATTTAAAAATTGTCTTTGGATACCAAAATCGAAAAATGACACTTTTCGCTTATTTCGTTTTAATTCTATATACGATGTATTTATTCTAATTTTCGGGAATTTTCTCAGCTGTTCATTTATTTTAAGTTTAGGTTTCTAACTTTGAAATGCCTTCTTTTAGACAATATAGAACAAAACAACAGAACAGTATGGTTTCAGGCCAGAGAAGTCCACGACAGACCATATCCTCACTTTACGGCATATCCTGGAGAAAACTCAAGAAGTGCAAATCGACACTCATCACCTATTCGTCGATTTTAAGGCCGTATATGACAGTGTGCATAAGGGCGAGCTGTACAGTGCCATATCTAGTTCTGGCATTCCCACCAAAATCGTTAGATAGTATAGGATGAGTATGGAGCACTCCGCTGCTCCGTCAAGGTCGATAACGAGCTCACCTAGACCTTCAATGCCAAAAAAGGTTTTATACAAGGTGACGCACTGTCATGTGGCGTCTTTACTATCATTCTCGAGAAGATGATGCTTAACTCACAAGTCAACACCAGAGGCACGATCTTCCAAAAGTCCATTCTCTGTCCTCTGGTGCTAGCTTATGCTGATAGCATTGACGTGATTGGAGGAACACAGCGAGCCTTTAAAACATTGAAGCGGAAGCGGCTAAAATAGGTCTGGTGGTTAGTAAGGGTCAAACAAAGTCCATGTAGTCATCAAAGAAGGACACAGAATATCGCCGTCTCGGACAGAGCGTCACACTAGGACGTTACTAAACGCGGATGAGAAAGCCCTTAGTCTTCTCGAGAGGAAAGTTCTGCTTGCGTTGATGGCATCTGGAGGAGAAGATTTAACGACGAACGCGTCTTAGGATACATCGCTTAAGATGGTAAGGCCATGTAGAGCGTACGGACACCACTGCTTCGGCCCGAAAAGTTTTCTAAAACGAGCCATTGGGAAAACGCAACAGAGGAAGGCCTAGGCTAAGATGGCGCACACAAGTGGAGAAAAACCTCAACCAATTTGGAGTGCCTAGTGCTGGCTGGGGAGGCATGTTGGTTAATGCCCAGGTCCACCCCGGATTGTAGCGCCACAAGAAGAAGAAGAAGAACAGGAAGACACTTTCAACGTCTTCAGATATTGCGGGTATTTCATTTTTTTTTTCGTAATCTTGTCTATTTCGGTTTCCTGTAAATTTTTAATTTGTCTGATTTTGATTTCCAAAGTCGATTTTCTACATTTGTCAGCTACACTGAAACAATTTGGACTTCATTTGAATGACGTTTCCAAGCCCCACAATTTTATCATTTCAAAATGTTGGTCAGTACTTACTACTTGCCATTCTTATCTTATCGGGAGCTTATGCTGTTAAGAATCAAGGCACTTAAGTGCTTTCAATTTCCAAAACGTATAAATTTAAGATTTTAAACAAAAACATTTTCGTTTCATACTGTCAGCGTCAATTTGTATCTTTAAAGATTTTTGAGATTTCTCACAACTCAAATCCACTCTCAGAAACGGAAGACTGGGATATAGCAGTAGGACAGTTCCTAACCCATTGAAAGACCCCAATAACAATTTATCAGATGAAGGTTAGTCTACAGAATACCCAGGATCCCATGCCCTGCGGTGTCAACACTTGATTAATCATTCTCTCTGCAATCATTTCCCCCATCTCCCACCACAAGACACACACAGACCCCCGCACACACAGCCCACTTCGCATTCATCATAAAGGCCTTTCCCTCATAATTGTTATGAATATTACCTTGTGATTTTGTTGTTCCATTCCTTTAATTTAGTCACCCTCCAGGCAGCACGTACCCTGATTTGTATGCATTCCACTGCGGCTCAAGAGCCTCTGGGGAACTTTCAAATACCCCTAAAATAGACTTAGTTTTTCCCTTTCAGTGTTTTTGTATTTTTCTGCCCACCACCGCACCGAACCTACTTTGTCGGCCTATCCTCAATCAAATTCAAGCCAAACACTGACAAAACACACTCCCTCACGTGTGTACCCCGTCGTCCTTCACTCAAAAGGATAACAAACGAACTTAAGAACTATGTTCCCAAAGAACCCAAGTCGTTGGTTTGGCGGAGTTCACTCACACGTTCTACCACACTCGAAACAAATGATGACTGAAAATGTTGTGTTCCTCAGAAACTTTTCTATTTTCATCCCCCACGCACACAAACACATGTAGCTTGTCTCGAAATGAAACTCGGCCCTGTAGAAAATCCTTTTGTTGTTCAAGTTTACTTTTAGTTGGAAGAGGCATCCTTTTTCGGAGATTTTTTCCTCTGCCAGGCGGCGGCGGCAATGGTGTGGCGTTTGTTTGGTCCATGAAACGGGCAATTTGAAACAACGCCTACCTTCGGCCAGATTGACTCTCGAAATCGAAACTATTCCCTGTCCTCTGGTATGGTGTGGAAGTGGGGCGGGAGGAGCCCCATGGAATTTGAATTTGCTTCTATCGAACCACAAAACGGGAGCGAGGCAGATCATCAAGCGTGTACTGATGCTGCCCGATACAGGGAAGAGGTTTTTTTTGTCCTTTCAATCGCAAGTCCTATTCATTTCAGTGTTTCTCCTCGTTGTGCTACTGCTGCTCTGCTGTTTATCCCGAGGGATATTTACCCACATTGTGTATCGACAACACCAGCCAACGTTTCGGTGGCTTGGGACTGATGGGAGGAATATTGAAATTGCGAGCAGAACACGCTGCCGTGTGCTCCAATGAATGAACAGCCTTGCGGCGGCTGTGAACTCTAGTTTCATTCGAACTTTTTCCAATAACCTATCCCCCCGCCCTTGTTAGGGGGGCAGGTGGCTATTTTTTTTCTAGTTTTTGAATGTGATACTCTCCCGGCAAACAGGTGAGAACGCAACATGACGGTTATATAGTGAAACGTGGTTGTGCAATGATCGAAATGAAACAAGAGCACAATTACTTGGAATTGGTCGGTAACATGTCCTGCGGCTTCTCTGGCAAACCTACTTGAATTAAACTTTCGATTCTTATCTTAAATGTGTTTATCTGGGGAAACCGAAGGAAGGGGCTTGCAGTGTCGCTGTTGGGTTTCAATTTTCGAGTTGGTGACTTGTGCCAAATCGATTATGTGGTGTGCTCTCTCAATCCATTAAGCTCGTATGCTTCACTCTCCCTCAAGTTGGCAGGGGATTCGTTTTTGAACTGTGTCCATGGGTGTTTTGTGGTCGACGGACTCTTCTGAATGTGGGGCATGCTTGAAGAAATTTATAAAGTGGTCAAATTATGTCTATTTGTCATGTGAAAGCAAGGCAAAGTGTGGCTGTTGTAGAACTTTCGGGTTTTGCAAAGGTTGACATGAAACTGCTCAAAGTCTCCATCTTGCTGGGAAATTGCATTATTGTTTGTTTGTCATTTATTAGGCAAATAGGAATTCATGACATGTTAGGGAAGGTTGCTTAAGACACCTAAGCAAGCCTAAGCTGAAAAAAAAATGCAACGGTTTCTGCCATTAAACTAAGTCGCTGGGCCTATTTTTCTTTAATTGCAAATGAGATCTGACATTTTTAGAGTTTTGTAAATTGAACAGATGGAGTTATTTTTCCTGAGAAAGAATCAAGTCTTATAGAGAAATTAATGGCAAGCAACTATAAACATTTCGAGTTCCAAATAAAAGAACGAAACCAGTTTGTCTGTTTTAGCTACCGTAAGAAGATGCATTAGAAAACAATAAATGTGAGAACTCGTTTGGTATCAAAAAGAGGCAAATGTAAATGATCCCTAGGAACATGAAATTAAATCTTCATGAAACTGTCTCATAGTTCAGCACTGTTTACAATATGAAAAGAATGCAAAAGTTGTCTATATCTTTATGTTTATATCGCTAATTTTTAAGATCAATTTGGAGATGAACAAGAATTTTTCTGCCTAAATGTCGAGAAAAACGGTAACTTCTGTAGCTAGAGGACAACCTGCAGTTCTCCCTGACCCACACCACCTCACCTCTCTGATGAGTGAAATTTCAGTGAAAAATATCTACACCAACTATTAAGAGACCAGTCCCCTTTTCATTAAATCCTATCTATGAACGCTCCAACTCTTCTATTAGAAACCCGAACAGATCATTTTCATTATAGGTTCAGTTTAGGGAAATGCACTTTAGGCCAAATATTTTACACTGAGACAGATCCTTAAGTATATCACATTCACCAGTTATTTACAAAGTAAAAGTCTCAAAAGACTTTGCCATGAGTATTTTTGACATTTTACCGAGCTCAGCGATACCGATGCAGAACTCTTGCTTCTACCATAATGGTGTTTTAAGGGATGGTATTCTATCACTTCGAGCAGCGGAGGAATAGCTTCGACTACTCAGAGCCGTTGTAAACGACACCATGGATAAGCCAAAGCAAAAAAAACCTTCTGAACCGAATCAACGCCTGCGAAATGCTGCTGAAACGGAACAAACTCGACCCATTTTTGAAGCGGATGGTGACTGGCGACGAAAAATGGATCACATACGACAATATCAAGCGAAAACGGTAGTGGTTGAAAGACGGTGAATCATTCCAAACAATAGCCGGGATTGACCGCCAAGAAGGTTTTGCTGTGTGTTTGGTGGGATTGGAAGGGAATCATCCACTATAAGCCGCTTTTATATGACCAGACGCTTAATTCTACCATCTACTGCCAACAACTGGACCGCTTGAAGCAGGCTACCGGCCAGAAGCGTCCAGAAGCCTCCATAAGCGTCCAGTATTGGCCCTGTGCTATTGGAAGGCTGTAGTGTTCCACCAGGACAACGCCAGACCACACACTTCGTTGATGACTCATCAGAAGCTACGGGAGCTCGGATTGTATCGCATCCACCATATAGCCCGGACATAGCGCCAAGTGATTACCACCTGTTCCTGTCCATGGCGAACATCTTTGGTGGTGTAAATTTGAACTCAAAAAAACTTGTAAAAAGTGGTTGTCCGAGTTCTTCGCAAATGAGGAGGGGGCTTCTAAGAGGGGGGTACTATGAAGTCGCCGGCTAGATGGAAACAGATTATCGATTAAAACGAAACAGATTATCGAACTAAATCCGATCACTGTAACACTTTTTATGAAGCATTGAATGAAGAGCAAAAAAGCGGACAAACTTATATTATAATAGAATTTGAAGAGGCAGCTCTAACTGACCATTCAACGGAAGTGCATTTCTTCTAACAAAATATAGACCAATCAAGATAGATTCACCGAATTGCACGAAGCTTTTATGATAAACGTTTCAGAGAATGAGCTCAATTCAAGCTATTTGGTAAAGGACGAGTACCGGGAAGTACAAAAAGAATTGAACAAATGTCTTCACAAAATGGCTTCTAAACTCAGTGAAGTTAAGCAAATACAGCTCAACTAATGAGTCAACCAAGACAAAGTTTCAAGTGTTTTCATTTTTATTTTGCCGCTCAGTATTTTGCTGATTGCGTTGCCTAACACGAAAAACACTAACTTAACTTCTCTTAAAATGTTGGGAATAGTGTTCATATTCCTCTAAAATTGTCGCATCTGGCAATGCTGCAGCTTACATGACAGGGGACATTTTATTTGTTTTTGGTGGACAACTATTTGCTGCTGCAGAGAACATTTTGAACATTATTGTCAAACATTGAATTACGATTACGGATCCAACACTTAGTAAAAGGCTGCTGAAATAAATTTGAGAAGCTTACGAAAACGTTGCTCTAAGTAATGAGTAGTCTATGGCAAAGTAAGATATACCAGGCATTGAATGACGGCTGCTTTGAGGTCGTGTCCTTGTCTTATTGCTTCAATTGTACTTTTCTAAATTCTAAACATACAAGCTGTTCGTAAGTAATTGATTTAAATTAGTTGCACATTTGTTCTTTCTTAAAATGATTGCTTACCACTGTCAAGTTAAGTAAAATGTTCCAATTCAAGCAAAAGATGGGCTCGGGGGATTGTGTATTAGTTAAGAATAATTGCTGCATAATTTGATGTAAATTCAGGCAACGTGATGGCACTCTTTTCGCAATATCCACACACACGCCTCTTATTCCTTCAACGATTGGGAAGTCATTAAACTTTTCCCCGCATTAACCCCATCTGAACCCTGACAAACGCCTTTCTCTCCACCACCGTTTCATTCGCAGTATAACTGAAATTCAATTCTGTCTGCCCAGCAGTCCGCAATTAAGTTGCATCACGTGCAGCTCGTCAAAACGCGTCTTTATGCCATTCCAGCGTAAGTGCATAACTTTGAATTTGCATTCTGAACAAACTCTGCCCTGACTACCTGCCACCGAATCAATTTTCAATTTGCACCCCCACCTACTCGTGCAACTGTTCTGACTTGTCCGCTCCAATACTGCGTTATCGCAGCACCCTCCCACAACTGAAAAACAAGCGAAACCTATCGGCATGAATATTTAACAGTGTTTTGCGTTTCAAAAAACACTTAAAAATTCTATTTACATCCGCCTACCGCTCACCCACCCCCTCGCCCGGCTGGATACCGATTGGTCTGCGATTGCCCATCACTCGGGCAAGTTGCGATGCCCGTTAGCCGTTTTATTTGCTCTTGACTGTTCAATTTTCGGTTTCGATCACCGAAATGTTTGCGGATTTTTGGCAACGATTTTGCCAGTACCACCGCCACCGCCGCCGTGGCTTTTCCATTGACCGTCTGGCCAGGAGTGTGTGCTGCTGATAACCGAGTGCGAAAGCGGAATATAATAAAAACGCAAATGAAATGCACATGCACCCTAGGTGTGTTTTTTTTTTTCTCGCCGCACCCGCTGAGGGGGCGAAAAATAATTATAACGCGGAAAAATGCATTTGAATGCGGCTGGAGAGCTTGAGAGGCTGTCCTGGCTGACTGGCTTGTTTTTCTGAGGGATTATCGACAGCGGTGGCATACACACGCGGAGGAGTTGTTTGTTGTTTGGAGTGCGTATTATTTTATCGCCCGCCACGGACGCCCGGGCAAGTGGGGGCAGGTCTATTGTCGCCGAAAACGGCATAAGGGAGGTGGTTTCGTGGACTGCACTATGTTCACTGGCGGTCGCACCGACTGATCGACCGCTTTTAAATGCAAATTTTTGACAGATTAAATTTGAGGAAAAATGATTCCCACATCCCTCCTGGGCTTCTGGCTTGGATTTCATTTGCATGTCAATGCAGGCCGGGAGAGAAAAAATTCAAATCCATTCGTGCTTTGGTAATTTTGTTTTTTGTGCGTTTGAAAATGTATGTTAGAGTGGGGAAGTTTTAATAAAGCCAAATTGCCCTTAACTTTGTGGAACTTTTGGCAATGTTTGTTCTCCCAAGCGCGTCCTAGGGCGGGAAAAATACGTTTAAAAGAGTTTCTGACGTGCGAGTAGCACGTTCTCCCTAATTTTTTAATTCTAGTCCATTGGTCAAACGTGAAGCGCTAAACAAAACCTTCAACGATGAAGGTAGAGTAACTCTGTGCAAAATGGCGACAACCCACTCCCACCTCCATTCTAGTCTCCTGGGGTTGACGGCACACAAAAGTCTATCATGATATCATACAATACACTCAACAAACATACATAATTGAACTCTGCTCTCACATTTCTGCATCCCCCGAGCACATGTCGGTCCATTTCCCATCACCCGGTCCATTTCCCATCACCCGGTCCAGTTCACAGCCCATTCGACTCCTGAAGGTCGATTTAAGGCTGCACCAGGTCGTCAGATCGACTGCCATGAAACAAACGTTAACGTCCCAATCACTCAACCCCCGTCCTCTATTCGCTCGACCTGATTCCCGTTCAAGATGTGACTGTGTTAACTTTTATCGCCTCCGGCGAGTGCTGATTAAAACATCTGCCAAAAGATTCTTCCTCCAAATAATTGCCAATTATTTCCCCGAAAACACAAAATCTCTGCGGCCCGGCCTGTGCTCTGCGGTACACATACTCACAACTCCTCTTGCAGCGTATGACCTACCCACAGAGCCTGGTAAAGGCAAACAAAACACGCACAATACAACATAATTTGCTCCAGCGCACACAGGCACGCACCGAACGCCTGGCAAGAGTCCCCAGACCGAAGCGGTGGTGGTTGCCAAAACCTAAAACCATGCCAAGGAAACCCCGAGAGCTCCGGCCCGTGCTGCTGCTCAGTGACAAAGTCAGAGGGACACAGGCACACAGGCACACAGGCTCATCCACCCTCACCCGCCCACTAATCAATGTGCGTGCTCCGCCCGCACAGGCCCGCAAAATCTGTTTGCTCTTGCCGAGCTACACACGCACGCTGGCAGCGGTGCTGTTCGAACGTACGAACATATGCTCCCGAGTGAAGGATCAAAACCAACAAATGACGACAAGTACGACGAGATTCCATCTCCGTGCGATGAGAGGCGCCCACTGCCACGTCTTCCCCCGTTGCGAACATGACAAGGGAAAATATTTGCGTTCCACTGGGGCTGGAGGGAAGGGATTCTGACGGGAAAAATTGCAATTCTTCCCCAGACCTCCCTGCTTTCGCTGGGATTCATAATTTCCCCACCAGCGACCGTGGATGGGCCGGCGTTGGCGGCTGCTTCCAGCTGCGTTATCATGTCAAACAAGGGATCGACATGGGTACAAAGGGATTCCGCCATGGCCCAACTAAACGATGTGTACCGCTCTTGTTTACCCAGCGTCATCAACATCATCATCCTTGTCTTCGACGTCGCGTTATCGTTCGCACAGGCAGGGTCCTATCGCTTCTTCAGCACTCGTCAACAGTGAAGAATCTTCGACAAATTTGACGTGATTCCACATGTGATCCACGCCCGCCACCGCATGATGGAACTTTTTGTCAATACTTACATTTAATTTCAATTATCGTTATGACGGAGGTGTTCGGGAATCGGGACGCCTCGTTCTGATTTAGTGCTTGCCTCGCGGGGTGACAAGCTGTGCGCGACGAGATTTGAAATTTTAATTAAAATTGGTTAAATATTTGAAGTTAGTGAGTTTGTAGTGCGGAGGTGCAGAGATCTCCTGTTGCCTTTAAAGTCGTGGATGTTTCATCAAGATACTCCCCGGAAACGCAGGTGTGGCTCCACCGAAACGTGACAGATTCGTGACACAATTTCGGTGATTCCTCGGAATGTGTAAATTTCCTGAGAATACTGATGAAATTTTCCAGCTTAATTTTTAACCGAATCATGCAAATAGCTTTCAAACGTATGATTCCTTTCTGAACGTGACCCTGTTTCGTACTCTTTTCACGTGAAAATAAGATTAATTATAAAATTAATTTGTTCCACGAAATTGTCCGTAGTTCATATTTGCGATGCTATCCGATCTGATTTCCAAGTTCAGAAAACTTTTCAGGGGGCACTAATTGATTCCAGTATTTGTGCTTCCAGGAAAATCTAAATTTGTTGGACCAAGCGTCTAGTTTCAGCGCCAAATTCGGCTGAATTGATTAATCCATGAGTGCATAACTGAAAATGAAAATAATGGAATTTACTCATAATGCAAAGTAATCCTCTCCTGATGCAGACCATGCTACCTTCATGTCCTTATCCATTTTGGTTCTAATTCTTCAAATCAATTTAGTCCACAGAAATGAGTAGCTAGCAGAAGAACATGGCATGAAGTCTGGTTTTCAGAATCACTTGGGTTTGTGTTTCTAACGAAACTGTAATAAATGACGAATGTAATGTGAGGTGAATATACGAAGGTTGCCTTTTATATTTCGAGATTAGGCAACTTTAGTGTTGCAATCTGGCATCTGCCAGCTCAATCGTAAAGTTTGACAAATTTGAGGTTATGCGTACTCAGAACGTTTTGAAGTACGAGTGCCATTTGTGTCCTTTACAGTAATTTAAAAAATTCATCTCGCCCAAAGAATTAAATTAAATCGTGAAAATTTTCGTGAGATTATTTTTTACAACTTTCGACGTAGATTAACTCAACAACAGTGCATCGATAAACTTAATTCAATTTTTGGCGACGAAGCTACATCAAGGGCCAGTGCTTATCGATGGTATGGCGAATTCAACCGAGGTCATAGTTTACTCCAAGAAGAATTTCGTGAAGGTCGTCCAAAATCAGTTGTTGTTGCGGAAACCATTGATGCTGTGCGCCAACTGATGTTGCAAGATCGTCATCTGACCTATCGTAAGATTGAGACAACCTTAGGCTATAGTGGGACTAGCACACATTCAATATTGCATGGACATTTGACAGTCAAAAAAATTTGTTCGCGTAGAATCCCACACAATTTGTCAATCACTCTAAAAAAAGGCTCGTGTCAATTGGTCAAAGGAAATACTCCAAAAATATTATCGCGGTGCTTCGAACCACGTCTATGACATCGTGACAGGTGATGAATCGTGGTTTTACGCGTATGACTTCGAAAGTGAAATGCCGACTATATGTTTGTTTCAAATTGAGCAAAATCCAACAAAAGTTGCTCGCGCACGAAGCACTTTCAAGCATATAGTCGCCTGTTTTTTTGGAAAAACTGGACATGTCGCAACCGTACTACTAGAACAACACAGAACAGTCAATTCTGAATGGTACACAACCATTTCTTTGCCAGTTGTCTTCAAAGAATTCAGGAAAACCACCCGCCTGCGACGGATCACTCTTCACCACGACAATGCGAGCTTTCACACATCGGCTCAAACAACTGCATTTTTGAGCACTCAAAACATCGGTTTGAGTCCTGACTTGGCACCAAATGACTTCTTTTTATTCCCGTACGTAAAAAATTAAATGAAAGGTCACCTAAACCTAAGGAAGCGGTTGATACGTTCAGAATGCATGTTTTGGAGATACCTCAGAGTGGCAGAAGGGCTTCCACAATTGGTTCAAACGTATGCAAAAGTGTATAGATCTTATTGGGGAATATTTTGAAAAACAATAAAGCTATTTTGGATTATTAATAATGGTTTTTGTTCTCTAATCCCGAAATATAAAAGGCTACCCTCGTATTCGTTATGAAATCATTGTTACGCCTTACTTCACTAGGCAGAATAAAACTCGGAGACTGAAATTTGGGCAGTGGGGAAAAGTTTGTCCAAATTAAACGAAAAATACGGACGTAGACTTCATCCTAGCCATTGAACATCATTGAACGCCTGTGTCTGGTTAAAACATGAATCAAAGTCCCATCTCCAGGTACAAAGTGTGGAAAAAGTAATCCCTCATGGATTAGGTTCTCTTTTACCAGTTTTACTTCGTTGATTTTCAATCAGTGACCTTCGTATCTATCAGATAGATTCCAAACAGTGAACATTGGGGACACGAGAAGTGAAATCCGATATTTCAACTTTGACGTTCCACAAGGCTCAGTTTAAGGACCAATACTGTTCCTTATATATGACAACTCCATTTTTTCTTTAAAGTTTAAGGGTAAACTAACAGCTTTCGCTAAGGATATAGGTTTTATTTATGGTGCAAAAAGCTACTTAGATCTTATTGCCAATATCATTTGTGACCTTAGCCGATTGAGGTCATGGTTTGCTGAACATTGCCTTTGCATAAGTTCTTATACTGAGATAATGCTTTTAGCTTATCTAACCAACAAAAAATGGCCGCCGTGGTGCTGTGGGTGGAGTGCGACCCTCACACGCCTAAGGTCCAGGTTCGTTTCCCGACTGAACACCTCGAATTTTTCACAGCACCACCTCTTTCGAGCTGCTGAAAACACTCACTCAAAGAGTAATAACTGTCTAAGAAAGCTTTCCAAACTTCGCCATTCGGAGTCGGCAAGAAACCTTTCTACTCGCGAGGGAACAGTAGCGCAAACAACACAAGTAGTTGATGACCAAGATAGGCCCATGTTCTCATGTGGATTGGCGCGCCATACAAAAATAAACTTATTAAATAGTTTCGAACATTGTGAAGTTGAGTAGATTTTTGAACAAAAGCAGAACTAATTATAACACAATGCAAAAGAAGACAAACTAACACGAAGTCTATTCCCGAATACCGAAGGCGAGCGTTCACTCGAGAAAATATTTCCCCACACTGCCCATTTTAAAGGAATAAATTTTTGCGGTTAGATTGTTGGCGAAAACCTGGACGTCACCAAAGGCCGATGAAAGCCCTTTATCTTTTCAAGAGAAAAGTCTTGCGTCCGATTATTGGTCCTGTTTGTGTTGATGGCATCTGGAGGAGAAGATTTAACGACAAACTCCATGGGCTGTACAGCAACATGCGCCTGGTCAAGCGTCTACAGATACAACGTTTAAGATGGCTACGCCATGTAGAGTGTATAGACATCACTGCTCGTGCCCGAAAAGTCATTGAATCCGAGCCATTGGGACAACTCAACAGAGGACGACCCACACTAAGGTGGCGCACATAGGTGGAGAAGGACCACAACCAACTTGGAAGGCGCAACTGAATGCAGATAGCGAAAGATAGTTCTGGCTGGAGAGGTATGTTGGTTGAGGTCCAGGTCCACCTAGGACTGTAGCGCCACATTGAAAACAGCCGGAAAGGACAGAAAGACTGAATAATGTGAGTTTGCTGCATAATGCCGCTAGGCTAATAAACAGGACTTCAGAAGTAGGGAATGAAATATTTGCAATCCAAAACCGTTGATATAACAGTCGACTATGGATGTTTTGTTAGTGGCGCCCTCTATATGGCCCGGAACTAATTGAGCGATCTGTTGTTAGGTAAATTTTGAATGATCCAAAGTCCCTGTGCGGTAGCATTGCTGTGTTTTCCACATAAATTTAATCATACTTAGTTACTACCAGAATGAAAGGATATCAAACATTCGCCTTATAAGGAATAAACAGCCCACTTATCCCCTCGTGGAAAATTATGTACATTAAAATTCTACTGAAACAACTTCAATATTTAAATTATTTAAAACTGCGCCTAAAATATTAAAGTCCAACTATCGAATCGCAATCGAATAGCTGTTTAAATGTAATGCATCCAGCATCAGCAGACATGTATATATAACATCAATTATTTTCCAAATCAACTGAGAAATTCTATCCCCTCGAGTGGTGATAATGAATCAGCAACAGCACAAAAAAAAATCATCATCCAGTATCACATGCTCAATGTTCAATTCCCAGAATAAATCATCCGCAGCTTTACACCAAAACCCCGCCAAAACCGCCAACTTCTAACCGACCAACCCTGCTCTATGCCGTGTCCCATTTAAACAGTCAAATCAAATTACTCCGCTAACAATAGCGCCCCAGCCAGACAGCACAGATAACCCGTGGCCCTCACAGAGGAGCTCATTGATCACACAACTGCAAATGTTTTCTAAATTAATTTCGATCAGAACTCAAAAACGCTGCACGCACCACCACCGCGTAGACTGTGCCACAATTAAATGAAATATTTAAGCAAATTTACCAAACCATTAAGCAAACATCATTTCAGGATTAAGTGCGCCGCATCCTTCCAGCGCGCCCTCAAAACCACAAAGCGAAAATCCAAAATATGTAATTAATTCATCGGAAAATAACGGATTTCAAATGGACACAACTCGACCATCACACGCTCACAAACACACGCCAGTCTGCAGTCAGGATAATTACAATCACAGAATTAAACTCGTGCATCGCCTTTTGTATGTGGAGTCCTGAGTTCGAGGGGTGAAGGGGCGGATGGGTTGGTGGCGGTATAGTTACAGTAATTATTCTCGTAATTCGTTTGTCTTTCGCCAGCGGAGTGTTTGTACGCCATAATTGGATGGACGCATAAATTGAGTTGAGTTACACATCACCCACAGCAGAGACCCGGTCGACGGGACCTGACAAAATGCCCTGGAAACAATAATTCTCCTCACAAACGCGGGATCGCTTAACGGTCGACATCGGAATTAACTGCGCCACGCAAATTGCATTGCTCTCCGCCGCCACTGACGCCGACGCCTACGCCAGCGCCGTTATTCTGCGAGTTGTGTGAGTTCTGCGAGTCCTGAGAATCGGGAAATAATATTGACGACCCCCATAATTGCCACCGAATGAGAACAGAACGACATCCCTCTGCCCCGTAATGAGGATTTAAGCCCCGATAACAGGACAAAGCTCACTTAATTATGTTAATAATTTTTGTTGTTTAAATTGATTAATCGCTGTGCTCGTGCGGACGTTGGTGGCATGAGAGAGATGCGCTGCGCTGGTCCGAGTGCATCGGTAAGCTGATTGCGGCCGATCCGTGTGGAGTGGCCGATAAGGATATGCGCGTGTGTCCCTTCAGTCGGATTGAGTGTGTAAACATCAAGCAGTAAGTGGCTGTTTGTTTGACGTCTGCGAGGAGGTGGGGCGGACGGCGGCTGAATCAAGCGAATAATTTAATGCACTTATCTTTGGTTGGGAATTTTCATACGAAATGCCAAATTTACATTCAGCCAGAGCTCGATTGTTAAGTAAAGTTTGGGCGGCAGCTGCGGCCTGATGCAGAACCTCCGCGTGCATAAGCTGTAGGCTGAACAATTGATCCTTTGCCGATGATTGAAATTTAATGTACCGTACAAGACTGCGGGGTCAACGAACTTGGCACTTTAATTCAGCTGTCCATTATAGTAACGTGTGCGATCAGCAAACTTAGATGAATCTAGTTTCCCGTCAGCCCTTGATGTCCCGTGATCCAGACAAGTCAGCGAATTTACTCTGCAGACCAATTTAAGTAAAGACTTGCATTCCTGTACTGTCTCGGAAGTTTTTAAGGGGCTGATGAAAGTCTTAAGCACAGCTTGGCTATAGCTACAGACCACTACAACTTCTATGGTAGTCTGGCAGTGCCTAATGTCTTCTCCTTTTCTTTACAAGCTCCTAAATAGAGTCAGTAAGCGATTTCATGACCATCGTTACATCTCCATGAGCCTCAGTGGGCCTTAATGTTTCTGTTCTAAGCTTGTGATGAATGACAACACACTGACGCGTTGCAAACAAATACATCTGTTGAAAAAGGGCATCCTACTTTCAAGGAAATAAGCAAAGACCTTTCGACATCGTGAAAGAGGCATTTCCCTTCTGTCAACTCCTTTCTCCGGTTCGTTCGTGAGAATACAGCTAAAAACATTCAACTTAAGCATACCCTTTATCGAACTTTACCTACTTTTCATAAACCTTTGGGATTCATTGCTAGTTTTAAACCAGATTTGCAAAATATTTTCCTGGAAGAATGTCAATCTCAATATACTCGTTCTAGGAAATCCTGGGTGTACCCCACTCCCTTCCCACTTTTGGTTTCACGATCCATAACCGCACAAAATATCAATTCCACAACTTAATCGTTCACACCTCACTTCCTAGACCGACCTTGACCCCCCTCCACAAGCACGTCCCACTTTATGTCCACCACTTGCCACTTTTATCATGCTCCTGTGGCCGTGGATGTGACTCCGAAATGTATGGCAAATCGATTAGCAATCGAATGCGAATCCGCGCGCGATGGCGGTTTTAATTGACCGTGTAATTGCTCGACACTTGATACAGTGCCGCACAGTTGGTTGCCGCTCGAACAGCACCAATAACAGGTATCAGCGGAATGCGGACAACGATAACCACGTGCGGCAAGGAAACCCGCGGTGATTTCATGCAGATTAGATACTTTAAGTAACGTCCTTGCCCCACGTTCTAAGCGATGCTCCTTGTCCTTTCCCCCCACAGGAGTATCACTGTCACGGCCACCGGTTTGCGGTGGGTGGCAGGAGCCAGCGATATCAAAGACACTGCGATCTAAGTGAAGTTGTTTCGTCTCGATATTGCGAGGGTGTGCGTGTATATCTGCGGCTGGGGATAGGAGGACGTAATGTAATCCTTGTTTCGCTCGCGGCGACGAAAATTTAATTTCATTTGACTGCTTATGACATTTGATTACGATCCGAAGCGCCGGGGTTATTTCTGTTCACTTGTCGCAGTGATGCGGAGCTTCTTGTACTTGTAAAGGGGCTCAAGTTGGATATGATTAAATTTGCATTTTTTTTCTCTTGGAGCAGTAAACAGACAGAAAAAGTTCCTTGACATGCGTCTCGTCGGTTTGTTTGAAAATTGTAAGATGGGTGATGAAAAAACATCAGATTCTGAGATTGCACGGGGTGGAGTGACGTGTGTTTGCTGAACATTTCCTTTTATCCCTTTGAGAGATATTTGTGGAATGTGTGACTAACTCAAACAACTAAGATGATGCTAGTGACATCCGACAAATGGGTTGCACGGCGACTAACTTGGCTTTGAAGACAATTCCAAGGAGTTTAAAAAGATTCCCTCTGACAGTAAGCAGCATTTATCGAATTTAAAAATTAAACAGAAATCACAAAGTTTGGACAACTTTTCTCTCATCTTGTGACTTGTTTGTTCTGATGAGAATCGCAATCACACAGCCCACTCAAATGGTTAATTTCTTAAAGCTAGAATCGAATCAATTAAAAAAGGTACTTATTGGAAATATACTGCTTCTTGAAAGAAAGCTCAAATTTCAGGCCGACGCACTATGGGGCAGCTGTATGGCAGGAGCGGCGAGAAGTCGATTTTTAAAAACGTAACCGATCTCAATAAAAGTTACCTTTCCGGTTAGCTGATAATATGGGCCATATGGTTTGGGAATTTTTTTTCCAATAAGTGGCTTAATCACTCCGCGTTTGGCTTCAAAGTTGTATGAATAGGGAAGTTGCGTTCATTCAAAAGTACTTGACGCAACTTTGTTCAGTTGGTACATTAAAAACCAAGTGTTTGTAACAAATGTTTTGGATTGAATTTATCAATTAGAATATGTTCTTTGAATACATTTAGCTTTCACCCGGTTATAAAGTACCGTTAGTCCAAAAAAATGGGGGATTATAAGAACCTAAAAGTTGTTTTTAAATAACGGTACTTTGAATAGGCAAACATAGAGCTAAATTTGAACTTAATTTTTTTAGCTTAATCATTTCTTCTGAAAACCGAAATCAAAAGTCACCGATGTTTGCCTAAGCTATTTTGTTTTAATTTTTGTGTATATACACCCCTGTTTAGAATAATTGCACCATTATTGGTTTTGCTAATAACTTTTTCCCATGGTCAGGTAGGCGCTTCATATGCATTGCACAACATCTTTATTACATTAGTCATAAACGTAATAAACAACATAATAATAAAAATGTATCTTGTCATAAAAAAAACATCCGAATACCGGAAATGAAACCTTTTTTAAGTTGCGCAAAATAATATTGGCACGTTGTTCTGAAGAGCCTTCTCGTAGCGTACACCAGTAGTTAAAATTTCTTGTCTTTAAACTTTATTTTACACATATTATTATAGATACAATTTCAAAAGTGCATGTGCAAGTACAAGTGCAAGTGTAAGTGTCTAAAATATTGAACTATTGTTATTATATTCAAGGTGCCAAAATGCAATTTTTTTCTTGCGAAAGACAGGAGCTCTTTGAAATATTTTTGAATAGTAAATTTAGGACTTTTGAGAAAAGAATTGAATATGTTGAGACATTTTTAATAACAAACACAAACTGCTCCGAAAACCATGTATCAGAGCTAAGGAAAGAGTTAACCCGTTTCAAAAGTGAACTCACATCTAAATGGAACAAAAGCCACCGCACAAGGACGGTGTTGGCTTCAAGAAAAAATAAACTTCGCAATGTTTGCACAACCCTCTTGCTGTCCTCAGGGAGGTTTTGATCAATTGAGTAATCGGAGAAAACGTGAAAGAATAGCCGATCTTAGGGACATATCCGCTGGAGAACTTGTGTTTGCTGCTCGAATGAATTTTCGAGCTTCTGGAGACAGAAGAACTGCTGAATTATTAGAAGAAACCTTATCTCCTCAACCTGAAAACTTAAAACCTTCGGCAGTTATGTTAACCCTTGGTCAAGCTCTAGCAATGATTATAGAAGCTAGCTATAGATATAGATATAGCTATAGATACTGAAGTTATTGATATGTTCTTGCAACCCGATTTAAACAAACAACCTCAAATTGACTGCGATTACTTTTCGGAGAATAATTTTTGGAGAATAATTTGTAAATAAAATCTTGAAAATGTAAATAAAATGTTTTACTTTTATTTAAAACCCAGATGCACAAACTATTTTATTTTCAAATTTTCAAACTTTGTAAATTGTCTCAAAGTAAAGTTATACTGCTCTTCCAAAAATTTAATTTAAAAAGTAAATAAACTGTTAATTTATTATATAATTTTATTTTAAATTGAATTTTATTTAAATTGAAATTGAATTGAGAATAAATAAAAATAATAAGTCCATGATTGTTTACTTTATTTTGTACATCCAACCCCTCACTTCGCAAAAACTACCAAACAAGTACCATTTTTAAATTGTTATAACGGTTCTTTCGGAAACCTGACTAGATACAGTTATTTTGACTTAAGATTTGAATTCAGAACACCCAAATCCTTTAGAAAAATATATTTTGGTTAACTCAACTAAAGGGCTTATAATTATCGCCGTCAAACGGCACTGCCCCACTGTGCGACGAGCCCTGTGATTAAACCAACAGAATTTTAATTAAAAGTGTATATCAACAATGAGAATTTTACGTTAAAACATGGGCAGAACAAAATTGTTACATCTACTTCCATATACGCACCAGCAACTATGGAACATAAAACGTTAAAAATTACTTAGTTGTCATAACAAGCATTGCAGACGCTTGTGAAGTAGGCTCAATACCTACCATTTGTGTTTTTAAACATCAACTGGCGCAGAAATCAGTTGCAGGGGAAACTTTCATATTTTACTTTAAAGAATTTAGCTGAACCCCCTTTGATGCTCTGGCTACTAAGCAACATTGTAATTGTAATCATATAATATTTTATTGTAGTTATTCAATAAATAAATAAATAAATACTTTAAAGAAAACGAAAAACCACAATCAGTTAGTCTTACAAGCAGCACTAAGACTCAAAGAACTTAATTCGAATTGGAGGCAGATTTCTAATGCGCCCGAAATATCCAAACTCAGGGAATCCACTGACGAAAATCTTGAAAAAAAATAGTCGATGAAAATAATTTGTGTGTGAAACGAGGACATGTCCCTCCTACTATAATGCGTCTGGGGTTATAGAATTTTGCCAATTATAATTTGCCACCTTTTGCTGGGTTTCAATATAATGGTTTCGAAGTTATAACGTTTGAGAATTTATCTTCCCATGGTCTTCACTCTTTTGCAGATTCTTCTTGAGTTATTGGTTATTTTGGATTTAACATTTCGAAATCTGCATCAAATTTCCTTTCTTCGGGTATTCCATTGAGCGAGGCACATTTTACACAGAAGTTGCACATTTATGAATAAGCATAATCTTAAACAAATCTTGCATTTGTTTAAGCCTATAGAAGACCTAATCCTAATCCTGCCTAATCTTATATTATCTTAGTGAACTTATTGGCTTAATTTAAAAAACAATGCATTTTCCCATTAAGAAGGTGGTCTCTATGTAATAACTCCTGAAAGGAAGAATCTAAAGCGTTCAAATTCAAGAGCCTTGATCAATGCTGTAAATTGAAGAAACCAAGAAAATATTATATTCGGTTTCCTGTGTTCAAACATTTTCTAATTAACAAAAAAAAAAAAAATGTCTTCCGAAAGCAACTTCTTTTTCCCAACTCTGTAATAATTTTAATGTGTTTTCTCTAACATTAATTTAATCATTTATCTACTCTTCCTTTTCCATGAAGAATTAATCCGTTTTGCATACGTAAAGAGCACAAGTCTGGTTTGGAGAATACGGCGAATGGAATAAGGTTACCCATCACAGCGTTTCCATGTTTACATGTCCACTGTGCGATCATGACAAAAATTGTGCTATCTCGTTCTGGCTAAGAAAAGTGGAAGCCATCTGATTGGTTGAACGACCCGAAGTCTCCAAAGTCAAATGTTTTTTTGATATACGAGGTTTGCCTTTTATATTTCGGGATTAATAATGATAATTGTTGGCGCGACAGTCCGTAGGGGGACCAGGGCCTAGCTTGCTCATCAACTACTCGTGTTGTGCGCGCTACTGTTCTCTCACGAGTAGAAGGGACCTACAGTTTTTGCCGACTCCGAACGGGGAAGTTTGAAAAACTTTCTTAGACAGTTATTACTCTTTGAGTGTTGTCAGCAGCTCGAAAGGGGTAGTGCCGTGAAAAATTCGAAAAATCAGTGTTGAGCTGGGAGTCGAACCTACACCCTTCGGCGTGTGAGCGTTGCACTCTATCCACTACGGCACGGCGACAGTAAGTGTTTACAGTAACTTCTCGTAACATCATCTGCAATTAAATCGTACAAATGTTCGTGCGATTATTTTTTACAACTTTCGACGTGGATTAACTCAACAACAGTGCATCGATGAACTTAATTCAATTTTTGGCGATGAAGCTACATCAAGGACCAGTGTTTATCGATGGTATGGCGAATTCAACCGAGGTCATAGTTTACTCCAAGACGAATATCCTGAAGGTCATCCAAGATCAGTTGTTGTTTTGGAAACCATTGATGCTGTGAGCTTACTGATATTGCAAGATCATCATGTGACCTATTGTAAGATCGAGACAACCTTAAGCATTAGTGGAACCAGTATACATTCAATATTGCATGAACATTTCGTCTTAAAAATTTGTGCGCAATCAGGAAAGCCAACCGCCGAAGACGGATCACTCTTCACCACGATAATGCGATCTCTCACACATCGGCTCAAACAACTGCATTTTTGAGCACTCAAAGCATTGATCTGATGAGTCATCCGCCGAATAGTCCTAACTTGGCACGAAATAACTTTTTTTTATTCCCGTACGTAAAAAATAAAATGAGAGGTTACCTAAACTTAAAGAAGCGGTAGATGCGTTCATTCATTCATTCATGTATGTTTGGGAGATACCTCAATCAGAGTGACAAAATCGGTTCAAACGCATGCAAAAGTGTATAGGTCTTAATGGGGAATATTTTGAAGATCAATAAAGCTATTTTCGATGATTAATATTTATTTTTGTTTTCTAATCCCGAACTATAAAAGGCAACCCTCGTATTCTCCACGCTGAAATCCACTTTCTCACTAAATGTCTTCCAAAGCACTACAACCCCACTGGCGCCAATAATGACTCTTGAAAAAACTGCGACTCTCTTGATATTCTTGATCGAAAAAGACATTTCTTTGCGATAGCATCAAGTCAGTCGCATCCATTAAGCAATCTGCATAAAGAAGTGTCCTCTCCGAGCTCATTTTGGTCCGCCGCCGCAGCACAGCTCAAAGAATGTTCCACTCTATATGCAGATCAATTTGGATGGTAAAATTCTGTTTGTTCCAAGAATCTTTGAAGGGCATATGATAATAAGAATTATCCTGCATTTTGTGTCCACCCAACTGAAGATTGTGGTCATTTCATTGATACAGACGTTCATCCGAAGACCGCAAGTCCTTAGTCCAGCCAGCACAAAGATTGCTTTATGCAAATAGTCCTGTACATTCCATCGGTCTCCCCCTCGGATAAGCTTCAGATTCAGTGCGCATTAAATCAAAAGTAGTCGTCCTTGCACCCCCTCCCACACAGACCCCAACAATGTGTATGCGTTCAGCTTCTTCCACTCACTGAGCAGCAACATCTTGAATTTGAATTGCCACTGCCAATAAAAAGATTACCCAATCCCCTCCTAAGTAGTCGGTTGGTTTCTGCTCCCTCGCAGAACACTTGCCAGCCACACCCTGGAACACCAGAACTGCCAATTAACAATAACTCTGCTTCGTTTATCTAAATTCCAATAATCCCACAATAAGGACGGATAAATCAGCTGGCGGAGAAGACACAAGAGACATCAGAAACAGCAGCCAGCAGCCCTGGGAAACTGAAAAAACAACAACCAGAGGATGAAGGTACCCACCCACCGCCACCGCCACCGCCACCACATCAATAAAGCGATTTTGTTTATTCCCTACACTCGTCCTTGTTCCTTTCGAAGCTCAAGTCTCGAGAATGTGGACTACGCGACGACGGTGACGGGGGAGACAAAGCGGAATGAAGGCAAACGACAGTAACAAACATATGGGCGGTGGGCGATTGTGAGAGGCAGGGCGGCAGACAAATCCTTCGTAAATCTCATCTTATTATCCCTGCGGCACTATAAGTGTACACAAGGATATATTCCTTTTTTGTGTTCTTTAGCGCTCTGCCACTGCCACTGCCATTGCCATTACCGCCATCACCAATCAGCGCTGCCCGCCCTCTGTCGCCCTCTCCACCCCCAGCGCCGCCATGTGAAAGAAGAAAACTTTTATCAGCGTGTGTACTTACCGGAGCAAACATCCAGTGATTAGCTGATGCTGGAAATGATTTCAATTAGGACTCAAAATCCTTTTGATTAATTAATATGTTGGCATAGGATTTTCTGAGAATTACACATGGCAGCCAGTCCTGCTGGAATTGGGACAGCCGGGCTAATGGAAAAGTGAAGTGCTGTTGCTGGGATTTGGAATTAGTGCGGACCGCTGCAAATGACCAGCGCAGAAGTATGTCACCGGTGCGGAGATGCATTCATGAGAGATAGCAACCATCCGGCGGGGAGCTGGGGGGGTCTTCGGTATCACCACGTCCCACGATCCTTATCGGCGGGTGGGACAGCCAATCATGCTGCACTGGCATGAACGGCGGCGCAGACCCAATCTGAAGCGGCGATCTCTGGAAGTGGATGCTGGCTGTGCAGCACAGTCGGCACACAGACGCAAGCCAATCGAAAAGCAATCCGTGCTGGAGATTGTTAGCTACCTCCCCCGCCCGTTGTTGTCCGATCGATTGCAGCGGTGGAGTAGGAGGTAGGTTATTTGTGACTCTAGGCGCTTTGCATTGCGATCGAGTGGCACTTGCAGGGAACTCAAAGTTGCAGCGTTCATTAGCGCTGTTGTGGGTGCAGCTGCAGTGGTGACGCTGTGGTGACAGTACTGCCGTTGACTGTGGGGAGACGGTAGGGCAGCAGATAAATCTCAATTTGCTGAGGGATTTGCGGTGACTTGGTGCTGTTCACTGTCATAAAGCGAGAGGAGCCAACCTTGTTCTGACATTTCAATTGGGAAGTCACTTTCGTTTTTTTCGCCGAAGTATAATTTTGCTTGACTTGCATGGAAATAAAGGTCAATTCATGAAAATTGTAACAAGTGTACTTCAAGCTGTAGTGATGGCTGTTTGCAAAGCACTGATATGACTGAAGTCCAGCAGTGTCTGGATATCTTCATCCCAACAGATAGTCAAACATCATTGAAGGACTCGATATTATTCTCTTTCTCTGTGCCAACTTTTAATTGCCGTTCATTTCTAGACGACATGTCTAGACAATTAAATCTCCACCCTGCTGGGGACCACATCATTGAGAAATTGCAGGCATTCTCATTTCAGGGACGTGAACTCAAATTTAATGAAACAACACGGGATTCAATTGTTCAACGAAACATACTCAAAACGTCCCTTCTACCGCGTTTCAAAAGAAATCTTACCCGCCTTCGAAGGAACATCTTGTCTTCTGCTCTGCCATTTCCCGATTAACCAATCAGATGAAGACATCAGCAGACAAATTATTCAATCGAAGGATTTCTGCGGGAAAGTAAAACCGTCGTTAATTTGATTTTGGGCCCATTTGCTTTTTTAAGGATTTAGGCGCTTAAGGCAAATATGGACAAAAGGATGCTTTTATTTTCCACATTCTCGACTCATGTGAAACCTTCTTTCTGACAAAAATGCATACTGAAAGAGCATAAATATTTATTTCAGCCCATCACACCTAAATGCACGCATTTCATTCTTGCTGCAAAACTATTCGTCGGTCCAACTGTGTGTGACTATGAATTTCGACGAAAATCGACGTAAGCTTCTGCTTATAGGTTTCAAAGCAATTTTAAAACTTCTATTCTTTTTTTTGCAAAGCTATTAAAGGCAGCTGGAGATAGCCTAGTTGGTCGTAGGAAGCATGTCCAATAAGTGGAATCTCAGTGTCGTTTCTCCGATCCACAAGGAAGGATAACTTTGACTTAACCAATTATCGAGGAATTAGCTTGCTCAACATCGCGTAAAATATCCTCTCTGCCGTTTTGTGTAATCGCCTAAAATCCTTTATCCGCAACCTGATAGGTCCTTGGCACCGTGATTTCAGGCCATAGAAATCCACAATAGATCTAGAGGTTGCAGCAGATGTTGGAAAAGACCTAAGAAATATAGATCGGCACTCTTTACCTATTCGTCGACCTTAAGCCCGCATATAACATTGTACAGACGGCAGAGGTACACAGTACCATGTTTGCATTCCTACCAAACCCTTCAGACTGTGTAGGATGTCGATAGAGAACTCTCGTTGCTCCGTCAAGGTCAGTAACGAACTCACCGGAACGTTCAATGTGTAAATCAGAAAGTGACTTATTGTGACTTATTTAATATCATTTTCGAGAAGATCATGCCCAACTTACAAGTCAACACCCTAGACACGATCTTCCAAATAATTCGCTCAGCTGCTAGCTTATGCGGACGACATTACCGTGATTGACCGAACATACCCGTCAATGAGGCGTTTGTTGGCATTGAAGCGGAAGCGGCTGAAATGGATCTTGCGGTAATTTAGGGCAAAGTAAAGTAGTTGGTGGCATCAAAAAAGGACATATAAAACCGACGTTTCGAACAGAGCGTGACATTAGGCAGCAGAAACTTCATCTACCCCGAAATTAAACGCAGAATCGCTCTTGCCAATCACTGATTCTTTAGCCTCAAGATGCAATTGAGGAATGAATGAATGAATTCTTCTTGTTGTGGCTCTACAGTCCGGGGTGGACCTGGGCCTTACTCGAATGAATACGCTTGCTTTATATAACATCATCTTAATCCTGCTTTATGGCGCAGGAACATACACTTTATAAAACGGATAAGGAGGCTCTTTCTGTTCTCGCGCCAGACTATGTAGAGCATATAAATAACACTAATAATAATAATTGTTGGCGTTACAGTCCAAAGAGGGACCAGAGCCTAGCTCGCCCATCAACTACTCGTGCTGTGCGCACTACTGTTCTCTCACGAGTAGAAGGGACCTACAGTTTATTGCCGACTCCGAACGGCAAAATTTGAGGAACTTTCTTAGACAGTTATTACTCCTTGAGTGTTGTCAGCAGCTCGAAAGAGGTGGTGCCGTGGAAAATTCGAAGAATTGGTGCTGAGCTGGGAATCGAATCTACACCCTTCGGCGTGTGATCGTAGCACTTTACCCACTACGCCACGGCGACCACATGGATAACACTACTCCGACCTAAAATGTCATCGAATCCAATGGGACAACTCAACAGATATGGCGCTCATAAGTGAATAACCTCAACAAACTTGGAGTGCGAACTGGAGGCAGCTGACGAGAGATCATGCTAGCTGGAGAGGCTCGGTGGTTGAGGCCAAGCCCACTCCAGTTTGTAGCGTCAATCAAAAACTAAGAAGATGTTCCTGTTCTTGTGTCTTCCCAATACTTTAAATAGACTTATTTCAAGTCGGGAACAGGCAAACATCGCAAGGCAAAAGGCAAATAACATAAAAGAGAAGCTTTTAACCCCGAAATCTCAGATCTGGGATCTGGTGAGGTTTGTGAGCTATGGAAATACCTCGGTGAAGAGTCAAATATAAAATAATATTGCATCAGTTTCTGTAAGGTAATATCCATGCGGCAACGAGTCTGGCAAAAGCCAAAAAGCATAAGCTAGGGCAAGCAGGTTGTTTTACAGCAGCCAACTTGATTCCAGGGTGAAGGTTATCTGCTGCATGGCGTAGGTCCGCTCAATCATTGTATATGGCTGTCTGGTGTTGTTCAAATTGAGTCCTTCCTAAATGGAAAAGATGAGCGTCATAGAGAGAGAGCGTCTTCGGGCTTGCCTTTAGATGTACACAACCGCAGATTCTGAGTATAAGAAATTATATGCTAATGAAATATTGTACAATGCAGGAAATAATAAGGCTGGATAATTTTATTATTGAGCCGATATTCGGAGCTTACTAAGTAAACGACGGATATCAAAAGAGCGAACGCCAAAGTGAATTCTTTCCGCAGGAAGCGTTCTTGTATGTGGACCGACTTGACTTGGTCCAGGATGCAGAGGGATGCCCACTTCTCAACCACGTCGTAGGACGGACGGTGGACAAGCGGCTGCTCTATGAGAGTAATATAAGAACTGTAAGGCCGAGTGGTCTCGGTGAGCAGATCCATCCCAATTCGTGACAGAAATGAGGGAAAAAGTCATAGGCATTTTTATTTGTGGCTAGAGCTTCTGTCAGCTTAAAAAGCATATTGATTGTCCCCTACGACCAATTAACATTTAGGTCAGATTGGGTAGGATAGGTTAGAAGTTAGGATAGGTAAGTACGTTAAAAAAATTATAAAAACAAATAAAAAAACAGAAAAGAAGTAAATTGTTTGCATAGTTTAGCGTACTTTTTAGATCGATTTAGTCAGCTTTTTAAAAATAAATTAGATCCCTAAGTTTTTGTTAATTTTTTCTTAGTAATAAATTTGTAAAAATGTTAGTTACAATTAAAACGAAAACAAAAACTATGAATACATGCTGAAAGGCTATTAAATATAAGAGCAGATTTGATGAACTTAGGCTGCCCGTGTATTGCAAGTAAGATCGTTTTTAAAATATAGTAATATATATGTTAAGTAATTAGTAAATATTTAATCAATAATAATTATTAATATTAATAATTAATTTATTACTTTATTTATATTAACATAATTTCTTAAATACTAAAAACTAATTAAAAAAAGTATTTTATAGCTAGACTTAGGGATTAGAAAAAAATAGAAAAAATTAAAAATAAAAACAAAAACGTCAAGTATAAGAATATTTACGGTCGTTCTCGCCACGACATTGAACAACACACGCTACAAGTCAATGGTTTCCAGAGAAGGAATCATGCAGCACATATGTTTGAACAAAGAAAAGGGGGCCATCTAGGCACATTTTTTGTTCAACTGCTCATCTTGACACTCCATTACAGATGTCCCTAGTAGGCGTATAGAGAATATTTGGGAAACACTGCCTCGAAAGCGTAACAGGGGACCCTTCTCTGATTCAATCGTCCACTTGTAGTCGGTAGCTATCTCAACTTCCTTGCATCGTAAAAGATTTACAAAAAAGCACGGGGATAAGAAAAGTGTAACAGACATTGTACACGAATGGACACGGCTTTTCCATGAAACCCAGAAGAATTATGGAAGCCCTTTAAATGTTTGTCTTGATTTTTTAAAAAGAAGAAGAGAACATAGGCATGACAGACAACTTACCGCTGAATGTACGCGAGATGTAAAGGTTTGCCTAACTCATCATTCTTTCCGTCTTATATCCTAAAACAGAATTTTGGCCTTAATTCCCCAAAACACCATATTTTTCAGGTTTAATTCAAAAGAAACAGACATAGACTTACAAACCAGTCAAGACACAATTTGACAACCACTTGCTACCGGATGCCAATGGAGCTCGCCCAACCAACCGAACGACTGAGTCAGTTCTGCCGTCCCATCAATTAACGTCAAATGGCTTCCGCGACGCACTGACCTTCAATTCACCTGCATTCGCGGCTCGGCATCCGCATACGATATCTTCAAGCAGCCGCACTCCCCAACTGAGCCGAATGACGCGGTCATGTGTCAAGCGGCGTATCGATAGCTCATTCATTAACGCAACCGGCAGATAATAAATTTCGCTAAACATGAAACAAAACTCGCTGCCCTGTCAAATTGTGTCTCAATCGAAGCGCTTAACTATGATTTATCACCGTCCAGGGGACCGGCTGCTCCAGCAAAATCATACAAAATCACCAATTAATCCGCCATGCAACTGACTTCCTGCGGTCGCGCACACACACACGCACGGTGGAAGCCGCAAATGCGATAGCCGCGGAGGGCAGAGGCAAAGGATGGACACAGTTGCGGCACTTAATTGATATATTCCGCCGCCGCTGCCGAATCAAGAGAACACCACACGGGGCGAAAGAGGCAATCACTTAGAGCGCAAGCGCGCGGTGCCGTGGTCCACCATATCGATGGGTTCGCACATGGAGATGCCGCCATATATTCGAATGGCTTTGTCAAGTGGGCTGGGATTTATAGCACTTCCCCGGGGGGCGCGCGCTAGGCACAGCCACATATGGTAGAACCTCGAGCCGAGAGGTGCTTCTCCTAATGAGTTTCTTCTGGCAGAGAGGAAGTCCTCGCCGGCCATAGACGAAACATGTTTTCAATTAAGCCGCACAGTCCCAGACGCGCTCTCGGTCGCAATTGTACACGGCACAAGGCTGTGCAGCGCTTTTTTCACCTACTCACCAGTTGGAATGATTCAATTTTTCTTAGCGGCCAAGCATCCTGCCGCGTGCGGCTGCGCAGCCAGCGGACCGTCCGATTGACTTGCGGTGAAATTAACCGTGTGTGTGCGCGCGCATGTGGCGAATTCTAATCCCGCGGGCCATGAAATGCAATAAGATAGACCCGTGATTAATCGTTGCATAAACAAAAGTTAATGAGACTATCGGAGTCCTGAGGAAGTTGGTGCCCTCCCGACCACCACGTGTCTCCGGAGCGGGGGGCATGAAGGATATTAACTCATCGATTACGTGTTGCCAACTGTGCGGGACGGCCTGAGATTGGCGTTCGATTGGGGATCCTTTTCACTGGAACGTGGTTATTTGTTTTTAGGGCGGAACGGGGGTGAGTGTGTGTGTGAGAAAAGGACGATTAATAACTGTAATGAGATTGTAGGCATGATGAATGGGCCGGTCCTCCAGTTGGCATCTCACATATGCTGCGGGATTTCCAATAGTGCGCCAGCTGGTACCGGGCTGATTGCATCTGCATGTTTGCCAAAGCAATTCATCAGGTTCACCGGAGGTAATCCGAGGAGAGATCCAATTATTTGCGTCTCCGCTTCCCAGGCGCCTCCTGACCGAGGTGAGTGGGTACACTTTTTTCGCGCCACCTTCACGGGTCACTCGTTGCCTCGCAACCAGTCAGTGACTAAACACAAAACTTGACCCCGCCACTAATTCGCCATCCATCGGCACCTTGTGCGGTCCGAGTGCAGCAGATGCGGCTTAAAATTGAAGTTAGTTTCTAGAGCTGCTCTAATGGCTGGCAATTTGTTTGGTTCGCCTCATATCGGACACTCATGCTGTCTGCCTGAAACTGGTGCAAAGAAAGACGAACGGTGGGGTGCCTCATGCTGCATTGGGTAATCATGACATTAAAGACTGTAGTGTGGCGCGTCTGCCCCATGGTCATGTACGGTGGTAACGTCTTGTTTTGTGACTTCGCTCGATGATGACCATAATCATCATTAGTGAGCGAAGCACGGTGCGCTCTCAATGCTCTCAATGCTCTGCGGTGCTCGCTTCGGGATTGAGCTGTAATTATTCGAAATGGGAGTCAACAGATGGATGCGTGGCAGTCTTTCAGTGTTCTTTGTTTTTGGAAGCAATTTGGGCGGAAAAGAAGCCAATTTGAGTGCGGAGGCCATGCAATGAGGTGGTTGCATCGTGATGACCGTGATGTGTTCATTGAGTGTTCTGGTTCCTCGATCAGATAAAAGGATAATGTGTTTGTGTGAAGGGGAGTTTCAACACTTTTGACATTAGGTTAGGAGCTACCGAAGGATAATCAGAATCTGATAAATTTTTAAAGTCCTGTGAGTAATCGGACTTAAATTTTGGGCGAACTTTTGAAA
The DNA here is from genome assembly GCA_955652365.1 of Eristalinus aeneus. Lineage (NCBI taxonomy): Eukaryota > Metazoa > Arthropoda > Insecta > Diptera > Syrphidae > Eristalinus > Eristalinus aeneus. Next base: position 82,896,608 of record OY019132.1, read on the forward strand.
TGCCCTAAATCAGAAAATTTAAGGTTAGGAAACCCTCAATAGTTCCAAAACCCAGAAAACTTTTCCAAAGGGCCCTTCCTCTTATTGCTGGGTTTGTAAGAAGCCACTGGAGGAAATTATTCCCGTTATCTGCTTAATTTTAAAATGTTCTGTGAGGGATTGGACTTAAAGTTTGGACAAACTACGAGAATAGGGAATAGAGTTTTAAGTCAAAAAAGGTATGGTCCAGGCACCCTTATTTTTCAAAACACCTTTCCAATGGGCCTTCATCTTATTTGTGGGAAAGGGTAAGTATTTTGTGCTTTCGAATCTAAAATTTTGGGGATCTTGCAATTTTGACACTTGTTTGCTTTTCAATTCGATTTTTGACGTTGTGGATTTTCAGTTCAATATTTTCTATCTTTTTTTTACTTTCAGGATTTATGTCTAAACAAACAACAAGTCAACACAGTCCAATATTGACCATAAGATTGGAGCCGATTCCGAGGCAATGTTTTTTACTTTTAAAACTTTTGAATTCCCGTTTTTTAAGTGTTCAAGTTTAGTTTAGTTTATTTTTTCAATAAGTCTTTGTTGGACCTTGAGCACAGAATTCATAATTCTGACGATCCCATTCACCGTTTTGCATATTTTTGGAATAATTGGCAGAACTTTTCTTCTTCTTGTTATAGCGCTACAGTCCGGGGTGGACCTGAGCCTCAACCAACAAGCCTCTCCAGTCAGCACGATCTTTCGCCAGCTACCTCCAGTTGCGCACTCCAAGTTGAGGTCCTTCTCCACTTGTGTGCGCCACATTACTCTACGTCGTCCTCTGTTGCCGTGTCCCAATAGCTCGGATTCAAAGACTTTTCGGGCCGGAGCAGTGGTGTCCATACGCTCTACATGGCCTAGCCATCTTAAGCGTTGTATCCGTAGAAGCTTGACCAGGCACATGTCGCTGTACAGCCCATAGAGTTTGTCGTTGAATCTTCTCCTCCGGATGCCACCAATGCAAACAGGACCAAAAATCATACGCGAAACTTTTCTGTCTAAAAACAATTAAGGGCTTCCTCATCCGCCTTTGGTAACGTCCAGGTTTTCGCGCCATAAATAAGGACTGGGATGATTAAGCTGTTATATAAAGCGAGCTTATTCCTTCGAGGCAGAACTCTTAGGCGCTCAAAACTACGAAGTTACAGTCATGTGCAAAATGATTGGAACAAACGAAATTTTCAATTTCAATATTTTACTTTTTTTCAATTAAATTTAGAAAATATAACACAGATCAATTTTTAATCTTTATATAATCTCTTTATATAGTCTCCCTTGGCTGCGGTGGCGTAGTGGGTAAAGCGCCACACTCACACGCCTAAGGTCTGGGTTCGATTCCCGGCAAAAAACCTCGAATTTTTCACGGCACCACCTCTTTCGAGTTACTGACAACACTCAAAGTAGTACTTATTAAAAGTAGTACTAAAAGTAAAAGTAATTACTGCCTAAGAAAAAGCTTCTCGCCGTTCGGAGTCGGCAAAAAAACTGTAGATCCCTTCTGCTCATGAGAGAACAGTAACGCGCACAACACGAGTAGTTGTTGAGCAATCTAGGCTCTGGTCCCTCTGTGGACTATTATTATTGGCTTGGTTATCAAGCGTATTAACACTCGTCCTCTTAACGTGATAAAAAATAATTATTGAAGATTATCTAACCAATAATGAACGCATCCTGATAGACGTAGATACAAAAAGTGACTCACGGCTCTTGGAAGACTTGGTCAATTGAGTCAGTCGATTACTTGTCACAACTTCAGCATAGCTCAAATTGTTGAAGTTGTGACAAGTAATCGACTCATTGTGTTTATAAAGGATGAATGACTGGCACCAACGAAATTATCTTTGTGTAGAACTGCAGAGGAACACCCGCAAAAGGAGGAACAAGTGCACTCTGCGACGGTGATTAGTAATACCACTCAATGCAAGAGACCAGTTACGAAGCTTTGCATTTTACCTAAGAATACAAACGCTGAGGCTTCTCAAGTAAGAGCTGACCTGTAAGGAACCATTCGGACACATACTGTGATTACAGATCGTTCAATCAGCAATGCTGCGACGTCAATTGACTCGCTGGAACATTGACGTAATGTTGTGTCTCTATCGCTCTTTTTTAGCTATTTCAACAGGAAATGATCCTATGAGTCCGCTGCATTCCCCCCCCCCCCTTCAACCCGCAACACACGCCACGCTAGCAATGGATACCCGTTCACCCTAAATCTCACTTTCGGACAAATAGTCATAGAGACTTGTTCTTCAGCTTCACCACGAAAATAGAGTGTTTTTCCCCCCTCATTACATTCCGCAGACATTTAAGACCAATGAGCCCCGGTACCCCCTTTCCCTGTCTTCATCTTTACCTTCGGCCTGTGCTGTGACTCTATCCCGAGCACTTAAATGTACCAAAAAGCCGAAAAAGTTGGAATCCAACCAAGAAACAACAAGAGATAAAAACCCCGCCAACGCAAATGTTGTCCAAAATTCTTCCTCCAAACCTACCATACTTCCCAGTCTTATAAAAAATACAACTTCAATGCAAGTGCCCCATTCTCAGAAACAGAACGCGCTGCCTAATCTCTTCAAATATATAATTATGAAGCTGTCCGTCAAGTTGCCAAAAAATTAAAATAAATGCTTGAATAAAGTCATTAGGACTGCGACTACAGCACTCCGTCATCCATCATTAGTCAGAGATGACGTTCCTCCTGAGTTCGCGGCCCGCTCGCGAACGCGAAGAAAACTTTTCCTTCGAGAAGACGAAAATTAAATGTCTATCCTTTCACTTGAAATGGAAAAAAATATACAAATTGCTCGTGTCTCCCTGGGGACATTTAAAAAAGGAACACACACAGGCAGAAGCGCAGATGCACAGACACACTCAGAGGAGATCAAAAGAAAGTACAAATGGAATGCATTCTCAACTCGGTTTCGCATCCTTTGATGTAATCCCCGAAGAATTCTCGCTCTCCTCCGAAAAGAGGGCGGCTGTCCCAAGTGATATGTTGGCGGTGAATCCAAGAGCCCTACGGAAGGCAGGGATGGAGCAGAGTTTTGTGAATAATTTTCGAGGAACTAACACTGCACTCGGAGGTCACATACGACTGTCGAACGAATGGGAAGGTCTAGTGAGCAGCAAGGAGGACTGCAATCAAGTGCGACTAAGTGGCCTCCGCTTCGACGATTTCGATTGTGAGCAACATTAAACGGAATCCTTGAGCCTTGGCTCTCTCGGTGGAATACTCTTATTCTAGTGAATCCTTTTTTCTCAACAAAGGAGCTCGCTGCGGGCTGGTGGCTGGTGGCTGACTGGCCGGGTGCTGAAATGTGGGCGGAATACGATAAACAAGACCAATGTAAGCCTCTTGGTGCCTCCTGTAACGATGTTATTGCTGCAAAACAAATACACTCCGCCTCCAATGGGGCAATGTAGAATTTTCTTTTCATACAAACATTCTCCGAATGACTTCGTCGTTCGTTGTCGAAGATGCCTTTCGAGCCAAAGTGTCTGCGAAGGCCCTGCAATCGCTTTCGGGCGTGTCGAATACGCTCAATGAAAGGTTTTCTTGAAGCCGAATTTGCAGGAGATTCTATCGTTCCCTAGAGAGTTTCCTATCGATAGAGGTACGAGGATGTAGGTCACGTGGAAATTGGAAAGCCTGTGGGAAAGGTGTGGTGTAATAATTTCGAGAAAACGACGCCAAAAGAGGTCTTGTAAATGATTCAAGCGAAGCGAGTGAAATTGAAGCGAAACTGGAGTGATGAGTTATTTATGTATGATTCAGATGTGTTTATGAAAATGTTCAAACGGGAATGTGTACAAAAGTAGGAGAAAGGAAATGGGAGGAATTACTGGAACTACATAGATGTCGACTTCTTACGTACATAAAGAAAATCCTCGATCACAACTCGAGTTAACTTAACTTCTGAGAAGAGGCTATGGACTGGAACAATAAATTATTTCGTTTAAGCTGCGATGGAGCTTTCAAAATATGAGTTCCTATGCAACGGAATTTTGATGAACGCAGCATAAACGATGAAAGGTGGACTATCCTTTTAAGCTGCTGATCTCCCTGGAGAGGAAAGAAATAGTTAAGTGTTTTTCGAATTTCTTCGCCTTCTGATTGTAAAGGAATCGAAAGCACAATAGCAAAATAATATTGTTCAAAATTTTAGGACATAATACGACTAAGTCAGCCTGAAGTAACTATTCTTAATGGCCAGTGAGGCCCATTAGCCTTACAATCGCAGCAATTAAGCAGCAGTTTAATTCTAAACGCATAGATGTGGTTGGTTTAGAATAAAGGCATCGACAGACAACATTGTTTGTTAAAAAACAGGCCACTGTTGCAGGAGTATTTAAGGGAATAAAAAAAATAATCAGGAGTGTGGCGATCCGTTTATTAAGCACCGCTCCTAAGTTACAGAGAATATATGCATTTCAATGTGCAAATAAATGGACAGTGCTCAGATCGTTCACCTATTCGGATGATCGACTACACATAATTGACTTGAATAGAAAGTAGTGGTGCACAAAAGCATTCATTTCAAATTTATCTACACTTTTAGAGAAGATGTTGTTGTAACCTCCTCTACCACTTTCAATTGTGTTTAAAAGAGTTAAAAAACACCTAAGGCAGTAAATTTTGTTATGTAAACTAAGCGTCATTTTCTATAGCTAGGTAGCAGTTGTTTTGATACAAAACGAAATTGTTCAACCGGCGTCGCAAGAGATCCAACAGTAGTTGCCCATTTGCAACTTGTAGGGAGGTAACGAGATGCCAACAAGCAATTAAAATAATGTAAGATGCTTCACCCTCATCTTCCAAAGAAAAGCGGCTTATATTATACACTCCAAGTTCTCTAAATTTTTACTGAAAACTTGATACTGAAAATAGAAGACACCCTTATTCAAATCAAAATTCTTTCCCGCAACGGAATTTTCTTTACTATTTAGAAGTAAAACAAAGTTCTAGGAGGCCAAAACTGGAGAATATTTTAAACAGAAATTCGTAACATAATCGGCCTTTGTGCTATACCTAATCGGCCTTTGTATACTAGTATGATATGAGCGTTCTTTTTTTTTTTTTTTTTTGAAAATAAAACAATAATTAATAATGAGAAAGTAAAAACATATTATTCAATGTATTGGTCATTGTTTTCTACACATTTTAACCACCTTTCTGGCAATTTGTGAATACCACGCCAATAAAATTGTTCGTCTTTTAAAGCAAACCAATCAGACACCCAATTTTCGACCCTCTCGTAGGAATCAAAGTGCTACTCAGCCAATGCCTGTGCCATCGATGAAAACAAATGGTAGTCGGAAGGAGCCAAGTCCATTGAATACGGCGGGTGGGAAAGCTGCTCCCAGCCAAGTGTTCTGATTGTATCCTGAACCGGTTTTTCTTTGTGGGCAAGTGCATTGTCATGGAACAAAATTACCTTGCCGTGTCTTCTGGCCCATTCTGGTCTTTTCACGATCAATGCATGGTTCAAATTGATCATTTGTTGTCGATAGCGAACAGTATTAACGGTTTCACCAGGTCTTAGGAACTCGTGGTACAGCACACCTTTCTGGTCCCACCAAACACACAGCAGTCGATGTTGATGGTTGTCCCAGATTAACCCATGATTTTTTCCATTTAGGATTCTTAAAATAAATCCATTTTTCATCGCCAGTAACAATCCGTGTCTTTGAAGCAAAATTTCACAAGTGTTTTTTTCGGTTTTCCATCTGTCTTTCATTCAATTCATTTGGCACCCATTTTCCACACTTTTGGATCTTTCCCATAGCTTTTAAACGGTCAGAAATTGTTTGTTCTGCAACATTTAACATTGCTGCCTTTTGCTTTTGACTCAAAGTGTCATCTCCACCCAATATCGTTTGCAATTCGTCGTCTTCAAACTGGTCTAAAATTGATCTAGTACATATTCAGTTCTTTCGCCAGCTTTTGACATGTTTTAAAACTTTTCTGTGTCTGTGTCTAACACGCTCTCGCTGTGCCAAAGTTTTTCAAATTGAAAAAAATGTAATTAAGTCAACTAAATAAAATAATCAAATAAATACGATGTATTTCTAACACTATGTTTGCTCACGTCTGTTCTGCTCCATGCCGCAGAAAATCGATACAAATATAGTATTGGTCCTTCTGAAGATTCTGTTAACGTACTTTAAGCGATGTACTCTTTATGCTGTACTTCCCACGAACATTTAAAAATATTTTTAAATTTTAATTATAAGAGGAAACGCAAAAGAGTACCTGACACATAGGTATAAAGGAGTTTCTGAACGAGCTGAGTCGGTGGATACAGAGTCAGCTGACAAGAAACTGTGCCAGTAGGAATAGTCCAGACGCAAAACGTCGTAAACTCCACGTTTAGAATGTCTGAAAACTTCCTCTCTTGAGTTTCTTAAAACTCCTGAAGAGTACTGTTTTCCTATAGAAAAAAAAAACAACTCTTCGAAATCCGCTGTTCAACTCAAAAAAAAAAACCATTTGGGTACCTTTTACTGGTAGACGAACTATAGCTTGCACAACACAAGTAGTTCCTGCCGAAGCTAGGCCCTCGTCCGATTGTGGACTGTTGTGGCGCTATGTACATATATATATGAAAGGAAGAGATTCCCAGTGTGTAAAATAGATTTTTCTTCTGGTAATGAAATAAGACATAAAATTGAATAATTTTATATTTTAACGTTCTCCAAAAAAAATTAAAAACTTCTTTTTTGGCATTTAAGATAAAGATCATTGTTTGAAACAACTAACGAATGACGAGAATTGTTAAGCCGAGATGTCGAAAGTCTAGAACAAATTTAGAAACAGACATAAGCAAAGCCTCAAACAGCAAACTTCCTCAGACAAGTTTGTGTTTCACTTAGCCAAGACAGCCGGTTCATAGCGTGAAAGGTCAACGTACACAGCAAAGAGATTTGCTCTGGCAAAACTGACCTCAAGACATACAGCGTCGCACTAGAAAGCAAATTTTGTGTAATTGATGTGCTTTGTCCCGAGTTACCTTAATGCAACGCCGGCTACTCGTACTCATTTAAACAGAATCACACTGTTAAATAAACTGGAATATCATTATAATCATGGCTGTTGAGTTTCACTTGTAAACATTTCCACATTCCCATATCAGTCACAGACATTCGGTAACCAACTCCGACTATGCAGTTGGTAAAGCAGAATTTTGAAATGTACATTTTTGCGTACAGTTTCACAACACAAATCAATGTGGGTGTTATGCCTTACATTGATTCGAATTGCTCCACTTACAAGAATTCACAGTTCATAATCCTTCACCGCCCTCGTCCGTCTGGAAAACAAGCGAGAGTTGTGACCGAGAATGCCAAGGATTGGCTTGTTGAGGATGGAGAGAGGGAGGGATCTAATCACTTCACTGTACTTCACAACACTTTTTTTGACTTTGATCCTTTTTATTAATTATTTTTTAAACCTTTTTTTATTTTCCAAAATGTTACACTCGCGACGAGGTGAAAACGGATCTTCAATTCCGGTGCGAGGGATTTTATTCTTTTATTGTTGTGTTTTTAATATGCTGCATTTGACGGAGGGATATGTGCGTGCGTCGGAGGATGACCAGGTTGTTGTCCCCAAAATGTAAATCACAATGGTAAGCAAAAAATTTACTCTCGAAAATTGTTTTCTTCGTACCCTTGCGAAAATGTAAATGAGCGGTCGATACAATAATAATAATTGTTGGCGCTACTGTCCAAAGGGGGACCAGGGCCTAGCTTGCTCATCAACTACTCGTGTTGTCCGCGCTACTGTTCTCTCATGAGTAGAAGGGACCTACAGTTTTTTGCCGACTCCGAACGGCGAAATTGGAGAAGCTTTCTTAGACATTTATTACTCTTTGAGTGTTGTCAGCAGCTCGAAAGAGGTAGTGCCGTGAAAAATTTGAAAAATCAGTGTTGAGCTGGGAGTCGAACCTACACCCTTCGGCATGTGAGCGTCGCACTCTACCCACTACGCCACGGCGACCACGCAATCGATACAACTAATCAAAAATACACACTCACAAAAAGCAATTAATTGTGATGAAAAGGAGTAGAGTTCTACTTAAAACTTTCTTCTTTCCAGAAATATCAACGCGTATCCATCCCATTTCTGCCAAAACAGTTTTACCTCAAGTCCAACCGATCGAATGTCCAATAGTGTTTTGGGTGTCAGAAGTGGAGATGAGACAATATACACGGAGTCTGTTCAAAGAAAAGGCTAAATTCAAATTTCGCAGGCTACATACATTTATTCTTTTATTATGTTGGTACATTCATCTCGAACATATGTACAGAGCTTCAGCAGATTTGTTCCGTTTGGCAGAGGCGTAAAAATCAGACTTGTGTTGCGTGTTCGACTATTTTCTGCTGTCGAAAAAATGGATCAAAGAATTGACATTTTATTTTCTGCGAAAATGGAATTAAAAGCTCAGAGCACTTGAAGTGGTATTCGAAGAGTGTACTCTGAGTCAAAAAAATGGTCATAAGTGGTTTGATCGAGAAGATGTAAAAGACGACGCTCGCCGATTACGTCAACAACCCATGAAAATGTCGAGAAAGTGTTGAAAATTGTTAAGGAGGTTTGTCTATTATTAAAGAAGTTACTGAAGATGACGGCATACCGGTAAGCTCATTCCATGCAATTTTTTCAGAAATTTTGGGCATGAAGCATTTGACAGAAAATTTTGGCCAACAAAAATGCCACATAGGCATCATTCGTGACTCGTATATGACGGTACCAGGGCCCAGCTTCCTAGTATTGTGTTCGCTTCTGTTCTCTCATAAAAAGAACTGATCTACAGTTTTTTAATGTCGTGCCATGAAAAATGCTAGATATTCAGTCCGGGAATCAAACCTGAATCTTTTGAGTGTGAGTGTAGCCCTTTACCCACTTCACCACGTTGAGACAATACTCGTGCCACGAATCCTTCAGAACCCTCCTCTTCGTATCATTGTGTAGCAAATTCAGCGCCGCAATCCAGATGCAAGATTTCACACTGAAATGTGCTACACTTTGTAGCACACCAGACCCCCATAAGCGCTTTGCCTAGTCAGGTGTATACCAATAATTACAGCATCACTTTATGCGATTAACGCAATAATTTAATAGCAAAACGTGATCCTCCCCACTCCCGCCCATGACGCCAAAACTCATCGCAAAATCAATTTTCACTGAACTTGCACGGATGTGTATGTCCTCTCCACCGTTCCCCCCCTGAACCAGCGATGACCCGTATGCGCGTGTGTTTTACAGGAAAAGCTCACTAATTACCACGGTTGCCACTCATACACCGGAGCAGCACAACAATCGTAATTGTGAAGTTATGATGCGGCCTGCCTCCCATGGGCCGATGGAGACAACCATAATTGGTCCGGCGGAAGGCTTGTCCCCGGTAATTGCCCTCGAACTCCCCCGCCCACCATGTAACGCAACAACAAAAGCAGCAAATTGCAAAAATAAGATAAATAAATTGCGCGGCCCTAATAATTGGGATTGTGGAACTGGCTTTCAATATTCCCCCTAATTCGCCAGCAATTATCAATTGTTAATGTTTTACCGTTCGGGTGACTTTAATTATGTGTCTAGGCGCGGGCGTGGGCGATGGTGGAGCCATTGTCGCTGATGATGACGGCGGCGGTGCTGGTGGTGGTGGTGGAGTGTCCTTGCTCGATGGGGTATAGATTTTCCAATTAAAATTGGAAAAGTTTCGCAAAACATCACGTTAATTTGGTGTTAGACGTCACGGGACGGCAAATTGGAGAGGGACTCAATTAAATTTTAAGGATTCGTCAGAATCGATGAAAAATTGATTTTGCTCCCGTAATTGACTCTATAATAAAATACTGCTCATGAATGAACCTTGGTTCGTGGACAATGGTAACAAAGGCTATTATTGGTTGATTTATTCTGTGGGCATGTGGAAGGGAGATGCCATAGAGGCGAAACATAAAACATGGAACCCCAATTTGCTGTTGAGCTGATCAAGATTTTCTCTCATAGTGATAAAAGGTTCGAAATGTCATGTGGCACTTTTGCTCTTTTAGGATGTTTTTGTAAGTGTCTAGGTGGCTGTTGCCAAATATTTAAGCTCTCTTAATAATGCCATTTTACTATGTTTTATTAAGTAAGGTAATTGTTCAGGAGAAATATCAGCGGATTTCTTTATGAATTGTTTTAATGCGATGTGAGCTAACATATACTGATAAAGTTTAACAATAGCAACAAACATAAAATAATATGGCTATTATAAATTAAAACAGCTTAGAGTCCCTGGTTCACAAAAAATATAGATGGACAGTCAGGACCCGTTCGTTGACTTTAACGCCGCATATGACAGTATGCATAGGAGCGAGCTATACAGTGCCATGTCAAGTTTTGGCATTCCAAAACTCGTCAGATTGTGTAGGATGGCGATGGCGAGCTCTCGCAGCTCTGTCAAGGTCGGTAACGAACTCACCGAGACCTTCAATGTCAAAAAAGGTCTTAGACAAGGCGACGCACTGTCATGTGACTTCTTTAACATCATCCTCGAGAAGATCGTGCGTAACTCACGAATCAACACAACAAGCACGGTCTTCCGAAATTCAGCTCAAGTGCTATGCGGACGATATTGACATGATTAAACTAACACAGCGATCAGCTGGCATTGAAGCGGAAGCGAATAAAATGGATCAACCGGCAAATGAGGGCGAAATGAAGTATGAAGGCTGTCGTCAAGAATGACACACAACATCGACGTCTCAAATAGAATGTTACATTAGGCACCGGGAAGTGAAGGACTATGTCTACATCGGTTTGGCGGTAAATAGGCACAACATCAGAACCGAAATCCAACGAAGAAACCCTCTTGCCAATCGTTGTTTATTTGGTCTCAAGAGGCAGTAGTGCCCTCACTCGATAGACGGAGCTTACCTTCTAAAACAGCTTCATCATCCGAGTACTGCTTAATGTTGCAAAAACTTGGAAACTACTAACATAGAATGAGGCAACCCTTAGTGTTTTCAAAAGAAAAGTGTTGCGTGAGTTACATATCACTCCGCGCCGCATTCGATAGATGAGTTTCTGGAAGAAATAAATGCGAAACAAGCATAAATGCTGCACGAGTATAATCTTTGCACGGGCAATGTTCCCAATATTTAGAATTATGCTGACATACTGTCTGCACTGAACATGCGATCGATTCTTCAAATTTATCAATCAATTGATAAATCAATTTGATCAATAATCAATTTTATAAATATAAAAAAGCGCAGCAAAACCTGAGTGACGTGTAGTTCGTTCCCTGAGTTAGTGTTAAGCACAATGAATTGTAACTCGGTAAATAAAGAATTTTTATTTTTTTCACCTAGCACGGAACTAAGTATTTAATTCGTGCGATTCTTGGACCTGTTTGCGTTGGTTACATTCGGAGGAGAAAATTCAACAACGTACATTATCAATTATATGGCGGCATGCGGCTGGTCAAGTGTCTTTAGATACAACGCTTGAGAAAGTTAGGCCTCGTCGAGTGTATACCATTCTTTCAGTTCTAAAAGTCATCGAATCCGAGGCATTCGGATAACGCAAACGAACACGGACTAGACTAATATGGGCAGTTGGCAAGAGATTGTGCTGGCTGGAGAAAAATGTTGCCTTATCCCCAGGTTCATCCCGGGATGTAGCGCAACGCAAAGAAAAAAAGGAGAATTTCAGGACAAACAGTTTTGTTGCTTATTTTCAAGAATTAGTCAAACCATCGCCATTTGTTTTTATTATTACTATTATTATAGCGCCTTTTGTACTCATTACTTATATACATTGTACTTATATTGTCATATTAATTTCCCTATCGCTAACTTCTTCTACTTCTGCCCGATTCAAACCTTTTTTTGGAGGTTGGGATATACTGCGCTGAAGCGCTCAGACTCAAATACTGGTCCATTGTACTACCAGGCAGTAACCTTCATTTAATGTAATTTCTTGGTTTTCCGAAGAAAGACCAGAAGTCGCTTCTGTGATATAGAACTTCGGTTTTCAGTTCCCACCACATCAGCGACAAACAGGCGCCACATGATACGAGGCGGAGCACTGACAGAGAAAGTGCTCTGAAGTGTCTTCACCTTCTCCACAGGCATCGCAGAGGGTGATTTACTAAGCCAAAGCTGACTTATGTGCCTAGCGAGGGCAAAGTGTCCCGGTAGTACGCCGATAAGTCGTCTGCCCGTCTGTCTAAAGATAGCAGACAAGCCGCGAAATTCTTGCCAAAGTTCGGGATGATACACTTGATCCTGGAGAGTCGCGCCCACTCTAGTTGTTCTGTAGCAGCTTCTATAATGCTCTACGGAGGTCAGGTATGGGGTTTCAAAGTCTATGATGCTGTGCAAAAATTCCTTCGCTACTTTTTGAAAAAGATCTTTCGGTTACCAAAAAATACCCCCAACTATATGCTATTATAATATATTATTAAATTATATTATGACTATAATGAAACTGGAACTCCTCCGTTGCTCCTGTATACCCTCAAAATGCACTTCAACTATATTTTAAAAATACTAGAGATGAGCGAATGCAGATTACCAAACGTAGTTTTAAGAAGTATGGTTAGAGCAAACGGATATATTTGCGAGGAATGGAAAAAAAACAGCTTCTGAATGCGGTTTAAATCTGTCTATTGAGGCGGACGAGCCTCCTCATCTTTTGAGAAAAAAATTTAACTCAGTTTTGGAGAATTTTGGTAGACACACATATGACAAATATGCCGAAGAAGCTGAATCTTCACAGTTTGGGAACTACTACAGCAAACTAAACCATTTTTTAAATGAAAAAACATACTTCCTTGACGAATATGAAGTAATGTGCATTTTAAATGGAGAAAAATGATGGAAGGACTTAAACGATTATTGAGTAGGAGCACTTTGTTATAGAAAACGATGGAGATTTTTAATATAAAACTTAAGTATGTATTTTGTCAACCTGGTAGACAGCCATAGGCCAAACCATAAATGACTAAGGTTAAACTTTACATTGTAAAACATTTATTGAAAATAAAAATCAAACCAACTTACTAACTAAACTTGTGCTGTAGGGAGACCGCGGCCAAGGATGCAGAATGCCTCTTTTGAACCTTGCCTAGCTAGTTCATCCGCAATCTCGTTTCCTATGACGGATCACACCTCGGTCTAAACCAAAAAAGCTCTCCAACTGGCACAATCTTAAGCCAGCTGTTCCATTTATGTCCCATTTTCGGTCAAGTTGGTTGAGGTCTATTAACACTTGTACGCGCAATCGTGTCCTTGTACGTTCTCTATCAGAGAAAAACCTTCTGTTCTTGACATCTAGACTTCTAAGGCGTTAATCCGTTGTCTCAGTTTTTTTCGCTGTGAATTGATGATTGCTATAAAAAACCAAGCAAAGGATTCTTCAACCGCTCTTGACGTGCACAAGGACAGGGATGAGGTTATTGGTCCAAAAGAGGGAACACCTGGTCAGGCTAGCAGGCGACTAGCAAAACTTCGGCCATTAACCTCGGAACTGTTTGTACTGGTTGTAATTTACTCATTCAAAGTTACACCTGCCTATGGTGACACTCTGGCCGAGCCTTTGATGTTGTAAATTCGTTTCCTATGGCAACAAATGCTTTGTTTTACCCTCGTTCACGGTTAGCTCATTTTGGCCGCATCGGCTTGGATGGCACATACGTCGCCGATGGTTCACTAAGATCAATCATTCTCGGACTGATGTACGTACATATGTTAGAATGTTGATGGTAGAAATTGTTGTCAGCCAAGCCACATGAACTATACTTTATTCAGTGAATCTATTCTACGTATTTTCGTCGATGTAGCAGTTGTAAATTTATTGCAAGCATTTCAAAGGTTGAAAAGATTTCGTTATGTACGACTTGCATTAAATTTAAGGATTGAAAGCATTTTTACCAGAAGTTATAACTTGGATAAGAAACTAAAAAACTGGAAATCCCCTTGATTCCTGCATACATAAAGTAACTCAAATAAATCTTTAAGCAAACAGTAAAGAAGGCAATGCACCCCCTCTTCTATAGCGATACATAAACCTAGAATAAGCCCCTCACTTCGTAGCATAAATGTACCCTTAGCATCGCATTGCGAAGTATCCTTCACCAGAGTTCCTCCAAACGCAATGCAAATATCTACAAAACACCGTCCATGCTGAATGCACTCATAAAGCAATTATTCTGCTGAAAAGATTCCCTTCCTGGTTCCTGAATGTGTCAACAGCATCAAGTTCAACGACCAACGAATCCATTATGCAACAGGAAGTCCTTTCATTCGCCCGAATAAGTAAACTTTTCAGTATCTACTTTCACACTTCTACTTAATCACATCACTGTAAGCTGTTTGCATCTGTCATTCAGGACGTCACACGGCACATGTACCCACAAAAATCTGATTAACCTAAATCCCGACCGGGCCGCGCTCACCACCAACCGTAGCGGCACACAAAGAGCCCTGCTGCCCAATAAAAATTCCTGCGAGCATATTTCCGCGAATGGAAAACTAAATGATTGACGGAGAAAAAATCCCGTGCGAGCTCCATAAAAGCGTGTCGAACAAGTATCTCCTGAAACACGAGCCGGAGCTGAACCAGGTACGTGAACGGCAGCGCACCCCATTCAATGGCGCAATGGGGCAAAACAAGAACGAACGCGAAATTAAATTAATGATGGATGTTATTTGCGCATTAAATAGAATTAATTAAAATTTTAATTAAAATTGCATGTTGGCAGAGCCTATGTGCTGCGGTGCATGTCTATTGACAGTGCCCTGAGTGCGGAAGCGGAGTACTACTCCTCTTGCCGGGGCCTAGTGACATGCCTTCTCGTCGTCGCGGTTTGCGGTGATGATGGATTTATGCTGACAATGCGGTGTCTAATAACTCGTGAGTCTTTATATCTATTTGCTTAGGGAGCTGGGAGCTGGGGAGCAGATTCGTGCTCGGGCGCATTGCCTGGTTGCCTGACGCGCGGAATTTAAATGCAAATGATGTGGACTCGAACGTAAGGCCTGCGGCAGTTGCGTGAAGTTGACCATTCCCAGTGGCAGCGGATGGTATTAGATGTGCGTACAAGCTCGTCGCGGTCAGTCATCGATGTCAAATGGAAATTAATTGAGATTCGGTTTTGCCGCCGCGCCAGTGCACGGCAGTCTGTGATGACCGTGACATTGCAAGGAAACGCAGTTGGGGCTTCTGCGCATCGTGATTGATGCCAAGTGCTGGTTGATGGGTAACCAGATACGCAGACTTACATTAGTGAGTTCTTGGAAAGAACGAGTGATTGCTGGAGACTTGGTTTACACTGGAGGTTTGTGTGTGTGTGTCAGAGTCAGTTACTCAGTCTAGGATTTCGCGGGACGTGCGCGTCTACGCAAGCCGTGATTGGGCTGTGAGCAGCAGGTGAACAAGTAGAAGGGAATGAATTAAGCTGCTTGCACTGCAACAATGTTTCGCGGGACGTTGATAGTCCGGAAAAGTGGATTTATTTCAGAAAATAAACGGCTAAAGAACGGTAAACGGAAGCAGAGTAACGGTAATCCGTTTTTTCCTAATGATCAGATTTCATTTGTCGGCAGAAACACACAACCAGTGGCTGACGGATCAGTTTGGTTTGGAACTCAATTAATTCTACGGATTACGGCGCAAATTAGGTTTAAGTCTACGCTATATTGGAAATCCTAGACAAAACCCAAGTTCACTGCCTTGACTGCGAAATCCATCAGCGAGTCCAATCTAGTTGTTGTTGTGACCCTCACCATATGTCAGCTGACTCCTTTTTCGTTACAAGTCGAAACGAATCAGCAATAAATATCGCACCTGAAACCCTCAGAGCACTCCTCCAGCTAGCATGACATCCAGCCACCTCCAAATTGAGAGACGACCGAAACTTAATTTTCCGCCATCGAAAACTGAAGCACCCTCGCATGTGAAGGGATGACTTCCTGAATCGAAATCCAAATGATTTATATCCCCGGGTCGCGCCAGCGGGGCACCCATCTCGTGCACTCCTCGACTCTGCGAGACTGCGCCACTGCGAGACAGTTTTCCGTGTTAAGTCCTTTCTAATTCCTGACAATATCGACATTTAGCATAACGAAGTTTCCCCGCCCAAGGCCCGGGGCTTCGTTTGAGTCTTTTTTGTGATTCTCTTCGTTTTGTTGGCGCACTCTTTTTTGCCGGTCGCTCCGAGTCCAATGAAATTACCATTTTCCTAAGGATGTGAATTATTGTCTTTCCATCACCTGCCATTTGGTATTCTTATCCTGGCATCGGGGAGGATGCATGCATATGCATACAAAGTCGAAGTCGTCCAAGTCCTGGCACTGCAGTCGTGACTAAGTCTCTGTTTGAGGGGACGATGAGGATACAATTTACTTGGGATTCACGAAAACTGCTGCCAGGCGGAGATAGTTACAGGGCACACGATAGAAAAGGAACACGACTCTTTCTCTCGTTCCGCCGACTTAAAAGAGGTTTTTTCTATTTTTTACAGGATTTGTTTTCTGTGTTTTTTTTTCTATTTTCTTACCCACCCGCCCGCGGCGCACAGCAATGACAGAGGACGAATAAAAGGATCGAGGCGTAAGAAGAAGAGAAAATGAAAAAAAGGCTGAAGGAGAAGAGCAACTGTCACATGAATGTGAATTTTAAGTAGTTGCAAAGTCTTTTCGCATCACAGGAGACTCCCTTCGGTGTGTGTCGGTGTGGCTCGTATCCTAGTGCCAGGGTGATGGTAGACGAGAATGTTCTTCAATTTGTCAGCGACGCGGCGGAAAGGGCGAATGAGGGATGGAGAGACTCGGGAAATTAAAACCGACTTACTGGGCTGGAAATGGATGGGCCTTGCCGGCTTATAGAGCAGAATTGATTCCCTCTCTCGGAAAAGTCATCTATCCAACTGGATGAAGCTCAAAAAGGACTGCATGTGTGCATGGCAATTTGCAGACGTTGTTGCTTGTTTTGGTGTTTTCGGTTTTGTTGTCTTTTGCGTGATATCGACAAAAGTCCCTTTTCCCTCATTTCTAGGACAATGCTTGCAAGCCCTTTAGTGAAAATGAATTAGAATTGAAGAGAATCTCCTCATCATTTTCAATCTCATTTGCCCGTGGGACTGAAGCAAAGCTTTCAAAGCAGCTTACAGTGTAGCTGGTTAAACGATTGCAGGGAAACGAAGACAAATTACAGCCACAAAATTCTCATCTCTACAAATCTCACGGCCTGCTGACCACCATCAACGATGCAGATCATGTTTCTATTAGCCAACAATTCCAATTTAACCCCGCAAACGGAATAAGCAGAAAAGCGAAAAGAAGCACCATAAACAGCTAGAGCGGAATGGGGTAACAAGGAAACGTGCTAAAGAAAGGATTATTATGTTCGCTCTATCATAAGGCGATGAGAATGCCTGGCTGACTGACTGGCTGGTGCAGCAGAGTCGCGCCGTGCCAATGATGTGACCACGAAACGGTTGCACAGGTGGATGAATAGCATTGTTCCATTCACCATTCCACCAGCTCGCCACCGCGACCAGCAGCATATAGAATTCCATTTCTCGTGCAGCTTCTGGAGTTGAATCTTTCTATTTGGTCATTTGCTGTGCTGGACGAATGCAAAACCTAGAGAAAATTGCTTTCTCACGAATATTAGCGCCTCGCACGGAAAGGTTAAAATAAATGAGAAGAGTTTAGCGAACCGCATTAAGGTGTTGCCATTTGTAACCGGCGCTGCTCGGTCGTTGTGGGAGTTCACAATGGTTGCAGTGGCAGTGGCATTCGAGCTCCCTTCCCATTGTCCTTTTTAATGGTAACAGGTTCCTGTGAGTGTGTCTCGGTCACGACAATGTATTTATTTTTTGAATTTCTCTTTGCGAAATTGTTGAATAACTTCATCACGCTGAATGTGAATGCTTGCTTAAGGTGCCTTAATGAAATGGAGTGCGGTAAAAAGGCGTTTGTATGAGGGTTTCTTTTGAAAGTTGCTTTTTAACATCTTTACTTTTTTTTCTTTTGAAATTAAAAGGAATAACAAGTTTAGTGTTTGCACTTTAAGGGGCTGCGCTGAAATGTTTATAATGCATATACAGATTTGTAATTATAGGATTAAGGAGATATTCTCATGTAAGACACTCAATAAGTTCAGAAACCGACATCCATTTTTTTAGTAGGAAGTACAAACATTTAAATGATGTCTGTTACGGTTACTTCAAGTGACGCTACTTTTGTGATTTTCAAAACAATGGTAAAAACAAAATTTCGTGTGTTAATTAAACATTGTTTTTTGACGGGAAGAATTACCATGCCAGGTCAGCAATGGCTTAAAAAGTATTAGAGGGACTCTGCATCATCAAAAACAACTATTTGTCAACCTAGAACAGGAACGTACCGATGATTCTAAGACTTATTTGGAGCTGTATCGCTACATCACTTATTCCTCATGCAGCTTGTAGTTAGTTAGTTAGCAGCTTGTATTCTGATCGGATCCACTAAAACTGGTTTTTAGAGGTGTAGAACTTGAAATATAAATAAAATGAATATTTTTCTTAAATTTATGTTCTTCAAATTTACTTTATTTTAAAGACAATTTTCTGACATTATAAACCATAAATAACATTTGGCATATTATTATAACAACTGCCTAATTTTTAACGAATTTTTTAATATGTGTGACCATGTGTTGCCAATGACGCGAAAATTATCGTTCAAGTTGTCAATTGTTTTTGGCTTATCGACTTTGTCAGCAAAGACTAGCGACTTCATATATCCTCACAGAATAGTCGACCGGCCTCAAATCGCACGATTTTGCAAGCCAATTCACGGGTCCCCAAAGTGAAACTATGTAATTGCCAAATTTTCACGAGCTGTGCAAAATATTGCGCCGTCTTATTGAAACCACCGACTTTGTACGTCATGGTTGTTCAATTGATAAACGAAAAGCTTTCAATTATGGCACTTCATAATGCGGTCACCATTTGAGTTGTGGGTTATCTGGCAGCATGATCTTAGCAAAATCCGAACGAACGAAACAATGTAACTCTCACTAAAATAACTATATGTACATAAATGCAAAATAATTGTAGTCATTTGAGAGCAAATTAAAAACGCATTTTGAAGACAACTATCAATATCAATGTGTTGTCAGTCCATGTCTCTAAATAAATCTCGTTCCATTCTTAGGTAAGATCATCTAAACCATCAAACAATGTTGTTTCCGTAGACGTACGACGACGAAAATTAAGTAAACACCAAAAGTATGAACCGACAGTATTCAACCGTTTCGCAGTTCAGTTGATTTTTCCATTTATAAAGATCTCTCCAATGCCTTAATATATAAATTGTTGGTTACTCTCCGGATTTCAACCATTTAAACACTTCAACTTCTACACCCCTAGGTTCCCAGTTTAGCTTGTAAACCTCAAAATATTCTGGCGAAGAAACAGCTGTTGATTCCATTTACTTGTGAGAGAAAAACAGAAGACACAACATGAGAAGCTGCTAAAGCGGCTTCGTGTTTAGAAACTGTAGCACTCTTCAAAGAGGGCTGTTCAGAAAATAAGCAGAAAACGCAAAACACGGCTTACAGTTATGCCTCCTACAAACAATACAATTATGGTCTATAGCTGCAACTGTAAACTTATACTTGAGACGAGTGTACCAACATAAAGAAATAAAAAAAATCGATCATTGATATTCCGTGTAATTGACCTTTGCCTTATTTTTTTAGCAAACCCCGTACTTGTTTTTAAATTAAAACCAACTTCAACTACAAGTATTCCCATAAGGGACAAAACATTTAGTCTCAATATTTGAAACCCCCTTAGTCGGAAGGAGAAGGACATGGAGAATACGGCGGTCGGGATAAGACGTTCCACTTCAGCGTTTCCAAATAATTTTTGACCGCTAGCCACGAGGAACTAGCCTGTCATACCTTTCGTCGGTCTCTGACCAATATTTATTCAATGCACTGTCCAAACGCATAGGCTGTAGTCAATAACGTTTCCCATCAGTGGTTTCGCCTAGTTTTAGCAGCTCATAGCTCACCTCACTCCGACTTCACCATATGTTGAATAATAATAATAATTGTTGGCGCGGCAGTCCACAGGGGGCCAGAGCCTAGCTTGCCCATCAAATACTCGTGTTGTGCGCGCTACTGTTCTCTGAGTAGTAGAAGAGACCTACAGTCTTTTGCCGACTCCGAACGGCGAAGTTTGAGAAGCTCTCTTTGACAATTGTTACTCTTTGAGTGTTGTCAGCTGCTCGAAAGAGGTGGTGCCGTGAATAATTCGAGGTGTTCAGGCGGAAATCGAACCTAAACCCTTCGGCGTGTACCCACTACGCCACGCGGCCACATATATAGAATATAAATATTTTTCTATGGCGTCGATGTAGACGATGATGAAATGAGTTCACCTCGTGGTTATCGTAGTTAGTCCACTTTTTATCTCCAACAGCAATCCGGTGCAAAAGTCTCCTACTTTGATGTCTTTTAAAAGTGTCAACTCGTACGGCGTTTGAATTAATACGAAGGTTTGCATTTATATTTCGGGATTGAGCAACCCTGGTGTTGCAATCTGGCAACTGCCAGCTCTATCGTTAAGTTTGACATTTTTGAGGTTATACGTATTCAAAACGTTCTGACATAGGAGCGCTATTTGTGTTGTTTACAGTAACTTAAAAGATTCATCTCGCCCAAAAAATGGAATTATATCTTGAACATTTTCGTGCGACTATTTTTTACAACTTTCGACGTGGATTAACTGAACAACAGTGCATCGATGAACTTAATTCAATTTTTGGCGATGAAGCTCCATCAAGGACCAGTGTTTATCGATGGATTGGTGAATTCAACCGAGGTCGTTGTTCACTCCAAGACGAATTTCGTGAAGGTCGTCCCAAGCCAGTTGTTGTTCCGAAAAGCATTGATGCTGTGTGCCAACTGTTATTGCAAGATCGTCATGTAACCTATCGTGAGATTGAGACAACCTTAAGCATTAGTGGGACCAGCATACATTCAATACTCCCTGAACATGTGACCGTCGAAAAAATTTGTTCGCGTTGGATCCCACACAATATGTCAATCGCTCAAAAAAAGGCTCGTGTCGATTTTTCGAAAGAAATGCTCAAAAAAATACGATCGCGGTGCTTTAAAACACGTCTATGACATCGTGACAGGTGATGAATCGTGGATTAACGCGTATGAGCCCGAAAGCAAACATCAGTCGACTGTATGGGTTTTTCAAAATGTGCCAAATCCAACAAAAGTTGCTCGCGCACGAAGCACGTCGCCTGTTTTTTTCGGAAAAACTGGACATGTCGCAACCGTAGCACTAGAACCACGCAGAACAGTCAATTCTGAGTGGTACACAACCATTTGTTTGCCAGTTGTCTTCCAAGAAATCAGGAAAACCAACCGCCGAAGACGGATGACTCTTCACCACGACAATGCGAGGTCTCACACAACGGCTCAAACAACTGCATTTTTGAGCACTCAAAATATCGATTTGATGAGTCATCTGCCGTCTAGTCCTGACTTGGCACCGAATAACTTCTTTTTATTCCCGTACGTAAAAAATAAAATGGGAAGTTAAAGTTTTTCGACACCTAAAGAAGCAGTTGATGCATTCAGAATGCATGTTTTGGAGATACCTCAATCAGAGTGGCAAAAGTGCTTCGACAAACGCATGCAAAATTGTATAGATCTTAATGGGGAATACTTTGAAAAACAATAAAGCTGTTTTCGATGATTAATATTTGTTTTTGTTCTCTAATCCCGAAATATAAAAGGCAAGCCTCGTAATAATAATACTTGGGTGGCGCAAGAGTCCTCAGAGGGACCAGGGCCTAGCTTGCTCATCCACTACTCGTGTTGTACGCGCTACTGTTTTCTCACGAGTAAAACTTACTCTTAGACAGTAATTACTCTTTGAGTGTTGTCAGCAGCTCGGAAAAGGTGGTGCCGTGAAAAATTCGAGAGCCGAACATGGACCTTCGGTGTGTGAGCGTCGCAGACTACGCACTACGCCACGGTGGTCACGAATTCAAATTCCATACTTTTAATTTAATCCAAATTTCTTTACCTGAATGGAAGTTGTTTGTCACTCCCAACGACTCTTACACGGATTTTGTGTAAGTCGTTCAATGCCTTATCTTCAAATGCTTTGGACTAAGGCGCTCTTTGACTTCGACGTTAAAAACTCTCATGCTTAAGCATCGAAACCACTTTCTGTATGATTTTTCGGACGGTTTAAAGAAAAACTTTTATAATAATTGGATGGGCTCCAGCCGGAGTTTTCCTTCAATTAAAAATAAAAATCAGAATTTCCCGCAAATGCTGTTTATTTAAGACAAATCCGTACATTTTCGAAAAGGCCAAAAGCAATTTCGCTGTCTAAAGCACACGCTGATGCACACTAATTATTTCTGACAAAACTTACACCTTTCCAATGAAGCAGGTAATCGCTTCCAAGATCAGTCACAACATGCAGGTGGCGCCACACAAACCAATTTTGTGTCCCGAATACAAGAAACACATAAATGAATGCGCAACCGTAAATACAAAATGCACCTCTATGATATTAAAACTAAACAGAAATAAATTAATCGACCTATGCTAAGCGAAAACTTAAAACACATTAACCACAAGCATGGTCGAATCCCGCTGAAAACTATTAAAGCACCCTGCAGTGAAAATTGTTTAGGTGCCCACATTGTCTCCCTCTTTTGAACAGTCTTCATAGCCCACACATATTCTCTATACGGAAAACTTTAAGAGCAGTGTTTTAAAGAAAAAATTCAACTATTCTCATCATCTGTTTAGTTTTGCAAAAGTGCTTGTTTCGAAATTTTGAGATGAAGTTGGAGTCCAAATATTTTGTCCCCTTTCTGCAGAATGTTCGTTGCTCCAATGCAAATCTAAACCAAATTATATCCACCCCAGTTCTCTACGTATTTGGAATTTAAGTCCCCCGCGCATTGCACCGCCCCCCACAAAAAACCCACACCCAAGCGAATGCCCATTGCAAACTTGTCTCCATTCACGGGGATTAACTTGCGCGCCCAAGATGGTCTTAACCTGCATTGATTGCAAACAGCCCAGCCGATTGACTGAGCTCCACGCAACCGAAGGTGCGCCCAAGCCTCGCCAGGGATTAAGATATCAATCTAATTGACTGGCTCCATCGGACAAACCGACTGCCTTACTTCGGGAGATTTAGATCTGCCCGCAGATAGCCAAATTGATTCCAAGCTCCTCGAGGCAGTGTTGACATTTACACCTCGGAATTCAATTAACTCAATCCACCTCGACAATTGGTTGTGCAATTTGAACCGCTGGCGAACGTGCTACCGCTGCCGGCCAGACCATCACTAACTTTTCTGCCCACATTGTTGTGGACTCGGCACAGATTCCATGGAAAAATTATGCAAAGCGATGTTCAACATCTTTCCGCTGCACAAGGGACAGGAAAAGTTCATCCTTGCTGTGCTGTGCGCTGTTCATTCCAACGCCCTCAGCTGTGTGTGTGCTCGAACAATTACAGCAGGACACACAATGACACTTTTAATGTTTGTTTTATGTCGCACAACTGTGATCATCATCAGCCACCGCCACCGCGCCACGGCGCGCCCCTCCATCGACATGACTCCACACCTCGCCATTAGGGGGACAATGTACCAACCGCATGCAAGCCAGCCCGGCAAACTGGACCAGACTGCCAGGACAAACTTTACCAGGCAAAGTACCTTCAGAGTCGGAGTTAATGCAAAATTGGATGCAAATGACTTTTAGTGCATTAAAAAATTATTTCAAAACGACTTTCAATGTGGAATGGAGAGCACAACAGCGTGGTGGGGCCAGAGAAAATGTTTGAACACGCAGCGATAAAAGCCACAAAATAATACAAACTGCATAATGGCAACTTCAATGCACAAGGACATCCGGCTATTCTCCTGACGAAATGATGATGTCCTTTTAAAGAAATTGAATGAAAACTTCACTAGATCTTTTCCATTTCATAACCGGGGAGGCGGGGGTGTGCGGGAATGCGAACTATTCTTGTTATCTATGTCCTTGGATTATTACAATTATCCTTTGTTGTCCTTTCATTTGAGTGGTGACAACGTGATGGCTCCACAGTCAGCACAAGGAGGACGGTGATGGAAGGCAATCTAGTTTGCCTTCGAGGATGGCAGTGGCAATAGGATGTACTTTGGATAATTACATTAGCATATAAAGGATTTGCAGAATGCAACGCGATTTAGAATCGCGAAAAGTACTCTGAACGGTTTCAATTACAGCGAATTGGATGCGAGTGCTTAGGAAGGATTTTTACGTCCTTAAGAGGGGGTGGGGACTGCTGAGTGCTTTGTTTGAATTGCAACATTGTAGGAAACAGCTTACGCTAAGTTTATTGTGAGCGGATGAAAGAGGACATGCATTGTGAGCGAGTGTCGTTTTGGCACACGACGATGCAGCAGAAGTTTTGATGAAAGTTTGCATTTATGAACTTGATAGGTCTGAGACAAAGTTCTCTTTGTTCCATTGGTCCTCGAAAGTCATTCGAATGGGCACCTTTGTGAATTCCTGAATAAGATCTGCATGCGAAGCAGAGCGGGAGTTGTTAAGAGATCCATTGGGTGACACATTTTAAACGTTTAAATTGTCTTAAAGTCATCCATCCCCAATCTGCTCTGTTTTATCCCGATTTCAGCACAGGCGACATCCAGACGATGGCCATTCTTAATGGAGGCGAGCACCTTTTGTTTTGCTAGAATCTCTAAGCAATTCAATCGCCAGACCGGAAATATAATTCAAACTCAGCCGGGCATTCCATCAATTCCAATACGCTTTGCTGAGTCTCCGTCGCGTTGTCGTCTGAAGCGGCAGCAGTCCTAGGAGGGCGGTGCCACCAAACGCCATACCACTAGCAGGTGCATCAATCCAAATCCAACTGCCATCATGGACATCACCATTGTCGTACTCATACCTACGTCAAATGAAGACATAGCCATTGTAGTGTGCACTCCCTCTCCCCGCCCCAATGTGCACTCAAGCAGTATCACTTACCTTGCAACCTGTCCGGCCATTGTGCGAGCGAGAGTATAACTCCTCAGAAGGAAGTTCGAGCAGCAGCAGCCAGTGACGGCAATAAAAGTCAAGAAATATGATATGATTGAGTAAAGTTTTGCCAGAGGGCCGCCGACGCTCCGCTGAGGACTGTGGTTGCGTCTGGGCGTTCTTTCAACTGGGCACATCCCTTCCATAAGCAAGAAGTGCAGTTCTGCTTTTTACTTGCTTCACTCCTGGTCTCTGTGCCTACCCCTTTGTTTTATGAGATCAATTTCATTATTAATTCGCCGGAACACTAATGCATGCAGCTTGTCCTGGTGGTTGTGGTTGTGGACGTAGACGTTGTCATCGTCGTCTTGAACGATGATGATTATGATGACGACAATCGGAATTCATCCATAACTTTGAATGGGATGGCATTTTTTCTGCACGCCAGCACACCGGCCCGACGATGGTGTACTTCGGTGTTGCGCGAGGACCCTCCCAGCAGACGACCAAGACAAAGGGTGGACTTCTTTGCAGTAATTGAAACCTCCATCTCCAAGCAGTTGGCTGGAAGGGGAATTACACGCTTCAACCCTTCCTCATCATCCGGCCGAGGGTCTTATAGAATTAATTATTTATTCCGTGTGTGTGTCTTGCTTTTTTCTTCCACTTTGCATCCTGCCCACTTCCTGACCGCATTACTGCGGCGATTGTGGCGTCGGTGGGCGTATTGTGAAATGGGTGTTCACCGCTACCGCTGCCGTCCATTGTGTCCTCAGATTAAGGGATTAGGGATTTTAATTAGAACGGAATCAAGAATTCATAGTGAGGTTCACTTCGGCCACAAACCCTTCTCGTCGACGTTATCATCGTCATCGTGCATCGCAAAACACCGTCCGCCGAGTGGAACGCGGAGAATTCCCGGCGAAGCACTCTCCTGAAACGCATCAAATAAAAATTTCAATTTTGTGTCATTAATAAAATATAAGTGAGCAATAATTTTCGACTTCGAAACTCATAAGATTTAATGCGTACCAATAAATCTCCGTGGTAGGCTACCGGGAGACCTGCGTCTTCACCTGGCCTCGATAATAAACGCGAACGGGCAGCGGGTAACCTAAGCCGCAGCTACGCAGGAACTAACGCGAGCACTCGCCACACAAAAACCAACCATTGATGGATGACATTTGGCAGAGTTAAAAGCGCACTGAAGCGGCGCTGGTGCTGGCGAGGTTCTGGTGGTGTGCTTCCATGGGCCGTTGCCGCCACTGTGTGCGCCGTGAGGTAAAAAACGTTTAACAACGTAATTTTCAATTGAAGCGAACCTTTGATGGGGTGCTGGGCCTGTGCAGGGTAATCCAAGTCAGATGGAGCTGGTAAACAATTTCTTTGGCAGCTTTATGAGCAGTGCGAGCCGTCTGGCAAATGGTGGTATCGTTTCAGGAGCAGAGTTTATGTGTCGGTCATTAGGCTGTGAATTAAATTAAAATTCTGCCCAAACGGCGTTGCTGGCGGTGTTGGCGGTGGATGACAGAAGTGAAGGGAGCATTAGAAATATAAAGATGGAGTAGAAAACAAAAAAGGAAAGATGAGTTGCCTCAGAGGCCTTTTTCCCTGCATTCCTGTTCATGGGGCTAAATAATCCTAGCAGAGGTCAGATTTAGAACTCAAAAGAGGCTTGTGAAAAGTGGCTGTCCGAGTTCTTCGCAAATAAGGAGGGGGGCTTCTTCGAGAAAGGTATTATGAAGTTGCCGTTTGGATGGAAACAGATTATCAAACAAAACGGCGCATATTTGAACTAAACTCGATCACTACAACACTTTTTATGAAGCACTGAATGAAGAGCAAAAAAGCGGAAGGAAAATATCTGGCAACCTTATATTAAGCATGTAAATGTACAGACATGGAGGCACATAGACGCAACATTCATCGACCGCATTGTCTTTAAACACTCAACAAACATGTTATTAATTCAGGAGGCAAATGGTTGCTACCACCATATGTTTTTTGGGGTAGGTTCATTGACACCTACACAAGAAACGAACGATTTTGGAGTCTTTTCTCAGCGCATAGATTTCACTTTGCTGGGTCCGACTTTCCTGGAGTAGTTGGCAGTGGTCAGCGAATTTCTTATTGCTTTGGATAAGTTTCATAAAGTTTTTTGGTTGACAATCTTCGAAGAGATGAGAAAATATTTGCGTCAGATGTGATATGTGCTTCTGTCTGCGTCCGGCTCGAAGAACCGAATGTTTGGCCTGCAACTACCTGTTTTGAAAATGTTCATTTTTCTCAAAAAATATTCATTCATCAATTTCTATTTAGTCCCCCTCAGATATAATACGATACTTCTTTTTATAGTTCGGGATAAGAGAACAAAAACAAATATTAATCATCGAAAAGAGCTTTATTGTTTTTCAAAATATTCCCCATTGAGATCTATACACTTTTGTATGTGCTTGAAGCAATCGTCGAAGCACTTTTGCCACTCTGATTGAGGTATCTCCAAAACATGCATTCTGAACGCATCAACTGCTTCTTCAGGTGTCGAAAAACTTTGACTTCCCATTTTATTTTTTACCTACGGGAATCAAAAGAAGTCATTCGGTGCCAAGTCAAGACTATACGGCGGATGACTCATGAAATTAATGTTTTGAGTTCTCAAAAATGCAGTTGTTTGAGCCGTTGTGTGAGACCTCGCATTGTCGTGGTGAAGAGTCATCCGTCTTCGGCGGTTGGTTTTCCTGATTTCTTGGAAGACAACTGGCAAACAAATGGTTGTGTACCACTCAGAATTGACTGTTCTGCGTGGTTCTAGTGCTACGGTTGCGACATGTCCAGTTTTTCCGAAAAAAACAGGCGACGTGCTTCGTGCGCGAGCAACTTTTGTTGGATTTGGCACATTTTGAAAAACCCATACAGTCGACTGATGTTTGCTTTCGGGCTCATACGCGTTAATCCACGATTCATCACCTGTCACGATGTCATAGACGTGTTTCAAAGCACTGCGATCGTATTTTTGGAGCATTTCTTTCGACCAATTGACACGAGCCTTTTTTTAGAGTGATTGACAAATTCTGTGGGGAATCCAACGCGAACAAATGTTTTTGACGGTCAAATGTTCATCCAATATAGAATGTGTGCCTGTCCCACTAATGCCTAAGTTTGTCTCAATGTTACGATAGGTCACATGACGATCTTGCAATATCAGTTGGCGCACAGCATCAATGGTTTCCGGAACAGCAACGTCTTGGAGTGAATTACGACCTCGGTTGAATCTACCATACCATCGAAAACACTGGTCCTTGATGGAGCTTCATCGCCAAAGATTGAATTAAGTTCACCGATGCACTGTTGTTGAGTTAATCGTCGTCGAAAGTTGTAAAAAATAATCGCACGAAAATTTTCACTATTTAATTGAATTTTTTGGGCGAGGTGAATCTTTTAAGTTACTGTAAACAACACAAATAGCGCTCGTATGTCAAAACGTTCTGAGTACGTATAACCTCAAAAATGTCAAACTTTACGATAGAGCTGGCAGTTGCCAGATTGCAACACTAGGGTTGCCCAATCCCAAAATATAAAAGGCAACCTACGTAGTAGTTTAGTAGATGAAGCCCTGCGGTGAAGTCGAAAGAGTAACTGATGTGTAGAAATGTGTCCAAAACCGTCAAGGGCACGACTTCGGCGTATAAGTTGAGGCATTTTCACACAACTACACGGCGGCTGCAGCAAAGTAGATGGAAATTTTCATCGAGACCCATCTTCAAATTCAATAATTTATGTATTCCAAAATATCATGGTATAAGACTACGGGAAAATTAGCTAACATGAGTTGACATATAGCGCCATCTTGTGTGAAGTTGGCAAAATATTTGGCATTTGGTATATATTTTGCCAACTCCACAGAAGATGGTGCTGTATGTCAGCTCATGCTAGCTCATATTCCCGGAATCTTATTCCTTAAAGGCTTCCTTCCTTCCTTTTTTATATGATGTGAAAAATACGGAGTACGGACTCAAAATGCATTCGTCCATTGCTGCCCTTGGGGAGTGAAACTATCGGCCACCATCTGTTCAAATACCCATCGCTAGCATATGCACACTTTATAAAAAGACAAAAAAAAAACTTAATTCAACTTCCTATCGTCACGCCCGTTAGCAGATTAGATTCATCGCCATTTAACGTTCGAGTGATTCCGTACCACGCTGCACAGGAGATTAAGTCTATCGATAGCTACTCATTGCTTTAATAGTAAACACAAGCCAGCGCGCGTCCCTCGGCTAAAATCATTATGATTCCTAATTAATGAGGACTAAGCCCCATCAGAGTCGATGGGCAGGAACTGCACTAATTTCCTTTCCATCCGCCCGCCCCAGTCGATCAGTAGTTGCCGCCACAGCCGCCGCGGCCGCAAAAAATACATCCAGAGACGGTCTGGCTATCAGGAACCGACACAACGATGGCTTCATTGGGCTACCGGACATCAGATGCCATGCTTGCGGAATTCTGTTCACGGATTATTGCACGCAGGATGAGTTCGGGCATCCTGGCCACGTTGGGATGCCAGAGTCCGCTTGAGCGGTGCAAAGTGCAGCAACATGTGTGTGCGTGCACGCGAATCGTATTTTAATGATTCGCCGACGATAAACAATCGAAGCGCAGTTCTTTGGTCCTGACGGCAAATATTGGTTATTTAGTCATTAGCTGGCGGACGCGGCTCTGGCGGATTAGCAGGCGATATTTACATTTTGAATTACTATCGATGTACTGGATATTTAATTAGAGCCCCAATGATGATTGGGGGGCCGTCGAAGCGGTCGTTTGTGGCGGCGACGTGAGCGATATCGATCGGCGGGGGTGATAAAAGTTAATTTATTTCAAATTGGAATCCTCTGCGGCCTCGGCTAGAAGTTGTGCACATTGTGGGGACTAGGGGATGGGGGTGGTTTTGATGGATTTACATTTTTCAAGTGGTTCTGATTGAGACAACGTCTGTGTATACGTATGTGGGCACATATGAGGTCATCACACTTTTGGTTTGGAAATTCTTCTTCTAATTATAAAATGGCTGTTCAAATTTGATTTGGTGTCATTTTAAAAAGGTATCTTTCCTTTTGCGAAGAAAGGCTTCGGGTGAAGAAGAAGACAGTTCACAGGAGACGCTTACTAGCGTCAGCTAGCTTACTCATCAACTACTCGTTGTGCACGCTACTGTTCTCTCACGAGTAGAAGGGACCTACGGGTTTTTGCAGATTCTGAACGGTGAAGCTTGAGAAACTTTTGATGAGACAGTTATTTGTCAGAAGCTCGAAGGACATAGTGCTGTAAAAAAATTCGAGTTGTTCAGCCGGAAATCGAACCTCGGCCTTCGGCTTTTGAGTGTCGCACTCTACCTACTACGCCATGGTGGCCACAATGGCATGATGTCGTTAATAAAAGCCACTAAGATCAATTTGTTCACTCGTTGAATGAATATATCGTATGGGGCATCTGGGCCTTATCTTACATGCCAACAATTCAAGGTTTGCTTTCACGAACGACCAGTTCACATTTTTTTGTGGTATCAAGCCTTCCCAGTTTCGACCAGCACTTTAAGAAAAATTAGTAAATTCAAAATCCGTTGTTCATAGTCTATATTAAACTGTTGATTCTATTTACTTTAGAACAAGGTTTTCCCCTGGTTAGTTGCGGGCTATAGCGGCACCTAATTATTATTATAATCAGTTTTGTTTGCCAAATGGTCAGTAGTCTTGAAAGAGTATTTTTGTTTTATAACAGCAAGCATTATTTGAAGGGTTTTAATCTTATCTAGGACACGCACTTACATATATTTAACCGGGTATTTAACCGGGTTCCATTTAAAGTCCTTTCAGACCAAAGTAATATAAAGGCTGCTTTTTATATTTCGGGACTGGGCAACCCTAGTGTTTCAAAACGTTTCGACATACGAGCGCTATTTGTGTTGTTTACAGTAACTTAAAGGATTCATCTCGCCCAAAAAATTAAACTGCAATTTTTTTCTACATCTTTCGACGAGGATTAACTCAACAACAGTGCATCGGTGAGTTAATTCAATCTTTGACGATGAAGCTCCACTAAGGACTAGTATTTATCGATGGTATGGTAGATTCAACCGAGGTCGTAGTTCACTCCAAGACGTTGTTGTTCCGGAAACCATTGATGCTGTGCACCAACTGTTATTGCATGTGACCTGTCGTAAGATTGAGACAACCTTAGACATTAGTGGGACCAGCATACATTCTATATTGGATGAACATTTGACCGTCAAAAATATTTGTTCGCGTTGGATTCCCCACTTTAAAAAAGGCTCGTGTCAATTGGTCAAAAGAAATGCTCCAAAAATACGATCGCGGTGCTTCGAAACACGTTTATGACATCGTGACAGGTGGATTTAAGCATATGAGCTGGAAGTAAACAGTAGTCGACTATATGGGTGTTTCAAATTGAGCCAAATCCAACAAAAGTTGCTCGCGCAAGAAGCACTTCCAAGCAAATGGTCGCCAGTTTTTTCGGAAAAACTGGGCATGTCGCAACCTTACCACTAGAACAATGCAGAACAGTCAATTCTGAGTTGTACACAACCAGTTGTTTGCCAGTTGTCTTCCAAGAAATCAGGAAAACCAACCGCCGAAGACGGATGACTCTTCACCACGACAATGCAAGCTCTCACACATCGGCTCAAACAACTGCATTTTTGAGCACTCAAAATATCGATTTGATGAGTCATCCGCCGTATAGTCTTCACTTGGCATCGAATGACTTTTTTGATTCCCGTACGTAAAAAATAAAATGGGAGGTCATAGTTTTTCGACATCTGAAGAAGCTGTTGATGCGTTCAGAATGCATGTTTTGGAGATACCTCAATCAGAGTGGAAAAAGTGCTTCGACAGTTGGTTCAAACGCATGCAAAAGTGTATAGATCTCCATGGGGAATATTTTGAAAAATAATAAAGCTATTTTAGATGATTAATATTTGTTTTTGTTCTATAATCCCGAAATATAAAAGGCAACCCTCGTATGCGCAGGAAATGTCTCATTCTTTGGAGTACGCTTAACGTTTGAAAAAGAGGTTAAATAATCCAAACAGAAGGCAGATTTACAGCTATTCAGACCTAAAAGTTTCTACAATTTTCTATAAGATCAATTTTCTACTTTTTCCTGTATGCAACACACCTGAGGAATCCTTTACTGTTTAAGGCAGAGAGTCTCTTAACCTGCCGTAAATTTACTTTCGACAGTAAACGTTTTCCGCGGCCAGTATTGCCTGAAATCAGGTCCCAGTTTGACAACTTCAGCATCTGTGCCCCCAAGTAAAATTCAGGATTATTCGCGTATCCCTACAGAAACCCAGAGAACACTGTCAAAATTCAGTGCCACCACATTGCTCCTACTCATTCACATCCCACTCTTCCCCTTGTAGTTCGTTGCCTCACCTCCTGTAGGGGACGACACAAATGGAAAAATGGTTTATTTCCCCTAACATTTCGATTTAAGTAAACACAAAATTTTAATATCCTCCATTTCTCTTCCTTGATCTCGTACACATCTACCACCGTCCCTGGCCACATTAACAGGGCGAGTTATTTTGTGCTACTCAGCGCAGTGCACCAACTGCCACAGTAAATGGGGAGACGAAGCTGGCCACTGAATGAAATGACGTGCACCGCCACAGAGAAGCAACGCGACCGGAACAACGGCGGACGGTTGTTTGAAGTAAGAGCCCGCGAATGGCTTGACGATGTGGCTTGCCGCAACTTCTTTTTCGCGTGAATTTAAGAATTTCATCTGTGTCTTGGTGCACACCTCACAACCCCCTGGCTCTGTTCGCATGTCTGCAGTGGCGGATTAAACTTTTTTGGACAGTGTCTCCTTCCTGCAAGAGAGTACGGCACTATTTCACCAAATGACGTCATTAGAATGGTGATTTCTTTTTAAATGAGGGAGAAAATATCCGCAGCGTTCGCGATGGCGGGCCGCATGAGGTTGAGAGTAAGGGAAGGAGTGGGATTATAATTGTCTGGCCACGATTGCAATGTTAATCGGAAATTGCTTCATTAAGGCGTACATGACGTCGGTGCCCGCTGATGGGGGGCTACCTGTAGTGGGCAAGGTGCCTCTGAGTGGCATCCTAATGGGTCTATATATCTACCAAAATATGCACGCGCCGTCGACGGTACGCTGTGAAGCGATAAATTGATATCATACAAGGTTACTTTCATGTTGCGGATGGATAATGTGGGAGCCTGGGTGGTTACGTCGTGGTTGCCTTTGTTGAGTGTGGCCCCTGCAGCAACTCAATTCGGTACGAGATTATTGCAATCACCTAATAGCTTCCATATATGAGGTTCAGGTCTTAATACTTCTGAAGAGCTTAATTTACGGTAATAGTTTCTTTGATGAACTCAAATGTGAAGGGAATTTCGATTAAAGAGTGCGCTCAATGTAAGCTCTCAACATTCTACATAATGGCGAGCCAATTTTGATATTTCCTGGTTTTCGCTTATTTTGGCTTGTAAGGGTGGTAGAGGAGCCGTGGCTCTGTTATTCCATTGAAACTTGTAATTTCAATGGAATAACAGAGCCACTATTAGGTGTCATGTTTGTATGTTGACATTTTCATTTCAAAAGGAATTAGTTAATCCATTTCCCCTCATGCGTAAGCTTCTAGTTTCCTTTTAGCATTTCTCTTAAGATAATTAAATTAACTAACTGGCCTACCAGCCTGTGGGTAACTTCCTCCTCAGGACGGATCAACTGTTGACTACCCAAGAACACGATATGATTTTCGGTTTTTTACGTGGAATGTGAGGACCCTCAATAGGCCAGGTGCAGTCGAACAACTTGAGAAGGCCCTTGACTGCTACAAAGGAGACATTACCGCCATCCAGGAAGTGCGATGGGATGGGCCCGGCAAGAAAACGATGAAAAACTGCGACATATACTACAGCGGTTGCTATAGAAAGAGAAGGCAGCGCTTATTCGGATGCGGATTTGTCGTTCGAGCAGACTTAGACAAAATGTCTTGAACAACGACCCCGACAGCGAACGCCTCACTACAATCCGCATCAAGGCTAAATTCGGGAACATCAGCCTAATATGCGCTCACGCCCCGACAGAGCTGAAGGATGACAACACCAAGTATGACTTCTATGATCTCCTGGAAAGAACATACGATCGATGCCCCAGCTACGGCACACACGACAGACTTCAACGCTCACCTGATAAAGGAGGACATCGTTGTTGGAGTCATCGGTAAACACACCCTGCACGACAACACATCCGGAAACGTACTCAGGCTGTTGAACTTCGCCTCAGGGCGGAACCTCTCTGTGACTAGCACATGGTTCCCACTCCTGAATACCCACATAGGAACCTGGTGATCGACGGATCAATCCACCGTCAACCAGATTGATCACTTTGCGAACGGCGTCAGACACTCTTGATGTCCGAACCTTCCGAGGTGCATACATTGACTCGGATCACCACCTTGTTGTAGCCAAGGCAAGAGCCCGGATATCGAAAGAGCAACGGAGTCCGGACAGGCCAAAACGGTTTGACGTCGGAAAGCTACAATCGCAACAGATCGCTAGGAACTTTGCCAACCTCCCTGAAACTCGCTCAGAGTTCGACGCTACCTGTCTGCCTGACCACAGAGGAAGACTGGGAACGTTGTCAAGAAGCCATCAAAGAAGCTGCCACTGATGTGCTGAGATTCACGTCACCACCCACAAGGAACCCTTGGTTTGACGACGAGTGCAGACAAGCGCATGCAGCCAAACAAGACGCCTATAAACCGACGCTGCGTCGAACAACGAGGGCTGTTCGTGAGCTCTACGAACAGAGAAGAAGGGAAGAGCACCGGCTTCTCAGAGGGAAAAAATAAAGGAGCATGAAAAGCGCCCGATCGAGGAAATGCAAGGGTGTTATGGCAGGAATGAAGTCCGAAAGTTTTACCGAAAGGTAAAACAACTATCCGGAGGATACAAGGTTCGGACCAAGGCCTGCCGGGACCAAAATGGACAACGAGTAGTAGAATCGCAGTCTGTGCTGAGAATCTGGAAGGATCATTTCTGCCGACTCCTAATCGGTGATGGCGACCCAAAACCCGCTGTTAGGCAGAATGTTCTACTCAACTTGGACGATGATAGACAAGAATTCCGTTCCCCCTATTTAAACGAGGTGGAGGTTGCAATATCCAAGCTGAAGTCGAACAAAGCTGCTGGAGCAGATGGACTGCCTGCAAAGCTATTTAAAGCAGCTGGAGATGAGTTCGTTGAGCGCATGTACCAGCTCATCTATAAGATATGGTAGGAGGAAAGCATGCCCGATGAGTGGAATCCTTGCATCGTTTGCCCGGTCCACAAGAAAAGAAACCCTTTGACTGCGCCAATTACCGAGAGATCAGTCTCCTCAACATCGCACATAAGATCCTCTCTGCTGTATTGTGTTAGCGTCTAAGCCCTGAGCGTCCATAACCTGATGGGTTCCTATCAGTGTGATTTCAAACCAGGGAAGTCGACGATAGTCCAGATCTTCACATTATGGCAGATCCTGGAAAAGACTCAAGAAATACAAATTGACACTCACCACCTATTCGTCGATTTCAAGGTTGCATATGACAGTGTGCATAGAGACGAGCTATACAGTGAAATGTTTAGCTTTGGCATTCCTACTAAACTCGTCAGATTGTGTAGGATGACGATGGAGAACTCTCACTGCTCCGTCAAGGTCCTTCAGACCTTCAATGTCAAAAAAGGTTTTAGACAAGGCGACGCACTGTCATGTGACTTCTTTAACATCATCCTCGAGAAGATCTTGCGCAACTCACAAGTCAACACCAGACTAACGAAGTCAGTTCAATTGCTAACTTACGCTTATAACGTTGACGTAATTGGACGATCACAGGGAGCCATCAATGAAGCGTTTGTTTGCATTGAAACGGAAGCGGCTAAAATGGGTCTGGCGGTAAATGAGTGTACATAGCATCATCAAGAAAGGACACACAACATCAACGTCTCGGACGGAGCGGTACACTAGGCAGCAGAAACTTCGAGGTAGTCAAGGACTACGTCTACCTCAGCTCCGCGGTAAATAGGGACAACATCAGTCGCAACATCAAACGCAGAATCACTCATGCTAATCGCTGTTTCTTTGGGCTCAAGAGGCAATGGAGTAATCAAGCTCTCTCTCGAAGGACTAAGCTCCCGCTTCAATGCTAACAAACAAAACGCTGAATCCGTCGAATCACTATATAAGTATAAGCTAGCAGTTAAGCTGACTTCCGGAAATGTGTGCCTTGTGTGTTAAGCACGAAGTCACAAATCACAAAGTTTTATTTTTGTTCTCAAGGGGAACGGAGGGTATTTGTCTCGTTTCATGATTACGCTTTTCAAGAATTTGGCGGCTTCATGCAGAATATTGTCAACCTGTATGAGGATCTACCCAGAACTGAAAACTTACAAACAAAAATATTTCCCAGTTCCCACCTCTTATGGCAAGTTTGAGTTGCCCCAAACAATTTGGCACAATATTCCTACACTCACAATCAATGTGTTTCCTCGTTCAGCAGCTTTCGACATTCATTATCTTATATTCAACAAAACAAGACATTCATTTTTGAAAATTCGAAAGATTTCAGGAACAGAACCCAAGTCTACTCTTTTTTATTTTTTTTTTTTTTTTTTAGTCTACTTGCTGTACCTCAATTTTCACCATCACTCCACATCTGAATCCACCCATTCCAACTTCTCCTCCACCCAAGTTTGGTTTCATCGCACATCAATTTGCAAGGACAACCGATTTGCACATGTCTCCAACACGCAAGGGATCATCACGAATTATGAGCGCTCGTTAAATTTCACGACACCACTTAGTCGTTACCGAGATTTCTCAACCCCCCGCCGTTGATTCCCTGATTTTGCAAAACCTCCGAAGAAACTAACCAGGACTCCCCTTTCCAGTGAAATCGCCATTTGATGAGGACATCAAACTAAAGTCGATTAAAAATCCATTCCCCGGCACTTGAACTGCTCGTAAATCACCTCAAAATGAGCAGAGGCCTCTTTCGTCCACCCAGATATGCATTTGATCTCTATTCAACTATCGCCATTAATTTAAACCCTCTACTCATTTCTTTCACGCCATAAAAACCGACGGAGCCCTCCGTTGGATAGCAGCGGCAACAGCAACGGCGCCGACCGTGCTGACCTTTTGCGGAACAAGTTGTACGAGAGCCTATTAATTAAGCTTTATGTCCCCGTAAGCCTGGTCCGGCAAATTTTATTTTCAACTTAATTAAACAAACACCATGAGAACCCATCTGGGAAATGCCACCCGTGTGACTAACAACATCATCAGTGTCCCACACAAGTCGGCTTCGGCACGAGATGATGAACCGGCTGGAAGAGCTCTTAAACCCATAACTGACGCAGTATTCTGCGCGCGGAGCAGTGGGTATGCTCCACATCCCGGCAAGTGACTGCAATAAAAAATAATCCAGCTCCACACCACGAGAGGAGGTGCATCCCGCACACTCTCGCACGTCATCCCGTCCACATCGCAAGTGGCGGTTACGCGGTGTCGCCAAAATGGCAGAGCCGGCACTTCCCACGTCGGCTTTGAACGACGTGCCACATTCGAGTGTTGCTATTAAGGACATGCGAGACCAGTGGCAGCCTGCGGAAAATCTGCTCGTAGTCAGTCCTGCACTATGTCGGACCGGGGCAGACGTCTAAATGTGAAGCAATAAAACTTTATTACTGCGAAATGGTTGAGTGCCAAAATATCTTCACATCATCAGCATCCATGTCAACGTCCCCGCACATAGTCACACCGTGGAGCAAACCAACAGGAGTGCGCCCCACATCCTCGCCATAGTCAGACGCGTTGCTTGCGGTCCCTGCACTGCTTGTGGCTCCATCATTAGGACCGGGGTTTGTTAATGCAAATTTCCGTCTAAGCAAAAAGTTACAAACACTCCTGAAGAGGCGGCAAACATGACCATGAAACAAATGAAATTAGAAGGCGCCCTCGACCCCGGCCATCGGGATAATTTGAATTCGAAATTGAGTGGGCGGGTATCCCAGCCGGGACAATGTTCTTTTTTCAAGCTTCACTGATCTATTTGAATTGCGTGAAAATTTGTGAGTATTGTGCTGAAAAGTTTTCTTCCACGCCGCGCCCCCGCTGCCCAGTCAGCCCGCACATTACCCGGAGAGAGCAACGAAGACGTTGGGGTAATGAAGTGCTAACAATGTCCTCGAAGTTCACTAATTGACACATTCCGATTGGGTTTTCGGGTGGGTCTTGTGACCTTTTTTCCGCCCGCCTCTGCACTCTCGTCAAGGCATCACAATCACTTTACGTGCGCACCATTCGGTGCCAAAAAGCCTTTTGCACAGTCGAGTGGATTCTGGTCTCCGATTTACGATTCCCTTTCTCCTCGTTCGCTCTGGGTCATGAATTAATTAGCGATTCACTTGTGATTGTTTGTCTAGGTCCAGGCCAAGCCCGGCTGGGGCGAGCCTGCTACCAAAGCAAAGATGATGAAGGACCGGCACAATGAATCAAAACGATATCCTTGGCGAGCATGCAAGTGAATTGAAAATTTCTCATTATTTTCTATTAATTCATGGGACAGACGAAAGCTGCCAGTGGCTGG
The DNA here is from genome assembly GCA_955652365.1 of Eristalinus aeneus. Taxonomy (NCBI): domain Eukaryota; kingdom Metazoa; phylum Arthropoda; class Insecta; order Diptera; family Syrphidae; genus Eristalinus; species Eristalinus aeneus. Next base: position 82,935,397 of record OY019132.1, read on the forward strand.
CAACGGGCGGGGGGACATTTAAATTGAAAGAAAAGTTATGGGGGCATAACGCCTTAGCGCCAAACAGTGGAGGTTCATTAATATTTCCTCAAAGCGCACCGCCTTAAAGTCGCTGAGGGAGAAAGAACAGGGGGAGAGGGACTAATGATAAGCCATATCCTCAGGGATGGCCATGTGCGCTGAGGGAAATCGATAAATTTTACGGAGAAGCCTCCTGGAGGCAACTGATTCAACGAACGAAATACGGGTCAGAAGGATTTCGATGGGCGAGGAGACTTTTTAAATCACTTGAGGCATTTATTAAATGAAATGACAAACCACCGATGTCGACTTTGTCCGATTCAGTTTTGAAATAGACCCGGATACATTTTAAGTTCTTAGAGAGTGAATTTATTTGACACATTCGACTTTGACAACTTACCTCGCATTTATTGGTAACAAATTAGAAACAATCATCAATGAGCGGTGCTCCGAATAATCACCGAGTTTCGAGAATGGAGATAGGAAAAATTGTGGGTTCTGCGTAATTCTCAGGTCATCACCAGAGACATGAGGTGTGTCCCCGTACTCGAAACAAACAACAAGACATTGCAAAACAACACAAACTAACACAAAGTTTGTTCCCGTATAACGAAAAAATGGGTTTTACGTCAAATGAGCGCTCTCGAGAGAGAGTAAAATATTTCTCCACCCTGCCCATTTAAACACAAGAAACTTTTGTGGGTAGGTTGTTGGTTTTCTGTCAAATGTGTGTGCACACAGAGATAAGTGAGGATTGACTCAGAATCTCTGTGTATGTGTATCAAATGTTGTTGCTGTTTTTGTTTTCTGTAGCGAAAAAGTGTATTTGATATTTGTAAATGACAGACTTTACACATTTGGTTTAGATGCGTTCCCGTACTTTGCCTCTCTCTGAAAAAGATTTACCCCCACTTCTTAAGAAATGATAGACGTCAGAACTTAGTACAGAAAGTACTGTTACACACCTATGATCCTTCAAAAGTCAGCACAACTGCTAGCTTAGGCGAATGATATTGACGGGATTGATCAAACACAGTGAGTCGTCTATGAGGTGTTCGCTAGCATTGAAGCGGACGCGACAGGAATGAGTCCTGCGGTAAATGAGAGCAAAACAAAGAACATGCTGTCCTCACAACACTGACGTCTCAAACAGATCATCACATTGGACAAGCTTGGATGAAATAAAGGAGTTTATCTACCTCGGCTCCGCGGTAATAGGGGACAACAACTTCAGTACCGAAATTGGATGCTTACCAATCGCTGTTTCTTTAAGCTCAAATTGAGTAACAGTTGAGCCGTCTCTCCAATGACTAAGCTGGATTTGTATAACAGCTTGATCATCCCAGTACCTGCTTTATGGCACGGAAACTTAAGTGTTATTTTATGCAGATGAGGAAGCCCTTAGTCTTTTCGAGTGAATAATTTTGCGTTCTATTTTTTGTCTCGTTTGCATTGATGTAATTTAGAGGAGAAGACGAAGAACTTTATCGGTTGGCCTGGTCAAGGCTCTTCGGATACATCACTTAAGATGGCTGGGCCATGTAGAGAGTATGGACACCAATCCTCTGGCGCCGAAAGTCTTCGAATCCGAGCCATTTGGTCGACGCAAAAGAGAACCGCCTAGGCTGATATGGCACACACCGATGGAGTATGTGGAACACGACCTCGAGCAACTTGGAGCGGAAGCAGCTAGGAACTACCTTTGAATAATGTTTCGCAAAATCAGTCTAAGGAACATCATCCATGAGATGTCCCGCAGCACATTCTTGTATGTCTTCATAGCCTCGTTTAGTGTTTATTTTCAAAGTTAAAATCGGTTCTTTTGTTTCTTTTTTCTTTTTGAAATGTATTTTTTTATCTTCTATTTTTTCTAATTAATTAAGTCTAGCTATAAAAATACTTAAACTAGTTATGTAATTTATAATTATTATCAACGATCTTACTGGCTCTACGCGGGCTCTCTAAGTATCTATTCTTATATTTCTTTTTTCGTTCTAATTTTAACGAAAATTTTTACAAATTTATTACTAAGAAAAGATTGAAACAACTTAGCAATCTAATTTATTTTTTATAAAACTAACTTAATATGAAATACTCAAAACTAAGACGTACCCTAAACTATGTAGCAACTTATTTTTTTGTTTTATTTTTTTTTTTTAATTTTTTTTAACGTACTACTACTAACCTATCCTACCTAACCTAACCTTAAATGTGAATTGAACATAAGGGACAGGCGTCTTCAGCTGACAACAGCTGGGACACTTGATGTGGCTCTAGCCACCAATAGAAATGCCTATCCCTTTCCACCTCATGCCTGTTGCGAATGGGGATGGATGTGCTGAACCGAAGATCACCCGGAGTTACGATTTTTACATTACTCTCGTAGAGCAGCCGCTTGTCTGCCCGTCTAACGACGTGTTAGAGAAGTTTACATCCCTCTGCATCCTGGACTAAGCCAAGTCGGTCTAGATACAAGAACGCTTCCGGCGGAATGAATCCACTTCGGCGTGCGCTCTCATGATATGCGTCGTTTGGGTAGTAAGCTCCGAATATCAGCTCGTTTTCCGAGATCAATTATCAACCCTGTTCACGTTTGCTACGTTGTACAAGTAATCATTGGAATAGAACTTCTTGTACTCAGGTTCTGGAATATTTCGCCTATTCCGGTGAACTTTTTGCTCTTAACACTGTTCAAGATATCTTTAAGATACACCTTCGAAATAAGTATGACATTAGAGCCAGTTTGAGCGACAGCATTAACTGCCTTGTTTTCATCATTTAACCTTGTGAAACCATGATTTTTAGAACGCCATTGCTGTATCTCATTTCGAAGATGGTAATGGTTTATCAAGGCTCTGTTTTCCAAGTCGTGATTTGGTCTACGAGATTCGTTGACCATAAACATTTCTTGGAGAACTGCTCCTATTGATTCTACCGTCTCTTGAGCATCCTCAACAACGAAGAACTCATTATCCAGCACGGCCTTATCCAGATCGATGCCAATTGAAATCAGTATGTTTCCGTTATCGGTTCTATCAAGTCGAACAGCCTCCAAGTTGTTGTGATCCCTCCTTTGGAAGATTCCGTTGATATGAGGGAACATTCCCGGGCATTTCGAATGAACAGCCCGAATCTTTTTTCTCCAATATGAATTGATGGCAATTCTGTAATTCAGGCGAATCAAACTCTGGAGGGTTTTCATTTGCGACTTGAGCGACCTTAGTTAATGGTCGCCTCGGTCTATAAATTGTCTGTAAAGTGTCTTGATTTGCGACAGCAGTCTGCTACTATGAACGTGCAGTGCGTCGATAGTATTATTCCGTTAAAATCGGTTCCCTTGACAATGCATGCATAAACGGGATATCTATCCATTTCAAAACACTTAGGCGCCCTCAAATATCATTAAAGCCGGCTTAACTTTGCTTTCCTAAACTGTGAACGCAAAAACCTGGTTTTCCAGAAAGACTTAAGATCTTGGTTTCTCAGAAATCCCTGTGCCTACCTATAAACTATATTCACTTGCAAATACTAGCAGAATGCAATAAATGAATTTATACTTTCCACTGAATGCCACTCAATCATTTCATCGTACGTCACAGCATGCCGAGACACAGTCTCCCACTCACATCTGAGTCATTTTTGAAAAACTAAATTCATTGGCCTTGCCACGTACTTCAAGCCTGAGCGCCTAGCAATCAGCAACTCGTTTATTTTTTGAAAATATATTTCGCTACATCAACATTTGCTCATATATTCCCAAAACTCGACAATGGACCCAAACGGATTAGCAACTAAGTGTCACAATGGATCGCAGGTTTGTCTCGCTGAATGTGACCCAAATCGGACTCCCATTTGCACTGCATTTTCAGAAAACCTCGTTCGCTTCCAATTTCGCTTACTGGACGGCCATCTTCGGGGTGAACCTCTACGATCTGCTTGGTCTGTGCCACTTAGTGCCGGTGCACACGTTCCACACCGGCCGCCCGTTCCTGATCTCCGCAGCGCAATTCAGAAAAGCTCCTGCTAAGAAAATTGTCACATGAACTGTTCTCGCTACACATCACACACGGAGAGCAATGGAAATCCGTAGACACACACGTACTTATATATTTAATTAAAATAACTTAAACCCGAGATAGGATTGAGCCTTTTTGTGAAGTCCTTCGGTGTCATCAGCTGTAAGCGGATTAAAGTAATGTGCATGACTGGAATGAAATACCCGAGGGTCCTTTATCTGTATTGTCCCTGCAGGCGGACGCAGGAGGAACTTTGCACTTGGGGGTCGTCCACTTTGCACTCACCATCTCCACAGTGTGCTCTGAGTACTCTTCTTCCACTGTATGCACTGGCATTATAGAGGAAGCCAATTAAAGGAGGCGCGCTATCATAAACTGAGGGGCTACTTGGTTCTGGTGGTGTGGTCTGCCCACTGGACTGGTTGATGGCTCCGCTGCATATGACATTCGCAGTAGGTGAAGGCGCCGTAGGTCAGCTTTTATGGTTGCCCCCACTCCACAAAGCAATTGACTCCGTGTGGCTGGTTCCCTGGTGATGAGTCGGTCGCCAGGCCTTAAGATTGCTTCTGCCTTCGTTATCGGGTGTGAGGAGGTGGCGGAAAACTTTCTCAATGTGACAAGAAGCGCTGGTGGAGTTCCTCCCACGGATCCGCTTATCGAAATTACATTTGCAACTCGGAAGAGGATTTAGTCGGGCAGAGGATTAAGGGCTCCGTGCATATCCTCAGGATAATCCTGAGTCAACGGAATGAAGACGAATCAGAGAGTCTCCTTATTTACGACTGAGCCACAGTCGGGAAGTTATTACAATCCGTCCGAGTATTCAATTTAAGACGTCCATCATCGCCGGCCCAAGGACTCTGGTCATTCCTCTCCTGGCCGCCTATTGTTTCTGTGTCCGAGGAACCCGAAGCGGATTTATTGGTCAATTATTTCGATTTATACTTATTAAAAGATTCTCAGTTCTTTCGGCAGCAGCCAAGGCGTGTGCGGGCCAGTGATTGAGGGGAGTGAGGGCGCTCCGCCCTTATCCAGGAGGACGTTGATAGCCGTCGTTGGAGGGAAGTCGGGGCTTTTGTTGTTGTGACCGAGGCAGAAGGATAGAATGGAGAATTATGCATCGCACGTGGGATTTATGGGATGGCTGCGATGATGCACGAGCACTTGCCTGCAGGACGTTTCGGAAATTTCGGTCATGCATCATGCTGAGAAAATTTTGGGGAACATCATGTGGTTGCGTCTTTTGTTATTCAAGAACTTGCCAAACGGAAAGAGAATGTTGCTGGCGACCGCCGATTATTTGTCTTGGAGATAATTTCGTTTGCAAATCCGTATGACAGCAAAATTTAATTGACTTTAATTTTAAAAGTAAAGAGAACAGGATGGTGGGGGAATCGGTAAGAGCCGGAGCCTTTGCAACTTCATCGGGAACTGAGCGTCTTCTTCCTGCAAGTGCATGGACCCTAATGTTCATTGCAAACTCGAATCGGTTAAGTTGGAGAGGTTTTTGCGTGGCAAGTAGAACTTAAAGAGCATTGTTATGTACTCGAGATGTTTCGTCCTTGTTTAAAAAATTTTAAAGGGCGTCGCCGTAAAATTTTCTTTAATCGCAGTCTAGGATTCAATTTTTCTTAAAACATAATCGAAGACATTGCATTCTATTTTTTCATCCGAAAATATCCCACGTTCAAGCACATGGAACAGCCATTCACAATAACTATCGGGAAAAGGAGCATGAAGCACATCCACTTTCACCGAGGAAACAAGGTGGCTGTTGTAGAGCAACCTGCCTTTCAAAGCGAAGGATTTTTTCACCTTTTGTGCATTTTTTGCCCTTCTGGCCCTGAATAACAGTGTTCGAAAGAGTGGACTTACATTTATAGGAATCGATCTTTCGGTTAATATCGTCGCTTAATCCTCTCGGGACTTGCTGCAGGAGGATGTTGATTACCTTGACCATTAACGCTGTCGGTATGCTGTACGAAGAACGAATAAGTTCAGTTTTTAGGATGAAATGCATTCTGTCCATGGGACTGGAAATATTCAAAAAGGAATGATTGCATTCCAACTTTGACGCAATATGTCCGATATCATTTTTCACTCCAAATCCAAGGATTTTTTTGGAAGTAATCGCCTGGACCGGGTCTATATTTACAATCTTTACGATAACCTTTCATATTACCCTTTTTTATGATTGGCGCGCGCTAAAGAGATTGTTTGGTACATTAAGTGATCGGGATTAAGTCACAGCACGAGACGAAGAAGAGAGGGACAAAGGTACCAGTGCAAATTGGTTTGAAATGCCTGAGGATTGTAATGAGGGGTAAAGGTTGAGGTGGACAGAGCAAGTCTCGAAACTTAATTGTGCGACCGAAATTGGGCTTAGAGGTGAACGGGTTTCCTAGCGAGGCGAGTATTGCGGATAAGTTTTTTAAGGCGAGGAATGCAGCTGTCAAACTCTTTCGAGCATTTTTTTTGCTGAAATAGCGATAAAAGAGTGACGCGATATTACGTCAATGTTCTAGCGAGTCGATTAACGTTGCAGCATTATTATTACCAAAAAGTTTTATTGCTTGCTGTTGGATTCTATTTATGCAGGACAAGGCAAAGCAGAGAGGTCTTAGGAGCACCAGATTAGAAAGGAGGGATATACCTTTAGTTTAGACGGATATACGCCTTATATACCTTCTTATTGCGGCGCTACAGTCAGGGGAAGACCTGAAACTCAACCAACATGCCTCCCCAGCCAGCACGATCTTTCGCCAGCTGCCTCAAGTTGCGCACTCCAAGTTGGTTGAGGTTCTTCTCCACTTGTGTACGCCACCTTAGCATAGGCCGTCCTCTGTTGCGTTGTCCCACTGGCTCAGATTCGAAGACTTTTCGGGCCAGAGCAGTGATGTCCATACGCTCTACATAGCCAAGCCATCTTAAGCGTTGTATCCGAAGACGCTTAACCAGGCGCATCTTGCTGTACAACCCATTTAGTTCTTCTTTAAATTTTTTCCTCCAGATGCGATTGACGCAGACTTTTCTCTCTAAGACTAATTGCTTCCTCATCCGCTTTTAGTAACGTCCATGTTTCCGCGCCATAAAGTAGAACTGCAATGATCCAGCTGTTATATACAGCGAGCTTATTCCTTCAGGAGGGCTTTATTGAGCCCAAATGAGCCCAAAGAAACAGCGATTGGCAAGAGTGATTCTGCGTTTGATTTCGGTACTGATGTTGTCTCTATTTACCGCGGAGCCGAGGTAGACGAAGTCCTTGACTGCCTCGAAGTTTCTGCTGCATAGTGTGACGCTCTGTCCGAGACGTCGATGTTGTGTGTCCATTCTTGATGACACCATGTACTTCATGTTGCCCTCATTTACTGCCAGACCCATTCTAGCCGCTTCCGCTTCAATGCCAGCAAACGCCTCATTGACGGCTCGCTGTGTTCATCCAATCTCGTCAATGATATCAGCGTAAGCTAGCATGACACGTGCGTCGCCTTGTCTAAAACCTTTTTTGACATTGAAGGTCTCGGTGAGGTCGTTACCGACATTGACGGAGCAGCGAGAGTTCTCCATCGTCATCCTACACAACCTGACGAGTTTGGTAGGAATACCGAAACTAGACAAGGCACTGTATAGCTCGTCTCTATGCACACTGTCATATGCAGCCTTGAAATCGACGAATAGGTGGTGAGTGTCAATTTGCACTCCTTGAGTCTTTTCCAGGATCTGCCGTAATGTGAAGATCTGATCTATTGTGGACTTCCCTGGTCTGAAACCACACTGATAGGAACCTATCAGGTTAGGGACAGATGGTTTCAGACGCTTATACAATATGGCAAAGAGGATCTCATATGCGATGTTAGGGAGGCTGATCCCTCGATAATTGGCGCAGTCAGAGGGGTCTCTCCTCTCTTGTGGACCGGTCAAGCGACGGTGAGATCCTACTCAAAAGCCTGCTTTGAGCTGGTACATGCACCCTACCCGGTAATCTCCAGCTGCTTCTGTTCTCTCACGAGTAGAAGAGACCTACAGTTTTTTGCCGACTCCGAACGGCGACAATAAGTGCCTTCTACAAACCAATCCAACTTTCAGGATATGCAGACGATCTCAACGTGCTCTAGTTCAGGCATTTCCGGCAATTGAAAAATAGCCGAAGTTAGCTTGATTCAAGGTTAATGAGAGAAGAACCATTTGTGTTGAAAACAAAATGAAACTTCGTGCCACACAAACTGGGGCAAAATATCAAGACATCTTCAACTTTTACATCGAACAAGAATTTGCCTGAATTCAGACGTAAAGTTTTGCATCTGTTGGAAATTCAGTTGGTTGGTTGGAATGGTTGTTACGAGTGATTCTTAGTCGCATTTGTTACACCGAAAAGATTCAAGTTTTCTTTTTTTAAAAATAAATATATATTCACACATTCACAAAGAATTCTGTCCATCCTTGAGGACCTGTCGAACATTTATGTTTATCCTGGAGTCATTCACATACTGTCTAAACGGACTCCAAAAGTTTTCATCGGCGCATTGCTCAAAGAGTTGTCCATCTAACTCCCACTCCCAGGTAGGGGGATCCAGCTCAATTTTCAGTTTCTTCGGAGTGGGTGGATCCAGGGAAACATCTGTAATCAATGGTTAAGTTACCGAAACTTCTGCTACAATAAAGTACATACTTTCATTCGGGGGAAATTCATTCCAAATCTCCTCGCTTGCCTTCATCACTCTTGGGACAGCATGATAGCAGAGCCGACTTTCTTTAGACATCACAACCACATCACCACTTCTTAAGAATATCGCGGATGGTTTCTCGTCCTTTGAAGTACCTCCAATTAAGAATATCGCTGTTTGTCCGAAGCTAAAAAGAATCAAATATCACAAAAGTTTTGATTAATATGACTAAATGCGAACCTATATGAAAAAAGCGGCGCCTCCAGGTCTGCTTCTGAGTGATCTGTGTGCCCAGCGAGCGTCGTCCCGATTGGATAGTAATTGACTATAGCAGCTTCAGCGGAGTACTTCCCCAGTCGCAGTGCATTTGAGAAATACTCGCTTAACTGTGCCAAATCGGAGGGAAACTTATTCTTCATTTTCTCGCTGTAAACTTTGCTGTCCCAATCGTGATGGTAACCCAAAGTCGTCCATCTCATCGACACCTTCATACGTCTTCTCTCATCCTTGTCCGTGGTGGATTGGTATGCACTCCACCAATCATCAATAACCGATTGTGAGAAGAGATTAGCATTTAGATTCACAACATTCGGTGCCCTGGGATAGTCCCGCAGACTCTTCACCATCCAATATCGCTGGCCTTGGGGCGTAAATGGATTCCGAATGAAAATCAGCCCAGGACGGTCGGCAACTTCGTAGCACTTCCATGTGTACACTGGTTGGAGGCCAGGGAGCACGTCCTCATATATACTGTCAACATTGAGTCCAACTTCAGAGACACCCTAACCGAATAATATTTATAAGCAGCGTCTGACGCAAAGTTGAGCTTACTCACTTTTATATCAGGGTTTTGAAAATCCAGCACATCACTGAAATCAGGTACTGGCCACTTGGTTTTGTAGAACTTAAAGGTTTCCTTGAACATCTCCAGAAAAGGATTTGTCTGGGATATTTATTTTTTCACTTGCTGTCATTGGAGTTGTTTGACAGTTAGTACAGGGTTGGTATATGAATGGAAATTCTTGGTTGTTAAAATGCTAAACTTCATACTCATGAAGGTAGACATACATGAATAACCTGGTAATACTTGACAAGCAATAACCGTGCATAAGTTGTTTCAAGCATATACAATTTAGGAAATCCTGTTATTGTAAAATTGTATCAATGAAACCTTTTTTTCATGCAATTCACATAAGTCTATAGCATTTTGGTATAAACACCCTGAGTTATCATATTCATCAACCCGTGGAGAAGTATAACACATTCGAATAATCTACTACAATCTTCCCTGCCATCCCATGTGCCGACTGACATTTTTGTCACTTGTAAAAAAGTAAACAAAACATAAACACTATGTCGGAAATAGATTTTGGAGAACTCAAAAACGACACAAATTTCACAGCAACAGTTACAAAATTTTCAGAAAATTTAGACGCAATTGATGCATCAGTGACCAAGGCAGTGAACTTCAAGAAATTCGATGAACTATCGACGGAAGAAAAGGTCAAATTCGACAACTATCTGGCGTACACGGCGAACTCATTGTTCTGGATGTTCGTGAAACTGCAAGGCTTAGATCCAAATACGGTAAGGGCCTTCGTCATTCTATCTCCATTTACTTGAATTGCAATTGTTTCGTATTACAGCACGGAATTAAAAATGAGCTCTCCCGGGTACGTGAAGCGATGCTGAGGGACAAGCAAATCTATGAGAAGAAAACCCTGCGCCCGGTACTAAATAAAGGTGCAGCTGGACGTTTCATCAAACATGGACTGCACGATCGGTCTGATCGTGAAAACGGACATGAGCGCAGAGAAGTGAATACCCCTCGAAATAAGAAAATCAAATTCGATAACGACTCTGACTAAACAGATCCATAGAGTCGTCGATTTTTGTACAAATGCATTATTTTTACATTAGTGCGAATTTTGTTCGCAAATAAAAGAAGTTCAAACACCAAACAGCCTCCAATTCATCATCATTTCATTTTATACAGTTCCATGGCCATGCTTTTTAAAGCGATTCTGTCCACCTTCCCGCAACTTGTGAGCGGCATTTGGTCAATAACTCGTATGAACTTCACAACGCGCATTTCCTCGTTCTGCAGTGCTCGACTCAATAGCTCTCTCAATTCGTTGTCTACACCCTTCGAGGCAGCAGCACTCTGTAGAACTACGAACACAGTTCCAACCTCGTCCGTCTCATTTGCTTTATCTGGATGACCAATAAACACCGATTTCAGAACTTGCGGGTGATTGTTGACAACGTTCTCCACACTGTTGGGGATCACCTAGGGCACAAATTTAAAAGTACGTCCATTCCGCTATTTGACATGAACTTACCACAGTGTTGCCTGACCGAACTAGATTCTTGTAGCGCGTGACAACGTTCAGCAGCCTGTCGGAGTCCACATACCCGAAGTCCCCAGTATTGCACCAGCCGCCGTCAACGAAGGTCTCCTTGTTCGCCTGATCGTTCCGCAAATACCCAAGAAATGGCACGGTCGTCTTCAGGAACAACCGACCCATTTGATTCGGGCCCAGTGCGTGATCGTGTTCGTCGAGAATCCTCGCCATTAGATTGGGTTGCAGAACTCCTCCGTTTACTCCACGTCTGTCGGTGTTCTCATCTGAAGCGACACCGCCTGCGAGCTCTGTCATTCCGTAGCACTTGATTAACCTGCAGCGAGGAGCCACTTGTTCCGAGAATTCAACTAGTGACTCGCTGACAACCTCTCCTCCAATGAGAGCTACTCTCAAGGAACTTAGACTTGAGGGATCCTTGGATTCGGCTGCTATTCTCAACATGTCCAGGTATATTCCAGGAACTGAGAAGTAATGCGTCACTTTGAACCTGTCCACTATTTCCCTTCCGTGGGCACCCGAGGGCGGTAAGGAGGTGTACATTCTTTGCGCTCCAAAGAAGACCGGCTGCATCATCAGCGATACCTGACTGATCCACCGCAACGGGCTGAAGCAGAAGATCCTGGCAGGGGCTGGGTTCCACCAGGTGTACAGGCCCTGCATCATTATCGCGTGGGAGTGCTGGATGACCTTCGGGAACCCAGTGGAACCCGATGTGAGCATAAGCGTTGCGGCGATCTCTTTTGGATCTCCTATGTCAGGCAGTTGGAAAGTGTCTATGTCCAATGGCACCCTGAGAACCAGGTCTGCTTCCATGTTCAGCGTCAACTTAAGCTTGGGGTGTTTTATTTGCTCTAGTGCGGAAAATAGTCGACCCCTGTACTTACTCTCGTATATGATCGCGGCCGGCTGGAGCAGCTCAAGGCTGTACTTGATCTCATCTGAAAACGCACACATGAAGCTTAATCCTGTTTCAGCGCAAGTCCTTACCTGCTTCGAACATCGTCTCAAAGAAGTTGACTGGCGCTCCGATTATGTAACAAGCAAAAGTAAGCGGAGTGACCCACTCGTTAACCATTGAGTAGAGAATGACGACATCGCCCCTCTGAATACCGTTGTCCATCAGCATCCGTGCAGCTGCGATGGTCTGCTCGAGCACATCTCTCACGCGCAGGTGCACGTCCTTGTCACAATGCACTTCCAGAACTCTGTTGGGATCATCTTGCATCAGCTTCTCCAGAATGGCCTGTCCCAGCCCGGTGTGCTTGAGCGGCAGCTCTGGCGCCCGCCATATTCTCTCCGACTCCTGGTACTCTATTTGCATCTCTTCTAATGATACTTCAAAAGCTGGCGAGCGAATGATGCGCCAGCCCCATGCTAGCCCTTTTAAAACCTCCCGATGACTCTGCACATTCTAACGACTCGCAACAGTGCATTCGGAGTGGAGCGGCAGTTCTATTTGAGGAGCGGTAGTTAAGCCCGCCAATTGATAATAGTTGACTCGAGCCATTTGCACTCGTAGTGATTGATAACTGCAGCCGACTGGCATGACAAGTGGTTACGTTGTTTTGCAACAGCTCACGAGCCAATTGATATTCTCTATTGCATTGTTGACTCATTTGCTCTGCTCTGCGAGGCTGACGCTCTCGTTGCTGCAGTCGGTTTCACTATTCGGTGCAACGATTGCATGTGAAGAGAACTGCAGAAGCAGAAGAATGTGTAGATCAACGCGGAAGGCACTCAGGTTAATGCATAAGGTATCATTCAGTTAATGGTGGATGGTCAAAGATCGCCAATCAAAGGTTAAAAGTCAGAAATCCAAAGTCTGGGATTTCCAAGTTCCATCAGATTAACGAATTCTTAACGTTCTGGCAAACTATAAGCATTTTCTGTATGCATTCACTTTAAACCGGAAGTGGCAATTGTTTTGTTTCTGACGCGGGTTCCGCTTGGTATTCTTGCCTAATACCATCCTTCCGGACACCCAAGCCAAACAGAAAAGTAATCTTGGGTGGTTCTTTTACCAAATACGAGTTTATTTTCAAGGATTAATTTTTCCACTATTTTAGTGGACGTGATTCTCTATGGCTGTACTCGGCTCTAGGTAGTATTAGCTATCCGCTTCAACTTGGCGTCTAGACTCAATTATACACTTCCTTAATTTTTGTACCTTTTATATTATATTTCAAAGAATTCGGAGCTCATACTCTCGTTGTCCGCCGTGGCGTATAGGGTAGAGTGCGAAACTCACACGCAGAATGTCAAAACCTCTTTTGAGCTGCTGAAAACACTCAAAGAATAATAACTGTCTAGGAAAGCTTCTCAAACTTCGCCGTTTGGAGTCGGCAAAAAACTGTAGGTCCTTTCTACTCGTTAAGTAGTTGATGAGGAAGCTAGGCCCTGATCCCTCTGTGGACTGTTGCGACATCCAATTATTATTATTATTATTATTATTATTTATTTATTTACACATAATTAAAATTACAATGCAAACTTAAAAAAGACGAGTATATAGAGCCAAGCTACTGGGACTTTCAGCTCGAAATTTCTATTGATACAAAGTTAGTTTCATAAGTATGGAAAGAAAGAGTGGGGAGGGTTAAAAAATAAAAATTTAAGTTGGTTTTAGATCTTAATATTGATGCTGTTGAAGTATGAGTGGATTTCTTGAATGTTATTGTGTTCAAAGTTATTGAGAATTTCATGAATTGTTTGGTTGTTGGAAATTTTTTCTTTGAATTGAAGAGATATATCGCATCGTGTTAGGCCAAGTAGATGTTGTATGTCTATCGCGGTACAGCATTTCGAGCATAGCGGTGGACGATCTTTCGTTAAAATGTGCTGGTGAGTGGTTAATGTGTGCCCTAATCTGAGGCGGGTAAAGGTAGCATTGAGGTGACTGGATGTGGTTGTTGGGTATACTGGTGAAAGCCTGTATTTATTTATGTTGGAGTGCCATTCATCCAAGAGTTTTAGCTTTATCATGCTATCGATGTGCCTACGAAGGTCAAGTTTGGAATAGGTATTGAATAGGAGGATGGGCAGTTTATTAGCCCTTTTTGCTTCTTGATCCGGGAATTCGTTACCCGGAATTCCCGTGTGACTAGTGTGTCCTTCTTATTTATGATTTGATCTCGTTTATTGATTATGACATTGGATTTGTGGTTTAGATTCAGTATGGCTTTGAGTACTGATAGACTATCCGAGCATATTAAGGTTTTGTATTTGTTCGCTGTCCCTGCTTTTACAGCTTCCAAAATTGCTACTGCTTCAGCGGTGAAAATTGAAGAAAAATTGGGGAGGATTCCGGTTCTAATGAAAGTACCATTTTCGAGAGTGATTGCAAAGGAGGTGTTTCTTTTTGATTTAGATCCATCCGTAAACATGATTGTGGACCATCTTTTTGATTTGAGATTGGCTATTTTCTCTTTATAATGCTTCCGGTATATGCTACTGTTGGTGTTGTATTTTTGGAGTGTGCTTAAATAAAGGAGTACGGATTCTTTTGATTTGAGATTGGCTATTTTCTCTTGATAATGCTTCCGGTATATGCTACTGTTGGTGTTGTGTTTTTGGAGTGTGCTTAAATAAAGGAGTACGGATTCTTGTCCGATATTCCAGGGGGAATAGATTTGTGTGTGATGTTTAATACGGTCTGTAGGGATATTGAAAGATATAGCTGAATTGACTATTTTGTTTAAAGTTGAAGGGATTCGTTTGTTTCTTTTGTTGTTCATGCAGGAGGTCATATCTTTGTCCAATTATTATGTACTGTCGTTGTCGCAACAAAAGGTCTTTTCCAATTGCTCTGAATTACTACGAATGTCTACGAAACTCGCCGAAAAACTGATAAAAGGCGTTCTTTCATTTGCTAATTTTTTCGTAGAAGAGAGAACTCATGGGAGAGTAAAACATTTTTCCTCCCTACGAAATTCTTCCAAAGAAAAATCTGTGGGCAACAGATGACTGTCAAATTGAAAATAAATAAATCTCTGACATTTCATATATCAGATAGCTGTTTACATTGAATTCTGCGAATTTCTACGAAAAGTCTCGGCAAGTTTCTCTCTCTAAGAGAGATTTTTATTGGAACAAACCTATTTTCATGAAGTAAAAGCATTCAAATGATACCTGTCAAATTGTTATAACAATCTGATTTTTAGGTTACAAGTTACAATGCTTCAAGTGACGCAACTTTTGCGATTTTTAAAACAATGGAAAAAAGCAGAATTTCGTGTGTTAATTGAACAATGCTTTTTGATGGGCAAAAATACAGTGCAAGCTCAGCAATGGCTTGAGAAGTGCTCCAGGGATTCTGCTCCATCAAAAACAACTATTTGTCGGTGGTATGGTGACTTTAAACGTGGCCGTACAGACACCAAGGATTATGAACGCTCTAGAAGACCAATTGAAGTAGCTACACCTGAAAACGTCAAAAAAGTACAAAAATCGTTTTGGAAAACCGCCTTGTGAAATTGCGTGAAATAGTTGACACCTTAAAGATATCAGAAGGCAGTGTGTAAACTATTCTGCGTGAACATTTGTCCACGAGAAAGCTGTTTTCGAAATGGGTGCCGCGGTTGCTCAGAATGCATCTAAAACAACAAGGTGCCGATGATTCTGAGAGGTTTTTCGTTTGTTTCGCCAGACTTAACAGAACTTTTTGCATCGGTATGTCACAATAGTTGAAGCATGGATCCACCACTACACTCCAGAGTCAAATCAGCAGTCATCGGAGTGTATAGAAGCTGGTGAACCACGCTCAAAGCGTCCAAGAACACAAAGGTCGGCTGGCAAGGTTATGGCATCCGTATTTTAGGATGCACACGGAATTTTATTCATCGCCTATCTTGAGAAAGGCAAGGATCAACAGTGCATGCCATAATTGGTGCATTTGAAGGAAGAAATTGCAAAAAAACTGTCATATGAAGAAGAAATAAATTCTATTCCACCAAGACAATGCACCATGTTATAAGTTGTTGGCTATCATGGCCAAATTGCTCGAATTGGGGTTTGAATTGCATCCGCACCCTTCGTATTCTCCACGGCGACTTCCACCATTTTTAAGACCTCAAAAAAATGCTTGCCTGAAAAAATATGGTTAGCATTTGTTTCTAGATTGGAGGTAGAGTCTGGAGTGAACTGGGCCTCCTCCCCTCATGATACGCGGTCGGCTAATCTAAACAAGAATAAATGAGGATCATTGAACTTAACTCGAAAAAAAATAACTTTCTCATCTGTTTTGAACAGGACAGGTTTATTAAAAATATGATACAGGTTGGTCCTCGGAGAGCACTTTGCCACACGATTGTGTTTTGAGCCTAAAGAAGCAGCTATGGGCAAGGGTTGTTCTGCGCAATATGCTTCCGGTTCATAAGGAACCGAAATAGACCACCTGAAATCATTTACCACTAAAATTGATCATCCATCCAAAACGTAGATCTTGTTCATCCGCCATAACAACATATTGGCTTCAATCCATTTTAGCCATTTTGACCAGAAAGTCACCGTCTCAAAGTAGTTTTGGAAGATCATGCTGACTTGTAAATTTAGCACAGTTTTCTTAAGAGTGATGTTAAATTGAGCTTCAAATTTTTTAAAACCTCAGCACCTCAAAACTCACAGAAACTCATCCATCGTCCCTAAACAGTCTAAATGAAATGTCAAAACAATGCTTGCCCTCCCTGCTGTCGACTACGAGCTTAAAATTCTCGAAATGGTGAAGGTCGTCAAGCTGGGATCTACAGCACTGTGAAACAACGTCCTCGTTATAACTCCGCTTGTACCAATTTCTTCCTCTTACATTCAGATTTGAAAAGAATGCAATAACAGAAATATTTTGTATGCAAAAAGAACTCCACGATTTGTGGGTAGTGCTGTGAGGACAAATTAGAGCTCGAAAAGAAGAGTGACGAAACTTACATGTTCTCAAAATACAAGTTTTTCGTTCCGCTCCGCAGTCAACTACTTGCCCTCGGAACATACAAGTGGGTCAATATAAATCTTACCTATGAGACAAATCGGCAGCGACAATACAGTCATTACAGCTTATAACCTTTCGCGAATAACCGACATTTATTCTTCGAATTCGCGACAGACCGGAAACAATTTACAAAAACAGACAACTTTTGCTTCTTGTAAGGTTTTCCTTATCGCACTTACAAGCAAAACAACAATATCTATCTCGAAACGGTGTCCTTGACTTACAATTGTTTCGACACCTCCCGGAACTATCCCGATAAGTTACAGCGATAAGTGGGCTGCACACAGGTCAGATAAGTTCGAAACATTTTATCACGGCACATCGCACAGTGCTGAATATGACTAAAAGTTTAAAAGCATTAAAATATTCTCGTTTACAAGCCTTGACAGTTTGGAGGTTAAAGACTTGCCAGATATGTGCTTAAGCTCACACTCAGTTGAATCAGAACTTAAAAGTATAAAAAGTGAGTGATCTGCGGGAATGGAGATAATTGTTTTCTTGCCGTGCCGCCGTGTAATAATCGTTTCGAGATGAAACTACCCAGAGTCCCTGTCGTCAGAGATTCGCAGCCAGGATTCGACGAAAAGCTAAGGATCTGGTCTGGAGAACGCGTGTGTCCACTTTTCCATGAGGATGTGTCGATAGGAAAGGCCGGGCTCTTCATGCTGCAGACGAATCCTCACAAAATTATTCAGGTAAAGTGACAAAGGCACGGCATGTGCGTGACGAACTGAAGTTTCCTTTAAGATATGCACTTCCACTGGGGAGAAACTGACGTGCGAACAAATGACGAAACTTGGTGTCTGCGTAGCTCAACACATGAAGCACAATCTGTACATTCAGCAGGAAGATGTAATTGGAATAGTTGCCAGTTGTTCGACGTTCCTAGCGCCAGTGGTCTTGGGAACCTTCCTTTTGGGTGCCACCATCAGTCCATTGTGCGCGAAGTACGACGAAAGCATCATAAAAGCTGTATTTGGCCTAACCAAGCCAAAGGTTATTTTCTGCGACGTGAGTGCTTACGAGAAGCTTGTGCGAAGTTTGAATGAAATTGGCCTGGGTGCCAAGGTCGTCACCCTGAAGGGACGGATCAAAGGTGTGTCCTACGTGGAGGATATGTTGGAGCTGGAGAACAAGGAGGACTTTATGTAAGAGCTCTGTGGTTTTGTATTCTCAGGTAACGTTAATTGTTCTCCAGACCAGCCGTTCTTAAAAATGGAGGAGATCAGACCGCAGCCATTTTACCCACTTCCGGAACCACTGGTGTGCCGAAGGCAGTTTGCCTCTCGCATCACCAACTTCTAGGAAAAAACGATTTGTAAGTAGACTCCTTACTAAGCCACGCCAAACGGGGTTCTCAGAATTTGAATTCACAGCAATTCCTTCATGAAACCAGACGACGTTCTCTTCACGTTCAGCACACTCCACTGGATCACCGGGGTCATGACGATGGTCCAATCCTTCGTTGGGTGCCAGACGCTAGTAATCACCGATCAGCCATTTACCGCAAGTTACTTCCTTGAGCTCATCGAGAAATACAGGATTTCTCAAATTCTCATCCCTCCCGCTTATGCCAATCTGACAGCTCAGTGCCCCGACCTATCGTGGCGTGATCTGTCGAGCGTCCGCCACATAATCATTGGAGGCGCCCCAATGCTCCTGAGTACATGCAAGATATTGAGTCAATATTTGAAGGAGAACGTCATCGGTGAAGCATACGGTTTGAGTGAGCTCGCGGGCTTGACAAACGTAAACTGGACGCCTTCGAAAAAACCGCAGTCTGTGGGGCAGCTTTTCCCAAACTTGAAGGCAAAGATATTGTCCGACGATGGAAGGCGTCTGGGCGTTGGTGAAATTGGAGAAATCCACCTGTGGCGCTCTGCCCAGTGGAACGGATATCTTGGAAACGAATCAATGACACGTCAAACAATGAACAGAAACGGATGGATGAAAACCGGAGACATGGGTTACTTTGACAAGGATGGTTACCTCTACATCTGCGGTCGACAAAAGGACATCATCAAATACCGTCACTTCCTCATTCACCCCAGAGAAATTGAAGCGGTCATCTCCCAAATTCCTGGCGTGGTGGAGGTTTGTGTTTTCGGGATACCCGACCAGATGGAGGAGGATCTTCCCACAGCAGCTATAATCAAATCCACCGATTGCGAACTGACTGCTAGCGACGTATGTCACACTGTGGCCAAGTGTTTGCCCGAACGAATGCACCTGCGAGGTGGAGTGTACTTCCTTCGGGAACTGCCAAAGACGTCCAGTGGAAAGGTTCAGAGACATAAGTTATTAGCGCTTGTTGAAGAAATGATAAAATAAGTTAAGAATTTTCTTTTGAGAACTTAACTTACTTTTACTTTTATACTTTTTTAACTTACGAGTATTGTTAACTGTATGAGTGGCTGCCGTTTGGGCGCCATTTTAAAGGGTGTTTGTTCGTTAGATTCACAAGAGGTTAAAATTTAAGGGACGCAGAACTTTAAAAAAACCTTTTTGCATTTTTACGTTTTATTTATTTTTAAGTAAACCTTTTCAGATTCTTTCTGAAGTTTGTCAATTTGGCAGCAGGCGAACTTTGATTGAGCCGACAGTATCCAGCAAGAAATAAATAACAAGAAATTCCAATATTCAATGCATGTTGTTCTCCTCTGAATAATTTTTGAGTTTGGAAAGACTTTAGATAAGATAACTGAATTCACCTTAAAAGTAAATCATTGCCTTGTTCTCTTATTTTATTATTTTTTGTTTGGGAAAAGCGGCCCCATAGACTGCAGTTTTTTCAAAGGCGTCCATCACATGGTTTTAGTTCATTATGGAGTGCAGTTACAATCGATAGGTACATTTCGAGGTAGAACAGGAGTTTGTATACCTTGGGGCAAACGTAAACTCCACGAATGATATCGTAGTGGAGATCCAACGTAGAATCGCGTATGGCAACCGATGCTCGATCGGTCTATCAAAACAACTGGGCTCGAAACTCCTCACTCGAAGGACCAAAGTCATGCTCTGCAAAACCCTTATTCTGCCAGTCCTGCTTTATGGAACCGAAAACTGGACAATCAGTAAGGCTACAGAGCTGATTCTTGGTGCCTTCCAAAGAAAAATTCCATGTCCGATACATGGTCCCGTCTGCGAGGAAGGCGAATGGAGGAGAAGACACAACCGCGAACTCTACAAGCTGTGCAAGGATGTGGATGTAGCTCGGAAGGCAAAATCCGTCGACTACACTGACTTGGCCACATCGAGCGAATGGACAAAAACGCTCCAGCAAAGAGGATCTTCGAATCCGGGCCTCCTGGTTCGAGAAGAAGAGGAAGACCGAACCTGCGGTAAAGAGAGCAAGTCATCGTGGATGTAAGACTACTTGGCCTTGATGACTGAAAGCAGCGTGCCCACCTATGGAAGGCAGCGCTCAGGCTCAGACCCTTCATGGTTCGTCTGCCTGATAAGCTATTGAAAGTCTATTGAAGAAAACTTTTTAAATGAAATTTTCTGTTGAAATGGCAAACCTTTCTAGCAAAGATGTCCAAACTTTTAAAGTAACATTACGCGACATTAAAATCATTAAATAACTCTAGACTTATCAATAGTATAAATATAAAACAAAGAGTGGATCTAATTGAACTTTTGGCTGTAATGATCATTCTAATATCAATATAAGCAGAAGAGCTGCCAACTGGGCGGGAGATCAGGAGTTCCTCACCATTTATTATTCCACGCTAAGGCAAAGAATAGGTCTGTTTCAATTCATTTGTGTACAGAAATTTCTATTCGAGTTAGTATCTCTGCCGAAACTAAGTGGCCGCAATTAAGTCACAGCACGGGCGAATGAGTGAACGGGTGAACATTCCTTGTGAGGCGGGTATTGCGGATGAATTCTCGAAGGGTGCGAAAATAAATTATAAAATAGTGATAAGGACGCAACATTTCGTCGATGCTCCAGCGAGTCGATTCGCTTCGCATTATTATTACCAATCAGTTAAATCACTCGCTGTTGAATTCTACCAAATATACCGGTTAACACTAATTATTAATGGGAAAGTAAAAACATTTTATTCAAAGTATTTGCCATTGTTTTCTACACATTTTGACCACCTCTCTGGCAGTTTGTGAATACCACGCCAATAAAATTGTTCGTCTTTTAAAGCAAACCAATCAGACACCTAATTTTCGACCCTCTCGTAGGAATCAAAGTGCTACTCAGCCAATGCCTGTGCCATCGATGAAAACAAATGGTAGTCGGAAGGAGCCAAGTCCATTGAATACGGCGGGTGGGAAAGCTGCTCCCAGCCAAGTGTTCTGATTGTATCTGAACCGGTTTTGCTTTGTGTGCAGGTGCATTGTCATGGAGTAAAAATACATTGCCGTGTCCTCTGGCCCATTTTGGTCGTTTCTCGATCAATGCATAGTTCAAATTGATCATTTGTTGTCGGCAGCGATCAGTATTAACGGTTTCACCAGGTTTTAGGAGCTCGTGGTACAGCACACCTTTCTGGTCCCACCAATCATGTCTTCTTGCCGAATCGATCTGGTTTTGCAGTCGATGTTGATGGTGTTCCCAGACTAACCCATGATTTTTTCCGTCTAGGATTCTTAAAATAAGTCCATTTTTCATCGCCAGTAACAATCCGATATGATGTGGTATCTAGTAAGTACAGAGAGGTCTTAGCAGCACCAGACCAGATAGGAGCGATATACTCAAACTTTGGGTAGATTTACTCATTATATATAGTTGCCTGGTCAAAAGAGGCGAATATTTCTTGGACCGCTTTAAGAAACCTAGACATTTCGCTTCATTTTTGACGATCTCGAATATGTGATCGTTCCAGCTTGGTGTTGAGTTGATACCGAGGATGGAAAGTCGTTCGCTTTCAACAATGCAGGAGCTATTCAGGGATAATGACTGGTTATTTTTGGATCGCTTGAGTGACTTTGATGCCTAGTTCCGATATTTCTGGACAGCTGCGTCATATGAGCAAAATTACAATTTACAATGCGTGCTAACGCGTCATGGTCTACAATACTTTAATAAACCCTTTTATGTTAAAATTAAAGTTCGGAAACTTCTTCTTTGTATCACTACAAACCGGAGTGGATCTGTACCTCAATCAACATACTTTAACAGTCGACACGTTCACTCCCCGTCCGCCTCCAATTGCGGTTGGATCAGTTGGGGCCATCCTCGAATTGTGGGCGGCACCTAGGCTGTCCTCTGTTGCGGTTTCCCAATGACTCGGATATGAAAACTTTTCGGGCCGGAGCTGTGTTGTCAATACGCTCTATTTTAAGCGTTGTGTCCGAAGACGCTTGAATAAGCGGCGGCATGCGCCGCCCACAAGTTCTTTCTTCTCAAAATGTCATCAACGCATACAGAATCAAAAGTCGCACGCAGAATTTTTCTTTTTATAGAAAAGACTAAGGCCTTCTTCATCCGCTTCTAGTATTGTCCAGATTTCCGTGTCATTGAGAAGGACTGAGATGATCAAGCAGTTATGTGAAGCAAGCTTCGTCTTTCTAGTGAGGGCCGAATTACTTCCCGCCCAGAAAAGAAGCGATTAGCAAGACTGATTTTACGTTTTATTTCGTTCAACATCAGAACCGAAATCAAATCAATTCAAAAAGTCATCGGCCTCCTCTTGACTTAACGTTTTAAATTCGCCTTAAATTACTTCAACTTAAAGTTGTACCAATCGATAGTCTTTGCCATTGTAAAGCGAAACTGCAATAAGAGCACTTGCACTGGCACGCACTTGATCCCTAGGTGGTGCACAAAATTACCAGTCTCGTGATTGTCGTAAAATATTCACAACTCCGGAAATTGACGTCTAACAAATAATCGTTGACACATGTTGTACGCTTTTTTATTGCACGCATGCCATTTTAAATGAAATGTGAAAAGCTGAATCTGTGTAATTTAGTTATTAAGGAATCGACAAATTACACCTCAAAATGAATAAACGAAGAGAACAGATGCATTATGCACGTAATCGCATCACAAATAGAATTCATTCCTGTTACTGCAATCCGTTATAGTGTAGCGCTATTCTGCTCCTTGACTACTTTTCTAAGTTGTGTACATATAGCGAATCAGTCGAAGATACCGCTATATTGAGTAAATCACGTATATCCTTTATTTTGTTTCCTTCGAAAGCAAATTTTGTGTAAAATGAAAATACGTTTTGACCCCGAGAATAAGGTGTGGAGCGGAAAAGATGATGTACCTCTGTACAACCCAGACGTGTCTGTAGGGAGAGTCGCTCAGACTGTTTTGTCAACAAATCCTGAGAAAGTTATTCAGGTGAGCATCGTTTGCTGACCAGCATACAGTCCCTTAAGTATTCTATCTAGATTTGTGCAACAACTGGGGAAAGGTTTACCTGCAGAGAATTCCTCGAGCTGGCAACAAGGGCTGCACTGAATTTTAGGAACCATCACGGCATTCAACAGGGAGATGTCATTGGATTCATGACCAATAACACAGCGTACTTGGCACCACTGATTCTTGGAGGCTTCCTCCTTGGGGCGCCCATTAGCCCGATTCACTTCGATTCCGACCGAAACACCGTAAAGCACATTTTCGGCATAACGAAGCCAAAATTGATTATCTGCGACGCTAAGGCTTATGAGGCACTTCATTCGGGATTAGAGGACATGGGCTTGAGTTGCGACATTCGGATTTTAGCAGGAGAAGTTGAAGGAGTTTCCAGTGCAAAAGACCTCTTCTGGAAATCCGATGGAAAAACAAATTTCACGTAAGATTGTCATAAACCGTCTCTGTCACATTGTTCACGAATCATTTTAGTCCCGAACGGTTAAAAATGGGTGGAAACCAGACCGCAGTGATCCTCTGTTCATCTGGGACCACAGGCCTCCCGAAGCCCGTCACTCTATCCCACCGGAAACTACTGAGTCGCACAGATTTGTAGATCAACACCCTTAAACCTGTTCGATCACTAATCGGGTTTTCCACAGTTCATTCATTCTGCCAAACGATGTCTTGTTCACATTCAGCACGTTCCACTGGATCTCGGCGGTATGGATTCTAGTTCAATCCATCAGCAAATGCGCGTTACGCATAGTGACCGAACAGACGTTCTCACCAGACCACTTTTTCCACCTAGTTGAGGAGTTCAAGATAACTATCACCATTGCTGCACCCAGCCAAGCTACGTTGATGATAAAATGCCCTGACATAGCCTTGACTGATCTGTCTAGCATTCGGTTGTACCTTTGTGGTGGATCGCCAGTTCCTGTTTCAGTGGCTAAACGACTGAATGGATTCATTGGCAGACCGAGCGTAACTGAAGCGTACGGCTTCAGTGAGTTTGGAGGTGTTTGCAGTTTTAATATGTGGCCACGGAATCGGGAGGGATCCGTTGGATGTTTATGCCCGAACACTAAGGCGAAAATCATTTCCGAAGACGGGCAACCACTGGGAACCGGAGAAAAAGGACAGATCTACCTCTGGTGCCCAATCCCGTGGGCTGGCTACTACAAGTCGCCGAGCACGACCAAGGATGTAATCGATAGCGACGGCTGGATAAAATCCGGTGACTTTGGCTATTTCGATGAAGATGGTTTTTTATTTGTCTGCGGTCGCCAGAAGGACATTCTCAAGTACAACGGGTTTCAAATATCGCCAATTGAAATCGAAGAGATTATCTTGAAAATTCCGGGCGTGATTGAAGTTTGTGTGTTCGGGGTGCCGGATGAAGTGGCTTGGGATTTACCAGCAGCTGCAGTGGTTAAGGATTCTCTGTGTGACTTGAGCCAGGAGAATATCTACCAGCAAGTGACCAGTCAGGTGTCCGACGTAAAACGTTTGCGTGGTGGAGTTTATTTCCTCAATGAATTGCCGAAAACAGCAACCGGTAAAGTTCAAAAGCAGACCTTGCTTAAACTTGTGCTCAATGAAGTTAAATAAATATATGTACAGTCTAAGTTTAAATGTTTGATTAAGTAGTTCTGTATTTAATTTTATTCAAGGATTGCACTTAAAAGCAAAATATTATATTTCTTATACATACTTTACTCTTTAAACAAGTAGAGACGCCGAACGTATACAACTTTTTTTTGGTTTTGTATTTTGAAACTGAAATTTAAAGATTTGATTTCGAAAAAATTAAGTAATATCCAAAGAAAGAACCAATCGCAAAATGAAGTTGAACTTCATTGACTAAATGAATCATGTCAACATTTGTTTCATTCAATTCATCAATGACATTTCATCACTTTTTGTGCACTTCAAATTATATGACGGTACGAATATCACTCCTGCACAAACTATTCAACACAAATCCGATGAAGACGCTGAAGGCGATTAATTCTTGCCCATATTCCTTCGTTTTAACTTAAACTTGTAGACTATCTGCAAATCCTTTAGACAGATGAAAAAAATCTGGTTATAGGCTCAAAGTCTCCGGCTCATAGAATCCGTCGCGACGTTCTGGAAAAGTTTTAATGCTAATTAAGATGAATGTGACACAATTTCTTTGTGTTGTGGCGCTTCTACCTCTCCAGCCAGCACGATCTTTTTCCAGCTGACTCCAGTTGCGCACTCCAAGTTGGTTGAGGTCCTTCTCCACTTGTGTGCGCACCCTTAGTGTAGTCCGTCTTCTGTTGCGTTGTCCCAATGGCTCAGATTCGAAAACTTTTCTGGCCAGAGCAGTGATGTCCATACGCTCTACATGGCAAAGCTATCTTAAGCGTTGTATCCAAAGACGCTTGACCAGGCCCATGACGCTGTACAGCCCATACAGTTCGTCACTAAATTTTCGCCTCTAGATGCCGTTAACTCAAAGTTACACAATTTATCAAAACTTAAAAACATTACTCACGCACCAAAGGTCCTAGGTTCGATGCCGGACGGAACACCCCACATTCTTCACTTAACTCACTACGCCAAAGGGAGCACCAGAATAAAACTTTAGGAGCAGCTCAAAAGGCCATAGGAGCTCTTCATTTCAGATCTACACAGTGTACCGCGATAAACTTTATGTGTGGGAGTCTTAAATCTGTCCTCACTTGAACACACACATCGGGACCATTGTGTACCGCGATGAAATTTATGTGTGGGGGCTCGAAAAGTTTTGGAATCTGAGCCATTGGGACAACGCAACAGAGGACGGCCAAGGCTAAGGTGGCGCACACAAGTGAAGAAGGACCTTAACCAACTTGGAGTGCGCAACTAGAGGCAGTTGACAAAAGATCGTGCTGACTGGAGAGGCATGTTGGTTGAGGCACAGGTCGTCAGGGAATGATAACAACCACAATGCAAATAATTGCTAAAAAAGCTACGCTATATTTTTTTGCATCATGCAATTAATTTAAACTGTCGGCTTATGGTTTTCGATTATTTGTTTGATTTCTAAACTGTGTCCCAGTCAGACTTTACCCCGAATACTTTTGAGAAAACTATATCAATTCGTTGGGAAAGGTTTTGCCACATATTAAGCTCATGTCTAGAGCCAAGGTTTGTTGGTACTTGGATTATTTTATTATTTTTATTATTTATTGTTTTCATTGAACTAAATAACAATATTTTGTAATCTATTACCCATATAGAGCAATGTCCTTTTGCCATCTTTCAGGCAGCATAATAATTCCTAAAAACGTCTGTTTTTTTTTATCAGCAAACAACTGAACCAGGTACGATTTGACATCATCAGTAGTATTCAATTTGTTACCTTTCCGTTTTTTTCAAAGATGAAAATAAAAATCAATCAGTAATTGGTACAAGGTCAGGACTATTTTGTGGTTGTGGCAAGAAGTCCCAACTAAGCTCTTTTGCTAAGTGACTAAAGATGTGTGTGGTCTTGTATTGTCATGATGAAATTCAACACCTTTCGATTTGGCAGCTTTTCTAAAACTGCATTGTTCAATTTTGTTAATTGTTCAATGTAGACATCTGAATTGATAGTTGGGTGGTAAAAGTTCAAAGTAGACAATTGCTTTATAATCCATTAAAACTGATAACACAACCTTCTTGTGATTAATATTAGTTTTTAATGTTGTTTGAGCTGGTTCACCCGGCTTGCTCCACTACCTTTTTCACTTTTCATCACCAGTTATCAATCGTTTGAAAAATAAATAACTTTTATTATGCTTTTTTATCAAATCGCAGTTAATGCGTTGTGTTAAATGAAATCATTTTCCGATCCTGAGGAACCCATATATTGACATAGCAAAGTTGTTTTAAGCGATTTTTAATGCAGGTATGCGATACATGAAGCTTCTCTGCAATCTTACGTGTTGTGATATGACGATCTGAAACAATTTTTGATTTGGTCATCATCAACTTCAACGCACAACAGAGCGTTTTTCATCTCTGAGTAGAAATTTAACAGAACAAAATTTGGCAAACCAGTTCTGACACTGCCCTTTTTTTAAAGCAGCGTCACCAGAAACAGCACATAACTTTTTGTAAGCCATCTTCTTGTGGCGCTATAGTCCGGCGTGGACCCGGGCCAGAACCAACATCCCTCTCCAGGCAGCGCTATCTTTCACTACCTGCCTCCAGTTGCGCATTTAAAGTTGAGTGGTCCTCTGGTGCATTGTACCAATGGCTCAGATTCGAAAACTTTTCGGACCGGAGCAGTGATGTCCATACGCTCTACATAGCCTAGCTATCTTAAGCGTTGTATCCGAAGACGCTTGACCAGGAGCATGTCGGTGTACGGCCCATAGAGTTCTTCGTTGTTTTCTCCAACGCAAGCAGGACTAAAATTCACGAAAAAACTTTCTCTCGAAAAGACTAAGGCCAGACATTTTTCCTTAGACTTCTTGTAAGCCTGCGATGCGTTTTTTTCTTTCCGGAAATAAAAAAAGCAAAATATGACGAAAAAGTTCGTTTCACGGACGCCAAACAAAAACTACAAAATCGTTAATTTTTTTACTAATTGACAGTACCAGCTATCAAATAACAACCTAGGTCTGCCCCAATTGATTTGTGTACAGAAATTCGTAGTTGAGTAGTTTGGGTAAAAATCTCTCTTGCAGAGAGTAATTCAACCGAAAATTGTGAAACGACTTTCGTAGAAATTTGTAAAGAGCTATCAGACATTCGATATGTCAGAGGTTTTTATATTTTCGATTTGACAGCCATCAGTTGCCGTGCTGCTGCCCACAGTTTTTTATTCGGCAGATATTCGTAGGGACGGAAAATATTTTGCTCTCTCTTTAGCTAATGGAACGCTTTTTCGTAGTTTTTCTGACAAATTCGTAGACATTCGTAGCAATTCAGACCTAATGATTTTAACATTTCGATTACGTCAGTAAACCTAAAAATGCAACTAAAGCCATCTATGGGTAAAACTCGAAAAACTTAGTTGCCAACCCACTAGAGAATTTATATGTTTCGCTTCGAAAACAAGATGATTTTGATGAAAGGCCTTGGAGTGCACTTGCACATGATTTCAAGGTGATATACTGGTTATGCACTATAATTAATTGAAACTATGCACAAGCAATATAGATGCCATATGTTACGCAAGAAGAAATCGCAATGCAAATAGAATTCATTCAACAAACTGCACTTCAACTGGGCTTACTCAATTTAATTCATGACTACTGCAGTGAATTGTGTGCAGTTTGCAATCAGCTAAAGATAGTGCAGTTTGCGCAGAGTGTTCGTTAGGGACTTTTGGTGTGCCTAACGAGTTTCAAATTTCATTCAAATCGTTTACATGTGTCTCTGAGTTTGAGTGAATATTGCGTTAAAATGGAAACAACTTTTGATTCCGAAAGAAAAGTTTGGAGTGGGAAGGACGAGGTACCCCTTTTCAATGCAGACGTATCCATAGGAAGAGTCGCTCAATTCGTTTTATCGACAAATCCTGAGAAAGTTATTCAGGTGAGCATCGTTTGTTGCGATGCATACAGCCCTTATTGCTTTCCATCTAGATTTGCGCAACTACAGGGGAAAGGCTTACCTGCAGGGAATTCCTCGAGCTGGCAACAAGGGCGGCACTGAATTTGAAGAACCATCACGGCATTCAACAGGGAGATGTCGTTGGATTCATGGCCAATAACACAACGTACTTGGCACCACTGATTCTTGGAGGCTTCATCCTAGGGGCCCCCATAAGCCCGATTCACTTCGACTCCGACCGAAATACCGTAAAGAATATTTTCGGCATAACGAAGCCAAAATTGGTAATCTGTGACGCTGTGGCTTATGAGGCTCTTCATGCGGGACTAGAGGACATGGGCTTGAGTTGCGAGATTCAGATTTTGGCAGGAAAAATTGAGGGGGTGTCCAGTGCAAAAGATCTCTTCGAAAAATGTGACGGGGACATAGACTTCACGTAAGCTCTTTTAGACCGGCTCTTTCTGTATTAAGCAAGATGTTTTTTCTTCTAGTCCTGAGCCCTTAATAATGGGTGGAAACCAGACCGCAGTGATCCTCTGTTCATCTGGCACTACTGGGCTTCCCAAACCGGTCAGTGTTTCGCATCGAAAACTACTCAGTCGTACAGATTTGTAAGTCAAATGTTGAAATTCAACTACTAAGTCAACAAAGTTCTCTTACAGTTCATTTTTGCGGCCTAATGACGTCCTGTTCACCTTCAGCACATTTCACTGGATATCGGCGATGTGGATTCTGGTCCAGTCGATTAGCAAGTGCGCATTACGCATAGTAACAAGCCGACCATCCACACCAGAACATTTCTTTGACATCGTTGAGGAATTTAAAGTCAGCGTGACCATTACAGCACCGAGCCTGGCCATGCTGGCTATCAATAGCCCTGAAGTAAGAAAACGTGATCTATCCAGCATTCGATTATTCGTATGTGGAGGATCACCGGTTCCTTTGTCAGTTTCCAAACGATTAAATGAACTAATCGGAAGACCCAGCGTGACTGAATCATACGGCTTTAGTGAATACGGTGGTTTAGGGAGCATGAATAGATGGCCACAAAGGCGAGACGGATCTGTTGGCCTCTTAAATGCAAATACCAGTGCGAAAATCATTTCCGAAGATGGTCAATCGCTGGGAATCGGTGAAAAAGGTGAAATCTGCCTTTGGTGCCCAATCCCGTGGGCTGGTTACTACAATTCCCCAAAAATTACTAAAGAAGTAATCGATAGTGAGGGATGGTTGCGATCTGGTGATTTGGGATATTTCGATGAAGACGGATTCCTTTTCGTCTGCGGTCGACAAAAGGACATTCTCAAGTATAACAGCTTCCAGATATCGCCCGTTGAATTAGAAGAGATTATTTTGAAAATCCCCGACGTAGTTGAAGTTTGTGTTTTCGGCGTTCCCGACGAAGTGGCCTTGGACTTACCAGCAGCTGCTGTGGTTAAGAAACCTCGGAGTACCTTGAGTGAAGAAGATATTTGTCAGGAAGTGGCGAAGCAGGTGTCAGACTTTAAACGATTGCGTGGAGGTGTGTATTTTCTCAATGAATTGCCCAAGACTACTACTGGGAAAGTTCAAAGGAAGGAATTACCAAAACTTGTGTGCAATGCAAGCAAATAAATAATATTTCATGAAAATTGTGTCGGATGTATTTTCATACTTCCTCGTTGTCCACATCAAAGTTAGAAAGTCGTGTTAAATTGATAGAGTTAAATCAGGCAGAACGCCCTGAACGTGGCAACCAAATAATAAATAAATGAATGCAAATTAGCTTGTCAATGTCTAACTACAATTTTTCATACATGTTCTCCACTTAGAACCTCGTATTGTACACACGCACATCAAATTGACGAGCAACTCAATTCAAATTGCTTGTATGGATTATGTCATTAGAGGAGGTCAATCCACTTTGTGAAATTCATTTGTTTGTTATTTCATTAATTGCTGTATCTCAGTCGCTGTCAATGAAATTGTGAAACGGGTTATCCAGTTCATCTGTTTACTGAGAAAATGCATCTGAGCAAATTGTAATCAGGGCATGTGGTTTTAATCAGATGAAAAGCAACGAATAAGTATGAATAATATTTTTCAGGAGCCATCAAATATGCAATACAATGAGCAAATATCAAAATAGAAATGACTGGATAAACATTGAAGACAGGCTTTGCGAAGAATCTGTTCAATACGAGAACGCGATTTGGAACGCCTTTTTAAAAGAATTGAAATTGTTTATTATTTTGGCAAGAAACATCAGAAGAGTCTGCGTTTCATCCTAAACTAAACTATTGGAGTCTGTGTCTTATCAATTAATGTGGAAACTGGTTTGTATGTTTTGGGGTAGGTTTTGGAAATAAGTTGTTAAACGGTCA
Source organism: Eristalinus aeneus (assembly GCA_955652365.1). Classification (NCBI taxonomy): domain Eukaryota; kingdom Metazoa; phylum Arthropoda; class Insecta; order Diptera; family Syrphidae; genus Eristalinus; species Eristalinus aeneus. The sequence goes on from OY019132.1 coordinate 82,966,688, forward strand.
ATTAACTATTGAAATGATACCACTATTGAATATTTGAAGAATTCAAGCTATAGAGACTTTAATTGAGGAGCCAATCTACTCTGATCAAGACTGTTTATTGACTTACCTATCATAATTGTATGTTGACCGAAGACAGATATACAGTCTAAGCAGCTAACGTCTAAGAATAAGCACATTCACTTAAAAGACAGATATACAGTGGTGACCGAAGACAGATATACAGTGGTGTGCAAAATAATAGATGTATAGGCTGTCTTTTAAGTGAATGTGCTTGTTCTTAGACGTTAGCTGCAAAATTCACTCGAAAACGGTAGTACACTATTTAACTGTAAAACTAACATCATGTTGTATGATTTGCAGGGAGTGTTACGTTCATTTTCTTTTTTCCTGCTCATTCTTGTGTTAGCACATCAGATTTGAGTTTGCAAAATAAAAGGCTCGGATTTGTTTAGTAGCATTAGCTCTTTTAGATTGGTAAAAAGCGTTACTATTTCGCCTTAGGATCAAGTTTTAATAATTTATTCCAATTTTTAAAATTTTAAGTGTAAAAAGTCAGACGAATAAAAAATGGGAAGTAATGCACATTGCCCTGAATAAACCCAAAAATGTATAACATCTTTGCCACAGAATGGCAAAACTTATAAATTTCTAATCTGGGCGTTATTGAATATTCAATAAATATGCTAAAAAACGTCTTTAAATGCCAGCAAAATAAGGAAACCAGAGGCAGACCGCGAAAAATTACGCAGCAAATTGATCGCCAAATATTGAGCCTATTGAAAACGCGACTGTTTGCCGCTACTGCTTGAACTGCATGAGCGAATCTAACGTTGAATATCAACATTTCAACCATAAAAAGGAAGTTAATCAAAAATAAATTTCCTTCCAAAAGCCCACGAAAATACCCTTTAATAACCAAACGCAGCGTACGACGCAGGAGATTTCCGAACGAATATCTTAATTGGCCAAAAGAAAAGTGGCGGAATATTTAATGTTCTGAGGAGTTCAAAATTAAGTTTCAAAGAGAGTTTCAAAATTAAAATTTATGTAAGAAATCCATAGGCAAAGAATATTCACTACGGTACACTATAAGAACAAACAAACACGGAGGCGAAAATGTAATGGTTTGGGGATGTTTCTCCAGGTATGGCGTTGGTCCAATTTTTTAGATTAGTATTATTGCGAACGGTATTGAGCACGCGAACATATTGGAGAACATGAATAGAACCATGCGTCGAAGAGATGCCATTACGTTGGAGGTTCCACCAACCATCCAATCCAAACACACTTCTAAAGTGTTGGAGCCGTTTTTGCAGGAAAAAGAAAATATTGACGTAGAAAATCTATGGGCCAACGTCAAGACGGCACTTAGTCATTCCAGCCAAGGAAATAAGGAGGAAAACTGCATGAGAATCATTCCCTGTTGAATGATGCCAGAAACTCGTCGATTCCATGGCAAAAAAATGAAAAATATTAACATTTTTGCAACCGAATACTAGGGTTGCCTTTTATATTTCGGGATTAGAGAACAAAAACATATATTAGTTATCGAAAATAGCTGTATTGTTTTTCAAAATATTCCCCATTAAGATCTATACACCTTTGCATGCGTTCTAACCAATTGTCGAATCACTTTTGCCACTCTAATTGAAGTATCTCCAAAACATGCATTCTGAACGTATCAACCGCTTCTTCGGGTGTCGAAAAACGTTGATCTCTCATTTTATTCTTTACGTATGGTTTCCGGAACAACAACTGATTTTGGACGACCTTTACGAAATTCGTCTAAGAATGAACTACGACCTCACCATACCATCGATAAACACTGGTCCTTGATGGAGCTTCATCGCTAAAAATTGAATTAAGTTCATCGATGCACTGTTGTTGAGTTAATCCACGTCAAAAGTTGTAAAAAATAATCGCACAAAAAGTTTCACGATTTATTTCCATTTTTTGGGCGAGATGAATCTTTTAAGTTACTTTAAACAACACAAATAGCGCTCGTATGTCAAAACGTTCTAAGTACTTATAACCTCAAAAATGTCAAACTTTACGATGGAGTTGCCAGTTGCCAGATTGCAACCCTAAGGTTGCCCAACCCCGAAATATAAAAGGCAGCCTTCGTATGAATAATAACAATAGTTGTATGGCGCGACAGTCCACAGGGGGACCAAGGCCTGCCTTGAACATCAACTACACTTGTTGTGGCGCTACTGTTCTCTCACTAGCAGAAGGAACCTACAGTCTTTTGCCGAGTCTGAACGGGAAAGCTTTTGCCAACCGTTTTCTTAGACAGATATTACTCTTTGAGTGTTGCCTGCTGCTCAAAAAAGGTGGTACCAAGACCCATTCTGTGATTTTATTTTTTGATAGTGCCAAAAATTGTAAAATGGGTAGAGGAAAAAAATCGCTAGTGCCGAAATAGAGGTTATTACAAAACTGCACCAAGAAAATTTCAAAATTGCGTATATTTCCGAAAAACTGGAAAGAAGCCGAAAAGTGATTTCAAATTTCCTCAAAGACCCTGAAAATTGCGGAAAGAAGAGTAGCCCAGAATTCGGGCTTAACGTTTCGCAAAATCGCTGAACAAGCAGGTCTCACGACTAATGTAAGAAACGTCCAAATACTATTGAAGGATTCTCCAGGTATTCAGCGCAAAAAAAATTAAGAAGAAATCACCACTTACGGCAAAACACAATGATGACAGGGTAAAACTCGCCATGGAGCATATTCATTGGAAAAAACGATGACGTCGAGTATTATTCACGGACGAGAAGAAGTTTAATCTCGACGGTCCCGATGGCCTGGCATATTACTATCACGACTTAAGAAAAGAAGAGACAATATTGAGTCGTCCGCAACATGGTGGAGGAACTGTTATGATATGGGCTGGAATAGGATACCACGGTAAAACTGATATAAAGTTCGTACCACAAAGAATTGACAGAAAAATGACCTGAATTTGATTACCGATGAAACGACGGAATCAACTGGAGAAATGACGGACATGCCGCTTATTTTTCATCAAGACAATGCTGCGGTGCATACGGCGAAAATTGAAAAAAAATATTTTTCAGATAACAACGTGGATGTTTTGGATGGCCAGCAATATTGCTAGATATAAATATTATTGAAAACTTCTTGCCAGGGCTGTTTATGCTAAAAACATGCAATCCGAAAGTGTTTATGAGCAAAACATTGTATCAAATTGGCGCAAATTACCACAAAAAAACATTAAAAAATTGTTTAAATCTTTACCAAACAGAATGGCAGAAATAATAAAAAAAAAGGTGGAGGAACTATTCATTATTAAGAGTTAAATTAAGAGTTTAAAAAGTACCAAAATTATTTTTTTATTTCCTCTGTATTGCATTACTTTACTCAAAAAACAACTCTATATGAATAAGAAGTATTCCAATTTGTATTCAAAAATAAATTCACTGTTTTGTGGACAAAAATAAAAAATGTTAAAAAACGAATTGTGCTATATTTTATTCGCGCACTGTACCTTTAATGCGTCCAATGATTTGGAAACATTTCCTAAATTGGAACATGTATATTTGTTCTCTCTCCAATGGCTACTCTATGTATCACCTACATAGAGTATAACGTTTACAACCAATTTCCCACTTCATATCTTCGACTTTTTAGTTTCACTTGCGGAAAAAAAACTGAGATGCCAAGGTATAGCTCTTTAACAATTACTGCGACAAGTCAAGAAGGGTGAAACTAAGACCAATGAATAAATATGCTGATCTTTATACGTAAACGTTCAAGTCGCTCTGCGTAGTCACCGCAACTGGTAGCAAATAAGCACTAAACTTCATTTGTGCCACTTTAAACTACATTCCATACAACATATTAACGTTGACTAAGAGGGATTCGGTAGTCAGTTAAACTAATATGAATTTTCTTCTTTACCTCAGGTGAATCTTTCGGCATTAAGTACGATATTACAGAGTAATTAATCTTGATGACCAAAGTTCCTTTTATCTTTTGAGGATAGGAAGTAAATAAAACGATAATTTATTTTAATTTAAAAAATGCATTATATATTTTTCCTCTCCTCTCAACATGACTTGCTGTTTGCTGGTCGCATGTCAATTATACAATTAATTTCATATAATATATATTTGTATAAATAAATAATAATAGTAAATATCATATAATATATTAAAAAAAAACATTAGAAAATAATGGGCTAGTGGTAAATTATCAAAAACAGTTTTATTCATTGTATTATTATATTTTTTATTTATTTTATGTTCTTCCTTTCATTTATCTCTCGTATTATAAAACTATTTAAATTTATGTCATATTTTTGTATATATATATAATTGTATATATTAGTGTTGTCAGTTTGTTTCATTTGATTAAATGTCAACTTCTCATCTGTTGTCCTAAGCATCGTGAGGTTTTTTATTTTAATTTATTTACTTTCTTTGCATTTTCTATAATATAAAATATGTTTTGTTTTGTTTTACTCATGTTTTTTTATGTTTTAATTCTGTTTTTTGCTTTGCTAATAAAATTTGAATTTGTTCTATAATAATAAATTGTTATTAGTAAATTATATAATTTCTTGTGTAAAATTGATGTACTCTTTTTTTAATTATTTACTTTTTTTCTTTTGTTAAGCTTATAGACGAAGCAGTTGATTATTGATGCATGTGTGGGTGCAAATCTCTAGAAATGTCAACAAAATGCGAGTTATCTGTTAAATCATTAACTAATCTTTTGTGTCGGGTGTACTCTAGTTCTCTAATCTCGTCGTCATCGTTCACCTCTTTATCATATGAGGGTGTCTTGGAGTTGTTTATTTTGGTAACGAAAATTCATTTTGAAGGAGCAGCAAGGAGCAAACTAAATATTTTTATATCAAAGCTACATCATTTGACCGGAGGTGTACTAAATTTTTAGTACAATTATTAACTTCGATAATTCAAAGATAACCTATTTTTATGCACTAGCCTATATTGTGGTCATGCAGTTTAAAACATAAACAACTTCTGCGGATAAAACAGAATACAAAGTTCGAAAACAATTTAATCTCTTTTTTTCGTTCCTTTTATTTTTTTCCAATACTAAATTTTAGTACACAATAATCTTAAGGCTAAAATTCTGGCATATACAGCGTTCGAAAAACTCCTCATTTATAGACATATAAAAAATAGCCAAATTGGTTTTATAAAAAAATATTTCTTAAACTTGTCCTCCTTTCGCTCTCGGCCTATGTCACTTAATGTCTAAGTACATTAAAAGTGTCAATTCAGTGTGTTGTGTGAACGATATTCCATCTACATTATGTGGCAAGACTATATTCTAATTTAGTACACACGTTTTTGCACTAAAAATTTAAGTACACCTCTCGAATTTTCAAAATATTTACGCAAAATACTCTAGCATTGGGAGGAATATCGGTTGTATTATTTACACTTTCACTTGAGTCATGAGGAATAATCATTGGTGAGTGCATAGGGAGGATCGCATGGTTGGATCGGTTGGAAGGGATGCTTTTGCATTTAATTCTTTAGTTATTCTTTTGAAAGTATGCTACTAATATAATATATAGACGTCCATTCACCATCTCATCACAGTCACGCAATGCTGCAAAAGGTCCAGTATATTTCTTTTATTTACGGATTTTTGTTTAGGTTCGACCTCTGCTGTAGTGCTGCTGTTCGCTCAGTTTTAATCGGACTAAAGTTCGTGGTCGGTCAGAGTTCTTTGAGAAGCGCACTCTTGGCATTCTTTAATTTATCTAATCGTTTAAGAAGGTGATTATTGGAGGTTTCTAGTTCTTCTAATCGTTCCATTGCTTCTCGATTCTGCAAAAAGAAAACAAACACAATTGTTAGTACTATTACATTTAAACTGAACAAAACAAAAACTTCGAGGAATAAAGGTCTCAAGTTGTGTTAACAGTTGTTAATTGGCTTTGCCTTAAAAAGTTGTTAGTTGGAGATTAAAACACAACAGTATTAGTAGTTCTTTGAGAATTGAGAGATTATTCTCCGTACGCGATTGTTATATAGGATATGGACAACACAAGAACGGACGTAATTGTTTAGCAAGACACACGCAAGCAAACGACCTCAATCAACTTGATGTGGGCAATTTCGGAGAGCTAGCGGGAATCTCTGTTTGCTGGAGAAACGATTGGGGTGCCAGATTTCAACCCTTATTATTGCAAAAACAGGGTAGACGGGATTTATATTTAAAATCCGAGCGTATAAATATAATTTGAATACTTTATTTGGTTCCAAAGACCCAGGACACCAAAGAGGAGTACGAAATGAGTACAGCAATGTACATTTTATACACAGCATACGTTTTCAAACCTACAAGAATTTCTTTAGCAATACTACAACGCAGAAAGTGAGCGATAAACTAGGTTCATATCATAACTAGCGTTTACGCAAAAACACATTTGGTAAGGATTTATTTATAGCTTTGTACGAACAACTCGGATAGGAAGTTGTCAAACCTAACCATGAGACAGACATCCATACCCATTATGCAGCCTCTATACTTTACTCTTGTCTTTATATACCAAGGCGAACCGAACCAAAAATGTCACATACATCATTCGTTTCAAAAAGACTAAGGAATCACATTTTTGTTTTCTGAAACCTTTTCTGTTTCCGCAAAAGGGAGCGAGACTTGCGTGATCACAGATATATGAATTCAATCAATAATAGCGTCATTTCAAAACATAAATAATTCACTTGACAGAAATGATTCAAGACAAAGGAGCACACTTCAGGCTATGTTAAATGAAAGCCCTTGCGATTGTTATTGCACACAGGGAAAAAGGTTACGAAGCCAATCAAACAAAATAATTGAAAAAGCAAACACGAATACCAACACCAGAGAGAGAGAGATGCACTCATTGGCAATGGCACTCATCCCAGAAATGGATCACCAATTCCTGGAAATTGTAATTAAGTGAGAAAAGAAGAAGCGTTTGCATTAAATTGGTTTTAGTATAAATTACTAAAAGATTACTGATTTAAAGAGCGTACCTCTCGCTGCAGTTTTCTCCTTTCAATCTTTAATTCAGCTTCGGCCTTTTCAGCCGCTTCCGCTGTACTCTTATATCGTATAACTTGTGTTTCTGATCTAGCTAAGCTGGCTTGTAGACTAGCGATTTCTTGTTCCGCCTTCTGAAGTTTATATTTGTAATCGGAGATGATCTTGTTTGCTTCTCCTGAAAAATGAGATCCACATTATTTTGCCAAATCGAACAGGAATCTGTCTGCTAAAACTTACTTTGAGCTTCATAATCGTCATCAGATCCGAGTGGACCATTCATTGAATTGCCTCTTCCTCGTCCCTGTGTCTTAACATTTTCTAATTGTTCCTGTAAATTTTGGACTTCTGCCTGAAGCTGTTGTTTCTCTTCGCTGAACTTTTTGAGTCGAACATCTGTGGAAACAAAATATAATGAAAAACCGAAATTTAATTGCATGACAAGTTTGAGGGACTTACCCAGAGAACCCTGTACAGATCCTAACAATTGTGCATTCTCTATAGTGACTAGAGCACGTTTGGCATCTGAGCCATCCTCATTCTCTACAGCTACAATAACCAAACCCTGTTCAGCTATGAGCGCATCACGTTCAGTTAGCTGACCATTAACAAGCTTTAATTCTTCGGTCAATTTGTCAATGTTTCGCTTCAGAGCATTGCATTCGCGTGTTTTTTCTTTGAATTCACGCTGCAATTGGGAGAATGACTCTTCAATTTCTTCCAGTTTATCTTTAAGCAGTTGAATTTGATAGGATTGCGATGCTCGTTCGTTATCTAATTGTGCATTGGCTATCATTGCCTTTCTAAAGCGTTCCTCAACATCCTGCAGAAACAAGGTAAATGTGTGTGAGAAATGAACGTATTGTGGTGAATGAGTGGACAAACCTTAAGTTCAAGCCTAATATCACGTAAGCTGCGACCCTCTTCTTCCAGTGAATCTTCACTACTTCGGCGGGAAGACATCGAACCGGCACGAATGGAATTGACCACCGCTGTGACACTGCCTGTTGTGAGGCGTGATCGGGCGAGTGGATCAATACCTGCAGCTGTTTGCATATCAAATACTCTATCGGCATTTTGTTCCTGTTCCTTTTGCTGGCGTTCCAATTCGCGCATGCGAATTTCTCGTGCTTCAGCACGTGCCTGCCGTCTGGCTGCCAGTCTTGCTTCAGCCTGAAAAATAAAAATAATAGTGATTTAGTGAGATTGGAATTAAAGGTTTTATGTGCGCTGAAATTGCAAATGGTGAAGGTATAAGACTGGAGTTAAGGCATAAGTAGAGGTATAAGAGTCGTGGTTGTTCCCAAAATGCGGGTATTCGACATGCATCGTCCATATCGTATCAAAGAGAGACTTTGTTTGTTATGAACTTTTAAGTTACGTTCTCCTGAAATGACAAAATAGTGGGGGACAATGAAATTCCCGTGAGGCAGTTATCAGAATTTTTTTGCATTCAATAAATGGCAGCTGCGTTGCTGGTCTTGATTACATAGCCGATTAGTAACCACTTCAGAGTGGTCCGCTGCCTTTGCTAGGCTATAGGTTTGCTCTTCATGAATAGCATGCCAAAGATATTGAAAGATAAGCGTTTGATAGCCGAGTGTAAATTTAACACTTTAGTGCACAATTGTTGGTTCTTTCTCTTCAGAGCTCGAAGTTCATTGCATCATTGTTTACTCTAGTGCCGTTCGATGTACTTTGAGTGTATGAAAACAAGCAGAGAAGATGCAATATTTGTGGAATGGTTGTATTCTAGGTCCAACTGTCCAGTAATCGTTGCTTTTTTCCCCAAAACAAAACGTATTACTTTCCTATCAAAGCTCAGGTCACTTTCGTAGTGAACATAATTTAGGTGGCAATGAGTCACTAGTCCTATTTCGTGCAGTCACTGTTTGCTTAAGTTCAGCAAAACAACCGCAACGCAGTGAGACTCGTAAATTCACTTCAATTGCTATGGAATGTAGGACTCTTATCAAATATTGACGGTTACGCTTCAATCAAGTGCTGATAATAATTGATTTCCAACAGAGGGAATGAAGTTGAAATTCAGTCATTGACTTAAAAATAAATTATTACCGCTAAACAATGACAACGGAAGAAATTAACACAAAGCAGTCACAAACGGGGCAAGTTGCAGATCCCGAAAAGGTGTTACGCTGCAATTGTACTTTGGCCGCATCATGGTTCTAAGAAACAGAGGCCGCTGGCCTCAAGAGATCTAAGCAGATTCTTGTTAACCGCCTAGGAATTTGCTTTGAAAAAAACTAGTCCCAACCAAATAAGCACAGACGTGAGCGTTTCACATATGGGATAACTCGGTTTACGCACAGCGTCACAGAATGCGTCGCATTCGCCTCTGATGGGGACGAGCATGAAAATGATGATGCGACAATTATGGTTACATCAACTAATGGAGTATTTTTCATTTATTCTCTCTCATTTCTCTCCTCCCCACTGCATGTAAGGATTGATCTTGAGAGGTCACTTGACTTGAACTTGAACAGGCAGGGGGACAATGAATTAGCCGATGTTAATTAAAAGCGTCGTTATCAAACGTTATGCCACAAGGCAATTAAATTCGGATAAACACAATTGCTGAATGATAAAACAACAACTTCAGCAAGTGACAGCTCTGTGGAAAACTGTGTGCACACATATGCAGCAAAGCGATCTTCCGAAAATAAAAAAAAATCAAGGCGCGACAATTGTGTCGTTTTTTCTTTTTAGTGTGATACACTTGGCTGGTTGGTGGGTCCCCGTCGAAGTTGAAATAGTATACGGTGACGACGTTGTTTGCTCTTGTCGTTGGCGCTTTGGCTTTTAACTATGCTGCTTGGAGCAGTAAATTGGTGGCGTCCCAACTAAAGTGACAGCTGTTAAGTCTATTTTCCGGCTTGTTTGCTTCCAATTATCTAATTAGTGTGACGGTTAGACGTAATGTGTGTGTCTTTGGGAGATGGGAAATTGATATTTTTAAACAAGCATTCATAAATGTGTTTGCTGATTAAGCCAGATGGCGCTAAAAAGGGTTCTCGTTAAAAGGTCAAAAAAAGGAATAAACTTAAAAAAGTTAAAGTAAATAGGTGACACGCACAGGTCGTAAATGGTAGACTAAGACAATGGCATTGAATTAAGCTCTCAGGCAATGGAATATAAATCAGTTTGAAAATACAATTTAGCTGTTGTATTGAACTGCAACGACCTACCTTTGTCGATTAAGCAATAACAAAGGTCGGTGCTTGTATATCCATAGAATCATTTTTCAAAATAATTCTACGTAACAGTTTCTGGTAAATTATAAGACTGCTAAAGACAATAAGCTAAAGAAGACGAAGGAAAAAATGCATGCCTCTGCTTGGGATAATTTTTATTTTAAAGGTAGATCCATGTCTGAGCACGATAAACGTGAAGAAAATGAGATTCGTGAGGCACGTACCCGGTTATTGTAAGTCAACAACGAGAAGTGTTAAACAAATTTAGAGAACAGTGGGCAGCTTTCCCAGCTATTGCCCGTGTTGCACTTGCCTTCACGATTCCTGTGGAATTACAAAAGAAACAAAAATTCTATTGGTTTCTAGGGTGACATTTAAGGTGTTCCAATCTCTTCAATTTTCTTCGGTTAAATTTTGTATTTCGCGCTCCATTTGTCAATTCACACCCCAGAAACAAGTCTGCTTTTCTACAGGTTATCTCATGTTTATGCTTCCTCCAATTTCTAGTGAAGTCTTACTGGGTTTTATTGTCTTCAAAAAGGGGGAAAGTCTCGGCAACAATTTGCATTAGTCACTTAAGAGAGATCAAAGTGTTCATGGGAAATTCCACGTACATTTGCACAGCCATTAAGATATTCGCTGTGATCGTGTACACCTCCTTTAGTGAAGTCATTGACTGTAGATTTGCAGAAATAAGGTTTGATTATCAATGATGATACGAAATTTAGGTAGCTCCTTATAAAACTTTTCCACAATTTATCGACCAGCTTGCGCTCCAATTCGCCTTCAAACGCGATTAACAGCAACGAAAACGAAACCGACCCAAAACAACCGTCCACCATTCAAATCCATTTCATGTGACGAGCGAACAAATTTGACAATTTTTTTTGCCACAACATTCACACACACGTATCATAAGCTCAACCAGCCTCATGTCAAACTTTATGATTGATTGCATTACTCCCCTGCACCTCCAGCCAACCACATCCACAATCGTTGGCTTTGAAAGTGTTTTTCGTCTAATCTCCTTCAATTCCCAGCGCCACTTCACGACCACAACTCCAGCGGAAATACCTCCACAATTAGCACTGCTTACGAAAAAAAGCGAATAAAAAGAAATAGTCAGAACGCAAGAGCTGCCTGAGCGCAGAGGCAGACGCAAACAAACAACGTCGTTCTAAGCAGTAGAGAGAGGCCTTCTTTATCTGCGCCTTTACTCAGCACACTGGTGCTGCGTGCACCTCTCATTAGCATATCATCACCCTGTGCGCCGGTGTGACGCAATGGCCTTACGAAACAAACAACCACAATTCAAAGCTTCCGTCCATTGAATGGAGGGACAGATTTTATGCTAATTACGTACGATTTGATTTGCTTGCCCTAAAAAGTGCACAAGCAGTCCATTGTCCTCCTCCTCGTCCGCATAACTGTCTGCGCCGTCGCTGTTGTATCCATTTGAAGCACTCTCGCCATCACCTGCAGCCGCCGCTATCTTGCCACTTTCCTCGCAGTCGACAATTTTTCGCGGCGTAATTGGACAGAACGCATCGGGAGGCACATCTTTCACCGGCTCAAGGGTTAGGTTCGCGTTGGCCGGTTTCGTATGCTCATTTACGGTTTCACACGCGTCATTTGAACTCACTTCAGGTGCTTTTTCTGTCACGCACTCGTCACCACTTAACGCACTAAGTTCACTGTCACCAAAGTCGAATTCCTCACCGATTTCATCATAGCCCGGGGAACCCTTTGAGTTGTTGTTCGGCTCCTCGTCCCCCTCGCTTATGATCTGAGGAGCGTAGATCGCGCCATTTGTGTGCTGCATTACTTCCGACATTTTCACTTCACGGTTTCTTGTATTTATCGTCTTTTAACACCCATTCAGTGTCCCTCTGCATGCACGTGTACCTCTAAAAGTTTCAAAATTCACAATTTGTTTCTTACGCGATGCCATTCATTATGTCGAGTGAACTCTTTCACTGCCAACGACTGACTAACAGCCTCAACAACAAGCTCAAGCTGAGTCTTACACTGACAGCGACGACGACGACGACGACGTCCACAACGACCACCAGCGCTCGACAGTGGGGTACCCTCCTTCCGCGCCATGTGACAAACTCAAAAAAGTAAACAGAGACGAATGTGTGCGCTCTTCGGGGAGAGATTACTTTTAGCGTGAAGTGGGGGCTTCACAACTCAGCCAAACCTTCATCTTATCTCTCGTGGATTTGATAAGAGCCGTGGACTGGAGACAATTGCAATTGATTGCGACAAGCGAAAGCCGATCGCCGATCACGAGTTCAAAAGAGTGCGCACTACCTGCGAAGGTGGTGGGTCATTTAAAGCATAAGCAATGTCACAGTTTCAACTTAACGGTAATGAATAGGGTGCCAGAGGTCATGTTACCTAAGCTACAGAGATGCGGCAAAACCGAGAGATCTTGCGAGCCGATGGAACTAGATAAAGCTGCTTGAGATACGACCGGACTCAGTGCTGATGACAATGAGGTGTGGGATTTCTTTCTTACTGCGAAAGTCAATAGTGGGTGAGGAAATTCTTCGTTAAGGTTTATGCACTACTAGAGCACGTCACTGGGAGTGCGGCAACAATAGATGCGTTGCAGCGCAACACTATACACGAAGGGCACTGCACACTCTATTTGGCGCGTTGATTTTTTGTATGAAGTGAGGCAATATAATGACGGAAGGGACTGTGCAAATAACTTTCAAGAGAAATGGAGACCGATCGATGTGGAGGAGTTAACTGTTTATTTCCTGAAGATGGATTGACAACAAGTATATGTTCCCTAGATTAACTTTTAAAGAGACGAGACAAAACGATTCGAATTGGACAAATTACAAGTGTTGCTCAAAGTCTAACTTTTGCAGAAGGCAGAAGGCAGAAGGCAGAAGGCATAATGACAGCAGGCACAAGTTGCCCGTAGGAAAGTTCTGGCAAAAGGGATTCAAAATAAAGAAATCCCAAGAAACTCCAATTCGTTTTACTTTACTTTACTAATTCGACGTACAGTTTTCGAACAGTTTCCACTTGGATAGATCTTATGTAACTTATGTACTTGTAAAGGCGGGCTAAAGCGCACTCGTAGATCTGTCAATAATGGCAGTAAGAGTAATGGTACCAGTGATGTCAAATGGAAGATGAAACGCTCTCGTTTTCTTGCTGCGTCTGTCTCTTTGTTTTTTCCTATGACTATAGGCTATATCTCTGTGGTCGCCGTGGCGTAGTGGGTAGAGTGCGACGCTCACACGCCGAAGGGTCTAGGTTCGATTCCCAGCTTAACACCAATTTTTCGAATTTTTCACGGCACCACCTCTTTCGAGCTGCTGACAACACTCAAAGAGTAATAACTGTCTAAGAAAGCTTCTCAAATTTCGCCGTTCGGAGTCGGCAAAAAACTGTAGGTCCCTTCTACTCGTGAGAGAACAGTAGCGCGCACAACACGAGTAGTTGATGAGCAAGCTAGGCCCTGGTCCCCCTTTGGACTGTAGCGCCAACAATTATTATTATAGGCTATATCTTGCAAGCAGCAGCCGGGAAACATTAACATAACCTGCTCAGGAAATGCTACTTTTGCACTTAAGCCTTCGTTGGGAATCTCTTCGTGCGTCAAAATGAATAAAATTTCCAACAACCACACACCTCCCAAGTGCATTGATGGAGAAAGTAAATTTTAAATGCCAACAACCTTCCCGTAAGCTGCCACAAATTATGTCATCATCACCTTAAGCACGTCTACGTTCGCATACAGGCAAAAGCTTCCAATCGTAGCCCATGAACGTGCCTCACTTGAATGCCAACAAGTGCACGTCGTTCGCTTTGCAAATGCCGTTCGATAAGTACTGTATCTCAATCCCAAAACCGTTCGGTATTTGCAAAACAAACACATCGCCGCAAAGTTGCTATGAGTCAGCACCTGTCGATCGCTAAAAACAAAAACTGTATACAATCCAGTTTTATTTTTTTGTTGATTTTGATTTTCTCAATTCAAAGTAGTTAAAGGTCGATTCGTCGATTGGCTGCCGCGCGCCCCGGTAACTCAATTACAGCACACCTTGCTGACAGATTGCGTAAACATCGCCTCATCTTTCCTGGCCCAGCCTAGACACACTCCTTCATTTCGTTTTGAATTTGAATTGCCGTAATCACATGTGGGTGAGATAGGGGCACAGCGCTCGCGATAAAGGCGTCAATGAGCTTTGTTCTGGCATCGCTAAGACACCTCCATACAGAGGCACGCATATCACGCCAATAAATGACTGGCAGAGTGATTGCTTTGTCACTTTAGATTGTCTCTCTTTGGAAGAATTTACATTTCGAGATAATTAAAGCATGTGGCAAAAAGGAAGAGGGATTCAGCCCAAGTGTCCTTCACCTTCACCTGCCAGAGAATGTTCGATAAATCCTCTCCACGTGGATATTGCCTATTCCGCTCGCGTGATTGCTTAAAACGGTGTCCACTCATCCGGGAAACGGCGAATCAATTGCACATGATTAGAGATTTGAACCAGGAATGACTCATATCTCTCGCGGAAGTAGCGAAGTACTTCACTCGCCGATTCTAAAGGGATTCTATGAACGGAAATATGTCTACCAGTCGTAGTCTGGTCATGCTTTTACAGTCACGCATACCATCGCAGCTAGACGAAGTCTAAATTTAGGTCGGATGCCGGGCATGTAATGCGAATACTTTGTTGCCCTGCTCGGCATATCCCCGGGGATCAATGAGGAATGCTTCGGGAGGGTATTTTCGGTTTTGTCAGTTTAATGCGGGGCTATATGGGATTCAAACCACAATTTTGTCGGTCAATTTGAAGTGTCATATGAAATTTAGTCACGTTTGGCTGGGAGTTAATCTTTGGAGACATTTGCATAGCGCGTGCTGCTCTGTGTCTGGGCGGGAATGAAATGTGTGAAAGTTATGCAGTTCAAACAATTTGAATTTAAAACAAACAAGGGCGGAGGTGAAATATTTGTTTGGGTATGGAATTCATAAAATACAATGCGTTTAAGAAACTAAAATATGGTCAAAAATCTTCAATATTCAATATTATTTTTTAACCGTAACATGAAAAGATATTGTCCGTTTCGTTCAGTTGAGTTTTTTTCTGAACCACAGAGAGCCTACGACATCATTATTTTACGTTTTTAAACTAAGCAAATGCAAGGTTTTTCCGCAGTTTTTCTGTGTTTAAACAAAGTATTATATTTTAAATGTCAAGTAAAAAATTCATTAAAACTTATTATTGGCCAAATTGTAAACGATTGTTAAGTACTTATGCTTTTATTAAGTCCTTTTACTTTTAGGATTTATCGAAGAATGCATTGTGGCATTTTACAACGTAAGGCTTACAACATTTGAAGGTCTTAACACTAGCAGGTTTTACTAAAACACGTCCCTATCAAAACAGCAGCAATTTACAAGTCGAATTGGTCAATCTTGACTTTAGCAAGCGAAGTTTTCAAGCCTTCGAATTTTTATTTCGTACTCTGTTTCCATGAAATAAATAGATTGGAATGGAAGAAAAAGGAAGGACAGGACATTTCCATATAATTTATGTTCAGGAAAAGGCACGAATAATATATGACGTTAATACATCAGATCAAGAACATTCGATTGGATTTGATCCTGTTCTCAGTCTAATACTATTTTAAGATTAGTATTTAATCCTTGATGAGGCAAAGGTCTAAATATTCGGGTGCAGCATGGGCACGGACAACAATATTCGATCAATGTCAGCGCATTAACTCAAGAAACCTCGGGTAAAAGACTTTGATTCTCAGTTTAGCATATGCCGGAGATTAGCTGTTTCTCGTCATTTCGGTTTTAGCTTATAGGACAGAATTTACGCATGCTTACAATTACACAAAAAATAAATTATGTCGGAGTTTGTGTCAAATAATATGTTAAAGCCCTCTGCCAAAACTTGAAATTGTTAACATCTAATAATATTAAAAGTTCTTAATAACTGACATCCACAATGTTTTTTTTATTAAATATCGGCTGTTGTGATTTTTAAAGGGAGGACTAAAAATAAATATAAAAAAGGTGGAGTATTGAAATTATGATTTAATGCATATCGGTTAGAGTGGTGGAAGAAATTTGAGGCTTAAAATTGTTCCAATTCGTTGTAAATAGAAGAAGAGTTATACATTATCGGTGTTCAGTTCAGATCTCTCCTCCTTTTCCTAAAAAACATTTGTTCGTGTAAACTGAGTCAATTTCTTTGTAACGAAGCGTGTGATCACAATTCGCAGACAGTTGCTTTCACGGGCTAACACGTAATAATTTATCCTTTTACTAATAATAATTGTATGGCGTCCACAGTCCACAGGGGACCAGGGCCTAGTTTGCTCATCAATGACTCGTTTTGGGCGCTACTATTGTCTCACGAGTAGAAGGGACCCACAGTTTTTACCGACTCCGAACGGAGAAGTTTGAGAAGCGTTCTTAGACAGTTAATATAGCTCAAAAGAGGTGGTGTCTTGAAAAATTCAAGGTGTTCAGCCGGGAATCGAACATAGACCTTCGGCATGTGAACGTCGCATTGTACCCACTACGCCACGGCGGCCACAATTTACCATTTTAGCACTTGCAAATTTTAACAGTCGGAAATCTATTATTCCGCCATGAGCCCACTTTCAAAACAATAAAATAAGATTTGAATGAACAATGCATGACCAACACAGAGTTTCCGTATGAAGAAGTTTCAGGTATTCCTTTACTTAGAAGAGAGGTCTAAATGCAGTTTAGGTGACATCCATTGTTTAGAGAGAGAATAACGAAATGAATGAACATTTTCACAACAGATGACAAGTTATCAAAATTAAGGAGGATATTCAGGTTATTTTGCGCTTTAATCAACATCCAATCGTTTGGGAGAGATGACAAGTAAACCTGTTAGCCGATTTTAACTTTTTGTCGTCATGATCATTCAAATTCACTGTCTTCGACCCAACAAGGTCAAACAATAATCGTATTATCCATTGTGTGTAACAAATCGAAAACCGCTTAAACCGTCAAATCATTCGTTTTGCCACCAACGCAGTTCTCCGCCGAATTCGCCAGCGATATAATAGTATCCGCGTCGTTTTGGTTATTTATTAAAACCGACTGAAAGCCCCCAACACTAGAATGCATAAATAAAAAAATGGTTGACAAAATAAACATTTTGCTTTGCATACAGTGAGTCAGTCAATCACTCCCGGCTTCCTTTTTTCTCCACTCGATAAACACACACCTATCTGCACGCATCTAATTCATACATGACCATCGGATAAATTAGCTCATTAGCATTGTTAGCACTTCGAAGGGAAGAAGATAGAGTCGATAACCTTGAACCGACCACAGTCACGGTGCCTCGAGGAGTGAGAATGAATGAAATTATAAAAAGGAGAAAAGTAAATAAAATTTTGACGACAGCGAAGAAGGCCTACGGAGACGGTGTAATAATGTCTAGATATTTCCATATGACGGATTACAATCTGAGAGGAGATAGAGGAATTATGGAAGCCACGCATGAAGTCATGAAACTGGTTTTCGAAGCAAATTAAGATGAATGTGAAATTCCACAACTGTAATTATCCAGGTTATAGATCAAAACCTGGAGGATGCACAGTGTGATGGATGAAATTAAATTTAATTGTTTTGCCATTATTTACGGAGAACTCTTCATTAGGAAGAAGAATTCTATTTTTAGAGAAAATTACTTAAAAGTTCAGTGAGACCCAATAAATCGTTAAGTCTTTGTTGATGGAGACTTATGCCAACTTGCCAAGTCAGAGAACAGGCAGTTTTAATGCCAGTGAATTATCCTTTGTGTGAAGACAAATAAAGCGAACCCTTACGTAGCTACATTATAAACCCAACTGTGTGATTTGTTTCAAAGAAAGCAATATTCAGCAGACGTGCAAGATAGCTTTGGGACTACTTCTACCAGTGGATAAATCAAGGAACAGGAAAGAATGAAGGCAGCGAGCTCCTACTTTAAAAGTACAGAGAGTGCTAAAGTGAATTATTGTGTTTCCATTCCGATTTTAGATTTTTTTTTCGACCACAGAAGAATCGTCTGCGGGCACCATTCGAAATACATATCTTTTGCTTTATTCGTCTGCGACCTTCGACTCAGTTTAGTTTTGGTGCTTAAAAAGCTGTCCGGAAAGTAAGTTTGCAAATTTCTCAAAAAACAGTAATTGACTGAAATTTTTCAACTTAAACCCACTTATGAAACCGAACACTGCATTTAAGGCAAATTTATTCTCTTGAAAATTTGCACACTTTAAATGAATCCAAAATATGAGACCAGAAGCACTGTCCTCATTCTCATCAACCAACCCGCAATAAATCTCAACCCACGGACTCCGCACGCAAGAAGAATGATTCACCAACATTTTGTTCAATAAATCAAATCGGTTGCGGAGTACAACATCAGCTTTGACTCACTGCACCAAACCGAATGTGTGCCTCTAAGCATTTACACTTCAATGCCAAATGATGTCACACACAAGATTCATTTTGATTCTTCGAACCCCTCGCCCCTCAACCACACACTCGACTGATTTCATTTTGTGTACATGTTTTAAATTTAAAATCTCAGTCAGCCAGTGACGACCGAAACCGGGGTTTCTTGTTTTCCTTGTAGTCGATTACGTCATTCATCCGCGAAAACTCACAGGCACAGGGGTATTTGAAACGACAGTCTGTTCTTTTTATGCTGTGTTGTCTACCTTTCAGATTCGTTTCTTGGAAAGCGTTTGCAAAACGTTTCATAAACCGGTCGAAAACCGGGCTCAACTATAAAAGGGGAAAAAAACACGAAACTGACAAGCTCGATGCGCAAGGATCACATGGCTTCATCCGTCAGACTGTTGCCACAAGCAAAAACAACAGAAGTGATGAAAAGTTAGAAGCTCGATGTCCACGTTGTTCTTGTCGTCGTCACCGCTGTCTCGTTTTGGAGGACGATAATCTATAAACACACTTAAGGTTCACAGCACTAAATAAATGGCAGACAAATCGAATTGTAATTTGTTATGTTAATCCAGATCTTCATCTCAGCACGTCGACCGATCAAAAGCGCGTTTACCGAGACACTCCTTCTTTCTCCTCTTCTTCAGCAGCAGTAGCGACGCGGTGGTGCTTCATAAACAGACGAGTCTCGAAGGAAAACAAAACGCAACACAAAACCTCGGCTCACTTCAGTGAATCACGAACGGAAACTAAACCGGGGTTTTCGGTTTTTTGGTGCTTCGCCGCTGGGCGAGTGTACCTACTGCTGCTGAGTGTTTGTACCTCCACGGTGACGTTTGCATGTGTTGGTGTTGTTGTGGAGGTTGTTATGACAGTTGGTTGTTAGGCAAGCAATTTCTAGACAACCTAACCTCACACCCCTCCACGGTTGTGTGTTGTTTCTCTTTTGTTTACCCAACAACTGTGTGACTTCTGTGGCCCCAAACACTAGAGGTTATGTCGTTTTTGATGGGTTCGTTCACAGAACAAGTTGGCCGTGTGTATGGGAAACTGCTCGTCAGCCAAGAACGCACCAACAACAAACGTTTTATCAGTTCTGACCTTGTACTACATTTGCTTGAAGTCGCACATAAGCCAGAGAGTCTGATAAAACTAGAAAAAGCGAAAGAAAAGAAATTTCCTACTCATGCCCTGAATGTGAAATGCCTCCGTGAAAGATAAGACGACACAGTAAGCATCACATCACTTGGCAGCGTATTGGCGAAACTAGAAGCAGACCAACTGATTGTGTATGCATTAGATGTGGGTAAGGTTTGAGCGAAGACGACGGCGACAACAACGGCTGCGTCCAGGAAGGGCGATGATCTTGTGCAAGAGGAATGTGTCGAAAACACGTTTGTGGACAGCCTCATCCATTAAGACGCGAAGTGGGCTTTTATCAGTATTCCGATGGAGATTAAATGGAATACCTGCACATAAAAGTTTTTCGATAATATCACACCGGACTAGGTTATCAGGGAAAATGAGAAAACAAGTCAAATTTGGCGGGGCGTGCTGTCGAAATCGAGGAACGCTGAACGTGAAAGAGATAATTACTGTGAATCCAGACGTATTTTATCATAAAATGGGAACAGTAGGGTGCGAAGGTATTAAAACGGTTTTTAATTTCTGGAATAGGTTTAAAATTATCTTAAATGTATATTTTTATCTAAATTCGAGGCTTATGAGTTAGAGGTATAATGACCTTAAAATATATGAACATTGTGGTCGTCTCTCGCCTTCTTCTTAACAAAAAAATATTATTCTAGCGAAGGCCATTTGAGTTTTGACTGTGAACGTACTCCTAACCAAATAAAAGGTGTGCCAACAAGAACACAAGATTTAAATTTGGCGCCATTTGAATTGTCATTGTTTGACATTTGAACAATTATTATTGTTTGTTAGTATAAGGTATAAGGTTAATAAAAATGGAGCGCTACATGAATGAACAACGCATTCTCATTGTGAAATTGTTTTACCAAAATGGTGAAAGTTTTGCGGCTACAGTTCGCAAATTGCGATCAATTTGGGGTTACAATAATGCTCCAATAATGTGGTCGCCGTGGCGTAGTGGGTAGAGTGCGACGCTCACACGCCGAAGGGTACAGGTTCGACTCTCAGCTCAACATCAATTTTTCGAATTTTTCACGGCACCACCTCTTTCGAGCTGCTGACAACACTCAAAGAGTAATAACTGTCTGAGAAAGCTTCTCAAATTTCGCCGTTCGGAGTCGGCAAAAAACTGTAGGTCCCTTCTACTCGTGAGAGAACAGTAGCGCGCACAACAAGAGTAGTTGATGAGCAAGCTAGGCCCTGGTCCCCCTTTGGACTGTAGCGCCAACAATTATTATTATTATAATGCTCCAAAAGAACATTGTAAAATGATTAATGTAAAAATTTGCTGAAACTGGGTCTGTAACTGATGTAAAGACAACAACGCGCCTTCGACCAGGTCGATCGATCGAAAATATCGCAGCAATACGTGATTATGTCGCTCAAACTCCATCCACCTCAATTCGACACCGAGCTCAGCAAATTGGTGTTTCCAAATCTACTGTGCAGCGAATTTTGACGAAAGATTTGCATCTTCATGCATACAAAGTTCAATTGACTTAGGAACTGATTTACTCAATTTATAAACCTGCCAAATATAATCATAATTGGGTGGCACTTCAGTTCCCAGGGGGACCAAAGCCGAGCCAAGCTTGCACATCAAATATTCGTGCTGTGCGCGCTACTGTTCTCTCACGAGTAGAAGGAACATACAGTTTTTTGCCGACTCCGAACCACGAAGTTTGAGAAGCTTTTTCTTAGACAATTAATACTCTTTGAGTGTTGTCAGCAGGTCGAAAGAGGTGGTGCCGTGACAAATTAGATTCCACCAAGTATTCCACCAAGAAATGAACCTGGACCTTCGATGTGAGTCTCGCATTCACACCCCGGCCTGCTAAACAAAAAAACTAAAAAAATATAAAAAATATATTTCACCAAGAGGTGAGTCAAAAAAGTTTACTATTCAATTATATGTCACTTACGAAAATTGACCACTCAGGCCATAACGTGAAGACTTTTTGTTCACCAAGTTGAACACGGAAAACCATATAAAAAGACAGGTGTTTGCTAAATGAGCTTTGGAGCAATTGCAAAGCGACTCTAATTTCCACCGAAAAGTCGGGTTCAAGTCAGAACTCTTCGCATGCACATAGTCATTCAATACATTTAGAACAAACACAAAATCACCATTTACTAGGATCAGGTCTAAAAGCATTTTCTTATGCAATACAAACTTCTTCTGACTTGAGTTAAAATAATAGGAAGTGAAACGAACTGTGTGACCAAAAGAAGGTAATTTCCACTGTCTGGATATTATGCAAGATTTTAACTTAAATCGAGTGCGATTCTGGAATAGTTTTTAGCCGCTATGATTCTTTACATCCATGCTTTATTTCGACGTTTTTGAATTCAGCGTAATACTGAACAAAATCATTTGTTCACAGTGTGATTCATGATGTGTGATGATCATATGGAACGCAAGTATTTTATTTCGTTTGTCGAACTTTCCGGCAAAATCCTCAGATGGATCCTTTTTCAAAATAAATTGGAATATAAGTTTTTAGAAAAATAGCCTTTCACCCTAAACAATCCTTCGCCAATTGCTTCATTCGAAAAAAAACAATTTTACCCGCGTCATTCGTTAGTGAATATCATAATTTCGTTAGTTTTGTTGGTCACTTCCATGACACATTAGTTGACACAAACCGCGCTACCGATAAAACCATCATCGTGTGGCGGATCGGATTGGACCTGGAGGTCAACCAACATACCCCTTCATTCAATACGATGGGCAGCAGAGTTGTTTAAAGTTCTTCTCCACTTGTGTGTTTTCCATCTCAGCCTTGGGCGTCCTCTGTTCTTTTTTTCTTCTTGTGGCGCTACAGTCCGGGGTGTACCTGGATATCAGCCAACATGCCTATCCAGCCAGCCCGATCTTTCGTCAGCTGCCTCCAGTTGCGCGTTCCAAGTTGGTTGAGGTCTTCTCCACTTGTGTGCGCCACCTTAGCCTAAGCCATCCTCTGTTACGTTGTCCCAATGGCACAGATTCGAAAATTGTTCGGGCTGGACCAGTGGTGTCCTTACGCTCTACATGGTCTCGTCATATGGAGCGTTGTACCCGAAGACACTTGACCGGGCGCATGCCGCCATACATCCCATAAAGTTAATCGTTTAATATTGTCCTCAAAAGATAATCAACACAAACATGGCCAAAAGTCGCACCCAGAACTTTTCTTTCGTTGGATTCGATTAATAGCTTCCTCATCCGCTCCGAGTAACGTCAAGGCTTCCGCGCTTAAAAGACAGGAACTGGGATGGAGAAGCTATTATATGAAGCAAATTTCAGCTTTCGAGAGAAGACCTTGATACTACATTGCCTCTTGAGTAGCATGAAACAACGATTAACAAGAGTAATTCTACGTTTGATTTCGGAACTGATGTTGTCCCAATTTACCGCGGAGCCAAGGTAGATGAAGTCCTCAACTACCTCCATGTTAAAATTAGGTGAGCAACTAAGCTCCTATCTGTTAAAATTCTTCTGCGTATCAACTGTGTGATTTATATAATTAAGTGGCGGTATAGTCTACATGGGGGCCAAGGCCTAGCTTGCTCATCAACTACTCGTGTTGTGCGCACTAATGTTCTCTCACGAGTAGAAGGGACCTACAATTTTTTTGCCGACTCCGAAACTGTATTATTATCGATATTAAAGAAAATGTTGAAGTGATAACCTTAATAAGCAATTAGATATCTATTCTTTTTTACACTGCCTAACACCTACATATCAATTGCATTACCTTCAGCTGTCCTTAAAATGTGATGAAATTGTCAACAGAAAGCAATCAGACTCTTTGTGAAAGCCACATGTACCACGCACAATTCGAATAATGGCAAACAAAAAGTTGGCAGCTCCCCTGGTAGGGTAGCTAATTGCCAAAGTCCTATTTATAAACACCCACTCTATTGATCGGGCTCAATCTATGCGTCGACAACGTCAATCAACTCTCGTCAACTAGTTCCCCTTCCTCGTATGTAATTCATTTCAGACTGAGCTTCCTGATTTTATGGTAAATTGACATCGTAGCATCAAGGAAGAAAAGAGAATTGAGGTTAAGCGAGATTTTATCTCTTTGTATGTTCAAATCGTTTGTTCTGGGAAAATAATACTACTTTTTCCGCGAATTCATACTAAAAACGGTAAAAGAAAATTTATCAAAAGCTTTTGTATTCGTTAAATTCAAAATTTCAGATGTTTTTAGAGCGAAATTCTGAAAATTAAATACACATTCAGATTACCACAAAAAGTGAGTGAAAATGTAAGATTTTGAATAAATAAAAATAAATATTTAATTCATTTTGAAAACATTTGAGAAATAACCAAATTGATATGAAAAGTGTCTCTCAAACGCCGAATGCGACATCTGCTGGCCGGCATATGCAACTCACATATGAACTGAAACACGTTGTCTCACATGTTCAAACAAGCAAGCAGTCACCTGCCCCCTCTTTTTGAAGATACAAAGGAACGAAGGAGATATACTTCCTGTATAACAAAAGGTGCTGAATAGAAGTAACATTTCCTTTTTCGTATTTTTTCTGTTGAAACTGTACATCGATTTATTAACCACATAAAATCTCTAACGAATTTTGAGAGCAACTATTCTGTTAGAGTTTTCCAAAGGAGATAATTAATAATACCATAGTTGTTGGTGCGACAGTCCACAGGGGGACCAGGGCCTAGCTTGCTCTGCAACTACTCGTTCTCTCACAAGTAGAAGGAAGGAAGTGGTGCCGTGAAAAATTCGAGGTGTTCAGCCGGGAATCGAACCTAGATCCTTCGGCGTGTGAGGGTTGCACTCTACCCACTACGCCATGGCGGCACAGGAGATATGAATCATAAATTCAGATCTTTGTCCTTCAACTTGACTTGAGACCAAGCTTAAGATTTAATATACACAAACACTCACAAAGAAAAAAGTGAAGTGCAAAGCACACTTTATTATGTCACAAGAACAAAAACCGGTTGGATTTATAAATTTAAGAACTGCGGGATATACGAGTTGTACCTAGGCTAAAATGAACATTTATTAATATCACCAATTACGTACGGAATGTAATCCCCACCGCAGCTAATAAGTATCATACGCTCTGCTAGTTTACCTAAAAGTGTTTCCGCCTCTTTTCAGAACTTCCCCTTCAATTTCCTCAATCATCCGTAGAACCCTCTAAAAACACATTCTTACGCCGTTTTTAGAGCCCCCCAATAAACGAATCTACCACGGTGACACCACCGGTAGCCCGGCACACACACAAATTTAAACACTCTCCATAGCAATTGCATCCCCTTCATCTGATGAAACATTACCGGCATACATCCAACAACAACATACTGCAGGCCATTGAACTGCCATCTCTGCACTGCGCCGGGCCGACTAAAAGCGAACAAATAGGGGAAAACGAAGACGTCCATCGATTTTCTCAAACCAAAACAAAACTCAACGTCACTCCACCCCCAAGAGCCCGCATCCGAAAATCAATAGCGCCAGACAGTAAGCAAGCAGCAAAACGCAATACGTAGTAACGTAGGTACTCACGGATTTCCAGGTTCCCTTGTTAGCAACGCCCGTCTTTATGGATGCGTGGATCTCTAGGCAATCGCTTAGCGACGGTCCCCATTGTTTGGCGAACTTTCCGATGAGTCCGCTGTCCAGCTTCAACTGCACCATAGTGTCTATCTTTCTTTTCTTACACGAGCACAACTGCCTGCAACTGATTTGAGTGGTATCCCGCACACGAATCGCACTATTTGATGGGCAACCACAGAACTAGTCTGACAGCACCGAAATTAGCACAATCCCATTCAAGGGCTCCACGTGAACTTCTATTAACACACAGGCGCTAGCACTGGCGGTATCCACAGTTCAATTAGAATTTCACCTTCAATCCTCTGGATCATCTAGTTGTGTGCACTGCACAGCCGGCGTTTGAATTTTGGTAAAGTCACAGATATTCACGAGACCGAACTGAACACCTCGATGGACACTTTTCGACTGGTACATGCTGGTGCTGAGTTAAGGGCGATGCTCCTCCGAAGATCAATCTCATCATGCGCTCCTCCAAAAAACAAAAAATCCACCACGGCGATAAAAATAACCATTAGGGCAGGAAAGGCGTCGCACTGAAAAGCACTGAATTGGGGGAGAGTTCTATGGATACACACGTTCCCCTAGCGGCATCAGAGAGACCGTTCGCCTCAGCTGTCTGCTACCGTGGCCGAGGGAATGTTGTTCGCAACATTCCCGGACAAAAGTTGCAAATATGCTGTCTAATACGATTGTGCCGGCAGTTCGTGCGATTTTCGGTGCATACGGATGCCAGCACCCCCCATGGTGAGTGGACTGGATACAATACCGGGTGGGGGTGGTGGAAGGTCTGTCTGGCCGTCTCTGATGTGGTTATGTACTTCCTGTAGACATTTGAAGTTCCTTTGTTCTCGCAACAATGTTTACAAGTTTTGCGGTGGGAATGGAATTGGGGAGGGACCCGATGATGTGTTTAAGGTTTCGATGGAGCGGATATTACTTCCGTTATGTGTCTGCATGAAAGCCTGCGACTGTGTGCGTGCGGTGGGGATAGTGGGGACGTTTTTGATTGACAAGCAGATAAATACGATTTATTGTTTTCATTTTATTTTGCCTTTTCTTCTGCTTGGGGCGAGGAGACGTTGCGAGATGCATTCCGCACGAAAGGAAGTAGGCTCTAAGTCTAGGAGACGTCAAGTCGCTGTGGCTTTGGCGCAGTAAATGAAAGGGAAAACAGCCGTGGGGATATGTTTATGACTTAGTCAGTTAACCAGAGTCGTGGTTATTAAGCGGCCGTTCTTTTTAGAGACGCTTTTGGATGTTGAGGGAAACACATTTAAACTTAAACTACCTTAACTTAAGTTTTATGTCCGGATGTGGGAAAAAGGTAGTTTGTTCGTAAAGATAATGAATTTGTTTCCAGTCGATTGTTTCTGAGGATTTAGATATGCAACCGTACATCGAAAGCAAAGACGAGGAAAAGTATACAATGTGTCGTACAAGCTACGATTTCAATGAAATTGACATTTTACTTATACTTCAACAACAACTAATCTTAACCCCTTTGAGTGGAAATAATTAACCACAGTTTATATGAACTAAGGAAATGAAGCAAAGAAGCACAGAATCAATCGTGTCACTCAAACTTTTACCATCCCAATTAATAAATAATAATTGTATGGCGCGACAGTCCACATGGGCACCAGGGCCTAGCTTGCTCATCAACTACTCCTGTTGTGCGCGCTACTGTTCTCTCATGAGTAGAAAGGACCTACAGTTTTTTGACGACTCCGAATGGCGAAGCTAAATAAGCTTTTTGTTAGACAGTATTACTCTTTGAGTGTTGTCAGCAGCACGAAAGAGGTTGTGCCGTGAAAAATTCGAGGTGTTGAGAATGTAGAACTTCGGCTTGTGACGGTCGCACTCTACCCACTACGCCACGGTGGCCACTATCCCAATTGTGTTCCTAAAATTCCAAGCGTCGAAACGTTATTCTATAGAAACAAAACTGGGTCTATGCAAAGTGAAGAATATTGAAAAATGTAGTTAAATAAGGGAAAACTTCAAAAACGGAAGTGCACATGAAAATATTTAATTTTCTTTCGCTATCAAGGTCACTTTCACTATCGAAGCATGTGGATTTTGGGAAATGCGATTGACACCGCTAGTTGTGTGTTAAAATTAACTAAATCGAATGATATGATGTAAGAAACTTTTTTCGTCTTCGACTTTTTCTGTGACTGTTAAAATGAAATGAAACCATGTTATTTCATTGATTGTATCCTAGCTGTGGACTTAAAATGGACAAAGTCTGTTCAAAATAGACCTTCAGTCATAAATATACAAATTAGACGTGTTTTGCGTGTTCGGCGATTTTCTGCTGTCGAAAAAATGAATCTAAGAATTTGCATTTAATTTTCTCTCGAAAATGGAATTAGGTGCTCAAAACCACTTGAAATGTTTGAAGTGATAAACTGAGTCAGTGGTCGAAGAAAATGTGGATGATGGACCTCGCCCTGGACGCAACAATCGATGAAAATTTTGAGAAAGTAACAATTTGTGGTTGAAGAATCTTATTCCTTGTCGACTCTTTTGGTCATAAAGAAGCTAATGAAAAAAGTTTGGCCAACTTCATAACGAAAGTAAAAATTGTTATAGAGAATCGTTGACTCTCTATTGGAGAAATTACTGAAGATGTCGGCATATCTGTTGGTTAATGCCATGCAATTTTTTCGGAAATTTTGGGCATGAAGCGTGTGGTAATGAATTTTGAACAAAGAAATGTTACATGATCACGGTTCAGAAATTGTTTAATGCATCAACGATGATCAAAATTTCCTTAAAAGGGTCATAACGGCGACGAATCATGGATGTACGATTATTTTATATAATCCAATCGTTCCAATGGAAGAGCCCAGAATAGCCAAAACCAAAATCTTAAAACACGCAAAACATCTCTAACTGTCATGCCTCTCACAAACAAAATAAATAAATAGTAAGCGAAATTTTAATCTGACCATTTATTATTTATCTTAGAAAAACTATTGAAATAACTTCTTGCAGTGCAGCCTACCTACGACCTATTCAAATTCAAATAAATATCGCTATTTTCGTTCTTCTTTTTCGAAAGTATAATTTTGCATGAATAAGAAATCCGCTCCTTAAAATAAGAAACATTTCCTTAACTTTTGCTACGAAAGTAATGACATCCCACAAATGCAAAACAAAGGGGAAAGTAAAAGTGCTCTAGCTTAGATTCTGATCAATATATATATAGCAATTAATACGAGGGTTGCCTTTAATATTTCGGGATTAGAGAACAAAAATAAATATTAATTATCCAAAATAGCTTTTGTGTTTTTCAGGATATTCCCCATTAAGATCTATACTTAATGCATGCGCTTGCCCA
Source organism: Eristalinus aeneus (assembly GCA_955652365.1). Taxonomy (NCBI): domain Eukaryota; kingdom Metazoa; phylum Arthropoda; class Insecta; order Diptera; family Syrphidae; genus Eristalinus; species Eristalinus aeneus. Next base: position 82,995,500 of record OY019132.1, read on the forward strand.
ATCGTCGAAGCACTTTTGCCACTCTGATTGAGGTATCTCCAAAACATGCATTCTGAACGCATCAACCGATTCTTCAGGTGTCGAAAAACGTTGAACTCTCATTTGATTTTTTACGTACGGGAATAAAAATAAGTTATTCGGTTATCAAATTGATGTGTAAGAGCTCGCATTGTCGTGGTGAAGAGTGATCCATCTTCGGCGGTTGGTTTCCCTGATTTCTTGGAACCCAACTGACAAACAAATGGTTGTGTACCACTCAGAATTGATTGTTCTGCGTTGTTCTTGTGGTAGGGTTGCGACATGCCCAGTCTTTCCGAAATAACAGGCGACCATTTGCTCGGAAGTGCTTCGTGCGCGAGCAACTTTTGTTGGACTTAGCTAAATTTGAAACACCCATACATTCGACTGCTGTTTACTTTCGGGCTCATACGCGTGAGTCCAAGGTTCATCACCTGTCACGATGTCATAGACGTGTTTCGAAGCACCGCGATCGTATTTTTGGAGCATTTCTTTCTACCAATCGATACGAGCCTTTTTTTGAGCGATTGACAAATTTTGTGGGATCCAACGCGAACAAATTTTTTTGACGTTCAAATGTTCATGCAATATTGAATGTATGCTGGTCCCACTAATGCCCAAGGTTGTCTCAATCTCACGATAGGTCACATGACGATCTTGCAATATCAGTTGGCGCACAGCATCAATGGTTTCCGGAACAACAAAGGATTTTGGACGAGATTCACGAAATTCGTCTTGGAGCGAACTACAACCTCTGTTAAATTCACCATATCATCGATAAACACTAGTCCTTGATGGAGCTTCATCGTCAAAAATTGAATTAAGTTCATCGATTCACTGTTATTGAGTTAATGCACGTCGAAAGTTGTAAAAAATAATCGCACGAAAATTTTCACGATTTAATTCCATTTTTTTCGCGAGATGAATCTTTTTAGTTATTCTTAACAACACAAATAGCGCTCGTATGTCAAAACGTTCTGAGTATGTATAACCTCAAAAATGTCAAACTTTACGATAGAGTTGGCGGTTGCCAGATTGCAACACTAGGATTGCCCAATCCCGAAATATAAAACGCAATTTTCGTATAAGGAAACATCATGTCTGCTTTACAAACTAGCTGTGTGAAAAATAAAATAAAACAAAATTAGAGATTTAGATTTTCAAATTAGATTTTCAAAATATGTTGTATTATGACGATGCTTTTTCCGGTGACAGAAGGGTCGTAGAGAAAGTGAGGGCACATAAGGTTAATCGTTGTTTTATTAAATTTGTCACTTTTGCCAATTTTGTACTAAAACGACGCAATTTTCTTGAAAATTGTCAACAACGGCAATAATATATCTGTCCAAGTTCCCATTCCCTTAATCTGTTATATATTTTTTAATTGATTTTTTCAACGTTGTACATGTTCCTTTACCATTGCAAAAGTAATTTCCTTAAATGCTGCTTGTTAAACTTGCTGCAGTAATAAGAAAACAGAAAATAGGGCTGATTCCATTTTTTTTTTTAAAAAAGATAAATTTGTGAAAAACCGCCATGACGTAGTGGGTAGAGTGCGACTGTCACACGCCGAAGGTCTATATTCAATTCCCGGCTCAACACCTCGAATTTTTCACGGCACCACCTCTTACGAGCTGCTGACAATACTCAAAGAGTAGTAATTGTCTAAGAAAAAGCTTCTCAAATTTCGCCGTTCAGAGTCGACAAAACCTGTACGTTCCTTCTATTTAGCGAGAGAACCGTAGCGCGCACGACACGAATAGCTGATGAGCAAGCTGGTCCCCCTGTAAACTGGTGCGCCATCCAAATATTGTTACTATCATTGTGAAAAACAAATAATATACTGTTTCGAACCTGTCTTCATCCACCGCAAGCTGTTGTTGTTTCCCCTACAAGCTTCCAAATTTCGGGACATATTTAATTCTTACACTAGTTTGATCCATGTTCAGATAAACGATTAACTGAATCAATATTTTAAATTTTCAAAAACATCTTGAAGAATTTTCGCGCCATTTTTCCCAACAAGAAGAACATTTCTTAAAATTCACATAGTCCAAGCAGAACCTCGTGCATTGATAACAGACGAGGAGGTGGTTGTTGTTTGCGTTTAAAATAGCAGAACACGGTACCAAAAAAAACTTGTCCCCCCATCATCATCAACAAACATAAATCTCATCAGGACACCTTCATATAAGCTTTCTAGCGCCAGAAAAAATTTATTCAATAACTTATCCAGTACTGGAGAGACACTGGAAAACCAAGTTCCCAAAAACTAGGCCGATCGCTTGAAGAAAACCCAACTTCGATGCTGCCTTCAATTTTTAGTTTTATTTGATTATTATCATCAACATTAGGACAAAAAAAGGGATTTATAGATTTTTTCGGATCAAACAGATATATGCGGTGAAATCATTGCAAGACCATTTGAAGGGCTTAGAAATTATCTGAATAAAGTTATTACAGTTTTCCACGAGAATGTATAAATATTGAACAACTTACACAGCTTCTTTTTCCTGGTGTGAATTTCCCCAACAAGCTTTCCATTGAACGTTTTTATTATGTAAACGGCCAAACCCAGAGTAAGCTGATTAAGTAACGTCTAAAATAGTTGGCAGAAAAAAACCGTCGGAGCATTCATTGCAACCAGGATTAATCCATGAGACTTTATTCTAGAAATGACGCATTTTTTTCGGCACTATGCAAGTTATTACATACACAAACCACATTAGCATCGCAAACGAGATAGAAACACACATATGTAGTTACTTCCCAATCGATCATCTCTCCAGCCTTGAAAAAAATTGATCTGACCTTGTTCTATTGTTCCCACATCGTGACCCGACTGAGAATGCGGACCCCTGTCAAAAAACCAGGAATTATCACGTTCCACAAATTCCTTCGCCACAAAACCACTAGAGCTTCAAGAAAAACCTCAAGGAAACCTTAATCATTTCCTCAGACCAGCGCCACCACGTTTAGTTCCGCTTCTTCTACAGAATTGCAATTCGATTCGTGACCAGAAATAGATACTCGGGCTGATGTCGTCCAGACTAAAATTAATGAGCGTCCATGAATTTGTTTAGGATAAATATCAGAAAACGCTAATAAATCTCTCTGAATGATATCCAATCTATTTCGAATCAATTTCCCCCCAATTCGCTGCGTACGAGTATCGTGGCTCAATCCCCTCGCGTTCAAGCGACCCGGAGGTGGGCGCAGAAAAATGACTGCACTCTGGCGTGTAAGGACACACGGGGACAGAACAACCATAAACTAAGAAAACAGTAATATCCACATGAGTTTATATTGTACTCGTTTTTTAAGACTCACCACTCTCTCGTCCGTCCCACAGGCAAATACCATTAAATTCTAAAAATATTCAACGCCGTCAGCCGCGGGCAGGGTCTCATTTAAATTAGGTTTCTTGGCGATGGGGACATTGCGATACGCTACTCCTCGTGGAGACTACGTTTCACGTTAGCGGATGGGAATCGAACGCCCTTCTGTGTTGTTGTTCGATATGACGCGGGATTTTCTGTCTCCCTGTCCGGGGTGACGTGCAACTGTCAATTTTCCACTCTGACACAAATTTTCTAGGGCGCTTCCTTCCGACACGTGATTTTTTGTTTCACGTATTTTTTCCTTCAATGTGCATTTGTCGCTTAAGAAACAAGGAGACGCACAGACCAGACCCCAATTTCTCATTGTACACCAGCACCGGGTGGGAGTCTGGGTCTGGGTCTGGGAATGTAGACTCCTCTCTTTGTGTCTCTTTAATCCAATCCATCCATTGACACGTTTGACTTTTATGAGGTAGTGAGACGGGAGAGAAACAAATAAATAAACGGAAGGAAGACGCCGATCGACGCCAGCGGATGACGGTGTGATTTCGGCCTGTTGTCGAAATGTAGTTCACGAGAAAGCTGTCATGTAAGTGAGCACTTAAAGCAGGAAACTCAATTTGTTTGTGGATCGGCCTGGCCCACCAGTGAAGTCCCCACATGGATTCTGGGAAGTACGACATAAGCTGGATTTCGAGAGAAATATAAATCAGACTTGGACGTTCCGTTGTTTGTTAAAATAGTTTTTGGTTATGCACCTCTATCCTTGCAAATTAAATTTCGAAATTTCTTTCTGAATCTGTTTGGAAAGGCACATTTTGCGTCCTCATTGAAACTGTTGCTTCTATAAGCATTTTCCAATGCGAGATTTCGCGTTAATACTTGGGCTTCTCTGCACATTCGAGCAACACGAAAAACGTTGCTAAGTGAAAACCGCTGTCGACATTTGTCAACCCATGTGGGGCACGGAAAATTCCACTTCCTGCTGTATTTTCGCACTGACGCACTCCCAGAAGCACTACAGTTCCCAGCTAGCACTTCGCTTTCATCTCCGCGTTTCCAAAAGAAGACATTCGCTCGAAATAGAAGCAAACCCCTCTCGATGTTCCTAATTGATGGAATTTCTTTGACAAAATAAAATAAAACAACACAAACAAAAAACCAACAAAGCACATCTCTTTTCATCTCATCCAAATGCAATTTATTCAATCTAAAGCACCCCAGCAGCCCGGGCGCGGCGGTGCAGATGAGAGATAGAAGTCTCGAGTTCGGTGGACGGTTTTGGGGTGCCATCTCAACACCACCAGACACTCAATTGTACACAATTAGCATGTATCCATTCGGCAGTGGCACTTAGACTCGCCAAAAGAGCACTTCCATGGGTGTCAGTCCAAAATAAGGCGAGATTCTTTAGTGGCTGCGCCAGCGGAGTGAAAGTAACACAGGACAGCGCCCAATCTAGCTCTAGATCTGCGAATGTGCATGCATTTTATTTCTGTAACTTCCGTCTAGACACGACATGACACATCGCCCGAAAATGGAAACGGGGATTATGCGCAAGCGGAGAGCAGTTCGTACGGACTCAGCCCACTCGCTGTCCAGGACTGTGAGGCGACAGTTGTGCCGAGTGAAAAGCAATGGCGAGAATAGGCGTAAATAAATCAATCAATGGATTCGATTTGGAGTGGAATGAAGGACAGTGCTGCTGTTTGTGATGCTAAGAGGCTGCTGTCGGCGAGGTATTTTCGTTCGTCGTCGGTAGATAAAATGAGGCGTACCTCAAAGAGGAGACTGAATTGTAAGTGAAATATGTGATCAAGTGTGAAGAGACACACTTGTCTATGTCTTGTGCTAGCCAGATTTGATTAAAGTAACAACCAATAGGAAACAATGTGTAGTCCAGGGCCCACCATCAACCAGTTTCAACACTCTGTGGTGGTAAAATACATTCGTAAATTAAGCAAGCAAGTTTGACATCATATCGTTGACTGACCGTTTGCGGAAGTTAAGAAGTAAAAAAGTAAAATTGAAAATAGTGTTAAACAAAAGCTCGAGTTTGCAAACACTTTGATTGAGAAACGTTCTCGTTTCTTCTTCTTCTTCTGGCCCTACAGTCCGGGGTGGACCTGGGTCTCAACCAACATGCCTCTCCAGCCAGCACGGTCTTTCGCTAACTGCCTCCAGTTGCGCATTCCAAGTTGGTTGAGGTCCTTTTCCTCTTCGTCGTCCTTTGTTGTGTTGTTCCAATGGCTCAGATTCGAAGACTTTTCGGGCCGGAGCAGTAGTGTCCAAACGCTCTACATGGCCTAGCCATTTTAAGCGTTGCGTAGACGCTTGACCAGGCGCATGTCGCTATACAGCCCATAGAGTTCGTCATTATATATCCTCCTCCAGATGACACCAACGCAAACAGGGCCAAAAATCGCACGCAAAACTTTTCTCTCGAAAAGACCAAGGGTTTCTTCATCTGCCTTTGGCATGGGCCTGTTCACGCGAGGTAACGCTGTTGATTGCGCTTAACAAGGCGAGCTACCAACATTATTCTCGTTAGTGCACAGGTCAAGTTGACATACAGCCTCCTCGCGGCGCCTCCTGGTTAGCATCACAACATCCGCTGTGTGGTGAACCAATGTATGCAGCGAACCCTTCTGTCCGAGGGTTTAAATAATGGGCCTAGCCTACCAGTCTGTGAGTTGTGCGTAAGGGTAACTTCCTCACCACGTAAAACAACACTAGTTCAGTGACAACAACATGCCTCGAAAAATGACGGATTAACTATCGACCACCCCAACAAACCATTCTCGTTTAAGCCATTCAAATTTACATCAGTAAATAAATAATTATTTAACGGTGTGGAGATAGCCAACGTGACATAGTCGGTCTCAGGTTCGATTTCATGAATGAACACCTTGCATTTTTTACTGCCTTTTAAATAGTAAATGTCTTTGAAAAAGCTTTTCAATTTTCTCCCTTTGGAGCCAGCTTGGGAGTGTACTCTATGCGTACAGTCTTTTGTCAGTCTTTTGATTCCTTAGCTTTCTTTTACATTTTCTGTAAAGGATGCAGTTTAAAAGGAATTGACTTTATTACAGAGAGCTTGATTCAGAAACCAACTACATCTCCATCTTCAAGCTTCATCTCCAGTTTCAATCACTTAACCCTCAAGACGACAAAGAGATTTCTCGTCTGTTTACTTACTCCGATAAATCGTAGGCGAAATTCACGAGAGACTAATTCCGTGCTTTCAGTACGGGTGCTCGGTCTGGAGTAATAACGTCTTTCATAACCTCAAAATGTATGCCTCAAATGTCAACAAACCCTCGCCTTTCTGCAGGCTATTCTGTTTCCGATTTGTTGCAAAAACCGGTTATTTGACTATTGTAAGTCAGCCGTTGTAATATACACATAGCATCATCAAAAAAGATTTTTGAAAGATCATCATCTTCGTTGAATTTCACATGGCTTACAAATTTAAGGTCTTATTCAGGTTCTCCTGCACTCCCTACAGTTGCGGAATTTCAATCAAAGCCGCAGAGAAAGTAAGTTGTTATTGACAATCGAAGAAGTCGAAGGTTTTTCGTTCCATATTCACCAGACAAGCGATGTCAAAATCCGCTCTTGGTCCTTTACTTCTGTTCTGCAACCAACCAAATTATGCCCATTTGCTTCCGTTGATTGGCCATGACATCATCTTAGTTAAAAGTATGAGATTCTTAAATGTCGACGTTGAAACCGAGTGGAAATTTGACAGAAAATTAGCAATTTTTGAACTACCTTACGCAGTTCTGCCAATCAAACTGAATAAGATTGTACAAAAATCCTGTAGCTGCTAAAAATATTTTGATATATACAGTTATTGTTTTTTAAATCCCCCCCTTTTTGCCTATTTTTACAAGTTCGATGACCCCGTACTTCAGATGGCGACAAGAAGCCCCACAGCCCTAACCGAACACAAAAAATCTGTGATCTATGACATCAATTATTCATCTCCCCTGAGTGAAGGTGTGACAGAAATGAAGGACCCGATTTTTCACTTCACCCCAGACTTCACTTTAAGATTGCGTACTTCGAGGGTGCTGGCATTTGTCTAAAAAACGAGGCTGTTAAGGCAGGTCCCCTCCTGGCTGGCAGGCTCAAGTCTACGTTGACAGCCAGAAGACGAAGCCGCACACAAGGGTTGCGTCTGATTTTCAACCCATCGCCGCAAGACGTTTCTTTCAATCGCCACTTAAGGCTCTCCACTTGGACTTTGTCATCGCAATGCATTTTCCAAACAGAAGGAGAAACCCACTAGGGGGAAATCGGAAAGTCAATGGGGGATCTGTGATGCAGTCTAGGATTTCTAAATTTCCCCCACGTACACGCGTACAGACGCACACGCTCTGAACTTAAAGTTATTATTAGAAAGGTGAATCTCCTGTGTTGCCTAGCAGACAGCACACTTTATTATTACGATTGCAATAAGTTGACTTGCTCTTCGTCCACATCATCCAATTCATTCTAATCCCGATTCTCGTTGTCGTCTACTTCGTCTTCGTCATTAGCACGCTCGTCAGCGGCAGCAACGTCATCAAAACACCCCTATCTTGTGGTTTCGCTATGGATTGCAACAACTGCTCGACTTCACTCTCACTCTACCCCAGGAAGAGAGGAAATGCAAGTTTCAAGCGCGTGGAGACCGCTCATTCCTCAACCCAAGAGGGGAGCGCACCACTGCATCGATGGTAAGGGATCTCCTCAAAAACAAAAGGGTTGGATGTCGTCCATAAAGAGACGTGCGGCTGACGAAGAAATGGATTATTATTAAAAGTCCACAACAGCAGCCGAGAGCACGTGGGAAACATGGGGGACCCTGCGAACGCATCACAACAGAGCAACGACAATCCTTCATACAGCCGCCTACAATTTATGAGAGCTTCAAATGCAGCATTTATATTATTTTGATTAATTGTGAATAGATTGTAGCCAGGAAGCAGGGAAGTGAGGGCTATTTTCGGCAACACAGACAGCGTGGGGGAGTGCGGGTCGGTCGATTATGTTTTGGTCGATTTGGAATAAGTTTTTCGCTTCCCTCTGCATCTTTATCACGGAAAGTTTTCCATTTATTTATTTTGCCTTTTTCCAGGTCACATAAATTCACTGTAATTTACGAGCAGTTCCGGAGCTGACCTCTGGGGCTCGAGGGGGCTGCAGCTCTCTCGAAATAGGTGAGAAGATTATTCGTTTTAGGCGATGATTGAAATCTTTCACATCTTGGCAGATTGTCAGTCTGTGAATGACGATGCATTAGAGATTTGAGATTTCTTTTCTTTTCATGAATTCAGCTTGTTTTATGGGCACAATCAAAGTTGGAAGACATTTCGTAAAACCAATAAACAAACTTGTAGACAACACCCAAAGAACACAAAGGTTTATATATAGAAAAGTTTTATAGTTGTTAGTGGACATATTGGTGAAGTAACATTCACCATCTGATTTATCCGACTCTGAACGGCGAAGTTTTTAGAAGCTTTTGCTTAGACAGTTCTTACCAGGACAGTTCAGCCAGGAATCGAACCTAGACTTTCGGCATGTGAGCGTTGCACACTACCCACTACGTCACGGCGGCCACAAAAAAAATCTGTTCATCAGAATAATTTTGCCCTAGACACGAGGCTCAGGTCCACGCCGGACTGTAACGCCACAACATGAAGAAGAAGACCCAATCACGGCACAGGAATCTGCGCATCGTTAAAACGTCAGTTATCAAGCCCAGCAGAATTTTTCGCTGAACATCTTTTGGAGCAGCTAGAAACTGGCCACAAATTTCAAGAAAAGGATTAATCCTAATAAAGCCCCAGGATATGACTCCATAAATCGAAAGTGGTTAATCCAACTTCCCCGAAAAGCAAAAGAATACTTAAGAAACATGTGCAACGCATTAATCAAACTTACATATTTCCCCAAAACCTGGCAAGTCACTCAAATACTCGTAACTGCAGTTCTGAAACCTGGCAAAGACACAAAAAACCTATATTCATCCTACATGCCCACATGCTTGCTTTCTATCTTAGGGAAAGTATTACTAACTGATCGACTGTTACCAATATTAAACAACAACAAGACAATACCTCACCATCAATTCGCCTTTCGCAAGCAACACTCAACAATCCAACAAGTTCACAGAGTAGTTAACAAAATCGGAAGCGACATCGAGGAATAAAGATTTTGCATAGGCATATTCCTGGACCTAGCAAAAGCATTCCACAAAGTATGGCACAAAGGACTTTTCAATAAACTGCATAACCTACTTCCATCAGACTTTTATCCCATCATCAAAAGTTCCCTTAGTGATCGTCATTTCAATGTTAAATGTGGTGATAATCTCTCGAACATCCTAGAGACGAAGGTGGGAGTGTCCCAAGGATCTGTTGTGGGACCACTCCTATATGTCCTTTACACCGCCGACATCCCTCAACCTAAAGCTGCTGGAACCGTGATGTCTACCTTTGCTGACGATACAATTCTGTTGATAGCCGATCTAAATCTGAGCACAGCATCTTCTCAAGCTCAACTCCACCTCGACAGAAAGATGAAAGGGTTCGGCGACTGGAGCATAGAGGTTAACGAAGAAAAGACTCAACAATTAATATTTACAACGAAATTAAACAACTCAAGTATCCAAACAATTCTAATAGTCAATATGGCTAAATATCTTGACATGCATTTGGAAAGCAAACTTAAGTGGAAATACGAATACCATCTACAAAAAAAGGGACCAAAGGTGTCTACTAACAACAAGTCACTGTTATACAAATCGATTATCTAATCATATGTCCCGATCATATGCGATTCAACTGTGGAGAACCCAAAAAATAACAGTAAGAAACAAGAAGAAAGAATAAATTCAAACTACAAGCAGAAGACGTCATGTCAAATTAAGAATCTATCCAAATGCCGAAGTAAACTCACTACCAATAAAAGAAATATTTGGAAAACGACGACTGAAGAGAACTAGGCCACTGATTTGATAGTAGGCCTAGAAAGATAGCTAGAAAAAAAGAAAACAACACCATATGAATGTATTTTCACAAATTGTAGTCAATAGTTTATTCTGTCGAATTTGCATTGTGTTATTGTTCATAAAATGTAAAAAGAAAAAGGGCACAGAACACTGGACACTAGCCGAACCTAGATACCAAAACAAATTGTTATAAAATGTACTTAGACCAATAGAAGACAACTGTATGCTTATCATTGGAAAATAAAAAAAAATTCGATGAAAATTTGTTTTCAGGAACATTTTTAAAAGAAGGACGATACCTCTGGTTCTCTAAAAATGCCATGTCTGGTAAGAAAAGGCTAAACATATTTATTTTAGATCGTCATTTAGCAGACTTGATTTCTAATGAAAGTCTTAAGACTTAAACTGGCTGGCACTTATCATTTCACAAGCCCTTAGAGTAAACATTTTTCGTTGTTCAAGTTTAACCAGATTTATGCGCAAAACTTATTGAAGGTACTTTCAAATAGTTTGCCCTCATCAAGATTCTACTCTAAGAAGGACGCCAGTGGCATCTAGTGGTGAACACCAATTTGTCAGCAGATACTAAATGAAAACGAACTAGCTACAACCAACTTCTATTGGAATTAGAATATTTACGAATGTGGTCACGTTTCTTTCCTTTTTCTAACTCAGTAGCTTATGTACGAAATGGTTTATTTCTTGTTTTATTGGAAGAATTGAAGGAACAAAAAGTAAAAAAACCTTTTGCACACGGTGTTCCGTCATACAAAATAACGTTACCACAATTTTTAATCAACTTTGCCCATCTTAAGGACACCATTTTTTATGATTTATAGAAAACCTGATTATCGAGAGTTCCCCTTAAATTGTCAAAACCACAGAAGGAGAATAAATTTTCTGTATCAAAGTTAGTTTTCGGAAGGATTATAAAAACAGTGCCCTTCACCAAATCATTGATCACAAATAGACGCCGGCTCCATACTAAGCGATCCTCCGACCAAACAGAAGAATTCTCCACACTATGTGGTATTCCTTTTTGATTGACAGAATCCCCTCCAGTCGCTCCATTCATCCACCATCCATCAGACAGTGATCCCCAAGCAAAAGAAACCACCGCCACAGCCCCATTTTACCTCAAAGTCTATTCAGAGAGTTCCGAAATTGATGTCGAAAATGGTGTTTTCGATGTAACGATGTAAGAAAACGCCATTAATGTTGTTTTATATTTAATTACACGTGTTGTCCCCGGAGACACTCTGCGCAATGCGCTTTGATCGACCCGAGTTTAACGAGAATTTGATTTGGCATTCATTCGACTCGCCGGCTCAATCGTAACCGCGGCCTTTCACGATCCCCCAAAGGAATCCCGTATGGGGCGCTTCGTTTCGACTTTTCACGCGTCTAGGGTAAATCATTTCGTAGAGTTCGCGTTAACGTGCATTTCATGGACACATCCGGCACACACGTCATGCATACAAATGCAAGGCCAGTCTACATCCGAGGGAGCCCACACCCGTCTCAAATTTTAAGTATTACTCGCCAATCGATATCCTCCCTTCAGATTTGGAGGGCGTCGAACCCAATTTTAGAATTTTCCTCAGTTTTACGACAACCAAAACTCGGCGACGGAGTGTGCTGTGCCGGAAAATAGTTCACTTTATTGCACACGGGCTAGGTAATGCTAATTGATTTTTGGCTCTTAACATCGATGGAATGCAAATAAAACGAATAAGCGACCTGCCTAGAGACCAAGCGTCTTATTAAGGACACAAGCCGAAGGGCGCACCCCCAACGCACGAGCATACAAAATGAAATTAATGGGACATAAAGTGTAGGGACGCGCTGCTCCTGACTGTTTCAGTTTTATTGGATTAACTTAAGTGGCAATTTTATATGAGACTTGAGGGTATCCTAATGGAAAAGAAATGCTAACACATGTACTGGATGTATGTGAAAACTTACCTCTTTTGCAATCTGATCGAGCGCTTGATCTTCTGCATTGACTCGAGAATTGCCGCGACGCCTTCCAACAGCGCCGGGGCTATCCATTTTGGAAGACGTTTGGAATTTTGGACTAGACACACAAGTGATAATATAGACACGTAAGACACTGCTTTGCGACACACTAGATGGAAGAGATAGAGAAGAGAATATGACGTGAATATGAATTGGCGTATGAAAGTAATGATACATTTTTTTTTTTTTTGTTTTTGTCTGTAATGATTAAATTAACTTAACATTGTGGGCTGGGGAGGAGGTAAATCAAAACGTGCTTGGGGCAGATTGAATGAGAAAGCTGTATGTAGATGGCTTGGTGATGGAATGTTACCTGGGGCGAAAATCCTCTAAATAGCAAATGAAGTCAGTTTGAGGTTTGCTCTTTCTTCGAGCCTAATGTGAACTTGACCAATGATGATTTCGGTACAGACTGTACTACTTTGGTCTTGTCTCGAAGGAATAAATTCATGTTTCTTTCTGGGACTGTCATAAGGAGCGGAATTGAGAAGTATAGACAGAGCGGCAGTGCAGATCCTCTGTGCCGTTGATTTAAATTTCGCATGTTTTATGGTGAGACTTATCTAAAAAGACGTAATATCTGACTTCATGGATGTAAAAGTAGGAAGGAACCAAGGTCTTCAAATCATAATTTCAAGTTTCGAGATAAGAAGAAATGCAATGAAGCCAATTGATAAAAGAGTTCTTGCTCTCAATGAATTAAAATGTTTGAGATAAACTTGACGGGTCTCTGGGCAATTAAATCGCTTTTTTAATAGCTTTTGTTTTACATAAACCAAATTTACAAGCGGCTCGACAAGTACTTAGGCTCAATCCGCGGTAAAGCCTCTATTATTGCTCCTAAATCGGACTCGGGCGTGTCTCCAAGACCAATCAGAAGTTCTTTCATTACAATTTTCGAGACGAATAAATGCCGAATTGCAGTGCAGTATTCTCCAAATAAGCTTACTACACTGAATTCTGTAGAAAATATGTTTTGACCAAATGACCCTTCTGTTTCGCATCATTTTGAGAAATGCATATCAACTGGTGAGCCCAGCGTCATGGCGTGTATAAATAATAAGACAATGAGGCAAATCAAGCCTATTGCAGAAACGATGACAACCTGCTTTATATCACACATAGATTTCAGTTCCTGTCTGATAAGTATGTGAATTATATAGCTTCCAACTGGAATTTAAGTGAGCATTCGTGCATATCAGGAAACACACCAATAGTTCGGTTTTGGATTTTCGTTTTTTTTTCCATTTCTTCCTAGCACCATCATTCATGATTTAGAAACTTTTCAAGTGGGCTCTGAAAAAGTTATAATCTAGTTCCTACGTTGTTAAAACAGATTTATTTTTAAACTTCTTTCATTTTAAACTAAATTGTGGATCCATTGATGGCTTTTGAAGCAAAAGATTCAACCCCGAACCATATAAAGCGTCTTCGGATACAATGCCAAAAATGACTAGGCCCTGAAGAGTGTATGGACACCACTGCTCCGACCCGGAAAGTCTTCGGATCCGAGCCATTGGAACAAAGCAATTTAGGGTGACCTAGTTGGAGAAACTAGAGATAGGCTTCAACCAACTTGGAGTTTTCAATTGTATACCACTGGCAAGAGATCGTGCGGATGGAAAGGGACGTTAATTGAGGCCCAGATTTGCCCTGGACTGAAGCGCCACACAAAGATGTAGTATTTATTGAAATGCTTGAAAAAAAATGTCAATAATAATAAATAACTATATGGCGCGACAGTCAACAGAGGACCAGGGCCTAGCTTCCTCATAAACTATCCGTGTTGTGCACACTACTGTTTTCTCACGAGTAGAAGGGACCTACAGTTAAACAGTTCTAGACAGTTCTTAGACAGTTATTATTCTTTGAGTGTTACCACCAGCATGAAAGAGGTGGTGCCGTAAAAAATTCGGGGTATTCAGCAGGGAATCGAACCTGGACTTTCGGCGTGTGAGCGTAGCACATTACCCACTACACCCCGGCGGCCAATAAAAGTGTTAATATTAGCCAATCATCGTGTCCCTGCGTCCATCGACATAGTCTGCACACGTAAAGCGTGTTCCCTCAAAATATGGCTACTTACATTCGTATTAGTTTGCCGGCGAATATAAAAGAGAATTCAGTTAACAAGAGGGAGGCATTGCTGTTGATAATATAGATGCACTTTCTAATCTTAGAAATAAAAAAGATAAGAAATCCTCTTTGAAAAGATAATAGTCTGTGTTTCCAGCCCTATAGTATGTTGCAGAGTTGTATATTAACTGCAAAAGAAAAGGACACCGATTTTCCGACCCCATGTGATAAACGTACACAATGCGTCCGGTGTTGTATTGTTCTGAAAAAAGTCTGCAGCAAACTGTAGGCTTACAGTTCAGAAAACCCCCGAAAGTTCGAATTCATTTAAATCACAAATTTTCAAAAAAAAAAAACGCAAATTTCTAAAAATCTCCAAGACTGCAGAGAAGTTTGACACTTTCTCCTCTCATTGTCTTCCGCTTAAGAAAATGCGTTTTTGATAAAAAATAATATGCGACGATTTTGCTTGCTTTAAATATTTTAGGAACTGTTTTCCAAACAAATGTTTATGATTTATGGCATATAACAGCAAAGTCTGAACGATACACCATAGCCATGGTTTATGGCATATAACAGCAAAGTCTGAACGTTACACCATAGCTGGAATAAACATTTGTTCAAACTACGTAAGTCCTTTCCAAATAAATGAAAACTAAAAGCACTAATATATATAAAAAAAATAAAAATAATAATTTCTCGTATTGACCTTATACACAAATATTTACGGCATTCTATTGAATATGTACGATCTATACCAAACCTGAACAGAGCTCAAGCACAGAATGTTTTACTCGCGTAATGAGCAACCAAAGTGCAGTCTATAGGTAAAACACTTCATAGTGAAACACAACTTTAAGTGCTAATTGCTTCTCCTAAAAGCATTCCCTAGCCAATAAAGCAATGAATATGCATTCATACATTGACATTTCATTATTTATGCAACACAGGAAACTCCTTCAATATCTTTTTTTTTCTTATCATAAAACAAAACAACATTATATTGGCAGTCGGTCTATCGCCTTGATTTAGTTCATGATTGCGTCTTTACCTACTGCTGCAGTGCCGGAATGCGCCCATCAATCGATATATTCGCTTGAAAAAATGAATAGCGAACGGGAAAAGCGTTCCACTCTCGATACAGTGCCACTGCCAATACGAATTGCTTGTCGTCTATGAAATGTAAGCGCTATTCACGGGAAAATCAGACAACACATTCCCCGTCAGTATCGAAGTGTCTCATTGGCATTGCTTCTTTGACTGTCGATAGAAGTTTCTTTTGAATTACTTTTTTTTCTCTGTACTGTGTCGTAGCGCTGCCTTTCCAATGTCATTTGATAGTCAGGCGGCTGATCGCGGTGAAGTCGTCGCATCGAAGATAACTCTGCAGAATGTATTTATAGGCTGTGTCGGGAGACACGTTCTTGTCCCGGCGTGTGAAGTGATAATAATGCGTTCACTTTGCGAATGAAGACGTTCTCTCTCCCGTCACAAGAAAAAGAGAGTTCCTCCGGAGCAGACGAGAACGCTCACACACAGGGAAGAAATGAGAAATAAGATCAAGAAACTTGCGCAATTTGAATATATAATTAAACCAGGGAGATGATACAAAAAATATATTGGGCACGCACACTGATACTGGACACACTAAGCCTGAAAACAAGCGAAAGATGTTCGTCCCAAAAGCCAAGGCACAGTGGGACCGACTATGTTGTGAAGGAATGTTATGACCTTTCAGGTTCCCGTATTGATGAAAAGTTTCATTTATTTTCTAGCTCCATCGCTAAGTGGGTGAATTGGAAAAGAAGCTTTGCCAACTTGTATATCTTCTGCCTTTTAAAAAACAAGAAAAAACATAAAAGCAATAACTTCATTTCTACGTCCTATGTGTAGAGAGCTGATTATTATATTTAGACTTCAGAGGTTGGCGTTTAAGGTCTGTTTTTTTATGTTAGTTGATTCTGCGTGCCATTTTGTGGCAACCCTAAAAGACGGAAATTAGTGAATTGCTTCCTTGTTTTGCGTATATATATATATCATAGCAAATATAAAAGTAAGGGCACTTTGAACAGTCTTGTTATGTTACAGTAATCCATGTTACAACAGCCGTAACAAATATATAGCAGAATTAGTGTAACAGCGTGACTTACATAAAACACTTATAAGCTCTATATGCCACTCGAAAACGGAATTAAACCATTCCCGGCGCCTTTATCACCAGGGTCTTATCAACAACTAGGTCAGCAAGTAAGGGGTAGTCAGGAATGACATCAGAGCAAATACACTGTGGTTTGTAGGTTTGCATAAAAACCCTCTAACATAGACGCGTCATGTGGTAGACTAATATAATAATGTATTTACCTCATTCACTATTCACAACAGGGTCCACTTTCTCTTGGTTTCCCAAGGCTCAAAAAATTATGGAACACACATTTCGTCCGATCAATTTATCATCGCTCATTATTTTCAATACATGACTTGGGCTCAGGAATAGTTTTTGTTCGTTTTAATAAAATTCGCCCTAATTCCTGGAAACACGATGTTTATATGATCTTGATACAGTAAATATTTCCAAGAACTTTAAGGGCACATTTATAACGGAGCGAGCATTAAACACATTGTTCCCAATAAGATTACATTTTTCAACCCCTAAACTCTGCTACACAATAGTCTGCTTCCTCACACCGGTGCCACTGTGCGGCAAAGACAAGAAAACATTGTGGAATACATTATTCAATAGAGAGAGGAGGAAAAAATAAGAACAGGTATTTTTGTTGTAATAGAAAGTTGTAGGCGGAAGGAACGTGAAACGACAGGAGATGAATCTCAACCACCATAACTAACACAGTTTCGAGCATAACTACTTGTAGTTTTAACATGCATCATTGTTTGCTGAAAAAAAAATACTCATACTCACCAATTTTGCAAACTTGTGGAAACAACTGGTGATGCCCTTATGAGGAGCGATATCAACACAGATATGGCAACGACTGTTTTTTGATGTATGTATGTTCTGTGTACAAAAAAGGAAATCCCAAGACTCCAGCTGCTTAACGATGTGAACAAATCATCCAACACACCAACAATGCTGGGGGATGCAGTCGACCAATGACACACGTAAAACCGACAAATCAACCATCGACCGACGACCGACTAAATCGAACCGAAAACCAAAGGTGTGACAGACCACAAAACACGCAGAAAATGAAGAGAATTCCACTCGAATACAAAAACAAAAAACTGCGAAGGCGGCACCTTTTCGGAATAAAAAACGAAGTAAAGAAAAAAACGAAAGAATCCACAAATTCACTTTTTTATGTAATTCCGGGTCACTAGCATTATCCTGCTGCCAACATCGATTACATGCAATATCCTACCAATTGGACTATGCACTTTAAGATTCCAGTTGTGGTTTTATTTTTATTTTTTTTTTCAAATCTCGCCTTGGATTAGCTTACACATGACCGGGATGAAAAAAATTAGATCCTTTTATGAACGAAAAGAAAAGAAAAACCAGTGAGACGAAATGGTACTTTTTTTGACACCCCAGCGAGAGAGAAGTCGGAGACCGTATATATTTTTTCGGCTATTCCACGCCTAGTTGAGTATAAATTTCATTTTAGTTGGTATATTTTTGCGGTTGAGACAGCAGGGCGTCTATCTAAAGGGTGCTTTACGATTTTCACATTTATTAATTAGGTGAAATTTATGATTTTCTGCGGTTTTGGAAAACTGTCACGATTATTTTTATGGCAGAAAACAGTCGCCATCATGAATTTCTGCGAGCTACTGCACTTTGACCAACATGAGAATGACAAAAACATCTTTTGCCGCGCTTACACGTGTGCTTATATGTCATTTGTGGAGAAAGTGTTATATTATCTACATTCTTGGGTCTCGATGGAATTTTAATATATAAAATTTTGATATCATATTGAGCGACTACTTAATTGTAAAACGGTGATTTATCGTTTCAGGTGCAATGCAATGCAATGCAAAAATGTAAAAACTTTAACCGTATCGTAGAAAAACATATCTGAATTGAGCATAAATATATATTTTTCTAGACCTTTTCTATGTCTAGTCTAGGTACAAGTATGCTACCAAAAGGATTTGCGATGTAAATTTCGGAATTGTTTCCTCAAAAGACATTCACTAAGTGTAACTCTTCCCTAATGAAGTCCTACCGCACCACAATTTCATTCCTCACAGTTGGTAATCAATTGTCATTTTGTGTTGGATTTATCGCATTTTTTTCCACCCAGTGACCGTCAATTTTAGTTGTCGTAGAAAAATGTTGAAAAAATTCACAATTTTCGTTATTCTTATCGCATCTGGGGCATTTGCTGTTTTAGAAAATGAAGCAGATACTCTTGTGCTGCTCGATAATTTGGCGATTCGCGAAACCCACTCAATTTTCTTCAAATCTCTCCAGGGTAAGCATTCATATACAATTCCCGGCAAACAACCGGCATGAGACACGTCACACAATTCAATATCGTTTTTACATCGATTTTCTTTTATTTCCTGCAGAACGTGGCTTTAAACTAACATTCAAGTTAGCAGATGATGCTGGTTTGATTTTGGCTAAATATGGTGAATATATGTATAAAAATGTGATAATTTTCGCACCGTCGGTAGAGGAATTCGGTGGGGATCTAAGCGTGGAAAAGCTTGCACAGTTTGTCGATGACGGTGGCAACGTTTTAGTTGCTGGTAGCGATAGCTCAGGCGATGCATTAAGAGAGTTCGCATCAGAGTGTGGTTTTGAAGTTGACGAAGAGGGTGCGTCCGTTATTGATCATCTCAACTACGATGTATCGGACTCTGGAGATCATACCACAATTCTTGCATACAGTAAAAACCTTATAAATGCACCTGCCATCGTTGGTAACAGAAACGTTAACCCAATGTTGTATAAGGGAACAGGTCTCTTAGCTGATAGAGAGAACCCTCTGGTCTTACAGT
Source organism: Eristalinus aeneus (assembly GCA_955652365.1). NCBI lineage: Eukaryota > Metazoa > Arthropoda > Insecta > Diptera > Syrphidae > Eristalinus > Eristalinus aeneus. The sequence goes on from OY019132.1 coordinate 83,014,925, forward strand.
TGCTTACAGCCGACAGTACTGCCTATAGTTACATTCCAGAAAATCCAATCAAGGAATACCCACACGCTGTTGGAAAAGGGACTCTACTTATTGCTGCTTTGCAGGCACGAAATAATGCGCGCGTTGTATTTTCTGGTTCGCTGTTCTTTTTCTCGGACGAGGCGTTCACATCGAGTGTACAGAACGCCCAGTCGGATAAGGTATACAAATTATCAGGAAACCAACAAGTTGCTATGGCCATCAGCAAGTGGGTGTTTGGGGAGACTGGCAGATTGCGTGTTGCTTCGGTGTCTCACAACAAAGAAGGCGAGAATAAGCCCCCACAGTCATACACCATCACTGACCCAGTTGTATATACCATCGCCATCGAACAACTCGTTGATGGAAAATGGAAGCCTTTCCAAGCTAATGACATTCAGCTCGAGTTTGTTCGAATTGATCCTTTCGTCCGCACAACACTGAAGGCAAAAAAGAATGGAATCTACGAGGCTAAGTTTAAGATTCCCGATGTCTATGGTGTGTATCAGTTCAAGGTGGACTACGACCGCGTAGGATACACGCACCTGTACAGCACAACTCAGGTAAGATCGCTGAAATGTTTAAGTGCATTACATGTTAAAAGCAATCTTTATTTGCAGGTCTCTGTTCGACCACTTGAACACACACAATATGAGCGTTTTATTCCAAGCGCTTTCCCCTATTACACTGGCGCCTTCTCCATGATGATTGGTGTCTTCATCTTCTCATTCGTGTTCCTGCACTTCAAGGAAGATACCGTCGTTAGTAAAGCCAAAGGAGACGACAAGAAGAGTCAATAAGCCTGTATTTAGATTATCCCTTTTTTTTTTGAATAAAGTAACACAAAATCAGTATGCATAGTATTTATTTGCTTATTTTTTCATGATTTGAAGGCAGTATGCGCTCGCTCCGAAGCCCTTCTGGCACACCGGCGAACTTTAATTTGTGCGTTTTATGTTTGCCGCAGCTCATTCTTGCACAGCTCCATTTTCCCACCTCCCCCAACGCTGGTGAATTAGTTATAGGATGTTCAAGGCTTTTGTGATTGCTTGGAACTGCACAGATAGGCTAGAGGTTAAGTTTAAATTACATACACTTTAATTTTCAATTTGGTAGCGTCTGCTTTCAAATCGTGAGTGAAATAAATACCACAGCCAAAATTGTGTGTACACTGAATTATTTTTCAGTGAAGGGCCAACATTTCTCGCATTGGATACATTCTGAAAATTCGTTGTCCATGCGAAATTAAATTTATTACATCTTTCTCCTTTTGTTTTCATCTTTATAATTTAAAAAAATCTAATTACAAAGTATTATAAATGTATATTTCTAAACTAAAGCAATAATATAAAATAATGATTACAAAACATTTATTATTTATCATTGTTGTGTGTATTTTTTATTTCATTAGCTTAGATCACGACTCAGACGAAGCAGAGAATAATATAAAAACCACTAAAAGACAAGGAACTCTTCATTTGAAAATGAAGAAGATTGAATACATATAAACGTGTGATACGAAAGAAAAGTTGCATAATTGATGTTTCATTTGGTTAGAGAGGGTTACATTCGTACTTGTGTTGATTTAGTGTGCTCAATATCAAAGACGAAGAAGAAAAGCAAACAATTCTTCGGACGCACAATTTATGCACATCATTGTAAGATGAATGGTAGGCAATTATTGAGGTTCTAAAAAGTTCAAGCTATTTCTCGACTAGTTTATTCGTTATTTGAACTCTCTGGTAATTACCTACTACGAAACTAGTTTGTGTGACTCGTGACCGAGTAAAAAACTCATGATAAAAACTTGAAGGAATATTGCATTTTATGAAACATTTTAGTTAAGAAAACGGTTTGATGCAAGGTTCAAATGGTTTACGAAGATTACTAACTACCATAAGCGACATTGACACAACATGTATACATATATGTATGAAACGCTTTGCGTGGGAAGATAATAACTATCTTTTTTTTTGTATTACATAGCAACTGGACTTTGAAATGGAACGATCACTCATTGATATATGGATAGGTTGTTTAGGTTTAGAGAGTACAGGAGGAGATTCTTCTTAATTTTTACATTTTATTTTTCTGACTACCTACTTAAGTATTTATAAAATAACCGGAATCTTCAGTCCTTTTAAATAATTTAAGAATTTATATTACACCCATACCTATTGAATACGAGTATCAAGGAAGATATTTTGTACATCGCTAGACCATGAAGCAGATGGTATATCCTAAAAGTTTATTAAGTATCAGCAAATATCGAAAGAGGCAGGTAAACATGAGACAAGCTTATTTATGCTCATCAAGTACAAATTAGTAAACTTCAATATTTGATTGAAAATATTAATCTTACTTCATGAGAAAGTATGTACTTTAACCGATGCCAAAATAATACAAGTATTTCGCGTAAGTAAAGTTTTATGAGTCTTCTGAAGAATATATATAAAAAAAACTTCTGACACTTAGCTATTCCCTGTCTTCACATTCGAACAATGTATAAGTGTATCGTAGAAAATAAAATATTTATTCAAGTCTAATTTGATTACTAGGTTAAGTGCCACATTTTTTTAATCTCAAATTATTTTTTCGCAAGAAACAAATTCGGAAAATGCTAAACAACCAAAATTGTATGCTTCTTCAGTGTATCACAAATCTAGTCTAATTCTTATTTAACGTGCCGATAAAACCGAAATATGTTATCCTCATATAGCAGGGCACATATTTAAACGAAAATTGGTAATTTTTCTTCAGCCATCGTTGTGATGGTGAATGGTATTAGTTTAAAAAACACAAAAGCATATAGACTCCCCTGATGGCCTGAAGTTCGGAGCTAAGGTGGACTCACATTCGTACTGCTTAATAAATCTAACTAGATAAGGATATACATCAAAATTAAGTAACTATCGTCTTTAGAAATATTTTCTTTTCTTCTTCATTTACCAAAACCCTTATAAAAACTTTTTTAAATTTTGTTAGGTAAACACTACATTATTCGAACTACAGAGCAGAAACTGTAATGCTAACTACATATTCTTCGAGGTAAAACGTTTTCTAAGTAAATGCGTGCACAAGTAAGTCTGCATCGATCGACCTCAAACAGAAGTAGTCTCCTCCCGACATAAAACACAAACAACCTTTTCTGATCAGATCCAAATGAAATCGTTCCATTCATTCATTGCATATGATAAGACTGTGTAAGTAAGTGTATGTAAAAAAGAAGACAAGGAACATTTTCTGTTTTTTTCTTTTGATCTTCCTTGTTTCATATTTAGTTTTTTTTTCGTTTTTTTTTTTTTCAATTTTTCTTGTTTGTTTTTTTGGTGTAAAGTATTACAAATTTATATATTTCTCTTAAATTACCGTTATTGGTTTGTTGTTCTTGTATAAAAGAGACTAAATGTGGGGAGTTTTGTTTTTCTTTTTGATTCCCATTAATGAATTTTACAAAAAATAGAGATAATGATTTGTTTGAATATTTTTTCTTTTGTTTCTCTCAATGCTCATGTACCCCACATACATATCATACCGCTTAAGAACAACAACCTTTGTAGGCTGGTTGACTCGCTTGCCGGCGATCGACAACTACGCGCTCAGGATTTTCGGCAGCTTCTCGTCCGGCGGTTTTATCTAAAATGGCTTCTGCCAACTCACAAAAGGCTCTTTCAATGTTGATATTTGATTTGGCAGATGTTTCCATAAAGCGTATGCCATGCTCTCGCGCAATCTGTAAGCAGAAATTAATTGTTAAATGGGACAATTTTATAAAAACATTGATGAACTGATAATAAAATAAAACTATTCTGACAGTTATACCGAAATTATGGTGGTTTTGCATACAAAAATAAATTTTCCAAATCTTCGAAGACAGATTAGGGTGCTGGTTTAGGTCAAAATACATGGGCACGTCTTAATAAAAGCCATAGAAAACAACAATTTATAACAATTTCCGACATGATTGTCAAGATTTGCTTTTTTTATTAAAAAGTACTGACGGAAAAACCACATGGAACGCAATTACCGATCACGTTTCACATCATCAGAGAGTATGATTCCAATGCAGAATGATGAGAATGAAATTTATCATACATATTAGAATTCTATGTGAGCACTCTCTGATCTAATGTCTTATTCAACATTACAGTATCCCCACGTGACACGCCTCCTGTTCTGAATTAATAATCAATCAATCAATTTTTTTCAATTTATAACAAATTGTTTTACTTCTGCAAAACTTGAGCGGATATGTTCATAAAATGAGTATACACAAAAAGTGTCGCAAAAGTGTTATGATGTAACGAATATTTATCGGAATTTTGTGTTGGTCCTGGTGCAAGATAAAGAACTATTCACGAATGTATTCATACACGAAGTGTGAAGTTTATGCGGCAGCAAGACTGATAACGTCTAATCTGTAAACATAAAAGAATTGAACTACTTTAAATCCATGTGGTCTTAGAGCTGACGGAAGTAACAAAATTTTTTTCAACTGAGACAATTTATATATGTTTTAAGTCTTTTTATATATACTTGTACTACCAGGTATACCGGGGTAAAATGAGCGGTTTTTTGAAAATAAGACACAAATTATTAAAAACATTTTGTTCAAAGTATTGGCCATTGTTTTCTACACATTTTGACCACCTTTCTGGCAATTTGTGAATACCACGCCAATAAAATTGTTCTTTTAAAGCAAACCAGTCAGATATCCAATTTTCGACCTCCTAGTAGGAATCAAAGTGCTGCTCAGCCAATGCGTGTCCCATCGATGAAAACAAATGGTAGTCGGAAGGAGCCAAGTCTGGTGAAGTGTTTTGATTGTATCCCGAACCGGTTTTGCTTTGTGTGCAGGTGCATTGTCATGGAGCAAAATTACCTTGCCGTGTCCCATTCTGGTCGTTTCTCGATCGATGCATTGTTCAAATTGATCATTTGTTGTCGGTAGTGATCAGTATTAACGGTTTCACCAGGTTTTAGGAGCTCGTGATACAGCACACCTTTCTGGTTATACCAAACACACAGCATTGTCTTCTTGCCGAATCGGTCTGGTTTTGCAGTCGATGTTGATTATTGTCCCAGATTAACCCATGATTTTTTCCGTTTAGGATTCTTAAAATAAAACCATTTTTCATCGCCAGTAACAATCCGATGCAAAATCGATTTTCTTTCGTGTCTTTGAAGCAAAATTTCACAAGTGTTTTTTCGGTTTTCCATCTGTTTTCATTCAATTCATGTGGCACCCATTTTCCACACTTTTGCATGTTGCTTCTGATAGAGCATGATCACCATATGCCTCGACAAGCATTCGATGCGACTCTGCAGCACTTTTCTTCAAATGAAAACAAAAAATTAATGCTTTCCGCAAATCATCACTTTCTGGTACAAAATTCGACATTTTTAACACGCTGAAAAAATATGATGTTGTCTGTTCAATGACTTAATGTATACTAAATATTTTTCACAGATGTCATAGCAAACAAACAAAACAAAAATAAGGGCTAGTTCACAACAAATTTTCCCTATCGAGACATTTGTATCTTGACGCTCACTTCGTACCGGTATACCTGGTAGTTTAAATTTTCCGAAAAAAAAGAATCAATTGGATGGCTTAAATTTTTTGCAGTGTAAAATAATCTTTTATTACTTGAATAATAATTAATAATTGTATGGCGCGACAGTCCACAGGGGACCAGGGCCTAGCTTGCTCTTTAATTACTCGTGTTGTGCGCGCTAGTCTTTTCTCACATATAGAAGGGACCTGCAGTTTTTTGCCGACTCTGAACAGCGAAGTTTGAGAAGCTTTCTTAGACAGTTATTACTCTTTGAGTGTTATCAGCAGCTCGAAAGAGGTGGTGCCGTGAAAAATTCCAGATGTGCAGCCGGGAACCGAACCTAGACCTTCTTGTTCACTCTATCCACTATGCCATGGGGGCCACTTTATTATTTGAATGCAACATGAAAAGTTTAATATTTCTCGTTCCTTTTACTGCTCAACTAAGTCTTAGCTGTCGGCTCGCATTCCCACTCGGAATACGTTCAGGTTTTAGGAATTGCTCTAAGCACAGGTTTGCAATGCATGTTTTATTTTTGTTCTTTGTAATTACTTTAATAAACCTTACTTTCCTGTGTTTTGTTATTTTTTCGCTTTAATGAGATATTGTTCTCACAACATTTCAGCTTAGTGCAATTGTTCGAGTGGCACAATTTAAACGTGCCGTTCTATCAAGAAAGGGTTTTATTCTTAAACGAATCCGTTGTTCAACATTTTTATACGGTGAAAGTGCAGGAAAAATGTTTTCCAACTATGTCCACTTAGACGGGTTTTGTTTCAGTATAAAATAAATGCAGTATTTCCACTTCCTTTAACGTTGAAATAAAATTCAGATATCCACAACTTGCGGTGGAACACTGACTTCAAATCCTGCCTTTTAAAGGTCATTAAGCATCGTTTGAAAGGATGTGCCCAGATTGCTGTTAAGTAGTACACGCTGCACACCAGAAGCTTCCTTGCAAAGAAATAATAAAATTTCAACCACTTTTAAATTTTTCATTCACCTAAGTGATTTTTAAATATTAATTAAAAACGTGGTATAAAAATATTTAAGTCACACCCGTTTAATCCACGTACATCTTTCTCTATGATGACACGCATAACGAGTTTATGCATTTATAGAATGTATAAAAAGGTGCGTCGCCGCAAAAACTTACGATGCGATATTTTAGGGCCTTTTCTTTGCGATTTACTTTGAAATGATTCAATCCATTAAGCTTTTTACACTATGATATTCATACTTCATTACGCCAAAGATTAGAAGTGTGTAATGAACCTTCGAAAAGCATGCATTAAAAATGGCTTGTGCTCAGATTGTTGAAATATATATGTATACTTCGCAGAGTTTGAATTCGTTTAAAAAAATAATCTACTTACCGCTTCACCACGATCCTTGCTTACTACACGTTTTTCTGTCATGTCACATTTGTTACCTAATATCATCTTTTCCACGTCTTCATTCGCATGCTAATGTGGGTCAAGAATAATTTAAATTACTAATCACAGATCTGACGGAGTGTAAAAGTCTTACCTCGTCTATATTCCGTAGCCATTTTACTATGTTTTCAAAACTTTTTTCATTCGTTATATCATACACAAGCATTATACCCATCGCTCCTCGATAATAAGAAGTGGTAATTGTGTGGAAACGTTCCTGACCGGCAGTGTCCCAGATTTGCAGTTTGATTTTCTTACCTCTCAGTTCAACTGTTTTTATTTTGAAGTCAATTCCTGTTAAAAAGAAACGATACATATAAGGAATATATAAATTTAGATGAATGCTAATTGTACAATTAGCGATGCTGGTCAAAGTAACGCAGAATGATTATTTATTATGCATAGCTCACTGTACATGATATAATGTTGACAGCGTAGATGGCCATACATGTCAATTGAGTATGAACAATCAATTCGCCTGAATTCCGGTTGCTATCCTATAAATTTTTCTTTATCACAGTGATAAATAAGATTTGTATATATTGTATGTGGGGACTTAGAAGTTTAAATTCATAGGTATTCCGATGTAATTCGCGTAAAAACACGCGTAATAAGTCTTGAGACCGACTTTCAAAAATTAATAATAAATATCCCAGTTAAATATTTACAGGCATTCCGCGCCAATAATGTCACGTGAATTAAGTATTGGTATTATTTTCAAATATTAGTGCACATACAACCTTCTAAGATTTTACATTAGGATTTAGTGCATTAGCAGTAAACGCACTTACAAAGCATTGTACCATAGCAAGGTATGTAAGTGTGCACTGAAATTTATAAGCACGCACAAACAGCCACAAAAACTTAAGCCAATGGTATTTTTACGAGGTCACGTGTGATGTTTCAAGCACGCATAGGTGATAAGAGAATTATGTGGCAATAACAACTTAACCTTAAGTAACAGGCACTTTTTGTACGATTTCGGAACAGGAGACTGCAAAAACTTGGCTGACTAATTCCGATATCTATTTCTCATTATTGTCCTTCAAGAATATATTATATATTTTATTTCTGCACCATCAGTGAGTGCGCTTCTTCAAAAATAAATAGTTCAATACAGCCTCATGTAAATGGAACGCAAGTCAAGCATATTATAAAAGAAAAACAGCAGACTATAAGCAGGCGGTGTTCAAAAAACCAATACATGTTGGGTCAAAAACTGTTCACATGTTTTAATCTTTGTTTTCAAATAAAGTCCCCTATCAGATACCATTAAATAAACCGCTTCAAGCCCCATAAAGACTAAGAAACAAACCGATACACTCATAAACCTTAAAATTCTATTCCGTATCTTCTTTGATTTTTGTAGAATACTTTTGATATCTCTATACTTGTTCAAAAAGTATAACGAATTTACTTCAAAGTAAAATCCAGCATACTGATTTTCATTAACCATTCCGCCGATGAATAAATATTCCTCGATATTTACGTTGCCCATAGGAAATTCGACCCCATCACCCCTTGAGAGAGATAAAACAGTTTGCAAGTGATATCATCGGGTAGATATACTTATGGAGGAAACGAAATTAATCTACTAATTGATAAGTGTTCCCTTCTTCTTTTCTTCACTTTTTTACATTCGCGAAAGTATGGCAGTTTTGAGATTGGGCCGCAATAACTGGTTTCAGATCATTGTGATTGCCGCGAACGTATACATTCAACAGTTCTGCCTGCAATGATGACCCCCGTGACATCAATCAACGCAGGGGAGAGGCCCAATGAGTTGAGCACCCCACTCCGAAATGTGACATGCGACATTAATTAGAGCTGAGACAGAAATGAAAAAAAAACATAAATCAAGACTTTGTCACTGAAATAATGCAATCGAACCCCTGACACAAAAGGGTGGTTGAAAAAAACTAAAACGGACTAATCCGCGGCTGATGGACAACCATTCAAAATCGGCATCCTTCAGCTGTCGAGTTGAAGGAAAACAACTACTCAAGTGTGACCATCACTGTTCGACGAAATTTGTGTAAAGTTCTTGCCAGAATGGAGAAGACAGAAACTGACTGGAGTGGGCGATACGCCCAGACAGCTATATACATGTACCATCATCCCCATTGTTGCAAAAAGTCCTTTTTCTGATTCTTACATACCAATTGTGGAGATGAATGTCGATGTAAATGCATCGTCGGAGAAGCGAAACAAAATACAGGTTTTTCCAACACCAGAATCACCAATTAACAATAATTTAAACAGTAAATCGTAGGTTTTCTTTGCCATTTTATTAGAAGTTAGTTTTTTTTGTTAAATTCACGAATCTTAAATATGCTATTCGCGTGAAAAAGTCTGATACGGAATTTTCCTTGTAAACTTGTAACAATGACTCAAATGTCAGTTTTCAACACAGTGGAATAGAAAGAGAGGTTTTTTATTTTAGTTCAAGTTTTTAATTATTTCTGTTCTCTCCTATTGGCCAAACTGTGTGGGTTGATGCCTTGGCTTTCTGCGGAATTCATTCATTTTGCTTACATTCAGTTGCACCTCGACTAAACGTGTAGCAATGGATTGGTTTTTGACGGATAATCGACACAATTATGTAATTTTAAGTCTGGTTCCGTTGCAATGAATAAACACATCGACTGACACTTTCAAAATCATACTTTTTTTTGGGATGTCATTAAAACTAAAAGAAACTACCATACATAAGTATTTTAAACGTACAATACATACAAATATAATATAAATAAATATAAAAATAAATAATAATATAATTTAAATAAAAACATTTAAATCGTTAACACACGCTTTAATGTCATATAAGAAGTAATTTGTTAAACTAAGTACAATATATCACACTGTCCATCATTTAGAAATCCAGAGTACGAAACAGAAACCAACCTCATTGATTTCTGATATGTGATATCTATTTCAGTAAGTATATAATTAATATATCTCGTAATATGTCTAGAGAGTAAACACAAATGTCTGCAGTGGAATCGTTTAAAAGATTAGTTACAACTATTTTTTTTCCTGAAATCGACGCGCTAGTCAAATATGCATATAACCTTTTCTTCTTTATTCTGTTTCACGCTACCATTGAATTCCACTTCTATACCAGATATATTTTACATTTCTTTCTTCTGGCAACTCGCAGCAGCTGTCATAATGCTTCATGCGGTACACTGGCAGGAAAGAAACTTGACTATAAAACAGCAATGGATAATATTCCAAGGACCCACGAAGGTAATAATAATTGTTCATGCTTAAAATATGTTCAAAATACACTTCAACCAATCAGCTTTATTTAAAAACATAATTTAAGTATGATCCTGCAAGATTTCATCTCGAAATTCCAATTAAAACATTTTTTGCGCAGACAATCCGACGGCCATATTGAAATTATGAAATGCCCTGCATAAACATTTTTCTCCTAGCAATATTGTGTAAATGTTAATTTTTATTAACTTTATTTTTTTTATAGATATTGAAGCACAAATAAAGGATTTGCAAAGTAAAAAGAAAGAAATTCAGTTATCAAATGCTGAGGGTGTAGCACTATTAGACAGTGGTGGCTTCTTTGACACCGATTTGTATGATGACAGCGCGAAGGCTGGCAAGGGACGCTATGAGGGTTACAATACATCGATTGCCGCAAACGATGAAGCTGAAGAGGACGAAGACGATGGATTCCCAGTCCCTCAGAAACGGACAACCTATACAGCCCCTAAATCCGCCTTAAAGGATGTTGTTCAAGTGAGTGTTCGAATAATATGTTAGATGACTCAAAACTAATAAGATATTTCTATTTGCAGGGCAAAGAAGATTTTGACCCTATGGCTGAAAGACGCCGCCCGACAATCGCTGACCGAGAAGATGAGTATCGACAGAAAAGAAGACGAATTTTGATTTCTCCGGAGAGAGCTGATCCCTTCGCTGATGGTGTGTATTTACTAAAATATTTTTCTTTCATTCATTTTCATATATGTACAATGTAGATTTTTAAGATTCTGTGTTTAGATATTTTCTTTTTCTGTAAATAGTTACATAGCAATACTTGGAATGAGGTTTTTTTCTGATGCAGAGTGGTTTTGCTCTTGTGTGAAATACACAATTCATACATTTCAAACTATACCATTTTTCTATGAATAAATAGAAGAGTGCAAATTAGTTCATCTATTTTAATTGAATGTATTCTTCCAAAGCTTAACTTTGCTTAGTAGTCAAAATTTAATTAATGTCACATGTGTAATACTTTAAAATGTCTTGTTTTTTAAAGAATTTGTTTGTTGCCCAACTAAAGCTTTACTCAAGTTTGGTTCATTCAAATTTGACGATCAGCATCATCAACAACAAATCTTTTATACTGCCGAACTTGACATACTATCTAACCCTTTTTTTTTATCAAAAGCTGCAGAAAGTGGAAGAAAATTGTCATCTGCCTGCATTTGAATCCTTATGTATACCTCATCTTAATGGTGGTGTTATCAGGCTTAATAATTTCGTCAGCTTATTTCTAAAAAGCAAACTAATCGCTGCTCCTCACCAAATATTTATTGGTATATACACATACAACCCTTTTTCTTGTTTATCTTTCATTAAGGCGCAGTCACAACTACAATGTTGAATTCAACATCAATTTAGATTTCAAAATGTAGGCCACACGAGAGCACATTCTTCACAGATTATCCTTGCCGATTTCCAAGTATGATAAAAAAAAACGTAAAATTCTCTTAACTGTGTGAAAGATGAGTGAATGTGTAAAGTATGAATGATTCCGAAGCAAAAGACGAAGATTATTAATGTTCACAAACGTTTTGCAAACAGGTCAACGATATAAAATATCAAGGATGCCCAATATCCACAGCCGTTGTGGATGAAAATAAATAAATTGTAAAAAATATGAAAGTTGCACTAAACCTGCGCGACTCAGTTATTGCAATAAATGAATCGAAATGCTGTGGAGAGCCGCTCTCTGGGCCACGTCAAAGAAAGACGCCAAAAAGGGGGAAAACGTATAGTGTCCCTACCATACCTTCCTCACTCGTTATTCGCTAAACACAGCTACACACAAAAAAATATAGTCCATCTCATGCGCGTTTTCCCCCTTTCAGTATGAATGTTTGAATGATTGCTAATGTTGAACAAAATATTAATCGCAAAAGCATTATTTCAGGCTTTGTTAACGAAGTAAAAAGTATATCTAAATGTATGGGAGTCTCCTCTGAACACGTACGTATAACACGATAAAAATATGAAATTTTACCTACATAGCTAGCAATGCTTATGGTTCCCTCACTCTGCGCGAAAGGGACAAAATTTCATATTTTTATTAGTTCATTATTTTGGTATATCAGCAGAGCGATATTGCGACACCCTTTGCATGGGATCCGTAGTGGACTTTGCGCTACGCTAAAATGGAGCTCTGCTTGTATCCAAAGTAATGACATTTTTTTGATTCAATAAAAAAGCACAGATCGACTTGCATTGGAATTGAATCGTGACTTGAGTAAACGCAGCAATGCCCTTTGTTCGGGTTTTTTTTTTGTTATGTTTCAGGTGGCAAAACTCCAGATGTCGGCTCTAGAACATATACGGATATTATGCGAGAACAGTTGCTTAAGGGTGAAGAGAATGAGGTGACTAATTAAATTTAATATTCGAAGGTTTGTAAGCTATCTGGACATTCTTTGCAGCTGCGGAAGAAAATAATCGAGAAGTCAAAGGACGGCTCCTTGAAGGCTGTCAACGGTGACGGAACAAAGCCAACTGAGCAACGTAAGCGAGGGCGGTGGGATCAGACCGTGAGCGATAGTTTCGTTCCAGCAAAGGTTGCCGCGACACCAAGCAGCGCCGCGACTCCAACCTGGGAAGATGTAAGTATGAATCCTAGATGTGGTTCCAAAACAGCTCAATTTCCAAAATTGTTTTGAATTCGACTACTTTTCTTTGCTCATCTTAATTTCCCTTATTTTTGTATTTTGCAGAAGACCCCAGCTGATCATAGATGGGATGAGACACCGGGACACAAAGGTACGCCAAACTATCCACCCCTAAATTCGGGTGTTTCATTCGCTTTTTTTTTTCATTTCAGGAAGTGAAACACCAGGAGCTACACCAGGTCTAGGAACTCGAATGTGGGATGCAACCCCAGCTCATCCTATGACCCCGGGACATGAGACTCCCGGACACGAAAAATCTACAAGACGCAATCGTTGGGACGAAACTCCAAAGACAGAAAGAGAAACTCCAGGGCATAGTGGATGGGCAGAAACTCCAAAACCCGATAGGGGACCTAGTGATAATGTTGTCATAGAGTCAACACCTGGAGCATCAAAACGCCGCAGTCGTTGGGATGAAACGCCTTCAAATGCAACCCCTTCAATGACTCCATCAGCAATGACACCGAGTATGACACCCACTATGACTCCGCATGCCACTCCGGGGCATGCCACACCTATGCTTACGCCTGGTGGTTCTACCCCCATTGGCGTGAAGGCTATGGCAATGGCAACACCCACCCCAGGAGCTTTGGCGGCAATGACACCCGAGCAACTGCAAGCATACAGATGGGAGAAGGAAATTGATGAAAGGAATCGCCCATTCACCGATGAAGAACTTGATTCTATGTTCCCGCCAGGATACAAGATATTGCCCCCACCAGCCGGTTACATTCCGCTTCGAACACCAGGCCGAAAGCTAATGGCCACACCGACCCCAATAGCCGGAACTCCAGCAGGATTCTTCATTCAGGTGGAAGATAAGAACGCGAAATTCATGGACAATCAGCCGAAGGGACAGAACCTTCCGTTTATGAAGCCCGAAGACGCACAGTACTTTGACAAACTGCTTGTGGACGTCGATGAGGATGCTCTGAGTCCAGAGGAACTCAAGGAGAGAAAAATTATGAAGCTTTTGTTGACAATCAAAAATGGAACTCCTCCTATGCGTAAGTCTGCACTTCGTCAAATCACCGACAAGGCCAGAGAGTTTGGCGCCGGCCCATTGTTTAATCAGATCCTACCCTTGCTTATGAGCCCCACCTTGGAAGACCAAGAGCGTCACTTGTTGGTAAAGGTCATCGACAGAGTTCTATACAAACTGGACGATTTGGTGCGACCGTATGTGCACAAAATTCTTGTCGTCATAGAACCGCTTCTCATCGACGAGGACTACTACGCCCGTGTAGAAGGCAGAGAAATTATTTCAAACTTAGCAAAGGCTGCAGGATTGGCTACTATGATTTCCACAATGCGTCCTGATATCGACAATATCGACGAATACGTTCGTAATACAACAGCGCGTGCGTTCGCCGTTGTAGCTTCTGCTCTCGGCATACCATCGCTTTTGCCATTCTTAAAGGCGGTGTGCAAGAGTAAGAAGTCATGGCAGGCTCGTCACACAGGTATAAAGATCGTCCAGCAGATAGCAATTCTCATGGGATGCGCCATCTTGCCACATTTAAAGGCATTGGTCGAAATCATTGAGCATGGCCTCGTGGATGAACAGCAGAAAGTGCGAACAATCACTGCGTTAGCTATCGCTGCGCTTGCCGAAGCTGCAACACCATACGGTATTGAATCGTTCGATTCGGTGCTCAAACCATTGTGGAAGGGTATCCGCACCCACAGAGGTAAGGGTTTGGCTGCCTTTCTCAAAGCTATCGGTTACCTTATCCCGCTTATGGACGCCGAGTATGCCAACTACTACACGCGTGAAGTGATGTTGATCCTTATTCGTGAATTCCAATCGCCTGATGAGGAAATGAAAAAGATTGTCCTGAAGGTGGTGAAACAATGCTGCGCCACTGACGGTGTGGAAGCTCAGTACATTAAGGAAGAAATTCTGCCACACTTCTTCAAATTCTTCTGGAACCACCGAATGGCCCTTGACCGTCGCAACTACCGTCAGTTGGTTGACACGACTGTTGAAATTGCAAATAAGGTCGGCGCATCTGAGATAATTAATCGTGTAGTGGACGATTTGAAGGACGAGAACGAACAGTACAGAAAAATGGTGATGGAGACAATTGAGAAAATTATGGGCAACTTAGGAGCTGCAGATATCGACTCTCGCTTGGAGGAACAGCTCATCGACGGCATTCTTTACGCTTTCCAGGAACAGACCACCGAGGACGTTGTCATGTTGAATGGTTTCGGAACAATAGTTAATCAATTGGGCAAGAGAGTAAAACCATACTTGCCACAGATCTGCGGTACCATCTTGTGGCGTTTGAACAACAAATCCGCTAAGGTGCGCCAACAAGCGGCCGATTTGATTTCGCGAATCGCTGTTGTGATGAAGACGTGCCAGGAAGAAAAGCTAATGGGTCACTTGGGAGTTGTGCTGTACGAATACCTTGGCGAAGAGTACCCAGAGGTACTGGGATCGATTCTAGGCGCATTGAAGGCCATTGTGAATGTGATTGGAATGACCAAAATGACACCTCCTATTAAGGACTTGTTGCCTAGGCTAACCCCAATCTTAAAGAATCGACACGAGAAAGTGCAGGAGAACTGCATCGACTTGGTTGGTCGAATTGCGGATCGTGGACCGGAATACGTATCCGCACGGGAATGGATGCGAATCTGCTTTGAGCTGCTGGAGTTGCTTAAAGCACACAAAAAAGCAATCCGTCGAGCCACCGTCAACACCTTCGGTTACATCGCAAAAGCAATAGGTCCGCATGATGTCCTTGCCACTCTGCTGAACAATTTGAAAGTGCAGGAGCGCCAAAATCGAGTGTGCACTACAGTTGCCATTGCAATCGTCGCTGAGACCTGTCGACCATTCACTGTGCTCCCTGCATTAATGAACGAATACCGCGTGCCAGAGTTGAATGTACAAAACGGCGTATTGAAGTCCCTCTCCTTCCTCTTCGAGTACATTGGCGAAATGGGGAAAGATTATATATACGCTGTGTGTCCCTTGCTGGAAGATGCTCTGATGGACAGAGATCTGGTGCACAGACAAACTGCTTGCGCTGCAATCAAACATATGGCACTCGGAGTCTACGGCTTTGGGTGTGAAGATGCGCTTATACATCTGCTAAACTACGTTTGGCCGAACATTTTTGAAACTTCCCCGCATTTGGTTCAAGCCTTCATGGATGCTGTTGAAGGCTTAAGAGTTTCACTGGGTCCCATCAAAATACTGCAGTACACTTTGCAGGGACTTTTCCATCCTGCCCGTAAGGTCCGCGATGTTTATTGGAAAATATATAATTCGCTATACATTGGCGGACAAGATGCCCTTATCGCTGGATACCCACGAATATCAAACGATCCCAAGAATCAGTACGAGCGCTATGAACTGGACTATAAATTATAAAGTGTGAACACGTTTTGAAAAATTTTCGCTTCACGTTTCATTAGGTATTCTATTGTATATCAACCATTTCAATAAATATGAAGAAATACATGGATGATCAGACAAGAACCAAGATCTTGAAAATTGGGCAAAAAATTGAATCTGTTTAGGAAGGAAGGTAGGTGGTCCGAATTACACAGCTAGCTAAGGACAAGGATTTTTAGTTCAGACTTGGGAAAATGTTGCAGGTCGCTCTCACTTGTACGAGAACTTAGCTTTGTTTTGGAATCAAGCCTAACTTAATCTTTCCTCGCGTAGTGGCTACTTATTTTTATTTTTTGAACTTGAATTCTATGTGTCAATTTGTGTCTAAAAAATAATAGGTCTGTTTCAATTCATTTGTGTACAGATTAGTTCAGCAGTTTGGGTCTCTTGAGAGTAACTGCCGAAACTTGTGAAATAACTTTTCGTAGAAATTCGTAAACAGCTATCGGATGTATGAAATGTCAGGTATTTTTGTTTTCACTTTGATAGTCATCTGCTGCCCACAGATTTTTCTTCGGCAACATAATGTAGGGAGGGGAAATATTTTGCACTCTCGTGAGCTCTCTTCTACAAAAAATTCAGCCAATGGAACGCTTTTTCGTAGGTTTTCGGGCAAATTCGTAGACTTTTGTAGTAATTCAGAGCAATTGGAACGGATCTTATATATGAATATACTTGTGTAATATATGTAATTATATCCAAACACAAGAGCTCTTCAAAAAAGAAAGATTGACAAGATGTGAATGTTACTCGATCATAGTTCTTTTTACGGAACATATATATTTTTCGCTTAGAATGTATATGATGAATTATTACATATTTAGTAAAAACAAACGTTACTCACGAACGCACCCGTATATTTCCGGAATAACCAACCTCGATATTTCGAAATGTCACTAACAAAAATTGACAGTCCGTTGAGAAAAAAAAAAAACGCGAAATGTGAATCAGCATTGGTGTCCGAGCCATCTGTCGGTGTGTCGCAAATTTTTCGGTACATCCTATCGGTTAAACAATTTGCAAGAAAAAGATTTATTCACTTTAGCCATTGCAGTTCTTCTTCAATTATAACGTTTTATTATAATTTTGAAAAAATACTTTTTTTATACTTTGCTTGAAATACCTGAATCGCTCAAATAGCTATGGCACTTAATCCGCAGTATGAAGATATTGGAAAAGGATTCGTCCAACAGTACTACGCAATGTTCGACGATCCTTTGCAACGAGCAAATGTTGTTAACTTTTACAGCGTAAGTGTGGTGAAAACAAAAATGTGTAAAAGATCAATCTTGGAGACAGAAAGGATGTTCAATTTGATGGGTGGGAACGCAATCTTTCAGTGGAACTATTTTTAGCTTGACCATAACCTTAAATGGGGGAAAATTCAATTTGCTACTTCCGAAAAGGGGCCGATCTTTTCTGTTTTCTTAACCTTGAGTTGTGCATGAGTTTATTAGTTAATTTTCGTACAACTGACTAGTCTTTCAAAGAAGATAATTTTTACAATGAGCGAAAGTGGCGATTGTTCTGGAAAACGGATTATAAATGAGATGTGGCGCCGGTAGAAGAGTAGTCGAGTATCATCAATTGTTTAGCTTGATTCGTAAATTCAAATAAGAAAGGATGGCGCTGTTATAATTATGGATGCCATTCTGTCTGCAATTCTTATAAGAAAAATATAGGACACTTAATCCTTCCAAAGCAAAGGATGGGCTGATTGTTGATACAAAATCACTTCAACCCAACATCAAGATCGCCATATATCGCGAATCTTTGAAATCTAGATTGTTTAGGTTTATAGGGATTTCTATGGTTTGACAAAGGATTTTTTTGGCAGTGAAGCATACCAATGCACTGAAACCAATTTTGTTATATAAAGAACCATTCTTTTGAACAGACTTTTATGTTCAGGAAAATATAGTTCCCATTAAAATAAGTTTGTGCTTGTAATAAAAATATAACTTCTCACTGTAAAGGTTTTTTCTTTTTCGTTCAAACCTTTCTGATGTGTATGATAAAGCGTTCAAGGGACCGGTTAGTTTACGCTATGATCTATCTTTGCAGCTTCCACAACGTATTCCAGCGCAGAGAATAATGCTACTCACAACTATTGAAAACAAGAAAGCGAGATCGCGTACATTATTCACTTTTTATTCGTATACAAATCAACCACTTCATTCAGTGAGGTGTTTTTCCGCCTTTTTTGCTCAGATTGTTTGCCTGAGGCAGGAGTAGGAGAATTTCTGAATCGCTTCATTTGTCATTTGTCGATTAAAAGTTCAAACCTTTTTTTTTACTAATTTCCTGCAAGACAAATCGCCAGTGAAAAATCGACCACTATTACATACGATGTCTGGTTTGAAGATTGAGTTATAGCAAGTCGACATGTTTAAATATCTTTGACACCAGAGATCCGACCATAATTGATCAGTGGTCATTCTTTATTTAATAATATGAAACTCTAGACTCAATATGATACACATACAGTCCTATTTTTTGAAATTCGTTAAAACTAGCACATATACATATATACATATGAGTACACCTTTTCAATTTTATTTCTAGGCAACAGATTCCTTTATGACGTTCGAAGGTCAACAAATTCAAGGCGCGCCCAAAATTATGGAAAAATTATCAGTAGGTAACAAAAAGCCCTGTACCGAATTTAAATAAATAAATCATTTTTCTTTCAGAGCTTAACATTTCAAAAGATTAAAAGAGCACTAACTGCAGTAGACTCACAACCCATGTTTGATGGTGGAGTTCTAATCAATGTTTTAGGCAGATTACAAGTAAGTCACATATACAAAATTCCGAACAGTAATTGATAATATAAGTTTTAAACAGTCCAAACTTAATTTGTAATTGCATTCTTTTTGTTTGTTTGTTTTATATTAAATATTATTGCGGCTGCTCTGCGCTGGTATTCAGACAGATGATGATCAGCCACATGCGTATATACAGACATTTGTGCTGAAACCGATTGCAACTAGTTTTTTCGTGCAACACGATGTCTTCCGGCTGGCTCTTCACGATCTGTAGCGTGCTAAATAAGAATTTGTCCAAAAAGACTTAGTTAAAACTACCTAATAATCGATCAAATGCAATTGTAATATTAATTAAGCGGTGACCAAGAAAGATTCGTACGTAAATAGGTGATAGTGAATTTCAGTTTGCTGCTGTTTATTTTATTTTAACGTCTTTTTTTTCATTTTGGTGATGTTTTGCCTACCCGTTGAAAAGAAAAACTAATTGTCCCTTTCATTTTCGACATTTTTGATTTTTTTAAACAATTAATTATTTTTTCATTCTAACACACTAAACTGCACACAACTCCTTTACTTACTGTACGCATTGCTGGTGGCAATATTCCTTTGCACATTTATGTTAAATGATCGCTATGTAAATATTACTTCTGTAGTTGGAGAATGTTCATGTGAATATGTAATTCAACGAGCTGCTAGACTTTAAGTTGAATCGAATCATTTAGGTTACCTATTTACTTCTAGGTGTCATTTGCCCAACATGCCTTCGTTATCGGGACATCTTGCGTTCTAGGCATTTGCACAATATGCCTTCGTTATCGGCACTTCTGCATTCTAGGCTTCCAAACGGCTAACAATAAATTCATCTTGTTTTGCCTAATCACCAGTTTTAAAGGCACTGATCTAAAAGTTTAGACAACTTAAAAGTTAAACCTACATTCAAATGCTCGTATACCTCTACTAGCTTCGGCATTGTTGTGCGATTAATTACGTTTTTTAAACACAATTAAATTTTGTAAGGTGATGTAATATTTTCTCCTAGGAAAGATTAAAAATCTTATGGCTTTTATAAAATTCCTTATGACAGTGGTTTAGTTACTGTGAAGAGTTAAAGTAAATAGTCTATAAAGGACTAATACCATACCAAGCTTTTTCAATAACTATTCGTGTTGTGCGACTTTTGCTCCTTTCGATAAATGAAGCCGTGAAAAAAAGAAAAAAAAAAGGAGAAGGCACAGTGATCGACTTCCAAAAGTTGCTCCGAGTTCTTTTATTCCGTTTTCTTTTTTTACTAGGCAAATTATTGAGCAGACTTTGAACCAAAAAATATCTTCATTGTTTTTCTTAAGTTCCGCTCCATCATCTTAAAACGTAAAAATTAATTCTTTACATAATTTTTGTTTGCAAAAATTATGTTTTTCCCCAAAAAAATATTACCTTACTAGCTAAAATGCTCACCATTTAAAAATTGCTGAATAATTTGAAAACATAGTCGTGTCGAGTAGGAGCCAATTCAAAAAGAATTATAATAACCCTTTAATATGTAAATCATGTAGATAATGCATATGCTTTCTAGCCGTATTGTGAATTAACACAATTTATAATCAAAGTGAAATCAATTGCAAAGATTTTTCAATATTAACTTTCTGAATAATACATATCTATATACAGTGAATTTATTTTTTTTTTTTTTTTTATAAATATACTTTCTTAAGTTCTTTAACAAATATAATTTAATTATATCAATGCTCCTGCCAGTTTTATTTGCATGCAAGTTGTATATGCTTTTACTGATTTCATCCTTTTGACAAATGAGTTTTTTCTAAAACATCTTTTCTTATTGAATTATTTTCAGTGTGATGACGATCCACCACATGCGTTCTCACAAGTGTTTGTCTTGAAACCCTTAGCAGGAACATTCTTCTGTGCGCACGATATCTTCCGTTTGAATATTCACGACTCAGCTTAATTTAAATTTAAACGTAGTTATCAATCAAACAGCAACTCATACAGCGTTCTGTAAACAATTCTGTGGACACAAAATCTTAAAACAACAAAACAGAAAATAATGAATACATTAAAAAATAAACACACATATTTGTCCTTTTTCCTTTCACAATTTAAGTGTTGAATGACAATGAGTAAAACAATAAAACGAGCAGCACAGATTATATTCACCTCTTTCATTTTGTTAGTCTCACCAATTATTATTTAAATAAATTGTAAGAGAGCGCGCTCAGTATCTATTGAATAAATAAAGTTAAAATATTTGTAGGGAAATGATCAGCTTGCTTACTATTGCAAGTCAAAGTCGCTGAGATTAAACAGTTTTCATTTATTATCCTTCATGTGTTTTCGCTGTTCTATTTCAACATGAAATGCTTGTTTTAAATGATTAATTATAACTAATACTGTAATTGTAAAGAGAAGTAAAATAAAAAAGAAGTTATAATATTTTTTAGAAAAAAATTTTGTTTTATTAAACCCTAATCCTTTATATAAGATATTGGACAGACCATAACCAAATTAAGTATTTACATGATTCTTAAGCAAATTCATGTCAAGAATTATCCAAGAAGAACTCAATACTTGGTTTTTATATTGCAGGTGCGTTTCTGCAATCAGTTTCATCCCGACTTTGAGCGAAAAACAATGCAATAACTGGGGCTCATAGGAGTATGAAAGATGGATAGACGTAAGATTCGGAAATGGAAACATTACTTTCCAAGTAGAAAGAGCACACTTTTACACAGTGTGGACACTGGATGTTCACTGAAAGGTGAGAGCTTACTGTTGGTAGTATTCCATTAAGGTGGTTGGAAATCAGGAATCCATAGCTTAATGAATGATATTTCTCTTTTAAAAATTCGGAGTCATCTTACATCGTGGGCGACGTGGTGAAGTGCGTATGTCCGACACTTAAGGATCGATCCCTGGACTAAAAACCTTGAAATTCTTTCAGGAGAAACACTCAATGAGTATTGTCTTTTCATAAAAGCTCCTTAATTTTCTCCGTTGGGACTGTGCGACACTGTGGTTGTGCGATATACAAGTAACTGCATTTGTGTAACATATGCAGCAAACTTTCGACGTTTCTTAAAATGGCTTGAAAACATTAGAATAACTATTGAGAATTAAGAAAAAAACTTCAATTATGCTCATTGTCTTGATTTTATTCATTTTTTCTTTGCTTCTTTCAAAGAATATTTTTTTTTTAATAAATTACATAAAATTCAATAATTAAGATTTGTAAAGAATTTATAATCGTAATATATCGGGTTTCCTCTCATTCATTCACTTCATAACAGTATGCGTCACGATTCCATTAAAAAATATTCATATTTAGAACCAAATATCGGAAAAAAACAAAATATATATTAATCGCTAAACTCAAAGTCTGCTTCAGACTTACAAAAAAAAAATCAATCAATATCGCTTCAAAATTTATAACAAGTTCCCAACAAGAGTTAAAACTAATCTTTAATAGTAGAAACGTAAGAATTCGAAAACAGAATACATTTCCCAAGTTAATAACTAAAGCGAGGTGTCAATAATTCAGCTCACCTTGCCACCCAAGAGTAGCATAGGTTTGCGCCAAAACAAATTTCTTGTTCAACCTAAAGTAATGTATATAAATATTCGTAAAAACAAACTAAAGTTAGCTGCGATACAATTCGTCTTTGGTGTACTGAAAAACAAAAATAAACTAAAAATAAGTATGGCGAGATTCCTACCGTTAAAAGCACTTAATTCTCTTCTGTGAATTTTATTCGAAGCAACGGTTAAAACTAAACGAAAAGAATTTAATTCAAAACCAAAAATCAAGTTCTTAGTAAGTACTAACACATCACATGAATTCTGATTTGACAGCAAATGGCGATTAAGTTGAAATGGGTTATGTCTAAATCAATTTTGTGCAAAATAAATACATAATTGTGGATTTTGTTCTTGGGGAACGAGAGTTATTTTAAGGTTCTCTGCTTTGTTCTATCACAAATTTTTTTGGACATCAGAAATTATTACTACTTGTTTCTTTTTGTAAAACTAAGACTAGTCTGAAAACAAATGAAAAAACTCATTCACAGAAAAAAAAACTTACAAAATCGAACTTAAGTGAAAACGAAAATGTTTGAACATATCTCAGAGATCTTAATTGGATACAGATACTGCCATGTGCAACAATTTTGCAATGATCGTTGTTGCTCCATTACCACGTTTATGACAAATGAAAGAAACTTGAAGAAAACTAACTATGCGCATACGAATATTATATTCGCCCAGGGTATATGTGTTGTTTTTTTTCTTTTGTGTAAGAGTAGTCACGATAAATTTCTTTTGGTGCTCCTTTTTGTAATGTTTTAGTATTTTCTGTGCTTAAAATTCCGCGAAGAGAATCCTTTGAGAGAACGCATCGCCATGGCTCTGTTGAAGTGGCGCTGCATTTTCGGTTCCGACTCCGACTGCTGACCACACGAATCAGAGTTATCAGAAGATGTTATAATTACAATAAAAACTGCAATAACCTATTTCAAAAAATGATTTAAATGTTAATTTTGATTGGATAAAATGATTGGTGAGGGACATACCAAAGCTGCAATAATTAAAATTGTGTAAACGTGCAACGGTGACGTTGGATTATTCTCCACATCCCGTAATGCCTTGAGTATTGGCTCATGTTGAGGATATAACTCTAAAGCATGACGAAGATGCAACACAGATTCTTGAAAATGTCCATATGCCTTAAAGATTTCACCTAGTGTGAAATACTGACGCCATGCTGAGCGATCTGGAGGTTGAACTTCAAGAGATCTAAACAAAGTGTAAATGTATAATTTTACACGGCCTTTCTTTAACTTATTCTGCAAAGGTTACCTCCTTGTTAAGTGTATTGCGTCGTCAAGATATTGAAGATTGTACAATACTCTTGCTAAATTGAGTAGTACCTCTGCGTTTGTTGGCGATATTGATAGTGCCCGTCGGAAGCACTCAATTGATTGTCTCGCGTCTCCTCTGATGCGCCAATAGTTACCAATTTGATTGTACAAATGTACAGAGCGTGGTTTTTCTTTTTTAGCACGTTTCAAACGTTTCTCTAACAAGTTAATGTCGAAACTCTTGAGAGATTTTTCATCCTTGTTTTTAAGGAACAAATAGGCAACCTGAAAATATAATTATAAGTATTTACCATTTCTTTCTAGAAATTGTATGAATATATGAAGAAATATTATAAGTTTCTTAAAATAGACAAGGGTTTCTTTGAAAGACCACTTTTTTATGTTTTTAATTTTATCGTCATAAACAGTGTCCAATTGAAAAAAAAGCGGGGGCGATATAACACGCAAGCGGTATACCACTCGAATCTGCGAAATTGACCTATTCAAGTCAAATAGCGATTTTTCAACTTGCAAATAGTCTAAAAATCTATCCTGCTTTTTGCCAGGATGGAAATATTAACAAAAGAACTAAGTTCCCATTTAAACAAGCATATAATCAATGTTAGTTTGATTGAGCTGTGTCTGCACCAAATACGGGAATATCCCAAAAAATGATATCATGCCTAAGTAGATTGTATTCGTTCTTATTCTTTTAGAATAAATACATTTTTTTGATTTTTGGCTAAAATGAGGAATATTTTACTTACATCCGGCTCTGGTATTAATGGGTGGTTAAATCTTTGCGCTACGCCGATTAAATAATCATAGTAAGTAAAGTTAACCGGCTTTCCACAATCTAGAATTTCATCCGTCTCTCGATTTGCCTTTTTCACAGGCGTTTTGCTCACTGTTACAGGCATCGATGCAGGGGGCATTTCCTTCATCCCATTCCTTTTTTCGCTACTGAAATGAATTGCTTTCTTAACGGATTTACTTAAAACACATAATGAAGATATTAAACCTTTCACACGAAATATCGTAAGACCTCTCCGTCGATTGTTTACTCCATGATGATCCATAAGCAACCGTGGAGGTGATTATGTTAAACACTTCATCAGTTTTATATTTCTCATTTACACCGGGAGTAAGGATCATATCCTAAAAGAAATGCTCAAGTTTTTTGTAGTGAATGCGAATTTAAAACGAATACCTTATCTTCTTCAGTGCGTCCAGTAATTTTGCCCTCATCGGTGTTTAGTTTCCAAAGAGTTGAAGTTCTCGAATTCGTCAGTGGAATCTGCAGGCAAAGAGCGCACACGGCCAAATAGGCCATAACAACATTCAGATTCATGCTGTTGTCGCTTCTATCGTGCTACTCAGAAGACGATTTAGGCAAATAAGAAGAGTGTGCCCTCCTTAGGCATTGCTTTGAACCCACAATTACTGAATAGTTGATTTGTTTTTATAAAAATTGTTTATTTAATTTTTTTCACGAATGGATTTTTCCCCTTGCAACACTTGTGTCAAAATTCACAAATACTTTTTTGGCATACACAAATATTTTTGGCTGACAAGCGAAAACTGTACGAAAACAGCAGATATGTTATACAGTAACGCGTTTGGGCAAGTTCACAATAACAATATTGAAGCAATAATTGCGCTATCGCAGGTTTTTATCAAAAATTCAAAACTTGTTTGTTATATGCAAGTAAATTTAAATTTATTGCAACGGCACTTTGCACCGTTTCGTTTCGTTTGTAGATTTTTTTTGTTTTCGGGTACATGTGACTTTGACATTTTCGGCAGTAGTATGGAGAATTGTATGTTTAACAGGATTTGTTAAACAACTGCGAAATAAGAATATAACAGTACAATTGGAAAAAGCAAAAGCAAAAGTGAAGCTGGATCAATTAATGTAAATATGAATTCATTGCATACATTTGATTAATGGTATAATAATTTGCAAACGAAAGAACATCCATGCAAGAAATTTATTGGAGATGAATCCGAATAGAAGAAATATTTCTCATTGTGGAGTCCCTATCTATGGCCTAATTTACGAATACAACAAAGACTGCAAGCTGGACAAGATTTGGTTTCGTAAACATGCTAATTAAGTCCTATGTTATTCTGCAATGGTAGGTTTGACTTTTTTCAAACATTCAAAATAAAGATTTGTAATATTACAGGTGGACCAAGGCTTAAGATTAATAATGAAGTGCAGACATCAATTTATGTTCCTCGGTAGATCGTGAAACACCAAATGGCGCCATAGTTAATGTTTGGCTTGTCTTTGATTGCATTTTATTGAAAATAATAAAATCTGAACATATGGAATATTTCCAGAATGGTTTGCTTACATATTTTAAGAAACACACAATAAATGCTTAGGCAATTACTTACTGCGGGATATCTAAAGACATGTAGATTTAGGAAGGTGGGTATATTGCAGAGGGCGAAAACGGCAGACGTATAACATTAACGTGAAGATAAATTTAGAAAAATCTAGAAGTTGTCTATTGTTGCTGGGCTAATCGTAACATTGTGGAGACAAAAATTTTCTTTTAAAGCGCTATACATTTGGAAGACAGTCCCGATGTGTATGCTTCCTTTTCCGAGAAGAATATAGAATATAGCGATAGATTGATTAGGCGGGACAATAAACAGATTTGAATCCTATGAAAGCCATTGTTACGTTTTTTATTCTCCGTTGTTTTGACACCTTAACCACTTAATATGGAGCTTTTGTAAGAATTTATAATAAAGGAAACTTTTGTAAAACAAGAAGCAATCGGCTAAACATTCGTTACGTATATGAACTGACTCCCATTTAGGACATTCAGAAATCTTGGACAACATCGTTTACAAAAATGAAGTTTCATCGTTGCAAAAACTTAGCAATGCTCCAATTTGGTGAAAATCAGTTAAAGTCGTGCAGACGGATCTGCTCCTATTCTCGTACAGCCCAAAAACAACATGCAACTCAAAAAAAAAAAAAATTAAAAATCCGATAGGAAAAAACTGAATATTAAAAAATTTTGAAAAATTAAGAGTTGCCGGATCGTTCTCTCTGAGGGTATATAAGGGCGTATAGGCGCGGGAGCGAGTTTAGTCTGCCGCGGGTCGTTGTAGGGTGCACGTCGTGGATGTTCGTCGTCTACTTATTTTTTTCTGCTCCCGCGTACTCGTGTACTCCTTGATGGATGCTGGATGCTGCGGGCTGGTTGCTGGACTGGTTACTACCCGTTGCGTGTGCTGCGCCAGTACTGCCTATTTGAACGCATTCGGGTACTATTGCACCCTTGGGTTTTTAATTCTTTTTTTTATAATCAAGCATCAAGTCAATACCCATCCATCTATCAACATGTATGTCTGATAGAATTCTGCTCTTTTCTTTTCAGGCTTTGCTTCTTTCTTTTTAGGGAGGGCGCGTCGCGGTGAGCGAGTTAAGCACCCCTTCGGGCAGGGGTTAGAATATGCCCGAGGTAGGCATGCCTGTCGTAAGAGGCGACTAAAATCCACCGTGCATTCCGTTCGTCAACGACGTTTTCGGAAATCGGCAGCTCTCACCGCGGAAATTATTTTTTTGTTAGCCGCCGACCGGTACACTTGAGGATTTAAAATACATGCACAAGCAAGCTATATGAGTTAGACTCTTAACTCTCTCAGACTTATATGAGGTGTCCTGAGGATAGGCAGGCACTTCGCATGTGCACATTTGTCTTTCCTAGACCGAGGTCGCGAACGTTTAAAGCTCGTTTACTTATTGAGCTCTTCATGTGGGGTTACACCGAAGTTGCTTAGCGACAAAGAGCAACCTGGGTTTGAATAGTCCTTTACAATCAGACGTAGGGTAGGCAACGGACGGATGGCGCAAGTAACATTGTGACAGACATCATCTTTTTCGGTCATAGAAGTTGGAAGGCTCGTTCTCAGCGTCTGTCAGCGCCAACAGCACTTTTTCTGAAGTAGCTGAATGGAGTCAGACTGCCTGGACTCGACGGGTCCTTCCCCTTTAAATAAGTTTAGATAACGGACGGGTGGAATGTATCACATTAAGATGCAGAACACTCCGTCCGTTTGTAGTCGGAAGTCCTCTCCTCCGAGCCTGTCAGCGCCAACAGCACTTCGTTAGAAGTTGCCGAATGGAGTCAGACTAGCCGGACTCGACGGGCACTTCCCCCTAGGATAAGTGTAGACAACGGTCGGGTGGAATGCATCGCATTAAAATGTAGAACATCCGCCCGTTCGTGGTCGGGAGTCCTCTCCTCCGAGCCTGTCAGCGCCAACAGCACGTCGTTTGAAGTTGCTGAATGGAGTCAGATTAGCCGGACTCGACCCTAGGATAAGTGTAGACAACGGTCGGGTGGAATGCATTGCATTAAGATGTAGAACATCCGTCCGTTCGTAGTCGGAAGTCCTCTCCTCCGAGCCTGTCAGCGCCAACAGCACGTCGTTTGAAGTTGCTGAATGGAGTCAGATTAGCCGGACTCGACCCTAGGATAAGTGTAGACAACGGTCGGGTGGAATTCATCGCATTAATATGTTGAACATCCCGTCTGTTCGTAGTCGGAAGTCCTCTCCTCCAAGCCTGTCAGCGCCAACACCAATTTTTCTGAAGTTGCTGAATGGAGCTAGACTGGCTGGATTCGACGGGCACTTCCTCATAGGATAAGTTTAGACGATCAATCGATGATGCCTGTCACAATGTTATAGATGACATCCTGTTTGCTAATAGTAGACAGAAGATCTTTCATCGAGCTTTTCAAGCCAGGGTTGAAAGGTTTTTTTTTTCCTTATAGAAGCGTTTTTTTCGCTTTTGGCAATGAAATGGCCTTTCATCGAGCTTACCAAACCAGGGTTGAATGTCTTTTCTCTTGAAAGCGCTTTGTTCGCTTACAATGGTTGAAAGGTCTTTCATCAAGCTTGGAGAGCCAGGGTTGAAAGGTTTCTTTTTAGAAGCGCTTTGATCGATTATACATAGTAGTTGGAAAATCTTTCTTCAATCTTGACAAGCCGGGGTTGAAAATCTTTCCTCATAGAAGCGCTTTGTTCGCTTGCAAGGTCTCTCATCAAGCACGACCAGCCAGGGTTGAAAGGCTTTTCTCTTAGATGCGCTTTGTTCGTTTGCAGTATCTGGAAGGTCCCTCATCAAGCTTGACAAGCCGGAGTTGAAAGGCTTTTGTCTTAAAAGCGCATTGTTCGCTTTCAATAGGCTGAAGATCTTTCATCAAGCTCGTCAAGCCAGGGTTAAAGGGCTTTCTTCTTTGGAGCGGTTTTTCCGCTCATAGTATTCGAAAATCCTCTCATCAAGCTTGTCCAGCCGGAGTTGCAGAGACCTTATAGTAGAGTAGGCAACGGACAGATGGTGTGTATCGCATTAAGATAGATGCCATACTGTCCGTTGATTGTAGCCGGAAGGCCTCTCATCAAGCTTGTCAAGCCGGGGTTGCAGAGCGCCTTTCTGCAGAAATCTTGGACAACATCGTTTACAAAAATGAAGTTTCATCGTTGCAAAAACCTAGCAATGCTCCAATTTGGTGAAAATCAGTTAAAGTCGTGCAGACGGATCTGCTCCTATTCTCGTACAGCCCAAAAACAACATGTAACTCAAAAAAAAAAAATAAATTAAAAATCCGATAGCTCGATTAAAAATCCGGAGCACGATCTGCTATTTAATTAATTACTTAAATAACCACTTGACGAATCATTTTAGGAGTATGGTGATTAGTTCTAAAATTGGTTTTATGTAAAGAAATCCGTCTGCATTTGTTATATTAATTTTTTTTACAAATTTAAAATGACTAGTAACTAACCCTTCAGCCGTTTATGATTCTTCCGCAACCCTTATAAATTTTGAATTTTGTTTCTTTTGTATTTCTATAAGCACCTTCGCAATCGAAAAGGAAATCTCCATCGGAATGGGTGTCGAAGAAAAATCGCATCGCAACGCGCCGGAATATGTCCTTTTTAGGGCATTAACTGCAACTGAAGCAGGACATTGAAATTGCAATTCCCAGATTTCACCTCTCTCAATAAGTGAAGAACATTAGCACGTACAACACGAGTAATTGATGAGTATGCTAGGTCCTGGTCGCTCTGTGGACTGTCGCGCCACTCAATTAATAATAATAATTGTTGGCGCTACAGTCCAAAGGAGGACCAGGGCCTAGCTTGCTCATCAACTGCTCGTGTTGTGCGCGGTACTGTTCTCTCACGAGTAGAAGGAACCTACCGGTTTTTGCCGACTCCGAATCGGCGGTGTTGAGGCTTTGCGTGTTGGACT
Source organism: Eristalinus aeneus (assembly GCA_955652365.1). Classification (NCBI taxonomy): domain Eukaryota; kingdom Metazoa; phylum Arthropoda; class Insecta; order Diptera; family Syrphidae; genus Eristalinus; species Eristalinus aeneus. The sequence continues at coordinate 83,045,219 of OY019132.1, forward strand.
ACATTACACATGTATTGGCGAATTCTTAATTTCGCGGTTGTTGTTTCGTGGAGGTGAATACCAGGTAAACTGTTTAATAGTAATGACAACAACGACAGGAACTACCAAAACATACAACGACTAATTTCAGCAGAATACTTCTTCTTGTGGCGCTACAGTCCGGGGTGGACCTGGGCCTCAACCAACATGCCTCTCCAGCCAGCACGATCTTTCGCCAGCTGTCTCCAGTTGCGCACTCCAAGTTGGTTGAGGTCCTTCTCCACTTGTGTGCGCCACTTTAGTCTAGGTCGTCCTCTGTTGCATTGTCCCAATGGCTCGGATTCAAAGACTTTTCGGGCCGGAGCAGTGGTGTCCATACGCTCTACATGGCCTAGCCATCTTAAGCGTTGTATCCGTAGACGCTTGACCAGGCGCATGTCGCAGTACAGCCTATAGAGTTCGTCATTAAATCTTCTCCTCCAGATGCCATCAACGCAAACAGGACCAAAAATCGCACGCAAAACTTTTCTCTCGAAAAGACTAAGGGCTTCCTCATCCGCCTTTGCTACCGTCCAAGATTCTGCGCCATATAGTAGGACGGTGTTATAGAAAGCGTGCTTAGTCCTTCGAGAGAGGGCTTTATTACTCAATTGCCTCTTGAGCCCAAAGAAACGGCGATTGGTAAGAATGATTCTGCGTTTGATTTCGGTACTGATGTTATTGTCCCTGTTTACTGCGGAGCCGAGGTAGATGAAGTCCTTAACTACCTCGAAGTTTCTGCTGCCTAGTGTGACGCTCCATCTGAGACGTCGATGTTGTGTGTCCTTCCTTGATGACAGCATGTACTTCGTTTTACCCTCATTTACCACTAGACCCGTTTTAGCCGCTTCCGCTTCAATGCCAGCAAACGCCTCATTGACGACTCGCTGTGTTCGTCCAATCATGTCAATGTCATCAGCGTAAGCTAGCAATTGAACTGACTTCTGGAAGATCGTGCCTCTGATGTTGGCTTGTGAGTTACGCACGATCTTCTCGAGGATGATGTTAAAGAAGTCACATGACAGTGCGTCGCCTTGTCTAAAACCTTTTTTGACATTGAAGGTCTCGGTGAGTTCGGTACCGACCTTGACGGAGCAGCGAGAGTTCTCCATCGTCATCCTACACAATCTGACGAGTTTGGTAGGAATGCCAAAACTAGACATGGCACTGTATAGCTCGTCTCTATGCACACTGTCATATGCAGCCTTGAAATCGACGAATAGGTGGTGAGTGTCAATTTGCATTTCTTGGGTGCAAACGACGCTGAGATTCCACTCATCGGGCATGCTTTTCTCCGACCATATCTTAAAGATGAGCTGGTGCATGCGCCCAACCAGGTAATCTCCAGCTGCTTTAAATAGTTCTGCGGACAGTCCGTCCGCTCCAGCAGCTTTGTTCCACTTTAGCTTGGATATTGCTATCTTCACCTCGTCTAAGTCGGGGGGACGGAATGCTTGTCTATCATCGTCCAAATTGAGTGGAACATTCTGCCTAACAGCGGGATTTGGGTCGTCATCGCCGTTTAGGAGTCTGCAGAAATGATCCTTCCAGATTCTCAGCACAGACTGCGACTCTACTACTAGTTGTCCATTCAGCAGAATACGCTCCACAAAAATATAATTGATAATTTAATGGGAATCACATTAAAACTTAGGCGTACAAATGCACATTCAGGTAAATAGCGTCGCACTGGAATTTTACACAAGCCTAAGTGGTTGCACGCTTAGGGGTATCTTTAATGTCAATCAATTCGCCTTCAACGTAACTGACCTTGCCTTAACAATTCTAACTAACTAGCTAAAAACGAACCTTTAAATGTATACACTTAAACTAATTTAACAAAAATATCCTGCCAAATCAATAATTTAAAAAAAATTTCACGATTACTTAAATGCGGTGTTTTTAAAATTATTAAAATTCATTAAAATTCAAATAATAAAAAAATACATTAATATATACATTTTTCTAAATTGAATTCTTGTGCATGCAATCTTCATTTACTAACTGTATGTGTTTTTCTCACATTGATGTAGCTTATTGTAGCGAGGCCTAGGGATAGGCAGAAAAAAAATCTTACCATTCTCGCAAGTATTAATTCTAACAAAGGTGATAGTATTATGCAAGTAACTCTCTAACGTAACAATGCCGTTAATACATGGCTATTATGAGCGTACATCTTTGCACACTGATCCAAAGAATCAACAACAAAAGATGGGATTAATTGAATCCAAGTGCAAATAGAGAAGTTACAGAAATCGCATCTGTGATAGTGACTCAGCAAAATCGTGAATAGTGCAGCAGAATGCAAAGACATTTTCTGATAAGGCGGTTTCGCGATGGATGATGTGAGGCGAGTGTACCAATGTTTGCATCCACACCCTTGCTTGAATAAAAGCTGGTGTCTCACGAAGAGTTCCTATTAGTTAAGCGTAGTGCAGCCTGTAGTGCAGAATAAACGGGACCAACAGAAGGATGATTAACAAAATAACTGCAGCGCGAACTATTTTCAATGAGAAAGAAAGGATATGGAGAGGTCTGAAGGAAGACATACTATCTGGAGACGATGTCTCACTAGGACGTTCTCTACTCAATTCGTTGCGGCGTGACCCAAAGCACATATCACAAGTATTGATTGATTAAAATATATCTAACCGCGGGTTGCTTGACTGTAAATAAGAAATTTTTTATCAGATTAGTGACAGCACTGGTAGGTTTTATACAAACGAAGATATAGCTACCTTAAGCATCCGTATAGCTCAACATTTAGAGGAGATAGGCGTAGAACAGGAGGATGTAATCGGAATATGTGCCAGCAACACAGATCTCATCCCTCCATTAATTGTAGGAGCATTTCTATGTGGTGCAATCATCAGCACTCTGGATCCCTCGTTTGACTGTGGTGAGTAGACTTTTCATATTCTCATTCTTATGGACGTCTTTAAAAACTATGTTCAACAAAGATGGAATTCAGCACACATTCTCTATCACGAAACCCAAGATTTTATTTTGCGACGGAAGTGTTTACGACAGAGTTAAGACCTCCCTGAAGAACATTGGCTTGGATATTTCAATCTACACGATGAAAGAACACTGCGAAGGAGCGAAGAGAATAGAAGACCTCATCACGTCAACAGAAAAAGAGCAGTTCTTCCGTGTGAAGAACTTAAAACGGGGCAGCAGCCAAACCGCTGCAATTTTGTGTTCATCAGGGACCACGGGGCTTCCCAAAGGTGTAACAATGTCGCATGAGAGCTTGTTAAATTTCCATTTTTTGTAAGTAATGAATGAATGGTATCGAAATATGAAATTACAATTGTTACCTTCAGAGAGGTTTCGGATCAGGCTAGATTCTTATGCTTCAGCAGCGTTTATTGGGCATCAGGATTACACTTCATATTGCAGGGAATTTTGGTGAACTGCATACGAGTAATGACTGATCAAGCGTATTCACCGAAACTATTTCTGAGACTTGTGGAGCAGTACAAAGTCAACATTGTGCTCACCCCGCCGTCGCAGATGGCCACAGCCGTTCAGTCATCGGAGATAATGTCAACAAATTTGGATTCCTTGGAATTGTACTTGTGTGGCGGAAGTGCAGTGCCATTTGCATTAATTCAGGACTTTCGAAAATTCGCCAGAAAATGTAAGGTTTATGCTGCATATGGCCTAAGTGAGATTTCAGGTGCTTGTTCCATTGGAATTCCCTACAAGCCAAGTGGAAATGGTCAACTTCTGGGAAATGTGGAAGCCAAAATCGTGGATAATTTCAATAACAGCCTCGGTGTTTCGGAGATTGGAGAGATTTGCTTAAGAAGGCAAGCCTTTAAATGGGCTGGTTACTATAAAAATCTCGAAGCGACTCGTGCGATTTATGATGAGGAAGGTTGGATACATTCGGGTGACATTGGTTACTTCGACGATGAGGGCTGTCTGTTTGTGGTCGACCGCAAGAAAGACATTCTGAAGTACAACAACTTTCACTTCTTTCCCACAGAAATCGAGGAAGTGATCATGCAGATACCCGATGTTGTGGAGGTTTGCGTATGCGGAATTCCGGACATTATTTCAACCTTTCTGCCGGCAGCTGCAGTCATCAAGGTCCCAAAGAGCGAGTTAACTGCTGAGGACATAATGACTTATGTGGCGGAGAGAATGGTCCACTTTAAGCACCTACGCGGGGGAGTATTCTTCTTGGACTCACTACCAAAGACGGCTTCGGGTAAAAATATTCGTTCCGAAGTTTCAAAAATGGTAACGACCTTAAGAGAGCAAGATTTAACGTGTAAGTCATCTCTTAGGTTAAATGCTAACGCAAATGCTGCAACAAGTGGCAGAATTATGTAACGCTTCAACATATATTTTGTGATAATAAAAGTTCTGCCTTCTAATTTGTTTTTACTTTCAAAAATCCATGCAGCATATTGTTCAGATTGTTTGAGTGTTAACAAAATTCGGGACTACAACTAGTAAATAGATTTAAGGGCACCGTCCAGTGAACCAGTGACGTTGGCAAAGAAGTTTTCGCCTGGATTTTAGAGACAATTAATTTGTGTGTCTGTTTTTGTAACTGTTGAGTTTTGTCTGTTCTTTAGTCACAAAATCTGGGGCAGATTTTTTTTTTAAAGTTAATAACATTTAAGAAGAATTTATACCATTAGAAACAAGCCCTTCTTCCTCAATTTTGCTAACACAATTTTAACTTTGAACATTCAGTTAAACGAATTTCGAATTGAAAATAAAATGAAACATCGTGTAAGGATTTCTACCAGCTGATTCTTGTAGTCATGAAAAGTGTATGCTACTCGTTCTAGACTAAAACTGTACATAAGTGACTAGATCGTTCCTCAACTTTGGCCATGTGAGATTTAATTTTATTTAATACGTCGTACTAGAGAAATGCACAAGCTCTCAGGTTTAATAGCAAATATACCCAAAGAACGCACAAGCGTGATATACTAATTGAAATATATTCTTTACATATCAGTTTTCTTTCTCTTCTTATCTCTCGTAGTATTTATACGTTCGATTCTCTATCAAATGAGGATGAAGTTACTCTTCTTGTATGTATACGAAAGCAATCACAAAGATAATTTATAATTTATTTGCACAGTTTAGTTAATGCTTCAATTATACTTATCATAATGAAAAGCAAGATATTAAGTGAGTTTAAGTAACGTGATAATCGTTAGTTATACTATAATTCAACTGAATTGAACTATACGACAGTGGTAAGGGTGATTTTGTTCAGTCCATTCTCAGACGCAGACTCTTATGTTTCCACACCAGCCGTTGCTCTGAATTTTCAACGTTGGAATGAAGTTTTTGTACCTTAAACACAAACCTTCTAATACCTAATCAACGTCGCCATTCAGTTAAATTTAAATTCATTGGAACTCCATCAATAAGAATTATAAACAAATACTCGTTTTTTGTTTTTACTTAATTTAATGACATATAAAACAAATGAATATTAATTGGTGTCTGCAATAGACGGGTGCAGCTGCAACTGCATGCAGTGAGTCCAGTGTTAATGTATAAATGCGCTTTCTTTTTAAATATATGTAAATGTAGAATATATATACGTGTATATAATAACAAGTAAAACATCAAGTTTGTAAGAGATTTCGAGTAGCTTCGTCCTGCTACCAACTGAGTTCCTCGGGTATTCCTCCGGGATATTCCCCAGTTAAACAGGCTGTGCAGTATCCAGCCTGCTTCGGCTTTGAACTTTGCCTATTCATTTGTACGGCTTTCTTCAAGCCTTTCACACTAAGATATGCTAAACTGTCGGCACCTACAAATAAAAATTAAATCAATTTGAGTTGGTTTGCTGGTACCTTTGAGTGTTGTTTACTTACCAACATGTCGGGCGAGTTGCTCTGCGTCGAGTGTATTCGCAATCAATTCTTCTCGCGTTGGAATATTTATGCCCATGTAGCATGGGTATTGAAGGGGCGGACTTGCAATTCGTATATGAACCTCAGCTGCACCTGCGTCTCGTAAAAGCTTAATGATGGGACCAATTGTGTTACCTCTCACAATTGAATCGTCAATCAAAACCAATCGTTTTCCTTCAACATTTTCAGAGAGCGCACCGAACTTTTTAGCCACACCCAGCTGACGGAGTCGTGTTGAAGGCTGAATAAATGTCCTTCCAACGTATCTATTCTTACAAAGAACTTCGGCAAAGTGAAGACCAGACTAAAAGCATTTATTTAACATTAATAAGCACTTGCACAAAACGTTTTCTTAGCTCACCTCTCTGGCATATCCATGTGCAGCCGCTGTTCCCGATTCAGGGACGGAACTAACAATATCTGCATTGATGGGAGCTTCTCGGGCTAATTGACGACCACATTGTAGTCGCACGGAGTACACCATCTGTCCTTCGAAGATCGAATCACTTCTTGCGAAATATACATATTCAAATATGCAGAAAGCATAAAATTTGAAATCTGGTCGCTCTACAATGTCAATAGTACGTATTCCATTTCGAGTCATTTCCACTATTTCCCCAGCTTCCACTTCCCGTACATATCGAGCGCCGATAGAGAGAAATCCACAACTTTCGCTTGAAACTACCCATCCCTCAGCTGGTGCATCCTCGATTTTGACTAAAACATAGTATGGATGTAAGCGAGTGCAAAACATTAATCTGTCGTTCACTTACCACCACCTAGGTTGATAGGTAATATTTTGCCTATACAGAGTGGACGGTTTCCGTAGGAATCACGCACAGCGTAGATCTTATCCTTTAGCATAACAACTAATGAGTATGAGAGAGGAGCAAGTGTCATGAAATGACGAATTCGTGCTGGCCAATCGGGTCCATCTCTCTATGAAAATCAAATCATAAAAGGTGTGAGATAAAAGCATTATTTTAACATCAAAAAGATCTATTTACCTCTGAAACCTTTGGACTGCAGCAAAGGGATTGGGCAATAAGTTCACTGTCGCTGTGAGTTGATAAGCCTACACCGCGTCCAAGAACCTAATATTTGGGAGAAATCTTTGTATTTTTTTGGATTTTAAAAATTATACCTTTTGAAACATACTTCTCTTCGTAACTGTTCACAGTTAACCAATTCTCCATTGTGGGCAATAGCCAGGGCTCCGTGCGCCGTGTGAACTACAAAAGGCTGACAGTTCACAACTTCTGATGCCGCTGATGTCGAATATCGTGTGTGTCCGATACCCAAATTACCCTTAAGCTTTTTAATGGATTCATCATTGAACAAGTTATTTATCATTCCCATTCCTTTATGAACGTTGAAATTTTTCGAACATTTTCCCATACTTGTGACTATACCCGCTGATTCCTGGCCGCGATGCTGTAGGGCAACCAAGCCAAGGCATATGACCTGAGCAATATCAATCTGTGAATGAACACGGAGTATGTGTTATAATACATCATTTGTTGATCTAACTTATCAACAAGTAATTTAATCAGTTTCTTTCGACCGTGTGTAGGCCACATTGTACGCGTTATTATATAGCCTTGAAATGCGTGCAAAAATAGCTTCTTCAAGGAACATTGCAACTCGATAGTATCATATTCTATGTTCATTTGTAAGCCGGATTTACATATGTGGGCTTCAGCAATGTAATCTCCAAGCCACAACGCATGTATTTAGACACTTGATCTCGTTAATTTAAACGCGTTCATTCGATAAGTCAAGCCCACGCTTGGCGTAACGTACCTGTGTCGGCCAATCGCCACAAGCGATGGCCCCAAACACTCCACATTCATGTGTTAACCCTGTCACATCCTTGGGATGCCCACCAGGTTTGTTTTTTCTTAATACTCTTAAGTTAACTTGATCCACATCATCAGAAACTGAAACGAGAACTCAACTCTATTTAATGCACATTTAAAAATGTTCTCTACACTTACCTCTGCCGAGGCAATTGCTACCGCGATTACCTTCGGATGAACCGCAATCTAAGCATTTCGAGCTGTCTGTTTCCATGTTTGAATTTGTCGTTGGTAATAAACTTATTGAATTTGATTTATGTCGTGTTAATGTCGTCGACCAAACTCAACTAATCGATCTGAAATGCAAATTGAAAATAATCTTAATTTCGTTCAATGAGAATCTCGAGCTAATCATTGCTTGACTGATAACAGGCGCTTGTCTGTCGTTTTCATGCACGTAACTCCTGGCACCACACCATAGGGGGTATAACATTACAAAGTGTGTTTTACTTAAAAAACGCACCTTATCATGTTTTGTTCGTATGTTTAACAAAGACAGACTAAATTTTTCAGGCGAATGTTGTAAATACTACTGCAAATCTGGGCAATATAGATTACCGAAAGCTGCATCGCTTCTTCGATGTCAATCACTGCTATTAATCGAAGGGATTCTTATCACTTGTTTATATTTTAAACATGTTTTTTTTAACATAAGTAAACAACAGTATGTGTAATGGAAAATTTACAAAACACAAACTCCCTAGTATAGGTCACTCAAAAACTGTTTGGCACTAGATTTCCTCTCAAATAACAACAAAAAAGCAACAGCAAGTATGCACCAATAGATTTAATTATTGCATGATGAATGCTATTGTTAGTTTAGTAAAGTGATGCAATTTCGGAAAAGATTTTTGTCATACACACAGAGAAGTTTTGAGAGACTATGCAGCTCTTGTGAAGAAATATATGTGTTTTCAAAAGAGTTTATTAAAAAACTTTTTTTAACGGAAAAAATATATACAAGTAGTTGTTTTGGCGGAAACCTTTTACCGAATAAAAAATTAAATGTAATTGTTTATGCTTTCCATTGACCGAGATGTGTTAAAACAGAGGGATTGTAATAAAAATGTTACAGGTAAAAAGGAATCATGGTAGCGAATGTATGAAACAAGCATTTCTAGTGAAAGAAATCAGGGAGGTATGCACTTGTATCAAACGCAATGTATGTGGTTGTTTCCCACTTGTAAGATTCAGGTAAACACACGCATTTTAAACGTCACACAACTATGCTAAATAGGGGTAAAAAAAATTAAACACACACTAATTGTGTATCAATGAAAGCATGGCGAATTTAAGTGTCTGGTCAGATGCAACATATTATAAATGTAAACATTTTTACATATCAAAAACTAATTTAATTACACAAGTCAGCACACTTAAAATGGAACGAACATATGTTAACATATAATGAATCCCGGTATGTGACGAACAATTTTATATAATTTTTACCTAGGCCATCAACATTAAGATAAGATACACGGCAATATCACGAGTACTTGTAACACTCGTGGATTTATGTTAGAAAAGTTAAGTTATTATTGTCGTCAGTCCCTTTGATGATGTTTTGAAGTTAATAACTTTCGTGTACCGCGCGTGTGTTCGTCGCGTTAAGTGAAAATTCATAAAAAATAACAGTGCTGATTAATCTGCACTGTCTGTTACGCATAAACAAATAATACTCATTCTCGGTCCCTGCAATATCACACGACCCCTTAATTTTATATTACCTGCAATTTATAATACATATATACAAAATATACTAACGGTTATGTATAACACCAATGTACATACATTAAAAATGGATAAATTGCATTCGTTTCTAAACTGCGCGATGGCCAATTCCAAAGACGTTTTCCAACCACGCTCACACACTGTAATCAAAATCATGATAGAAACAAATTTGCTGTGCATATTAAATATGCTTAACCCAGCAGAATGAATATACGATAAGCAATTGGAAATCGATTTGTTTTTTATTTCTATACAGACGATCTTTAATACTTATGTGTGCAAAAAGATATCATGCGTATGTTTCTATAGTCAAACAAGGTAGAACTGGTTTAATGACATGATTGACAACTGATATACAGCACCTCACAAACTTCGGCATACACCTAAAATTACAGTATGTCTTATGTTGAAATCAGTTAAACAGACGAGAAACGATATGCATCTAAAATAACAAACAAACTGGGATCACTCAAAAACATCGACTATCTTCACAAGCACTGGTTCGTTGAGTGTTCCCTGATTTCCTAAAAACCTGTCTGCAATCGGATCTAAACAAGTTCATATCCGCACGAAACGAAAACATGAAACCCTTCCAAAGAGATGTAAGTGTGTTTATTAAGTTCTGTGAGACACTGTACTTTTTTTAAAGTTTGATGACTAGTAATAATTATGCAGACCATGCTCGATATTTTACATTGCAAACAAACGCACCAGAAACAGCCTTGATAACACATTTGATATTCATATCTATGTGTAGTTTCAAAAGAGACTTGGGAACTGAAACTCTTAAAATTGACATCCGATTTGCTGCAAAAATATTTTTTGCAGCAGAATGGAAACCACGTGCACTTGGATACTTATGTAAACTGTACAATACAATACAAATAAATCGGAATGAGTGAATGACTATTCATTTTATGCGACCACTTGCTTTGCAATCATTACAAGAGATGCTGTGTTTGGTGTATTTTAAATTGATATACTTAAAAAGTTTAACTTACGTTAGATGACGGCAACTGAAGATGATGCGGATGAACGCGAAACTAACTAACAAGTCTCGCCACAATTTATTTTGTTTTATTTAACATGGAGACAGCCAAACAAAAACACTGCCGGTGTCATGCAGGCAAAACACAGTTAGTTTAAAGAATGAAATATGTACTGAACCGACTTCTGCTGCGATAGAGTTGCAGGTTGTGATGTCGTCTTCGGTAGCACTGGAGTCAGCGTGATCAAGTTGCGCGGTTCGTGTAATAAAGTTATCGAAAAGTGGAACCTACTAAACTACCCCCATTTCTTGAATAAGATGGATTGCTTTGACTTTTTTTTAGCATACATGTATCTCTTTTTAGCTGGGTATTGTGTGCGTTAAAAATTTGATCGTGTCGCACATAAATACATGCATGTGCTTCAACCCACAAGATTCCACTAACACCATCATGGAGCATCTGAAAAGTATTGCTTGACTTCACTCAAATAAAGATGTTCTTGCCAATGTTTGGGAAAGATTTGGTAATTTTTCTCAAGTGAATTTGTGATGATTACAAATTTATTGTTTATTTATTCATTCAGTAGAAGGTCCATTAGAGACGGGAATTACTGTGAAGGGGAGGAAACATTTTCAGTTGCAAAAGTTAGTTGGTTTGGGATGCGAAGGGCACAATTCGGCGACACTAGAAGGAAAACAAAACGAAATTAAAAGTTTAGTTGAGAAGTGTAATTGTACTACTACTTTATCACAATAATTACAAACGGCTCCATCAAACAATTTTAAAACACGTGGTCCCTGCTCCATCGAGTTCAAGCGAAATAGCAGACACGCGTACATCTAAAAGCAAAAGACAGACCAGGACAGCGCATGTAAAGGTTTAATTGTTTTTCCACTAGTTGATTGTTTAGCTTCCTTCTTCCTTCCCTGGGGAAAAATGCATATGTCCTTGGTTATTTTCCACATACACATCTGATAATCATCCATTGGCAACAGGAACGCAGTCAATCATGTAACTTTAACTTACTTATCATTAATGGTCCGGTGGAAAATAACCTTTCACCTAGTCTCAATAATCGAAAACAAGTACAGAATTTCCGTTGAACGAGCAAGAAAGGAAAGGGAAGACTTGAGATAACAAATCACACACATTCAGTAAACCGCATTTAAGCCGGTATTTAGGTGTGTTTATAATGGGTTTTCAGTGTGTTTGTGATCGTTCATTTGGAAGGTAATAAATAAAATGTCAGAGATTCACTCCAGTACCAGAAGTTTAGTGTATTTCTTACAGAGATCGTTAGTTCGCTAGCTACTTCGTCTAAATATTATTGTCTGAATTAATTTAATTTATCGTTAAAATGGCTACAAAAAGTGAGTATCCATACGAATATTCTTGTTTGAATATTAAACAAATATCCGAGGTGCAGTTGAAGGTTACACTTTGGGCAAATTGATTATGGAAGGAAAGACGAAACAGGTGTATGATCTTCCTGAACATCCTGGGTTGTGCCTATTGTTGAGCAAAGACAGAATCACTGCCGGAGACGGTGCAAGGGCACACGATTTAGTTGGAAAAGCAGAAATCTCCAATAAAACGAACGGACTTGTTTTTGATATACTGAATAGAGTGGGTAAGTGTATACGCGAATAGATTTGTGAAGCACATGATGTTCAATTTTTGCACTCTTTGATGTAGGACTGAAAACAGCATATGTTAAACCATGTTCTCCCACTTCATTTATTGCAAAGAAATGTGCCATGATACCTATTGAGTGGGTAACAAGGCGCCTAGCTACCGGCTCGTTTTTAAAGAGGTACACAGGAGTGCCAGAGGGATACAGGTAGGTTTTGTTTTCATTCTATTGGGTCTTATCTATGTTAGTTAGGAATTTATGATTTTTCTTATTGCTGCTATCGTGACATTAATAAATGTCCCTGACACTAAATTCATATCTAATTACCTATTATGTGCCAAGAATATTGATTAGACTTATTTTTGCAACTACATCTAATCTACTTAGTATTCCTATCTGTCTGGAACTTACAAATTAATATGTATTCTCTACGATTTGTAAACTATTTTATTTTGCAGTAGCAGAGGTAAGAGTAATATATGTATGTCTCTTTATTTTATTGCAAATTTTTCGCTTGAATTATTCCTGAGTATAATAAGTAGTATGATTCGCCAATTATTACAACGAAATAACGCAAAGTTGAGCCCCAAGAACCAAAAGATATTTATAGTGGCCGGTTATTTTTAACAAAGTGTAGAATGTGCAACGTAAAAGTAACCTAAAAAATTTATTTGAAGAAAATTTTCCCATACTGTCGCCCCATACAGTGAAAATCGATGGATGGCATTGTCAGGCTTGTCCTTGTCAATATTTATATAGGATAACTTACAGGTGTGGTCGCCGTGGCGTAGTGGATAGAGTGCGACTCTCACACGCCGAAGGGCCTAGGTTCGATTCCCGGCTGACCACCTCGAATTTTTCACGGCACTACCTCTTTCGAGCTGCTGACAACACTCAAAGAGTAATAACTGCCTAAGAAAGGTTCTCAAACATCGCCGTTCGGAGTCGGCAATAAACTGTAGGTCCCTTCTACTCATGAAAGTTGTTGAGCAAGCTAGGCCCTGGTCCCCTGTAAACTGTCGCGCCATTCAATTATTATTAATTAACTTGCAGGGTGCGTAGCTGCTGTAAGTGTGTTGTTTAAAGCAAGAAGCCAGAACTGGGCCTGCCAGCATATTCTTTTATTTCTACAACTCCATTTCTCTGCGAACAACGCTCAGAAAGTATTTATCCTCCAAAATGTATGGCGACAAAATTGTATTTGTTCGAGACTTATTTTTAAAAACACTTTTAAACCGTATCTATTTACATAACACCCATTTTAGCAATGGCAAAAAAAAAAACAATAATTTGATGTTGCTTGCTACCATCAAAATATTTATAACGAAATTTAATTTGTTTATTTGTTAGCATTAAAACGAAATCTGTTGTAAATATTTTTGTTTCGATGCAAGTCAACAAACAATCTGACGTATTTCCACAATCAGTAACAGTCATTTTTGCCTCCGGTCATTCACAGATTTGCTCCACCAAAACAGGAAACCTTCAAGAAAGATGACCTGAATCACGATCCTCAGATCTTCGACGAGCAAATCATATCAGAAAAAATGACGTTCAACGGAGTATTGATTGGTAAGACAGTTGCTGTGTAAGCTATTTATAATATACAAGTACTTAATGAGCTCCAAGGGAACAGTGCATATTTTCAATCAGTATTTCGCGTAATCAGCAACTTCGCTGGGGACGTGCAATAACAATGGTGATAAGTGAATACTGACTGACGAATTTAGAACACGACCTTTAACGGAATGATGCGATCTTGAACCTCTGGAGCTACTTTATTTACTGTCTGCCAATGAAATCCGATCATCAATAATTTTTTGTTTTGTACTTTTTGCATTGCTTAGGTCAAGATGAAATAGACATAATGCGAAAGATGAGCGTCACAGTATTCGAAGTTTTGGAAAAAGTTTGGGCTACTAGAGATTGTGCATTTATTGATATGAAGGTGGAATTCGGCGTGGATGAAGATGGTAAGAACAAACACGAATTGATTCAAATATACACTTTAAGCGCTTGCTTATTATCTTTTTTTCCTCTTCTTAGTCGCTTAGTCCGATTCCCACTTATCAACGCTAGGTTTTAATTTTTGTTTATTCCTTATTTTTAGGAAATATTGTCCTAGCTGACATAATAGACTCAGATTCTTGGCGCCTGTGGCCATCAGGACACAAAGCACTTCGTGTCGATAAGGACGTTTATCGCCTATTAAAAACCATCACAGAAAAAGATTTGGATACGGTCAAAATGAACTTCAGCTGGGCTGCTCAACAATTGGAGGGTATTATTCCAAAGAACGATCATTTGGTCGTGATTCTGATGGGCAGTGCATCAGATACAGCTCACTGTGACAAAATCGCAAAGGCCTGCAAGGACTTGGGTCTAAATACTGAGGTGCGGGTGTCATCAGCTCACAAAGGTCCAGAGGACACATTGAAAATCATGCGTGAATACGAGAGTGTAATGAGCAAGTTGGTATTCATAGCAGTTGCGGGTCGGTCGAATGGCTTGGGCCCAGTGCTTTCCGGTAGCACAACTTATCCAGTTATCAATTGCCCACCGTTGAAGCCGGAGAACATGCAATTGGATCTGTGGTCTAGTTTAAACGTTCCTTCAGGCTTGGGATGTGCAACAGTTTTGTACCCGGAAGCGGCTGCTCTTAATGCTGCTCAGATTCTGAGTTTGAGTAACTTTATCATTTGGGGAAAGCTGCGGACTAGGCAAATAGATAATTTGTCAACATTGAAGAATGCTGATAAGATTGTCCGCGGACTTCGTGCTGCAAACTCTGAATAAATTGTCATACATTTTTGTTGTACCTTAGCTCGAATAAATAAACACGGTTGCACTTTTGTCAGATAAAAGCTTTGCTTTCTTATAAAAGTGAAAAGCACGTGGAAAGCTTAAACTATCTGAGTCACAAAAATTCATCACAGTGAATCGCTACAATTTCAGCATTACTTCTATCGTTCGATTACTAAGACGGATCTCTAAAAAAATTTTGTTAATCTTAATTTCGTCTGTAGCGTGTAATGCTGGCTGAATTAATTAAAAATATTGATATCATCTCTAGGTAAGTGAGGGGAATGCGTTGACCTACCGATTAAGGAATTTCATCATGGGTTGTCGATTACTAACATTTATATTCTCATTGAGGTTAGGAATGTAAACAACTAGAATACAATTTAACTGTTAATTATTAAGTTTATGTTATTTCTGTTGGACATTAGAAGTGGAGATTGATAAGTGAGTAACAACCGTTCAGTTTTAGAGAATTTTCAATCGAACATTGTAGATTACCATCTGTCTTTTTGCATGATACAGCGAATACTTTATGTCGAAATTTTTATTCTGATTGATTGAGAAAAAAAATCATTCAATCTCTGCTGACATTTTCTAGTCTCAGTTCCCCCCTCAGTCTTAGTTTTATCTTATTTTGTTTTGAGCTTATTTTTAACTGCATTTTCTTTTTTGCGGCTTATCAATCTATGGTAGATTTGCAGCCGTGGTAAACCCATAACGGTGTCATTACCACAACCTTGGCAGACCAACGAAAATCTATTCAATCGCTCTTTTTGGATTCCAGATTACCAAAATAGCAAAATCTCTGACTGATGCGACTGCACTGTCGGTTTGAATTCGTTTTCTACTCCAGATACCAAAGGCCGATGCAGGAAAAAGGCCAGACTTTTCCAGTTATTTTCAATTATGTTCACACCTTAGCGTAATTGTAAAATTTTTTAATGAGACTTTTAAAAACAGCAATGGACAGGAATAATTTTGATTTTAACTTTAATAGTTCCATCATTGTTCCCATTTACTGCACCATTCAGTTAAACATAATCTTCGTCAATTTAATATAATTTATTTGAAATTTTTAAAATTCTCATTCGTTTTTTGTTTTTAAACAAGACACTAGAAAACTAACCAGTTTTGGTTTTACGCTGCCTAATGATGTTTGTGTCCAGTCCGAATGTTTGTTGTTTTTTGTACACGTATTACTAACTGCCTTTAATTAGACGAAAATATTGTGATGGAATTGTGTTGGATGATGTTCCTGGCAGTTTAGTCTGATTGATTAAATCCATATTGGGGCTGTCTTTGTTATCTCTGTCACTTAGAGTTCAATTGGAAATGAATACAGATTCTAAAAAATGTATATATCTCCTCTTCTGAGTCATCTTTCCGGATGTCGTTTAGATTCCTACACAACACTTTGTACTGTTGCATTTGGTAGTTTACCCTGACCTTGACAATGACATACCCCATGAAAGTGTGAACGTTTCTCCAGTCCCTAACTCGATTTTCTGCCTTAATTCACACAGTTGAAAATTTCGTTTTCAGTTAAGCAAAATGTGTTCGCATAACGAGTCGGTTCATAGTGCTGGATTAAGTGAAGTATACGATATGCCGATATCTATCATACAAAGACCAATTCCACCAGTGTTAGATGAGAAGAAAGTCGAGTCTTTGATGAAGACAATCGAGGTAGCCTTAATTTATGTCGTCAAATTGGTTTTCACATCAAAAAGTTGATGCCATTTCAGGACGAAGAGACGCTGGGTAACGTTCCTCCAATTGATGTCCTCTGGCTGCAAGGAAGCGAAGGTGGAAATTATTACTACAGTTTTGGAGGATGCCATCGTTTTGAAGCGCACAAACGACTCAAGAGAGAAACTATCAGAGTTAAGCTTGTGAAGTCAACACTTACTGATTTGAGCTATTATCTGGGATCTAGTACACCAAAGGAGCTAAAGTGAAGTTTGTGTATGATTGGAAATACCACAATTGATTGATGTAAAGTCTTGTGCTTAGAATGTTCGGTTTGTAATTTGTTTATTGTTTAGCTTATAACTTTATAAAATTTCTTAACTTTTTACGCCTCTAATAAATCATGTAAATTAGTGAAATAATTAGGAAACAAAAAACAAACCGAAATCAGCTCATTAGAATGAATTCTGTCAATTCAACTGGTCTCCTTAATCAATCTCAATTAATTTTACAGCGTCTTTTTCCTTAAGAGTCTCTCTAAGCTAGAACGCTCTTTGATGCAGTCTTCTGTTAGGATTTCAACAGAACTAGGTGACTTGATAAGGATGTCATCCTCAATTCTTATTCCAATTCCAAGGAACTCCTTGGGCACATCAGTTCGATCTGCTGCTATATATACACCCGGTTCAACAGTGCAAACCATTCCTGGCATCAATGGCATGCTGCGAGACATTAAAGGAGTATCGTGCACATCCATTCCGAGGTAGTGAGACACATGATGTGGGCAAAATGAGAAGGCTGCCTGTAATGATTTTTTGCTCAAGAAAAAGAAAAAACGCAAATAAGACCTAAAGACTTACTCTGGCTAAACTTTGTGATTGTGTCATACTTTTAGAGATGATTCCTACTTCCTGAAGGTACTTACCCAGCTGAAGACACATTGTTTCGAATAGTTGGTCCAACGTTTCGCCACCTGTCTTCAGAAGAGTTTCTAAAAAGATTATGTTTTACAAAAATTAGATCAATATGGAATTCGAAAATTCCTACGAATAAGTTCGTTTTGTAAAGTTAGCACCACATCGTAAATAGCTTTCTGCGCCACTGTAAATTCCCCATTCACTGGCCAGGTCCGGGTTATGTCGCTTGTATAGCCTCCATACTCACATCCAGCGTCCATAAGTACTAGTTCACCACTCTTGATTATCTGTGTGTTGTTTATATAATGAATAGTGGTGGCGTTGTTCCCAGCAGCTACAACGGGTGGATATGCCAAATGACTGGCATTCTTCATGCGGCACTTATAGTCAACTGTTGCAAATACGTGGTGTTCTGAAATTCCTGGCTTGGATTCGGCCATCGTCTCATTCACGGCCTCTGATCCTATTTGGCATGTTTTTCGCATTAATTCGACCTCCGCTGGAGACTTGAATAGTCTCATAACTTGTAAGTATGTTGCAGGAGATCTGACGGGACTCTTGATTTTTAATGTGCCAAGTGTTTGCGGAATCTGCGGTTGTTCCGTACTGCTCAAATCATACCAGACTGAAGCATTTTTAATCTTTCTGTGAATGTTTAAAACATTGAACAACATTTTGAAAATCGTCGAGTATGTCTTACCGTTCGATCTCTGTTTTCAATTCCTGCACAGGATAAGATTCTTCGACTCCAAAAAGATC
The DNA here is from genome assembly GCA_955652365.1 of Eristalinus aeneus. Taxonomy (NCBI): domain Eukaryota; kingdom Metazoa; phylum Arthropoda; class Insecta; order Diptera; family Syrphidae; genus Eristalinus; species Eristalinus aeneus. The sequence continues at coordinate 83,063,513 of OY019132.1, forward strand.
GAGTGCTTTGTTAACCCCAGTTCTAGGCCCGTCCCAAAGTTCAGCGTTGCTGTCCTTGGGCCGCATGAATAAGGAAGATGTTACTTTATCGGATTCATCGATTGTTAGTACAAGTGCAGAATCAGGTTCCAAACAGCCGGTCAGATAGAAGAAATCAGAGTTTTGTCGGAAAACATAGGGAATCTTTTCACTTATGTATTTCTTCACAGCTGATGGTATTATGACCTAAACAGGACACAAATGGTACAAATCTACTTCCAAGTAATCATATCTTACTGTGTGTGCATTTCCTCCTGACTTTTTTGCGTCATTCTTGATACTTTCCATAAGCCGAGTACGACGGTTTTGAAACTCAGCCACATTTACACATGGAACTACCTCGCCTTCCTTGAGCAGGTGCGGATGTGTTCTCGGAGTGGGCTGCCCAAATGTTTCATTTTTTAATTGTGGAGAATTTTTTAAATCAGCAATAGAAGCGCCGATATTCGAGTAGGATCTTACTGCATACAGTATGGGTATGTTTTAAAAACCAGGAAATTAGTTTATTCTTACTTACATAATTTTGAAGGAAACCGTTCTAAATTTTTTATTGAAAATTTATATATGTGAAACATTTTCAAATGGAAAGCTAAGCAAAACAATTATTTGCACTAACTTAACTTACACATGTTTGATGCATGTTTTCATTTTCGATTGTAAAACAGCTGTCTCAATTGACAGCTAATTGTGTGAAATACGTCTTCGTAGGCATTGCCAGCATGGCTTGATGATTCATTTGAGTGGTAGGATATATAAATTAAACGCCTGTCTCATTGAAGAGTAGATAGAGAATTAGTGATTTGGTTTATAAATAAGTCTAGAGTTCGTTGTTTTTATACTTCAGGGTTCCCAGGTTTGTTATATAAAATATATATATGTCGCGTAGATATGTGCTTGCTTCTATTATTCAGTAAAAGTTCTCGCGAAACAGATGTAATCGTAGCCTTTATATATTTTGCATGACATGCAAGTTTCAGTACTGACAATTCTTATCTTTGCGGTATGTTGGTCACAAATTCGATAAACAATTATTAACAAAATAAGTAGAACATTTTATTGTTAATTCCAACCATTGTATTGCATCAACCGCACACGTAATTTCTGAAAATCAAAAGAGATGTCGATTTATAAGGATTTGCCAGATGTAAGCTACTTTCACATAAGAACAACAAGTTATGTATTTGGAAATTTCTTATCAGGAGCATCCACGAAAGTTGATTCCCGAACTTTGTCGGCAATTCTACAACTTAGGTTGGGTTACTGGGACTGGCGGTGGTATAAGCATGAAACTGGGGTAAGTAACCATTGTTATACCTGTTTCATTTGAAACTTAATCAATTTTAGTGATGAAATCTTTATTGCACCTTCTGGAGTTCAGAAGGAACGTATTCAGCCGGAGGACTTATTTGTCCAGAACATGGAAGGAAAAGATCTCCAATTGCCTCCAGAGTATAAGATGTGAGTAGGTCCTAGTTACGTTCCATATCTCTGCGGAAAATACCATCATAACTTTTCTAGGTTAACAAAGAGTCAATGCACTCCATTATTCATGCTTTCCTACCGTCACCGCGCAGCTGAAGCAGTAATTCATACACATTCGCAACATGCAGTCATGGCCACACTTCTTTGGCCTGGTAATGAATTTCGTTGTACCCACTTAGAGATGATCAAAGCAAGCATTATTTCAATATTTTTTCTTCGAATTGACTGATTTCGCATTTTCCAGGGAATTTACGACGATGAAAAGAAACGTAATCTGCGCTATGATGAGCAGTTGATAGTTCCCATCATTGAGAACACCCCGTTTGAAAAGGATCTGGCTGATTCAATGTACGCGGCCATGATGAAGTATCCCGGCTGCAGTGCTATCTTAGTGCGACGTCACGGCGTCTATGTGTGGGGGAATAGTTGGCAAAAGGCCAAAACAATGTGAGTTGTCCTTGTCTATTTCATTACATGTGTCCACATAAATTTCTGTTTGTTTTGGCTCCTATTTTCAGGGCTGAATGCTACGACTATTTGTTTTCAGTTGCTGTCGAGATGAAGAAGTGCGATCTGGATCCCGAAAAAATTACTTTATAGTGAATAAAATCTCGTTGTTTATTTAAAAATTTGTTATATGTAATATAAACGAAAGCATTTATATGCATTCAAGATTGTGCGACTAAATGACACATTTTTAGAAGCAATAGATTTCATGGTAAAGTGTCGCGTCTTTGCTTCCCACAGTATGCCCAAGAACCTGTTGCCTAATATATAACCTCAACTAAAAATGTGCTAATATGTATATTCTTATTTGTTTGCTTTGTTTGCCGTTGATTTGTTTTAGCTCGACGATACCTAACAACAAGTGGGCGTGCAATGTTTTTGACTAATGAATGATGTGAAACTAGTAGGGCACAAGCGTTTAGCGTCACTGACCACTGTTTAATTTTTGGTTTTATTTTTCAAGATTTGTGAAATAAAAATTTGTTTCTTGCCGTCTAAAAATTTAAATTCTTGCAGAATTGCTGTAGTGTGAAGATGCTTCGCGCTTTTTTCATTGGATTTAAAAACACAGTAAGTTTAACATTTTAATTTTCATTACACATGATGGAGGGCACACTTTGTATAAGTCAATGTTCGCATTTATAGATTGTACCTTCTTGAACCGAAAAGGATTGCTGTCTAAATGCTTACTTAATGCACCTATTACTACACACACAAATAATAATAAAAGACGAATTAATCCCATGTTACTTTAGAAATGAGTGGACAGTTCAAAGTTTGTGTCAGCTGTTACCACTGTTTTTATAGACTCTACTCGTCTGCACCCCTTAGGTTTGAATATGGGTATTTGCACTTAAAGAGAAGGCATGTTTTTCCATCCATCCAACTCTTCTGTCCTCTTTTAAAGCAGTTGAAAGCATTTTTTTCTATTTGAAAAATAGTATTTGTTCTGAAAACAAGATTTAGTTCAATATTCAGATAGTATTTGAAAATTAGCACAGATTAAAAAGAAAATGTTATCTATTTTTGCATGAACGCATTTATTTGAATTTCGAAAAAAAGGAAGCTATTTATACTCGTTTTCCATTTAATTGATCACAGATGGGAATATTTTTCCGATTTTCGATGGAGCTGATGAATTGTAAACGTCAAACCGGCTTTTTACGGCTACAGTTTATCAAGCTAAAGATAAACTACAATATGTGAAATGTCTACGTAAACATGGGTGTTTGTTTCTCCCCAATTTAACAACATGATTGATTTTCTATTTAGCACATTACTGTGAACTTTCAAAGACATATGGTTGAATTATAATTATGTTTGATTAACATTGGAAGAAATTTACTTCATCCTGGTGTTGTAAGCACTTGTGGTGTCTACGAAAAGCCCAAGCGGCAAAACATTTTTTTGTTGTTTTTGCACTTCATGGCATCATTGGTTAGTGGATAATTGACACTTGTAAAATGTAAAATTAAACGTGAAAGATGAATAAGAGCATTGCCGAAACACACGGGACCAAAAATGGAAAGCTTTGGAGTTTTCCACTCAATTAAAAATGCTTTTTATCCTCCTCCTCAGTTGTGTTTTGCCCTAGAGAAGCTCTTCTTTATCTTAACTTTTATTAATTATTCGAAGCTCAAAATAATCTAAATGCTGAATTCGTAGTGCGTAGAGTGCGACACTCACTAGGTGCGATTCCCGGATGAACACCTCGAATTTTTCACGGCACCACCTCTTTCGAGCTGCTGACAACACTCAAAGAGTAATAACTGTCTAAGAAAGCTTCTCAAACTTCGCCGTTCGGAGTCGGCAGAAAACTGTAGGTCCCTTCTACTTGTCAAAGAACAGTAGCGCGCACAACACGAGTAATTGATGAGCGAGCTAAGCCCTGGTCCCTTGTGGACTGTCGCGCCACACAATTTTTATTATTATCCACTTCTTAGATGCTCCTCACAGGGAAGCTCCTTTTCCAAATTGATTCGCTTTGGACTAATAATTGGCAGAGGCACGTGTTATGACTAACTCGTTTGACCTATACTCATGTTGGGCGAACGCACACAGCCGTTCAATGGTCTTCGTAGCTTGCGCATGTTTCCATTTACTTGGCAAAAAGAGCTCTTTAATGTTTCAAGCTTTCACTTTTTCCGCATTCATATTTGATTAAAACTTACACCAATGAAGCTATAAAAAACCTAAAATTGATGTTGTCCTCGAAAGTCCTACTCATGCAATGCGTTCGGGTCTTAATTCCTATTTATTTTTTTTAACTCTTTTAAAACTGCGATCAAAAAATACATGTTAATACAATTGACTTAGCAAAATAGAATATGAAGAGTGCGGCCAAGGGTTCTCATGTTGAACAATAATTTTTAATTTGCGCATACTCTAATAATAATAATAATTGTTGGCGCTACAGTCCAAAGGTGGACTAGGGCCTAGCTTGCTCATCAACTACTCGTGTTGTGCGCGCTAGTGTTCTCTCACGAGTAGAAGGGACGTACAGTTTTCTGCCGACTCCGAACGGCGAAGTTTGAGAAGCTTTCTTAGACAGGTATTACTCTTTGAGTGTTGTCAGCAGCTCGAAAGAGGTGGTGCCGTGACATATTCGAAAACTTGGTGTTGAACTGGGAGCCGAACCTAGACCCTTCGGCGTGTGACCGTCGCACTCTACCCACTACGCCACGGCAACCACCCATAATCTAGCTAAATTATATCATGTTAGTTTGGTAACTAAATTAATTAGTACACGCCTTATTTTATCTAATCTTTTCTGGGCTTGGGATTAAAGTAAGGAATACAATTATTTTGAACATAATGCAAGAAATTCTCTTTTGTTTCACTTAAGTGATTGTACATAACAAATTGATCTTTGTTTCAAGCCGTGTGGTCTCTAAATAACCTACCTTCTCTTTCCTTATGTATATTGGTATTAACTTCTAATATAATTGTTTGCCGGTTTTATGTGGTCTAACTCAATTGGAGGTTTCCGAGTGCACAAAGCATGCGCCTTATATTTATCCTGAATTTTATAAAGGAAAGAAAATAAAATAAATTGTAATTCATGTCTAACTTCGCTTAGTTTTGAAAGATTTCCCTAGTGCTGATATTTAAGTGTCATATTACATTTGGTGGATATTCTATGTCAAATGTATGCCTTTTTTACATAAAAGATGCTAACTGGTTCAATTAATTCTTCCTCATATGTGCCTTTAATTTATATTGCTTTCGACACCTTGGTTCCATCTTTTATGCATAGCAATTCCAATAAACCTTCTTTTCAAAATTCTCTGGCCCGCGTAAAATGACTTATTCAGCCGGTTCATAAACGAAATTTGAAAGGCCATTTAAATTTTTCCTCAAGCTCCTGATTTTAAAAGTACACATCTCAGCCAATTTGAGCATACAAATGGGAATGACATTGATCTTTTTTCTTTTCATTTTTTCACGCGACTGACATTGAATCGTTTAAAGTCCCCAGTGATTCCCATCAGATACCATTTTATGCTGACACACTCATCCGGTGGCCTTTATCGAACGGAATATGCTGTTCCAGTCGTGTTTTAATTTTGTCAAGGGTGACAGCGTTTCCTTCAATTACTTACCTCTGCGAAATATTACTCATTTGCAGTTTCTGTCCGTGTCCTAACAATCAAACCTCTCGTGTGCATGTAAAACACTCGAAGTCCGAATGCGCTCCTTTTAGAACGCATCGCAGACCGGGGAAGTGCCACTGCATGCCAACAAGTGGGTGTGCCGGCCATCAGACACCGGGACAGCTAGACAATTAAAAGCAAACCGACCGATGGACAGGGCACCTCTGCAATTTTCTGTAATTAATTTCTAATATTCTTAAAAATTGAGAAGCGGCTTAGCGCGCAATTGTGACGAATGACTTCCACATCGAAGCACCCGTGAATGGAACTGCATGAAGTAGTGGGGTGGCAGAAAGCTGGGTTGGATTAGTGGGTGAGTGGCGAACATCATCGGCAATCATCGACTGCTCTTGATGCGCAGGTTTATCCTCCCCTTGTCGGAGTAGCTGCCCACATGTCCCGTCATCAATGCCAGACATATGTGTTGTTGTTGCTAGAGAAAAAGAAACATTCCCTATCCAGTCAGCTGGCCTGTGATGGGTGGTGGAATCTGGTGGTTGCTGCTTTCACCAACCATTCGCTGTACAGGACGAGCAGTCGTCGTCCTTCGAAAGCGAAAATAAACTATAAACAAGCAACGACTCAACAGGTTCAATTCAGTCGTCGTTGTGCCTTCTCACGGAGCGGTGTGGCTTCAAGGATTTCGGTCTTCATTCTAAAGAATTTAAACTTTTCCTTAAAAAAACAAAAAAAGAAAAGAAAAAACAAAAGAGAAGAGCCTTTTGAGCGGTTTGGTCTTATTTGCAGGCTGGCAGAAATTCACAGGAAATTAGTTGTGAGGATCTTCTCGTTGATCCTTGCCCTTTTGTTCATTATGGACACACTTTTGTGGTTGTGATGTGTTAAGTGATGATTTTACGAAATGGATAATTAAACAAATTTCGAAAAAGGATTTTCGGGGTTAATTGAGAATTAAATGTGTGAAGCGGGATACTTTGAAACTTTGCAAATGGATTAGACCCAGGATTACTCTTATTAATTTTGGTTGAAAGGAGGATTATTTAAAAGAGTGAGTATTTGCATTTTGGTTTGTCATGGCTCTGAAGTGAGTCTGCGAAAGTTGTTTTGTAAGCATTTGAATTTGATTCATAAAAAAACAACTTTTTTAAAAATTTCAATAAAGCATGATGATTAACTTTCTAGTTTAAAATCAGTGTAGAAGTTTTTGAATTTTTGAATTTAGTATATTCTAAAACTGTGCCCGCCGTGGAGAAGTGGGCAGACTGCAGCACTCATACGCCAGGTTTTATTCCTGACGGAAAACCTCGAAGTTTTCACAGCACCACCTCTGTCAAGTTACTGACAACACTCAAAGAGTAATACGAGTCTAAGAAAAAGATTCAGAAACTTCGGCGTTCGGAGTCGGCAAAAAACTGTAGGTCCCTTCTACTCGTGAAAAACAGTAGCGCGCACAACACGATTAGTTGAGGAGCAAGCTAGGCCCTGGTAGACTGTCGCGCCATCCAATTATTTTTATTATTATTCCGGAAATTACATCTTTTTATTTTACTGAGAAAAATCGAATTTATTACAGGTGTCCAAACTTTTCAAATGAGTTTTAGAAGGTTTCTTTTAAAAAACGTCTATTTCGAATCATGTAGATGCTGCAGGAGATGTAATGCTGTCTTTAAGTCTCAGCCGGACGTAATAAGTTCTGTTTTAAATTTACTCAACGCGATAGATAGCAAAGCGACCTTTGGCGTGCATTATGACGGAGATAAAGATTCTCGGTTTCCACATTCTTCCTCAAAAATTTTACAATCCCAAGCTGGGTTTTAGTTTTTTTTTGTAACTATAGCTATCAATACTTATTTGGTGATGTTTCGCGATTTTGTTTCTATTAAAGGCTCTATAGTGATTGCACCTAATCTAGTTTTCAAAATTTTACTTGAACAGTGTTGGTAAAGTATGTAATTCTTAAATCGACATGAGATTTCATTTATTTCTGCGTAAGCTCTCATCTTTAGGGAATATAAACGAAAACGGCAAAATGATGAATTAATTGATCGGTCAATCCTGGCATCAAACAGTGTTGCCAGGACTTGTAACAAATTTACGGGCTTATTTGTTGGGTAAGCTGATACGCTTTTCAATAAAATCTTGGCAGTAAAACATAGTGCACTCCATCCAAAAATAATACTTTTAAATTAACATAGTTCATTTAATGTAGTGTTGATCTGCCTTAAACTGCTTTGTGTTTCAGTCTAAGAGAGTTGTATGAATATCAAGATCAAAATAACTATATGAAGGTACAATGAATTAATTCCAAGAAGGGTTTATTTTATATTTGGTGTAAAAAATATAACAAGAAAATTTCTTGCAAGCTCGTATACTTCGTTTTATTAAAAGTGTGTAGTTTGTAAAATTTTTTTGTTAATTTCATTAAATCGTTATTTGATAACATAGAGATATGAGATTGCCTGACAAATTTTAAGATTTACTTTGAAACCCTTCCAACAACAAATAGTTTGGCAAAACATGAATTTTCCTACATCAATGTAATATCCTGCGTTTCTTTGAATTATAGCAAAATTAATATTCATTTGCCATTTCCATTTATTCTCTTTTGTAAGTTTTTTGTAAGCGTAGTGATAGAGTGCGTTGCTCACACGCCGAAGGGTCTAGGTTTGATTCCCTGCTGAACACATCGAATTTTTCACGGCACCACCTCTTTCGAGCTGCTGTCAACACTCAAAGAGTAATAACTGCTGTCTTCTCAAATTTCGCCGGTCGGAGTCTGCAAAAAACTGTAGGTCCCTTCTACTCGTGAGAGAACAGTAGCTCGCAAAACACGAGTAAGTTGATGAGAAAGCTAGGCCCTGGTCCCTCTGTGGACTGTCGCGCCAACAATTATAATTATTAAGTTTTTTTTTTCATTTGCTGCAAGACGATATTTATTCAAAAACTTGGCTGTAAGTCAGTCAGTTAACTGTGTGTAACACAACACTCAATAAGTTCTGGTACATATAGTGGGCGCCACTAACAAAAATTTTTAATTTAATATTAATGTTTTGCTTACTTAGGATCCGCAAGAGCTAAATGTGAACAATCTATTAAACAAACTGTGTTTTCTTTTCTCATTCATGATTCCCTTTAAATATTATTGTGAATTGTGGAAGGAAAACGGAATATTTCACCTGTTTCTGGCTATGGTCCCCAATGAGCATGTTTGATGTACACAAAAATATATCTCGTTAAATTTTTTTTCTGAATTTAGTAAAAAATTTAAGTCTATTTGAACAATGTCCTGCCACTCTGCCCCTTTAAAACGACATCGTTACGATATCGAAGTTTGGCCCACAAAGCACCAGCTTCCGCAAGAAGTGTCGTGCATATCAGGGATAATCTATAATATATCAATTAAGCAGTCATTGAAAGTTTTTGGCAACTCGAAAAAAATCGTGAAAAGTTCGAATTGAACTTTCGTTGTGTGAATGACCTTTTGGATCCAATAGAACATATATTGATTGTGAATTTCCTGTAGAACTTTCTTAGGAATGTTATAGTGGTATATAGATTATAAAGGCAGCTACATTTTTATGCCCAAGCAGCGAGTGTGCGAAAGATATTGCAGTCAATTAAAATTTCCTGCGCATTATTCAATTTAAAAAATGTAGAGCTGCTATGGCAAGTCAAAATGATTAAATGGAATAAGATCATATCTTACATGAGTTACTATTCGTACATCACATCGACACGAGATATAGTGGCCTTACTTTAAAAGAAAGTGCGCTGGCATTTTTTGCTGTCGCTACCGAGAGCAACACGGAAACAAAACAGCTCAAATATTTTTCCTCCCATTATCCGATAAATTTAATTTGTTTCTCAAAAACAATATTCTTCCGAACCAGCTCTTCAACATTAAGTTAACTCATACTCAAAATCAATTTTCCCAATTATTGAACTTATTAATACAATTGTCCTTAAGACTTCATAGGACCCCATTGGTATGACATCGTCTACAGCTTATTCGCCAGTTTGCGCGTAATAAAATGTTGACATTCCAACGATTAAAGAGGAACTCATTCAGACCGACAATGAGTGGTTACGGATTTACCCTCACCCACAATTTTCTGATGGTCCCTGTTCTATTATTATCTTCCGTTATTGAAGGGAATACGTGGATATAATTGTATCTAATTCCAAAGAAACCTAAGGACGGTAATTGTTACATATTTTTTACCCTCCCTTCCATTTCGATTGCAATCTGCTGTCGGCAGATGTCTGGTCACGGAAACACTGCCCCCGTGTCCGTGTTAGGTGTTCATTTGTTGCGTTTCATATTTTTTGCCTTTTTGTTATGGTTTGCGGAAGGATGATCCTCCTCCCCATTTTCATTTGTTGCCTTGATTGTGTTATTGTGAACAGTACTAGAGGCTTACATCAAATTATACGATTTTGAGTGTATTACAGGGTGACTGGACAGACTATTGAAATGATTCCCGGGACTTCGCAGTTGCTGGGGATGGTAGTAATTTTATAGGCCTACCTAGGGAGCTGTTAACATCAGATAGTGAATCTTAATTCTGCTTCCGAGATGTAATAAATGGTACTTATCATTAGATGTCAATTATGCCAAATGACGGGTGTGGCTTTAATGACATCCAGCATAGGGCAAATGGGTGTAATAAATTAATTTTGTATGACGGCAGGGATGTAAACGCATTTGAAGGGCTCTGACATCCATGAAATAAAAGGTTTCTTTTATGAAAGATTCTGCAAACAGTTCATTCGCGGTTTTTAATCAGCTGTGGGAACACGTCAGTGCGTTAAGTTGCGTTAACTCATTAACTGTGAGATGGGTGACATTTATGGCAGCTCTGTCAGTGCAACCTAAACGAAGCGTCACAAATAAAATTAGGTGTGTTCCCGTACTCGGCCAAACAACACACAAAAGTACAAAACAACACAAACTAACACGAAGTCCGTTCCCGTATTACCTTAAATTAGCGCTCTCTCGAGAGAGTAAAATATTTCTTTCCCTTTCACATTTTAACGCATAAAACTTTTATCGGTAGGTTAGTGGTTTGCTGTCAAATATATTTGTATGCGTACAGAGATAAGAGAGCATTGACCCATTATATTTGTGTATGTGTCTCAATTTTTGTTGGTGTTTTTGTTTTCTGTATCGAAAAGTGAATCTGACATTTCTTAATGACATACTTTACATATTAGTTTTAGATGCGTTCGCGTACTTTGCCTCTTTCTGAGAGAGATCTGCCCCCACTCCTTAAAAAATGAATTCAGAATTTTTTACAAAAAGTACTGGAACACACCTATAATTTTGTAACTTCTTACATGTACTGAATTCTTTTAATATCAAAAGTTGTACCAGGACGCGTGCGAATCTTTGGCTGCACAGACATTTTCCTCAGTCGCAATCAATTGAAATAATGGGGGCTTTTTTGTCATGAAAAATTAGTGTTTCTTATCCTAATTTGACGTGTATGAAATGGATAAACAAGATCCGCTCAAGGCCTGGGCTGGTGCCTAGGGAAATTAAGGGCCGATCGGGACCAAGTGCAGGTGAAGAAAGAACTGAACGGTTTTGGAAGATAAATGGCTTTATTTACAAATTGTCCGTAAAGTTTTACAATGTATAAATACTCGCATATATTTGATAGTACAACAGTCCACAGAGGGACCAGAGCCTAGCTTGCCTTTCAACTACTCGTGTTGTTACGCTACTGTTCTCTCAGGAGTAGAAGGCCTTTTTTTGCTGACTCCGAACAATTATAACATTTCAATTGTTATTAGCAGCTCCAAAGAGGTGGTGCCACGAAAAATTCGAGGTTGTCAACCGGGAATCCAACCTGGACCCTAGGCATATGAGTTTCGCACTCTACCTACTACCCCACGGCAGCGAAAAATGGTTCGAATCAAAAAAATAACTTCGAGAAAGAGAAAAGTTTTAAATAGAAACTTAGCAATGCACTTGTTAATTGCAAAAGCCGATGTTAGTGCTTCTCGTATAGTTAGCGTATTTCTGCTAGATGTTATTGGTGTGACAATTTATTACCTTTTCCCTTCTAACTATTTTGACAAAAATATGTTTTTTCTCATGTTACACCTAATATATTTGCTTCTACTCCCGACAAAAAATAAAATAAAAACCATGGTCGTCTACCATAGAAGAAGTCATGAAAAACACTGCTGGTTTTTCAGGCTTCAAAATCATTGAGTGGGGCTGACAGTCTTCTGGTCAGTTTGAAGTCAATCAGTCATTGTTAATGTCAAAGCCTTCAGGGATGTTAATGTCCAAGTACGTCTATATTAAAATCTAGGTATTGCCTCGGTTGTAGAAAAAAATAGAATCAAAGAAGGACAACGCGACATGAAGTTGACCGAGAACCTGAATCCCTTTTTCATTTATAGACAAAACTTCTCAAGTAGTGACCAAAAAGATGTTATAAGTCACGTATATGTAGAAACCTAAAAATTTCCATGAATCGTCGACGAGCGCTGATACAGTTTGTACAAAAAGTGTTTAGCTTGGGAAAAAACAGCAATTTCTACTTTCTCGGTTTAATATTAGACACTTCTAAAAACTTTATTTCACCATTTTTTTTATCTCCATACTTCATGTCTTAAAAAGTAAATATCATAAACAAAACTCCATACAACACAACAATAAGAACAACACAAAAAAACAAAAAGCAACAAACATTTAAAAGTCTTTACACATTCTATTCCGCATTCTTTTCGCAGTGCTTACATAGTTCAAAACGTACCGTTATAGCGGTTTTTTTTAATTTTCTGTTCTATATGAGATGTAGGAAGTCGAAAGCGAAAATGTTCATTGTTACTTTTGCTGTTAAATAAGTAAGAACAATTTTTGGTGAATCATTTTAATATGCCTGGCAAGAGAATTGCTTTTGACGTAAAGCAGTTGGTTTACTTTAACCATTATAATGGTAAAAGTGTGAAAGAAATACTGAGATGTTTGGTTTATCTAAGAAAACCATTTACAATATGAATAACCGAGCAGAACGTGAAAATCTGTTGAAAAATATTGCACCAAAAGGCAGACCAAACAATTTAGCGGACAGAAATGAGCGCTGTTTACTAAGAAAAGTGCATGAAAACCATCAAATATCCATTCAAGCTTTGACCAGAAAAATAAACCAAGAGTGCGGTGTGCAAGTTTCCAACGAAATTGTAATGCAAGTGCTGGTAAAGAATGAGTACACATCAAGAGTTTCACGAAAAAAAACAATTACTTTCGTCTCAAAATGTTCAAAAACGCTTATCGTTCGCTACATAGTGCAGCATGCAACCGAACGAGTGATGGAATGATGTCATATTTTGTGATGAAACAAAAATAATTGTGTATTACAACTAGGGGCCCAATAGAGTGTTTAAAATCGTTGCTTAACAAGAACATCATTCCAACCGTTAAATTTGGTAAGTTGTCTGTGATGGTGTAGGGGTGCATATCTAGCAAAGGCGTCGGGTATATAGTTTCAATTGAAAACTCCATGGACGCACAGAAGTACTTGAGCATTTTGCAAACTCATTTGTTTGCTAGTGCCAACAATTTTGGTTTAAAGGGCGGTGTTAACGACAGAAAACCACAATTTAAGTTCTATCGAGACTACGATCGGACACACAAAGAACTTACGGTGAAGACTTGGTTGCTTTATAACTGCACCAAAGTATTGGATACACCAGCTCAGAGCCCAGACCTTAACCCAATACAAAATCTATGGGCCCATTTGAAAAAGAAGGTAGCAAGAATGAGCCCCAAAAATAGAAACCAACTGATACAGTACATGAACATTCCAAAAGTTGGTTGGATCAATGACAAAGCGGCTAAAGGCGGTTATGCTAAAGGTGGTCACACCAAATACTAACATGCGAATTTCGCCATATTCATATGCTTTTGAAACAAAATAAGCTTATAATTAAGTAACGCATTAAGATGTGTTAAGACTTTCTTGACAGATAAGTATTTGTTCATCTTTGCTTTTTGTTTTTTATTGTTCTTTTTGCTGTGTTATATGGAGTTTTATTTATTTTATTTGCTTTTTAAAACATCAAGTATGGAAATAAAAAAATGGTGAAATAAAGTTTATAGAAGTGTTTAATATTGAAGCGAGAAAGTATAAATTGCTGTTTTTTTACCTAGTTCTTGGTAGCCGCCGTGGCGTAGTGTGTAGAGTGCGACGCTTACACGCCGAAGGGTTTAGGTTCGATTCCCGGCTAAACACCTAGAATTTTTTCACGGCACCACCTCTTTCGAGTTACTGACAACGTTTAAAGAGTAATAACTGTCTAAGAAAGTTTCTCAAACTTCACCCTTTGGAGTCGGCAAAAAACTGTAGGTCCCTTCTACTCGTCAGAGAACAGTAGCGCGCACAATACGAGTAGTTGATGAGCAAGCTAGGCCCTGGTCCCCCTGTGGACTGTAGCGCCAACAATTATTATCAAACACTTTCTTGACAAACTGTTTTTGGATGCATGAAAAGGGAGTCATTAAAATGGGACAGAAAGAGAAAATCCTAAAATGAACAAAACTAAGAACATACACTTTACAATTCGGTTAAATATTAAATTCACGGAATTTCACACTACTCAGATTCAGTTTTCACACTGAATCTTTAGATGATGCCAAGGAGTGTGGTTTTGAATTGGGGACTTCAAGTCCCCAAGTTCTGTGGGGAGTTTCTATCAAAATTTTGTTTCCGAGACTTAGTCTTTTCTCAACTCAAGGCAGTTTTCTGATTGCTAGATCAGTGGTGCAATGCCATTCTAGACAATGACAATTACCTCAACGAACAGAAAATATCGAGAAAAAATTTTATTTCCACATAAAAAGAATAAGCTTAAGGAGGGAACGACATATTAATGTGCACGGAAATACATCCATTATGTTATTTCCACCAAACTCGGATTGTGCAGTTAATCGTCTATTCAATTCCGATTAACATTCATTGCGATGTATAAATATGTACCATAAGTAATATTTCTACAGAATGTCGTTATATGGTTTCAAGAAACACATATGCCATCTACAAGTTCTATTCAAATGAATACCGGTTAACTCCCTGCTCAGTCTAATTTTGTGCAGCCGGTGCCATGCAATTAGAAAATATTGTTCCAAGTTGGATATTGACTGCCAGAACCATACCTTTTATTTGCTACATCAAATGAAATGACCCCGGAAACTAGTAATTTCAAGTTTCATATTTCGCCGTCTGTCTTAAACTCTTCAAATATGGCTTTATCTATCCACACCAATCTAACTAAACCGAATTACCCCAACTCCCATAAGTCCACAATCAACAGACAACTAGCTGTCAAACATGTTCAGTGAACCCAACCCAACCTTAACCATGTGTGCTGGCAGCTCACATGTCGCTTCGTCCCCAAAAATCCAATTAATCCTCGTGATGGGTCAAAGGCTCCCGCAATCGATGTAATGCCACAAAGTATAAAGTTACGCTTGAGTAGGTATGTGTCCCTATTGACACAATCAACAATATGCCATTCCTGTCAAGGGTTCAGCGTTTTTCGCGGTAAGCGCCACTTGGACGTGTTTCTCCCACGGCCATAAACATTTGCAGGCCTTTCAAAAAATTAGTCAGCTTCCGGATGGAGGTGATCGTCTCTTTCGTCCGTTGCATTTCCCATTCACCGATAAACAGAATCTCTGCACGGACCCCCGGCTAGGGGCGGATGACTGTGCACTTCATTTGCGGAATGCAAATGAGTCTCTTTCAGTGCAGCGTATGCGGCGCATCAAAACAAAAGACGCTCAAGAATGTAAACAAAAAATCGGTGCCCGGCTTCCCCGTCTCGTCGGAGCATCCGGCGAAAGACTCGCCTAGATGCATTTTAAATTTTCATCACCCGGTGTTTTGAAAGGGAAATTTAATTTGTACGTCTCCTCGGTGTCTTTTTGTGGTGACCTGTCCCCCATGGAAACTGTTGGTTGTCGTCGCCAGTGTGGGAGGCGCAGGGCAGTGCAGGACACATTTAGTCGCCATCGCAAATGGCAAGTGTGGACACACGTCACGTGAGTGCCGGTCGTCATAGCTGCTTTTGCAGCAAATGAAATTAAAAGAACGCAAACGTTACAATATGCAATTAGCGACGGCGGGTGCCGGTGCGATGTAGTTGTTGGATTCTTGGGAGGTGGTGAGGTTGAAAGTTGGCAAATCTGTGCAATCAACTGATGAGAGAAGAAGGTAATCTCGAGGTTGGACATGATGAGTTTGCAGATTCACTTAAGGGGTTGGCTTTCCATTCGGTGGCGGATAGGAAAAAGGTTTTGAATGTGGAACGAGATGCTTTCAAAGATGTCTGTTTTTATCACAGAATGTTGGGTTATGTTCAGAAATTTGGATTAAACTTACGCGAAAAGTCCGCACATTTAATTGGCTGGTAATGGGCAGGATAGAAAAGCAGAGTTTCATCAAAGACAATGCTTTCCAATGAGATTTACCGTAGGCCTTAGCTTGAGTTTTGTTTTAATTTTTCGACTCGTGTCTTATTTCCGAACCACCTTCAATCCATCACCTTCGGTGATTTTACTGATTTCATTTTTGACTTTTTCTACTTCCGAGTTCTCTCCTCCTAAAGTTATTAATTGTTGGCTCTTAAGTCCGTTTCATATTCGACATATGGGTATATACAGCAAGCAATGTTTAATTGCGAGTATTTGCGAGGGCTGACTTAAGAGTTTTCTAGGTATTCATTAATTACTTTAAAGATCTTTTCGCACAATACTAGTTGTCTTGTAAACATTTTCAAAAAAGCAAATTTTAAGTAAATTGCTGTAAGGAATTTAGTCTAAAATGTCGGGCACAAGTGAAGAAGAATCTCAACCAACTTGCAGTGCACAGTTGGAGGCACCTCGCGGAAGATCGTGCTGGCTGGAGACGCATGTTGGTTGAGACCCAGGTCCACCCGGACTGTAGCGCCACAAGAAAAAGAAGAAGTAATAAAGCATTGTTTGTGGCCAATGAGAGTTTTTAAACAAAGTTTAGTGTATTTTTATTTTATTATTTATTTTTATTTTATGTTCCGATACCAATTTTTAATGCTTCAACTTTATAAACACATTTTGCGCAACACTACTCGCAATAAATTATTTTACACAATTGGGCTTCGAGATACTCTTTTGGTTGTTTTTTACATTAAAGGAAACACCCGATTAAAATTAATGACATTCTTATTTGTATATCAGATTTTGTAAAGATTTAAAAAAATAAACGTAAATTCTAAACGGTTACTTTTGAACCTTTCTTGTTTTTCCGCGAAAGCTTTTCCCAAATAAATTTTAAAAAGTTTTGATTGATAATCTTTCTCCGGTACATATCTGAGCTATCTATTAACTTAATACTAAGTTGGAACGATCACATATTCGAGATCGCCAAAAATGCAGCGAAATGTATAGGTTTCTTAAAGCGATGCAAGAAATACTCTACACCTTCTGACCTGGTAACCATGTATAAGGCATCCGCCCAAAGCTTAAGTACAACGCTCCTATCTGGTCAGGTGCTCATAAGACCTCTCTGCACCTATTAGATAGTATCCAACAGCGAGCGATAAAACTTATTGGTGATAATAATGCAGCGAAGTCAATCGATTCGCTTGAACATCGACGAAATGTTGCGTCTCTATCGCTAATTTATCGTTGTTTCAGAAAAAAACAAAATGCTGTAACGAGTTAGCCGGCTGCATTTTTCCCCTTCAAGAATTCACCCGCAATACCCGCCTCGCTAGAAATGCTCACCCGTTCACCCTTAAGCCCGCCTTCGGCCGTACAGTTAAGTTTAGAGACTCGTTCTTCAGCCGCACTACACGAATATGGAATGCTCTTTCCAGCACAATTTCCCTCTTCATTACAATCCACAGGCATTTAAAACCAATGTGCATCGGTACCTCCTTTTCCTCTTTTTCTCTATACCTTCGGCTGGTGCTGTGACTTAATTCCAGTCATTTAAGGGTATAAACAATCCCTTTAGTGCGCGCCAATTATAAAAAAAAAAAAATGTGAGCTAAGCATGACAGTACAATAGGCTACGTTCTTAAATCGCTTTCCTATTCTTTGCTTAATACTTACGTGTGCTTAATATGGTGAATCAAAAGGCTTAGTTTTAAGACCTCTTCTCGTTTCTGCATTCATAAATATGGTGATAATATTAAACTTGCGGAATCATTTCGCATTAGCATTTATAATCTTATTTTTCTTCTTTTTTTATCCCTCTTGGGTTATAATATGAAACGCTCCTTATTTCATTTTCTGGATGTACTATTGAACTACAATTTAAAGAGAACCTTTCCACTTTACAGATATAAGTAGTCATGATATGTTGCAAAAAGTACGTTTATTCCTATGAACAGCCAGTTACATTTCTCTTTCTATGACTTAAAGGGAACTCGCCAATCCCTCTACACATTTACGACCGTAAATCTGTGTTTCATCGTCGTAAATTTAGAGAACTTAAATGAACGAATTGAATGTCCGATCGTCTATTAAAGTGTATAATAAGTGTATGGCGCGACAGTCCACAGGGGACGAGGGCCAAGCTTGCTCATCAACTACTCGTGTTGTGCGCGTTTCTGTTCTCCCTCGAGTAGAAGGGACTAACAGTTTTTGGCTACTCTGAACGGCTAAGTTTGCGAAGCTTTCTTAGACAGTTATTACTCTTTGAATGTTGTCAGCAGTCGAAAGAGGTGGTGCCGTGAAAAATTCGAAGTGGTCAGCAGGGAATCGAACCTAGATCTTCTGCCTGTGAGTGTCGCACTCTACCCACTACGCCACGGCGCCAAAATTAAAATGTATATCTGCACTTAATATTGCGTTTAGTCAGCCTTTAAGATGATATTCGAAGTGTCATTAAAGCGCTAGACAGATTCTGTTTCTTAAATGAAAATAAAAATCGTTCACATGCTTTGGTGAAAATGTTCAAGCGATATAAAATTAAATTTTGTTTAATTTTTATTTTACAGCAGAAAGAAGGTGTGGCGTGCCATAACAGTATTTCGAACTTCGCCACAACTCTGGTATCATATGCACACATTATTAACATATTTTTGCTTTGGTCTATGTATAGTGGAAATTTTTTTTCTTTCAAATAGGGTACTCAGTCGAGTATTTTAAAATATTTAAATTTTAAAAATGCCAAGCAAGACATCCGAACCCATCTCAAGTGGTGCGCAATGTTGGTCTTAGGCACATAAGAGGACTGTTATGGCACTCAAAGAGATACACAAATAATGTCCTTCGGCCCTGTTGATGGAAAAGAAATACAAACAAACAAAGTAGGCTCTTCTGAAAATAACATAAAAATGCTTAAATTAAAGAATCGAAAAACGCAAACAATTCAGCCTTTCAGCACATCAGCCCCATCCTCAGAAATAGGTAAACTATGAAATAAAAGGAAACACTCTTCTTAAATGCGAAGTCTTATTTCGTTTTTAAAACGATTGTTCTTATCTTTCGGAAGATTCTTTTAAGAGGGTAGAACGGCGAAGAGAGAACGACTTAAGCCCACGCTAATTCATATTCTCTGCACATTCAAGATCTAGGAGTTTTACACTAACTTAACCGAAAAATTGTCAGCAATTGAGAATGTTTTTTTCTTTTTTTTTATTTCTTCTTACGTTTAGATTCACTGTATCTAACTTTCTTTAATTTACCAATCCTTCCTCTATATATACGGAAAATGTTCACAATGTCGTCAATGGACATTTTAAGCTCGCTATTCATAATTGTCAATACATTTCAGCAAGAATGGCAAGTAGTTGCCAAAGAAGCTAATACGAATGCAGTTTGAAGAACTGTAAATTTTAATTATTTGTCGAAGGGCTTTTTGATGTCAATTAATATTGATGGCGGTGTCCCGGATACGTAACTAAAATGTTCCACATACGCCCAGGTGTACTTTCGGAAATTGTTGGATTACATTTTTGAGTTTGAGAGACCGAACTGGACAAGAGATTGGAGGAGAAAAAAAAGTCAAAACAACCCTCTCCTGGGTGTCGCTTACTAACAGAAGGGCTGCAATTGCATGTGCAGAGATATTTATAATCTCGTAAGACAGACGCCTTACTATCGTGCGATGATATCGTTGAAACGAGAGTTTTGCATTGCCTAAGCAATAATCGTTAATATGTCGATAAAACGATATCATTTGGTTGCTTCATGTGCTCTGGAAACTGTCAAACACTGTCGTCCTTACGATCGGTTTTTGACGATAGCTATTTTTCGCTCGTTTTGCATTGCGCTGGCATAGAAGAACGGACAATTTGAAGAGAAATTAAGAAAACAAATGTGGCAGGGAGTCGTTACTTATTGTTTTGTTGTGTGGGTACAAATATGACAGATATGTTGCGTTTAGTAGCTTTCTAACGGTGTATAAAATAGACGATAGAAGGGACGATAGAGGTTGAATTTTGTAATGCAAATTATCGACAAAAGCGTTTCGGTGGATCGTCCAAGCGATAGTCATTTAAATAGTTAAGTGATTACAGCCTAGGCTAGTAACAGTACATTGAATGTTATAAGGTTGTCAAATACCTCCCGCCTTTTTGTCTTTTCAATTTTCCGGCTATGTATAAGGCGTTACAGAGCTCGTATCTGGCAATATTATACATCATTTGAAAGGTCCTGACATAACCTACAAAACGACGCTATGCTATATGATTAGTTTGGATATTGCGTTCAACAGTTATAGACGTGTACGACGTGTACACATGGAGTTCATTTACGCCAGAATTCGCGCTATTTTGAAGTTTTCCTTCGTTAAAGGCAAATCCGCTAGAGAAACGTTCCGTTAGATTAATTGTGTTTTGGGGGATGGTACTCTATCATTTCGAACCGCGGAGGAATGGTTTTGACGATTCAGAGCATGGAAATCTTCGGGTTAGACCGATATGCGGAGTCTCGTGACATCGCCCAGTAGGTGGGAGTAACTTAAACCATCTGCAGAAGGCTGGATACAAAAAAAGCTTGATGTTTGGGTGCCGCATGATTTGACGTAAAAATAAAGGGGGCTTCTACGTGGGGGGTATAATGAAGTTCCCGTCTAGATGGAAACAGATTATCGAACAAAACGGAGCATATTTGAACTAAATCCGATCACTGTAACACTTTTGATGAATCATTGATTGAAGAGCAAAAAAGCGGATATTTGACAATCTTTTACATCTCGAGTGAATCACACAATCAGATGTGGTGCAATGCAAAAAAGAGAACAAGGTTATTGAACGCTGGCCTGAGTTGTTGTCATCTTGGGAAGTAAGCGTTGGACTTGATGCTGCAGTGGTTGTACTTGCAGAGGATTTGTTGTTGCCGAGATTCAAATTAGAGAGAGCATTGGAAGTAGAACTCTTCGAAGAGACTTGATTTATCGTAGAATTTATGGGAGCATCTAACAGTGTTGATTTTCTGCGCTGAGTAACACAGCTACCACATTTGAAGCCTTGGGTACTCTTCTCATAGAACTCGATTTCTCTTTTTTCTATTTTCGCGCACTTTGCATGGAAATATTCTTTGCAAATAACGCACTGAATTTTTAGATCGGCTCTATCGATTTTCAAGTAACATAAACCGCACTTCATTTTTCTTAGTTTATAGTAATAATTAGTTCAAAGTCTAGATAGATTACTTATTTAAACTTAATTTAATTTAAGAGAACAATCAAAGAAAACTTGAATTAGAATAGAAAATATTTCTCTACGTGTGCTTCCCCATCAACACACTAGAAAACTGCTCGTGTTGTGCGCGCTACTGTTCTCTCACGAGTAGAAGGGACCTACAGTTTTAGCCTACTCCGAACGGCGAAGTTTGAGAAGCTTTCATAGACAGTTATTACTCTTTAAGTGTTGTCAGCAGTCGAAAAAGTTGTTGCCGTGAAAAATTTGAGGTGTTCAGCTGGGAATCGGATTTAGACCTTCTGCGCGTGAGCGTGGGACTCTACTCAGTACGCCACGGCGGCCACTTTCCTCTCTTTTTCTATCCACTCTGTTTAACTAGATATAAAACGCGAATTAATAATCACACTTATATGAAATTTTACAAAATTACATTTATAAGTTAATTTATACATATAACCACAGCTTCACCCCGCGACCGACAATATGTTGACCGCTCCTCGTACCATCAGATTCACCCATCGTCGACTATAGTTAAATGACGTAGAAATGCATACTTGTTGTTAGGGATTTGGGCGTGTTATCCCAACATGAATTTCGTGCAGGATAACGTGCTGAACATGGTGTCGTAAAACACATTCTGTCAGTTTAGTGCATTTTAAATTATCTATTTGCCATTACGGGATCGTTGATTTTAGTGAGGTAATCCTCTGTGCTAGCCGCTATCGATCCAATACCGCATTCCTTCCTTCGGAAATTTATCAAATAATTTTTTAACTGATCTCACTGATGAGCAAAACAGCCACTTTCACAACACTTAAGTGCTTTTTGATCGAATCTCTAACTGAGATAGCTCTTGTTTCTGTTTTTCGAAACTGTTGTTGAATAGAGGTCCTCTACGGACAGCAGTTATCTACTAAGGAGTTTTAGACCATACTTTAACCACGTGGTCAAAACGAAATTACGAAATATTGTTGGAAGGTGAAACAATGTTTCCAGTTTGAGTGCGCATCTGCTGAGAGACTGCTTCATTTGTAAATTACTGTGACTCAACTCTAAAAGAAAGACGAAAATGAAAAGAGGGAAGCGTGTGCTCCTAAGAGCTCACACATGACGATTCTATAGTTTTCTACACCATCCATTTCTTCTTACATTCGACAATGGTGGTGTATGAAATGCAGTTTAAGATGATTCAAAGTGAATTTTTATCTCCTCTTCACTTAGTTGATTGCAAGATGCATAAAAGAATAAACAACTGCGTACTGTTGTGGCGTGAATGTCCAATGCATCCTTTAAAGCAAAACCAAGCCGTGCATAAGCACTCGTGTTTCATTATAAAATATGAATGCTTTTCAACTATACCTTGAGTTCAAGCTGATTTCGGTAGAGTGCTTTTAAGAGTTTCAGAAATTGTTGGTTTTAATTAATTGAGAAAATTCTTTAACCCACAAGCAGAAGGTTGTGTCGGACATTGTTTCGTTTCCAAGCACACACGCCTCAACCGTTGTTTGCGGGCAATCAATGAAATTATCCTCCTCCCGCCTTTCTACCTTTTACCTTCATTCCCTACCAACCAAGCATAAGCGCAGGAAAACAGGTTAAAAGTAAGGCTCCGAAGACAATCATCATTATCCACGTATCATGGCTGTGTGTGATAATAAAAAGTAACGTGTTGCATGTGTTTTCTGTTTACAGACGATTAACATAAGTGACTCCAGAGTCATTTGGTGTCCCCGGCCCAGCGTACGCCGTTCACCCCACCCACCCTCGTTTGGTTGTCAATAATTATCATTCAACGAGCATTGAACGCGATTAAATGTCACGTGTCATGTTAAATGGAAAATGCGGCAGCATGCAGCTCCAACAGACGACACCATCAACAACTACAGACGTGGCGATAAATAACAGTCCGACCGGCATGACACCTCACAATCATGACGATAAAATATCACTACGCTCGATTAGTTCGGAGGATATATCGGGCGCTCCGGCTGGTAGATGCTGCAGTGCAGCCGCCAGAAATCCGGCGATAAAAACGGGACGCAGGATACAACTTTTTCAGGTGAGTAAGTTAAAAATATTCACGTATGCACATTCTCGTGATGTGCGAGCGGAGCAGTGCAATGCGCTTCTTGAAGATGAACTTTTCATCATCATTTGCATATGAGTGCGACCTACTACTGCTAAAGGCTGTGTTGCTCTGCATGTGACGGTAGGGTGTTTGAGGCATTAAGTGATGCTGCGATGACGATTAGGATTTATTGTGTTTTCGTGTGTCCTTAAATGCAGAGTTAGTGAGATAGATGCCAATGGATACGGAAATTGCGGATATTGCACGGTGTTATGCGCGCCGATGCACTCTGCACGTTCGGGGGTAATGAATGGAAGGATGCACTTACACAGTTTATCAGCACCACTAATTGTGGTTCCCAATGCGGGGACATAGTTGGAGCTTATATTGATGGGGATGTTGTGTGCATTGATTTATCGTGCAGCATGGAAGGGAGGTTTTACTGGAGAAAATTCTGAGTAGTTGCTTAATCGTCGTTTGTGGGGCTTTTGTTCTCCATTTGAGGGTAATGTTGAATTACATTACCTTGAATTTTATGATTTTTCTGGAAGAGCCCTTCCGATGGATTTGTCTGTTGTCTAGACCTCTGCGTTTTTTGCTTTGCTGTGACATTTGCGGAGTCAAAACATGAGTCCTAAGTTGGAGTTTTTCTCAGGATCTTCTTCTTGTGGCGCTACAGTCCGGGGTGGAACTGGGCCTCAACCAACATTCCTCTCCAGCCAGCATGATTTTCCGCCGACTGTCTCCAGTTGCGCACTCCAAGTTGGTTGAGGTCCTTCTCTACTTGTGTGCGCCACCTTTGTTTAGGTCGTCCTCTGCTGCGTTGTCCCAATGGCACGGATTCAAAGACTTTTCGGGCCAGAGCAGTGGCGTCCATACGCTCTACATGGCCAAGCCATCTTAAGCGTTGTATCCGTAGACGCTTGATCAGGCGCACGTCGCTGTACAGCGTCATAGAGTTCGCCGTTAAATCTTCTCCTCCAGATGCCATCAACGCAAACAGGACCAAGAATCGCACTCAAAACTTTTCTCTCGAAAAGACTAAGGGTTTCCTCATCCGCCTTTGCTAACGTCCAAGATTCTGCGCCATATAGTAGGACTGGGATGATGAAGCTGTTATATAAAGCGAGCTTAGTCCTTCGAGAGAGGGCTTTATTACTCAATTGCCTCTCGAGCCCAAAGAAACAGCGATTGGCAAGAGTGATTCTGCGTTCGATTTCGGTACTGATGTTGTTGTCCCTGTTTACCGCGGAGTCGATGTAGACGAAGTCCTTAACTACCTCGATGTTTCTGCTGCCTAGTGTGACGCTCCGTCCGAGACGTCGATGTTGTGTGTCCTTCCTTGATGACAGCATGTACTTCGCCTTGCCCTCATTTACCACTAAAACCATTTTAGCCGCTTCCGCTTCAATGCCAGCAAACGCCTCATTGACGGCTCGCTGTGTTCGTCTAATCACGTTAATGTCATCAGCGTAAGCTAACAATTGAACTGACTTCTGGAAGATCGTGCCTCTGGTGTTTACTTGTGAGTTAAGCAGGATCTTCTCGAGGATTATGTTAAAGAAGTCACATGTCAGTGCGTCACCTTGTCTAAAATCTCTTTTGACATTGAAGGTTTGGGTGAGTTGTTTACCAAACTTGAGGCAGCAGCGAGATTTCTCCATCGTCATCCTACACAATCTGAGTTTAGTAGGAATGCCAAAACTAGATATGGTACTGAGCTATACAGTGTCTATATGCACACTATCATATGCGGCCTTTAAATCGACGAACAGCTGGTGAATGCCCTTCTGCACTTCTTGAGTCCATTCCAGGATCTGCGGTAAAGTGAAGATCTGGTCTATCGTGGACTTTCCTGGTCTGAAACCACACTGATAGCGACCTAACAGGTTATGGAAAAACGGGTTCAGACGCTCACACAATACGGCAGAGAGGATCTTGTATGCGATGCTGAGGAGACTAATCCCTCGGTAGTTGGCGCAGACAAAGTTGTCTCCTTTCTTGTGAAACTGGCAAACGACGCTGAGATTCCACTCATCGGCCATGCTTTCTTCCGACCATATCTTACAGATGAGCTGGTGCATACGCCCAACCAACTCATCTCCAGCTGCTTTCAATAGTTCTGCTTGTAGTCCATCCGCTCCAGCAGCTTTGTTCCACTTCAGCTTGTATATTGCTATCTTCACCTCGTCTAAGTCGGGGAGACGGAATCCTTGTCTATCATCGTTCAAATCGAGTGGAACATTCTGCCTAGCAGCGGGACTTGGATTTTTGCTCAGGATATTTGTTCTTTTAAAATGACATAAATTTAGTTTTTCAGATTTTTTCAATTTCAAACTGAAGATATTCTAAACAAGGGTCACAGTTTAACAACAAGATGCAACTCAATAAAGAGGTCAATGTTACCCCAGTAGTATGCTACAAGATATACAAAAATGTGGAATAGGACCAAACAAGAAATAATTGAGAGAAGCATTGTTTTTCTTATTTACAAAGACAAACCCCGATTTCAGTGTTCAACAACTACTACTGTTCTCTCTTTATTTATTTTTCCTTTTGTTTTGAAATATGTAATAGACATTTCGAAGTCTATAGTTATAAGGTTTGTTCCCGCACTTTCCGTACTAAACTCTGAAGCATGTCATTTGTTATGGAGTAAGGATAAGTCACTCTCAGAAAAACCAAAAGTTCGGGAACGCATCTAAACTAAATGTGTAAAGTATGTATGTCATTAGGAAATATTAAATTCCCTTTTCGATACAGAAAACAAAAACAACATTAAGATTTGAGAAGCATGCACAGAGATAATGGGTCAATGCGCAATTATCTCTGTACGCACACCAATTCATTTGACAGAAAACCATCAACCTACCCACAAAAATGTTTTGTGTTAAAATGGGAAGGGTGGTGAAATATTTTACTCTCGAGAGAGAGTGCTCTCAGAATACGGGAACGCACGTTGTGTTGTTTTTTCGGGTAAGGGAACACACCTATTGTCACGAACTCGGCAGAGGTTATACTTTAATGTGTTACGTAAATAGTACAAAATCGGCCCAATGGGATGCCTTAATAAAGTATAAAGAAAATCGTTATTTTTTCTTATTATCTGATTAAAGTTTGTTTCCAGCATCCAGACGCCTGCCGTTGAAACGTTGTCTTACAAAAATTTCAATTCTGTTTTACTCAAAGCATAGAAATGAACCAAAGTTGATTTATTGAATATATCATAACACGACCATAATTCTTTTAAAACCACCCCGTTTTTATGTTCGAAGGTTTTATGAACAGGAAAGAATTTTCTATATTTCTATAGAATGTGTTATGTTATGTGGGTAATGAAATTGGAGATAAAATCTACGAATACAAATTACAAAAGTTTTATATCCGGAAAAAATAAATTAAATCCTGGAGAAATCAGAGCTGTATGCATGGGGGGAAATTTGTACGTCACTGCAACGCTACTGCTGGGTGCCGCTGTTGGATTTGATATATTCAATATTTTGCTTATGGTTTCATCGAAAGAATCTCGGCATTTTTACGCACTTCGAAATATGGTGCTTAAGAATTATGTATTTTTGAAAATTACAGATTTTCGGTTGTATCGGATTTTAGTTTTTGTAAACCTGTTAGGCATTGATTCAACAACCATGTTGAGGAATAATTTAGGCTTTGCTGATGACCGATGTTCTTGGTTATCTATGAAAACAAAATTTTCAGCAAACTTGAAATTCGTATGACGGAAACACGGGTTCTAAAATTATAACTTATAAAAACGTTATTAAAAATAGATTTGACCTTCGATTTGAGGTATGAATTCTAAATCTTGCGCTTCCGTGTATGTAACTGATCAGGACAGTCGGATTGGTAGACTAATGGCAGCATTATGTAAAAAGGTGCCATTGGTCGTGCGTTTAAGAGGGCGTGTGCGCAGATTTTATTTTCTTCAAGAAAAGCTCCCCTTGTGTGCGTACAATGTACAAAAATAAAAACAATTAAAACAAATTAAGGAACTAGTTAACTTTAAAAATCAATATATCAGGTTTTATTTTTATTTATTTATTTATTATTTATTTTTTTTTATTATTATATATTATTATTTTTTTTATTTATTATTTATTTATTATAATTTAATTAAATTTTTTATTTTCATTTATGCTATTGGCAAGTAATTACGGATTTGACTCATAGATGGCTTTGATTGAATTTTTAGGTTCTCTGACGTAATCGAAATGTCAAGCACATTTTGTTATTTTATAGTTGGTACTTCAATTGTCAATCAGTTAAAATTTGTTTATTGGTTGTGTGGTTTTTGGCGTCTGTTAAAAAATTGAAAATGAAAACGAACATTTTCGTCATATTTTGCTTTTTAATTTCCGGAAAGGAAAAAACGCGTCGCAACTTCGCAAGAGTGGCCGCCTTGGCGTAGTGGGCAGACTGCGCAGACTTCCGAAGCTGCAGGTTCGATTCCCGGCTGAGCACCTCGAATTTTTCACGGCACTTTCGAACTGCTGACATCACTTAAAGAGTTTTTTTTTATTTCCGACAGAATACCTCGATGTTTTGACAAAATTTATCAAGCTGCTAACAACGCTCGAAGAGTAATAAGAGTATAAGAAAAAGCTTCTCAAACTACGCCGTCGTCAAAAACTGTACGTCCCTTCTGCTCATGAGAAAACAGTAACACGAGTAGTTGATGAGTAGGCTACGCCCTGGTCCCATTGTGGACTGTAGCGCCACGCAATTATTAATTATTAGCTAGTTAAAACGTATATGCTGTTTATGGTGAAGCTTTAAAACACCGGCAGTGTCAAAATTTGTTTGCCAAATTTGGTTCTTTAGATTTTTCACTCAAAGCTGAAAAACGCTCTGGTCATCCAGTTGAAGTTAATGACAGTCAAATCAAAGCAGTAATCGATTTGGATCATCACAGTACGATAAGATTGCAGAGAATATCATGTGTCACATACATGCATTAAAAATCGCCCAAAACAACTTGGCTATGTACGAAAACTCGATTAATAAGTTCGTCAAATATCTATTTTGCTTTTTTGCTCCTCATTCAATGCTTCATAAAAGGTGTCACAATGATCGGATTTAATTCAAATATGAGTCGTTTTGTTCGATAATCTGTTTCCATCTAGACGGGAACTTCACAATACCTTCCTCGTAGAAGCCCCCCTACTTATTTGCGAAGAACTCTGTCAGCCACTTTTCACAAGCCTCTTTTGAGTTCAACTTCACACCACCAAGGGAGTTCGCCATGGACAGGAACAGGTGATAATAACTTGGCGCTATGTCCGGGCTATATGGTGGATGCGATAAAACCTCCTGTCCGAGCTAACGTAGCTTCTGATGAGTCATCAACGAAGTGTGTGGTCTGTCGTTGTCCTGGTTGAACACTACACTCTTCCTGTTGGCCAATTCTGGACGCTTCTGGTCGATCGCCTGCTTCAAACGGTCCAGTTGTTCGCAGAAGATTGTAGAACTTAGCGTCTGGACATATGGGAGCAGCTCATAGTGGATGATTCCCTTCTAATCCCACCAAACACACAGCAAAACCTTCCTGGCCGTGAATCCCGGCTTGGCCGCTGTTTTGGACGATTCACCGGCCTTCAACCACGACCGTTTTCGCTTGATATTGTCATATGTGATTCATTTTTCGTCACCAGTAGCCATCCGTTTCAAAAATGGGTCGAGTTCGTTCCGTTTCAACAGCATATCGCAGGCATTGATTCGGTCCAGAAGGTTTTTTTGCGTCAAACCATGCGGCACCCAAACATGAAGCTATTTTTTGTATCCAGCCTACTGCAGATGGTTTCAAATGGTTTGGTGACTAACTCCCATTTCCTGGGCGATGTCACGAGATGCCACATGGCGGTCTAACTCGATGATATCCATGATTCGATCGGTACTCGTCGCCACAGGTCTTCCGCCGACTGGCTTACCCATGGTGTCGTTTTCACCGGCTCTGAATCGTCGAAACCATTCCTCCGCGGTTCGAAGTGATAGAGTACCATCCCCCAAAAGACAATTGATCTCACGGAACGTTTCTCTAGCGGATTTGTCTTTAACGAAGGAAAACTTTAAAATTGCGCGATTTTCGGCGTTAGTGAACTCCATGTTTACACGTCTGTAACTGTTAAACGCAATATCAAAACTAATCATATAGCATAGCGTCGCTTTGTAGGCTATGTCAGGACCTTTCAAATGATGTATAGTATTGCCAGATACGAGCTCTGTAGCGCCTTGCCGGAAAATTGAAAAGACAAAAAGGGGAGATATTTGACAACCATATATGAGTTCCTCAGGAACTGAAGGAAAATTATTTAACACAACACCTGCAATTTGATACAGAAATATTATGAAAATGATCCCTACCTTAAACTATTTATAACTGGTGATAAAAAATGGGTTGTTCACAACAATGTCAATCGAAAGAGATCATGGACCAAGCCAGGTAAACCAACAACATCAAAAGCTGATATTCATCAGAAGAAAATTATGGTGTCAGTTTTGTGGGATTACAAAGGTATTGTCTACTTTAAACTTTTACCACCCAATGGTCAATTCAAATGTCTATATTAGACACCTAACAAAATTGAACAATGCAGACGAAAGGTGGCCCGAATTGAAAAATCGAAAATGTATTATATTCCATTATGAGAGTGCAAGGCCACACACATCTTTGGTCACTCGGAAAAAACTGTAGGAGCTTGCTTCTGATGTTTTGCCACATCCACCATAAAGTCCTGACTTTGCACCATCCGATTACTTTTTGTTTCGATCTTTGCAAAACTCCTTGAATGGTAAACAATGATAATGTTGTCAAATTGTTCCTAGTTCAGTTTGTTGCTGGTAAAAGCAGAAGTTTAATGAACAGGGAATTATTATGCTGCTTGAAAGACGGCAATTGGTGATTGCTGAAAATGGGCAATACGTTACAAAAAAGGTTCCATGAGAAAATTGTTTTCATTTGCAAAAAAAATTGCAATTACTTAGTGCCAACCCTATAATTACAATCCAAAAGCGAGATGATGCGTCTCCATATTCCACGAGTCAAAAGAACTGACTGACTGAAATTAGACACTCAACTTGTACACATACATGCTTGTTAAAACACAATCATTAATTAATGTATGTCTCAGCTAAATTTACATACATTTCAACAACAATGGCTTTGCCTAACAAGTTCTAGCGAAAAAGGTCTCAACTGTCTCGACTGTGGTAATTCTAGAGTTAAAACATGCAAAATAAACTCGGATCTTTTGGAACGTGTGCTTTTATTAGGCTAAAACCAAGCGATTTTTTCGGAAATCGTTAATATGGTTGAACTCTACACAATTTGCCGATCGAATGATCTTGTACCGACGACAGATCTTTCAAATGTCTGCCCTATCAAGCAACGGGTTACGGGGAATCAGGGTTCGATTCCGGGGAGGGAGCCTGTGAAACGGCTACCACATCTAAGGAAGGCAGCAGGCGCGTAAATTACCCGCTCCAAGTTCGGGGAGGTAGTGACGAAAACTAACAATACAGGACTCATATCCGAGGCCCTGTAATTGGAGTGAGTACACTTTAAATCCTTTAACAAGGACCAATTGGAGTGCAAGTCTGGTGCCAGCAGCCGCGGTAATTTCAGCTCCAAACGTTCGTAGTTGAATTTGTGCTTCATACGGGTAGTACAACTATAGTTGTGGATTGTACATTACCTTATGTATGCAAGCATATTACCGGTGGAGTTCTTATATATAATGATGCTTGTATTATTATATGGTATATACCTCCTATTTAAACCTGCGGTAGAAGCGGGAATATCTTAAGTACCGTGTGAGTCCATAAAACACGATCCAAAATCCGTTTCTAGGCAGTGATTTACGTCGTGATGTGGAGAGAGATTACCTTGCCATGGGAAACCTTGCAAAAATGATTTTCAAAACGAATTTAAGATGGCTAAGAACCACTGTATGTATTTAAGTAAAAAGAGGCAACAATTTTAAAAATGTTCGTTTTTCCTTAATTGGAAAAGTCCGCATGTTTATTCGATTACTTCCACTTTCCTGAAATCGTGGCTCCTTTAATTAGCTTCAAGTCTAATTTTCTATTGTCATTCTGTCACACTTATTTGAGTTCAATTGCGACTTTGTTGATTATCAACAAATTCAGGCTCCCGTGATTAATGATATTTTTCTCGCTTTCCAAATTACGTAAATGCGGAAAAGTTATGATTTATTGACGTTCATAGTCTGTGGTTCCACGAATTTGCATTCAAAATAACTCGCGCGATTTGAGGCACCCAAATAATTTACAGTTGTGATGTGCAAAGTCATTAATCAACCAAAGGGGGATGTGTTAAAAAAATTACTTTTATTTGTACCGGTTGCGGTTACAAAGTTTCAATTGACAAAATGAACTTTCCCAACATTTTCATAAACTCTGGTTTGGTTGTGTGCTTTCTTTTGAACTCACATCTATTGTCCGTCATTTCCCTTTGTTTTTCTGTAGATGTTGGGCAACCGTGTCAATTTGTGCATTGAACCCCTCGCAACTATTCACAATTCCTCTTCAACGAATTTAACTCTGAATTGCTGCCTCACAATACAAAAACCAAAGTACATTGCGTCAAACTCGCACTGAATCCCTTCCCCCGCCCGCTCTCATTCAGTCGTCAACTCCTAGAAGGCATCGTAAAAGTTCGATTACACATAAAAGCAAATCCCGAAGATTGCTTTTGAGAATCAAAGACGAGGCATGGATCTTAGCAGATGGCAGCAGTGTGGTGGGAGACAGCGCATCCACCCGGCACGTGTTGCGATATCTCTTTGCAGGCAGCAGTCACATCCGAAAATAGTTCAGAGAGATGACTCTCATTGTCGATGGGTCTAGCTGTTAGAGATAGGATTTTGTTATTCTTTTCGGTTCATTATCCTGCACTTCGTTGCTGTTGACAAAATAATCATCAGTGTGAGGGGAAGGGTTCGGTCGTCGGATGAGGCATTGTTTTGCGATTAATTTCTGTCGAAAGGCAATTCAATTTATCGCGATAGGTTTCGCATGATACGCCATCGCCTACGGATGAATATTTTCGGGTCCGTATTTAGTTGATGGCTTGTCACCAGATAATGATTCATTTGACGTGGGTTCGTTCTGATGATGGATGATGAATTTTCGGGCGTTGACTGATTAATGGTTTGATTTTTTGTATTCTTCGTTGGAATGTGCCAGGCGCAGACTAGAGGTATAAATTTATTTTTTAGATCATGGAAAAGTTGAATAAAATTAACAGGTCAGCCACTAGAATCAAAGACATCTTTCGGCATTCTGAATAGTTTCTGAGGGTTTTTCCAATCCATTTTGTCACTTAAAAAAAAAATATGTAGATATACTGTACAAATTTGGGACAAGTCAAAATTAATGATAGAAATTTATAATTTATTACTCAAAAAATATATATCAGAACTTGTTAAATAAAATGTATATTGAATCTCTGTTTAAAACCTTATTCAGAACACAGACAAGTTCGTTCAATACTCGGTTACGTGCTAGAATATACATATACAGTTAGTCACATAGTTATTGGGCCAAACACTGTTTTTTTTTATAAAATCTTAATAACTACACGCCGGCATTGAAAATTGAATAAAAGATGAAGCCAATTCATTGCATGTGGTAATCAGCACATATCAATGATATATGGCATATCTGTGGGATCCGAAATTCGCCTTTTTCGAATGCCGTAAGCTTCGCGATGCGGAAAAGAATTATTGGGGTAAATAATCATTCGTTCATTGAAAGGCAAAGAGTAAACATCTGCCATATGCAATAATTACTACAGATCTTTCTGAATTGCTGGCGGAACTAAGATTTGTTTGCGATTATTACGTCTTTGCATGTTTTTATTTACTATGGGTTGAAAGAGGAAGAATATTTCCTTTGACAAAATACAGTTGGTAATTTACCATAACGCATGACGAGATATTCCAGAGTTGCTAACCATTCCAAAGAGCTTTGTGAGCAATATTATTCGATGACTTAACAATGAAGTTTGAATTGAATCCAAGCCTAATCCTGACCGACCAAGAATTTTAAGTGAACATGAACGAAAGATAAATTATTAGGAACTTAAGGAAAAATAAACGTATTAGTGCTCCGGTAATGGCGACAGATGTGCTAAAGTACTGCCAAAAGAAAGTAATTTAAAGAAAATTTATATACCTCTACAAATTTTTAGGTAAAACATCGTCTGATTATGAATTTCAGTGCATAGACATTTGTAGCGTTGTTATAAAGCTTGAGCGTAAGAACTTTAAACTCTCTGATCATCTGTTCTTAGGTCTTAAGAAGAAATTTGTTAAAATAAGAATTAAGAAAGAGGCGCTTCCAGTGCATTTGAGTAAAATAGAAATTAGTGAGGACTTTTAACTAAAGTATGTAGGGTGGTTAGTAAGACAATCACCAGTGAGTAGATGTGGTTTTAGTACTCCTCCTAAAGGATCCAATACACTCCTCCAAGTCTCTGTACTTGATTTTATCCTCGTGTTATAAGTACGGTGTGGTCGCCGTGATGTAGTGGGTAGAGTGCGACGCTCACATGCCGAAGGGTCTAGCTTCGATTCCCGGCTGAATAGCTCCAATTTTTTACGACATCACCTCTTTCGAGCTGTTGACAATACTCAAAGAGTAATAACTGTCTAAGAAAGCTTTTCAAACTTCGCCGTTCGGAATGTGCAAAAAACTTTAGGTCCCTTATACTCGTGAGAGAACAGTAGCGCGCACAACACGAGTGGTTGATGAGCAATCTAGGCCTTAGCTCTTTGTGGACTGCTGCGCTAACAATTGTTGTTGTTGTTATAAGTACGGTCCGAAAATTGTTGCAAATGACGTCCAGACAAGCGAGCAAGGAAATCGCGAAGATTCATACATTTGGTTATTTGTTTGAAAACTTTCCGAACTCGGATGCAGATGACTACAGTTTGTCGGACCGTATGTGGAACCGTTCCTTCATGAAATGGAACTAGTTCCGAGGAACTATTAAGTTCCACGGAACATGTTGATACTGAAGGCGGTTCATGTGTGGGGCACTAAGTAGTTCCATTCCAGGCACATGTTTGAATAAGTTGTGTTGCTCCATACACATGTTAAAGACAACAATTTTCAACTGTCAAGTGTGCAACATGTTAGTTGAAACATTTGGAACTCCCTCAGTAGATATAATTCCAGGAACTTTAAAGGCCCGGATTTGGAACTTCTTAACTCTCGATATGTGATCATGGAAATGCCCCCTTATAGTTCCAGTAGCATGTTAAAGTTTGAAACATGTATCCGTTTCCAGAACTATAAAGGAAGGACAATTTTGAAAGTATTGGCAATACATATTTCCATCTCCCTTCTTTTCACACCCCCAATATTCTGTGGTCGAAGATAGGTGAATTGCTTGTATAATACATAGAAGCCAAAAAAGGACACACGAAAAACAAAATTTACTTACGATATATGTATGTGTCTGAAACATATTATTTAAGATTTCGTGATTTTTCATTTGACTCTTTCACAGTTTTTTGTGGTCGCCGTGGCGTAGTGGGTACAGTGCGACGCTCACACGCCGAAGGGTCTAGGTTCGACTCCCAGTTCAACACCAATTTTTCTAATATTTCACGGCACCACATCTTTCGAGCTGCTGACAACACTCAAAAAGTAATAACTGTCTAAGAAAACTTCTCAAATTTCGCCGTTCGGAGTCGGCAAAAAAATGTAGGTCGCTTCTACTCGTGAGAGAACAGTAGCGCGCACAACACGAGTAGTTGATGAGCAAGCTAGGCCCTGGTCCCCCTTTGGACTGTAGCGCCAACAATTATTATTTATGCGAATATTAGGAATTTTAAGGTCTACTGTGAAATATTTCTAGGCGCGGAATCTCGTCGTTAAGTGAAATTCTGAATGAGAGTGCTTTATTAAGATCTGTACTCGTCTTTCATATGTTAGTAGGTTGACCAAGTTGGAATACTTTTTAGTTGAAACATGTGTTTGTAAAAACATCGAGACTGATCTTCCTGCCCAATGAAGTGCAAACAATAAATGCAACATTAGTCTTCAGCTTAATTGAATGACGCGGCAGTCCACAGAGGGACTAGCTTGCTCACCAACTACTCGTGTTGTGCGCGATACTGTTTTCTCATGAGCAGAAGGGATTTACAGTTTTTTGTCGGGTACGAACGGCAAAGTTTGGTAAGCTTTTTCTTAGACAGTGTTACTCTTTTAGAGTTGTCAGCAGCTTGAAAGAGGTGGTGCCGTGAAAAATTTTAGGTGTTCAGCCTAAAATCAAACCTAGACCCTTCGGCGTGGGAGGCTCGCACTCTACCCACTACACCACGGCAGCCACAGTTTTTATCTTATATAGTTTATTTTTAATGTCAATTGTTCAATTTGATGTTCAATGTTAGATATCAGCGAAGTTGTGTGCAACAGATAAACACGTTTAATCAAAACCAAAAGAATTTCCAAATTAGCCCTGTCGAAATGTCGGGACTACACAAATGATATACACTTGTGTCATTTGCTCCTTAATGACTAAAACAGCCGCCGAGGAATTAGATTATTCAATTACAAACTCGTCTTTCATGGCAAAAAGATTTTTAAGAAAAAAAAAAAAAAAGACGTGGCTTCTTTATTGACAAGCTCTTTTACAATTTTACAGGATTGCAAATTTACTTTCCACAATAAATGGTTGCCATTTGGTATTTATACAACGCAAAAGCATAGAAACCGCCCAATCAGCGGCATCCTCCGCATAAAGTAGCATTACTTTATTTCTGAAATATCTTTGTACTCAAATTTGGTCATGGTTTATATGGGTCCGACATCATTCCAGGAAAAACATTCTCATATCATAATCTTTCTCTCGCAATGTTTCACTGTTTTTGTAGTTTACATGGAAGTCTTTACCGTTTGGACGTGTGACGAACGTTCCTTTCGGAGTCGCTAGAGAGTAGATTAATTTTTGTCTCATTGGTTCATAAAATATTTCGCACCATTTTCTCTCCTTCCTTTCCAGGGTGTGTTTCACTAAAAAATTTCCTACAAGCTAAATTTTTTTTCGAAGAAGAGGAACTTTTCGGGGTACTCTGGCAGGTAGCCTAGCATCAACCAATCGACGACGAGAAGGAATATTCATTCCCATTTCTGCCACAATAGTTCTTGAAGACTTAAATCTGTCTTCTAAATCTCTCTTTTTGCAAGAATGACTATCTTACCGTCGTCAGTTTTTGTTATTTATCTATGTTTACCTCGCGTTTCAGAGACTTTCCGGTATTTTAGGGAATTTGGGACGAAGTTTTCTGATGGACCCAGAGACTGTGCTTTGAATTTGTACCGTATTCCTTGGCCTCGCACCTGCTGTACTAGTCGGTGCTCTTCAAAAGTGTAGTGAACTTTTCGACCGATCTTAAATGTTCATTGACATTAAAATAATAGTTTTCAACACACCTTTTCACCCCAGGTGATGTGACCGGATTTTATGAATCTTCTTCTTCTTTTTCTTATGGAGCTAAAGTCCGGGGCGGACCTGGTCCTCGACCAACATGTATCTCCAGCCAGTACGGTCTTTCGCTAGCTGCCTCCAATTATGCACTATAAGTTGGTTGAGGTCCTTCTTCACTTGTGTGCGCCACCTTACCCTAGGCCGTCCTCTGTTGCGTTGCCCCAATGGCTCTGATTCGAAGACTTTTCGGGCCTTCGGGCCAGTGGTGTCAATACGCTCTACATGGCATAACCATCTTAAGCATTGTAGCCGTTGACGCTTGACCAGGCGCATGTCGCTGTACAGTCCATCACATGTTTCAAAAATCACATCCGTATCACCGTCCTCCTTTGGACTGTAGCGCCAACAATTATTATTATTATCACTATTTATAGTGACAACGGAAACACTGATGGAGAAAAGGCCATCTGTGTCGGGATGGCAGCTAACAGACCCATGTTTTGAGGGAGCCTGACTGATAGTGACAGCTTGACCAGATGCTATATTCTGGTGCCACAGAAAGTCAGGAGCCCCTGGAACTTCAGTTTCAGCCTGACCGAGCGGTATGCCCCCTTTTGGCAGTGTCGTGGCGGCTGTGGTTTACCACTCAACATTTAGAGCAGAGTCGAGGATACTGTACTGTGCTGACTTGTCTAGCTAATTGTTAAACCCATGGGTAGGCAAGGCTAGCCGGAATAATCTCGGCTCATTGTGGAGTTGCATTCTCAACCGAGGGCTGCGACCCAGAAAGCGGAAGAGGTGGTATTAGGAAGGTCTCGAATCAAACCAAGGTGGCTGATTGTCCCTCAAGCATCATCTCAATTTGGCACTTGGATAATTAAGGCGTTTAGTCTTAGAAAATGGACCACGTGATATACGCCGTCAAGGCAGGTGATCACGTAAAACTAAATCCCCCAACTTTTAACCTCCTCACTAATAAATAAAATTGTATACACTCGTTTTAATACTTTTCTTTAAAGAAACAGTTTACACCTATTTTTTTGTCCAACTTAAATTCGCTCCTATAAACTATGAGTGCCCATTTCTCACAAACTTTTCATGCGACTCTTAAATTTGTCTAAAAAATAACATGATATGGACTCAAACGTCACATGCATGCGGTAAATTTGATGAAAAACTGAATTTTGCTCCATCAAAACTATACAACTATACATTCACATACACCTATTAACTTGTCCAGCAGTATATTATTGAAAAACATTACTTGTATTCATAGGGTGCTTCGTTGCAAGTAGAAGTTTAGACAGTGCTTAGTTAGTTGAGCTTTAAATTATTTTACGACATGTGCTGGAGTTAACATTCCATAGCTCTCCGGAATGCAGTTCATTTTCCTAGAAATTCAAACTTAGATCAAACTTTTGCCAATTTATAACCTAACCTAACCTTATAACCTACCTACCTTTATAACCTTAAAAAGACGGCATATTTATAGACGAAGCGCAAGAAATTTGATCCTTCCCAATAGTCCCACTAAGAAGTCCATTTGCCAGTAAGTTTTCAGAATTCACAATTTATGAAATCCTTCCTAAAACTAAACACCAATTACGAAAATCAATTGTCGCCCGCTTTGATTACGTTCCATAACCACCAAAAGTCTCCGGAATAACACGTGCCGCGCACATCCAACAATTAGAAAACCATCCGAGGATATCTCCCCACATACATATCACAGGTCTTCGCATCCGGGGTGTGGGCGATGTCCGTCCGAGTG
Organism: Eristalinus aeneus; assembly: GCA_955652365.1. Taxonomy (NCBI): domain Eukaryota; kingdom Metazoa; phylum Arthropoda; class Insecta; order Diptera; family Syrphidae; genus Eristalinus; species Eristalinus aeneus. Next base: position 83,102,116 of record OY019132.1, read on the forward strand.
TCACTATATCCGACCAATTACTCGTAATTAGATCCTTCACCACCCAGCCACCACTACAAGGAGCCGTTTAATGAATCATTCATCTCTATTTTCAGATGATCGTCCTGCCATTTATTCCCATTTTGGCGTTGATTGTCCAAACATCGTTCATTCTGCAGGAGATTCTCACCTACCGCGCCGAGGTGTCCGACATAGAGACTCAGGTAAGTCGGGTAAACAAACCCAGAGACCCACTTCCAATCCCAATCCCGCCCGCCTCTTCTCTTGATTGAATGTTGAGAATTTCAACAAAATAATTAAAATTTATCGAGATGCGAATGCGACGTGACTGACAGAGTTACCCTTTATGGCTGGGAGTCGAGATGGAACGACTTAAAGTATTGATACAGCATCGCGGGAGCGCGCCAAAGGGGGCCAAAGGCAAGCTGTAGTCAGTGCTGGGCTGAAGTTAAATTTTTATGAGCGGCACTAGGCGGCGAATTGCGGCACTAGGCGAAGGCAAGTCTTGTACGTGTCAGACTGATGGATGATAACCAAGACGTTGGCAGGAATGCTGAACAGCTGCCTGCTAAAGGTCAAAGTAATTCATAATGCCCTCGGTCGTTGGTAGGTCGGCGAGTGGTAAGTGGATCCAGTTCCATCCAGCCTCTACTGCGGAATGTCATCATCGTTGGTTCTTGTAAATGATGAATGGACGCGGCCACCAGATGACCAGTTGACCATTTGTGCGGCCAGAGGAAACGTGTGTACATAGTCCTGAATAGAATCTGAACGAATCTTGACAGAAGAAGTGTTTGCTTTGTTTTGCACCAAGAAGGAGATGAATATAAATCGCAGGAAAGACCGAATGCCTGATAGATCACTGCCTGGGCATACATTAGTCTTGGCAAAGTATGTCACGCATACGACACAGTGTGCTGCGAGGAAGCGATGGAGAATACATGCAAATCAACTGGGCGTGCAGAAGAAAATATTAATTGGACGGCGACTGCAACAAATCCAAGGGAATCGATTCGGATGGGAGCTGCTGGAGAAGAGCTCAAATTGGTTGACGGTATGATATTTGCTCCAGTTTTGTTGTATGCTTTTAAGATTGGATTTCCGAAGGAAGCAAGGTGACTAGCACTTTTTGCTGGCATCCTGGGAAGATGACAAGTGACTGATGCATCCAGTGATCAGTGGAAAAACGGAAAAATGCAACAAAACGATTATCCTTGACAAATGTCGCCCAAAACAAGGTTAAGTGGAATGTAAATTTGTCATTCCCTTCGACAGCTTGGGTATAATTTATACCATTTATAAAATTTGGGTGAGTCCCTGTGAGTTGAGTGCACTGAACGACACTGTTCAGCAATGAACAAAAGCAATTGAGGGTTGGCATGCAGGCCACCAAAATGTTTCTGTTTAATTTTAAACGTTATTTATCAATCGCTATCAGCTTTCCACTCGTCGGGGATAATTGAAGCCCAATAAAAACAAAAGTCAAGTCCAGGTGAGCTCGTGGAACGCACTCCCCGGTAATTTATTTGCGCCGTCTATTTACACAGTTTCAATTTACAAATGATGCTGACACAGCGCCGGGGTCTTTGACTCCCGCCAGCAAACATGTGATATTAACGCGTGTTGTATGGGAGTTGTGGCAAAATGAGTACGACGATGGGCAGTGTGTATGTTTTGTCGACCAACGAGTGCTTACACCTGAAGTCCGACACGGTGAATCGTCCGTTTTCTGGCGTCGTGTAAGCAAATGTTCTCCAATTTTAATCACTTGGAATTCGGGCAATAATGAAATACCTGAATTTATAATACACTCGTGCAACACATTTTGGAAGAAGTGTGCATATGTTTTGTTTGTATATAATCCACTATGAGCTGCTCCCATATGGCCAGACGCTTAACTCTACCATCTACTGTGAACAACTGGACCGCTTGAAGCAGGTGATCGACCAGAAGCGTGCGGAAGCGTCCAGAAGCGTCCAGAAGCGTCCAAAAGGCGTCCAGAAGCGTAAAGAAGCGTCCAGAAGCGTAAAGAAGCGTCCAGAAGCATCCAGAATTGGCCAACAGGAAGGGTGTAGTGTCACCAGTACAACGCCAGACCACACACTTCGTTGATGACTCGTCAGAATCTAAGTTAGCTCGGATGGGAGGTTCTATTGCATCCACCATATTGCCTGGACATAGCGCCAAGTGATTACTACCTGTTCCTGTCCATGGCGAACGCCCTTGGTGGTGTGAAGTTGAACTCAAAAGAGGCTTGTGAAAAGTGGAAGCCTGAGTTCTTAGCAAATAATGAGGGGGCCTTCTAAATGGAAACTGATTATCGAACAAAACGGCGCATATTTGAACTAAATCCGATCACTGTAATACTTTTTAGAAAACATTGAATGAAAAGCAAAAAAGTGAACAATTTTTTGTGATTCATTTTAATATGCCTGGTAAGAGAATTTCTTTTGACGTAAAGCAAAACGTAAAAGTGTGAAAGAAATGACCGAGATGTTTGGTTTATACAAGCAGAACGTGAAAATCGGTTAGAAAATATTGCACCAAAAGGCAGGCCAAAAAAGTTATCGGACAGAAATGAGCGCTGTTTACTAAGAAAAGTACATGAAAACCCTCAAATATCCATTCGAGCTTTGTCCAGAGAAATAAACTAAGAGTGCCGTTCACAAGTTTCCAACGAAAATGTAAGGCAAGTGCTGGTAAAGAATGAGTACGCATCAAGAGTTGCACGGAAAAAACAATTACTTTCGTCTCAAAATGTTCACAAACGCTTATCATTCGCTACAGAGTACAGCACGCAACCGAACGAGTACTGGGATGATGTTATATTTTGTGATGAAACAAAAATTATGTTGTATTACAACGAGGGGCCCAATAGAGTGTGGCGCAAACCGTTTAAATCGTTGGTTAATAAGAACATCATCCAAAGCGTTAAATTTGGGAAGTTGTCTGTGATGGTGTTGGGGTGCATATCCAGCAAAGGCGTCGGGGACATTAATTGAAAATACCATGGACGCAAAGAAGTTCTTGAGCATTTTGCAAACTCATTTGCTTGCAAGTGCCAACAAGGGCGGTGTTAACCGCACAAAACCACAATTTAAGTTGTATCAAGACATCGATCCGAAACACAAAGAACTTACGGTGAAGACGTGGCTGCTTTATAGCTGCACCAAAGTATTGGATACACCAGCTCAGAGCCCAGACCTCAACCCAACAGAAAATCTATGGGCACATTTGAAAAAGAAAGTAGCAAGAATTAGCACCAAAAATAGAAACCAACTGATACAGTACATGAAGAGTGGGTTGACATTCCAAATATAAAAAAAGTTAATTGGAGCAATTACAAAGCGTCTAAAGGCGGTTATTGATGCTAAACGTGGTCACACCAAATACTAAGATGCGAATTCCGCAAAATTCATATGCTTTTGAAACAAAATAAGCTTATAATTAAGTATAGTATTAAGATGTGTACAGACTTTCTTGACATTTTAATATTTGTTCCTTTCTGCATTTTGTTTTTTTGTTGTTCTTTTTGTTGTGTTATATGGAGTTTTATTAATTTTATTTGCTTTTTAAAACATCAAGTATGGAAATAAAAAAATGGTGAAATAAAGTTTATGGAAGTGTCTAATATTGAAGCGAAACTATTTTTTGACAAACTGTATATACATATGTATGCAAAATTGGTTGATTGAGAAGTGTAGTAGTTATTGCTCGGTAGAGCAAAACAACTGGTATTTCTCTATCAACAGCAGTAATGTTGGCTTCCTTTAATGGTAGCTTCTAGTTTCCTTAGGATATGAAACTTCAATTGTAAAAAAATTAAACAGTGCCATATCGAATGATGCCACTTTACCGAAATCCTCACCAAAATCTTTACATAGAATGTTAAATGTTTTGCGTACAGTATAGCCCGTAGCACAGTTTTGTTGAATCCAGAGTTCACCCAGACGTGGTCTGGGATTAGCGAATTTGAGTCTATGAATTAATTTTAAAATTCACAGACTCAAATACGCCAATCCAAGTTACTGAAAATTACGACGAATCGAACCTTACTCTCACTCTCAAATACTGCCGCTAAAGTACCTTGTTATGTTATGTTATGTTGTTAGGGCCTAGCGTGCTCATCAACTACTCGTGTTGTGCGCGCTACTGTTCTCTCACTAGTAAAAGGGACCTACAATTTTTGGCCGACTCCAAATGACGAAGTTTGAGAAGCTTTCTTAGACAGTTATTGATCTTTGAGTGTTGTCAGCAGCTCAAAAGAGGCGGTGTCGTGAAAAATTCGAGCTGTTCAGCCGGGAATCGAACCTAAACCTTTCGGCATGTGAGCGTCGTACTCTACCCACTACGCCACGGCATCCACACGCGTGTTTTTGGAGTTGAAAAAAGAAATCCACGTGAACTCTGGAAAGAACAAAAGAACGTAGAAATACAATTAACAATGGATATGTGGGGCAAGGTCCAAGGGAGTGGCCACGGCATATCTATTTAGCAGCAACTCCCGCTCTCAAAAGGGTCCTACACTTTTTGTTAGCTTTAAATGGTGAAATTTGAGAAGCGTTTTATAAGTCTATCAAATCCAGAAACTTGAAAAACTGTTACTTCGAAAATAAAATGTACGATGTTCAGTTTGGGAATCGAACCAGGTGACTTTAGCGTCCCAGGCTCAACGGCGTGACCGCCATGGAATACGAATTTCATTGAAAGAATTTAAGTGGCGGTTCCTCGAATTTCATTTCTATTTTCCTTTAATTTTTAAAATCCAAATCAAAAAACCACATCTTACTTTCATATGTCAATTTGAACATTAATTTTTCATTCATCTTCATCCCTTTTTAAGGTAACCATAGCTACCGATCTTGGGAAAGTGGTAACCCACTTGCAGCTGGAACGTTCCGAGGTTGCCTTTTTCATATTCACCAACGGCAGCACTCTCAGGTGAGCCGTCCCAATTGCAAAACGTGGCCAAAAATATATTTATTTTCACTTCAGGTCGAATTTAACTCAACGCTTTGCCGTAACTGATCAGGCGTTAAACAACATGAGCACGTGGAGTGAGGTCAGTGTTCCGGCATCGCCCGACGACGAGGACTACGGAGTTATGCTGAATCGCAGCGAGTTTCAGAATCGACTTAATGACTTTCGGTATGTAATATGTAATTCACCAAAAAAAAAAAAAAAATAGGAAGGAAGATGTTACTGAGCTGCTGGGTGGCTGGGATGAGTTCGCTGGAATTTGCATATAAATGAATTTGAGGGTGGACATTCATTTGGTATGTCGGGATGTGTTTTTAAATTTTTTGCGAGAGCTGTAGGCAGCTCTTGGGCTACGAAATGTTTTACAAATTACCCCGGGAAGCCTGAAAGATTTCATTTGTCAGATTATCGTGTCCGGAAAGACCCTTTCACTTGATTTTCGTGCATAATTAAGAATGCCCTTCTAATATCTATTCCAAAGCCATTGCGTTAACCCTAAAACAATGCTTGTAGAATCCAAACCTCAATTGGAAGGCTTCCCCTCTTTCTTGCGCTCTGTTTTCATTCATCACCACACAAGGCAGTCACCGACTTTATGGCAAGCTGTTTATGACGTCTGCCGGTACACGAATAAATTCCTTCTCTCACTTCCTACGGTTCCACTTGTTGCTGCCGGCATCTCGAAGACGCATACACACTTGCTTCAAACAGAAATCAGTGCATTCCCACTCGCGATCCTTTGGGACTTCCGTCGAGTAACTTTTAATTAAGAAGACGTTTCGCTTCATTTCGGTACTCATCCCTGCCGCACAGTTCGATTTTAATTAAACGATTTCGAAGCGAGTGTAATTACATTTTTCCAATCATCCCTTGTCCTCCGCACTGCTGTGGCTAAAACGCACACTTACTCCATCGCAGGAAGAAGATAAGCTCGGAGGAGAGCTCCATATCGGAGGTGATGAATTGGTACGCGGCCATCAACAAGGGCATGCTGCACCATCTGTCCGAGCAAATCAAGGAGACCGACAACAGCGGCGTTTGGCGGTAAGCATAACCTTCCGGGGCTGCCTAATTGATAAATAAAATTTCCACCATGTCTAGGTATCTGGTCGGTTTCAAGAACCTTCTCAAAAGCATAGAGTGCCAGGGCATCGCTTCGTCGTACGGCATCAAGTACTTCGGACGAGGTCTGCTGGGAACAGAAGCGTACGTGTCGTACATTCGATATGATTTCCTGGCCAAGGAGCTAATCAACTCAACCATGAACTACGTCCCTTCGTTGAGGGCGATGTATGTGAATCTGTCGAAGAATATGTCCGACTTTCAGCAGCTGAAGAACTGGTAACCATTCACTCGAAACCGGGGGCGTGAAAGGGCTCGCCTGATTGTTGGTTTTTCCTTTTCTCTATTTCTCCCCCTTCTGACCACACAAGGAGTTCCATTATCCTAAGAAACACCAAGATTGAACCGCGGGTGGACGATGCCATTGATTACTACGATCTGATGCTGACATACACGGACGAGCTGAGGGTTCTGCAGAAGGAACTGCGGCGGAAGATAAAGTAAGTCCACGGGAAGGGGGATTACGTTTATGGAGTTTTGAAGTCTCTAATTCTCTGCGGCTTGGCAGGGATTATGTGGAGAACACCTTAAAGGAGGCCAGCCACCAGGAGGCGGTGGGTGTCGTGATTTTGGTGGTAGTGCTGCTGGTGTCGCCGATAATCATAATCCTCGTGAGGAACGCTGCCGCCACCATACAGGTATTCCCGGGTTTCTAGAAAGTCCCTGGATTGAATGATCGAACTCCAGTGTCGTTTCAGATGTATGCCATCCATTTGGCGCAGAAGGCGAAGGAACTGAAGCGGGAGAAGCGTAAAAGCGACACACTCCTCTTCCAAATGCTGCCACCCAGTGTAGCCATGCAATTGAAGCAAACAAAGCAGGTTTGACTCGGACAGCCCTTGTGCGGTAAAATGCTGATGTCTTCGGCTTTCATTTCAGGTCCCCGCTGAATCGTACGAAGCCGCAACCATTTACTTCAGTGACATTGTGGGGTTCACGGAGATAGCTGCCGAGTGTACCCCTCTAGAGGTGTGTCGTCCACTTAATTCATTTGAAATGTCCTTAATCGACTATTTCTACTCAGGTGGTGACGTTTTTAAATTCGATTTACCGGGTCTTTGATGAACGGATTGAGTGTTATGACGTTTACAAAGTGGAGACCATTGGGGATTCCTACATGGTTGCATCGGGACTGCCTGTGAAAAATGGTAAAGTGCAAAGTTGTGTGTCTTGGTTTTAGTATTTTGGGTTGTTTTAAGAAAGATGTTTTTATATATTTATATACCTCAACCAATGGACGAGTTTTTCAAGTTTTGCAATTTGTGCGTTAAAAATTGAGTTCTTCTTCTTCTTGTGGCGCTACAGTCCGGTGTGGGCCTGGGCCTTCGAGAGGGGGATTTATTACTCAATTGCCTCTTGAGCCCAAAGAAACTGCTATTGACAAGAGTGATTCTGCGTTTGATTTCGGTACTGATTTTGTTGTCCCTGTTTACCGCGGAGCCGAGGTGGACGAAGTTCTTGACTACCTCGAAGTTTCTGCTACCTAGTGCGACGCTTTGTCCGAGACATCGATATTCTGCGTCCTTTTTCGATAACAGCATATACTTCGTTTTGCCCTCGTTTACCACCAGTCCCATTTAAGCCGCTTCCGCTTCGATGCTGGCAAACGCCTCATTGACGTCTCGCTGAGTTTGTCCAATCACGTTAATGGCATTTCTTGGGTCTTTTCTAGGATCTGCCGTAATGTGAAGATCTGGCCTAAAGTGGACTTCCCTGGCCTGAAACCACTCTGATAACGGGATAACCCTGTCGTGTCATGGACAAACGGTTTCAGACGTTCACACAATACGGCAGAGAAGATCTTGTATGCGATGTTCAGGAGATTAATCCCTCGGTAGTTGGCGCAGTTAAAGGGGTCTCCTTTCTTGTGAACCGGGCAAACGACGCAGAGATTCCACTCATTGGGCATGCTTTCCTCCGACCATATCTTACGGATGACTTGGTGCATGCACCCATCCAATCCATCTCCAGCTGCCTTAAATAGTTCTGCTTGCAGTCCATCCGCTCCAGTAGTTTTGTTGAAATTACCGACTCAAAATTGAGCTCTGTAACTTATTGAGTGACGAAAGACAATGGAATTGTTGATTATGAATTTGACAACATATGAAATTAGTTGTCCCTTAATCTTAAGTAATTTTCGAGTTATGTCAATCTGCTAGCTTTGACAAGCAATATTGAATTAAAATGATGACGGCTAATTGATTGCCAAAAAGATAGTTATGTGTGAACACATTTAATTGCTTAACAGTCTACAAATAAGCCGATTTCAAACGATGAAATTTGGAAAGTTTCTTTATCGACAAACAGCACTCTGTAAGCATTGTCAGCAAATCGAAGAAACGCGATATTTTCAGTAAGTGAATCCAACTAGGGATTTTCAGCGGAAAGTCAAATTTTCTCCACTACGCAACGACGTGTAGTTTTGCCCCAGCGGACAAAAATACACAAAATGAAATAATATTTTCGGGCAAGTGATGATGGTTATTTTATTCTACATATTTGAGAACCCAGAAAACCCAAGGCCCAGGTCCATCCTGGTCCACCCCTGACTGACGCGCCACAAGAAGAAGAAGAAAGGCAAAATTTTGTTTACTTCTAGTCAGCCGTTTCGGTGTACGACTAGCTCAAAGTTGGAACTGTGAAATTTTAGAAATTGAACGCTTTTTTCGATAAAATTCGATATGGTATATATTATTTAAAAGCCTCCTAGAACTCCTTGGCATATGATATTTGAAATTTTATTTAAAAGGGCTTAAATTAAAGCTTTAAACTGTGTGTCCTTCCTTGATGACAGCATGTACTTTGTTTTGCCCTCATTAACCACCAGACCCATTTTAGTCGCTTCCGCTTCAATGCCAGCAAACGCCTCATCGACGGCTCGCTGTTTTCGTCCAACCACGTCAATGTCATCAGCGTAAGGTAGCAATTGAACTGACTTCTGGAAGATCGTACTACTGGCGTTGACTTGTGGGTTACGCATGAATGATGTTGAAGAAGTCACATGTCAGTGCGTCACCTTGTTACCAAACTTGACGTCTTCCTGTACAATCTGACGAGTTTGGTTGGAATTCCAAAACTAGTCATGGCACTGTATAGCTCGTCTCTATGCACATTGTCATATTCTTCATCTTCTTCTTCTTGTGGCGCTACAGTCCGGGGTGGACCTGGGGCTCAAATAGCATGCCTCTCCTGCCAGTACGATCTTTCGCCAGCTGTCTCCAGTTGCGCACTCCAAGTTGGTTGAGGTCCTTCTCCACTTGTGTGCGCCACTTTTATCTAGGTCGTCCTCTGCGGCGTTGTCCCAATAGCACGGATTCAAAGACTTTTTGGGCCGGAGCAGTGGTGTCCATACGCTCTACATGGCCTAGCCATCTTAACCGTTGTATCCGTAGACGCTTGATCAGGCGCATGTCGCTGTACAGCCCATAGAGTTCGTCTTTATATCTTCCCCTCTAGATGCCATCAACGCAAACAGGACCAAAAATCGCATGCCAAACATTTCTCTCGAAAAGGCTAAGGGTTTTCTCATCCGCTTTTGCTAACGTCCAAGTTTCCGCGCCATAAAGTAGGACGAGGATGGCAAGAGCGAGGATTGGCAGGAGTGATTCTGCGTTTGATTTCGGTACTGATGTTATTGTCCCTGTTTACGGCGGAGCAGATGTAGACGAAGTCCTTGACTACCTCAAAGTTTCTGCTGGCTAGTGTGATGCTCTGTCCGAGACTTGCTATCTTCACTTCGTCTTAGTCGGGGGGACGGAATTCTTGTCTATCGTCGTTCAAATCGAGTATAACATACAGCGGAATCGGGGCCGTCATCCCCCTTAAGGAGTCTACAGAAATGATCCTTTCACATTCTCAGCACAGACTGCGACTCTACCACGAGTTGTCCATTTCGATCCCGGTAGGCTTCGGTTCGAAAAATGTATCCGCCGTCCGAACTTTGTATCCGCCGGATAGCTGTTTGCCGTAACACCTTTCCATTTCCTCATGCTCTTTCTTTTTTCTTCTAAGAAGCCGATGCTCTTCCCTCTTTCTCTGTTCGTAGAGCTCACAAACAGCCCTCCTTGCTCGATGCAGGATTGCCTTAAAGGCGTCTTGTTTGGCTGCATGCGGATTCCTGCAGTTAAACCATGGGTTAAGATAGTGACTGCATATTGTGCCACAGCTCTAAAGACAATAATCCCTTTCTTTTGATGAAGCGACATTTTAAAGCATCACTATGAAATGAAAGAGAAGTCTATATGTTCTTGAAAAAATTGCGACAGCAAACAATCTTATTCGAAACAAAACCAATTTTTCATAGGAAGTGTAATCTGGCATATCAATAGTCAAAAGCATATGTATGTAGCTCTGGTATTGTACTTTATAAAATTCCTCGAATTTGAGCCATCCACTACAGTCAATTTAATCATGGTGTGAATGTTTTTGTTTTGTTAAGTTTTTGAAAATATTTTCAAACTACTATTCCAATTTCTTGCGACAAACTTTGAGCAAACTCTTCCGGGAAGTTTTGCCTAAAAGCGTATGTCTGTAAGTCAGCTTAATAATTTTCGTTATGATTTTAAGAAATGAGTGTACCGAGAGGATGGCAGGCAAAGTATTGGTTAAGCTGATAAGATGATTGATTAAATTAAAAATTGTTGTTACTAAACACAAATTACAAGAATTTAATGCAAAAATGTATTGACTTGTTCATTAGCAGTTGTCAGCATTCGTTGTGGAAGTTTAGCGTAGGGACTTGAAAGGAAAGGATGCAGTTTTTGATAAAACAAATATAAATGAATATGGTGGCGCCACAGTTTAAAACCAACTACTGTTAAGTTGATTCAGGTTGATGAGAGTGAAACTTCAGCTTTCTGTTGACTGCGAAAAGCGAAGTTTGCAGAATCTCTTAAGGATGTATGTATAACACATCACTCAACGCAAACTCAATGTCTGCTCCAGAAACCATTAAGGAAGGAGATGGTCAACTGAACAGCTGATCAAACAGCTGATTTCTCTTTTGTCTATCGACCGTTTGACTGTTATCTACGTGTTCTTGTAGGAAAAACCCCAATTTCTGAAAGTAATTTACCTAACATCGAACATTGTTTCATTTTACTCACACATCTATACGTTTCCCCTCCAAAATTAGCGAGATGGCGGCTAATTCGTCAATTGTTGCCTTCAATAGTGTCAAACACTGGTAAATTGCCCACTGTTCGAGAATTCGTCAGCCATTTTGTGTACATTCAATACAACGCGTTCGGAAAATCTACTGCAAATTGTTTACGAAAGTTAGTGTAATCGGAACTTTAAATAGGATTTATTTCTAATAAATGGATAATTTGGTAGCATTTATACTTAATAACATATGAAATATGTAGAAAATCTGGAGAGTAACGCGTGCTGAAAAGTCTCACATTTGGAAAAGACTTATTTCGTGAAATGAAAATAAAAACAATAAAAATAAAGGGAATATATTTTGCGAAATATTTTTGTCTAATTTAACTCAGAACGAAGATATATGACAATTGCAATACATTAAATACATTTAAAACAATTGCGAAAATGAGAACATATTTACCTTTTGAGTATTATTTCAGGTAATACGAACAAAACTAATATCAAACATAATGCTTATTGACAATAGTGATAAAATTGATACACATGTATAGAAAACGAGTTTTAGTATTTAAAATCAGTAGCAGTTATTCAGTTTTTTTGTGATGTTTACTAGTTCATACGAACTATTTGTGAATTTTTGCGTTCAAACTAAGTTTATGTCCTCATTTTGTTTTTGAATTGATCATTAAGTTTTAAGTATATTGCTTTTCTGATGCCTTACAAATATAATTTCTGAAGGCGGCTATCGGCAACCATTACTTTGTGTTGGAAAAACTATAACTTTTCTCTTTCAATTTTTTGATTTATATGCCCTCTCCTCCTAACAGTTTGAGGAGGAACAGAGTGAGAAGATCCACCTTATAGGCAGTTCACACGTATTCTCATTTAAAAACCAAAAAAAAAAAAATCCTGTCTGTGAATCAGGTGTTCAGGAGGGGAAATGTTATAAAAAACGCTGTCAAAATAAATTCAAGGGCGGAAGACGAGGGAGTTAATTGTCTCCCTATTGGTCTCTGGTCAGTACTTCCTAAAAATAATATGGATTCTTCGTTAGTGGCGCCCCCTGTATGTCAGTCCCGAGACTATTGATTTTAATTATTGTTATTTTATTTATTGCCATTTAGTTATGTTATTATGTATTTAAATTATTGTCAGCAGTTTTAAACACAAAGTACAAGCTCAACGTCCATCTAAACAATTTAACTTCAGACCATCGATATGCGAATGAAAGTATTTGCACCACGAAAACCAGAAGAAAGTCCATAACTTTGCAATTAATAACTCGTATCGTAGTCATTTATTCATTCCACTGGACAAGACTCATTGCGGTTAGAGTAATAAGACGAAGAGCTATATTGATTGACTATATCTTCTTAAGGTGCGAATTAAAGCCTTTTGGTGAAGTCCAAACGTAAGCACCGTGGCTGCAAAAGGCAACACTATCGGCACTCTGTAAGACCGAATTGGAAAAAGTTTGGGTTTACTGACCTATAGGGTCGGCAACTAAGTAATTGGGGAATTTTTGAGAAAACTAAAAGAGCGAAATAACTTGAGTCTGTAATGTATTACCCATTTTGAGCAATGGCCGTTTTCCAATTTTCAGGAAGCATCATAATCCCACGTTCTTAAAACTTCTAAATTTTATCAGCAAAAAACGGAACCAGGTACGATTTCACAACATCATCATTATTGAAAGTTTTACCATTCAAGGAGTTTTGCAAAGATCGAAACAAAAAGTAATCGGATGGTGCAAGGTCAGGACTATATGGTGGATGTGACGAAACATCCCAACCAAGCTCCCAAAATTTTTACCGAGCGACCAAAGATGTGTGTGGCCTTGCATTGTCAAGATGGAATATAACAACTTTTCGATTTTTGTCAGTTTGGTCCGCTTTTTTTCAACTGTATTGTTCAATTTTGTTAATTGTTCAATGTAAACATCTGAATTGATCGTTCGGTTCGGCGGTAAAAGTTCAAGGTTGACAATTCATTTGGAATTCCACCAAACTGATAACATAACTTTGTTTCGATTAATATCAGTTCTTGATGTTGCTTGAGCTGTTTCAGCTGGCTTGTTCCACCATCTTTTCCGATTAACATTGTTGTGAACAACTCAGCCAGTTATTAATCGTTTTAAAAATGGATCATTTTCATTTAGTTTTTTTGACAAATCGTAGATGTTAATGCGTTGTGTTAAATGATTTCCTTTCAGTTTCTGAGTAATCCATATATCGAATTTTCGTACATGGCAAGGTTGTTTTAAGCGATATTTAATGTACGTGATACATGACCGCCGTGGCGTAGTAGGTAGAGTGCGATGTTCACACACCGAAGGGTCTAGGTTCGATTCCCGGCTGAACACCTCGAATTTTTCACGGCACCACCTCTTTCGAGCTGCTGACAACACTCAAAGAGTAACAACTGTCTAAGAAAGCTTCTCAAACTTTGCCGTTCGGAGTCGGCAAAAAAACTATGGGTCCCTTCTACTCGTGAGAGAACAGTAGCGCGCACAACACGAGTAGTTCATGAGCAAGCTAGGCCCTATTCCCCCTGTGGACTGTCGCGCCAACAATTATTATTATTATCGGATACATGGAGTTTCTCTGTAATCTTACGTATCGTACTGTGACAATCCGAATGAATTATTGCTTTGTTTTAGTTGTCATCAACTCCAACTGAATGACCAGAGCGTTTTTATCTTTGAGTGCAAAATCACCAGAACGAAATTTAGAAAAAACAATTTTGACACTGTCGTTCTTTTAAGGCTTCGTCGCCATAAGCTTATAACTTACATTACTCTTGTGAAGCTTGCTATGCGTTTTCTCCTTTCTGGAAATAAAATATGACAAAAATTTTCGTTTTGATTTTCCCGTTTTTCAACAGACACCAAACAAAAACTAAACAACCGATCAATTTTTTTTTACTGACTGTCAGTTGAAGTTCCAACTATCAAATAACAAAATGTCTTTTACATTTCGATTACCTGAAAATTCGAAACCTAAAAATTGAACTAAAGCCATCTATGAGTGAAATACGCAATTAGTAATATCAAGCTTGCTCATCAACTACTCGTGTTGTGCATGCAACTGTTCTCTCACGAGTATAAGGGACCTACAGTTTTTTGCCGACTCCGAACGGCAAAGTTTGAGAAGTTTTTTCTTAAACAGTTATCACTCTTTGAGTGTTGTCAGCAGCTCGAAAGAGGTGGTGCCATGTTCTGCCATGAATTGAACCTTAACTTGCGGCATGTGAATATCGCACTCTATCGACAGCGGCAACGGATATTGACTCGAAAATCCTTATTCATTTGTCACATAAGTTCTGACCCAGCTCCAAGTGAATATTTTCTCTTCTAGTGTCTTACAAATGGTAGAGAGGCTCTCTCAGAAGCTCTTATCATTGATATTAAGTGGGAGTCTTAACGAGGCCGGTATAACCCCGTCGCCATCAAAATTTATAGAAATGATTTAACAAAGTTTTAGACAAAAATCTAAACTACGATGATATCGACTCGCTACGATGTTTTAACGAGATTCAATGAATGATCTAACATGACCAGTCAAAAATTACCATCATGTAAGAGGTGTTTCTTTAGGAGGTATATAACTTCAATACGGAATGAAACAAAGATTAAATCCTTAAAAGGACGTGGAATTAATCTATCCTTAAGACAACCTTCTGGCACTATAACTTTTATAATGTTTCTATGGTGGTGATGGCTTTTCCGGACGCGGTTTAATCCGGAGGTTCAATTTTTGATAACAATTGTAATCATACGAGTATATCAGCAATTTGAGAATATTTTCCTCCGAAGGGTTAATTCTTTCGAGCTTATCAGCATGGACTAGAGTTTTCATATATTCACAGCAAAAAGTATAATTCCACTAAATCATTAGAACTTGGGAGCAAATTCACGGGTCTGTAGCAGCAATGTTACACGCATAAACCACGCATAAACCAACGCACGCATACCTGCATTCAATTGTTCCGTATCTATCCTCTCAAAGCGGGAACAATTAACTTGTGCAGTGTTTTTATCATATGGTTCAACTTGCTTTTGCACAACATCGTCGATTCAGACACAACAAAGAAGTAGACAAAAAACAACTCAAATAAAGAAAAAAAATGGAAACTCTTAATCACTCAATAAGTCCCGAGGAGCGCCACTTACAAAACAAAACCAAAGTCGACTATAATTGGTTTGTTAGTGGCGCCCTCTATATGTCCCGGGTCTTATTAGGTGAAGTGTTAGTCCACACTGACAAATGATCCAATCAAAATTGTGAGCCTACTAGACCTTCAATATTTCCTTCGTCCTTTAATTTCCAACACAAGCACATCAAAAGCCATCCCACTTACGTTCATGTTTCACTTGGTGAAGTTTTCAGACTTTCATCTTCCAGCATTCTATTTAATCCCCTCTGTGTGCACAATTTTAATCCCCCAAGGATGTCTTTGCCTCGCACATACATTCTGTTTGATTTTGCCTTCAATAAAGCAACGACACAACAACTTCGTCTTCAGTCAGATTAAGCTGTCAAACGCTGTGTGCCCATTTCCAATTTGTCAATCATAAGGATTAACAGTGAGTCAATTTGAATGCTCCCCTGCCATTCAAGGGATGCCCTCAGTCGACCGCTCCTAAGCAGAATTTCAAATACGACAAAAAATGACAAGCATATCTGATTGTGTGCTTGATGTCTTTCATTTTAGGCAACAAACACATCACCGAAATCTCGACCATGGCTCTGGACCTACTGGACGCTTCCAGCTACTTCAAGATTCCACGCCGCAGTTCAGAGACGCTGCAGATCCGTTGCGGAGTGCACACTGGTCCAGTGGTGGCCGGCATTGTGGGGACGAAAATGCCGCGCTACTGCCTGTTCGGCGACACTGTCAACACCGCATCACGTATGGAATCAACGGGCGAGGCGCACAGAATACACATCACCGAGGAGATGCATGAAGCTCTGGTCAGGGTGGGCGGCTTCAAGACCGAACATCGAGGGTTAATCGACGTTAAGGTAAAAGTTACGCATGAAAACCCGAGACAATAACAAAAGTCTCGCCCTTTCTTCCCAGGGCAAAGGACTTATGAGCACTTACTGGCTGACCTGCAAGGACGGACCGGTGGTCCAGCGCGAGGACAACCGATCTTGGTACGCCAACACGCAGCCTGTTTTCCTGCAAAACCTCAAGTCCGACGGGTACATGACGAAGAAATGATTCGCCGACAGGAGCCCCTCGTACCAACAAAGAAACCCTACCATCCCCTCACTATTTATTAACGGAACTGTAACTTAGAGAATAAATGTTTTATTAAATGTATGAAAGGGCTGTGTTATCGTCCTCGCTTGGGCGTCGGAATGGTTGTCAGGATGTCGTGCATTTAACGCGAGTCCGGTGCACTCTTTGGACTATTTGCATGCCGGCGTAATAGTAGAATTGGCGCAGTTTCAAAAACTAAATTCGCCTGAGTAACCAGATATCTGCCCCAGGGCAACGGGTTCGGGCTTTCGAGGAAGGGTGGTTCAGCGGCTGCTGGCAGCGAATGGTAGGTCGTGTAGTTTTATTGGATGTAGACGACATTTGGTTCGTTTCCTGCCATTTCCGGCAGCAATGCGGGGTAAGAGGAAGGGGGATCGCCAATTTATGCGATTGTTTTGGGAAAGGAATTCCCTTGCCCCCGACGTTTAGCTCAGGGTCGCCTTTGAAACACGGTCGTGTGAGGGAATGCTGTTTGATTTGTGCAGTCACTCCGGGGTTATCCTTTGGTTTCGGCTTGGCATTGAAAGTTGAGCGAGAAACGACTTCCATTGTCCTGCGGACTCGTGTGTCCTATTTTTAGAGAGGATCCAGCGCTGTGTTGTTCTATCGATTATTTCTCGTTTCGACATAGGGATGGCTGTGTTTGTGGAAACGTTTCCACTTTAAAGAATGCGTGGCAGGAGATTAAGAGCCCTCCTGGTGGGACTGAAAGGGTAGGGCTAGGGCTTAGGGGTATTCAAAGAAAATGTAAAGATAAAAATGTGCGAAAATAAATATAAAAATTTAAAACTGATAACTGAAAAATTAAGGCATGCTGAAGACAGACGACAGAAGACTGAAGATGGAAGACTGAAGACTGAAGACTGAAGACTGAAGACAGAAGACTGAAAACTGAAGACTGAAGACTGAAGACTGAAGACTGAAGACTGAAGACTGAAGACTGAAGACTGAAGACTGAAGACTGAAGACTGAAGACTGAAGACTGAAGACTGAAGACTGAAGACTGAAGACTGAAGACTGAAGACTGAAAACTGAAGACTGAAGACTGAAGACTGAAGACTGAAGACTGAAGACTGAAGACTGAAGACTGAAGACTGAAGACTGAAGACTGAAGACTGAAGACTGAAGACTGAAGACTGAAGACTGAAGACTGAAGACTGAAGACTGAAGACTGAAGACTGAAGACTGAAGACTGAAGACTGAAGACTGAAGACTGAAGACTGAAGACTGAAGACTGAAGACTGAAGACTGAAGACTGAAGACTGAAGACTGAAGACTGAAGACTGAAGACTGAAGACTGAAGACTGAAGACTGAAGACTGAAGACTGAAGACTGAAGACTGAAGACTGAAGACTGAAGACTGAAGACTGAAGACTGAAGACTGAAGACTGAAGACTGAAGACTGAAGACTGAAGACTGAAGACTGAAGACTGAAGACTGAAGACTGAAGACTGAAGATTGAAGACTGAAGACTGAAATGTAAGAGAGCAAGGAGTGTTTTAAAACGGGGTGACAAGGAGAGATTTGAAACTTTAATTCTGAAAGCTGTTCTCCAAAGAACGCTGGAATTCCCACAATTCGTACAACTTCTAAATTTCCAAACGTAACATAGAAACCCATCATTGTTCAACAAACCAACATTTTGCGGCCTGCAGCTGGCACAAAGGAAATAATGCGGCTGTAGGTTGCCGAAAGTCTCCGGGTAATAATAAAAGCTCACCGAAATTCCACAAAACAGCGCTCACATTCATGAAACAATTAAATCTTGCTCTCGACTCAGTTCCCGTTTATGATTCAACCAAAAACGGCAACTGCACATGGAACGCTAATTTGGAACTGCGGTCCCGGTTGAATGAGTTGGCATATTAGAAGCCAACAATTTCCGGTTATACTCGCACTTGTTTGTGGCAGCATTCACTCGCGTGCTGAGACCCTTCCCTTATCGCATCGTGTATAGCAAATTGCTTAGTCATACGAATTGGTGCTTCATGCAGGGACTGTGTAATGAGTGAAATATTATTTTTGGGTTCCGATTAAACGTGCAGCTTTCAAGAATGAACAAATTAATTTCTGTCGCTCGGGGGAACTGACATATGTCAAATGCAGAACAACAATTTTCCGATGTCTGATTTCTAGTCTCCTCCAAATGGACATAATATTTCACTGAGAAGGATTATTGGGAGCATAAAGGGCAAATGCACTAAAGAGAAGCTTTGATTTTAAACTTTTCCGCAAAAGGGTATATCATGTCAACAGGGGACCGCGTTGACAGCAGAAGTGGATGTGTAGAAATGCCAGCGGATAATGATATATGAAGATGTTTCCGATACGGCAAGAAATACTTCCTTATTGTACCGCCCTTGTGTGGAACACGAAGTTTATCGCCTTGTTTCAAACTGAAAACTGGGTGGGTAACCCATTACACCCTCTAAGTGCGTTTGTCGTCAAATATCAGTCAAAGTGGTCACCGAAAAGTTTTTACATCCCAGTCGTGTAAAGCGATTGTAACTAAAAGTGCTTCCGGCTGGAACTCAAATGTGTGAAGTTCATTAAAAGGATGAGAAGCGAAAGGGGAGCAGTACAAAGTTTTCTAAACGAATGAAGAGGAATGGGTTAGGGCGCAATCTCGAACGTTCCACATCGGATTAAAAATAGTTTTCTGTTTAACGGCGAATTCTGCTTTTCATCTATGTATCACTTTCTTTTTCGTTAGGAAACGGCTGGTTGTAGTAATGAAGGGGATTTGGAAGGAGGACGAAAAAGGCAACGAATTAGAACATCGTCAGCCGCACTGCAATATCAAACTTATTGTCAACTTTCCCGCCTTGCGCTGCACTGCAACTGCTGTGTGAAATTTCTTTGAATTTTTTCACACTTGCAGAGGTGTGTGCGCCCAAAGTTCTGAACTCATTGAACAATCTCTACTCCTTTCACATCACGATACACCGTCGAATCGGAACACTCTACTAACAAAACCGGTTCAGTGAAAGCTATCGCGCTTCAGGTTCGTGTATTCGCTGTAAACAGGTCATCCTCCATGCGACATGCGCCGGGCACCATATCCAGCCACAGATGAAACTTTCCTTTCTGTACCGTCGTCGAGCAGCCCAGCCTCAGTTCAAATTGGGAATTCGGTCCGGAGGCAATCTCTGCCGAGGAGTACGTCGTATCCCACCGTCTTCGCATTCAGAGCAACACCTAAGATCCCTCCGCTTCACCGTAACCAGCTATTGACGACAAGTAACATTGTTTTGTTATCGTTTTGTGACCGTGATACATCCGTTGTCTGACGCATCCTACAGGATGCCCCGAGCGGAGTACGTGCGATAGACTGCGCCCTCCTCGCTCTATCATATTCCATTTTGCTTCCCATTCCTTGTATTACCGTTAATTATGTATGTGATTGAGTGGTTGTGAGTTTGTATAACGGAACACCGAAAAAAGAGGATATGCCGAGTACGTCACTCGCACATCGTTGCCGCTGATGTGATATGCCATAAGGATTAACAAGGACCTCTTCAACTCCCTTTCCCGCAGGTTGGAGTTTGATTTCAAGGAGACAAGCTGACTCTAATTACACACAAAGCACTTAGAACCTCTAAGGATTACCGTTGAAGTTGAAGTCAGTTGCAGAAAGTTTTTGGCTTAAAAGCGAGGCCTCTCTCAGTGAACCAGGGGAACGCACCGAAATGACACTTTAAACTGAGTGAGTAGATTTTTTTTGGTACTTTAACGGGGAATATTGCGGGAGGGTGGCAAGGTGTATGTGTGCTTAGATTGTCACATTATACGTGCAGAAAGTGGTTCACGGAAGATGTGAGTGTGGGGTGGGTGGCTAAGGCAGCAGAAATCAGGATTCGGGAGTCAGAGCACGTGTGCGTGGCAGGAGGAAAATGTGGAATTGATTGCAAACCATGGCCGGCTAGGATACAGAGGCTGGCCGTATTTCAACCGCAGAAATTCCGTCCGTTGGAGGGGTGAAGGGACGTAAAGAGGTCGCAACTGTCGTGCATATCTTGAGATATTTGCATAGTCTTGGGCAACTCTTTGAAGAATTTCAGGGACATTGGGAGACACAAAGAGCCGTGGTGGGGGTGGTACGAAAATGTTGATGGATGCGGTCGCTTCAAGTTATTTACAAATTCTTGAAATCTTTGAAGGAGATGGAGTTTATTTTATTAAATTAATTTTTTAACCCCAGAGCGGCAAGAGATTCTTTAAAACTATCATTCTGTGTTCGAATTTAGTTTGTTTGCGTTGTCTTTTGGGAGATTTAATGGTTTCGGTGATACGTTTGTGAATTCCAGAATTCAAGGGGGTTAATGAATAGTGTAAGAGAATTGACTGAGAATTGGGATTTAAACTTTTAATTGAACCGTTTGGATCTGAAAGTACCCAGAATTCAAATTTATATGACTATTAAATGAGAAACACAAGTACTGCAACAATAAACCCTTTTTGTATGAGAGGTTTTAGTTATTCTCCTTTTTAGAGGTTCTGTTTGTTCTTCTGAGAATCAGCCCAACTTGGGAACTCCTATAAAGAGGCAATAAACCTTCCTGGAAGATCCTGGAAATAGCTGATATTTTAGACATCTTAAGGGGAAAGACGTTGTAAAAACTAACAGTTTGAGTTCACTTCCAAGTGTTTTGTAATGCAGGTAGAGTTTTCTGATAACTCCAGCAACGATTCCTTTTTCTCACTCACTCGTCACTCGACACAATTTTAAATTTGTATTTATTTTCTTATATTTTCTTTTTTATGTTTGGTATTGCTTCAAAATATACTATACCAGCTTGAACCCGTAACTGGAAATACTTTGAGCGTCAAAGAAATAATTTCAAGGCTCTTTAAGCGAGGCTCATGGGTAACATTTCATCAAATCACGCATAAAGCTTAACTGGAACTTAGTTCGGCGCTTTTGGGTGAAGGCGTTCAACCGGTAGTATTTTTCAACATGTCCTTTTATTACTTTAACCCAAGTATCGTTCATCTTAAACCTAAATTTGGTATAAAAGACGCACCTTTCTACTTCAATGAAGTCACTGAATAGACCAGGAACGATCAATGTTGACACGTATGGTTTCCCTTTGTGTGATGTTACTGAAAATTTATTGTCTCGCTTCAAAAATGGTCTGACCTTCTCTTTATTAATTCTGTTACACTCTACACACCTCCTCAAGTCACGAAGCGATTTTCAAGCATTTTTAAATTCAGAAGTATTACGAGATCAAAAATAGTGCTTGCTACATTTTTGTACATATTTTTTGAAAAACTATACAAAACATTTTGTCATAATCTTGTTATACGAAGGTTGCCTTTTATATTTCGGAATTGAGCAACCCTAGTATTGCAATCTGGCAACTGCTTTTTGAGGTTATACGTACTCAGAATGTTTTGACATACCAGCGCTATTTGCGTTGTTTACATGAACTTAAAAGATTCATCTCGCTAAAAAAAATGGAATTAGATCGTGAAAATGTTCGTGCGATTATTTTTTACAATCCACGTGGATTGACTCAAAAACAGTGCATCGATAACCTTAATTCAATTTTTCGCGATGAAGCTCCATCAAGGACCAGTATTTATCGATAATAATAATAATAATAATTGTTGGCGATACAGTCCAAAGAAAGACCAGGGCCTAGCTTGTTCATCAACTACTCGTGCTGGCGCGCTACTGTTCTCTCACAAGTAGAAGGGACCTACAGTTTTTTGCCGACTCCGAACGGCAAAATTTGAGAAGCTTTCTTACACAGTTATTACTCTTTGAGTGTTGTCAGCAGCTCGAAAGAGGTGGTGCCGTGAAAAATTTGAAAAATTGGTGTTGAGCTGGGACTCGAACCTAGACCCTTCGGCGTGTGAGTGTCGCACTCTACCCAATACGCCACGGCGACCATCGATCGTATGGTGAATTCAACCGAGGTCGTAGTTCACTCAAAGACGAATTTCGTGAAGGTCGTCCAAAGTCAGTTGTTGTTTCGAAAACCATTGATGCTGTGCCTCAACTGATATTGGAAGGTCGTCATGTGACCTATTATTAGTGGGACCAGCACACATTCAATATTGCATGAACATTTGACCGTCAAAAAAATTTGTTCGCATTGGATCCCACAAATTTGTCAATCGCTTAAAAAAAGGCTCGTGGCGATTGGTCGAAAGAAATGCTCCAAAAATATGATCGCGGTGTTTCGAAACACGTCTATGAAATCGCGGCAGATGATGAATCGTGGATTTACGCGAATGAGTCCGAAAGTAAACTGCAGTCGACTGTATGGGTGTTTCAAGTTGAGCAAAATCCAACAAAAGTTGCTCGCACACGAAGCACTTCCAAGCAAATGGTCGCCTGTTTTTTCGGAAAAACTGGTCATGTCGCAACCGTACCACTAGAACAACGCAGAACAGTCAGTTCTGAGTGGTACACAAACATTTGTTTGTCAGTTGTCTTGAAAGAAATCAGGAAAACCAACCGCCGAAGACGGATTACTCATCACCACGACAATACGACCTCTCACACATCGGCTCAAACAACTTAATTTTTGAGCACTCAGAGTTATCCGCCGTATAGTCCTGACTTGGTACCGAATGACTTCTTTTTTTCCCGTACGTAAAAAATAAAATGAGAGGTCAACGTCTTTCAAAACCTGAAGAAGAGTTTGATGCGTTCAGAATGCATGTTTTGGAGATACCTCAGTCAGAGTTGCAAAAGTGCTTCGACAATTGATTCAAACGCATGCAAAAGTGTATAGATCTTAATGGGGAATATTTTGAAAAACAATAAAGCTATTTTCGATGATTAATATTTTTTTTTGTTCTCTAATCCCGAAATATAAAAGGCATCCCTCGTATTGCAAGACCAAAGTTTTGTTTTGTTGTCCAGAGCTAACACTTAGGGATAATGATTAATAATTGGGTGGCGCTAGAGTCCACAGGAGGACCAGGGCCTAGCTTGCTCATCAGCTGCTCGTGTTGTGGGCGTTACTGTTCTCTCACGAGTAAAAGGCACTTACCGTTTTTTGCCGGGGAAGTTTGAGAAGATTTTTTCTTAGACAGTAATTACTCTTTGAGTGTTGTCAGCAGCTCGAAAGAAATGGTGACATGAAAAATTCGAGGTGTTCAACCGGGAATCGAATCTGGGATCGTCAGCGTGTAAGTGTCATACTCTACCCACTACGCCACGGCGGCCACAAAAACACTTAAGGATAACGAACGAGATACACCCCAATTCGCTACAGCGGCTAAAAAGACCTGTGTACAACTTCTTTTTCATTGAATTTATTTGGAAGACTCACAGCTGCCGTTGGGCTTTAAGAAGTGCCCATTGCACTAGCGATATGGGGCATGAGAATATAGTCCCACAAGGAAAGTTTTCTAATGAACTATATTGTTCCTTATATGGACTATGTGAGAAACTGGGAGTAAAAGGAGCCAAGGCACCTCACACACCGTTAATTCAACGCAGGAGGCTTCTTATTTACTGTCGATGAAGAAGAAAAACGAGGGATTTATTGCGCATATTGAGGGTAGATAATCTAGTTGTTTCTTTTCGTAGATAATTAAGCCACCCACAGATGTTTCTGAAACGAAATGAGTACCACTCCTCCGTAAAATAAAATGAGTCTCTTTTCGCTTGAACACTTTCTGGAAAAATTCAAATGTTCCCAGTCCCTGTACGGTCCCAGTTTCTGTACAGATATAAATGTAAATTTGCTGTGTCAGCCACAGAAGAATTCTTACTGTCCGATAAGGTATAACTTACACAACAAGCATGCCTTCTTATCGTCTTGCAATTTGGGCCTCAGAACGGTTTCAACTTAACAACGACTTCGGACACAAAACTATCTGTTTTGACGTCAACTTGTTTTATTCGATGGGGTTCTTTTAAGAAAACTAGAAGCAATGTTCAAATGTCGAAATGACGAATAAGAGCAATTACATTTGAGGAAATTAATGTAGAAGAAGGTGTCCCAAGAAGAACGCACGATTTAAATTTTATATAAAACGCAGATATTTCAAAACATCGTGAATTCTTTATTATATCATATATATATTAAGCACAAATGATGAGGTTATGTGTGGAATAACACATCGGCCAGATGGCCGCCACGGCTTTGCTGCCGCATACGCGATTTTTTAATGAAATTTTCAATGACCGTTTTGCATAAATGTTGCGGTATTTCATTAATGCTGCGTCCAATTTCCTCTTTTAAGGCTTCAATCGTCGTCGGCTTATTCGCATAAACCATCGACTTCGAAAAACCCCAAAGAAAAAAGTCCAATGGTGTTTAATCGCACGGTCTAGGCGATGGGAATGGGCCTCGTCACTAAAGATGATTTGATCGGCAAAATCTGCATTTTCATGTTTTCTTTCCAATACCCAATTAACGAACTCCTTTCGCTGTGCATGGTCAGCTGGCTTCGGTTCCTAACTCAATTGAACTTTGTATGCATGAAGATGCAAATCTTTCGTCAAAATTCGCTGCACAGTGGATTTAGAAACACCAATTTGCTGAACTCGGTGTAGAATTGAGGTGGATGGAGTTTGAGCGACATCATCTCGTGCTGCTGCGATATTTTCCGTCGATCGACCTGGTCGAAGGCGCGTTGTTGTCCTTACATCAGTTACTGACCTAGTTAAAGCAAATTTTTCCATTAATCGCTTTACAGTTCTCTTTTGAAGTATTATTGTAACCCCAAATTGATCGCAATTTGCGAACTGTAGCTGCAAAACTTTCACCATTTTCACCATTTTGGTAAAACAATTTCACAATGCGAATGCATTATTCATTCGTGTAGCGCTCCATTTTCATTAACCTTATACCTTTTACTAACAAACAATAATAATTGTTCAAATTTCAAACAATGGCAATTCGAATGGCGCCAAATTTAAATCTTGCGTTCTTGTTGGGACACCCTTTTTATATTTAAGTAAGATCATACATCCGAATAAAATTTTTTGTTACACACTCAATTCTCCTTTTATACGGTAGATACGTTCCAAAACTAACCGCACAAAAAAAATCGCATAAAAAAATACACTAATGAAGTGTAAAAGAAGGAATGTGTTCCATTATTTTCAAAAACGCATAAAACCAAAAAATCATATAAAAAAAGACATTAATTACATTATATAATTAGGGTTGTGTTCCAAAATTTTTTAAAAGTCCATAGGACCAAAAAATCGCAAAGAAAAGTCGATATCAGCCAATAAAAAATGAGGATACCTGAGAATTTTTGAGCAGAGTATAAAGTTTTGGTAAATTCAAATCAAATACATAACATTACATTATTTTTAATTAAATATGTTTATTTCATATTACTTTAATTAGTAGTTTTATAAAAATTTTATATTTAGTCATTCTCTTCACTTTCTGATAACACCCGCAACCTTTTGTGAACTGGCGCGAAATCATTATCATCACTGATACACAAATAGCATTGAGGATATGTAACTATTGTTTGCTTGGTCTGTATAGAAGAAATATTTAAAAAGGGGAATCCCATACAAAATACTATAGAAAAACAACGCATAACTTCAAAATCTTGCACAAAAAAATCGGAATTAGATTCTCAGGAAAAATCGCATAACTTCAAAACCGCATAAAAAAGATTCCCATAAAATGAGAATTGAGTGTACTTTACTGTCTGCCCAACGAGAGACTAAATGTACGGGACAAAAATAAATTTGATCAAATACGTTCCGTAAAACCGACCATTTTAAAGGAATATGTGCGAAATTAAAATAGAGCCACAGTTGTTCTGATGGTATTTGTTAATTTTATTTTGAAAGTTGTTTTACAAATGTTGTAAGTTAATAATCGGTACTTCCCCCCTCGTTGCTGATGTAGAAGAAAGAAAAGTGAATAAAAGAAATCTTGCACCACATGCTGTGCCATTATGATTCATGTCATGCTATCTCGTTCTGGCTTAGAAAAGTGCAAGCCCATGATCAGTTGAACGACCTGAACTCTCCAAAGCCAGAATGCATTTTTGAATAATAAATACGTTGCCCATCGCTGGCAGCGGGGGATTTGAATAAAGAACCTTTTAATAGTAACAGTTTGAATTTATTTGAAATTTTCCCCAACTTTGATTCTCAGATGTGGGATTGCAGTAACCGATTCGAAAAGTGTTCGGTTAATCCGGGTTGGACAAGTGCGAGTGTACGTTTGTGTCTATATCGCTTCGTTTTCATAGTCGGAAAATTAATTTCGTTTGGTGCGAGTTTGATAATGCCGAAAGAGTGGATTAATTTCTTAGAGTCTGCAACAGTTTCGAGACTCAAGAGCCTGCTAAGACAGTTAAAGTGTCAAACAACCGTCACTAAAGCCGAATTAAAAATCCGATTGGAAGAAACAGTGGTGGATTATTCAAACGAGGACTTGGCTGCTCTGATTGAAGAATTTCCGTCAACGTCTAGGAGTCTGTATAATGAATCAGCTCCCCTGCGAGATCGTGCTTCTAGTATTGCACCCAGCAGTGAAGACGAAGAAACACTTGATGCGGAGTTAAAAGAAACAAGTTCATTTACATGAAAAGGTTCCTGAAGCGGACAGCCTAACTGTTTGTGTGAACAGTGAATGTTAGAACGTGGTTACAATTGAAAAGTGCTTTGAGAAGTGAATTCGTGAAAGAAGTGACATGAGTTTTGGGAGAGAAGGAAACATCGCGATGAGTCACTCCAGTAATATGTCCTTCACATCAGGAGATAGCATCGCACGGCAAGGTTGAAGAACAGGACTTAATCCAGTTTATAACAAAGGGTATTCCGGACTCCGAAGTGAACAAAAGCCTCTTATACAACGCGAGCACTATCGAAGATTTAAAATCAGCGCTTTGCAAATATAGTAAACTGAAAAGTAATGAACGTAGCAACATTGAGCGAGTTGTCAAATCACCATTACATACTTGGTGGTTATGCTGTAGGGAGACCCAATCATTGGCGGAGGCCCTCACCAAGAACGCGGGCAGTACCAAGGTGGGTTCACGCCCTACGAATGCCTCTTTTGAGCTTAGCCTAGTGAGTTCATCGGCAATCTGGTTTCCCAAGATCCCGTAATGTCCCGGGACAAGTCTTAGCGAATTCAGCCTGCCGACCAAATTAAGGGAAGACGATCATTCTTGAACTATCTTGGAAGTGGTTAAAGGGTTGGGTAAGGCCTTGAGCACAGCTTGGCTGTCGATCCAGACGCAGATACTTATTCCCTTCCACCTATTCTTCACAATGTAGTTGGTGGCCATTAGGATCGCTAAGGCTTCCGCCTGGAGGACCGACGCGAAATAACCTAAGGAGGAGTGAAGTCTAATGTCCAGCTTCAGAACCCTCCGTCGTCTTGGAGCCGTCCGTGAAAATCCGACTACATTCCCCGGTTTAGTTTTAGAGCCAGTCCAGGACACGGGGAAAGTTGACTTTGTATAAGCGTCGTAACTACTTTATTGGTGACCTTGCATCAGACAGCATGTCCATGAGGGAAGAATCATAGGAGATGCGATGTGCAAGGTCATCAAAGTCCAAGTGCGAGTGGAACCAAAGACCATTCCTTTTTAATCGAGAGATGACCCTGAGTGTACATCCCATGATGTGGAGATCAAAGGGGAGAGAGATTAATCAATGCATCAGAGCCAGGCGTGCTAGGGAAAGCCCCTGTGCAGCCGAGACAGGCTGTTCTTTGAAGCTTGGTGAAAGCAGCAGCCTCCTATTTGCGCGAAAGCTTGTTCCACCAAACGACTGATGCATATGAGAAAAGTGGTCTTATCATTGCCGTGAAGATCCAAACGGATCTTTTGGGTGATAGACCCCAGGTTTTGCCAAAAACCTTACATTGCCAGAAGACTGACAACACCTTGGAGATTTTTGTCTTAATGTGTCTTTTCCAGAGAAGTTGTCTGTCCAGGATAACACCTACATATTTGGTTTCCTTGGAAAATAGGATAGTGACGCCTTTGAGTACCAGTAGAGTAAGACCAGTCAGCTTCAGGCAACCTCAGTTTTAAGAGGGTTGACTGAAAGCCCATTCCGAGTTCACCAGTTATCGATCATGTCAAGAGCCGCCTGCCCACTTACACTAACGGCCGCAAGGCATGGTCCGGTAACCAGTACGGCTACATTATCTGCATACCATAAGCCTGGGCGTAGGTGATGGAATTATTCAAAGCGGAAAGCAAAGAATTGAGCAGCATGCACCATAGAGAGGTGACAGGAGGCAAAAACTGTTAACCCCCGACAATACAAACTGGTCCGCCTCCGCGATTATAGTCCCATTCATTAGCGTTACTTTTATACACAACACCAGTGACTCCTCTACGTCGTATTCCCTGGCCGCGTTACACATGCCATCAAAAGTCGCATTGTCGAAAGCGCCATCTATGTCGATGAAAATGCCCAGTGCGTTTTCTTTCCTGTCAAGTGTATTTTCAATTCTGCCGACTGAAGTGCAGTCTTGCAAGATTTTCCGCGCTGGTAAACATGTTGCATCTAAGATAGGGAGTGTGATGGCAAGGCGTTTTTGCGCAAATACAGTTTGACCAGCCTCTCCAAGCCTCTTAGCATGAAGGAAGTGGAAATAATAGGCCCGAAATTTTTGGCGACGGAGAAATCTCCTTTACCAATTTTTGAAGGCTACACTCACTGTACGCCAGGTGCTTGGAATGTATGCCGCCGCCAGGCAGGCAGTGAAGATTCTTTTCAGATCCGGTAGCGGAGGGTCTATGCCTTTTTGCAGCAGTGCTGCATATATGCCATCGGAACCCGGTGGCTTGAAACCATCAAAAGACGCAACAGCGTACTTCATGGCTTCATCAGTTCCCACGGGCGATGAAATATACCAGCCTCTACGTGTAGTGTTCGAACAATAAGTTCTATATATCAACTTTTTTTTTATAAAAAAGGTCCGGGACTCTTTCGGATTTCGTAGAAAGTGTACAATTTGTGGTGTTTTGAGGAAGTCGGGGCCTGGGCTCCGCGCATACGAAAAAGGGACAAAACCCTGCAGAATGGGCATTTCAAAGTGACTGTTCAAATTACTGAATAACATTCTTTTTATTTCTCAGACTCAGTAATGTTTTGATTGCCCTGGAGTTTGACAGTTTTCTTTGCTATGTTTTAAAGAGCTCTCTCCACGGATAGTCTGATAAGTCTTCTGCACATAAAAAGAAAAGTTTTGAAAATGGGTCATTTATTTCTAGCTTGTTTAGTGGCATCTACGGCATGAGAAGTTCTCATTTGGCAGATCTTTTTACTTAGAGTAATTCTTTAGAGTCTGAAAACTGGAAGAAATAACAAAGAGTTAAATCGGCCGAGTACAGTGTGGGCCGGGGGACCAACTGGCAGACTTTTCTTTTTCAGCAAATAGTGTCGTTCTATCCGCCGGTAAATCGGCAAAGTGGGATCACTTGAATTTCTTTAGGTATTCTATATCCATTAAATCCTTTTAGTCCCAAAAAAAAACGATCATCACCAATCTAGTTGAAAGGACAGTGTAGCCTTCCTTCGGAGCAAGTTTGTCGTGAATCCGGGAGTCGTTAACAGCATGCACCTTCAATCGGTACTCTTTTTTGAAGCGAGATCGTTGATTTTGGGGAGCCTGTAATCCTCAATGATAGCCATTTTCTGGGGACCTTGGTGTGACTTATTAAAATGAGTGTCCGACTGAGATGAAAATCTTATTTCTGTCTATCGTATTGAGTTGCCGTACACAGGATTCAAGTCCTCTTTGATGCCACTGCGCAATTTTCCATACAATAATAGCCATTGAGTTATTTTCCAATATTGCTTTGTTTATTTATCGATGACCTGCTCTCCCTGCATTCAGTCAAAATAAATTAAATGCTCGATTCGACTGACAATGGCTTAAAACGGGTGGCGCACGAAAGATGGCAAAGAAACTACACGACAGAACATTCTTTTGCGATAGTGGCGCCATCTACCTGAGTACCTGAGTGCTCAGAGAGAAGGCTTGATGGCAGTAAAATTTAATTGATTTTTAAGAAATAATTAAAATCGAATAAAAAAAGTATAAATAAGTCTTCAACACTCTTTTTATAACAGAAAAGCCCCGTGTTTGACACTTTCACAGAAGGAAAATCACCCCACCTTTCCCTCCACGTGTTTTTCCGACATGTGTATGTAAAACGAAGGATTGTAAATTGCAGACTTGATGTTGAAAGGGTAATTTCCTTTGAATCGTCGAGTAGTTAATTACACCCTCCTTTAGCAAAATTTCAGCCACCAACGTCACACATTCTCAAAGGACACTCAAATTAGTGCCTTCATCATACAGCACTGCTGAGAAAAAAATAAGTGTGTCCCTATTACAAAATTGATTAATTATCCAGGTCTCCGATCTGAACTGGGTCTGTACTCAATGGATCCGCTGTCTTTGGAAACAACCTGAAATGTGTACTTTTTGCCTGCTTTAATTTAACGCCTGGCAGAACACGCAGTTCGCACTGCGTGCCCGACACAATTTGCTTTAATGAAGGCGAGGAGGACGGCAGCCATCGGCGCTTAATGGTCCTCCCGGACGTACAGCACACGCGTTCGTTCTTAAGTGAGTTATCACCTCACCCATCCATGTAGGGAGGGCTCATCGACAAAGCACATGAGTCCATGGCAACGGCCCAGAATCGAAGGACATACGCCGCAACCTTTTCAATAGACCAACTGGAGCCAGATTTCCCTCCATTTCTCGCCCTCTTCTACTCCCCAGGTGAACGGAATTCTCTGGGTATTTGGACGTGGTCCAAAAAGCGATGACTCTGCGTGTACACTCCCTACTGCGTTAGAAGGACTTCGGCGCCGTTTCTCGGGTAAAAGGCGGCGCGAAACTTTAATTAAAACACCGTTACATGATTTACAGTTTAATTAACACAAAAGATGACTTCTGACAGTGGCAAGTCTCAGCAGAAGCTCCTCGAGCGTCCTTGAAAGAGCGATCGAATTTTATTTCCCAATAAACACCACGCGGGTAATTAGCTCCAAGAATTCGTTTCATCTCGTTACAGCCGAGACAGACGGAGCCAATAATGAATTACGGTCGTGGCAGTCTCCTTGTGGGACAATTAACAGTGAACTTCCCCCGCTCGTGCGTCAGTGTGCCTGCCACCAAGGACGACCTTAGACAAAGCTTTTAAGGCATCCTTCACCAATTGGTATTACGGGTGCTTGTTCTCGCCTAAAAACAGCACATTCCGAACGATGGCAACAACCCGGTGGGGCGGAAGGTGGTGGATGTGCGACAAATGAGAACGAATGCACGGAAACAATCCAAACCATCAATCACGGGTGATGTGTGTGATGCGAATGGGCGAGGGTTCGTGTAGCTGCGATGCTTGGATCCAATAAATAACAGTGATGGATGTCGGGATGGGGTTTTGAACTTTTTGCGAGATGGCGGCATCAAACTGCGGTGGATTCATTTTGTTGATGGCTCCCGAAAATGAGCAAGGATTGATGAGGATCTCTCTCGCAGTTGGGTCAGTTTTCGGGGGTCACTGGCGGTGGGAGATTAAACAAAATTTCGCAAACGAGTTGCCTGGAGAAATCTGGTGTGATGTAATGGACGGCGATTATGGTTTGGAAGTCGTAAGGGTCGATAGTTTCACTCTCGCCCCTCCGTCATCTGCTTATCAATTGATCCCGGGTGTGGTTGGATTTATAGCACAAGGGTGTTGATTATTCCAGGGATAATGAAAACTGGGTCACCGACAGTGTTCATTAATGGAAGTGAGAGAATGCGTTTGAATTGGGGCGTTCGCATAGCTGAGAGTAGGTTTATCGGCGTTTTGCTGCCTGCTCTGATGTTGAGTTATTATTTGGGCAGCCCATGAGGGGGGAGGGGTGCTTGAAACCAATTTGCATTAAATTCCCGCTTTAATATGTAGACTTAATTTTCCCCATTGTTTCGAATTGCAATTATGTGAGAGGTGTCTGTTGCATTATTACCCGTGATGACCCATATATCCTAGTTGTTTTTTGTAATGTTTCGTCATTCTTTTTTGTATCGAAAGTATAAAAACAAAAATGTCACCGTATGGATTATTAAATGTCACAACAGCTCAATGAACAGCGGATTCTTCTCTATAACTTCCACTTGGTGTGAGAAAAGCAAACGTCCCGCTCCGCAAGCGATGCTGTGCCAAAAACTCACAGCGGATGCCTTGTGATGATTCACCGTTTGCCCTCGTAAAATACACCATTTTATGGTGAGGTGAGGTTAGATTAAGTTTTTAAAATGATGTCTTTGGTTGCAAATGTCTCTATTGGATTCTATTGATCGAAGTGAAGGGGTACACAATTTCCTGAGATGTTGTAGACGACTTAATTTCGAAAAGTAATTCAAATTGAAATACCTTTAAGAACTCATAAAATAGTTTTTCTTTGAGTGTGTTTCTTTCCCGTAGATATTTTTGTTTAATTTACAATTCCCTTTAGGTATGGCTACTGCAGCTTTCCAGTTCCTAGAATTGGGCTTCAGAGTGAGGCGCTGAATGTAACAGGTAATAGTTGTTTTATGGGAAGGAATTTAATTTTCTCTGTAGGTTCTTGGAAAGCTTGCTATGAATGTCTGTTTCAAGAGGTGTACGAATGAAGAAAATGCAATCTTTATGGAGGATTCTCTTTCCTTCATCACATTTTCCTTTTATGAGCACCCGAAGTGATATCTGAGTGAATCTAGGCTTCAGTAAACGTGTTTTTCTAGGTAAGCCGGTTGAAGTCGTTTTCGTACTCTGTGCAAAACTATTATAAGAGGGTTGCCTTTTATATTTCGGGATTAGAGAACAGAAACAAATATTAATCATCGAAAATAGCTTTTTTTTATTTTTCAAAATATTCCCCATTAAGATCTATATACTTTTGCATGCGATTGAACCAATTGTCGAAGCACTTTTGCCACTCTGATTGAGGTATCTCCAAAGCATGCATTCTGAACGCATCAACCGCTTCCTCATGTGTCGAAAAACGTTGACCTCTCATTTTATTTTTTACGTACGGGAATAAAACGAATTCATTCGGTGCCAAGTCAGGACTTTACGGCGGATGACTCATCAAATCGATTTTTGATTGCTCAAAAATGCAGTTGTTTGAGCCGATGTGTGAGAGCTCGCATTGTCGTGATGACGAGTGATCCGTCTTCGGCGGTTGGTTTTCCTGATTTCTTGGAAGACAACTGACAAACAAATGGTTGAGTACCACTCAAAACTGACTGTTCTGTGTTGTTCTAGTGGTACGGTTGCGACATGACCAGTTTTTCCGAAAAAACAGGCAACCATTTGCTTGGAAGTGCTTCGTGCGCGAGCAATTTTTGTTAGATTTTGCTCAACTTGAAACACCCATACAGTCGACTGCTGTTTACTTTCGGACTCATTCGCGCAAATCCACGATTCATCATCTGCCACGATTTCATAGACGTGTTTCGAAGCACCGCGATCGTATTTTTGGAGCATTTATTTCGACCAATCGACACGAGCCTTTTTTTTAGCGATTGACTAATTGTGTGGGATCCAACGCGAACAAATTTTGTTGATGGTCCAATATTCATGCAATATTGAATGTATGCTGGTCCCACTATTGCCTTAGGGTGTCTCAATCTCTGTCACGTTCTAAATTGTAAAAAATAATCGCTCGAACATTTTCACGATTTAATTCAATTTTTTTAGAGCTGGCAGTGGCCACATTGCAACAATAAGGTTATCCAATCCCTTTGTAGCCTTTGTATTAACGTGGCCTTTCCCCATTAAGCTGTCCTTCGAAATGAAACGCAATTTTTTTATTTTTGAGAAATCTGAATTCGGTTTGATTTCGATATTTCTGTAACTTTTGTTGAATTCGTCAAGCCTTATCCATTCAAACCCTATCAGTGCCAAGGCCAGGAATAAATTTTTCATGCTTCTCCTCTTATGGTCTTTTAACGTAGCTTTAAAATATTGTACGTTATTGAGTTTACATTGTAAAGAGGACAATTTTTGGGCCAATAACGTATACTACTCATCTAACACATCACTCTCTAAGTCCCGAGACTGACACATAGGGGGCGCCACTAACAAAAAAAAAATCCAAACAGTACAAATATTCAAATGATACCTGTCAAATTTTCATGGCTATCTGACATTTCAATACATTTTTTTCTAGAACGATTTATCTTTGGTCCCAGTTTCGGCGATCACCTCCTCATTCGAGCCATATATCTTCCAGCAAGCATCTGATTGAGATCTGAAAAGAGGTAGAAGTGTAGCAGCGGTCCAGATCTGGCCCAATTCGTGCAATTTTGCCAACGATTTGATACACGGTGCATTGCCTTGGTGGAAGAGAATTTTTTCTTCTTCATTTGGGACCGTGTTTTTGCAGTTTCATCCTTCAAATGCACCAATAATAACATGTAGTATTCGCTGTTGACCCTTTTGCCTTTCTTAAGATATATGAATAAGATTCCGTGCGCATCCAAAAATACGGATGACATAGCCTTGCCAAACAACGTTTGTGTTTTTGGACACTTTGGGTGTGGTTCACCGGCTGCTGTGTTGCGGTCCATGTTGCATCCATTGTGACATACCGATGCAAAAAGTCCTGTTTATTCTGGCGAAACAGTTTCAAACGACTCTCAGCAGAATCGATACGTTGTTGTGTTTGGTCCGTTGTGAGCAAACGCGGCACTCATTTCGAAAACAACTTTCTCTTGGACGAATGTTCATGCAAAATAGTGTTACATGCTCCATTTTCCACTCTCAAGAAATTTTCATTTCAGGTCATTTCTAAATAAACACCTCGTGTGTTATTAGTTCCGAGAACTGATTTCATTTTGTTACAGGTGACAGAGGTGAAGCTAAGAATGAATTACAGTCGTGCCAGACTCCTTGTAGGACAATTAGCAGGGAATTTCTATTTTTCACTTTCAAAAAATAACACGAATCAGGTTACCTACTTTATGGCGTCTGTGACTTAGCGGGCAAGTATGTTGAGTCACAAGCCGAGGTAGGTTTGACCTTGGACTCATTCGGAGTTTAAAATAAACTCATTGCAAGACATTTTTAGTTAAATCTCTATTCCCTACATCTTTTGAAATTTAAAATTTGTTTTCATTTGTGGTTTTTTAGGGAACATAAGGAAGATCTGTGTGACCAAGGCCAAATCATTTATACCATTCACAAGCCCTCAACTTCGTTGCCTTTTATATCTATGGTATTCATTATCTTTATGTATGCCCGCTCTGCATGATAAAGTCTTTCTAAGACCATTGTCGGCAGACGAGTTTTCTTTACCTAAGCGTAAATATTATTAGGGATATCGACCTATATTTTCTCATGCTTGTTTTGTTTATCTCGTCGAGATCGTTCAAAAACTGTGCTCAAAATGAGATATTTTTATCAAAGAAGAATCGAGTGCATGAGATGCGCTACTTCTTCTTTTTCTCAACAACAGAAGCTTGTCAACTACACTGCCTATTGATAACACCAATCGGTGACCCTATTTGCGATAGCTCGTTTGACTTATACCTTGCAGGCATGCTGCTGTTCTAATGAACGTACTTTCTAACTCCTTCTAAGTTCCTTAAATGGCTTAGTTAATTTTTGGACTACAAAATAGAAATATGAGTTGAAGACCACCTTCAGTTATTCATTAAAATGGGTCATTATTTTATTGTATTGTTCTTCTTTAGCACAATATTTAGAAGACTGTTAATTTCTCTTAAAATATATTTAAATAATACTAATTGTATGGCGCGACAGTCCACAGGGGACCAGGGCCTAGCTCTCTCATCAACTACTCGTATTGTGCGCGCTACTGTTCCCTCACGAGTAGAAGGGACCTACAGTTTCTTGCGGACTCCGAACGGCGAAGTAGGAGAATTTATACCTTACACAGTTATTACTCTTTGATTGCTGTTAGCAGCTCGAAAGTGGTGATGTAGTGGAAAATTCGAGGTGTTCAGCCGCGAATAGAACTTAGACATCCTGCCTGTGAGTGTCGCACTCTACCGACTACGCCACGGCGGTCATTTATTATTTATTATTTATTTATTTATTTCTATTTTGTCCTCCTCAGATATAATTCATAATAAAATTAAATATTTTTCTAATCCTTCATTTTTTTATGCCCTTGAACTCTCTCAGCGATTTATTTTGTGTCCACTCAATCGTCGCAAAATAAAATTCTTTCATGGGTCTTCCGATGTCACAACCATATGCCCATAATTCGTCACCAGTTCACCCTTTTAAGCAAAAGAAAAATTGGCGCTGGTGTCATTCAACAATTCAACAACAAATTATTGGTCGAAATTCGAAGATTCGAAATTCGAAACTTCGCTGCCACACGCTTCGTTCCCAAAATTTTGAGAAAAAAAAATTAACGGCCTGAGCCAATCGATTTGCGATTCTACGATTCACCAAAACAGTTTTCTTCATATTTTTAATATTTTCGTCGATTTTTGATTATCTGGCTCTTCCAATGCGAGCATTGTCATTCACAACTTCTCGACCTTTTTTGAAAAGCTTGTACCACTTGTATAGATTTTTTTGACTCAAAATGCACTCACAGTGTGCCACTGTCAACATTTCAAGAGCACTTTAAAAATTCAATGCATATTCTTTCATCGAGAGCAGAAAATTGTCGAACATTCAAAAAACGTAAATTTTTTTCTCTCTCACAAACAAAATAAAGATGCTTTATTGCTGAAACTTTAAACATACTATATTTTTAAGTTCCAATAATATTTTTTTTTTATTTTGAACAGTTTTAATGGGGAAAATTAATTTATTATAATGAATTTGAAAAAGTTGCCTTTTGTTGTTTTTACCTGCGTCCAAATGTTTCATTCATTTCAGTTTCCTTAGTTTTTTTCCGAAACTGTATGTTCAAGACAACTGTGTCAACATTTCTAAATCTTGAAAATCATTTAATTGCACATAAAAAATTAGCAACCCTACCTCGTAAAAGCGGACAATGAATCAGACAACTTTGTTCAACGGATTAATACAAAAAATGTGGAAAATTCCTTCAATTCCTTCAGCTATTCGTCATATAGTATTGAATTGTTCTTCTCTAACACAATGTATACTGTTGCCAAATGCAATAAATATGTGTGTATTAATATATAGGTAAATATGACATATAAGGCTTACTTATTGACAGTTTTTTTTTATCCAGCTGTAGTAGGCCCTAATTTCAAATATTCTTCCGTAAAAATTAAAATTCCAAATTCAAGCAAAGCTTTAGTTGGCTTTGGATTTGAACACTTTTCTTAAAAATATATTTGAAAAAGTAACAGGTACTGCCGGAGAGAAATGAGGCAAATAAAATGAGTATCAGGTAATTGTGAACGGTGGTGAAAGACGGATGTAAATAAGGAAAGTTTTTATATCTATTTCTTGTGTTAGTTTTTCTTTTAATTAGAAATATACAGTGGCGCCGTGGAGTAGTGAGTGGAGTGCGAAGCTCAAACGCCGGAGGGTCTAGGTTCGATTCCCAGCTCAACAACAATTTTTCGAATTTTTCACGGCACCAACTCTTTCGAGCTGCTGACAACACTCAAAGAGTAATAACTGTCTAAGCTTCTCAAATTTCGCCGTTCGGAGTCGGCAAAAAACTGTAGGTCCCTTCTAGTAGCGCGCACAATACGAGAAGTTGATGAACAAGCTAGGCCCTGGTGCCCCTGTGGACTGTCGCGTCAACAATTATTATAATTGATATACAGTTTGTCAAGAAAGTGTTTACACTAGGTAAAAAAAACATCAATTTTTACTTCGTCGCTTCTAAACTTTATTTCACCATTTTTTTTATTTCCATACTTTATGTCTTAAAAAGTTAATAACGTAAATAACAAAACCCCATATAACATAACACTAAGAACCAAAAAGAAAAAAAGCCAAAAAGGAGCAAAAATGTAAACGTCATTCTATTTCGCATTCTTTTCGCAGTGCATACATAGTTCAAAACGAACCGTTATAGCGGTTTTTTTCATTTTCTGTTCTGTATGAGATGAAGTCGAAAGCGAAAATGTTCATTGTTGCTTCTGCCGTTCTGTTCTCTTCTCTGAGTAAGAACAATTTTTGGTGATTCATTTTAATATGCCTGGTAAGAGAATTTCTTTTAACGTAAAGCAGTTGGTTTATTATGAAGGTTGCCTTTTAAATTTCGGAAATCGGCAACCCTAGTGTTGCAATTTGGCAACTGCCACCTCTGTCGTATTGCTTGACATTTTTGAGGTTATACGTACTCAGAACGTTCTGACATACGAGCGCTATTTGTGTACAGAAACTTAAAAGATTCATCTCGCCCAAAAAATTTTATTAAAACGTGAAAAATTTTCCTGCGATTCTTTTTAACAACTTTCGACGAGGATTAACTCAACAACAGTGCATCGACGAACTTAATTCAATTTTTGGCGAAGAAGCTTCATCAAGGACCAGTGCTCATCGATGGTATGGTGAACCGAGGTGGTAGTTCACTCCAAGACGAATTTCGTGAAGGCCGTCCAAAATCAGTTGTTGTTCCGGAAACCGTTGATGCTGTACGCCAACTGATATGGTAAGATCTTTATGTGACCTATCGTGAGATTGAGACAGCCTTGGGCATTAGTGGGACCAGCATACATTCAATATTGCATGAACATTTGACCGTAGAAAATTTTGTTCGCGTTAGATCCCACACAATTTGTCAATCGCTCAAAAAACGGCTCGTGTCGATTGGTCGAAAGAAATGCTCCACAAATACGATCGCGGTGCTTCGAAACACGTCTTTGACATCGTGACTGGTGGTGAATTGTGGATTTAAGCGTATGGGCCCGAAAGTAAACATCGGTTGACTGTGTGGGTGTTTCAAATTAACCCAATTCCAACAAAAGTTTCTCGCGCACGAAGCGCTTTCAAGTAAATGGTCGCCTGTTTTTTTTTCGGAAAAACTGGACATGTCGCAACTGTACCATTAGAACAACGTAGAACAGTCAATTCTGAGTAGTACACAATCATTTGTTTGCCAGTTGTCTTCCAAGAAATCAGGAAAACCAACCGCCGAAGACGGATTACTCTTCATTACGACAATGCGAGCTCTGACACATCGGCTCAAACAACTGCATTTTTGAGCACTCAAAACATCGATTTGATGAGTCATCCGCCGTAAAGT
This sequence comes from Eristalinus aeneus, assembly GCA_955652365.1. Lineage (NCBI taxonomy): Eukaryota > Metazoa > Arthropoda > Insecta > Diptera > Syrphidae > Eristalinus > Eristalinus aeneus. Next base: position 83,141,708 of record OY019132.1, read on the forward strand.
CCTGACTTGGTACCGAATGACTTCTTTTTTTTCCCGTGCGTAAAAAATAAAATGAGAGGTCAACGTCTTTCAAAACCTGAAGAAGAGTTTGATGCGTTCAGAATGCATGTTTTGGAGATACCTAAATCAGAGTTGCAAAAGTGCTTCGACAATTGGTTCAAACGCATGCAAAAGTGTATAGATCTTAATGGGGAATATTTTGAAAAACAATGCAGCTGTTTTCGATGATTAATATTTATTTTTGTTCTCTAATGCCGAAGTATAAAAGGCAACCTTCGTATAACCATTATAATGGTAAAAGTGTAAATGAAATGACCGAGACGTTTGGTTTATGTAAGAAAACCATTTATATTATAGTTAACCGAGCAGAATATGAAAACCGGTTAAAAAATATTGCACTTAAAGCAGGTCAAAAAAGTTATCGGACAGAAATGGGCGCTGTTTACTAAGAAGAGTGCATGAAAACCCTCAAATATCCATTCCAACTTTGTCCAGAGAAATAACCCAAGAGTGCGGTGTACACGTTACCAACGAAACTGTAAGGCAAGTGCTGGTAAAGAATGAGTACACATCAAGAGTTGCACGGAAAAAATATTACTTTCGTCTCAAAATATTCGAAAACCCTTTTCGTTCGCTACAGAGTACAACATGCAACCGGACGTGAACTGGGATGATGTGACATTTGATGAAACAAAAATGATGTTTTATTACAACAAGGGGCCCAATTGAGTGGCTTAACAAGAACTTTATTCCAACTGTTAAATTTGGTAAGTTGTCTGTGATGGTGTGGGGGTGTTTATCCAGCAAAGGCGTCGGAGGCCTAGTTTTAATTGAAAATACCATGGACGCACAGAAGTACTTGATCATTTTGCAAAACCATTTGCTTGCAAGTGTCAACAATTTTGGTTTTAAGGGCGGTGTTAGCCGCAGAAAACCACAATTTAAGTTCTATCAAGACAACGATCCGAAGCACAAAGAACTTACGGTGAAGACGTGGCTGCTTTATAACTGCACCAAAGTATTGGATGCACCAGCTCAGAGCCCAGACCTTTGCCCAATAGAAAATCTATGGGTATATTTGAAAAAGAAGGTAGCAAGAAGGAGCCCCAAGAATAGAAACCAACTGATACAGTACACGAAGAATGGGTGGACATTTCAGATATAAAAACGTTAATTGGATCAATGACAAGGCGGGTAAAGGCGGTTATTGATGCTAAAGGTGGCAACATCTAATACTAGCATGCGAATTTTGCAAATAACAAAATAAGTTTATAAATAAGTATAGTATTAAGATGTGAAGACTTTCTTAACAGTTAAATATTTGTTCCGTTTTGCTTTTTGTTTTTTTCGTTGTTCTTTTTGGAATGTTATATGGAGTTTTGTTTAAGTTATTTACTTTTAAAAATAAGAAGTATGGAAATCAAAAAAATTGGTGAAATAAAGTTTATAGAACTGCTTATATTGTTTACATTTTGTTTACATTTTGCAATTTGACAGAACAAAATGTAAATATTTTTTTGTTTCTTATTTTTATAGTACTGGCTTTGGAAATTGGGTTGTTTTTGTTTTTGTCTTAAGAACAAATATACAATACAAAAATTGTAAAGAAACTATACTCAAAAAGCAGTGCATATTTATTACTTTGTTTATTTCAGTTTATACTGCGTACAATTTTTTTATTCAAAAAATTATTTGACATACTGTATTAACCTCTATTCTTTGAACTACAATATTGAGATTTAACATATCCATGGTAACAGGATAAAAATAAAATGTGAAGTTACTGTTGAGTACTACTCAGTCAAAAAATTATTTTATTTGCAAAGGAAAAGTGGGAAATGATTCCCTATTCAATTTGGGGTAAAGAATGCCCTTTTCCTCTCCTTTCGATCTTTTCTTCGTTTTTGTTGTCCGTCTGCTGTCATTCAATTGAAGTCACTTGTTGTTGCCGTGCTGTAAATCACCTTACTTGTTTGCATATGTTGAAAAGCTTCTTCTATATAAAATACATCCGGCTTGCCTAAAATGAACGCCACTTCAATTTAATGATTGAATATTACATTTAAATAGGTCGCTTCAAATTTTGACTTTCTACTTCGTTGAGCGTTCTTATGCTTTGGGTGCCAAACGTACAGGCGATACGTTGTAGCACCCCACAGTTCATACAAATCAAATCACCTAATTCATGCTTGCCGTAAGGCGTCTAGACAGAGATAAGCGTTTAGGGTCTTCCAATCCTTTCCAAAAGGAAATTAAACAATTCAAATAAAAATTGAACTGAAAGAACACAAGTTAAGTACACGTAAGGCCTTAAGAGAGTGCAAATATATACTTTGATCATTTAAGGATATGCCCGTTTCCGCCTGCTGCGAGCGCGGAAGAAAGCGCGCGAATTTATTCTGCTAAACTAAATGAAAGTTCACAAAGTCGTTGAATCCACAATTTATCTCAATTCGTACTCCTGCCTCTGCTTACCACGTTTTTGTATTATTTTTTTTCTGTTAACCGAAGCAAACGTTCTTGAGATAACAAAACAAACACAAAGCGCCATTTAATCAATCCCTCGTCAGTGCTCAGCAGAGCATGCTTCATCTCAGTTTGCAGCCATTTTACGCCCCCGAGGTAATCAACCCAAATCCCTCATCACTTTGAAAAGTCATAATCATAAGCCCGCTCCGCCGAAGAGCACCTAAACAAGTGATTCTCCATTCCCTCTCGAACTGCAAAGCAAAGGATTTGCTTACGAGCAAAAAATCCTCCTCGGCTTTATGGCCCGTAATGCGGTGTCTCCGTGGAATAATTTTCCGCTCAGGAAGACGGTAATAAAACATTTTATTTCATTACCAATATTGGCATCATATGTGTGGACGGAATGACGCCAAATCTAAACACTTTTGCGCTTCTCCCCATCATTTGAATGACTTCCACCAACACCAAGGGCAAAATTAACGCCTGATGGCGCGGCAAATCGAGGTCTGCACTCGCATATCATGGCGAACAGTACTCACTGTGCTGTTGCGGCTGCGGTTGGCCTAATCAAATTCATTGTCTGTTTACCCAAGAGAGTGTATCCGTGTCTCAGCTACGAGCGCGTAATTAAGTATGTGTACATTAGCGGCTGGTGGTGCGGTGGCCCTTCCGGACGCATTTCAATAAACTCACACGAGCTGCTATAGTGGCGGAGGGAATTGACTTTTTGAATAACTAAACATGCCGCCTGGGTCTCACAAGACCTACTACCACAACACGACAAAGATAGCCAACATCACTGTTGACCATTCCAGTGGTTGACTGAATTTGCATATCCTTTTTTCGGTCGACTGCGCTTTGACGTTAATATAATTGCATTATTCATCGGATCTGTACGGGGTGAGGGGCTGCAACATGCCCCCGATGTGGCTAGAAATCGGCAGCTGCTTTGCATGGACTTTGTTGTTTCAATTACCCCTCTTCCCTCGCTCGAAGTGCGGATAGTCAATGAAACAAGCATTAAAGTTTATAATTGAATCTACCCAGCAGCAGGCGTTGACATCCACGGTCGTGTGAACGGAATGGCCTGAAAATTTGAATATTGAGAGCGAGCGTGTTGTGGAATGGAAAACACCGGATGACTGGCAATTGATTTTTTTTTAAGAGCTCTCTGCTGTGAAAGGGAATTGTCATCTTTCCTAAAGCCTGTTCTGAATATGTCTCAGTGACTTGCTCTGTTTATACGAGGACATGGGACTACAAGTCATGGAAACGTGTACGAAATTGACCTAATCCCGTGACCTTTGAAATTGTCTCGATAAGAAAAGTTCATTACAGTCTCAGAATTCTCCGGACTTGTCTTTACATCCGGGCACTGACCTCAGGCTGGCTGATTCATATTTTTAAACTACATCTCACAGTTGACATGTCCTCCGCCCAACCATAACTCCACAGCTAAGCCTCTTATAGTTGAAGGGTCAAGGGTCACAATACAAAGAACACACTATCACCGAGCGCTCCTGGCCACAGAATTGTTCATTAGCATCACAATTCACTTTGCGAATGCAACGCAAGCACTACAATTCGACCCCTCTCCACGGGCCATTGTTCATTCTGCACACATAAACATAACACATCCTTCAGGACATTACCACCATCATTTGAGTATGCACAAGGAGAAAGCAAAAGAAAAACCCCGCGGCGAGAAACGCTTCGAAAACTTTTTCATTGTTTCTGGCAAAGCCATTGTTTCGCCTTCAAGGGGATTAGCTCTTCGTCGAGGAAGGGGGCGCGTGTATGTGAGAGCTAAACATTTTCCCCCTTAAATCGAATAAGAGTGCGACAAACACAATACACAAGGGTTATAACCGAGGCGGCGGCGGATGCCTCCACCACCACCCAGCCCTGTAATGAGTCGTAAAACGATCACATCATGCGCTGCCACCGCTATGTCCCCGGGGGTTCTAATCAGATCTCTCCCGGTCCACGAGGAAACTTTTCATTAAAATCTGAAAACGAAATCTGCGCACATCCCCGAATAATGAGTGCAAACACATCCCGCAGCCAGAACGGAAAAGGCGTCGTTTTTATTTTATTGCAAAACTTTACGCGAAATAAATTCGTTAAAAATTGTCATTTCTCTTTCGCAAGTTCTCATTTCGTAGGGGACAGCATAGGGGGTGAAAGTGGCGCTCTGGAACGCGCATGAAACTTTCCAAAAAGTGGTCTGGTTTCGAGATATGCTGCTGCTGCCACTTGGAACGCACAGCGGGCGAGTGAATGCCAGATGATAGAATGAAAGGAAAAAAAAAATTTTTTATTGTAATTCTGTTCGAGGATGCTGCGAGCTGAACATAAACTCAGGCAATTAGGCGAGGAAGTTTTGGGGAGCGCCAGGGACCAATTAGTGGAGGAGTGAATTTGTTGTGAGCTATTTGAGGGTTTCTGGCGAATTTAATGGCGCAGCGTGACGACTTCATTTGATGTCCAGATGGGTTGTCAGAGTCTAAGTTTATGGTGTGGGATTAAGTGTGCTCTAGGATTAAAGCAGTCCTTTTACGCCCTGAATGTCAACGTCACACAATGGAGAATGCTTCAAAATGCCAAACAATTTTCAGAATCATTTATTGATCGGCGGGGAGAACCACCTAAAGGAGCATAGTTCCCTAACTCGAGTCAATCATTCACTTACATGCGGACTTTGTGGTTTTCTCCGGGAGGATTTCTTGTCTCTGCCCATCGGAAATATTGTGTCCGCACTTTCCAGACTTGCATGTTCCAGCTTGGCAACGGATTAAATCTATTGGGAAATACTTCGACAATGCCATCCCATCACAAGTTCGAATAATCACTTTGAGCGCATTCCAAGTGGGCGGGAGATGAATGACAAGCCACACCCCTCTCACCCATAGATCCTAGGCACCACTTTTTCAATCAAATCATATTTGAAACACAGCCAAGGGAACACTCCCCTGCCCCAGCTCCACATTCAAAGAGCAATGCACTCAGTCACTAGGCTTGCTGCATGCATCTTTAATGATGCACTTTGGCCCGATTAAACTTAGAGTACACATCAAACATGCAACAAGTTCAGTCGGCTGTGAAACGTGTCAAATCCGCTTCCGCCTGAAATCCCCGACAAGTGATTCAAATGAAATGAGATGATCCTTTGAAGGGTGGAGCGCACTCCCTTTAACTCAATGCCAGTGAGGCTAAAATCCCGGGAATTTGGGCTGCTCTAACACGTTCACTGTGCGAAGGCAAACAGAAATCAAAAGCCGTGCTATTTGTAGAGGACTCGCTGTGAGGTGATTCGAAAGGATATTGGAACAATGCAGTGGGAGTGTGCTCTTGACCTAGAAGATGGATTTTATTTACACTCAAGTAAGCATCCTTTACTGTGACACTCTATAAACTGAGTTTCATTATGTGACTTGACTTGGTAGTGTGTTAGCTCTTTTGGGTGTGAATTGAAACCCCCCTGCCGTAGACTCCTCTATACTCGGACGTACACTTTGTGCAGAGAGATGAAATTCAAAGCGGCTTTGTTGAGGTTTTGCACTAACTTTATGTCCAGAGAGCGAAAGGGATAAATTGGTGAGGTTCCTTGGTGGCTGTGCGCACACAGGGCAAAAGGAAGGTAGTTTTCCATGGGCATTAATTAAAATTTCCAACAGCCTGCTGGATAAGTTTGTCTGTTCGGTGAGGATATTTCGCAGTGGTCGAAACTAGAAATGGCGCATTGGAACTCTGCTCCTGATAAACATCGGTTTGTGTGGAAATTTAAACGCAACGTAAAATAGTTGCTTTTGAAAGAATGCTCACTCAAAGAGACATAAAATATGTTGAACAATTCTTAACTCGTTAACTCGTTGTTAGTTAACGTGCATTGGTTCGAGTTCAATCTGGACATTAATTTGGTTTCTTATTTGCTTAAAAAAATAAAATTATGTTATTGAAATAAACATAAAAAATACATTGCTAAAGTGTTATTCGTTGGAACCGATTACATTTCTCCAGTTCTCGAAAACCATCTCTAAAAAATTAGTCTTTTTCGACACAGATCTAATCATTCTTGTAATTCTTGTAAGGATGAAACCGTCGTCCCCTCTACCAAAAAAGGAAGAAGATCTGGAGAATACAGTGGATGGGATCAGACCTCTCCATTCAGCACTTTCAAGTGGATTTTGCACGCCGGAACGACGTGGAGCCAAGCGCTTTCATATTCCGGCTGTTTCTGGCCAATTTACAACGCAATGTACAACTCAAATGCATTCGTTATAATCGACAACGTTTCCCACCAATGGTTTTACCTGATTAAACAGCACGCCACACCCATCTGGTTGCACCATATATAATGCATGGTCTTCGAACTGTTGATGCGTTTCTTTGGCTTTGGTAGAAAAGGATGCAACAGGCTCTACAAGCTTTTCATGGTACATCTTCATCCACTCTTCATCCCTAGTCACTATCCGATGCAAGGGTCCCATTCTTTGATGTGTTTCAAACAACAGTTCCGAGGTGAAAAATCGCTTCTTTACATCTATCGGTTTCAACTCGTACCTCTCCAAATGTCCATGTTTTAGTTTGTATTCTAAATTCCTTAACCAGACAAACACTTTTTTTTAAATCCCAACGATATTGTGAGATCACTTTGTGTTTGGTACGGATCTTGGTCCAGCAAAGCCTCCAGTTTTTCACCTTCAAGCTTTCTGCATTAGCTAAGACGCTCTTTGTCCTCGACGTCGAAATCACCACTTTTGTACAAGCAGTAGATGTGCTTCAGCACTTTTCTTTAAGTTCAAATTAGTGAACTCGCTACTACAAAGTTTACAAATAATCCTTAACTTTGAGACAGGAAAACAGTGTTGAAAGAATATTAAATGCGCAAATGCTGTTTAAACGTTTATTTTAGACAAATTTGCACAGCTTCGAGAAGGTAAAAAAAATAATAATTGTTGGCACGACAGTAAGCAGGGGGGCCAGGGCCTAGCCTGCTCATCAACTACTTTTGCTGTTCTCTAACGAGTTGGAGGGACTTACACTTTCTTAACGACTCCGAACGGCGACGTTTGAGAAGCTTTCTTAGACAATTATTACTTTTTGAGTGTAGTCAGCACCTCGAAAGAGGTGGTGCCGTGAAAAATTCGAAGTGTTCAAGCGGAAATTGAACCTAAACTCTTTCGGCGTGTAAGCGTCGCACTCTACTCACTATGCCACGGCGGTGGCCAGGGTAAAAACAATGCTGTTGTATAAAACAAACCCTAATGCACACTAAGTGTAAGCTAACAAATGTCACACCTTCCCAATAAAGTACGTAATCGCTTCCAAGATTACACCCAACTGGCATGCGGCGCCATCTCTTGAACACGAACTGAATTAATTCGTTCTCTTAGTCAATACAGACAAATCAAGAAAAGACGATGAAAAGATGTATCTAGATTGCTTAGATCGAGCTCGTACTTCCTCGTCCAGATCTATGTACAAGCTTCTTAACCATACACTAGGACCCAGTAACTACTTTAAAACGGAACTCTCAAATAGACAAATTAGCACTATTTTTAGGGCTAGAACTGAACTGCTGAGTCTAAACTACATACCGCACCGGCAAGATGTTAATGCTACCTGCACACTTTGCAATCGCAATGAAGTTGAAAATATATACCATTTTATCGCGGTATGTCCTATATTACTAGAACTACGTTTATTTTATTTCTCAAAAGTATCTCTTACACTTGAAGAAACGAAGAATATACTGAACGGCGCGGAGGGGTGGAACCTGCTCTATCGTTTTTGTACGCATGCCTTGAATTACCGTAATAGCTTCATCTAACAGTAAGGTATATCATTTGTATAACTTAAAGTATATTAATTTGGCTCATTGTATTACAAGTATCTTAGATAATGTCAATCTCCGACAGACGGCGTTTTGCCATGTTGACTAACATTTCTTTTTCTATTACTAATTGTTAAAATGAAGACCAATAAAGAATGTTTATAATAATAATAATAATACAGACAAATCAAAAAAAAAAATAAAAAAACAGGCAAATTTGCACACCTTTTTATTTTAATATTCTGGAAAGGCTCATACAAGATCCTCTCTGCCGTATTGTGGGAGCGTCTAAAACCGTTTGTCCATAACCTGATAGGGGCCTATCAGTGTGGTTTCAGAACAGGGAAGTCTACAAAAGACCAGATCTTGAAATTACGGCAAATTCTGGAAAAGACTCAAGAGGTGCAAATCGAAACTCACCACCTTCTTCCTTCTTAACATCGCATACAAGATCCCCTCTGCCGTATTGTGGGAGCGTCTGAAATCTTTTGTCCACAACCTAATAGGTCCCTATGTGGTTTCGGATCAGGGAAGTCCATGACAGACCAGATCTTCACATTACGGCAGATCCTCGAAAAGACTCAGAAAATGCAAATCGACACTCACCACCTATTTGTGGAGTTTAAGGCCGCATATGACAGTGCGCATAGAGACGAGCTATACAGTGCCATGTCTAGTTTTGGCATTCCTACCAAACGCGTCAGATTGTGTAGGATTACGATGGAGAACTCTCGCTGCTCCGTCAAGGTCCGTAACGAACTCACCGAGACCTTCAATGTCAAAAGAGGTTTTAGACAAGACGACGCACTGTCATGTGACTTCTTCAACATCATCCTCGAGAAGATCCTGTTTAACTCACAAGTGAACACCAGAGGCACGATCTTCCAAAAGTCAGTTCAATTGCTAGCTTACACTGATGGCATTGACTTAATTAGACGAACACTGCGAACTGCCAATGAGACGTATGCTGCCATTGAAGCGGAAGTGGCTAAAATGGGACCGGCGGGAAATGAGGAAATGAGGGCAAAACAAAGTACATGCTGTCTTCAAGAAAGGACACACAATATCGACGTCTCGGACAGAGCGTCGCACTAGCCTGCAAAAATTTCGAGGTAGTCAAGGACTCCATCTTCCTCGGATCAGCGGTAAATAGGGACAACAATATCAGTACCGAAATCAAACGCAGAATTACTTTTATCAATCGCTGTTTCTTTGGGTTCAAGAGGCAAAGCTCTCTCTCGAGAGAGACTAACCTCACTTTATATAATAGCTTGATAATAGCTTGATCATCCCAGTCCTACTTTATGGCGCGGAAATCTGGACGTTCTCAATGCGGATGAGGAAGCCCTCAGTCTTTTCGAGAGAAAAGTTTTGCGTGCGATTTTTGGTTCTGTTTGCGTTGATGGCATCTGGAAGAGAAGATTTAACGACGAACACTATGGATTGTACAGCGACATGCGCCTGGTTAAGCGTCTTCGGAAACAAAGCTTAAGATGGCTAGGTCTTGTAGAGCGTATGGACACCACTGCTCCGGCCCGAAAAGTCTTTGAATCTGAGCCATTGGGACAACTGAAGACGGCCTAGGCTAGGTTGGGGCCCACAAGTGGAGAAGGACCTCAACCAACTTGGAGTGTGCAATTGGAGGCAATTGGCGAAAGATCGTGCTGGCTGGAGAGGCATGTTAGTTGAGGCTCAGGTCCATCCTGGACTATATCACAAGAAGAAGAAGAAGAACGAGAAGAGGGCGCTACTTATGGTATGGCAAAAGCCTTTCACGATTATTCTGCAATATCTGATGGATTGTGTGCCTCATATTCTTCCGGCCTCAACAAATAGGTCTTCTTGGCACGGATACTTGCAAACTATTTGCAATACCACTACGGGCGTTCAATATATTCTCGGTATCGGTATATATATATAAATTGACTTACTTATCAAGTAATACTATTATTTTAGTGCATTCGTGTAAGATTCATAAGAAAAAGTAAACAGTCTATGAAGAGATGGTGGCAGTTTACCAGGGTTCCGCACCTTCATTATCAACTGTGCTTAAGCATCAAAAAAGTCTAAAAACTTATTCTTGAGGATGCCCGACTAAAGGTAAAAATGATGGCAGAGATCACCAAGCTTTCAACTGGTACCATTCATACCATTCTTCATGACCATTTTAACCTTACAATGGTCAGTGCAAGGTGGGTACCACAAATGCTCACAACGCCTCAGAAAAAGTGAGAATCCCATGCTGTAGAGTGCTTTTGGAGATGTGTAATGAGAACGCAGACGGTGTTATGGATCGAATTGTTACTGGGGACTAAACATGGGTTCACCACTATGACCCTGAAAGCAAACAAGAGTCCATGCAGTGGCATAAAAAAGGAACAGACCCCCCAAAAGAGTTAAAAGTCACTCCGTCTGCCGAGAAGCTCATTGCCACAGTTTTTTGGGACTCAAAGGGAATCTTACTCATTGAGTACAAAAACGGGTGAAACCATTGACGTCACATCATACGCTTCCACTTTGCATAATTTGCGGGAGGAAAAAAAGAAAAGACGAGGTAAACTCGCAGCGGGTGTGTTGCTTCTTCATGACAACGCTTCTGTTCACATGGCACGAGTTTCCAAGGCTGCTGCGCTAAATCGTGTTTTCGAAGAAATTCAACACAAACTCTATAGTCCAGACCCCTAGTTCCCCCTAGTTTTCTGATTACGGATTTGAAAAAATGTCTTCGTGGGTATTTTGCAAAGAAGCAGGAAATTTAATTTTTTGAAGGTCTAAAAAAGCTTATCTCAATATGTGACAAATGCATTGATGTTAGGGGAGACTATATTGAAAAATAAAAACAATTTAAATTGAATTCGCATTTTCCTTCATATTGATACCAAGAATATATTGAACGCCCCTCGTCTCAGATTGATTGGGGCTCTTTTCCACTTGTGTGTGCCATCTCATACGAGGTAGTTTCATGTTTCGTTGCCCCTGTATCTTGGATTTCAAGTCTTTTCAGTCCGAAGCAGTTTTATCCATCTGCTCTACGTGACGGTTTACTCGATGGAACCACCTTCATGGTTCGACGTCGAGTCTTCCAGGTACTAATAACGCAAATAGGTCAAAATTTCGCACTTAAAGCGAAAAATAAAGTTTCTTATTTTTTGGACAATGAAGCAAAGCAGAGATAATGAAACATACAGTGCTAAATTGGACTTTTGAAAGAGTGCCTTGCTATCCACATGCCTCTTGAGCCCAACAAATTTTGTAAAGAGCGGGTCTACGCTAGATTCTAGTTTGTTCTCCTTGTTAACTGCGGTAAGTAAATTGACGGAGTTCAAGTCGCTACCCATTATGATATTCTGTACAGCACATCAACGCTGTGCGGAGAGCATACAAATATTCTGGTTTTTTCTACCACTCTCTTCAAATAACCTGGGGCGCACTGGAAAATATCATCCATTTGCTTTTTTTATCCATTAGAGGAACAATGAGAAAGAAATCAAATCAAGCTTACGTCACTTGCATCTCATTCGTCTAACAGCGTGTGTTATAAAAAGTTTCGCAAAACCGTTGCAGCTCAACACCACTCTCCTGCTCACGCGGAGAATGTTGAATATTTAACCGCGTTCCATGAATTCGCGAATAGTCACTCAGAGGACATCCATTTTTCATCCGGCCATTCGCATGTATTCGTGTATTCTGTCACCGCGGATGGTTAGAAAAAAATCGAGTAGAACACAACTCAGAAGGTAACCTAACATCATGGGTGGTGACGTCCTCGCTTCACCGAGACGGAAATTCTGTATTCCATCGCAAAATGCCCGTCACGATTGTGGCAGCGAAAAAATTGTCATCTTCACTCGATTATCTCCCGTCAGGTGTGATTCTACCTCTGCAGCACGGAATTTATGTACGACCCTGGTTGGTGGTGTCTAGGCTGTTGTTTTGAGCCTGAATGGAAAAGCGGCTGTCCACTGAAACTCGTAATTGAGTTTGGGCATCAAAAATGTTATCTCCATGGTGGTGATGTAAGTTCAAAAAGAAAAACTAAATGTTTGGTCGAACAGAAGGCCAAAGTGATTTTGGATGCGTTTGGTGTTGAGGTGTCAGCTTGCACACTTGCAGTCTATTCAGCCCCGTCTGTACGTGATGCCAGGAGACGCCCTCTTCATCATTCTGATAGAAAACGCAACGCCCTGACCGAGCAACATTTTCCCAAGATGCACACGGCAGCATTTTTCGAATATCCGAAAGAGCTGGCCTTCACCACCACGACCAAATTGAAAGTAATTTAAAACTGCTGAATCAACCACCAGCCGCCACCGCCACTGTCAATCAGTCCAGCACGCTGAGGGGTAATCGGTCAGCATATCAAGTTTGACGGGCACGAAGTCCCTCCTAGCCCGAGATCAAATGGGAGTCGTTTTCATTCCAGTCAGGTCGCGCATCATCGCCTGAGGAGGGAGGTCATTTTGGAAAAAAACGTAAAAAGAGAATCGCATCCCCGGACTGAGACGTCGACGAAAAGTTTTTAATTTGTTTTCCTCGTCCTTTGGCTGAGTGTGTAACTTTTCCAAACACACCCAAACGCCTCCGACGCCAGCCCCACCGAGAGGGAGAAGAAACTTTACCCACAAAAACAATTGTTATTGGTGCTTTGAACGACAAATTGCCGGCTAATAGATTTCCCAGGCAGCAGGTACTCTCCCAGGATATGTGAGCTTAAGTGCCAGACCCTCGTCGAGGACGAGAATCTCGGGTGATTTTGAATAAATCCGACAAACGACACATGGATCCTGGTGGACTATTCATCATTATCCAGCAGACGCAGACTTCCCCACTCACCATCACAAAGAGTTGATGGATGTCCTTAAACGTTCGGCGAATGGGTAACCAATTCATTTGATGGACTTATGCGTTCAAATCGATTCTAGAGTGCTGTAGTCAAAGGATCAACGTCGAGTCACTTCATTCACTTTCTTGATGACATCGGCGCGGCGCCATCTGCTAGCTGACACCCAGAACAAAGCAATAAAGGAATCAATTATCGAAAATTACATGCGAACATCCTGGGGAGGCACACAGCGCTGCCAGTGATCGCACACAGTACATACTGGCGATGCGGAGTGTTTTGCGTGGGCGAGGCGTTTCGCCCTGGGGAGTATATTGAAGATGTTTTTTTGCCGAGCGAAACACTTTTCTATTTCCTCGCTGAACGAACAAAGTGGAACGCGTCGGCAAGAGGACAAAATTGCTGAAGAGGAATCAAATATGGAAATTTGATTGCCTAGTGTGTGGGACGGGTGGCCGGGAGGCTCATCATTGAAAGCAAAGAATCTTGCCTTTGCTGCTGCGAATTTTTTTCCCGCACTGTGTGCTCTGAGTGCTGAGTGCTGAATGAACGTCGTTAGCAGTAATGGTAGACTCTCCTCCCCCCACTCACTTGACTCGTGTAGCTGGAACTAATTTGAAATAGGGATTTGTTCGAAGGCGTCGTATCTGCCGAGAAATTAGAATAATGGCAATGCTATAGACACGGGATCGTGAACGGATGCGCGTGGAATTGTAACACCTCTTGAGTGCCTCTGCCTCTTTTTCTGTACTGTGCAGCGGTGGTGAAAGTGTCTTATTAGGCAATTCATAAGCTTTGCGATTTCATTAACAGACTTGTTAGCTCGTTTTGACAGTGAAACCTCAATCGAGGGTTCTTTTGAATAAGGAATCATTAGAAGGTTGAGATCATCTTTAGACTTTTGGATTTAAAGGTAATGCCATCGTTATGCGGGGCAGTTAAGAGACTGATTCGCAATCTTGTGGGGAGAATTTAGAAAATAAATTTTCAATCGCGAAGTGCTATGTTCGTGGGACCATGTTCGTGTAGATTATTTCAATTGAAGGTGTTCTTTTCAGTACAATGAAAACCAGTGAAGGGTTTTCGACAGTTCTTAGGGCTAAGCCAGAAAAGTCTGTTTGCTTGCAAGGGACTGTTGGTTGTAAGTGAGGTCGCAACGAAATTTTTTCAAAGCAGCTATGCTTCTGTGGCTTTATTTGTGGCAACAATCCATCTTGTTTTATTCAGATATGCAGAACATCTAGGACTTAATTTTCAAGGTGGTGTTTTTTTTCCCTTAAAGTTCGATGCTGCTAGCACTAATGTTTCTTCTTCTTCTTCTTATTCTTCTACTTTCTCTTCTTCTTCTTCTCCTTCCCCTTCTTCTTCTTCTATTTCTTCTTCTTCTTCTTCTCCTTCTTCTTCGTCTTCTTCTTTTTTTCGTCTTCTTCTTCTTCTTCTTCTTCTTCTATTTATTCTTCTTCTTCTTCTCCTTCTTCTTCGTCTTCTTCTTTTTTTTTCGTCGTCTTCTTCTTCTTCTTCTTCTTCTTCTTCTTCTTCCTTTTCTTCTTGTGGCGTTACAGTCCGGGGTGGACCTGGGCCTCAGCCAACATGCCTCTCCAGACAGCACGATCTTTCGCTAGCTGTCTCCAATTGCGCACTCTAAGTTGGTAGAGGTCCTTCTCCAGTTGTGTGCGCCATCTTAGACTAGGTCGCCCTCTATTGCGTTGTCCCAATGGCTCGGATTCAAAGACAAAGAATCAACTAGCACTGAATATAGAAGAAAAAAATTGGAAACGCTGTCAAGAAGCGAGAAAAGAAGCTGAGTCCAATATGCTGGGTTTCGCGTCACTACCTAGAAGACGCTGTCAAGAAGCGAGAAAAGAAGCTGAGTCCAATATGCTGGGTTTCGCGTCACTACCTAGAAGAAACCTATGCTTTGACGACGAGTGGAGGCAAGAAAATGCAGCCAAACCAAACGCTTATGAAGCAACTCTGCCACGAACAACGAGAGCTGCCCGTGAGCTCTTCAAGGAATGAAGAAGGTACGAAAACCGCCTTTTTCGGAAGGAAAAAGAAAGAGCGTGAGAAGTGTGTGGTCAAATAGTTTGAAAGGTGTTATGGCCGAAAGTTTTGCCAGAACCAAAATAAACAATTTGTAGTAGAATCGGTTCTAAATATGGAAAATAATTTTTGCAGACTTCTAAATAACGAAACCGGCCAAAAGACTGCTGATGGGCACAATGTTCTTAAATCTCAATTCTTTCACTCAATGACACACAAGAACAATGACACACACGAATTTCGTCTCTCCTACGTAGGAATGTCAATACTGAAATCAAACAAAGCTGCTGGAGCGAACGGACTCTCCGCAGAGTTATTCAAAGCATCTGAGTAAAAACTTTATAAGCCTGTCCGCATAATACAAGGATGACCTTGTTTATATGACAATATTATTCTTATTCTCTTAGACCCTGATGCTCATGTTCTTGTGACAGGAACTCCTTTTGGCTAATTGTTCCCGGCTCCATATACTGTTACTTATGTGCATAATTACATTACATAAAATAAGTTAGTTAGATGACCTCCTTGTAAAATAAAAGGACTTGAAATTAAATTTTCTTTCTGGCAGACTTTATCCTGTCAGCAGGCTTTTATTGCAATGATGAACGGATGGGCTCCAAACAGAAGAGAGTGGAATTGAGCTGATGGTGTAGGCAGTTGGACTTAAGTGTCTTGTGTATATTGCACCCCATCACAAGGCACATAGAACGCTACTTTCTCTTAGTGCAAACTTTCAGCATTTCTCTACACAGAAGATGTTTGCTGAGCGAAAGGGGATCTTCTTTTATCGTTTTACAGATAAACTCATAAAAATTGTATGGAGGGACAGTCCACAGGGGCACCAGGTCCTACCTTACTTCTCATGCTGTGTGCGCTGGCTGTTCTCACACGAGTAGAAAGGACCTTCAGTGTTTTGCTGACTCTGAATGGCGAAGTTTGAGAAGCTTTTCCTTGTCAGCAGCTCGAAAGAGGCATTACCGTGAAAAATGCGAGGTGTTCAGCCGGAAATCGCATCTGGACCTGTTGCACTCTACTCACTACGCCACGGCGGCGATAGATTACTTCAAATATAAATATTTAGTAATGTGGCCATCGTGGCGTAGTGGGTAGAATGCGACGTTCACACCCCGAAGTGGCTTGTTTCGATTTCCCGCTGAACACCTCGAATTTTTCACGGCACCACCTTTCACTCAACAGAGTAATAACTGTCTAAGAAAGCTTCTCAAACTTCGCCGTTCGGAGTCGGCAAAAAACTGTGGGTCCCTTCTACTCGTGAGAGAACAGTAGCGCGCACAACACGAGTAGTTGATGAGCAAGCTAGGCTCTGGTCCCCTGTGGACCGCCACGCCTACAATTATTATCAAGTGGTAATAAAAAAGTATGTTTTTAAACTCTAAGCGTGTTATGCATATACATAGCACACAGCATGCGTGGTCGTTGCCGGCGATACGGTTCGTTTTTTTTATACTGATCTTCTGTCATGTAATTATCCGCACCATTGAATTGAACATCGATCTGAGTGTCGTACAGCAAATGCTGACCTTGCTGATTGACTGTGGGAGGCTGGCATATAAGGTTGTCAAATAATCCCTTCCGCTGTTTTGCTCTTCATTCAACGTTTCATAAAAAGTGTTACAGTGGACGGATTTAAATATGCGCTATTTTGTTCGATAATCTGTTTCCATGTAGATGACAACTTCATAATACCCCCCTCCTTATTTGCGAAGAACTCGGACAGCCACTTTTCACAAGACTCTTTTGAGTTCAACTTCACACCACTAAGGGCGTTCGCCATGGACAGGAACAGATGGTAATCACTTGGCGCTATGTCCGGGCTATATGGTGGATGTGATCAAACCTCACATCCGAGCTCCCGTAGCTTCTGACGAGTCATAAACGAAGCGTGTGGTCTGGCGTTCATTCATTGGAAGAAAATTAGGCTTTTTTTAATACTGCTCTTCCTGAATCCATGTATGTCCGCGCAGAATTTTCTTATAGAAAATGTTAACATACTCGTATATGTTCGTTACTTGTATCGACTGCAGCCTTCTTGAATTAAGTTGATGCCCAAGGGTGGGTAATAAATCCCATTATGAGGCTTTACAAGGATTCATACAACGCTTTTGGATTTACTTAATTTCTCACTAGAATCATGGAGCGGAGATTTCGCAGCCAACGTGGCAGAGTGCGTATAGTGCGACACTCACACGCATAAGGTTCCATTTTCATTTGATCATAAATTGCAGGCACCTTGCAAAGAATGCAGTTGATCAACGAAACAGCTTCTCAGATATATCCGTTCGGGTGAAAGGACTTGTTAAAATTTGCAAAGTGCTTGAGATCTGTATCATTTCTAAACAGGTGTCGATTACTTGTTGAGCTTCCTGAGCTGCTGCAGACAACACTCAAAGTCTACTGTGAATGAAATGGTTTCTCAAATTTCCCCGTGCGAACTAAGTGTCTCTCGAAATCTGCAAAGTGCTTGGAATGCAACTATTCAATACCACTTAGCAGCATAGTACTTAGAGACAAAAACGTAACACATCACTCAATAATTCCCGGAACATATAGGGGGCGCCACTAATAAAAAAAGAATGGCGCCCCATTTTCTTGTTAGTGTCCCGGGACTGAGTGATCTGTTATTTTGAAAACGTACTAACAAACGTTGCTAAACGTTGGACCATCTTATAGAGGAATATTAAACAATTAAACTGCTTAGCAAAGTCGGCAAATTTTGAAATGAACTCATCATTTACCAGAGAATTCATTCGAAATCATTGAATTATATTTCGCATTCATACTTTCTTCTAATTTTGGCCGTCGTCCAGCTCATAGAATAATCTCTTAACCATTCCGCACACCGCACACTAACGGTGAACCCATTCCACTTAATGCATCGCCGTCACTCGAGCAAAGATTAAATACGCGGTGAATTCGTGCTGCACGCCCAAAGCCCGCCCTCGCAAAAACGATGTGGACTCCTGGTCATGAAAACGTTTGCTTACCATGCAATTACGGCCAGGGCTCGCACGAGTCTCCTTCGTTCGTTCTTTTGGCCAGCTGGCAAATTGTCATGCCAGCATCGTTTCTCTTGCAGGATTGCATTTCAAATGGCTCACGACATCTCGCACGCCCCAGGCAAGGCTCATCTAATGTCCTGTCCCAGCGCCCAGCGTTTGTGTGTTTCAGTTTGTGCGTTTGTGCGCCTTCCGAAACGATGAATATATTAAACTGAAAAACGAATCTACTTAATCTCGACGATAAACGATTTTACGGGGCAGCGGTGTGGAATGTGCGAAAGGTTACCGGAAGGAATTTAATGAAAATATAACGCGAGTGCTTCATGCGGGATGTGAAATTTCGAGTGTCGCGAACAACAACAATTCCCAGTGACAGCGTTATGACAAATATACAGCGTTTTGAGGTTCAGAAGAATAAAGGTTGGACATAAAGATGGGAGTCGTGCGATAAGACTGCGTGATGACTGCTGCCTACAAACAAAAGATTGGGGACTTAAATAGTAATTACGGCCATTACGTCGCTCTTGTGATTGAGGCGCTTAAGGCGACCGTAGTGACCTTAATCATATTCATGGAAATTCATGAGAATATTTGGACGGCGTGCGTTGTTTCTCTAGAGGAGTTCTACTGTTCCTTGAATGGGGATTATGAGCTTCACAATGCGGGGCACCGTGCTCGAGATGGACCTAGTTGTCGGAAATACTTGAGTGTGGTGTATTTTGAGGCAATTTAGAGAAATCTGGGGAAATTGGTGAAGCAATAATATTGTCTTCTATAAGGGATTGGATAGGATTAAGACATCAACAGCAATGATGCTTTGTTATCTTTTGCTTTTGGGAAGTGGAAGAACAATCTTTGTTACAAGCTAAAGGGTGCTGTGAATAGTAATTCGCTAGTTTTAATTCATTCTTAAGAAATGTATTTCATCCCTGTCAAAGCAGTCCCGACATGTAAGTTGTCTTTTTTCTGGGCTGTGGTGTTACTTCTAGGTGTTGAATAAATATCGTATCGCATACCCTAAGCGAAGCTTCTTAGTGACTGGCAGCACGGCTTCTGCAGCACCAGGTCAACTGTTGATCTGGTGGCATTTCCCACCGAAAGGAGGAACCATTCTTTGTAGGAAAAAACAATATCGCTGCGCATGATATATAAAAATCATTTGACAAATTGTGACATCTAGCTGTCTTGCCGAAAATGCTGTTTTTTTGATGAACTTCTTTTTTAATGGATTGTAATCATCTTTCGAATCGTTTAATACAAATTGTGTTGGACGCTTTCAGTCTGATTTTTAACAAATTAATGCTGCTCCGTTTTGCCTCCGACACTCTTCTACATTTTCATAAATGATCTTTTGTCTGTCACTTCTAATTCAGTCCACCTCTACTGATGATAGAACCATCAGCTTTACATATTTTTACATATTTGTCTCCCGTGTCTCCCATTTTGTCTCCCGATTTTTCTCCAGCTTTATCTACATACATACATACATACGTTTGTTCAGCTCACTGAGTGTCGATCTTAACAGCAGCAACGATTGGGTTATACAAAAAAAAAAATGTGAAATCGTATGCTTCCAAAAATGTAATGCTGTCTACTGTCACTCAAGCAATCCTAAAGTAACCAGCTATTGTCCATGTATGGCTCCGATGTTGCTGAAACCGAATGAGCTTACATCCTCAGTATAAGTATCAACTCAACACCAAGTTCTAACGATCACTTTTTTAAAAGACCAAAAATGCAGGGAAATGTCAAGCAATGAAGGAACATTTTCTGCTTCTGTTCTGATTAACAATATATAAGGAGTCTATCCGATAATAACGTGGCCGCCGTGGCGTAGTAGGTAAAGGGCGTTGCTCACATGCCGAAAGTACAGGTAAGTTTCCTGGCTGAACACCTCGCATTTTTCGCGGCACCACATCTTTAGAGCTGCTGACAACACTCAAAGAGTAATAATTGTCTAAGACAGCTTCTCAAACTTCTCCATTCAGAGTCGGCCAAAAACTGTAGGTCCCCTCTACTTGTGAGTAGTTTATGAGCAAGCTGTTGTTGCTGCTGTTGTTCTTTTTGTTGTGTTATATGGAGTTTTGTTTATTTTGTTTTCTTTTTAAAACATGAAGTATGGAAATAAAAAAAATGGTGAAATAAAGTTTATTGAAGTGAGAAAGTAGAAATTGCACATCTTTAGAGCTGCTGACAACACTCAAAGAATAATAACTGTCTAAAAAAAAACTTCTCAAACTTCACCCTTCGGAGTCGGCAGAAACCTGTAGGTCCCTTTCACTCGTGAGAGAACAGTAGCGCGCACAACACGAGTAGTTAATGAGCAAGCTAGGCTCTGTCCCCTTGTGAACTGTCACGCCAGCAATTATTATTCAATAATAACGTTCTTACTGGTCTGGAGGTCCTAAAATCTATTCGCTTTTACTATGCACAATTCAAAAGCAGAACTGGATAACATTTTTTGATAATAGTAAGGCTGCGAAGTCAATTTATCACTCTTTTATCGCTATTTCCACACTCTCCGCTAAGAATTCCCACTCATTCATCCCTAAGTCCCTTATCAATCGTATAGTGAGACTCTTGTTTTAGCCGCTTCACACAAGAGTGGAATACTTTTTCTAGCTCAAATTTTCCTCTCACTACAAACCAGTAATAACAAAAGTGCATTTTTGCCTGAAATTTGAAGTATTTGTCAGTAAGAGTAATCTTCTTCTTTGTGTAGCGCTACAGTCAGTAGTGGACCTGGACTGCAACCAACATGTTCATCCACCTAGCACGGTCTCTTGCCCATTGCCACCAATTGCGGACTCTGAATTTATTGAGTTCCATCTCCATTTGTGTGCAACATTTCAGCCTAGGTCGTCCTTGTCTACTTCAAAAATTTTGCTGCCTAATGTGACGCTCTGTCCGAGAGGTGGATGTTGTGTTTCCGTCCTTGAGCATGCACTTGGTTTTGCCCTCATTAGCCACCAGACCCATTTTGGCCGTTTCAGCTTCAAGGCCAGAAAACGCATTATTGACGGCTCGCTGTGTTTGTTCAATCACGTCAATGTCATCAGCGTATGCTAGTAGTTGAACTGACTTCTGGAAGATCGTGCCTCTGGTGTTGACTTGTGAGTTACGCACGATCTTCTCGAAGATAATGTTAAAGAAGTCACATGACAGTGCGTCGCCTTGTCTAAAACCGTTTTTGACATTGAAGGTCTCGGTGAGTTCGGTACCGACCTTGACGGAGCAGTGAGAATTTTCCATCGTCATTTTACACAATCTGACGAGTTTGGTAGGAATGCCAAGACTAGACATAGCACTGTATAGCTCGTCCCTATGCACACTGTCATAAGCGGTCTTAAATTCAACGAATAGGTGGTGAGTATCGATTTGCACCTCTTGTATCTTTTTCGGAACTTCCTTAAAGTGAAGATGTGCACCATTGTAGACGTCCCTGGCGTGAAACCATGCTGATAGGAACCTATCAGGTTGATATACGGTAGACAGGATAATATAATAATAATATAATAATTGTATTTCGCAACAGTCCATAGGGAACCAGGGTCTAGCCTGTTCATCAACTGCCCGTGTTGTGCATTTCCTGTTCTCTCACGAGTAGAAGGGACCTACGAAGAAGTTTCAGAATCTTTTTTAGAAAGTTATTCATTTTTGAGTGTTGTCAGCAGCTCGAAAGAGGTGGTGTCGTGAAAAATGTGAGGTATTTTGCCGGAAATCGAACCTTGCCCTTCGGCATGTGAGCGTCGAAGGACCAGGTACGGTCCTGCAGGATCCTTTCTGCTATGGATGGCTTATCTGCCACCCACAGCAGAGAGAATTTTATTGGCGAAATTGAGGAGGCTGGTCCTTCGATAGGTTGCGCAGTCAAAGGGGTCTTCTGTTTCGTGGACCGTATAAATGAAGCTAAGATTCCATATTCGGGCATGTATTCTTCCGATAATGTCTTACATAGGAGTTGGTCCATCCGCCCAACCGGGTCTTCTCCAGCTGCTTTAAATAGTTCCGCAGACAATCCGTCTACTCCAGCAGCTTTGTTCAAGTTCAGTCTCGATATCACAGTTTTGACCTCATCCAAGCCGGAGAATGGAATTCTCTTATATCTCCGTCCAAACTGAGTAGAACATTCTGCTTGACAGTGGGATTTTCGGTTAAGAAGTCTGTAGATCCATATTCCAACAAAACATTATCTGTTTTTATTAGGTTAGTAAAAATATTAAAATTTGGGTCAATTTGGTTATCAGATCACTTCCCTATATAAATTTATCGATCTGTTTTGAGACGACGCAATATTTGGTTGGCGACCAATTTCCACTGACTTTTTTTTTTCAGAAAAATTAAAATGTCCTACAGTGCATATTATTACATGCTGGTCTCTAAACGACCCGAAAAAATAATGAAACCCACAAACTTTTTTGAAATTTATGGATTCTTAAAGAATACAATTTTAGGCGATGTTCTTCAGTGTTTTTTGTTAATTTAAATTTGCAATTATTAAATTCAATGTTATTCTTATATGCTTGACAAATTTTCTTAAGACTAGCTTAGCAATTCATTTTCTTACATTTAACTTATTGAACTTATGTGGGTGCTCTAAATTAACCTAGTAATGTATAAAAAATATACATAACTGCCTTTCGGACTCTTTGTTAATTTTTTTTTTGTTCTTGAACCTCGTTCTAAACTCAATTTATGCTAAGAAAACTGTAAAAACTTGGCTACATTCAGTATTTTTTCTTACATACTTCTGTTAACTATGTCCGTCCGCAGTACCGACGCGTGCACCAGGGCGTATTAATCATTTATATGCCTGATATACCAGGTATATCGGCATAAAGTGAGCGCCAAGATACAAATGTCTCGATAGGGAACATTTGTTGTAAACGAGCACTTATTTTTTGGTTTGTTTCCTATGACATCTGTGAAAAATACTTAGTACACATCAGGTGATTGAACAGACAACATCATATTTTTCATCGTGTTAAAAATGTCGAATCTTGTTCCAGAAATTGATGATTTGTGGCAAGCATTAATTTTTTGTTTTCATGTGAAGAAAAGTGCTGCAGAGTCGCATCGAATGCTTGTCGAGGCATATGGTGATCATGCTCTATCAGAAGTAATATGCAAAAGATGGTTTCAACGGTTCAGAAATAATGATTTTGATGTGAAAAATGAAGAACGTGGAAGACCACCAAAAAAGTTTGAAGACGCAGAATTGCAAACGATATTGGATGGAGATGACACTTTGAGTCAAAAGCAAATGACAGCAATGTTAAATGTTGCACAACAAACAATTTCTGACCGTTTAAAAGCTATGTGAAAGATCCAAAAGTGTGGAAAATGGGTGCCACATGAATGGAATGAAAGACAGATGGAAAACCGAAAAAACACTTGTGAAATGTTGCTTCAAAGACACGAAAGAAAATCGGTTTTGCATCAGATTGTTACTGGCGATGAAGAATGGATTTATTTTAAGAATTCTAAATGGAAAAAATCATGGGTTAATCTGGGACAACCATCAACATTGACTGCAAAACCAGATCGATTCGGCAAGAAAACAAAGATGTGCGTTTGGTGGAACCAGAAAGGTGTGCCTTACCACGAGCTCCTAAAACCTGGTGGAACTATTAATACTGATCGCTGCCGACAACAAATGATCAATTTGAACCATGCATTGATCGAGAAACGACCAGAATGGGCCAGAAGACATGGCAAGGTAATTTTGCTCTATGACAATGCACCTGCACACAAAGCAAAACAGGTTTAGGATACAATCGAAACACTTGGTTGGGAGCAGCTACTCCACCCGCCATATTCACCAGGACTTGGCTCCTTCCGACTACCATTTGTTTTCATCGATGGGACACGCATTGGCTGAGCAGCACTTTGATTCCTACGAGGAGGTCGAAAATTGGGTGTCTGATTGATTTCCTTTAAAAGACTAACAATTTTATTGATGTGGTATTCACAAATTGCCAAAAAAGGTGGTCAAAATGTGCAGAAAACAATGGCCAATACTTTGCATAAAATGTTTTTACTCTCCCATTACTAATTAGTGTTTTATTTGCAAAAAAAAACTCATTTCATACCGGTATATATTATATACACCGAGATCCATCTTTTTTGTGTATTTATATATATATATATATATTTGTTTTCCATGTTTTATTGTATTTTCGTGTTTGTTCCTCTGTAGTGTCTGCATCACAAATGAATGACGCAAGAACAGACACATAAATGTGAAAATTTTTCCAATGTAGACTGCATTACCGACACTCATGCGATTTTTGCAATGAACCAGCAATCGTCAAACTGTACTCCCGATATCACTAAGAGCAAATTACTGTTAGAATCTTTTCGAGTAGAGAGACAGTTGTGGCTCACATCGCATTGAAACAAATTTATTTCTTATTACCGCAATGTAGTGGATAATGTGCAAGATTCAGACAACAAAGGTTTAAGGTTCGATTCCTGGACTGAGCATCACGGATTTTTCACTGCATCATCGGTTTCGTTTTGCAAAGAGTTTTGGCCTTGAAAACGATGCCAAAACTTCGCCCTTCGGAGTACGCATAAAGCTGCAGGCCATCTTACTCGTAATAGAACAGTGGCATGCATAACACGAGTATTTGCTGAAAAAGCAGCACACTGGTGGACTGGCTGGTGGCGCCATTCAATGTATATATGCACTTCCATTTGCTAGGACGAGAGAGTTATATTCAAAATAGGACTAAAGGAAATTCAGAATAAAATCCATTTGAATGTCGGAAATTGTTATGGAACATAAGCCGCTTTATCACACAAGAGAACCATTTTTCATGAAATTGAAATTGAAATCTGACCGATTCCCCCTATCCATCCGTGCCTAGACAGACAAACAGACTTTTGTTAGAATAAGATATTCAAATGCTATTCACAAAACTAAACTGACCGGCAGAAAGACTCCCCTATTCAGCAAACAGCTCCTTTCCAGGGTTACTCACGATGCCATCCTGTGCCTCCTCACGTCAAGCAGTCCAATCTCTCTATGCAAATAGAACTTAGCTTCCTTCCTAACTTCCTCTCTTCTCAAGTCTGATTGCCAATTCATAAGCAGTGGCGTCGTTTAGGATGCACCTCCAGGCAGGAGAGGGTGGAAAACTTTCTCATCAAACGCCCTCGAAACTCGAAAGAAACAAACTAAAATATGCTCCTTAATGTATTCCTTGCATAAATATGCTAACAGGACGATGTAATCCATTTGTGTTTATTCAGACAGAAAGCTGAAGCACTTGCCGCACAGAGCGCAATTGAATGAGGGCGTGAAGAAATCTTTCAGATCCACAAGAAATGAAACCGCTGCATCGTCCTTCTTCTAGGACTATTGTGTGCAGCTGCACATGTAAACAAAGTGCGGATTGAAAATGTTTGCACAAGGACTCTTTCGCTTGAGCAAGTCTGGAAAGATTTAAATGGGCTTTAGCACCCTCCGGCGGCATCCGTTGAACGATCTCAAATTGTTTGCACGTACAAAAGAGTGCAAATGAATGTGCGAATCAGTGAGTCCTACACCTCCGCGGAGAGCAGTTTATGTCCACTTGTGGGCCCGTATAAGCCATTTCGTTGAACAACTACTCTGCCCCAAGTTAAAACTTTTCCCAACAAGTTCAGATGACTCTGGGAGAGAAAGATGAGCAGGCGGCGTGAGACGTTTGAGGCGAGTGTTTGCAGTTTTAATTAAGAAAAATCTCTGGAGAGGGGAAAGTTCCAACAGAAGTTCCTATTTGCAGTTCTGAGGACGTGGTCTCATCGCCCAAGGTCAGATTCTTTCGATTTTATACACAACCAACCCCCGTACGAATGCCCCCAACGCCCTCCACGCGCTTCACATTTTGTCATTTAACGTGTTTTCAAATTACTGCCGCCATAACTGCCAAGCGCTCGTGGCATTTCCCTTTTCTTTGTCGCTTCCAAGTTTTCTTGTCTCCTATGGTGCCTCCTTCTGGAGATTATACTCCCCCACCTTGGAGCATGTTCTTTTTACGGACCCTTGGTGGTCGTTTACAGTCACACTTTGTTTTCGCATTTGCCGTGGGGCTATTGTTTTGGGAGGCGAGGCGCGAGCCCTGGATCCCCTGTTGGCATCGTCGGTGGGCGTCATGCGGTGTCAAGTGGTTTACGATTGGATTTCTCATTAAAGAAACATTTCCGTCACGCGTTTATGCCTAGAACATCGTTAATCTGCAAACGAATGGCAAATGTGATGAATTAATCCGAAGGGTTTATGCGGCTTGGGCATGCAGTCGTGCGGCAAATGAAACGTGATTGTGGCTGTCAGACGGGGAACTGCTTAAATTTCGGTGACACACGCACCGACACTTCGAGGACGTTTCGGATTGCTTTGCTGGCACCTTGTGAGGTGAGATTTGGAATCTAATGGATAGCTGTACAGGAAAAGGCATGGAAGACATGTTAAATGATGGAATTAAGAAAATGGTAAAGGATGATGGGATTAGGCTACAACAAAGATGTGCAAGCTGTCAAAGAGGGAAAAAGAGGGACATTGTTGAAGACGTGTTACAATTTGCGCAAAAGGAAATTCAATGAATCCATCCGTTTCCATAAGGTAGATGGACTTTCAGCAGTTGGAGGAGGTTGCATTAGATTGGTGTATGTTGGTTCAATCGAATCTGAAGTTGAGACAGCGGTGCATGTTCTCCGTTTTGGTTTCCTTAGTTGCCTCAGATTCCCACTGAAGGAGTAACCTTTTCGAGTTCGAAGACAAAAGCCAATCACACGGGGACAAATCTTAAGAGCACAGAAGATCGGATAAATTTACTTTAGCGATGGTGGGGGGAAGGAGGGGGGGTGGTGTTTAACAATGTGAAGTCAAAGTAGAAACCAGTTTTTCTTGTTTAAAACGAGGTCGCCATTGTTCGGTTTGTTGAATTGGGACAATAATTTAGCAGAGAAGTACCTTGTAAACCATTTATTCTTCTCCATGTGGCAAACATAATGAAATTTGAATATGGTGGTCATCAATTATTCACTAGACTTATTAGTTTTTCTCTGACCACGTGCGATAGATGAAGTGCACCATTTCAATTGCTCCCTGATCACAAGTGTGACTCCACAAATTCAGACTCCATACTCGTCTTTAACCACGAATCATGGCAGAAATTTGCTGGAAACGCGAAATATTATTGTTTTAGTTTTAAGGTTACACTTTAGCCCGGACTAAACAATAGAATGGTGACCGCCGTGGCGATTCCACTCCTGGGAGAACAGTAGCACGCACAACATCAGTAGTTGATGGTCCCCCTGTGGACTGTAGCGCCACCCAATAATTATTATTAAACAATAGAATGTTGCGCAGAAAAGTTTCTCATACTCAATACGTTCCATGCTGCTTTTGAGGGCCCCTGTTGTTGGTTAATCATGTTATAAGTATGAATCATAGACATGTTTAGGAAGTCTCAGGAATCCGTTTTTTTGGAGTATGTCGGTCCGATATTATTTTAAGGACCCAAACGGACAAAAGAGCATAGAAGTTACAAAAAGCCAAACAATCCTCTGCTTGTGTGTGTCGTTTATTCACAAAAGAGACTTACATGAATGCGCTGAGACATTTAAACTCTCGTAAGACATGCTTATTACATTGTACATTGTGTGTTATTAAAAACTTTGGAGACAATTCGGGTGAATCATACGATCAGATGGCCATATGCGATGCAGTGTATAACAGAAGAATAAACATAGTATCGCAATGTAGTATTCATTTGGCCACAGTGGGGTGATGGGTAAGTGCAACACTCACCAGACCAAGGCATTTTTTGCAGCACTACCTCTTTAGAACTTTTGACAGCACTCAGAAGGTAATAATTGTGGTATGCAAAAGCTTCTCAAACTTCGCCTTTTGGAGTTGCCGACAAACAGCCATTATCCCTGTATGGCTCCTGTGTTGTTGAAACCAAATGACCTTACTTTCTCCGTATACCTATTAACTTACCGCTAAGTTAGAACGAATACATATTCGAGATCGTCACAAATGCAGCGAAATGTATAGGAAATACGAGAGATATTCTCGGTATCGGAGTGAAACTGTGCTTATATATATAAATTGAACTTTTTATCAAGTAATACTATTATTATTATTATTATTATTATTATTATTATTATTATTATTATTATTATTATTATTATTATTATTATTATTATTATTATTATTATTATTATTATTATTATTATTATTATTATTATTATTATTATTATTATTATTATTATTATTATTATTATTATTATTATTATTATTATTATTATTATTATTATTATTATTATTATTATTATTATTATTATTATTATTATTATTATTATTATTATTATTATTATTATTATTATTATTATTATTAATACTATTATTTTAGTGCATTCATGTAAAGTTTTATATAAATGTGACTATTAGTTCGCGTTTTATCTCTAGTTAAACACAATCATAATGGCAACTGAGACGATGATTTTGAAAATTCAGCATCGCGCTGTAACTAAATTTTTCACTAAACAAGGAAAAAGTCAGAAAGCTATTCATGAAGAAATGGTGGCTGCTTACCAGGGTTCCGCACCTTCATTATTAAGTGTGCAAAAGTGGTCAATTGAGTTCAATAAAGGCAGAGAGAGCATTAAAGATGAACCCCGCTCCGGCGCCCCGGCTACTGCTTGTACGGGAGAAAGCATCAAAGAAGTCGAAAAACTTGTTCTTGAGGATGCCCGAATAAAGGTGAAAATGATGGCAGAGATAACCAAGCTTTCAACTGGTGCCATTCACACCATTCTTCATGACTATCTTAACCTTTCAAAGGTCAGTGCAAGGTGGGTGCCACGAGTGCTCACAGCGCCTCAGAAGTGAGAATCGCATGCCGTAGAGAGTTTTGGAGATGTGATGTGAGAACGCGGACGGTGCTATTGATCGAATTGTTACTGGGAACGAAACATAGGTTCACCACTATGACTCTGAAAGCAAACAAGAGTCCATGCAGTGGCAAAAAAAAGGAACAGATCCCCCGAAAGAGTTCAAAGTCACTCTGTCTGCCGGGAAGTTCATGGCCATAGTTTTTTGGGGCTCAAGGGGAATCTTACTCATTGAGTACAAAAAAGGTGAAACCATCAACGCCACATCCTACTCTTCCACTTTGCATAATTTGCGTGAGGAAATTAAAAAGAAAAGACGGTGTAAACTCGCAGCGGGTGTGTTGGTTCATAATAACAACGCTCCTGTTCACACGGCACGAGTTTCCAAGGCTGCTGCGCGAGATTAGTTTCGAAGAAATCCAAAATCCACTCTATAGTCCAAATCCATAGTGATCATTTCCTGTTTCCGGATTTGAAAAAATGTCTTCGTGGAAAAAGATTTTCGGATGATGAAGAACTCAAGTCGGCAATAAATGGGTATTTTGCAGAGAAAGAGGAAATTTATTTGTTGAGGGCCTTAAAAAGCTAACCTGAGGATATAACAAATGCGTTGATGTTAGGGGAGATTATATTGAAAAATAAAAACAATTTAAATTGAATTCACATTTTCCTTCATATCGATACCGAGAATATATTGAACACCCCTCGTATGTCTCCCATTTCGGTCTGGCAATGATATATAAGGCGTACACCCGCCCAAAGCTTGGGTATAGCGGTCCCATCTGGTCTGGTGCATCTAAAACCTCTCTATACCTACTAAATAGAATCTAACCCTCTAAATGAGCGATAAAAGTTATTGGAAATTATAATGCGGGGAAGTCAATTAACCCGCAAAAACATCGACGTAATGGTGCGTCTTTATCAA
This sequence comes from Eristalinus aeneus, assembly GCA_955652365.1. Lineage (NCBI taxonomy): Eukaryota > Metazoa > Arthropoda > Insecta > Diptera > Syrphidae > Eristalinus > Eristalinus aeneus. The sequence goes on from OY019132.1 coordinate 83,171,728, forward strand.
TATTTTATTTCTATTTCAATGCTCTAATGAGTGTTGCCGGCGTGGCCTATTATATTATTATACGCCGAAGGATCTGGGTTCGATTTCCGGCTGAAGACCTCGAATTTTTCATGGCACCACCTCTTTCGAGCTGCTGCCAACACTCAAAGATTAATAACTGTCTAAGAAAGCTTTTCAAACTTCGCCGTTCGGAGTCGGGAAAAAACTGTAGGTCACCAGGAAAATCAGGCCCTGTTTCCCCTGGTGATTGTAGCGCCAATTATTATTATTATTATTATTAATGAGTAGGACGGTTGCGTTCCTTCCCTTTTAGAATTCACCCGCGATACTCGTCTCGCTAGGAATGCACACCCCTTCTCCCTTAAGCCCATCTTCGGACGTATAGTTAAGATTAGAGACTCGTTCTTCAGCCGCACCAGACGAATATGGAATGCTCCTCCCAGCCCATAATAATGATAATAATTGTATGGGGCGACAGTCCAGGGCCTAGCTTGCTCATCAACTACTCACAAGTAGAGGGGACCTACAGTTTTTTGCCGACTCTGAATGGCGACGTTTGGGAAGCTTTCTTAGACAGTTATTACTCCTTGCGTGTTGTCAGCAGCTCTAAAGAGGTGTTGCCGCGAAAAATGCGAGGTGTTAAGCCAGGAAACGTACCTGTACTTTCGGCGTGTGAGTGTCGGACTCTACCCATTACGCCACGGCGGCCACACTGTTCATGTATCACACACATGCATTAAAAATCGCTTAAAACAACTTTGCCATTTACGTAAACTCGATGTATGGGTTCCTCAGGAACTGAAAGGAAATCATTTCATACAACGCCTTAACATTTACGGTTTGTTGAAGAAATATAAGGAAAATGATCCATTTTTTAAACAATTGATAACTGGTGATAAAAATTGGGTTATTTACAACAATCATCAATTGGAAAAGAACGTAGAACTAACCAGGTCAACCAGCAGTAAAAGCTAATTTTCATTAAAAAAAAGTTTTGTTACCAGAATTATTTACTTTGAACTTTTACCATTCAACTGACTGATAAATTCAGTGTTTGCATTGAACAATTAACAAAACTGAACAATGCCGTTGAAGAAAAGCTTCCCGAATGCACGGATCGAAAAGGTGTTGTATTCCACCATGATAATGAAAGGCTACATACATCTTTGATCACTCGGCAAAATTTTTTGGAGCTTGGTTGGGGTGTTTTGCCACATTCACCATATAGTCCTGACCTTGCACCATCTGATTACTTTTGGTTTCGATCTTTGCAAGACTCCTTGAATGCTAAACATTTCAACAATGATGACGTTGCCAAATCGTGTCTGATTCAGTTTTCAGCTGATAAAAAGCAGACGTTTCATGAACAGGGAATTATTATGCTGTCTGAAAGGTGGCATAAGGTCGTTGCTCAAAATTGGCGACACATTATAGAATAAAGTAATTTTCTTCCATTATAAAATTGTCTTTTATTTTTTATTCGTATATATTATCCCGCCGATTTTGTTGCCAACCCTTTGTAATTTTTTTTAACTGACAATCATCTCTGTGGACTCATTTTGAAAGCAAACTGCTGCTCGTCTTCGTTATCTCTTTGAAAAGAAGTCAGAACTAGATAATTATGTTTCAGATTTTCACACATAACGTTTTGAGTAAGCTGCTGTGTGAGTCCATTTCTTAGACTCTACACAAAAAGTCTGTTTTGGTTTACTTCTAAAACCTGGAAGTTGAGATTTAAGCTGAATCACTATCCTCGATGAATTTGAATCAAAGAACTCGACAGTTCGTTTTCATCTGGACGAAATCCTTGACATTCACATCTTGATGTAGTGGGCAGAGAACTTTTAAACATTGGAATGTTGCTCACGTGGGCATGGGCCTGTGCCCACGAGGCAATGTCGCTTATCGCGCTCAAGAAGGCGGACTTCCCACATTATCCTCGGTGGTGAATAGGTCAAATACAACCCACAAGCGGAGCCCCCTGAATAACCATCACAGCACCCGTTATGTGGTTAACCAATGTATGCAGCAAAGAACTCTCGAGGGCTGATTAATGGGCCTGACCCTCCAGTCTGTGGGTTGTGCGTGAGGTTAGCTCCCTCACCACGTAAAATATTTTCGATTCAGAGACAACAACATGCCTCGAATAAGGAAGGACATCCTGCTGGCTGGAGAAGCATGTTAGCTCCCTTACCGCGTAAAATATTTTCGATTCAGAGACAGCAACATGCCTCGAATAAGGAAGGACATCCTGCTGGCTGGAGAAGCATGTTGGTGGAGGCATAGGACCATCACGAACTGTCACGCCATACAAAGAGTTAAAACAAATTCAAATTCAAATCAAATCGTTTTTTATTTCAAAGAAGAAGACTTTGCTTACAATAAAATTGTGCGAATAGTACAGCATTAGGGTTAAACCAGGCCCGACAGCAGACTACTGCGAAGTACAAAGTCCCTTGCGAGCTATTTCCTTGAAGTAATAGAAAAAAACTCTGTTGAAGGTGATGGGCTGATGAAACTCCGGAGCAAGTCAACACCAGCCGCACTCAAGTTTCAGAGAAAGAACTTATGTGCACAAAAAATCAATTACTATCAAATTTTTACAAAAAGTGAGTAAAAGTTATCGTCTCAGCTTTCTACTTAAAAGTACTTTCTGCTAACAACAAATGCTTCTAATGAAATCACCTGGAACAATCCTCCGCACCCTTATTCGAACGAAGAAGAAGGCGAGATGAACATTCGATTAGAGAGGAAAGCGCTTAAAGGAAACTTTCAAAAGAACTCAATCAGTGTCCCGTTCACAAGTCGCCGTTCATCCATTACATTGAACGCTGCAGCACTGGAAGAAGTAATCAATCTTGAGCAACACTTTTCAATTGAAATGCATCAAGATTGATAGTCTCAATGCTTACCATTGATTCGATTTATTCAGCTAAATGGATATTTGGAAGAACTTATTAAATGCGCCTTAGGAGTGGAGATTGGTTAATTACATTCGGGTTGTTCAATTGTGGCCGCCGTGGGGTAGTGGGTAGAATGCGACGTTCACACGCCGAAGGTCTAGGTTCGATTCCCGGCTAAACACCTCGAATTTTTTTCACGGCACCACCTCTTTCGAGCTGCTGACAACACTCGAAGACTAATGACTGTCTAGGAGAAAGCTCCTCAAACTTCGCCGTTCGGAGTCGACAAAAAAATGTAGGTCCCTTCTACTCGTGAGAGAACACACAACAACAACGCGCACAACACGAGTAGTTGATGAGCAAGCTAGGCTCCGGTCCCTCTGTGGACTGTCGAGCCATACAATTAGTATTATTATTGTTCAACTGTATTTAATTTAGAACTCAACCAACTGAGTTAAAATCTAATTAACTGCAAATAGAGTCATAAGCTTCTCACTTCATAAGTCAATACCCAATTCCTTCCGCATTCGTGTAGTAATCTTCACAAGGTCAAGGATAATCTCAATCGGACAGACTATTGCCAAACAAATCGAATGTTACATTCTCCGGCCAATTTACCCTATAAGTTCGGTCCGATGTCCAACAGAAATCTTCAATTTAAAGATTGAAGATTCAATGACCAGGGAAAAGTCATTTCATTCGACCATCCGCACGGAATCCCTTCAAATCCATTCGAAATTGCTTTTATTCCTCTCGAACGCAGGGAAACCCTAAAGATGGGTCAATTTTTCACTATCTTCTCCTCGCCATATCCCCTCCGCCACGTGGAAATCGCGTACGCTTTAAAATATGCTTCGCATCCCGAGGGACCAACGTCAATTGCTCAATTTAAATTAACCTATCCGTCCCAGCGAAAGACGTCGATGGGAAATTGATGAAGAAACGATTCCCAGCAAGGAACCCGTCACACTGCATGCTCTCCTGGCAACCCATTCAGTCTCTTCCCTTCTTCTTTGGCCGTCCATTTTGAGGCGTTTCCTTTCGGAAGAACCGGAAAATCCAATTGGAAAGTCGGTTCGATTTGCCAAGCTGTTTCATCCTCCCAAACTTCTCGCATCGGGCCTTTAGCTGATTTATCGAATGAGCTGTTGAAAAATCCCACAAACGAGATAACGAAACAATGCTGTGTCCTGCGGAGGTGCTGTTATTGAATTAACAACACCGAACATTGTCCTTTTGGGTTTTCCATGCTGAAAAAGCTTACATTCGACGACGATGCGGTTTCCATTTCCAGTGGTCGCATTTTCCAATCGATGGGAAATGTGTTGTAGAGGAGGGGACGGGCGTGGATTGCAGGCAGGACATCCGCAGCCATACACAGGATCTGTTGATGATGATAATGATGACGATGATGAGGACAACGACGGAAGTCGAAAGAAAAACTTTTTTATTTATCTTTTCCCATTCTGTTTCCGCAGCATTTATGCCATGGTCTTAGAGCTTGTGTTCCCTCCCACTGGGTTGTTGCCTTTTTGGGTGCTTAGCTGCCCGGAAGAGATGTCGAGTTTTTGTCCTCGATGGCAGGACGCACGGCAAGTGCCGAACAAAGAGCATTCGCCTGCACTGGGTCATGCAGAGTTGGTGTCCTTTTGCGATAGACTCTCATTGTTTTGGATCGAATTCCATTTATCTTTGGAACAGGACTTCAAGTCAACCGCTCTGCGGATGTCTCAGAGTAGTTCTTCCATTTCTGGGTGGTTTTCGCACAGGGACTGAGAGTTGATGGAGCAAGGACGAATGACAATGGTAGTAACTCATGTCCAATGGACCCCGGGTTGGCAATAAAGCAAACTATTTGTCAACGTCCTTGTGGGGCATTCAAGTGCCATCGTCGCGGCGGGAGGTCTGACTTAAAGGTGCAATAAGTGAACAGGTTCATTAATTGGGAGTGTTGAAATCGCCTTTGCTCGAGGAAAACCCAATTTAATTGCTTTTCCAGAACGGTTCACTCGGTTGGCGTCAGTCAGAGCGTCATAGGGTCGTTGGGTGTGTGTGTGTGGGTTAAGCAAATTGAATGAATCTGTAGCTAAAGGCCTTCTCCGGAAAGGCTATCTCTTTGTATTATTAATGAAAGCAAAATATTCAACGACGCATGCTTGTGCCGGAACGACATCGTCGGCGGCAGCCCCTTAGTGGGTGTTCCACGTAGACGAGGGGCCCTTGTGGAAGCTGAGTATGCTAATGGCTGATAAGTGCGCTTTTGTACCGACGGTGGGTGTGTTTGTTGGACTGTGTGCATGATTTGGGAAAAAGAGAGACTCGTTCTCTTTGTATTTGGATCAGACCACCTCGAATTGTTGGGTTTAAACGCGGAGCACTTTGGGTTAAGCAATTTGTGACATCTCAGCTAGGATAAGCTAAAATGGTCCATCGATTTGTACGTTTTGAGCTCACGTAAATTAGGTTGAAATAGGATGACGAATGTGGGTGTCTTGGGACGCGTTTAAGATAATGCTTCATTTGTGTTCATTGTACTTTACAATTTTGTATAAATTCAGAAGCAATTTTGATCAAAAATTTGGTACATTTGATATCAAAAAAAAATTAATTTTTCTTTCTTCACATAGTCGTTAGTTTATAGTTGCCAACATTAGAAACGTATATGCTTAACTAAAAAACGAGCGGTCTGGGCGAAAGATGCTTCTTATTAGGGTCGGTTTTGGGTCATTCCTCAGCTGTCAAAATACATGTTTTTGGAACAAACAGAGACTCAGTAGCCTGCTAGGACTCCGCATTTATTGCTTGTACATTACAGTCAGTCAACTTGCGCTCTCTAAAGTGAGGATTCAAATGAAGTCACATTTCGCGCATTACGCGATATTACCAGGCGTCACAATTGAGCGAGTATGCAAGTAAACGGTAAAGTTGTAAAGAAACTTGAAGACACGTACTGAGGTTGTGAAGCTTGTCATCAACGTTATGGACGGTCAGTTGAAAATATTGTTGCTCCAAGTGTAAGTATTACCGATGATTAGAATTTGAAAGCAATCAAGTGTGGGTGTGCACCCACCACGTTTTTACATCTTCATCCTCATTCTTCATCCTTCATACTTCATCCTCATTAATTTAGGCAACAGTTGCAGCATGTAGTTCATTCGCAATGTAAATGTGATCTCTGTGGGAACAATAATCAATAAACACCAATTTTTAGACCAACCTCTTCACATTTCACACACAACGAGCCATCAATTCGACATCTGCTGGTTTTAAAGCCTAAGCTGAGAAAATTGGTTCAGCGGGCAAAACAAGGTATATACTGTCATTAGAAAACGACGCACTGCATCGAGGTCTCAGATGAAACGTCCCACTGGGCAGCAAAACCCTTAAGGCAGTACAGGACTGCTTCAATATCGGCTGCTCCGAAAGCAAGAGCAAAATCACTTCTTCAATCGCTGCTCAGGAGGCTGTTGAGTAACAGAGTCAGGCTACGTTAGCTTCCCTGTTCTGGTTTATTGCTCGGAAACTCTGACTGTGCTAATGCAGAAGTCCTTACTCTTTTCGAGAAACAAACAATTCTCTAGTCCGTAACTTTTTGAAGATATCAATTAACTGATGGATGATGGGTGGACCGATTCATAGCAATATTGTCGAACGGTAAAAAGGAGTTTTTTGTTCGGCCAATAAAAAGAATAATTGCAGTGATATGTGGTTTCAACAAGGCGGAAACAAATCATGGATTACTCGAAATGGGCTCTAATCGACTTATGTCAGGCTGAAGTGATTTCAATTTCGAATTTGATACGGGTGCATGCTAATACACATGTGATGCACTTTGCGCTTGGTAAAAGCACTTCTGAAAAGTTTGAAAGATGCCACGGATTCCAGCAAAGTAATCTGTGGTGCTGGCGGCTGTAAGCATGGAGGGCATTATCTTTTAGGAATTTGTTTCTGTTATTTGGAAAAGAGGCGAAATGAGCTGGCTTTGTGACTAGTCAGGATAAGATTTAAAATTTTCTGGCGAGAGAGAATTATCTCACAACATGCGTCATAGAACAAAGTATAACATTCGACAACAATTTTGAGACGGTAGTTTGTTTTTTTTTTCTTGATTATTGGCGCTCGATAATAGGATTGCTTATACCCTAAAGCGATCAGAATGAAGTCAAAGAACGGGTCGATTGTTTTGCGGAAGGGAGGGAAAGGAGGTACCGATGCCCATTGGTTTAAAATGCTTGTTGGGCTGGGAAGAACATTCCATATTCGTGTGGTGCGGGTGAAGAACAATTTTCTAAACTTAACTGTACGCCCGCAGGTGGGCTAAAGGGAAAACGGGTGTGTATTCCTAGCGAGGCGAGAATCGCGTGTAAATTCTTAAAGGGGAAGAATGCAGCTGGCTAACTCTTTAGAGCATATTTTGTTGAAATAGCGATTAAAAAGTGATAGAGATACACAATTTCGTCGATGTTTTAGCGAGTCGATTTACTTCGCTTTTGGTTTATTGTAACCAATAAGTTTTATCGCTGTGAACGCCGTGGCGTAGTGGGTAGTGTACGATGCTTACACGCCGAAGATTTAGATTCGAATCCAAGCTCAAGACGCACTTTTCGAATCTTTCACGGCACCACCTCTTTCGAGTTGCTGACAACACTCAAAGAGAAATAGCTGTCAAAGAAAAAGCTGCTCAAACTTCGCCGTTCGGAGTCGGCAAAAACTGAAGTCCCTTCTACTCGTGAGAGAGCATTAGTGCGCACAAAACGAGTAGTTGATGAGCAAGCTAAGCACTGGTCTCCCTTTAGACTGTCGCGCCAGTAATAATAATAATTTTTATTATTAAGTTTTATTGCTCGCTATTGGATTCTATCTTGTAGGTGCAAAGAGGTCTTGGGAGCACCAGGCTAGATTGGGGCGTTCTAAGGTCGCTTTTTATATTTTGAGCAACTCTAGTGTCGCAATCTGGCAACTGCCAGCTCTATCGTAAAGTTTAACATATTTGAGGTTATGCGTACTCAGAACGTTTTGACATACGAGCGCTATTTGTGTTGTTTACAGAAACTTAAAAGATTCATCTCTCCCAAAAAATGGAATTAAATCGTGAAAATTTTCGTGCGACTAGTTTCTATAGCTTTCGACGTGGATTAACTCAACAACAGTGCATTGATGAACCTTATTCAATTCTTAGCGAAGAAGCTCCATCAAGTACCAGTGTTTATCGATGGTATGGTGATTTCGACCGAGGCAGAGTTCACTCCAAGACGAATTTTGTGATGGTCGTGCAAAATCGGTTGTTGTTCCAGAAACCATTGATGCTGTGCGCCAACTGATATTGCAAGATCGTCATGTAACCTATTATTAGTGGCCAGCATACAGCATACCAGCATACATTCAATATTGCATGAACATTTGACCGTCAAAAAAATTTGTTCGCGTTGGATCCCACACAATTTGTCAATCTTTAAAAAAAGGCTCGTGTCGATTGGTAGAAATAAATGCTCCAAAAATACGATCGCGGTGCTTCGAAACACGTCTATGAAATTGTGACAGGTGATGAATCGTGGATTTACGCGTATGAGCCCGAAAGTAAACAGCAGTCGACTGTATGGCTGTTTCAAACAAAAGTTGCGTCTATGAAATTGTGACAGGTGATGAATCGTGGATTTACGCGTATGAGCCCGAAAGTAAACAGCAGTCGACTCTATGGGTGTTTCAAACAAAAGTTGCGTCCATGAAATTGTGACAGGTGATGAATCGTGGATTTACGCGTATGAGCCCGAAAGTAAACAGCAGTCGACTGTATGGGTGTTTCAAACAAAAGTTGCTCGCGCACGAAGCACTTCCAAGCAACTGGTCGCCTGTTTTTTAGGAAAAACTGGACATGTCGCAACCGTACCACTAGAACAACGTAGAACAGTCAACTCTGAGTGGTACACAACAATTTGTTTGCCAGTTGTCTTCCAAGAAATCAGGAAAACCAACCGCCGAAGACGGATCACTCTTCACCACGACAATGCGAGCTCTCACAAATCGGCTCAAACAACCGCATTTTTGAGCACTCAAAACATCGACTAGATGAGTCATCCGCCGTATAGTCCTGACTTGACACCGAATGACTTCTTTTTATTCCCGTATGTAAAAAATCAAATGAGAGATCAACGTTTTTCGACACCTGAAGGAGCGAGAGGTTTTGGAAATACCTAAATCAGAGTAACAAAAGTGCTTCGACAATTGGTTTAAACGCATGCAAAAGTATATAGATCTTAATGGGGAATATGTTGAAAAACAATAAAGCTATTTCCGATGATTAATATTTGTTTTCGTTCTCTTATACCGAAACATAAAAGGCAACGCTCGTATATTGCTGCCAGGTAAAAAGGGGTTAAATATTTCTAGCGATCTCGAATATGCGATCGTCTCAACTTAGTGTTGAGTTGATACCCATAATGTGGATGGAAAGTCGTTCGGCTTCAACAACACAAGAACCGTTCATTGATAATGGCTTATTTTAAGATCGCTTGAGTGACAGTAGACATCACTGAGTTTTGGAAGGATTAATTCCTTTCTATGTATTTCAAAACACACAGAAACTTCACGAACGACATCTGAGTGATCGATGTCATATCAGCTTTTGCAAACAATTGGCGTCAAGATTTCTGAATACGAGGACTATGGTCTATAAGGCTCTTTTTTGCGGTCATGCTTTGTGGAGCTTAAAGCTCGGTGATGGTTAAACTGCAGAGCTGATTCTCGGTGCATTCAGATAAAACAAAATTCCGTCCGATAAACGCTCAAGTAGACGAGAAAAACAATTGGAGAAGAAGACACAGCTGGGAAGTCTATCAGATGTATTCGGGAAGGCAAAGATCCGTGATCTAAAACGGATCGACTACATCATTCGCATGCAGAACCGCGTTCCAGAAAGAGAGTGTTAGGCCATACCAGGCCCATGGTTTCAGGGGAAGAGAAAATAATTTTTTTCTTTATGAATGAAAGTACAGTGCCGATGATTGTCAAAGATAAAGATCAGCAATTGCTCGAATCAGACTATAAATTAGTCGCCAGCCTCATGAGCAAGAAAGAAGGGCAGGTCGGAACAATGCGCGTGACATGTTGTTTTGTTGACAGAGGATATCATCAGCTTTGTCAAATTCTGTATTGCGGACTGCTACGTGTCTTTGCATCATAAAATTTGACGAGAATATTCAGAATTTTCATTTAAATGTTAAGCTTTACAATATTCTGAGCAGGTGTTTCCCGTCATAAAATTCTTCACCTTTCTGCAAAAAGTTCTGTGTGGTTTTCCTTCTCAAACTTGAAAAATAAGATTAAAAATATTCCGCAGCTGTAACACCGTAATCGTCCTGGCAGCTTTCTCCAAACCGGACGAAATTTCAACACAATCACATATCAATTCAGCTGACAGAGTGCGTGGTTGAGTCGTCTACTTCAGTCATCTTTCATCACAATTTTGTTTTAAAGGTTACTTTGCGAGTATTTCATAGATTTCGTTCAACATTCCGTCCCTTGTATCATCACTGGTAGTACATGGAAGTGTTGTGTAGATCTTGTTCCTCTTCCGATTATTAAAGTTACAGTTGTAGATTTTCTTCACCTTAACGAAACCCTCAACGTGCGAGTATAATTGGGATTAATTCTATGCTGAATATTCATCCTGTTCGACTTAAATGGTCATAACTTTTGCAATGCAATAGTCAATTTTTCATATTTGTTTTATTCAATAATTTATTGTGAACCCATACAAGTTTGAGAACTCTTGTGTAGGAACAGTGAATGGCATTGCTTAAGACCACTGCTTTGGAAAAGTGAAGACTCCCATTAAGACAGCAAAAGAAACAGCTGACGGTAACTGATTGCCTATTCATCTGAAAATGAAGTAAATGAACACTCATTTATGCCAGCAAGTAAAGTTGATAAATGCGCACAAATAAGAAAGACGTTATAACTCCCTTTACTGCATGTGTGATCTCATATAATATCTTTTTTCACACCAGACAAACATCAATTTCAAGAATCCCTCTCTTCCCTCCATTCCTCCTTCCCTCCACTCCAGCCAGAGGTGACAAGAAATAACGACCGAACACTTTCGAAAACAACATCCCCGAAGCCGGGGCAATAACTATCCTCTACCACCACCCGCCCGTTATTGGCCCTATTCCAATTTGCATGAATAAATCGTCTCGAAAGCAGCGTCCATAAACTTCCCGTTGGGCAGCAACAATAAAAATGAGCACCAAACCAGTTTCCTCCATCCCTTGGGGTGATGTTGCCCTGGCAGGAAAATTATGAAGGGTGACTAATGCGATGGCCTTAATTGACTTTGTCTAGACTTTGAATTGACCACGTGCTCAAAGTATTTCCTCAACATTTTCAAAATGTTTCCATGTTCATTAGAGAAAGTCATAAGAATGTCTCCCTGCTTTTAGGTACAACGCGCAGTGGAAGGGCGAACAGCTGCAACAGCGAGATGAGCGCACCACAGTGAAACTTTTGTGTGCACGGAGGAACAGAGACTGCGGTAACAGAAACAAAGAAAACACCCGCGCACCTCTCCTGTGACAGCCATTGACCGGAGCGAGTCCCGAGCACAGACATCATGCCTGCAGGACGGGTCGCCGGTAAGGTTGGATTCTCCAACAACTACTATGACGGTGAGTAGTCTCATTGATAGCCTTCACCTCCCAGCCTTAAACAGTTTCCTTCTTTTCCGTCCACTTCGGCAGGACGATCGTATGTTGGAATCAACGAGGAAATCATGTGGGTCAGCATAGGGATGGGCATCACCATAGCAATCCTCATCACCATCGCCCTCTGCTACATAGCACGCGAGAAATGCCAAAAACGTCGGGAGTACTATGTGACAGCCTAGCTGGTTGTCTGCGACATGCCCAGCAGCGGCAAGGAGAGCGGCCAGGAGAGTCGAAATCAGCTAATGGAGCGATCTCGATGCGAGGCATCACCCATTCATGTCCTGGATATGAATAACTTGGCACAGAACAACAACAACAATTCCACAGCAACGACTAATATTCATGACAAAAGGACGTGGGGATGATAGTTTACCCCATTCCCTCGCCCGTGTGTGTGCGCGTGTGTGTGCGGATGTGTGCATGTGTAGACTTGTGTGCTTGGGTTAACAATATTGTCACAAGAACACAAAATTGAAACATAAACAGTGTATCAGAGAGTGAAATCCATCCCTCCAGCATTGTCCTTCACCAGTGTCCCGGGCCGGGTTAAACGCAAATAGAGATGGGTTCAAGGACGAGCATGGTCTCCGGGAAACTGTTTATCGAAAAACGAGCGAGGTGACGCCAAGCAAATATGATATGTGTCTAATGTAGGGAGGGGCGAGAAATCTCAATGAAGATGTTGTCGTCCCGGCAGATGGATTGTGTCGACTGACAGATGTCTGTTGTGTCTGGTTGAGGTGCTGTGATGTCGCCTGAACTTTCTGACATTGATGACTGTTTTCAGGAATATTTGAATATGAAGGTGTGAGTAGGAGTTCTGCGATTGTGCAGACAAAAATTATAGTGGATGTGATTGATTTTGCCTTCCTTAATACTTCTATGCCTTTGCAAATGGGAATTGAAAGGTTGTTCTTTGCATGTTTATAACGTCTTTGAAGACGTTTCTGTCTTTTTTAGATCCAAATGTAAAGACTCATCCAAAGGGACCAATTTTCTTAACCGGAGGGTTGAATGGTTCCAAGACTTCTCACATTTTTGGTAAATGTTGCTTTCGATGAGTCAAGCAATCTTGAGTACATCATATTCGCATGAGAAGTTATCCGTTTGTGCGCCCTACTGTTCTCTCACTAGTAGAACGGACCTACAGTTTTTTTTGCCGACTCCGAATGGCGAAATTTGAGAAGTTTTCTTAGTTTGATTTGCTTGATGCCTCTTAAACAAGCAAGTCGTAGGGAGTGCTGGTTGTCGCTATAAAAAGTACATGATTCGCCCAAATGAGAAACCTCAGAACCTCAACCTGCACATTCAAGAACTTCATTCCATTCCCTCAAACATAATATGCAAATGGCTAACCCTGAACAATCGTACAACAGGTGATAGAGCTGTATGTGATCCTTACCGCCTCTGCAGCTTTAAAGCTAGTCGCTGGGTGTTATGACGGCGCATATGGTCTCCGATATGATCTTTGATGTCTCTTATTGGCCAAGTCTTTACAACTTTGGCAATTTTTCCTGCTAAACGTCGATTGGGATAGTTATCTTTATTTTACTTACGAGCTCAAATTAAACACGGGCATATCGTCAACGACTTCACGTTGGAATGTGCATTTGCTCTTCAATGCTTTAGGATCCTGACACAGCGCTAAATGCAGTTGCATTTGAACTAGTCGATGTTATTTTTGCTCGTGATCCTGCACTTTCTTAAAAAATAGACTTGTCAAAATTCTTAAAACTTTTATTCTGAAGAAAAGTCCAATAATCAAGATGTATGACCTTCTTTTCATTAAATCTCAGTAATTTCTGCACAACCGAAAGCTCAAGGTTTGATATGTTATGTAGAGCTCAGAACTAAATAAAAGTGCATTCAATGATTTTCATTGCTGAAGCGTCTGGTTAAAGCTCGCACTTCCTGCGGGACACCCAGGAGTTTGAAAAATCATTCAAGTCAACGCCTAAAGTCTGGATCATTTAAGGCTCTGACACATAGAAAACTTTACATGGGTAGCGTTTTGGTTATACTGAAGAGCGGTCTGATATGATAGGCGAGTTATTGGATTTACTTATGTGCTCGCTGATGTTGTTAGAACTAAAAGAATATATCAACACCAAAAAAATCAACCGTCGGTTTTGAGTCCGGGCATTATACATAAATAAGTTTCCCACGATAAATTGGAAAAACTTCTAAGAGAACAAACTGGGATAAATGGATGGTAAACAAAATGAATGTTTTGAGTAAGAAATAAAAGGCGTGTTCCCGTCCCAAAAAAAAAACAACAAAAAACAGTATAAACCAACGCAATCCGAGCGGAATACAACACAATCCGTTCCGATATTCCAAAAAAAAGGTTTTTCTTGAGAGAATAAAATATTTCCACACCCTGCCGATTTTAACACAAGAAATTTTTGTGGAAAGTTTGTTGCTTTTCTGTCAAATGGTGTGCGTACAGAGATAAGTGAGCATTGACTCATTATCTCTGTGTACCTGTCTCAAATTTTTGTAGTTGTTTTGGTTTTCTGTATCAAAACTGTGAATTTGTCATTTACACATTTGGTTTAGATTCGCACAGATCCCTCCATTTGCGTCTTTCTGAGAGAGTATTACTCCCACTTCTTTATAAATAACAGACTTCAGAGTTTGGCACAGAAAGTACTGGAATACAATTAATGTGTCACTTGTCAACGCTGAAGGAGAGATAAAAGTTAAGATTTGAGCAAATACATTCGTCGCGTGAGCGGCAGGGTTGGCTTATGTGCCACTTCCCATAAGAAAACATGTATTGTGTGGATCTGTTAAAGCTTTGCTGACGCTGATGCATGTTAAGTATTCCATGTGCCGAAACCTTTAGGGCTTTTCGTTAAGGACACCGATTTTGTAACAACAACAACAACAAAAAGGAATAAAGTTATCCAAGCAATACATATTATCTGTTCACCGCCACGGGCACGTTTATAGAGGTCTATTCGTTGACCCCAATTCGATTATTTTCCGCATAACTCTGCTGAAATTCCAATCGTTTCTCTTCATTATTGGCTAAAAGTTCATCTATCATTGTTGTGTTGTTCATAAAGAACAATCATTCACGTATACCCAAAACAAAATAGCTTTAAGCCGTTAAATCACCTGAATATGGCGCCTGTGCGACGGGTCTTTTTTTAAATAGCTCGCACGCCAAACTTTCTCTTCAGTTAGTCAACTGTAGCCTGTGATGCAGTTCTATTGAAACTTGAACCTTATTGACCAAGTCTACAGTTTGCAGTTGAGGCCAGAAATGATTATTTATTACAATTGACAGTAATATTGCGATTAGCATAAATTGGCGCCAACCTAACAACGCATATTGTGCTTGTTGATAGGTCCATTAAGCCAGGGAGTTTGATCGCTGAAGATGATTTGTACCCTAGGACATGAAAGGACTAAACATACATTTGGATAACTTCCAAATGTTGTTGAAATGCGTTCTGCTCGTTTTGTTTGTATGGCGCTTGAGTTCGGCGTTTACTTCGCCCTGAACACACATGCATCCCGAGCTACTACGATCTCTTGTCAACCAGTAGTAGTTTCCAAGCGTTCTAAATGGCCATTTTAAGCGTTGTGTCCGAAGAAGCTTCATCCAATGCACACACGCCGTACAAGCCTTACATTATCCTCTAAATGTCATCAACGCAAACAGGACAAAAAATCGCACGTAGAACTGTTCTCTCGAAAGGATTAAGAGCTTCCTCATCTGCTATTAGTACCGTCCAAGTTTCGGCACCATAGAGAAGACCCGGGATGTTCAAGCTGTTACATAAAGTGAACTTAGTCCTTCGAGGGACGGCTTTATTACTCAATTGCCTCTTGAGCCCAAGTAAACAGCGATTGGCAAGAGTGATTTCGGTCTTAGTAACGTCCACATTTCGGCGCCATAAATCAGTACTGGGATTATCAAGCTGTTATATTACAAGGGTAATTTTCAAGAGAGGCCGATTCTGCGCTTGGCTTCGTTACCAAAGATTTGCCAAATAAATGTTTACTGAAAAACCCCTTTTGTTCAGCAGTCAAAATAATTAAAAAAGAGTCTAAAGATGAATTGTGTTACTACGTTTGGTTCAAGATCCTGAACTGTGTTGTACGGAAACGTTCAGTTGATTAAATTCAATTTAAGAATAAATCTCGTCCACTTATGATTATGTGGTGGCCGCCGAGGCGTAGTGGATAGACTGCGGCGCACACACGCCAAAGGTTCAGGTTCAATTGCCGGTTGAAACCCTCGAATATTTCACGGCACCACCTCTTTCTCGTTGCTGACAACAATCAAAAAGTAATACTGTCTAATAAAAATATTCTTAAACTTCGCCATTCGGAGTCAGCAAAAGTCTGTGGGTTCTTTATACTCGTCAGAGAACAGTAGTGAGATAGTAGTGAGTAGTGATAGTAGTGAGCAAGTTAGGTCCTGGTCCCCCTGTGTTATAATTATAAAAAAATTATAATTATTATTATTATTCTGTCTGATTTTATAAAATACCTTGTTCTTATTTATCTTCCAAGCCGATCACTTGATCTCCTTTTTCGTCATTCTACACAACACATACCCAAACTCTTTGATGCCCAAAATTTACTAACAAAACGTTGTGCACTTCCTTAATGTCATTGCTTCAAGAAAATAATTGAATTGATTTCAAAGAGAGTGATTTTTTATTGTCTTTAATGATTGTTATGGTGTGTTACTTGCCCTACTCTGGCGAATAATAATTGTATGGCGGAACAGTCCACGGGAGCACCAGGGCTTAGCTTGCTCATCAACTACTTGTTTTGTGCGCTTAACTGCTTCTTGTCGAGTAGAAGAGACCTACAGTTTGTTGCCGACTTCAAGTGGCGAAATTTAAGAAGCTTTTTGTTAGACAGTATTACTCTTTGAGTGTTGGCCTTTTGTCGATTCCGAACGGCGAAGTTTAAGAAGCTTTTTGTTAGACAGTATTATGTTTTGATTGTTGTCAGCAACGCGAAGGAGGTGGTGCCGTGAAATATTCGAGGTGTTCAACCGGGAGTCGAACCTGGACCTTTGGCGTGTTAACGTTGCACTCTACCCACTACGCCACGGCGGCCACCTACTTTGTTGAAACAATGAATATTTTTCATTCGCGATAAGGTTTGTCCAGAATCTGGTGTGGTCGCAGATCTTCCTTACATCAAATCTGAAAATAAGGCTTGCGCAGTCGTTTTTGGTTGCTTTTTTGGACCGAATCTACTGCTTTAAAATCGTTTCTAAACTCCTGCATTACTTAGGAGTTTTACTTACTTCTAACTAAAATGTGATGTCACTTGTTAATTGTTTCGTATCAGGTTATTATTAATGTGGAGACATTTTGCATTCGGTAAGCAGAGCTTAGCTTTTTCAGTCAACTTCTTTAACATAGCACCTGGTATAGTTGTCAGAACAAAATGACAATCTACCAAAAGCTCTTTCAAATCTTTATCTATTTGAACGACACTGACTGGAGTAACAAAGAAATCAGAAAGCGTGATAAATGTTCGCTTCTTTTTTCTCTGATAGAATTTGAAGAAGAATATTCAAGTACAATGAACCTCATACGCTTTGTTAAGTGTCTTTGATACCTGTCTAAGATACTCTTAAGAAGGAAAGTTCATCTTTGGATCGTCCTTAAACACGAACAAATGACATTATGCCACAGAGGACGTAATAATTGTTTGAGATCGTGTGCACAAGAGGAAAACTACTTATTAAATTTGGTGCAAAATTAAAGGCACCGGCAGGAATTTTTGTTTTTTTCTTTTGAAAATTCTTATAAATCGAGGTCCGTGTCTGCCATGAACTGAAGTTTCCTTCTAAGCCGAGGGGCAATACTAACTCAACGTCAAAAATAGTCAATGATGCACTTATCCACATACGATACGGTGCTCACAACTTAATGTGTTTTATATTTAAGCAAGGCGAACGGGCTGCCGTGGCATAGTGGGTAGAGGGCGACGCTCACACGCCGAAGGGTCTAGGTTCGATCCCCAGCTCAACACTAACTTTTCGATTTTTCACGGCACCACCTATTTTGACCTGCTGACAACACACAAAGCATAATAACTGTCCAAGAAAAAGCAGCTTCTCAAATTTCGCCGTTTGGAGTGGTCCCTTCTACTCGTGAGAGAACAGTAGTGCTCACAAGACGAGTAGTTGATGAGGAAGTTAGGCCCTAGTCCCCCTGTGGACTGAAGCGCCATACAATTATTATTATTATTATTAAGGCGAACGGCTCTTCGCATTCCGATGCATAATTATGCCATCATTCATGGCGTGCCCTAAAACACTCCCCCACGAGAAGATCAGTCCTCATTACAGAGCAAGTGCCCGTAGACACATATGATGGCAAATAGAGGTTGTCGTTTTAACATGACTCCAAGTTTCTGTTGACAAGCAACAGTGTGCTCGAAAGTTGTAATTGAGTGACTGAAAGAAAAGAGTTGCTTGCATAAGCCAAAAAAATGTCAAACTTTAAAAATTTCTTCACTTAGGGCTGTAAGTTGAAAGTCAATGACAAAGCTGGCGCCAAACAAGAGACTACCCATGCAATATAAAGCCCCTCTGGTTATCTTTTTCCTTTAAAGAACAAACTCTGTGAAAGTTTCAAGTTCCTACGGCGGCAATGAAGCAAAAGCAAAGTACCTGCTTTGAAACTAAATATAATCAGATTTTCACGAGGACAAAACTTTGTTCACTGTACAGTGCAAGTCTCGATATGATGCGTGTCGTACCGAACTTAGTCCAGAGACGTTATGTTTTACAAAATCCAATGCACTTCATTCTGCTCGTTTAACGGAAAACGGCTGATTGTATTTTCTGTTGCTCACTGCACCCAAAGTTTCTTGGTTTTGTGACATGAAGCGCAATTAATTCTTGTATCTGGCAAAAGTCAAAAGTATCTCCTTCCTCCCCGCACACAAAGTGCATTCCACTCTGTGCAAACTTCTTCTTAAGCGCAAAACTTTTTTAAAACTCTTGCGGAAATCTGTTGCAAATCCAATAATGTCACATATTCCAGAATGGGCTTTGTCGCAAATTATCGCACCACAGAAAAGGCCAACAAAACAGTACCCATTTAATTGAAGCCTCAAACAGACAGCAGCACTTGTCAGTCTTGCCACATAATCACGTTCGCCAGTGGCTTGCCGAAGTCGAAATTCGATGATGTGATAGTCCCTCAATCAATCACCATTCCTCATCCTCGTCCAGAGACGCCCCCACTTCTCCACCGAGAACCTCACGATAAATCACAATCTGGCCTCACTCCGTTCACAAGACCGCCGGCTTTATAAGTTTGTGTTGTGACAGGCCAAAGGGACGGGCTTCGGACGTGGTTGACAAAATTGGCAGAGACAAAGCCTACGCAACTCGAGAATCCATCAAGAATGATTTATGTGAAGAGGACCAAGACTCGCGTGGACTGGGATGGTTTCCACTCTCGGACATACGGACAGTTGTTAACCCAGGAAAAAAAATAAAACATAAAAAAACACAAGGAAAATCCAATTTCGTGCGAAGTGAGATGAATCTTCAGGATTGCAAGGCCTGCAAAACGACCATTTGAACCAATGCTTCGAATTTAAAATTGAAAAAAATAAAAAAAGTCGAGGCACAACCCACAGAACACTCAAATTGAATGTTTAGCTGAAGTAAGAAAACAATATGTAAGCAATTAGCCAGCACTCTTAAGAAATTTCTGAGATACACGCACTCGTAGATTAGACTCGACATCTAGGAGAATATTTTGTGTACAGTAGATACTTTTTTATTGAGCATTTGATTCGATCTTTCCCTGACCACTGGTCTTGTAAATAGATAATAATTGTGAAATTTACTACTTGAATTGAGAGTTGGGACATGGTCCCGGAGTTCCACAAACCAAGTGAAAATAAATAAAAATGTTATTTACCTTATATACTATATATTTACTACAGAATAAATAAATAATTGTTACTTGGTAGATGACGATAGCATGTACCTTAAGTTAAGGAATTGCATTGTGTTTGATTTGTGGATTGGGTCATGGCGGCAGCTGTGATGGAGGAAATATTAATTATTAATTGTCTGTCAAAAACCTCCTAACGTTGGTTTGACCCTTTTAATAAAGAATTAAGACAAAGATTCTTATTTCAGGTCAGCATGCCGCCCGCTGGCGCTTTGTATGTTCCATTTTAGCTTTGTATGTTCCAACTTTTGGAAAATTGTCTCTCTGTGCTGGGTTTCTAGTCAAGGCAAGCGCATGCAGGCAAACAAAACACCTAGGCAACGCTGTATCGAACTCAGAGGATTGTTCGTGAGATCTACGAGGAGAGAAGAAGGGAAGAGCGCCGGCTTCTCAGAAGGAAAAAGAAGGAGCATGGAACCGCGCGGTTGAAAAAATGGAAAGATGTTGTGGCAGGAATGAAGTCCGAAAGTTTTACCGAAAGTTTAAACAGCTATCGGAAGGATACAAAGTTCGGACCGAAGCCTGTCGGGATCCAAATGGACAACTCGCGGTAGAGTCGCAGACCGTGCAGAGAATCTGGAAGGATCATTTCTGCAGACTTCTTAACGGCCATGACGGCCCAAATTTCGCGGTTAGGCAGAATGTTCTTCTCGATTTGAACAATGATAGACAATAATTTCGACCTCCCGACTTAGACAAGGTGAAGATAGCAATATCCAAGCTGAAGTCAAACAAAGGTGCTTGAGCGAATGGACTGCAAGCAGAACCATTTAAAGCAGCTGGAGATGAGTTGGTTGGGCGCATGCATCAGCTCATCTGTAAGATATGCTCGGAGGAAAGCATGCCCGATGAGTGGAATCTCAGCGTCGTTTGCACGGTCCAAAAACGGGAGACCCCTCGTTTACAAGATCCACTTTGCCGTATTGTGTGAGCGTCTAAAACCGTTTGTCCATAACCTGATAGGGGCCTATCAGTGTGGTTTCAGAACAGGGAAGTCCACAAAAGACCATATCTTGAAATTACGGCAAATCCTGGAAAAGACTCAAGAGGTGCAAATCGACACTCACCACCTATTCGTCGATTTTAAGGCCGTATAATACTGTGTGCATAGAGACGAGCTATACAGTGTCATGTCTTATTTTGGCATTCCTACCAAACTCGTCAGATTGTGTAGGATGACGATGTAGAGCTCTCGCTGCTTCGTCAAAGTCGGTAACAAACTCACCGAGACCTTCAATGTCAAAAAAAGTTTTAGACAAGGCGACGCACTGTCATGTGACTTCTTTAATATCATCCGCGAGAAGATCGTGCGTAACTCACAAGTCAACACCAGAGGCACGATCTTCCAAAAGTCAGTTCAATTACTAGCTTACGCTGATGACATTGACGTGATTAGACGAACACAGCGAGCCGTCAGTGACGTTTGCTGGTATTGAAGTGAAAGCGGCTAAAATGGTTAATGAGGGCAATACAAAGTACATGCTGTCATCAAGGAAGGACACACAATATCGACGTTTCGGACAGAGCGTCGCACTAGCCTGTAGTCAAGGACTCCATCTACCTCAGATCAGCGGTAAATAGGGACATCAACATCAGCACCGAAATCAAACGCAGAATTAATCTTATCAATCGCTTTTTCTTTAGGTTCAAGAGGCAACTGAGTAATGAAGATTTCTCTCGACAAACTAAGCTCACTTTATATAACAACTTGATCATTCCAGTCCTACTTTATGGCGCGGAAACCTGGACGTTACCAAAGGAGGGTGAGGAAACCCTTAGTCTTTTCGAGAGAAAAATTTTGCGTGTGATTTTTGGTCTTGTTTTCGTTGATGTCATCTGGAGGAGAGGATTCAACCACGAACTGTATGGGCTGTACGGCGGCATGTGCCTAGTCAAGCGTTTACGGATACAACGCTTAAGATTGCTTGGCCATGTAGAGCATATGGACTCCACTGCTCCGACCCGAAGAACCTTTGAGTCTCAGACATTGGGACAACGCAACAGAGGACGTCCTAGGCGAAGATGGCGCATACAAGTGGAAAAGGACCTCAACCAACTTGGAGTGCGCAATTGGAGGCAGCTAGCGAAAGATCGTGCTGGGTGCAGAGGCATGTTGGTTGAGGCACTGGTGCACCCCGGACTGTAGCGCTACAAGGAAAAGAAGAATTTAAAGAACAGCAATGCCATCACAGTCTGTACGCCGAATCGCAGTAGGGTGTACAGAAAGCTTAAAAAATAAACAAGGGACTGAGCCAAAATCAAGTCCGTCCAGTTACGAGTGCACAAGATGTACCGAAAAATGCTTCAAACTATACTGACACGAGAATTTCATTTATGTTTATTGTTTTCTAATGAACATTTTCCATACATTTCCACATTTCCCTTTGCGGACATATTACTCATGGTTCTGTCTTTGTATAGAAGCCTATATGGGAGACGGATAAAATTTTCAATTCCTGCTCATCACTTCGTGTGACGTAGAGTCAAATTTAAGAGGAATACGAAATACAGCACAAGCATTTTATACTTTCCACCAAAAAATCGACGAGTTAGCATTTGTTTCAAGCTGCCATTGTTAAATTTTCCACAACAACTCTTTGATCAGCAATATACGTCAAAGTTACTTTAACCGCTTTATATGAGAAAAGTTTTTGTTTCGTTTTTTGTTAGAGGTTGGGATACACTGCACTGGAGCGCTCAGGTTCAAAGACTAGTTCATTGTACTACCAGGCAGCAACGTTCATATAATGTGTGTGTTTGGTTTTCTGGAAAGAACAGAAGGCGCTTCTGAGATAAAGAACTTAGGTTTTCAGTACCCACTATATCAGCACCAAACAGTGCTTTGAAGTGTCTTAACCTTCTACACAGGCATCGTAAAGAGTGCCGTCACTAAGCCCAAGCCGACTTAAGTGCTTAGGGAAGGTGAAGTTTCCTGTTAATACACCGACAAGTCGTTTGCACTCATTTCTGTGAACAGATAGCAGAGAAGTCGCGGATTTCTTGCTAACGTCCTGGAGAGTCACAGCATTTCTGGTTGTGCTGTTGGGAGACCCAACCGTCGACGGAGGCCATATCCAAGGATGCAGGTATTCCCAAGGTGGGTTCGGGTCCTACTACGAGAGCTTCTTTTAAATCGTGCTTAGCTTGTTCATCATTTCCCATAATCCCGCGATGTCCTGGGACTCAGGTAAGTCTTAGCGAATTCAGTCTGCCAACCAAATTAAGGGAGAAAGAGTTGAGCGACAGTTTTTAGTAATAAAGTATCAAACGTTCTAAAACGTGAAGGTGAGAATTTCGAGGGTATGGTAGCTATAAGTACGAACAACAGAGGAAAACGTTTGAGTTCTCAGTAAACGAGGCTGTGCACAAATATGTCAAACAATGCAAAGTCTGGTGAACGTGTTCCAACATCTTCTACATCTAAGCCAAAGAAGGACGGTTTAAGGGTCACGCTCTGAATGTGGTGGGACTTGACAGATGTGATGTACTATGAGATGATATGAGGACCATTGACGGAAGACGTTATAAACTGTAACCAATGCGTCTGAGCTTTGTATTTGGGCTTTGCATTTAGAAGCGAAGGAAAAATATGAGAAGTTGATTTTGTAACATGATAACCCTCGCCCTTACATGACTGTATCAGTCAAAGACTAATTCGAAACTCTAAAAACGTATTTCCCAGACCATGCTCCTTCCGATATCTGGCTTCCTCGATGGATAAAAAACTCAAAAAATTAGCTCTATAATTAGATTGATACCAGAGAAGAGCCTTATAATCACTAGGATTGCAAGCAGAGCAATTAAGAGACCATTTTAAAACGCTTCCCAATGCACCGCAAATGTCCCTTCTATTTATGCAGCAGATAGGATCGTGGATGAATTCCTTGAATTACCATTTACCACCTCAGAAGTAAAAGTTGCCGCCGAGAACTCGAAGAAAAATAAAGCGTCAGGAATTGACCGTTTTCATTTTGGAAACTACAAAAATTGTTCACCAGATTTCTTGTCAGTCCTTACTTTAGAATTTAGTAGAATGTTTGCAACAGCTTATGTGCTCGAATCTTTTCAGAAATCTAAATTTTTTCCTCTCCGCAAGAAAGGACCAAAAAACGCACGCAAACCTGACAAAGTTGCATTTTATAAAATTCAACAGTTTCGCGGCACGTTGAAAGTACTTAGCTTAGAAGTGGAAACTCTTTACTACTACTTACTTACTACATTACTCTCCAGTTTATTACATGTATTTATTAATTGTGTACTTACTTGCTAAGCAAGTGCAAGAGCAGATTTAAAATATAAATCGATGAATGGGTCGTCCCAATAGTGCGTAGTATCCACAACATTTCCAAAAAATTATAAAAAGGGAAGATGTGGGAGATGCAAGTATTATGGAAATATAGGACACAATAAGTGACAACTGGGATAGGTTTTTTGACCTTCACAGTTTGTTTCTGCTTACTTACTTTCGCACTTGATTTCTATTATTTTTTACTTTTGCTCCAGCTAATATCCGTTTATCCAATTAAATAAAATTAAATGAATTAAAAAGAATAAGGTACAGTCCATATTGAACTATCCCGGAAGTTCGAGACTTTCGAGGTTATGCGTACTCAGAACGTTTTGACATACGAGCGTTATTTGTGTTGTTTACAGTAACTTAAAAGATTCATCTCGCCCAAAAAGTGGAATTAAATCGTGAAAATTTTCGTGAGTATATTTTTTACAACTTTCGACGTGGATTTACTCAACAACAGTGCATCGATGAATTCAAATCAATTTTTGGCGATGAAGCTCCATCAAGGACCAGTGTTTATCGATGGTATGGTGAATTCGACCCAGGCCGTAGTTCACTCCATGACGTATTTCGTGACGGTCGTCCAAAATCAGTTGTTGTTCCGGAAACCATTGATGCTGTGTGCCAACTGCTATTGCAAGATCGTCATGTGACCTATCTTGAGATTGAGACAACCTTAGGTATTAGTGGGACCAGCATACATTCAATATTGCATGAACATTTGACCGTCAAAAATATTTGTTCGCGTTGGATCTCACACAATCTGTCAATCGCTCAAAAAAAGTCTCGTGTCGATTGGTCGAAAGAAATGCTCCAAAAATACGATCGCGGTGCTTCGAAAAACGTCTATGACATCGTGACAGGGTATGTATCGTGGATTTACGCGTATGAGCCCGAAAGTAAACAGCAGTCAACTGTATGGGTGTTTCAAATTGAGCCAAATCTAGAAAAAGTTACTCGTGCACGAAGCTCTTTCAAGCAAATGGTCGCATGTTTTTTCAGAAAAACTTGACATGTCGTCAACCGTACCTCTAGAACAACGCAAAACAGTCAATTCTGAGTGGTACACAACCATTTGTTTGCCAATTGTCTTCCAAGAAATCATGAAAACCAACCGCCGAAGACGGTTCACTCTTCACCACGACAATGTGAGCTCTCACACATCGGCTTAAACAACCGCATTTTTGAGCACTCAAAACATCGATTTATGAGTTATCCACCGTATAGTCCTGACTTGGCACCGAATGACTTCTTTTTACTCCCGTACGTAAAAAATAAAATGAGAGGTCAACGTTTTTCGACACCTGAAGAAGCGGTTGATGCGTTCAGAATGCGTGTTTTTGAGATACCTCAATCAGAGTGGCAAAGATGTTTCGGCAATTGGTTCAAACGCATGCAAAATTGTATAGATCTCAATGGGGAATATTTTGAAAAACATTGAAGCTGTTTTCGATGATTAATATTTGTTTTTGTTCTCTAATCCCGAAAAAATAAATTCAACCCTCGTAGTTTCCTGTTGTCTTCGATGGTATTTGAATGTTGACACCTCTTCAAAGCACTATCATCTGAAGTTCAGGGCAGGCTTTAAATTGTACAAAGCTTCCAAAATATCATGCCTTGCCAACACGATATCAATTTCAGCTTTGTGTTGGAGTTCGTTGAATGTTAGTTGGTTGTGCAATCATTAACTTGTGTATATTCAATAACTGGAGCATTTTTGCTAATTAGTTGAGTGTAGAACAGTTTAAATTATCTCAAAGTATTCACGACAGGCAGAATACGCCGGAGGGAAAGCGCGGTCAAGTCAAGTCTTTTCAGAAAATCGATACAATATAACATTTTCACAAAAGTGCCGAAGAGCACTTGATGCAAATGGAGAAAGGCTTAATTCAAAGGCCATTTATGCCTTGAATGCCCTCATTCCATAATAACTGACCTTCCAGACGCAAAGAAAAATCCGAACGAACACTCACATTTATTTCAATATCAAAGTCAACTCGTTTACGAGCCATTTCCACATTTATGCCACCCAATGAATAGCTAAGCTTAACATTTGACTCATGCCTGCATTGTATTAGATCAGAACCAAAAGTCAAGGTTAACTGCGTTGACCTCTGACAAGGCCAATACTCCGATGTCTCTCTCCTTGAATTGAATATTCTTTTCATTCACCGGCCAGCATGTCCTACATTTTCGTCCACCCCTCTCTTCCTGCCGTGGAACGATGTCTGAATTGAAGCTCATTTAAAGGAGCTATTTCTCGGCAGCACTTGGTCGTTCAAGATATTTCCTTGGCATTTATTAATCTCTCCATCTTGGCGTTCATTGTGCAGCATAAACGAGCGAACAACCGCGAGCCTCAGCCGTCCATAGAGAGAGCTCCTTCTTCAGTCGGTTTATGAGCGCTCCGTTCTGAAAGGGTGGTCCCACAGACCGGAGGGAGGGAGGACTGTTTTGAATCTGCATGGCTACTTGCTGCGTGGAAGGGGTGATGGTTAACAATTGCCTGTACTTGTCGTCTAGCGGGTGGCAGTAATAAAACTTGGTACTGCGCGGTTCCGGAAAGTATCCCGAAAATCGTTGCTATGCTGGCGGTGATTCATTCTCAAATTGTGCATGAGAACACAGTCTAGTTTCCGTGGCGCTGCTGGTGCAGGTGGAGGCACTTTTTCACTTCCAGGCTTTAGTCTGATAGAACGAGGGGCTGTGTGTAGACAATGGCAGTCTAGTTTCCGTGGCGCTGCTAGTGCAGGTGGAAAAGTGCCTGCCCAGGCTTTAGTCTGATAGAACGAGGGGCTGTGTGCAGACAATGGTTTTCAAAATTTAAGCGTTTTCTCAGTCGTGAAATCGGAATGAGTATTTTCTGCAACTTTAAGAGACAACTGACAAATAAGTCAAGCGGGAAGTCCGCCAGTATCATGTCTATCGGGTATGCAAAAATCAGAAAAAAGTTTAAAGTCTATCCGTAAATCATGACCCAACCCATCGCACTTTGCAATTCACCAGTTCTCCAGTTCGCTCTCCGAATAGAAAACCCCAAGGAACAGGGTAGAATACCCACAACCCCAGGAAACTTTTCCTCTCCCCCGCACAACGTGACTCGTATCTCTTTCGGTTCACCGCAAGGAAGTCCAAATAAATCATAAATCTTTACACCTGCGTGGAGATAAAGCTGGAGCCCGTGGAAAGTTCACACACTCCCCCGTGGCCGCTGTGGTGGAACTGTGCTCCAAAATGTTCAACCGCAAGTTATGTTGCTACAGGGAATGTCATTTCGAGGAGATGGATGTATGTAGGTAATGCTTGTGTAAGATGCAGAGTAGCACCTCTGCAGGCAATGTGCCGTGCCGCCTTGTCATGCCAAACAGCGCAAATAACACCTCGCTCCCGTCGCCGAACACCCATGAATTCATAATTTGATTCACAAAATGTTAACGCACAGGGAGGTCCTTTGTCATGGTAATTTTAATTTACGCAAGAAATCAGGGCGTAATGAACCTTCCGATACAAACGACGTTTCATAAATTTAAACAGCTTAAACGGTCCTACTCCGGAGCTCTTTACGGGGTGCTTTGCCGCCTTTTTCCGCCCGCCTTGTGGATGAATTTTTGTGACTTCTGGCGAGGTTATGTAAATAGATGAGTGAAGCGTATTCATCATGAGGCGGGGCGGTGGGATCTGAAGGCTGGCGGAAATGAATGCGAAAGAAGGACGTATTCGTCACGTAAAATAAGTCATAACTCGCTGGTGGAAGGCAATCGAGAGTTCGCCTTTGCAGATTTGCTTTAAATCCTTGCGTTTAAGAGGCCGGCGTAAGGGGAAAGAAACGCGTTTAATTTTGAAATTACATCAATTAAAACGTCGTGGTGCCGTGATGCATGTGATGGTCTAAGGAGAATAAATTCGTCATTTTGAGACAGGGACCTGTCACCGACTTATGTATGCTTTGACATGTTTTGTCTTTATGTGTAGAAGATTTTCAAAGAAATAGGTCGTCTGAGAATCAATTAAGCTGTGAATCTTTCTGTGGATGATTAAGCTTGTAAGACTTTTCTTTGTTTAGAAGCCTTCTTAATATCGAGACAAAATGGAACAAAGTTGCTGGAACAGACAAACTGTCTGCAGAGTTACTTAAAGCGACTGTGAATGACCTTGTTGGGCACATTCACCAGCTCATCCACAAGTTATGTTCGGAGGAAGTTATGATTTGAAGAGTGAAAACTTAGAGTCGTTTGTCCGATCTACAATGTCCTTTGACTGCGGCAACCATCGAGGCATCAGCCTCTTGCACATTATCTACAAGATGCTCTCTGCCGTATTGTCCGAGCGCCTGTAATTCTTTGTCAACAATCTGATTTATTCTTATAAGTGTGGTGTCAGACCAGGAAAGTTCACAAAAGACCAAGGAGGTACAGATCGATACTCGCCAGATATTTATCAATAGCGTGTATGATCGATCTATATAGTTCAACGTCTAGTTTTGGCACCATTATCGAACTCGTTAAACTAACTCCCTTGATGGAGAGTTCTCGCTGCTCAATATAAATTTGTAATGAACCCGAGTGAGACTTTCAATCTCAAACAAGGCTTAAGGCAATGCGACGCACTGTTGTGTGACTTCTTCAACATCATTCATGAGAAGATCGTGCGTAACTCACAAGTCAACACCAGAGGCACGATCTTCTAAAAATCAGTTCAATTGCTACGCTGATGACATTGACGTGGTTAGACGAAGCGAAAGCGGCTAAAATGGGTCTGGTGGTAAATGAGGGCAAAACAATGTACACACTGTCATTAAGGAAGAACACACAACGTCGGAGTCTCGGACAGAGCGTCACACTATGCAGCAGAAACTTCGAGGTTGTCAAGGACTTCATCTACCTCGGCTCCGCAGTAAACAGCATCAGTTATCAAATCAAACACAGAGTCACTCTTGCCGCTATTAAAGAAGCTTCTTCTTCGACAGTTACTACTCTTTGAGTATATCAACAACTCGAAAGAGCTGGTGCCGTGTAAAATTGGAGATTTTGAACCGGGTATTAAACTTTCGGCTTGTGAACGTCGCACAGTGGGGCAAAAATAGTGGTTTTGTAAATAATTTTGAAAATTGTAAAGTGAATTCTTAAAGCTTTGCATACAAGTGAAAATAAGTTCAAATTTTAGTCTTACTAAGAAAATACCGATTTGTAGACTCAATAAAAACTTAAGTGAAACTTACAGAAACATACAGATGGCGTTTGTAATTTTTATGAATTTCACTGCATAACGTTTTAAGTTGAAGGAAATTCTCAATTTTCAAAATTCTTACATCAAAAGTCTTATGTTCACTGGCCAAAAAGAGTTCAAACGGTTGCTTTCTTAGATATCCATAAAACAAAAACATTTTAAGGTCAAGTTAAAAAGTTAAGATAACTTAATTATCTCTGAGGACAGTACAATAATTAAAAAAAATTGCTGACGGGCGTTCAATATATTCTTGGTATCGGGGTGAAGCTGTGGTTATAAGTATATATAAATTGACTTATTTGTTAAAGGCGGAAGGGAGATATTTGACAACCGTATAGAAAGCGAATAGAAATTTTGACTGATTTCATGAGTCAACATAAAGACTTGGCAAAGGACATTTTAAGTACTGCTGAAGGCAAAAGGAATAGTAGATTGCTCTGGGGAAAATTTACGGATTCTCTTAATATAGAGGGTCCTCGACAAAGAAAAAGCTAAAGGCAATTATATATTTATATTAAGATACAGATGTAAAAGCAAATATTTTCAAAATAAACTCAGGACGAATTAGATCCACTTGGAGGGTGCAGGCGGTGGTCCATACATAAAAAAGCATATACAAGGTGCCTTCAACATATTCTCGGTATCGGGGTGAAGCTGTGGTTATATGTTATTTATCAAGTAATACTACTATTTTAGTGCAGTCATGTAATGTCATATAAATAAATATATATAAAAGATTACTAATTCGCGTTTTATTTCTAGTTAAACAGAATCATAATGGCAACTGAGACGATGATGGTGAAAATTGAGCATCGCACTGTAATTTAAGTTCTCACTAAGCAAGAAAAAAGCCAAAAATGTATTCATGATGATGGTGGCTGTTTTTCAGAGTTCCGTACCCCATTATCAACTGTGGTGGTCAAGTGAGTTCATGAAAGGCAGAGAGAGCATTGATGATAACGCCCGCTCCGACGCCCCGGCTACTGCTTGTACGGGAGAAAGTATCAAAGAAGTCGAAAAACTTATTGTTGAGCATGCCCGACTAAAGGTCAAAATGATGACAGAGATCACCATGCTTTCAAATGGTACCATTCACACTATTCTTCTGATCTTAATCTTTCAAAGGTCAGTGCAAGGTGGGTGCCACGAATGCTCACAGCGCCTCGGAAAAAAGCGACAATCGCATGCTGTAGAGAGCTTTTGGAGATGTGATGTGAGAACGCGGACGGTGTTATGCATCGAATTGTTACTGGGAACGAAACACGGGTTCACCACTATGTTCCTGAAAGCAAACAAGAGTCCATCCAGTGGCATAAAAACGGAACAGACACCCCGATGAAGTTCAAAGTCATTCCGTCTGCCGGAAAGCTCATAGTCACAGTTTTTTAGGAATCAAGGGCAATCTTGCTCATTGAGTACAAGGCAAAAGGCGAAACCATCAAAGTAACATCCTACGCTTTCACTTTGCATGATTTGCGGGAGGAATTTAAAAAGAAAGGACGGGGTAAACTCGCAGCGGGTGTATTGCTTCTTCATGACAGCACTCCTGTTCACACGGCGCGAGTTTCCAAGGCTGCTGCGCGAGATTGTGGTTTCGAAAAAATCCAACCTTGTCCAAACGTTGCCCCTAGTGACTATTTCCTGTTTCCGGATTTGAAAAAATGTCTTCGTGGGAAAAGATTTTCATATGATGAAGAACTCAAGTCGGCAATAAATGGGTATTTTTCAGAGAAAGGGGAAATTTATTTTTTTTGAAGGTTTAAAAAACGCTTATCCCATGATGTAACAAATGCATTGATGTAAGTGGAGATTATACTGAAAACTAAAAACATCGATATCGACATCATATCGATAACGAGAATATATTGAACACCCCTCGTATTTGGAAAAAACTAAAAACAAATATTTCCGACAAAGATTTAGCACTAAGGATTTGGCTACTTAATAAATATGCTAAACTTTTAAATTAATTTATAATAATAAATATATATATATATAATAAATATAAAAATTTATAATTTTAAAATAAAAAAAACTTTATTTCAAAAAGACATTACGATTTATACTGTGAGTATCAAAAGTCAGTAAGCAAATATCTGATTACTGTATAAAGATGGAAATTGGGTCAAAACAACAACAAAACTCAATTTCCATTGATACACAAAAACAGCTTTATTCAATGTAATCAATTATTCAAAAAATAAAGTACGGTAAAAACAAAAACAAATACACCACCTTGCGGCACTCCAGATGTTACATTTATAATACATGATTTAAAACTATCAAATTTTATCAATTGCTTTCTCCCTGTTAAGTAATCGGAAAACCACTCAAGCATTGTTGAGTGAATTCCCAAAGACTTAAGTTTGTTCAAAAGTAGCGTATGATGTACGTTATCAAGGACTTTCGTGAAGTCAGTGTAAAGCACATCAACTTGAAATCAATTTTTTAAATTCGCATTGCGCGAATAAAATATAGCACAATTCGTTTTTTTTAACATTTTTTTATTTTTGTACACAAAACAAACAGTAAATGTATGTTTCACCACAAAGTGAAATACTTCCTATTCAAAGATGTAAGTAATTGAGTAAAGTAATGCAATACAGAGGAAATAAAAAAAAATACCAAATTTTGGTGCGAAAAAAGATAGCATGTTTGCAGCATGAAGTTTAAAAAAAATATCTTTATTTTCTTTTAACTCTTAATAATGAGTAGTTCCTCCACCTTTTTTTACTATTTCTGTCATTCTGTTTGGTAAGGGCTTAAGCAATTTTTTAATGTTTTTTTTTTGGTAATTTGCGCCAATTTAATACAATGCTTTGTTTAAGCTCATTAACACTTTCGTATTGACTGTTTTCAGCATAAACAGCCCTGGCAAGAAGACCCCAACAGTTTTCAATAATATTTATATCTGAAAATCGTGCTGTACAATCTAAAACATAAACGTTGTTATCTGAAAAATATTTTTTAACAATTTTCGCCGTATACGCAGCAGCATTGTCTTGCTGAAAATAAGCGGCAAGTCCGTAATTTCACCAGTTGATTCTGTTGTTTCATCGGCAATCAAATCCAGGTATGTTTTGCTGTCCATTCTTTGTGGGACGAACTTTATATCAGTTTTACCATGGTATCCTATCCCAGCCCATATCATAACTGTTCCTCCACCATGTTGCCGACGACTCAATATTGTTTTCGGGGTCTTTGAGGAAATTCGAAATCACTTTTCGGCTGCTTTCCAGTTTTTCGGTAATATAGGCAATTTTGAAATTTTCTTGGTGCAGTTTTGTAACAACCTTTATTTCGGCACTAGTTAATTTTTTTCCTCTACCCACTTTACAACTTTTGGCACTCTCAAAAAAAATGTGCTATCTTTTTTTCGAGGTGTTATCTACAATTTTTTCTTATAATTAAGGATTTTCTAGAAACTTCTTCAATCACCCAGTACAACACCACTCTGGCTTTACTTGGGCGTCATTAACCATTATCCTATTTAAACTAATTATGAAATTACATGTTGTGCTATATTTTTTTCGCAGACTGTATATAATTTGAAAATAATGATAAATTAGTAGAACATGATTTTCCCCGCATGAAGCCATGCTGCCTATTTTTCGTTTGCAATACTTTCAAACAATTTAGGAACAGATGAAAGCTTTGATATATTTCTTTAATTTTGTACATTTTACTTTAAACCGCTTTTGTAAATAGATATTAAAAAGGAATACTTCCATTCATTTAAGAATTCACCATTTTAAAGCGATTGATTAAATATAATTTTCAGTGGTCTATAAAATGAACTCACACACTTTTTTAATATAACAGCCGGGATCCCATCGGGGCCTAGGCTGTTATTATGTTTAAGATTTTGTAACATATAAATTATATTATTATCAGTTAATTCCAACATACATTTGTCTAGAACTTCCGGTATATTTGAGTAATACCATAGTTCATCGTTGTCTGGACTTGGGAACCATTATAAACGGGCTCAAAAAAGTCAGCAAATAGATCGTAGGTTCCAATCAAATCACGTTTCCAAATTCTATTGCCTTAGGCAGGCCTAAGGAATTTCTTTTACAATTAACGTACTTCTGAAATGATGAGCTATCACTCTTTGAGCTGTTGGTTATATAGTCAGTTTATCTTTACGTCTGTTCCGTCCTGTAGCGTGATTTTACTGTTTGGTTATTGTTCAGTCTCGTATGTCTGGTGTTCATATCCCACATGTATGTCCTTATTTTGTATAATTAGTTTCGTGGAATGATTTAAGAGGGGCAAGCAATGGCTTATGGTACAGAAGAAAGACGCACACACATGTTAACGCCTCATAAATGTTGCAGCATTTGGTTGCCTTACTCCTGCATGGAAAGTAAGAAAAGGGCTTCAAAACGTGCTGTGTGATACGTGTTAATTGGATAACTTGTGACCTTTCTAAACGTAAGCGCAAGTAAGCAATTAAAAGAGATTCCGTGGGAAAGATGTTTGCTTCATACGTCAAAGCTGCAGATCCATTTTCTGAACTCGTCTCTCATGTTTCTGCATTATTCCTTTTAATTATTATATATTTCAAGCTTAAGTATAATTGGGGGTGCTTCTTATACATTTCAAGGGGCTTATTTTAATCTTATCCAACCCGAGGAAATATTTCCTTCAAAATGAGTTTGAAGTTCAGCTAACAAACTTTTGTTATGATGAGTAGAAACGAGAAGGCGAAAAAGGTCAATCCCCATCTTCAGTTTCTACAAAGTTGTTTCCAATGGAAACTTTCGACTTACTGAATGGAGTGCTGAATGGCTTCAGGAATTATTTGCAAACGAGAAAATCACTAATAACTGCTTGAACTTTAAAGCAATGTTACTTTGACATGGAATTCGGTACACACATCTTTGACATTTGTCTCTATCGGAATTTGTTCAACTCAGTATGCAAATTTAAGGTGAACATAAATGTGTGCAAGCCAGGTAGTTGTCAAAAACTAACTCACATTTCAATATTGATTAACGACATGGGAGGAAATTCAGAATTTACAGGAGCTTTTGGAGCGAAAGTGTAACGAAAAAAAATTTAAATTCCGAGGGTGCAGAAAATTGTAGCATTTTTTTTTTATAATTGGCGTTCACTAAAGGCATTGTTTCAACACTTAAGTGACTAGTCATAGCACGGGCCGAAGATATAGAGGAAGAAAATGAATGGAGGTACCGATGCACATTGGTTTTGAATGCCTGTGGATTGTAATGGGGGAAAAAGTTGGGTTGGGAAGAGCATTTGATATTCTAGTGGTGCGGCTGAAGAACGAGTCTCTAAATTAAACTGTACGTCCGAAGGTGGGCTTAAGAGTTAACCGGTGAGTACTTCTAGTGAGGGAAATATCGCGGGTAAAGTCTTAAAAGAGAGGAATGCAGCTTTCTAACTCATTAGATCATTTTCTGTTGATATAGCGATAAAATAGTAGAGAATCAACGTTTCATCGATGTTTTAGCGAGTCGATTGACTTCGTGGCGTTACTACTACGAAAAAGTTTTATCGCTCGCTGTTGGATTCTATCTAGATGGTGCAGAGAGGTCTTAGGACTACCCGACCAGATAGGAGCGTTGCACTCAAGCTATGTGTGGATGTACGGCTTGTATATAATTGCCAGGTCAAAAGGGGTGAAATATTTCTTGCATCGCTTTAAGAAACCTAGACATTTCGCAGCATTTTTGGCGATCTTGAATGTGTGATCATTCCAACATTGTGTTGAGTTGATACACAAGCCGATATGGCAAGTCGTTCAGTTTCAACAAAGCAGGCCATTCGTAGTTAATGGCAGGTTACTTTGAGATCGCTTGAGTGACAGTAGACATCACTGAGTTTTGTTTTTGGTAGTATTCTTTTTACCCCAATCAGTTATGCGGCATGATTTCGATACTTGAGGCCCCTCGATTGAGTGATGCAGTTCTGTAGGTCTCAGTGAGACGAGGAAAAAATTTTGTGGGGGATGGGGGGGGGGAATAGTCTAATCGACTTAGTTTAGGCGGTATTTGAGATTCACAACTGCTCCATACATAAAAAATGGGTCAGTTCTAAGAAATTTTTGTTTCTTGTTATTATTTTCATGTTTTTGTTGCATACATTTCGGCGAAGAAATGACCCTGCTAATGAAAATTCCGAAATGCAGATCTGTGTTAAGACCTTTATAAATGTTTCATTTACCTACTTAATTATTTAATGGTGTTTTGGGGGATGATATTCTATCACTTCGAACAGCGGAGGAATGATTTTGACGATTCAGAGCCGGTGAAAACGACGGCATGGAGAAGCCAGCCGGTGAAAACGACGGCATGGATAAGCCAGCCGGCGGAAGGCCTGTGGCGACGAATACCGAAAGAATCATGCACATCATCGAGTTAGACCGCCATGTGGCATCTTGTGACATAGCCCAGGAGGTGGGAGTTAGTCATCAAACCATTTGCAACCATCTGCAGAAGGCTGTATATAATAAACAGCTTGATGTTTGGGTGCCGCATGATTTGACGCAAAAAAACCTTCTGGACCGAATCAATGCCTGCGATATGCTGCTGAAAAGGAACGAACTCAAACCATTTTTGAAACGAATGGTGATTGGCAACGAAAAATGAATCACATACGACAATATCAAGTGAAAACGGTCGTGTTTGAAGTCCGGTGAATCGTCCCAAACAGTGGCCAAGGCGGGATTGACGGCGAGAAAGGTTTTTCTGTGTGTTTGGTGGGATTGGAAGGGAATCATCCACTATGAGCTGCTTAAATATGGCCAGACGCTTAATTATACCATCTACTGTCCACAGCTGGACCTCAAGCGGTCAAGCAGGTGATTGACCAGAAGCGTCCAGAATCGGCCAACAGGAAGGGTGTAGTGTCCCACCAGGACAACACCAGACCACACACTTCGTTGATAACTCGTCAGAAGCTACGGGAGCTCGGATGGTATTTTTAATCGCATCCACCACATAGCCAGGACATAGCGCCAAGTGATTACCACTTGCTCCTGTCCATGGCGAACGTCCTTGGTGGTGTGAAGTTGAATACAAAAGAAGTGTGAAAAGTGGCTGTCCGAGTTCTTCGCAAATAAAGAGAGGGGCTTCTACGAGGGGGGTATTATGAAGTTGCCGTCTAGATAGAAACAGATAATCGATCAAAACGGCGCATATTTGAACTAAATTCGATCACTGTAGCACTTTCTATAAGGCATTGAATGAAGAGCAAAAAAGTGAAAGGGAGAACTTGGCAACCTTATATTTTCGAGGCAATTTGCATCAGCAATTTATTTTGCAATGCACGTAATAAAAATTATTTAGAAATGTTTTAAGCGATTATACAAGCAACAATTTAATTCTAATACAAACAATTCGTTCTTTTTATAAGCATTATTTCTAGAAAGTTTGATGACTAACTTACATCGTCTGTTTGTCACGCATCCCATTCCCTCGTTTCTGCTAACATTTGGGTGGATATATCTTTTTAGATGGAATGAACTGAATGATTGGGAGAAGCATATTATCAACAAACTTTAATCCGTTTTATCATTTTATTATTTTGTTTCAATTTCGTTATGTTTAACTTACGATATGAATTTTGATATCATTCAATTCGATTATACTACTCATGAAAAACTACCCTATTTAGTATTTCATTGTAGACACATTTTGAACAATTTTACATTTTTCATTTCCTAAAAATGTACATATGTAATATTTAAATTAAATTAACATTTAAATACAAAAATCCTTAGAAATAAAGTTTATTTGTCTGTTTATTTGCAGATCGAAAAATTACCTGGCTGATTATACGTGGGGCGTTCAATATATTCTCGGTATCGATATGAAGGAAAATGCGAATTCAATTTGAATTGATTTTATTTTTCAATATACTCTCCCCTAACATCAATGCATTTGTTACATCTTGAGATAAGCTACTTTAAACCCTCAAAAAATATATTTCATCTTTTTCTGCAAAACACTCATTTATTGCCGACTTGAGTTTTTCATCATACGAACATCTTTTTCCACGAATACATTTTTTCAAATCCGGAAACAGGAAATAATCACTAGGGGCAAGATCTGGACTAAAAGGTGGGTGTTGGATTTCTTCGAAACCACAATCTCGCGCAGCAGCCTTGGACACTCGCGCCGTGTGACCAGGAGCGTTGTCATGAAGAAGCAACACACCCGCCGCGAGTTTACTTCTTTTATAAACATGAGGAATAGTTTCGGACACAAAACAGCTCTGGGGAACACCAGCATTAATAAGGTAAATACCAGAATTGAACCATTTCAACTTGTATTGAACGGTTCCAAAGTTAGTTTCTAATCCATTGAAGAAGAGATTCATCGACGCCAAAAGCATGCATTTTCGACAAGAGAGCCGGATGCCAAACTTTTTCAAATGCTTTTGAAATATCAAGTGCAACGATCTTGCTTTCTCATACGCTGCGCAAATATAAGTTCCATTTTTCTGTGAGATATGTCATCAAATCACCAGTGGCCTTGATTTTGCAGAAGCAGTGTTGCCGTTCAGTAAGAAGCTTCCGGGTTTCGGGTCGACCATTTATCATCGTTTCCATTACCTTAGAAAGTAAGGACGGAAGTGCTATGGGTCGGTAGGAGGTGGGAGATGATAGTTCGTCCTTCTAAGGGACAGGCTGGACAAATGCTGTTTTCCATTTACTCGAAAAGAGCTCTAAGGGATAGGACAAATGGAAAAGCTTACGCAGTGGTTTTGCCTGCTTATGTATGTAAATTTGTATTTTTTTATTTTTAAATTGGTTGTATGTCGAAGTTGTAAATATACATACATACATACATAAAAAAGAATTACAAGTTTAGACCACATTTAAACATTATTGAATTCATATCGCAATAAGGTAATTTGATCTACATTCGGACCAGCTTTGTACGCAATTAACTCATCAATAACAACTGGATGGCACGACAGTCCACAGTTGACCAGGGCCTAGCTAGCCCATCAACTACTCGTGTTGTGCGCGCAATAGTTCTCCCACGAGTAGAAGGGACCTACTGTTTTTTGCGGAATCCGAACCGCGAAGTTTGGGAAGCTTTTCCTTGGGCCATCGAAAAGGGTAATTCCGAGAAAAATTCAATTTGTTCAGCCGAGAATCGAACCTGGACCTTCGGCGTGTGATTGTCCCACTACTACCCACAACGCCACGGTGGCCAAGTTATAATTTTTGGTATAGATCACTAGTGAAGAAAAACACGAAACACAGAAGTCAAAATTTCTTTACCATATCTTATAACGAACTTCCTACCTGTTACCATATCATAGATCATATTTAGCGGCGTTTAATTAATGTCGAGCCAGACCAAAGTTAGGTTATCGACCGCCTTACCCTTGTCAAATGGAAAGTCGCCTGTCTTGTTTCTTACCTATTGAATGTTGTAAACCAATTTAAACGTTCCATGAATGGTGCTGTAGGCCACACGGAATTTAAATTGAGTTTTTAATATTTATATTTTTTTTGTAAGAATTTTTTTAAAGTTCAAATGAGTATCTTCTTGAATACCTTGCGTATTTACAAATGAAGAAGACTTATTGAGGAGGATTGTCGAGACTAAGGTGTCTTTGTTTAAGTGCCATGTGAGGGGTGAAATGGGCAGATTTGTATACTAAAAGTTGCTTAGCGGTGAAAAGTGCTTGAATTAAAAAGTAGAAAGTGTAATGTATTTTTTTGTGTCATAATAGAAAAATAAAACCAAAAATAAAACTATGCTCCGAACCGAACTTGTGCGGTGTTCCATTCTTGTGGGTACTGCGTGTGCTGCTTGATTTCCTGTATCTGCAATCGGGCGCGCAGCTGTTGAACTAATAACGAAACCTTTTCTGTTCGAGTGTAACTCGAACCTGCACTATTTTATTTATGCCTTCGGAATGGCTTAACATTTCTCCCTTATTTCGTTGTGCCAAGAGGCACGGATAACCGAATAAATCCTCTTTCAATTCATCTGCTGAAATTCATTTCTAAATATTTGAAATTCAATTTATTTCTTTACCAAATCCAAACAAAGGAAAACAAGAAATGAATCAATCAAAGCCGAAAACACCCAAAATGATAACATCAAAATGATTCACCATTCAAATGTTTCTGTGCTCACTCAATTCAAGTTAAGTACCCTGCCATGACTTTTGGATTCAAAATTGAAGTTTCAATTGCTAGAAAATCTGCCCCCCTTGATGCTTCGTTCGAATTTGTGTGCGCTGTGCGCCATGTCAATCCCAATTCCGACATTCACATGAATAAATTCATCAGCACCTGCAATAACACGACGACCTGCACATCGAAACTAATCTCAGTGAACTGTGCTTCATCGGCAGCATGCTGCTACAAAGCCTCAGTCGGTATTTCATCTGCACGAAGCTACCATTCCTGCGACACATGAAAGTTCCCTTTTCGAATTATTGCATTCATGAGTTGTCCCCCCAACCTGACGGTTCAAATTCTGTCAGTAAGACGGGAATATTCCTCCTACGGATTAAGTTGCTTTTGCAACACATAACCCGCTTTCGACAGTGACAGGGGCACGACTGTGGCTGACTGTGCAGAAGTTTAAAACTTTTATTCGTCCCCTGGAAGCCGTTATTTAAATGCGACCGTCACCGAAAGCATTGATTGAATGGAGCAGCAAAAACCGAAATGGAACTGCAATTCAGTGAATCAAGTTGTCAATGGGTTATGGTTTGTTTTGGTTTTTAAATGGGAGTTGCAGGCAGAATGCAACCGTCATCGGCATTTAAAGGGAGCTTAAGCTGGAGTTTTGAGCGCTTCGTCAAAAAAAAATTAATTTTGAAATTTATGAGGCGGTTCTGGTTGGCGAATGACGAACTCGATTCAAAATCGATGCAAAAAGAACAAGAGCTTGTGTACGGACGTACATGTAGTCCGGCTCCCTATCATTTCACCAGCACAGTAATTAACTCCATTACTTTAATGAAAATCCATTTCCCTTTGTCATGTCCCCCTTTGCATTGTTCAACTCTGTTATTTACCCAAAACCTGGTTGGTTGTCCTCCCACACAATTGTCATCTTTCAATCGAAATGAAATGGATGCATAACAAGCTGCAACAATGGAGTTATATTTCAAACCCTTCATTGAATACAAACGACCTTGTCGACTCTTGCATCATCCCCCTAGTTGCAGCCACAATCACCTGCTTTCCCCCACACCATTTGTTTTAGATGAACACATTTCTGGAAAGCTTGGGTCTTCCTTCCTCCTCCCTCCCAGTGAGGTAAGTCCACCTGTGTCCCAGCAAAATGCTTATGCACTTCATTCAACTCAAGTAATGCAAATTGATTTGCCAGGACACGGAATATTCGTTTTTGGGGTAGACAAGCAATGCTTTGAACAGATTTGCCCCTCCCGAAAGCAGTCAATGGAGATATAGCCATTTTGGACTAGTCTCGGCGACTCTTATGCGCGTCGTGATTTTGTCAGTGACAAAGTGTGCACAGACAGACCATTAATTAGCTCTCCATTACCACAAGGATAATATTTCACTCATTACAGGCGTGTCCTGCTGGTTATTCGGGGAATAACGTCTCGCTTATGCTGGCCTTCACTGCCACTGCTTCTTAATGGGACCATGCGAGGACAAAACCATTTGCTGGTTCGAACATCCAATTAAATCCGTGAGCTGGAGTGTATTATTTATTACATTACATTTCACCCGGATATACGTGCTTGTATACTTATGCCAAAAATAATTTTCATTAAACCAAACGGATGTCCTTACGCCGTGCGTTCTGGATGCAAATAGTGTTTGTTTTAAACTACAGCTGCGTTCACCGCATCGGTGCATTCGATGTTGGCAGCATTTCGCGGTGACATAGGATTGACCGATAGGTAGCTTGTTGGTGCCGTCAGCGGAACAACGGCATTGATGGATGCGGAGCTAAATGGCTACAGGATGCAGGTGGAGTTGTAGGAAAAAAGGTGATCGATGTGGCTAGAGTGACATTCACTGTCGTTGACATGGTGAGTCATAGAGTTATTGCAAGGCTGCTGATATGCAGTAAGAGAGAAGATGGACAGACGACACAGGATCTGAAAAGTGTAGAAGAATGGATAAGTGGAGAGTCACAAAACTCTCGATTTGTTTCTTTTTTCTGCGTTTAGGGAAAGCATTAAAGTGAGGGCAGTGGGACTAAAGGATAGGAATGTTAGGAGGAAAATGTCCATATAATGCACTAACATTTCATGGTTAAGAATGTAACCTCGCCATTTTTCAATAAGCATTAGGAACAAAAATTTTGGCCGAAACTAAGCTGGAAGAATGCTAAAGAAACTGGTTTTCTGCCAACTCAGAAACTATCCAGAAGTGTCAAAGTTCGCGTACCACACAAAGCAGCTTGCACAGAAAGAAACAAGCAGTAGCGAACAGCGAGAATATAGGAAGACACAGACAGTAGCCAGCGAACGAAAAAAAGCGGACGACGAAAAGCAGACGATGGAAAGGAGACGATGGAAAGAAGACGATGGAAAGCAAACGATAGAAAGTAGACGATGCAGAGCAGACGATGGAAAGCAGGCGATGAAAAGCAGACGTTGGAAAACAGACGATGGAAAGCAAACGATAGAAAGAAGACGTTGGAAAGCAGACGATGGAAAGCAAAGAATAGAAAGTAGACGATGGAAAGCAGACGATGGAAAGCAGACGATGGAGAGCAGACGATGGAAAACAGACGATGGAAAGCAAACGATAGAAAGAAGACGTTGGAAAGCAGACGATGGAAAGAAAAGAATAGAAAGTAGACGATGGAAAGAAGACGTTGGAAAGCAGACGATGGACAGCAAAGAATAGAAAGTAGACGATGGAAAGCAAACGATGGAAAGCAGACGTTGGAGAGCAGACGATGGAAAGCAGGCGATGGAAAGCATACGTTGGAAAACAGACGATGGAAAGCAGACAGAAGACGATAGGCAGAAGATGACACACAGAAGACGGCAGACAGAAGACGACGGCAGACAGAAGAAAACTCCAGACAGAAGAAGATAGAAGACTACAGACAGAAGATGAAAGATAACAGAAGACAAAAGAAAAAGCAAAAAATAAAAAAAGGACCAAGAAATAACGATCGGCAAGCGGAATGCTGAAAAAACAAGTCGGACATTAAGCAGACTGTTGTGATAGCAATTCTTAGTGACAGGGGAAAAAGTTGTCTAAAGCACAAGTCAAGGCACGAAAGTTCAAGCTGTCTGAAGTGCTAACTGAAATTTGTATGTAAAGGGTGTCCCAACAAGAAAGCAAGATTTAAATTTGGCGCCATTCGAATTGTCATTGTTTGACATTTGAACAATTATTATTGATTGTTAATAGAAGGTATAAGACTAATAAAAAAAAGCGCAACACGAATGAACAACGCGTTCTCATTGTGAAATTGTTTTACCAAAATGGACAACATGAAAATGCTGATTTTAGCGACGTGGCCCATTTCCACCTTGATGGCTTTGCCAATAGGCAGAATTGTCGCATTTGAGGCGAGGAAAATCCTCGAGTGATTCACGAGAAGCAAATGCATCCTCAACGTGTCACTGTGTGGTGTGGATTTTGGGCTGGAGGAATCATTGGGCCTTTTTTTTATGAAAACGAGTCAGGTCAAGTGCAAACAGTTAGTTTTGTTCGGTACCGTGATATGATAACAAATTTGTTCGTGCCTAGAATTGAAGAAATGAATGTGGAGACGATGTGGTTTCAACAAGATGGCGCCACATCTCATGCAGCCAGAGAAACAATTCAATTGCTGCATCAGTCATTTCCCGGTCGTCTTATTTCGGGTTTTGGAGATCAGAATTGGCCGCCTAGATGGTGCGATTTAACACCATTGGGCTTTTTTCTTTGGGGTTTTCTGAAGTCGATGGTTTGTGTGAACAAGCGGACGACGACTCAAGCCTCAAAAGAGGAAATGGAAGCTGCATTGATGAAATACCGCAGCATTTATGCAAAACGGTCATTGAAAATTTCTCTAAAAGATCGCGCATGTGCCAGCAAAGTCGCGGCGGCCATCTGGTCGATGTGTTATTCCACACATAACCTCTTCCTGTCTACTTTACGATATAATAATAAATTCACGACTTTTTTAAATATCTGCGTTTTATTTAAAATTTAAGTCTTGCGTTCTTGTTGGGACACCCTTTATATTCCTTCAGGATAACTATTGCGAGAAGAAAAGAAAGGACAATTTTTCTTTACATTTTACATGAGTTAAGTAAGTATTGTAACAGCCCTGTTCCTATGAACTGAACGCAGAAACAAGTTGTCAATTCTAATTGATGACAGCTAATCTTAAAAAAAAAAACTAGAAAAAAACGCCATTAATGTGGCTTTTTTTTGGTCCCCGTGATTTGCAGGAAATAAAGAGTTCGGCTTTTAATTTGGTGATAGTTTTATTTTAGTTTCTTTAGATGACCCACATGAAACCCCAAAGTTTTGCTGCATTATATAACAACCTTTAGGCTGGTTTTCAAGTTACTTTATAATAAAGCCCTTAAACTTCAGTCAGTACCAAGCGACAACATAACAAAAGGGTGATCTCAACTTATGCGTCATCACTCCTTGAAACAGAAGTTATTGTCATAATCTATCATTCAAAGCATGCATGGGTGGAAGAGGGAGGGAGAGGGGAAGGCATCCTGCACTACATCCATCAGTGCACATACTCGAGATGTTTCTCTTCCTTTGGAAAAACCGTCAGAATTCCACTCTGCAGTCATATAAAATTACACACTGTCCCCAACAATTATGGCTGCCTGCAAATGAATCGCCGGGGTCAAGTCCATTAACGCTAGACAGCAGACGATATTATTTCCTCGCACAGTAGCGTGGCTTGAGTTCCTGCAATCCGAGCACGACTACAAGACATATTGTATTTATTGCCATGACATTTAGATGGGTTGGATGGAGGTAATAAACAGCAAGCCATTTAATTTGATCTGGATGTGGGTTCTGTTAAGCAACCTCATATGTCTCCGGGAATTGGATACATGCACACGTGGACCTGTCACTGATGCCGAGCTCATCTTCAGGGAAAAACACTTTTGGCATCGTTACCTTGTGGATGATCCGAGTGCTTAAGGACTAGACTAAACGAATCAGTAAAGCATTTGCCATTAGATGAGGTCTTTTCGAGGGATTTCAAACAAAACCCACAGATGTCCTGCGATTACGGCAGGGATTAGCAATGAGTTGCGTGCGGATTGGGTGAAATGAATTCAAACGCAGGAGTGATGGTGGACGTCAATCACATTGGCGAACTCTTAAGAGAGATAAGAAGAGGGATACAGTGGTGAAATGAAGGGTTGGTCTCCAAAGGCTAATAACCATGTTCATGGAAGGACGTAGTTGGGTCTCAAACAAAGCGAACAAATGTACGTATTACTTAATTCCCACAAAGGTTAGTTGCCTAAGGTTAGGTGGCTCTTGTTTTTGGCCCCCAAGGGTGAATCTAGAATTTGTTTAATTGTTTAATACCTACCTGCGCATCTCGGTATCTTAAAGGTGAAGGGAACTGCAATCTGATTTAGAATGCTCTCGTGTTTCATACTGA
Source organism: Eristalinus aeneus (assembly GCA_955652365.1). Classification (NCBI taxonomy): domain Eukaryota; kingdom Metazoa; phylum Arthropoda; class Insecta; order Diptera; family Syrphidae; genus Eristalinus; species Eristalinus aeneus. The sequence goes on from OY019132.1 coordinate 83,216,395, forward strand.
ATCTCACCCCTTACAGCTCTTGTAAGTTTTTTGACACTTTGTTGCCCCCGAGCGCTGTTTCATCACAATATCTTGAATGAACGCCAACCCCTCAAATTGCAATAGCAGTTGATATTAAATATTTAAATTACACAACCACTCTTGCTCCCCGAAGAGCGTCGTCCTCCCCTTTTCCCAAGCCACTCGCAGCATATTTACTTCCACCCTTCATCGCCCGGGCAACGATCTAATTCTCTGTCAAGACCTTTTCTTCCCTGTTCACATCTCCTCGTCGACATCCTGTTCCTTGCATGGAATATTTTTCAATTTTTTGCATTCTTTTCTGCTCGTCCTCAGACACATTTCTTATAGCATGTCCCTGCTGTCCGCATATGCAAAAGAAGCTTGACAAACCGCTCGCGATCAATTCTCTGTCGTTGCATAGCTCGTCAAGCTCTGCAGCCTTTAAGTGCAATCTAATTAATTAGTCTATTAAGTTAAACACTACTTAAGATCGCTGTGCTTAATTAGCCAGGACGGAAGACTGGTCCACTGTCAGGGGACGCCCGTCCACACTCCAGAAACCCATCAGTTATGTACCCACTCCTCATCGCTCCTAGTTGAGAGGATACAAAATTGCCGACAATGAAGGAAATGGCCGGACATATTTCACACATCCTGTAGTCAGGGACTGGGCATCTTTGGGATGGAGTCACGTGGAATTCCATGAATCACAGGAGTCACACCTCAAGGCTGTGAGGTACAGGGGAGGATTACGTTGAGTAATGTATTCGAGTCTCGGCGGTCGTTTGCTGGCGTGAAAGGGGCGACATTGCTCCACGTCGTGGAAACATTTGCCGCAACCAAACAACATGACACGTCCTAAGCATGTTTCCTTGGGTTGTATTTGTGGCGAATGGGAATGCGCTTTGCCTCTCGAAAAAGGGATCTTGCCGCTTGTGGGTAGTGTTTTTGCAGCAAGGACACGCATTACCTCATTCACTGCTTCGTTTGGGAAATCAACTGGTTAGGCCCTTAAAGAGACTCAGGCCATCTTTGTTTCTCACTCAGGTGGATTTATTCAAGTTTAATGACAGACATAACGGGACCTTATTGTCTTAAAGCCGTCACCAGCAGGGTGTTGATTGGGATCCAAGTTTTCTCGTTAAGCCTCAAGAAATGGTAAACAATTCGCAGATGGATAAACAAAAAGGTTTCCTCGTCCGTTTCGTGTCCTTCCTTCTCGGTAGATGGGCGCCAATACGTTTCCGGACGGCGCCAGCAAAATGGGGATTATCGACGAGGCTTTTCTTGTTTGCATTTCTCCTTTGTTTGACGGCCAGAAGCTGAGATGACGCAGGTCCAGGGGAGAGACTTGAAGGAATTTTACATCAATAGGTAAATTACTGTCCAATAGGGATTTGTTTTTGCTGAAGGATCTGACATAAAGAAAGTCCTGAATTTAATGAATGATTGTTTTCTGATGTTTGTCCTTGAGTTTTTTAAAATCGCTATCAGTACGGGGGCAGGAACTTTTACCGGGGGCATGAATCTATAACGTGCTACCGCTCATCTACTGAAGGCTGCTTCGTTAGGTGGTACTTGGCGGATCTGGGAAGTACTGCGTTGAGTGTGCGTTTCTATGTCTTCGGAAAAAGGATCTAATTCATTATGTGTGATTAATACAGAAAAGCGACTGAAATCAAAAATTGCATATTGTGCCGTGGTTAAGCAACATTTGCAAGGATGAAAAAAGTTTTAACAAGCCCTTAATGTCCGGCGTCCATGCGTCTGCCTTCTCTTTTTGCAAACGTTATCTTAATTTACTAATTGAATTAATCCAAATTACTTTGGGTGCATGTGTTGATTCCTTTTTTTAAGAAGTATACACAATGGGAAGTAAATATGCAAACCTTCGGCAGAAATAAATATCATGACAGATTAAGTTCATAACTAGTATAAGCACGTACATACATTTTCTCGCTAGAGTTATGGTGGAAAGCCAGAAGATCCTTTCATTAATGAGAAATAGGGGTGGGGTGTACCTCCTTGTTGGCGTCGTTGAGTTTTGCGTTGATACTTTCTACGGCACATATAAGGTTTCAATCACTGGGACAGTGTTTTGAGCAATAGGGATGGGGTTGATCCCCTTATGGGGCCCCATGCCGTTGTCGACTCGCTGAGGGTTTGTCGCTTGCCTGTGTTATGTTGGTACATGAATTACACTTGATTGTTTACCTTTTACTCTTATAAATGTCCTTAGGAGATTACCTGCCCTTTGTGATATATATCATTAAGAATATGTTAAATATAATTAACCGCAAAACTTAAATAAAAATCTGCATTCAATTGTATAAAAATTTAATTTGAAACTTGGTCTTTTTATGTACACATTGTATGGAAATGTTTTCCTCTGCCCAATATTTTTACTTAATTGGTATTTTTCGGGAGTTCAAACTCAGTTTGTTTTCAAAAGATGACGCCACCTCCAAGTGGTGTTTCATCTTGGAAGCGATTTCCAGCATCATTGGAAAAGTGTAATATTTGACAGCAAAAGTATGTGCATCACAGCATCTGTTTACGGCAACAGCATTTTTTCGTGCCTCCTCGAAAATGTACGGGCTTATCTTATTTAGAAAGTATTTATGCAAAGTTTTAGATTTACTTTTTAGTTGAAAGAATATGCAGCTGAAGTCCACCGAATGCTTATGAAATTAAATGGTGAATCTCCTCCGACGAATAAATCATACAAAGAGTGGTTTCTATGCTTAATATGTACAGTTCTTTCTATGCTAGTTCTAAGCCCAAAAAAATTTAAAATAAGGAATTGAAGGCTGTGCTGCATGAAGATCCATAACAATTGCAAAGTTAACTCGCAGTTTCAGCAAAAATTTCCATTCGCTTGAAGAAATTTGAATTTATTCAAAAGCAAGGAAACTGGAATATATATGAGCTGAAATCTAGAAGTGTCGAAAGACGAGCTTATGCCTTTGAACCGGACCCCTGCAAGAAGATATGATAGCCCCAAGATGAATAAATTCTATGCAAACTCATTAAATCATCGTCTACATCGACGCCATGGTTCAAAGGTCATTCTGTACACACGAGGGACCACGATGCTTTAGAGCCTTGCACCACCTAAAAAGCGGACAGAAAAGACAAAAAGGCATGCATAATTTCGCAACATGATTACCCTCGAAAATGTAAAAAATAGGCCTTCGGAAGCTCTTGTTTGATAGAACAATTAGACTTAGAATGACTGTGTCAAGAACCCTGAAGTGCTATCAAGATGCGTTTTCTGTTTCTTCAAATTGCTTTGAAGAATCTGTTTCAACAAACGTATCACGTGGAGTATGATAAAGCGATGAGGAGGAACAACATCTAAGCCATCCAAACGTTTAAAGATGGGGAATCGAAGGGTTTGTTGGATCAAGATCTTTGCCAAAAAGTTGAGAGTAACTTAGGAAAGTTGAGAGTAACTTAGGAAAGTTGCGACTAACTTAGGAAACAATATCAGTTTGGTTAAGAATGTGTTGATTTATTTAGAAACAGGGATATTGAATCGTATGAGTTGAAGCCTAGACATGTCGATTTTTCATCTTCTTCAGAGACTTCAGAGAGATTTTTGCACCAAATCGTGACTGAAGATGGTAAGTAACATAATCCAATAAGAGAATAAATGGGGGGGAAGCAGTATTAGCTGAACGAGTTGTTAGCCATCAAGCGCACTTAGTTTGGCACGGGAATGAAGCTGCGGCCAAAGTATTTCGGACCCTTGAGTCGTCAACAAACGCAAACACGTCGGACACCATATCTTACCTTGTAATAAGTATGAGTAGTTAAGTAAAAAGTATTATTATTGAAGTCAATAAAGTTTGAAAGTAAATAAATCCCACAGACATTTTTAAGAATCTTTTACATTCTATACATGCGTTTATAATAATAATAATAATTGTTGGCGCTACAGTCCAAAGGGGGACCAGGGCCTAGCTTGCTCATCAACTACTCGTGTTGTGCGCGCTACTGTTCTTTCACGAGTAGAAGCGACCTACAGTTTTTTGCCGACTCCGAACGGCGAAATTTGAGAAGCTTTCTTAGACAGTTATTACTCTTTGAGTGTTGTCAGCAGCTCGAAAGAGGTGATGCCTTGAAATATTAGAAAAAAAAAATATTAGAAAAATTGGTGTTGAACTGGGAGTCGAAAATTGGTGTTGAACTGGGAGTCGAACCCAGACCCTTCGGCGTGTGAGCGTCGCATTCTACCAACTACGCCACGGCGACCACCAATACATGCGTTTAGTTCTGATTAATTTGAGACCCCTCTGAATCGATGTCTTCGAAAGCGTAAAGGGGTCTTTTATATGCCTTTTTTGCATTGCAACCAACGAAGTCTTGTTAAATTGTTAGTGTCGTACTTTGTATTAATAACTTACATTTGAATGTTGCGACAGTCCACAGGGGGACCAGGGGCTAGCTGGCTCATCAACTATTCGTTTTGTGTACGCTACTGCTCTCTCACAAGTAGAAGGGACCTATAGTTTTTTGCCGACTCCGAACTGCAAAGTTTGAGAAGCTTTTCTCAGACAGTTATCACTCCATTGTATTGCATGTTTAAAATTCTAAATAAACACATTCGCCCCTATCAGAAGGTCTCTGACTGGTTCGTTTTTTCGTAACTTAAAGCCACCTACAACACCCATGTTCACTTTGTTCATCAGTTTACCTTCTGATAACGTTTCCATGGTTTTACTTTCGAAAGGAAAATAAAGTCCAGAAGTAAATAATTTCCCCTCATTTCACAGGACATATTTGAATAAATTAAAGACCAATTATTACTCAGTGGTATTTCTTGCTGAAAATAAAATAACTTTTAATGGCGCTAAACTTCACTCGTTTTGGTAAGCTAAATCGTCTGCTTATGTTAAAGGGGTTAAGAGGTATTGGGTAGTGTGAGACGCTCGCACGTTAAAATACCAGGTTCGAACCCCGGCTGAACACCCTGCATTTTTCACATCACTGCCTAGTTCAAGCTGCTAACAGCACTCAAAGGATAATAAATGTCTAAGAAAAAGCCTCTCAAACTTCGCCGTTCAGTGCCGACAAAAAAGAGAAGGCACAGAACAGTAACGTGTACAATACGAATAATTGATGAGCAAGCTAGACTCTGGTCGCCCTGTGGACTGTCGCGCCATCCAATTATTAGTATTATTAGGTTAAAAGGATTATCAGTGTGGTTTCAGGCCAGGGAAGTCCACAATAGACCAGATCTTCACATTACGGCAGATCCTGGAAAAGACCCGAAAAATGCAAATTGACACTCACCACCTATTCGTCGATTTCAAGGCTGCATATGACAGTGTGCATAGAGACGAGCTATACAGTGCCATGTCTAGTTTTGGCATTCCTACCAAACTCGTCAGATTGTGTAGGATGACGATGGAGAACTCTCGCTGCTCCGTCAAGGTCGGTACCGAACTCACCGAGACCTTCAATGTCAAAAAAGGTTTTAGACAAGGCAACGCACTGTCATATGACTTCTTTAACATCATCCTCGAGAAGATCGTGCGTAACTCACAAGTCAACACCAGAGGCACGATCTTCCAGAAGTCAGTTCAATTGCTAGCTTACGCTGATGACATTGACGTGATTGGACGAACACAGCGAGCCGTCAATGAGGCGTTTGCTGGCATTGTAAATAATAGTAAATAAGGGCAAAACGAAGTACATGCTGTCATCAAGGAAGGACACACAACATCGACGTCTCGGACGGAGCGTCACACTAGGCAGCAGAAACTTCGAGGTAGTTAAGCACTTCATCTACCTCAGTTCCGCGGTAAGCAGGGACAACAACATCAGTACCGAAATCAAACGCAGAATCACTCTTGCCAATCGCTGTTTTTTTGGGCTCAAGAGGCAATTGAGTAATAAAGCCCTCTCTCGAAGGACTAAGCTCGCTTTATATAACAGCTTGATCATCCCCGTCCTACTATATGGCGCAGAATCTTGGATGGTAGCAAAGGCGGATGAGGAAGCCCTTAGTCTTTTCGAGAGAAAAGTTTTGCGTGCGATTTTTACATACAACGCTTAAGATGGCTAGGCCATGTAGAGCGTATGGATACCACTGCTCCGGCCCGAAAAGTCTTTGAATCCGAGCCATTGGGACAACGCAACAGAGGACGACCTAGACTAAAGTGGCGCACACAAGTGGAGAAGGACCTCAACCAACTTGGAGTGCGCAACTGGAGACAGCTGGCGAAAGATCACGCTGGCTGGAGAGACATGTTGGTTGAGGCCCAGGTCCACCCCGGACTGTAGCGCCACAAGAAGAAGAAGAAGAAGGTTAAAAGTATAGAATTATATTTCTGTTGACACCGCAATAGTCTTCATCGAACCACTAGTGTTGATGGTTATGATGGCTGAATGAGTGTGTTGTTTGCACTAGTCTGAATTCTTACCGCAGCCTATGAAACTGTTATTGAAGAATATGGGTCACCTTTTCATTGCGCAGTCGCCTAATTCGAAAGATAAATTTTTCTTCCAAACTTATTTGATGCCAGCAATTAAGCGATTCCATGATGTTTGTCTTAAACCTAGTTATCAGCGAATTTTTGTGTGAATGAGGGCCCATGTTGTACTTGTTACTTTTTGGTTGTGACCAACTGCGCTGATTGTCAATTAATTGGTATTTTTGGTCTTCCCTCGATCTTCTTTATAACACAAACAAATAGCTTCAAATGGTGGTAAGCCAAGCAGAATGCCTTCACGTTGAATTGTGGAATACATTGACCACGCTCTAAGGTCACGATCATTACCAACATTCTTATTCACGGTGCGCTCTTACAATTAAGACAAAATGTCGATGGCACACTTTCATAATATCTGCACGTTTTAGTGCCGTAAGAGAATGCTTAATGAAATAGCAAACATTGCGTACACATGTCAGTGACAAATTAAGTAGCCACTGGAATTACAATTATAAAACTACTTAATTCCCTGACCGTTTAGCAGACAATGGCTCCTGCATTTTTTGGCTTTAATCATAACTGGATGGCGCAACAGTTCATGAAAAGTGAAACTCTAAAGCTTTCACTCATTCGGGAATGTAATACTCCTCCGGACTGTTCCACCAAGCTTTCTTGAGAATTTGTTCACAAAGAAGAATTGGGTTCCTCTTCCCCAATACGTGGATCGTCTTGGAATATTAAAGGAACCGCACCCCAGCTCAGCTCGACTTTATTTTGATTGTAGTACGGACTTCAGTATTCCTTTTAAAAAGATCTAACGAATGTAAGCCAGCTGTGTATTTTTAATGATGAGTATGACATAGAGTATTAAAATTCTGATCACTTGGTTATTTGGAATAAGGATGTCCTCCTACGCAATTCGACAAGACGATGTTGAGAATGAATGAACCATTTCATACCATCATTTTCACCTTTATTCGGGCATCCTCAAGAACAAGTTCTTCCACTTCTTTGATGCTTTCTCTTGTACAAGCAGTAGCCGGGACGCCAGAGTCTGGGTCGTATTCAATGCTCTCTCTGCCTCTCTTGAACTCTCTTGACCACTTTTGTACAGTTGATAATGAAGGCTCGGAACCCGCAAATCAATAGTCACATCTATATAAAATTTTACATGAATGCACTAAACTAATGGTATTAGGAGTGCTTGATAAATATCAATATATATATATTAAGGATGATTTTTTAAAAGCTATAGGTAAGTTTTTAAAAAAAAAAGAACACATAATATTCAAAAAAATTATTTATTTGAATCGATAGTACGGTCCATTGAATCTTTGAATCCGAGTTATTGGGACAACGCAACAGAGGAAGACCTAGACTAAAGTGGCGCAAACAAGTGGAGAAGGACCTCAACCAACTTGGAGTGCGCAACTGGAGACAGCTGGCGAAAGATCGTGCTGGCTGGAGAGGCATGTTGGTTGAGGCCCAGGTCCACCCCGGATTGTAGCGCCACAAGAAGAAGAAGAAGAAGTACGGTCCATATAATTTAATGTTTGAATATTATTTCATGCAAATGTTGACCTTGACTGCGCCTCAAATGGTCCACTCACTTAGCTCAATTTTGGCATACTCTTTTCAACATTTCCGCCTGTATCTCACGAAAAAATGCTTCAATGTTGTCTTCCAATGCGTCAATTGAAGCGGGATTGTCTGTATAGATATGAGCTTTAACACAGTCAGACAAGAAATAGTCTAAAGGCGTTAAATCGCACGATCTAGGCGGCCAATTGACCGGTCCCGAACGTGAAATAAAATGTTCACTGAACTCGCCTTTCAATAAGTCCATTGTTGCGCGTGCTATGTGGCATGTGACTCAAAGTGTCATCTCCATTCAATATCGTTTACAATTCGGCGTCTTCAAACTTTTTTGGTGGTCTTCCACGTTCTTCATTTCTCACATCAAAAGCATTATTTCTGAACCGTTGAAACCATCTTTTGTATGTTGCTTCTGATAAAGCATGATCACCATATGCCTCGACAAGCATTCGATGCGACTCTGCAGCACTTTTCTTCAAACGAAAACAAAAAATTAATGCTTTCCGAAAGTCATCACTTTCTGGTACAAATTTTTAATACGATGAAAAAATATAATGTTGTCTGTTCAATGGCTTGATGTATACTAAATATTTTTTCACAGAAGTCATATCAAACAAACAAAACAACTAAAGAAATAAGGGCTCATTCACAACAAATTTTCCCTATCGAGACACTTGTATCCTGACGCTCATACCGGTATACGTGGTAATTGATTTCGAATGTAGGCAGCTACTTTGAAACGTTTTAAAATGGTCCCTTGTGTGACGCCCAAAGATTCTGCAAGCTCTTCTTTTGTTTCGCAACAGTCTCCATAGAGCAATGTTTCCAGTTCATTATCTTCAAACTTGTTTGTCGGCCCAGGACGTGCATCGTCCTCCAAGCCAAAATCAACACTTTTAAATCGTGCAAACCACTTTTGGCACTTTCGCTCTACCAGCGCATGTTCACCATAAACTTTTACTAGAATACGGTGACTTCCGGCAGCAGTTTTCTTCACATTAAAGTAATGAATAAGACCTCCCCGTGAAAATACTTTTTCAGGCACAAAGTTCACTTCAAATGAATATGTCATTCATTGTCATTCGAACTGAATTGACGAACAATCACAGTAGCTTTCCAACGCATGTTCCAATGAAATAATAATACTGGAATAATACACGTTACGCCATCTCGTAGCCAACGAATTAATGGATATACGTTTTGTTAGTTTAAGAATTTGTAAGCCGCTGTGATGTGATGTGAGGAGACACATTACGCTGGATATAAATATAAAACAGAACAAGCAATCATTGCACTTAATCGATCTTTCTCCAATGAACATAGAAAGTTAGAGGAAGTTAGAGGAAGGTTGCACTCCATGGTAGAAATAGCTCCACAGCTTATGCATGAATTCATTAATTAAAACAACGTGTGTATGTCTGTTTGGATAACTGCGTCATGACAATAAGTTAAAGGCCGCACCACATTACAATGCAGCCAAACGTGATCAATTGAAACAATTGCTTTCATTTGCAGAGTGCGACCCATAAAAGTGGGAGAAATTTTTTCCATTCTAAGCTTGACTAGGCAACGTGACTCGTTATTTTGAATTTTTCTCGTATTACGAATCATATTCTCAATATATCATACAGATTGTTTGGTTTATAGTTGACCGTACCATTTCTTTGAAAGTAAAAGTTAATCTATGTCTCATGTGATTGACCACATTCTCCTTCAAAGTTTATCGATGACGACGGTAGCGTATGCTAATATGTGGACTATTGTCGAAAGATAAAGATAGGTTTTGAAAGGAAAACAAAAGCTACCCCACTTGAACTGGAGATACCAACGCCAACAGTCTAATCCAACCAAATCTTAATGAAGACTATCCATGAAAGCAAAAACATTTGAATAACCAAAACTTGCCAATAAATCTCAATGCACGTAACACCTGTGCCCCACTTCACCCCCACTACGCTGCAAAACCCGTGCATCCCATAAATTTTCACTTAGGGGAGCACCCAAAATGAGACGGAAACAATTTGGTAAACCCTAAAGTAACCCCTATTCGAAATCCTATCTGTCGGAGGAGTTAACAGTCTGCAACGGTGGCTGTATAAGCTACCGCCCAGCCAGCGTTTCCATCCACCCCGGGTCAGGTGTTAGTTGCATGTGCGATGCAACATGCCGCTGCTCTGCACTCGCTCCCCAAGAGACTTAGCGAAAGTTTTCAGGTCGATTACCATTAGGGGCTGTGGAGGAGGAGAGGGCGGAGATGTTCGTCGTTTTCCATTCCATATGCCGGTCTTGCCTCACATTTTCTCTATGATTTCACAACCCACCCAGCCGCGCTGTGCCACCGCACTGAGAGAAGCGGAATTCCCATTTACAATTGATTGATTTATGTGCGCGCCAAACCAGTTCCAGTTACGCTAATAGAGCACTACTGCTTCAGCTCCCGTTATCGTCTAGTAGATTGGTCGGCTCTAGTTAGTACAATTTGTCAGGCTGAAGCGCAACAACCACGCCATGAAAATCGGTGATCTGAAGCGATTTGCAAGTGTGATTGCGTGCATCTGGAGCATCCACGCGGCTTTCGCCGACAGTGAGACGTCATGCGAACTAGGGCAATGTATTCCGGCTCTGCGGTGTCCAGTGGTGAGGCCGGCATTTGCCTTAAGCGCGCCGAACACAACACGGAGTGTCGTCATCGACCTGCTGCGGCGCCATCGGTGCGGACAAACGGCAAGTATTCGTTGCGTCTGCATTCCTAAGGTTGCACTTGATGCTGTCACGCTGCTGTTGCTCATAGGAGAGGGTGTGCTGCACCGACCTGGCTGTGGACCTGATCAACAGCAAAGTTCTGGGGGAATTTACCAACGAGAGCATTGTGCAGGTGGCTGCAAAGCTGATGACCAGCCTGTGTGGGGTGTCACCCGGATCGGATCGGATTCTAAATGGGCAGATCGCATTCCTTTCAGAGTTTCCATGGATGGCGCTGCTCGAGTTCAACACTACCAAGGCCAGTGGATTTCTCTGCGGCGGGTCTCTGATTAACGACCGCTACGTTCTGACGGCTGCCCACTGCATGATGGGCGTTCAATTGTATGCTGTAACCGAAATTTTGTTTGTTTTCTCAATACGTGAGTGTTTGTGTTTGTTTTCGCCACAGAGCCTCCGTTCGGCTGGGTGAGTACGACATCAGCACCGAATACGATTGCGATCATTTTGAGAAGAGGTGTCTTCCACCGGCGCAGGACTACAGTGTGGAGGATGTCGTTATTCACAAGGACTTTCGACAGGGATTCTTCCAAAACGACCTCGCCCTGATCCGTCTCAAGGAGCAGGTGATATTCGGAGGTATGGTGCTATTCAGTTTGTGTTCATTTTGAAAGTGAATTTATTTTCAGAGCGGATCAGGCCCATCTGCTTGCCAATTTTGAAGGATAACCCAGGCGACGTGGGCAATGTTCAGGTTGCTGGGTGGGGACTGACAGTAAGCGGTGAGTACAACAGAAATTTCTGCTTCACTGACAGTGACAACTGCTTCTTCCGTTCCCAGGACACCCTTCGGACAAGCTGCAGAAGGCACATGTGCCGCTTGTCACGAACGAGTTTTGTGAGAATTTATTTCAGAGATCCTTTGGACCTCTGGTGGTTTGTGCTGGAGAGCGCGGGGGACTTGACACCTGCAAGGGAGACTCCGGTGGTCCTCTCTTTTACAGAGCAAAACAACACAGTTATCGGTTTACACAATACGGTGTCCTGTCAGCCGGCGGCCTGCAGTGCGGTGGCAACTACACCGTTCCGAGTGTGTACACGAAAGTCGACGAATTCATTCCGTGGATTTTATCGAATTTGCGACCTTAGTCAATCGGGAGTGGGGGTCGTGATGAAATAAAGATCTTCGGTAGTCAGACAAGGAGGTTATTTGATTCATTGAAAATTCTCGTTCCTTATCGTTGCCACAGTCCATCGGCAACAGACCAACCCACACATTGGCTGGATAATTTCCTTTCGATTGGCTGTCGGAACACTCTGTTTAATGAGCACTTCTCGCCTGTCCTTTTATCGTACTCCTTAGGACATACATACACTAAGTTGTCGTCCAATAGTAACTCTTCACACGCTTGCAGACCAATTTTATGCGCCACTGATGTCATGAAAGTAAGGAATAGAGCACGCAGCAGATCAGTTGGTTGTTCTTAGAGCAGGTAACAGTCCTGCGGCACGTTTTGCAATAACATCGTAATCTCGCTTCCGGAAAGTGCTTCAGAAAAACGTCAAAGCAGCAAGCAGCTCTATCCTTTGATTAACATTTCCATCACATGTCGTTCAGTCTTCAAATCGACCTGATGATGTTCTGCCATAAACACCCCTCTCGTGTGAAGTATGCCCACCCTCTCCGGAAGTTCCCAACAACGTGGAGTCCTGGTAGCATTCAGTCGCCGTTAGATAGTGTCACTGTTGCGGCTCTTGCCTTCTCCCTAACAGTGTTTTTACATGTATTGATTCGCCCCACAGCCACATGCCGCTCGAGATTTATGTAGATACTTGGTTTTGGGCAGTTAATTCCAACAACGGCCACATCTGCCGACGCAGTGGAAACGAAACTTTCGTCTCGTAAATAATTAAGTTCCACGCCATCATACCACCCCCATCTAAGACGGCACGACAAGGACGCTGTAGCTCGTAAAGTGAAGCGTTCACATCCTGAAATTGGTATTCATATGCTCCTTTGAATGTGTGGTGACGACAATGAGTAAGGACATCGTAAAACTCATCCTCACGACTCCTTGCATAGGAGATTACCTTAAGGATGGCTGTTTGCAGTGGATCCGGTGCAGTGCAGCATGTAATCCGAGCTGGAAAGTGAAATCGAGTCAGCAGTTTCATCCCATCGTTGTTTCTCTCATTTTCTGGCTGCATTTAAATTTAGTGGTCGATTAGGGAAAGTAGGTCGTACGCTGTGAGCAAACTGGATTCTCCGCTTTTCTTTCGGGGAATGAGACCGGCCGTCACGTCAGGTTTGTTGAATTTAAAACTGGGTCAGGACGTGCACACTGCCAGTAGCTCAACAGATCACAGTAATGTGAGGAAGTTATTAAGTTCCCTCTTGGGACGGAAATAAGAGCTGCACTAATTACGGGATGGAATGCTATTTGCTGATGTGGTCGGGATGGGAGAGCTGCTGACGGCGAACGTTGGGACACTGGTTTGAAGTGAACTTGAAGCAAATTGGCTTGCCTTACGATGGATTCAATTTCCAAAGACCTCATCATGTGCTAAGTGGGGACTTTGGGGAGTATGTCATTGGAGTGCCAAGCCGCATGAAGTCTGTCGATACGAAAGAAAGTCATTTTAAAGAGATTTCTATGTGGACAAATGAAATAGAAGCGATTACGTTTTGTTTGAAATGAAGAACTGCTAGAAGACGATAATTTACAAAGGAGCCAAAAGAGCCGAAAGAGTGACTGTTTGCTGCAAATAAAACGGATCACTGAGAAGGTTATGAGTGAAATTTTTTAGTTTGTAACTGGCTTGATTGTGGTCGCCGTGGCGTAGTGGGTAGAGTGCGGCGCTCACATACCGAAGGATCTACGTTCGACTCCCACATCAACACCAATTTTTCGAATTTTTCACGGCACCACCTCTTTCGAGCTGCTGACAACACTCAAGGAGTAAAAACGGTCTAAGAAAGCTTCTCAAATCTCGCCGTTCGGAGTCGGCAAAAAAATGTACCATAGGTCCCTTCTACTCGTGAGAGAACGTGAGAGAGCACAACACGAGTAGTTGATGAGCAAGCTAGGCCCCGTTTGGACTGTAGCGCCAACAATTATTATTAACTGGCTTGATTGCATTTACTAACTCAAGCTAGCTTCATTGCAGCAATATTCAGACAAAACTGATGATTTTCAACAAAACGCTTCTCTAACTTAGGGCAGAGGAAGGGAAAGTAGTTAATATCCTGGACATACAGAATCTGAAAGATTGCAAAACGCTGTCCTAAATAGCATGCATGTCTATGACAGAAAAGGAAGAAAGGAAATTTGGATTGATAAGTGAAGCACTGACTATATCGTAAAACTTTTTAAAATCCAAAATTATGCGGTTCAATAGATTCTAACCTGATTTAACCAAAACTTCGACAAAATGGTAAGGATCCTTAGCATTCACGTGATTGGGTAAATACTGCTAGCTGTCAAGAAGCCTGAACAATTAGTTGAACAAGTCTTAGACTATATTCTCCAAGCTTAGACGCACATGTTTAAATCCGATTCATTGGAATACGCAACACAGGAAGGCGCAGCTCTCAGTGGTGTCCGAGCGGAAGAAAAAAAAACGTTAAATGAAATGACTTGTATTGTCCGTTGTTTTTCCTGTGCCGGTAGAAGGTTCCTAAACTTGGAACGCAGAAATCGAAGAAATGTTTGAGACACTGTGAGTGTGGTAGACAACTCAAAAGATAAGGTGCCGTAAAACTGAGACCTTTAACATGGTTGAGTACGAACTTTATCCACAGGCAAACGGCGGCTAATGCCTTGGTAGCCCTGCTTAAAGTGGAATGCGAATGATCATGTGCTGCTTTCGGCCAAGAAAGTATTTTAAGCAAAATCGTTGGATCTTTGGATTATAGAGTGTCTCATGTTAAGTGACGAATATTAGTGAAAACAGAGTCATAGTCAGCTTGTTGTATTCAAGTTAAAATTAGTAATTGTACGGCGCGACAGTCCACAGGGGGACCAGGGTCTAGCTTGCTCATCAACTACTCATGTTGTGCGTGCTACTGTTCTCCCACGATTAGAAGAGACCTACAGTTTCTTGCCGACTCCGAACGGCCACGTTTGAGAAGCTTTTTAATAGACAGTTAATGCTCCTTGAGTGCTGTGGGCATCTCGTTTGAGGTGGTGCCGTGAAAAATGCGAGGTGCAGCCAGAGATCGAACCTAGACCTTCGGCGTGTGAGCATCGCTCTCTACGCTACGGTGGCCAAGTTGAAATTACCGACGCAAAATTGAGCTGAAATTGTTGATTATAAATTTGACACGATTTGAGGTTTTCTGTTTCTTAACTTATTTTCGAGTCACGTCAATCAGCTTGGACAAGTAGTATTGAATTCAAATGACGACGGCTAATTGATTGCCAAAAAGATAGTTATGTGTGAACACATTTAATTGCTTAACAGTCTACAAATAAGCTGACTTCAAACGATGAAATTTGGAAAGTTTCTTTATCGACAAACAACACTCTGTAAGCATTGTCAGCAAATCGAAGAAACGCGATATTTTCAGTAAGGGAATCCAATTTGGGATCTTCCGCGGAAGGTCAAATTTTCTCCACTACGCAACGACGTGTAGGTTTGCTCCAGCGGACAAAAATACATAAAATGAAATAATATTTTCGGGCAAGTGATGATGGTTATTTTATTCTACATATTTGAGAACCCAGCCCATCCTGGTCCACCCCGGATTGACGCGCCACAAGAAGAAGAAGAAGGGCAAAATTTTGTTTACTTCTAGTCAGCCGTTTCGGTGTACGACTAGCTCAAAGTTGGAACTGTGAAATTTTAGAAATTGAACGCTTTTTCGATAAAATTTGATGTGATATATATTATTTAAAAGCCTCCTAGAACTCCTTGGCACATGATATTTGAAATTTTATTTAAAAGGGCTTAAGTTAAAGCTTCAAACTGCATCAACAGTTTTTTAATTTTAACTACCAGTTTTCTAGGCTATTCTTTTTGCTAAGGCCACCTTTTGCGGAAAGTACTTCCGTGTTTAGTGGAGCATAACAAACGTGTTTCAAGCGGTTTCAACGGGAAACCATATTTTTCTGAAATCTTGAAATATTCTCTTATGATGGTGTAAAAATAAAAATGAAGTTTTTTGCATTTTGGAAGAACGAATTGTTTAAGTGGAGCAATCTCCTACGATTTCCCTTCTAATGCTTGAACTGCGCAAATACCATGTGCACGAACTATTAAGTAGTGAAGCGCAAGCCATATTGAACAAAATTCAGATTAACAATTTGTTACAACGAATGTGTAAATTAATAGTGTCGAATGTAATTTTTCAATATAGGTATGCATTCCAGCTTTGTTTTGAGACTAAATTTTCTATAGTAAATTTTTAGTAAATATATTTTTTATGCAATTAAACTAATAAATACCCTTTTTTTCAATTTTTTACCTTAAGATTACTCTGTTATCCTTCATCGACCACTTTTGGCAACAGAAGGACTTTATAGCACTGATACTGCATTCTTAAATTCATCAAGAACCCGCTGACAAAGTCATAGATTTATTTTTGCGTTTCCCACACAAGGGGACCACTGTGGGGCGTAGGCAGTGATGGTGCATGCAACTGGAGGCAGCTGGCGAGAGATCGTGTTGGTTAAAGAGGACTATTAGTGGAGACCACCCAGGACTAAACCGCCACAAGAAGAAGAATAAGAATGCGCTTAAATAGATCACCAACTTCTCTGTAAAAATGTCACCAATGACTAGGCGTGTACCGTCGCTGTTCATCGCTTGTTATTCCGCTTTTATTCTTTTAGCACATACTTTCTTCCAGTACATAACGCTATTTTAGGGTGCTTAAAGCGAGTTACTTTAGTGGCTGCCGTGTCGTAGTGGGTAGGTTCGATTCTCAGCTCAACACTAATTTTTCGAATTTTTCACCGCATCGCCTCTCTCGAGCTTCTGACAACACTCAAAGAGTAATAACTGTCCAAGAAAAAGCTTCTCAAAATCTCGCATCTTACTTCTCAAGTAAGGCATCGGCAAACAAACTATAGGTCCTTTCCATTCGTGAGAGAGCAGTAGCGCGCACAACACGAGTAGTTGAAGATCAAGCCAGGCGCTGGTCCTGCGGTGGACTGTCACGCCAAACAATTGTTATCATTATTAAAGCAAGTTTCTGGGTCGTATCGTGTCTATTGAAGAGATTTGTACTAAAGTATGTTACGAAGTATTATGTGAGTATACTCATTTCAAACACACGTTTAAAGTTTCAGCTATATAGCACTGTTTAGGACTGTGCTCTCAATGTTTATATTGTTATTGTTGTTGTTAATAATTGTTTAACTACATAGAATCAGTAGTCAATATACGCCATAAATTATTTTGTTTTACATAATGCATTTTCCTCAAATGATTTGTACAACTAATATTATATATATAAAAAAAACCTTTAGTCGCTGTACCTAGAATCGCATTTTCCCGTCAGATCCAAACATAGAATCTCAAGAACAACATCTGGCCATCAAAGATCAGCTCAAAGCCAACCGCAGCATCATCAGAGCAGACGTCGTTGCATCATCTGCCCATCTGGAAAATTCACCACCACGCCACTTGCTCCCGTATCATACGATCTTCTCTTCCTTCTTTATCAAGAAAAGGTTAAACTCCCGCAAGCGCACACGCAAGCATATGTGGGTTCCCACAGAAATGCAAGTGTTGAACAAGTGGGACGTTTGTGGATCGTATTGACCGTCAGTTGATCTTAGTAGGTGTGACTTCCTGATGGATCATTACTCGCTTGGAAGTTTGATGCGGACTATTAAACTTCTTGTATTCTATATCCATAACCGATAATAAATACTTGTCGCTTCTTCTTGAAGTTCGTCGAATTTCTGGGTGCATTTCCTTCTTTTTTTTCTATTTGGTGAGAGAGAGGTGGTCGCCGTGGTGTAGTGGATAGAGTGCGACGCTCACACGCCGAAGGGTCTAGGTTCGTCTCCCAGCTCAACACCAATTTTTCGCATTTTTCACGGCACCACCTCTTTCGAGCTGCTGACAACACTCAAAGAGTAATAACTGTCTAAGAAAGCTTCTCAAATCTCGCCGTTCGGAGTCGCAAAAAACTGTAGGTCTCTTCTACTCGTGAGAGAACAGTAGCGCGCACAACACGAGTAGTTGATAAGCAAGCTAGGCCCTGGTCCCCCTTTGGACTGTAGCGCCAACAATTATTATTGAGAGAGAGGTGAGACGCAGTTTTGACGAGGTAAGACGTGCTTTGCATGTTCTGCGATTTACTAATATCTAAAATAATTGATCAAGGAATTTGCATTCAATTTATGCTTGAAAAATGGAACAGAATAACTCGAAAGCGCTTCAAATGTTGAGAGTGACTCTGAGTTAAAAAAATATGTTTACAAGCGACACAAGCTTTTTAAGGAAGGTCGAGAAGATCTCGGCCCTTGCCTTGAACGCCCCTACACATAAACAACTGTTGAAAATGTTGAGAAAGTAAAGAAATTTGTTATGGAGACTCGTTGAATCACTTTTAGAGAAGTTTTTTGAAATTTCTGTTGCCATGCAATTAATTCGGATATGTTTGGTATGAAATGTGTGGCAGCTAAGTTCGTTAGAAAATTACTAAATTTTGCAAAAAAAAAAAAAAAAAAATAGAGTGAGCATCACATAAGAGTTGTTAAATGACGTCAACTGGGACCCAGATTTAATGACGACAAATCGTGGGTATATCGTCTTGACGGCGAAACCGAAGTCCAATCATCCCGATGGAAGAGTCCAGGAGAGCCAAGGCTGAAAAAGCGCGCTAAGTTCAATCAAATGTGAGTCTTTTGCTAATTTTTGTCGATTATCGTGGTGTATCAGGAGTTCTTACCACATGGTCGATCGGTCAGTAAAGAGTACTACCTTGAAGTTATGCACCGCTTGTAAAAGGCAACACAAAGAAAGCAGAAAACTGGAAAAACAATTTATGACTTTTCCATCACCTTATCCTGCTCACTCGTAATCGGTTGTTCGTAAAACAACACCGTAATCATAACTCTGCTACTTTTTCCTGTTTTTTTTTTATAATTGAAGAGTGCAAAAGGGGTTGCGAGTACATTTAAGTGACCGGATCAAGTCACAGCACGGGCCGAAGGTATAGAGGAAGAGAGGGAGAGGAGGTATAGATGCACATTGGTTTTAAATGCCTGTGGATTGTAATGAGGAGGAAAAATTGAGATGGGAAGAGCATTCCAGATTCGTGTAGTGCGACTAAAGAAGGAGTCCCTGAATTCGACTGTACATCCACAAGAGGGCTTGAGGGTGAATTGATGGGTATTTCTAGCGAGGCGTGTATTGCGGGGGAATTCTTGAAGGGGAGGAATGCAACTGGCTAATTCAAATAGCGATAAAAGAGTGACAACGACGCGACATTACGTCGGTGTTCTAACGAGTCAATCGACTTCGCAATATTACTGTCACCTATAAGTTTTATCGCTCGCTTTTGAATTCTATCCAGCAGGTGCAGGGAGGTCTTAGGAGCACCTGACCAACTAGGAGCGTTATACTCAAGTTTTGGGCGTATGTAGGCCTTGTATATTGTAGCCAGATCAGAAGGGGTGAAGTACTTCTTGCATCGGTTAAGGAAGCCTAGACATTTCGCAGCATTTTTGGTGACCTCAAATATGTGATCGTTCAAACTAATTGTTGGGTTGATACACATGCCGAGGATGGAAAATCTTTCGGTTTCAACAACGCAAGTGCCGTTCATGGGTAACGGCTGATTATTTTGTGATCGCTTTAACGACAGTACACAGCACTGGGCTTTGGAAGCATTAAATTCAACTCTATTCTTATTTCCCCAATCGATTATGCTGTCTAGGTTGGAATTTAATGTGCTTAACATACGCTGCCGTTCCGAGTCTATGTCCGAAGTGGAGGGACGCGAGCCAAGGAACGAATATGAAAAGCTGAGGGTACTGTCATCAGCGAAAGAATGAATAGGATTAGAAGTAGCAGACAAGAGATCATTTATAAAAATGAGGAAGAGTGTCGGAGACAAAACAGAAACCTGGGGAACACCAGCATTAATATGGTGAATATCAGAACTAAATCCATCCAAAACGACTTGTATTGGACGGTTCGAAAGGTAATTTCTAATCCATTGAAGAAGAGACTCATTGATTCCAAGAGCCGAAATTGCCCGCAATAGCGATTTTAGTGCGAGGATACAGGGATGCAATTTTTGTGAAAGAGTCGGACAGCGCATCAAACTTGTTATAAGTTGAGTTGCTGTCCAGGTTTGGACTTCTATAAATAAAGTAGTAGTGGACTATATGCTTACGGACAAGGAGTTTTAACCACAGAAAATTAAATTCTGGATTGGAACAATGGCCATATTGTGGTTGAATTTGGTAACCAACATTACTACGCACACAAATGGCGAGAGCGCGGTGTTAAAAGAATAAGGGCACCAAGCTATATCTAGGCAGGCTCAAATCCGATAAATCGGTATTCTCACCCACCTGTGTTTCACTCAGACAGCTGGATTATGACGAGAGAGGTGAACGTAAACGGCAAAGAGATCAGTTCTCAGTCTACGAATGTTGCTCACGTCAACACGAAATTGCCCCCTCATGTCAGTCGTAGACATCTGAAAACTAACTCCGACAATGCAGTTGGTGAAAGTGAGCAGAGTTGAGAAGTGTAAATTCTGCGTTTAGCTTCGCAAAACAAATCAATGTAGGTGTTATGACCGTACATTGACTTGAATTGGTCCACTTACAAAAATTCACAATTCCGAATCCGCTATGTCAGATGTTAGGCAGACTCGGACACCGCCCCAGCCCGTCTGGTAGGTCAAACGGGAGTTGCGACCCAACAGTGTCTTGTGAAGGAGTAGGAGAGGGGAGAGCGGACCGCGTGCGCTCAACCGAAACACTTCACTGCACTACACTGCACTTTTTTTAAGATTTTTATTTTTTCTGTTTCCTGTTCCCAAAATTGAAGAAAACCACGAAAGGACGGCGTTTTGCGACGATTAAGGAGTTACGAACCGATTCAGGGAGAGAGCTTAGGAGCATATCAAAAAGTGCATTTCAGAATTGCTTGGTGTATTGGAAAAAACGTTGGCAAAAGTGTATTATATCCGAGGGAGACTACATCGAGGAGACCAAAAAGAATTTAAAACAAATAAAAATTCCCCTTATTCCCCTTACAGAGAGAGTGTGGGAAATACTCGACCGACCCACGGCTGATTTTTCAACGGCTTAACTCTACTGAATTATGAAAAGAATTTCATTTAATATTGGCCGTAAAAAAAACACTGAGTACAATCCAGTGTCACCACCAAACTGTTCGAATAATTCCGTTGCCATGCTTCACCCCTCCCTGCATCCTCAAGACAATTTAATTTTTGGCTTAAATTTTATCAAACACACTCGTAGGCTAGAAATTTAAGAAGAGTTACAATCGTTCCTTTCAGTCAAGTTTGAGAAGCTTGGAACAAATCTGTAGCAGATGCAAAGATTTGGAGAATGGGCTAACAATATCACTACCTTTCCAATATGTTCATGTTCTCATAGGCAAGGGATGTATCAGACAGCGCCCGCATAATTGAAAGGCAAAGGTCAATGGGACCAGGTTTGCCAAAAAAAAAAAAAACTGCGAAACATAATTCAAATTGATTTCAATTTGGTCAAACAAATTCAATAATCTTCATGTTTACTTGAGTTGCAAAAAAAAAAAATGTTGGGCTGTGACCCATTAAAACAGGACTTCGTCAGCAATAACTCATGTTAGTCGAGACACAGAGTTTAATGCCTACTTTGTTCCGCACACTCTGTATGCCATTTCTGTACCTTGAGAGAGGTGTAACATGAAAGAAATATAATATCATGAAAGCTCCGCTCCATTAACAACCTACACCTTCCATATAGGTCCACAAGGGAATCTAGGTCAGCACGAATAGTGTGCGTCCTACTGTTCTCTCATGAGTAGAAGGTACCTACATTTTTTGCCGACTTTGAACGGCGTTATAGACAGTCATTACTCTTTAAATGTCGTCGGAGGACGTGCTGCCTTGAAAAATGCGAGATGTTTGATGTTGAACCTTGGAACTTCGACATGTGAGCTCCACACTTTGCCCACTAGGCTACGGCGACCATATTCCTATAGGAATACGTTCACTTATTCCATAAGCCTCCGACGTGACTACATACTTTGAGTACAAATTGAGTGTAAAATCCTCCCTCCGAGAGTGGGGGAAAGTAAATTGAAATGAATTTCTCCTTATAAATAATTTAATCAAATTCCTGGTGAGGCATCGTTTGAAGTTGATGTGATGACAGTCAACCCGATTAGATCTGTCAAAATAAACCGAATGAAATTCAAATTCCTGTTCACAACAACCTCTGCATTTGAACAACCCCCTCTCATCACTTGTATGCACAAAATCCTCTCCTCACACACGTGCTCAACGAAATCTCCAATTGATTCCTAAGCCCCCTGGCTTAGGACAAGGCTTTACGAGGAATTCAATTCATACACTCGGCAGTTCAATTCACAAACCAAAAGTGTGCACCCCACCCTCGAACCCAACAAACAGAGGCATAAGCTAGGGACATACGGTGCCAAGTTTTCGTAACATATTTCCGCAACAATACGAAACAAACTTCTCGGAACTGATGGTTGTGTTCAGGAAAGTCTTGTCAAACAACATTGAGGTTCGTCAGCCGAGTCCCTCTTGTAACCCTCATTGTGAGCACAGCTGGGCAGTTGAAGCATCACGAGCAACGGCACCCCACACCGTTACGGCCAATTCCAAGTCACTCGGAAAAGTGTTTCATGTAATGACTGGAGGAACAATTGAGTTCTCGTCCTCCATGTAATCAACTGGAAAGATGCAGTCAACTGATGCGCGTCAAGCGAGATCTCACTTTGAACAGGAGCTTCGTGTTGCAATCGATTATTTTCTCAGGAAGGACATCTTGGTCCCGGCCTCACTCCACTTAGCGGAAGGCTGTCAAGGGCGATTTGGAAAGCAAGTCCTCGCCCAGGTCATGCATAAGTAACAGAGGTGAAGCTTCCACTCTAATTAGTCCCACACTCAGGCTCAGTGTCGTCATGGCGCCCTTATTGATTTTCATGGACAGCAAAAAACGGGAGGTCCATTTGTTCATTCTTGTGCGTGTGGCCATAACGAATCCCGCCTTGTGCACATCGTCTCGTATTCATGAGCCGATAAAATCCATTCGTGGTTCTATAAATCACCATTAGGCAGCGCCCCTCAACATTTGGCGAAAGGACGAAAATCCCTTCCACGGACAAAGTCGGCGCCGAAATCTGTTGATAGGAGCGGACTGCAATATGCCAGTGAGTGGGGCACACAAACCCACTGTAACACGCTCATCCATGTTGTGTATCCCTTTGTACACACAGTCCTTACATTGTGATAAAGAATTGCGGTGAAGGAGCAAACAAGAACCCGAAACCGAAGGGGGGCACTGAACACGCGCACGAGGGTGAGTGTTCGACTGACGCCCGGATCCACGGAGGAGACTGTGGTTTCGGCGATCAAATATCCAGCGGATTACTTTCATATTCACTTGTATTTATAGATTTCTTTTGTGCTGGGATTGAATTGAATGGGGAATCGTATCTGTGGCGTGTGTCTCTGAAATATTTACTAAATTATTGGCACATGCAGCCGGGTTGGGGGGAGCGAGAATGATTGCTTTTGCGGGTACGTGGCGACTAGAGACGGTTATTAGATTTGTTACCAATCCCTGGACATGTGCCTGCGTGATGTTTGGCTTCAGACGTGAGGACATGTTTGCTTTTGCACTCTAGGGTACCGAAAACTTGCTGGAGAAGAACCGGGATTAAATGGAATACGGCGAATTGAGAAGGCTTGCAATTCCTCTGAGTGGGAGACAGCGACGCCGATGATTGTACTGTGTCAGAAAATGCCGGATAAAACTCAGAGGAAAACAGTTTTTCCTCACGTTCACGTTTCCTGCAAACCAGTGTGCGGCTTTGCGCCTTAACCGTACATAAAGCGGATGGAGTCGATTTTAAGTCGCTGAATTCTCAGGAAAGAAGATGGAGGGTACTTGATCCGCAAGGATAATGTTTCCTTATGACGTTTTAAAGAGCTGAAAAGCATTATAGACTGGGAATCTGTGAGCTCTCAAATTTCAAACCGGTCTTGTGTTGCATGTGGGTTGGCGTTACCTCTGATTGACGAATCTGCTTTTCGGCTCATTGCACCCACACCTCGTTATGCGAGATCATTTATCTCTAGCTCCTGATTCAGGTGCAGAGTGTACGGAGACAGACTCAGACCCATCACCAAAATGTCGCCGAAAGGACTGATAAACGAATCTATCTGTTTACATCGGATTATCTTGCACATTTATTTCGGCACAGATGACGTTATGGGTAGTTGTTACCCGGGTTTGTCTACAGAGTGCCGGTTCATTGCACACGAAGGTACAAGCCTTGCGGTAAACAAGTAAACTTGAACACAGGTTTTGGGCATGTGAAAAGGTTAATGAGACTAATGCTTCAGCCGGATGAAACGTCTGCCGTGCAAACAACCTTTTCAGTTCCTAGGAAGTTTGATTTCGAAGAACCGCCGCGAAGATTATAAAAAAAATAGGATCAAGCCACTCTCTCTGAGCTAGGCTCATGTGGATCTTGCGTGTCCATCAAAGTCAGTTTCCAGCTACAAGATAAAGTTCTCTATCCATGGAAAGGGGCAATTGGCCACAAGAACTCATTTTTTCGAAAGTTCGTGAAGACCAGTCAACAAGTGTACCAGGTCTTAGTTTCCTCATGCTATAATGATGTTTTTCTCGCTACGGTTCTTTACGATTTCGAACCTAACGTTTTTTCCAACTCCAAACGACGAAGTTTCAAAAGCCTTTTCATTTTTACTCTTTTCGTGTAGAAAGCAACTCGAAAGAGGTGGTGGTGTGAAAAATGGGAGGTGCTCAGTCCAAAAATCGAAAATGGGGTCTTCGGTGTGTGAGTGGCACACCCTTCCCACTTCTCCATGGCAGCCACTTTAAAGACCAATGGGGCACTGACAAATTTTCCTCTGTACGAAAAAGCAACTCTCTACAAGCTAACTTCCTGCAGATAAATAAAATGACAAAAAGGATGCTCTTTCATTCTCAGTATAAAAGCGGCCAATCTCAGTAACAATCTCACTGACCGCTTTTGTAGGTCAATCTCAGTACAAAAGCGGCAAATACTTTACTTAGGAAAAAGAGAGGGATAAAGGAAGAGCTCTGCAATGCATTCCCTCTTTAAGCAGGCATTACAGAGCAGTATCACATTGAAGTCAGATGCACTGAGCTTTCTGTTATTTGGAAGCAAGCCTTTGCTTGAGGTGCTACCGAAGAATCGTGTAACCTCCAGTTCTGTCGTCAAAGGTCCAACTGCTGATTCAAGTCCTGGGCCAGTACACAAGTAAGAGCGTCTCCCCTGATTATTTGGTCGCAAGCACATCACCGGTCACGTGATGGGAAACTTACGCGACCCTTATTACCACGAACTGAATTGTGAACAGTAGGTGGAAGAAGCGAAATATTTGCGTCTGTTGCGACTAGTAGGGAATGTATGGAGTAAACAGGGGCTGCCGCAAGGTGGCGCCCTGTTTCCTTTCCTATGGTCCATTTTCGTCGACCGCTTGTTTTTCGCCAAGAATGGAATTAACAGGTACATATGCCAAGACTTATGCGGATTATGTAGCCGCACTGGATAGGAACGTGCTTTCAGTCGTTCTCTTTACGAGAAGGACTAACTTGTCTGACTTAACAAGTATCACATCAATCAATAGGTCCCTGGACATATAGGTGGCGCCACTACCAAAAACAAAAATTAAAATTAAATTAAAAATTTTTGTTTGTGGCGCCCCCTATATGACCCGGGAATTATTGAGTGATTTCTTATTTAATTATTCCATATCCTGGTGAGGCAAAATAGCTAGGTGTTATCCTCAATAAAAAAAATTACTTTAGAGAAGTACGAATCCAAGTCTTTATTCACTTAGACTACTCTGGGCCCTAGGCTCTAGGACACCACGGGATCATAGTTGAAATTGCCGACGAACACGGCAGGCAGGGAACAAAAGAGGCATTTAAGGATCCAAACCACTTTGGGACTACCCGCGTCCTTGGTAATGGCTGGATCTCCCGACACCACAACCAGACATTGCATGGCTGCAGCCTTACCAACTGCATGCTCTCAAATGTCCACAAGATTCCCTGCTTTCTCCTTCGATTTCTACATAGAAAAGACTGCAGGCCACATTCTCTAAGCACTTATGTGTGCCTGCGCTTACTTTCGGCACCCAATGCGATGCCTGTGAGGAAGGTGAGGACGCTGCAGAGAGCTTCCTCTGTAAATGTCCCGCCTTCGCTATCAGGTGGTGCTTTTTATCGAAAAGGCGCTTTTTCGTTTTCCTTCGGAATATCATGAATGTATATTTAATGTAGGCAGCTGCCAGATCGCTGGGAACTTTGCCGACTGAGTCTCCCTAAAACTCGCTCAGAGTTCGACTCTGCCTGCACTGACCATAGAAGAAGCCTCTAAAGTTGTTCAGAAGCCATCAAAAAAAAATTGCCACTGATGTGCTGTGTGTGCAGGCAAGCTGACGCAGCTAAACAAGACGTCTACAAGGCAACGCTGCATCGAATAATGAGGGCTGTTCGTGAGCTCTACGAACGGAGAAGAAGGGAGGAGCACCGGCTTCACAGACTGAAAAACAAGAAGCATGCAGCTTCCCGGAGGATACAAGGTTCGGACCGAAGCCTGCTGGGACCAAAATGGACTCCTCGTGGTAGAGTCGCAGTGTGTGCTGAGAATGTGAAACGATCATTCTGCAGACTTCTTAACGGCGATGATAGACCCGATTCCGCTGTTAGGCAGAATGTTCCACTCAATGTGGGCGATCTTAGACAAGAATTCCGTCCCCCGACTTAGACGATGTGAAGATAGCAATATCCAAACTGAAGTAGAATAAAGCTGCTGGAGTGCAAGGACTGTCCGCAGAACTATATAAAGCAGCTGGAGATGATGATGGTTGGGCGCATACACCAGCTCATCTGTAAGATATGGTCGGAGAAAGGAACCCCCGATGAAAGGAATCGCCAATTATCGAGGTATCAGTCTTCAAAACATAGCATACAAGAGCGCCTAAAACCGTTTGTCCTTAACCTGACAGGGGCCTATCAGTGTGATTTCAGACCACGGAAGTTTCCAAAAGACAAGATCTTGAAATTACGGCGGATCCTGGAAAAAGACTCAAGAGGTGCAAATCGATACTCACCACCTATTCGTTGATTTTAAGGCCGCATATGACAGTGTGCATAGAGACGAGCTATACAGTCCCAGTTTTGGCATTCCTACCAAACTCGTCAGATTGTGTAGGATGACGATTTAGAACTCTCGAACCGAGACCTTCAATGTTAAAAGAGGTTTTAGACAAGTCGGCAAACTGTCATGTGACTTCTTTAACATCATCTTCGAGAAGATCGTGCGCAACTCACAAGTCAGAGGCACGATTTTCCAAAAGTCAGTTCAATTGCTAGATGACATTGATGTGATTGGATGAACACAGCGAGCCGTCAATGAGGCGTTTGCTAGCATTGAAGCGGAGGCGGCTAAAATGGGTCTGGTGGATAATGAGGGTATATGCTGTATATCAATATACATATACTGTCATCAAGGAAGGACATACACCTTTCGGACAGATCCTCAAAGTAGGCAGCAGAAACTACGGGGTAGTCAAGAACTTCGTCTACCTCGGCTCCGCGGTAAACAAGGACAAACGCACCAGTAAAGAAATCGAAAGCATAATCACTCTTGCCAATCACCGTTCTCTTAGGTACAAGAGGCAATTGAGTAGCCCTCTCTGGAAGGTCTAAGCTCGCTTTATATAACAGGGTGATCATCCCAGTCCTACTTTATGGCGCGGAAACAAGGACGTTACTAAAAGTGGATGAGGAAGCCCTTATTCTTTTCGAGAGAAAAGTTTTGCGTGCGATTTTTGGTCTTGATGATTTGATGGCATCTGGAGGAGAAGATTTAACGGCAAACTTTATGGGCTGTACAGTGACATGCGTCTGGTCAAGCGTCTTCGGATACAACGCTTAAGATGGCTAGGCCATGTAGAGCGTATGGACAGCACTGCTCCGGCCTGAAAAGTCTTTCAATCCGATCCATTGGGACAACGCAATAGAGGACGGCCTAGGCAAAGGTAGCGCACACAAGTGGAGAAGGACCTCAACCAACCTGGAGTGCACAACTGGAGGCAGCTGGCGAAAGATTGTGCTGGCTGGAGAGGCTTGCTGGTTGAGGCCCAGGTCCACCCCGGGCTGTAGCGCCACACGAAGAAGAAAAACTAACTGGTAGCACTATGCACAATTTTTTTCAGTCTAAGCGCAACGTTTCTCAATCTCCAACTAAAGAAGTACTTATGCAGACGAAACGTTCTTTTCGGAACATACGGATTATTGAAGAGGAATTGAGAAAGAAAATCGAATATTAAGCTTCATCAGATAAGCGAACGCTGACTTTCGAACTTGTCATATATCATCTCCGCGTGAAAGTGGCAAATTTAAATTCAAGGCTTATTTAAGGGCAAAAACCGCCAAGAAACTTTAAAATGGTTTAAGAGTTGAATGCTTAGCACCGGAATCTTGAATGAATGTTGAGGTTATTTTTCGTATTTCTAAAAGTATTCCATCGGCGTCCGTTTTCGTAAGAATCGCGTTGAAAAACAATACGTATGCTCAAACTGACTGCAGAGGAATATTCTTCATATTATGTCGCTTTCGCAAAATCGACGTACATAACTCGGTGTCACATTTATGTTTGTTCCTCTGATGTCGTTTGCAGCTGACTGCCAGTTAAACCATTGAACTGTCTTGCATTCTGCGAGCGTTTTTAAGTACTTGCCTGATGTCCTTAGGGAAACTTAGTCAAATGTTTTGGATGGGAAGAACTGTAGTTATGCTTCCCGATTTCATAAAAAAAACTTGTTCATTTGTTTATTTTCTATATTGAATACAATTATAAATACAAAATGACAATTGACATCTCGCTGACTAACTACTGACTACTTCACGACTGCGCTGTACTGTACTGCCCTAAATTAAACAGTGC
Source organism: Eristalinus aeneus (assembly GCA_955652365.1). Classification (NCBI taxonomy): domain Eukaryota; kingdom Metazoa; phylum Arthropoda; class Insecta; order Diptera; family Syrphidae; genus Eristalinus; species Eristalinus aeneus. Next base: position 83,245,323 of record OY019132.1, read on the forward strand.
TTCATAATTTAAAGGCTAAAACACACACAGCTTTTTGTGTCTGTGGGAAGAGATTTTAACATGATCCATGCACTGTTTATTATGCACTTGGGATTGGGTGAGAGGGGAGGTATGACGGTGTGATGGAGCGGTGATGGAGCGGTTGCGCGTGGTTGTTGGCGGTGTCCAGTGGCACAATGGAAAAGGAGGTGTTTGCATTTCTGATAAGAAAATGGAGTTAAGGGAAGCAGTAATGAATGGAGAAGGGGAGTGGAGTCTCTTACGTAGCTCTGTGAAAAAAGGACTTGCTTTAAGTTGATATCTTCCCCGAAAGCAATTAAAAATTACATTAGAGATGTTTGTCTTTGTTTTTATTGACAGTATGGTGGCAGAATAATATACAAAGGTTGCCTTTTATATTTTGGGATTGGGCAACGATAGTGTTGCAATCTGGCAACTGCCAGCTCTATCGTTAAGTTTGACATTTTTGAGGTCAGACGTACGAACGTTTTGACATACGAGCGCTATTTGTGTTGTTTACAGGAACTTAGATTCATCTCGCCCAAAATATGGAATTAAATCGTGAAAATTTTCGTGCGATTATTTCTTACAACTTTCGACGTGGATTAACTCAACAACAGTGCATCGATGCACTTAATTTAATTTTTGGCGATGAAGCTCCATCAAGGACCAGTGTTTATCGATGGCATGGTGAATTCGAAACAGGCCGTAGTTCACTCCAAGACGAATTTCGTGAAGGTCGTCCAAAATCAGTTATTGTTCCGGAAACCATTGATGCTGTGCGCCAACTGATATTGCAAGATCGTCATGTGACCTATCGTGAGATTGAGGCAACCTTAGGTATAAGTGGGACCAACATAAATTCAATAATGCATTTGAAAAAATGCAAAAAATTTGTTCGCGTTGAATCCCACACAATTTGTTAGTCGCTTTAAAAAAGCTCGTGTTGATTGGTCGAAAGAAATGATCCAAAAATACGATCACGGTGCTTCTTAACACGTCTATGACATCGTGATATGTGATCAATCGTGAATTTATGCGTATGAGCTCGAAAGTAAACAGCGGTCAACTGTATGGGTGTTTCAAATTGAGCCAAATCCAACAAAAGTTGCTCGCGCACGAAGCACTTCCAACCAAATGGTCGCTTGTTTTCCGGAAAAACTGGATATGTCGCAACCGTACCACTAGAACAACGCAGAACAGTCAATTCTAAGTGGTACACAACCATTTGTTCGCCAGTTGTCTTCCAAGAAATCAGGAAAACCAACCGCCAAAGAAGGATCACTCTTCACCACAACAATGCGAGCTCTCACACATCGGCTCAAACAACTGCATTTTTGGGCAATCAAAACATCGATTATATGAGTCATCCGCCGTACAGTCCTGACTTGGCACCGAATGACTTATTTTTATTCCCGTCCGTAAAAAATAAAATGAAAGGTCAACGGTTTTTGACCCCTAAAAAGTGGTTGATGCGTTTAGAATGCATGTTTTGGAGATACCTCAATCAGAGTGTCAAAAGTGCTTCGACAATTGGTTCAAACGCATGCAAAAGTATATAGATTTTAATGGGGAATATTTTGAAAAACAATAAAGCTATTATCGATGGTTAATATTTGTGTTTATTCTCTAATCCCGAAATATAAAAGGCAACCGTCGTACATCCATTTGTGACACGGTTTCTGAGACACCGGGGTGTTGAACAAAACCCTAGTTTCGTTCAAGCTTCATGGAAACTAATCGCATGACTTATACTCATGAAAACAGCTATTTTTTATGGCTACGGAGTTGTGGTGCCCATGTTACCGCCGTGAACAGTCATTGTAATCATGGTTTCCATCAGTTCGTGCAAGAATTTCAGTGCTTCGCCAGGACTTGACAGTTTTTTTTTTAAACCTCGTCCATTTCGCAAACAAATTTTTTGCTGAGACGTACCTCCATCTGCCCATATTCTCATTCCGTCCTTCAACTTCAAATGAGGTTTTCGTGCCGTGCGTGTGCAAAATTTTACAGAAATCAGGTTTTCTCCTGTAAGGCGACATGTTATTTTCGCAATTCACTGAAGTTTCTCAGATGACACACAAATATTTTCTTGCCTGTCATGTAAACCAACCTCCGTCTGCTAGAGCCCGGGAATGGAGGAACATATGCCTTGTTTTCCTTTCACTCTCTGATAAGGCGGGACAACGGCCGTGAAATTTTTTAGAAAAGATGATTCCCAAGGGAGGACGGCTCGCCACCGCCGTCAGCGAGCACACGCAAATCTGAATATGCATGAAACCTTGTAAAAATGGAAAATCCTTTCCAGGACCACGATGTGCCTTGTGAATTCAAAATGAACTGACTGCTGACGTCCAGGATACTGCAGGCAGATAATAATAAAATTCACCAAAAAATTACAGACTCAGTCACCACGGAGATGGTGTCCCGTGCTGCGCATTAATTATGACCGAACCGAACCGTTAAGAAGAACGAAAACCGTTTTGTTTACCGGTTTATAAACCACAATCTCAACTTAATGCCAAAATTGAATGTTATTAACCGCGTCGTATATTTATTCGCCCCCCACACCCCAGGACTCTTGAGTTTTCAGTCGCCCGCACGCACGCACGCTCGCCGTACATCAGAGGGAGCAGAAATTCAATAAAGGCACATCCTACGAATATTAATGCGAAAATCTCCTCAAGTTGTGCTCTATTAGAACGATTTTCCAGGATCCGGGACCGGGGAATGGATCGCATCCACGCGCGCTTGGTTCCAGGCGGGAACAAGCCCCAAGGAAGCAATTTGCTGGATTTCAAATGGCTTTATTAAATTACGAACTTGGCGTCAATGTAATGTCGCGACAGGATTTCTTTACTCACTCTCTCAACAAAAATGTCATCACTCGAGATGAGGGAGTGCCGTCCTCCGTCGGTTGTCTATGGCGCGTGCACACCACCCCCATCCGTCGTTGATGGTGGCTGATGAGTGCGGCCGAGACAATGGGTAAGTTGCGTCAAAACACATTGCGTCCTCGAAGAAGATCAACATCTTGGAGGACGAAAGCCTCTCCCTCGCATCACACCCGCAAGTCTGTTGGGCTTTCAGGGATTGGTTGGGGCTGGTTTTTCGGTCACATTCAAGCGTGCCACGGTCGTTACCCCTCGGCTGGGTTGAATTAATCCCTGTCCCCAGCCCATGCGGAAGGCATCCCACATGGCCGCAGACCGAAAACTGTTTGATGCCTCCACTGCTCTACTGAGCAAATTGTGCGTGTCCTTGTCCTTCCAGGTCCTTGTGTGCTGCACACCCTCTTGCCTCCGTTACCGGCTCCGGGATTGGTGCTGGGGAGCTTTTCATAGTAAAAGCTCTCCGGTGGCATCCACAGTCGCCGACAAAACGTTGCCGTGTCATGCTCAGTTTGGCGCGAACTTCCATTGATAATGAAGACGTGGCGGCACCTAAATATGGGATGCTGGGTTCAGTCTGAATACAATCGCTAGTGCGTAAGGTTCGGTAACTGCAATCGCTCTGCTAACGCATCACGTACGCTAGTCGTTGTCACGCTCCTTGTCAAGGCAAAGTCCCCGTTCGGTCGTGAACCAAGTTGAACACGAATCTGAATCGCTGCCGATTGTCGTTGTCGGTTTCGGCTCCCGCAGGAAGTGTCCAGTGTTTTGTACGCCTTTCGAGTGTGAGTCTAGGACGGATCTCTTCTGGAACAGCAGCAGCTGGCTGGTTTTCAAAGTGTGCACCCAGTGTAAGAATCCAATTTTCTGATACATTCTCTCCCCTTTGCTGCTTCCTGCGACACCGGTTTGGGGTTGCGCTCTCATATCCGCCGTCTATCCCGCCGTGGGAACGAGGCGGGTGGCTCGCGTAAAGATTGACGAACCGTGATAAATCCTTGATGGTTTTATTTCACTTTTCACTTCATGATTTTATAATTCATTTTGTATATGCTGACGAGCGCACTTGTGTGCTGGTTGCTTATCGGCGGTCAGATGGGCGACTGCTCGCTCGTCGTGGAGCGACGTGTGCCCGTCCAGTTTTGTGGTCGTTTGTCGAACATTTTAATTGTCATGTCAGGCGAAGGACAATCGAGCCCAGTTGTGTTTTTTTATTTCCTATGTAATCGTGATCTGCCTGTGGCGGGAGGGGGATTCACTAGATGAGGTAATTGGGTTATTCATTCTCTTAGCCTGTGCACAATAGGGTCCTAATAAATTGGGGTTATGTGATCCAGAGCAAATTGGAAATTTCAATTAAGCGAGGATGCGATGCGATTTCCAAGGTAGTGCTCGTAGGATTACAACAAATCGATGGTAATTGTTTTATAGGCGTCCTCATCATTGGCACGAGAAAACTCCGGAGACGTGGGGATTAATTCAATTGCGTCGCGAATTAGAAACCCTGCAGGGTTCTCAGTAGACTTAAGGCATCTGAGTGTTGGTGCTTTTAATTGGACAATTTTTGAAAGTGGTGGAAATATTGGTGTATGTTTTGTTGGATTCTCCCGTTAGTTTGAGTTAACCCTGTCATTTTCTTTGACGGATCTGGCGGGTCAATTTTCTTTTCTCGATGAAAGACGAACGACATCCAACAACATCCAATTCTTGTATCAGCAATGCCTATGTCTTCTGAACGTGACAACAGAAGGATTATTGATTAAGTCAGACTGACAAGAGCTGTAATCTGTAAGGCTAAAGAGACCCTGACAGGGGTCATCCTAAGGCTGAGTACTTATTATGCACTGCAACGAGAAGGGACAATATTCGCGTGGTCTTTGCAGTGGATTAAGGAGACGTTCATTATTTTTTGTGGAGTTTGGTCATTTGTGTGGATTATGTGCTTAAGAGCTATAATTCTTTATTTTTTTCACGACGCTCCATAGGCTACATTATTTTGTCCAAGAACCTTAATGGATAATGAAGAAAGCATTCCATTAACTTTATGTGCGCAGCTGGAGACAGCTAACAGAACATTTTGATGACTGTGGAAGTTGTGTGGTGAGTCAACGGCCTGCCCTGATACGATGATTTTAATCAAAGGTACTAAAGTTTATCATAAAACTACATTCCACCTCCTTTTTGGTCAGGACTTGAAATTCATTTGATGTGTCACTTTAAAACGCATTCCCCGCTGCACTGTTTTTTAAACGAAGTTTTTTAAGTTTGTTATCTTTGTTAGCTCAATTGATTCATCTCCATAAATGAACTAACCCCAAACTCTTCCTGGGCTGCTAAAGCAACTTATGGAAGTAAAGCACAAAGTGACCCTTTCCTTACAATATGTGCCATTGGAGAAGGAAAAAGTTTGAACCTATTTAATTGAACCGCACAATGCATTAAGAGCCGCAATTTATAGAGATATCAGTCAGAATCGTCCTGCTGACGATAGTCCACCTAACGAACAGCTAAAATCCTTCAACAAAGTTGATATAAATGCGTTTGTCAACTTATGTACAATGAGCAAGTTTTTCTTAAGTTTTCCACTGTGACGCAGGGAGTGAGTGTAACCGAATAAAATAAAAAAAAAATTTGTCCAGAGTCCTTTAAAAAACCGTAGGACAGGAAAACTTGTAGTGCCTGTAGAACCATGCTCAGATCAGCTTTTGGCGGTGCTTCGCTGCCATTTTGTAATTATTGTAAAGGATCCCCCAACACGCACGCAAGATTTAAATTTGGCGTCATTTGAATTGCCATTGTTTGACATTTGAACAATTATTATTGTTTGTAAGACGAAGGTATAAGGTTAATAAAAATGGAGCGCTACACGAATGAACAACGCATTCTCATTGTGAAAAGAAGACAACATGAAAATGCCGATTTTACCGATAAAATCATCTTTAGTGATGAGGCCCATTTCCATCTTGATGGCTTCGTCAATAGGCAGAATTGTTGCATTTGGGGCGAGGAAAATCCTCGAGTGACAAATGCATCCTCAACGTGTGACTGTGTGGAGTAGATTTTGGGGTGGAGGAATCATTGGACCCTTTTTTATGAAAATAAGTCAGGTCAAGCGCAAACAGTCAAAGGTGTTTAGTATTGTGAAATGATAAACAATTTTTTCGTGCCTAGAATTGAAGAGATTAAGGGGATGTTGTTTCAACAAGACTGCGCCACATCTCATACAGCTAGATAAACAATTCAATTGCTGCATCAGTAATTTAAGTCTTGTGTTCTTATTAAAATACCTTTTAATTGTGACGAAGTTTTAAGCAGTCCCTGCAGTTGTTTATCTTCTACATCATTACCATACCAAGACATTCTGAAGCATTTTTACGTGTTAGGGTATTATTCTATAAAAAATTACATACCTTTCAAACGATTTGCAGTCAAAATACTGTATTTTTTTCTGCTCCTTCAGCGGTCAGAAGGGTTTCTTTTCTCATACCGATTGCTGAAAAATTAACTCTCTATGACGCCACACACATATTTGTACGTCATCAGGAAGCAAACTTCAGCGAGGTGTCAAATTAAATATTGAAACGCAATGAATCTACTAATAAACAACGTACAGTACTGTGCAAAATAATAGCACCATGTTCAACCTTGTCACAATTTTGTCACTATTTTGCTAGTAATTTCTTCCTGCCGTCATGTAAACACATCATATTTATGGCACAACATCCTTATTCTATCAGTAATAAAACAAGATAATAAAAAAGTGCATTCTCAGCTCTGAAAAGGCCCGTTATCCGAAATAGCACCGAATTTAGGAGTGTGCAAAATAATAGCACTACGATCAAAAATTCATAAAAATGAAATAGTAAAGTTTTTTCATTTCAGTTTTTTTTATTGGGGTTAGTATTTGGTTGTATAAGCTCTATTTTTGAGTATAGCGTCACAACGTCGTTGCATGGAGTCGATTAAGCCCTGACATCGCTTATCAGGGATATTCCTCCACGCAACCTACACGACATCCCATAGCTGTTTTGTACATTTGTGATTTGCTTCATTTATGGCTTTCTTAACATCAGTCCAAATGTTGAATTCAGTTCCGGAGACTGAGGCGGTCACTCCATAACTTGAACTCCATTGCTTTGGAAAAATCTTTTTGACCAGTTTGCTCGTATGTCTGCGGTCATTGTCTTGCTGTAGAATCCACCTAAGCGGCATATTCCACTTCACATAAAGCAGCATGATTTCTCTCAGTATACTGACATAAGGTCCGGCTGTCATCATCGGTTTTATTAAAAAAATGGGACCAGTACCATAATAAGAAAAGCACCTCATACGTTAATTTTTGCTTCACCGTGCTTTACAGTCTTGATAGTACACTCTGATTAAAACTCTCGGTTTTTGCGACTGCAAACAAATGCACTGGTCCCAGGAGTACCAAATAAAACTATTTTGAATTAGTCCGTCCGTAATATAGTGCGCCATATAGAAGGTTCACAGTTCAGTTGTTTTCGCATATTTGGTTCGTTTTAGTAGGTCGATTTTTGACAGTATTGGTACTTATCTGGGACTTCTGACAGGCAAGTTCTTCTTTACCAGCCTTCTTCTAATTGCTGATGCTTCCACGGGTAAATTAAACTCCTCTTTTATTTTCCTAGCTTTCATAAATGGGTTACGTTTGACTATTTGTCGTTCATCGGCGGGGGTAAGTTTCGATTTTCTACCTCATTTTTCTTCCTGTTGAGCGTGTTTTTTTTTGGCATTTGCGATCATTTTATTTGGACATCCAACACTTTCACTTATAAATTTGTAAATTTGTAATAATTATTTATATTATATTATTTATATAAGGGCACGTTTCTCGAGAGTACAATGCACACCACGACCCATTCTACTTTGCTTACAACGTTGCACTTTAAAATATTATTTTTCAATAATTACAATAATATGTGTAGAATCAAGACTGGTGTACACTTCTCTTCGGAGTGACGTGGTGTTCTTATTTTGCACATTTAAATTCATTCATAGCATGAGAAATCAATTCGCAAGTGTTCAAATGTTAAGTCTATCCATCCGTCCACATTCTCCAACCACACTGCACTTTCCAACCGCTCTCATTATCCACACTGTGAAACCACAGTCGCAAACCACATGCTCACATGCTCAACTATAGCTACTTATTCCGTTCGATAGCACATTGGCGGTCCGGCAGCCGAGTGTTCGACTTTGTTGCCGGGACTGGAAGTGTTTTCAAAAATTTTGACGTTATCGAACACGATGCAAATTTCACTAATGGATGCATTAGAGTGTCGCCGAGCTTTAAACCAATTCATAACATTTTCTGGCACCACTTGCATTAGTCACATTAGAGTTGTTTACAATATTGCACTCACTGTAGTATTTCCCAGAGTGCGTTTGGGCTCTTTAGCGCATTTTAGAGTGGAGTTGGGACGAATGTCAGATGTTGACAAAATGTCGCTGGTCACTTCTGGGCGGTATCCTGAAGAAATTAACAAAAAGAATTCCATCAAATTTCACATTATTTTAAGCAATCAATGATTCTGCCATCATCTGATCTATTTCAAAGCTATTTCAAAAAAATTCATTTTACGCAAGCCAGGCATAATATGTAAATTTCCGTTTTTTTATAACTGGCACGCGCTAAAGGGATGGTTTGTACCCTTAAGTGACCGAAATTAAGTCGCAGCACTGGCCGTCGTGGCATAGTGGGTAGAGTGCGACGCTCACACGCCGAAGGGTCTAGGTTCGATTCCCGGCTGAACACCTTGAATTTTTCACGGCACCACCTCTTTCGAGCTGCTGACAACACTCAAAGAGTAATAACTGTCTAAGAAATCTTCTCAAACTTCGCCTTTCGAAGTCGGCAAAAAACTGTAGGTCCCTTCTACCTTCTGAGAACAGTAGCGCTCACAAAACGAGTAGTTGAGTGAGTTGTAGCTAGGGCCTGGTCCCCCTGTGGACTGTCGCGCCAACAATTATTATTATTACTGGTCGAACTCTCCGTTTAATCGTTCCACTAAATAATGAAACATCATTCCGTGGCGTAAAGTTTTCTATCGTTATTTCAGTTTGTACCTCCCATAGGGATAACTTTGTTCAGAAACCTTGTCCAATTTTTGACTCACACCGAACAGAAGTAGCCTTTACTATAAGTCTGCATTCACCTCTCTATCCTTCATTTTTACGAAAATGGTGGACCGTTGTTTGGAAATGTTCTTTTGTTGTAGCCATTAAACTCTTTCAATTGATGTGAATGTACATATACAAATCTTCATGATATAACCTGCGTCAACCTCATTATTACTATGTTAAATAAAATCCGTATAAAATTCTATAACAATTCTTCTTTTTCGAAACATAGACTTATTGCTCAATTAAGTGTGCAAGATGGTTAATGTGCAATAGTAGGATTTTGTAGTAGCTCCCTTGAAGTAAAATAATGCAGCAAATAGAAACTTCATTTTATAAATATATTGAATTACAGTTGTAAAGGAAACTCTCTTGAATCTCCAACTTGTTATGTAATTAGCTTTGTGAATTGTATTGAATTGGCTGCTGAATAAATTAAATTGTATTGTACATATACAAAATTGAAAGTGCATCACTGTCTAAAGGGCACGTTTCTAACAAAGACACCAATAATATTTCTGTTTGATTTGTTAACGCTCATACTAAAATATTTCTCATCGATCATATACAGTGAGTGTCAAAAGAAAGTTTACACCCTGTTGTTTGAGATTAGCAGATCACAGAGAATACCGTTACGTGTTTTTGCCAACTCTATTTAATTTATTTTTTGTTCCTAATGACAAAGACTGTGTAAATAAAGTACTATCGAAATTCATAAACAAACGTCCATTCAAACTAGATGACTTGTATAAAAATTTAAAGAAGAAGGTGCAGAATTCATCCATGCGTCAAAAAGGCGAACTTTAAAAAAAAAATTGAAGGTCGCTTAGGTAGTGGTAGACCAAATCGACTTTCCAAATTTAAAGTAAGATCCATTGTGAAATGAAGACAACAAACCACAAACAGTTTGAAGAGCCAAAAATAAGGTGTTTGACGACAAGAACATTACTCCCTGCAGTTAAGCATGGAGGGGTGGGTTATGGTCTGAGGATGCGGCGGCGGCAGGTGTTGGTAAACTTGCGTTTGTGGAGTCCACAATGAATAAAATGCATTGTTTAAATATTTTGAGGGAGAATTTCCAACGTAGCGTCGCGAAATTGCATTTGGATCGAAGATGGGTATTTCAACAAGACAATGATCGTAAGCACCTGACGCCAAAGATATTGGATCATACACCGCAGTTCCCACATCTTAACCCGATTCAACATTGTGTGTACTTCGACAAGGAAGTTCAAGAAAGGGTCATTGCAAGTAAGGATCAAATTCGTGTTGTTAGAAAAACGGGAAAAAAATCCGTATGATATAACAAATAATAAGGCAAAAAATTAGGAAGACAGACAAAATATTAAATTTACACCGTGTTGACAAATGTTGTTATTTTCCTTTATACTGTAAACTTTCTTTTGGCGTCTAAAATAAGGAGTATTCTTTGTTTTTTCATTTTGAAAAATATTTGTCATTAATTGTTTTGTCAATGTTTAATGTCCTTGGATAAATAACACGGATATAAGCATTTTTGTAGAAAAATAAAAAAGGATATAAAAATAAGGATATAAGCATATTTGAAATTGTAATCGATTTTTATACAAAAAAGCAGAGATGTTATCTTTCTTTTGACGCTCACAGTATATACAGCACCTCAAAAAATTGAGCATACACCTATCATTACTTCATATTCGTGCTGTTTTAAGGCCGACCACTTTTTTGTTTTATTTTTTTTTTGCATACAATCATAACTGAATACATATCTTAAACATGAGTATATGCCAAGTTCACAGACAGACGACTTCCTACCGATACTTTTTGCATGAAAAAGGAAACAATCCCTGAAATTGACACACAAAACTGAGCATACAGATGTCACGTGTGCGTTATAGACAAGCTTCACAGAATCGATAAATGCAAATTTGTACAGGAATGAAACAACAAATGTCCCTGATGATCATTTCTGCACATGCTTTTGAACTGAAAAGACCGATAGTCTCTTCTTTGTGCGAAAATATGGAAAACAGACTACTTTGCCAACGAGAATGCTCATAATTATGCTATTTTGCGAGGGGAAGTCGATGCGAAAAATAGGAGAAACTGTAGGGCGATCGCATGCAACGGTACAAAAAATAATAAAGAATGCTCATAATTATGCTATTTTGCGAGGGGAAGTCGATGCGAAAAATAGGAGAAACTGTAGGGCGATCGCATGCAACGGTACAAAAAATAATAAACAATTATAAATATGAAAAGACACTACAAAACAGACCTGAAAGGGGAAGAAAAAAATTGTTCTCAGAATAAAACAAGCGGTATACAGTCCGGAAAAACAAGTCCAATCCAAAATCTAGCGATCCAAAGTTGGCGCCTGATGTGCCATCCGTAATTAATAAGCCTCTTTCAGTAGAAACTGTTCGCAGAGTCTTGAGAAAGAATAATCTAAATGTTAGGATCGCCCGAAGAAAACCGTACATTTCCCTAGTTAATAAGAAGAAAAGATTCAAGTTTGCTAGACAATATGTAAACCACCCGGAAAGATTTTGTGAAGGTGTTTTGTTTTCAGATGAAACAAAAATAAATTTATTTGGGTCTGATGGCAAACAAATTGTTTGGAGGGAACCAAATACAGCTCTCAAAGCTAAAAATATAAAGCCAACCATCAAACACCGGGGAGGATCTGTGGTATTGTGGGGTTGTATGGATTCAAATGGTTGTGGAAAGTTCGAATTTATAGAAAATACTATGGACAAAATTGGGCATTTGAATATTTTAAAACAAAATTTACGAAGTTTCGCAGTAAAATTAGGTCTACCTTCAGTTTTCTACTTCCAACAAGATAATGACCCAAAGCACACCTCCTTTTTAACGCTCCAAAGTAGATAAAAACATCCCCACAATCACCGGATCTTACCTCTATTGAACATCTATGGCACGAAATAAAAGTGCGGGTTAAAGAAAGTACTTGCTCCAATAAGCAGGAGCTAAAAGCTAAAATTCAGGCAGCTTGGAAAGTAATTCAGCCATCTTTTACTGGAACACTGGTAAAATCCATGCCACGGCGGTTACAGGCTGTCATGGATGCTGAAGGAGATGCCACGCCTTACTGAAATTTTATTTGTAACTGGTTTTGTTTTGTGTTTTAGTCGTAGCTCGAATTTACTTTAAGTATATGCTCAATTTTGTGTGTTAAAATGAAGTGCCTTTTTTATTTTTCTTAGAAATAGCATGTTTTTTTTTAATTTTCATATTTTTGCTTATGGTTTTTAGCAATTGAAAAATGTCAATTGGAATTGCATTTAAGTTTTATTAATTAACTAATTTTTGTAAGGCGAAAAAGATAAAAATATTTTTAAGGTGTGAGTGTATGTTAAATTTTGTGAGGTACTGTATATCTTTTTTCACTTCCTTCACAATGGAAGCTATTCGAATCCTCCTCTACCGCCTTCTCAAAATTTATTCTTAAAGCTCAAAGTACTATAGAGCTCACGACAGTAGCTTTAAAAGTGCTCCCGTTTAAATTAAGCACACTTGTGTCAAAGGTTGATCCAACCATTGTTCTCTATGTTCCCCTTCTTTTTCTTCCGGTGATAGATTCCGTTCTTAGTTTTTTTTTCCAGAAAATTATAGTTACTTTGGCTACGTTCTTGTCGTTCTCACGAACTATTCTCGACTATCTGCAATTATAATGAAAATTATTAACGCATGTTACATCTGTTAGCTATGAAAATCGTTTTTGCTTTTGAGTGAAAACGAAGTGGTTCTGACAAACGTCTTTGCCACCGATTGGCAAATGTCATGGGAATCATTCCCGAAGAAATATCGGACTCTAGCATTTTCATTCCATCGAAAGCGGTTTTAACACAAAACTGAAATCAAGCTCGTTATTGCAATTCAATTTTAGTGGTTCGTCAAAATTAAAACTTTCATGGTTAAATTTCAACTTGGCAAAACTAGTACAAATCAAATTCTAATTAATTTCAAGGCGACGGATTAGACTTTCCGAAACTAAGTGCGAAACGTATTTCGTTCGTTGAATTTAGTTTTGCTGTGTTGATTGAATCTCTTAAGTCCACTTTAAAGTTAGCTGGAAATAGAGAGTTATTGAAACTTCTATTTGAAGAATAGACTTCGCTTTAAATCGGTTTGGTTTACTGCTGCTCTGCGAATAGATGCGCCTCAATGCTTTTTGGAAATTTGTTAAATACATATAGGTTCCTCCTTTTATACCTTTTCATTTCACAGTCCACCCAAGCCTAGCTTTTCTAGGAACTACTTGCTTCATGCAGGCTGATGGTTAATACTTTTAGAAACTTTTTGTTTATTCGTCAGTCATTGACTTTGGTTGGAAATCAACTATATTTAAGGTGTCCAGATCAGGCATCGAACTTAGGGCCTTTGGCGTCTTTGTCCACTAAGATATGATACTACGACTTTGTTACAAAAGTCGATGATAATAATAATAATTGGATGGCGCGACAGTCCAGAGGGGGACTAGGGCCTAGCTTGCTCATGAGCTGCTTGTGTTGTGCGGGCTACTGCTTCCTCACGAGTAGAAGGGAGCTGAATTTTTTTGCCGATTCTCAACTGCGAAGTTCGAGAAAAATTTTCTTGGAAAATTTTGTTGGACAGTTGTTGTCAGCAGCTCGAAAGAGGTGGTTCGGCGAAAGAGTGTCAGACTCTTCCCATTACGCCATGGCGGCCACAAAAGTAGATTGAATGTTTGTTTTCAATGTTTTCGACTTTTCATCTGCCCGCAAGTTTCTAGGTCCACATGTGCACTGTTGTTGAAGATAATAAACCTCAAATCGGATCCAGGTTCCTAACACTCCTCATGACTTAAAGCTAAGACTTAAGAAAGTTTCGTCTAAATATTGATTCCAAAAAGTCTGCACGACGATGATTAATCGGCTATGTTACCGAAAATAAATCCACTCCTCTATTACATAGGTGCTCCATTCAAAGACTGTCCGACACACATTACCGACAAACAGAGAATGTTTTTTTGTGGAAAACAGTTTGCAGTCGCAAATTCAACGCGTCGCTCCCTAAAAAAAATGTTTCTATCTTAGATGTCCTGCCATAATTTGAGGCACACAATCTTCCTCTGAAATTACCTGGAAGAGGAAACTAAAAAGAAAAGTTTTGCTGTAAGTCGGTACAACTTTGAGACTACAAAAAGCAGAGTTTATGTGTTTGAGTCATTGACATTCAGTTAGCCACTCGAAAGCGTAACTCACTTAAGTTCCACTATCAGTTGTCACAGAGAATCTATGACCAATCGAATTACACTCACATTCTCCACACAAAACAATGAAACCTTTAAGACACTGTCCGCATGCAAGGGTACAGACGCAAGTGCTTTCCGAGTCAAATTTCAAAGAAGCTGCCATCCCTCTGTTCGCACATAATTGAGCAGTCACTCGCTATGCATGATTCTCTCTCTTTACACTGAGATTTATACCTTTTCCTCAAGTGCTGCATCAGCTCGATTTTCTCAAACAATTCGGAGAGGATTTTGCCCTACACTTCCCACTCCACAGACCACATTTGTGTTACTATCTGTGATTTACTGGCACTTCAGGTGATAAATTCGAAAGATAACTTACCACCAGTCACGAAGCAAGAGTTCTCTTCTCAATAAAATTGCTCACGGTTGAGCGCCCATCGATTGGAAGGCATTCTCCATCAGGAATGCTGCTCCATTGAGATGCAGTGAATCAATTGCAAAATGTGAGCATCAAAGTGGGGCTGCACATCAATTGGGTGATGTGATGCGGAATTTGTTTTTGAGTGATAGTGGTGTAGTGGAGAGTGTTGGATGGTCTTTGGGAGGCAATGTGGAACGAGACTAGGAAACGAGGGTAACCGAACATCAATACTTTTTGAGTGATAATTGGCTTATATGTCACTTGTGACAGGGTATGAGTTATGTGGCGAGGTGTTGTACTCTTATATATTTGTGGTTTTGAGAGCATGCAAAAAATAACCATATCAAAATTCAGATGTAGGCCAAAGTCCACCCCGGGCTGTACCGCCACAAGTAGAAGAATAATTCGGATTTCGTGGAATGTTATGGATTTCTAAAAAGCTTTTAAGTAGTACTAGTAGCAAAAACTAACTAACCGTACATAATTTTAAAATTTTCAATTGACCAAGGCCACGCTTTGTTAACTCCTCCGTTCTATAAAGTCAAATTTCGAGCCATTTCGAAAACGGATAAAGAAATATTTCATCTTCAGTAAATTTGTTGATAATGGTCGCATGCACTAAGTCTAGGATATATGACAAAAATCGTCGAATAGAGTAGCTTTAAAACCGAAATCAGTAAGAAACCAAAGGGGTTTTGTTTTTAAAACAAGACTACCCGGAATTGTAGCTCCAAGAGAAAAAATAAAATATTTAAGTGTTCATCTCGTAAAAAATTGAACACAAAAGTTCTTCAACGATGTCTGTTTTTGTGTGATGATATTTTTTCACAAGACTAGCAGATAAATTACAAAAACTAACTAACCGTACATAATTTTAAAATTTTCAATTGACCAAGGCCACGCTTTGTTAACTCCTCCGTTCTATAAAGTCAAATTTCGAGCCATTTCGAAAACGGATAAAGAAATATTTCATCTTCAGTAAATTTGTTGATAATGGTCGCATGCACTAAGTCTAGGATATATGACAAAAATCGTCGAATAGAGTAGCTTTAAAACCGAAATCAGTAAGAAACCAAAGGGGTTTTGTTTTTAAAACAAGACTACCCGGAATTGTAGCTCCAAGAGAAAAAATAAAATATTTAAGTGTTCATCTCGTAAAAAATTGAACACAAAAGTTCTTCAACGATGTCTGTTTTTGTGTGATGATATTTTTTCACAAGACTAGCAGATAAATTACAAAAGTTACAGAAGGGCGAACGAGTGTAGCATTCTTTCTCAAAAGCGTGATTACCGTAAAGAGGAAAAACAATCCAGGCCAGAACTTCGTTCAAGAAGCACTTGCCAACCAGGGCACAGTGATCATTGACTATTGCAATAGCAAGCAAGAAATACAAGAGGCGTTCAATATGAAGCTGTGGTTATAAATATAAATTGGCTTATTTCTCAATAATACTATTTAAGTGCATTCATGTAAAATTTCATATAAATGTAATTATTAAAACAGAATCATAATGGCAACTGAGACGACGATGGCAAGAATTGAGCATCGCGCTGTAATTAAATTTCTCACTAAGCAAGAAAAAAGTCGAAAAACTATTCATGAAGAGATGGTGGCTGTTTACCAGGGTTCCGCACCTTTATTATCAAGTGTGTAAAAGTGGTTAAGTAGGTTCAAGAGAGGCAGAGAGAGCATTAAAGACGAGCCCCGCTCCGTCGCGCCGGCTACTGCTTGTACGGGAGAAAGCATCAAAGAAGTCGAAAAACTTGTTCTTGACGATACCCGAATAAAGGTGAAAATGATGGCAGAGATTATTAAGCCTTCAACAGATACCATTTACACCATTCTTCATGACCATCTTAACCTACAAAGGTCAGTGCAAGGTGGGTGCCACGAATGCTCACAGCGCCTCAGAAAAAAGTGAGAATCGCATGCTGTAGAGAGCTTTTGGAGAGTGGGTTTCATTCCGCCGGAAGCGTTCTTATATCTTGACCGCATTGGACTGATTCAGGATGCGGATACATGTCCACTTATTTACCACGCGATGAGAAGGACAGTGGATAGGCGACTGATGTACGACGCCAACGTCGCAAGTGTTAATCGGGATGCTCTCCGGTTCAGCACATCCGTCTCCATCCGCGATTAGATATAAACGGATAAGGGCCGAGGGTTCTGTTGGTGGTTAGAGCCAGACCAAGAGCCCCAGCTGTCGTCAGCCTAATTAGGTTAAGATTGACTCCCCACGGCCAACTCATATCTAGTATAACTTAGGATAAGTTATTAATTAAGATTAAACTAAAATAGTGTATAAAATAAAAACAACAAAAAACACAAAAACCTAAAAAAACTATTAATATTAAGTTTTTAATATAATATAATTTAATTAAAAAAAAACTTTAGACAATTAAGTTTTTTTTTAAATATTTTCTTAGTTTTAAATAAACAAACATTAGTTTTAATAAATTAAAAAGAAAATAAAAAAAGTATTGACGCCGAAAGGCAAATAAATAAATAAATAATTAGTTTAGCGTAGAGCGCCCGCATAGGGCCAGTAAGTAGATATAACATTTCATATCAGATGTACCTAGGTTAAGTATTTCGTTCCTAGCGAAAAGTTATCATTTGTTGAAAAAAAAAAAATGGATTTTAAATTCAAAAAAAAGAGGTTTTGGAGATGTGTAGTGAGAACGCAGATGGATGGAATTGTTACTGGGGACATGGGTTCACCACTATGACTCTGAAGTCAAACAAGAGTCCATGCAGTGGCATAAAAAAAAGAACAGACCTCCCGTCACTCTGTCTGCCGGGAAGCTCATGGCCCCAGTTTTTTGGGACTCAAAGTGAATCTTACTCAATAGGTACAAAAAAAATGTGAATCCATAAACGCCACATCCTACGCTTCCACTTTGCATAATTTGCGGGAGGAAATTAAAAAGAAAAGACGGGGTAAACTCGCAGCGGGTGTGTTGGTTCATCATGACAAAGCCCCTGTTCACACGGCCCGAGCTTCCAAGGCTGCTGCGCGAGATTGTGGTTTCGAAGAAATTCAACACACACCCTATAGTCCAGACCTTGGTCCTAATGATTATTTCTTGTTTTCGGATTTGAAAAAATGTCTTCGTGGGAAAAGATTTTCGGACGATGAAGAACTCATGTCGGCATTAAATGGGTATTTTGCAGAGAAAGAGAAATTTTTGTTTTGAGAGTTTAAAAAAGCTTATCTCAAGTTGTAACAAATGCATTATTGTTAGGCGAGATTAAATTGAAAAATAAAAACAATTTAAATTGAATTTGCATTTTCCTTCATATTGATGCCGAGAATATATTGAACGCCCCTCGTTACATGTAGAAATAAGTACTTTCTCCCGTTGCTTAATGAGTTTGACGAAACTTTAGATGAGTAAGAAACGTTCGCACTTGGTCGATTTTTACTGTTTTAAATAAGCATGATACATGCAAAACGCTATAACGACGGTGCCCTTTTGTTATATTTAATAGTATTCATCACAATATCCCACATCTCGCCTTTTCTTTCTTTATGTCCCCTCTTGAATCAACTTCAATCCTCTCACATGAATTGAGCTTCCACATTGTCTACACCAGTAAATCGCAGGAACAAATTAACAACGAAAGAATATGTATGTATGTTCTTAGGAAAGGTAATATTGTGTATTCCCATAGAGACAGAACTCAATCGTCAACCAAAAAGCACCACAGGTGTTTTAAATCTGACTTAATACGGGAATCATTTTTCCTTGGCAATGTCCGCAGACATTGTTGAAAAATGAGATGAAATAATTTACAAAAAAGACATCTAGAAAGCCTATCGTTGTGTTTGGTCGCCGCCGCACAGTGGTGCCCTTGTATGGGGAACGCAGAAATGATTTCCTAACCCATTGATCGATCTTTATGAATTTCGGAATATAGCATCAGTGGTATAAAGTCATTTTGTTAGCAAAAAATTGTCGATATAGCATGAAGGATAACAGAGAAATCCTAAGGCAAAAATTGAACAGAAAGCACTTTTTGGTTTAATTGCATAGAAAAAGTATCTAATAAAAATTTACGACGGTAAGCTTAGGCTCAAAACAAAGCTGGAATTCATATCCATTTAGAAAAATGACATTTAATACTATTTACTTAGACACTTTCGTTGTAAAAAATTGTAAATCTAAATTTAGTGGCCGCCGTGGCGTAGTGGAAGACTGCGACGCTCACACGCCGAAGGGTCTAGGTTCGGTTCTTGGCTGAGCGCTTCGAATTTTTCACGGCATCACCTCTTTCGAGCTGCTGACAACACCCAAAGTGTAATAACTGTCTAAGAAATCTTCTCAAACTTCACCGTTCGGAGTCGGCAAAATTCTCTAGGTCCCTTCTACTCGTGAGAGAACAGTAGCGCGCACAACACGAGTAGTTGATGAGCAAGCTAGGCCCTGGTCCCCCTGTGGACTGTCACGCCAACAATTATTACGGCACTTCACTACTAAGTTGGTCGTGTCCATTGCATATGCACAGTTCAAGCATTAGGAAGGATTTCGTAGGAGAATTCAAAGGAATGGCGAAAAATTACCGAGATTGCTCCACTTTAACAACTCTTGCAAAATGTGAATTTTTATTTTTACACCATTGATAAAAAATATTTCAAACTTTCAGCAAAAAAAATGGTTTTCTGTAAGAGTCTCTTGGTGCATTTTTCTTATGCTCCCCCAAACATGGAAGTACTTTTCGCAAAAGTGGACTTAACCAAAAGCCTGGTCTTGAAAACTGTTGACCAAATGCTAAAAAAGTTGATGCAATTTAAAGGCTAAAGGTACGCTCTTTCGAATAAATAAGACTCCATGTTCGTAGGCGGCTTATTGTAGACAATATGCTACATCGAATTTCTTGAATAAAAACGTTCAATTTCTAAAATTCCAAGGTCCCAACTTTAAGCTTGTCGTTTACCGAAACGGATCACTACAAGTCGTCTTTTTTTTGTGCCACTACAGTCGGGGGTGAACCGAGGTGGACCTAGGTCTTTGGTTTTCTGGGTTCTAAAATATATAGAATAGATAAAAACTAATACCAATTATCCGAAAAAATTATTTCATTTTCCGTATTTTTTTCCGCTGTGGCACGACTGTACACCGTGGGGTTACCTTCTCACGTCGAAGGTCCCATGTTCGATTCCGTTATTGAAAACATTACATTTTTTCATAGCACTACCTTCTTCAGTTTGCTGACAATACTTACAGAGTGTTGTTTGCCGATAAAGAAGCTTCACAAATCTATTAATTTGAAGTCCGCTTGTAGACTGTTAAGTAATTTAATGTGTTTCCATATGTATAACTCATCACTTTGGCAATAAACTCGCTGGTATCATTTCAATTCAAAATTATTTGGATTGATGTGACTTGAAAATAAATTTACATTAAGTGTGTTCCCGTGCTCGAACAAACAACACAAAGCAACACAAACTAACCCAAAGTCTTTTCCCGTACACCGAAAAAAGTGGTTTTATGTCAAATGAGCATTGTCTCTCGAGAATAAAATATTTCCCCACTCTGCCCATTTTCACACAAGAAATTTTTGTGGGTAGGTTGCTGGTTTTCTGTTAAATTAATTGATGTGCGTACAGAGATAAGTGAGCATTAACCCACTAGCTTTGTGTATGTGAATAAGTCTGTAAGTTGTTATTTTTTCTCTGCATCGAAAAAGTGAATTTGCCATTTCTTAATGACATACTTTACACATTTGGTTTAGATGCGTTTATGTACTTTGGCTCTTTCTGAGGGAGATTTAACCCCACTCTCTAACAAACGACAGACTTCAGAATTTAGTACAGAAAGTACTGGAACACACCTATTCGGAAAAAAATCTCAAATCCTGTCAATGGCATTACTTTTTTATAAAATTACCAATAATTTCAATGTCTTTCATGACATTATAGATCAAGATTTTTCGACCGTACGAGGGGCGTTCAATATATTCTCGGTATCGATATGGAGGAAAACGCGAATTCAATTTAAATTGTTTTTATTTTTTAATATAATCTCGCCTAACATCAATGCATATTTTACACCTTGAGATAAGCTTTTCTTAATTCTCAAAAAAATAACTTTCCTCTTTCTGTGCAAAATACCCATTTATTCCCGACTTGAGTTCTTTGTCATCCAAAAGTCTTCACACGAAATAATCACCAGGGGCAAGGTCTAGACTATAGGGTGGGTGTTGGATTTCTTTGAAACCACAATCTCTCGCAGCAGCCTTCGAAACTCGCGCCGTGTGAACAGGAGCGTTGTCATGAAGAACCAACACACCTGTGCGAGTTTACTCCGTCTTTTATGTTAATTTCCTCCCGCAAATTAAGCAAATTGGAAGCGTAGGATGGTTTGACTTTGTTCTTGTACTCAATCAGCAAGATCCCTTTGAGTCCCGAAAAACTGTGGCCATGAGCTTCCCGGCAGACGGAGTGACTTTGAATTCTTTCGGGGGGTCTGTTCCTTTTTTATGCCACTGCATGGACTCTTGCTTGCTTTCAGGGTCATAGTGGTGAACGCATGTTTCGTCCCAAGTAACAATTTGATCCATAACACCGTCCGCGATCTCACTACACATCTCCAAAAGCCCTCTACAGCATGGGATTCTCACTTTTTTCCGAGGCGTTGTGAGCATTTGTGGCACCCACCTTGCACTGACCATTGAAAGGTTAAAATGGTCATGAAGAATGGTGTGAATGGTACCAGTTGAAAGCACGGTGATCTCTGCCATCATTTTCACATTTATTCGGGCATCCTCAAGAACAAGTTTTTCGACTTCTTCGATGCTTTCTCCCGTACGAGCTGTAGCCAGGGCGTCGGAGCAGGGGTCGTCTTCAATGCTCTCTCTGCTTCTCTTGAACTCGCATGACCACTTTTGCACAGTTGATAATGAAGGTGCGGAACCCTACAGCGGAATAGCCTTCATGAACAGTTTTTTGACTTTTTCTTTGCTTAGTGAGAAATTTAATTACAGCGCTATTCTCAATTTTCATCATCATCGTCTCAGTTGTCATTATGTTTCTGTTTAACTAGAGATAAAACGCGAATAAATAATTACATTTATAGGAAATTTAACATGAATGCACTAAAATAATTGTATAACTTGATAAATAAGTCAATTTATATATATAACAACAGCTTCGATACCGAGAATCAAACTTAGTCACACCAAACTGACTGTGACTCTGTTCCAACTTATATCTCCCACTTGACCTTAGGCACCCTATATAATCTTTTACAAGGACATTGCTTAAAAGACTGTCGTGGCCGAAAAGAGCACATGATCACTTCACTTTAAGCGGTGCTCCCAAGGCATTAGTCGCCATGGCCTGTGGATAAAGTTTGTTTTCAACCATGTTAAAAGTCTCAGTTGGCTCCACAGAATACCACCCGTTTGTTGCCATCCCTCCATCATGCAATTTCTTTTTGGAAAGTTTCCTTACGCTCTAAAATATGATCTACAATCCATGAAAGGATTATTCATTCGAAGCTCCTAATATTTGAAATCACTTGTTTCCATGATGACAAATGTTGAAGCAGACAAACCGTCTTCCTTCCCTATCTATATACTTGACACTTTACGACTGGTATCGTTACACTTGATTCCTCTTAGAAGTTAATCCCTTTGCAATTAAAAGTATATTCGGAAGTTCTCCTTCCTATGCAGGAAGCCTGATACTCTGTTTGGAAGACATCAAGCGCACACTCGCTTTGATGCTTTTGAAGCTGTTCATTTCCAGCTCTCTGTCTCTCTTCCCAGTGAATTGCATCAATGACAGCCGAGAATACAGGCAGTAGTGGGGATTTGCGGAAAGTGCAGTAACGTGAAACTTTAACATGAATTTGAACGTGTCGCAATATTTTTCAATGTAGCAATGTTTCCATGACCTTTCCAGAAGAAATCTACGTCAGGGTACAACTCATAAAATTGTAGCTCAATCATCGCCTACGCGTCATCTCTGACCTTAAATAATGCAGGCCTACGATACCAAGTCGCCTACGACACCATAATTTCTAAGAAACTATTGCTCTCCATATTTTCCCCTATTCTGTTCGAAAGCCCACAGCAGACCAAGTCCCATGCCACCGTACAGCCAACCTCTCAAATTAGAATTCCCGAAAGAATGTCTAAGATTTTATTGCGCCCTAATAATCCCCGACCACTGCTTGGGGATTTACTAGACCGATCCGCCTCACATCCACGCCTTAAATTCCAATTTCAGAGAATCGTTAGACAGATTTAAATGTTTACGCTCGTATTTTCGTTGGAAACCAACAATGTTCCGCGAAATTGGGTCCTCGCAGATGAAACCCCATTCATCTGCTGGGTTCCGGGTAAATAAAACCGTCGTTGCTAATAGAGATTTGTTATTGCAGATCCATCGCCCGTAATGATGGAAGACGCTGGATAAACATTTACCCATTCTGCACCGGGCCATTGACTCCTGCACGGTTCCAAGGCGAATCCCTCCCACACTCGCACAATGCAAGTCCCATCCAGTAATTGGCCAATTTTGAGCCAAGCGAGCTAGGGGACGTGTTCCGGACCAACAAACTCATACATTCCTCCGCTCAACGCCAATAATTAAGAGTAACGTCTTCCACTTACCATAGCGAAGGGCGGATGAAAGTCTTCCGTGTGAGAGAGTCAAAGTGAAAAGGGTTCAGTTTGCAGAAGCGGAGTTTAGAGATCGATTTATGCGTTTTAAATTTAAACGAGGCGGTAATTAGAATCGCGCTTAGAGGCGGCCGGGTTGGCGGGATTACCTAATCGCGGCTTACCCAGAGAGAGTTGGCAAATGAGGGATGCAAATTGACTTTGCAGCTGGGGGCTGTCGGTTGATAATTGGCAAACATTCGCATGGCGTGGTGTCGCTCTGGCGACGAGTAACGCGCTAATTGAATGTGAATGCCGAGGAATTAAATACATAAATTCCGGGGGTCGTGGCGTCACTGAAAACATGTCCGATGAGTGGGCGGATTAAATTCAACATTGCCTGCGATGTGCGATTATGGAATCTGAAAAATTTAATCAGAAATAACTTATGCAATAAATATAAATTACGCAAACAGTTGGGTGTCTCCGTTGGGGAATGGAGCAAAGTTCGGCTGCTGACGATATGGGTGCCATGACAAATGACAGATTTATTGGAAAATTTTGGGGAGGTGTGGAGGCGAAATGAAGTGTGATGGATTGTGGTAGTGGTGATGGAAAATATTTGGACAGGCAAACAAATTCTGAACTCATTTTGAGGGTGGACGAGAGTGCACTTTCATTGTTGTTTTTAACAAATATTGGGGTAAAATATTCGAACCAATATTCTGTCTGTTGAAAGGCATCGCAGGAATATTTGTGATTATAAGGCAATCCGCTCAATTTTACATTTGGAAACTTTTAATTTTTCCTTTTTACAGAAATTACAGTGAAATCCTGACCAATAGCATATTGTTCTCAGCACTTTCTAAAAACGTATAGCGGACTTATAGTTTCAGGACGATCACAGAGATTAACGAGATATGATATGGATGTATTTGTTTAACAGCCTTTATGGCCTTACATATATCCTTCTCATTCTCCTTCCTCTTCTTCTTTTTCTTTTTCTTCTTCTCCTTCTTCTACCTCTTCTTCTTCTTCTTCTTCTTCTTCTTCTTCTTCTTCTTCTTCTTCTTCTTCTTATTCTTTTTCTTGTTCTTCTTCTTCTTTGATAGCCATTACAATCTGCGGTAGACCTGGTCCTCAACCAAAAATGGCTCTACATCTCGCACCTTCTCGCTCCATCTCGCACCATTCTCGCCAGCTGCCTTCAAATACGCACTCCAAGTTGGCTGAGGTCCTTGTGTGCGTCATCTCAACCTAGGGCGCGATCTGTTGCGTTGAACCAATGACTCCGATTCGAAAACTTTTTGGACCGAAGCAGTGGTGTGCAAACGCTCTACATGGCCTAGACAGCGCACTGAAATCGAAGGCGCATGACCAGTCGCATGCCGCCGTACAGCCCACTTAGTTCATTGTTTAATCTTCTCCTCCAAATGCAATCAAGTTCAATCAGTTGGCCCGCTGCATTCCTCCCCTTCAAGAATTCACCCGCAATACCCGCCTCGTTAGGAATGCTCACCCGTTCACAATTAAGCCCAACTTCGGACGTACAGTTAAGTTTAGAGACTCGTTCTTCAGCCGCACCACACGAATATGGAATGCTCTTCCCAGCCCAATTTGCCCCCTCCCCCCCCCCCCATTACAATCCACAGGCATTTAAAACCAATGTGCATCGGTACCTCCTTTCCCTCTCGCCCTCTTTACCTTCGGCCCGTGCTGTGACTTAATTTCAGTCATTTACCAATTATATAAAAAAAGAACCGAAAATCACACGCAGAACTTTTCTCCCGAACAAACTAAGGGCTTCTTCATTTGCTTTTTGAAACGTCAAGGTTTTCACCCCATAAAGACTGATCAAGCTGTTATATAAAGCGAGCTTAGATCTTCGTAAGAGGGCTTTATTACTCAATTCGCTCTTGTACCTAAAAAAAACGCGATTGGCAAGAGTGATTCTGCGTTTGATTTCGGTACTGGTGTGGTTGTCCCTGTTTACCGCGGAGCCGAGGTAGACGAAGTCCATGACTACCTCGAAGTTTCTGCTGCCTACTGTGACGTTTCTTGTGAAACGGACAAACACAATTATTATTTTTCCAAAAGTTATTAACAAAACATAACTTATCGCCTTCGTTGCCAAAATACAAAACTGAATAATACTTGAAAGAAAATGCTTCTGCCTTGGTAGAGTGCAAGGCTTTGGCGTTTCATGGGTCCCAGCACCCGGATGAAATGTTACTCGACACTCGATACCTGATCCCACAGTTTCCTTAAGTCGGTCCGATTCACATATTTAGGTTCTTCGAATGCTCATCGCATCAGTTTTAAGAGCTTCCTTACTTTCAGTGGCGTTTTAATATTATTATAACACTATTCGTAATAATTGGGTGGCGCGACAGTCCATAGGGGGATCAGGGTCTACCTTTCCTTATCAACTACTCGTGTTGTGCGAGCTCACGAGTAGATAGGACCTACAGTTTTTTGCCGTATTCGAGCAGCGAATTTTGAGAAGCTTTTTCATAGACAGTAATTACTTTTTTACTTTTTGAGTGGTCGCCGTGGCGTAGTGGGTAGAGTGCGACGCTCACAAGCCGAAGGATCTAGGTTCGACTCCCAGTTCAACACCAATTTTTCTAATATTTCACGGCACCACCTCCTTTGAGCTGCTGACAATACTCAAAAAGTAATAACTGTCTAAGAAAGTTTCTCAAACTTCGTCGTTTGGAGTCGGCAAGAAACTGTAGGTCCCTTCTACTCATGAGAGAACAGTAGCGCGCACAACACGAGTAGTTGATGAGCAAGCTAGGCCCTGGTCCCCCTTTGGACTGTAGCGCCAACAATTATTATTATTAATTACTTTTTGAGCGTTCTCAGCAGCTCGAAGGAGGTGGTGCCGTGAAAAATGCTAGGTGTTCGAACCTGGATCTTCGCCGTGTGAGTGCTGTACACTGCCCACTACTCCACTACTCCACGACGTTCACAAGATCAAAATAAAGCCTTTGGTTATGCTATCGAACTAGACAAGTTTCCTCAGTTCCTAGGTATGGTGGCCGACATCGCACCAAACCGACTCGTACTCTAGCAGTTATTACATAGTCAACTTAAGTGTTGAGGATCCGATTTTGAATAAATCCACTCGCAATCAACAATGTCGAAAGGCATGAGCCTCTCAGGAAGTTGAACCGGCTTACGTGGCGATGTTAGGTGGTGCCTAACTCAACTACTTACTGCTGACTAACGTAACGCTCTCATAGACCCTTCAAGCAATGTGCTCTGCAGATGGTAGCTTTCTCGTTTTTGCATTTGAATTTATCCTCCGTTTTGATTAAGCTTTAATAATAGTTAAGTTTTATATTCTCACACAATCGAGCAGTGCAAAGAGCCTTAAAGAAAAGATCTGGCAGTCTACCAAAAATTTGAATCAAATGAAGGATCATCCAAATTACCCCAAATTTAATTTATAAAAGTCTTAAAGACATGAAAAGTGTGATAGGCAGACACATGTGCATTTCTTTTTATGAACGAAACCGTAAAATGTTGTGGAAGCGATACCGAAAGGGCTCACATTTCACTCTGATTTAAACCCCGTTGATTTTTTCTTAATCACAAAAACGTTGGAAAAGCAGAAATCAATGTAGCACAAAAATGCATCGCTCACAGTTTTGGTGTGTTCAGAAACATCATCATCGGATTGACTGCAATTGTCCATCTTTTAAGGCACGACTCAATAAGTCCCGGGACTGACGTATAGGGGACGCCACTAACAAAAATCCATATTATTTTGTTATATTGATTTCATCAAACGTTAAATACCTTGGTCATCATGTGACCGAAATAATACATCACTTTTTCTAAATTTTACTTTCGTTTGCATTTAACAAACCCCTAATCAGCTTGTCAACCCTTTTGATTCCGTTGCCGAACAGCCACAAGAACCGTTATTTTCTCAACGAAAGCAATTTGGCTTCTACTGCGGCATTATTTATAGCCATCACCCTCAACTGGTTTCATCTTTATTTCTCCCTCTGTATACGTAACCAAGGAACTGAACAACTACGGAATTTCGATGATTCTTAATTTTCAAGGCATTCGACCATTAAAGCCCCAATGCCTAGAAATTGTCATTATAGCGCATCAGACGAACGTCATTGTTACCCAGCAACACTTCGCTCCTGGCGTCTCCTAGACGATATGTCCTTTGAGCAAATGCCCTAAAAGGCCCTCCAAAGATCTCCCGGCCTAGAATTGTCGTTATCTGCTCTTCCCATTAGAGTCATAATGTTGTTAGACCGACACTCACACCTAGATGCCTCGAGACGCGGTACCCCAGATACACACAGCTTCTAAGTAGCAGACAACGCCAAAGAAGAAAATCGAATCAAATGTCTCCCGTAGCAACTCCCCAATTATCCCGAGCGCACCTTCACCCCGTTGTTCCAATCCAAACTCTGGCATCTTGCTCAGAGACACACAAAAGTTTCAATTTCGCGTACTTGCCGCTAACGGTGAGCTTCAAATTAATCCCCCTCGACGACGCCGCAACTGCTGCCCCGCGTTGTAATGGCTTCGAAAATAATTTAAATATTGAAACTACTCAGGGGCTAATGAGCCTCTCCTGGGCGGCATTGTATTAAGCAAACAGAAGCAGTCATGAGCCCGCCGGGAGGTGTGGACTTCAATTGCGTGCGGAAGGCTTATGAATGATTCATATCCACAGCACGAAGCAATTTTTGAGACAAGGCTTTTCCGAGCCTCGGAAAATTTGACTGAAAACACCCTTCAGTCGGCGTGAGAACAGGATTTTCTTCGGAACGAGTACACCGCCCAGGGAGACCAACTGAGTCGAGGTGTGCTTACAAGTGTGTGTGTACCTGATTCGTGAAATAAATCACCCGCCCGGCGCGCCGGTCGCTACGAAGCTCGTTTCTGACAAAGGTATCGCCCCGAGCGTCTGCTATTAAAAGGAAAAAACAGGCGTATTTTTATACGCCGCCCAATGCAAGCACAGCGCTTTCACCACCGCTACTAGATGATCAAAAATAATTCGCTTCGATGTGCACGCTCGGAGACCGCCTCAACCCTGCTCTTTGCCGGGGTGTGCGTGTGTGGGGGAGATTCCTTAAATAAAATATCCTTTGACATATCTGTCAACCGTTTTAGGGACGCTGCCGGAATCCGGCGCGTATGCGACATTCTTTTCACGGCATGCACGTGGATCCGGCTTCAATTTGAATTTCTCTCTATGCGAGCTTTGGGCGATTCTCTGTTTGCCGACGAGGTGAATTCAAATTGCACGAAATTCCTTGTCACGGTAATGGTGGTGATCCCGCGGAGACAGCTCATATTGCTATGCGCCAATGGGTGTTCCCGGCGGATGAGATGAGGCAACATTAAATGAATCACTGGATATCTGCAAATTGAGGGAGCTGAAGGCGAAAGTTCACAAGCTTGTGTGCGCCGGGATGGATTTGACTGAAGGGAACTTGATATTTTCAGAATTGAAGGCGGCCCATGGGGGTTCTGTGGCAAATGAATGACGGTTGGTTAGGTAGGGCATTTCGAAAATTATTCCACCCATGGGAAATGCATAGTAATTCCATGTTCAGCTGTTTCGCAGGCGTGTGGGTGGGAACTAGTGTGCATTCCTTAAAAATATGAAAGTTTCGCATATGCTTACTCCACCACTTTAGTTTTTAAATATCAGTGTTTCATACTGACCTCCATGTACATGAAAAACTGCAAAGCAACGCAATGAAAGTTTTAAAAGGTTTGTAATAACTGGTATTCAGGGTCTGTGTGTTTTTGTTTTTCTTTTTTAACTGGAGGCGGGATCCATAGTTAATTTTTGATGGTATTCCCATGAAATTGTACATCCGGATGACATTTTAAAGTCCACGACCGAGTTAGTTTCTTAATTTGTCAATGCTTAAACCGTGAACAAGCATCCCAAAGTATGCCGAGAAACCCCGCTGACACATCGTATGTGCCACCCAAGTAGATGTAACTTTTGGTGTACGATTCTGTCTGTTTGCGGCGCAGCGACGTACAAGGAAAATCATGCTTTCTACTTTTAGTTCGAGCAGTGAAACACTAGCCAGTTAAAGGTTGATCAGTTGTTCTCTAAGTCGACGATGGTAGGTGCCCGTGCGATTTGGACAGAAATGGGTGAAGTGCAAAAAATAAAAATCTGGGGATTTAGTCGCATATAATAACAAACGAAAACAGTTTGTGAAATTCCTGAACCACAAAGACCCCTGCTCGTCTTTTTCTCCTTTATAAGGTGCCACAGTAGCTAAGCCTGGACCTTTAACCAACAAGTTGCTCAAGCTGATACGATTTTGTTGATTTTCTCGACTACATCTACACTTTTAAGGGATTGGGCCCTTGCCGTCATCTTTTACGTCGTCTATTGCTTTTTCTATTACATCTTGTATTGGGTTGCCTATTGCGTCGTGTATTCCGTCTTGTATTGCGTCGTCTATTGCGTCGTCTATTGCGTCGTCTATTGCGTCGTCTATTGCCTCGTGTATTGCTTCGTGTATAGCGTTGTCTATTGCGTTGTCTATAGCGTCGTCTACTGCGTCGTCTATGGCGTTGTCTATTGCGTCGTCTATTGCGTCGTATATTGCGTCGTTTTTTGCGTTATTACATTGGTCTAGTGTTAAAGTATCTTCGAACTGAACTTCAAACCTGTCCATGCTCTTGACGTACATATACTATACTAATCGCATATACACATTGGATAGAGCGACAGTTCGCAATGGGATCAGGGCCTTGCTTGCTCTTCTACTCCTATTGCAGACATTATTCTAAGAAAGATATCTTTCGTTGCCAGCAAAATTCAAATGGATCAATTTGAACGAACCAAACAGCATCCAAGACGCAATAAATGGTAGATGCAGCGATGAGAGAAGTGACCAATATGCAGTAGCAGACATATCGTGAAGTGTGCGAATTTGATCAGCATTGGTATGGTTGAACATGTGGCGCGAAGACAAACAACGAAAACTAATTATAATAAATGTTAGCGCTGCAGTCCAAAGGGGGACCAGGGCCTAGCTTGCTCATCAACTACTCGTGTTGTGCGCGCTACTATCCTCCCACGAGTAAAAGGGACCTACAGTTTTTTGCCGACTCCGAACGGCGAAATTTGAGAAGCTTTCTTAGACAGTTATTATTATTTGAGTGTTGTCAGCAGCTCGAAGGAGGTGGTGCAGTGAAAAATTCGAAAAATTGGTGTTGAGCTGGGAATCGAACCTACACCCTTCGGCGTGTGAGCGTCGCACTCTACTCACTACGCCACGGCGACCACAAACAACGAAAACTGCTGCTTAATAATGTCGACGAATGTTCGTCTTGCTATATACTCGTATATATCCAACAAGGGAAATGGTAGTTAGCTGACATTAAGTGCCTTTAACAGATTAATTCGGCGGCATAGTCTGGTTCCTTAATGATACAAAAGTTGGCTCTGTTTCTTTTGTCCACTCCGGATATTCACTCGCGAAATGTACTCCAAAACTTTCTTCTCTTTGGAATCCTTCACATTGTTGTGCATTGCAAAATCAAAAAAAGCACACTCCACCGGTTGCCAGTACAGGAACTGAATTTGTAACTTGTTTCACATTAAAGTTTGCAACTTCATCCTCTTCTCATGTGTGGAAACTATACAAAAAATGGGAGTGTATCCGATTTCACTGTAAAAAGTACATTTCCTTACTCCCCTTATCGTTTACCACACGTTTTGAGGTAACAAATTGATCACTGTCATCAAAAATCTTCACAAGTGAGTCTGCAATACACTGCACGTCAGCAGCATTATTCAGCGTCGAGCATAAAAGTTTTCGTTTTAGTTTACATGGAGTACGCCTTACACGAAAAACGTCTAGAATTTAACTTGCTCACCACTCAAATTCGCTCAACAATGGTCCGTGTCCCAAGGAGCGCTTAAGGAACCCCATCACTGCGGTCTTCCACAAATTCGAATCTACGTCCAGCACCGTGCAAATTTTCATGACTGGCTCTTATTCATTCCATCCGTCGAGTACCACGTGCCAATGACTTTGCCATTCTCCTAATACTGTCTCTACTCACATTTGCATTCCTTGGCAAACTTCCGCTGCACGTTGGCCTTGACCTCTTGTTTGTGCAACAACATCGCCGTCGTCTTCATCGAGTTTTATATGCTCAACGGTCACGTTCGGTTGCCCCAAATGGCAACCAGCTCGGGCTTCCACTCTTAAGTGCTTTACTCATTCATTACCATCTTTGAGATACGTTTTATTTCCGAAACGTTAAGGCTGCAGACCAGCACTTGGAGGGAACTGCGGGTAATTGCACGCAACGCTATCGACGGGATGGGAGTTTTATTTGAAACGCTTTTATCGCCACTTAAAAGCGAGCTGTTGGCGGTGCCACCTCATTGGCGAACAACCAGAATTCAACCGACATTTGGGAACAACTCTTACATTTGCTGTTTTAATTGACAGGGTGTAGTTCTTAGTTAAACTTTGCCAAGAAATTGCGTGTATCCGTCCAAGTGTCGTTGCAGTAAAATTCATAACATAAGGAGTATGGGATGAAATTCTCATCAGGCGGTAGTTCTTCTCCATCTTGACATTGTGAACAGATTTCATGATTTCGAGAGAGTCATCAAGAGAAAATCTGCACAAAGTGTGACTCCACTTTGAAAGGTTGGCACATATACATTCTCCGGATAAATGCCTCATCATTGTGATTCACTTCCCGGAAGCGCTTAATCCTCGTCACTATTCCCTCGGAAATATTATTTACACCAGTAAGCAAAAAGTACACAGAAAAACTCAATTTGAAATAATGTAACAACATTTTCGCAGTTGCGCCCCAAGGTAATCCCCAAACAAGTCCTAGGCTCATTAACATGAAAACAACCTGTTCACGTCTGTTATCCTCAAAATGTCTTCACTACTCCTCCACAAGAGGCCTCCGTTGTGATGATAATCGTCCTTAATGACCACACAAACTGAAGAAAAATTCCTAAAAAATTGCGAGAGAGATTGCCTTTTGAACGAGACCCGGAGGAAAATTTGGATTTACACTAGTGGGGACCCCCAGCTTGGTGCACGGAATTGTTTGAAACTCGTTGATGGGAAAGGGCATTATTGCTCCGTATGCCAATGTGGGTGATAAGATATTCAAATTACTGCAGATGTGACGAAGGCAGAGGCAGTTTAGGAAAACTTTTCTCAACTTGAGCACATACTTACAGGAAAAAGTGACTTAGAAGATGACAATGTGAACTTGTGTCTGCTTACGCCAGGATTATGTTTTGAGGTGGAAAAAGTTGTTGGAAGTGTTTGGAAGAAGAGCCAAAATCTCATACATTTTCTTGTCCTTATTTGAATTTGAATTTGCACTCGCGCTCTTAAGGTTTCGTGTCTGCTTTTAGCTACTTCTGAGACAAATTTTGAATCTGCGACTTGTGGGGCTGGATCTGTAGTCAAATGAAAATGCGATTTGTGGGGACAAATCTGTATTTATTGATAACCGTTAAGTAATAATCTTGAGTCCCGCCAATGGATATTTAAGACGGACGTGCGGGCGCGTGGTCGCCGTGGCGTAGTGGGTAGAGTGCTTCGCTCATACGCCGAAGGGTCTAGGTTCGACTCCCAGTAATAAATGTCTAAGAAAGCTTCTCTAATTTCGCCGTTCGGAGTCGGCAAAAAACTGTAGGTCCCTTCTACTCGTGAGCGAACAGTAGCGCGGACAACACGAGTAGTTGATGAGCAAGCTAGACCCTGGTCCCCCTTTGGACTGTAGCGGCAACAATTATTATTATTGTGTGGGCACATCGAAAAGTTACATTTTCAACATAGCGCACTGCCAGAATTCTACTAGTTCCCAGTTTTCTCAGGTATTTTCTAATAGTGATCAATCATTTTTTGATATAAATGCTTAATTTCTTTCAACGCTTTTGTGCCCTCTGTACACAGTTTAGAGGTACTTAGTTAAGGAATAATTTTCCAATGAGTCGCTTATGAGTTGCTTGCAATATATAAGCTATACGGATCGCTTATGTGATTAGTCAAGGAAAAATGATTTAAGGAGCTCTCCAGTAAACAATTTTTTACCATTAATATGAATAATAATAATAATAATTGTAGACGCGACAGGCCACAGTACCAGGGCCCAGCTTTCGCATCAACAATTCGTGTTATGGGCGCTACTGTTCTCTCCCGAGTACAGTTTTTTCCGACCCCGAACGGCGAATTTTTGAGATGCTTCCTTAGACAGTCATTACTCTTTGAGTGCTGTCAGCAGCTCGAAAGATGTGGTGCCGTGAAAAATTCGAGGAATTCAGCCGGAAATCGAACCTAAACCTTCGGCGTGTGAGCGTCGTACTCTACCCACTACGCCACGGTGGCCACTTTTTTTTACCATTGCGCGGTTTAAAATGCGACGCATACTTGAAAATAATCAAATTCTATCTGTTTGTGCACTCTCATGGTGAAATGGAACTTTCCGTCCGTTGGCTACATTTCGTTGCCCTTTTTTCTTTAGTTTTTCTTGCAAATAGTTGAATCTTGCAGAGTAATGGCTGGTATTTGCCGTTTTAACATCTGTAAGCAGCTCATGAAGGACAATGATTTTCGGTTCTGCACGTGAAATGTGAGGTCTCTTAACAAACAGCCGAGCAACTTGCAGAGGCCCTTAACTGCTACAAGGCAGACATTACATTCGCCTCGGGCGAAAACTCGGGGCAAAACCTCTCTGTGGCTAGCACGCGGTTCCCACACCTGGACATTCACAAAGGAACCTGGCGATCTCCTGATCAATCAACCGTCAACCAGATTGATCACGTTGCGATCGACGTCAGACACTCCTCCAGTATTCTCGATGTCCGAACCTTCGGATCATCACCTTGTTGTAGCTAAGGTAAGAACCCGGAAATCGAGAGAGCAACGGAATCGAGAAAGGCCAAAACGGTTTGACGTCGAAAAGCTACAATGCCAGCCGATTGCTGGGAACTTTGCCGAGTCTCCCTGAAACTCGCTCAGAGTTCGACACTGTTTGCACTAAATATAGAAGAAGACTAGAAACGTTCACAAGAAGCCATCAAAGAAGCTGCCACTGATGTGCTGGGTTTTACGTCACCACCCAGAAGGAACCCATGTTTTGACGACGAGTCCAGGCAGGCGCATGCAGCTAAACAAGACGCCTATGGGGCGACGCTGCATCGAACAACGAGGGCTGTTCGTGAGCTTTACGAACAGATAAGAAGGGGAGAGCACCGGCTTCTCAGAAGGAAAACGAAGATGCTCCTTCAGAAGATGCTCCAGAAGCGCGCGGTCGAGGAAATGGAAAGGTGTTATAGCCGGAATGAATTCCGAAAGTCTTATGAAAAGTAAAACAACTATCCGGAGGATACAAGGTTCAGACCGAAACCTGCCGGGACCAAAATGGACAACTCTTGGAAGAGTCACAGTCTGTGCTAAGAATCGGGAAGGATCATTTCTGCAGACGCGATAACGGCGATTACAGCCCAAATCCCGCTGTAAGGCAGAATGTTCCACTCAATTTGGACGATGATAGACAAGCATTCCGTCCCCCCGACTTAGACGAGGTGAAGATAGCAATACCCAAGCTGAAGTCAAATAAAGCTGCTGGAGTGGACGGACTGTAAGCAGAACTATTTAAAGCAGTTGGAGATGAGCTGGTTGGGTGCATGCACCACCTCATCTGTAAGACATCGTCGGAGGAAAGCATACTCGAAGAATGGAATCTCAGCGTCGTTTGCCCGGTTCACAATAAGACAGAAAAAGAGAAAGCATCGTATACAAGATCCTTTCTGCCGTATTGTGTGGGCGTCTGAAACCCTTTGTCCATGACCTGATAGATCCCTATCAGTGAGGTTTCAGATCAGGGGTGTCCACTATAGACCAGATCTTCACATTACGGCAGATCCTGGAAAAGACTCAAGAAGTGCAAATCGACACCCACCACCTATTCGTCGATTTTAAGGCCGCATATAACAGTGTGAATAGAGACGAGCTATACACTGTCAGGTCTTATTTTGGCATCCTTACCAAATTCGTTAGATTGTGTAGGATGGCGGTGTAGAACTCTCGCTGCTCCGTCAAGGTCGGTTACAAACTCACCGAGACCTTCAATGTCAAAAAAGATTTTGGGAAAGCCGACGCACTGTCAAGTGACTTTTTCAACATCATCCTCGAGAAGATCGTGCGTACCTCACAAGTCAACAGCAGAGGCACGATCTTCCAGAAGTCAGATCAATTGCTAACCTACGCTGATGACATTGCCGTGATTAGACGGACACAGCGAGCCGTTAATGAGGCGTTTGCTGGCATTGAAGCGGAAGGGGTTAAAATGGGTCTGGCGGTAAATGAGGGTAAAACAAAGTACATGCTGTCATAAAGAAAGGACACACAACATCGACGTCTCGGACAGTGCGTCACACTAGGCAGCAGAAACTTCGAGGTAGTCAAGGACTTCGTCTACCCCGGTTTCGCGGTAAACAAGGACAGCCACATCAGTACCGAAGTCAAACGCATAATCACTCTTGCCAATCGCTGTTTCTTTGGGCTCAAGAGGCAATTGAGTAATAAAGCTTTCTCGACGGACTACGCTCGTTTTATATAACAGCTTCATCATCTCAGTCCTACTTTATGGCCCGGAAACATGGACGTTACTAAGAGCCTGTGAGGATGCCTTAAGTCTTTTCGAGAGAAAAGCATTGCTTGCGATTTTTGATCCTGTTTGCGTTGATGGTATCTGGAGGAGAAGGTACAATGACGAGCTCTATGGGCTGTACAGCGCCTAGTCAAGCGTCTTCGGATACACCGCTTAAGATGGCTTGGCCATGTAGAGCGTATGAACATCACTGCTCCGGCCCGAAAAGTCTTTGAATCAGAGTCATTGGGACAATGACACATAGGAGAGCCTCGGCTAAGATGGCGCACACAAGTGGAGAAGAACCTTATCCAACTTGGAGTGCGCAACTGGAAGCAGTTGGCGCGATATTGTGTCGGTTGGATTGGAATGTTGGTTGAAGCCAAGTTTCACCCCGGACTTTAGCGATACAGCAAAGAGAAGGAAAAAAGGAACAATGCAGCCAAATGTTAAGGTTTCTTAAAGCTATGAAAGGAAAATTGCTTCCCTTTCGATCTGGCAAAAATATAAGGTGTTCATCCGCCCAAAACTTGAGTATTATGCTACTATTTGATCTGGGGCTCCTGAGACCTCCCTGTACGTACTAGATAAAAAAAATCTTGTTGGTAATAGTAATTCTGTCGTCGCCGTGGCGTAGTTTGTGCGACACTCACACGCAAAAGGACTAAGTTGGATTCCCGGCCGAACACCTCGAATTGTCTACGGCACCAGAGAACAGTGGCGCCCTCAAGACGAGTAGGTGATGAGCAAGCTAGGCTCTCTCTTTTATCGCCATTTTAACAAAAAAATGCTCAAATGAACAAGCCAACTCCATTCCTCCTCTTCATGAATTTACGCGGCCGACTAAGAATGCCCACTCGTTCACCCTTAAGCCCA
Source organism: Eristalinus aeneus (assembly GCA_955652365.1). NCBI lineage: Eukaryota > Metazoa > Arthropoda > Insecta > Diptera > Syrphidae > Eristalinus > Eristalinus aeneus. The sequence continues at coordinate 83,282,147 of OY019132.1, forward strand.
CTTTCGGACGTACAGTAAAATTTAGAAACTCGTTCTCCAGCTACACCGCATAAATATGGAATGCTCTTTTCCACTTAACTTTCCCCTCATCACAATCCACAGACATTTAAAACCAATGTGCATCGGTACCTCCTTTCCCTCTCTTCCTCTATTCTTTCGGCCCCTGCTTAATCTCAGTCACTTAGGGGTAGCAAACAACACTTTTAACGCGCGCAAATTATAAAAAGAAATATTATGAAAATTTCGGAAAGGAATCCACAATCTACTTCCTGCGATCACGCATATTCAACCTATCGCAACTGCCCATATGTTTTTGCTGCTCGTTTTACCATTATGGTGTAATACCGGTACATATTGTTCTGGTACTCAAATCTGTGTAAGTTACAATACAATCAATTAACTAAATAAAGGAAAGAAAGACAACCCGCCAACAAATGTTCGTTTGACACGTCTACGGAATAAGCACAAACTTTTCTCAAAACCTTTCAACACCAGTAACATCATTTTGTGACGAAAGAGGGATCACTCTCTCACGAAAGAGAGTGGAAGAGGGTGCCAAATATTTGACACCTCTCGTGCGATTTTCCGCGCCCTGAATGTTCTTTACTTCGTTCAACGGACAGGTCAATTAAAATTGGTATCAACGCAGAATTATTTCAGTTCCGAAAAAATTTTCGATTTCTTTTCCAATTTAAAAACTTTTCTTAATCCAAATCGTTAAACTAACTCTGCTCCTCTGACACAAGATTATTTCCTTATTATGGTTGTGAACTCTGACCTTTATAGCGAATGCATCCGTTAATTCCGCAGTTTTGCTTTATCTGTATATTCTATTCAAACGAAATGTGTTTCACAGAAGAGTGTGACGCTCTGTGTGTCTGCTGCATCCTCTGTGTGCTTGTTTCAACGCAAATGAAATTTTATGATTATGGCTCGGTTCGTTATACTTTCATCAACCAGAAGTCCCGCAAAATACGCATTCAATTTCATATGAAAGTAGTATTATTGTTGCTCATAAACAACTGAAACGCAATTGCTGGAAATTATTTAAATTGCTAGAATCGGCAACCAACCAAAGAGTTAAGTGGGAAACCAATTCAAAAGACAAACAGATTGCGGTTGATAGGATTCGAATTACATCAGTGCGACATGTATGCCTCCATCATCGAGCGGTAATTAAAAGGGAAAAATTAAATAGAATTCTAAATTAATGTGGTTTTATAGTTAAATTAATAACCTGAAAGGATTTAGGGCGAAATTCATAAATGAACAAAATGTGGGGCTCATGTTGGGAAAAGTTTTTTCTGATTTTTGTTCACCTATTTTCGTTCAATTCCTTGACTTGTCAGGAAAAAACAATTTTTGTATTCAAACTATTAAATCTCAAATTTGAATCTAAGTTTTTGTCGGTCTGTCCATCTTCTGCACTTCTGAAGGGATTTTTGTACAATTTCCAAACACAACTTATTTGCACCTAAATTGAGGAGAAGAAAATTCAAGGAGTGGAAGATATTGAGTTGGTCTCATTTGTGCGGGACTACGTAAACTGGAATCCTACCAAATCGGAGAAAGACACGAACTCAATTAACAAACCACATGCTGAAAACGCATTAAAGTGAATGCCTCATTGTGTTCACCCGGTGGTCGCTGTGCAGCGGAGCGATCGGTTCTTTTGCAGCTTGCGAAAAGACTCACAACTCTTCTTATTGCTTATATTCATTAAATTAAATGCAAAATAAGAACCAAAATTGGGTTGGAGTAAAGATTTGAAATTAACTCATCTCTCTATAAGTTCCGGGGTATAGGGCGCGTCACTAACAAAAAAAAAATAATATTAAAATAATAATGTCCCGCGACCTATAGAGTGATCTGTTACTTTTCTTCTAACTAACGTCTTACTTCTCACTTGCTTGTCAGGCCTGTTACTTCAGGTCTAAGGCCTGATAAGTAAGGTACTATATGTCCCGCGACCTATAGAGTGATCTGTTACTTTTCTTCTTACTAACGTCTTACTTCTCACTTACTTGTCAGGCCTGTTACTTCAGGTCTAAGGCCTGATAAGTAAGGTACTTTATGTCCTATAGAGTGATCTGTTACTTTTCTTCTTACTAACGTCTTACTTCTCACTTGCTTGTCAGGCCTGTTACTTCAGGTCTAAGGCCTGATAAGTAAGGTACTTTATGTCCCGCGACCTATAGAGTGATCTGTTACTTTTCTTCTTACTAACGTCTTACTTCTCACTTACTTGTCAGGCCTGTTACTTCAGGTCTAAGGCCTGATAAGTAAGGTACTTTATGTCCTATAGAGTGATCTGTTACTTTTCTTCTTACTAACGTCTTACTTCTCACTTGCTTGTCAGGCCTGTTACTTCAGGTCTAAGGCCTGATAAGTAAGGTACTTTATGTCCCGCGACCTATAGAGTGATCTGTTACTTTTCTTCTTACTAACGTCTTACTTCTCACTTATTTGTCAGGCCTGTTACTTCAGGTCTTAGGCCTGATAAGGATCAGGCCTGCGATCCATGAGATGAGCATGTGCTATAGCTGCCTTCCATTCTTGACGGTCTCGGGCACGCTTCTTCCAACTGTCAAAAACAAGTTCTTTCGCATCTGCAATCACTTGGTCTCTATACCGGAATTTCGGGTTTTCTCTCCTTCTCGAATTCGGAGGCTGGGCTTCGAACACACTTCTAACTGGAGCGTTGTTGTCCATTTGCTCGATGTGGCCGAGTTACTGCCTTGCCTTCCGAAATTCACCCACATCTTGGTATAGCACACAGAGTTCACGGTTGTGTCTCCTCTTTCATTTGCTTTCGTCGCATATTTGGCCATTTATAATATTTATCGCAGAATTTTTCTTTCAAAGGAACCAAGAATCTACTCTACCGTTTTGCTTGTTGTCCAGCACTCGGTTCCGTACGGGTAGGATTAGCGTCTTGGGGGCATTATCTTTGGCCTTCGAGTTAAAGGTTTCAACAATAGCTGTTTGACAAACCGAAAGAGAGGGTGATTCTGCGCCGAAACTCCACTAAAGTGTCGTTTGTGGAGTTAACGTTTGCCCCCACGTAGACTAACTCCTTAACTACCTCAGAGGTGTAGCTGTAACTTGTCACATTCCGACCGAGTTCGACAGCATATATTCCGTTTAATCCTCGCTCACTCTTAGACCACCTCGTTTCGTCTGCTCTTCAATAACCGTGAATGCTTCTACAACGTTTTACTGGGAACGGAAATAATCTCTATGTCATCAGCATATCCCAGCAATTGAAATATTTGTTAGAAGATAGTACCTTCTGTGGCCGCCGTGGCGTAGTGGGTAGAGTGCGACGCTCACAAAGCTAACACCCAGGTTCGATTCCCGGCTAAACACATCGGATTTTTCACGGCACTACATCTTTCGAGCTGCTGACAACACTTAAAATGTGATAACTGTCCAAGAAAAAGCCTCTCAAACTTCGCCGTTCGGAGTCGGCAAAATACTGTAGGCCCCTTCTACTCGTAGCACGATCGCACGATCGCCACCTGCCTCCAGTTGTGCATTTCAAGTTGGTTGAGGTCCTTTTCCACTTGTGTGCTCCACCTTAGTCTAGACCGTCCTCTGTTGCGTTGTCCCAACGGCTCGAATTCAGAATCTTTTCGGGCCAGAGCAGTGGTGTCCATACGCTCTACATGGCCTAGCCATCTCAAACGTTGTATCCGTAGACGCTTGACCAGGCGCTTGTCACTGTACAGCCCATAGAGTTCGCCGTTAAATCTTCTCCTCCAGATGCCAGCAACGCAAACAGGACCAAAAATCGCACTCAATACTTTTCTCTCGAAAAGTTTAAAAGCTTCTTCATCCGCCTTTGGTAATGTCCAGGTTTCCGCGCCCGAAAAATTGAAATTTGTCTCTTTTAATTGGCGTTCAAGAAAGAAATTGTTAAGAGTATCAGGCTCAACTGCACAACTGTGATTGAATTTGCTGCCAGTCCCATGCTGCCACTCCAATGTGACGAAGATTATACCAGATCTGCTTTGGTGCAGGGTAGAACTTAGAGACATAGGAGCATTGCGTATAATAACAACCGATGAGTTACTCACGACTTTGTAAGACCAAGGGACTTTTTTCCATCTACTACACAGTCGGCTTCGCAACTCAATGCTTTTAATGACTGCAGTTGTGAGCCAAGGGCAGCACTTGTTTCGAATCCGAACAGTTTTGAGTGGAATATGCTGATCGAATAGATTGGAAATAATATTTTGTAATGTGGTAAGCTTCTCTTTAGTTTCTCCAGCAATCGACAGTTCATCCATGGGGTATTAAAGACTTAAATGCTGCAGAGTCGAATAATTTAAATTGTCAATTGAAGTTTCATGGAGACCGCCTATTCCCTCCCCCTGCGGTGGACTGGCATAATCTCAGTGTTGAATTCTCAAATCTCTCAAGATCTGTAGAATATTTGAAATAAATGCAGGAAGTCATCCAGCTGGTGTGCACAAATTGGAAAAACCAAAGATGACAAGTTAGAGAAGCACCCGCTTGACATCTACTTTTGACCACGTCACCACACAAATTTCCATTTGTCTACAAATCTTGCAACACCACTCTGTGCAGCACCAGAAAACTCTCCGTGGACTGACAACCCTCTCCCCATAACTTACACGTTAAACTCGCTTCCAAAGAAACCCAAGGATACACGTTCCACTTGGAATTCTCATAATACACAAATGCATCAAAGGAAAGCCCTTGCACAGGCACATACGTCCGGTTGTCAGTGCATCTGAATGCACATCAGTTGAAGTAGCACGTGCACATATGCGGAGTACGCCTTGTTGTTGTGCATGCAGTTGGAATAGATGATCTCCTCGTGTGACAGACTAAACTCACACAAGGCCACGGCAGATATTGTTGACAAGAAGTGAATCCCTCGACACCCGCCCGCTGCGAAACTCTTAAATTATCATTTTACCATTTTCGGATGCTTACACCAGACCCATTTGTAATTAGGTTTGCGCCGAGCGGAAAGATTTCCACTATCTGTGGGCTACCGTTGAGTGCCATGGGAGTGAGGCGCCGGAGAATTCGGTTTCTCGCTCGTCCGTGACAGCAAATCTTCGGAAACTACAATTAATTGCAGAAGTTTTCACCGCAGTTGCTGGCTTCGAATACCCAGTGTACACCGACTGGGGATACATTTCGATTTCACATGCTGGCGGATGTGGTTGTATTCGATAATTCATTTCGTGCTTCCCGGGTGTCGGCTTTCCTGAAATCCAGATCGCACCGCGAATTAGTGGCTAATTGATTAATCACCTAGGGGTCCTGCATGCGTTTCAGGTTCAGAACAAAAAATCTGCTAGGGAAGTGCTGGAGGGGAGCAGGGAAGCGATACATCCGCAAAAAAAAGATCAGATACGATAATCAGTAGCGGGAGGGGCGTGCTAAATGTTTCAGATAAGGCCGCGTCACTGCTTAATCTCTGGGGAGAAGGGATTGATGAAGGCCCGCCGAGGGAAAGAAGTTAATGATCCTTTTAACGATGGCATCAACCGAATCAGTCCAAGCGGAAAAAGGTGCAATCAAGGAGCGGGGCGGTCGAGAATCAAGTCCAGAAGATAATTTGATTCATTTGGAATCGAAGAAAGGCGAACATATAATTCGACCCAGGGCGAGGGTTGACCTAATGAAGTCAGGACAACATTTGCAGAGTTTCTGGGAATCTATCGCATCAATTCGGAAGTAAATTGAGGCCATCTGTTTCGATGACGACACATTGGCAGGCGTTTGACTTTTCGCTTGACGGATGTTTTACGATTGATGGGTATTCGTCTGGAATGGATGTCTGCTAACGCATGGACGATATTTATCGGGCAAGGTCGTATTATGGGAAAGTTATAAAACATGTAATGCATGGGAACGCAAATACTTTGCCTTTTGAAACTGTGTTCGTGTCATGTTGTGTTTCGGTGGAATAGTTTTTTTTGGAATATATGTGAATTATGTCTTCATAATTGTGATGAGATTTTTTTCCTTGATCTGAACCCCAATTGTGAAAAGTTTCTGATTTATTTCAAAGTAATTAACGTTTCCAATTCTCCCAACCATTCAGAAATAATTTAATGCATTTCCTTTTGTGGTCACATTGACCCAAAGAATAAAAAGCAAGCTACCGACTATTCCTCAGCCTTTCTCAAAGTCATCTACAGGAAGAACAGGACTGGAAAGCCTTGAAAAACTGCTCAGATAGAAGAGTTGCTGCTAGTGTGCTTTATTTAAAGACGGGAACAACATGAGCTGCTTCCAGCCTCAAAACAATTAAAAATTTTTCATTCCAAATCTCATTTCTTACAAATGATAAGGGGTGTATGAGAACAGTGATAGATTGCTTCGTTAGTGAAACCAAACTATAAAATTGGAATCTCTGAATCTTTTGAAAACAAACAGTTTGATGATTTTGAAGATATTGGTAAAAATGTACTTTTCATAATTTGTTCCAGTGATGAAAAGTCTGCAGTCAGTAAACTGAGAACCCCCATTGTTGTTTTGTAACTTTTCACTCAATGAGTTCCGCAAAACATATAGAGGGCGCCACTAAAAAATGATTAATTCACTTGCTCTTAAATGCATCGAAACTTTACGAAATTCGCGAACAACTGTCAAAAAGCGTTCCATTTACTAATTTTTGTCGTAGAAGAGAGAGCTCATGAGAGTGTAAAATATTTCCCCTTCCTACGAATTTCTGCGAAAGAAAAATCTTTGGCCAGCAGATGGCTGCCAAAATTGAGAAAATAAAACCTCTGTTATTTCATATAAGGTCATTTCTTATAAAGATCGAATGTCTTACTTCCGCTTTTTTGCTCTTCATTCAATTCTCAGATGATGTGACTGGATTTATGAATCACATGATTCAAAATCACATCATCCGTATCACTATTTATAGTGTCAACGGAATCAGTGATGGAGAAAAGACCATCTGTGGCGGGATGACGGCTAACAGACCCAGGCTTTGAGGGAACCTGTCTGGTAGTGACAGCTTAACCAGAGGCTATATTCTGGTGCCACGGGAGGTCAGGGGCCCTGGAACTTCGGTTCCGGCCTGACCGTGCGGTAGGCCCCCTTGTGGGAGTTTCGTGGTGGCTGTGGTTTACCACGTAACATCGCGGGTAGAGTCGAGGATAGTGTACTGTGCTGAATTGTCTAGCCCATTGTTTAAGCAAAACTAGGCAAGTCGGTTAGGGGACTACCCCTTCTCAGTGTGGAGTTGCATTCTCTACCGGACGCTGCGACCCAAAGAACGGAAGAGGTTTTAGGAAGGGTTCACATCAAACCAAGGTGGGGTGATTGCCCCTCAAGCATGATCCCAGTTTGGTACTTGGGTAACTAAGGCGTTTAGTCTTGCGTTACTTACGACTCTTGGGGAAAAGCTTCCCCGTGATATAAGCCGTTAAGGGAGGTGATCACGTAAAACCAAATCCCACATCTTCATTTAAGGCTTGATAAAAAGTTTTACAGTGATCGGATCAAATATGCGCCGTTTTGTTGGATAATCTGTTTCCATCTAGACGGAATCTTCATAATACCCACCTCGTAGGAGCCCCCTCCTCATTTGCGAAGAACTCTTACAGCCACTTTTCACAAGCCTCTTTTGAGTTCAACTTCACACCACCAAGGGAAGAGGACAGAAAGAGGTGGTAATCACTTAACGCTATGTCCGGGCTATATGGTGGATGCGAGAAAACCCCCCATCCGAGCTGCCGTAGCTACTAACGAGTCATCAACGAAGTGTGTTCTGTTGTCTTGGTGCAACACTACACTCTTCCTGTTGGCCAATTCTGGACGCTTCTGGTCAATCACATGCTTCAAGCGGTCCAGTTGTTCGGAATAGATGGTAAAATTAAGCGTCTGGCCATATGAGAACAGCTCATAGTGGATGATTCCCTTCCAATCCCACCAAACACACAAAACCTTCCTAGACGTAAAATCCGGCTTGGCCACCGTTTTCACTTGATATTGTCGTATGTGATCAATTTTTCGTCGCCAGTCATTATCCGCTTCACAAATAGGTCGAGTTCGTTCCGTTTCAGCAGCATATCTCAAGCGTTAATCCTATCCAGAAGGTTTTCTTGCGTCAAATCATGCGGCACCCAAACATCAAGCTTTTTTTTTGTATCCTTTAGCCTTCTGCAGAAGGTTCAAAATAATTTGGTGACTAACTCCTATCAACGGGGTGATGTCACGAGATGCCACATGCTGGTCTTCATGATTGGATTGGTATTCCGCTGGCTGGCTGGTCTTCCGCTGGCTGGCTCATTTATGGTGTCGTTTTCACCGGCTTTGAATCGTCGAAACCATTCTTGGTTCGAAGTGATAGAGTATGATCGCCCAAAACACCATTAATCTAACAGAACGTTTCTCTAGCGGATTTGCCTTTAACGAAGGAGAAGTTTAAAAAAGCGCGAATTTCGGCGTTAGTAAAATCCATGTTTACACGTCTATAATTGTTGAACGCAATATCTAAACTGATCATGCACAGCGTCGTTTTGTAGGCTATGTCAGGACCTTTCAAATGATGTGCTGTATTGATACTGATACGAGCTTTGCAACGTTTTGCATTTAGCCGGAAAATTCTAAGGACAAAAAGGCGGAAGGGAAATATAAACTAATATAATATGTACTTTAATTTTATTGTCTTATTAGTCGTTTCACAAGGTTTCGGCACAGTTACTCTAACCAAGAGAAATTTTTCCCAAACAACTCAACTGCAAATTTCTGTCCACAAATGAATTGGAGCAGGCCTATTATTTTTTTTGATAGTGGAGCCACCTTTATGTCCCGGCCTTTTTGAGTGGTGTGTTAAGAGCACATTGAAATTAATTTGTTCCGTTTGCAAAAGACGGCACTAATTGCAATAGGTTTGTGGCGGACAACCACACCAACGGTCCGTCCAACCAGTGCAGCTGAGCATACTGAACGGACTACGCAACGGCACACTCAGCAGCACATCGCAGTACGTGACCTAACCCAACGGCACATAACCCACGCGAGGATATCCTTCCACGCAAAATAACATCTGCGATCGCGGTCCGTACGTCGTTGGGTAAACAACCCAACGAACCCAACGGTGCCCGCGACGCACAAGAGGATATCCTCCGCATCCCACCAACTGGGTTGGGTTGGGTCACACTAAAGGCACTCGCAATTAGAAAGTCACACGGATCATAACTAGCAGTGGGATAGTGACACTGATCAATACTTACATTGAAATCGCCGATGATAACTTATCTAAATAAAATATTGTATACATGAATCGACTCCACGCCTTTTAATTAACTCCAAGTAGGACATACTTGTGGCAACGAGCTTCAGGTTGCTGATCTTGGAAGAGACTGCCTGACTTCATTGTATATATGTACATTCCAACAGTAAAAACTTATATGACACAGAGTCCGTTTTAAGCCATAACTTTGTTTTTTTTTCCTCTCAAAAATGTCCTAGGTAGTCTTAAATAAACAGCATTTGCGGGAAGTTTTAATTTTTTTTATTCAATTTAAATAAAAGTGCAACTGAAGGCCATCGAATATTTGTAGAAGTTTATGGAGAATCTGGACCAATCGATAAAGCATGCAGAAAGTGATTTCCATGATTCATAGGTAATGATTTTACGTAGAGCTTTTTGGTCAACCGGATTCACGTAAACATTTAATTTATTAAAAAGCATGCGTGACAAAATTTAAAAACTTCATACGCAGGCTATGAGTTCATGACCACATTTGATCACATGTACACGTTCGACGTTGTTCCGAGCTGGGTACCAAATTTCAATTTAAAACCTCTCTCTGTACCGTAAGTATCAACAACTTTTTCCCTCTAGAGACCACATGTCGAACCCTATCAATTCTGAAATTTCTTTTTATATTCTATGCATTCATCTGAAGTCCTCCACTAGAAGTGCAGCCATTAGGTAGTTTAGAACAAACAATTCCTGGTTGGAAACTGCTTCATGAGTGATTGAATTGGACTTCGAGGAGATAAGTAAGCCTCCGGCTCCATTTCAAATCCTTTTCAACTAAAAGTGTCCACAGGAAGTTCTTCGGGCGTTTGCCAAAAGCAATTCCTCCCACACGTGAGTAACGTGCACCCACTTGACTAAAGGTGTCACTAAAGGTGACCATCATGAATATTGTATCAGAAAACTTTGTCGAATCTCTTTACCGAGCAGGATATGTTCCGCCCACCCACGTGTCGACAATACGCTCGGAAAAACAACAATTCTGGCCAATCTCGTAGGCACACCCATTCGTGACCGCATTCCAGGAACGTATTCCATGAACTTTACGAATTTCGTTTCCTACGTGACACATCACTGGTGTTGAGAACGATTAAACTTCTATGACGGCGCATCAATTTGAACATCTCCCTGTGAGTTCACTGCTGACTTAACACTTTCGTACTGTACACAGCAGGAAACCCTGATTGATGAGAACATCAAGTTGTCCCTATAGGTTTCGATTCAATTACGGGTCCTCAAGGCCGCCCACCCTCTTGACGACGAGGACTAGGGAATTTCGAATGCAATTAAGAAAGCATAAATCACCGGCCCGAAAAAATTCTTCTGCGTCCATTCGACCGCTGGCTGGTGAGGTTGCTTGAGCCCCTCAAATTAACAATTAATGTCCGATATTTATTTGATTCTCAAATTGGACGTCTCTCGTCGAACCGCAACACAAATAGGGCAAGGGCTCTCCAGCCTCCCCAAACAACAGCTGGCCGGAGTGAACCGCATACTTCCGGAATTCCGGGCGTATGTTTGATGCTCATTACTATAGCAAAGCCAGTCAAGCACGATGGTGGCCGATGGCGGGATGGTTTCGGTTGAAATAATTCGTTATGGACTTTGTGAGTATTTTTCATGCCTCGGTTTTGTGGTCTGGGTTCCGTTGCTAAAAAGAATTTTTTTTTTTGGAAGAAAAGCTACTCAGGTTGGTCATGTGTTGCGTTTTCGAAATGCATTCTGAATCGCATTGCGGCTTTTCGTTAGTCATTGGGGAGGAGAAGGATGATTTGGGAGAATTCAATCCGAAATTGCCATGACTGGAGATTGCAGTCGTATGTATGTGCCTATGATGTCAACATTTCCTCCAACAAGCGCCTTCCTAATGGAAGCTGACGGACTCTGCCTTCTTCTGGGAGCATGAAGTAAATAAAGGAAACTCGAAACGGTCATGCAAGATGTAAAACACAGAGAAGGCCGTAGAGATGAAGATATTTAGTTACTCGTGACATGTATGATGAATGGTCCTTCGTATTTGCTTTCAAAATGGCATCGTATGCCATGGGTAGACATTCAAATGATTGTGAGGAATATTTGTTGTGAGCCAGCAATACGAATATTGAAGTGGAAGACAGATTGCGGAAGCAGATCAAAATACACCTCCGTTGCCTCACATGAAAACATACTCTTTCATACTCCTCCAGTTTGTCGCCGCCATGACATAGGAGTTCAGTGCCGGTGCACTTCCGAGAACAATTTCGAACACTGAACTGAACCTCATTTGTTTATTATTTATTCATGGGAGTACGTATACTGCTCAAAAATTTACACAACAGTGCAAAGAAGTACAGTCATGCAGTCTATGAGGGTAAAGGGGTCTAATTTTTCAGTTACCAGTAAAATAAATCAGTCACACTATTTCTTTATTCGTCGACCCAAGTGTCACAAAGCGTGGATCGCTACCGTTGTTCGATCAAGAATTTTACGAAGAACATGTGGGGGCTCAGCAGTCACATTCAGTAGTATGAAAATTTGGCGAAGATACTGTTTAAGCAGCTTGCGCTAATTGTCATAGCGCACGTTTCACATGTCTCATACGGTTTGCAAGTTATTCCCACTAAGAAAATGTTAAACGATTTGGGGCACATCTACGGAGATTGCGGTTAAAAAAATGGAAGCCTTGCCAATTGGACAGCGATGTATATCCAATCACCCACGTAATAAACATATCTTTAAAATTCTCGTGAAATGGTTCACTGAAGGTTGGCAGATCAATTAGTGGCAAAATATAGTTTTTCACATTTCCGCCATGCACGGTTGTAAGAGTAAGATATTGATTATGCTGAGTGCCTTATCGCCTCATGTGAGGTAGTGGTTATCTCGTCGGCCATAATATGAAACTCACCTGACGCTTGGCAATAGGTTGATTCGATTTCCACGAAATACTCATCAGAAAGAAAATGTTTGATGTCAGCTTCATTAGCCATACTTGAATCCAATGTCGAGATCTTTTCATAAGCTGCGTTAAAGTTAGCCCAGTAATCTTGCTTATAAAGTATGCCTTCGTCTGCTTCACATTCGTACTTTTCTCGAAGTTGGAGGAAAAGTAGTCGATTAACGTTGCATTTAACACTTCCCTGGCCAGCGCCATTGATGGTCACAAGAACACTTTTAATCCGAACAGCAAATTATGAGCACAAAACGGTCAAATTTTGTTGTGGGCTTTAATGATCAAAGTGTTCAAAGCCTACAATTCAGTTCGTCGCAGTCCTTTGAAGTGTAATAAGATCTGCGTACTTTAAATTTGATTAGTTTATCAGGGAATGTCTGTATCACACGAGAAGGTTACTAGTCTAAAAGTGAATCAAATTGATACGATTAAATATCAGACATCGTGAAAAGCCCACGTGGAACCATTCAAGCATACAAAGCCTTGTAATAAATAAAAAGGATTTTGATATCGCACAGGGGAGAGGTCATAAAAGAATTTTTGACAATTACTTAGAGCGGAAAATTAAAAGAATAGCCCAAAAGCAGTGGTGTTAAAGTAGCTGCCGACGATGATTACTCCATTATTTGTAGCAAATTCGGTCTTCAGCTACTTTAACGTACGGTAAACGCATCAACCGTACGGAATTTTCTGCAAGGAAAAAACAAATCCTAGGCCGATGTAGCTTAATGTTAGGCGTACTGATGACTTTTGGGAAAAAGGAATATTTGTAGCCGAAAGCATGTCCACGGGTCTGATAGGCGTCGATTTATGTGGCAAAAGATCAACTCTCAAGTATAGCGGGGGTTCTATTATGGTATGGGGAGCTATGGAAGCTTATGTCATGAGGAACCCTGGCTTGGTAGAAATAACATTGGACAAAATTGTTTACGTACAAATACTTAATGATAATTCAACGGTTTCTTTTCGTGGGTGCACAAAAACGACCGTAAGCATTTATTCAGGATGGTGCAGGAATGGCTTCTATAGCACTATGCAAAATAAAAACACCATGTTCGACTTCGTCACTAATAACTTTTTCCTCCCGTCAAACAAGCACATAATATTTACTGCACAACATCCTTATTCCAACGGTAACAAAACTCATAAACAAAATAAGAAAAAAGTGAATTTTAAACTTAGAAAAGACCCGTTATTCGGTATTTTGAATTGTGCAAAATAATACCTCCGAGTGCGAAAATTCATAAATACACATAAGTCAATGGAATGGTGAAGTGTTTTTGTTTTAATTTTTGTTATTGGGTCAGTACGTGGTCGTATAACCTTTATTTTTAAGTACAGCGTCCCAACATCGTGGCATGGGGCCTCATTCGACTCCTGACATCGCTGAACAGTGATATTCTTCTACGCAACCTGCACAACATTCCATAGCTGTTTTGTATTTTTGGGTTTTGCTTCATATACGAGAGGCGTTCAATATATTCTCGGTATCGATATGAAGGAAGATGCGAATTCAATTTAAATTGTTTTTATTTTTCAATATAATCTCCCCTAACATCAATGCATTTGTTACAATTTGAGATAAGATTTTTTAAACCCTCAAAAAATAAATTTCCAATTTCTCTCTATTTATTGCCGACTTGAGTTCTTCCTCATCCGAAAATCTTTTTTCACGAAGACATTTTTTCAAATCCGGAAACAGGAAATAATCACTAGGGGCAAGTTCTGGACTATAGGGTGGGTGTTGGTTTTCTTCGAAACCACAACCTCACGCAGCAGCATTGGAAACTCGCACCGTGAGAACAGAAACGTTGTCATGAAGAAACAACACACCCGCTGCGAGTTTACCCCGTCTTTTCATTTTAATTTTTTCCCGCAAATTATGTAAAGTGGAAGCGTAGGATGTGGCGTTGATGGTCTCACCTTTTATCTTGTACTCAATGAGAAAGGTTCCCCTTGATTTCCAAGAAACTGTGGTCATGAGCTTCCCGGCAGACAGGGTGACTTTGAACTTCTTCCGGGGATCTGTTCCTTTTTTATGCCATTGCATGGACTCTTGTTTGCTTTCAGGGTCATAGTGGTGAACCCATGTTTCGTCCCGAGTAACGCGTCGATTAATAAGACTGTCCGCGTTCTCACTACACATCTCCAAAAGCCCTCTACAGCATGCGATTCTCACTTTTTTCTGAGGCCCTGTGAGCATTCGTGGCAGTGACTTTGCACTGACCTTTGAAAGGTTAAGATGGTCATGAAGAATGGTGTGAATGGTACCAGTTAAAAGCTTGGTGATCTCTGCCATCATTTTCACCTTTATTCAGGCATCCTCAAGAATAAGTTTTTCGACTTCTTTGATGCTTTCTGCCGTACAAGCAGTAGCCGGGTCCGGAGCGGGGTTCTTCTTTAATGCTCTCTCTGCCTCTCTTGAACTCACTTGACCAATTTTACACAGTTGATAATGAACCTGGTAAACAGCCACCATCTCTTCATGAATAGTTTTTTTTTTACTTTTTTCTTGCATAGTGAGAAATTTATTTACGCGATGGTTAATTTTCACCATCATCGTTTCAGTTGCCATTATGATTCTGTTTAACGCGAATTAATAATCACATTTATATTAAATTTTACATGAATGCACTAAAATAGTATTACTTGATAAATAAGTCAGTTTATATATACAACCACAGCCTCACTCCGATGCCGAGAATATATAGAACGCCCTTTGCATGTGTATAAGTACATATTTCTATCCCCCTAATCCATGGAGTTTTCGAACATGAGCACCAGCAGTGCTCCTTCCTTGTCGCCTCCGAGCACATCACTTTTAGCCTTCAACAATCGGTCTGGCAAAAGGCAGGTCTTCGCTAACATAATGGGGGCTCATCCTTTCCTTCTTGAGGTTTAAGAGTCATGAATTTTCTAAAGTGATTTTCTGCTTTTTATTACAATTCATGAATACGGGAGAATAACTTCCTTGAATTTGGCTGCATGGGTGGGTTGCCTTTGGTCTTAAAATATGTTATCGCTTGGTTAATGAAGGATGTATGAAGCATGCTCCAAACTGAGGTTAAATTGCAACGATAACAAATTTATTATTTATTGTTGCGAACTGTCAGTTTTGAAGAGGAATCACGGCAGAGAATATTACAGATTTTATAAGATAATGGCGGAGAATAATTGTTTAGCTCACTTAACTTCCTTGACTTTTCACAACGGCATTTTAAAAACAACGCGTTGGACTCCATGTTAAAGCTTAGAAGAATGGTGTCAATGTCAATGTCAATGTCAATGCAGTTGCTGTCAAAGCTGCTAAGGCCGGTTTCGGGCGCATTCACTTATTGGTTACAATTCCAATATTTTCTCTTCCTTTAGCAGTTTTCACTTTAAATCATTTTCTGCTTAAAATTGACTATTTTTTGCATTTACTCTTTATAATCATCTTTATTTGAAGTTTTATAATGCGAAGAATGTTTGAAAATCGCTAGCAGTCCTCCTAGATGTGGGTCTTCTGTCAATTTGCCAGAAGTTCTTTAATTTAACTTTTTCCGTCTCTCCGTCTCCGTTTCCTCACATCTTTTTCTTTGCATTTGACTTCAACCAACATCCCGAAGGCAACAAATGACTGCAGATCATCAAACATCACTTACACGCAGTTCTCCAAAACAAACATGAACGCACTTCAGTTAAGCGCAAATCGCAGCAATTAATTATTCCCACTTTCGCAGTTCCTCCAATATCCCCAAAAAAACGCAGCTCACTGAAGCAAACCTGCCCTGTCACCACATTCAACCCAACAAACGTATCATCGATCCAGAAGCCTCCGGCGAAAAGAAAACACCACGACCATTGTTTGGGTTTCATTCAACGTCTGCCTGGTCATTTGGATTTATTACAAGATCCAATTGAGCAATTACTCCCCAACCATTGAGCGCTGTATCCGCTCGGCATTCAAAGCCCCGCAGGCAGTCATAAACATGACCGTTAGACAGAGGGACGCCGAAACCAAACCAATATCCCATCCGTCCTTAGCAGAAATCATAGCCACTCATTCCCAATCGGGGCACTGTGCGCAGACAATCGGATAAGAAAACAAAGAAAAGTAGCTTGGCACGTGTTTCCAAAGTGGCGGAGCATTGTTCTTTGATCCATGACCTCCCCGCCGGCTTCGTCCCTCCCGAGCAGCTGTCGATTTCCGCATCTTAAGCAGTGCTCCAGAACATCAATGGAATCTCAAATCTTCAAAATAATTTATTTCATTTCCTTGCCACACTCCTCCCACTAATGGACGAAGACCTCAAGGCTGATAGGGAGACTGCTCGCAGGAAAGAAAATTTGTACAGTCTACCCATTAGGGCGGTTGATTGAATCGGTTTTGCATTTCATTTCTGGCTGGCTCAGTACATGTCCTTCGTACACACAAAAGGGGATAAACTCGCAGCGCGAGCAAATGACTAAGTCCACTTCCCGAAACAAGACCCCCGACCGAAATTCAAATGAAAAGTTTTATGTCCCCTCCAAGTGGATTGTAGTGTATCACCGCAATCCGTTGATGGAATATAAAGCTGGATGGGCGGTGGGCGAGCACGCAGCTGTGGGTGGCAATGAAGCCGCCCGACGTGGGTTTTATTACCTTAATAATGCACGATGTGTTTCCATGTTTCTTTTTGTTTTTTCTGTTGACTGGAAGAGCTGTTTTATGCTCCCCTGATAAGTAGAGAAACCTACTCACATTTCGCAGGGCGTACTTTAGAAGACATCAAACACCAGAAGACGCCCACCGTTGCTCTCCCTCCCACAGTTCCGCGTACACTTCAAAGGCAGACAAGGCGAGATTACTTCTGTTTCAGTGATGCGTGGAATGAGGGTAATGCTGGGCACCATTGTCGGCTTTTATCTCTCCATTTTCAGGTCGCCTTGCGTGTCGGGCCGACACACAAACAAGAAAATAAAAAATTGAATTTACCAAAAATTAATCTTTTCAGGATACCATGACCTGTTGCCGGCTGAATTAAGCTTCCCCTGACGTCGATTCCCCTGTTGCTACGCCCTCACTGTCCTTGGTCGTCTGCCGTCCACCGTCCGTCGCCGTTATCCCGCACCGCATCGCACCGCACCCCGTCACAGCTTCTCAAGCCAGAAAGCGCAAGGAGGAGGAAAGAAGCAAAATGCCTGTGGGAGGAAGGACTGCCGGAAAGTTTGGTTACTCGGATAACAGTTATTACAGTGGTGAGTAAAATAATCCAATTATGTAGCAATTAGTCTCTATACACGCGCGTTGAATGTAATCCATTCCCTTTTGCCTTCCTCCTCCTCTTCCGCTGCATCTCCATTTTCGTGTCTTCAGGAATGTTTAGTCACGTCAAATTGTACACACAAACAGACCAGAACACCAAGGCACCATCACCTCGATAGTGAACCGCCCCGAAGGCTCTTCGCCCCACTGATGAATGCCGCCAACCGACTTGTACTTATGTCGCCAAGTAAATGAGGACAAATGCTGCCGCCGACATTCTCAGATGAAGTCTCCGGCCGTTGAAATCATTGCCACCGACACTCGTGGCACACTCAGTCCCCGGAAAACATGCACACTTCCTTATCTTCGTCGACGGGTAAGCTGCCCCATTTCATTCTCATTTGATGTGCTTCACGTCGGATGGGTGTGGGACGGAAAAGGCATAAAAATCAACGGGAAATATTCTTACAACGCCGAAAAGGTGTGCGAATTAGACGCGAACAGAAGTTTAATATATACTCTCTTGGATTTGCCACAAAATTTCACTTCCACCCCGAAAAGAGAGCACCCGTCGGCAAATAAAAATTGCACAAGCTTCTAACGACACACCGATGGTAATTGTGATTACGTCGCCAGAGAAGTGCTGCTACGTGAGGTGTAATGAAATGGAGCTCGTAAAGAATAATCATTGGCATAAGCATGGGCATTCGTCATCCATAAAGTTTTAAGCGTCGTCGGAGTTTATTATGAGCCAGATGTATGCAAATGAGGAGATCAAACATACACCGCTATGAAAGTGATTCATTGCGGATGCGTTTGGTGTTGTTACTGAAATAGGGATGAAGATTTCTCCTCGAGAAGTGATGAGCTGCAGACTTTGTCTAATAGATTGTGGGAATTAATTTTCTATGAAAAACTCTGTTTGGTGGATGCGTTAACAGTTGCCTGAATTACTATACATTTGCATTAAAGATTTCCGACTAATTGGTCTTCAAGAAATGAGATTACAGACTTAAGGAGCTATTGCCATTTTAGCTATTTTTGGTTTTGCTTATAATTGGGCTTTGCCGCCGAGCAGAAATTTCAATTCTATTAAATCTCTTTAATTCACTCAGAAAAGGATAAAACTATAACAGCCAGAATGAAATTTTGATGAAGCACAGTGGGGCAAAAGTAGTGGTGTTGGGCGATAAATTCTTTTGAAAAGTGTAAAGTAACCTTTTGCATTTTAAAGCCTTGCATAAAAGTGAAAATAAGTTTCAATTTCAATTTTTTACCCTTGCGACGGTGTGTCCATTGTTGTTCCTAAAACCTACAAAACTATTAACTGTGCAATAACTTCTTCTTCTTCTTGTGGCGCTAAAGTCCGGGGTGGACCTGAGTCTCAACAAACATACCTCTCCAGATAGCACGATCTTTCGCCAGCTGTCTCCAGTTGCGCACTCCAAGTTGGTTGAGATCCTTCTCCACTTGTATGCGCCACCTTAGCCTAGACCGTCCTCTGTTGCGTTGTCCCAATGGCTCGGATGCAAAATTTTTCGTGCCGGAGCAGTAGTGTACATACGCTCTACATGGCCATCTTAAGCGTTGTATCCGAAGACGCTTGACTAGACGCATGATACTATACAGCCCATAGAGGTCATCCTTAAGTTTCCTCGTCCAGATGCTCTCATTTCAAACAAGACCAAAAATCGCACGCAAAACTTTTCTTTCGAAAAGACTACGAATTTTCCTCATTCACTTTTAGTAAAGTGCAAAGCTAAAATCACAACTTTTAAATCGTGCAAACCACTTTTGGCCGCCGTGCCGTAGTGGGTAGAGTGCGACGCTCACACGTCGAAGGGTCTAGGTTCGATTCCCAGTTCAACATTAATTTTTCGAAATTTTCACGGCACCACCTCTTTCGAGCTGCTAACAACACTAAAAGAGTAATAACTGTCTAAGAAAGCTTCTCAAACTTCGCCGTTCGGAGGCGGCAAAAAACTGTAGGCCCCTTCTATTCGTGAGCGAACAGTAGCGCGCACAACCCGAGTAGTTTATGAGCAAGCTAGGCCCTGGACCACCCTTGGACTGTAGCGCCAACAATTATTATTATTATTATTATTCAAACCACTTTTGACACGTTCGCTCAGCAAGCGCATATTCACCATGAAATTTCACCAAAATACAATGACTTTCGGCAGCAGTTTTTATTATATTAAAGTAATGAAGAAGAACTCCCAACAAAAAGAATTTTTCAGGCACCAAGGTTGACAGATTAGAGTGAAAAAATTATTATTGTTTACGCTCCAAATAAATGAAATATACTGAAATGACGTACAGCTATGGTAGCTTTCCAACGCATGTTCCAATAAAATTATAATCATGGAATGATACAAGTTACGCCATCTCTTAGCAACCGCTCGAATTAAGCTATAGACCTAATAGATCATATGCTATAGCTGAAATTGTTAACATATGTTCGAGACTAGTGTACCGATATAGCAAACTATAAAAAAGATAACCCAATGTAATTACCTGGCGAAAATC
Source organism: Eristalinus aeneus (assembly GCA_955652365.1). Taxonomy (NCBI): domain Eukaryota; kingdom Metazoa; phylum Arthropoda; class Insecta; order Diptera; family Syrphidae; genus Eristalinus; species Eristalinus aeneus. The sequence continues at coordinate 83,302,106 of OY019132.1, forward strand.
GACATTAACATTATATTTTGAACAGAATTCGTATGGCACCCTGTTTTAGAAGTTGCTTTCAAACACTTAGCAAACGGCAGTTGTGTACTGGTATAAGCTCTGTTCTAGCCATTTGACCAGGTTATTGACTGGTCGCTCAGCTTCATTATACATATTTGACAAAATAGTTTATTTTCCTTCTTCGTGTAAGTAATAAGGATAAGCAACTGCTGGAGTACAGGTTCCCACTTCTTCTTTCACGACACAATTCTGCAAATGTAGTGTTCCCCTATTGCTAAGGGGGGCGCTACATTTCTTAACGGACACCACCCTCAGCAACAACTTTTTTACGTGGCCAATGATTCCACCAGAATTTGAAATGATCTTCAGTTGAGAAAGAAATTTTAAAAGTCAGCCATTTGTTTTTGAAAACTTATTTTTATTGAAAAAAAAAAAAAACGAAAAATAGTGTATTCGTTATTACGCTGCAAAATTGCTTTGTCTCGCCTTTCGGTCGTTTCTGGCTATTTTCACACAATGTACGGCTCATGCGGTTTAGTTGTAGTCGATATGGTCTCCATGAAGGGTGTTGCCTGGTTATAGGACAAGTGTACACAAACTTGTCTATTGTGTAGTGTAGAACACCACACTAGTCTGTTCTCAGCATACGCAGCGTATGCCCTTTGAGCCGTGGATGCGTTTTTGTGCCGTCAATCATCATCGTTTATGATGATCATCTTCCAAAAGGCGCCTTCGGACTGTAAACATCTACCCTTGTCCACTCCCTTTGCGGGTCAAAACTTATCTTGCCAGAGTTAATTATACTATTTCTTATCAATATCATATTTTCCGTTTCCGCCCCCAAAGACCCTTCTGATTGAATTCAATTGATCCTGTGATTTTGTGTTAAGCACAAATCCTTGAAACGCTTGATTTTGAAACTCCAACGTCAGCTGAAATCACTCGGATGATTTTCCCAGCATGTACATGTAACGCAATGACTTGTGCCCTCTTTTATTTTGGAATATCCATGATGATGAAGTCTTTACAGATAACGTTTGAAATGGTATGATTTTATTTTCTTCCTTAAAAAACAGCAACTTACCTCTTAGAACAGCCAAATTAACTTATATGACTAACAAAAAACATTCAAAATATAACATTTAATCAATAGTCTATTTAAACTAACCAAAAATTTAAGTGGTCCAGTAGTTCGCAGTAAATAGAAAAATTAATTAATTAAATTTAAATAACTAAAAAATTTAAATAATTAAATTAATTAGCGTCTGGCCATATAGGGGCAGCTCATAGTGGATGATTCCCTTCCAATCCCAAGATACACACAGCTTCCTGGCCGTCAATCCCGACTTGGCCGCTGTTTGGGACGATTCACTGGCCTTCAACCACCACCGTTTTCGCTTGATATTGTCGTATGTGATTCATTTTTCGTCGCAAGTCAGTCAAAGAAAATGGGTCGAGTTCGTTCCGTTTCAGCAGCATATCGCAGGCGTTGATTCCGTCCAGAAGGTTTTTTGCGTCAAATCATGCGGCATCCAAACATCAAGCTTTTGTTTGTATCCACATTTTGCAGATGGTTTGAAATGGTTTGGTGACTAACTCCCATCTCCTGGGCGATGTCACCAGATGCCACATGCCGGTCTAACTCGATGATTTCCATGATTCGATCGGTATTCGTCGTCACAGGTCTTCCGCCGGCTGGATTATCCATGGTGTCGCTTTAACCGGCTCTGAATCGTCGAAACTATTCCTCCGCGGTTCGAAATGATAGAGTACAATCCCCCAAAACACCATTAATCTCATGGAACGTTTCCCTAGCGGATTAGCCTTTTACGAAGGAAAACTTTAAAATAGCGCATAGCGTCGCTTTGTAGGTTATGTCAAGACCTTTCTAATGATGTATAGTATTACCAGATACGAGCTCTGTAGCGATTCGTACATAGCCGGAAAATTCAAAAGACAAAAAGGTGGAAGGGAGATATTTGGCAACCTTATATTTGAGAAATAAAACGTAGAAACCTACTATTCAAAAACTCAAAAAATGCTTGTCCAAATTAATATGCACACGTCTATATAAAATGCGAGATCTATAACTATTCATCGTTATTTTATTGTTTTATTCCTATTAAGTAACTACAAAATTAGCAAAGCATGGTAAATTCCCAAAGACTTAAGCTTGTTCAAAAGGAAAGTGTAATGCACTTTATCAAAAGCTTTCGAAAAATCTTTGTTTGTTGTTAGCACCTTGAAAGATGTGGTATAGTAAAAATGAGAGAAATCAAACCTGGACTCTGTGGCGTATGAGACTCATCAGAATTTGATTCCATGATAACAGTATAAATGGTTGTACTTTAGTCTACATTTCATTTGTTACTAATAATAATTGTTGGCCCTACAGTCCAAAGGGGGACCAGGGCCTAGCTTGCTCATCAACTACTCGTATTGTGCTCGCTACTGTTCTCTCACGAGTAGAAGGGACCTACAGTATTTTGCCAACTCCAAACGGCGAAATTTGAGAAACTTTCTTACACAATTATTACTCTTTGAGTTTTGACAGCAGCTCGAAAGAGGTGGTGCCGTGAAAAATTCGAAAAATTGGTGTTGAGCTGGGAATCGAACCTAGACCCTTCGACGTGTGAGCGTCGTACTCTACCCACTACGCCACGGTAACCATCACATTTGTTACTCTGTAATTAAAATATTGGCTTAACATTTTGGTATTAAACATTTTCATTATATTTAAGTAAAAATGTGTCATCGTTTGAACCAAATGTTTTGGATAATGCAACGAAACCGCTTGTGCGCAAGTGTGAATTGCCTTATTGTAAACTGGTTTAAAGGAAAAGTCACGTATACCCTTACATTTATCTGTTCAAAACAAGTTCGAATCAAAATTACTTCTGCCCCTATCGTTCGAATTGAATTGACTAATGCATTGAATGGCGCCATAGCTCACTAGAGCACTGGGGGTATCTTTTTCAGTAACTTATGGTGTAGTGCGTACTGTTGCTCTCAATAATGAGGGGAACGTTCAGTTTTTTGCCGAGTCATAACTGCGGTAAGTTAGCACTCGTTTGGTGTTGTCAGCAACTCTAATGCTCGTCCGCCGTTTTGAGTCTAAAATAAACTTAAACTGGCTACCATTTAAATTCCTTTCCCGATTTTCAACGTCATTAAATTTCAGATTTGTATGCTTCAGTACTGGGTGCTGCGAAAACGACCATTACGGTGGAGAACATGAAAAATTTAATCCTGGATTTCTTATTGCATATGCATAAGACAGCTGCATAGAATAAAGGTACGAAAAAACTGTCTCCGCAAAAACTCACTTGCATCAAAAAGTGAAAATGTGAGGCCTGTGTTCTTTCAATGCCAATCCAAAAGATTTATAGTCTTTTCATGACAGTGACAGTAAAAGTGGTAGGGGAGTTGACATCACGCGGCAAAAGCCGCAACGTTTTTCTGAAATTCACAATGTCGACTACATTCAGAAGGACAACATGTCTACAGGGCTCTTCAGTATTTTTAAGCCGATTATACGCTGAATTGCAAGAACACTGTCCCATCTGATGAATAAAAAGTTGTCACCGACCATTGTCTATCACCAAGGGTAAGTTGGCCTAAGAAGGCTTTAAACTGTTGCTTTTTGTTTCACTTTGAAACTGAAAGGGTGAGTGCCGCCCTTGAGGCCTACAATGAGTGTTAAGCCAGCTGCAGTAACCCTCTTAAACAATGAAGTGTTGTATTCGTAATTTGTTGAACATGGATTGAATGTACTTTTGTGGATAAGCTGCAGTTGCAACCTATTTGATTTTTAAAAAGTGGAAACATGGCAGTTCGATAAACAGCCTCATCACTCAAAACAATTGTTCAATGAAAATTAGCATTAAGTTCAAGCTGCCCTTACACCCAAAACACAAAGGTTCCCAAAACGATAGAGAGAGAGAGAGAGAGAGAGCGCCTTAACAGTGATTGATATGGGTCCCCTTAAACGGCGGTTATATCTTGATCACTGTTCCAGATTATTGTCTGGACTTGAAATATTATGCAGCGCCAATCTAGATACATGCTTTTTATTAGATTTGAATTGTAGTCGCAAATAAAAATCAACTGTTAGAATTACAACTGTATTTATTAAAAAATCGCCACTGCCAGAAAGGGTCAATGTATTTACATACGAGGGTTGCCTATTATATTTCGGGATTAGAGAACAAAATCAAATGTTAATAATCGAAAATAGCTTTATTGTTTTTCAAAAGGTTCCCCATTAAGATCTATACATTATTGCATGCGTTTGAACCAATTGTCGAAGCACTTTTGCCACTCTGATTGAGGTATCTCCAAAACATGCATTCTGAACCCATCAACCGCTTCTTCAGGTGTCGAAAAACGTTGACCTCTCATTTTATTTTGTACGTATGGTAAGAAAAATAAGTCAATCGGTACCAAGTCAGGACTGTAAGGCGGATGACTGTTTTGAGTGCTCAAAAATGCAGTTTTTTGAGCCGATGTGTGAGAGCTCGCATTGTCGTGGTGGAGAGTGATCGGTCTTCGGGGGTTGGTTTTCCTAATTTCTTGGAAGACAACTGGCAAAGAAATGGTTGTGTACCACGCAGAATTGACTGTTCTAGGTTGTTCTAGTGGTACGGTTGCGACATGTCCAGTTTTCCCGAGAAAAAAGGTTACCATTTGCTTGGAAATGCTTCGTGCGAGAGAAACTTTTGTTGGATTTGGAACAATTTTAAACACCCATACAGTCCACTGCTGTTTACTTTCGGACTCATACGCGTAAATCCAGGGTTCATCACTTGTCACGATGAGTCGCACGTGTTTCGAAGCATCCCGATCGTATTTTTGGAGCTTTTCTTTCGACCAATCGACACGAGCCATTTTTTGAGCGATTGACAAATTGTGTGGGATCCAACGGGAACAAATTTTTTTGACGGTCAAATGTTCATGCAATATTGAATGTATGCTGGTCCCACTAATGGCTAAGGTTGTCTCAATCTCATGATAGGTCAAATCAGTTGTCGCACAGTACCAATTGTTTCCGGAACAACAACTGATTTAGGACGACCTTCACGAAACTCGTCATGGAGTGAACTACGACCTCGATTGAATTCACCATACCGTCGATAAACACTTGTCCTTCATGGAGCTTCATCGCTTCATCGAACTAGGTTCATCGATGCATCGTTGTTGAGTTAATCCACGTCGAAAGTTAAAAAAAATAATTGCACGAAAATTTTCACGATTTAATTTCATTTTTTGGGAAAGATGAATCTTTTAAGCTACTGTAAACAACACAAATAGCGCTCGTATGTCAAAAGGTTCTGGGTACGTTTAACCCCAAAAATGTCAAACTTTACGATAGAGCTGGCAGTTGCCACATTGCAACACTAAGGTTAACCAATCCCGAGATATAGAAAGCAGCCTTTGTATTAACGTGGCCTTTCCCCATTAAGCTGTTCTTCGAAATGAATGGCGGCAGTTGTCATATTGCAACAGAAGTGATGCCCGATCCAGAAATAATAAAAGCCACCTTAGTATATCAGAAATGCACTTAACCTTCGGACTTCGGGTCGTCCATCCGAACGGCTGGCTTGCACTTTTCTAAGCCAGAACGAGCACTATTCTTGGAGCAAATAAATAAAATACGTCTGATCGTTTTAAACACGCTTGAAGAAATGCATCTTTATTTGACGAGTGAACACAAGGGATAAAAAGAATGACGAATATAATAAAGAAAACTTAACCCGTGTTGCCACTTTGCATGTGGAATTCAGTAGGTGACAACAACTATTTATGTCATGATGGCACAGTGTGTGGTGCAAGAATTCTGTTATTGACTTTTTTTTTCCTTCTACAAATAGTTGATGGGGCAGACCTTGGCATTGAAAAATGTTCCAGATGCTCTTAAGGTTTCATTAACTGAACGAAATCTTAAAGAGCGTGCCGTGGCTCTTGTTTCTATCGAAAGAAAATTCTCACTGAAGAAAAACTCTTATTGTTCTAAATTAACACATATTTTATGATTGAAGATGATTTCAGTGATTTATTTGACATCTTAAAGAATAGTGTCCTAATTTTTCAATGAATAAAGTAAAAATGGCCTAACTTGCTCATCAACTACTCATGTTGTCCGTGCTACAACCTACAGTTTTTTGCCGACTCCGAACGGCGAAGTTTGATAAGCTTTCTTAGGCAGTTATTACTCTTTGAGTTACGTCAGTAGCTCGAAAAAGGTGGTGCCGTGAAAAATTCGAGTTGTTCAGTCGGAAATCGAACCCAGATCTTCGGCGTGTGAGTGTCACACAGTACCCACTACGCCACGGCGGCCACCACACGTAATACCACACAATATGAAGTACGATGTCCCCTTATTTAATCCCTCTTTGGCATTCTTTATACAGAATGCCCGGAATGTCTGTAGGTCAGTGTGGTTTTAACTTTGTGATACCCAAGGCACTGTTTCAAAGGAAGCTTAGTATTTTGCCTCCCCTATTTCTTATCCCTGTATTACAACAATGGTTCTACACAATGCTGCCACATGCAAGCATTTGTGAATAATATGCGAATTCAGCGGAGACCAGTTGGATAGTTGATATCCGTCGCCCAACATATGTCGTGAAGAGGACAAGGAATGGAAACAAAAGACTGTGCTCCCATTGTTTGTTAAATTTTCATCAGAAGGGCAACTTGAAGTAGAAAAGAAGATACGATCCTGCACTCACAAGCTAACCCGCTCCCCAGAACATACATCTTATCTGTTTATCACTCCCACAGTCTGGCACCCAAACATACCGTAGGGTGAGTCCGAAAACAGATTTCGTCCGAAGCACAATACAAAATTTATCTTATTTAAGTGTGCATTAAGGAAATCTTTTGTTTCGCCCTCAACGAGATACACTGAGCGCTATGTTATCCTGTTGCAATTCACATAAACATCAACAACAGGCTCCCATCCTTCAGCTGCCAGATCTTCAAGCTGTTCATGGCAACCACAACAGGGAGGGTGATGAATTTCAAAAGACCATGTTAATCCGAGTCGATAATCTTCATTTCATTTTAACGACAGCTTTGGCCTTGACAAGAACCCAAATCCATAAAAAACTACTCATTTCCCTTCACTCGACGGCGGCGTCCATTTTCTGCAGTGCAATTAACCGCATCCCCCATCCACTCTCAGAGGGGGTTCATAATTGACTTGTGAAGAGGATAGAAGTAATGGTGTTCTGACATAATGGCATTTTCTGCCTTCGGGCAACAAGGCAGTGGTGGCGCTAAGGAAAAAAATCGAGTAACTAGTTTGTCGATTGATTGCGGTCTGAGGAGTGCCCTCCACTCCCCCCACACTATATTTCGCCCGACATTGTTGCCACATCATTTTGTATTATTTGTCCAGCGGAATTAATGGCCTGACATTCGATGATGATGATGATGAAGGGAAGGAGCGGTTCCACTGGTGGTGGTGCTAAGTTGAAAATTCGAAGGGAGACGAATGAATGACACTTACAGCTTTCCCGGCACTTCCCTGCCTCGGAGCAGCAGCTTTATAGGGCAGAAGCCATTTGGAGCGTACAATGGAGCCCACCGCTGGTCCATTGTGCACTCCGACAGCGAAGAATTGCAAATGAAAAGTTATGGCGATGCCAGTGGGATAGCAAATGATGGCAGTTACGGTGGCGGCCTGTTCCAGTGTGGACGACTCAAGTCTTCGATTTGGGCGAAGTTTATTTTAATTTCCATTGAAATCCAACTGACGTTGCGGCGGCGGTATTGGGCCCCCGCTGAGACCAGGTGGGGTGTTCATTTTGCAAACACGGAATGCTGAGTGTGAGTGTGTGAAGGGAGGCGTCACGTTGGCAGAAACAATGATTGAAAGACTCGGTATTTGCTTAATGTGGATACCCTGGGTTTTTTGGGGGGTATTTGACATCAATCAAGGGAGCAACATTCGCTTATTCCTTAAGGAGCGCGAAGGCGCGTAGGCGGTGTGTTGACACGAACATGCAATGATTCACTTAATTAGAGAGGCGTTCGGATGCGATGGGACTGCTCAGTGGCGGCTTGTCTGCTTTGAGATAATTGGGCAAATGTTGTGCGGTACATGTTGTGTGACGCCATGACAGGAGCTTTTGGCTAATTGCGGAACAAACAAATCACAGAGGTGGAAGGGGGAGTTGGAAATAACCACGGGGAGACCTTTGACATTTTTGAAGGCAATAAGAATAGAAATGAAAGTTGCCCAGGGAGTGAAGAACTTTGTTGAGGCCTGTAAACGTTCGAGGCCACTAGTTTTCTGATATTCTGGGACTCCTTTTAAAACAGGCAATCAGTATCCGTTTTAGGAGATCAAAGGAAATTGAAAAACCACAAAAATGGCGCATTTCTCTTTACTTAAAATTAAAGTGAAAGCTGAACGGTAGATATATATATGTATGTGTATCTCCTTACCTGTAGGCCCCTGGAACACAGGACGCAGCGTATACTTTTTCTCGACGAAGAAGAATTGTGGAATAAACATACACTTAATATTGTTCCTTCCTGCTTTTCGTGGGGTGAAGTAGTTTGGTTCCGAATACAAACAATACTCCCTGGAATTTAAGACAAATGCATTTCCGACTATATGAAATGGTCGAATGAATGGGTTTTCTTGGATATTGGCAAAAGAAGCTGAACGCTTCTTCTAAAATTGATTTCTCCAGAAGCCTAAGCACAGAATAAAAAGGGACAGATGGAAGACGAAAGTGTCCTTAATCCTTTTAAGCACCCGTTTGTTTGATCCTTGACCCCTATAGTGGAGAGTACTTTGGGCGTAAACTGACATACGAGTGGCGTTCGACATATTCTCGGTATCGGGATGAAGCTGTGTATATAAATAAATTGACTTATTTATCAAGTAATACTATTATATTAGTGCAATCATGTAAAATTTCATATAAATGTAATTATTAATTCGCGTTTTATCTCTAGTTAAGCAGAATCATGATGGCAACTGAGACGATGATGGTGAAAATTAAGCATCGCGCTGTAATGAAATTCCTCACTAAGCAAGGAAAAAGTCAAAAAACTATTCGTGAAGAGATGGTAGCTGTTTACCCGGTTGATTATCAACTGTGCAAAATTGGTCAATTGAGTTCAAGACAGGCAGAGAGAGAGCATTAAAGACGACCCCCGCTCCGGCACCCCGGCTACAGCTCGTACGGGATAAAGCATCAAAGAAGTCAAAAATCTTGTTCTTGTGGATGCCCGAATGAAGGTGAAAATGATGGCAGAGATCATCAAACTTTTAACTGGTACCATTCCCACCATTCTTCGTGACCATCTCAACCATTCAAAAGTCAGTGCAAAGTCACTGCCACGAATGCTCACAGCGCCTCAGAAAAAAGTGAGACTCGCATGTTGTAGAGAGCTTTTCGAGATGTGTAGTGAGAACGCGGGCGGTGTTATGGATCGAATCGTTACTGGGGATGAAGCACGGCTTCACCACTGTGACCCTGAAATCAAACAAGAGTCCATACAGTGGCATAAACAAGGAACAGACCCCCGAAGAAGTTCACAGTCACTCCGTCTGCCGGGAAGCTCATGGCCACACCTTTTTGGGACTCAAAGGGAATCTTACTCATTGAGTACAAAAAAAAAGTGAAACCATCAACACCACATGATACGCTTCCTTTTTGCATAATTTGCGGTAGGAAATTAAAAAGAAAAGACGAGGTAAGCTCGCTGCGGGTGTGTTGCTTCATAATGACAACGCTCATGTTCACGTGGCGCGAGTTTCCAAGGCTGCTGCGCAAGATTGTGGTTTCGAAGAAATCCAACACCCACCCTATAGTCCAGACCTTGTCTCTAGTGATTATTTCCTGTTTCCAGATTTGAAAAAATGTCTTCGTGGAAAAAATTTTTCGGAGGATGAAGAACTCAAGCCGGCTATAAATGAGTCTTTTGCAGAGAGAGAAATTTTTTTGAGGCTTTAAAGAGGCTTATCTCAAGATGTTATAAATGCATTGATGTTAGGGGAGATGATATTGAAAAATAAAAACAATTTAAATTGAATTCACATCTTCCTTCATATCGATACAGAGAATATTTTGAACGCCTCTAGTACCTTTCAAATGAATATTTTCTCCACAGCTTTTCTCCAATTGTTATTTTAATCTTTGAGCTGCAAAATATTACGCAAGATACGAACATTTTTTCAGTAGAAGGGTCCTGTAAACCATATCTCTGAGCACGCTAAAGTACAAATAATTTTGTTAAGATACCGTTATACTATGCAAGAAATAGAATATCCGTCTGGTATACCATAGACATGCGTGTTATGAAGTTCTGACTCTGGTGCCAACAAATATCAACGATTAGTCCTCCTCAGTGCTTTTGGATTGAAGTCGGAGCACTAAATCTTAATTTCTTCTCTGTGTTCTCCACTCTTTAACAGCAGAGCCGCTTATAGCCTTGGACATTTGTAGTTGCAGTCTCTTCTTGCATATAGCAGTCTGAAATAGACACTTGTTAGAGTCACCGATTATGAAAAGGACACATTGGGCTGACCTAAAGAAAGCCTCGCTTGTCAATAACGGTTTTCAGAGAAAACTTTTATAAGCGTAGAGCCCCCGGGGATGAAGTTAAAATAAAATCCAAATTATAGGTGTTGTAGAATCATCGTTCGACGCTAGTGTCCAGTAAACTGGCAACTGGACACCGAACCAACTAGACGTTGAGGAATATAATAAATACCACACCAAGAAATAAAAGTGGTTTTAAATTACGCTTCATTCTACAAAATGGTCTGATAAAAAAAAAACTTAAGGAAAGTGGCCGCCGCGTAGTGTTTAGAGTACAGCACTCAGACGTCGTAGGTTCGGTTTGATTCACGATTTAACACATCGAATTTTTCATGGCACCACCTCTTTCGGGCTGCTGATAACACGCCATTCCAACTCGCTAAAAGAATGTACTCTACTCGTACAGTACTGTACGAGTAGAGACTGTAGACTCTACTAGACTGTAGACTCTAGAGACTGTAGACTCTAGAGACTGTAGACTCTAGAGACTGTAGACTCTAGAGACTGTAGACTCTAGAGACTGTAGACTCTAGAGACTGTAGACTCTAGAGACTGTAGACTCTACTCGTATAGTACAGAGCAGTAGCGCGCACACCACGAGTTGTTGATGAGCAAGCTAGGCCCTGGTGTCCCTGTGGATTGTCGCGCCATCCAATTATTATTATTAACCTCTTAATCGCTTTGGCAGGCGATGATCCACTTCTACTAAAATCCAAGCGGTATGGTCGATGACGGGTTCTTAAGACCTAGGAACAAAGTGAATATTCAAAAAAGTTAACGCCAATCAATAAATTTGAACATTTTCCTCTCCGTTTGAATATCGGAAAGTTTGTGTTACTTTAGATTAGAAAAGTCGGTTGGCAATGGACCAACGCCACTTAGGTTGCCATCGGATCCATTATGATGCCGCGCGGATATTTCCCTTCTGTCCATCTTTAAGTGTGAAAAATAAAAATTTGAAAATGACAATCGTTATGTTCTTCTGTCCTTATTGATTCAACTCCTTCTTACCCACTTCTCTTTCACAATCAATAAAAAGTATAATCCTCACCGAAAATCCTCTCTTTTGCAATTAATCTATGCTGTCTTCGTTTCTCACTCTTCTATTACGTTCGTTAATATCCTATTAACACATCACTGAACAAGTCCCGGGACTGGAGTATAGGGGGCGTCAATAACAAAAAATCCATATTATTTTTTAGGAAGCACAAACATTCAAATGATACCTGTCCAATTTCGATGACAATGTGGTTATTGGGGTTCAAGTTACAGTGCTTCAAGTGGCGCAATTTTGTGATTTCTAAAACAATGGAAACAACAGAATATCGTGTGATGATTAATCACTGGTTTTTGATGGGGAAAAATACCGTGCAAGCTCAGTAATGGCATGAAAAGTGTTACAAGAAGTCTGCTCCATTAAAAACAACTATTTGTCGGTGGTATGCTGTCTTTAAACGTAGCCTTATAGACACCAAGGGTGCTGAACACTTTGGAAGGCCAATTGAACTGGTTATAACTGAAAATGTCACAAAAGTACACAAAATCGTTTTCGGAAACCGCAAAGAGAAACTGCATGAGAAAGCTAGCACATAAGAGATGTCAGAAAGCGGAGTGTACACTATTTTGCATGAACATTTGACCATGAAGAAGCTGTTTTCGAAATGGGTGCCGCGTTTGCTCACAGTGAACGAAAAACAACAACGTACTGATGATTCTAAAAGCTCTTTAGATCTGTTTCGCCATAATAAACAGAGCTTTTTGAGTCGATATGTCACAATGGATGAAACATGGATCCAGCACTACACTTCAGAGTTAAATCGGCAGCCACCGCAGTGGACAGCAACCGGTGAACCACGCCCAATGCGTTCAAAAACACAAAGGCCGACTGGCAAGGTTACGGCATCCGTATTTTGAGATGCGCACGGAATTTTGTTCATCGACTGTCTTGAGAAAGGCAAAAGGATCAACAGCGAATACTACATGGCATTATTGGTGCATTTGAAGGAAGAAATAGCAAAAAAAAAACCGTGCCGTATAAGGAAGAAAAAAATTCTCTTCCACCAAGACAATGCACCGTGTCATAAGCCGTTGACTTACGTGGCCAAATTGCACGAATTGAGTTTTGAATTGCTTCCGTAACACCGTATTCTCCAAATCTGGCTCCCACCCACTTCTAGCTCTTTTCAGACCTCAAAAAGATGCTCGTAAAAAAAAAATTGCTCGAGTGAGGAGGTTATCGCCTATTTGCAGGCCAAAGATAATTCGTTCTTCAAAAGAGGTATCGAAATGTTAGAGCAGCGTTAGACTGATTGTATCACTCTTTAAGAAAACTTTGTTCAAGCCAAGCAAAAGTGTTATGAACATTCTCGTTCTCCCTCAACTAGGTTCCTCGAAAAAGGGTTCCTCTAGGTCTTTTTTTGCAAGATTTTGATAGGCACGCAGAAAGTTGGGTGTTATCTTTTTGTTTCTGCAGCTTCGGCAGAATTTATGGAGAGGGGGGGCAACTCGAAAGGCCCGAATCCCAACGGCCCGGTTGTCGGACAGAATTCGTTAAGCTTGCTATGGCTTTGTAATGGTTCCAGATTGAAATATGTTCAAAAATCCATTCTTGGCAAGTGGGACAATGTGACCAACTTTCGTATTGTTCTAAGACTGTGTTTCACTGCAGGGTATGAATAGAGGGCACTTCAGATTGGTGATTTGGTGCCACATCTTTCAAGTTCATCGGATATCGGAATATTGAAGAACTTACAAAAACTCGAGAGACAGGCGGTACAAGAAGGAAGCGTTTCATTGGATGTTGGGAATTCCGAGTGGTTTGACTGCAGCCAGCTTGCAGAATTGATGATCATATTCCAAATGACACTATTGTTCCTTAGCCAAGACAAGGGCTCATTTGTGTCATAATCTCGACTGAAAATTAATACAGCGTGAGGGTAGGTTGAGGCCGTTTACGTCACTAGTGCAGACCCCCAATCCAACCTTGTCGTTTTTTATTGTCTTAGTCCTGGAATTGGCGCGCACTAAAGGAATTGCTTATACCCTTAAGTGACCGGAATTAAGTCACAGCACGGGCCGAAGGTATAGAGGAAATGTTGACGAAGTCCTTTTTTACCTCTAAGTTTCTGCGGCCTACTGTGATTCTCCGTAAAACAATGCTCCACCACTCAACCTGAACTGACCCACTTCACGCCGAATCGCAATGAGCTTAAAACTTTCTTTCCAAACCGCCTCCTTTCCCAGACAGTGATAAATTAAGCTAGTCTCAAGTGTTTCAAGGTTTTCCATAAAAAATCGAACAAATGTTCAGATTCTTCAGTGAATTTGAGGGAAGACGAGCTGTGAAACTGTGCTTTGTATGTACATGTGCAATCCCAAAACAAAATTGTTTGCATTTCAATTATTCATGACCACAAGGAGCTTTAAAAAGCGTCTGAAGTGCTTTTTATATAGAAATTGTCTCCTGAAATGTGCCGAATCAATTTTTTTTCGGAACTGAACATTGAATGATTTGTTTCTATACATCTTTTGTACACTTAAGGTACATTTCTGCGAAATGAGGTCAATGGGGCAAAAGCAGTCTTAAGTACTTTGCCGCCCACTCACTCCTGAGCGGTCAGCGATAAGTTGGTTTCTGAAACCTCCAGTAATCGGATTAAAAGAGTATATCCACCGCGCCATGGTGAAGTGCAATCTGATTCAACCATCTGAAGCATCTTGGGTAGAGTCAATTTTATCAGTTGACATGGGACACGGCTCGGAACACCCTCATCAACCATCGTCCGCACGTTCGCTGAGCAGGTATTAGCATCCAAAGTGCTCTCGAATATCTCTGTGATTCTTCGAAAATGTTTGTCTCTCGCAAGGCGATTAACTTGCCGCCACTCAAAAGAGGGCACACGCAGCGATTCAGAAAAGGTTACATAACCCGAGAAATCTTTAAATCCAATCAAGAATAAAAACGCTCTCGAGCGGGGCGCATTGCAAGCCGCCCTGTGGGCTGTTACTCAACTTGTCGCCATCAACTTTTAAATCGAATTGAATTCCAACCCTAACAATGGAACCCCTTTTCCGTGTAGAAACCAAGGATGCGGGTGGATAAGGCGAAGCTCCAAGCACATCAACAAATAAAGGCGACAGAGCGGCAAAATAAATTCGCAATTTTTTAGATCCAATCCCCTCCTGCCTTCGTGTCTTACTTCACCGCCCCATGGGACCTCTCCCACACACAGACACTTCATTTTTCACAATTTGAACCGCACACGTGTGTATTCTAACACCGAACAGGGGGAACAGGAATCATGTACCGTTGTGAAAAAAAAACACTCAAATCCATTAGAACCATCGTCACCGCAACGCCCTGCATCAAGCTGGTTAATAACCATCTTGTGGTTTCCTCTGCCGAGGGTTGCACCAATCTCTTCTGGACTCCATTAACGAAAACCTCGATTGCCACTCGGTAGCTGAACAGACTCCGCGTTCGACCTTACGGCGAGGCATACACTACATGAATTCAAGAGGACCTGTAAGTAAAACCCACTGGCCTGGACATATGGTAGACCGTAGAAGGACTATCCTGTTGGTTGCTGGAATTTCAACCGTTTTCGGGTGCGCACTGAGGGTGTGTTAGGTCAAATTAGTGGGGAGTGCTATCTACGAAGCGCGTGAAAAGCCCATATGCGGCTGCGGGCGGCATGTTTCTCCGGTCTCTATGGTCCAGCTGCCGGACGTTCTAAAATGAGGTATGGAGATATCTAATGCAAAGTGTAGCCGTGTGTTGGAAAAGGATTTGCGTACGCACTTGGTACCGGCGATGAACTGAAGTGAAAAGCCCCAGGGAGCATCCCTCGAAGGATACCACTTTTCAAAGCGCATTTTGTTTGTTTTCTTTTTGTTTTATGTTATTAGACACCCACCTCCCCTCGCCCTAGTTCGGCTATTTCGAAAAGTTTTTCCTTTCGCCAACGAGCAAAGCGCAGAAAACTTTCTGCCACGTGCTGTGGGTTGTGGGCTATTATCATCCGTCGGGTGTTGTGTTTGCTCAGGACCTTTTGCGAATCGAATGTTATGCCATGGTGGGGCGCTGGACGCCCGAGAAACAAAATAAAAAGAGAGGAGCTAAAAACACCGAAACTCTGTGAATTTCAAAAGTGCCAATAAAAGTTTATTTACACCGCCCCTCGTGTGTGTGTGTGTGTGTGTGTGTGTGTTCGAACACCGAAGACGATAGTTATCCCTCTTGAAGAATCTCCTTAATCCAATTGCAAATGGACAGGCTCTTGAACTTGAAATTGACCAAAATGTTCGAGAGCAATCCATATTCACATGCGAGTTGGCAGGCGTTACCGAGGCAAGAGCCGAGAAATTTTAATTTAATTAATGGACCTCTTAGAAGGCCATCATGCCAATCGAATTCCGTCTGCGAGACTTTCCTCTTGTTGGCGCCATTCGAGAATCCGGGATTAAGTGCTCGGAGGCCGTCTGCCTGGTGGTCTGGGTGTGAGTGCTTGGAGGGAATATTCGTCAGTTTTGTTTGCAGACACTCTCACATTTGAAATGTGAATACATTTACTTTTCAGTCTGAATGGCTGCGAGATCATTGTCACGAAGTTTGAGCTTGAGTGTAGGGAGAGTGGAGAGCTTTCCAAGAGTGCAGTCAGTTGGGGTGGGGAACTTTTAATTAATATTTTTCAATGGTCCTGGTGGGATGTCACTACACTTACGGCAACGATTGTTTCTGGGAAAGTGAGCAGTTTCTTTGTAAGGGCCTTGTGTTGACAAGCTGGACAACAACACGTGCAGTTTTTGATATTGGTTCTTCCAACGAAACGTGAGCACCTCAGGCGTCGTTTGCTTCCTCTGTAAGCCATTAAATTGCCGTGTGTTTCGTAAATATAAGTTACTTTTACATTTTCTCTTTTCGTTGAAACTTGGCGCGGAAGGGAGACACGTTAATAAAATAGTGAAAGTATGGCATCAAGTACAAGTAAACTGAACAAGCGGGATGAACGAGTTCTCTGAAAGACCAAATGTGAAAACGACTGTTTCCTGTTCTGTATATGTCTGTCGCCTGTCCTGCAGTTTTCCAGATTAATTTGTTGGCCTCTTAAAACTGAACTGTATGACAACAAATTTCCAACTTTAAGTTCTCATAAGGTTGTCAAATATCTCACTTCCGCTTTTTTGCTCCTCATTCAATGCTTCATAAAAAGTGGTACAGTGATCGGATTTAGTTCAAATATGCGCCGTTTTGTTCAACAATCTGTTTCCATCCAGACGGCAACTTCATAATGCCCCCCTCGTAGAAGCCCCCCCTCCTTATTTGCGAAGAAATCGGACAGCCACTTTTCACAAGCCTTCTTTAACTTTAACTTTATACCACCAAAGGCGTTCGCCATGGACAGGAACAGGTGGTAATCACTTGGCGCTATGTCCGGCCTATATGGTGGATGCGATAAGACCTCCCATCCGAGCTCCCGTGGCTTCTGACGAGCCATCAACGAAGTGTGTGGTCGCGCGTTGTCCTGGTGGAACACTACACGCTGCCTGTTGGCCAATTCTGAACGCTTCTGGTCGACCGCCTGCTTCAAGCAGTCCAGTTGTTCGCAGTAGATGTTATAATTAAGCGCCTGGCCATATGGGAGCAACTCATAGTGGATGATTCCCTTCCATACCCACCAAACACACAGCAAAACCCTCCTGGCCGTCAATCCCGGCTTGCCCACTGTTTGGGACGATTCACCGGCCTTCAACCACTACCGTTTTCGCTTGATATTGTCGTATATAATCCATTTTTCGTCGCAAGTCTCCATCCGCTACCAAAATGGGCCGAGTTCATTCCGTTTCACCAGAATTTCGCAGGCGTTGATTCGGGTAAGAAGGTTTTTTTGCGCCAAATCATGCGGCACCCAAACATCAAGCGCTTTTTATGTATCCAGCCTTCTGCAGATGGTTTAAAATGGTTTGGTGACTAACTCTCATCTCCTGGGCGATGTCACGAGCGGGCGATACCACATAATGGTCTAACTCTATGATTTCCATGAGTCGATCGGTTTTCGTCGTCATAGGTCTTCCGCCGGGTGGCTTATTCAAGGTGTCGTTTTCACCGGCTCTGAATGGTCGAAGCCATTACTCCGCGGTTTGAAGTGATAGAGTACCATCCCCCAAAATACCATTAATCTCATGACACGTTTCTTTAGCGGATTTGCCTTTGACGAAGCAAAACTTTAAAATAGCGCGAAATTCGGCGTTAGTGAACTCCATGTTTATACGTCTATAACTGTTGACAGCAATATCCAAACTAATCATGCATAGCGTCGGTCTGTAGGTTATATTAACCCCTTTCAAATCATGTATAGTATGCGTAAAGTCCGATCTGAGATAATCATAACCTGCGAAATTATTCTGAAAATATTGTCAGTATTCCTATTTTTCGTACTACTAGGAAATGCAACGATCATACAATTACTCAAGAATGATAGAAAAAGAGATTGCGCAATAGAGTGTTCAATTTTCTTTAGTTCTGCGCAGCTTACGTCACGCGAGACTTCTGATTTGACAGCTCTTTGTTATTGTTTAATATTTTCATACAAATTGAAGCAGGAAAAGTTATTAGTTGATTTTTTTTCTAATATTATTCACGTTTTAAGAACTTTTTAACATAAAATACGTTTTAAGTGTATGTTCGATTGAGATAATTTAACTATCCAATTACTTTCCGAGCTATTAAGTCAAGCATTTTGCATGCAGAGTGGGAAAAATTTTCACAGAGTTTCGTAAAGCAATAATCATAATTGTGTAAAGTTTCAGAATTGCTATTAATAAATCAATTTAACTAAATTTTATTATTGCATGTTTTATTTCCAAAAGAGTAATGTAAAAACCAAGTTATTGAAATAAAATACTAGATTTAAATTTTGAACTAGTGGACAATTTTATTATATATTTTTTTTTTTCTGAATTGAAACTCTGTAATTTCTTTGTTAAGTTTCCTTATCCTAAAATACATTCGTGCTCTAAAATAAAGGTTTTTTTTTATTTTCTCCCCAGAGTTCACATTTTTAGTCAATTTCAAATGTGTCTTTAGATATTCGGGGGGAATCAAGAGGTTATCCCCATTCACACTTTCGAAAATTTCTTCTAGTTGCTTCATGTGAACCATTAGTGCAGTAAAAATAATATTAACATATTTATATATTTTAGATAAGTATGTAGATAAAACATTACTTGTGAGAGTACATTCGGAAACTAAGTCAGGCGTGTCATCCGAAGCAACTGTTTGGTCACCTAAATGACCTAAGCTGGCGGCTCTTGTTATTGCCTGAGCTATAGTGTGAGAAAGAAGTTTTGTAGCCATTTTAACTTTCTGTCTTTCAGCTCCAATAACGTTTAAATGGCCTGCCGATATCTTATAGGTGATTGACAATTCAGACGCTGTGCGCTTTAGAAGCGTAAGGATTATGTTTTTTTTTACATCCTTTCCATTTATTTTAAACCCTTGGTCAATAAAATGATTCTTAAGGAGTTTAATCAAATGTCAATGCTACTGTTTTCTTCGCTAGTAGCTCTGCAATCATTTCATGTATTGCCTTTGATGGCATTCTGATGTCGCGGGATGAAGGAATGACTTTCGGTTGGATTGTGGAATTGTTCCCGCCTTTAATTTATATCCATTATTTTTGCAAAGGCCTGTAATAAAATTGTGACTTAATATGTAAGTAAATAAACAAATCATCTTACAAATTTTTTGTTCAAAACTATCCGCAGTGAAATGTGCAGTTATACTTTCTCCTGCATAAGTGAATCCACTGCTACCGTAGGATGTTGTGTTTTGGAACCGAATAAAACTGTACATTCGGTTTTCCCTTGTTGTTGTTTACATTGCAGCCAAACACAGTAC
Organism: Eristalinus aeneus; assembly: GCA_955652365.1. NCBI lineage: Eukaryota > Metazoa > Arthropoda > Insecta > Diptera > Syrphidae > Eristalinus > Eristalinus aeneus. The sequence goes on from OY019132.1 coordinate 83,321,570, forward strand.
ACCTCATTTTCAAAAATTTCTTTTTATTTAATTGTTAATAAATTACAAACTATTTTTCTTTTAACTTTTTTCAAATAGACGCGCGGAAATCGCAGTCAAACCTGACATCCGTATATAAAAAGTTAACATCAGTTGTCTCAGCCTACGTCATCAAAAATTGACAGAAGGTGACAGACATGCGCAATGCGTAATCTGTATTTCTATCATTCTTGCAATTACCGCTGACAATAGAGTATCCGATCAAATGTGTTTCATAAGATCCGTTTCGGAATTTTGAAAACATATGAAATTGTGTCTTTCAATTTAGAACAACACTGAAATTGTTACGCTTCATAACTTTGTGTTTTGATTGCTCTGTGATTCCTCTGCGTACTTGATTCCTATGTGTCTGTTTGACTTTTTCATTAACGCCGTTGAATTGCATTTTGTAAATTAGTTACATGCACTACATTGAAGGGCTTACTCATCCGCTTTTGCTAACGTCCAAGTTTCCGCGCCATAAAGTAAGACTGGGATGATCAAGCTGTTATAAAAAATGAGCTTAGTCCTTCAAGAGAGGGATTTATTACGTAACTGCCCCTTGAGCCCAAAGAAACAGAGATTGGCAAAAGGATTCTGCGTTCGATTTCGATACTGATGTTGTTGTCCCTATTTACCGCGGAGCCGGGGTAGACGAAGTCCTCGGTTATTTTGAAGTTTTTACTGCTTAGGCTGCCGAGACGTCGATGTTGTGCGTCCTTTCTCGATGACAGCATGTGCTTCGTTTTGCCCCCATTTACAGCCAGACCCAATTCAGCCGTTTCCGATTCAATGCCAGCAAACGCCTCATTGACAGCTCACTGTGTTCGTCCAATCACGTCAATGTCGTCAGCGTAGGCTAGCAGTTGAACTGAATTTTGGAAGACCGTACCTCTGGTGTTGACTTGTGAGTAACGCACGATCTTCTCTAGGATGATGTTCAAAAAGTAAAAAAGTGTCTAAAACCTTTTTTGACATTGAAGGTCTCGGTGAGTTTGTTAACGACCTTAACGGAGTAGCGAGAGTTCGCCATCGTCATCCTACAAAATCTGACAAGTTTGGTAAGAATGCCAAAACTAGACATGGGACTGTATAGCTCGTCTCTATGCACACTGTCATATGCGGCCTTAAAATCGACGGTGAGTGTCGATTTGCACTTCTTGAGTCTTTTCCAAGATCTGCCGTAATGTGAAGATCTGGCCTAAAGTGAACTTCCCTGGTCTGAAACCACACTGACAAGGACCTATCAGGTCATGGACAAACGGTTTCAGACGCACACACAACGCGGCAGAGAGGATCTTGTATGCGATGTTGAAGACACTAATCCCTCTATGATTGGCGCAGTCAATGAGGTCTCCTTTCTTTTGAACCGGGCAAACGACGCTGAGATTTCACTCATTGGGCATGCTTTAATCCGACGATGTCCTACATTTGAACTGGTGCATGCGCCCAACCAGATCATCTCCAGCTGCTTTAAATAGTTCTGCGGACAGTCCGTGCACTCCAGCAGCTTTATTTGACTTCAGCTTGGGTATTGCTATCTTCACCTCGTCTAAGTCGGGGGGACGGAATTCTTTGCTATCAGCGTCCAAATCGAGTGGAACATTCGGGATTTGGGATTTGGGCCGACATCACCGTTAAGAAGTCTGCAGAAATGATCCTTCTAGATTCTCAGCACAGATTGCGACTCTACTACTAGATGTCCATTCTGGTCCCGGCAGGCCTTGGTCCGAACCTTGTATCCTCCGGATAGCTGTTTTACCTTTTCGTAAAACTTTCGGAATTCATCCCTGCCATAACACCTTTCCATTTCCTCGACCGCGCGCTTCTCATGCTGCTTCTTTTTCCTTCTGAGAAGCCGGTGGTCTTTCCTTCTTCTCTGTTCGTAGAGCTCACTAACAGCCTTCGTCGTTCGATGCAGCGTTGCCCCATAGGCGTCTTGTTTGACTGCATGCGCTTGTCCGCAGTCATCGTCAAACCATGGGTTCCTTCTGGGTGGTGATGCGAAACCCGGCACATCAGTCGCAGTTTCTTTGATGGCTTCTTGACAACGTTTCCATTCTTCTTCTTTGTTTAGTACAGGCAGTGTCGAACTCTGAGCGAGTTTCAGGTCGACAAAGTTCCCAGCAATCGGCTGGCATTGTAGCTTTCCGACGTCAAACCGTTTTGGCCTGTCTCGACTCCGTTGCTCTCTCGATATCCGGGTTTCTACCATGGCTACAACAAGGTGAGTCAATGTTTGTATCTCGAAAAATTCGGACATCGAGAATTCTGGAGGAGTGTCTGACGTCGATCGCAACATCATCAAGCTGGTTGACGGTTGATTGATCAGGGAATCATCAGGTTCCTTTGTGGATGTTCAGGAGCGAGAACCGCGTGCTAGCCACAAAGAGATTCCGCCCTGAGGCGAAGTCCAACAGCCTTAGTCCGTTTCCGGATATGTTGTCGTGCAGGCTGTGTTTGCCGATGACTCCAGCAAAGATGTTCTCCTTTCCCAGCTGAGCGTCTAAGTCTCCTAGAACGATCTTGGTGTCGCAGCCGGAGCATTGATCGTATGTTAGTAGATCATTGAAGATCATAGAAGTCATCCTTGGTGTTGTAATCCTTCTCCTCTGTCGGAGCGTGAGCGCATGTTAGGCTGATGTTCCCGAATTCAGCCTTGTTGCGGATTGTCATGAGGTGTTCGCTGACAAGGACGTAGCTCAAGACTTTTTGCCTAAGTCTGCCTCGAACAACAAATCCGCATCCGAATGAGCGCTGCCTTCTCTCTCCGTAGCAACCACTGCAGTTTATGTCGCAGTATTTCATCGCTTATTGCCTAACCCATCCCATCGCACTTCCTGGATGGCGGAAATGTCTGTCTTGTGGCCGTCAAGGGCCTCCGCTAGTTGTTCGGCTGCACGTGGTCTGTTAAGGGACCTCACATTCCACGTGCAGATCCGAAAATCATTGTCCTTTAAACGTTTGCTGGGGTCATCAAGGTCGTTGATCCTTCATTATCCGAGGCATAATGTTGTCTCTGAACTAATGATTTTTACGTGGTGAGGAGGTTACTCTCACGCAGAACCCACATACTGGTAGGCCAGGCCCATTATTTAAACCCTCGGGCAGACGGGCTCTCTGCATACATTGGTTCACCATACAAAGGGTGTTGTGATGGCTATCCAGGGGGTGCCGCGTGAAGGCTGTATGTCAATTTGACTTGTACACTAACGAGGATAGTGTTGGCAGCTCGCCTTGTTAAGCGCAATCAACAACGTTACCTCGCGTGAACAGGCCCATGCCCCACTCCCTCACCAATTGTAGCATTATAATTGATTGGCTTGTGGTTCTGTTTCGTTGTAATAACATATCGCGCTGTTAAAAAATAGGTTAAATAGGTTATCTAAGTCGGCTGTAACTTAACGCCCATCCGCAACTTTAAAGGAGTAAGAGCCAATGAAACCAAACAGTAATTTTGTCTGAATTCAAATGACCCTCTAACTACTCATGGGTTTTCTGGCCCACATAGTCATTGGTTTTGTCAGTTAATACAATCACCGAGTAAGAATTAATTGAAAATTGAAAATTTAAAGTTTGAGTTTCAACCCGCTGTCCAGACACCCTAAAAGGAGTTTATGATTTTCTAGTAGGCAGGTCTTCGGCTCTACTGTAAGTTTTAATTTGATAAGAAAAAATTCCAAATGAAAAAGGATCGATATGAGCAGAGTTTCCAATTTCCAATGAACTATGTTCATTTCCGCATTCACTCTTTTTAATTTTTTTCACAGTTTTACTTATTGCTTCCGTAGTTGGTCGCCAGCTATAAACATCCAGAAATGAACCAAATGTGACATCATTTCAATCACATCATGTTCTAAGTGTGAATCATTTTTAAACGATGTTTTATGACGAAGCAGTTCGATGTTATAGGCTGCAGCTGACAGCATCTCACATCTCACATCTACCAACTTGAATGCATTAACATAAATGAAAGCTCTTCCATACGTTGCAGTCCTCACTATGGAAACAAGAAATCTCCAATTATTTCGCAAAATTAAATATCCAACCAATCGCCGCATAAAATGTGTTTCAATTTAAAAGAAAACGGAACCCAATCGAGTCCAACTCCACTTCATTTATTTTAAATATACGTTTCCGCTTGCTACCATCTATCTGCTTTCACAAGCAATACCTGCTCGGCATCATTAATTCTCAATATTGGACCTTCTCCCACACTGGACATCTCATTCTTTTCCAACAGAGTTCTGAGAATGTTCCCAATACCTCTCCTTTGGCTTCTGTTGCAAAAGAAAAATCCAATTTATACCTCAACAATTATCCCCAACTCGCGCGAAGAAAACCATCAGTCGGTAGGCAAGCAACAATTTCTCGAAGCAATATTCCAAACCGATTCTCACCATTGCGTTATTGAAAAGCCATGTCTGCGTCGATGACACAATGTAAGTGTCCCAAACAAGCGTCCATTAGAAGCCGAAGACCAATCACTTTTACGAAACGAGCCGGCATCCCCCATTGCCTTGTCTCCACGAGCACAGATTAAATGAACGAAAACTCTGAAATGAAGGACCGTCACCGCCAGGGGAACCATCCCAATTTGTCGTCGTCAGGCGAACTCCAAGCACAGTCCTCATAATTAATGGAATTACTCAGCGATAGGTACGACAACTGAATTCGATTCAACGCTTAATTCCAGATTCTCCAACTCACTTAAGGAGATCCTTTGAAATGCTTAATTAATTGACACCCCATCCCACTACGCGATGGAATTGAATGTCATCTGGAGCTCCTCTCGGATGAAAGGTGTCAACCGCCTTGACAAAACATTTATGAAATGCCAGCAATCTCCCCCAATCTCGGATGGCCAGTGACATCTGTTACGGAGGAGCATCAGAAAAAAAGGAAAACTCCTCACTCGTCCACTCAATAAAAACTTAATTAGCTCGGCACTGTGGAGGGGCAGCCGGACCGGGACTTCGCCCGTGTCGGTAGGCGAATTATGCTCTCATAATCGCCGCCGCCAGTGTGGGCAGAGCCGTCACCAGCAGAGCCATCACCTACCTGCCATTCGAAGCAGGTAAACAGATTAGGATTCTTTTAGGGCCCCCGTGGGAAGCCGAATGGAATCGGGATAAATCCATGTTACGTCGGCTTACAGGGTTAAAAGTAAATTAGCCGAGCTTTAGTTGGCTTACCGCTCTGAACGGCTACCAACGGCTCTCGCGGCGTGGGTGGAATGTGATTAGAATGAAATAATAAAACTCCTCCCCCCAACACCGGTGAGCGAGCATTGCCTATCATGGTTTTAACGGTCTTATCTGGCCAATGTCGTAATAAAGGATGCTATCTGAATTTTATTTGTACCCAACTGCACCTTCCACTCCCCTCTGGGAAATGCCCAATAAAACTGATGAAATAATCATCTCCTCCTCGATGAGTTATTGCCGATACGACGGGATTAGGAGTACCATGGAGCGTGTCCTTTTTAATTGGGCATAAATATTTGGCTTGACGGAAATCAAATTCAAATGCCGTCGACAACCCTTCGGCATGGGACTGTGCGTGCGCCCTCTCACACAGGCACGTTTCGTCCTGGATGCCGTGCGACGGGTGGTGGGAGACTTGGAAATAGGCACTCCTTCATTTCATATGTGGAGCCATCTCGACGATGATATCATATTTCAACTTTACTGTCGACTCCTCGGCTCCACTGTGGGAAGAGGTCAGACGGAGACCGACAACCGGAGCTCTTGGAAATTAATTAAAAAATAATCGGAGAGCAGGATAACAACAATTTTTATGCCAATGACATGCTGGGTACGTGCCCTCGGTGGGTGCTCTGTGGGAAATTAATTGAATTTATGTTGCGCCGAGGTGGGGGGACTATCGAATTGGAAAAGTCGTTTAAGGAACTGAAGCCAAGTGCGTGTATGTGTGCCCGGGGGATTAGTAAGGCATAATCGCACACCATGCGGAGGAAGTAGGAGTCGAGTTAATGACTGCGGCGCGTGCACTGAGACGTGTCCTTTATGGGTGTGCGACACCGACTCTTTTGATTGTTAAAAGGATCTCATCAAAATGTCTTGAGGGGCTCTGAACCGTGAATGCGGTATTTACTCCAAGCGTATGCCAATCTTGAGGCACTTTACAAGTGTGACTTTCGTTGTTGTCGGAAAAGTTGAAATGATTGCTTGCATTATTTTTGTTGGGAGTTCTTTTTAAGGAATTGGATTATAACAGCAATTCGTGGAAAAGTTTCCACAATGGTAGGAATCGGTTCCCCAAAGCTGTGCCTTCAGGGTCATTTTTGAATTAAGAGCATCTTCAGTTTTAGAAATGCAGTAGCACCGACAATGCATTGTGTGAAGTGTCAGGTCCTTCTCGATCAGATTACATGTAACTCAAAAATTAAAATCAAAGAAACATTTTGAGATATACAGACCTTGTATAAAAAAACAAGGGGAAAATAAAACTCTGTGGTCTACGTACACTTAATTATCGATTCTTTTTTTGTGTAATGTCGATCATATGTTTACAGTTTCAGCTAAAGGGTGTCCAACAAGAACGCAAGATTTGAATGACTGATGCAGCAATTGAATTGTTTCTCTGGCTGTATGAGATGTGGCGCCGTCTTGTTGAAACCACATCCTCTCCACATTCGTTTCTTCAATTCTAGGCACGAAAAAATTGGTTATCATTTCAGGACACCGAACACCATTGACTGTTTGCGCTTGACCTAACTCATTTTCATAAAAAAAGATTCCAATGATTCCTCTAGCCCAAGATCCACACCACACTGTGACACGTTGAGGATGCATTTGCTTCTCGTGCATCACTCGAGGATTTTCCTCGCCCCAAATGCGACAATTCTGCCAATGGACGAAGCCATCAAGATGGAAATGGGCCTCGTCACTAAAGACGATTTTATCGGGAATATCAGCATTTTCATGTTCACAATGAGAATGCGTTGTTCATTCGTGTAACGCTCCGTTTTCATTAACCGTATACCTTCTATTAACAAACAATAATATTTGTTCAAATGTCAAACAATGACAATTCGAATGGCGCCAAATTCAAATCTTGCATTCTTGTTGGAACACCCTTTATATAGCATTTTTTGTTTGCTTGTGGGAGGCACGAAGTAAACCATAGACCAGATCTTCACATTACGGCAGATTCTCGAAAAGGCTCAGGAGATGCAAATTGGCACTCAAAATCTGCTCGTCGGCCGCATTAGACACTGTGCATAGAGATGAGCTATACAGTGCCATGTCTAGTCTTGGCATTCCTATCAATCTCGTCAGTTTGTGTAGGATGACGATGGGCAATACTCGCTACTCCGTCGAGGTCGGTGTAGAACTCACCGAGGCCTTCAATGTCAAAAAAGGTTTCAGATAATTCAACACGAGAATACGGTGGACAACGATGGTAAACGTGGGGGCTGGCTTTTTGACTTTTCCTTTCGAAGTTACTTTTTTGAAGGTGACGTTTACGAACGTGGACGTGAAAGTGTTGTTGTTTTTAGGGCATGTCCCCATTACAGTAGCTATAGAGGAGATATGCGACCCCATGAAAGATGAAAAGAAGAGGAGCATAATTTATAATAAATTCTCAACTTATCAAAGCCCGCACAAAATGTAAGGGGAAAAGGCTAGATCAACGTTTCTTTCAAATCAAATACTGCTGTGCCTCGAGGGCAAGTTCGTCTAAATCCTGAGTTTGCAAACATCTTACTTTTTCTTACTGTTCCTTAACTAAGACAAAGTTGACGTCGATAATAATAATAATAATTGTTCCGCGCGACAGTCCACAGGGGGACCAGGGCCTAGTTTGCTCATTAACTACTCGTGTTGTGCGCACTACTTTTTTCTCACGTCGGTAAACGTCGATTTATTTAAATCGCATTGACTTGTGGTCGCCGTGGCGTAGTGGGTAGAGTGCGACGTTCACACGCCGAAGGGTCTAGGTTCGACTCCCAGTTCAACACCAATTTTTCTAATATTTCACGGCACCACCTCTTTCGAGCTGCTGACAACACTCAAAGAGTAATAACTGTCTCAAATTTCGCCGTTCGGAGTCGGCAAAAAACTGTAGGTGTAGGTACTCGTGAGAGAACAGTAGCGCGCACAACACGAGTAGTTGATGAGCAAGCTAGGCCCTGGTCCCCCTTTGGACCGCCAACAATTATTTTTATTATTGACTTCAATGATCTCAAACGTCGGATCGCTCAGTGGCTGTTGTAGTCTTCTCCAAATCAAATCCTCCCCTTTCCATTTAAATTCTAAAGAAAATCATTGCATTATTTGTTTAAGCAGCTAATGTTTGAAAATAACGATAGTGTTATGGTCGTCTTATAAAATTTTAAACACAAATCAAGAAAATAAAATATTGCGCACTCGTAATTCTTTATATTTATCTCTTTTCTACAACTTTTATTTTTGACGTACGACTCACAACTGCCATCGCTCAGAGCTTAAACATATTTTTATCTTTTTCGCCTTACAAAAAGTAGTTAATTAATAAAACTTAAATGCAGTTCGAATCGATATATTTCAATTGCTAAAAACCATACACAAAAATATGAAAATTGAAAAAAAACTTGCTATTTCTAAGTAAAATAAAAAAGACACTTCATTTTAACACACAAAATTGAGCATACACTTAAAGTAAATTCGAGTTACGACTAAAACACAAAGCAAAAACAGTTACAAATAAAATTTCAGCAACGCGTGGCATCTCCTTCAGCATCTATGACAGCTTGTAACCGCCGTGGCATGAATTTGACCGGTTTTTTAGTAAAATATGGCTTAATGCTTTCCCAAGCTGCCTGATTTTTAGGTTTTAGTTCCTGCTTATTGGAGCAGGTACTTTCTTAACCCGCACTTTTATTTCGAAGTTGAAAACTGAAGGTAGATCTAATTTTACTGCGGAACTTCGTAAATTTCGTTTTAAAATATTCAAATACCCAATTTTGTCCATAGTATTTTCTATAAATTCGAACTCTCCACAGCCATTTGAAGCTATACAACCCCACAACAGCACAGATCCTCCCCGGTGTTTTATGGTTGACTTTATATTTTTAGTTTTGAGAGGTGTATTTGGTTCCCTCCAAACAATTTGTTTGCCATCAGACCCAAATAAATTTATTTTGAAACAAAACACCTTCCCAAAAGCTTTCCGGGTGGTTTAGATATTGTCTAGCAAACTCCAATCTTCTCTTCTTATTAACTAGGGAAATGTACGGCTTTCTTCGAGCGATCCTACCATTTAAATTATTTTTTCTCGAGACTCTGCGAACGGTTTCCACTGAAAGAGGCTTATTAATTACGGATGGCACCTCAGGCGCCAACTTTGGAACGCTAGATTTTGGATTGGACTTGTTTTTCCGGACTGTATACCGCTTGTTTTATTCTGAGAATAATTTTTTTCTTCCTCTTTCAGGTCTGTTTTGTAGTGTCTCTTCATATTTGTAATTGTTTATTATTTTTTGTACCGTTGCATGCGATCGCCCTACAGTTTCTCCTATTTTTCGCATCGACTTCCTCTCGCAAAATAGCTTAATTATGAGTATTCTCTTTGACAAAGTTGTCTATTTTCGCATGTTTTCCATATTTTCGCACAAAGAAGAGAATATCGGTCTTTTCAGTTCAAAAGCTTGTGCAGAAATGATCATCAGGGACATTTGTTGCTTCATTCATGAACAAATTGGAATGTATCGATTCTGCGAAGCTTGTGTATAAGGCACACATGACATCTGTATGCTCAATTTCGTGTGTCAATTTCAGGGGTTGTTTCCTTTTTCATGCGAAAAGTACCGGTACGAAGTCGCCTGTCTGCGAATTTGGCATATACTCTTGTTTGAAATATGTATTCAGTTATGATTGTATACCAAAAAAATAAAACAAAAAAGTGGTCGGCCCTTAAACAGCACGAATATGAAGTAATGATAGGTGTATGCTAAATTTTCTGAGGTACTGTATATGTGTCGGCTCAACAATAGGGGCCTCTTATCAAATCTTCGGCGTCGATATGTACTCTCATCCCTGGCCTAACAGTCGTTGTACCTCAAAAAATCGACTAACGGCCTGGTCCACATCAATATTGAGCAACATGAAGAAGAAGAATGCGCACGGTCTCCTACACAATAGGGTGAATACCGTAATGAGGTTGGAGTAAACCCGATAACATCTCAGGTGACCCGATAACATCTCAGGTGACCATGGGTCTCCATGACTGGACACACCCGAACCACCCCTTCACAATCTGATTAAATTTTAAAGAGGAACGTTGTCCTACCACAAAAAGAATTTTGAAGTCCATAGCCATGTCAACAATGAATTCGGATTAAAGGACGCCCCTTGGATCATCTTTTCACAATGGCGCCGCCGTAGAGTAGCGCATGTGAAGAACAGTACATCCCCTATTCTCATGTATCATGAGCAGAATACCTATACAAGGACAACAAATGAGAAGACAATTTATCGCCAAGATAAATGAACTCAAAGTTTCGCATCACTGAGGACGCTTCTGGGGTCTTGTGCGTGCGTGTGTCGTCTGTCAAACTGCCAGCAAGGAACATTTGTATACCAAGTACACTATTGTTCCAGAACCAGTATCTAGTCATTACCGAAGAAGATGATTTCATAAAAGACATAAACTTGAACGGCTCCCCATGCCTCCGAAGTGCTCTTCAACTTTCGTGACCCATCTGGCCCGGACGGACATGTGTCACTGCACACCAGGAAGCAGCAGCGACATTGAGTCACTTACAGCGACACCAAAATTTATGATCCTACACCAGCCGAAGGACCTAAGATTGGTAGAGGACGGGAAGGGCAGGAGGAGCTATTCAAATTTTAATTAAAGCTGGGAAAGGGAAACCACAAAAATTTCCTTAAAAGTCAGGGATAACCTTGACAGTCAAAAATTTAGTGCCACTCATCACCGTTGGCGATCACGTAAATTTTTACAGTAATTGGTTGATTTTCGTGCGACGAACGGACGGACAACAATTCATTGTCGGCTGTTAAGTTTTGGAAGAGAGAAAAAGTGCCATTCAGCGGGCGTAGTTAGAAACGGGTTATTTCGAGATTATTGATAAAGGCTTTTTATGGTTTGCGGATTTTGGAGGATAGAGAGCTCATGAGTTTTCTCCGTTATGTTATTTTTTAGCAGAAAGCTTACAGAGTTCATGTGTGTGGCTGGTGTCAAAGTCAAATTTGCTTCATCCGAATGAGCTAACTCACATGTTCATCCAAATAAATTAGGTTCTAGCCAAAACTCTAACGTTTTTCAGACTTAGATTGACTGATTGAACAGTTAATCAAACATTTCATTTTTATTCTCAAAGCCGTAAGAAATTATTCCGGATCGTCACTGTATGGTTTTTCTCAGATTAACGCACAAAAACCATGCACATATTGATCTACAGTGAACCAAAAAAACTGCGACACCTATTACTTTTAAATTCAGCTTGAAACATCTCAGCCATTTTTTAATATATTAAAACGAAAATAAATTGCATACGAAACTCCAGTTTAATACGGTTTCAGTAATTCAAACACATTTATTATTTATTTTTTAATTTTAGCAACTAAAGGTTTAAATCACAAATAGTGCAAATTCATCGGCCAAAAAAAAACTGGAACAGTTACAAAAAATTAATATAATTATTTTTTTAATGTTTTGTATGTTATCCTTATGCTTTTATAACTTCCTGCAATCTTCTATTCACCGATCCGACCAGGTATTTTGTTACAGCCGATGGATTTTTTTGCCATTATTCATACAATGCTGTCTTTAGCTCTTCTCTGGTACAAATGGTTGTTTTTCGAACTTCCTTTTCTAAAAAAGCCCAATGGGATTAAGATCCGGACTTTGGAGGGAATGCGGCAAAACTTTTTTTATGTTCCAAATACACCAATCTTTTGTTATACAGACTGTATGCATTGGATCATTATCATGCAACAGCATTACACCCACCGGTAGTCCCAATTTTTCTTTGGTTTCGGGGATACAACGTTTTAGGATATCAACGTATCCAAACTTTGTTAAAATTCCATTAATTACATGAGGAGAACCAGCTCCGTTTGTTGCCATTGAACCCCAAACCATTTTGTTCCCACCACCTATGGAAGTGGCATTTTTGGGATCCAAAGCAGTTCCGTCCCTCCTCCACACAAAGCGTCGACCATCACCACCGAAATGTTAAATTTTGATTCGTCACAAAAAATTACTTGATTCCAGAACTCACCCGTCTTCTGCACGTACTCCTTGGCATACTACAGTTGCTTCTTTATGTTTCTCTATGATAATTCTGCCTTTTTGCGAGGTGTACAGGCTTTTAGATCAGTTTTATGTAAAAAACTGCGCACTGTTTGTGGATGAACTTCTGTAATTTTTTCTTTCTTCAAAGTTTTGGCAAGTTCCACAGCTAATTCCTTCTGGTTTCTATTTACCACCCTTAAAATTCTTCGTTAACTTTGATCCGTAGAAATTTTGGAAGGCCTTCATTACCCGAAACGCGATGAATAATACCGTTGTCTTTAAAAGACTTTATAATATTGAAGACTGTTGATTTAGTTTTGTTAACCACTGAAGAAATTTCGCGAATACTATAATTTTGTTCATAATAACCAATAATTAAAGCTTTCATATGGCGGGACGTCCGTTTATTTTCCATTTTTTCAGCAACAAAATTTAATTACGTAAATATGCACACGTAAATATGTGCACAACTTGACAGAATAGCGCAGGTAGTCTTTGATCAAAGATAAGGATATATAAGCAACGGTAAGTTATATCTGGTCTGAAAAACAAGTGTCCCAGTTTTGTTTTTTGGCCGATGAATTTGCACTATTTCTTATTTAAACCTTTTTACCTAAACCTGCGTTCAAAGGTAAAAAGTTTCCCAGTTTTCTTTTTTTGGTTCACTGTATGTATAAAGGCTGGACCAAAAATTGATAGTTGATATTTTTTATTATTAATTAATATTATTAATATATTATATATATATTAATATATATTAATATTATTAAAATATTAATATATATAAATCAAAATCATTTATATATACAGTGGGATGCAAAAATGAGTACATGCTTGTACTCTTTGCACTTAAAATGGCATAACGATAAAAAATTAAAATTTGCACTACTTTTATTTAAACCTTTAGTTGCTAAAATTCAAAGATAAATAATAAATGTGTTTCAATTACTGAAACCGTATTAAACTGCAGTTTTATGTGCAATTTATTTCGTTTCAAAATATAAACAAATTGGCTGAGATATTTCAATTTGAATTTGAAGGTAATAAATGTCCCAGTTATTTTTTTGGTTCACTGTATGTGTAAAGTCTGTGGAGCTAAAATCTATAGTTGATATTTTTTGCATTAATATATATACATCAAAATCATTTATATATACAGTGGGGTGCAAAAGTGAGTACATGTTTGAACTCTTTGCACTTATAATGGCATAACAATAAAAAATTCAAATTCTTATTGAAAATGAAAGAAAAATCTTTTTTCTTATACAATTTAAAACAAAATAACTTATAATTCAACACAGAAACAATAAAGACAAAAACAATTCCAATGTACTCAATTTTGCCCTTTTTTACGATAGAGCTTTTTTAGTATTTTGTCCATAGGCCCTTATTTCGTAAAACACTTTCGATACGTTTTGGCATACCTTCCACCTATTTCTCTATGATTTCTTTTGGAATACCATATTCTGCCACTCCCACAATACTCGCTGCCAAAGCTCTTCCAAGTTTTTTTTGGGTTTGATGGATACTGTCCCAACGGTCTTTTCACGATTAAACACAAATTCTCATTCGGATTGAGGTCGGGACTTTGCGCTGGCCACTTAATTAACTTAAAATCTTGCCCAGAAAGCCATTTCTTCACGATTTCAGCCGTATGCTTTGGGTCGCCATCTTGTTGAAGTGTGATTTCTTCATCAGGATGAGGACTCAAATTTAAAAAATCAGGAAAATGAGTTTGTGAGATATACAAATAGTCTTCCTTTTTCATGATTCCATCAATTTTGTGCAGTGGTCTAAGGTGCCACCACGAGAAACAGCTCCATACCATGACATTTCCCTGACCATGCTTCACTGTTTCCTTAACATGTTGTCTTTGGATGGTCTCTCCAGGACGGCGCCAGCAATATTGTTTTCCGTCTGACTGAAAATGATTAAATTCGTCTGACCACACTACACGCTTCTAGTCATCTGCTGTCCAATTTCGGTGTTCTTTGGCGAATCTCAGTCTTGCTTCAACATTTTTTTTGAGAGAGCTGGTGTTAGATTCTTAACCACAGAGATGTAACCAAGAATGAAGAGCCCCACTTGCAGTCCATCGACTAACGGGCTTATTTATTGCTATAGAAGCATCTTTTGGTGTTAAAAATTGGTCTCTTTTCATCTGTAGAGTCATGAGACGTGCATCCGCTTCTGTAAATTTTCTTTTACGGCCTCAGATTTGCCCTGCAGACGACGTTCCTCGCCTTTTTTGGACTCTGATCACGACCGGTTGGCTTATATTAAACTGCTTAGCTATCTCTCGCGTCGAGCAGCCATTCGTCGTCATGGTCACAATTTAATCTTAAATGCCTCTTGATAATTTCTTCATTATTTTAATATTCTGTAAAATAATAGTTTAAATAGTATAATCGTTTAAAATATTAATCCAAGTATTCTCGAAAAATCTCAAATCACGTAATCTCAAACCAAAATACATAAAGCACAAAGAAACCAACCAAGTAACTCAAATTTTAACTATAAATTTTAATTTTTAGGGAGAACATATTGAGCGACACATGGTGCGAAATTGACTACATTTGAATTATTTTTGTTTTTATTGTTTTTTTCTTAGAATGTGTTTTCTGTGTTTAATAATAAGTTGTTTTGTTTAAAATTGGATAAGAAATAAGACTTTTCTTTCAATTTTCAATTTGAATTTAATTTTTTTTATTGTTATGCCATTATAAGTGCAAAGAATACAAACATGTACTCATTTTTGCAGCCACTGTTTATATAAGACTCACATATATATAAATCAATTAACTCGCCTAGAGGCATTTTTGCAAAATAAATATCAGACCGTTCTACAGTCTAACCAAAACAAATTGAAGTTAAAGCTACTGTCAAATGAAATCAGCTGAGCGTTGAAGTACTCATTTTGTCATTATTTTCCTTCAGGTACTTCACCGTCAATGGATACTTTGCCGCTACGCATGAAAAGTACGAGGCTTCCCTTTTATATTTCGGGATTAGAGAACAAAAACTATTATTAGTCATCGAAAATAGCTTTATTGTTTTTCAAAATATTCCCCATTTAAATCTGTACACTTTTGCATGCGTTTGAAACAATTGTCGAAGCTCTTTCGCCACTCTAATTGAGGTATCTCCAAAACATGCATTCTGAACGCATCGACCGCTTCTTCAGGTGTCGAAAAATATTGACCTCTCATTTTTTTTTAAACGTACGGGATTAAAAAGAAGTCATTCGGTGCCAGGTCAGGACTATACTGCGGATGACTCAATAAATCGATGTTTTGAGTGCTCACAAATGCAGTTGTTTGAGCCGATGTGTAGAGCTCGCATTCTCGTGGTGAAAAGTGATTCGTCTTCGGCGGTTGGTTTTCCTGATTTCTTGGAAGACAACTGGCAAACAAATGGTTGTATACCACTCAGAATTGACTGTTCTGCGTTATTCTAGTGGTAAGGTTGCGACATGTCCAGTTTATTTGAAAAAACAGGCGACCAGTTGCTTGGAATGTGCGCGAGCAACTTTTGTTGGATTTGGTTTAGTTTCAAAAACCCATACAGTCGACTGCTGTTTACTTTCAGGACCGTTCTCGTAAATCCTCGATTCAGCACTTGTCACGATGTCATAGACGTGTTTCGAAGCACCGCGATCGTATTTTTGTTGCATTTTTTTCGACCAATAGACACGAGCTTTTTTTTTGAGCGATTGACAAATTGTCTGGGATCCAACGCGACAAATTTTTTTGACGGTCAAATGTTCATGCAATATTGAATGTATGCTGGTCCCACTAATGCCTAAGGTTGTCTTAATCTCACGATAGGTCACATGACGATCTTGCAATATGCAACAGCATCAATGGTTTCCGGAACAACAACTGATTTTGGATGACCTTCACGAAATTCGTCTTGGAGTGAACTACGACCTCGGATGAATTCAACATACCATCGATAAACACTGGCACTCGATGGAGCTTCTTCGCCAAAAATTGAATTAAGTTCATCGATGCACTGTTGTTGAGTCAATCCGATTTATTATTTTTTTTTATTATCACGATTTAATTCAATTTTTTGGGCGAGATAAATCTTTAAAGTTACTATAAACAACACAAATAGCGCTCGTATGTCAAAACGTTCTGAGTACGCATAACCTCAAAAATATCAAACTTTACGATAGAGCTGGCAGTAGCCAGATTGCAATACTAGGGTTGCCCTATCCTAGCAAACCTTCGTATTGTATGTGCCACTTCAGTTTAATGCCTGAAAACTGAAAATACCTTGGAACTTTTTCAAAAAAAAGTATTTTTTTTTTCTAAGATGACTTCTAGGTATTCCACTTCACCGGAAAAGATAATGATGGCACCTTTTACTACCAGTTGAGTCAGATCAGTCAGTTTCCTGTTCTCCCTGAAGACTGAAAGCCCATTGCTGGCACACCAATCATCAATCATATCTAGAGTCGTCTACTCTTCTGAGAATACAGCCGATAGATAGATAGCAAGGTGCTGAATTCGCAAAGTGGTAGGTCGCACATATAGTTTCACCAGCCTCTCAAAGCTCTTTAGCATGAAGGAAGTCAGCCTTATTGGTCTAAGGTTCCTTCCAGTAGAGAAGTCCTCTCTACCCCACCTTGCTAGAGTGTGGAATGTGAGCATGGCTGGAAGTGAAAATTATTTTTTGAACCAAATGTAATGGGTCTGTACTCATTAAAAACAGAGCAGGGTATATGCTATCGTTGCCAAGAGACTTAGAGACACCAAAAGACCCGACGGCATGCTGTTCTTTTAACTGATGACACATAACAACCTCAGGGACAGATTTGTATCAGATAGTCCCTAGTTCGAAGAATTGGTCCTGGTTTTGAGGCTTATACTTACACTAACCTTCGCTGAAATGTCGCTCCGCTACAGCACGCGACATACCGACAATTTTGAAAAACATCGTTTTCTATTACAACTTAGGCCCGAATAAGCTGACCAATTTTTCCTTCTTCTTCACTTCTTAAATCTGCATCTGAACTGTCCCTGTTTGGGAACTCAGTACTCAATAACAGGAGTGTCGATTGAGTTCCATACATTTTTTTGAGAAACCAGGTAAAGTGAGGAAATTACAAGACATTGCTTCGCGCCTTAGTTTTGTATTACATGTTAAAAGATGTTTCAAGTGTCGACTTATTGGCTTCGATGTTCCTAAATATTGGATCCTGGGGCAAACGATTAGGCTTTTACGAGTTTTGCTTGTCTTTTGAAAATTAAGATGGAACACCATGCTTGCCGCTCCGTCAAAACAAAAAAAAATAGACTGCCGAAAACTTAAGTCCACAAAATTTCCTAGTTAAAAAAAAAACTCAAAAATTGCAGAACGTGGCAAAATCTTAATAGCCATGGCTCTGCAATTTTTTAGTTACCCTCACTCTCCTCTAAACATCACGTAACAGCTGTTCCTTCCAGCTTCGAGTGCCAAATGAAATTCCAAGAGATTGATAGCTTCTGCCATTACAAACATCTGTCTCCCCAGCCATCAGTCCATGACTTATGCACAGGAGACACTCAAACGTAGAAACTTCATTGAACTCTTAGACGTTATTCCGCCCCGCCCGTCACAGTGTCTTGCCAACAATGTTCCACACCTTGTTCTCCCATCAAAAGCTCATCCATCCCCTGAGATGAAATCATTTGTCACTCTGCAATGACTGTCAACACTCAACCTTGCTACCGTCGGTGTCGTCAAATCTCGAATTCATTCCCCAATCCCTCCCCCATCCGCCTACCACCACGTATTACTTGACGATTAGTCATTAGTGTCTGAAACAGGGATTGTTTGTCTTATAATATAATAATAATCGTTTCGTTCTCTCATTCACAGGGCGCTCCTACAAGAGCATCAACGATGAGATTATCTGGGTCAGCATCGGCATGGGAATCACCATCGCTGTCCTCATAACCATCGCCCTCTGCTACATCGTCTACGAGAAATGCCAAAAGAAACGGGAATACTACATCAACGCATAACAGCCAAGGAGCGACAACCTCAACTTATCCGTGTCCATAAGCTATAGCGGAGCTATCTCCAGATCGGTACAATTTGACTTTTGTTTCTTAATTATTTGATACGGACGGATGTGAGTAGTGCCAGCAAATGACGGAACTTTTGCAGATTTAATCGCCCACCTCTGGAGGGGAGCCCTCATTGCCGCTGCTACCGCAACTCGTCGTGAACAAGCGCAAGACAGAAAAATGAAAAAGAAAAACCAAACCGGGACCAAAGTCACTCTCAACCAAACAGAGATCGATGTTTAGCTGTAGAATAACTTAGAGTACGATATACACTTGTTTAATGTTTGTTTGCTCAGACTCCTCTTTTCTTGCTCGTGCACCCTGCCTCCTCCCATTACCTTTCCTCCCCCTCTGTGTACGTGTTGGGTGGTCCTTTGAAGAAGCAGGCTTGTTTTTCCATCGATAACCAGGTGCGTGCTGCGTAATGTTTTGATATAATTTTCAGTGACGGTTTGCAACTCTTATTGAATCACAACCCCTCGAGTTTGGCGGGTGTATCCTTTTAACAACTTGGCTCCGTGTTCCTTTGTATGGGTCGCCCCTGCTACGGAACCTTCCCCCAATCTGTAAGT
Source organism: Eristalinus aeneus (assembly GCA_955652365.1). Lineage (NCBI taxonomy): Eukaryota > Metazoa > Arthropoda > Insecta > Diptera > Syrphidae > Eristalinus > Eristalinus aeneus. Next base: position 83,340,486 of record OY019132.1, read on the forward strand.
GACATCTGCCAGGCAACACCCATCACTCTATCAAGCAGACGACGACCGTAACGAGAAGAAGAAATTGTGGAATGGGTCCAGGCACGCGCAGGTTTTGCAAGGGTCCTGTGCAGAAGTATTGAAAAATTATCTCCTTCTCATACAGGGATGCGTTGCAAGGACGTTTCGGTGTAAAACAAGCAGCACAGTCCTTTTATAGATGATTGTGTGCAAAGTCCTCTCATGAACTCGGTTGTTGATGTTTTATGACATTTTCTGCTGAAATTTCCGGGAAACTTTGAACGGAACAAACTGCACGAAACCCCTCAACCTCATTAAGCGAAATGTGTATCCTTGCAGTGAAAAGTAGGGAAACACTTTGTGTAACGACGCCAATAAGTCCTGTGATATGCGCATTGCCTTTCCCTGTTGCACCCTCCTATTGCTGTCAACTGCAGCAACTCGCTTATTAATGAGATCTTCCACCAGCGGCGAAATTCTACTCGAAAAAGAAAACACAACACGAACAGCTTTTCACTAGAACTCTTGTTGCTGCATTTAACCAGGCACATCGTCGATATGAACAAACTCATCAAACACACTCTTGCCCCTTGGACAGCCGAAATACGTCTTGTAGCAGTCGACGCCCTTTGCGCCCATCGCGAAGGCGTCCTTGTAGATGTCTTCCATGCTACGTTCCGGTCTGAAAAGAGGGCACATTTCAGTGGCTGAAAGACAGACGCATTGGCCACTTACGTCAGGAATCGCCTGTAGATTCGATCCAACATCCCGCCGACATGAGTGACTTGGGCATTCTCACAGATCGCTCTCTGAAGACACTCTCTGCCGTTCATTCCCTTGTTGTCCATGTAAGTCTCAACGAGGGCGTACAAAAAGGTTGCCGTAATGTCCACGGGGGTCTCATCCAGCCCATACATCGCACGGGCCTTGGCAGGGTGGTAGGTACTGTTCCACCACTTGAGCGGTGTCAAGGGAAGGGAGTGCTGCCACTGAAAGTTCCACGCTCCCGAGAGTGATCGCCAAGCGCGTTTATCTTTCAGATCAATGGTCAAGGCAAAGGAAACGATGAACTGCAACGAAGGGTACTTCAGTTTAGAATGCAGGGTTGCTTCAGACGTACATACCTTCTGAACACCTAGATACGGAAAAATCAAAAAACGCTTCTGCCGACTCTTCACCCAATGTGTCAGGTCATGCGCTTCCTCCTGGTGCGACACGCTGCTGAAGAGCACCAATACTGTCGCTGCCACAAGGCAAAGCACTCTGCAAGAAAAAAGAGTTCAATGGAGGTTGCAGTTCGAAGTGGATATTTGAGTTTTTACGGAAAGTTCATTGCGTGCGGCTGCATTTGAGGTTAAAGTGTGACTGGCGGTCGTTTGGTGTTGTGTGTCGATGGTCTATCTCGCCGCAGGTAGACAGATTCTAATTGAATTAGAGATGGGATGCCGATGATTATTCGACATGCTCTCGTGAGACCTTAGATTATTTGTGCGGTCACCGAATGCCTATCGTGATTTAAATGCTTCACAAAAGTTGGATGTTTCATAGTGTTTGAGTTGTGAGGGAGTTATGTGGAGTCGATGGAAACCTTCTAATTAGTGTGATGTGGTTTGTTTCTTTGTGCCGCTTAGGAGTTTAAGAGACATTTTTGTGGAAGAAAAAAACTTATGTGGAAGTTGAGGTTTTGCCACATGACTTAAAATTTTAAATATTATTCTGCGGGACTCAGGCCATCCCAAATTATAACAAAATTCCACTCAGAAGCTGTCTTAAAGCAGAATTTGAATTAAACTGATTTCGAAATCATGTCTGAAAGATTATATGTTTTCTTAGTGGATACCATTTAAAACTTATAGAGACTATCGTATTTCAAGATAGAAGAGGATACGCGTTTTAATGTGCAGAAGTAAGTGGTGTATAAAGTCTGCATCCTCCCCAATACTATCGATTCCTGAACTGAATACGTCGCTTTTCTAACCACCTACATCAGGTTCCAAACCAATTGGTCCAACGGGGTGATCCTTGCCTAATATGAATTATAGCTAGACTTATATCTAAGTTTAAGAAAGTGTCGGCTCAACAAAAGGGGCCCAACGTATATCAATTGTCTTAAAACTATTATAACAATTATAATATATTTGGCGTGCTAATTTTATATGTGTGGTGGGGGTTTAAATATATATGAAGGTATATATTTCTGATGGTTTATTGTTAGGGGGTGAAAGGTGATACAAATTTTATTTAAGACTTAACCTCGGTAGTGTCCCGAGGTGTTCTTTGCATAAAATGTTGCAGCTGTGTTGAAAACTTCCTGGAATCTCGAGTCTGAAATTGCTCTCACATGCAGGTATCGGTGACTGCGCTCCATGGGCTGTTCTAAAATGTCCTGTATCTCCGGGTTCGGATGGTCATTGATGGAGCCAAGAAAGTTCTTGGCTAATTGTAGGGTATATTGGTCCAACGGACCAATCAAATATAATTGTGTCTATGAAAAAAACTTCTCAAACTACTTCGGTCGGAGTTGTAAAAATACTGTAGATCCCTTCCACTCTACCTTAGAACGCTCAACAGGGATAGTTGCTGAAGAAGTTAGTGTGTTCTGGTCCCCTTGTAGGTTGGTTGCAGAAACCAACATATATGTAGATATATTCTCCACAATAGGAAACACAAGTTTGGGATCTTTGCTGAGCCTTCTTTTGAATATCATCTTTTCAAAACGATCTCATTGATACTAAAATAACAGATTTCCTCAATAAGTCCCGGCGCCTGTCCCGAGACTGATTAAGTGACGTGTTATAGTTCATCGTTTTTGATTCTCCTCCCCGGGTTAAGTACCACAAGTTTTACTTTGCCTTTAGCCACGCCTCTGCAGGAGTCTCAAGCGAAGGAGATAAGGGAATGATTGGAAGAAAAATAAAAGGCCGACGACCTGCTTGTGTCACGACTTTATTAAGGGCCCAGCTGTATATTCTCTATTGTATTTATATGTTCATAACTCATGCTGATAACTGATTTTGGAAACTCATGCTGATAGCTGATTTGGAAACATTGGAAATTTTCATGATTGGGAATTTGCATGATTGGAAATCTGCATGATTTCTATGAGAAACCTGTTGAAGTCAGCTAAAATCAGTTGTCGAATGTCCGAGTGGGACCCAGAATCAGAAAAAACCTGATTTACATTTAAGGTGTTATTCTAAGTAAAAGTAATAATTCTGACTTAGACGTCAGTTATACGTCCTTGAGAAGAGGCAACACATTCGGGGCCAAATGAAAGTAAAAAATCACTCAATAAGTTCCAGGACATATAGGTGGCGCCACTTACAACAAATATTAATTTTAGCATAAATTTATTTGTTAGTAGCGCATATAGAGGATATGTTCCGGGGCTTATTAAGTGATGTGTTATATATTTTAATGAGTAAATTTTTTCATGTAGAGAGCGACTCTCGCACGCCGAAGGGTCTAGGTTCGATTCCCAGCTCAACACCAATTTTTCGAATTTTTCACGGCACCACCTCTTTCGAGCTGCTGACAAATCTCAAAGAATAATTACTGTCCAAGAAAAAGCTTTCCAAATTTCCCCGTTCAGATTCTGCAAAAATTGTAGGTCCCTTCTTCTCGCGAGAGAACAGTAGCGCGCACAACACGAGCAGTTAATGAGTAAGCTATGCCCTGGTCTTCCTGAGAACTGTCGCGCCAAATAATTATCATTTTTATTAATTTTTTTCATATTAACATTTAGTTAAGACTGTCTACAGTGGCTCGAGTCATCGGACTCTGTAGATTTCCCGTGCTTTGCATATAAGCCACAACAACTTCAAGACTTCCACAAATGAGTCCATCGCACATTAAGATTTAAACAATTTTTCTTCGAACTCTATATTTGTTATATATATAAGTACATGGAGAAACTAAAAATATTTTGTTTAAAAAAACGCTTAATTTACAGGAATTTAATAGAATTTATAATTTGAAACTAAGAACTAAAAACTATGAACCGGAAACTTGGGTTGAGCCACGAGTGACAGCTATCTATGAACAGCTTCTCCAACGAATTGTTTTCCTTCTGGTTTTAGTACTGCTTCTTATATCAGGTCCCATCCTAGCAGCGTAGTCGATATCACCCGCTTAACTTCCAATCGGCCCTGAGACTAGAAGACCAGCAGCTATGATGATCGCCCGCAACATTGTTTGCTTACTGCTCGCATTCCACTGATTTTATAGTGTAGCGGCGATCGTCTCGAGTGGTATCCGCTATTCGAATAGTAAACAAACCCGATCATCTGTTCCAGTAACAATGTATTGCTCCCACTGGCAGGGCATGACTTAAACAAATAAACATATGGTGACGACGACGACAGCGCATTATTGACTCCTCACTATTGACCTACATCAACACGATGTGAACTGAACTATTTGAGTGTCAAGTCGTTCGTAGCGTCTGATGTTCACTGTTGTTGCCTTAGTCTCAAACCTCACATATATATTCTATCATTCAAGTTGTGGCCCTTAACTTCCGCTGTCGCTTCACCTAAAAAGCGAAATTTATCCCTGAGTTCTTCTTCTAACGTAGAGTGCTCGGCTGACATCACAATCGGTATCATTGTGTCTATAATTGTAAAAGTATAACCCCTCCACTAGTAGAACCGGATGCTCCTAACATTTCTAAAGACTCAAAGAACTAGAAACAATAATACCAATAACTATATGGCGCAACAGTCCACGCTGGGACCAGTGCCTAGCTTGTTCATCATCATTCACGAGTAGAAGGGACCTACAAGTTTTTGTAGCCTCCGGAAGACGAAATTTGTCCTTAGACAGTTCTTACTCTTTTAATGTTGTCAAATCTTAAAAGAGGCATTGCGGTAAAAAATTCGAAATGTTCAGCCAGGAAACTAGAAATAAAAACGAAGGTGGTGAGCTGCCACTAAAGGGCTTCCAAACGATCTAATGTCATCTTCATTTTCGCAACTGTCCCATCTATACCTTCAAATAACAAGTGCCTCTTCAATACTTTTTCTTGATTACTTCGCTCTACTTCCATGAGGACTTGTATTTGGTCCATAGAACCGAGGAACTATGTGCACAGTTATTTCAAGCACAACACTTTCTAACAGTCTTTGAATTAGAGCTAATGATATAACGCAACAGAGGACGGCCTGGGCTAAGGTGGTGAAACACCACAAGAAGAAGACGTTTCTGACACTGTTCTGGTGTCAAAATCTCCTTACTATAGGAGTTGAAAATATACATGGGCGGAATCGATAAGTCAACCAAAACTGATCTAATGTCTCCTAATCCGTTTTGCAAGAAGCGTATCTCCTGCTTTACATGGTTAGGTTATCAATATCCCTCTGAAGGCGGTACAATAGCATATGTGGTAATGAAGCAATAACCAAAAGCTCTGCGATTGGCAACAAGTCAGTAATCTAGGTTTGAATTAACCTGTAGGGAGGCGACGCCACTTTAACTACCTCTTTTTTCCTGGACCTGATCGCGACTGTGTGCCTACAAAAATATTTAAAGGAAACTATTTTCTTAACATTCTGGATGGCCTTGGTACAATGTCTCCCACCAATTTGTTCAGCTTCCTCATCGGCCCAAACAGATGTTTTCAGTTTAAGGTTCACAGCACCAAACATTAGACTGGCAACGCAGTGGTACAGAAATAGGAACAAGGTTATGTCCTAAGCCACCTTTCCCATCTCCCTGTTTCTGTAAGCAAAAAGTCTTCTTACCGCAACATGTTATGGAAGCAGTTTAACTAAAAATAACTGAGCACACCTGTTTGCTAAAATTCGCACAGTATAGCACACCAAATATGTAGGCGACTAACGAAAACATCATATTTCATGTTTCCAATAAGATTGCCGCTGACAAATACCAAAATTAATCTCTACTCACAAATTCGACGATGAAAAATGATTGCAAATGAACATATTTTAGGGCCAACGTGACAGGAAAATTTGTGTATACAATTTAAGCGTGTTCTATTACAGAGAATATATTATTGTCCTCCAGAATGACGTCAACAGAAATAATCGATGCTTGTGCGACCTAGAGGTGTCATTCTTTGTAATAATCTTTGTAACATTGCCTTTATTTAATGGTCCAAAAAGAAATGATATATACAGATATCTTCAAGTCTTGAGGGGGGTGGGAGATTTAAGAGCAACACTGAATCTTAACGTCTTGGGACCTACGAGTAGGTATTGTAATTCGTACAATCGTCATTTGTTTGCAGGGATGGGATTTTGCTGAGGGCACAAATAAACGAAAAATTGAATCACTGATACTAATTCAGCACTTAGAAGCGCAGAAGTTCAAATCAATGATTGAAGTTGATTCAATTCATGGCCATTCTATACATATTTTTTAATTGTACGCGATTACAAGAATTTGCTGCTCGCTTTACGCCTGATTTTAATTCATTCCTTTTAAGGTGTCATTACTTTGGTTTTAAGGCTCTTAAAACCTGCTCGCGAAATTCATCCGGTTACTCCACTGTATTTAAAAATGTGAAACACACATTGCAGTGCTCAATTAAAACAGATAACGCACAAAGTGAAGTCTTTGTTTCTTTCTGTCGCTTTCAACATGATTTAAGCGCATTCGTCGGTCAATATACCTTAAGGGCTTCCCAAATCTCGGGAGCTTGTGTTATATTAAATAGAAAGCCTGTATTTAACTTTGATCCGAGAAGTGACTGTATAAGCGTTGTTCGACGGTACACGCAATCACGGATAATTGTAACAAACGATGCACGTAAGGCAATATTGGAAATGGTGTCAGTCGAGCAACATTTTCAAAAAAATTTTGTAACATGGTACAAATTAATGAAAGCGAAATGTTTTGAAAGAAAGTTTAATTTCAATTTTCGCTTTTCGATTGCATTTAAAGAGAGGAAATACTTCCTCCTCCTCTTCAGTTTCGTTGAAACGAATCTCAAAAATAAGTTTTGATGAGAACGTCGAACGGAAATTATTTGTAGAACTCTTTTCCAAATTACTCCGCTAAATTGAAAGTATACAAACAAAGTTTTGAAAAATGGTTTTGGCAAATTTCTTAAGAGCTCATTGTCTTTTCTAAAATGCTTCGTTGACAGTGTAATTGTCACTGAGATTGTTACGTTTGGCACAACACCGCACTTCATGTCTCACCTCTAAGAATGGCAGCGTTCAGACCAAGGGAACGATGAGGAGGCTTCTTTAGCAACTACTTGTATTGTGTAAGCTTTTATTATTTAACGAGTAAAGGCAGACTGTCTTAAACGACAGTAAAAATGAGAAATAAGCGTTATGCGATGCTTTTTTCGTTTTAAACTTCACCCATAATTGGTAGTTATGGACTTTGTGGATTAAAATCAAGATTATAAGGACCTATCGGGTTACTCACAAATGATTTTAGGAGCTCACAAAGTGCTTAGGAGACTGATTCCTTGATTCTTCTTCTTCTTGTTGTGGCGCTACAGTCCGAGGTGTACCTGGGCCTCAACCAACATACCTCTCCAACCGGCACGATCTTTCGCCAGCTGTCTCCACTTGCGCACTCCAAGTTGATTGAGGTCCTTCTCCACTTGTGTGGGCAACCTTAGTGTAGGTCGTCCTCTGTTGCGTTATCCCAATGGATCGGATTCAACGACTTTTCGGCCCGGAGCAGTGGTGTCTATACGCTCTACATGGCCTAGCCATCTGAAGCGTTGTATCCGTAGATGCTTGACCATGCGCATATCGCTGTGCAGCCCATAGAGTTCTCCAGATGCCTTGATTATTGGCACATTGAAAAAAGACACTCTTTGGACAAGATAAATAATTTCAATTTCCTGTCGGATATGTTTAGCTTAGACTAAACTGTGGTATTGAAATTATAACTTACTGCTTAAAACATCGTCTTCAGGTCTTAGTTTTCTCTAGCTTTGCAATTGCAACCTTTACACACAAGTTGAGAAAAGAACTGATATACAAGATCACTCAATAAGTCCCGGGACATTAGGAGGTGCCACTAACAAAAATTATTAATTAATTTTTTTTTATTTGTGGCGCCCCCTATATGTTCCGGGACATTTTGAGTGATGTGCTGTATCGGTGAACTGCTTCATTTGAACCTTAAATTTGCTGTCTTTGACTTTTCACTAACTGTCCACTTGTGTTCCGCCAGATTCCAATCTGTCATCAATTGAAAGGTTTGCTTCCCTTTTAGTTAACTGCAAAGGCAGCTACGTGCGGTCGAAAATTGGACCAACAACACATACATGCTTATTCCTTATGCCAACAGTCTACAGTCGTTGAAAATAATAAATTTGTTTCTGTTTTACTCGCTAATTTTCATTATATATGGCCCCCCTGGCATAGTGGGTGGAGTTCGAAACTCACAGTCGATGGTTCAGGTTCCCGGACTGAGCAAGTCGCATTTCTCTTTCGAGTTGCTGACAACATTCAAAGTGAAATGTCTATGAAAACCTTCTCAAACTTAGCCGTTCAGAGTCGGCAAAAAACTGTAGCCCCTTCTACTCGTAAGAGAACATTAGCTCACACAACACGAGTAGTTGATTAGAAAGCTAAGCCTTGGTCCTCCAGTGGACTGCAGACCAGAAGAATGTTTATTATTTGGAATAGTCTGCACAAATGATAACCACTTTAAGTAAATACTTGAACGCTTCTATCTTTACATAACTCGGCTCAAATGTATGCCTCCTCTCTTCTAAGCTATCCAGCAAAAAGTTCGTTAATGAGCTAACACCCTTGCAGTAACTGAACAAAGATATAATTCGGAAACTGCTGCAATAAATCAAAATTCCTCCTAAAACCTTTCAAGCGGAAAGTTAATGATCCCTTACAGACTTACATAGCTTATCTCATCCACTTGCGTCCAGCGTAATTACCAAGATGGACGCGTTACCAGTGCTAATGCGGTTGTTATCATCAATTACAGTATGTGTCTGCTATACCAAGAACTTTCCGCACTCCCGCACAAATACGTTGCATCCGAAGGTGAGGAGAACACATTTCAGTATGTTTTGGCTTTGGTACACACCATCTACAACAATCCCTGAATGAGAGTCGCAGGTGTTGCAAGACCAAGCATGAACTCATTTGAAATAAAACGCATTTCCGCACGAAATGAATAACCAACGTCCACTTGGTCGTTGACTTTATTCGGTTAAAGCAGTCGATTTGCACAAATGTATGGAACACGCCCTTTCCGTTCGATAAATTGAAGGTCCTGTAGCAGTCCGCATCACGTCCCCATTACGTGGAGGTCTTTGAAGTCACCGTCCTATTTTTCTCGCGGCTGGCTGTTTGATGTGCTTGAATGGCAAGTCAGTTAAAATACATTTTTGTCATATGATTGTGCGATTTTGGCACCATTTTGCTAAGAATAATCGGTTTGGTTTGAAATTTAATATGGTTTACAAGCAGGCACAGGACATTCCTTATTACTAGTCTTATTAATAGTTCTAAGCGAAAAAAGAACTGTTTATGCTGGATTATCGTAAATTTATCGTCTTATGAGAAATGATGAGTCAGAGTCGATGGCGGATGGCGTTGCCCCCGCGAGCCCATTAATGGAACACGCGGCCATTGAAAATGATGATGCTGATGAAACTTCAGCTTGACCCAGCGTATCAATGACTATTTAAAGGAAACATTAAGCTCAAAAATATTTGATATAGAACTATGTGGAAAAATCTTTTATTTCTGTTGAAATGCATTGACTTCATTAAATTTAAGTTAAACTTGTCAGGAAGAAGTTAAACAACCAAATTCTACTCCCAAAAGAACGTATGGGAATCCTTAAAGTCTGTCATTAGCTAACTCTTCATTCCTTCTAAAGCAGTAACAACTTCCGTACCCCTTTAAACTTGGTGAACCTTTCAAAGATTGTGATCGAAGACTCAAATTGTGATTGAGATTGAGAATTCAAAAATGCTTTTGACATCCAACCACAGAGCTGTGTTCCCCGAACTTGTGTCATAGGCACTAATGCCCAATGTGAATGGATTACGCCCCATCAACTCCATAGATTGTCACAAATTTCCCATATTTAATTATGCAGCCATTCTCCATTTTGCGGCTGCCGGTCACTGGAGAAACAAGGTACATGGAATTGAATTTTCCCAGAAGTGGCCGCAACAACACACAGGGCGATATTTTACTAAAACCACTAATCACATGCCAATCTGTCGAACAGCGAAAATCCACCCAACTCGCACCTCACTACATTCTCCTCTTACAGGGTATTGGCGTTTCGATATTGCCAGCTGATGCTATTGATGCATTGAGACCAATGCGGGATAGTCGAAATTTTCGTCGAATTTTTTAATTGAGAGCTAAGCTCCTGCTGGTATCAGCTTTGCGACTCACTATTTGTCCCAGTGATCCTCACAAAGCCATGTACAAATAGAGCGAAGCATTCCCGTTGGGGGTGACTGTCAGCATTATTAACGAGAATTTAAGGTAAGCCCCGAATGTATCCCTTGGCCGTAGGGTGGACAAACAATGAGTCAATATATGTGTGCGATGGTCGTTGTTTTACAATTTTCCACAATGCAAAAGAAAAATATAAAAAATATAAAAGGGTGCACTGTGAACAGAGCTCGTCGACCAGGAGATGTGCAGTCTCGGTCTACAGCTAAGCGTCAAAGGCGGGATTTTATGTATGTGTGCGTTACGACAATAGTCCGAAAATTTCTACGAATTCTAGGGTGAAATTGCGCACACATTGTGTGTAAAATCCCTCATTCGTGGTTTATGTGCACATTCATATGCAAAAAAGGAGATTATCCATCCGAGGGAATATCAAAGAAGGACGTAACTTGTGTTTACATTCTCCGAAACTGATTCTGCATTTTAAGCACAGTCAACGCGGGCGTTGATGGTTTTGTAAACTGAATTGAGTGTGTTCTCAGAAGTTGAACGAGATAATTTTTAGGTGCATTTGTAACATTTTTTCTTCGCAGTCTCAGTGGGGAAGATCTGATTTTTTACGGTCTTAACTTTTAAAGTACTTCAGAAGCAGATGAACACCACCAAAGGGAGAATGTGCATTGGAAGTTACACTTTTTTTTAGAAAAGTGCTACAAAGTAAACTATTAACAAAAATCCTTTCGCAAGATTTGATCAATTTTGTCGCGTGAGAAATTCAATAGGATTTGGAAATGTAGATCTGCGCTAGTCATCTTCTGAATTCTGAGGTGTAGAGAAGAAACGTTCCTGGAAAGATGCAAAAAGTACAAATCGACTCTCAGCTCCAACTGGTCGATGTATAGGCCGCGTATGACAACGTACATTCGTACGAGTTTTACGCTACCGTGTTTACTGTTGGTATTCCTTCCAGACTCGTCAGATTGTGTAGGAGGGCAGATGTGGGATTTGGTTTGACGTGATCACCTGCCTTAGCGATTTATATCACTGGGTCCATTTTTCCAAGAGTTGTAGATAACGCAAGACAAAACACTTTAGTTACCCAAATGCCAAATTGAGATCATGCCTAAGGGACAATCATCCCAACTTGCTTTGATGCGAGGCTTCCTAAGACCTCTGTTCTCTGGGTCGAGTCAACCTCTGGTTGAGAATGCAACCATACACTGAGCCGAGATTGTCCCGTAACCGCCGTGCCAGGTCTGTTCCAACATTAAAAGGAACATTTACTATAATTTTCAACAATCGGTAAAAAATTTACCGCGACGTTCAATCTCAAGAATGATTTTAAGCAAGGCGACGTGCTGTCATTTTTTAGACAAGGCGCCGCCTCTCATGTGAGTGTGAAACTCATAGGTCAACAACAAAGGCTCGATCTTCCAAATGTCAGCTCAATTGCTAGCTTATACCGATGATTTTGACGTATTTACATGAACATTGCAAAACGTCAGTAGGGTACATCTGGCGGTTGATGAGGGCAAACCGAAGTACATAATGTGGTTAAGAAAAGATACACAACATCGACGTCTCGGATAGGGTGTCACATTGCGCAGTAAAAACTTTAAGCTAGTCAAGAACTTCGTCATTCTCTTTTTCGTGGTAAATATGACCAATAACATCAATGCCGAAATCAAACGCAGGATCACTCTTGCCAATTGCTGTTTCTTTGGGCTCAATGGGCTTCTTTGAGCACCCTCTCTTGAGTGATAGCGCCCTCTCGTGAAAGGTTTATCATCCCAGTTCCGCCTTATGGCTCGTAAACTTTGAAGCTACTTTCTCGGACTTAATACTTAAGAGGTTTAGGCCATGAACACAACTGCTCCGGTGAGATAAGTCTTTGAATCCGAGTCATTTGGGCAACGCTACAGAGGAGTTGTCGTCGTCTAGTCCGAAGTGGCGCATACAAGTGGAGAAGGACCCCAACCAACATGGAGTGCGTTACCAGAGGCAGCTGGCGAGAGATCGTGCTGGCTGAAGAGGCATGTTGGTTTAGGCCCAGGTACACCCGGACAGTCCACCACACAAGGAAGAAAAGGAAGAGAAGGAACATTCGATGAAGCGGAGGTTCTTTGAGTTAGACAGTGATTTTATTTAAAAGCAATGGGTGGTTCTAAAACTTATTTCCAACGAAGCCTATTATTCAAACTAAACCAAGAGGCATAAAAGATATCGTACTTGAAATATCTAAATTCTTTTCAGTTGAACCTCTACCTGACAAATGATTTTCCACATTTCGATATTAAAACTAAGTCCACTGTGCCGAATCTAAGCTATAAAGTGGATCAGTCACAAAACCCATTAACACAATAATGAAAAAAATTCATCTTGTCATTAATAAGGCTCCCGTTGACGGAGATGCAGCCGAATTTAAATGTGCAAAATAATAGCACCACGTCGATCTGAAGAGCGTTTTCGCAGTGTACTCCATTGTTTCGATTTTTTTGGTTACAAACTAATTCCACACATATTATTTTAGCTATTAAAAGATAATATTTCAAAAGTACAATTTTGTGAGCAAAGTAAAATGTTTCGTGGTCATTGTACTCCCGAGAAACGTGCCTTGATGAAAAAAGGCACGTCAGGGTAAAACTTACAAATTTATAAATTAAATTGTCGGGTGTTCTAATGAAATGATCGCAAACACCAAAAAATACGTTCAAGAGGAAGAAAATCGAAAATAACCCCTGTCGATGAACGACAAAAAGTAAGGTTAATCAAACGTTACCCATTTAAGAATGTTAGGAAAACAAAAGAGGAGTTGAATTTGCCCGTTAGGACATCAACAATAAGAAGACGGCTGGTAAAGAAGAATTCACCTGAAAGAAATCCCAGAAAAGTAGCACTACTATCTAAAATCAACCTTCGAAAAGTGACAAAGTCGAACATGGTGCTACTGTTTTGCACAGTGCTGTAATTCGATATCGTGATGACAACGCATCGGAGATGTGAGGCAACAGGTTAGCATAGTGGATGAGCAGTTTTTTCATTGCCAAATGTGGCCCTTTTGGTACCAAACGCTTTCTCCCGAATGAACAGAGGGACTCAATAAAGGCGGTACCCACTATAAAGACATCTTTCTCATACCCAGACACTTTTTCAGATGCCTTATACCTAGCTTTATCTCACACCACAACTAAAGAGCAGCTATTAAGAGTTTGTTAACTTTTGAAATGTTGTTGTGGCCGCCGTGGCGTAGTGAATAGAGTGCGAGGCTCACACGCCGAAGATCGAGCTTCGGTTCCCGGCTGAACACCTCGAATTTTTCACGACACCACCTCTTTCGAACTACTGTCAGCATTCAAAGAATAATAGTTGTCCAAGCAAAAGCTTCTCAAACTTCGCTGTTCGGAGTCGACAAAAAACTGAAAAACTGTGGGGTCCCTTCTACTCGTGGGAGAACAGTAGCGCGCACAACACAAGTAGTTGATGAGGAAGCTAAGCCTTGGTCTCTCTGTGGACTGTCGCGCCATATTATTATTATTGTTATTATGCCCTAAAGTCGTTATTTTCAGAGCACCTGAATGGTGCTGCTCTGGTGCTAAAGCAACCTGGTGAGTGCTTTAAAGCTCCCTTACTAGCAAATTACTTATGCTTTTCCGTGCCCACATGTAATATTGTTTTCAACAAAAACCATCTATGCGTGAATGAAACTCGCACTCTCTACTAATTCAATATTTTCCTTCAAATCAGAAAAGATCCCACAACCACATGTCAATTCGAGAAGGCCTAACACGACATATGTCGCCCGCCACAATTCGCAAATTCTTGAAATTAAACACACGTTCATCAATTTTTACGGAACTCAGACCTTAATTCTTCCACATCACTGATTTGCAGAAATTGGTCAAGTACGCTCCTCCCATTCGGGCAATTGAAGGTTTCAAAGCAATTCACTCCTTTCGATCCCGTTAGGAAGGCGTCCTTGTAGTGATCTTCCATCATTTACTCGGGTTTGTAAATTTGAGATTAGACAAAGAAAAATCGCTAAGCTTGGGTGGCTTCAACTTACTTCAAGAGACGTTTATAAATTCGATCGATTACTCCACCAACATAGTTCACTTGTGCATTCTCACAGACCGACCTTTGCAAACACTCTCTCTCCCGCATACCCTTGTCATTTATGTATGTCTCGAGAACCTGATATAGCAAGGTCGCTGTAGAATCGAAAGATTTCGGAGGCTTTGCTGCGAGACTTCGCACCAGAGAACGGTAATTAGCTGGGAAGTACGTGATATTCCACAAGTAGAGCACTTTTGTTGGAAGAATATGTTGCCAATGGAAATTCCATGCACCCGCTAGTGATCCTCAGTTCCGTTTGTCATTTAAGTCCACTGTCAGCACAAAACTTAAGATAATAATAGGCGAAACAAAAGTCCACTTAGACGTGTTGGGGCCGATTGCAGATGAAGGTACCTTCTGCACGCCTGTGATGGAATAAATTAGAAAACGCTTTTTTCGACTTTTTGCCCATTGATATATGTTTGGTGAGTCCTGTGAATGGCCGAGTGTTAGCCAACTAAGGACACTAATGCGCAAAGGGTGCTGTGGATTTTTTGGAGAATATGATGAAATTGTTGTGCATGTAAAGGCTGCTGTAGAGGAAAAAAACTTGAAGTTGAGAGCACTGCTTTTACCGGTGGCCATTTTGTCAGCTGTCAAGTGGCTGGGCATTACATGAATTAAGCCCACTCCAGCCAATCCCAAGCCATTATAGCTTTGAATCGGCAAATGGGCCCTAAACTAGAATGCCGGTGATACCAATTTTCATAAGTAAAGTTTGTTCAGCGACAAGGCTCACTTTTGGTTGAATGCATACTCCAATAAACAAAACTGTGGTATTTGGAATGCTGTTAATTTTCCAGTGTATGTTGAGAAATTTCTGCATCCGTGAAAATTATCTGTTTAGTGTGCTTTATGTGCAAAAAGGGATAATTGCTCCCGAACTGGCCTGAACGTTACAGGTTATGGTACAACGATCACCAAGGCCACGAAAATTAACAATTGAACAACTATAATGGAGAGCATTTGAAGTTTCAAGACATAGCAGCTTAAGATGTCAGAGAACTCGCACCAAAATTGATTTATTGAACGGAACGTTTGTTAACTGCGTAACGTTGAACGTTACAGACCCGTGACTTGGTGTCTTGGAAGCCGATCTTGCGACTTAAGCCTTGACTTTTTCCTCTGGTAATATGTGAAGTCACTAGGGTCCATCGATAAGGCCGAAACAATTGATCCATCGAGGCTAACATTTGCTATGTACATATGGTCGCATATGTTGGAAACAGTAATCGACAGATGACTTAATAGATTGAACTACGTCCAAGGTGATAGCGGCGGGCATATGCCAGAAACAAATTTTAATAATATAATGCAAGAAAACACTCCAGCGAAAAAAATAAATCTCAAGTCATTCATGATGAACTAATGGAGAGACTGATAAGAACAGTGACTCACAGTGGTTTCATTATGTGTGTTGGTAACTAAAAGAGAAAAGTAACTGAACGTTGAATTGACAATGGATATGGGTGAAAAACACTGCAAACAAGATGAGATTCAGCTTGAGTATGTCTTTATTAAGACTTCCAGATTCCTCAGTGCCGAAGTTGACGCTCGGGTATGTACATTTATCATTTGCATGTACTTGACACCTTGCAATGAAAATGTAATTCAACACTAGAGTGGTCACTCTGTATGAAGCTCAAATAAATTCAACCAATGATTAGAGTCATTTGACAATGGAGTCGTAAGTGTTCAAATTGTTTGAGAACTTAAGGGGGTACACGTGTTAGTGAACTTATTTGATATGAAGGTAAGTGGATGGTAAACACGGCTGTTGTGGTTGGAAACAATGGGACATTCCCGAAGAATGTTAAAAGAAATGACAATCTTGTTTATTTTGTATGAGGTCAATGTATCATTTATTTAATTTCATTTTTTTATGTTTAATGTGCACAGTGTTTTGATCTCCAAATTGGAACGCTTTGACACGCGGCATTTTTACTTTCTGACTCAAAGAAAGTGCTTAATGCTCTTCCTATATCAAATACAAATTACACCAAACATAAGCCAGGACCTAGAGCAGTTGCATTTTTAAAGAAAGGGTGCAAATAAGACTTAGTAGACTGTTCTATACCATAATACTTCAACACAATTTGAAGCTGATTGCAACATTGAAACTGTCTATTCAAGACAATGGGCCGATTCTCACCTTAAATTAGTTTCTTAGCTCGATTTGTGTGGCCGCCATGGCGTAGTGGGTAGAGTGCGACACTCACACGCCGAAGGTCTGGGTTCGATTCCCGGTTGAACATCTCGAATTTTTCAAGTCACCACCTCTTTCGCGCTGAAGACAACATTCAAAGAGTAATAATTATCCAAAAAAATGCTCATCAAACTTCGCCATTCGGAGTCAGCAAAAAAACTGTAAGTCCCTTCTATTCGCAAGAGGACCAGAAACGCGCACAACACAGGTAGTTGGTGAGCAAGCTAGGCACTGGTCCCCCTGTGGACTGTAACGCCACCCAATTACTAATATTTTTATCTCGATTCGGATGACAAAATTCTCAAGTCCATGTGGCAAACCACATCTACATTATTTTCCGTGTTGTTTATTTTATACCACACAGAGAGCAGTCAATGAAGCGTTTGCTGGCATTGAATCGGAAGCAGCTAAAATGGGTCTGGTGGTTAATAGGGCAAAACAAAGTACATGCTGTCATCAAGAAAGGACACATAACATCGGCGTCTTGGACAGAGCGTCGCAGTAGACAGCAGAAACTTCGAGGTAGTTGGGGACTTCGTCTACCCCGGCTACGCGGTAAATAGGGACAACAAGACCAGTATCGAAATCAAACGCAGAATCACTTTTGCCAAGCGCTGTTTCATTGGGCTCAAGAGGCAATTGAGTAATAAAGCCCGCTCTCGAAGGACATAACATATAGCTTAATCATCTCAGTCCAACTCTATGGCGCGGAGACATTACTAAAAACCAATGCACCCTAGCCCTTAGTCTTTTCGAGAGTTTGCTCTTTGGCGTTCAATTCTTTTTCCTGTTTGCGATGATGACATTTGGAGGAGAAGATTTAACGAAGAACTATATGGGCTGTACAGCGACATGTGCCTGGTCAAACGTCTTCGGATACAACGCTTAAGATGGCTAGGCCATGTAGGGCGTTTGGACACCACTGCTCCGGACCGAAAAGACGTCGAATCAGGGACATTGGGACAACGCAACAGAGGACGGCCGAAGCCAAGATGGCACACACAAGTGCAGAAGGACCTCAACCAAGTTGAAGTGTGCAATTGAAGGCAGCTGTCGAAAGATCGTGCCGGTTGGAAAGGTATGTTGGTTGAAGCCCAGGTCCATTCCAGACTTTAGCGCTACAAGAAGAAGTTTATTTTATACCAGTGTTTGCGGGACTTTATTGTAATGAGCTTAGCTTTGAAACAAGGTGTTGAACTTCATGTTTTCCTTTTTGGTTATGAAACTTATTTTTAATTTCCCGGTTTAAGTCAGCAAAAAGCTGTAGGAACCCTCCAGTCGAGAGCCTAAAGCACAAGCAAAACACCACGAAAACCCGAAATAAAAGTTCATCTGGTAGGCTCTTCGGCACCTTCTCTTTCGAATTTCTAACAATGTCCTTGCCGGTGGTTTCTTCATATTCAAAACTTTTTTGCCGTTTAAGACATTTCACTTTAGGTTGCATTCACAAACGAAAGACTAGTACCATGCAAAGCGGGTATAATTAGATGAAGAAGCCGGACCCTGTGAATTTTAGTGCTGTCAAGATGGAAACAGAAAAAAGAATTGAACCATCAAGAGTTCAATTTGGAAGGTTTCATTCAAAGAATGAATTCTTAAAGAATGGGGAAGGCATTGCAGATATTAAGCAAAAAATGTTCAGTGATTTAATTTTATTTTCTAAAATGTCTGCCCAATGATATAAAGGGTGACTTTTTAGCTATTATGTTTTTGGGAACACTAGTTTAAACAGCTAATGCACGCTTCGTGTTTTGTTTCACTGTCAAACATCTTCAGTTTGGTCTATATTTTAACCATGAATCGTCTTACAAACGAATAATGCTTGCAAATTATTGAATTTTTATCATTATTATCAAAATGCGTGCTCTGTTGAGAAAATTCATCGCGCGCTTCTTCCATTTTATGGACGAAGCTCATTTTTGGTTCAATGGGTACGTAAATAAGCAGAATTGTCAATTTTGGAGTGAATATCAGCCAGAAGCATTGCCAGAGCTACCAATGCATCCAGAAAAAGTCACAGTTTGGTGCGGTTTATGAGCTGGTGGCATCATTGGACCGTACTTCTTCAAAGATGATGCGAATCGTAAGGTAACTGTAAATGGTGAGCGCTACCGTGAGATGATATCCAACTTTTTTTTGCCCAAAATGCAAAAGTTTGACTTGCTAAAAATGTGGTTTCAACAAGACAGAGGCACATGCCACACAGCACGCGCAACAATGAACTTATTGAGAGGCGAGTTCGGCGAACATTTTATTCCACGTTCGGGGCCGGTCAATTGGCCGCCTAGATCGTGCGATTTAACGCCTTTAGACTATTTTTGTGAGACTATGTTAAAGCTCATGTCTACACAGACAATCGCGCTTCAATGGACGCATTGGAAGAGAACATTGAAGCATTTATTTGTGAAATACCGGCCGAAATGTTGGAAGGAGAATATCAAAATTGGACTAAGCGGATGGAGCATTTGAGGCGCAGTCAAGGTCAACATTTACATGAAATAATCTTCAAACATTAAGTTATATGGACTGTACTATCGACTCAAATTAAGATTTCATTCATTTTTCTGAATTGTATGTTTTTTTTTTTTTTGAAAAACTTTCCTATAGCTTTGAAAAAATCACCCTTTATGTACAATATGTTCTTAAATTAAGGCATTTTTATGGCTCTGGCTAAAAATAGGGCGCGTGGGAAATAAATGGAGTATTCGTGTTGAGTGAATATTCTTGTGGCCGCCGTGGCGTAGTATGTAGAGTGGGACGCTCACACGCTGAAGGTCTAGGTGCGATTCCCGGCTGAACACCTCGAATTTTTTACGGCACCACCTCTTTCGAGCAGCTGACAACACTCAAAGAGTAATAACTGTCTAAGAAAATGCTCCTCAAACTTCGCCGCTCGGCAAAAAACTGGCGGTCCCTTCTACTCGTGAGAGAACAAAGGCCTGGTCTCCTGTGGACTGTACCGCAATCCAATTATTAATTACTATTTATATTCTTGTACATGTATTAGTAACTACATGGCATTTTGTAATTTACTAGCATTCTCAAAGTAATATAATATCATGGGACCGTTTTCGTTTTCTCAAAACAGAGTCTTATTCTGCGCAATATGACAACGAAAACACGCCTGTTACTCTCTGTATTGTAATGACCTTTACCAAATTTCTCCGTATAAATTTTTTTTCTAAGAACTCTCCTAATAAAACATCAGCAACTTTAATTTGAAATGAATTGCACATTTACTCAGTCCACATCACTGATTTGCACAAATTGATCAAAAACACTTTCACCTTGTGGACAGCGGAACGTCGCATAGCAATCCACTCCCTTCGACCCCATCACGTAGGCATCTTTGTAGTGATCGTCCATAGTCTGCTCTGGCCTATAACATTGCAATCAATCCGACATCATCAAATTTTCACTCATCTCAGTCTCAACTTACGTCAGTAGGCGTTGGTATATCTGATCCATCACACCGCCAACATAATGCACTTGTGCATTCTCGCAGATTGATCTCTGCATGCACTCTCTGCCGCGCATCCCTCTACCGTTCATGTACGCCACGATGACTTCGTATAAAAACGTCGCTGAAAGGTCTATAGGCTCTTTCGGAAAAGAGCGTTCTTTTACTGGGAAGTATGTTCTGTTATAATAATGAAGCACTGTCAGCGGGAGATTGTGTTGCGATTGCACATTCCAAGCACCAGCTAAGGCCCGCCAAGAACGCTTGTCTTTCAAATCAATGGGCAGAGCAAAGGCCAAAATAATCTGAATGCACAAAAAAGAAAAAAATTCCATAAATGATGTTTTTCAAATGGAGAATGAAATACCTTGCTCAAACCTGTATGGGAGAAGATCAAGAAACGCTTCTGCCGACTCTTTGCCCACTGATCTATGTTCGGTGGTCCCTGTTGCAGGGTGAGATGGACGCAAACTAGGAAGAACAATCCGCTTCTGCAAAATTATTTCAAAATTACTCGCTATCACGACGGAACTCAAAATCATTTCTTACAACGGCTTCATGATGTGTGATTGCAACTGGAACAGAACAGAAACTAATGACGAACGGCGGGAAGGTCGGTAGTCGATGTCCATTCAAACAGTGTCAATGAGATGAGGTATCAATTGGTTATGATGATTTGTTCGTTAGGACTTTCAGTTGTCAGTGGCGACCACATGAGCAAGGGTGTTAATGATGAAGGAGGGAGTGCACGAGTATGTGCATAAGTCATTTATTGACCGTTCGCTTTGCACAGACTATGAATATGAATGAATGTTCTTGGAAGCGGATTACTCCAATGGTTAGGCTTAATTTAAAGTGATATGGGAGCTGAGCTAAATTTGTTGCATTCAGTTCTCAGGATTAGAATTACGCTTAATTCTGTGATTTCATTTGGCTTTCATTTGATTTCTGTAAGTTGGAAAACATTTTTGTGTGATATTTGAATGTTGACTGCTGCTGCTGCTGGTTCATAAGGACAGCATCATTTGTGTTGTTGAAACACTAAGCCTGGTTTTAAATAATACAAATGATTATCTCTTATTTGCACGACGCCTCAGTTTAGATGGACCTGTTTTCCGCCAACAAGTCCCGTCGGTTGGTTGATTTCCTTCTCTCCTTGTGCGCCACATTGGATTTAATCTTCTTTCTGCAATCAACGCCAACATGGTCTAATAATGAACCTAGAACTTCATCTTTGGCATCTGCTTTTGAGAAAAATCAACGCCAACGTGAACAAAGATTGTATTTGTCTCTCTCCATTTACTCCTGAGAAACACCAACGCGAATATGACCAAAGAATCAGTTTTTTGCCCTATAGACCAATACAAAGATAACCACTGTAAATTTGGCCTTCCGGAGAAAGTTCTCTATTCATCTGGCGCCTTAGGCAACGATTGGAAAGCGTCATTCTCCGTCTAATCACATCTTACAATGAGTTCAATATAAATGTATTAATATATTTTTCGAAAACAAATTTACTGCTCTTTCCCCGGTACGTTTCCAACAGATTTTCATTTCTATTCATGGTATACTGTGGCCGCCGTGGCGTAGTGCGACGCTCACACGCCGAAGGGTCTAGGTTGAATTCTCGGTTGAACACCTCGAATTGTTCACGGTACCACCCCTTTCGAGCTGCTGATACTCAACGAATAATAACTGTTTAAGAAAGCTTCTCAAACTTCGCCGTTCGGAGTGGGCAAAAAACTGTAGGTCCCTTGAGCGAACAGTAGCGCGCACAACACGACTAGTTGATGGGCAAGCTGGGCCCTAGTCCCCCTTTGGACTATTGCACAACAAATATTCATGGTATACGAGTATAGTACACTTCACAGCCGGTCTCCGCCTTATTAAAATGAAGTCGCACTTCAAGCAAACAAAAATATCAACAAACAAACAGACACGGTTTCACACACATTTATTCAATCCAATTCGAGAATATTCACAAAATTGTCGAAGACACTCCTGCCCTGGGACACTTGAGATATGTTCTAAAGCAGTCCGCTCCTCTTCGCCCGGCTGCAAACGCATCCTTGTAGTACCGCTCCATACTTCTCTCTGGACTGCAAGTAACCTCTCTTTAACTGTCCCTCCCAAAAACACCTTACATAAACTTACGTCAAAAATCTCCTGTATACCCTGTCCAGTAGACCTCCGACGAGGTCCACTTCTGCGTTCTCGCAGATTGACCGCTGCATGCACTCCCTACTGTCGATGCCCTTGTTGTCCATAAAATTGTCGATAATCGAATAAAGGAATGTCGCCGTCAGATCAAAGGTTTCCTCTTCAGTTTCTTTAAGCGGAAAGGAACCGCCAAAGGATCGACTTTTGGCTGGATAATACGTACTGTTCCATCATTTGAGGACAGTCGTCGGGAGCAAGTGTTGCCATTGTAAATTCCATGCCCCAAAGAGCGTTCGCCAGACTCGCTTATCATACAGAGGCACTGGCAGAGCAATACTCACAATAACCTGAAAGAAAGGACAAATTTAGACAACTTGTGGTATCAAAGAAAAGAGACAAACCTTGTGAACCCCAAAATTCTCTCTCGATGACTCCTCCAGTCAGTTAGGTTGTGCATTCCATCTGGATTGCATGCGGCGCTGCAGCATATAGAAACAATCGCCCAAAGAAAGATGAATTTCCTGCAACAAAGGACGTTGTTTCAATGAGCCAACTAACAGGGATCAGGGAGTTCTCACCAGATGTGCATGATGTGTTTGGGGCTGAGGCTGAGAAATAACTGCCAGGTGTCGTGTGGCTCGTGCCACAGAGTTTACGTGCCAAATTCTGCGTACTGGTGAGTCTAAATTTCGATCTTGTTTCTATTCTGCTCTAGTTCATGTAGTTGTTCCACCAATATAATCGGTTGCTCTACTACGTGTCACTTATTTTAGCATTTTTTCTGAATTTGTTTGAATCCATGGATTGATTAAATTAATTGGCACTGCGCACAATCGTGGTGTAGGTGTAATTTCACAGATAACAGGTGCAATTTTATCTGCATCTCATGTAACATCGCTAATGATTTTATTGTTCCCTAAGTTTGGAAGTGTCGGGTTGTTGTTGCGGAACAGCGAGCACTCAGTCTACATCTGGTACCGGGACACAGGAAGTCGTTGCTTTGTGGCCGCTTTTGTAGGGTTAGTGTATTTTTATTTTCTTTCATTATCATACCCTTAAATGTTTTGTTGCTGCCTTAATTTCGAATAGAGATTGTCCTTAAAGCTATCAAAGTTTATAACTCTTGCTTACGAACCATGTGCACACTAAAAGCTAGTATAATTGTTTTCCTGATGGTGTTCACTGTGTGATCGGAGAGAAGATCCTGCCTCCGAATAGGAAAAGAACTGTGTTGATAAGAAGGACGTACAATTACTTTTGAAAGTATTAAAAGTTTACTAATGGTGGAATAGTTATTTTGATTACCTCTTACTTATTTTCGACACTCTGGATCCATGCTAGTCTATATGAATCTTGTCATATAATCAAACGATGTGCCACAGCAAGAGCAACTGGTTGTGCTTAATTACAACTTCTTCCATTTTTTGCGTTCGAAAAATTGTTTTATTGGAAAAATGTAAAAATATGCGTCTGTCGAAAGCGATTACTTACTCCCATATTTCCAGTCATTTTCGAACTAGATTTCAACACTTAACAGGGTCGTCCAGTATACGAGTATTCTCAGTTTTGATATGAAGGAAAATGCGAATTCAATTTAAATTGTTTTCATTTTTCAATATAATCTCCCCTAACATCAATGCATTTGTTACAAGGCCTTTTTAAAGCCTAAAAAAACAAATTTCCTCGTTCTCTGCAAAATACCCATTTATTGCCGACTTGAATTCTTCATCATCCGAAAATCTTTTTCCACGAAGACATTTTCTCAAATCCGGAAACAGGAAATAATCACTAGTGGCAAGGTCTGGGCTAAAGGGTGGGTGTTGGATTTCTTCGAAACCACAATCTCGCGCACCAGCCTTGGAAACTCGCGCCGTGTGAACATGAGCGCTGTCATGAAGAAACAACACACCCGGTGCGAGTTTACACCATCTTTTCTTTTTTATTTCCTCACGCAAATTATACAGTGAAAGCATAACATGTGGCGTTGATGGTTTCACCTTTTTTTGTACTCAATGAGCAAGATTCCCTTTTAGTCCCAAAAAACTTTGGCCATGAGCTTCCCGGCAGATTTTAAACTTTTTCAGGGTGGGTCTGTTTTAATGCCAGTGCATGGACTCTTGTTTACTTTCAGGGTCATAGTGGTAAACTCATGTTTCGTCCCCAGTAAGAAATTCGATCCATAACACCGTCCGCGTTCTCACTACACATCTCCAAAAGGTCTCTACAGCATTCGATTCTCACTTTTTTCTGAGGCGCTGTGAGCATTCGTGGCACCCACCTTGCACTGACATTTGAAAGGTTAAGATGGTCATGAATAATGGTGTGAATAGTACAAGTTGAAAGCTTGGTGATCTCTGCCATCATTTTCACCTTTATTCGGGCATCCTCAAGAACAAGTTTTTATCCCTTGAGGCTTTGCACAACAGAGTCCTGAAGAGGATGGTTTTGCAGTTCGGGTAGTTGATTTTTAACTTAAATTCGTCGCAAGATCCCTGCATCGTTTCGAAGTCACGTTGCAAGAGAGTGTAAATGACTTCAATCTCCTGCGCTGTTCTGTATATCACCGAGTCGTCAGGGAATACTTTCAGATGCTGTATGGAGCCAATCAGGTCACTGGTGTAGATAGTGAACAGAATTGGTGAGCTTACCGCACCCTGTTGGAGCCCATTATTTATTTTGAGAGCATGAGTAGAGACTTTGTTAAAACTTTGGAGACCAAGTTTTCTACTTGCTATCATGTTGTAGATCGTGTAAGGTAGGGCTTTGCTCATACCTAGTCTCACTAACTTAAGAAAGAGGCCTTTTAGCCAGATGATGTCGAATGGCTTTTCCAAGTCAACAAGACATGCCCCGGTGCACTGGATTTTAGCCTTGTTCCATTGAATGTCCTAAACCAATTTTAAGGCGGCATGTACAGTATCATGCCCCGCCCTAAATCCAAATTAACCAATTTGGTATTATTTTTTTGTCCTCAGTCCACTGTATCAGGACTCGATTGACAATCTTTTCGAAAACCTTGCATATGCAAGGGAGGAGACTTATCGACCGAAGATTTTTCGGAAGCGAGGAGTCTTTGTCCCTATTGCCGTCTTCCAATGCTCTGCGTAATGAATGATTTTGGTATTTGCCGTTCAGAACTAAACTTTTAAAAACCATGAAAACTGAAAAATGAAAGTTGTATTGTCGACTTCAATTAATTATTTTTTGGTGTGTTTAAAAAAGAAAACATCAGATGTTAATTTTTGGCGCGTATTCAGAAAAATAGAATAATCTGAGACACGGAATCTTTCCAGATTTACCACAAGAAAGAAATCACACTTAATTTCATATGGATACCGCGTTCATTTTTCTACTTCTTTTTTACATGAATGAATGAGCAGGGATGTAAAGTCTGACTATGTAAAAAGTTATCGAATAACTCTGCAAAAGAACATTTTTTGTTTTACGTACTCTTAAATCCAGTTACAGGCACACCGATTGCATCCACACCCATTACAATCCACACCCATTACAATCCACGGGCATTTAACACCAATGTGCATCGGCACCTCCTTTCCCTCTCGTCCTCTTTACCTTCGGCCCGCGCTGTGACTTAATTCCAGTCATTAAAGGATATAAACAGTCCCTTTAGTGTGTGCCAATTACAAAAAAATCACAGCCAAAGGGCAGATATTTTTTCCTTTAACTGCACCCATGCTGGAAAATAATAATTACTTCACAAGAACGTACATTCATTATTTCATACGAACAGTATCGATTTAAGCAGTTCAAGAAACGAAATTTTGTCTGACTTTCTTAATTGTCTGCAATCTCCGCCACGAAAAATGAATTAACACCGAAAACAAATTCTAACAAAACAACACGAGCACCCCTCTTTTCCTGGCATTTATTCAATCCAATTCACTTATCTCCACAAAATTATCGAAAATGCTCGTCCCCTTCGGGCAACTCGGATACATTCTAAAACAGTCTGCTCCTTTCCGTCCGACGGCAAACGCATCCTTGTAGAACTGCTCCATGCCCGGCTCCGGTCTGCAAGCAAAATGTTAGTAGTTAGTTAAATTCTATGGTGATTCGCGTCACTCAGACTCACGTCAAAAATCGCCTGTAAACTCTGTCCAGTATACCTCCGACGAGATCCACTTGCGCGTTTTCGCATATCGACCGCTGCATGCACTCTCTGCCGTTGACACCTTTGTTGTTCATGAAATTCTCAATCACCGCGTACAGGAATGTCGCCGTCAGGTCAAACGGTTGGTCTGCAGGTGCTGTGGGAAGTATGGCCCCATCAAAGGAACGCGCTTTCGCGGGGAAATACTTTCTGTTCCACCAGCGCAAAATCGTTGTCGGAAGCAAATGCTGCCACTGGAAGTTCCACGCTCCGAAGAGGCTTCGCCACCCCCGTTTATCGTGCAGAGGCACAGGTAGCGCTATACTCACAATAAACTAGAGAGAGACTTGATTCAGTGTGTGTCTTGAGGACACAATGAGAAGTCACAAACCTTATGGATACCGAGATTTGAAAATATGAGATGGCGCTTTTCTCGACTTTTAGCCCACTCCGTCACATTGTGATACTCTTGGAATTGCACTGTCGTCACGATGTAGAGGGATATTATGACCAAAAACAGACAGACTCTCCTGTAAGTTGTGGGGGGGATAATAGGAACAAACTTGGAGCTCAAACCGGGAAATCCTTACCAGATTCGCATGATGTATGCCGCACTGAAACCAATAACTTACTGGCGAACGAAGTAGTGGCCTGGTCTAGGCATGGAAATTTGCACTTAATTGAACCGTTGTTTCTATTTGTCTACGGGTGGAGTCATTGTACCCTTGATAGTGTGTGCCCACATGCTCAAACCGGTTTGAGCTAATGTGGGTTGCCAGGGTAAGATTGAATTTAGTTCTATTAGCATAAACGAAAGCTCTTTTCGGCACCTGTGAATGGGATGGGGATTGTTAGAAATAAACGTGATAATTTCTGCGAAGTGTACAGGGAAGGTTTAACCTTAGCACACTCAAGCAAAGAGTGTACTAAGGTTAATTTTTGAACAGCATTTGTACACCTACTCATGAAAGAACAGTGGTGTGCATAACATGAGTAGCTGATAAGCAACCTAGGCCTCGACCGCGCCGTAAAATTATTACTATTATTATTTGTACAGCGGCTCAAAAGGCATTAATTGTGGGCTTCTGATTTAGAACTACAGTACCTCACAAAATTGAGCATACACTTATCATTACTTCATATTCATGCTGTTTTAAGGCCGACCCCTTTTTTTTTTTATTTTTTTGGCATACAATCATAACTAAAAACATATCTTAAACAAGAGTATATGCCAAATTCGTAGACAGGCGACTTCCTACCGGCACTTTTCGCATGAAAAAGGAAACAACCCCTGAAATTGACACACAAAAGTGAGCATACAAATGTCAAGTGTGCCTTATACACAAGCTTCGCAAAATCAATACATGCAAATTTGTTCAGGAATGAAGCAACAAATGTCCCTGATGATCATTTCTGCACAAGCTGAAAAGACCGATATTCTCTTCCTTGTGCGAAAATATGGAAAACTTGCGAAAACAGACTACTTTGACAACGAGAATGCTCATAATTAAGCTATTTTGCGAGAGGAAGTCGATGCGAAAAATAGGAGAAGCTGTAGGACGATCGCATGCAACGGTACAAAAAATAATAAACAATTATAGACATGAAGGGACACTAAAAAACAGACCTGGGAGGGGAAGAAAAAAATTGCTCTCAGAACAAAACGAGCGGTATATTGTTCCAACAACCAAGACCAATCCAAAATCTAGCGTTCCAAAGTTGACGGCTGAGGTGTTATCCGTTATTAATAAACCTCTTTCAGTGGAAACCGTTCGCAGAGTCTTGAGAAAAAATAATTTAAATGGTAGGATCGCCCGAAGAAAGCCGGGCGGAAAGCCCTAGTTAATAAGAAGAAAAGAGTGGAGTTTGCTAGACAATATGTGAACCACCCGGAAAGCTTTCGGGAAGGTGTTTTGTCTTCAGATGAAACAAAAATAAATTTATTTGGGTCTGATGGCAAACAAATTGCTTGGAGGGAACCAAATACAGCTCTCAAAGCTAAAAATAAAAAGTCAACCATAAAACACGGGGGAGGATCTGAGCTGTTGTGGGGTTGTATGGCTTCAAATGGCTGTGGAAAGTTCGAATTTATGGAAAATATGTATGAAACCATATCGCTTATTCTTCTAAAGTAGGTTTCGGCTAGCTTTGACATCATCTTATGTCTCAGCAGCACTGCAGAGAAGGTTTTATTTAAGTGAAATATGTTTCTCTGAAAATAGTGTATTTTGGAGTCTTCCTTCATCAGCGGTTGGAAGAAGTTTTTTGTTCGCTAATGGGCTTCCGCTACTTCTTTTGTGAAAGCGCATAGAAATGCCAATTCCATTGAAATAATTTACTAATAGTAATAATAATTGTTTGTCGAGACAGTTCCAAGGGCCTGCTTATCAACTACTCGTGTCGTGCGCGCTACTGTTCTCTCACGAGTAGAAGGGACCTACAATGTTGTGCCGACTCCGAATGGCGAAGTTTGAGAAGCTTTCTTAGACAGTTGTTAATTTTTGCGTGTTGTTACTCTTTGAGTGTAGTCAGCAGCTCGAAAGGGGTGGTGCTGTGAAAATTTCGAGGTGTTCAGCCGAGAATCGAACCTAGACTCTTCGGCGTGTGAGTGTCGCACTCTACCCACTACGCCACGGTAGCCAGTCCATTGAAATAAGCTAAGTGAAAATTATACAATAGAATATCTGACAAAAGTCCTTAAGGAAAGAATCATTCCGTTGTAAGTAAATCCCAGAAAACTCGGACAAAACTATATCCTACCCCGGATGGACATAAAAAATTCAATTTGAGCTGAGGGAAAGTAGACCTAGTATTATAATGGAATGAAAATACAACATACTTTAAGTTACTTTACAACTTTATTTTCACTGGCACACGTCTTATTCCTCTGACTTTTCACAAACGAATGAATTGTTCTCTCTTATTCCTATCCGTAAGTTCCTTTACATTTTCGCTGTTGCTATTTTTCTGAGAAAAGCGTATGAATCTAGAGCATATTACGATTGATATTTGAAATATGAACAGTTGAATTTCAGGGCCTACTACAGTATAAGAAATATTGGTCTGTGCGGGCTTAGAAATTGGTTTTTAATCAGTGCCGAGTGTGGAATATTTGAGAGAAATTTGAATGATTCAATCATCCTAGAACATTGAAAACAAAGTTGCACATTATCAACGTTCACATTATATGAACTTTGCAATGTTGGCCTATATTACAGATAAAAGCGTTCGAGCCAAAGTATTGACCCTTGGTGTACCCCAGTGGTCTTCGGTAGTGAAAAAACTAATTTTCAGAGACTACAGAACGCTTTCTTCCAGTTAGTATGGAGTATAAATACACCAATTTCGTTGATTCAGCAAAGTGATTAAATTATTTATCAGTTTATAACTTAGATCATCGTGCCTTAAGACAAAATGTCATAAATGCCGCCGGTTTCAGTACAAGTATGGTTTTCAGGTTTAGGGTGGGTTCACGTGAAATGCTTCCCTTCAATTTTTGGCCTCTCCATTCGCACAGGGTTAGTTGTCTGTGGTTTCACCTCAAACGAGGACTATTTTTTTGTTTTTTGTTGGGGGTTGTGATGTACTGCACTGCAGCGCTCAGACCCAAATACTAGTCCATTGTAGTTCTTGGCGCTTCTGTGATATGGAACTTAGGTTTCGGTTCCCACCACATCAGCGCCAAACAGCCGCCACATGATACGAGCAAAGGCGGGACACTGACAGAGAAAGTGCTCTGACGTGTCTTCAACTTGGGCTTAGTGATGTCACCCTGTCACCTGTGGAGAGACAGGGTGACATCACTACGCCCAACCCCACTTACGTGCATAGCGAAAGTAAAGTGTTCCGTTAGTACGCCGACAAGTCGCCTGTTTTCCACGAAGACCTCAGTTCCAGAACCCTTCGACGTCTTAAAGCCGTCCGTAAAAATCCGATAACATTTCTTTCCCGGTTCCGTTTCTGGCCAGTGCCAGTCCAGAACACGGGGAAACTCGACTTTGTTTCAGCGTAGCAACTGTATTATTGGTGATCTCGCATCAGACGGCATGTCCATGCGGCAAGTATCAGAGGAGATGCGGTGTGCGAGGTCATCAAAGCCCCAGTGCGAGGGGAACCGAACACAATTTCCTTTTAATTGAGAGATGGCCTTGAGTGTACATCCCATGATGTGCAGTTCAACGGGAGGGAGATTGATCAGTGCATCAACAAGGCCGCTGTGCAGCCGAGATAAACTGTTCTTTGAAGCGTGGTGAATGCAGCAGTCACGCATTTGCGCGAAAGCTTATTCCACCAAACGGCTGATGCACATGAGAGAAGTGGTCTTATTATTGCCATGTAGATCCAAACGATTTTTTTGGTGATAGAACCCAGGTTTTGCCAAAAACTCCCTTACACTGCCAGAAGACTTGGAGGTTTTTGTCCCAATCTGTCTTTTCCAAAGAAGTTTACTGTCCAGGACAACACCTAGATATTTGTCTTTATTGTAAAATGTATAGGGACACCTTTAAGTACTAGTTGAGTCAGACAAGTGGCCGCCGTGGCATTGTGGGTAGAGTGCGACGCTCACACGCCGAAGGATCTAGGTTCAATTCTCGGCTGAGCGCCTCGAATTTTTCACGGCATCACCTCTTCCGAGCTGCTGACAACACTCAAAGAGTAATAACTGTGTAAGAAAGCTTCTCAAACTTCGCCGTTCGGAGTCGGCAAGAAACTGTAGGTCCCTTCTACTCGTGAGAGAAAAGTAGTGCGCACAACACGAGTAGTTTATGAGCAAGCTTGGCCCTGGTCCCCCTGTGGACTCTAGCGCCAACAATTACTATATTATTATGAGTCAGACAAGTCAGATTCCTCCTTCTCGTGAGGAGAACAACCTCAGGATTAAGAGAGTTTACTGAAAGCTCATTCCTAGAAGAACAGTTATCTATCATGTCAAAAGTAGCTTGCCCACTTGCACTAACGGCCGCAAGGAATGGTCCGGTAACCAGTAAAGCTACATCCGAATAAGCTTGGGTGTAGGTATTAGGTCTATTAAAAGCGGAGGGCAAAGAATCGACCAGCATTCACCATAGGGGAGGTGACAGGACGCCGCCTTGGGGGTAGCCCCTGTAAACCCCCAACATTACAAACTGGTCACATTCCGCCTCCGCAATTATAGTTCTATTCATTAGTTTTGCTTTTATTTACAACATCAATGATTCGTCTACGCAGTGTTCCCTGGCCACGCTACACATGCCATCCAAAGTCACATTGTCGAAAGCGCCCTCTATGTCGATGAACATGTCCAGCGCGTATTCTTTCCTGTCAAGTGCACTTATAATTCTGCCTGCGAGCCTTTGAAGTGCAGTCTTCAAAAAATTTTCCGCCCTAGTATGCGATGACTTGCTCTGTTTCATTCTTCAAATGGGACGAATTTGAAGATCATGCTGAGATAAAAGCAGCAGCCAACTTTTGCTCTGTCATGTCTTCTGTAGAAAAATGTTAAAGTGGTAATCAAAACACACCTCTTGATTGTAAAATTCACAGTGTGGTTGTTGCCAATATTGGTAGGACAACGGGAGTTCTCTAGACGTGGCACGATGACTCTTAAAAAAGACAAAACAATGCGGGCCCCAACTTTCACTTGTTGTTTTTCATTCATCCTAGAAACCTTTGTTCGATCTCTTCGACAGAAAACTTACCTTAACATATCTATACAAACAATTTAGACGCTAACACTTTCTACATAAAACTGCTAAGAGAATTTTGTAAGTTTCGATTTCCAAGATACAAGACAATAAATCCATTTTATGAAATGAAAGCTGCTTGCTCCTGCCATCGAAATGCGACATTATTTTTTTATCCCTCACAGATTTTTACGACTCCACGTCTACTCTCTTGGACTGCTCTCAAATATTTTTCAATGTATGA
The DNA here is from genome assembly GCA_955652365.1 of Eristalinus aeneus. Lineage (NCBI taxonomy): Eukaryota > Metazoa > Arthropoda > Insecta > Diptera > Syrphidae > Eristalinus > Eristalinus aeneus. Next base: position 83,372,813 of record OY019132.1, read on the forward strand.
AAAATGTTTTCGTTCGGAATCGATATTTAATTCTCGAATCGATATTAAATTTCATGCACTACTAAGAGGCTGAAAACACGTAACGTAATTAGCTAGTGTTGCAAAATTTAAGTGCCCTCTTGTTCGATACTGTGTTCTCGCTGACCTTAGTCACATAGCCTCGCCCTTTTTGTGGTATACAACCTTCCATTCCATTTTTTATCATGAAATCATTTCCTATATTTGTTAACTGGATGGGCTTGGAGAGATTAGACATGAAACTATTTCCAATAATCTTGATCCTTGGCTTAATTTAAACACCAATGGGGAAAAATATCCAGTGTGTGACGCTAACAAAACGATGAATTTAAGACCTGTTTCCTATTCAAGTGTCCTTCTGTCCGTTTAACTCCCACAATTCATTAAGTGTTGAATTTGCAAGGGAATAAATGAAAATGAAATTCTCTCTGAAAGTTGAAAAGAAGCTTAAATTCCTTAAAACAGACGCGGTTCAAATGTCAACGTTCATCAATGCCGCCATAGTTGATGACATTTCAATATCCCTTCGAGCTGTTGTATTTATAAAAGAGCGCCCTCTCAGCCAAATGATGCGCTCATCAATTATGTCCTCAATTTAAGATTTCTTTGATAGCATTCATGTCATTCCGCCATCAACATTGACATCGACAACACGGCATCTCCCAATATCCTACCAGCCAGACATCTAAGGCGTTGCCATAATTGATTCCCAAACCCCACATCCGCTATCGTGCCGACTTGATTCAATGATACATTATTAAACGTGAGTCCACATCGATAGACAATAAATTACGTTCCATAAATCGATAGTCGATATCGCCGAATAATTGCAACAAAATAAATCCGCCCACACGTTGGCCAGCATAATGCCGACATGCTCCGTGCAGGGCTCAGGCATAAATCTCCGCATTTTATCGTGGTCGTTTAGCACAAGTCCCATCTGGCCGTGCACTGATAGTTGCGACTCGTTATATGCACACGCTGAGGTGAGGGAGTGCGCCAGACCGGAAACACGTTGATTCAGCGGAAAGGTTCATGCATATGGAAACAAAGCGAGGGCGTTGGAAAATACGTGTAAGTCAGAGGGGTACTTGCGAAATTTGTTCGATCAATAGCAGTTTTGTTGATGTTTTCCGGTAAATTATGGGTCAGGCGAACGTTACTGTTTATGTTTTGAGAGTAAATTTGTTTCGCATACGCACTGGATAGTATAATTGAAAACATAAATAGTAAAGTGGATTTGAACAAGACATAGAGAATGATTACGCGAAACGCACAATTTTCCTGTTTAGATTATTTTCAAGTTCTATCTTGATCTATAGCACACATTAGGTAACTAACGGCGGTTAAGAGAGAATAAAAGACTTCTTATTTATTTGTTTTAAAGGCATATACTTTTCTAAAAAAAAAGTTTTAATGCACCATGACAAAACTCTTACTCTTTAATTTCTGTCCGTCTTTTGGGAAAATGTTCGCTCAATGAACATACACTAAGTGACATAAGTCTTCGCTCACGTGTGTGTGGTGTTTAAAAAGTGAAAGAGAATAACATAACAATATTTTTGTAATTTTTGTGGTTTCATTAATAAGTAATAGGGTACCTCAATTATCACTTATTTTATAGCAAATACGTTTTTAACACATACAGGTTTTGTTAAGAAAATTTATTTTTGATTTCAACTTTGAAAATATACACGTGAAAAATCTACGCTCATAAAATAAAAGTATTCCAAAAATCAATAATAATTAACATTTATTTTGAGTGAACTTGCATTAATAATGAGTTGGATATCCACGATGAGTTGGAACTTCTCTGAGCCTTTTTGGCATGGTACAAACAAAACTTAGCTGCATCTTCAGGGGTAATTTTGTCCCATTTTTCTTTGGAAACATTTCCTTCAATATTGATTTGCTTGTAATTGAGTGTTTCCGAATATTCCTTTCCAATAATGCCCACAGACGCTCTATTGGATTCAAATCCGATTACGGTGGAGATGTCCGCAATTGCTTAGCAACATTATACGAGGGTTGCCTTTTATATTTTGGGATTAGAGAACAAAAACAAATATTAATCATCGAAAATAGCTTTATTGTTTTTCAAAATGTTCCCCATTAAGATCTATACACTTTTACATGCTTTGGAACCAATTGTCGAAGCATTTTTCCCACTCTGATCGAGGCATCTCCAAAATATGCATTCTGAACGCATCAACCGCTTCTTCGGGTGTCGAAAAACGTTGACCTCTCATTTTATTTTTTACATACGGGAAAGAAGAAGAATACGGCTGCCGTGGCGTAGTGGAAAGAGTCACACGCGGAAGGGTGTAGGTTCGATTCCCGGATGAACATCTCGAATTTTTCACGGCACCACCTCTTTCGAGCTGCTGACAACACTCAAAGAGCAATAACTGTCTAAGAAAGCTTCTCAAACATCGCCGTTCGAAGGCTAAAAGAACTGTAGGTCACTTCTACTCGTTAGAGAACAGTAGCGCACGCAACACGAGTAGTTGATGAGCAAGCTAGGCCCTGGCCCCCCTGTAGACTGTCGCGCCAACAATTATAATTATTAATAAAAAGAAGTCATTCGGTGCCAAGTTCGGGACTATACGGCGGATGACTGTTTTGAGTGCTCAAAAATTCAGTGGTTTGAGCCGATGTGTGAGAGCTCGAATTGTCGTGGTGAAGAGTGATCCAAACAGATGGCAAACAAATGATTGTGTACCACTCAGAATTGACTGTTCTGCGTTGTTCTAGAGGTACGATTGCGACATGTCCAGTTTTTCCGAAAAAACAGGCGACCATTTGCTTGGAAATGCTTCGTGCGCGAGCTACTTTTGTTTCATTTGACACAGTTTGAAACACCACTACAATTGTCTGTTTTCGGGCTCATACGCGTAAATCCACGATTCATCACCTGTCGCGATGTCATAGACGTGTTTCGAAGCACCGCGATCGTAATTTTGGAGCGTTTTTTTCGACCAATAGACACGAGCTTTTTTTTGAGCGATTGACAAATTTAATGGGATCTAACGAGAACAAATTTTTTGACGGTCAAATGTTGATGCAATATTGAATGTATGCTGGTCCAACTAATGCATTAAGGTGTCTCAATCTCACGATAGGTGACGACGACGATCTTGCAATATCAGTTGGCGCACAGAACCAATGGTTTCCGGAATAACAACTGATTTTGGACGACCCTCACAAAATTCGTCTTGGAGTGAACTACGACCTCGGTTGAATTCACCATACCATCGATAAACACTGGTCCTTAATGGAGCTTCGTCGCCAAAAATTGAGTTAAGTCCATCGATGCACCGTTGTTGAGTTAATCCACGTCGTAAAAAATAGTCGCAAGAAAATTTTCACAATTTAATTACATTTATTTTAAGTTACTGTAAACAACACAAATAGCGCTCGTATGTCAAAACGTTCTGAGTACGTATAACCTCAAAAATGTCAAACCTTACGGTAGAGATGGCAGTAGCCAGATTGCAACACTAGGGTTGCCCAATCCCGAAATATAAGAGGTAACCTACGTAAAGTAGCCACATTCTGACAACTTCTGCCGTATGTTTGGGGTCGTTATCTTGTTGAAAGTAATATTCATTCTCCTACCCTAACTTTTCAACTCTATTTCGTAAATGTGATTTCAAAATATCCAGATATCCAAACTTGTCCATTGTCGATTCAATGAACTGAAGATTTTCGACCCAACCAGCTGCCATGCACCCCCACATCATTATTTCGCCCGCCACATTCATGTTTTACTGTCAAAAGGAGATTACATTTGTCTAGCGCTGTGCCTGATTTTCTCCATACAATCTTCCGCCCTTTGATTCCAAAAATGCAGAACTTACTTTCATCAGAAAATAAAACTTTCAGCCAAAATTCTGGGAGCCTATGAACATACTCATTTGCAAAGGCAATGCACTTTTGTCGGTTTATCAAAGAAATATACAGCTTCTTTTAAGCAACTCGACCATGATAGCCTGCTTTCTGTGGATGCACAAATTTTTTTTCTGTAGCAATTGTTAATTTTGGTTTGGCCATTTAGAGTGCAATTATGCTAGAACTTGCTTTAATTTGCGACACAATGCTTCGGGAATACCTCTGGGTGGATTTAGGAGGTCGGCCGGATCTTGGCTTGAAAACTATTACTCTTGTTCTTTCAACATTTTGGACCATTGTTCGAATTGATGTCCAACAGTTTTTGCCATTTTCCGGTAATTTTGACCTTCGTTGTGAAGTTTTATAAAGATTTTCCGTTCGCCTATGTTCATTTCTTTTCGTTGAACGGACATTGTTCATAAACACCACAAGCATCCGACAATTACAATGAAAATACAATTTACTTTGCATTTTTACTTAATAATTACACTTTTGCTCAAAATATTTATGTATCCTACGTATGCAGGCGAAAAAGCTTTGAAACAGACTGATGAGCGTCTTCGGCTTCAGGTCACAGCAATTAAAATTGCCGTTATCTTCGCCGGCGTCTGTGTTTCGTGCAGGATTTGTGGCGCCGGCGTCTTCTGTTGATGCCTTGAACACAAGATAAAATATCAAGCAGAATTTAATCATCAGCGATTCCTGTAATTTTCATTGAGAAGTATACTAATGACAAACATATATACTATGACAAACATAAAGCGTAGACTTATGACACTTATTGTATGTATGTATTGAAGTGCTCAAACCCACAGTCCTTTAGCTTGAAGGAGCAAGCATTTGATGTAAGCAGTGAAGCAGAAAGAAATTTATTTTTCTCGGAACTTCTTGTAAAAGGAAACATTACAACCGTATAGGCGGCCAATTGTGGGAAGGTATGAACATGGCATACACAGATGGGTAAGAAATGAAATGTTGTATCATGTCAAATAAAAAGTCATGCAGTTTCGGTAAAACCAATTCTGTGAGTCTACAAAACAAAGCAAACGGTTTCCAAGCAATAGTTTTGAGTGTCATAGCTAAATTAGTTTTTCTTGATCAGGACGGTGAACAAATTTTTGCAACTTCTTCTTCTTCTTGTGGCGCTACAGTCCGGGGTTGACCTAGAGCTCAACCAACATACTTCTCCAGCCAGCATTATCTTTCGCCAGCTGCGCCCAGTTGCGCACTCAAAGTTGGTTGAGGTCCATCTCCACTTGTGTGCGCCATCTTAGCCTAGGTCGTCCTCTATTGCGTTGTCGCAATGGCTCGGATTCAAAGACTTTTCGGGCCGTAGCAATGGTGTATACGCTCTACATGGCCTAGCCATCTTAAGGGTTGTATCCGTAGACGCTTGACCTGGCACATGTCGCTGTACAGCCCATAGAGTTCGTCGTTAAATCTTCTCCTCCAGATCAACGTAAACAGCACTAAAAACAGTCATGTGGCGGCACCATATTTCTAGAGTTCAACAAATGTTCCCCTAGTACTTGTTATTAAAAAAAAACATGCACAGAGAACATTTTCCTGTAATTGATCTGGAAGATAAAGTCACAAAGCAATGCTTCAGTGACAGCGTAAAATCGAACATCCTCTGCTATCTTGTGAATTTCTTTATTACCAAATCCAAGATAAGGTTCGTTTTAAAGAAAATTACCAACTATGCTCAAAAAAGTATTTTTCCCACAGAAATTTACAGCATGAAAAACATGTCCGAATTGACATTTGAAATTGTTCTAGAAATAATCACAGTCGTTTGCAAGGACTTCGTCACATGCTGTTCTGTGCCTATCAACTTCGAAGGAAAACTCTGCCAACCTGAATAATGAAAGTTTAATTACGAATCCACAACGGCACAGACAACAATCCAAGATCCCGTCCCTTGCATAACCAATATCCTTCCATGTCCCTGTCATTGCCAATTCTTTGAGCAATTTCAAAGAATCAACTATTCATAGAACCAATCGATTTAAGTTAATTAATTGACACTCTACTCGCTTTCCATTCTGCATTAATTATATGCCGATAACTTTCAGACTAACAGGCCGTCCCCTACACCCCACTCCATGGCCAACATGTCCACTTCAGTTTATTGTTCTTCTCCACTTAAGTGTAATCAAAATGACGAATATATTTTCTTGTGTCTATTTCTAGAGTAAGTGTAATTGTGATTAAGGGAACATTGTATTATATAGTGTGTACATTGTACAACAAACAATAAGAATAAATAAATTTAAATTCAAATGAATTCAATTCAAATGTATGTAGTGTAAGACTATTTATATATACTATGTATTGCGAATGTGTTAAGGTATACCTTAGATTGTAGCTTTATTCAGAATCTATTCTCCTTCTTGTCCTATTGAATTTATTATTAGAGATGTTAACAAAATAAATATATATTTCGAATGATGTTTATGTAAAATGCTTTTTATCGTTTTTCTTGTTTGGGAGATGATGTCCATGGGTATATTCTTTGAATTACAAAATGAAATAGTTTCGTATTTTATGGGTAAGTATGAGATTTTGTGTAATCAAATATCTTAGTTGAACTGAACTAGAATTTACATCTTCTCCGGGATTGAATAAACTTCTGCAAATATTACATACAGTGGGTCAAAAAAGTACTGGCAATAAGGGTTTTTTTTTTTTCAATTTAAAGCCAACTAAACACAATTTCTTTGGAAACTAATTTTGTTTGAAAGATGGAACAGGAAAGAAAGGTAATAGTTACATTACATTGCAACATTTTCGGAAAAAAAAAATAAAAATAATAGAGACTCTAATTCCAAATAATATTGGCAACACTGTTTGATCATGCAGTGGTTGTTGTTACTTGCAATACCAGAGACATGTAAGCTTCTAGTGATAAGAATTTATTTTATTAAAGTTTGGCAATTTGTTCACACGTGCTTACATTTCGAAAATAAATCTGAACGTGTTGAGGACGGCGTGTGCCACCGGTGGCTCACACACGAATGTTTTATCTGACGGCGTGTACCGTTTTGCTGTTTCATAAAATTGCGGCATAAATGTGAAGAAATAACAGTACAACAGAAGCAGCACGACATTGATGTATGCATTTTTTGCAATTTTTGTGTTTCTTCAAAGTTTAACAAGTTTTTGAGGAAGGCGCCGCTAAGTGATGGTAAAGACAAACAACAGCGCCGTCCTCAACGTGTTAAAATGTAATGGGTCGAAAATCTAAAGAGCTAGATATTTGTGTTAAAAACAGAATAATACTCATACAAATGAAGCAAGAAAGTCTCATCTAAAGTGCAATTAGAAAAGAATTTAAAATAAGTTTATTCACTATGCTAGGTTTTATAAAAAATGATGAAAGCACTGGACCAACAGAAAACAAGAAGAAAATCGAAAGACCGCGCATATTTTCTGAAAGGTTTAAATGAAATATTATAAGAGAAGTGAGAAAAAAAACCCTAAAAGAAGTGTCCGAAACTAGCCGAAGAAGTCGAAAAAACAACTCAAAAGGTTTTCAATGTACAGACTCTTTGTAATATTTTGGGTGAAGCATAGTATTATGGAAGTGCTGCTGGGAAAAAAAGTATTTATGTCGGAGACTAACTGGAAGAAACGTTTACAGTTTGAAAAAAGTTATGTAAACGAACCTAGGGAATTTTGGGAATCCGTTCTATTTTCGGATGCCTCAAAATCTAATATTTATGGAGGTGATGGAAGGCAATATGTTTGAAGGAGGCCTAATACCGAACTGAAGAGAGAAAATGTCGTGTCAATCGTAAAATATGGTGGAAGAAGTACTTAAGTTTGACGGTTCACGGCTGCAAGTGGGGTCGGTACCTGACCTTCATTGAAGGTCATTTTAGATTTAGATTTCAGTGCATTTTTATTTTTCTTAATTCATTTTTTTACATCCTAGACTAAAATACTTAAAACTAGCTTACCAATATAATCTACTGATCTTAATTCTAACTTACTGACTCTTAACGAATAATATAAGCTAATCTAAGAAAGTTTTATTTCATGCTTTTCGGCTTCTTGTACTCTTTCCAAATTTAGTACTTACTAGGGACGTTCAATATACTCTCGGTATCGGGGTGAAGCTGTGATTATATATATAAATTGACTTATTTATCAAGTAATGCTAGTAGTGCATTCATGTAAAATTTCATATAAATGTGATTATTAATTCGCGCCTTATCTCTAGTTAAACAGAATTATAATGACAACTGAGACGATGATAATGAAAATTGAGCATCGCGCTGTAATTAAATTTCTCACTAAGCAAAGAAAAAGTCAAAAAACTATTCATGAAAAGATGGTGGCTGTTTACCAGGGTTCCTTCATTATCAACTGTGCAAAAGTGGTCCAGTGAGTTCAAGAGAGACAGAGAGAGCATTGAAGACGATCCCCGCTCCAGCGCCCCGACTACTGCTTGTACGGGAGAAAGCATCAACGAAGTCGAAAAACTTGTCCTTGAGGATGCCCGAATAAAGGTGAAAATGATGGCAGAGATCACCAAGCTTTCAACTGGTACCATTCACACCACTCTTCATGACCATCTTAACCTTTCAAATGTCAGTGCAAGGTGGGTGCCACGAATGCTCACAGAGCCTCAGAAAAAAGTGAGAATCGCATGCTGTAGAGAGCTGTAGAGAACGGTGTTATGGATCGAATTGTAACCGGGGACGAAGCATGGGTTCACCACCATGACCCTGAAAGCAAATAAGAGTCCATGCACTAGCATAAAATAGGAACAGACCCCCCGAAGGAGTTCAAAGTCACTCCGTCTGCCGGGAAGCTCATTGCCACAGATTTTTGGGAGAACGGTGTTATGTAGAGAACGGTGTTATGGCCGGATGAAGGCTATGAAGCAGATTGCCTTTACTCTGGTGTCAAGTTGACTGGTGTAAAACAGCCCTCTTGCCATAGCGAAGGCATTCTTAGCCCTAGTCAGAGCTGTGTCTACGTGAATACCACCATATAGAAACTGGTCCAACCAGATGTCTAGATACCTAACTACACTTTTCTCCGTCAATGGCCGTCCCAGTGGATCAACTAGGCCGAACTTGGACCAGTTCATTTTCGTATCTTCTGGTAGTTGATTTTCACCTTCCAGTCGTCGCAAAATCGTTGAATTACATCAAAGTCACTCTGCAACAGACGCCATTATGTTAAGCATAGAAACCTATAAGATCGCTAGTAAATATAGTGAACAAGATCGTCGAACCCACGGGCCTTTATTGCAACCCATTTTTATGTGGAAGACTGTGGCTGAAATTTCGTTGCCATTTTTCACAACAAACTTTTTTCGTGTTACCATGTCATTGACGAAAAGCTACAATCGCAGCTGATTGCTGGGAACTTTGCCGACCGAGTCTTCCGGAAACTCGCCCAGAGTTCGACGCTTCCTGCACTAAGCATAGAAGAAGAATGGAAACGTTGTCAAGAAGCCATCAAAGAAGCTGCCACAGATGTGCTGGGTTTCACGTCACCACCCAGAAGGAACCCATGGTTTGACGACGAGTGCAGGCAAGCGCACGCAGCTAAACAAGACGCCTATAAGGCGACGCTGCATCGAACAACGCGAGCTGTCCGTGAACTCTACGAACAGAGAAGAAGAGAAGAGCACCGGCTTCTCAGAAGGAAGAAGAAGGAGCATTAGAAGCGCGCGGTCGAGGAAATGGAAAGGTGCTTTGGCAGGAATGAAGTCCGAAAGTTTTACCGAAAGGTAAAACAGCTATCCGGAGGATACAAGGTTCGGACCAAGGCCTGCCGGGACCAAAATGGACAACTAGTAGTAGAGTCGCAGTCTGTGCTGAGAATCTGGAAGGATCATTTCTGCAGACTCCTAAACGGCGATGACGACCCAAATCCCGCTGTTAGGCAGAATGTTCCACTCAATTTGGACGATGATAGACAAGCATTCCGTCCCCCGGACTTAGACGAGGTGAAGATAGCAATATCCAAGCTAAAGTCGAACAAAGCTGCTGGAGCGGACGGACTGTCCGCAGAACTATTTAAAGCCGCAGGAGATGACCTGGTCGGGCGCATGCACCACCTCATCTGTAAGATATGGTCGGAGGAAAGCATGCCCGATGAGTGGAATCTGAGCGTCGTTTGCCCGGTCCACAAAAAAGAAGACCACTTTGACTGCCCCAACTACAGAGGGATTAGTCTCCTGAACATCGCATACAAGATCCTCTCTGCCGTGTTGTGTGAGCGTCTGAAACCATTTGTCCATGACCTGATAGGTCCCTATCAGTGTGAGACCTAGGAAGTCCACAATAGACCAGATCTTCACATTACGGCAGATCCTGGAAAAGACCCAAGAAATGCAAATTGACACTAACCACCTATTCGTCGATTTCAAGGCTGCATATGACAGTGTACATAGAGACGAGCTATACAGTGCCATGTCTAGTTTTGGCATTCCTACCAAACTCGTCAGATTGTGTAGGATGACGATGGAGAACTCTCGCTGCTCCGTCAAGGTCGGTACCGAACTCACCGAGACCTTCAATGTCAAAAAAGGTTTTAGACAAGGCGACGCACTGTCATGTGACTTCTTTAACATCATCCTCGAGAAGATCGTGCGTAACTCACAAGTCAACACCAGAGGCACGATTTTCCAGAAGTCAGTTCAATTGTTAGCTTACGCTGATGACATTGACGTGATTGGACGAACACAGCGAGCCGTCAATGAGGCGTTTGCTGGCATTGAAGCGGAAGCGGCTAAAATGGGTCTTGCGGTAAATGAGGGCAAATTGAAGTACATGCTGTCATAAAGGAAGGACACACAACATCGACGTCTCGGACGGAGCGTCACACTAGGCAGCAGAAACTTCGAGGTAGTTAAGGACTTCGTCTACCTCGGCTCCGCGGTAAACAGGGACAACAACATCAGTACCGAAATCAAACGCAGAATCACTCTTGCCAACCGCTGTTTCTTTGGGCTCAAGAGGCAATTGAGTAATAAAGCCCTCTCTCGAAGGACTAAACTAGCTTTATATTACAGCTTGATCATCCCCGTCCTACTATATGGCGCAGAATCTTGGACGTTAGCAAAGGCGGATGAGGAAGCCCTTAGTCTTTTCGAGGGAAAAGTTTTGCGTGCGATTTTTTGTCTTGTTTGAGTTGATGGCATATGGAGGAGAAGATTTTAAAACGAACTCTATGGGCTGTACAGCGACATGCGCCTGGTCAAGCGTCTATGGATACAACGCTTAAGATGGCTAGGCCATGTAGAGAGTATGGACGACACTGCTCCGGCCTGAAAAGTTTTCGGATCAAAGGAATTGAGATAACGCAACAGAAGACGACCTAGGCTAATGAAACGTATACAAGTGCTGAAGGACCTCAACCAACTTGGAGTGCACAATTGGAGGCAGCTAGCGAAAGATCGTGCTGGCTGGAGAGGCATGTTGCTTGTGGCACAGGTCCACCCCGGACTGTAGCGCCACAAGAAAAAGAATAAATAAATGGTAGCGTGAGGATTGTAGTCAAACACAAGAAGAGTTTGCGGAATCGTTGGGTGTTACTCAAGCAGCCATTTCAAAACATTTAAAAGCAGTTGGATATATTTAAAAGCAAGAAAATGCGGTTCCACTTAAACTTAGGCTGAGAGACGTCGCAAGGCGGTTTTGCATGCCCGAAATGCTGCAGGAATGTCACAAAAGGAGGTATTTTTGCATCAGATTATTACGATTACGACAACTTCGAGTGCCAGGCCAACCAGACAAATCAATGACGTGGCCGAATTTCCATGGTGCGAAGGTAATGCTCTGTGTTTGGTAAGATCAGAAGTGTGTGCTGTATTAAGAGCTGCAAAAACTGGGTGAAACCATCAATGGACAACGCTATCGAGCACAATTAATGCGTTTGAAGAGACAAGTAGCCGAAGAATGCCTGGAATATGCGACCAGACATAAGGCGAATTAAGTTATATATACAGTACTATGTTTGGGAAAGGCATAAAAGTTGGACGTGTATGTTTTTTTTTCTCTTTCATTTTTTATTTCTTTATTTTTTTTCTAGAGTTGTAATAGAAAGTCAAAGCGAATATGCTTCGCAATGAATTGTCGGGGTTTGGTAATCTGGCAAAACCGAACATTTTATTCTTCGAAGAAAATGGCACTACAGTCCGAGGTAGACCGAACATTTTGCACAACGAATACTTCCTCAACTCCTTTTAAATAATGCTTTGCCGTTTTTTCACGAGGCAATTTTTTAAGAAACGGTGGACAGGATAGAACTTCGGAGGCTAGCTCCACCAATTTAGCTATAGCGATTGGGGGTTATAAATCTTTAGGTTGTCATGGTAGAATATGAGTGTTCATTAAAAAAATTACATCAGAATATCAGGTATACCGGTATGAAATTAGCGTTTTTTTTTTTCTTGAAAATAAAACACTAATTATCTATTCATTGTTTTCATTGTTTTGGCCATTGTTTTCTACAAATTTTGACCACCTTTCTGGCAATTTGTGAATACCACGCCAATAAAATTGTTCATCTTTTAAAGCAAACCAATCACCCAATTTTCGACCTCCTCGTAGGAATCAAAGTGCTGCTCAGCCAATGCGTGTCCCATCGATGAAAGCAAATGGTAGTCGGAAGGAGCCAAGTCTGGCGAATACGGCGGGTGGGATAGCTGCTCCCAGTCAAGTGTTTTGATTGTATCCTGGACCTGTTTTGCTTTGTGTGCAGGTGCATTGTCAATTTTCATGGAGCAAAATTACCTTGCCGTGTCTTCTGACCCATTCTAGTCGTTTCTCGATCAATGCATGGTTCAAATTCATCATTTGTTGTCGGTAGCGAGCAGTATTAACGGTTTCACCAGGCTTTAAGAGCTCGTGGTACAGCACATCTTTCTGGTCCCACCAAACACACAGCATTGTCTTCTTGCCGAATCGATCTGGTTTTGCAGTCGATGTTGATGGTTGTCCCAGATTAACTCATGATTTCTTCCGTTTAGGATTCTTACAATAAATCCATTTCTCATCGCCAGTAACAATCCGATGCAAAACCGAATTTCTTTCGTGTCTTTGAAGCAAAATTTCACAAGTGTTTTTTCGGTTTTCCATCTGTCTTTCATTCAATTCATGCGGCACCCATTTTGCACACTTTGGATCTATCCCATAGCTTTTAAACGGTCAGAAATTGTTTGTTCTGCAACATTTAACATTGCTGCCATTTGTCATCTCCAACCAATATCGTTTGCAATTCGGCGTCTTCAAACTTTTTTGGTGGTCTTCCACATTCTTCATTTCTCACATCAAAAGCATTATTTCTGAACCGTTGAAACCTCTTTTGAGTGTTGCTTCTGATACCATATGCCTCGACAAGCATTCCATGCGACTCTGCAGCACTTTTCTTCAAATGAAAACAAAAAACTAATGCTTTCCGCAAATCATCACTTTCTGGTACAAAATTTGACATTTTTAACGCGATGAAAAAATATGATGTTTTCCGTTCAATGATTTGATGTACACTAAATATTTTTCACAGATGTCATAGCAAACAAGCAAAAAAAAATAAGGGCTCGTTCACAACAAATGTTCCCTATCGAGACATTTGTATCTTGACGCTAACTTCATACCGGTATACCTGCTACGTTTAGATTCACTGAAACTAACTTTCTTTCATTTACCAATCTTTCCTCTAAATATACGGGAAATGCTCAAAATGTCGTCCATTGGACATTTTAAGCTCGCTATTCATAATTGTTAATACATTTCAGCAAGAATGGCAAGTTGTCGAAAGGCTTTTTGATGCCAATAAATATTGATGGTGGTGTCCCGGATACGTAACTAAAATGTTCCACATACGCCTAGGTGTATTTTCGGAAATTGTTGAATTAAATTTTTGTGTTTGAGAGACCGAACTGGACAAGAAAGTGAAGAAGAAAAAAAAAGTATATCATCATGCCGAAAAAAGTATACAACACACAACATATCACACACAACATGCCACATACAACATGTCACACACAACAGTTATACAAAGCATGTCACACATACAACATGTCCGCAACATCACCCTTCTGGTCAATAAAGGACTCCAAACAAATTTACTCTTTTAAACTAATAGGAGTGGCTACTTATTCGTGTATGATTTAATTTTAGAAACAAAACAAAGACAACAAAGCAATAACAAAGCCAAGAAACTGAATTTCCGATTAATTAAGAAACCCCCACAAACAACCACAAAGCCACTCGAACTCGGTTACCACAAAGCCTCAATCCTCCCACAAGTGCTTGTTAATGACATCCGTCCTTTCTAAGAAAATCCACATGGGATGCATGTGGATTTACTTAGGCGCCCGAACCACTCAAACAGAAATACAAAATCATCGAACCCATAAATTTCACATTCTCAAGACCCAGCCACCAGCAGCAGATCCGACCGGAGTGGCTACGCGTCACTTGGACTGAGTTCCAATAGCGGTTAAACAAATTAAAACTCATTAAGGGATATCCTCGCCGCACAATGCGATTTCAATTAATTTTTATTAATCGCATCTCACCGACAAAAAGGAGATCCGCTTGGCAAATACAAAGGATCCACCTTTCACCTTCGGATAGAACAGAAGCGAGTGTCTGGAGGATTTCCATGGAAGACGGGAAATTAATTTTCATTCATTCTTCCCATAATACCGTCAACTGCCCCCAGGACACGGACGTAAGAAAAAAACGAACGAGCATTGCTTACGTTCTATTATTTGGGCAGCTGTGAAGATTTATTCACGCTTTTCCTCGTCAGATCCGGAGAACACTACCTGGCCACACGTTTACTCTTCACTCTCTGCCTTAGCTATCATGTGGGGGGGTTAAATGTTCGGGGATAAATCGGATTACCGCTGGAGTGTTGATTAAAACAGGAGCTTAAGCCGTAAGTGCACATGACTACTTTGTTAACAAACAAGGGTCTTAGTAAAATGATGGCGGGTAGCATCGAAAGTGCTGCCAAGGCTTGTGAAGGCATGTGGTTTCTGTATATGCTATTAAGTGGCGTGTGAGCATCGACAATTTGTTGACACTTTCCTGCCAAAAAAAAATGTCACTGATTAACGAGAGGTTATGGCCTGGGATATCAGCAGAATGTAGTATGTAAAATGCCGACAACTTAAGCCCAGGATACAATCTCAAAGACAACACCGTACACAGACAAATCAAAATGACAGCAAGATAAATTCATAAAGTCACTCAATCCCAGCACGTTTGCAAACAAAGTCTCAACATTTCGAACTCCAATCGATAGAATTCAGCATCCCATCCACAAGTCGAGATATTTTTAGAATCTACCCTTGCCATGGCAACTCTAATTTTGGCTTTGAACAAAAGTTCGTCTTTCCGAACTCGATTTCCTCTTCGTGTTAGCTTATTATTGTCCTTGAAAGAGATCTCACTTCGGTTCATTTGAAGGGCAATGCGGAATCTTTTCCGTCAGTTGAAAAATTCAATAAGGGGCGGTGGCAGTTAGACATATTGAGGCGTGAGTTTTATAAGAAACGAACTGGAAGCTCGTTGAGGAATATTTTTAGCACATGGGTAGCAGGGTGTTCCTTGAACCAAATAATTAGATTAGAGTGTGGGAGAGGGATGGGTGATCAAATCAGATTTGTAACGAGTGGAAGATGACTTGAAGACTCGTTAATCAGAAGAAGTGAAGTTTGGGACACAATTTTTTAGGTCAGGGAAAGAAGCATCTTCTACTCTTTATGTTGACAGTTCGGCTATTTTATAAGTGGTCTTTGTTTACTTTTTAAGGCTCGCTTAAAAAAAAGAAAACCTTGATCGTATCGAGTTCTGTTCCTTCTCGTGGCTTTGGCTCTGGCTCTGGCTCTGGCTCTGGCTCTGGCTCTGGCTCTGGCTCTGGCTCTGACTCTGGCTCTGGCTCTGGCTCTGGCTCTGGCTCTGGCTCTGGCTCTGGCTCTGGCTCTGGCTCTGGCTCTGGCTCTGGCTCTGGCTCTAGCTCTGGCTCTGGCTCTGGCTCTGGCTCTGGCTCTGGCTCTGGCTCTGGCTCTGGCTCTGGCTCTGGCTCTGGCTCTGGCTCTGGCTCTGGCTCTGGCTCTGGCTCTGGCTCTGGCTCTGGCTCTGGCTCTGGCTCTGGCTCTGGCTCTGGCTCTGGCTCTGGGGACAATTCCTATCTCTGTTGCAATGCATATCAGCTTAAAATTCCCCTTCTACAATTTCTTTTAATTGCTTCCTTGTTACAGGATACACGTGGGGGGTGAGAGGCATTGCTATGGGGCGCATTCACAAAACATTTCGTTTCCTGAAAATGTAGCAAAAAACCTTAAAACGCTATTGATATAAAAACTGTCATTCTTAATCAGGAGAGTATGGTACTTGTGTAAATAGTTTTCGCTTAACAAGCTCCAGACGCAAACAAGGTCTGAAATGCCAATCTGTCTGCAAAAAGTAACAAATTCACTACCGTGTTTTTCCAATTAGATCACCTCCCACCCCAGTATCTACGGAAACTGGCATCTCATAGAAAATAAAAGCTTTGTTGACGTATTTCGTTCCTGACCCCATTGTGAAGCGTTTTACGATTCTATGGCTACGGTCGAGTAGGCTCCAGTAACAGCACGTTGTATTGATACAATTACTGCTGTCAATGTCACCTGCAAAGGAGTGTAGGTGGACGTGCAAAGGTGTGTCACCATTCCCGACACGTAAGCATTCAAATCTACCAACGCCCTGACACTATGTTGATCCTGGATGTGAATGATTTGTTTATTCGAGTGAAGACACTTCGTGGACCGAGGCATTGTCCTTCTAGGAAATGACTCCACCTCCGTTTAGTTGTTCAATGCTGTTCGATTTTAGATCTAAGAAATCTGAGAACGTCAGTAACATGAGGCAACCCTAAAGTAGACTTCCACCAACCCGCCCCCGCACTGTTTGATAAATTTAAGCACGCATGTAAACTGATTTAAACTCGCGCTTTGTGTCACGAATGCAGCTGTAAAAGCGGGAAAACGCGCATCCATCGTTGATGCTATCATCTTGAAGACATTTATCCCCTTAAGCCCTTCGTTGGATGTGTGGTTTTGGTATAAAAATTATGGCCCGTGCTTTCCGGATTGTCAGTTATCTTCCTTTACGGCCGCGGTCGGTTAATGTCTTCCTTTATTTTTATGATTCCCATGTCGTTGCTCTCCACAGAGTTCCAAGTTTTTTTTAACTTCCAACCATTTGTCCACGCAACCAATGCATGACGGGAAATGATACGAGTATACATAGCGCTTGAATGTTTATGTTTTCATTGGAAGCGCAAGAGGACGCTCGAGAACTATTATGTCGAACTTATGAGTGGTTGCGTGGCTTTTGCCGAAGTTTAACCGTAGAGACCACTTTTTGTTTCCCAACAGTTCTTGAAGTCCCCCACTCGAATGTGATGGGGATCGGGTACTTTAGCACTGCTGATGAAACAGAAAAATTATGCGGAAGTTGAGTGGGCTCTGAGCTCCCAGTCGTCCTGCTCGAGAAAGGATTCAATCAATCTTCAACTGAGGGGGTAAAGTTTCCATTTTTTGGCTTCACTTTGAAGTACGATGGCTTGATATAAAGATTGTAAAATTCCCTCTTGACTTTTGTGTACGTGTGCGGCGCTATCTGTGCGAGTGGCGGCGTTTGTCCTTCATCCACGAAGTGATGTATTGTACGGCTTTTCATATTCGGAGAAGAGAAGTGCGGACATATGTCAAGTTACCCTTTCGCAGGACCAGCCGTCCACGGGTGTGAATTGGCATAGGTCTTGAAGGGACAGCCTTTGGGAGTCGTAATATTTTTGGCACTCATTCATCTTGTGGAAGAGATAATAAAATCCGTTTATCATGATCCCCGTTGGAGATGGTGCAGGTGCAGAGGATGTTGCTTGGCAGGTTATTTACGTGGAAAGAAAAAGTTGAATCAATCATACTCTCGGGGAAATGAAGTCATTAGGGTGTTGGAATGAATGGAAGTTAAGTTGTGGGATACTGTGAGGTGAAAGGTCAATTAGGGTTCTGGGAATGTTTAATTCTGCTAAGTAGGAACGAAACTTTGAAGGACTTACTGAAAAGTTGAAAGACATTGAAAGTAGCGACATCCCACAAGGGGAAAAGGATCTACAGCACTGGGCAAAATAATAGCACCATGTTTGACTTTTGTACTATTATACTAATTACTTTTTCCTATGGTCGGTCAGGCGCCTCATATTTATTGCACAACATCTTTACTACATCAGTCATAAAAAAAACAAGGTAATAAGAAAAAAAACTTCTTATCATTAAAAAGGTCCCGTTACCGGAAATGCAAACAAATTTAAACTGTTCAAAATAATAGCCCCACGTCATTCTGAAGAGCGTTTTTGAAGTCTACACCAATATTTCAATTTTTTTTAGATTATAAGTGTATGAGTAAGTAAGTATTAAGTAAGTATTAAGTAAAGTGCGTCGTGTTGTGCGTTGTACTCCCGAGACACGAGCCTAAATAAAAAATTGTTTTCTAAGGGGAAAACTTACAAATTTACTTACTTGCTGGGTGTGTAAATACAATGATCGCAAATGCCAAAAAAAACAGGAAGAAAAAAGAGGAACAAAATCGAAACTAACCCCCGTCGATGAACGACAAATAGTAGGATTAATCAAACGTAACCCGTTTATGAACACTAGAAAAATAAAAGAGGAGTTAAATTTACTCGTGGTGACATCAACAATAGGAGAAAGGCTGGTAAAGAAGAATTTACCTGCCAGAAGTCCCAGAAAAGTACCACCACTGCAAAAAATCTTCCTACTAAAACGAACCAGATTTGAGAAACAACACCTGAACTGGGAACCCTCTTAAGGGCGCAATATATTATGGACGGATGAATCCAAAATAATTTTATTTGGTACTCCTCCTGTGGTCGCCGTGCGACGCTCACACGCAGAAGGGTCTAGGTTCGATTTCCAGCTCAACACCAATTTTTGGAATTTTTCACAGCACCACCTCTTTCGAGCTGCTGACAACACTCAAAGAGTAATAACTACCTAACAAATCTTCTCAAATTTCTCCGTTCGGAGTCGGTAAAAAAAAGTAGGCCCCTTCTACTCGTAAGAGAACAGTAGCGCGCACAACACGGGTAGTTGATGAGCAAGCTAAGCCCTGGTCCCCCTGTGGACTTTAGCGCCAACAATTATTATTACTACTCCTAGGACCAAGACATTTGTCGCAGGCAAAAGTACCAAGAATTTCAGCCTGTAAATACCGTTAAGCACGGAGGAGCAAAAATTAATGTATGAGGATGCTTTTCCTATTATGGTATTTTTTGGATAAAACCGATGATGACCGCTGGAGTTTATGCCAGCACAATGAGAAAAATCATGCTACCTTACGCAGAATGGTTTATGCCGCTTAGATGGAATCTATAGCAAGGAAATAGCCTCAAACATACAAACAAACTGGTCAAAGAATTTTTTCCAGAGCAATGGAGTTCAAGTTATGGAGTGGCCGCCTCAGTCTCCGGACCTGAATCCCATTGAAAACCTTTGGACAGATGTAAAGAAAGCTGTAGCAAAACCGAAAAAGACAAAACAGCTATGGGATGTTGTGCAGATTGCGTGGAAGAATATCCTTGTTTAGCGATGTCACGCATTGATCGATTCCATGCCACGACGCACAGTAGGGCAGCTTCATAGAGATCAGTGCGCATAAGGTCAAATATTAGGTAAACAAACAAAAACTGTTTCATTTCACATAGTCTACGGTATTTGTGATACGAAAAATGCACTTTCCTTTTTCACGTATTACACTAAGTTAGTAAATTCATCAAAGGTACCAAGTTTCCTGTGAAAATTGCAATTGAAGGAATGAGAAAAAAGTTGTTAATTTTGATTTTATCATATCTTTGTTGTTAAACATTTGATTAATAATAATTGTTGGCGCGACAGTCCACAGTGGGACCAGAGCCCAGCTTGCTCATCAACTACTCGTGTTGTGCGAGCTATTGTTCTCTCACGAGTAGAAGGGACCTACAGTTTTTTGCCGACTCCGAACGGCGAAGTTGGAGCAGCTTGCTTAGACAGTTATTACTCTTTGAGTGTTGTCAGCAGCTCGAAAGAGGTGGTGCCGTGTTCAGCCGGGAATCGAACCTAGACCATTCGGCGTGTCAGCGTCGCACTCTACCAACTACGCCACGGCGGCCACTAAACATTTGATTACAAATATAAAATATGACCGAAGAAGGTAATAATGTGTAGATTTTAGTTGCTTACTTCATAAATTAAAACCAACAATTGTGTAATTAGTTCAGGGGTTTTAAGTGAGAGCATTTGTTTTCATTCTTTTTTTAATGTTTGCATAATATCTTCTGTTCCGGCGAAGTTTAGCATATCTATTAATTAATGGCCCTATTTCTCACATATATCCTTAGTGTAGATGTGAAAGCTGAAGTGTTGAACTTCTGCCGGAAATATTTGTTTTTATTTTTTTTAAATTGTGTCAACCATTTTTCGAGAGAGCTGTTATTTTTTGTTTCGTTATTGCATTGTTCTCAGGAGTAATTCAGTTATCTTAACGTATTAATTTGACTTTAAAATGTTTATATTTTATGAATATTTAAGAAAACAAGCGGTTTAAGAATTTTGAAAATTGAGAATTTCCTTGAACGTAAGACGTTATGCAAAGACATTAATTTGCTCGTGCTTCAACAAGACTTAAAACATTGCAAGCAAACAACTTAGAATCTTTCGCTTATTTCGGAGCATGTAGTGAGGTGAGCCTGTGAGTCGAACTCGGACCTTCGGTGCGTGAGTGTCGCACTCTCATTGTAAAATTCGTCTCAAAAGCAGACAATAGACATAGTGAGCGACGTAATTGCGCGGTTTAAAAAAGACGGGCATGGTTTTTAGACCCATGGCATTGGGTTCCTTCTATTCTAGGATCTTCAGCAAATTCCTTGGTGGACCTAGACTTTGTCCACACTCTGGAATCCTTCCTTCTCTTCTATTTAGTGCTTAGGAATAGGAACTCAGTAATAGGCTAATTGTTTAGCCACACGACTCTGCTCTTCGCGGATCAGCTTTTTCTTAGTTTCACATCATGCAATAAGTCCCGGAACTGATACATGCCCCCTATATTACTAACAAGATCCATATTATTTTTAGGAAGTACATGCATTTGAGTGATGCCTTCCAAATTTTCATGACAATCTGATTATTAAGTTGTGCGTTACATTACTTTAAGTAAGGCTACTTTTATGATTTTTAAAATAATGGAAAAAACAGAATTTCGTGTGTTTATAAAACACTGTCTTTTGATTGGAAAAAGTTCCGTGCAAGTTCAGCAATGGCTTAAAAAGTGTCACAGAAAGTTTGATCCATCAAAAGCTACTATTTGTCGGTGGTATGCTGGTATGCTGACCGTACAGACACTAATGATGCTGAACCCTGTGGAAGGCAAATTGAGGTGGTTACACCTGAAAACGTCAAAAAAAATACAAAAAATCGAAAAGAAAACCGGAACACAAAATTGTTTGAGGTAGATGACACCTAAAAGATATCAGAAGGCAATGTATATACTATTTTGCAAGAACATTTGCCCATGAGGGAACTGTTTTCGAAATGGGTGCCGCGTTTGCTCACAATGGACCAAAACAACAACGTATCGATGATTCTGAAAGCTGTTTGGAGGTGTTTCACCAGAATAAGGGCAGGACTTTTTTCGTGGGTATGTCACAATCGATGAAACATTGACCAACCACTTCATTCCACAGTCAAATTGACAGTCATCCGAGTGTACAGCAGCCGATGAACCACGCTCAAAGTGTACAAAAATACAAAGGTCGACTGGCAAGGTTATGTCATCTTTATTTTGGGATGCGCACGGAATCTTATTCATCGACTATCTTGAGAAAAAGGATCAACAGCGAATACTACATGGCATTATTGGTGCATATGGAGAAAAAAATTGTAAAGGAAGCGGTCCTATATGAAGAAAAAAGAATTCTCTTCCCCTAAGACAATGCACCGTTTCACAAGTCGTTGGCTATGATGGCCAAATTGCGCGAAGTGGGCTTTGAATTGCTTCGTCAGCCATTGTATTCTGCAGATCTGGCCCCCAGCGACTTTTACCTTTTTTCAGATCTCAATAAGATGCATACCGGAAAAAATATGGCTGGAATGAGGAGGTGATCGCCTCCTGACTGAACTGAACTGAAGCCTATTTTGAGACCAGAGATGAATCGTTCCATAAAAAAGGTATCGAAATGTTAGAGCGGCGTTGCACTTACTGTATCACTCTTGAAGGATATTGATAAATAACGTCGAATTTCGTCTACAAAATGTACTTTTATTGGTTAGTCTCGGGACATATTGAGTGGTGTTGCAATTTGCCACAATTCAATTGGTCACATTCAAATTACCTTTACACTTCGCTAAACCAGCGTCGTCTATCGTATATAGCCCCAGTTCATCGAAGTTCTTGCAAATGCCTGTTCCCACGTCATTCAAATCAATAATGCCAGACATCTCGTTTAAAACAATTTTCTGCCGGTCATTTTTGTTCTTATCCCCCAGTCGAGGCAATTCAATTCTCATTCCCTGATCCCACCGGCATCGTCAAAAGAACAAAATTTCCTTCGCGTGCAATGGTATCCAGTGCGACTTTAATTGGTTCCTGAGAGCGATGCTCTAAATTCTCGCCTCAGGAAAACGTTTTAATTAAACATGTTAAAACTCCTGTGCCATCAACACTCGCATGTGCGTGTATGCCGTCCAAGTTGCATTCCGTATGGCCACCGTCCTCAACTGAGTCCCATTCGTGCGCCCACGACGCTCTAAGACTGTTACAGCACTTCGGTTGCCCCACTTTCAATTATGCACAACAAGGGAGATCTGCCAACATCTCCGCTACTTCTCCAAAATTAGCTTTAGTTTGTTCGTCAAATATTTAACTTGAACTGAAATACTCCCATCCGGATGAGAATGGAAGCCAGCACAATGATCCCGCCGCCTCTGTCTCGCCATCGGCGAAGTACCCTCCCAAACAATTCTGTTTGCCATTTCATTACGTTTCACGTAGTATGTCGCCACCCCTCCACCGTCGGCACGGTGTGAGGCTTGGTATCAGCGCACCTGGAACGCCCTCTCCCACACACCTTGAGCACCGGGTAAATAGATAAATATTCTATGAACAGTGTTTCCACATTTGAATTGCCCTTCAGGGTAGAACTTGAGCAGAAGTGCGAGTACTAGTAACAGAGCGCATCTCGCCCGGTCTCGGAGTTCCTCAATTATGTGACACGGTACGATGGCGTGTGTACGGTATCTGCATCCTGCCGGCGAAGTGCACAACTTAATTAGTTTTTATTTTCGCTTCTGTACGTCTGCCCCACCACCGCCTTCGTCGCAGGAATTGTGTACAATGCACCGAGCAAGAAACATTATTTGAGAACGGGGACCAAACAACGCTAACAGTTTTATCACGGGAACCTCCCTTTGAAGTCCTGTATTTATTTGCATACGGAATGGGGACAGTAGTTCTAGTTTTCTTTTTCGCCATGTTCTTTCTTGTTTACGTTTCATGTGTCATTTTTGTTTATGGCAGCTGGCTTAGTGCTGACATGGCGCAGAATATGCGCCACCAGGGGCATGACAACTGCTTGGCTTAAGTCGCTTCACGCCTCGGCATCATTTTTACATATTTCAGAAGCGAAATGTCAATGACAAGGACGTAATAGGATTTCATGTGCGTTGCGTCTAGACTTGTGTATGTACATCCGCTGCCACTGAGAGGAACTCGATTTACACTTGTAAATGGGCGATGAGAGGGAGGCTTTAAACTCCAACACAAGTATGCACTCAAGAATGCTCCGACGAAAGTGAAGTTAAGGTTTGTCAAGTGCCGAATATGTGTGGAGTATGCTTGCAGCCAGAAGTGCGCTGTCATGAAAATTGAGTTTGTGGCGTTTTAATTGATTCTGCTTTCAAATTGTACACACATTTAGCTTTGTACATGAGCTCCCATTCCCGTGATGAGTGGGAGAGCTGAAGCATGCCTTGTGGTGGAGCTGATAATTTCAGCCGAATGCACATCACCTCGCTGTAAGTGGATTAAACGTCCTTTTCGTGTGTGTTTCCCGAAAACACACAACACACCACCTTCGTTCATAATTCGATCTGTTGCTCTCTTCCAGTTAGTCTCCCAATTAACAGCTTAATTTACACGTTTATTCCGTTGCCAGCATTTATGACCCAATTCTCTACGAAAGCTGGAAACAGAAGTGAAAAAAGACACGGCTGTCAATTAGATGCTTGATTTAACCGTATTCTGGATCACCATTGACGTTGAGCTAGACTGATGGATCGAATTAAAACGAAACGTTCGTGCTTCTCGCATATGAGTGGCAGATGGTTTGCTCTTTTGCTTATCCAGGCATAGCTTACCACAAGCAATTCATTTGGTCTAAAGGTGAATAACCTGAACAGTCTGTGTCATTGTGTTTTCAACTGTGTCACGTTATGTTGATGCTATGAAACCGACGAAGCATGTATGGCTGAAAGTAAGGGAATCACATGCAATGTGGAAAAATATGTGCGAAATTCGTAAACCAAACTTTGAAAACATTATCACATAGTTACAGTTTCTGTATACAGGGTCACAACATCGATATCAGTTTAGATGGAAAAGAGGTTAACTGCGGTACCATCAACCTACTAAGGTAGGTTCTTATGGCAATAGCATAAGAATTTGAATCTAACTCAAAGTCGAGCAAAAAAACGAGTGTGAGAAAGAAAAACTATCGTTTGATTGTTATCGACGATTCTAGGCCCATTGCTCCAAAAAGTAAACTGTGCAAACATGTGATTCACTTACACATAGATGGTTTCGTTTTTACATTATTGTAAGTGAGCTTTGAATTGCCAAATATGTTGGTATATCCAAGACGGGTTAAACTATTCCACACAGCACGCTACAAGCATTACTCAGTTATTCAACTGCATGTAGGTGCAAACTTCGAGGTAGTCAAGAACTTCGTCTACCTTGGCTCCGGGGTAAACAGGGGCAACAACTCCAGTACCGAATTTAAACGCACAATCATTCTTGCCAATCACGATTTTCCTGGGCTCAAGAGAAAATTGAGTAAAAGAGCCCTCTGTAGAAAGACTGAGTATCCCAGTCCTGGTTTATATCGCGGAAACTTGGACTAGAAGCCCTTTGTCTTTTATTTAAGTCCTATTCGTATTGATGGCTCCACAACAAACTTTACGGACTTTACGGAGACATGCTCCTAGCCAAGCGTCTTCGGGTTCAAATCTTAAGATGTCTAGGCCATGCAAAATATTTAGACATTACTGCTCCGGCCCGAAAAGTCACTATATCCAAACCATTGGGACAACGCAACAAAGGATAGCAGACACAAGTAGAGAATGACCTGACCAACTGTTAGCAAAATTGGAAGCAGTTGGCTAGAGATCGTGCAAGATGGAGAGGCATGTTGGTTGAGGCCTAAATTCAGCTTGGACTGGAGCGCCAATCAAAAAATAAGAATTGTTGTTGGTATGGTGATATCACGAAAGTTTGATTGTTGCTTGTATTTTCAGATAAGGAGCTGTGGATCCATATAAGGTTAGTCATTTTGCATGAATAATTAAAGTTCTTGCAAAAGTCCTTTTTGTATATCGATGTGAGCTGTAACTAAGCGTTTTCTCGTACAACTTTAAGAAGGAATACTTACAGTCGTGTGAAACATAATTGGGACAAATTAAATTTTCAATATATTTTACTTTATTTTCAATTTAAATTAGAAAAAAATAACACAGGTCAATTATAATACTTTATATAGCCTCCCTTGTCTTTTATGAGTGGGTCGAATTCTTGGCATTGATGAAACATTTTTTCGCAATGAAACTAAATTTCAATAATGGACAAAATCAGTTTAGTTTTTGAAGTGCAGTCTCTCTTCCTGAGCATTCCTTTGGTATTTGCCCACAGATTCTCAATTGGATTGAGGTCAGGGGAGTTACCAGACCAATCCAGAACATTAATTTTGTGGTTTGCAAAAAACAGTTTAATTTTTTTTATGTGTGACATGGAGCACGATCCTGTTGGAAAATTGAATTTGCTACAGAACGTCTCAGCATTTCAGTTAAAACTTTTGCGTATTTGGTGTTGTTCATTATACCTTCTACTGGCTTAAGACATCCAGGGCCTTCAATGTAAAATAACCCAAAACATGACTTTGGGAGGGTGTTTTAGCACTTGACCGATATGGCCGGGTCGGAGTTTTTCTTTCCAATTTCTCTCACTACACTTACCCGGTATCCTTATTCCTCAAAATTATTTTCGTCCGAAAATAAAACTTTCTTCCAATTGACTACTGCCCATTCATTATGTTTCTTAGCCCTATTTAGTCGCTTCTGCTTCAATTTTCCGGTCAACACTTGCTTTTTCAAAGGCTTTGTTGCCTTTCAATCAAATTCCAGACGACGCTTACAGACTGTAGACGCACCTACCTGAAGGCCAGCTATTGTCAACTCCCTTTGCAGGTTGATTATATTATTTCTTTTCAAAACCTTATCGTTATGTTTTGTTGTTTTGCGTTTCCGCCCGCAATGACCCTTCCGATTGGATTCAATGGTTCCAGTGACCTTGTGTTGAGCAATAATGCTTAAAACACTGGATTTTGAAACTCCAAGGTCGACTGAAATCTCTCGGATGGTTTTCTCAGCGTGCATAATGGCTTGTGCCCTCATTTCTTTTGGAATAGGCATGATGATGAAGTCTTAAGAAATAATGTTTGAAATTGTATGATTTATTTTTTTTACTTCAAAATGGAACATATAATCCATAGCCTACTTAAACTTAAACTACTTAAACTTAAAAAAAAACTTACAAACCATAGACTACTATGAAAAATTTCAAAAAATATTGCTTATCCCAATTAATATGCACACAAGAATGATAAAAATACAGATTACGCATTGCGCATGTCTGTCACCTTCTGTCAATTTTTGATGACGTAGGCTGAGACAACGGATGTTAACTTTTTATATACGGATGTCAGGTTTGACTGCGATTTCCGCGTGTTTATTGGAAAAAAAAGAAAAATAGTTTGAAATTTATTAACAATTAAATAAAGAGAAATTTTTGAAAATGAGGTCTACTGTGTTTGGCTGCAATGCAAACAACAACAAGGGAAAACCGAATGTACGGTTTTATTCGGTTCCAAAACACAACATCCTACGGAAACAGTGGATTCACTTATGCAGGAGATTAGCTCTTACAAGTAATGTTTTGTCTATATACATACCTGAATTGTGTAAATGTTAATATTCTTTTTACTTTAAGGTACGATACTTAAGAGTATAACTATAAATCCTCCGAGCACTGATGTCTACAGCCAGGTGGACAATGAATTGGAATCTCTAGCTCACGATAAGCTTGAAAACATGGCTGAGTACATTTGCCATAAGTTGGGTGATGAAATTCCCGACAAACGTGTTCTTCAAAATAAGGACACGACTTTTACGTGGGTTAACCATCTCAACGAAGGAGGCCTGGATAAACCAACATCTGCACTAAGGGTTCACATAAGGCAACTAGAAGAAATTTTCGAAAGTGTGAATGGAGATAACCTCTTGATTCCCCCCGAATATCTAAAGACACATTTGAAATTGGCTAAAAATGTGAACTCTGGGGAGAAAATAAAAAAAACCTTTATTTTAGAGCACGAATGTATATTAGGATAAGGAAACTTAACAAAGAAATTACAGAATTTCAATTCAGAAAAAAAGAAAATATAATAAAATTGTCCACTAGTTCAAAATTTAAATCTAGTCTTTTATTTCAATAACTTGGTTGTTACATTACTCTTTTGGAAATAAAACATGCAATAATAAAATTTGGTTAATTGATTTATTAATAGCAATTCTGAAACTTTACACAATTATGATTATGGCTTTATGAAACTTTGTGAAAATTTTTTCCACTCTGCATGCAAAATGCTTGACTTAATAGCTCGGAACGTAATTGGATAGTTAAATCTCAATCGAATATACACTTAAAACTTATTTTATGTTAAAAAGTTCTTAAAACGTGAATAATATTAGAACAAAATCAACTAACAAATTTTCCTGCTTCAATTTGTATGAAAATATTAAACAATAATAAAGAGCTGTCAAATCAGAAGTCTCGCGTGACGTAAGCTGCGCAGAACGAAAGAAAATTGAACACTCTATTGCGCAATCTCTTTTTCTATCATTCTTGATATGCACACAACTGTTCTTCGCATTCGTCGTTTTTTCTCTCCTCAAATGTTGACACCTGAACAGCTAAAAAACTACGATCAATTTAGTTACACAACGCAAACACACATGAGCCGTACATGCGAACGAAGAAGAAGAAGCATAGTGACCAATGCGAGAAACGGGTTATACTATGATCGATTCTGACAAAAATGCAGGATCTACTATTATAATCTTGGAAATAAAGGGAAACTTCTTATGATTCAAATCATGAATCAAGTCTTCGGGCTATAAGTGGACCGTGTTTAATCAATGTGGACTACAAACTCAACCCTGTGGCCACTTGGGAATTGATTCAAGGTTTTTAATAGCAATTAAAGAATCTACTGATTTGTTTTCTACGGGCATTACATGGATCCAGTAGGCTATAACAAAGACCAGGAAAAAGCCGCAAAACGGTGGGGAGAGTGCTTTGAAAAATGCGAATTGATATGGATTCAAGTAGTTTTCAAAGACTAAGTAAGAGAAACATGAGACGGCTCTTCATTGCCGAACTATTGGATCAATTCGGCGCTGAATTGATGGATTAATGGCTCTCGTTGATAAAGAAGAAGGTGTTCCTTCAAAATTATAACACATAGTTCCATCAGGGTGATCAAATTAAGCTGTGGACAGGTATCTGGTTAGCCGTATTTGTGAGTCATCGCTTTTTCTTATGCGAAAAATATACGCATTACCGTGTACGAGTACAGCTGAAGAAAAAAACATTTCTGAACTGTGCGTTTTATCTGAAGTCTATGAAACGTTTCAAAAAAAATACGCTATAAAATGTTTGAAATGAGTATTAAAAACGTAGGAAGTGGAAAGACAATATGAGATAATTTTTTCGTTTAGAATATTTAAAAACATCAGGCATAGAGACATTATCTCTGTTTTCTGCACTAGCACGTTATCTCCGTTTTATTTTGAGCACTATGAGACTATCTATTCCCAGAAGCTGTGCACTTCCTTTTTCTATGTCTATAGATGTCCAGCACTTACAGGTTATAGAAAAATTTAGAAGAAAGTGCGCTTGATCCCAATACTAGCAAAATCATCCTAAACCCAGCATATTTATTGCAGCATATTTGCTTTTCCCTTGAACGACAGTGTTGGCCATGGTCGCTCGATTTAGCTAAGCGTGCGCATTCACCAAAAAAGACCTCAACCAAATTGGAATGCGCGATTGGAGGCAGTTGGGAAGAGATCGTGCTGGCTGGAGAAAGATTTTGTTTGGGGCTCAGGTTCATTTCGGAATGTAGTGGCACAGAATGATGGAAAAGAGGGCAAACATCCATTAGAGAATAAAAATGCAATTAGCTCTACGAAATCGTACAATTTTTCAAAAAATCTTTATTCTGATGGTCATTATTTCATAATTTCTGCAATAGGCTTAACTAAAAACAGCAGACAGGTTGACATTTAAAAAAATGT
This sequence comes from Eristalinus aeneus, assembly GCA_955652365.1. Lineage (NCBI taxonomy): Eukaryota > Metazoa > Arthropoda > Insecta > Diptera > Syrphidae > Eristalinus > Eristalinus aeneus. The sequence continues at coordinate 83,402,430 of OY019132.1, forward strand.
TTCGCTTCACAAACAGAATCTAGGATCACAACTGTTGAGCTTAAAGCCTAAATTTTCGTTTCCAGTTTACAATCTGTACAGCAATTGTCTAATAAAGGAAACAGGATTATGACACAAGAATCAGAACAACTAATTTTAACCAACAAAAGAAACATCTTGTTACCAAAACAAAATATATGTGTTTGAAACTAACAACCACGGAAAATGTTCGTACCAGAATGGGAGCATACCTAAATACAAATGTTCAGAACAAGAGAACACAAACGAGAACTTCCCTCATAGTAAATTAACATGACGATGCAGCCGGTTATGCATTGATCCAACATATAATGCCGAGGGGACTGTTCTGCACCTAGTCGTGTAATACAATCCATCTCTTGACTTGCAACTTCAAAATTCATAACAGAGACTTTCCACTTTTAGGGAATTTAAATTTTGGAAATTAATAAGATGCGTACACCACGTCTTGCACGAACATTTCGAACAATATGAGTACACCACGTCTTGCATTATAATTTTCAAGCTCTGAACCCTGGCATAAACGAAAACTGACATCCTATCAGTACCCAAATGGTCGTTGAAGTGTATTTCCTCATAAAAACAATTTCAAATGCCCTTTTTATTAGCTATTGAATAAATGCATAGCGAATTCTAAGAGCTTCCCGAATGCCGGTGCACTCTGACAAGTGACGAATTCTACAAACACCTCACAAGCAATTGTATACAGATTTAAAATAATTGATATTTTCTCAGGAAATTCTCTGAGTTAAAATGCGTTAATGTTTTGGAAAGGCTATCATTTAGAATATGTGTAATTTAGAAATAACAGCAAAAACTGCCAGAGTCGAAGACAAAAGCTACAACCACCATCACATTTATTTGCCTTTACGGTACACTTCTCTTCTCCTAACTGTAGACTCAAATATAATTAAATTAACACAACCAGTGACCGTTGATCAGAATCTCGATCGATTCCGTTGGACTTCTTCGTCCCACCGAGATGTTTGCTTATGGAGCACTCTAGAGGAGTAAATAAGAGCAGTGACACAACTTCCATTTACAGTCGATTACACGAATAACCAACGCAATCATCTAGAACATCACATCACCCTCCCGCCGAGTGGTGATTCTATCCACTCACTCGCACTCTGCAGACGCATATGCTCTCTATTTGACATTCACCAAAGTGTTCACAGGTACCCAACGGAAGCATCAATTCGTGTGTAGCCGTGCGTATTGTTGGCGTAACTTATTGACAACTTGATGAATCAGTGGCACGCAGGGGTGCTTCATCAAATCGCTCATAAAAACCCAAATAAAACTGTCAAGCTGCCTGTACCTGCTAATGAAATCCGAAAGTGTTTTCATCTGTTTTCCCAGGTTTTATTTTTTTTTGTGATGAACTCCTCTTTGGCTTCTTATTGTTTGTGAAACGTCCTACTCTCCTGGCTCGGTGTGTGAGTGTGAAGTACGGTCAGATGCCTGAAAGGGCAGTTGGTGGGGATTTTCACGCTTTTGTTCTGCGCGTCCAAGCTTTGAAATGGGGCTCTTGAGATGAATGGAGCGCACACGGACTGGTCGTCATAAAAATTAAATATTCATCCCAATCAGAACTGCGATGTCGAAAATTCAGGATAATAAGCGTGGAAGAAGGGTCCTTCAGTAGAAATTATTATTTGCATACGACGGTAACGTTGAGGGTGTGTTTACATGTCCATACAAAAATAAGCAACCACTTCAACGGAAAATACAAGAATTCAAATTGTCATTTGGTCGTTTCCAAACTTAAATTAATTCTGAATTTGTTTGAAACAACATCACTTAATCGCCCAACTCTTGAGGTTTTGCGGGTCAGGAAATTGATACTTATGAAAAATTGGGAGGTAATCAGGAGTGCAACGTAGCATAAAGGATAATTATCACCCACTTTCAAAACTGTTTGCCTTAGACGAACGTTTTCTTAGAAATTCTTTCCAGTTTTGTCTACGTTTCAGAGTTTGGAAAAATTTCTGTTTACCATCAACGCAAACAGGACCAAAACTCGCACGCAAAACTTTTCACTCGAAAAGACTAAGAGCTTCCTTATCCGCTTTAAGTATATATCATTCCAGGTTTCCGCGCCATAGAGTAGGACTGGGATGATTAAGCTGGTATATAAAGCGAGCTTAGTCCTTCGAGAAATTTATTACTCAATTTCTCAAAGAGACAGCGATTTTCAAGAGTGATTCTGCGTTTGATTTCAGTACTGATGTTGTTGTCCCTGCTTACTGCGGAGCCGAGGTAGACGAAGTCCTTGACTAACTCGAAGTTTCTGTTGCGTTGTGTGACGCTCTGTCCGAGACGTCGATGTTATAGGTCCTTTCTTGATGACAGAATGTACTTCGTTTTGCCCTCATTTACCGCCAGACCAATTTTAGCCGCTTCCGCTTCAATGCCAGCAAACGCCTTATTAACGGCTCGCTGTGTTCGTCCAACCACGTCAATGTCATCCGCGTAAGCTAGCATTTGAGCTGACTTCTGGAAGATCGTGCCTCTGGTGTTGACTTGTGAGTTACGCACGATCTTCTCGAGGATGATGTTAAGAAGTTACATTACAGTGCGTCGCCTTGTCTAGAACCTTTTTTGACATTTAAGGTCTCGGTGAGTTCGTTGCCGACCTTGATGGAGCAGCTCCATCGTCATCCTACACAATTTAACGAATTTATTCGTCTCTATGCACACTGTCATATGCGGGTTTGGAGAATTAGCTCGTCTCTATGCACACTGTCATATGCGGGTTTGGAGAGACTACCCATAAGAAAAACACCCAACAACCGTACGTTTTCCCAAGAGTTCTTGATTTTTGATTAATATGTTGTAAATTTTAATATCGACTTAAAAGAAACTTCTTACTTGTGTCGTGCTTACGAACTTCTAATTCCATGTCTATATTTCTAATTCAGCTACGAACACTTTAAATGATTTCATGACATTTTTTGATATGCAATGAAATACAGAAGAGAACCACGGCCTAGCTTTCTCGGAAACTACTCGTGTTTTGCGTGCTACTGACCTCGCAAGTGTAGAAGGACCTTTCGCCGACTCTGAAAGACAAAATTTGAGAAACCTTTACATATTTGACAAAAGCTTTGCTTTTCATTGCGGGACCTGGAACGTAAAGCGCGAGGTAGTCGCACTTTACACACTGCGCCACGTCGGCCAATATGTGTACACATAAAGTGAATTTCAAAATGATAGAGCCATCGCAAAACTTAAAAGTACAGACAGTATAACGAAAGTATTAATAAAAATAAGAAAAACTCGAATGTCTACCTTACCTGTAAAAAACATATTTCATTTCAAAAATTGTTTAACAGTTTCATAGTTCAAACTATTTAAAAAAAATTAATTAATTTCTATGTCCCAAAATGATAGTGTCACTGGTTATATTTGCACTTTGCGCAAAGTTGAATTTATTAAAATTGAAATGTACACTCCAAATTAACTAATTTTTGGAGTTTTTCTTTTTTTATTTTTTGCCAATTTTCCGTCATTTGCTCTCTTTAGCTCAAGAACATTGTTTAATTGACATCCGTCATCAGGCTTGCAGATATCGGTTAAAGTCTGGTGAACATAAGTGGTCATGTCATAAGTGAAATATCTCTGTCAAGAAACTGTTCTAGAAGAAGCTGCGACGTAAATTAGAGCATTATCATATTGAAACTCTGCGAAATGTGGGTTCACTTCTTCAAGAAATGGTATCCTCCAACATGTCTTGGTGCTTCTCTGTATTCATCCTGCTGGGAACAATTGCTAAACGGGAAGTTCCAAGTTCCAAGTACCTCCTCCATGCTGACGTTTGGAGAACGACAAATCTTCTTTTCTTAAATCATACCAGTTGTGTGCCCATCCGTCTGGCCTGTGTAAATTTAACTTTTCTTCGTCACTCCACACAACTTTTTCCCATTTTCTATCAATCGCCATGTGTTTCGTGTTCACTACAATCTTGGCATCTTATGCTGTGCAGTAAGAGGTGGTTGCGACTTCTGCAGCTTACCCGACGCCTTTACAAATCTGTGAACGATGAATTTGGCGGCTTCTATTCCAGAACGTGCTGCAACACTGGTGATGTGAACGATCTGAGATCCTTCCAATTTCACGTGTCGATTTACCGCTTTTTCAGAATTCAATTATTTGACCTTTTTCATATTCACTCAGTGGCCGCCGTGGCGTTGTGGGTAGAATGTCACGCTCACACGCCGAAGGTCTAGGTTCGATGCACAGCTCGACACCAATTTTTCGTATTTTTCACGACACCACCTCTTTCGAGCTGCTGACAGCACTCAAAGAGTAATAACTGTCTAATAAAGCTTCTCATACATCGCCGTTTGGAGTCGGCAAAAAGCTGTAGGACCCTTCTACTCGTGAGAGAACATTAGTGCGCACAACACTAGTAGTTGACGAGCACGCTAGGCCCTGGTCCCCTTGTGGACTATCGCGCTAAACCATTATTATAATTGTCATGCTAACTCAACGGTTTTTTTCTTCTTATCTTGATAATGTCGAACAGCAAATAATCGACACTAATCGAGAGCAAATCATCTCTGTTCATACTTCCACGTAGTACGCATAGTAAAACATGTTGTAATTGAGGAAGAGTACAGCTGCAGTCGAAGTTTGGCCCTATCTTTATGGGACATTGCCTTTAAGAGTATGTGAGTTTGTCCAAATGACAAAAATATCAGTAAATTCTTTGAAATGCTCAAAATTCTTTTTCCCAATTACTTGTCTCGCATTTTCAAGACAGAAGAAGATGGCACTATAATTTTGGGACGCACTATTATTCTGTATTCTTATATTATCTTCTGGTGGCAGCGGACTTACTTACTAAGCGAAAGACGTCCCATGGACAAATACGAAGGTTGCCTTTTATATTTCGTGATTGGGCAATGCTAGTGTTGCAATCGGGCCACTGCCAGCTCTATCGAAAAGTACTTAGTAGTACTTAGAAGGTTTTGACATACGAGCACTATTTGTGTTGTTTACAGTAACATAAATGGTTCATCTCGCCCGAAAAATGGAATTAAATCGTGAAAATTTTCGTGCGATGCATCGATGAACTTAATTCAATTTTTGGCGATGAAGCTCCATCAAGGACCAGTGTTTATCGATGGTATGGTGAATTCAACCGAGGTGGTAGTTCACTCCAAGACGAGTTTCGTGAAGGTTGTCCAAAATCAGTTGTTGTTCCGGAAACCATTGATGCTGTGCGCCAACTGTTACTGCAAGATCGTCATGTGACCTATCGTCAGATTGAGAAACTTTAGGCATTAGTGGGACTAGTATACATTCAATATTGCATGAACATTTGACCGTCGAAAAAATTTGTTCGCGTTGGATCCAACAGAATTTGTCAATCGCTCAAAAAAAGGCTCGTGTCGATTGGTCGAAAGAAATGCTCCAAAAATACGATCGCGGTGCTTCGAAACACGTCGTGACAGTTGATGAATTGTGGATTTACGCGTATGAGCCCGAAAGTAAACAGCAGTCGACTGTATGGGTATTTCAAATTGAGCCAAATCTAACAAAAGTTGCTCGCACACGAAGCACTTCCAAGCAAATGATCGCCTACTTGAGTGGTACATAACTATTAGTTTGCCAGTTATCTTCCAAGAAATCATTACAACCAACCGCCGAAGACGGATCACTCTTTACCACGACAATGCGAGCCCTCACACGTCGGCTCAAACAACTCCATTTTTGAGCACTCAAAACATCGATTTTATGAGCCTTATAGTCCTGACTTGGCACCGAATGTCTTCTTTTTATTCCAGTACTTAAAAAATAAAATGAGAGGTCAACGTTTTCTACACCTGAAGAAGCGGTTGATGCGTTCAGAATGCATGTTTTGGTGGGACCTCAATCAGAGTGGCAAAAGTGCTTCTATACATTTTTGCATGCGTTTGAACCAATACGCATGCAAAAGTGTATAGATCTTAATGGAGAATATTTTGAAAAACTATTAGGGGTTTTATCTGTGTCCCAATTCCATGCTTTGTCAACGATCCAATTTTTTGATTTTCTTTTCATTCTTCTTGATTCTGCCTTATAGTTGTCATCTTATCGCTAATAGGATGTCTTAAACAGTTTCAGTCTTAAAACAAACGAAAACTCCTTATACCTGTCAAATGTTTTGCACGTATGGACGTTGACGTGCGAAAAGCTGTTGCTCTTCACTTGTAAAAAGACTGTTACCCCACCCTGTCGAATTAAGCCAAAGGATCAACTCAATATATCTACTTTACTGCGCATTAATTAAAAAGCACATTATTTTAGTTTTTGTTTCAAGTATTTTTCTGTGTATTTCCTGGAGTTCATAAATCATCTACAAACATTAAATGGGCACCCTCTGTCACTGGGAAAGCATTTCGCGTTGCATAAATCTAGGCGTATGTCAACCAGATTTTGTTTGATTTTTTCTATTAAATTAATTCTCTAAATTTGTTAAGCCACTTAAACGGTTTATAATCCACACCATCGTATTCTAATTTAAGAAAATCGATTTTTGAAATACACTTCATACACCCAAGCAGACTGAAATTAACATACACAGCGTAAACTCCGCAGTCGCAGCAGTCGTCTCCTGCGAGAATAAATTAAATGAAACAGCCTTTTGATAGTCTCTAAACCACATACAACATGGTTAACGAAGTGAGCACTTCACCTTATTTAACAACTAAGCACTCAAGCAAAGATCAAAACTGTGGGGAGCAGTGTTTATGACACTGTGACGTTGCCATACGGGGACATAACTTTAATGTTTTTACGCATTGCATTCTTCCTTCAAATCTGCATTTTTAAAGGAGAACTTAAAGAAATCTGATGGGAGCATACATGCTACTATCGATCTCTAAAACACATTGCCAATCCGTGTGTAGATTGTGGCATGTTTTGAAATTTAATTCGCAAAGTGCCTACATCAAAAATTAACCGCTCACCCAAGTTGGCACAAGTTCAAGTGCTATCCACTATGTTGGAAGACAGCTATCAAGACAAATCTGACACCAACGACAAAACAAACGGCTGACAACACTTGGTTTGATTTCAGCCTACGTGCCACCACAAAAACGCTCATTTGTTAAATTGCTTGCTCTTTTGTGCCCGTCGGTCTTGTTCACCGATTCCGACTCCGCCAGAGTTGTGTTGACACTTTTTTAAACGCCTCCGCCCAGGGGTTACCCTTGGTGTGGGATCCGCGCCATAAGCTGAATTTATCGCGTTGTATTTGCACGCAGTTTTGCAGAGTGAAATATCGTAGGACACTCGAAATGAAAATCGATTTAAATTCGTTCTGCACCCGCGGGCCGGTGCATAAATCAATCTTTCGCTGTTGAATTTAAAACATTGGCTGTTGGTCGATCGCTATCACTCGTCGAAACACTCAACCTAAAATTGGCGGATTGTGAGTGCTTCACACACCTTTGCCTGCTGGGTTGGAAGTAAAATTGAATTCCGTTCTGCCCACACCGCCATGGTCACGCTTCATGCCGAAACCAGTGCGAAATCACTTTCGGGAGGACTGCGCCTTTTCCGGTTGAATGCGTTGCCCATAAACGTGGTGTGAGAGAATGTATGGGTTTCCGAGAATTTTTAAGGTGACACGGACTACCCATGCGGGACAAATGTGAGAAGGAGTGTGAAGGAATTCGTAAAGTTTGTGCATTGGTATGTCGCAGTTTCATAACTTCTTTTGTGAATTATTTCAAGGTTGTTCAAACCCGAAAATTTTTAAGGAATGAAAACACTTCTTTCCCCTATACACATCCAAGCAGGCGACGTGATATCTTATCATCATCTATCAAATGAAAGAAGTCTGAGAAGATGCTTGATATGAAATTCAGATTTTGTGCACACGATAATAGACTTTCTTAAAGAATACCCTCGTGTAATAAGAATAGGTGTGTTCCTGTAATTTCTGTACTAAATTCTGAGGCCTGTCATTTCTGTAAACTATGCGTAAATCTCTCTCAGAAAGAGACAAAGTACGGGAACGTACTTTGCATTATTTAATGTTGTTTAACACTGTTTTGAGTGTTGAGTCGACATAATCCGGCGTCAATCAGTTTGAAGTGAATACATAGGGTGTGTCCCAGTACTTTTAGTACCAAATTCTGAAGTCTGTCATTTGTTAAGAATTTGTCAGAAGGAGCTAAAGTAAGGGAATGCATCTAAAGCAAATGTGTAATGAATGTCATTAAGAAATCCAAAATAAATTTTTCGATACATACAACAAAAACAACAGCAAAATTTACAGAATCAGAGAGATAATGGGTCAATGCTCACTTATCTCTGTACGCACACAAATTAATTCGACAGAAAACCAACAACCTACCCACAAAATTTGTTGTGTTAAAATGTGTTAAAATGGGAAACATTTTATTAAATTTGTTGTGTTAAAATGGGAAATATTTTATTTTCCCGAGAGAGCGCTCATTTGAAGTAAAACCCATTTTTTCGGTATACAGGAACCAGGAACCAATAAGGGAAGAAGACAAATAGCTTACCATAGATTTCATTGGACAGCCTTACTGCTCGCCCATAAATTTCAAAAATAAGGCTATATCTAACAAAAATTCGTAAATAACCGTCAAGTTCGTTAAAAAGCTAGGGGAAATCAGCTGATCAATCACCTGTGAAGCTGTGCATCTCCTTCCTCAGTTATCCCTAGTTGGTACCAATGAGATTCAGCACTTGAGTATTCCCAAAGTCTTAACTATTGCCTTAAGATCACAAGGGTATGAATAAAAGTGTACTTAAACCCATATCACTTAATCCTGAGAAATTCACAACTATGAAGCGTTATTTTCAAACGATTTCTCGAATTCCTCACAAAACACAACGAAATGAAGCTTAGCTTTGGATTGGCAGTCAGTGTAATGCAGAGACTTCCTTTATATCACCTAAACCTTACCTTACTGCAGTGACAAAGAGACTAATGCTACTGTTTTACAAATAATAAACTTCAAATCTTAAATTTCTGAAAGATAATAGTTTGGCGCGACAGTCTACAGAGGGACCAGGACTTAGCTTGCTCGTCAACTACTCGTGTTGTGCGTGCTAGTATCTTTTGAGGATAAGAAGGGACCTACAGTTAATTGCCGACTACGAATTGCGAAGTTTGAGAAGCTTTCTTAGACAGTTATTACTCTTTGAGTGTTGTCAGCAACTCGAAAGGGGTGGTGCCGTGAAAAATTCGAAAAATTTGTGTTGAACTGAGAATCGAACCTAACCCCTTCGGCGTGTGATCGTCGCACACTACCCACTACGCCACCGCAGCCACAACTCTGAAAGAGTATAGCCAAGAAAATGAAAAGGTAGTTATTTCGTTCTGGTTATTGTGACCTAAGACAGAATGAACTTTACCAAGAAACTTTGCTGGCAACCTAATACAGGAAAGCTGGACTCGCCCTACGGAGAACTTATAAAGACCAAGATTCTTTATTCACTTTTAACAGCGTATTGAAAATACTGTCGGAACTTCCAAGAAAATACACTTGCTAAATAACAAAGAAACAGAACTTTACATTAGAAATTCTCAGTTTGGTTTTATGTACTGTTTCTAAGGTTCCACCTCCTTTATAATTCTGAGCAATGGATTGATTGTGCGGCAAGTGCTATGCAGTTCCAGATCACATGGCGCTGCATCTTGGCAAGAAGAAAATGCTTGTATCGATACACTCACTTAAAAAGTGTTCGTTGCAAACTTGACGCTAAATCCACCAGAACAAAACGCTACCAGCACCACTGCCTGTGAGCCCCGAGCACCTGTAATAAGTTAAAAAACAAAATCCCCAATCAGATTGGAGCACTTTTTCATAAACACTTGTCCAACAATTTACACCATTCTAATTTCAATTGCAAATTATTTGCACACCAAAGTTCAGAAAGGCATTTTGTCGGTCAACGACGACAAACTTTTTAGAACTTCCTCCGAGAGCTAGACCAACATCAAACCGAAGTCGTAACATCATCATTCAACGTTACACACTTGAGATTAAACAAACTTTTCACTTTTTGAAAACATCTTTCCACATGACCAGTTTGCGGTACAGAAAACTGTCCAAGTAATCTCTGGTATCAGTGCGAAATATAATCCACAGATATTTCATGTTTACATGCATCACAATGACTTCCGTACAGGAATGCGGGAGAAATCGTCCTTCATGTACCAGCCGAGTATATCTCTTTTTGGGGAAGAGGAATTTAGTCAGTTTGGAGTGTTGGTAACTTATTCACAAATGCCACATGCAGTATGGATTTACCGGAATGATATAAATTCAGTTATTCTGTCCATGTCTGGGACTCCAGATGTAATGGACTCAAATAAGTGTGGATTGTCCTTCTCAGTAAGAAACTGAAATGCGTCTGGCTCTAATTACATTTGCATTGACCTTAATTTAATTTACCCATGAAAGGCGCTTGCTCCCAAACACAAATCTGCAGTAGTTTATTGTGAGACGACTCAAATATAGTTACATCTGCATCAAGAAATAGGAGTACAGGACAGTCGAAGGATCCCCGTTCCATTTAAATGAAATTAAAACCTCGACAAATGTTCTCCCGTCCATTACCATTTTTCCCATCGACGCACCACGCTTTGGTTGTACTCATCACCATAAAAATACAATTAATTTGTTTTCATACATTCCCGCCATTTCCATGGTCCCCCGTAGGGACACAAAAGAATTTCCCACCCAAAAAAGGGAAAACCCATCAACTCCTCCCTTTTGGTGTCGAGTTCTGTTTCGTTCTGCTTTCCCATTCCGCTCATCTGCCACGACAGAGAAAGGCAGCACAGCCCTCACATCTAGTTATGATTGAAATTCATTACACCGCCCTACGCCAACCCCACTTCACGGAAGGTGCGCCTCACAATCAATACGGTATTCAGCTCGCTTCCTCCGACTCGATTCTCTGCACCGGACTTTGGTCTAATTTCCACTCAATAGCGGCAGCGTCTGGATGAAGAAACTTTGCTGCCATTGTTCTAGCTTCCCAATAGATTTTATCCATCCATCCAAAAGAATGTTCAGCTTCACACGGGGACATGTGTTGCTTCCCGGTCACTATTTCACCGGCATTCCATCTCGTTCAACGTTCAAACACGTGTAAGAGCTCCTCGCTGCATGGCGTCCATCATCTCTCCCAGCGGCCCGTCAGAAGTACTTTCCTGAGTTACGAGCTAATTGCTGAAACGTGGTTTGCCGAACCGACACCGCCATAGTCACCGCTTCATGAAATTCACGTGATAATTGCAAACGAATTGTACTTTCACCTGCTCTCAGACAGATTGGATTGCCGACAGCAGGGGTGGCATCCCTTCAGGGGCAACGCTGCTTAATTGTCAGATTCTATTGGACTAATTAACTGGTTAACGCCAACGTAAATTGGAGCTTCTTCAAGTTATTTTTGTTTTCGCTGACAAGGCAAGGTTGTGCGATGAATTTGTAATCATCGCTAGGAGTGGGTGGCCTTTAATCACTTTTCTTAGGAAGTTTGCTGTAGATAAAGAAGCTCATTGCGGGCCTGTTTGGTTTTGGCCAATGTGGCAAACGGCTTTCATATGTCTAGCAGATGAATCATGGAATAACGGAACTGATTATTAAGTATGGTTTCTCATTCTCGACACGGTCATCCGCAAATAGCTTTCCGCAGATGGTACACGCAGCAGGATTCGAAGACATAAACCAACTTTAAGTCGCCCCGTGGACACCAACCGCATATATTAAGCCAGAAAACAAGGAGCTTTTACAATCCACTGCACAATGTGGAAAATATGGGGGAAATGTCAAGTCACTTCCAATCTCAGAACAGAACATCCCCATCTCTACACACTTATGTAATACATTTTATTTTGCCATAAACCCGGGTGCTTCTACCACAAACGCGTGGTATCCTCACGTCTGACAAACAGTTCTCAGTAAAATATAAATTAAACGTCTACGACTTAAATTTGTATAAATTTTTGCAACGATTGGAAAGACCACATTCAGGGTTGGACTCCTTCTCAATTAGGAGCCAATCTTGATCTGCTGCTGTTGAAGTTGCATCTGCTTCTTTTCGCGTTCTCTTCGTCGCAGCTTCTTGCGTCGGCGGTCAATGCTGGCTAGGTCGCCCTTGATCATGTTGTACGTCTTACGTAAATCCTGGATTTGTTTTAGAAGGATTGATATCCTCTGATCCGATGTGAGAGAGGGATCTGCAAAGAGCATAAGGTCAAAGACTGTGCCAGTTGGAAGATTTGATGAACTTACCCAATTGCACAAGGAAGTTGTACTGACACGGTCTGTTGTGGCGTGACGAGGAGGAGCGCTGAGAAATCGTATCGGAATTATCTTCGCTATCGGAACCTGAGGGGAAAACACGTCAGATTATGGAACGGATTGGCTAAAAGTCAGAGTTAGCTTACCATTGTTCTTCTTTGCATTCGCCAGTGGTCTTCGCCTCTTGGTCTGCGATTCTATTAACATTTCCGATTGTTTTCTGGTGCGGCGTCTCTTCTTGGGCGACACCTCATTCTCCACGTCCGCCTGCTTTTTTAGGTCCTCACTGCTCTCGTCTTGGCTGGCAGAGTCGTTCGGCGAGCTGTTTGGTGTCGGGCCTAGTTTTGATGGGGCCTCCATCGGAGGCGGTGGCTTGCTTAGCGGTGTCGAACATTCAATGTCCATCGGAACGGGCTTTATGTCCGCTTCGGTTGGGTGGGAATTTCCGCGATTCAAGGCCAGTGGATCAGGGATGTCTTTGCCGATCATTGAGCAAGGGCTGCCTGGAATAGTCTCTTCGCACAGGAGGAGGTTAATTGACTCGCTGTGGATATTTAGACTCTCGGAGGTGGTGTCTTCCTTTTTGATATCGGGCTGGTTGGCCGCCGCCTGCTCAATGATAGACATCGATTCCAATGGGGTTCTTGGAGCCGACTGCATGGCGCACGCCTCCACCGTGCGGATATCAAGGATCGGCTTGACTCCGTCCTCAGGATGGAGATTGGCGTCCGAGTAGTATGTCTGGGGCAGACTGAATATGCTCTGCTGCACCACTGGGGGCTTAATGGGGACTGGCGAGAGAAGCTTTGTTTGTAAGGGACTTTGTGCCTGCGGTTGCACCTGTGTGAGCAACACTGGAGGAGTCGGGTGTTCTTCTTTTTTGATGTCCTCCGCTCGAGATTCAGATTCCTCGGGGGCAGCTTTGAGCGCTTCTTCCGCTTTGCGGCTCACTTCGGGTGCGTGTTTGGTGTCCGCCGGACTAGACACATCTTGCGGCTCCTCTTCATCCTCGATAATCAGCCTCTGCTCAGAGTCAGTGCTGTCCGAGGAGTCGTCGACGAACTGGTCAACATTTGCAGCGGCGCTTGTGGTGGTCTTCTGGATGGCGCACTCTAGCTTCTGGATAGTCTCACTTAAGACGTTGTTTTTGACTGCAATCGACTCAAGAATGCCGATCTTCGGCTCGGGACTTGTAAGGAGCGGACGTTTGATCGGGTTCTCGAATTCCTTCTTAATAAGGGTGCAAGTGATGTCGGAGATCTTAGGCGGTTCGCTGATGAATGGCGATGTGCTGCTCGCACTGTTGCTGCTGCTGCTGTTGCTGGTGCTAGGCAGGTTGTCTTCCTCGATTTTGACTTCCTCCGGTTTTACAGGCACCTCTAGCTTAACGTCCTCCATTTTGGTCGTGGTCTCTATTTTGTTCTTCTCTTCCTCCTCTTTTTTCTGACTGATTGCCTTCAGCACCTTGTCCGCAATGGACGAGGGTTTCTTCTCGATTTTCATTGGCTCCAAGTCGAACGATGAATCACAGAGTAGAATTTTTACATTTTCCAGTTCGAATTTGTTGTCCTTGGCGTCATCGCTGCTCGTGCGGGTTTCAGCATTGAGCTCAAAGACGTTTGAGAGATCCCTGGTGGTCTCAATGAAGGGACTGCCGATAACCCGTCCACTTTCAGCAGACTCGCCGCATTTTGTGGGCGTTAGATGATCTGATACCGGAAGCACATCGGTAAGGGCACGCGTTGTTTCTTGGACTGTGGTAGCCAGTTCTTCGTGGAGCGCATTCAAGTTCAGATTAAAGCTAGGCGACTTGCGCAGCGCGTCGAAGGTTGTTTCTGGTTTCTGTGGTGTCAGGAGGGTAGTAGCTGGTGCCGGTGGTTGATTGGGAGGAACTACTTTCTCATCGAGTTTCATCTGTTTGGGTTTTTCGGGTGAGTCTTTGACCGGAGAGGCTTTTTTCTTTTTGCCAAAGGCGCTCGAAAGTGGTGACGGGCCTGGATTGTCTGTGCTTGGCTTAGGGCAGGAGGGAATCGGCTTTTTTTTCGACTCCAGGGTCGTAGCGACAACAGTTGGAGCCTTGCGAACCTCAAATTCAAATGGTTCTGGTTCTTTAAACTCGTAAATGTCGGGGGTAGGCGCTGCCACTGACGCAGTGGGCGCATCCTTAACTTCCGCAGATTGTTCCAATTTGATTGGGTCCACCGCAGGCTCTGGGGACTCTTTTATTGCCAATGGTTTGTCGGCGATCACGGGGTACTTTACAATTCTGTTGACATTGACAGGTGGTTTGGTTACTGACTCAGGTGGCGATGGAACTGTATCCTTTTCCATGGTTTCACATTCGGCGGGCTCTACCTTCACTTCGGTTTTGGGAACTTTGGCAGTTTCCTCGGCGATGAAGGGCTTTGCCTTGAGGCCCTCCTGTCGCTTCTCCGCCAAGGAGTCCTTCATTATCTTAATCAGCGGCTCAGTCATCTTGGTCGCTGGGAACTTCTCCATGTGAGCACGCTTGTTCTCGTTTATCTTCAGTTGCAACTTCTCAGTCATGTTTTCGAGAGTCGTGGTCTTGTCTGAGGACTGCGAGTCGTCATCCGCAAAAGACTCTGTTCCGTCGGAGGACGTGTCGGTGCTGGACTTCGTGTTCTCGTCATGTTTTGGGTTGGATGATTCTTCTTCCTTCGGCTTGAAATCGAATATGCTCTCTGGCTTGCCATCAGCGTCGGGGTTTTCGATTTCGGCGTCGGAGTTCGGGGACTTAAGCTCCTGGAAGCCTTTCAACTCGGACCGAATCTGATTGAGGTCGTAATCACGACCCTTTCCGCTGGATGCCGGGGTGCTGGACATATCTTCGACGCCTGGTTCGTCATCTTCACTCTCGCTTGGGCTATTGGACTTGGCCGAGGTTGCTGCGTTGGATTGCGGCGACTTGCCGCGCGAATTTTGGGACTGTTTCCCCTTGTAGTCCCTTGTGGCGCGTGTGGGTCGCCTGACGGGCTCATCGGAGTCAGTGTCGGAATCGGTCTGCATGGATATGTCGGATACATTGTTTGAGGTGCGCCGTGCGGTGCTCTGCACCGTCCTCGGTGGCCGTTTTTGTACGTTGGAAGTGGCTGGGGACTTTGTGCGACTGGAGTTGGATGCAACTGAGCAGGGGGTTGTAGAGCGTGGAGGTAGCGAGTCGCTCCTACCACGACCGCGTTTTGCGGACGAGGGTGTCTTTCCCGCTGCCGGGGAGTTGGATGATGGGGGTTTCGGGGGGTTTTCTGATTTTTCTTGCTTGCCTTTGTCCGAGCCCGCTCCAACTCTCGTTTTTTTGAGTTTGTTGTTCGTTAGGTTTTCGGCGATGCGCTCCCGCGGTACCCACTCGTCGTAGCGGTTGTTCCAACCGGTGTAGTGGACGAGATACAGTGGCGATCCCCTCGTTGCGGAGATTTCAATCACCTTCGCTTCGTACGTTACCTTCTTCTCGTGGTAATAGACTTTAAGCTTGTCGCCAATCTCTACGGGGAATTCACCAATCTCAACCTTTTCTGGAGCGTCGTCCTTCTTCTTTTGTTTGCCGCCGCGCTTCTCCTCCGTGAAGGGTTTCTTCTGCTTTTCTTTTTTGCTGGCTCCTGCGGAAGAGAAACGCGTGAGTGGGTCTGAAATGAAGCACTGGCTAAGCGACTTACCAATGGAGCCCGTAGGGGAGTTTTCCCTCGTGGTGGTCGGGGTCTCTGTGCTTTTTCTCTCTGCAGCACGTTGCTGACTCTTCTGTATCTTAGAGAGAGGAAGGTCGCATTCGTCTTTGCTTTTCTCCTCGAACTTTTCCACCAGATTCTTTACCTTGCTTCCGCCGCCGATGGACGACTTGCGCTTGTTCGCCGCTTTTGCAACTGTCACCTCAACACTAGATTCACTCGTGTTTTCCGATTCGTCGTTGGTAGACTGCGCCGCAGCCGAAGTGGAAGCGGCGATGGAGGTGGAGGCTTTTGGCTCCTTATTAGCTTCAGCTGGCTTCGGTGAAGCCACTGAATTCGCGCGTACTAAACTCCTGCCTTTGCTTCGGTTGGCGTTACGCGGTGTCATCAGCATGGAGCATCCTAACTTGCGATGAAACTCCTCGTACGGCTGCAGGAACTTCTTGTAGGCCTGCTTTACGAGGTTGGTCACACTCACTGTTATTGGTGTAAATCCAAGTCGCACTGTAATCGACTTCCACTGGTTCTGACTGGTAACGCGATTGTAGCCACCGAGCTTTTGCACTGCGCGGAATAGCCGGTAGAAGTCAACATCACGGTTCTGGATAGACGGGACCTTGTTTAGAGGTGTGCTACGGTCGTCCATGTATTTATACAACTGAGCGATGAACAGATCCTTCTCTTCGCTTGGCTCGTCGTCCGAACTGTCCGAATCTACCTCTTCATATTCACTAGACGAGTTTGCGAGCCCAAAAAGCGAATCACGATCCCAATGCGGTGGCAGAACTCCGCTGTTCATGTACTCCAGAGCCGCTTGCACCGCTGGGCCGTCTTGCCTCTGCGCCTGCTCCTTTGTGAATTCCGTTGCTTCTTTCTTGGGCACTGTGTAGTAACGCCCATCTTTGAAGGAGCGTACTAGGTACTCATCCTTTACGCGGATTCTTACAGTGGCTTGTGCCGTCGGTGACACCACCAGCCCCGGGAACCACTTTTCCTTGTCCTTTTTCTTGCTATCTGTCGACTCGACACACACCACCTTTCCGATGTGCTCCTCTTTTTCATTAATAACTTCCTTTGCGTCGCTCTCATCGTCGTCATCAGAGCTGTCATCGTGCAAATGGCGGGAACGTCTTCCCCTCCGTCCTCCCACAACGGGGTTACCGAAGTGCTCCGGATGCGTCAGCGGCAACTGATCCAGAGTCTCACTCTCATTAAAATGGCGCCCACTCTTAAGACAAAGCGCTGTGCGACGTAATGTCGTGATGTCCCCATCATCGAAAACTACCGTGTACTGTGAGCAGTCCTGTATCTTGACTACAGTCGCTTCAACGTTCTCCCTCCTGTCTGGATGCTTCACCTCAACGGTGGATCCAACTCGTAACACTCCCGACTTGATGGCGTCATCCGAAACAATCCCCGATCCCAGGCCATGCTTAAAGGCCACCTTCACTTTTATATTGCGTACAACTTTGCGGACTTTCGCCTCACAAAAGGCTCCTTTATATTTAGCGCTTACCTCCGTTCCAACGGGTAACGATGGTGGGTCATCCACTTGCTGCGGACGTACAAAAACAAGGCACCTCGGTGAGTGAAAGTTCGTATCCCAATGGGAAGGGTATTGGGTGACATAGTTTTGTAAAGGACAAGTACTTACCTGCATTTTTTGGAGGAAATAACGCTCAAAACTCAAATTATCGCTTACAAACGCCACTTTTGCAGAGTGCTTTTGTACATTTCCCCACAAAAGATTACGATTTATAGATGAAAATGGAAAAACTAAGAAAATCAAAAGAAAACCGAACCGCTAGCATACGTGAGCACTTAGACGATCGTGTTACGTTTTCTGCTGGCGGTCAGAGGATAAGTAATCAAATAAAAATGAAAATGACACACAACTCTAATTGAAGTTTTCCGCGATTTAGAGAATTACAATTCAGCTTTTGTGAGTTTGCGATTAATTGAGAAAATTGATAGTATTTTGTACACAAAAGTTTTATTTGCCCGCTTGACGTTTGCCATTAGAATATGTGAAGTTGCTTGCGTAGAAGGTGCTGACATCTGTGCATTCGTGGTGGAAAGTGTGGAATGTTTTACGTGTGGTCTACATGGGCTGTTGACTTCATTTGATGCAGCTGACAATTCCTGCCAATAGCTTAATGGATGATTGTAAATTCAAGGAGTGAGCAGATTTCTATTTTCTTAAAGTTTGTTTCTGAAAATAAGAGAGGGCAAATGACTTAAAGAAAATTTATTTTATTTCATATGGAAGGAATACATTAAGTTGCACATTGTATCTGATCTAATCTACTCTTCGAACGTGTCCGGTAATTACTAGGAGCCGCTGCAAACTGGAATGACATCTATTTTAATTTGTTTGATGGAATAAACAATCATCGTCTATTCTAAATCATCCTTAATTCAAATTCCATTTTTTACATAAAAAAAATGTCTTCAAAAAGCAAAAACAATCAAATCCAAGGAAGGGATTCCTTCTGTCGAATGAATTTTCTCTTTCAGGCCTCCTTGTTGATGGCAGGAAAGAATGATACACTCTCATCCTACTACGGAAACCTTTGCAGGACAATCGGAAAGAAGTCGGTTCTGCGATTGTAAGTCATCACCAGTTGGCAAGTTCATCTTAATTTAAATCTCCTCCATTTCAGAGAACCGAATCTGAAGAGGAAGCTGTGTAAGAAATGTGGTATTGCGCTAAAGCCAGGAGTCACTGCAGAACTCTCGGCCAGCGAAGGTAAACGTGAAGCTTTGGTAGTAAAGTGCTGCAAGTGCAAATTCCAGAGAAACTACATCGCTAATCCGAAATATTCTTTTTGTTTGGAGAATCCAAAATCTGTTGTCAAGGACGGCTCCTCAAAGGAGAAGAAGCAAAAACGTTCGAAAGCAAGCTTGACAAAGGTATGTGATCTCAAACCCGAGCCGATGGAAGTTGTCGACAGCGATAAATAAAAGGCTGATTTAAGTCTGTCTGTTCCCTATGGAGAATTCAAATGATAGAGTATTGAAACTCTGCATTGTGGTCGGTCCTGTTCGACATCGATGCGTCTCACTGATGAGATTTTTGAATGAGTAAAGAATAAAAACGTATTACCACAGTTTTGGAATTTAATTTTATTTTTTGTGAAGTGTGTATGATTTTGGATTACGTTCAAACTCGAGTCTGATAATTCTTTTCAAGCGAATTTTGTTATGCGTATTTAATCATGACTTGTTTCTCTGTGCGCTAAAGCTGCCCTTTGTGCTTACTGCTGCTTAAGTGAGCATAGTTTGACGTTTACACCGGGGTTCTTTTGAAGTTAGAAGCTAAAGGTCCGGCATCTTCCCCGCTGCTGCTTAGTTTTGAAGTCTAATCCGTCAATAATTTATTCCTCAATATTCAGTCTTCCTCGTCGGGAATTTCCGACTCTATTGTCTATGTCGGCAGATGGCTTTTATATCGTCTTCAACCACAATTCAAATAGAGCGCGCTATGCGATATTACTTCTACATCATTGAGTAATAACAAAGCCGTTGGTATCCCGCCACTCAGCAGCGCTAAATTAAAACGGCATACACTCTTCTATATTCTTCTTCTTCTAAAGTTAGGCAAACTTCTTGTTTCAGTTCAACGGCGGGAGGAGAGGAAGGAATAATTTTCATCACATGTTGATGCTGTGTGCAAGCGTTTTCTTTTCTCGAGATAATGGAAAAGTTTATATTTGCTGCGGATGGCTGGAGATGCTTTGATCTGGATATGGGTTGTGGTGGTGTTGGGCATATCAGCCGACTGGGGATTATGAGATTTTGGAGGGAGATGGAAGGGATTTGTTGTGAAGTTTGTTGCATAGGCGGTACGAGGCCCATCCACCAGGATCGGGATGAAAAGATTGTCAAGGTCACATATCAATTTGTGCTGCTAAAACATTATTGGGCTTAAAGTCAAGCGTGGTTGCGAAGAAAGTTATGTGTGAGCGTAAGAGCCATGCGCTTGCTGAGATTTTTGGTAAATGGGACCAATTTGTATTATTAAATTTTCGTAATCAATGTAAGAGGAAAAAGGCAAAATTGTTTCCTTCCGACAAAGTGGTACCAAAGTTGTAGAGAAGAGGCCTCCTCTTTTTCGTTTAGACACCGTTTGCAAGATAACAATATGGTAACTTAGTCTCGTGGGGCATTTGTTAATCAGGCACAGTACTATAAAAATATCTGCAAGGTGCCCAGACTTCTTTTTGTTGGTACTGAGAAATGTTATGGTTTTTCAACAATCCAGTTTGGAATAAGGTTGCTTCGCAAATGAATGTTAATTCAAATTTCTTCGTCCTTCTTACAAGCTCTGCTGATTGCTTGCATTGAAATTTCAATTCTAAATATTTCAATTCAAGATATACAATATAAGCCTTGTTAATTTTTCTCTTTTGATAAACTTGCGTGCTTTTAAGTTTGCTTCTATGATTCTAGAACTTATAACTGGCGATTCGAGGGCTTTTATTGCTACTTAGCTTTCGTTGTGGACAACGATTCTTTCGCTTGATGGCGTATTGAAGGGCCTTTACAAATATTCATAAATGAGTGGCCTATTAGCTAGTAAGCTATTCCGGTGAAGATTCCTAACACTGGGAGCAGTGCCAGATACAATCCGAAGACACTTTTCGATGGGGTTGGGGAAATTCGGTTCAAAATAGTTGAACAGTCAAAGAGAAATTAAAAAAAATAATCCACAAGTAGATTTCCAAATATGTCATTTTCGATGTGGTGTCTGCTGCTAAAGAATAAAGCATTTCTGATTTTCAAGAGCGCTGCTTATTGTCAAGATGTAAGGCTATAGGGGTTTGCAGTAAGTTGGCGTTTTTAGCTGTGCCTGGAATCTGACACAGCACAAGATACATATAAGGCGCAATGGTGGCACATTTCCCGTTCGCTGGTCATTACTGCGTATCCTAAGCTGTCACCTGTCCATTGTACATTCCGCTCACCAGTCTAGTTTGATCCTTCTGATTGTACTCCAGGCAGATGGACGGTACCTTGGGCGTGACGATTGGCTAGTTCAGGTTTTTAATCTCCCATTTGTAGGAATTGGTGTTCCCCTGACAGTGACTGGCGGTCTACTAGGATCTAGTTCGGATCGCCGTAGACATTAACAGTTCGCGAGCGGCATGGTTGGGGTAGGGGTGCTGTATCCAAAACCTCCACATTCGTATATATTTGTATATTTTCAATTCCCTTCGGATCCAATTTGGGTTAAACTTGTAGAGTTTGTAACAGAGCTGGATGGGTTTCGCTTAGGCCTCTGCTTGGCGCAATGCATCGCTTACCCCAATCCGTTTCAATTCCTATTCACGGAAAGAGATGACATCAAACAGATGGTGCCTTACAGTTCGACAGAAACGCAGTCAGTCAGATAATGACAACCAAATATGGTGTGTCTGCTTAGGGGAGCGGTACTCCAGTTGATGAGTAAATTCTATGACTCGCTGTTATTTTTATTTTTGCTTAGTAACAAGAGATTTGTAGGCGATTTTAATAATAATACCGTTTAACGTCATAAAAAGAAGCAACCTTTGGAAAGCAGCCTGATCCAAATTGAGAGTCAAGGGGGGTTGGTCGTGCTGGCAGCGGTTTACCAGGACTCATTTTGGGAATTGATTAATGGGCTCATGTGCCATAAAGAGTGAAATGATATATGGAAGTTTCACCAGCTTGTGCCCATTGATTTTCTCGGGAATGGATTGAGTGTACGTTAATATGACGGTAATTAGATTGCACCCCAAAGGATTTGAACAGATATTGACATTGTAGAGTGGGAAGCGTGGTGTAAATATCCCGAATGTGTGGGAGCAAGTGACGAGTATAAATAGTATGAATAAAATACTTGCCACGATTATGTGGGAAGTCAAAAACGTTGACTTACAACCGTTTTATCCTTATCGATGTTCTTTTACGCGGTAATTGCGTATGCCAACATTTTTAGTCCTAAGCGTGTTTAAGAAAGAACTTTCGAAGGCGTTATGCGGCTTGCTTTTTGTACATTTTTGAGTGCTTATGAATGTGCACAGACTATTTTTGCCAGGAAGCTCAGAAAATATATTCGTTCAGCGATTGTTTTACCTGCGCGTTTTAAAATCATATGTTGCCTGTAGTAAATGTTGTATGCATTTGGAAATATTAAAGTATTCAGAGCCATTTTCGAGTAAAGGGTGCCTTCGTTGAATGATAAATTTTTAAAGGGAAATTGTCTTGTACGCTACCACCATGTGGGCGCCGCGGCATGTTTATGCATCATTTACTTAAAGTCTCAGGTTTGAGTCTTCAGATCAACTTGTATTGTATAACCCCTTTCGTATTCCTGATACAATCAATGATTGTTGTACAAAAAGAGGTTTCTCAAGACACGAGAACTTTATATCACACACTTGCTTGTTTAAGATAATTTTAATGAAAGATTTGAATTCAATATAAAAAACATATATCCGCCCCAGACTTGAGTATAACGCTCCTATCGCTCCTGCAGCTTCCAGATAGATTTCAAGAGCGAGCGATAAATAATAATTTTAATTCTATGGCGCGACAGTCCACAGGGAACCAGGGCCTAGCTTACTCATCAACTAATCGTATTGAGCACACTACTGTTCTCTCACGAGAAGGGACCTACAGTTTTTTGCCAACTTCGAGCGGCGAAGTTTGACAAGCTTTTTCTGAGACAGTTATTACTCTTTGAGTGTTATCAGCAGCTCGAAAGAGATGGTGACGTGAAAAATTCGAGGTGTTCGGCCAGGAATCGAACCTAGACATTCTGCATGTGAGTGTCACACTCTACGCACTACATCACGGTGCCCACGAGCGAGCGATACAACTTTTTGTTAATAATAATGCTGCGAAGTAAATTGACTCGCTAGAACATCGACGTAATGTTGTGTCTTTATCACTATAGTGCTTTAATGAATTAGCCAGGAATGCCCATCCATTAACCTCTAAGCCCACTTTTGGACGTATAGAGAGACTCGTTCTTCAGCCTAACTTCTTCCCCTCAAGACAATCCACAAGCATTCAAAACAAATGTACATCGGTAACTCCTTTCCCTCTCTTCAGCGATACCTTTGGCTCTCTCTGCTACTGAGTTCCTATCACTTAACGGTACAATAGAATTGTCTGCTTTAATTTTAAATATATTTTCCTTTTTTCTTGGACTTTCTTAAAAGAAAAACTCATTTATAATATTCGTACTTTATTATTACTCCTTCCCTTGTCGAGTGTTCAGAATAGAATAAATATAATAATTCAAATTCAGAATAGAATAAATATAATGACTGACGTGAGCAAACCTGACAGACTGAGGGCGCGCGCTACTAGCCGACTTACTCCCTTTAGTGCTGCCAGATTTATTTACATCGTACAGTACAGTACATTATTTTCTTTTTTTTGTAAATTATTATCGCCTAATTGTTAGTAATGAACTTCTAAAGTAATTATGCCTTATACTAGACAAGACCGCGTCTTAATGTACTTTACAAGTCTTAATAATTTGAAATGAATTAAATTGAATTATCAAACAATCCCTTTAGTTCCATATATAAACAAAAAATAAGGGTAAGAAAAATCGAATTCATAAAAAAAAAATGTAAAGGTCCAATAAATATATAAAAATTGCTTTTTTGGAAAGTTTTTGGGAGACATGTGAGCATTACATGTGACATAACAAAGAAAGAGTGAATTAAATGCATTGACCCTCCGCTGACGGGAAACCCCATAGAAGAAAAACAAACTTTTTTAACAGTGTCAACCCAACTGCCTAGCTTGCTGAGCACATATTACCAGATGTAATAATAAAAAAATAAACAAAAAAAGAAAATAGAATAGCCTAGAATTTAGTAAAAAAGTTGTAAACAAACATTTTTTCGATCATAACCTCAAAAAAAAAAAAATTAATAAGTGGCAGTTTTTTTATTGAACTAACTGAACGCATTTTATTGATAGCAAGCTTGATATAATTTCCTAGGAAATGTTAAAATATCAAGTGATTGGTGTATATTATATGTATAACCGTCCCTTGTTTATGTGCTTGATGAACAGTTCATTTAATTTATTTTTATACTATCGTACAGTAATTTATTTTTTGAAAAAATCCACTAAGCATTTGAACTTGATTTGTAAGAAAAAAATGAAAACCCATTGAGCTAAAACCTCTTAAACAAACAAAGGATAAGAACCAGCTGTGACAGAAAAGATAAAAATTTTACTTATTTATTTCTACACTTTACCTTTAGTTTAAATTTAATTTTAAAAAATTATAACATGTTACAAGTCAATCAATTAATAACAAAGCGAAAGAAAGAAAGAGTAAGGGGAATGAAATGGGGCACTCAGACTCAAAAAGTAGTCAATGTACTAAAATTTCTGATAATTCCTACAATCTGAGGTCAAAGGGTTGGCGAAAGCGAATCTCAAACAGCATCAAAACGCAAGAGGCTAAGGAAAAGTTTGATACTACGTCCACACCCCCTACTGTTCAAGTCTCATTTTGTTCGGCACTGTTGTTAGGGTAAATATCCACACTCGAGAGACTCCAGCCGTCTGGTAAATATTACCTCGCACATCACAATATAAAAAAAAACATGAATACATGCTGAAATAATAATATTTGTAAATTAAATAACTAGTTTAAGTGTTTTTATAAAAATATAAAAAATAAAAATACATATCAATCGCAAGATGTACCACAAGCATTCCCCAATATTTCCGAAATTGGGACTTAAGTATGTTTATAACTGAAATAAAATTACGTAAAGTCTAAAATGCTAACAAGAAGACAACTTGTCACTTGCTCCTTTTTCGTATTATCCATTTTCTGAATCTTGCCGTATAAATTGAAGATGTTCAGAGCCCACTTGCGCAACAACTGATTCAATCTGGTTGATTTATTCACCGTACAATCGGTGGAAGGAATCTATTGGGAGAAGAAGGTTTCTTCAATTATGAGTTGGGTTCCTTCTTACCTCTAGAAGCCGTAGATTACATGACATTTCATTAAAACTCAATTGAAAGCAACGACCAAAACAATTTTTTCCCAACTAACACTCTTGCCTTAAATTCTTGGCAAGGGAATACCACACCTTACACATTGAAACCCTCAATGTAAATACTAATGAAATACAATCTGACTCCACAGTCTCCTTGTTTGCTTCCGTACCACTTGCACTGTCCGTACCAGGCGGTGACCATGCCAATAAGTTTTTCGTGAGTTATTTTCTTCTTCAAGATATTTAAAGTCAAACTGTGGTTAGCACTAGTAAACATTTGCTCAGAGCCAACGAGCTACAGCTAAAGCAAATATCTGTGTACGCTATTGCTGTTGTTGAATAATGAAATGAAGGCAAAAGAAATTACTCTTCCGATCCCGCACAAGTGCTGGGCCGATGCTCCGGGCATGCATCCCTTCAAGTTAATAGCTTTTACCGTCTGTTTGTCTCTATCCTCTGGAAGCTGCGGTTGCATATTGCTTTCTACTTGTGGACAGGTTCAAACCAATAAGTACTGCCACTTACTTTTATTTCCCACAGAAATCCGTGGACCGAGGCAATGCATTTACTTTTTATCAATTCTATTCCAACCGCATGCCATTCGAAACAAAAGGAGACACACAAAAACGATTAAGATACTTTGAGGATGTAACGAACATCATCCCCGTTCGCCCCGTGTGGAATGTCTGCTTTCATTGAATTTAAACAAGTGCAGTACTTGTAGTGTGGGAAGAGATTGCTTTTGAAGAGGGAGCCCTTCGAGCTAGTTGCATGTAAAACGGTTGAATCTGCCCCGTAGCGTTCTTTGTGTCTCCATTCGAACAAACGGTAAAGTTTTCCCTTTTGTTACTGTGCTACAATTGGCAACCTCAACCCATTTGCAGGACAACTCTTTTTCGTTGCGGCTGTGTTCGCCCACCATTTGCTATTATGCCAGAGTTCATAAAGAAGATTATGTGGTGACGGTCGTAATTGTGGTTAACACATGTTTAGCCTCAGTCTGAACCATTTTTCATTCCACATTTTCTGTTCTTCATTTTTGCGGTTGTTTTCAGTTAAGTGCAACCACAATGATGTGCTCATTGAGGTCATGGACTTCATGCGACCTTTATGCAGCTAAACTGCATCTGTTGTTGAACATACACGTGCTCTTTGTTATTTTGTAAAGATTCCATTTTAGGGACGTTAGTTTTGCTCCCCTTTAAAACAAAATTGTTTTGAGTGAACTTGAGAGGCATTCGAAACCGAAAACACCGAAAACACATCTGCGTCAGACTTGAGAGAAAAATAAACTCTCTAAGATTTGCATGACTTTTGCACACAGTTAGCTTTCAAGCACTGTTGACCTGAGAAATGTTCCCAAGCGTAAATTTAATTTTGTTCCACTTTTACATTTTTTTTTCAAATGGGGGGTTACTTAATTGCTTATTGTGCGTAATGTCATCGCAGAAAGACGTTTAAGCAAGCGAGCAGTACTTACGGTTTTTTCTGTTGCGAGCGGAGAGGACTTACAGTTCATTGACCACTTTACCGATTCATAGAAGCACAACTGGGAAGTGGTAGATGAATCAAGGTTTGATCAAGATGCCTCTTCTAAGTGGTTAGTGGTTCTTGTGGAATTCATCCTATTAATTCACTATGGCGTATCGAATTGATCGATTGGTGCCGCGTTGTCATCCAAGCGAATTTTCTTAATTTATGAAGGAACTTCATTCTTATTGTTCTCATTCAAAGATTTCAATGTTCTGAGCCACATTTTTGTTTTAAACAAATCTGTGTTACGTTTTAATTGTCGTCGATTCGCAAACTGCAAAGGTTCGATATCAGATAAAAATGTCCGGCAGTCCCTCACCCCTTGCTTTCATTGATTATTTTTTGTCTTCTGCTCCGGTGGTGCAATGCAAGTTGGAGAGAGAGTGAGACTCTCCACTAGAGTGCTCTTACTCAATTTTGGCCGTTCTTTATGGTATTGTGGCAATGGTTCGTATTTAAGTGCTGCATGCCATCAAGGATCAAATTGAATATCGGAAAATTGCACGTAACAACTTTCTCATGCGATTTGTGTATCGCAAAGATGTTGCATCATCAAATGGATGATGCTAGAGTCCACTTTGGAAATGGTTTAGCTTCTTTGGTAAGTACTTGTGTTGAATTTTTTAAATTTTTGAACTCTTTTTTAATAATCAAAAATTCTGCTGTAAAAGCATTTTAATAAGAAAATACATTTTAAATATATTGTCTACTAAATTTTGTAGATGTTTCCATTACTTTGTTTTATTGAAGTGGAGAATTATAGTGCTGTGTAACGAATGATAAAATAAGTCATGTAATTTGGTATTTCTTTTTAATGAATTATTTTATTTAGTTTCCTTCTTCTTTTGTGTTGGTGTTCTAAAATTTTTTTGTTTAATTTACGTATGCGAAAATACATCCGAGCTCTGAAGAATAGTTTTTTTAACATTGTCTTCGCAGTTAACATTGCGCGAGAGTTCTAATAGTGTTTTTAAAAAATTGTTCGAAATGAACAAGTCGTTTCCATTGACTCTGTTAAAAATTTCCTCCAGTTGCTGCATATGACTGACTAGAGTTGCTGTTGGCTTCAAAAGACCTCCTTCACTTAAGTGATTTACCCAGGTAAGGAATGAGTCTTTTGAAGAGTCAGATTTTAAATCGGGAATCTGGTCGCCCAATTTATGACATACATATATACCCAGCCAAATTCTCGAGTTCATCGTGAGCCAATGTTTCCAACTCCATGTCCTCTTCATTATGAGTGCATACACTCTCAGGGTTTATTGAAATGTTTTTCAATATTCTACCTGATAAGAAAAATCGCAATTAGTACAATACTAACTATAATCATCGAAAATTTACCTGTAAGTGTGCAATCATAATTTAAATTCGGAGGGTCATCTATACCAACATTTGCGTTGTTCGTTAGGGCACCTTCATTATATCCCAGGATATATGACCGTAGCCTGTATTTGAATTCCTGACGATCAGCATGGTCATGAAGGTCCCCTTTGCTTCTAATGACACCGAAGCAATTTTCCAGTACATCCTGATTGAGGCGATAGGTCAGTATGTACTTTAATTCGAAACGGTTTTTTATATCTTCCAACATTAATTTTGCTGCATTATTTGATTGAATAATGCCTGAAAGAAATATTAGAGAATTTATTTAGGAAATTATGGAAATATGTTTACCTTATGCCGATGACTCTCATGTTCTGCATGAGGTTAGTCCTTGTGTCCTTTCGCAGGCAAAAATGAATCCATTGCTTCCGAACTTTTGGATCCTTCGGAAAGCAATAAAAGTGCAAATTCGATTTGCCTTTATTGTTGATTTTACTGGAATTAAATACTCCACACCTTTTTAATAACTTTTATTTTAACTTAAATACAATTTAAATTCACAATCAATTTTAAATTTCATAATACCAGTAAATTCCAATTAGAAATCAAATTTCGCGCGGAAATTGATGGCAAAGCCTACTTCCGTATTATAGAAGGAAATATATCCATGACTCCTGTGACGTAGGCAAAAACAGCTGATATATAAACAAACATGGCGGACGTGTGGATTGCGTAATCTGTAACACATCATTCTTGGTCAGCGTTGACAATCGACACATTGTGACATTTCAAGAGAACTGTTTTGAATTTTAAATTAACGTTTGTTAAGGTTGGGTTGACTCAATATTGAATAGCTAATCAAACATTTCTTTTTTATTCTCAAAGCCGTGAAAAAATATTCCGGATCGTTATTGTATGATTTTTCAAAGTCTAACGCAAAAAACCATGCAGGTTTCGATCTATGTATAAAGTCTGAACCCAAAATAGACAGTTGTTATTTTGGTATTAATATATTCTTAAAGTTCGAGCAGTATCATCAAGCACGTTCGTAAATCCAGTAACACGTCTGGAGGCATTTTTCTAAAATATATATCAGACCGCTCTACAGTATAACCAAACCAAATTGAATTTAAAGCTACTGTCAAATAAAATCAGCTGAACTCTGAAGTATTCATTGTGGCATCCCCTTCCTTCATGTACTTCACCTTCAAAGGTATTCTATATGCCAGAGCATTTACTCTTTACTTCAACTTTTTATATTTACCATAATTGAAGTTATTCACCATACCAAAAATCTTATTGCGCCCTCTGTCCGATGTATCGATGTTATCTATTTTTATTAGCTGAAGTTAAACACGATAACCGCTCAAATCAAACGAAAGAGGAATGCTTTCGATTCATTTTTTCAGTCGCTTCATGTTAACGTAGGTAGTACCTACTAGGTACTCAAGTTAGCATTCGATCTTTAACTACATGTTTATGGAAGCTGACGGTAAAGTGATTATGGTTGACAGAACTTTGATGTGCGGTGCACTTGTTACAATCTACATTAGGGACAGAAAAGTACGCTCAGATTCGGCACTGAAATCAATCAGTGGCTAATTCCGATGAAAAGTTAATTAATAACGCACTCAAATGCCAGCGTTTTATTTCATACAGTGAATACGTACTGCAGGTAAATTTAATTTGAAACGAACAGGCACAGTGAGGCATTGCTGATTTTTTTTGTATAATTTGCACGTCCTAAAGTGGATTTGAATTCCCTTTAGCAGACTAAGGGTTCCTTCAGCGCGTACCAACGGTTCGTCTTAAAATGTCAGTAGATTGTAATGGGGAGGAAAGATAGTGTTGGGAAGGGCATTACATATACCTACGATTCTGTTAATCTTAGTTGTACATTTAAGAGGGAGATTAGTATTAAACTAATGAGTTTTTTTTTTTAACGAATTGTGTGAAGTGTCTGCCTAACTGTCAAATATTAACGTTAATTTTAAGGCACAATTATTATTGATGAAGCAAATGTGCATAAGATAACGTTAAAATAAATAAAATAAATTTAAGCTAACATATTTTCAACTAACTGTTTAAAGATTTCAAAGGACATGGAAGTTGGGAAAGAGATTTAATAATAGTTATAGTTATATATAGAGATTTAAATATAGTTATAATAAATTTGGGCATTCTGGCTGACAGATGTAAGACGTAAATGGAATTTGGAAACTCTAAAACCACAACTGGAAAGCCATGTTATTATTCAAAAATGGTCAAAATCAAAATATAGAGCATTCAATAAATGCTACATCGCTTAAGAAAGGAAAAAGGACATTGCAAATACAGAATCATTTTGGTAAACGACCTTACTTACACTTTCCAAACCAGAATCTAACTCAGCAAAATCTTAAATCAGTTTTGGTAAGAGCAGAATAATTTCAGCAACAGAACTCAACCTTAATAACAAAACGAAAGTAAAATAAGACACAACCTATGAGCTGTAGAAAAAACCCGCGATTGTCATTACAACAGGGGAACAAACCATTAAGTCTCATTTAAAAGAGCCTCGGAAATCTTTTGAACCTTTGTTCTCAGGTGGTTACGGTGGTCTGAATAGACAGTTTTTTACCAGTGGTATGTCGGCAAGTCAATGCATCCGGATTACAAAGGAATGGAGCATCACGAAAATTTACTAGCGTGAGGCATCTTATAACGCCATCTGCTTTACAGTATTATTCATATATTTTAATATGCTTCTTGTGGCTCTCTGCCTCCGCATTTTATGAACTCAAACTGTACGAATCACATGTAAAGGAGAGCGGACCACATGGAGATCAAAATAACGATAAAGGATTCCGTCGGAACTATAAAAGGGGAAAAAAGAAGTTACGTTAAAATTGAATTGAAATTGAAAAAGTTAAGTTAAAATTGAATAACACTAGAAAGTTAAGTTGCCAGTTAATAAAATTATTCAAGTGTCACAGAACGCTTCGTGCGTCTTGAATGATTGATTGCACCGATAATTATGACTTTCTGAGCAACAGGCTAACGTTGGAGGCAACAGAAATAAACAAAGACATCACTTCGTGCGTTATATATTTTTATTGAGCACCGCAATGTGTGTTACATGATCCTAAATAAAGTGGGGGAGCCTGGAGAATTTCAGGAGCAGGGTTGAAGAACCTTCAAACCGAATTAACGGCAGCTTATTTAGTTTAGAAACACAGTCCGTGCGTGAACTAAAAGCAGGCGTGATGTAAGTAGTATATTTTTGAAAAGCGCCCACACAAAAACCATTCATCAATTTTACATGGTTTAGCTCTTGTTCGATCAAGTAAATCGGCCACTACGCTGAGTGATTTTCTGAAGTAAATTCATTTTCTGAGACAATGAGAAAATCGGAAACAGTTGGCATATCTCAACGAAAAATAGAACCAATCTTTGCACAATATAGGAGAAAGCAAGTTCGTTGCGGTTGATATTTCAAAGACATTTGACAGAGTCTGGCATCAGGCTCCCTTGTCGTTGTTGTGTGCTTTTGGCAACGATGAATCTCTTCTTCAATGGATTAGGAATTACCTTTCGAACTGTTTAATACAAGTTGTAACGCTGGTGTGCCCCAGGTCTTCGTTTTGTCTTCGACACTCTTCTTCAGTTTTATAAACGATCTTCTGTCTGTAACTTCTATTCCAATTCACTCCTTCGCTGATGACATTACCCACAGCTTTTCATATTCGTTCCCCGGCTCTCGACCCTCCTCTTCGGTCATTGACGTGGAACGGCAGGGTATGTTAAGCTTATTAAATTCCGATCTTGACAGCAAAATTGATTGGGGTAAAAAGAATAGAGTGTAATATAATGTTTCCAAAACTCAGTGTTGTTTATTGGCACTCAAGCGTTCTCAAAATAACCTTTGAATGGCTCCTGCGTTGTTAAAACTGAACAACTTTCCATACTCGGTACTTGTTTCAACTCGTGTTGAGTTGGAATGATTCGAGATCGCCAAAAATGCAGCTAGGTTTCTTAAAGCGGTGTTAGAAATATTTCCCCTCTTGTGACCTAGCATCAATATATAAGGCATACATCCGCCCAAAGCTTGAACATAAAGCTTCAATCTGGTCTGGCGCGATAAAACTTATTGGTGATATAATAATCGCTAGAACATCGATTCGCTAGAACATCGACAAAATGTTGCGTCTCTATCACTATTTTATCGCTATTTCACCAAAAAGTGCTCTAACGAGTTAGGAAGCTGCATTTCCCCCTTCAAGAATTCACCCGAAATACCCGCCTCGTTAGGAATGCTCATCCGTTCACCCTTAAGCCCACCTTCGGACGTACAGTTAAGTTTAGAGACTTGCTCTTCAGCCGCACCCACCACCAACTTCACCCCCATTACAATCCACAAGCATTTAAAACCAATGTGCATCGGTACCTCCTTTCCCTTTCTTCCTCTATA
This sequence comes from Eristalinus aeneus, assembly GCA_955652365.1. Lineage (NCBI taxonomy): Eukaryota > Metazoa > Arthropoda > Insecta > Diptera > Syrphidae > Eristalinus > Eristalinus aeneus. The sequence continues at coordinate 83,434,726 of OY019132.1, forward strand.
CCTACGGCCCGTGATGTGACTTAAGCGCGCACCATACCGAATATTGAATCAAACATTGACTGTTTCTTTGCTCATTTGAATGCAGCATAGCAATACACATTTTACACATTTTCAAATATTTGATCAAAGCTAAATAAATATTCTTGTGAATACTCAGAGTTTCATTAAAAATAAGAACACGCCACGTTTTGAACAATATTAAAAGCCGTGTAGTTTCCCAGTTCTTTTTACTTGTTTTCTGAGAAAACTGGAATGTTTCAGTTTTTTTCCTTTGTTGCTAATGTTCCTGCATTCCTCGAATATGTCAATAACAGAAACGAATGCATTGTTCCGTGGGCTTTTTCTCTGGTGAGTATTCCACTTTCATAGAAGGAGTGCATTTTTTATCAATATGAATATGTTTTTCATTAAATAGTGCTGCCCTGAGGTTTGATTTGGAATAAATTGAGAATTCCAGCTATTTCATGCACATTCGAATAGAGAGCATTTGCCAACTAGTCTCTCATTGCATAGTTTGGTACATAACAAGATATCAACTATCAACTATCAACTAACCATCATTCCGCAACATGGCATGCCTTTCGGAGAATCTGGGAGTTTCCTCCTTCCTCATTGCAAATGTTTATGAGAAGAATGCTGAGTGAAAATGCCAACATGCCTTTTTCCACCTGGCGACTGAATTCTTTCCGCAGTTGCATTTTTCTGATGCTTCACCGGTAACATTCTTCACGGCAGGGCAGTAGACAAATTTGATTAACCCTCACCGCAGTGGTGTAGAATAATTTGCTGCCTTCATTTGTGTTTAATATTGAAACTTTTTTTTTTATAAAATTCGAAAAAGTCATTAAAAGCGTTTCTAGTTGACATATGGAGAACAGCGCAGTAAATCCTCGGCAGCACTTAATAATAATTGTTGGCGCTACAGCGAAAAGGGGGACAAGAGTCTAGCTTACTTATCAACTAATCGTATTGAGCACACTACTGTTCTCTCCCGAGTAGAAGGGACTTACAGTTTTCTGCCGACTCTGAATGGCGAAATTTGAGACGCTTTCTTAGACAGTTATTACTTTTTGAGTGTTGTCAGCAGCTCGAAAGGGGTGGTGCCATGAGAAATTCGAAAAGTTGATTTTGTGCTAGGAATCGAACCTAAACCCTTCGGCGTGTGAGCGTCGCACTCTTCCTACTACGCCATGGCGACCACTTTCGGTAGCACTTGGTATACTCTTTTATCTTCTTCTAGAGATCCCCTGTAAAAGGAAATGTAAACAGCCTCAAGTCCACTAGATTGCAGTCAATATTAATTGCTCCAGCGTTTTAAAGGTATTAGCCTCTTCCTACAATAAACATGCATAATCCTCTCTCAACTCGTTTTAAAGAAGCATATCAGAAGGGTTGGTTTGGGACTCACAAGAGACTCTATCTGTATGCACACGGATGTGTCAAGGATAAGGACAGGATTTATTCTTAGAAATTAAACATTCGTCTCTCCTTAAACCTACCCTTACACTACGATATTTTTTCAGGCAGAGATTATGGAAATAAAGGAGGCACGGTCCTGGCTGGGGAATACATCCAAGACGGAATACAGTCGTATGTTCTTACGGCCAAGCTGAAATCAAATTCTGTTAAAATACAGACATTAGTCGAGCTGGTCTCATAATCGATGCTATTAAACCACACTTCAACGCTTTCAATGCCTTGTTAGGCTAAACAATATTCACATCTACATATACATACATGCATACCTAGAAAAATACTCATTCGGCAGTTTCGGTAAGTTAAGTGACATTCGCGTGAACGCCGTAGCTAATAAGGCCTTTATAGCTTGCTCAAAATGGATGGATGGACAGGAGGTGTCCCTATGGTGGCCGCACTGATAACTGGACGTTTTAACCTTTGGATTTTGCAGGAAAATCGGAATTAAGAACCTAGCCTAAGCAAATCTGTGAAGGAGAGAGAAAAAAAATAATGACTGAAAGAGTACAAAACATCTGCCTTACTTTAATCGAACAAATTAATCGAAATGATACATTTTTACAATTACAATACAGTGAAATTTTACTTTTATTTCTTTATTTAATCTTCATCGCGTCTGTTTACTTACACTGTTGTTCACTTAATGCTAAATAAATCTGTCCTCTGGTAGCCTTTTTTTTTCTCTTTTACATTTATTCTCTTATTATTTATTTTCTCTTTATTTTTCGCATTTTTCGTATCACAAACATTGTTTAACTTTGTCGATCCACTCAAAAAAAAAAAAAAAAAAAAAAAAATGAAAAACAACTGGTGTCTATGACACGTGGTGTGACGCATAATGTTGGACATAGAAAGAGATATCTCGCATCGAGCGTTATACATGAAAATAAGAAAATACGTGCCTTGTTAACAGATGATTAAAGCGGCTGACGGACACTTATTTCAGCAGGTAGTATATCAGCCAGTATTCCCAGTCGATAGGTTGAAAAAAATAACTTAATTGTATAGATCAAAAGTTCTTGCAATTAGTGCAGGGGCTGCTTGTTATTCTCTCTGTTCACTGTCTCCCAAAATAGACCAGACTTTGGCAACACCTGGCACAGCGCACGGTCCCAAGGTGGAAATTTTAATTAAAATTAAACAGAATCACAAACAGACGAGGGAACGACATCTGAAATGGCAGCTAGGGATTATTTCGGTTAAATAAAGTGTGGCATCTTGCATGATGACTGGAAGATTCCCAGCCAAAGGACCACATTTGCGAATGACAACTTATGTTCGTCGTTGTGTCACTTAAAAGGCTGGTGCTTGCTTTAAAGACATCTTGAATAAGTATACGCCAGATTGTTCAGGTTTAGGAATTGATTTTAAGTCAGAGATGAAGGGGAAAGAAAACCATTTTTTGCATTGCTTTTTGGTAAACTTTTTCTATAAAATTGTGTATTTGGATGGTAAATTTTGGACTATTTTTGATGAGATACGAAAGAGCACTGTGCAAAATAATAGCACCATGTTCGGCTTTGTCACTATGTTGTTAATAACTTTTCCTACCGTCATGCAAGTACATCAACTGCATTAACTGCACATCATCCTTATTCCATTAGTAAGAAAAACCTTAAACAAGATAAGAAAAAAGTGCATTCTGAACTAAAAAAAGGTCCGCTATTCGGAATGATATCGAATTTCGGAGTGTGCAAAATAATAGCACCAAATTCAAACATTTAGGAATATGAAGTAAAAGCCAATGGAATAGTAAAGTTTTTTGTTTCTTTTTTTTTAATTGGGTTAGTACTTGTGGTTACCGTGGCGTAGTGCGTAGAGTTCGACGCTCACACACCGAAGGGTCTAGGTTCGACTCCCAGCTCAACACCAATTTTTCGAATTTTTCACGGCACCACCTCTTTCGAGCTGCTGACAACACTCAAAGAATAATAACTGTCTAAGAAAGCTTCTCAAGTTTCGGCGTTAGGAGTCGGCAAAAATCTGTAGGCCCCTTCTACTCGTGAGAGAACAGTAGCGCGCACAACATGAGTAGTTGATGAGCAAGCTGGGCCCTGGTCCCCCTTTGGGCTGTAGCGCCAACAATTATTAATTACTTGGTCGTATAAACTTTATTTTTAAGCACAGCGTCACAATGTCGTGGCGTGAAGTCGATTAAGGCCTTACATCGCTGAACAGGGATATTCATCCACGCAACCTGCACAACGTCAAATAGCGGTTTTGAATTTTTAGGTTTTGCTTCATATACAGCTTTCTTTACAACTGTCCAAAAGTTTTCAACTGTATTCGGGTTCGGAGACTGAGGCGGCCACTCCATAACTTGAACTCCATTGCTTTGGAAAAAAATCTTTGACCAGTTTTCTTGTACATATGCTTATGACTATAGTCTTGCTGTAGAATTCATCTAAGCTACATATTCCACTCTTCGTAAGGTTGATTTTTGACAGAAGTGCTACTTTTCTGGGACTTCGGGCAGGTGAATTCTTCTTTACCGGCCTTTTTTTTTGTTGATGTCACCAAGGCTAAATTTAACTTCTCATTTATTTCACTAACGTTCTTAAACGGGTAACGTTTAACTAATCTTACTATTTCTCGTTCATCGGCGGTGGTTACTTTCGGTTTTTTTCTTCTATTTTCCTCCTCTTTTTTGGCATTAGCGATCATATTATTTGAACAACCAATAATTTCACTCATAAATTTGTAAGTTTTACCCTCAGAAAGCATTTTTTTTATTAAGGCACTTTTCTCGGGAGTACAATGACCACGACCCGTCTTCCTTTGCTTATAAAGCCGCACTATCTTTTAATAATTACAATAATATAAGGTCTTGATAAAACCTCCCATCCGAGCTCCCATAGCTTCTGACGAGTTATCAACGAAGTGTGTGTTCTGGCGTTGTCCTGGTGGAACACTACACCCTTCTTTCCGTTTCAGCAGCATATCGCAGGCGTTGATTCTGTCCAGAAGGGTTTTCTGCGTCTAATCATGCGGCACCAAACTCGCATAATTATTTCTTTGAAAAAACAACAGAATGAACGAAAGCTGACTCCATATCAGGAGCCACGTCAAATGCAAACAGACTACTCCCCGGAATCGGTCCAGCCAACACATGCTGGGGCAAGCGCTCAGCAATCAGTCGGTATCGCATTAAAGGTGACTTCAGTGTGAAAAAGTGACATCATAACATTAAGTGACTGCAACCCGGTTATACCTTACATTCTGTGCCGGAAGACGTTGGATACACTCAGTGATTGAAAAAAGAGAAAAATGAATCTGTGAGTCAACTGATTTGTATTGTAATTATCCAGCATTTGAATTTATTTTGCTGAAACTTTAAGGTAAGATCATATTGGGTGATTTGGGCAAGGCGAACGGACCTTCCAAATCTCTTGAGGTGAATAAATCCCGACTGTCACTTTTCGGAGTGGGTCTGGGCTTTAGAGCCTCTATATCGTACACAGTCTTCTGTTAGGTCCTTTAAAGTTTAATGCCTACAGTATCATAAATATCCCCCCTAAAATCTTGAAATGTTTGAAACTGAACATTATCAATGTGACCGACAAAACATAGTGAGCAACAACTTGAACATCAAAAGTTCTGTTCAATATTTGTGGTGGCAGTGTATTTGAAGATGGATCTGCATGGTCTCGCAGTTATTGCAGAAAAGATCATAATTACCACACCTATACCACTTGATGAAAATTACGTTAGGTTCCAACTTCTTTTCCTTTTATTCTTATTCGTTGAATGTTGAAGCAAGAAACAATTTCTTTTCTTTCAATTTAAGTTCGTAGATTGAGCTGTACTCTGGGTCCACACTTAGTCCTGTGCAGAACCATTATGTTCCACATCAAAGTTCAGAGCCAATAGTCAATTGGAGTCGATAAAGGAAGGCCGATATATCGGTGAAAGAGTTATTATCCCGTACTCGAAACAAACAACACAAAACAGTGCAAAACAACGCAATCTAACATACAGTTTGTTCCCATATACCGAAGAAATGGGCTTTACGTCAAATGAGCGCTCTCTCGAATAAAATATCTCCCCACCCTGCCCACTTTATCGCAAGAAATGTTTGTAGGTAGGTTGTTGGTTTTCTGTCAAATTAATTGGTGTGCGTACAAAGATAACTGAGCATTGACCCATTATATCTGTGTATGTGTCTCAAATTTTGTTGTTGTTTTTCTTTTCTGTATCGAAAAATTGAATTTGACATTTCTACCTGACATACTTTCCCGTTCTTTGCCTCTTTCTGACAGAGATTTACCCCTACTCCTTAACAAATGACAGATTTCAGAATTTGGTAAAGAAAGTACTGGAACAAACCTATAAGTCGTGCAAAACGTAAGAGTAACCATTTCTGGATTGTTGTTGCTGCTTCTTCCTTCTAGCTCATCATTAGAGGGAACAACTTTTGAATAAGCGCACTATTCCATCAAAAATTGTTTGGCTTTTGCTCCTACAACTAGGCTTACACCTACATTTTTGAGCTTAAGACGGCTGGTACTCTTGGCGTCACTTCTTTTCTTCTATGTCTGTTCTTCCTTTTTTTCTTTGTCTTTGATTCATTTATTGGGTCTCTTCAATGTGAGGTATCAGTTTTCATATGACATGTCGTATTCCTGGAAGTTTGTATTCTTCTGCCTATTTTATCAGCTCTGCAATAACCTTGCATGATACAGCCTTAAGAAAATGGCTTTTTCTGCCCTCAATTGGTGTAATTCGGAGAATGTCTTGTTTTTCTAACAACTCACATATGATAAAAATTCCTGTTATCCTTCAAAATCTTTCTCATATGTTTCGGTAGATACGGTCCAATCGAATCGTAAATTTTCTGAACAGACAATTGCGAACGGACGCCTGTCTCATGCACATCGTCCGTTGTCCTAAGTGGCATTGCTGAAGGAAGTCGTCCTTGTAGTTTAGGGAGTCGAATGTTGCACTTCAGTAGAATGAACATATATTTTCGTTTGCGCTTAGAAAGTACAGAATACACAACTTAAAGCATTTATCAGCATTTCAGGCATGGGTATGCAGGAATGGAGAGGAGCTATTGCGCAGCAACAATTTGAGAGAAAATTTTCTGAGGAGGTGAAAGGGCAGGTAACTCATCAAATCTCTTCAAATCGTTTGATCTCAAAGACAAAGAAATACTCCTAGTCGACATTTTCCAGCTTGTGTGGGATCTAAGTACTTGCACAGATGCTTTGTTCGTTTAAAATTGAATTCCTCTGTCTGCTTGGGTCTTTCTTCAAATCTAGAACTGAATGAATTGGATTAAGGAATTTTGACAGTTTTATGATTTTCCAGTTCTACCTTACATTCTTCCATTTAAAAGGCGTAAGTTACACTGTATCATTTGTGAATTGCGTCTTCTCCCATTTTCGGCTTTTCCTACGCTTGACATCTGAAACTGAATTGGGCTTCAATTACTCTCCCTGTGGAATCAATTGCCAACAAATTGAATTGATCCGTGTGAGGTAAAGCAATGGGAATCACTGGCATGAACAGTCCACCAGCTCTGAAGTCTGCTCCGGAGTCTACTGGCGAATGTAATTAATTACTTCTGCTGGCTCTGAATGGATTGTTATTCGGTTTTCTGTTCAATACCCAGCTGGTTTAGTTCATCATTGGGTGACTCATGTGAGTTCTATTCACAGCAGTGGGTAGATAGTGTGTTGAACCGATGAATAATTTTGTTCTCCTTGAAACTCTATTGCCTTTGTCCCTGATCAGTTAATTCGATTTGGTCTTTGAGCTGGGGGAATGCAGAAGTGTCCACTGGACGAATGTGTCTCTTTTGCACTTTTGCGCTTGTGGGTGGAAATTTATTTAATGTCAACTTTTAAAATTTGAAAAGCGAGTAATTTTCAACGGCGGTCTCTTAAGAATTGCTTCCTGAAAAACTTAAGAACTTGTCTTGGGGGCTTACATGCTATTATATAATGAGTAGAGTAGAGGCGTCTACTAGAAGTAGAGGCCGCCTGTAGTAGTCATAAACAGTAGCAGCAAATATTGGATTCTATCAAATGCTCCGCCGAAGTGGATTTTTTCTTTACTCTTCATTTCATAAAAAAAATTGATTGTGGGGGCCATGGGCCTTTTCACGTGAGGTAACACTGTTGATTGCACTGAACAAGGTGAACTGCCAACACTATCCTCGTTAGTGCACAGGTCAAGTTGACATACAGCCTTCACTCGGCGCTCCCTGGATAGCCATCACAACACCCGTTGTATGGTGAACCAATGTATGCAGCGAAGCCTTTTGCCCGTGGGCTGAAATAATGGGCCTGGCCTACCAGCCTGTGGGTTGTGCGTAAGGGTAACTTCCTCACCACGTAAAAAACCTTTAGTTTAGAAAAACCGATATGCCTCGGATAAGGACGGATCAACTGTTGACGACCCCAGCAAAAGTTTTAAGGACTATGATTTTCGGTTTTTGCACGGAATGTGAAGTCCCTTAACAGGCCACGTGCAGCCGAACAACTTGCGGAGGCCCTTGACTGCTACAAAGCAGACATTACAGCCATCCAGGAAGTGCGATGGGATGGGCCCAGCAAGAAAACGATGAAAAACTGCGACATATACTACAGCGATTGCTACAAAGAGAAAAGGAGAAAAAGAAAGAAGAAAGAAAAAGTCTTGAGCTACGACGAACGAGCTACGTTCACTGACGGGACGCCTCATGACAATCCAAGTCAAGACTAAATTCGGGAACATCAGCCTAACGCCCCGACAGAGGAGAAGAATGACAACACCAAGGGTGACTTCTATGATCTCCTAGAAAGAACATAGGGAGGGCTGTTCGTGAGCTCTACGACCAGAGAAGAAGGGAAGAGCACCGGCTTCACAAAAGGAAAAAGAAGGAGCATGAAAAGCGGGCGGTCGAGGAAATGGAAATGTTTTATGGCAGGAATGAAGTCCGAAATTGTACCGAAAGGTAAAAAAGCTACCCGGAGGATACAAAGTCCGGCCTGAAGCCTGCCTGGAATGTGGAAGGATCATTTCTGCAGACTCTTTAACGGCGATTACGGCAACAATTCTGCTATTCGGCCAATCAATCAATTTAGACGAAGAAAAAAAAATTGAAGCCGAAGCGGCTCAAATGGGTCTGGTAGCAAAGGGCAAATCAAGGTACATGTTGTTAGCAAGAGAGGACACACAACATCGATGTATAGGACAGTGTCACACTATGCAGCAGAAACTTCGAGATAGTCAAGGACTTTGTCTACGTCGGCTCCAACTACAACAACATTAGTACTGAAATCAAACGCAGAATTACTCTTGCCAATCGCTGTTTCTTTGGGCTCAAGAGGCAATTGAGTAATAAAGCCCTCTCTCGAAGGACCATGCTCGCTTTATATAACAGCTTCATCATCTCAGTCCTACTCTATGGCGCGAAAAACTGGACTTTACTAAACAGTTGCATGAAAAAAATAATTAACATTTCCTTTCACAAATTTTGATTGCATCTCCCCAGTGTGTTCATAATTAATTCGGTAATTTGGACAGTGCCGCATGATGAAAGCTATATTTCTCTGATGTCAGTTTTGGTTCTTCATGACTTTGTTCTGTTCTGGCACAAATGGCATAGAAGTACCAGTTTAGATGGTCTAAAACCCGTAACTGACTGTTACAGGGGTGTATTCTAGCTTCAACAACTCCAAGTGTTATGTGGAACTTCCCGGAAGACGAACTGTAGCTTTGGAGACAATATTTAGTCACTTCGAGGAAGAGATGGCTAGAATTCAAATAATGATCTACATAAATTTTTCTGCAAAATTTGAAAGCCCTGTTGTCCAAATCCTTAAAAAACAATTCAAGATTGTTTTTAGCAGTAGGTAGTTTTTTAAGCTCTATTAGTTAATAATAATAAATAACAACTATGGCGCGACATTCCACAGGGAGACCAGTGCCTAACTTGCACACATACATACTCGTGTTGCGTGCGGTACTGTTTTTGCACGAGTAGAAGGGACCTAGAATTTTCTGCCTATTCCGAACGTCGAAATTTATGAAGCTTTTTCTCAAACATTTATTACTCTTTAAGTGTTGTCGGCAGTTCGAAGAGGTGGTGCCGCGAAAAATTCGAGGTGTTCGGCCGGGAATCGAAGTTACACCTTCGGGGTGTGACCGTTGCACTCTACCACTACGTCACGGTGGCCATAATCGCTATTTCTTGCCTATCTTAAAATAAGAATAACTATGCACATGACACGCTTCCTAATGCATTTCTGCTTCATAGATTCTGACGTCTTTTGACAGTCTGTAAAGCCATTAAGATTTTCTGAAAACGTAGTTGCCCTGATTCCTTATTCTACCTCTGAATATTTTGTGTATGGGTGCTGACATCTTCAATATACTTTTTTCTCTGACAAAATATAATCCCGCCCACATGACTTTCAGAAGTTAAGGTTTCTGAATCTTAGTGCGGTATGTACGATTGTTATAGTAAAAACAGGCAGCTCTTATTTACTAGCGTTAAGTGTGTACATATGTGTACAATGAAAAAGTACGTAGTGCCGAATTTCTTTGTAGAAGAAGCCTATCTACAAGGATTTAAGCAATCTATGGATCTGCAGTAACAACACAATTTTAAGAAACACAAAATGACCGACAAATAAAGACAGCCTCTTAATTTAGACCTTTCACGTTCGGGGAGACACACTAAACAATTGGATTACATCGTCCAATGTAACAATATGTAGAGGTGTTCAATAAATCTACTCACGCATAGAAGGTTTTGTTATTTACATTCTAAGCAAGCAGTAATTCAGAAAAAAGAGTTAAATTTAAAATAAACTAGTTGAATATTGAATCATGTTTCCGGCCATGGCAAAGCAATAATACGTTACAGACACATCGCGCGAAACGACGAAACTAAATGTTTGGGTACATAAAAGTGGTAGTTGAAAATGTTCAAAAAAAAAAAAAAAACAAAATCTTGAAAACCTCGAAGGTAACAATAGATCTCGTTTAGATTTTGCTTTGATTAAGTGTAATCACCAACATGAAATATCCAAAGTGAGATGGAATCAGAGTTTTCAAATCTGAGTCATTGGGTCAACGCAACAGAGGACAGCCTAAGATAAGGTGACGCACACAAGTGGAGAAGGACCTTAACCAACTTGGAGTGCGCAACTGCAGGCAGCTGACAAAAGTCCACCCCGGACTGTAGTGCCATGCGCCACCGTAAGAAGAGAAGAAATACAAAACAAGTATAATTCAGAAGGTACAGCTCACAGAAATTTGACAAAAATTTAATTCTTAAAGACACAGAAGAAATACCAAATGCTTTACTGAAGACATTTCCTTGTCTTGGAAAAAATTACCACCGCTCTAGAAAAAGGCCTTGTCTTTTTGTGTGACTTCCTTTTCTTTTCCCAAAGAAAAGGAAATGGAAAGCAATCATCGACCTCTTCTTTTGTCGCAACGAAGCCCGAGAAATGATTGAAAATATTCCTATTCTGCCATCAAGCAAAGACTGAAAATTCTTGTGACAAGAACACCACAAGGCATCCCACATAATGTAACACACTGAACCTAGAAACAGTCCTTCTCCAGTGTACACTTAGAGTGACGTTAATACTCTACCACCCCAGTTCACTCTGCGACGTGGTTATCATTTTCGCCGCTTTGTTTTGCAAACAAACTGGTAGACCACCCTCTTAAGCAATTTGAAGTTCACCACCCTCTGCGAATAACATTGGAAAAGAATGCTCGTTTTCACAAGCAAAGCAAATTTTTCGAAACCAAGCTCATCCATGGGTGTAGAATAATTGGTTTCCCGGAAGCGCCGCTGCGGCGGCGAAGCCCTACTTAAAGGATACGCGTGTTAGATCGACTGCGGCTCATGTCACTGCCGAATGTACCATTTGTAAAAGTCTGACGCCTTTCACTCGCAAATATTCTGCGGAATCTCTTTCGTTTTCGGTCATTAAACAGGGATTACCTTCACGAAGCGTAACATCGGTTGAGCGTGTCCTTGCTTTCTATGTTCTTGTAGGACCATGTTTGAGGGTACTTCACCACCTCCCACTTCGTTTGCGTTAATTAGTAAACAGAAGCAATCGTGTGCCACCACTCGTCCAGCCGAAAGAGCGGCTGTTTCCGCCAAGTGTTTCCCAAGTGAATGAAATATCGCCGGAATCGAATGAATTAATCCGCACGACTGGGTCAAACGAATTAGTGAATCGAAACTAATTTCCCATTAGACGACGCAAAGCGCGTAGGCGCGCAGATTTGTTGGTTTCTCGGTGTGCTGCGAGTACATGCTATGCCCCTGATGGAGACGCTTTCACGGTTAAGGACATAAGTCAGCTGAACGGCAGCATTGGGGTGGTGTGTAGGTCTCTAGTGCCGCCAGTTCTCTTTAAGGACTTGTCGTCAAATTCTATTGCACGAGTGGAATGTTGCTATTAGAAAGGAAGTCACGTATGGATGTTCGTGCGATGCGGCTGAAATATGATCGAAAACGCGTCAGCCGTAAACAAAACTGTAACGCTATGCAGTGACGTAAATGTTAGTGTGTTGTCAGCAACTGAGAATGGTATAGAAATAAAATTCGCCATAAGTTCTGCGAACTGACATCTATCCTTAAGATGTATGGACCACACTTCTGGCAACTTACTTCTTTGGCATTTCTCGAGTTTGTGATTCGTATGTATGTATAAGGTTGTCAAATATCCGCTTTTTTCTCTGTATTCAATGCTTCATGAAAAGTGTTACAGATCGGAGTTAGTTCAAATATGCGCTGTTTTGTTCGATAATCTGTTTCCATCTAGACGGCATTTTCATAATACCCCCCTCGTAGAAGCCCCCCTCCGAAGAACTCGGACAGCCACTTTTCACAAGTGAGTTCAACTTCACACCACCAAGGGCGTTCGCCAAGGACAAGAACAGGTGGTAATCACTTGGCGCTATGTTCGGGCTACATGGTGGATGCGATAAAGCCTACCATCCGAGCTCCCGTAGCTTCTGACGAGTCATCTACGAAGTGTGTCAGCAGGTGTGGTACCGGGTTGTCCTGGTGGAACACTACACCCTTACTGTTGGCCGATTCTGGACGCTTCTGGTCGATCGCCTGCTTCAAGCGGTGCGGTTATTCGTAGTAGATGGTAGAATTAAGCGTCTGGTCATATGGGAGCAGCTCATAGTGGATTATTCCCTTCCAATCACACCAAACACACAGCAAAACCCTCCTGGCCGTCAATCCCGGGTTTGCCACTGGCTGGGACTATTCACCGGCCTTCAACCACTACCGTTTTCGCTTGATATTGTCGTATGTAATCCATTTTTCGTCGCCAGTCACCATCCGCTTCAAAAATGGGTTGTTTAGTTGACTAGAAGGTAGGGACTTCATGAGATTGTAAAGTCCTGCAGGCTCACATCAACAAATTTTGAAATGGAATAGTATGAAGTCACTGTTATTGGAATAACCTCAATTCTTTCCTTAAATGTCATAACTCACAACTTGTTCCGGGAACTTGTTGGAAATTTTCAACCGGAAACAATGTTTTGAATTTCTGAGGGACTTCTGTTTGCACAGCAACCGGTCTACCATACATGCTCCGATTCCACACGAGCTCTTTTCACAAAGGTGACGAAATGACGACTTTTGTGTCGGTACAACGATTTGTCCTTGTCGGTGCATTTATGTTTTGCAAGAAAAAAAGACATTTTGGTTTGAAATTTATTTATTTTTTCCGCAGGAGGGAAGAGAAGAGTAGAAGAGATATTTTGTTCGCACATGCATGAGTGGGTTTATTTTTCTTTCTTCTTTCGTGTGCACCGATTCTATTGAAGCACTCAGTCTATTAAATAATTTTAAATGAAGAACCGAATACTGCCATTTTTTTACAACTAAATATTTGAATTTAATGGTTTCCTATCATTTTAGTTTACAAAATACAATTAATTTATAATATAATAATTATAATAATTGTTAGCGCTACAGTCCACAGGGGACTCGGGCTTTGCTTGCTGTTTTCGGGCCGGAACAGTGGTGTCCATACGCTCTACATGGTCTAGCCATCTTAAGCGTTGTATCCGTAGGCGCTTGACCAAGCGCATGTCGCTGTACAGCCCATAGAGTTCGTCGTTATATTTTTTCCTCCAGATGCCATCAACGCAAACAGGACCAAAGATCGCAAGCAAAAATTTTCTCTCGAAAAGACTAAGAGCTTCCTCATCCGCTTTTGCTAACGTCCAATTTTTCGCGACATAAAGTAGGACTGGAGTGATCAAGCTGTTATATAAAGTGAGCTTAGTTCGTCGAGAGAGGGTTTTATTACTCAGCTTCTGCTGGCTAGTGTGACGCTCTGTCGAAATGTCAATGTTGTGTGTCCTTCCTTGATGACAACTTGTACTTTATTTTGCCATCACTAACCACCAAAACTATTTTAGTTGCTTCCGCTTCAATGCCAGCAAACGCCTCATTGACGGCTCGCTGTGTTCACCCAATCACGTCAATGTCATCAGTGTAAGCTAGAAATTGAACTGACTATTGGATGATCGTGCCTTTGGTGTTGATTTTTAAATTACGTTCGATCTTCTCGAGACTGATGTTGAAGAAGTCACATGAAATCGCATTATCTAAAGCCTTTTCTGACATTGAAGATCTCGGTGAGTTCGTTACCGACATTGACAGAGCTTGCATTGTCTTCCTACACAATCTGACGAGTTTGGTAGGAATGCCGAAACTAGACATGGCACTGTATAGTGGTAGAGAAGATGTTGTAAGCGATGTTAAGAATGCTAATCACTCCATAATTGGCGCGGTCAAAGGGATCTTCCTTAATGTGGACCCAGCAAACGACGCTGAGATTCCCCTCATCGGGCATGCTTTCTTCCGACCGTATCTTACAGATGAGCAGGTGAATGCGCCCAACAAGGTCATCTCTAGCTAATTTAAATTGTTCTGCGTCCGTCCGGTCCAGCAGCTTTGTTCGACTTCAGCTTGGATATTGCCATCTTCACCTCGTCTAAGTCGGGGGAACGGAATTCTTGTCCATCGTCGTTCAAATCGAATAGAACATTCTGCCTAACAGCGGAATTTGGGCCGTCATGGAGTCTACAAAAAGCATATTTCCAGATTCTCAGTACAGACTGCGAGTCTACCACAAGTTGTACATTTTGATCTCGGCTTCGGTCTTAATCATGTTTCTGCCGGATAGCTTTCGGCCTTTACTCCTGCTTTAACATCTTTCCATTTTCAAGAAGAATTGACAACTTGGCGTAATTGTAAGCATAATTTTGATTTAGTACTAAGCCCGCACCTTGCTCTTATTTTTTTTTTCACACACATCCATTTGTGCCATCTATCCATCTGTGTCTCACATTTTTTGTGTTTTCATCGAGAGGTTCGATTTGGCAGGTCACGTCTTACTTCTGTCAAACTGCTCCGTCATTTCTGTTTAGTATCGCTGACGATTGTGAACTAAACAAAAGTAATACTTGTAACGGAGGTGGCGATTTTCGTTTAAGTTAATTTTCATTGACTAACTGCCTTTCTCTGGTATACCGGTATGAAGTGAGCGTCGAGATACAAATGTCTCGACAGGGAACATTTTTTGTGAACGAGCTCTTATTTTTATTTTTGGTTTGCTATGACATTTGTGAAAAATGTTTAGTATACATCAAGTCATTGAACAGGCAACATCATATATTTTCATCGTATTAAAAATGTCGTATTTTGTACCAGAAAGTGATGATTTGCGGAAAGCATTCATTTTTTGTTTTCATTTGAAGAAAAGTGCTGCAGAGTCGCATCGAATGTTTGTCGAGGCATATGAAGATCATGCTCTACCAGAAGCAACATGCAAAAGATGCTTTCAACGGTTCAGAAATAATGATTTTGATGTGAGAAATGAAGAACGTTTAAGACCACCAAAAAAGTCTGAAGACTCCGAATTGCAAACGATATTGGATGGAGATGACACTTTGGGTCAAAAGCAAATGACAGCAATGTTAAATGTTGCACAACAAACAATTTGTTTAAAAGCTATGGGAAAGATCCAAAAGTGTGAAAAATGGGTGCCACATGAATTGAATGAAAGACAGATGGAAAACCGAAAAAACACTTGTGATATTTTGGTTCGAAAGAAAATCGGTTTTGCATAGAAAAAAAATCATGGGTTAATCTGGGACAACCATCAACATCGACTGCAAAACCAGATCGATTCGGTAAGAAGACATTGCTGTGTGTTTGGTGGGACCAAAAAGGTGTGCTGTACCACGAGCTCCTAGAACCTGGTGAAACCGTTAATACTGATCGCTACCGACAGCAACTGATCAATTTGAACCATGCATTGATCGAGAACGCAACAGAGGACGTCCTAGACTGAGATGGCGCACACAAGTGGAAAAGGACCTCAACCAACTTGGAGTGCGCAATTGGAGACAGCTGGCAAGAGATCGTGCTAGCTGGAGAGGCATGTTGGTTGAGGCCCAGGTCCACCCCGGACTGTAGCGGCATCCGAAGAAGAATTAATCGAGAATCGACCAGAATGGGCCAGAAGACACGACAAGGTAATTTTGCTTCATGACAATGCACCTGCACACAAAGCAAAACCGGTTCAGGATACAATAAAAACACTTGGCTGGGAGCAGCTACCCCACCCGCCGTATTCACCAGACTTGGCTCCTTCCAACTACCATTTGTTTTCATCGATGGGACACGCATTGGCTGAGCAGCAATTTGATTCTTACGAAGAGGTGTAAGATTGGTTTGCTTTAAAAGACGAACAATTTTATTGGCGTGGTATTCACTAATTGCCAGAAAGGTGGTCAAAACGTGTAGAAAACAATAGCCTATACTTTGAATAAAATGTTTTTACTTTCTCATTAAAAATTAGTGTTTTATTTTCAAAAAAAGTTTCATACAATTCATTTACCATTTCATTTCATACCGGTATACCTGGTATTCTCAGTTCTACTATAAATATATATTTCGTTCACTACCTCTCTTAACTTGTAACGTGCGACATGGAATTCAATAAAGAATTTATTGAAGTTTTCACTGAAGTTGTAATAAGTATCGGCAAGGTGTCTTTTAATGACTCATACAACCGCGTCTTCAGATTCTTCAGCACTACTATGAAGTGTTTTTCGTGCGATTTGGGGAGCTTTCGATGCGCATATTTCGCGCATATGCGATGCGCATACACTACTGCAGTCTCTCTCGCTACTACTTTGTGAGTTTCTGGTTTCATTAGTCGATGACACTTGGCCGGTTAAGCCACGTCCAGTACGTAGTGAAGAGACTAATGCAGATGTAGCTAGAAATGAGCGCGATTTCCGTGACGAGTTTTCATTCTCATCAGTATGGCTTGGAGCATCAGAAAACTCGACGCTGTTTTGAAGATCTCGGTCTATAAGCATACACAAAATAACATGTGAGAGAATTGAATTCGCCTGAATGGGATCTGGCGAGACCTAATGGAAACTCCGTATTTTGTTCAGGGATGTAGTCCATTTCTAACTGGATGGATAAGTTTATAAACGAAATTGCCTTTCTCTGGATAAAGTGCAATCTGCGAAGTATCGAGAATTACCATTACATACGAGTGCATTAGAAACAATGGTTTGGTTTTGCATAAGGATTGGTAGAATTATTATTCCATATTGCTCCAAAACTTAGAGTAAACAGAATAATTATATAGCGCGATAGTCGCTCTGGTCCCCTGGGCCTAGCTTGCTCATCAACTGCTCGTGTTGTGTGCGGTACTGTTCTCTCACGAGTAGAAGGGATCTACAGTTTCAGATCAGATCAGCTGGCAATCGAGTCTCGACTTTCGGTGTGTGAGCGTCGACCGACTACGCCACGGCGGCCACAACCAGAATATTAATTTATAAATACGTCGATGACTCTTTGATTTTGACGATCTCGCCGTCCTTCCTCGTTAGGATTAAAGACAAGAGATATTGTCTGGTGTCTCCTCAAAGTTTTACATTAGGTTGCGTTGAGCTCTGGTTGTAATACGACGCCATACAGCACGAACCAGGAACTATGCACTTTATAATAATTGTTGGCGCGACAGTCAACAAGAGGGCCTGGGCCTAGCTTGCTCATCAACTGTTCGTGTTGTGCGCGCTACTGTTCTCTCACGAGTAGAAGGGACCTACAGTTTTTTGCCGACTCCGAACGACGATGTTTGAGAAGCTTTTTTAGACAGTTGTTACTCTTTGAGTGTTGTCAGTAACTCAGAGAGGTGGTGCCGTGAAAAATTTTAGGTGTTCAGCCGGGAATCGAACCTAGACCCTTCGGACGTGTCAGAATCGCATTCTACCCACTACGCCACGACGGCCACAATACACTTGTTAAGAATTAATTTTGGCGAGTAATTAAATGCTTTGATTCAGTAAATTAGATATGACATTCGAACGCTATGTCAAATCTTTGAAATATTCTTTTTGGGGATTTTTTCTAAAACTTCTCCATTTTTCCGTTAACGTTTGAAAACCTACAGTGTGTGGAGCCCAAAAGTTATAAGCAAAGGCTCAGATTGGCAAACAATACAGCAAAATATGAAATCCGTTCTCCTTTCCGCTCCCATGATTCTTCTTCCTTTGATAGCGCTGAAGTTTCAAAGAGGACCAGGACATCGATTTTTCAGCATTTCCTCGTGCTGTACACGCACTTCTTCACAAAAAGAAGTTTTTTACCGGCATGTCACCTAACCGTTATCCACTACGCCTATTTCAGCGACTATTCCTCAAAACTCTATAACATCAATCTTCTGTTTAAGTGAATTATATAAATTACCGAACAGTCAAAAGCGAAAGTGTCTTTTCAAAATTTGAATTT
Source organism: Eristalinus aeneus (assembly GCA_955652365.1). Classification (NCBI taxonomy): domain Eukaryota; kingdom Metazoa; phylum Arthropoda; class Insecta; order Diptera; family Syrphidae; genus Eristalinus; species Eristalinus aeneus. The sequence goes on from OY019132.1 coordinate 83,453,009, forward strand.
CCCTCAGTATCAGCCTGCTCCCCTGGAAGTCAGAAGAAATATGTAACAATGAAACTTTTGTCTTTGGTCTTCTTCATTTGTGTACATTTCGGCCAGTAGAAAGCATCATTAATCAGCATCAAGGAAGAGCAACCCTTCAAACTGATTCAGCATTATCGGCCGTCTATGCCAGAATCTTTGCTCAACCTTTGCCCCAGATGTCTTATCCCATTTGTTTATCACCCGCACTAAGTTCGCATCGTGCTGTCTCCCGTCCCATTGATTCGAGCAATTTCGTCCCTATCGGCCCACAGGAATTCGCCGCTGAGTAAACCATAAAACAAAGTGTCACTTAAGCAGAGACAACAGCAAAAAACGAGAAAGGAAAGTCCTCAGCCATCAGTGGGGATTAGTTACTTCAAGCGGACATGACTGCAATCACTTCACTCTTTCACAAAAAGGGCTTTGAGTCCTCAATCATTATTGCGAAATGAAATCCGACAAACAATAACTCTTCTGCTGTCATCGGTTCCCCTCTGAAGAGTCCGCCGACTAGAAATGACTGCTTTTGGACAAACGTCACGTCCTTCATCTGTCGCCTCATGGATTTGATTCGTTGCGATGAATGTAAATGCTGACTCCACCCTTATGCCACTTGACAATGAAGCAATTGCTATTCCCCAAAGATACATTCAGTCACGAAGACAGTTATTTTGCAGGAGGAGGAAGGGGGTGAACTGCAGAGCAGCGCCATTGTTTTCCCCCAGACCGAGATGATTTTTGTTTGCAATTCCCGCTTGGAATTGAGGTTAAGTTGGTGACGTTTGGGGATATGCAAATTGATTGTGCATTGTTTACTGTCCCGCAGACGGGTTGGTGCACGGTTCAGCACCCCCAACAGGATGTGGCTGCATGAGGTTTCTTCGGAATATTTACTTATTCAGTTTGGGTTGACGGTTGAGGGAATTGAACTCGTCTAGGAATGTTGGAGCGATGTACAAGATATGCTGCAAAAATAAAGACCATCAGAGGGCAAGTTAAGGGACAAAGAATTGTGGCAATCGCTCTCACATAGTGAACTAATTGGGTTTGTTTATGAAAGCTTTGTCATCTCTTTAAAGATCACTACGTATTTCAATATCCTGACGAGCTCAAGGTTTCAGGAGCCTAATTTAGGACTCAAGCAAAGTAACTCAGGCCATAAAATTGATCCACTCACATTATTTCTCTCCCCAACAGCTGCCGCCTGCAGAAATAACTCATTTTTGCGGTTCCTACGAAGAGTGGCGGCGAGTCTATCAAAAATGATTTCATCGAAGCATCATCGAAGCATTTATGAGCCTCGGACTCGGAATGTGGTTATTTTCGGCTCAGGACGACGAGAAAACAACACAAAAGGATTGCTTTAGTAAATTCTCCTCATTTCGGTTTATTGCGAAATTCTTTACGGCCACGCGTCGGTTCGTATCCCTCGTCATAAACAGCAACACACTCGTTGCCGTAATCCGGGCCGCTGTCCGAACATTTCTTTCGCAATTTACTCGCCGGCCGCCTTGGCGTGACTGCCTTTTGGGATTTAGTGTCGGAAATATTGATGGACCTCAAGCCCGCCATCAATCAGTGGACAAATTGAATAGACGCACAAAACGGCTTTTGGCAAATGTCTAAATTAAGTTTACTGAGATCCTGTTGCTGTCATGAGCTAACCTTGGGGGAATGCGAAAACGAATGAAATCGAAAATTTGAATTTTCTGTAATGTTGAAGAAGACCATGTTCTACAAAAGTTAAGTCTATCTTACCGAATGGGAGTTACAAGATGAACTGCGAAATTCTCTAGACCGAGTTTATCATCCGTTTGTTACATTCCAATGACGTTAATCAGACTATGAGTGTGTGTTGGGAGAAGTTAGCTGCCATAAGAGCCCCAATAGACGTACTTTGGGATTGTGCCAACGTGGAAGAGGTTCTTTCATTTCTTCTTTGACACCACTGACCGTGAAGGAGTGCGAAACGGGGTGCTGGTTTGATTGAGTGTTGGTGTTGAAAAAAACATTCCCTACAAATCGATTAACTCTTGAATGGGTGATGAATTGAATTGGGCCCGGAAATTGAATTACAAATTAAAGTCACCCAACTTGTGTTATTACGAGCAATTTATCTGAGACTTTTCGAATCAACACTCAGCTTCCCGGCGAAGGCGTTTCGTGTGTAATTCATGATTGCTTGGGAGGGGATTTACTTTTGGTGCCTTCCTCTGAAATTTATTGGTGACATTTAAAGGACTTCCCTTGACAAACAGAAAGACAGCATGGAAGCAGAAACAACACATGCGACAATTCTTATTCAAAGCTTTAACCGTTTCGCAGTGGAACTTAGAGCAGCTAAGAAATGATGACTTGGCTCGTCAGACGGAGTGATGCTTGTCCCCTGCCTCTCCTTTTGCATGCAAATCAAATCCAACAGATGTTTCAGCATTAAGTTTTAAATCGTTTGCTTGCAAATGCTTCAAAGTACTTCCACAAAAACCACAAACACCGATAACCTGAATAACCGCAGATAGTGCTGTCCGATAGCCCAGCAAAGCCTCTCGTCTCACTTATGACATTTCAATTTTCTGCCACATTACGAAAAGTGCGCGCAACCGATATGTTGAAACAAATTCGGCACCAACTTCTCATCACCGCCCGCAGGCACATAAGCGCCTGTGTCGCCGGTGACAACAGATTCATCCTACTCGAAGATGATGAGGGAAAATCAATGAAATTCCCAGGGATATGGCTCCGCGACAACTGTCAGTGCTCCGAGTGCTTTCACCCACCTACTGGGACGCGGTTAATCAATTGGAACGCGTTCAATCCAAAGTTGAAAGTGAAATCTGTACAAATCGGAAGCGACGACGCACATCTCAGGTCGGTGAAGGTGGAGTGGAATGACGAGCACAGATGTGAATTCGATTGGCGATGGCTGATGGAGCGGGACTTCTCTTTGGCGAACAGAAAGAAGGCTCTGCACGAGGCATACCCTCCGCCGAATCTCTGCAGTGCCAAGGAGTTTTCCACTAAATTGAAAAGATTCGATTTCGATGAGGTACTTCGCAGTGATTTTGGTGAGTTTCTGTTTTGAAATGATTTCGATCAGCTGTACCACAGCCTTCCTCTAATGTTTGTTTACCCACAGCTTTGTTCGACTGGATTCAGGCACTGGCGGTTGAGGGGATTGCGGTGATGAGCAACGCTGGAGATATAGCCGGGCGGGTGACAGAGCTGGCGAATCGAATTGGCTTTATCAAACGCACAACATATGGGTAAGAGATTGCTCTAAAAATAAATTCACTGTCATGAGCAGAGAGGGAGAAAAAGAGAGCGTGAAATGGCTTGATCCGATGGGGTATGGCGGTTGATAACATTTACACGTCAATCATAGACTGATGGGGACGGATTCTCCTGTGGTCCATGTACGATTGACGTGTACATTGATCGACGAGAGCCGAGAAGTGCTGTTTATCCCTCGTCCAGAAAATCTTTTCCGAATTGAGACGGAAAACCGATGGCAGGAAATTTGATTAGATTTGATGTGGACGATGCGCTTGGTGCTGAAAGTCAATTTTCTTGATTTAGGGAAGTCCGTGCTGTCCAAGAATTTATTCGGGTCAGGGTGTTTCCACGGCCCTCGGCTATTCAGATGTGTGCTAATGGTATTGAGATGCTGAACATGTGCACCATTGACGGGCATACAAACGTTTGTGTCTAATTTGATGCGAAGCTGATGAGAGGTTTCGCTGCGCTTCCATACAAGACGTTTATGGTTAACGCGAAACCGTGGCTCTTCGCAATTCTGTTCATTGGAGTTTTTTGGTTCTACTACAGTGTTTTAACTCCCAGATGATTCAAAATCACTTCTGCCACACTATTATTAGTGTCAACGGGAACGTTAATGCAACCAAAGATCAGTTGGGGCGATTGCGGCGTTCAGACTCAGGTGTTGAGGAAACATGACTGCTTTACCAGACATTCTCGTCATACGGGAAGTCCGAAGCTCCTGGAACTTTGGTTTCAGCTCTACCGTGTGGAAGATCTCTTTGGGGAGTGGGAGTATCGTGGCTGTGGTTTAAAACCCAATTCTTCAACCAAAATCGTGGTCCATTCATAATTTTAATCCAAGACAAGGCAAGGGACTTTTCTGGCTTAGTGTGGGATTTAATTCTCAAGAGAGCGTTCTAGCGAGCGGCAGAGGTTTTTAAATGGCCGCGCCCCAAACCAAGGTGGAGTGAGTGTCCCACAAACATGATCTCAATTTGGGGCTTAGGAAATTAAGGCGTCTGGTCTTGTCTTGAGAAAATGGACCCTGTGGTATAAGCCAATAAGGCAGGCAGTCACTTTAATACAAATCCATATTCTTTGGTTGTGGTTGGCGTAGCGCAGTGTCAGAGTGAGACACTTAAAGGCCGAAGGTCCTAGGCTCGTATTTTTCACGGCACAATCTTTTTTGATTTGCTAACAGCACACTAAGTATGATGGTGTCTGTATAATAAACCCTCTTATAAAGCTTCTTAAACTTCGTCGTTTAATAATTGTAGGCGCGGGGAACCAGGGCCTAGCTTGCTCATCAACTACTCATGTTGTGTGCGCGACTGTCCTTTCACGAGTAGAAGGGACTTACATTTTTTTTTCTGAGTCCGAACGGCGAAGTTTGAGAAGCTTTCTTAGACAGTTAATACTCTTTGAGTGTTGTCAGCAGCTCGAAAGAGATGCCGTTTGGAATTGGTAAAAAACTGTACGGTCATTTTATTCGCGATAGAAAAGTAGCGCGCCCAACACGGGTAGTTGATGAGCAAGCTAGATCCCGGCCCTGAGAACTGATGCACTTAAGCTTCGGAGACCTCATCACAGTTGTTGTTAACAGAGCGAAAATTTACTCCAGCGATGCTGCTCAGACGATAAGAAAAAAACCCAATTGGTTACCACGTTATAATATGCTGTATATTTTTAATCAACTACCTTCTTGCTTGGTGGTCCGAAATAGAAAGAGGACGAGTCATAATTCATATAATCCAAGAAGTCTCGCTACAATTGCGGACATAACATAAGATATAGAGCAAGTATTTACATGAGCAGTACATAATGAATATGGCATGATCGTTTACAGTGAGACTAACATTTGCCTTAACATAATGCAAATAAAACTTTACATAAGTGAGCTTAGAAAGCTTTCACAGAATCCAATTAGAAATATCAATAACAAAACATAGAATTCGAGGGTAATTCATAAAGAAGGAAAGAGTAAGCAAGCATTTTCAATGTTGTAGAGTGAGCAAGATACATTATGCGTAGGAACTATACGTGAGTTCTCAACATTCAGCCCCCCCTGAAAGACTCCGGTCTTTCAGCAACTGGCAGCGGTACGAGTTTGACGACTGGCCGAACATATTCTCCGGTTTGGGTGACGATAGTTGCAACACGAGTGCGATTGTCCTTTCCAGGATGAATGCCCTTAACTCGTGCCAATATCCACTTGGTTGGTGGTAGGTTTGAGTCCTTTACCAAAACTACATCGTCCTCCTTGAGTGATGGTTGTTCGCTATGCCACTTGGGTCGTTGTTGCAGAGATGTCAAATATTCGATGTGCCATCGTCTCCAAAAACCTTGTCTAAGTGTCTGTAAAAGAGACCAGTTAATGTACGGACTATTAGAGCTAGTATAATCATCAGAACGGGGAACAGAGAGAAGAGGTGCACCAATTAAGAAGTGAGCTAGGCTTAACGCCATTGGGTCCATATCTGAAGTAGGCCACATAGGTCGGGAGTTAAGAATCGCCTCGACTTGCGTTAACAATGTGTACATCTCCTCATATGTTAGGCGGTGATCCTTAAGCACTCGTTTAAGGTGGAACTTAACAGACTTAACGCCTGCCTCCCACAAGCCGCCAAAATGTGGAGCGGCCGGTGGTATGAAACGCCAGGAGATTTCATCCTTTGAAAGATGGTCGACGACTTCCTTGTTGTGTTGCTCCTTCAAAAGAACTTGGTACATTTCGTTTAGCGTTCGTTTAGCCCCGTAAAAATTTGTTGCATTGTCACTCCAAATTTCCAAGGGTTTACCCCGACGAGCTGAAAACCGATCTAAAGCTGCAAGAAAAGCGGCGGTCGAAAGGTCACCGACCAGTTCAACATGAATTGCCTTTGTTGAAAAGCAAACAAATAATGCTATGTAACCCTTGACAAATTTGGGATTTCGTCCTCGGGCCAATCGCAGTGTTATAGGACCAGCGTAGTCCACTCCGACAATGCTAAATGGTCTCGCAAAACGAACGCGTTCAGCAGGTAGATCGCTCATTAATTGGCTGGTATCTACCCTTCGATGACGGAAACATGTCACACACTCGTGAACGACCTTTCTTAAGAGATTGCGAACACCGATAATATAAAATTCTAGTCTGAGTAAGGCGAACATTAGGGAAACCGAAGCATGCAAGTACTTTTTATGAATATATTCAATAACGAGTTTCGCGAACCGAGAGTTCTTATCAAGGATAATTGGATGTTTTGTCGCGTAATTCGCATCCGATTCTCGAATTCGACCGCCAACGCGTAACACCTTCTGATTGTCTAAAAAGGGAGTGAGAGACGTCAAAGTATTACCTTTCCTTAAGGGTTTATCAGCCTTAAGAGTTTCTATTTCTGCACTGAAATCAAGCGCCTGATAGTATCTGACAAATGCAAATTTTGCCCCCTTTAATTCATCAGATGAAAGTGAGTTTTTTCGCCTAGAAATACTCGAAGTACGCGCGTTTGAAATGAAACGAAATACATACGCGAGAGTCCGAATAGCCTTTATGTAATGAGAACAGTTATTTACAATTAATTCACAGGTGTCCTGATCCCTGAGATTAGCCGTAAGTACATGAGGGCACAGTTTTGCCCTTCGTTCCTCTAAATCAGCGTCTGCGGGGATGTCAATCGTACTGCAGCTAGAAATAGGCCATGTAGAACGTTCATCCTTCATCCAAGTTGGTCCGCACCACCAGAGTACATTTTCAATAAGAAGGTTAGGTGTTATTCCACGGGAAGCACAGTCTGCAGGATTCTGCTGAGATCGAACATGATACCATAATTCTCGAGGTAGTATAGTTAATATCTCAGATGTACGATTTGAAATGAAAACAGACCACCTTTTCGGTAAGGCAGAAAGCCAGTGAAGTACGATGGCAGAATCAGTGAAAGCAGTAATTTGTAGGTCATCCATTTGCAAAGCCTCCTTAAGTTTCCTCACTAGACGGCAAAGTAATAGCGCCCCGCAGAGCTCGAGGCGAGGTAGAGAAACAACTTTAATAGGGGCCACCTTACTCTTTGCAGCAACGATCGTACAAAACACATTTCCTTTAGCATCTAAGCTACGACAATAGACTACAGCTGCGTATGCGTCGAGTGATGCGTCACAAAATCCAATAAGTTCAATATTACTTCTTGACTTCCATAAAACACGTGGTATTTCCAGGGTTTCGAGAACGGGTAACTGTGAACAGATTGATTGCCAATAGTTAGATAGATCTGATGATATGGGATCGTCCCATTTATAGTTTTTACGCCAGAGTTCCTGGAAAAGAATTTTAATAGATATTATAACTGGGGTGAGGAAACCAATTGGATCGAATATTCTTGATGACTCCGATAGTATATGACGTTTTGTTACAGATAATCCAGGGCGTAAGTTGACCTTGTAAGAAAACGAATCCTTCGCGGGAAACCACCGAAGTCCAAGTAGTTTAACTGAGCTACATTCCTCAAATTCTCTTGGTGACAGTTCACGTTGTTCTTCAGGTAAACTCAACAATAAAGGCCAGCAATTGGTTGTCCACTTGCGAAGATTAAATCCGCCCTCGTGTAGAAGGTTAACAAGTTCTGAGCGCAAAGAAGCCAATTCTTCGACCGAATCTGCGCCAGTCATTACGTCGTCCATATAAAAATCGTTGATTAAGACATTTGACGAGCGCGGATACTTGTCACGATAATCTTCGGCCAATTGGTATAACGTACGAACCGCTAAGAAAGGAGCGCACGCTGTTCCATATGTTACGGTCAACAATCGATAATGTTTAAGAGGCTGGTCACTGGACTCTCTCCACAACACACGTTGGAAATTTGTATGTTTTGCAGACACGTTGATTTGGCGGAACATTTTCTCAATGTCACCAGATATCGTATATACGTGTCGTCGGAATGCGATACAAATTGAGAAAAGGTCACGTTGATGCGAATGACCTATCAATAGCGAATCATTGAGAGACACGTTGCCTTCTGTTTTGGCAGACGCGTCGAAAACGACTCTGACCTAAGTCGTACTGCTGTCGTTCTTAAAGACCGCATGATGCGGTAAATAATAGCAGTCAGTTGATGGCAAATTCATGTCGTCTTCTGGAACCTCTTCCATGTGGCCTAGACTCAAATACTCCCTCATAAATGAAATGTATTGTTCCTTCAATTGAGAATCAACTGCCATCTTGCGTTCTATGGAAAGGAAGCGTTTGAAGGCGACGTTGAAGCTGCCCTTGAAATCGACCCTCTCATTATTCTTAAACGGCAGGTCAACAATATATCTACCATTATTTAAACGAGAATGTGTTTGACGAAATATGTCTTCTGCTAGTTCATCTTCAATTGAAAGGCTGGGTGGGTGGTGGATTTCCTCGAGTTGCCAAAAACGCTCCAAATCGAATGAATTTGTTGTATCTAGGTGTATACAGAAGGATTTCGCAGGTGGAACCAAATTTGAATTATGCAGCTTGCCGCAAACTACTGTGCCAAAAACTGTGGGAATAAGATCGGGTCCACTAGATTGACTACGGACAGGAATACCATTGAACACGCTGAAAACCTTATCGGCACCAATTAAAATATCAACATGACCGGGCAAATAGAAGGTGGGATCCGCAAGTGCAAGAGAATTGAGTGAAGAATCGACGATAGAGGATGTAGCGGCAGGTATCAACGAAGTTAGTTTTGATACGACGAAACAGGAAACTTCGATGTATTCATCAGCGAAACGAGAAAAGAGTTTAAGTGTCACAATACCATTGGTAATGCCTGCAGATGTAGAACCTACTCCTACCACAGGAATGCGAGCAGGTTTACGAACAAGATTTAGACGTTGCGCCATGTCCTCGGTGATAAAGGAAACTTGTGATCCGGAATCCAGCAACAACCGAACATTTTGTAGAAAACCGTAGGTATCACGAGTTTGCGCAATGGCAGTAGGAAGAATTGTACGAATAAAACGAGTGGAATCAACTCTACTACCATCTGTGGCCATTGTCGAACAAAGTGTAATAGAAGATGTTGTCACTGGCGAGGAATTAGATGACGCTGCTGTCCGAGAAGTGTTTGACGAGGAGGGTGCTGGTTCAGGCGATGATGTGTTATGCACCAATGTATGGTGCCGAGAATGACAAATTCGGCATTTGAAAGTGGAACGACACTTGGATGCCGAGTGCCCCGAACGTAAGCAATTGAAACACAGAGCATTTTCCTTGACAAAGAAACGACGAGTTTGTATATCGAGAGACAAAAACCGTGGACATTTATTCAAGTCATGTTCAGATTTGCAGTTGGGACAGAATACCGATGTTTCAATCAAATGCGAATGAATGGCCTTAGGCTTGGTACGTGGTTGTGTGGAACGAGAAAGGGACTGACATGCTTCTAAAGCATTGCAACGTACCTGGAGGAAGCTTAGTAACTCGTTTACTGTACAGTTCTCTCGCGTACCACTTTCTTCCGCCCATGCCTGTCTTGTATCCTGGTCCAATTTTTGCAACAAAATAAAGATAGCCCACGGGTCACGACTTGTAGCCTTCCATGCATCTAAGCCCCTGATGGTTTCATCTGCGGAGTCCGATAACTTTCGCAAAACATGTATATTTGATGAATTCATTGCGGGCATTGACAGAAAGTGTTGAATATGTGATTGTATGATTAGATTGGACCGGTCGTAGCGTTGTTCTAGACGCTTCCAGGCGTCCTTATAATTGGCATCCGTTATGGAAATGTGACGAATCAACGCGGCGGCTTCATCGCGAAGAAACGAGTTTAAATAGCGAAATTTCTGTGTGGGACTCAAGTTATTATTTGTGTCTATAGCACCGATAAACAAATCGCGAAAGGTAGGCCATTCTTTGAAGTCCCCAGAGAACGCAGGAATGTTAAATTTTGGTAACGCGATTGAATTTAAAACCGGTTGATTTGATGAACTGAGAACTTCAAGCAACGAAGTTTGCTGGTTAGCTAATTTGTCGATAGCGGATTCATTTACGAAGGGCATTTCAGACCGCTGTTTTTCGCGAATTGCTCTTGTAATTTTCGACTGAGCCACGAGATATTTAGATTCGTATTCGATGAAATCGTCTTCTGTGTCGACGTTATCACCGCCTGCCTCTAACAGCTTGTTTTGCAAAGACAGAAATTCTACCCACGAAAATTCAAGTCTTTTTAAATGAATTTCCAGCAGTTCAAGAGTAACACTCTGGTCTATACTATTGGCGAAAGATTCTGCCCTAGTAATGCACCCTTTCAAATGTCCGCGTTTTAATTTTACGTTACACATTTCGCAGGAAAATTATTCAATATATTCAACTTCGATTAATTGAAAGTACATGCAATTTCAACACCACGTTATCCACGAGATTGTCACACGTTTCGTAGAAATTCGAACAATTTATCAATTCAATAAAAAAACAAACACCAGATTTAATATAAATTAATTTTCAGAAGAAAAAAAGAAAAGTTCAATCCGGCTCAAAAAGGACCAAAAAATGTTGTTAACAGAGCGAAAATTTACTCCAGCGATGCTGCTCAGACGATAAGAAAAAAACCCAATTGGTTACCACGTTATAATATGCTGTATATTTTTAATCAACTACCTTCTTGCTTGGTGGTCCGAAATAGAAAGAGGACGAGTCATAATTCATATAATCCAAGAAGTCTCGTTACAATTGCGGACATAACATAAGATATAGAGCAAGTATTTACATGAGCAGTACATAATGAATATGGCATGATCGTTTACAGTGAGACTAACATTTGCCTTAACATAATGCAAATAAAACTTTACATAAGTGAGCTTAGAAAGCTTTCACAGAATCCAATTAGAAATATCAATAACAAAACATAGAATTCGAGGGTAATTCATAAAGAAGGAAAGAGTAAGCAAGCATTTTCAATGTTGTAGAGTGAGCAAGATACATTATGCGTAGGAACTATACGTGAGTTCTCAACAACAGTAAAGAAATAATTAAAAAGTCAATCGTCTCCGTTTCAGGAGATGAATGCAAAGTCCTAATAAGAGTCTTTTGGAAAGCCGTTAAGGTCCAATGGTGACTGAGGCTATTTATTCGGCACCAAATGTGACTTTCGCCAGTTATCTTTACTTTTTGCTGTGGCGCTACAGTCCGGCGTGGACCTGCAGCTATCTTTACTAATTCATAATAAATTATTTCTGGTCCACATCCACTAAAACGCGCAAACAACAAACAAGTGGAGGCCTTCTTTGAATTTCCTCCTTCCTAGCCATATTCAAAAGAATCAAAATATTTTCAATCGAAGAGAACAGTTTTGTTATGATTATGGTTTCGTTTACCCAATGAAACCGAAATATATAACTGAGAAACGTAAGTCCTTCTTGTAAGGCTGCCACAAATAAAACAAAAGCAAGTGCTTATTCGACGATGATTTTATTGTAGCTGAAAGACTGATTTGCTATTCACCACTATACATAGTATATCATAAAACATAACTGATTCGTACAAAGCATGAACATACAATATTGTTATCTTAACTAAACTTGACATCATTCGAGGGTAATGTTACAGTAGTATATAACAAACATAATTATGATTATGTGCACGTACGCGGTGAGTAAAGGGTGATACCACGAGCAATATTTTTATTATTTTATTTAGATTTTCTTAAAAGTCATAAATTCTATTACTTTTCTTTTGATTTCAAAGAATATAAAGCTATTTGAAGGAGGTTTTACATTCAGTCCAAGGTTAGGAAGAAATTTTTGTATGAGTAAATTAGAGTCATTTGTATGAACATGATATAGGCAACCGATAAACCCTTTCAAAAGAAATTCCTACATTCTCATTTCTTGTGTGCGCATTTACGTCCACATGTGTGCGCATCTAATGGCGCATTTACGTCCACATGTGTGCATGCAGTTTCGAAAGGCTCGTTAAGTGCAAAAGGGAAATTGTAGGCTAGTAAAAGAACACAGGGGTTATTTAAAATGATATTTGCCAGATTTAGTTGTATGTTCTCCACATTTTGAATATTACACAAGCAATACGAGTTAAGCTAAAAGAAGTTTTGGTCCATAAACACATGCTGTTGGTCTAGGATCGATCGCGCTTGAGTATAGAGGGATAGGCATGTGTATGACATAATCTTGTCAAAAACACACATATTAAATTGTACTCGAGTATGTGTGGTTAAAATTCATTAATCGAAACCATTAATGTGCCAGTGTAACTCAAACATATCCACTTTGTTCCGCAATGTATTCGGTGAATCGTTTTGCTTTAAAAAATGTTCGTACGATTTGATAACTCTTCCTTGCTCCTGTACCTGCAAATTCTCGCCCAAATTTGCATATTTCCCATACCTGCAATGGAGTGCACTCCCTTTCTCTTTGCACGCTCCTGGGAATACACAGGACCTCACTCCGGTTCGCTGCTGTGTTCAAAACGATTTCTGCACTGCTGTGAAATGCGAATCCCTCTATATCCCGTTGCGCATATTGGGAAATGTCATTTGTATGTGCTGTAACATCTGTTTTCTGTAATGGAGGCGATGTAAATTTGCATAAACTACCCACCAGCCTGGGATGCCGGTTGATGCACAAACAAGCGCATCTGTAATAACTGTTTTGTTTGAACAAGTACTTGCCCAGCTCGTGGGCGGGCTGATGACAGTAAGAGGCACCCGCTTAACGTTGAGATCGTTGGCGCATTGAAACATATGTAGTTAGCGGACAACAGGACCTCTGCGTGAGTTTGACTAAGGAAGTTACTGCATTTGCATCATTGCTGGACACGACGATGCTAATGGTTAAACCCAGAATATGACTAATTAAGCCCCTATCTAAATGTCATTTACGCCGATCCGTTTTGGTTGCACAAATTTTGGTATTATTGTATACGTAGGGTATTGCATTGATTAAATATTTTGCTATGAAAAAATAACCAACTTTCAGGGTGAGTACGCGACTAAGAGCCTTGTGCAAGTTATGCCTTCTGATTGGGTCCATTTGGGATTGGATTTCGGTATGAAATTTTTACTGACTACTTTAACATGTTTTATTTTATCATTAACAATAATTGAATGGCGCGGCAGTCCACGGGGGCCAGAGCCTAGCACAACTCGTGTTGTACGCGCTACTGTTCTCTCACGAGCAGAAGGGACTTACAGTTTTTTTCCGACTCCGAACGGCGGAGTTTGAGAAGCTTTCTTAGACAGTTCTTACTCTTTGAGTGTTGCCAGTAGCTCGAAAGAGGTGGTGCCGTGAAAAATTCGAGGTGTTCAGCCGGGAATTGAGCCTAGACCTTCGGCGTGTGATCATTGCACTCTACCCATCTCGCCACAACGGCCACTTATATTTTTAATATTTCCGTCAATTTATCGGAAATACACACATTATTCTACACTCGCAAATGTGAGTCTTTTACTGAGCCGCTGACGGCGATGACGACGACTGTGTGACGACAAGCGCAACAAGTATTCCAAACTCGTTGGGACCCTCGACCCCCCTTACATATTTAGAGTTTAAGCGGGAACCTTATTTGTCTGCTTATGCCGCATATTGTGACGGTGAAAGTTTCATTTTTATCCGAAAGGAAGCTTCCACCGCCACGAAACTATTTTCGAAAATGTATTTGCTTCTTACTGGCAATCGAAAGTTCAAATGTAATCCCCTAAAGTAGGGGGTTTGTGTGTTTATAAACACTTAATGTTGATGCTTGCTAGCACTTACTGCTGAACGCCGTCGAAAATTTCAAACAAGTGCTCCGTAGCAGAGAAGAAATTAGACCAATCCCAGGTTCAAACATGTGAATGTCTGCTTTCAGGGTTTAAAATGCTCGAGTTTCTGCATGAAACGTTGCAGGGTATCAACATTTTATTGAAAAGTGACAAAATATTTAGTTCTCAGACCTTCAAATCAGGTGTGTTTCATGTGTTTCATGATCAAATAAAAAGGCCCATGTATTGCTGACGTAGTCTCCTCCGTTGCGTAGTGGGTAGTGTGCGACATTCACGAGACGAAGGTTTCAATTCCTGGCTGAACACCGCCGAAAATTACGTCACCACCTTTTCTAAGCTGCTGGCAATACTCAAATGACTGTCTAAGAAAAAGCATCCCAAACTTCACCTTTCGGAGTCGGCCGAAAACTGTAAGTCCCTCCCGCTCGTGAGAGAACAAAACGCGCACAGCACGAACAGTTGATAAGCAAGCTAGCCTCTGGTCCCCATGTGGACTGTGGCGACATGCAATTATTATTTTTATAATGTTGTCAAATATCCGCCTTTTTGTCTTTTGAATTTTTCGGCTATGTTCAAAGTGCTAAGGAGCTCGTATCTGGCAATACTGTACATCATTTGAAAGGTTTTGACATAACCAACAAAACGAGGAAATGCGTGCTTACTTTGGATATTGCGTTCAACAGTTATAGACGTGTAAACATGGAGTTCACTAACGTCAAAATTCGAGCTATTTTAAAGTTTTTCTTCAAGTTAAAGGCAAATTCGCTAGAGGAACATTCCGTTAGACTAATTTTGTTTTTTGGGCTGGTACTCTATCACTTCGAACCGTGGAGGCATCGTTTCAACGATTTGGAGCCGGTGAAAACGACACCATGGATAAGCCAGCCAGCGGAAGACCTGTGACGACGAATAACGATCAACTCATGGAAATCATCGAGTTAGACCGGCATGTGGCACCTCGTGACATCGCCCAGGAGCTGGGAGTTAGTCACCAAACCATTTTAAACCATCTGCAGAAGACTGAATATAAAAAAAGCTTGATGATTTGACGCAAAACAGCCTTCTGAACCGAAACCACAAAACGGAACGAAGTCGACCCATTTTTGAAGCAGATTGTGACTGCCGACGAAAAATGGGTAACATACGACAATATCAAGCGAAAACGGTAGTGGTTCAAGGCCGGTGAATCGTCTCAAACAGTGGCCAAGTCGAGATTGACGGCCAGGAAGGTTTTGCTGTGTGTTTGGTGGGATTGGAAGGGAATCATCCACTGTGAGCTGCTCCCATATGGCCAGACGCTAAATTCTACCATCTACTGCGAACAACTGGAACGCTTGAAGCAGGCAATTGACTAGAAGCCTTTGCATGAAAGGAGTTCGTCTCTCCAACTTTTTCGCCCGCTCAAATAATACCTCTATAAAGGAAATAGGATCGTCTTTGACGCTTTTGTTGGTAAAAATCTTTTAATTTCTCAACTCTACATTCCCTATATGAAATCGATACATCGACATGGGAATGCTCAGAGAGGTTGAAGTCCAAAGGCAAGTTCAGCCATAGTTACGCCACAATGCCTCATATTAAGTGGCATCTCTATTTAGATAATTTCAAAACAGCTGCAAGACAGTCAACGTCAATCCATTAATTAATTTGATTTGGCATTCGAATCTTGAAAGTCTAGTGCGTTTTAGATGATGATTCCATTTTGGGAATATCAGTCCCATCAATCTCAGGACCAAATTCTAAGAAGATTTCATTTAATTCGTACTTTGAAGCCATGCCGATATTACATTCGAATTTTGTCTTCCTACCTTGTAAATTCTTTCCGAGAAGACAGGTATTTCTTACAATGATTCTCAGAAGCCTTTTCCACATTCCCTCGCTTCCAGGAAAATGCTAACAGCGGTTGTGTTTGAATATTGTGTGTAGAACATTGTCACAGGAATCCCTATTATTTGGCGGTGCCCATACTTAAAAAAATCGATTATTTATGTACTAAGAAAATTCTTATTCCGCTTATTCCAATTTAACAGGATTTTTAAATATTTGTACCTCGATAACGCAATGTTTTTGGGTCTCACACTTTAGATTTTGTGCACTGCCACGTTCTCATTCCGCCAAACAAAGGTCTCCAAAGTATGAATCCATTGCTTTCCTGGTTTGTCAAAGCTTGGCATTTAAGTCTGTAGATTGTATTTGAGGCATTAACATTTCTTAAGGTACTCTCATGTAAAACAGGGAAAAAACATACAAGCTTTACAATTGCAAGTTACTCTTGAACGGAGGGGTCTTATTTGATACAAGAGTGTGGTAAGCTTTATATTACTACTGAGGAAGAAAAAAAAATACCTTATCGACCCAAAACGTTTCGTCGTACACTTATAATAATAATTGGGTGGCACTACAGTCCACAGGGAGATCAAGGCCTAACTTGCTCATCAACTCCTCGTGTTGTGCGCGCTACTGTTTACTTACGTAGTAGAAGGCACCTACAGTTTCTTGGCGACTTCGAGCAGGGTGTTGGGTATTGGGTGATGTCAGCAGCTCGAAAGATGTGGTGCCGTGAAAAATCCGACTGTTCAGCCGGCAATCGAAGTAAGACCTTCGGCGTGTGAGTGTCGCATTCTACCCACTACGCTACGGCGGTCACCTACGTCGTACACTACCTAACATAATAAGTTACAGTCAACAGTTGCCATTTAGAGGTAGCGCATGAATTGGTTTACCTCGGGGGAATGTGAAATTCACAAATGACATCGAAAGAGAACCCGCTTTGACTAAGTTTTTTTCGGATTGGGGGAGTAGTTGCACTCATAACTGCAAGGATCAAAATCATGTTTTATGAAACTTTTACCTTATCATTTTTGTTAACGGAGCAACATTAACTTTGAGAAAGTCAAAGACATCGTCTCGTTCAGCTTTGAATTAAATGCGGAAAATAACACCATTACCGAGACCAAACGTTGAATAGCTACAGCCAATGGCTGTTTCCATGGACTTGAGGGGTAATTGAGTAACAGAGCTAACTCTCGAAACACCAAGCTGAGACAACAAAAACACATTTAGCATCACCGCCTTTCTGTATGGCGGAGAACAATGGACTCTATTGAAAACGAGTAATGAAAACCTTCCTCGCTCTGAGAGATAATTGGAACTCAAAGCAACAATTTAGCCACAAACTCGACGTGTAGTGCAGCGGCATGCACTTAGGTAAGTGTCTTCGGATCCAATGGCTGGCTGGGCCATGTGGAATGAATTGCAACTACAGCTACGGACCGAAGAATTGTTGATTCCGAACCATTGGGGCAACGTTATACAGACCGTCAGCAAAGCGAGGCGGCGAAAAAAAAGTGGGCAGACAGTCAGCAAGCGAGATAGCGAACAAAAGTGGAGAGGGACTTTAACCAACTTGGGTGGACAACTAAAGGGAGGTGGCTAGAGATCATGCCGTCTGAGGCACCTTGTCGATTGAATTTCAGGCTCACTTTAGACATCGAAAATGAATCAAGGAGGACAAACAATTCTTAAAAAGAACTGCCGTCTGTACTACACTCAGCTGCGGATGAAACACTTTTAAAAAAGAAAAATGCATACGATCTTGACGTTCGACAGGGATGTGGATCACTTTCATCTAGGGAAGTGAGGGCCATTTACACCCATGAACTCCTTGTGTGCAATGAATTAAAATCCATTGCCTAAACAGGATTCAGAAGTCGAAAGAAGATAATTGAAAAATTCAGGACAGGGTTTGGGAAATGAAACCGCAACTTCACTTCAAAAGTTCTGCCGATTGGTGTAGCATATGCAACGGAGCGATATAGCTAAAAGTTTTCTGCTATGAAGAGGAAACATTTAACAGACTTTTATTTAAGCAAGTCACAGAGAGATCTAATTTTCGATTGAACTGTGAATTCAGGGTGGCCGCCGTGGCGTAGTGGGTAGAGTGCGACGTTCACACGCCGAAGATCCAGGTTCGATTCCGGGCCCAACACCTCGAATTTTTCATGGCACCACCTCTTTCGAGCTGCTGACAACACTCAAAGAGTTATAACTGTCTAAGAAAGCTTCACAAATTTCGTCGTTCGGAAGCGGCAAAAATGTAGATATCTTTACTCGTGAGAGAACAGTAGCGCACACAACACGCGTAGTTCTCGAATAAGCTAGGCCCTGGCCCCCCTGTGGACTGTCGTGCCGTCCAATTAAAATTTTAAGTGAATTCAGTAGTTATCCCCTTTCGTTTTGTCTAGGGCTTTTGATCCAAACATAAGGATTGCGACTACTTAAGTTTGTTTTGAGGATATTTATAACTTTCTATACCAGAACTGGGTGTTGAGGAATTCGGTTGTCAGCTAAATTGACTTAAGTTCAAAAGGGCTGAGCGATAGTTATATTCTTATATTCGGGATAACTCTTAAGCTAAGTCGGCAATCTAAGCTTGCCTCGAGTCATTGAAGCCGCCTTATGCTCAAGCTCAACTTCAGGTGGTTATTTCCAGGTATTGTGACTCGATGTGACTGCTCCTCAGGCTAAGATCTCAATTGCCTATTGGAATCAGCAGTTATCGATTTCATGGCTACAGACGTGAGTCGTGGGAGTAGAGAACATACAGATCTACCTCTTACTGTCTTAAAGCTGATTTTTCAATATCGAACCCCAAAAATCTCCCTTTCTTATCCCCCGAAAATCATTTCCAAGACTTTTCCCTTCAAATACCTTCAAATCAATTTTCTTTAAATTTAAATTTTCGGTGTCGTCGCTTGAGACGACAGCCCAAACGCGAAATCAATGATTGCTCAAGAGCTTACTCAATTCCGCCAAGTGTTAGGAATCGTTTCACACACTCCAACTCAGACAAGTACCTTTCATTGTTCTTCGATTTCAGAGAGGAATTCCTCGTCACATCTAAACCAGACGCGACGAACTATGCATACTTCATGGGGCCGCTGCCACTTCACACCGACATGCCGTACTACGAGTACATGCCTGGCATCATCGTTCTCCACTACCTCATTCAATCCAGCTCGGAAGGCGGTGCAAATACAATTTGCGATGGATTCTACGTAGCAAGACGTCTGAAGTGGGAATACCCAGAATTCTATGAAATCCTCACCTCCACACCCGTCGACTGGTATGACGTCGGCACCGAAGGCGGGTTCGCTTTCAACAGCTCACACCGAGCTCCAGTGGTATGGTAAGTCTTGGGGGATCTCAATTCCCATACCTTCCTATCACTTAATCCGATTACTTCCGATTTCCACAGCTTAGATGCCGAGGGAAACTGTATCAGAATAAACCACAACCAGACAAGACGCGACAGCCACTTCCGTATCGACGTGGACAAGGTTATTCCTTGGTACGAGGCCTATGCCAAGTTCATCGAGCTCAGTCTAGCTGAGACGGCCGAGTTTAAAATGCAACAGGGAGAGGTGCTCTCCTTCAACAACCTTCGCATGATGCACGGACGGACGGCATATAAGGACACGGATCGGAACACCCGATGCCTGCAAGGAATGTACCTCGACTGGGACATAGTCTACTCCAAGCTCCGCGTGCTAAGGAGCACCTTGCACGCTCGAATTTAATTTAATTTTTCCTCCCACCCAATCTATAAATAAACGATGCCAAATGCTTGCGCGACTCGTTTCCTTTGCAAATCCCTTCAGCCAATACAAGCCCCTGGCACGAGGACAAGTAATTTTCATTCACTCTCACAGGTGAATGAAAATTTCTAATTACTTGGCAGGAGCCCAACAACGGATGCTACAATTGATGGCAGGCTGGGCTTATGCCATGGCTGACTGCCTGCAGTTTCAACCCTCTCACTGGCCGGACACAGCCACTTTCTCTCAGTGATTCTCAAATTGAAAGTGTGGCCTCCCTGTCGCACGAAGAACTACCTCACCAATGGACTGCTTTGGTGTTAATCAAATGTCCTCTGCGTGAGAGGTTGCGGCAGTTGACAGGTTTCCCCACACAGGGCTTGAGGCCGTATTAGGAGTCATTACTCATTTGGCTAATTGACTTGTCCCTGGGAGGGCGACCGCGATCGACCCGTATAATTCAATTCGATTGGAATACTTTGGCCTGCTGGTGATGGATGCAAGGCAAATGAATCACAAACTTTGGCTTAAGGATGATTTATCAGCAGGGACGAATATAGATTCGATGGATGTGTCCATGACTAGGGAGATTTGTTTGCGGTCACTGAAGGATAATTGAAAGGTGGTTTCTTTTGTCACGTGGCTTGCTTGGTTTAGTTGTGCTGCGATGGGGACATTTTCTCAGGAACTCTTAGTGTGGTTCAGTATTTCAGCAGAGAGAGGGTGCCTGGACTGAGGACAAGGGTAGACATAGACATCTGATTTACGTGTCGAATTTAACTATGGCATGGTATCAAATATCAACGTTTGTTTAGGAACGGAGGGGGAAAACGAAGTGCCTTGAGGCATTGAGGAGTAATACACAGCATCAATGTCGTATGCAGAACGTGACAACTGGTAGCCAAAGCTTTGAGGTGGCCAAGATCTGGTTAGGCGTTTCCTCGCCTTTACACTCCGCCTCGCAAACTGTGGTGTTTTCCTGCTTCTCTGTAAATCCACAATAATGGGCTGAATTCTCGCTTAGAAATAGCGTCTGGACTAGCAACCGTTGTACTGTCTTCAACACGAACGGAAAGCGGACGGAAAACTTCATAAGAGTCACTTTTGCGAGCCGGCAAATCTGTCAAAACCCAGTGCCAACTCCTCAGTTTACTTAAAGTAAGCTGACACGATGAATCAGCACAGTACCAACCCCGGAAAGGAGTAGCAATCAATATTTTTTATCAAACATAGTGTCAATTGATTGAGTGACACGTACACACAGGCACTTGCTTGAAAGGTTTCCGATTGACGATACCGCATAACCATAAAAAAAGGAAACCTGTCTTTTATGTCCTGCCGATTTGTCCGGCACGTGCCTCTTATTGCCGGAGACCAGCTTCCTCTCCCAAATTTAAGTGAACTATCTTAACTAATCGAGCAAAGTGACAACTGATTGGCGAGGGGACGTGCGTAAGTGCAAAGTGCTCCCTCCTCTCACACACACGTGCAGCTCGCCCACTCCTGAACGTGATCAAATGAATAATTCTCGCGTCACGACAGACTTGTTATTTCCTGTTAATAAGCCAAAGTGGCTATCAAAATACCTTCCGGAGCGTTCGTTTGTGTTCAATCACTGGTCTAATTCAATTTTCACTCGGGGAGGAGGCCCCTCAACCAGAAAACCCGTGATTAATGCTCAACGAAACGCTTTACCGAAATTCCTTCGAAGCCCTCCCAATCAATCGTCTGACGGTTTGGAATCCATTTAAGAGATACGTCTGTCAGTGGGCTTGGGACCCTTCCGCCAGTGCACAATCTAATTAAATACTTGAAATGATTTATTAACAGCGAATAGGGATGCTTCAGTACTCCATTCAGTGCCGGCTGCCCAACCACCCAACGCGGAGCAGTTCGGACATTAAATTCGCCCGACATGGCTGGAATAATAAGGAAAATTGCGAGGGGCCGCCCTCCATATCGGATGCGTGATGATATCTCGGGGGTGATTTGCATAATTTCTAGTCCCTCTAAGGATTTTTTTCGTTTTTTATTTGTCAACACGCTGGCGGAAGGGAGGAAGTTGGAAGCTAAACAAGGCACGTCAGACTGTTGTTTCCGATTACACCGGGGGATCATGTGCTTTGCGCGTTTGTCATATGTGAGGACAGGGACATGTCCGGCCATGATTTTGGGTCATACTGCGACTGCTGCTGCTGAAGATGATGACGTGTTCATTTCGAAATTTGTGAGTGAACCTTTAGTTAAGACAAACAACTCTTGTCCAGTGGGGGATCATTATTGTCATCATCAGGGAAAAGCAGAAACGTGAGATGCGCTATCATTACTGCCACTGGTGCCTGGGGACGTGGGACGTATAACGGAATGGAGACGGCGAATAGATGAGTTATGGCCGCAGTAAATGTGACGATGTATGTATTGGGGAAATGGATTGAATGTCAGAGGCAGTGGATGTGTTCCTTACGCTTGTGGGGATGTACATTTCCGAACTTTGGGCTATCAAGTTGGGGATAGTCTGACTCTCAAACAACTCTTAGAAATTGCCTGCAAGCTAGTTTAATCTCCAGCAATTACTTAAAATTTCAAGAATTGAAGAAAAACCTTCAATTTGACGCATAAGTGTGGCTTTAATGCAAAACGTGAACAATTTAATTTATTTTCATTAAAAGCAAACATATTTTGTACATATCACTTACAAGTACATATCACATAAAAGTAGCGCTAAATCTGGAAATTATAGAACATTCTCTAATAATTTCGGCGGTGGTGGTTACGCTGGTGTCAATGGCTCAAATCCGTACATTTTTGCGAGACGCTGAAATACGTTTAAACACCCAGCCCAAAAACCTTTTTTCCTAGGATAAAGTTGGGATTCTGGAACAGATATAGTTGTGAAACAGATTGACACTATAGGTGGCATTGAAAGTCTAGACAAGCCCTGCAAATTTCTAGTGATAACTGTGTGTTCAAAGGCAAGTCATGCGTAGGGTGAAATTGAATCTTGGTTCGAGGTTTCTCCAGATCCAAGCTGATGCCTGAAATAAGGATAAATTTCTTCTATAGACTGTTGATTAACATCAAGTTAGCGTCAAGATACAAATGTCTCGATAGGGAACATTTGTTGTGAACGAGCCCTTTTTTTTTTGTTTGCTTGCTATGACATTTGTGAAAAATATTTAGTATACATCAAGCCATTGAACAGATACCATCATATTTTTTCATCGTGTTAAAAATGTCAAAATTTGTTCCAGAAAGTGATGATTTGCGGAAAGCATTAATTTTTTGTTTTCATTTAAAGAAAAGTACTGCAGAGTCGCATCGAATGCTTGTCGAGGCATATGGTGATCATGCTCTATCAGAAGCAACATGCAAAAGATGCTTTCAACGGTTCAAAAATAATGATTTTGATGTGAGAAATGAAGAACGTGGAAGACCACCAAAAAAGTTTGAAGACGCCGAATTGCAAACGATATTGGATGGAGATGACAAATGGCAGCAATGTTAAATGTTGCACAACAAACAATTTCTGACCGTTTAAAAGCTATGGGAAAGATCCAAAAGTGGGGCAAATGGGTGCCACATGAATTGAATGAAAGACAGATGGAAAACCAAAAAACCACTTGCGAAATTTTGCTGCAAAGACACGAAAGAAAATCGGTTTTGCATCGGATTGTTACTGGCGATGAAAAATGGATTTATTTTAAAAATCATGGATTAATCTGGGACAACCATCAACATCGACTGCAAAACCAGATCGATTCGGCAAGAAGACAATGCTGTGTGTTTGGTGGGACCAGAAAGATGTGCTGTACCACGAGCTCCTAAAACCTGGTGAAACCGTTAATACTGATCGCTACCGACAGCAACTGATCAATTTGAACCATGCATTGATCGAGAACGCAACAGAGGACGTACTAGACTGAGATGGCGCACACAAGTTTAAAAGGACCTCAACCAACTTGGAGTGCGCAATTGGAGACAGCTGGAAAGAGATCGTGCTAGCTGGAGAGGCATGTTGGTTGTGGCCCAGGTCCACCCCGGACTGTAGCGCCATCCGAAGAAGAATTGATCGAGAATCGACCAGAATGGGCCAGAAGACACGACAAGGTAATTTTGCTCCATGACAATGCAACTGCACACAAAGCAAAACCGGTCCAGGATACAATCAAAACACTTGGGTGGGAGCAGCTACCCCACCCGACTTGGCTCCTGCCGACTACCATTTGTTTTCATCGATGGGACACGCATTGGCTGAGCAACACTTTGATTCCTACGAGGAGGTCGAAAATTGGGTGTCTGATTGGTTTGCTTTAAAAAACAAACAATTTCATTGGCGTGGTATTCACAAATTCCCAGAAAGGTGGTCAAAATGTGTAGAAAACAATGGCCAACACTTTGAATAAAATGTTTTTACTTTCCCATTAATAATTAGTGTTTTATTTTCATTTCGTACCGGTATACCTGGTAAATGGCAGGCGGGGTGTTTCACTCAACTCAAACGACGATGGACGTGAATGAATTTTGTATCTTGACGAAGTTGTAGAGGAAAAAAAGGACAATCACAGAAATCTTGCACCACACACGGTGTCATCATGACATAAATACCGCTATCTCGTTCTGGCTTAGAAAAGTGCAAGCCAGATTTTCAGTTGAACAGCCCGAAGTCTCCAAAGTCAAAACGCATTTTTGATATAAATACGTTGACCTTCTCTGGCCGTTGGCGATTTTGAATAAAGAACGTTTCAATTGTAACAGTTTAAATTTATTTGACATTTTCCCCAACTACAAAGTTAAGGTAGTAACAACGGATCTAGGGCCAAAAGGAAGAAGTTATACGACTGATGGGCTACCGATGTGAGACAGAAGTTGCTTTCCATTCAAGATCATTGTTCATAGCTACGTGATTTTTCTAAAGGCAGGATTGAAATGACAGTTTGCAAAAATGTGGAGTCGACTCAAGCTTAAGACTAAGCCCAAAGACTAACTGGCAAAACAATGTCATGTACATATATCTTCTTCTTCTTGTGACGCTACAATCCGGGGTGGACCTGGGCCTCAACCAACATACCTCTCCAGACAGCACGATTTTTCGCCAACTGTCTCCAGTTGCGCACTCCAAGGTGGTTAAGGTCCTTCTCCACCTGTGTGCGCCACCTTAGTCTAGGTCGTCCTATGTGTTGTCCCAATCACTCGGATTCAAAGACTTTCGGAGCAGTGGTGTCCATATGCTCTACAGGGACTAGCCATCTTAAGCGTTGTGTCTGTAGGCACTTGACCAAGCGCATGTCGCTGTACAGCCCATAGAGTTCGTCATTAAGTCTTCTCCTCCAGACGCTATTAACGCAAACAGGACAAAAAATCGCACGCAAAACTTTTCTCTCGAAAAGACTAAGGGCTTCCTCATCCGCTATTGCTAACGTCCAAGTTTCCGCGACATAAAGTAGGACTGGAATGATCAAGCTATTATATAAAGCGAGTTTAGTTCGTCGAGAGCAGGATTCATTACTCTAATTGCCTCTTGAGCCCAAAAAAACAGCGATTGGCAAGAGTGATTCTGCGTTTGATTTGGTGCTGATGTTGTTGTCCCTGTGTACCGCGGAGCCGAGGTAGACGAAGTCCTTGACTACCTCGAAGTTTTTGCTGCCTACTGTGATGCTCTGTCCGAGGGGTCGATGTTGTGTGTCCTTCCTTGATGACAGCATGTACTTTGTTTTGCCCTCATTTACCGCCAGACCCATTTTAGCCGCTTCCGCTTCAATGCCAGCAAATGCTTCATTGACGGCTCGCTGTGTTCGTCGTGCACACTGTCATATAAGGCCTTCAAATCGACGAATAGGTGGTGAGTGTCGATTTGCACTTCTTGAATTTTTTCCAGGATCTGCCATAATGTGTGTAATCTAGTCTATTGTGAACTTCTCTGGTTTGAAATCACACTGATAGGAATCCATCAGGTTTTGGACAAAAG
Source organism: Eristalinus aeneus (assembly GCA_955652365.1). NCBI lineage: Eukaryota > Metazoa > Arthropoda > Insecta > Diptera > Syrphidae > Eristalinus > Eristalinus aeneus. The sequence continues at coordinate 83,478,580 of OY019132.1, forward strand.
ATGTCAGGCTTTCGCACAATACGGCAGAGAGGTTCTTATATGCGATGTAGAGAAGGCTGATCCCCCAATAATTGGCGCAGTCAAAAAGGTCTCCTTTATTGTGGGCCGGGCAAACGAACGTGGGATTCGACTCATCGGGTATGCTTTCCTCCGACGATGTCTTACAGATAAGCTGGTGCATGCGTCCAACCAGGTCATCTCCAACTGCTTGAAATAGTTCTGCGGACAGTCCGTCCGGTCCAGCAGCTTTGTTCGATTTCAGCTTGGACATTGCTATCTTCACCTCGTCTAAGTCGGGGGGATGGATTTCTTGCCTATCATTGTCCAAATTGAGTGGAATGCCTAACAGCGGAATTGGTGCCGTCATTGCCGTTAAGGAGTCTGTAGAAATGATCCTTCCAGAACTATTTATTTTTACCCCTCCAATATTCTTACAAACTGTTAGGCTACGCCCATTAGTTAATCCCCGGGCAGAAGAGTTCTTTTCCTACATGGGTTCATTATTCAACGGGTGCTGTTGTGGCTGTCCACGGAGCGCAAAGGGGACCTGTGTACTAGCGAGAATAGTGGTGGCAGCTCAATATGTTGAGCGCGATCACCAACGTTACCTCGTGTGCACAGAGGTAAGCCCCTCTAGTACACAGTAGAGCAGATCTTCATTTTACGGCAGCATGTTTGTCGATTTTAAGCCGCATATAACAGTCTGCATAGGGACGAGCTATACAGTGCCATAGAGATAGAGAATTATCGCTGCTCCGTCAAGGTCAGTTACGAAGCCGTCGAGACTTTAGACATGGCGACGCAGTGTCATGCGCCTTTCCTTTTCGATAAGGCGATGTACTGTCATGTGACATCTTTAACATCAGCCTCAAGAAGATCGTGCGCAACTCACAAGACAACACCAGAGACACGATCTTCCAACAGCCAGTTCAATTTCTTGCCAACGCTGATGACATTGAAGTGATTGGACGAACACAGCGAGCCGTCAACGAGGCGTTTGCTGGCATTGAAGCGGAAGCGGCTAAAATAGTTTTGGTGGTTAATAAGGTCAAGACAAAGTACATGCTGTCATCAAGAAAGGACATACAACATCGACGTCTCGAACAGAGCGTCACGGTAGGCAGCAGAAACTTCGAGGTAGTCAAGGACTTCGTCTACCTCGGCTCCGCGGTACACAGGGACAACAACATCAGCACAAAATCAAACGCAGAATCACTCTTGTATTGAATGGAGCGACAGTCCACAGGGGAATTACATCCTGGCTTGGTCATCAGGTACTCGCGTTGTGAGTGACACTGTTCTCTCATGAGTTGAAGATTTTTTCCGACTCTAAACGGTGAAGTTTGAGAAGCTTTTTATTAGACAGTTATTACTCTTTGGGTATTGTCAGTAGCTCGAAAGAGGTGGTGCCGTAAAAGTGCGAGGATTTCAGTTGGGAGTTGAACCTGGACTTCCAGTGTGTGACAACTTCGTCACGACGGCCACGCTGAGTCCAGTTACGCACTCCAGGTTTGTTGACGCCCTTCAACACTTGTGTGCGCCACCTTAACGTAAGTTGTTCTCTGTTGCGTTGTTCCAATGGCTCGGATTCGAAACATTTTATATGTTCATGTACAAAAAAGACCTAAAACAATTTAGTCGTAGTTCCGTGGGATGATCTTACACCATGTGCTCTTTTATATACGTATGATAGTCGTTTTCAGACCTTGAGTTTGAGGAGATATGCGATATATATTCTCGCATAGATTTGAAGACGATTGTGGTCTGTTAGAAGGATGAATTCAGCGTACGTTTGTCTCTCTAGAGAAGCTACAACAAGTGCTTACCGAACTTATCATAAGTTGGCCAGTGGCATCCCAGCACTCAGAATAGATTCAATTCCGAGACTATGTATACATAACTATGGATTGTTATACATCAAAAGCCGTCCATAAAACAGGTCATCTCCACTCCACAGGACCCCCTCCATTGTTCACTGTCCAATACACGGCGCAGCCAATCTCATACATATGGATGTGAAAAATAAGTGCGTCAAAGAACTTTGCGTTTGCAGAGAGCTTAGGATAGACAGTAGCCAGATGTGGATGGGGATACGCGTGTGTGCGGAACACCACCCGTAGTTAGGCAAGATAAAAGAGAATAATGCATTTATGCTAGAGTACTCGGGATAACATCGAGTGGGGCAACAACAATTCAGATTTTATTAAAATGTGCAAAATTTCACATCCCACTGGAGGCTGCACTTCCCGTGGAAGAATAGAAGACTCATTCGCTTTGTGAAAGCAAACAAAAATGCAGTTCTCTTGAATGGATAAAAGACTCTCTAAATGCAGAAGTTTAAAATCAAACGTTGCCTCGGCATTCTAGGTTGAGTTCATCAGAAAGCGCTCTTTGCTTTTCCCCGAATCAAAGCATGCTTTCAAAAGAGACTGAAAAACACAAATGACGTCAATACCAAAAAAATCTCCATGTTGACGCCCCACACACATTCCGAAGCACTCCCGCATGTCCATTTGTATACGCTTTTGAGATTAAATCTGTGCCCTGAGATTTGGTCAACAATATGCATGTGTTCCAGTCAAGACAAACGTCTCCATACCAACCATCATTCCTACTCCCCCTCACGGTTGCCATTGGCATCTGATCCCAGCCGATTTTACATTCATAAGTGCAATACCGATGAGGGGCAGCTCCAGGCGGGGACCTTTCCTATGACGTAATAAGCAGATAACCAAATGGGAGCCATTCAAGTGATTTGCGATATTCAGAAGTACGTGACAAATGAAGTTGTCAAGCAACGATGGCCTATGTAAATTGATAAACGTGTGAAATGGCCGATTCTGATGGCGGGGCGAAGACAACAGGATAAATGTTGTCCATGGTGCTGAAGTGAGTTGGAAACAAATGTTTGAGTTGCGAAGAAATCTTGTGGTGCGGGGATTTTGGAGGACATGGTAATGGTCTGTTAAGGACTCAATGCAAATGGGGATAGTGCTACTTTAATCCATGACAAACTTTTCCCCCATACAAAGCTGATGACCACTTCAAGCGATTGGGTTTATTTGGCACCCTTAAGTGACAGGAATTTACTCATAGTCCGGTCGAAGGTATATGAAAAGAGAGGGAGAGGAGGTACCGATACACATTGGCTTTGAATGTTCGCCGGATAGCGCATTTCATATTCCTGTGGTGCGGCTGAAGAACGAGTTTCTAAACTTAACTGTACGTCCGAAGCAGGGTTTAAGGGTTAATGTGTGGACATTCCTAGCGAGGCCAGTATTACGGGTGAATACTTGAAGGATAGGAATGTAGCTGCCTAACTCAATAGAGCACTTTGAGTTGAAATAGCGATAAAAGAGTGATTAAGACGCAACATTACGTCGATGTTCTAGCGGGTCAATTGATTTCAGAGCATTATTTTTAATAATAATTGGATGGCGCGACTGCCACAGTGGACCAGGGCCCAGCTTGCTCATCAGCTGTTCGTGTTGTGGGCGCTACTGTTCTCTCACGAGTAGAGGGGACCTACAGTTTTTTGCCGACTCCGAAAGGCGCTTTTCTTAGTCAGTTATTACTCTTTAAGCGACTAGTGCAGGCAAGCGCATGCAGCCAAATAAAACGCTTATAAGGCAACGCTGCATCGAACAACGAGGGCTGTTCGTAAGCTCTACAGAACAGAGAAGAAGAAAAGAGAAGGAGCATTAGAAGCGCGGTCGAAGAATGGAAAGTTTTATGCCAGGAATGAATTCGAAAGTTTTACGAAAAGGTAAAGTAGCTATCCGGAGGATACAAGGTTCAGACTAAGGCCTGCCGGGATCAAAATGGACAACTTGTTATAGATTCGAAGTCTGTGCTGAGAATCTGAAAATATCATTTCTGTAGAGACCTTAACTGCGATAACTGCCCAAATCCCCCCAAATGCCAAATCTCGAATGTTCCACTCGATTTGGACGATGATAGCCAAGAATTCCGTCCCCCGACTTAGACGAAGTGAAGATAGCAATATCCAAGCTGAAGTCGAACAAAGCTGCTGGACCGGACGGACTGCCCGCAGAACTATTTAAAGCAGTTGGAGATGACCTGGTTGGACGCATGCACCAGCTCATCTCTAAGACAGCGTCGGAGGAAAGCATGCCCGATGAGTGGAATCTCAGCGCCGTTTGCCCGGTCCACAAGAAGTTAGACCCCTTTGACTGCGCCAATTATCGAGGGATCAGTCTCCTTAACATCGCATATAAGATCCTCTCTGTCGTATTGTGTGAGCGTCGGAAACCATTTGTCCATGACTTGATAGGTCCCTATCAGTGTGGTTTCAGACCAGGGGAGTCCAAAAGTAGATCTTCATATTACGAAAAATCCTGGAAAAGACCCAAGAAGAACAAATCGACACTCACCACCTATTCGTCGATTTTAAGGCCGCATAAGAAAGTGTGCATAGAGACGAGCTATACAGTGCAATGTCTAGTTTTAGCATTCCTACCAAACTCGTCAGTTTGTTTAGGATTACGATGTTGAACTCTCGCTGCTCCGTGAAGGTCGGTAACAAGCTCACAGAGGCCTTCAATGTCAGAAAAGGTTTTAGACAAGGCGACGCAGTGTCATGCTGTCATCAAGAAAGGAAACACAACATCATCGTGTCAGATAGAGCTTTACACTAGGTAGCAGGAACTTCGAGGTAGTCAAGGACTTCGTTTACCTCGGCTTCGCGGTAAATAGGGATAACAATATCAGTACTTAGAGTATTAAAGTCTAGGTTTGATTCCCAGCTCAACACGAATTTTTCGAATTTTTCCGGCACCAACTTTTTCGAGCTGCTGACAACACTCAAAAAGTAATAACTGTCTGAGACTGCTTCTAAAACTTCGCCGTTCGGAGTCGGAAAAAAACTTTGGGTCCCTTCGTGAGTGAACAGTAGCCCGCACAACACGAGTAGTTGATGAGCAAGCTAGGCCCTGTTTACCCTGTGGGCTTTAGCGCCAACAATTAAAAAGTTTTGCATGTATTTGTTGGTCCTGTTTGCGTTGATGGCATCTGGAAGAGAAGATTTAACGACGAATTCTATGGGCTTTACAGCCGATAGACGTCAAGCGTCTTCGGATATAATGCTTAAGATAGCTAGGCTATGTAGAGCGCATGAACAAAACTGCTCCGGCCCGAAAAGTCTTCGAATCTGAGCCATTGGGACAACGCAACGGAGGCCTAGGATAAGGTGGGGCACACAAATGTAGAAGGACCTCAACCAACTTGGAGTGCGCAACTGGAGACAGCTGGCGAAAGGTCGTGCTGGCTGGAGAGGCGTATTGGTTGAGGCCCAGGTCTGTAGCGCCACAACATGAAGAAAAAGATCAAAAGGGGTGAAATATAGTTTGCATCGCTCGAAGACACCTAAGCATTTCGTTGCATTTTTGGCGAACTCTATTATGCAATCGTTCCAACTTTCATTTCCATTGACTCTAGAAAGTAGGGACGTAAGTGCTTTGAGTGTATGAGTGATGACCTTTTGCCCTCTTTTGGAACGGGCAGAAAAATGCTGTTTCCCACTTACTCGAAAAGAGCCCCTAAGAGAGGGATGAACGGGAAAGCTTACGCAGTGATTTTGTTCTCGTAGAAAAATACGACTTCAGAAGAACAGAGGTATTCCATACGGGTCAGCGGATCTGTGCACGTTTAGATCCTTGAGTACTCTTGCAACTAATGTCTAATATCATGAAACTCGACTGCGAAAGCGAAAATGTCCCATGGAAAAGTACAACCGGAGACAGAGCACAATCTGGTAATGATTTAATTTGTCTACAAAGCTGACAGTTAGAATACGAATGATCAAATGTTGTTGTTACCCTTGGAACGATGCAGAACTTATCGTTTCGACTTTTGATCGTAAGAGAATTTAACACGTCTAATTAAAGCATTGCAATCATTTCGAACCCGTTTGAACTTCTTACTGTTTTTCTCATTGACTTATTTCTCTCAACAAATGAACCAAGAATTTGAGGGGTTTCAAGGAGAGCCTTAACACAACAAACATAACCCAGGCATTTTAAAAATAGGATGAGCCTTGTGAAGTCTTTTAGAAACCATACTGGTGAACTCGGAAGACACAGTCCCGGGGGTGACAAACAGTCTGTCTAATATCATGAAACTTACCTGTGGAAACACATGACAGAAGTTAAATGTAAAAGTAAATATAATCAGGAGCAAGGTTCGTCATAGCACGAGAGATTAAACGATTTAAAAACTCCTTCTCAAACCTCATTGCCAGATTGACAAATTTTTCCATTTACCATCACCACTGCACACAGTTGAATCATTTCGATGAGTAAATCACAGCTTTGATCTCCGGCACAAATCACGTTCCAGTGGCAAATGTAATATCCGCTAGACATCAATCGCAGCAACGACGTGTGTAATCAGACAACAAATGCGTTTCAATAAAATCCCCCTCAGCCACATACTGTCTCCTTCATTAAGCCAGTTCATCGGGACATTAATTCGAAGACGATGGCAGCACGGATCGTTGCAAGAATAATCGCTCAACAACATGCCGGCTGGAAAGAGCTCATTCATTACTATTGATCACCCGTAGCACGTGTGCCGGGCTCTCTCCACAGGACTGGAACTCAGCATATGCCGGCACTAGTGTCATCCATTATCCACTACTTCGGTGTGTTCTGCAGATTACACTTGTAAATCATTTTCAAAAGTAAATGGATGCGCTTACACTATCCCCCTGCTCTACGCTTGGAAAGGGTTGTCGGTCTGTCCTCACAGGAAACCACTTACCTCTGAGAGCAATTTAAATTATCGAGCTTATCGTCCTGCGGACAGCAAAGTGAATTTTCCCCAGCACGTGTTGACCAGGCAAAAGGGTCATCCCCATTCGTTTTCATTACTCTCGGCAACAGATCCCTTCCTGCTGCCAGGGCGTCCTGCTTCTTGTCGTGTGATGTGTAATCTCTGGAATGGGCCAGATTATGAAAAAAAAATCTTTTCCTTTTCCTTCAAGATTTTCTTTTCAAGCTTTGATTTTGACACTGCCGACAAATATGGGCTTGCGGCGCGAGGCGCCTTGCTATCAAATCGTAATGTGACTCCTTAATTAAGGCCAATTAGCTTGTGAAAGATTGTGTAGACCGCTGTAACAAATAACGGCCACGAGTGGCTGCCGGGTCATTATACCAAGAAATATACAATTAAATGCAAACCCATTGAGGCGAAGCAAGCCTATGCCCAGGGGACGGGGGACGCTGAAACGCTCTTCCCGGAGGCATCCATCTGGAAGGAACGTGTCTTCGTTCTCATGCCAGGATTGTCCATCAATCAAGTGGCGCGTCGTTGTTAGACACGGTCCGATGGACAAGATAGTAATTTTGGACTCCGTCCACACGTCCCCCTTCCTCGCCCTGCAGCCCAGTTTGATCCTCCTCGGTGGATATTGACTGTCGTAAAATATATTCGTTTGTCACAGTTCGTTTCGGATTCCTCCTGACTGAGTCCATTGTTTTGGTTTTCGAAAGTTCCTGGAAATTTTTGGAGTCGTCTTAAAGTGGCGGCATAGGGTGGCTGTTCTTACTTGCGATTTTGATTTGACCTTGAGTTAGCTGTGGAGTGGAATTTGACAGGTTTGTTTTCGTCGGGTCTAGGGAATATTTATATTTCTAGCTGATTTTATTTCCTTCAAGTTTATTGTTGCTTCTTATGTGACATGAACTGTCTCCAGCATATCTTTACTGTTTCAGGGATTTATGAGGCAATGTGTCACTTAATGGCTGGTTTCTGCTTTGCATGGGTTCGAAGGGGAGGAACATGCTTACAGGGTAGACTTAGTCATGCCGCTCAGTGTATATTCTACTTGAATACTGTCTGGGGATAGTCCCTTACAAACCGAAATGTTATTCATACCTTTCGGAAGAATTCGGACTTCTATTATAGGAGGTAAAAGGGGAGTCGAACCATAAACAGTCAGCGTCAAAAGTTAGTGTACAGTCATCAGAAGAAAGTTTATCCTCAAAAGCTATATGTCTCCGGAAGGAGCTACGGTGGACATGGGCACAACAAGTTATTGGTTTTAAATCAAATATCAATAAACACTATCTCATTTTTAAAAAACTGTATACATAAAGTTATGAAATCAATTTATAAGAAAAATAGGCATCATCCTCAAGAAGATCGTGCGTAAAACAGAAGTCAACACCAGGAAACGACTCTCCAAAAATCAGTTCAATTGCTAGCTTATGCTGATGACATTGACGTTATTGGACTCGAACACAGCGAGCCGTTAATGAGGCGTTTGCTGGCATTGAAGTGAAAGCGGCTAAAATGGGTCTGGCGGTAAATGAGGGAAAAACTAAATACATGCTGTCATCAAGAAAGGACATACTACATCGACGTCTTGGACAGACCGTCACACTAGCCAGCAGAAACTTCGAGGTAGTCGAAGACTTCGTCAGCACCAGTACCGAAATCAAACGCAGAATCACTCTTGCCAATCGCTGTGTTTTCGGGCGCAAGAAGCAATTGAGTAACAAAGCCCTCTCTCGACGGACTAAACTCGCTTTATATAACAGCTTGATCATCCCAGTCCTATTCTATGGGATGTCCGCAAAAACCTGGACATTACCAAAGGGGGATGAGGAAGCCCTTAGCTTTTTCGAGAGAAAAGTTTTGCTTGCGATCTTTGGTCCTCTTTACGTTGATGGCATCTGGAGGAGAAGATTTAACTACGAACTCTACGGTCTGTACAGCGACATGCGCCTGGTCAAGCGTCTACGGGTACAACGCTTAAGATGGCTAGGCCATGTAGAGAGATTTAACTACGAACTCTACGGTCTGTACAGCGACATGCGCCTGGTCAAGCGTCTACGGGTACAACGCTTAAGATGGCTAGGCCATGTAGAGAGTATGGACACTATTGCTCCGGCCCGAAAAGTCTTTGAATCCGAGCCATTGGGACAACGCAACAGAGGACGGCCTAGACTAAGATGGCGCACATAAGTGGGGTAGGGCCTCAACAAACTTGGAGTGCGCAATTGGAGGCACCTAGCGAAAGACTGTGCTGGCAGAAGAAGCATGTTATTTGAGGCCCAGGTCCACCCCGGACTGTAGCGCCATAAGAAGAAGAAGTTTTAGGTTTGGTCTTAAAGGACCACAATGTGAACGTATGCCGGAAGCAAATGTGCGATAGGTAAATTATGTGAAAAAAAAACATTTTGAATCATGTAAGTTTATATGAGTAAAAAATATTTATCATTTTTATAAACAATGATTTTAAACAAGACATACTTTTTAAAGTCGGCATCAAAACACTGTAATCGAAGCTTTGTAAAAGGAAAAGAAGTTGAGTTTCTTACAAATTCACATAGCTGTTAGTTAATTTAAAAACAATAAAAAAATATTTGATAGTGTAGTAGCCGATTGCGAAAATTTAGACAGAAACAAATTATCTTGAATTTAAAATACTTTATTTAATATAAGACGACAGTCCTTGTCCATTTCTGAGCAGAGATAAGCAAGGAGATATTCAACTCCCTCGTCCTCCTCCCTTTGAGTTCAACTGACAACGTTTCCTATAAGCCCCTGTCAGTGAATACGTGTGAGCTGTCATGATTAGCTGATTGTAAACAGCCGAGCAGCCACCGAGGTGAATGAATGAACAGAAAAATAAAAAAAAATATTAACGACGTGCACAAATGGATGAAATGGATGAAATGATTTAAACATTTTTTCAAATGTTAAACGAGAAGCATCTTATTTTGGAAATTAGGGTTGCACTTTAAATCGCTTTTAAAGAATTTAAGAAACAAATTACTAGTAATTATCAGAGAGTAATTTACTTTACTATAGTTGTTTATGTATAACTCCTCCCAGACACATTTTGTTTTCGTCCGCTAAACCGCATACAAAATAAGCAAATTTGTGGCAAAATTTTGCAGAACTAACGATTACGCGAACACTAATGCGATTTCACCACGAAAAGTCGGGTGTCATAGTTTATGAAATTATGCTTGATGTATTCATAATATAATATGAAAATATAATAAACTGGCTATACCCGGCGCGCTTTGCTACGCATAAAATAAATCAAATTTATAAAAAAGTTAATGCTTATACATATACTAAAAAGAAGATTTTATTTTGTTTATTTAAGTGCTGTTGGATATACAATATTTCTTGTTTTTCTATCTGGGGCATAAACGAATAAATTAGAAGGCTTTTCGACGCGTGAACAGGCCACATACAGTTGTCCATGAGAGAAGCACGGATTTTCTAAATTCAGGCCACACACTTGTAAGGATTGTCCTTGTGCCTTGTTGATGGTAATGGCAGTGGCGAGTCGCACTGGAAACTGCAGACGTTTCTCCTTTGAATTTTCCATTCAATATAGTAGCTTCGATGATATTCGCCATCATTTTTTTTACTGAAAGTCTAGTGCAGTTGCAAAGTCGTGGTGGATTAATGTTTCGAAGCAAAATGATAGGCACGCCAATTTTCGATGTTAAAACGTGCGGAGGCTTGCCAGGTAAGTCAAGTGAATTCAAGAACTCTGTTGGATAGTTGACAATTTCGTCTTGGTTCATCACAGTATCAATGGATCTATACGTTTTCGCTACTCCAGGTATTCCACCCTGAATGGTGAAATTAATTGAGTTGACATCGTTGTTTTTGGCTGCTAATATAGCACGTTCACTGAGCCATGTATTATATATAGCACCACGTTGAGGTCTGCACTTTGGATGCTGATTACTTTTTTCCATGCTCATGTAAAGACACCACATTTATTGTAGGACATCTGTTGGGTATCAGTAATAAAATGCAAAAAACAAGATAAGCGAAGATGCATTTTAAGACAAGAAAATTCCCGTTATACGAAATGAAACCGAAATTTTGGTATGCAAAATAATAGCACCACAAGTAAAACCGTAAATAAAATGCAAAATTTAGTGGAATAGTACGGTTCTTATTTTTTTTATTTATACTACTGTTCTAGTACTTCGTCTTATAACCCTTGTTTTTGAGCACAGCGGCACAACGTCGCGGCATAGAGTCGATTAGTGCCTGACATCGCCGAATTGGAATATCCCTCCACGCAGCCTGCACAACTTCCCATAGCTGTGGTGTATTTTTTGATTTCGCTTTAAAAACAGCTTTCTTAACATTTGTCGAAAGATTTTCAATGGGGTTTAGGTCTGGAGATTGCGGCGGTCATTCCATAACTTGAACCCCATTCTTCGCTGCAGGACCCATCTGAGAGGCATATTCCATTCGGCGTAGGGCAACATGGTTTTCCTCATTATGCCAACATAAACTTTGGCTGTCATCATTGGTTTTATTCAAAATATAGGACCAGTACCGTTGTAGGAGAAGCATCCCCATATGTTAATTTTTGCGCCGCCGTGCTTAATGGTTTTTAAAGCACACTCCGGTTTAAACTCTTGTTTTTTTTGCCTACGAACAAATGTCCTGATCCCAGGAGTTCCAAATAAAACACTTTTAGACTCATCTGTCCATAATATATTACGCCATTTGGTTACTTCCCAGTTCAAATGTTCTTGCGCAAATTGTTTTCTTTTATGAAGATGGACCTTTGTCAGCAAGGATGCTTTTCTGGGACTTCTGGCAGGTAGTTCCTTCTCTATCAACTTCCTTCTTATGGTTGATGTTGATACGGGCAGATTTAGTTCCTCTTTTATTTTGTTTGATGTGATGAATGGGTTTTGTATCACTAATCTTATCATTCTTCGCTCGTCGGTAGAGGTTAATTTCGATTTTCTACCTCTTGTTTCTTCTTTTTCGACGTGTTTTTTGCATTAGTAATCATTTTATTCGAACAACCAGCGATTTTCCGAATAAATTTGTACGTTTTTCCGTCAGAAATTAATTTTTTTATAAGTTCACGTTTCTTAGGAGTACAATGCACACCGCGACCCATTTTAATTGTTCATAACGTTGTATTTTTAAAATACTAGTTTCAAAATTCTTAAATATTTTTACTTAAATCTTTTGACGCACAAAAAAAAACTAAACACCACCATACACTTCGAAAACACTTTTTAGAATGACATGGTGCTATTATTTTGCACACCAAAATTTCGGTTTCATTTCGTATAACGGGAATTTTCTTGTCTTAAAATGCATCTTCGCTTATCTTGTTTTTTGCATTTTATTACTGATACCCAACAGATGTCCTACAATAAATATCGTGTCTTTACATGAGCATGGAGAAAATTAATTAGCATCCAAAGTGCAGACCTCAACGTGGTGCTATTTTTTTGCACAGAGCTGTATGTATTGGCTCGTCTACATTTGATGCGAATATGCAGACGTCTGGTGGCAAAAAGATACATTGTGTGACCTTATCGACAGTCAATTTAATATTTCCATCATCCAATTATTGTTTTGCAAAACGTTTAGCGGATCCATCAAGTTGCAATTTGGGTTTTTAAGTAGTTTCTGCACAAGTCGCCATAAATCGGATAATTTTAAATATGCATTCAGTTCGTCAGCCATGTTTGTTCAAAAACCCGAAACTATAAAATTAGCGCACCTCCGAAAACACATGTTTTTCCTCTTAAGTCCTTTAGTGTGCAAAGAGCGCTTCCAATGACTTGTTGTACGCGATTGTATATTTACATTGATTTGCTATTGTTGGAGTAGGTTAACATTCGGTATTAACATTCAAACGTGATACGAAGCAATTACACTGTAATGTACATTCAAACACAGTATACATATGAATTTGAATGTACAAATCCAAATACAGATTTGGACCAGCGGTAAATCTATGCACGGGCATATATGCATCTACGCACCCGTAAGCATATATACTTCCCAAAACAACACACGATCACTTCTTCTAGTGTGCGTTGTGTGTGTTTTTAGCGGTTGAATTGTACAATGTGCGTGACTCCACTGAGGCTCGTGTCGATTCACTGGTTGCAGCGAGAAAAATGTACGGGAAACAAAAAACATTTAACCTGCGATATCTCCAATTTATTATTCGAAACGATGGTTGGATAATTATGTTCCCTAGGCGCGTTGACCCAGATCTTCAAAACTGCGTTTTTAATTTTCCAAAATTTGCATATTGATGTTTTAAAGATTTTGACCAATAACTCCCAAATTGTCTAAGCCTGAATGCTTGAACTAATTTTAGTTAAAGGTTTTCATTGAGACGGATTTTCCATAATTTTTCCAGATTTGTAGGCAGAACTGTGTGGAAATTAGAGGCGGTCAAACTTTTTAATATCTTTCTAATGGTACTCTCCACCGAAAAACTGCGAAAGAAAGCTCAATCTTATTTTCAAAGACCTTTTGATTCGTCTCGAGTGATATATCGAAAGGATCAGCCGAACTTTGAACATAGGCCCCAACTTCATCTCTATGGGGAGCTATCCCCCCAAACAAAAGTTGGTACCAAAACCCTTTTGACAGAATTCTGAACAAAGTTGCCAAAGACATCAATGCCCTATCTCTTACCAGTTAAGAGTCTATAAAGGACAAACAAACAAACAAATATTGATTTTTATATACAGTGATGAAAAATTTATACCATTGATGAAAACACAGATTTTTGTATAAAATTTCAATATTTATTTTGTATTTTGAACAAAACATCAATGTGATGCATTTGTTTTTTAAAGAGAATCATTTTCACATATACAAGAGTTGAGTGCAGGTCTTAGAAGGAAATCACTCTCTGTGATTAATGCATGAATATCATTTTCAATTCATAGTAACACTATGATTTATTTATCTTTTTAAGGTAATTTTGCTATTTCATAATATTCATGCAAAAACATTGTTTTACAAACATGGGTGTACGCATTCATTGTGAAATATTGCTTTAAGTTTCATGTTGCATTTCTAAACACCATTGGGCAAATAGCCGAAACTGCCGCCATGTTTTGAAAGCCTCATAGATTTTCGATTATTATGGAAGTGAATCCACGGATTTGCCGCCATTATGGTGGTGGATCCAACGATTTGGTTTAAAATCCAGGGATTTTGTAAAAGTATAGGTGAATCTTAAGGGATTTCCCACACAACTACAAAATTCCTGGAGTGGACAGGCATAGGGCCAGGGCAAAAACTGGTCTAAGACGAGTATCTCCCTGATTCCCTTATGTCTGCTTCTGATAATCGACTGACTCGATTCTTCTACTCTTAATAATTGGTTTGTTCCAATTGATTTGTGTACAGAAATTCGTAGTTGAGTAGTTTAAGTAAAAGTCTCTCTTGCAGAGAGTAACTCTAGCGAAAGTTGTGAAACGACTTTTCGTAGAAACTCGTAAACAGCTATCAGACATGTAAAATGTCAAAAAAGTTTTTTTTTTGATTTGACAGCCATCTGCTGCCCACAGTTTTTTCTTCGGCAGAAATTCGTAGGGAGGGAAAATATTTCGCTCCCTCGTGAGCTCTCTCTTCTACGAAAAAATTAGCTAATGGAACGCTTTTTCGTAGTTTTTCGGGCAAGTTACATATGATGCTTTACAGAAATGTTGTATTGACAGCTTCTTGAACCTGGACTGGTTCATTAGGCTTGAATACCAGAACAATTGTCAAAAAGCCTTGTAATATGTCTGCCTTCGACTGTAAACTACCACGCTTCTCTCATTACCGCATTAAAGGAGCCATGACATTGAACAGTTAACCATTCTCTTGATCGCTTCAAGCCGTGAGAGAAAAACAATTACATCATCCATTTGTCTTCTTAATGGGTTTAAAGGCGATTTCCTGCAAGTACCCCTATAGCATTGCATTAATTTCGTCCGCCTGCCTCTTAGTACCGTGTAATCGGAAAGTGTTAATTTTGCTCAAATCCTTCCGGTGATCGATTATGTGAACACATATACAATCACTTAGGGAAATTCAAGTGATTTGCCACACGTATTGGGCTCGTTGCACGAAATCAACACAATTACTTCGCAATTAATACGCCCAGACGATTAATTGAAATTGGAACACATGTCAGGGTAAAATTAAATTCAGGGAAGTGCTGCGTGAATGCTTCTAAGACGATTAATTTCAATCAACCACGTGACTGGGTCTTCTCGGAATCTTGTTTAATTACCATAGCTGTGCAAATTCAACTGAAAGTCGACATGCGAGCTAATAATACTGAAATTTATGGGCTCATGGCAATCTCTTTTATTGAGTGACTTGTGATTTCTTGATTTTGACAAGCACGTGCTCGCTAATAGGCTGTGACATTTGCAAAGCTGTCGATTGACAGTTAAGGGGCTCTCGGAGTGATTGGACTTATACATGGATATCCTTTTTTTCCTGTTTTTCGTTAAAATAAACTTTTGAATATGACACTAAAGAGGCGCCATTGGGATGGCGGTGATTTGGTTGGGTGCACACTCCATCTCGTCTGTAAGAAGGAGGACATAAGCGTGCCTGATGAGTTGAATTGTATGGTTTTTTGAACTTTGCATAGATGCACTTCTCTGCCGTCCCGTGTAAACTCCTTAGTCAATATCGTGATAAGTGCTTATCAAAAATTCATTCAACGGTAGATCTTGAAGAAGGGGATGATCAACGTACAGTGGATCAAAAAAGTATTGGCAATTATGGTTTTTTTGCAATATTACGCAAATCAAAAATTATTTTTCTGAAAATCAATTTTATTTGAAATAAGCGGTAAGAAAGATAGAAAAAAGTGATATTATAATTCAATTTAACTGCAACATTTACCAAACAAATTAAAAATACTACAAAATTCACATCAAAAACGTATTGACAGCACTTAATAAACACGCAATTGATGCCGTTATTCGAAATACCGGAGGCATGTAATCTTAAAGACTTGTAGACTAGAATATAAGCAGTAATTTGACTCTAATTTGTGAATTGGTTAACACGCGTTTACATTACGGAATCGAACTTAAAATAAATAATGGGTAAAAAGTCAGAAGAGTTAGACATTGGTGTAAAAAACAGAATTGTGACAATGCGCCAAAGAGGTTTTACGTATAGTGCAATCGGAAAAGAATTAAAAATGGGTTTATTCACTGTAAGAAGTGTAATCAAAAAATTTGAAAGCACCGGATCAACAGAAAATAAAAGAACTGGAAGACCGCGTATTTTTTCTGATAGAGGAAAACGTGATATTTTACGAGAAGTAAGAAAAAATCCCAGAAGAAGTGCTCTAAAATTGGCAAAAGAAGTCGCAAAAAAAAAAAAAACAGAAAAGGTTTTTAATGCGCAAACTCTTCGTAATGTTTAGCATGAAGCAAAATATTACGGAAGAGCAGCTCGGAAAAAACCTTTTATTTCGGAGATTAATAGAAAAAAACGCTTGCAGTTTGCCAAAAACTACTTAACCAAACCAAAAGAGTTTTGGGAATTTTCGGATGAGTCAAAATTTAATATTTATGGAAGTGATGGAAGGCAAAATGTGTGGAGGAAGCCTAACACGGAGCTGAAAAGGGAGAAGGGAGAAAGTGGAGTTGGTAGCCTGACTTTTGTTGAAGGTCATATGACAGCGGTAATGTAAATTGGTATTTTGCGCCATAATTTGAAATTTAGTGCTGACAAAACTTGGTCTTGGTAATACGTTCATCTTTCAACAAAACAACGATCCCAAGCATACCGCTTTGAAAACACGGGAATGGCTGCTGTATAATGCTCCTAAGCAACTGAAAACTCCTCCCCAATCTCCTGATATTAATCCGATAGAGAACTTATGGAGTCAATTGGGATCAGCAGTACAAAAACATCAAATTTCGTCTTAATCAGAGTTGAGGAGAACGAACGAAATCGTTGGTTTATTCGATGCCCAGAAGATTACAAGGCAGTATTGATGCTAAAGGGCTCCATACCAAGTATTAAACTTTTTCAGTTTTGTGATTAGGAGCAGTGATTTTTAATTATTTACTACTTATTTGTTATTTGCCAATACTTTTTGTGATGTGAATTCTAGTATTCTTAATTTGTTTCGTAAATATTGTAATTAAATTGAATTATAATATCACTATATTCCCTCTTTCTTATCGCTTATTTCAAATAAAATTGGTTTTCAGAAAAATAATTTTTGAATTGTGTAATATTGCGAAAAAACCATATGTACACCTTTTATTCGCTCACTGAAGGCCATGTCTAGTTTTGACATTCCAATAACACTCTTTAGAATGTGAAAGTTGACGATGGTGAGCAGTCTAGGTTTCATCAATATCTTCAATGAACTCGCCTTGGCCTTTTAAAGTCAAAACTGTCGCGCGACTCCTTTAATATAAAGGATCTCGTGTGATGCTTAAATTTCAAAACTAGAGACACGATCTTTCAAAAGTCCGTACAACTGCTTGCTTGCGCCAACGCCATTGACGTGCTGTGATGATCGCAGTAACTCATCAATGATGCGTTTTCTAGCATTAAAGTGGGAGTGAATGAGGGCGAAACAAAAATATGCTATCATCAATGAAGAACGCTCAACATCAACAGTAACAGCAGTAACTTTCTATCTCAGCACTAAAAAGCAGCTATTGCAGAATTACTCTAGCCAAATGCTTCTCCTTTAGGCTCGAAAGGTAATTCTTTAAACACAAAGCCGTATACGACACATTTATCATCTTCGTCTTTCTCAGTGGAAAGGGGACATAGACTCAACTTAATGCGAGCAGCTAAAGGGAGCTGGCGAAGGATCGTGTCAATCGAAGTGGCTTATTGATTGAATCCCAGGTCCACCCCGGGCTATCGCACCAAACATAGAAGAAGCGCTATCGTTGTTAGTTTGGCAATGGCCGATGTTTTTGCATTCGATAGTGAGCTGCATGTTTCTCTTTCCATCCAAATAACATCGACTGTCGTGCCTTTTTTATAGTTAGATCAAGAGGACGTTCAGCAACTTAACCACAACATCCGGAATGAAGTCTAAATTGTGGAATTTGCACAGACACAATCAGTTATGTATTATCTCTTTGACTTTCTGTGAAGAAACGTTAGCTCTGCTCTTCAGAAGTATGCAGTCATACTTTCTATTGCCGTCCGAGGATCGGAAAAGTACGCCAGTTACACAGTTGAATGCGTTTATTTCTACAGGATTATAATACTTTACATCGATTCAATATTTGATCATTACAACACATACCGCGGTTTGCATCTCTTTCTGGCTTCGATGAACGACAACAGAGTGACAGAGCCAACAATGGTTGCCTTCGTTGAAGAGGTGCTAACCGTAGCATAGCATGCGATCTATGCGCTTCTGGATGGCACTTTGAAGTTTACTGATTTTCCACACTCTGTATTGGAGGACTATTAGATGACAATAGAAAATCACTATCCTCTTATCCTCGCGGTTCACTTTGTGCTGATGCAGACAAAAACGTACTCATTATTGAACTTCTTGCGTCTGAGAATGTACAATGCGCCGCCAGGTGTTTTAAGCAATGAAACTGCGGGGGTAAAAAGAATACTGAATTATTCTTGGCGTGAACCATTCTCAAGTTTGAAAGAAAATGTTTCTTAGAATTGCAATTGTTGCAACTTCAGTTAGCCTCTGGGGAAAAGTTACATCTGGTGACTTTTCGAAAGGGCATGAAAGACGAGTAGATACCTCAAACAACAATGCAAGAAATAAACTGTTGCGAAGGAGGTACTTCCCATGGAAATCGCCCCATTTAATTGCCAACATAACTGCAATAATCTGTTTCGCACAACAGAGTCCTCGAGGAAGTGTAATTAAGGATATTGAGCGAAATATTTTTACTATGTAGGACACAAATCTGTAACATAGTTTTTCAGTATCAAGTTTTTGACAACAATGCCCGAGGATGAAATATGTATATCTTGAATATCGGAAGGCAACGTGGTAAATGCGCATTCGATAACCTATGCTGGGGCCGTCAACAGTTGATCCGACCTTCTCCGAGGTATGTTGTGGTCTCTGAACTGATGTTTTTTTTACGTGGTGTGGAAGTTACCCTCACGCACAATCCACAGACTGGCCAATCCCTCGGGCAGAGTGGTTCGTGACATTGGTTCACCACATAAAGGGTCTTGTATTGGCTATCCAGGGATCGACTCGAGGAGAATGTATGTAAACTTCACCTGTGTACTGACGAGGATTGCGTTGGCAGCTCGTCTTGCTGAGAGCGATCAACGATGTTACTTCGACCATCACGTTATTGTAAACAAGGTAAGAACCCGGATTTCGAGAGATCAACGGAGTCGAGACAGGCCACGGGTTGCCGTGTGAAACCTACAATCGCAACTGATCACTAGGAACTTTCCCGACCGAGTCTTTGCGAACCTAGCTAAGAATTCGACGCCGCCTTCACTAACTATAGAAGAAGACTGGAAATGTTGTCAAAAAGCTATCAAAACAGCTGGCTCTGATGTGCTGGATTTCACGTCACCACCCAGTAGGAACCCATGGTTTGACGACGAATGCAGGCAAGCGCATGCAGCTTCACAAGACGCCTATTAGGTGACGCTGCATCGAACAACGAGGGCTGTTCGTAAGCTCTACGAACAGAGAAGAAGAAAAGAGAAGGAGCATGAGAAGCGCTTGGTCCAGGAAATGGAAAGTGTTATGGCAGGAATGAATTCGATAGTTTTACCAAAAGGAAAAGCAGCTATCCGGAGGATACAAGGTTCAGACTAAGGCCTGCCGGGATCAAAATCGACAACTTATTATAGAGTCGAAGTCTGTGCTGAGAATCTGGAAATATCATTTCTGTAGAGACCTTAACGGCGATCACGGCCCAAATCCCCCAAATGCCAAATCCCGAATGTTTCACTCGATTTGGACTATGATA
The DNA here is from genome assembly GCA_955652365.1 of Eristalinus aeneus. Classification (NCBI taxonomy): domain Eukaryota; kingdom Metazoa; phylum Arthropoda; class Insecta; order Diptera; family Syrphidae; genus Eristalinus; species Eristalinus aeneus. The sequence continues at coordinate 83,498,334 of OY019132.1, forward strand.
GCCAAGAATTCCGTCACCCCGACTTAGACGAGATGAAGATAGCAATATCCAATCTGAAGTCGAACAAAGCTGCTGGAGCAGCTGGTTCGCTGGTTGGGTGCATGCACACGCTCATCTGTCAGATATGATCGCAGGAAAGCATGCCTGATGAGCGGAAGGTCAACATCGTTTGCACGGTTCACAAGAAGAAAGACCCCTTTGACTGCACCAATTATTTAGGAATCAGCATTCTTAACATCGCATACAAGTCCCTCTCTGCCGTATTGTGTGAGCGTCGGAAACCGTTTGTCCATAACGTGATAGGTTCCTATCAGTGTGGTTTTAGACTAGGAAAGTTCACAATAGAGCAGATCTTCACTTAACGCCAGATCCTGAAAAATACATTCACAACCTATTGGGCGATTTTAAGGCCGCATATGACAATGTGCATAGAGACGAGCTATCGTATATAGTGCCATGTCTCATAGTTCTGACATTCCTACCAAACTCGTCAGATTGTGTAGGATAACGATGGAGAACTCTCGCTGCTCCCCTCAAGGTCGGTAACGAACGCACCGAGACCTTCAATGTCAGAAAAGGTTTTGACAAGGTGAGGCGTTGTCACGTAACTTCTTCAACATCATACTCGAGAAGATCGTTCGTTACTCCCTAGTCAACAGCAGAGGCACGATCTTCCAAAAGTCAGTTCAAGTGCTAGCTTACGCTGATGACATTGACGTGATTGGACGAACACAGCCAGTAAGCCAGGGTTAGATTCTCAGCTCGCCAAAAACCGCCATCTGATAGGCAGGACATTGATAGAGAAAGTGCTCTAAAATGTCTTCAACTACTCCACAGGCGTCCGAAAGGGTGTCATCACTAAGCCCAAGCAGACTTAAGTGCTTAGGGAAGGTGGAGTGTGTCGTTTGTACACCGATAATTTGTTAACATCTTTTCTGTCAGGAAATAACAGCAAGGCTGCGGATTTCTCACTGACTTTCGAGAGCATGCACTTGATCAGACTGCACCCTGGAGAGTCATGCCATCTCTAGTTGCGCTCTTGGGAGACCAAACCTTCGACAAAAGCCCAAACTAAAGAGGAGGGTAGTCCCAATGTTGGTTCGAGGTCAACGAATGCCTCTATTGAACCTTGGCTAGAAGGTTCATGGGCCATCTCGCTTTCCTGGGCCGACTACGACTACGAGTGTTGTGAGTGTATTAAATATCGAAGTCTGAGGAGCTCTTTCATTGACGGCCGTACCCTTTGAGTCTTGTTAGAAAGTCGTCATAGGCGGTACCGTGATTGCACGACGGTCACCAGGATTAGTCCTACTTAAAATATGTCTGCAAGAACCCACACAAAAATCTGTAAACTTTATAATAAACTGAAAAGCATGTTAACATAAAAGTTCCCTTAACACAAAAGCCGCAGATCCAAAGATAAAACCTCATAAAACTGCAAAGAACCTGAAGAGCATCAAACTGTGATTCGACACTTCAACGAAGTTGTGAAAGCTAATATCCTCGACAGAATAAATAGCGACAGGTTCACTGAACACTTCATGTGACTACTGTGGTCAAAGGAATCAATGATTCTGCCGCCCCTCTTTCTACGGAATGCTTTTGAACCTCCAAGAAGAAGTTCGATAAAGAAATTGTTTTTCCTCCCAAAGGGTTGAACTCACTTCACCCTCCCCGATTGAGAAGGCGTCTGCTTGAGATAATCGAATGCAGGCCACCCGAGCAATAACAGACACTATAACTGTCTTTCCATCAGCACTATAATCGTCCTTTTCTCCTTGTCTCTGCGGAGTCCTTTGAATGGCGGCACATTTCATTTGGAATTTCATTGTCCTTAAGTGAAAGAGACTACATCTGAGCCCCATTATCTTCCCACTCCAGCGACAGATTGAATCAATGAACTCAATTAGGAACGGAAATCCCAATCTGCGAACATGACCACATCTGCTTGTTGTAGGTGCGCCTGGGGTCATTATCGTCCGTTAGGAAAGTTTTCAACAATTCAGTTGTGTGTGCTCCGGTTGGTTGACCCCCTTCTGTCAGTGAATGTGATTGGATCTCCATATAATCGCCTTGAAGTTTCCCACCTCCTTGCGCACCCATTAAGTTTACATAAAGAACACACGGCACCTCAGTTGGGAGGGATTGACTCACTCCTTTGGGAACCGCAATTTCAAATCATAAAACGAATTCGCACGCATACGAAGCAGAGTGCCGCATCTCATTACTTCTCATTACTGTTGAATTGAATTTCTATTTGTATGTGGATCAGTTCAATGCACAGAGCCTTTGTTACAGAAGTTTGCGTAGGCCCCTCCTAATATCCTGGAGGGCTGCTCAAAGGGTCTGCCACTTGGTTTGGCATGTGAAATGAGCACGTACCACAGTAAAGCAGTTCTCCCTTTTCATCGTAACAATCAGCCTTAAGGGAGGTCTGCCACACACACGTGTCCAGCATGAAGTGCGTCTGAAGAGGCTATGAAATCAATATTTCAAGGATAATATCTCAAGGACTTGTCGTGATTAAAATTCCTTTGCACTCGCTTCTACTGATGTCAATGGACACCCATTCACGGGGCCCAATAAGTTGCAGGAATGTGATTTAGTCGTCACGTGAGGAATATAAAGGACTTCAACAACGCGCTTCCAATGACCTTTACTCACTGCTGAATTTGGGTAAACAAGTAGTCGGTAGAGTTCGATCCCCAGCCCAACACCAATTTTTCGAATATTTCACGGCACCACCTCTTGCGAGCTGCTGCCAACACTCAAAGAGTAATAACTGCCTAAGGATGCTTCTCAAATTTCGCCGTTCAAAGTCGACAAAAATCTGTAGGTCCCTTCCACTCGTGAGAGAACAGTAGCGCGCACAACACGAGTAGTTGATGAGCAAGCTAGGCTGTGGTCCCCCTTTATTCTGCAGCGCCAACAATTCGTATTATTAAGTGGTAAAAGGAAAAAGGAATCGGATCTGATATACTCCCTCTGTTACCACCGAAATATGTGCAGCAAGCCATAGTGCCAGCAAGTGAGGCAAAATCAAATAGCGAAACGTCTTCAAGGACAAATTGTTTACGATCCTTAGCCTTGGATCAGGGGAAATCAATCAATCGCGCTGCAACCATCAGAGAAATAGATGCGTCCAATAGCACACCAGACAGACGCAATCAAATTGCAGTTCGATCGAAATCTAATCCGGATTCATCTCACAGAACATCCATTCATTTAGTGTTTCATGCGAACTCTTCACAAAACTGAAATGTAATCTTATCTCCATTAAGACCTCTCGAGAGCCTTTTTTAACATTTTCCCAACTGTAGGTTGTGTTTGTACGAGACTTAATTAAAATTAAAGTCCCGTTCAAGGATGGCTCATTGAACGAAATGGGCTTAAAGCTTTTATGTGTGTGGTGTGGTAGCAGACCTTCGGGTAGAGGGTGCTATTTGATTCACGTGAGGACATCGTCTATCACTACACAAGAGACAAATGTGAATGATATGGGGCACGACTCGCTCAAATGTTCAATATAGAGTCAATGGCACAGGAATATTGAATCTGATGCAGCAGGTGGACGACATGGAGATTGATGTTCTCTCAAAGAGACCAACGCTTGGGTAAGTGATCCGATTTGGCTTTAGTTTCTGTGAACATACACACACTACCGGCACAATGGGGTCTGTCTGTGCAACCTTCACTTTTCATAGCTCTTCAAAAAGTAAAAAACATCGATCGACTAATAAGAGTTTGATAAACTCTTTTCACACATTATTTTCGCTGCTTTTAATTTCGTTTGGTACTATTTTGACAATGTCGGAAGAGTGGGTTAATTTCTTAGAGTCTGCAATAGTTCCGAGACTCAAGAGGCTGCTAAGACATTTTAAATGTCAAATAACCGGCGCTAAGGCCATATTACAAAGCCGATTGGAAGAAGCAGTGGTGGATTATTCAAACGAGGACTTGGCCGCTCTGATTCAAGAATTTCCGTTCACGTCTAGGAGTCTGTATATGAATCAGCTCCCTTGTGAGATCGTGCTTCTTGTATTGTACCCAGCAGTGAAGATGAAGAAACACTTGATGCGGAGTTACTTAAACTGCAGAAGATCTGTAAGAAAAAGGAGGAAGTCAAGAAATTGAAGCAACTATTAAGCGCTCTGCAAATGGAGTATACAGAATCCTCCTCATTGACAAGAGCCGACGTGTACGATGAGCTTCGGGAGAGAAGGAAACATCCCGATGAGTCACTCCAGCAATATGTCCTTCACATGCAGGAGATAGCGTCAGGCGGCAAGGTTGAAGAAGAGGACTTAATCCAGTTGGTCATAAAGGGTATTCCGGACTCCGAAGTGAGTCAACTCGAACACTATCGAAGATTTAAAATCAGCGCTTCGCAAATATAGAAAACTGAAGAGTAATCAACGTAACATTGCTGATCGAGTTGTCAAATCACCATTAATTACTCCAAACATCCTTCGTCCACAGCCCAGTGAGCAGAAAACATTTGCCAATAATCATCCAAAGCCACGAAAGAAGGATGTTGTATGCTTCAAGTGCGGACAACCTGGCCACATCTCAACAAGATGCGAGAAGAAAACTTCGGTTATGGCGTTGCAACAATATCAGTCAACGCCGACAGCAACGAAGAATGAATTCGAACGGAATGTGCGGTGCAGATGGACAAATGACCAAATGGAGGCCTCGATTGTGCTTGTGTCGCTGCTGGACACTGGAAGTCCCATCAGTTTTCTGCAGGAACGATTTCTGTCTGCCGTTTTGTTGTCGACGTTGGAGAAGCGAACACATAACTACTATGTAGTGAACAGCAGCCCATTGCAAGTAATTGGAAGCATCAACACCAGCGTCGAATTCGAAAGTTCAGTTATTAATGTTTAATTATTTATAGTACAGAATTTTTCAATTAGTTATCCTCTCATTTTTTTTTGTGGTCGCCGTGGCGTAGTGGGTAGAGTGCGACGCTCATACGCCGAAGGGCTTAGGTTCGACTCCCAGTTCAACACCAATTTTTCTAATATTTCACGGCACCACCTCTTTCGAGCTGCTGACAACACTCAAAGAGTAATAACTGTCTAAGAAAGCTTCTCAAATTTCGCCGTTCATAGTCGGCAAAAAACTGTAGGTCCCCTCTACTCGTGAGAGAACAGTAGCGCGCACAACACGAGTAGTTGATGAGCAAGCAAGGCCCTGGTCCCCCTTTGGACTGTAGCGCAAACAATTATTATTATCCTCTCATTTTAGGCAGAGACTTCATGAGAAAAACGGACTTGGTTTTGAAAACAATTGAAAACATCAGCTGGAATCAAGATCCCAGAATGGGAAATGGCAATATCGGTGTGCACTCGTCAAAAGGAATGCAAGATAACCTGGGTGACGTCATCAAGCAGATTCTTAACATCGACATCGTAGAACAGGGACTGCAGCTGACTAAACTGCCGTATCAAGGTGTATTCTCCCCAGAAAATATGAGCCCATATAAAGTGGAAACTGTGGATGCCGATGAAGACAAGGAAGAAACTGCTGAGCTCGGAGGATCTTGATTCTAGCGCTGAATCGTAATATTTACAAAAGCATTATTATATGGTACATGACAGTTTTCAAACCCCTTTTTCTCATTTACCTATTTTCTTGTATTTACGTTTCATTCCTATTACTGAATTAATATTCTTGAATTATTTGTATGTTAAATGAATAGTATATTGGACTTTGTTGTGTAGACGAAAATAAAATTTTTCTTTAAATACTATACTTGTTAGCCAGACTGTATGTATTTGCTCGCACTATCTATCTCTTCTTTGGCCATTTGATCGTAATAATAATTGTTGGCGCGACAGTCCAAAGGGGGAAAAGGGGCTAGCTTCATCATAAATAAGTAGTGCTATCTCGTTCTGGCTTAGAAAATTTCAAGCCAGCTGATCAGTTGAACGACCCGAAGTCTCCAAAGCCAAAATGCATTTTTCATATAAAAATATGTTGACCATCTCGGGCAGTGGCGAATTTGAATAAAGAACTTTTCAATAGTAACAGTTTGAATTTATTTGAAATTTTCCCCACTACATATTCATCCTATTTCAGAATCGACAGAAAAACTGTTTGTTAACGTCTTGCTATTTTCTTCTTCTTCATTGTGTAGCGCTTCAGTCTGTAGTAGACCTGGGTCTCATCCAACATGCCTCTTCAAGCAGTACAATCTCTCGGCAGCTGTATCCAGTTGCGCAGTCCAGGCTGGTAAAGATCCACTTGTGTGCGACACCTCAGCCTAGGCCGTCTTCCGTTGCGTTGTCCAAATGACACAGATTCGAAAAATTTTCGGGCCGGAGCAGTGGTGTCCATACACTCTACATGGCCTAGCCATTTTAAGCGCTGTATCCGAAGACGTTTTACCAGACGCATGTCGTTGCACAGCCCATGTAGTTCGTCTTTAAATCTTCTCCTCCAGATGCCATCAACGCAAACAGGACGAAGAATAGCACGCAAGACTTTTCTCTAAGGGCTTCCTCATCCGCTTTTTGTAACGTCCAAATTTCCGCACCATAAAGTAGAATTGGGATGATCAAGCTGTTATATAAAGCTAGCTTAGTCCTTTGAGAGAGGGTTTATTACTCAATTGCCTCTTGAGCCCAAAGGAACAGTAATTGGCAAGAGTGACTGCGTGTAATTTCGGTACTGGTGTTGCTTTACCTATTTATCGCAGAGCCGAGATAGACTACCTCGAAGTTTCTGCTGGCTAGTGTGACGCTCTATCAGAGACATCGATTTTGTGTGTCCTGTCTTGACTTGCGTATACTTTGTTTTGCCCAAACAAAGCACAAAAAAAAAAAAAAAACAAAAAACAAAACAGAATCAAAGTACTCCAACTTCCAAAAACAAACAAGCAAGTCCTATAGTCCTTGTGAAATGCGCTATCCAGCATGAGGAGTTGTACGAAGTACTCATCTTCGCTCAGTTATGTACGTTTTCTTTATTTTCAATTCGTGCCGCAAACCTGCTTTGTGATTGAAATATATTCCACTTCGGGAATCAAAGAGACTCTGTTAGGCTGAGCAACAATACTAAGCATATCATCAGAAAACCAGAAGCGAAACGATTGGAGACAACGGTTTCTATTAAAATAAATAAAAAAAAATGCAGCCTTTTGACAAAATGACGAAGTTCGATCCACAAGATGAGTGTAGGGACGAAATAAAATTATGGGGTTCTACGAGGCTGATAGGTTGCTGAACTTCTGCTTGAGCTCCACAGCCCCTGGTATCCTGAATGATATATAAATCAAACATTTCTGTGTTTTATTAATAAAAAATTTTTTTTTATTTATCTGTGCATAATAACCCTTACAGCTAGCTAGCTTGAGACTACCATACAATTTGGGTTACAACTATCATTAAAACACTCTGCATGTACTGGGTTGATGGATCGTTCACACAGGTGTGCTCGGGTTTCCGGATGCCGTACGTGATGGAATGTGGCTGGTTGCAATACTTTCTCTGGTTCGCCAGATGCTAGGTCAGCGTTTTGCCGCTTGTGGAAACGTTGCTGGTGATTTGATCCATGATGATGGATCACATGTGAGGGAGAGAAACTTGGTTTTAAGTTACAAAACCTCTTGCAACAAACTTAAGATGTTTAAACGTTACTTTGAAACTCATTTTAACACACGTTTATTTTGCTTTTCTTCTTTGAAGTCCTTCCTGAAACATTTTACGTCTTACTGGCGATAAAAACCAATCTCTCCACATTAAGTGCACAGAAAATAATCCACCGCCACCGGGCTAGTGACCTAATTGCGTAACCGCTACCCTCCTTTTGTATAAACTCTTTCAACAAAAAAAAGGAAAAAACAGAAAGCCATCAATTCGCCATTCCCGGCACTTCGCCTGAATCTCGCGGTATGTCCTCTTATTTCTAGTTTTCACACAGACTTCATTATAAATAATTTTCCTCACCAGCTGCGCCAACATAAGCCAGCCAGCGTGAGACCGTGAATAACTGAAGAGAACGACACATCCAAATGCGTCCTTACTTCCTGGAAGAAAAGTACGAATATTTTATACAATGTGAATCACGAAAAGTAGGCCACCACACATCGTGGAAATTCTGACGCATACCGGTTGTCCTGGTGTGTACATACCAATAACATGTCCTTAATTGAGAGCGGTCTGAGTCTTGTTGTTTCGAGAACCAGTGTGATTTGCTTCCTTGGTTCGCCCGAAGGCACGTGTACGTACGCCGCAGAGAGGTGTCGCGATTTCGTTAATTAAGCACTGCCTTCTAGCGACAAGAGCCTTCCTTGTAAATTCTCACATCCTAAGGCCCGAAATCATTTCTTGGAACAGGCAAATGCCTCGAGTATGCTCGTCATTCATTCGGGTTGTCGGGGCCTGGGCGTAAGACGGTGAACAACAAATGGGCACTTGTTGTTGAAGCAAATGGCTGGAAGTTGACGGAACTGTCTTGTGTGGTGCTTTATCGGCCATAATTTTTGGCCATCTGTGTGCCAGACAGTTGGGCTGATTTTATTGTGGAATTTTAGGAACACTACATGAACGCTTCCTTCATGAATCCGTAATTTTTGGAAGAAGTGCGCTTGCAGGCTTGTGACTATGCGAGTTTACACGAACGAACAACAGAATTGTTGTCGGAAAAAGGATAGTTTATGGGCTGCTACTTAAGAATGTGTACTTTATATGGGGCTTCTTATTCAGGGAGATCTTCGAGATGAACTAGGCAATTTATATGAATTTTAAGCGAGGCATCCCCCATTTGTCTCCTCCGCAGCTGCCTGCGATTGAGGTGAATAAATTCAAAACTCTACGTGAACACTGCAAGCATGCTAAGAGTTTGACATTATTTAAAACATGCCTCAAATGCTTCCGAAAAAAGTCACTGCATTCGAAAAAGAAAACAAAACTGAAATAGTCCTAACAAACAAACGATGCTTGGGGAACCTTTCCTCATTTGCAAAGGAGGAAAACGACTTTTGAATCTTAGCCTTATTTTAAGAAATGTATCCGTCGCATGGCCACATCATTCATATGCCTTAAGGCCGTTGAACTAGTTTCTTTGGGGTCACGTGGAGTCATTGTTTGAAAGCAAACGTGGCGTGGAGGTTACATCAGAGTCAAATTTAAACGCGAACCAGCTGGAATCTCATCCAATTTATGCGAACTAGTGGTCAAACAGTGATTCACCCGTGCCTGCTCGATGCTTCTTTCTTTTGAACGTAAAATCAAAGAAACTCTTTTATCAGTGCTATGCATATCCACCAGAAACCACAGAGGCAGCCCTTGCAGACAATGGCTTCGACCCCCACGATGAATGTAGGAATGAAGGTAAATCACGGGGAAGTATGAGGCCTTAACCGCAACAAGTCTGTGCGTTGTGTTCAATTAAAAAAAGACGCAAAAAATGCAACAGTATCGTCTGTCAGAATCGATTACTTTTCCCATCACACTGGCAATTTCCATACCTTTTCTAAAAAATGTGTCCTATCGGCCATCAATCTAATCATTGAGACATTCTTCGATTTCTTCAAAGTCCCGAACCGGTGACCCCCCACAAGCGGGCTTCAATCTGTCGGAAAAGGTAGCAGTCATAAGGTGCAATGTCTGGAGAATGCGGTGGATGAGGTAAGACTTCCCATTTCAGCGTTTCCAGGCATATTTTGCCATTGATCCAATCATTGAGACATTCTTCGATTTCTTCAGAGTCCCCAACCGGTTACCCTCCAAAAACCGGTTTGAAACTGTCGGAAAAGCCAGCAGTCATAAGGCGCAAGGTCTGGAGAATGTAGTGTGTGAGGTAAAACTTCTTTTTTTTCAGTGTTTTTTTTCATTGTTGGCGCGACAGTCCACAGGGGGAACAGGGTCTAGCTTGCTCATCAAATACTCGTGTTGTGCGCGCTACTGTTCTCTCACGAGTAGAAGGGACTTACAGTTTTTTGCCCACTCCGAACAGCGAAGTCTAAGAAGTTTCTTCTTGGACAGTTACTGTTCTTTGAGTGTTGTCAGCAGTTCGAATGAGGTGGTGCCGTGAAAAATTCGGGGTGTTCAGCCGAGAATCGAACCTAGACCTTTGGCGTGTGAGTTTCGCACTCTACCCACCACGCCGCGGCGGCCACGTCGGGTGTAGGGTGCTGCAAAATTTCCTTGCCATGCCTTTTTGGTCGTTTCTAAACTTTTTTTTGGTCAATGCACGACTTGAATGCGTTAGTTATAGTCGTTAACGTTTTCCATCATTTGGCTTTCGCAGCCTTTAGTACATAACACAAGTTTCATCCTACCATATACTGAGTAGGGCCTTTGAAACGTCCATTTGCTTTAGCTTTGAGGAAGACGATGATGGAACGAGCTTATAAGGTTTTCCATAGAATTTGTTTTTTGGGGGTTAACATAGTATGCCCACCCTTAATCTTCAGTCAAAAAGTGAAAAAATCTTTTAAAATTCAAATTTCTCTATCCATGCAGAAATTATTATCCTATCAAATCTTCATCTTCAAATTTGTTGATTCTAGATGCTTTTTGCCTTCGAGACATTTTGCCTTCGACACTTTAATCACCACTTTTGAAGCGTTGTCGTCACCATGAACTTGTACAAGCATGTGATTTGCTTCTTTTCAAAATTTATGAAGAAAATCAAAACTTCCCGCAAGTGCTGTTAATTTAAGATACATCCGTACGTTTTCTAAGAGGTAAAAAATAATTTTCTTGATGCACGTTCATTTTTCCTGACAAATGTCACAAATTTCCAATGAAGTAGAAAATCGCTTCCAAAATCTTGTCGGTGGCTCCATCTTTTGACAAAGGAACCAAATTTGTTCGCGTGTCAAATTATACTTTTGTTGATGTTGGTTTCTTAATTCACATTGTTAGCCATCTAGTTGTAAGTTATTTATGAAATGAATTGCCTACTTACAACGGCAGATATATGTGGGATGCGAAGCCAGACCGACAAGTGCAAATCCAAACAGACGAACAATGTGTACAAGACAAACATGCAACGAGACAACCGTTTTATCAGACCACTCGGCGACAGTTACTAGGACCCGCCACAAAGAACGAAGAAACCCAAAGACGGCCATACAGACACACGAACCGAGCCGACCGGCAGCAGCAGGAAGATAGGCATGCATTCGATAGTGAGCCGTCAACAAACGCATGCACGTCGGACACAATCAAGTACAAAGAATTAACATAGTTTCAATATTGCTAAAGTGAATAAAGTTTGAAATCAAATAAATCCCACATATATTCAAGTCCAGCTTAAGCTTTAAATGTGGAAGAATTTATGCAGCGCCATAAAAACAAAAATATAAAATTAGCTTCAAAATATGGATATTCTCTGGAGGTGCATTTAACAACCACGCTTGTGTTTTTCTTAAGATTAATTTCAACACTCTCAAGTTCAGTCTTCTTCAAAAATTTCGCATCAGGAATCCACTCCCAGATTCCTCTTACGAACATCAAATGCTTCTGTGAAATTGAATCAATAAAGTGAGGTGATTTAAAAACACGACGTCTACCTGCTGGTCTCCCCAACGGAGCCATTCGGTTCCCCATTCCTTCTCCCAAACTCCGGAATGTCAATCTTTTTCCCGATGACACAAAATCCATTGTTAGACTTTTTCGAAATTTAATTTTGATTTAGCTTTCAGATCAAAAGAAAAACGTGATTAACGACTGCAGGCACACGCTCGGTTGCTGCCTGCCTTGAACCCCCTAAGCGCGCGTGTCTCTCGGCAAAATTTGTCAAAATTGGTGACGCACTTTTAATAACCCCGTATCAAACAAAAAGCTGACTCATAGGCGGAGGTATGGGCATGTCCTACAAGCTCATTTGTGGGAGCGGGCAGAGCAGTTTGAATTTATTGTACATCCGTATCCGTCGTAAAGGACTGCCATAAAAGCAGTCGAAGTCAACCAATAAATTCTTCATTTTCTCCGAATTCACGGCTGTGTGTTGATCTGTCTTGTCTGCTTGGCATGTCAAAGAACGGAGTTGACTTTAAAGTTGGGATCGGGGGAAAAGTTGGGCGTGCTCCTTGCAAAGGTGGAGAATTATTCGCTTGAATGAAGCTAATTGATTTTACCGTGGATGTAGGTGACCTTGGTCTTGTCCTGGTTTATGCACTCGTATTTAAAACTTCATTCGTGTTTTTATACTTGCCGGCAGGTACTCCCCTGCCCTTATCAAGGATTTCACCGTCCACATGTTCGAATGCCTTACACCACCCCGAGCCAGCTGGTGTGAAAAACTTTTTTAAGTTGTACCAACATCTGCTCGGGATTCACACTTTGTTTCGGTTTATTGTCCTCCCCGCGCAGCTGTGGCGGAACAATGGAGCGCTACTGTGAATAAAACGACCGAAAGGAGGAAGGAGGAAGGGTTCTGATTTAATTCAAATGAAACAGGTCTAGGTTAGGTGTTTGGACAAAGGAGCGCTTTGTCGCGCATGCTAGGGATTATGCTCGGCGCTGGGAAACATTTGCTTTTGTGACATTTTTAAATGGGTTTTCGTGAAAGGGGAGCTGCCTTGAATGGCCTGAAATAAGTATTGTGATACCCTCTCAAGCAGAGAGTTTTTTTTCTGCAATCATTCTCCCAGATAAGCAGGTGGAAGATGGGCGAACGCTTTATGCGTCTTAAAGGGTTTTGTTGCAGTTACATGGTAGTCCTTTATGCCCGCACTTGTCCTTTTTTCATTTAATGTTTTTTTTTTTTTTTTTTAACGTTGGAATGGTCGGCTGTACAATCGTCTTTCTGTTACTTAGCGGTTGTAGGAGACTAACGCACGTGTCACTATGTGCCTTGGATGAGGGAGTCTTTCTTTTTGCGAAACGAATGGATAAGTGGGGTGAATTGAGAATCCTTAATCGAGAAATGAATCACTGCTGGGAAACGCGTTTCAAGTTTATACGAGGGTTGCCTTTTATGTTTCGGGATAAGAGAAAAAAAAAACAAAAATTGTACTCATCGGAAATAGCTTTATTGTTTTTCAAAATATTCCCGATTAAGGTCTATACACTTTTGCATGTGTTTGAACCAATTTTCGAAGCATTTTGCCACTCTGATTGAGGTATCTCCAAAACATGCATTCTGAACGCAACAACTACTTCTTCAGGTGTCGAAAAACGTTGACCTCTCATTTATCTAAGAGCTAACTCGTAATTTTACGAGTGCTGCGAGACGTCAAAATTGCTTTTGCTGGCATTGAAAAGAAATCGGCAAATTGAAGTTTGCCGCAATATCTGATGTCGCGAAAAAAAGCACAGCATCGACATTTGACCACAAGAAATGCGTAGCAGTCAAGAAATTAAAGTTTCTCTGATCCACAGCAATTAGGGGCAAAAACACCTGTACTGAAATTAACTTGAGCACCATCACCAGCTCGCAAAAGAAAAACTCGCTCGCAAAGTGAAAAACGTCTTAATCATCAGTCATTCGACTCCAAGTAAGAGTGCATTTTTCGGTTACGTGGTTTTGAGTGTCTGTTTGAACATATACGAATGAGCTTTTATTTTTGTGTGACTTGTTCAAGATCCATCCAATTTCGAGACATAGCCTTATACTGAGGTAATGATTTCGAAGAGATTGTCTTCGAACTGCAGAAGACAGAAAGTGGTAAGAAAGTGGTAGCCTTTTGGCTGAGTTGTAAGCTCTGTATGGTCATCTCCTTCGTACAAGGATTAAATTCTAGTTCCTTTTTATAATGGGTTTCCAAGAAAATAGTCTTTTTTTTGTTTCGAAACAAAAAACAAAATCGTGGATAACGAAAATAAAGCAATTATACATTGTCAAATCGGTTTGACTACTTGTCAGATCAGAAAAAACCCAAACTGCGTTTAGGGTTTGTATCTGCTTGGCCCGTGTAAGCAGACGACAGGATTTAAGGAACTAGTGCTCGCTTCAGAAATATTTTGATTTTAATTTGAACAAAGTTTCAAGAAGAAAACTGAAAAGTTTGAATTTTGTTAAACCTTGTTAATTTTTATTTACAATTGACCTGTTTTCAGAGTGTACTTAGTTAATCCGATTTTAGTCATAGCTTGCTGTGGGAAAGAAACAAAGGAGAGCAGTGGTGGGCCCTTTGATTTGAAATATGTGAAGAAGAAAAACGGAACTGGAAAGAACTCGTACGATTCCCTAAACTTGAATGTTCGTTCGATAAGGAGGAGGATGAATTCTTGGAAATAAGTAACGCAACTACAAAAACCGATAAAAAGTGATATTTTTTTATATTGGGAACATTAAAAGCATCTCTCGGTACTATTAATTTACCACTATTTTGTCCCAGCATACCCGAAGGTTGCCGTGGGTAGAGTGTGACACTCACACACCGAAGGTCTAGGTTTGATTCGCGGCTGAACATCTCGAATTTTTTACGGCACCACCTCTTTCGAGATGCTGACAGCAATCAAAGAAAAAACACTAAGAAAAAGCTTGTCAGACTTCGCCGTTTGGAGTCGGTAAAATATTTTAGGTCCCTTCTACTCGTGGGAGAACAGAAGCGCGCACAACCCAAGAAGTTGACGAGCAAGCTAGGCCTTGGTCCCTCTCTGCACTGCCACCCAATTATTAAACAATTATTAAGGGCCGAAGGCATAGAGGAAGAGAGGGAGAGGTGTTACAGGTATGCATTTGTTTTAAATGCCTGTGGATTGTGATGAAGAGATAAAGTTGGGCTGGAAAGAACATCCCATGTTCGAAGAATGATTCTTTAAGTTTAATTTCACGTCAAAAAGTGGGATTCAGGGTGGACGGGTGGGCATTCCCAGCGAGACGTGTATAACGGTTAAATTCTTGAAAAGGAGGAATTCAACTGGCTTATTCATAAGACATTTTTTTGTTGAAGTTGCCATAAAATTGTGGTTAAGACGCTTCATTACGTGGATGTTTTATCAAGGCAACTGATTGTTGAACGATACCCAATGTTTTTTTTCAAAACGCATTACCAAGTTTTTTGATTTTCAAATAGTTTTCTTGGAACACATTAAAACATTTTTATACAACAATAATTTCACGCTGGACATAATAGTCCAAAGGCAATTTAAATTAGATAAGATATAGATTAACTTAGAGCACCTGTTTAGGGTCAGTAAGTTAGATTTTAAACCATTCTTAGATTATGTTACTTAGTTTTAAGTATTTTCCTAGGATTTATCTATCAATTATATTCAGTTTAATAAAAATGTAAAAAAAAGATGCCCAGTGTATTAACGAATTGATGATTACGTAATATTACGATTTGAAATGTATTGGCCACTTTTAATAAGAACATCGATATAAACAGATGAAGGTAATATAAGAAAATATAATTGAAATAAGAGGAAAGTTATTTCCAGTGAAAAATTATGCACGTTTTGAACTGCATGTTTTCAGATAATCCAAGGTAGCTACATTCAATGGAAAGACTTTCAAATGAAACCAGAATCGAATCAATAAACAGTCATATCACTTTTTTTTTATTGTGATTTGAGTTCACATTGTTCCATTCTGATTCAGATTAATAGACCAGAAATTAATGATTCAAATCCTCTCAGAGACAAATATTATATACTGCATACGTGAATTCAATTTATTTTCCCACATGAAAAAAGAACACACTGCAATTTAGTGATTAAATCACTTTTAAATGATACCACTAATTGCAACACGTGTGGAGGGCAGTCTATTCAGAATACTGTACAGAAAGAAATGCTTCAACTAAAATCATTCCTGATTGAGATAATCTTGCCGATAATTGTTATAATCAATAGGAAGCTAATGTTGTTTTAGAAAAAGAAATCAAAAATCAAACATACAGGGTGCGTCGACATTTCTAGTCGAACGAATTCAAGGCAGGAATTTACTTTTAAACGTTGATTTTAAAGTACATAGACTAATTTCAATTCTGTAAAACTATTGGTTTATCTAATGGGCTGATCTTTTCAAAAAAGTCACCACATCTGCATATACGATTTTTCTCGATATAACTCTGAGGAGAACCATTGACAGAAACGTGTGGACGCATATTTTTCATTAAAGTAAAAATATTCTCAATTCGACCATTACACTTTCTATATATATATATGAACACAATTTTGTTGAAATTTAACGAATATTTTATTATTAACCGTAAATTATCAGATGTTGGTTTTTGATTTTTGGTTTAAAAAAAAATTAACTTTGCAAAACAATTTATTGCATAAAAAGTTTACTTTTGCCCCACTGTGCGCCGTTCGAATTTTCCGGTTTCATTGACTCTTAGGTGTGTTGTTCATGCGCCTTGCGCGGGGTGACTAGTGTGAATGTTGCGATCGGATAAGTTTTAAATATTCTTATTTATTTTTTGTGGAAGGAAGCAGGACTATACATCACAATTCTTACAATTTTATAATTGTATGGCGCAACGGTCCACGGAGGGACCAGGCTTTCTCATCAACTACTCGTGCTGTGCGCTACTGTCCTCCAGGATTACGAGTAGAAGGGAATTACAGTTTCTTGCCGACTCCGAACGGCGAAATTTGAGAAGCTTTTTTAGACAGTTAATACTCTTGGAGTGTTGTCCGCAGTTCAAAAATGGTGGTGCTGTACAAAAAATTCGAGGTTTTAAACAAGGAATCGAACCTTCGGCGTGTGAGCGTCGCACTCTAAGCACTACGCCACGGCGGCCACCATATTGCAATTGCTCTACTAATAATAGCTATTTTTCTGCTTTACTGGCGTGGAATAAATAAAAGACTAAGTGGCACTATTTCGCTTAGGCCTAACAATGTGAAAGTTTAATATTGCTTTTTATATAGGTCTTCATATAAAGGGTGTCCCAACAAGAACGCAAGATCTAAATTTGGGGCCATTCGAATTGTCATTGCTTGACATTCGAACAATTATTATTGTTTGTTAGTCGCAAGTATAAGGTTAATAAAAATGGAGCGCTACACGAATGAAGAACGCATTCTCATTGTGAAATTGTTTTACCAAAATGGTGAAAGTTTTGCGGCTAAAGTTCGCAAATTGCGAACTTTTGGAGCGAGTGCTCCAAAAGAGTCAACTGTAAAGCGATTAATGGAAAAATTTGCTGAAACTGGGTCTGTAACTGATGTAAGGTTAACAACGCGCCTCCGACCAGGTCGATTGATCAAAAATATCGCAGCAGTATGTGATGATGTCGCTCGAACTCCATCCCCCTCAACTCGACACCGAGCTAAGCAAATTAGTGTTTCCAAATTCACTATGCAGCGAATTTTGACAAAAGATTTGCATCTTCATGCATACAAAGTTCAATTGACTCAGGAACTGAAGCCAGCTGACCATGCACAGTGACGGGAGTTCGTTAATTGGGTATTGGAGAGAAAACATGAAAATGCTGATTTTGCCGATAAAATCATCTTTAGTGACGAGGCCCAATTCCATCTTGATGGCTTTGTCAATAGGCAGAATTATCGCATTTGAGGCGAGGAAAATCCTCAAGTGATTGAAGAGAAGCGAATGCATAATCAACGTTGCACTGTGTGTTGTTGATTTCGGGCTGGAGGAATCAATTGACCTTTTTTGTTATGAAAATGAGTCAGGTTAAGCGCAAATAGTCAATGGTGTACGGTATCGTGAAATGATAACTAATTTTTTCGTGCTCAGAATTGAAGAAATGAATGTGGAGGGGATGTGGTTTCAACAAGACGGCGCCACGTCTCATACAGCCAGAGAAACAATTCAAATGCTGCATCAGTCATTTTCCGGTCGTTTTATTTCGCGTTTAGGTGACCAGAATCGTGCGAATTGCTTAGATCGTGCGATTTAACATCATTGGAGTTTTTTCTTTGGGGTGTTTTGAAGTCGATGGCTTGTGCGAATAAGCCGACGACGACTTAAGCCTTAAAAGAGGAAATTGGACGCTGCTGTAATGAAATACTACAGCATTTATGCAAAGCGGTAATTGAAAATTTCATTAAAAGATCGCGTATGTGCCAGCAAACCCGCGGCGGCCATCTGGCCGATGTGTTATTCCACAGATAACCTCATCCCGTCTACCATACTTTACGATATAATTCACGATTTAGTTTAAATATCTGCGTTTTATTTAAAATTTAAATCTTGCGTTTTTGTTGGAACACCCTTTAATTGTTTCAATCAAGCTCTAATCGCCGAAGAACTTAAAACCTCGTTGAAATAACCAGAAAAATACCCAAGGTTTTACCGACCTCATTTACATTAGGCGAATAGTACGTAACATATCACTCAATAAGCCCCGGGACATATAAGGCGCCGCTAACAAAAAAAAAATTCAAAATGTTTGTTAGGAGGTGCCACTAAATATATCGCGGGACTTATTGAATGATCTGTTACGTACTATTCGCCTAAAGTAAGCGAAGTTAGTAAAACCTTGAGTATTTTTCTTGTTATTTCAATGAGGTTTTAAG
The DNA here is from genome assembly GCA_955652365.1 of Eristalinus aeneus. NCBI lineage: Eukaryota > Metazoa > Arthropoda > Insecta > Diptera > Syrphidae > Eristalinus > Eristalinus aeneus. Next base: position 83,516,738 of record OY019132.1, read on the forward strand.
TTCTTTGGCGATTAGAGCTTGAACTAGGAAACTCCCATGCCTCTTCGATGGCCAGCAGCCCGTTGTAGGCAGCTTCTTTTGTTGTCCTGACTTTACGCAAAATACGCTCAATTTTTATGTCTCTCACAAACAAAATAAATATCTCAACTGTAAACACATTTTCAACACGAGTGTACCAACATACTAACTTATTTATCAGGCATACGAACCATGAAGGGTATGAGCCTGAGCTATTGCTGCCTTCCATCGGTGACGGTCCTGGGCCCGCTGCTTCCCCTCATCAAGACCAAGTAGTCTTACATACGCGATGACTTGGTCTTTGTACCGGAGGTTCGGTCTTTTTCTCCTTCATGAACCAGGAGGCTCGGATCCGAAGACCCTCTTTGCTGGATGTCCATTTGCTTGATGTGGCCAAGCCAGTGTAGTAGATGGACTTTTGCCTTCCGAAATACATCCACATCCTTGTACAGCTCGTAGATTTCGCGGTTGTGTCTTCTCCTCCATTTGCCTTTCTCGCAGACGGGAATTTTTCTTTCGAAGGCACCAAGAATCATCTCTGCAGCTTTACTCAATGTCCAGCTTTCGGCTCCATAAAGCAGGACTGGCAGAATAAGGTTTTTGTAGAGCATTTGGTCCTTCGAGTCAAAAGTTTCGAGCCCAGTTGTTTCGACAGACCAAAGTAGCATCGGTTGCCAAGGGTAATTCCACGTCGGATCTCCACTACGATGCCATTCGTGGAGTTTACGTTTGCCACGAGGTATACAAACTCCTTTACTACCTCCAAATTGTAGCTGTCGATTGTAACGCTTTGGCCTAGGTGGTGTGCGGCGGATCGTGTTTTGCTCGACAGCATATATTTGGTTTTTTCCTCGTTTACCTTAAGACCAGCTCGTTTCGCCTGTTCCTCAATTGCCGTGAATGCTTCCACTACGGCGTGTTGGGACCGCGCGATAATGTCGATATCATCAGCGTACCCCAACAGCTGGACTAACTTGTGCGAGTGTACCAACATAACCAAAAAAAAAAAAAATCGATAACCGAATTCAGATTGCATGCGAAATTTAAATGTAACCTTATTTTGTGCACAGGCTTCGGTGTTAAATACAAAATAGCCACTGGACGAACATCTGCTGAATCGTGTCTCTAAATCATGATTTTAAAAACCAATCACAGGCATAGTCTAGATTGACATGGACGTTAAAGATTTTGTTGTATTGGTTACCTATATGGTTTGAAGCAGTCCCAAATCTTTATTTTACACAATCTGATGAGTTTTTAAGGTACGCCTGCCTAACTTGTCCCGTTATACGCTAACATATGTGATCTTTACATCAATTACGTCGTGTGGAGTTCAGATTTCCAGTTCCCTTGACTTCCCGAAAATCTGCCGCAAAGTGAATATCTGATCGTAAGTGACTTTCTTCGGCCCTATAAGAGCCTATCAGATTGTTCACAAATAGTTTGAGTACACATGCCCGCAATGGCAAAACGCCAAGGAAAATCGTCCCCCATCAGTTGCACCAGTCAAGATTGACGGGGATAAAATGGTCAGGGACCTTCCTTCTTATAAGGAATGTAGAATCGAATAGGTCGGGCTTAAATATTCACAAAAGAAAACCCCTCAACACCGCCTTTGTAGTTTCCTTTCCACTATATGTGAAAACAGGCCTTCTACCACTTTTTGTTCGAAACAGTCTAACTTTCTCACTTTGGTCGCGAAAATGGCTAGCTACGTATACATCTGCGTGTTGAAACAAAGGCAACAAATTACAAGCTGACAAAACCCTTATCCATGTGGCTTCTCTCGCACAACCGATGAATGCCGATAATGCTTCAGTTCTGGCAGAAAACCCGCAAAAAACGGGTAGGAGTTCAAAATTCATCGCACGTCCCGGCTACCGGTGATCACCCTTGATTTGGGGCCCAGACCCAATCTGTCACCAGCTGCGAGTGGTTGTGGGTATTTTCGAAAGATTATTGAGAGCGAGATTAAATTCGGTCAACCGGTTAAGCGATCCCCTGTCAAGTGTCCTTCTAAGGTGGGCCGGCTTTACGGTTCTCCACCATTAAAACGTTTTCTAATCAATCCCCATCACGCCGAACCCATTTTCTCTCCAGCCTGCACGTGTAACCTTTCGGCGCGGTATCCCTTCAAGTTTGCTCCTGTTTCAGCAGTACGTAGCTTCTAACTCAGCAAGAGGATTTCTGTGGTTTAATAAGAGACTGGAGGGCGGTAATTCTCCGGAAAAGTGTCGGGGAAGGTGCACCACAGCACGTGTCTCAATTCAGCGACAGGAAACACATGAGATAGCCCCATCCCATTGGGAATAAATTAAAATTAATAGCCGTATCCGGTCGGCGAGCGGAAAGAACGAATGGGAAGCGAAGGACTCCTTGTAGCAGCAAGGAGACGGGACAATAACGAGAAGAAATGAGACGTCAGTTCCATTCAAATGAAATCGCTGGTGAATGACAGTCTAATTTTAGTTTGTTCAATCACGGCAGGAGCAGTCGGAGATTAGGTTCTATTTTCGGCTGACAGGTCTTTGATGTCCTTTGTTCCTGCTCCTGTATTTGATTTGATCACACGGAAGATAACGGCGGTCTTGAGTAGTCGTCTTCTTGTGTCGGTTGACACCTTGAGGAGCGAGGCAAACTCCCTGGCAACGCTGCACATACGGCAAAGCATCAGACCCTACGTTGGAGTCGATTTTGAGTGTGAGGGTCGGCAACAGAATTGACACAATGAAAGGTTCAATGGCTCTTACACTGGGTGCGGGGGAAAAGAAAGGGTGACCACTTCTTGGTCTGCTGTGGAGAAGTCCTTTTGTCCAGAAGGAGGGAAATGAAGATTGAATTACATTTTGCATTCATGAAGCAAGCGCAATACATTGGAAGCAATTGCGTTTCACTGATGTGAATTGCTGTCTGTGGAGAGGGGGTGGGGGGATTTTGTAATGTGAGTCCGGTGCCTGTTAGGATGAACTGCTCGATTATTCGGACCATCGACAAGGGACGAGTTTATTGGTTACTGAGTGGACGAGGAAGTGTCCTTCATTGTGTTGACACTCGCCAACCCCCTCTACGAACGGAGTAAACAGAGTGCGGGGCAATTGCAAGTTTATCTGTTCCTCGTATTCTTTGTTTCTTACGACTTGAGTGAATGGTGCCCAGGAATGAGAAACGGCTGCTTCTAAAGAATTTCATTGGATGCTGGATACGTTTTCTGGATTTATGGCTTAATAAAATGGTTATGAAGGGATAACAGAATTTACTTTACCTTGATTTAATGGAATTTTCCCATTTCATTCCCTGGGATTTTAAACTTTTATGATTTGAACTGAGAAAGATTAAGCTGTATACGAGAGTGGCCAGGAAAATCGTTGCAAAATGAGTAAAACGAAAAGGGTGGTGTACAAGGAGCTTTGGAAATATATGTACATAAAATGAAAATGAATTTAAAATGGCTGCAGACTTATATACAAATGTGAGTATTAACTCGCTTTCGATCTTAAGGCCAACACAATCGATATGACGAGGTAGTCGATGACGCGAAACTTGCGGTGTGATCAAAGTACACAGGAAAAAATCCCCAGCTCTGGATGTTTGTAGTGATGACAACATTATAGAAGTCGAGCAACTGGTACTTGGGGATGTAGTAAGTTTTAAATGGGTACCACAAGCGCTTGCCTATTCAAAAGCCAGTGCAGTTGGGTTCCACGAAAGATTACAGCGCACCACCAAGTGCGGGTGTTGCTCATATATTGGTGCGACTTTTAACGCTTAGTCAATTAAATGTTGTAAGTGAATATTCCGAGAAACATCAGACTATTTCGCGAAACTGCGGTGCAAGTTGATGCAGATGATGTGAATTGTAGACACACGACTGCAGAAGCTATATTTTCATCCGTGAGCACCCTTAGACGACGACAATTATAATGGAATGATAGGACAGACTACCTATCAACATATGAAATTTAAAACTGCTGTCTGTAACATGAAATTGGCTAACAGGAGGCATTGCGATACCACCATCTCGCTATGGCAGACCGCCGACTAAACGCAAGGTTCTTCTTCTTCTTGTGGCGCTACAGTCCGGGGTGGACCTGGGCCTCAACCAACATGCCTCTCCAGCCAGCACGATCTTTCGCCAGCTGTCTCCAGTTGCGCACTCCAAGTTGGTTGAGGTCCTTCTCCACTTGTGTGCGCCACTTCAGTCTAGGCCGTCCTCTGTTGCGTTGTCCCAATGGCTCGGATTCAAAGACTTTTCGGGCCGGAGCAGTGGTGTCCATACGCTCTACATGGCCTAGCCATCTTAAGCGTTGTATCCGTAGACGCTTAACCAGGCGCATGTCGCTGTACAGCCTATAGAGTTCGTCATTAAATCTTCTCCTCCAGATGCCATCAACGCAAACAGGACCAAAAATCGCACTCAAAACTTTTCTCTCAAAAAGACTAAGGGCTTCCTCATCCGCCTTTGCTAACGTCCAAGATTCTGCGCCATATAGTAGGACGGGGATGATCAAGCTGTTATATAAAGCCAGCTTAGTCCTTCGAGAGAGGGCTTTATTACTCAATTGCCTCTTGAGCCCAAAGAAACAGCGGTTGGCAAGAGTGATTCTGCTTTTGATGTTGGTACTGATGTTGTTGTCCCTGTTTACCGCGGAGCCGAGGTAGACGAAGTCCTTAACTACCTCGAAGTTTCTGCTGCCTAGTGTGACGCTCCGTCCGAGATGTCGATGTTGTGTGTCCTTCCTTGATGACAGCATGTACTTCGTTTTGCCCTCATTTACCGCAAGACCCACTTTGGCCGCTTCCGCTTCAATGCCAGCAAACGCCTCATTGACGGCTCGCTGTGTTCGTCCAATCACGTCAATGTCATCAGCGTAAGCTAACAATTGAACTGACTTCTGGAAGATCGTGCCTCTGGTGTTGACTTGTGAGTTACGCACGATCTTCTCGAGGATGATGTTAAAGAAGTCACATGACAGTGCGTCGCCCTGTCTAAAACCTTTTTTGACATTGAAGGTCTCGGTGAGTTCGGTACCGACCTTGACGGAGCAGCGAGAGTTCTCCATCGTCATCCTACACAATCTGACGAGTTTGGTAGGAATGCCAAAACTAGACATGGCACTGTATAGCTCGTCTCTATGCACACTGTCATATGCAGCCTTGAAATCGACGAATAGGTGGTGGGTGTCAATTTGCATTTCTTGGGTCTTTTCCAGGATCTGCCGTAATGTGAAGATCTGGTCTATTGTGGACTTCCCTGGTCTGAAACCACACTGATAGGGACCTATCAGGTCATGGACAAATGGTTTCAGACGCTCACACAATACGGCAGAGAGGATCTTGTATGCGATGTTCAGGAGACTAATCCCTCTGTAGTTGGCGCAGTCAAAGGGGTCTCCTTTTTTGTGGACCGGGCAAACGACGCTGAGATTCCACTCATCGGGCATGCTTTCCTCCGACCATATCTTACAGATGAGCTGGTGCATGCGCCCAACCAGGTCATCTCCAGCTGCTTTAAATAGTTCTGCGGACAGTCCGTCCGCTCCAGCAGCTTTGTTCGACTTTAGCTTGGATATTGCTATCTTCACCTCGTCTAAGTCGGGGGGACGGAATGCTTGTCTATCATCGTCCAAATTGAGTGGAACATTCTGCCTAACAGCGGGATTTGGGTCGTCATCGCCGTTTAGGAGTCTGCAGAAATGATCCTTCCAGATTCTCAGCACAGACTGCGACTCTACTACTAGTTGTCCATTTTGGTCCCGGCAGGCCTTGGTCCGAACCTTGTATCCTCCGGATAGCTGTTTTACCTTTCGGTAAAACTTTCGGACTTCATTCCTGCCAAAGCACCTTTCCATTTCCTCGACCGCGTGCTTCTCATGCTCCTTCTTTTTCCTTCTGAGAAGCCGGTGCTCTTCCCTTCTTCTCTGTTCGTAGAGTTCACGAACAGCTCGCGTTGTTCGATTCAGCGTCGCCTTATAGGCGTCTTGTTTAGCTGCGTGCGCTTGCCTGCACTCGTCGTCAAACCATGGGTTCCTTCTGGGTTGTGACGTGAAACCCAGCACATCAGTGGCAGCTTCTTTGATGGCTTCTTGACAACGTTTCCATTCTTCTTCTATGCTTAGTGCAGGAAGCGTCGAACTCTGGGCGAGTTTCCGGGAGACTCGGTCGGCAAAGTTCCCAGCAATCAGCTGCGATTGTAGCTTTTCGACGTCAAACCGTTTTGGCCTTTCTCGACTCCGTTGCTCTCTCGATATCCGGGTTCTTACCTTGGCTACAACAAGGTGATGATCCGAGTCAATGTTTGCACCTCGGAAGGTTCGGACATCGAGAATACTGGAGGAGTGTCTGACGTCGATCGCAACGTGATCAATCTGGTTGACGGTTGATTGATCAGGAGATCGCCAGGTTCCTTTGTGAATGTTCAGGTGTGGGAACCGCGTGCTAGCCACAGAGAGGTTTCGCCCCGAGGCGAAGTCCAACAGCCTGAGTCCGTTTCCGGATGTGTTGTCGTGCAGGCTGTGTTTACCGATGACTCCAGCAAAGATGTCCTCCTTCCCCAGCTGAGCGTTGAAATCTCCTAGAACGATCTTGGTGTCATAGCTGGGGCATCGATCGTATGTTCTTTCTAGGAGATCATAGAAGTCATCCTTGATGTTGTCATCCTTCTCCTCTGTCGGGGCGTGAGCGCATATTAGGCTGATGTTCCCGAATTTAGCCTTGATGCGGATTGTCATGAGGCGCTCGCTGACTGGGTCGTAGCTCAAGACTTTTTGCCTAAGTCTGCCTCGAACAACAAATCCGCATCCGAATAAGCGCTGCCTTCTCTCTCTATAGCAATTGCTGTAGTAGATATCGCAGTTCTTCATCGCTTTTATGCCAGGCCCATCCCATCGCACTTCCTGGATGGCAAGTTGTTCGGCTGCACGTGGCCTATTAAGGGACCTCACATTCCACGTGCAAAACCGAAAATCGTTGTCCTTTTAACGTTTGCTGGGGTCGTCAACAGTTAATCCGTCCTTATCCGAGGCATATCGGTTTTTCTGAACTATTTTTCTTTTTTACGTGGTAAGGAAGTTACCCTCACGCACAACCCACAGACTGGTAGGCCAGGCCCATTATTTAAATCCTCGGGCAGAGGGGGTCGCTGCATACATTGGTTCACCATACAACGGGTGTTGTGATGGCTATCCAGGGGGCGCCACTTGGAGGCTGTATGTCAACTTGACCTGTGCACTAACGAGGATTGCCTTGGCAGCTCGCCATGTTGAGCGCAATCAACGACGTTACCTCGCGTGCATAGGCCCATGCCCACCCCAAGGTTACCTTTAGATAAATTGGACCTGCCTGGATGACGAAACTGCTCGTGAAATGAATTGGCTCACACCCACAATAAGTGCTAAAGTGAGACCACTTCAGAGCAGAGTTTGACGTTCAACACCGTCAACCAAGATGAGTTTCTGTTTAGTTAAGTGATCATCAACGAAGTAAGCATTAACTGGTGATAATAAATATCAATCGATTGCGATCATGGTCAAAAGCCTTAGACTTTTCTGTTAGACAAATAGATGAGGATCACCATTTTGTGCGGTTTATAAAGTGTGATTTTCACAGACATCAGCTGAGGACCAAAGTGATTATAAACCTTCTTCATGTAATTTTTTGGAAAAATTAGATTTGAAGATATATAAAAATTGAAAGTAGCTCATACTGAAGTCATTCCCAAGTTTTGGACTTGACGCCATACCGTAGTTTGCTTAGAATTTCCATACACTGCTTTGGTAGTTTTCGTTTCAAATGGGAAACGTCGGTTTTAAGGGGAAATACTGAAAGCTCGTTTTCAGTTCATTACGTCTTAAGCTGTCTTAGCTTTTGTTTAAAAAGTCACTATTTGAAGTCTGTTAACAAAGTGAGGTGAGTCTTACATTTTTTGGTCTTTTCCATTTCGACGATTGGACTTCGGTTTTGATGTCATAACCATATACTCATTATTCGTAACCAGTTATGACCCTTTTAAGTAAATCTGGATCGCCGTTGGCGTCATTCAACAATTCCTGAGCGATGTTCATGCCACATTTTTTTGGTCAAAATTAAGCAATAATAATAATAATTCTTGGCGCTACAGTCCAAAGGGGGACCAGGGCCTAGCTTGTTCATCAACTACTCGTGTTGTGCGCGCTACTGTTCTCTCACGAGTAGAAGGGACCTACAGTTTTTTGCCGACTCCGAACGGCGAAGTTTGAGAAGCTTTCGTAGACAGTTATTACTCTTTGAGTGTTGTCAGCAGCTAGAAAGAGGTGGTGCCGTGAAAAATTCGAAAAATTGGTGTTGAGCTGGGAGTCGAACCTAGACACTTCGGCGTGTGAGCGTCACACTCTACCCACTACGCCACGGCGACCACATCATTAATATATAATTTATATTCCTAAAATAAGAACTACTTTGTGTAACGTCAAACACCGTGTAAACAATCTTCTGCAGAAAAGCCGCCAGTCTTCGCGGATATGTAATTGTCTTTATGTTAGTTAATAATGGGTTAACATATCGAGGCCAATCCACATTTTAAATAGATCCACTTCTATTGCTTCAAGGTATTATCCAGCACGGAATGGATGACTCTATGGGGATGTTGGTAAGAATTTCGGATAATAATTTTTTGTATCGCTAATTTTGTAATGTATTAGGTACAATAAACTCAATAAAACTCGCAAACAAACCAAACAAAAAAAGCATACAAAATTTAAATTGTTATCTTCCTCAAAAAAATCAGTGAAATTCTTTAATTTTATTCAGCGAGAAGATTATTTCTCAAAGGTCATTCTTTAATCAGCAAAAGTCAACAATTTAAGCTAACAAGCATCCCGAAGGGAAGGCAATATTGCCTGATAGTTTCCTAGTTTTTTTTTTTTTCAAAAATGGGACAGAGTAGAAAGCCACGGACAAAAGTATTCTTTAAAGTGCAACATAAGCGGACTACGTGATCCCTGAAATGCATGTGCATTAATTTGGTGCCTTCGAATTTCAATAGGACTGCGCCTTAAAGTATACAGCGCCTACAAACTGAACCCATTGAAAAATATTGGGTGCACAACTAAGTAATTGCGAATTTCACCCATAGATGGGTTGAGTTGAATTTTTATTGTGGGAACCACAACACCACACGAGCGCCTCTATATTTCAATTGGTAGAACTCTTCCGATATCAAAAACCGTTTTCAATTTGATCTGTGGAATTTTTCCACATTCTTGTGTCAGACGCCGTAGCTACATTTTCAGTGCCTCCTTTGTCCTGTGTAAAATTTGAAACAGAAAAATAAATTTAAATTTAAAAAGTGTGCTTATCTTGTGTTTTATTGTGCGCAGCAAGTAGCCACATTATGTTTGCTGGCGTAATTGAGATGTCATTTACAAGATTTTATGATTTGATTGTTGGTACTTCTACTGTCAGGCAGTAACAAAATTTATTTGTTGGTAGTTTTTCTTTGGCATCTGTTGAAAAATGGAACATCAAAACGAACATTTTTGTCATGTTTATTGTTATTTGTAGGAAAAAAACGCATCGGAAGCTCACAAAAGTGCTGTTTATGGTGACAAGGCTTTGAAAGAACGGCAGTGTCAAAATCGATTTGCAAAATTTCGTTCTGGTGATCTTCTACATGAACATGAAAATGCTCTGGTCGTCCAGTTGAAGTTAATAGCAAGACCAAATCAAAACAATTTTCGATTCGGATCGTCACAGTCCAACATGTGAGATTAGGGAGTTGCTGTTCTTCTTCTTGTGGCGCTTCAGTCCGGGGTGGACCTGGGCCTCATCCAACATGCCTCTCCATCCAGCACGATCTTTCGCCAGCTGCCTCCAGTTGCGCACTCGAAGTTGGTTGAGGTCCTTCTCCACTTGTGTGCGCCACATTAGTCTAGGACGTCCTCTGTTGCGTTGTTCCAATGGCTTTGATTCGAAGACTTTTCGGGCTGAAGCAGTGGTGTCCATACGCTCTATATGGCCCAGCCATCTTAAGCGTTGTATCCGAAGACGCATGACCAGGTGCATGTCGCTGTACAGCCCATAGAGTTCGTCGTTAAATCTTTTCCTTCAGATGCCATCAACTCAAGCAGGACCAAAAATCGCACGCAAAATTTTTCTCTCGGAGAGACTATGGGTTTCCTCACCAGCTTTTAGTAACGTCCGGGTTTCTGCGCCACAAGGAAGAACTGAAATGATCACACTGTTTTATAAACCAAGCTTAGTCGATTGAGAAAATGCCTTAGTACTATGTGGCCTCTTGAGACCAAAGAAACAGCGATTGGCAAGAGCGATTCTGCGTTTGATTTCGGTACTGGTGTTGTTGTCCCTATTTACCGTGGAGCCGAGGTAGACGAAGTCCTTTAATACTTGTTCTTCACCATTCTGAATATTTTCTAGGTCTATCTCTATCGAGACAGGGCGAGCTTCGTCTTTCACATCTTCTCGAAAGCTTTTACCAGTTGTAAAATTTTTCTACTCTCTTCTAGTGAAGTCACCACTGCCACTGTTACTGTGAACATTTCAACTGGTTTAGAGTAGCTTATTCCATTTTCATACAAAATTGAATCCAAATTCTGTTATCCATATTTTTGGTGGTGGGAACTCCCCGAACACGCAAAATACGTCTAAATTGTATGCTCTTCACAAACAAAATAAATACGCAGTCTAGCTGAAACTGTAAACATATTTTCGGGATGAGTGTAACAACATAACAAAATGAAATACAGATCGATAATCTGTACGTAGCGCGCCAAATTTGAATTTATACCGAATTTTGTGAAGCGACCTTGTACATTAAACACAAGATACAACAAAATAGTCCACGTGGGTCTGGGCGTGAATGTTAAGGCTGTTAAGTAGGTCGATCAAGGATCCAACTGTGATTCATTAAAATGGCGATAAAGCACCGCCCTGTAATCAGCATTTAATTATGCTACACTCGACTTACTAAAGACAGTAAACACAGTCCACATCTGCATTAATATTTCTGTAGATTTCTGTAGACAGTATAAACTCAACCGTGTTCTCTAACCGGCTTACACATGAATTCGAATTTTCATTGTGAGTATTGTGAGTAGCCGTTTGACGATAGAGATGCGCGTTGTCTTGCCTGTAGGTCACACTTCAACTTCTACCAAAGAGATGTTGAAGCAACGTCTCGCAACATTCTAAGCACCTGCACCTGAAGCATGTGACTCAAAGCAGTCTTACAAATGTACCCTTAAACCAAGCGGAAAAAAAAGAAGAAAGTAAGACTCATTTGTCCGAAATTCTAGGAGGACAATCTAAATATAGTTAACCTATATAAGCTTTACATTCCATTCCAAATCAAAGCGAATATTCAACTATTAGGGGTGTGAACATAATTTTCAGACCTCAATTACCCACCCAAAAGTGCTCCCTTTGAAATTCGGGCAGCCCCTGAAGTGCCATCAAATTTGGGCTCGTGTGAATTATGTCAAATTGCCGTAGCTAATGACCACCGCGGGTACTCCTCGCTTTCATATTCCACTTCCCTCCCTCCACCAACGTGGGGTACTGTGACCCCAATTTCCCCCCTTAACCACTCTTTACATTGTTTCTTTTTTTCAGTTCTTCAGAAAAATCGACGACACTACAAAATTACCAAAATTTGGGTCACTTGTTGGTCGTGCCTGGTCCCCAAATCACACTGACGCCTTCCGAAGTGCACGCGATGAATTCATTAACCCGGTTGCGAGTGCAAATACACGATTACCACGGGGTGTGCCGAAAGCAGCTGCGTGCTGAGGCGCTATTCCCCAATCAACCATGAAAACAGCGCCACGGGGGTGTCGTCGATGGCTTTACTGTGTGAATGACTTTCAATTAGATCTCAGTGGGTCTGCAGTTCAATCTGATTCGCTCCATACTGCTGTGCTTTGCTGAGGGCGATTTGAATTCATAGCCGGGAAATGCAATATCGCCTGATGAAGTTGCGTTGGAGCCACTGCATGACATAATCCTATGAATGAAAATGGAATCTTAATTTGGGGATAGTGTTCAGTAGTTTCCAAACTCTAGAGAACTGCGATGGATACAAACGCCCTGAGTGGAGCATAATTATTGAAATGGGAAATGCACAGTGGTCACTAGGAGTGAATGCGATTGCCATCCTTACATCCTTTTTACTCAATTCATTGAAAATCGACATACACTGTGAAGCACGTCTGTGGTGCATATGGGAGGTACAATGCAACGCCTCTGGAAGCAGATTGCAACACCTTTCATTAGTAAATGGATTTCAATTAGACGCTTTTGCAAATTCACTCGAGCACATTTTTTTGCTTTTATTGTCGTCCACTGCGAGAGGTAAAAGCATGCGGGACTTGACTCCACTTGACTGCTGGTTCGTTTGCGCACACAAAGCAAAGTGGTGTCGAGGGGTACTGGTGATGATATGGTGTTTCGATTGTACGGCACTCACTCAGTGGACAGGGGTAAGTAAATGGATTTACTGGTGGAATATGGTGAAAGGGACTTAGAAACATTTGAATCGTTTCGAGTCTCTGGAAAGTGGTCAAGGAGACAGTGATAAGGAATAATTGTTGAGATGACAAATGATTAATGTCACATGCCCCTACGAAACATCTGCGAATGATGGCAAGCTAAACGTTCTTTCTCTTAATTCCGAGCTGACTTTGTACAACACCATAGCAGCTCCTCTATGGCACAGAAGGCGGGTGAATAAACTTTTGGTCTTTCCGAGAAAATAGTCCTACTTTCGATTTGTGGTCTTGTTTGCGTTAACGGCAGCTGAACGACGCTACAGGAGGTCAGGAGTCACTGGAACTTCGGTTTCAGACTGACCGCGCGAAAGGCCCACTTGTAGGAGTATCGTGGTGGCTGTGGCTTACCACCTTTCATCGCGGGTAGAGTTGAGGATAGTGAGCTTTGCTGACTTGTCTAGTTATTGTTCACGGCAGGCGTTTTTGTGGGAGTACCGTAGTGGCTGCCGCTCAAGGATAGTGTACTGTGCTGACTTGTCTAGTTTTTGTTCACCCTGGGCTAGGCAAGGTGGTTAGGGGACTATCGGGGCTCAGTGAGGAGTTGCATTCTCAACCGGACGCTGCGACCCAGAGAGCGAAAGAGGTAGGACGGCCTCGCATCAAACCCAGGTGGGACGATTGTCCTTCAAGCGTGATCTGAATTTGGTACTCGGGTAACTAAGGGGTTGGGTCTTAACTACGACTCTACGACTATTGGAAAAGTGCACACCCTGATAAAAGCCGTCAAGGCAGGTGATCACGTAAAACCAAATCAGACATCTGTACGACGGCATGCACTTAAATTTCTCTCTGCCAATCTCACTCGTAAGATACACTGGTGACGTAGCTGTCCGATGATTTTTGAATCCAAACCAATGTAACCCAGAATATCCTCATTTGAAATAGGGCGCACAAATGAAGACAGCCCTTACCCAATTGTGGGTAATTTTCAAAGCACAATGACACAGTTCTTGATAGTAAGGCTTGCGTCCATTACGAACTCTATTGCAATGCATTTTATTTTAGCGATTTTGTTGATTTCGAGGTTTAATGTAATTATGGATTTTTTTCCTCTATGACTTTTTTTTTATTACAAATACAGCTTCTGATTAAACTCTCCATAGGACCATAACTTTCATATATCAACTGAATGCTTGGAAGAAACGAACACCTCTAGATACTCGGTTTTGTGGCTTTAATAACTGGACGACGCAATAGTCCCCAGACGGACTAGCGCCTAGCTTGCACATCAACTACTCGTGTTGTGAGCGCTACTCTTCTCTCACGCGCAGAAGGTACCTGTAGTATTTTGCCGACTCCGAACAACAAAGTTTGAGAAGGTTTTTCTTACACAGTAATTGCTTTTTTAATGGTGTTGTCAGCAGCTCAAAAGAGCTGGTGCTGCGAAAAATTTGAGGTGTTCAAACGGGACCTTCGGAGTGTGAGTGTCGCACTCTACCCAATACGCCAAGGTGGTAAATAGTAAGTGTAGATTTATTTTTTCCTGTTAAACACAACTTCTGAGCAAACTCTTCATAGGACCATGAGTCTCATATATCAACGGAATGCTTGGAAGATACGAACGCTAGACGCTTGGTTTTGTTATTCTCAACTGCACGTCGTTTCAGTACATGCCTCAGTGCATCCGACAGACATCCTGAAACCGTTGTTCAAAAAAATAAAGGAGGAACACTTTAGGATGCGGCTAGAAGAAATTTTATGTGGCCGCCGTGGCGTAATTGGTAGAGTGCGACACTCACACGCTGAAGGTGCCTTTTGAACACCTCAAATTTTTCGCAGCATCAGCTCTTTCGAGCTGCTGACAACATTCATTCAAAAAGCAAAAGCTTCTCAAACTTTGCCGTTCGGAGTCGGCAAAAAACTGTAGGTCCCTTCTGCTAGTGAGAGAACAGTAGAGTGCGCAACACGAGTAGTTGATGAGCAACCTAGGTCCTGGTGCCTTGTGGACTGTGGCGCCATTCAATTATTATTATTATTACAAGAATTTTCATGACTCTCTAAACTCTCTTGAAGGTGACTGTAAGCTGATTTGCAGCCCACAGTCGTTTGCGAAGTTTGCCTAAAGCAATATATCTCCATTTCTTTGTGGAGCTGTAGAGTCTGTCTGAGCCGAAGCCGAGTTTCAATTGCTTCTCCTTTGAGTATATTGTGCTTTTAGCCAAACAGATCAACCTTTCATGTATCCCCGGCTTGACATTTAAAAACCCCTTTATTTTGGAGCGTTGTTGTTACCCATGCACTTGTTGTGGCCAGACAGTGTAAATGAAGATTTTTTTCCATTCCTAAAAATAATCATACCAACAGATTGTGGAGTTTGTAGTACCTTTTTACCGATCGAAAGTATGAATTCGTTGCGTATCCCGTTAACTAGAACCTCAAGTTTAAGTGTTGGATTTCGGTTCTTTACAAAGATGTCGCTCACACAACCGAGTTAATCGAATTCCGTTCCAAATGGAGGAGTGTCCTCCTTAGACGGAAAAAAAATGTGTAGTCCTGCAGTTGAGGATGTATACTTCGTTTTCTCCTTCAGATTTAGGTCTGAGTTCTAAGGGCTAAGATTTATGATGTACTGCAGACTATGAAGGTTAGTTCTTGAAAATTGATTGCGTACACAGATCACACTGTCATTACAGTATCGGAAAAATTGGTTTCGACTGTCAGACATATCATCAAAAGGGCCGCCCAACAAAGTAGATGACTGGACCAAAAGCTGTGGTCTAGGTGTAAATTCACGAAAAATCTAACCTGTTTTATTCACTAAAGAGGATAAATTTCCACCCTTTCATTCTAAGTAATCGGCCTTCTAACCAAATTAAGTTTGAAACCCAATACTCAAGTACGTATTCAGAAACTTACGACAGCAGTGTGTTGATGTAAGAATGCCATTAGATGTGATTTGGAATTAACGTCCTTTGAGATTCCGACGCTGCTGTGTGGGAATTCAATGAGGTTGACAGCCTACCACGATTGCCAACACTGTAGGCTTCAGGCGGCGGTGTCTTTACTTGGGGAGATTCGAGAAGCAAGAAGCAACTCCTCTCTTCTTTTCTTTCCTTACTACGTCTTCTAGAAGGACGATATTAGTCCGTACAACAATCTGACTCCAGCCATTTGAATTGTAGTCCGTGTCAAGGTGGTCACTCTAGCTGTATAATTTCCATCCTCAAAACAATGAAATCTCCCTTCTAGACAACTTTTAAATAGCTTAACTGAAGAGGTTGATCTGGGAACATTTTCGAACATATATACACGGATGTATCAGATAAACGATGAGGTAGAGGTTGGCATTTTTTCTTGAAGCTTACACCTCCGTTGCTTCCTTACGCGGCATCATTTTTCAGATAGATGACAAAAATGCATCGCGTAAACCTGGGGAAACCTTTACATTATTACAAGCGAATGAGGAAGCCGTTAGTAGTTTCGACAGAAAAGTTGTGCGTGCAATTTTTGGTTCTGTTTGCGTTGGGGGCATCTGGAGGAGAGGAAATAATGACGAACTCTATGGACTGACACATGGGCCTGGTCGATCGTCTTCGGATACAATGCTTAAGATGGATAGGCCATGTTGAGCATATGGACATCACTGCTCTGGTCTGAAAAGTGTTCGAATCGGATCCATTGGACAACGCAACAGAGGACGACCTAGACTAGAAAAAGAAAAGGAAATAGAAAAAGAAAAAGAAAAAGAAAAAGAAAAGGAAAAAGAAAAAGAAAAAGAAAAAGAAAAAGAAAAAGAAAAAGAAAAAGAAAAAGAAAAAGAAAAAGAAAAAGAAAAAGAAAAAGAAAAAGAAAAAGAAAAAGAAAAAGAAAAAGAAAAAGAAAAAGAAAAAAAAAAGAAAAAGAAAAATAAAAATAAAAAGAAAAAGAAAAAGAAAAAGAAAAAGAAAAAGAAAAAGAAAAAGAAAAAGAAAAAGAAAAAGAAAAAGAAAAAGAAAAAGAAAAAGAAAAAGAAAAAGAAAAAGAAAAAGAAAAAGAAAAAGAAAAAGAAAAAGAAAAAGAAAAAGAAAAAGAAAAAGGAAAATAAGAAGAAGAAGAAGAAGAAGAAGAAGAAGGCAATAATGGAGACCCTGTCGCGGCTGAGAAACCATGCTATGGAATATAATCATTTCATTGGACAGCTGGGCTGCGCTCAAGGAGATTACTGGTTTCAATCAAATAGCTCTCCTTAGCGCCGTCTGTTTCACTACAAAATGACTAATTTCATTTCCACTTTATATTAGAGCTGAGATGCAATAATAGAAGGAGAATAGGAAACTTGTTACGTGTTAATAATGGCAGAAGTCCACTTGCCCTTTATCTCTTCCGCTATATTGCAAAATATCCTCAAATTACGCACATTGGGCGAACAATTTAAAAGGTGGACAAAGAAAAAACACTTGTCGTGCAAGAAAATCTACTTGACCGCAGCTATATCTACAACGATATAACAGGCCCCTATAAGGATGCTCAAAACTCATCTACAAGACACAATCGACTTCATTATTGCAGAAGCTAATGTTTTTTATTTGTAGAATCTAATAAAATACACATGAGCTTCTCAAAGAAATTCCTAAAACAAGCCACCTGTTTCCATTTCACGGGTGCATTCCCACATCCCAACATCCCTGTGACTCACTTTATGTTATGTCGCATGCACATTTCGCCACTCTGTTCCTCGAGACTCAGAATTCAATTTTTGAGAGTATCTGCTTCTGGGTTATTTGCAGGAAATACTCCTACCGCCACGGGAGTGCTTTTCTTATTGAGAAATGAGTGCTGTTGGAAAATTTGAAATGGTACGTCGTTCGGCGTAAAGTTAGTGATGTGTGGGATCAGTTATCGATTGACTTGTAAATGCAATTGAGATGGTTTCGTCTGACGTGCAGGAGATGAGCGTAAAGTTGAGCTATGCGATTTTTGTGAAATAAACCAGTTGATCAACAATAAATCGATGAGTTGTTATCTTTTGATGGAAAAGTAATTGACACGCGGCATATGAAAGTGTCAGGAGAATTTAGTCTTAGAGTTTGGCTGTATTACATGGAAATTGTTGCGAATAAATGAGGATCCTTATTAACAGAAGGATTATTTCAGTGTGGTGCTGCCATCTTCAGGGGAAAATGTATGCAATGCTCTGTGAAAGTGAATATGCGGCCTTACTTGACTTCGAAATTCTTTCTTCAATGAAAGTAGAGGATGTGTTCCACCCATCCACGGTGTCGAAATTTCTGTATTCTTCATCCTAGCCTTTAGAACCTCTCACTAACTCATCCTCCTTGAAAAATCATAGGCAGTCTGATTGACTATCGCTTTATAGAGCTTCAGATGATGCAACTGGTTTTATGAATCAACTAATTGATCGATCGAATTCTTGATGTCAGCGGAAAATCTAATGGAACCAAAGCCCGTTTGGTGCGAGAGTGACTACGAGACTCAAATCTGAGGCAATATTCTAGTCCCGCCAGCTGGTGGGGTGTTTCTTTTTACTCAACATCGCGTGGCGTAATCGGTAGAGTGCAAAACTCAAACGCCGAAGGTCCAGGATCGCTTCCCTCCTGAACACATCGCATTTTCCCCGGCACCGCCTCTTTCGAGCTGCTCACAACATACAAAGAGTTACTATAACTGTCTAAGAAGAAGCTTCTCAAACTTTGCCGTTCGGAGTCGGTAAAAACTGTATGGCCCTTCTACTCGTGAGAGAACAGTAGCGCGCACAACACGAGTAGTTAATAAGCAAGGTAGGCCCTAGTCCTCCTGAGGACTGTAGCGCCACACAATTATTATTATTATTGACATCGCATAAAGCACTGCATTTTGTCTATGCTGCTGGTTGGTCTGTAGATGGTCTCCGCTCAGTTCCGCAAAGTTCCATTCAAAGCAGAGTGCTGATATACTGCTTAAATTGTGTGAGCGCGAAAATACGTTTCATGTAATTTCAAATTTGTAAATCATTCACTATACAATATTATCCCAAAACGTCTGACATTAGGGTCTCGGTGTGGAGACGATGTTTTCAATCTTCTCTTTTCACCTATAAGAAATTACGTCAAATTGTTTTGAGAAGCCCAAAACACGGTGTACCGCAGGGCTTCATCTTGTCCCCTTATTTTGTTCCTTCATTTTTAAATGTGATCTTTTATAGGGTAGTTTTAAGCTAATTCACTCATTTAAAGTACACACAGAAAACTTGGAACGACTTTCAGTTCGTTTACAAGATTTTATAAAAATAATAGAGAAAATTATCCAACAGTAGAGTTTAATTTACTGCCAGTGCTACGAACTATCCGAATTCTTGACTAGTGGAAAGCAATAAGGCAGCGCTTGTTTTGTTGGAACAGAAAGTCTGTTCATCTCCTGGATATGTACCAATTTAATTTATTTTTACGGCATAAGAAAAGCAAGTGAGAAACAGAAATTCTACTGCCAAGTTGATCTACACTTTAGATCAGCGAATCATCTGAATTTTATTGCAATACACACCTCGTCCGGTAACCAATGAATGCTCAAGACTACTTTCAACTATTTTAAAGACTCATATCTTAATTGAATTTGAATATTAACCCTTCCCCAAATCTATCTTACGTCCACAATGCAAGAAATTTAGGATGAACGAGCATCAGTTCCTTCTATTATTTTTATATTCTCAGAGTACAAGTTGTAGGAGTGTGAAGTGAGAAGGAATACAAGTTTTGAATGTTAAAATAAGAGAACAATGTATTCTGCATATTTTTCTTATCTTTTAAGGCATTTAAGGTCTCCACGCTAATTCTCTGTAGGCGCGAATGAAATAGTCACATAATTTTTCATCTCCCTGTAGGAACCGAAATTTTGTAATTTCTTGTATTAAAGAATTCAAGGTTTGGTTCGTTTAGCTTCTTGGGTGCAAAGCCATAAGGCAATGTTGGATTGCAGTGACCTCTGGCCCGATATGGGCGTTTTCCGATCAATAAATTGGCAAGTTTGATCACTCAGTAACGGAAGCGATCTGCATTAACGCTTTCGCCAAATTTGAGAAACTTATGGTTCTTCACACATTTCCGGTCATACGTTTTTGTTAATCTTTCACGTTCTTCATTTCCATATCATGATTCCTATTTCTTAACCGTATAATCTAACTTCCAGGTGATGCTTCCAATAGAGTATGAATACCATATTCTTCGCCAATGATTCGATGTGATTCTGCAGCATCCTCAAATGATAACAGAAAGGAATGCCTTGAACATTTTTGGTACATACCTGGAAGCTCATTTGACCGAATGTCCCGAAGACCGAATACTCAGATGGCCGAATCCTTAGAGGAGTACAGGCTTAGGTGACTTGAATATTAAAAAGCTTTCCCCACTACGTTGTTCCACGGGCTTGGAAGTAAAATCCCAATGTAAAATCCAAGTGTAAGGTTGCTCTGATTGAAAATTATACTTCGAGAAATTTGATGTCTAATATGTGACAAGAATTATGCTCTTATATCAATCGTACGAACTGTTTTTCAAACATAAATTCGGCTGAAATATTAGAAGCAATTGAAATATTAGAGGCTTCTGCCAGTATGAAAATTAATAAAAACTCTGTCCATATACAGGTGAAAGTGAGGCTAGGGCTGTCAAGGATTTATTTTTTCAAATTCCACCTGTACTCGAAGTGGCGAGAAGTGGCTAGACGTTTCAACTCCTTAACTCAAACCCCCCAAAATCGCTTCAAATCCAATTTCAGATGCTCCGCAAAGTGATTCGTGAATAACCCAGAGGAACGACCTCATCCCAACTATCCTGCGGCAAGACGATTCCTGTCTAGACACTGCATCACTTCAACAGGTTCAACAATCATTAATCCAGCTGGCAATATTTTACCAGCATCCCCCTATTTCAACACCTAGCCTCTGAACGACATTGACGTGCCACAGTTAAGCATCCCCATTCTGCAGGGCATTAAATAGTCCCTTTGCGACTAGATTGATGACAGTTTTGTTACAAAATGATCCCTTCTGAGGACGACAACGTCGCCGTCGGTCGACCCCACTTCAGTTTCGGACTAAATAAATTTACTGTATTATCAGCGCCAACGAAGCAGCCGAATAAGCGAATTTGATGGGCTGTAAATACTCCCAAAACTCTCAACGGTATATCGAGGGCAAATTTGATAAGGAAAACTTTGCGCACTTCCGTTACAATGCTAAACTAAGAGCCGAATACAATTTGACTGCCGACCTGTGAGCTATGTTGTGTGCTTTGAAAGACCCTTTTTCCGAAGGGACCTGGCCTTCAGTTAATTAACTTACTGCCCATGACAATGGTGTGAGAGTCGACGTAGCGAAACGGAGTGAAAGCCATTAAACACCTTGTGGTTGTTTGGGAAGGGCAAAATAAGTTTCTTTTAGAGTGGCCATCAGCATTGGGAAGTAGTTGAGGGAATAAAGTTGACTGCGCGCATTGTCTTCGTTTATAGTTGGAAGTTCAGTTGAAGTTGGTGAAACAAGATTGTATTTTATTGACGCCTAAGTATACATTTTATAGCAAATAAAAGGATACTGCAATTTGACGGGCAGTTGTGGTGCTTGCAACATAGTTGCCAAGTGTTGGCAGTGAGAAAGCAAACAGACGGGATGGATAAGAGTGTGTAATGTCATAACTGTTGGTGTAGTTTTCGAAGAATTCTGTTCTGCTTGTCACAGAAGGATACAAATGTTGGTTTACTACCAAGCAGTTATTTGTTTTCTCTATAGACTGAACTACCCGTCACTCTGCTTATCATACAATAGAAGACAAAAACCAACACTTTTGATCACAAAGTGTATTCCATTGGAGGACTTATTCCTCAGCTGTCTGAGGCGATGCATTTCGGGGTGGAGCTCGGCCTTAACCGAAAAGCGATTCAGCTAGTGTTTAGGTAGTTGCTGCAAAAATTCGAACGCCAAGTTGGCCTAAGTAGTTCTCTACTTGAAGGCGCCTTCGTTCCATACCAGTTGTGCCCCACTGGTTGGGAACTGAACAATTTTCGTACTTTCTCCAGAGACCAATGTTGGTGTGGGGACCGTAAAGGTCATCCGACAGAGCTTTAATTCATTGGATTCTGGGTTTTAGTACATAATGGCAGAAGATATACGAGTATAGGGTGCGACGTTTTCAAAGCTAGACAAAAACAGCGGGCTCCTCCACAAGAAAGTATACCAAAAATCTAAACCATTCTGCTACTCCGCAGCTGTGGAAAGCCCGTAAGTAAAATCTGGTGAAAATTGAACAAACATACCGCACGTAGCCGCCGTGGCGTGGTGGGTAGAGTGTGACGCTCACACGTAGAAGGTCTAGATTCGATACCCGGCTGAACACCTCGAATTTTTTCACGGCACGATCTCTTTCCAGCTGCTGACAATACTCAAAGAGTAATAACTGCCTAACAAAAAACTTCTCAAATTTCACTGTTCCGAGTTGCGCAGAAGACTGTTGGTGCTTCCAACTCGTGAGGGAACAGTAGTACGCACAACCCGAGTAAGCCCTGGACCCTTGGTGGACTGTTGTGCCACCCAATTATTATTATCATGCGCGAAGAACAAAAAATGGATTGTTGCAAGTTGCGATTATGACAGTCCCATACCTGATGCATCTAGTGCAGTAGTTAATCGAATTTGAATGATTTTCCGCCACCTAAAAATAACCTCATCGGATATCAAAATGAAAAGCATTCAGTTTGCCCACCATTGCAACGTAACGCATAAATATTGCGTATACGCCCCATATGTCGATGATATCGAAATTCGTTCCATTCAATTGAAGGACGTGTCCTTCACACAGTTCACAAGCAAACTCAGGTTTGGCGTGATTTGATTTTAAAATGGAATACCTCAAAAATCCAGCTCCCCTGCTGATGTTGGGTACCTTTCGAAAATTGGTTTTATTTCACTGCATACACGGCTAAGTGATGGTCTGGTGGTGGAGCGGGGGTCTTTCGCTTCAATATTGTTGTTTGCACGGCGTTTGGGAGTGAGCAAATATCGACATCCCTGGAGTATGGATCATGAATGCCTAGGGTGAAAGTGGTTTCTCTGTGTGCTTAAAATCGATGGGCACTGGTTGGAGGGTGCCTTTTTGTGACGGCGGACAACAATAAGTTTCAAAGGGTAGACGAATATTTATTGAGTGCCAAAGTTATGATTGGTCAATAAGAGAAATTCAATATGCGATTTGGGACACAGCCAATGTTTGAATGGGATGAAGGTCGGAATACAGATGTTCTTCTGTCTGCGGTCCATGAAATTGACTTGGCAATTTCAAGATGATGAAAATTAAACAAGAACACTGCATTCACTGCAACTTGCAGTTCTTTCGTCATCTGTGGCTTATCATTGTGAAAGCAAATTATGGATACTCACATTTAATATCAGAGGCGAGAGGGAGACGTAAGATATTTGATTAAGTAGAGAAGTTTGATGTAAAGCAGAACTTCTCTGCAAGCTGTCTTAATAGGTGGACAGAGACACAAATGACACAAATTACTTTGAAACCAGTTGCCTTCACTACTCGTTGAGCTAAAGTTTACACAGCGATTACAACCATTGATGAGTGTTCGAATAAAGTGAAAAGTAAACTGAAGTGGAAAAGTAAAGGGAAAAGTCGACTTGAACTTCTTCGTCTCCTTCAACAAATCTTTCCTTATACTCAAAGGAAATTTTCTTAATTTATGGAAGCTCATAATTCCCCATAATTGGTGTATTCAATTGTGGGCAAAGGATGGGATTTGCAAGGAAATGGCCAGAGTTACAGGATTAAAAAGGAAGAAACAAGGTTGTGTGAACTAGTTTGAATTGTAGTTTGGAAATACAAAAAAGAAGAAACTTAACTCTGTTCTGAATATGCAGACATTTTGAAAGTAATCAAAGACAAATAACTTCTACACACAGGACCTTTAAGCAAATAAAATTTGAGATAAATGCACATGCTTTTATATAATCGTTTTTTTTGTTGCTTAAAGGACTACTATGAGGTCTGTGAATTTACACCTTCTCTGAAGATAGACCATCTGAAATATAGATTTGTATTTAACCTGGCACATAAACCCGTTAAAAACGAGAGTGTATTATATCTGCTTTAAAGATCGCTTTGATTTTTGGACTATGTACAGTAGAAAAATATTGAATCTGGTTAATTTATTGTTTATTCATTGCGGTACGAACATTCTTCCCAAAGGAACGTAAACAGAGTGGAGTAAATTTGGCAAATATCTCAATGCTTATATTTTCTCGTAAACATGAACTTTGGAATACAAGGTGCGTCCCAAAATGATAGAGCTGTCGGAAAACTTGAAAGTACAGACAGTAAAACGAGAGTATTAAAAAAATAAAAAAAAATACTCTAATGTCTCCCTATTCCATAAAAAACATATTTAATTTCAGATATTGCTTAGAATTTAATAGTTCACACTAATAATTAATAATTATTGGCGCTACAGTCCAAAGGGGGACCAGGGCCTAGCTTGCTCATCAACTACTCGTGTTGTGCGCGCTACTGTTCTCTCACGAGTAGAAGGGACCTACAGTTTTTTGCCGACTTCGAACGGCGAAGTTTGAGAAGCTTTCTTAGACAGTTATTACTCTTTGAGTGTTGTCAGCAGCTCGAAAGAGGTGGTGCCGTGAAATATTAGAGAAATTGGTGTTAAACTGGGAGTCGAACCTAGACCCTTCGGCGTTCACACTATTTAAGAAAATAAATAAATTCCGATGTCCCAAAATGATAGCGCCACAGTTTGTATTTGCACTTTGCTCACAGTTTAAATCCAATGAAGCCACTTATTATAAAAATTGTATCGTAGGCTCTATTTTGCATTATTTATTATTATTGTTGGCGCTACAGGTGATGTAACCAATTTCCCTTTCGAGCTGCTGACAACATTCAAAGAGTAATAACTGTCTAAGAAAGCTTCTCAAACTTCGCCGTTCGGAGTCGGCAAAAAACTGTAGTTCCCTTTTGCTCGTGAGAGAACAATAGCGCGCACAACACGAGTAGTGGATGAGCAAGATAGGCACTGGTACCCCTGTGGACTGTCGCGCCAACAATCAAGAGCAAATCAACTCTGTTCATACTGTCACGGAGATCGCATTGTAAGACATGTTAAAATTGTACCGTTAGAGAAAGGATACAGCTACAGTCATAGTTTGGCGTTATCTTAATGGGCCATTGCCTTTGTGTGTGTTTGCCCAAACGACAGCAAATATCAGTAAATTTTTCGATATGGTTGGAAATTTTGAGTGTGCTCAATGTTTCCGGATACGGATAGATTTTTTCCCCAATTTCTCGTCTCGCATTTTTAAGATAGAAAATTTTGAAGATGGCACTACCACTTTGGGACGCAACCTTACTTTGATTCTGCCGGGATTTGTTTGTTGTGCAATTTTGCCTTTTATATTTCGGGATTGGGCAACCCTAGTGCCCTCTATCGTAAAGTTTGACATTTTTGTGGGTATACGTATTCAGAACGTTTTGACATACGAGCGTTATTTGTGTTGTTTATAGTAACTTAAAAGATTCATCTCACCCAAAAAATTAAATTATATCGTGAAAATTTTAGTGCGATCACTTCTTATTAACCTCGTCATTGATTAACTCAGCAACATTGCATCGATAAACTTGATTAAATTTTTGGCGATGAAGTTCCATCAAGGACCAGTGTTTATCGATGGTATAGTGAATTCAACCGAGGTCGTGATTCACTCCAAGACGAATTTAGTGATGATCATCCAAAATCAGTTGCTGTTCCGGAAACCATTGATACTGTGCGCCAACTGATATTACAAGATCGTCAAGTGACCTATCGTGAGATTGATACAACCTTAGGCATTAGTGGGACCAGCATACATTCAATAATTCATGAACATTTGACCCGCAAAAAAAAGTTGTTCACGTTGGATCCCACACAATTTGTCAATCGCTCAAAAAAAGGCTCGTGTCGATTAGTCGAAAAAAATGCTCCAAAAACACGATCGCGGTGCTTCGAAACACGTTTATGACATCGTGACATCGTAAATGGTGGATTTACACGTATGAGCCCGAAAGTAAACAACAGTCGACTGTATGGGTGTTTCAAATTGAGCCAAATCCAACAAAAGTTGCTCGCGCACGAAGCACTTCCGAGTATATGGTTGCCTGTTTTATCCGAAAAACATAACAGTCAATTCTAAGTGGTACACAACCATTTGTTTGCCAGTTGTCTTCCAAGAAATCAGGAAAACCAGCCGTCGAAGACGGATCACTCTGCACCACGACAATGCGAGCTTTTACACATCGTCTGAAACAACTGCATTTTTGAGCACTCAAAACATCGATTTGATGCGTCACCTGCAGTATAGTCGTGACTTGGCACCAAACGACTTCTTTTTATTCCCGTACGTAAAAAATAAAATGAGAGGTCAACGTTTTTCGACACCTGAAGAAGCGGTTAGTGTGTTCAGAATGCATGTTTTGGAGATATTTCAATCAATATTTATGGAGACCCTCATAAATTATACTTTAGTTACACTTCCCAACGAAAGGTTTCCTTACCACGTTTCATCGAACGAATGATATTGTAAGTTAAGTTTGGTGTATAATTGCAGAGTAGTAAACTTACCGAGCTTAAAATTTTAACACAATTTAAATCAAACCCACTTCTCCAAATTATGGTAGCAGCCGTTCCTCCAACTAACTGATGCAACCACTTGTGCAGCAACATGCAGAAAAGCTTGTATTGGGAGCAGAAGAAATTCCAAAAATTCTACGAGGGACGTTCAATATATTCTTGGTATCGATACGAAGGAAAATGCAAATTCAATTTCAATTGTTTTATTTTTCAATATAATCTTCCTTAACATCAATGCATTTGTTACATTTTGAGATAAATAAATTTCCTCTTTCTCTGCAAAATACCCGTTTATTGCCAACTTGAGTTCTTCGTCATCCGAAAATCTTTTTCCATGAAGAAATTTTTAATCCGAAAACTGGAAATAATTTGGAAAATAATCGGAAACAGGATTTTTTCGAAACCATAATCTCGCGCATCAGCGTTTCCAACGCCGTGTGAACAGGAGCGTTGTCATGAAGAAGCAACACACCCACTGCGAGTTTACCCCGTCTTTTCTTTTTAATTTCCTGCCGTAAATTTGGCAAAGTGGATGTGTACGATCTGGCGTTGATGGTTTCACCCTTTTTTCTGTACTCAATGAGCAGGATACCCTTTGAGTCCCAAAAAACTGTGGTAATGAGCTTCCCAGCAGACGGAGTGGCTTTGAACTTCTTCGTAGCTCATGGCTGCATACAGCGGTACAGAATGAATGAAATATCATAACAAAGCTTTAATTTTTTGTTCCATTCCTTCTAAGTATTTTGTTAGGGACCTAAGCTTAAATGTTTAAAAAGCTACATTAATTGAGCCGATTGCTACACTTTTTAATTTTTAAAAGTATAGATGGGATGGCAATATGGCGTAGTGGGTAGAGTGCGACGCTCACACGCCGAAGGTCTAGGTTCGATTCCCGGCTGAATACCGCATATTTTTTACGGTACCGCCTCTTTCGAGCTGCTGACAACACTCAAAGAGTATTAAATGTCTAAGAAAAAGCTTCTCAAACTTAGTCATTCGGAGCGGGCAATAAACAGTAGGTCCCGTCTACTCGTAAAAGAACAATTACGCACACAACATGAATACTTGATGAGCAAGCTAGGCCCTGGTCCCCCTGTGAACTGTTGCACCACCTAATTATTATAAGAAATATCATCGCCATTAGCAAATGGCTATAATCAGCAGCTGGTCACTCCACAATGTTACAACATCCTTCTGGTACATGGGAGAATCTAACAGAGTCAAACCATACTAACCCCTTTACGAGGTCAGTGAAATTGGAAAATCATTTCCCTCCGTAAGCCGATGCACGGTTGTGTAAAACCAAGCATTAAGAAACTCTTTAGCAAAGTACTATCCAATCGAAATGAAGCTAAAGTTTCATTCTTCTCCTCTCTCTCAGCTAATTGCTTCCGCCAATGTAAACAACAAATTTGTTTTTGTTTTACCACGAGGAATCTCACGTGAAAACTTAGCTCAATTTCTTTACTCCCCTTGGGACAATGTTTCCGTACTCTCTTTCCTATTTCATCTACACTTTATTTACTCGGCGTTTCAACCTGCACATTCAGCACTGTTTCCTCAGGGTATTCATTTAATTAGTTCCTTTATCACTGCCTGCAGGGGCTTATCTGAATCCATTGACTTCAGAAGTTCATTGAACCTTCAGGCTCATTTTTATTTGTGTAGAAATTCTATGATATTATCGTTTAATTCACAAGAACCAAGAACACACCCATGAAAAGCATAAAACTCATTTTAACTTCAGCGAAAGACTTTTTGAAAAAAGCCACTTATCGCTTATGTAATCAAGTGAAAACCTTTCAAATTGAAAGAGCCGTCAAGGTATACCGTAGAGAGGGAAAGATTTCTATGTACACTTTTCCGTACTGTGTTTGTTACATAGTTGCTTTTGTAGATGGCATCTCAGTACCTTATTCCCATACACAAGGGTTTTAAAGTGTCCTTCAGATAAGAGTATGGAACAATATTTTAAACTTTCCACGAAATGAACAAGAAAGCTGTTCTGATTTCGGGAAAATGCCAATTTCACTTGGGATTTTTGTGAGGTCCTCAAACTGATGGTGAATTGGCGCTCATTTTGTAGTCAGGATGTTTTAGTTTTCAATCTTAAGCACATCATTAAATAATTCTTCTGTTAAAACTGCGTGAGTAATAGGAAAATGTTTTCTGTCATTTTTGTGGCCAAAAAAGAGTAACATAAAGTTAACGATTGCATTGGCACATTGTCAAAAAATGGCAAGGAAATCAGGAAACCTTACACATCGATTCTTTTGTTGTTGTTCTTGAGTACTTAGGCTTGAGAACAGAAAGATCAATTACGATTCTGCTTTCTTTAACCTTTACATTGGGGGACTGTCAAGAACGTCATAGATGATTGGAAATGTGTTATTATTATTATTATTTGTTATTTATTATTTATTTTCATTATTTCATAAATCAATTCATATAATTATTTAAATATAGTTTGAAATATGCATAAATAGAGTATTTACAATTGAAATAATGTTCATGACATTTGATATTCTTATACAGTAGGTAATAAAAATAGTGTTAAATGTCACAACTTAGGCTAAATTAGGGTGGGGTGACCCATGCATAGCTTGACAAAGAAAAAACATAATTTAAAAGGTTAAAATTTACAGAAGAAGCGCGAAAGACAAGAGAACTAATACATTCATTATACTTTACTTTTTCGTTACCTTACATCAGAATGCCAGAGAAAAACCGTTCTAAGTCAGATTAATATAAATTTAATAGCCAATTTCTTAAATGCTTTTCAAAACTTCGAGAGTCAGCTAAAGATCTTATAAAAACTGGAAGTTTATTAAACATGCGGCATGATGATACCAAATAAAAATTACGAAAGGCAGTGGTTCGGTATTTTGGAACAGGTACAACAAAAGAAGTATTCGAACGTTGTCCAAAGTTTGAAATTATTCTCAAATTGCGTTGACCTGATCTCGCGAAAAACACTTTTAATACTTTAAAACAATAAAGATGCCTAATAGGAAGAATTTTTGAATTAAGATATAGCGGATGACATGGGTGATGATGGCTTTTGATAAAAATTTTTCTTATCCCCTTTTTTTATACAAGTAATAAGGGATGTATTTTATTCACAAAAGTTCCACCCCAACATGTTATGCCATATTGCAATCTTGAATGGAATAAACCAAAGTAAATAATTTTTAGCAATTCATTCGAGCAGATTTTTCTTAAGTAAAAGAAGGTACGGAGAGTACTACGCAAATATTTACCTAAGTAGTGAGTATGACGCGAAAAAGACATTTTAGAATCAATAATAAGTCCTAGGTATTTAAATTTTTTTACTTCCTCAATCAAAAAGCAATTATTACTGCAGCTAAGAGTACGATTAAAAGTTTGTAAGGAAGAGCAGGTGTTGGAATTGACACAAATAGTTTTCACCTTTTTACAATCCGGGGCGTAATAATAGATCTCTGCGTTTAGTTCTGTAGGTTTGATAAACTGAAGAACATTACCTTAGTTTAAGAGCTTATATGTATGAAGACTGTGTTCAGTGTTCAAACCAAACCCTCAATAGATTAAGATCCCAATTAATATTGGAAATAAGTTCTTGGTAACTTTTAGAACCATAAACGCAACCTACATCATCCGCGAATGCAGTTAGTTTTCCTTTAAACTCTATAGAAAAAATGGAGTTAATGTAAATTAGAAACAATATTGGTCCCAAAACTGAGCCTTGGGGAACTCCTAAATAAAGATAACGGATTTCACTTCTCATATCCCCGATCTTCACTCTTTGAAATCTATCTGACAGATACGAGCGGAGCCATTCGTGCATAAAACCACGAAACCCTATCTTTTGCATTTTCAGTAATAGTTTCTCATGGTTAACCATATCAAAAGATTTTGTAATGTCCACGAACAGCCTTGCTGTGAACATTTTGTTATCCAGGTTGGAAAACACATTTGCACAAAAGTTTAGAAGAGCATCTTCAGTAGATTTTTTGCGCTGAAAACCAAATTGGTTAGGACTGAAAAACTTTAATTTATTTAAAAAAGATAACATTCTGTTCATTTGTTGTGTTGTCACTGTTGTTTTAATTATTAAACCATACAATGCAGTCCAAAACAACAAAATTCAACGAGAGTATGTGTGCCAAAAAATAGGATTTTACGTCAACCCTGACTTACGCATACAAGCAGATCAATGGATTTGACAGAAAATCAACAACTTTTTCTCAACAATTTCGTTGGTTGAAACGGCCAGAGAGAAGAAATAGCTTACTATTACAAGAGAGCGTTCATTTCACATAACACCAATTTTTCGGTGTACCGAAAAAGACTTTCATTGATTTGGGTTGAATTGCACTTTCCTGTGCTGTTTATTTTTGGTACGGGAACACACCTTATATTGTTTGAGTTTGTTCGTTGCTCGATTCGATTATAGCAAGGTTTAAGCAATTGAAAATATTCAAAATTAATTTTCTCGCTGAATAGATTTATTTTAAAAAAAATAGTTGCTTAATTAAGTGTCTGCAAAATTCCATGAGGATGGAAAAGCAACTATCAAGGTCTTTTTGAAAGCATGTGTCCAGGACTGGCTCCGGCCAGACATTGAACCAAAAAAGGAATGTAGTCGGATTTTTACGGATGGCTCCAAGACGACGGAGGGTTCTGAAGCTGGTGCCTTCGTGGATAACGACAACATTAGACTTCACGTCTCCCTACATAATTTCGCGTCGGTCTTCCAGGCGGAATCGTTCGCGATCCTAATGGCCACTAACTATATTGCGAAGAATTGGTGGAAAGGGCGAAGCATATGTCTGTGGTGACAACCAAGCTGTGCTAAAGTCCTTACTCAACCCTTTAACCACTTCCAAGATAATCCAAGAATGCAGGTGTTTCTTTCATTTGGTCGACAGACTGAATTCGATAGGTCCCGCGACATCACGGGATTAGGGGAAACAAGGTTGCCAATGAACTAGCTAGGTAGGGTTCAGAAGAGGCATTTGTAGGGCTCGAACACACCTTGGGACTACCTGCATTCTTTGTTAGGACCTCAGTCGATGGTTGGGTCTCCGAGCAGCACAACCAAAGATGGCGTGACTTTCCACGATGCAGTATGACCAAGTGTATGCTGTTGAACGTTAGTAAGTCGGCATACTAACGGGATACTTCACCTCCGCTAGGCGTCTAAGTTGGCTTGGGCTTAGTGATGGCATCCTTTGCGACGGCTGTGGAGAAGGTGAACAACTTCAGAGCACTTTCTCTATAAATTACTCACATCAGGTGCCGGCTTTTTGGCGCTGACGTGGTGGGAACAGAAAACATAAGCTCTTTATCACAGAAGCGCCTTCTGCTCTTTTTTCGGAAATCCAAGAATTTACATTAAATGAAGATTACTGCCTGGTAGTACAATGGACCAGTATTTGAGTCTGAGCGTTCCAGTGCAGTGCATCCCAACCTCCAACAAAAAAAATCCCACCGAATACGAATATCAAAATACAAGAAATTTCAAAATGGGATCTTACAGAGAAGTCACTTTGACTGAAATTTTCGATTTCGATACTATTAGAAGATGGTGGCCTCTGTGGCGTAGTAGGTAGAGTTCGACGCTCACACGCCAAAGGATCTAGGTTTGATTCCTGGCTGAACACCTCGAACTTTTCACGACACCACCTCTTTCGAGCTGCTGATAACACTCGAAGAGTAATAATTGTCTAACAAAGCTTCTCAAACTTCGCCATTCGGAGTAGACAAAAAACTGTAGGTGACTTCTAGTCGTGAGAGAACAGTAGCGCACACAACATGAGTAGTTGATGAGCTAGGTCCTGGTTCCCCTTTGGACTTCGCGCCAACAATAATTATTATATATCTAATCTACATCTGTCCTCCGGAACTCTTTTCATTCTCTTTTACATATATTCTCTTAAAATTTATTTTCTCCTTATTTTTTGCTGCTACAGCATTGGGTTGTATACACTTTAAACAACTACTGCAGACTTCAGTAATAATATGCTGATATCATTTAATATCGTAAAATGAACAATGTACAACAATGTTTTGTTCGAATAAATCAGTGTGACCATACGTGTATGCGCAATTGTTTGATGTATGTGCAATTTTTTGAGGCAGTTTTCTAATTTTGTTTTCTTTATAGTTTAAATTAAATATAATTTTCGGTATTTATGGCTTACCTTGTCGAGAATCAAAAGTAAAATAATCTTTTACGAAAACGTAGTGTAAGATTAATAAAAATTATGAAAAATACAAATTTCTTTAAACGAATTTTCTGTACTTGCAATTTGTTGAAGTAAGATCAAATCAATTACTTTACGGATCGTTCTTTATTCATTGTCTCACACGGCTGCGCACAGAGTATCTTCCAATTCTGCCAGGGATGTATCACCTCATTTCCCTCTCTTCCCCGGCCCTTATAATAATTGTTGGGTTGAGAGTCCACAGGAGGACCAGTGCATAGCTTGCTCAGCAACTACTGGTGTTGTGCGCGCTATTGTTCTCTTACGAGTGGAAGGGACCTACAGTTTTTTGCCGACTCCGAACGGCGAAATTTGAGAAGCGTTCTTAGATAGTTATTACACTTTGAGTGTTGCTCGAAAGAGGTGGTGACGTGAAAAATTCAAAAAATTGGTGTTCCTTCGGCGTGTGAGCGTCGCACTCTAACCACTACGCCACGGCGGCCACTGCTATCCCGGCCCCTGCTATGACTTTATTCCGACCACTTGAGGGGAACTATGGGGTGAATAATGTTAGTAAATCAACATTGTGATTGGTTGTTTAATTGGTTTGCAAAATAAGCGTTTTTGACATAGCTATAGTAACAAATGAGTATAAATAAACGATTTCTGCTCGATTTCATTACTGTATCGTCAAAAACGTTGGAAGCCGGCTAAACTGCCAAAAGGTTCATGCCTTTTAAAAAGTTATATTGTGTTTAATTATACAATCGATAATTTCAGAAAATAGAAATTCAATTCCAAAACCTATATTGAACTGTTGTTCTATTTCTGGCAAAAGGCGAATGTTTCGACAGGTACCAAAAAATCCTTTAACTCGCACCATTTATAAGAAAAATAGATTGCAGGAACCTAAGTGATTAATAATAATAATAATAATTGTTGGCGCTACAGTCCAAAGGGGGACCAGGGCCTAGCTTGCTCATCAACTACTCGTGTTGTGCGCGCTACTGTTCTCTCACGAGTGTAAGGGACCTACAGTTTTTGCCGACTCCGAACGGCGAAATTTGAGAAGCTTTCTTAGACAGTTATTACTCTTTGAGTGTTGTCAGCAGCTCGAAAGAGGTGGTGCCGTGAAATATTAGAAAAATTGGTGTTGAACTGGGAGTCGAACCTAGACCCTTCGGCGTGTGAGCGTCGCAACCTAAATGATTGCCCTTGTCTTATGTTGTTCTCCTGTTTTCGCAACCATTTCTGATTTCCATTTGAAATTTTCAGCTAAGTATGTGCTTAGTTACGTGTTGGTGTGAACACATAGTTTTAAACGCATTTATCTCTCCACCTGCCCATAATATCTGTCGACCCCAAAAGACATACAATTTAGATTGAAGACAAGTTATAGTCAATAAGAACAAACTTCTTTTTTAAAAGCAAGCAACAAAGAGTGGAAAAAGTAAGCCAAACGCATTACGTATGCGTCCAAAGCAACGGATTCAATTACTTTATGACTACTGCCTCCTAACGCAATACATTTACGAGGCCAACAGGTGCTGTTGAAGTACACATTAAAATCTGAAAATACACACACGGAAAAGAAAATTAGGAACATTTCGTGTGCAGTAAGTCCCTCCGATCTCCCTTCCCAAATGACACGTATTATAACTCGAAGGTAATGTGCGTACATGTGTACAGGTTCGATTGCTACAAAGAAGGCTCGTGGCAGTATTAAACTTTATTCGATCTCCGAATCGATGAATTTACTGTACTGGGTGCAAAATATTTTGGGTGCAAATAGAAGAACGCTATTTGGCCTCAAGGGAGGAATGTTATCGGATGAGAATAGCTATTCCTGCTGCATAATAGATGCTAAATGTTCCCTAAATATGGAATAAAACGTTGAATTGAATTGCCGTCCATTAAGGCTTTAAAACTTCGAACATGGATAATTAATGCATACCCTGAGCCAGTTCTATTTACAAAATTTACGGATTCTCCACTGGGACGGTTATCCAAATATTTCCATTTAATTTTTCACGTCCTTTAGGAAGCACTTGAAAATAAAAATAGAACGGCCACCGGACATCTAGTTCATCTCTCCCGTGTCCCGTTTCTATATGTTTGGGATAATAAATATTTTAAAGATTCGTTAATAACAGCTGCACGTGAATTAAGAACTTGCCTGGGATGGAGGCGTCACCAAACAGAGCCCAGCAGAGTGTTATGTTCGGGTGTGTTTCATAAATTTTATATGAAGTCGTGCAGATCCTGATGATATGAGAAACACCTAAGTCTACAACATTGTATGCAAGACTTACAAATTTTTACTTGGACGAAGTTCGTTTTATTGGTTGAGGAGGCTTAAGCGTGTATTTCAAGGCAGTCAGTACCTTGGCTGGCTTGATATGCCAATACACTGTAAGTTCCCTCAACTCGTGAGGAGAGTGGTCAAATCACACCCAGATTCCTATATACGTGTACTCGAATGTGTAGGAATGTTGAAAGAAAAATTTCGAATTCTGAAGAACTTTGAAAACTTTATATATACGAGTACTTTCTGTTTGTTTCTGTTGCATATTATGACACTTCTTTCACACTCTGACAGCTGGCAGAGTGTTTGGAACAACCAGACAGTACTGTCAGTGATCTTATACAGCTGATACGCACAACGACAACTTACTTAAGTCGACAACTTATGACAGGTGATTATTTAAAGCGTGAAGCAAAAGAATACATATGTTGAAACATTTAGCCGCCTTATTACAACACATCCTGCTTTGTGTGCATGGGAGTCTTGAACTCATTTATCGTCCATCACTCAGCTCCAATACACGTTATCCACTGTGACATCTATACAAATTTAAGGAATTACAAGTCATACAACAAACTTTAAATTCAATCACAAATTACAAATGAATTGCCACAGAGCAGTGCTTTGTTGTTAACGATTTTCTTAGGTATGGATTGATATCCATGAAATCTGTTTTTGAGGGAGCAAAATGAAATATAAGCAACCCTTCAAAAGACTTTGTGGCTTGGCTTGGACTTAGCTGCTGTACAGGCAGCAAAAGAAAACGCAGTTTACTTATTTATTAATTGTGGCAAAAGCTACAATAGTTTTTGTGTATCTTAATAATAATAATTGTTGGCGCGACACCCCACAGGGGATCCGGGGCCTAGCTTGCTCATCAACTACTCGTGTTGTGCGCGCTACTGTTCTCTCACGAGTAGAAGGGACCTACAGTTTTCTGTCTACTCCGAACGGCGAAATTTGATAAGCTTTCTTATACAGGCGGTCGCTTTTTGTGTACATTACATTTTTAAAGAAGCGGTCATGTTAACTTACAAATAACATTTTAATATAATTTCTAAAATAATATGAAGGAAACTCCACTAAAAATCTTCAATAAATCTTATGGTGTCGTCGAAGGGAAAATAAAAGTGGTATTATAATATGATTGCAAGGATCAGAGCGTGACGGCACTGACATAAAAATAGATTTAGACAAGGTTAATTATATAGGCAAAAATAAATATATAAATTAATAAATTAGTGAGTAGATAATTAAATATTAAATGACTCAGAACATAACAGAACTGATATATTGAAATAATAATACTAAGCACAAATATGTATATAACAGATTGTTATAAATATAAGATTGACAAATATCCCCCTTCCGCTTTTTTGCTCTTCATTCAATGCTTCATAAAAAGTGTTAACGTGATATCAACATATACAGTCTGGTCCATGATCCCAGAAACAAGATGGAGGGGCCCAACACCTTGGCAGGAAACACAGCCCCAAACCATTATTTTTAAGCCGCCGTGTTTTATAGTTTATGTTGAACTTTATGTTCTCAAACTTAGCAATTGATGTGCGAATGTTGCGGAGCAGGTTTGGAAGTTCCTCGAAGGAGGCTGGATAAGCAGATTCTTTGTCAATATTATGAAACCAAACAATTTTTCAGCCCTGTGGCGTCCGCTTGGGGTCCAAGACAAATATGGACGTGACAGAGATTTTTCGGCTGTCTTGCAAGTCTGGCATTCAGAAGTGCTCAAGTTATGCCATTTAGTTTTCATTTCATTAATTTCATCCACTATTCGTATATACCTTCTAATTAAAAGACGTAAGTGACTTGGAATGTTTGGTTCATAAGGAGCGAAATTCCAATTGATTGGCCACTCCTCTCTTGTGACATGAAAGATGGAGCTTTAGCGAAAACGGAGGTGTTACATTAAATTTTCTTCAAGACTTCTAATAAGCATGCTCCTTGCTTAGAGAAATTGTTAGAATGAACTGTCTTATTTTTGAGTGGCCTTTAAGCATAGATTGCTTGCGCTCTTTAATGATATTTAAATCCATAGAGAAATTGATGATAACTGATGATAATTGGGCACACCAAAGAAAGATATACAATTTTGAAAAACAAAGTAGACGTTAAACCAAATGGCTGTCAACTGTCTGGTAGAGTGTAGTTCGCTTTTCTTTATAGTCTGGGATGTACACATCGCGAATGAAAGCTTTATCCTAATAGCACGGAGTTCCAGAAACATTAAGCGCGATAGTGGCCCTCTGCACTACACTGGAGCGCTTAGAATCCAAAACTGGTCCATTGCACTACCACACAGTAATCTATATTCAATGTTATTTCTTGGTCTTAAACCAGCAAGCGCTTCTGTGATACAGAGCCTTGGTTTAAATTTACAACCACATCAGTGCCAAGTAGTCACCACCTGATCCACTTAAAGGCTGGATAATAACCGATGAAGTGCTGTGCAGTGTCTTCAACTTCTGTATTGCCGTTGCATTGGGTACAGTGTCTGACCCCAAGCACGATTAAGTGCTTGATGAAGATAAAGTACCCCGTTTGTGCGCCAATAAGTCATCTGCATTCTCTTCTAAAAGAGAATCCGCGGATCTCTCGTTGATGTTAGGGAGCGTGCACTTGGTTAGCATGCGTAGTATGTGTGGACAGTCATGTAATTCCTGGTTGTGCTGTCGGGAGACTCAACCGTCGACGGAAGCCCTAACCCAGGAGGTGAGCAGGTCCAAGACTTTACTCAGGTACTCGGTGTATTGTGCACATAGTATTACACAATAATAATAATTGGATGGCGCGACAGCCCACAGGGGGACTAGGGCCTAGCTTGCTCATCAACTACTCCTACTGTGCGCGTAACTGTTCTCTCACGAGTACGTATAACTTCAGCGTGAAAATTTCATAATAATTGCGACGAAAGAAGGATGAACTTTATAAGAATGTTGGATTAAGTAAGTTTCAGATTGCTGCTTAGAACGTTGCTATAGTACTGAGACGACTGGTAAAAGCCTTGTGATGCCATATGATCGGATGGATTGTGTTTTCATATCCACTGGAAAGACCTATATTCTACCTTTCCTCTTCATATTCTTAGTTGAGCCACTTAGTCTCTCGAAGGATTTTTTTATTTTTACTACTTCCGCCTCACATAGTTCGTATAGGCTGCATCAAGAGTGCTCTTCGATTGGTTGCTTTCTCACTGCTGTAAGGACAGTTGTCGACGTAATGAGGTGTAGTCTTTTGCAACAACCCCAGCGGAAATCATTGTTCATTGGATGACTTACTTTCCTGCGTTATTAATAATAATATTTGTTGGCCCGACAGTCCACAGGGGGACCAGGGCCTAGCTTGCTCATCAACTACTCGTGTTGTGTGCAGTTACGAGTAGGAAAGACTTACAGTTTTTGACGACTCCGAACGGCGAAATTTGAGAAGCTTTCTTAGTTTTTGCCGATTCCGAACGGCGAAATTTGAGAAGCTTTCTTAGACAGTTATTACTCTTTATTGTCAGATGGTGGTGACGTGAAAAATTCGAAGTGTTCAGCCGGGAATCGAACCAAGACCTTTCGGCGTGTGAACGTCGCACTCAACCCACTACGACACGGCGGCCTGCGTTATTACCCACCTCGAAATGGCTTGTCAATTTTCAAGTTTATATAAAAACTATTGCCATAATAACTGTGGCCAAACCTGATTAGGTTTCTGGAAAAGTACAAGACTTATCTTCGGCTAGAGCTGCCCCTAAATAGAACTGTGTCCATTTTTTATCTATTCTTCGGTTCTTTCTTCGGTTAGTCCTTTGGGTGACCTCTTTAAGTAATTCACAGACATTATTCAATTAGAATTGGGGAGAAAGGAGTTTTTTGATTTCACACTAGTAACTGGGCTGTATCTTTCTTGCTTCTTCTTTGCACAGGCTAACTTCTTGCCCAGAAATCCAGTACAAAATGCGTTTAAACGCGCATGGAATAGAAAGCCTCTGTGATATATGTTCCTGCCGTGCGTTAGATTTTGCCTATACATATAGACAAACTATTAATTACGCTGCCTATTTCTTATGTGGGGCTTGGACCATGTACAAATACATTTGTCCATGGATGGTAAACGGAGAGTATATATTCAAAAAAGTTTTCAGTACAGAAAAGGATAGTTGGTGATTTAAACAAAGGCAACCGCATGTAAACCTGAATCCATTTGCGCTGTCGAA
Organism: Eristalinus aeneus; assembly: GCA_955652365.1. Lineage (NCBI taxonomy): Eukaryota > Metazoa > Arthropoda > Insecta > Diptera > Syrphidae > Eristalinus > Eristalinus aeneus. Next base: position 83,555,588 of record OY019132.1, read on the forward strand.
TTAATTATCTTCATCTAGTATAGGGTGACCAGACTCTTTATTAAAATTGGCCAACTAAGACGTACCAGTGAAACGTTTCCAGCTGCTGCTCCATGTGAAATAAAGAGCTTTTGACACATAGGCGAATCAAAAACATTCCGCATCTGGGAACTGAAATCCAGCCGAAGGAATTAGAAATAATATAAATTTGGCGCCATTCGAAATGATAATAATGAAATGGTAACCAAGTTTTTAGTGCCTAGAATTGCAGAAATGAATGTGGAGAGGATGTGATTTCAACTAGACGGCGTCGCATTTCATACAGCCTCAATTGCTGCATCAGTCATTACCCGGTTGTGTCATTTTGGAGACCAGAATTGGCCGCCGAGATCGTGCGATTTAACACCATTGGACTTTTTTCTTTGAAGTTTTTTGAAGTCGATGGCTTATGCGAATAAGTCGACGACGACTCAAGCCTTAAAAGAGGAAATTGGACGCTGCATAAATGAAATACCGCAGCATTTATGCAAAACTGTCATTGAGAATTTCATTAAAAGATCGCGTATATGCCAGCAAAGCCGCGGCGTCCATCTGGCCGATGTGTTATTCCACACATAACCTCATCCTGTCTTCTTTACGATATAATAAAGAATTCACGATTATTTTTTTAAATATCTGCATTTTATTTAAAATGTAATTATTTCGTACTTGTTGGGACACCCTTCACTTTAAACTTTAACCCACTGGGCATTTACAGTCTAAGTGTGAGCAGAGTGAACTTTGTGTTCCAGATTGAATAGCACTATTTCAGTTTTTCGTTTATAATTTATGCTTAAACCTTTGCCTACGGTCACACATCAAGTGTGGGTAAAGCGTGGTATAAAATATTTATCAATATCAATGAATTCAGTCAACTTGCAATCCACCTTTTCAGCAGAAGCATAATTACCTGCAGTAACCTTCAAACACTCATGTGTCATAAAATGCACGCGTTCACGTGTCACTTTATTTATTTATTACCATAATTATGTTTACAGGTTTAATATAAATATTGGTAAACAAAATGTTAAACCTTGCGTAATGACCTCAACTACCTGCCAATACCTGGTGCCCGCAGCGGTGACGCACCTCGAAAGGTGAAATCTACCTGTCCTGACAGCTTGTTGTTTGCATAAGAAGCATTTATGATTGATATCATCAATGCACAAAAGTCAATAAAAGCAAATTGATCTGGTCTTGATGGCAAATGTAAATTAAGGGACTGGAATTTATCAGGAAATAATTATTGTTAACAAGTATATAAGTCGAAGTCAATTTTCATCTCAATTCAGTGAGCACAATCTGTTCAGTCGATTTCATCCTTAAATTCTTTAGTCCTGTAAGTCCATTCAAAATGCCGGAGGTGAGCGAGCAGCAGCCGAATAAAAAACCAATCCGAGTCGGCTATCACCTCTTTCTTTACCGAGAGAAACTCCGAAAACCGTCTTCGGACCAGAAGCAATTATGCAAGGCAAAGTACCAGCTCATTAACGATTTGGTTGTCAGCACCTGCCACAACATCGAGTGCTACCCAAAGGAGGAACGCAGCCACCTGATCAACAGCATGGCTTACAAGAGTAAACTGAAGCAAAAGCTGCAGAGGAAGTCCAAGAGAGAGCATTCGTTGAACACCAAGAAAGCGTCATGACGCTGCCAAATGAACTGCATGTTTGTGAAAAATTTGTACATATGTAAATATATTTTGAGTTCAAGTGAACATTTTAACTTTAATAAGTTTATAGGTTGGCAGTCCTGTCAGATCAACGGGGAAGAATTTTTGTTCCTTATGTTTGAGAGTGTTCAACAAAAAAGTTCTGGAAAGCATTTTGCAGCGTGTTTTGTCAGATCTTGTTTCTTCACAAGTACTTCTCGACAACTTTGGGGGAAACAATTCTGGTTATTTGAAGAACATGAAGAAGTCTTTGTCGGACCTGACCCGCGCCTGTAGAAAAATACTTCCTGGTGTAGCTGCCAACCGAGCGTGTCAGCAGATGAGACTATCTCATTCCAGTGCCTACTGCAAACGTCAAAATAATAATGTTGCAAATGATCGCTTGGTAAAACGTGTTTTTTCTGCTATTTTATATGGCAACGGCAAAGTTCTTGGTATATGCAAAGTCTAACATGATAGCAGAGAAATAGAAGTTTCATGCCTGATGAACATTCATGCAGTTGAGCTTGCTTTCGGAGACGGCTTGTAGTTTCTATGTGGGGACTGAATTCGTGTGTTTCCTTTCATTATCATACTTCCTCTTATTGTGGCGCTGCAGTCTGCGGTACATCTTGCTCTCAACCAACATACCTTTCGAGTCAGCATAATCTCTCTCCAGCAATTTCCAAATGCGCACTCCAAGTTGGTTGAGATCCTTCTCCACTTGTGTGCGCCGTCGCAGCGGAGGCAGCTCAGTGACTTTAGAAGGCCGAGCCATCGTAAGCGCTGTATTCGAAGAAGCTTGCCCAGGCACATGCCGCTTCACAGCCAATAAATTTTGTAATTGATTCGTATCCTCCATGTACCACCAATGCAAACAAGACCAAAAATCGTGCGCAAAACTTTTCTATCGAAAATATTAAGGGCTTCCTCGTCCGATTTAAGTAACGTCCAGGTTTCCGCACAATAAATCAGGACTGTTCTGTTATACAGAGCAAGCTCTATCTTTCCAGAGAATGACTTTTTCACACAATTGCCTCTTGAGCCCAAAGAAATAACGATTGACAAGAGTGAATTGATTTTTGATTTTGGTATTGATGTTGTCCGAAGTCCTTTCCTAGAAGTTTCTGCTGCCAAGTGTGCTATCCAAGATGTCGATGTTATATGTTCTTCTTTGATGACAGCATGCTCGAAGTCTGATCTAAAAATAAGGTGAGGGTACATTCGATTATCAATTTTTTTTATTCTGTCATGTTGGTACACTCCATTTTTTTAACAGACCTCGCACTTCGTTTTGTCCCCATCGGACCGAATAGGGGAAGCAGAAATGCGACAGTCTGGTGATAGCTTGCTTTTGTTTAAAAGACTTGTGCTTCTTACATATATACTTGGATGGTATGCTCAGAGCTTCAGGGCCGTTGAAGGCATTCTCTTCCCAAGGTAAAATTTAGCAACAAGAAATTTAACTGTTATGTGATAAAATAACAGTTAATATATATAAATTATATAATAATAATAAATGTTTGGCGCGACAGTCCACAGGGGACCAGGTCCTAGCTTGCTCACCAAATATTCGTAGAAGGGACCTACAGTTCTTTCCGACTCCGAACGACTAAGTTTGAGAAGCTTTTTCTTAGACAGTTATTACACTTTTGAGTGAAAGATGTTGTGCCGTGTTTCAGCCGGGAATCAAACCTGGATCTTCGACGTGTGAGTGTCGCACTTTACCCACCGCGGCCACCGAAGCCATTAGAGCCTTCCTGGTTTTTATTTATTTGACTTCAGAAAAACATGACATACAACTTGTGTAAGTGTCCATTTGGCCAAAAAAGTGGCAGATTTCCCAGTCGGTAGCTCTGACATAATTTTACCTACACTTCATTGGAATGACACAGACACGGTCTGATGATTAAGCATTTAAACAAAATTGAATAAATCCGTTGCAAGTAGTTAACTTAAATGAAACTGCGTCAATTTGGGGGATAGCAGAATGACGTACATCCTTGCACCTCCCAAAGCCATCAATCACCTTAAACTCTTTCAAAAAGTAGCCACTACATTCTCTTCTGAAAATATTAATTCTCTTACGTCCGGTGACATTTCCAAGGAGACAAATTCCACTTGAAATTCAAACGTGATGGATTCTTGTCAACCATGGGCACAAACAACAAATGGGGCATACTCCTTCTTCGGAAGCTCAACCATGCATGAACAACTGCATTCTATCTGTCCGTTACGGTAGCTCATGGGATGCAGGGAGAACGACCTCCAGAGAAGCGTGACATGGAAGGAATGGGGTGGGTGAACTAAGAAGCCTTTAAGGGCACCCAGGAGAATGTGACAGTAACATTGGTTGAGTGCTCCAGTGCAGTTTATCCCAACCTCCAACAAAAGAAAAAAAAAAAACAAAACAAAAAGATAAGCATCCACCATCTTCGGACGGATGGAAGCGTAGGAGCCAGGAAGCACGAACATGAAACACATAATGCGTCGAACAGATTGAAATTGATTAAAAATGAAGAGAAAGTAATCTGGTGCTCGTTAATAATTCACTTGGAACTTAATCAGTAACTGTAATCCGTATCGATTGTGAAGGACAATTGAGTGTCATCCCTTGAGTGTCATCCCCTTTTCCCTTGAGTGTCATCCCTCAAGTGTATGTATGCCAATTATGCCAACATTCAATGATGAAGTCGTCCTGATGTAGTTACGCAATCGACTTCTGCGTCAGTTCAAACCGTGGCAGCTGTTATCGGATCTTGTCCAGAGACAACATTGTCTGTAGTCAGTCTGCATTATTGGAGAAAAATATGTTTCCTACCATCGCCTCACTCACCTGTCCACTGTTTATAATTTATAAGCAGTGACCCGATGCATGTGCATCAAATAAATTCTCCTTAGAGGCCACGAAAATAAAACCTGCTTTACTGGAAACATCAAAGTTTTGGTACAAACTGAATAATTCAACCTCAACTCTCTTTTTTCATTTAAAATACAGCATAACCTCACCTTCTCATGAGATCCTGCTGCTAAGCGTAAAGTGAGACGCTAGCCGTCTGAAATGACTGCTGACTGGAGCATAAAACCGAAAGGCGTGGCCGTGCAAGGCATCACGTGTCGTGTTGTTAAACTGAAAAGATTTCCCACAGGCTGAAAAAAAAAACGTCAACTATATACTCGAACAACGCATAGTCGCGTAGAAATTCGAACACTTGCAGCTGCAGGGAACTCCAACGGCAAAAACTTCAATGAGACGACAACCACTATGGCAACCACTCGTTGTGCTGCATGCAGGAGGCGGTCTAATTAATGACTAACGAAATGAGAGAATTCGCTTGAGAGGACACGGTTCGTTGTTCATTCTGTCACCGACATTCGTACAGTGCAGACGTGTCGCAGTCTAAGAACAATAAAACCGTCAACTAAGTGAAGTATATTACCTAGAAATATCATTGAAACCAAGTGGGGCATTAGCCTAGTGGTAAGGGTTTCTGTTCGTGAATACGGCGTCCCGGGTTCGAATCCCGCGGCCGAAAGAAAAACAAAAAAAAAAACAAATTTTTATTTTTTAAAAAGACACAAAGTGTGTGAACAGAATGAGTAGTGAAGAGCGACCCGCGCTCAACAAATCGGGTGACTTTAAGACACCGTTGCCATACAGATCTGCTGATCTTAGTGACGACAGCAGTGTACGGTCAGAGAGCCCAGGCGGACAACTCAACGATGCAAAGAAGAGGAGGAGGAGGTTGCAGATGCAACCGACTCCGAACAAGCGCCGAACCACAACAACAACGGCATCATCTGAAGAGGAAGCAGCCAGAGGCAAGGCAACGCCCAACCGAGCAACACCCACTCGGAAAAACGCAAAAACAACGCCAACAACAGCATTAAAAAAGGACAACGACATTGAAACCCTCCAATACCAATCGGAGGGTAACGAAGGACGGTACATGGGGAGCAGCAACTCCTTCCAGCTCCTCGCCTCCTCTGATAATGAGGACAGAGCGGAGGACATTAAGGAGCTGGTGGAAAGTACGAAGAGGCGTGATGAGCTCACCGCTCACATCGAATTCCTCAAATCAAAAATCGCGGCTGATGAGGATGCCGAAGTAAAAAGGCGTAAAAACCAAAAACTGCAGCAACAACAGCAGCAACAACAAAAACAGCAGCAACAACAAATGCAGAAGCAGCAGCAGGGCCAGTCCCAGGTGGAGCTGCCATCCACTTCTAAAGCAGCTCAAATGCTGCAGCAGCAACAACATCAACAGCTACAAAAGCAAAGGCAACAACCACAAGAGCAGCGGAGACAACAACAAGATCAGAGGCAGCAACATCAGCAGAGACAGCAGCAACACCCATCTCAACAGGCACAAAGGCAGCAACAGAAATCTGTAGAGAAAAAAGAAAGGTGTCCGCCTATAAACATCTTTGGACTAGGGACGAAAGACATTGATAAAACGTGTAAGTTGGCCACAAAAAATTCATTTTTTCTTAAATATAAGGGTACAAATAGAATGTCGGTCCACTGTAGTTCAGTGGCCGACTTTAGAAAAGTAAAAGAGGCTTTAACGGCGGCAGGGGTACGTTTCTATACATACACCCCTGAAGGGGAAAAAGGGCGCACTGTACTCCTCAAAGGTGTTGATCCTTCAATTGACCCGAAGGAGATCTTCGAGGAACTACAATGCCATAATAGCGACGAGGTCCAATTCGTAGGAGTAAAGCCCTTCACCACTCCGGCTACGAGGAAGAATAAGGACGTTAAACTTCCGTTCTTTCTCGTCCAGCTCTCCCATGGCAGCAAAATTGAAAGCCTAAGGAAAATTCGATCCATAGGCTCTCTAGCTGTAAAATGGGAAATATTAAGAAAATCCGACCACGTACTTCAATGTGCGCAGTGTCGGATGTTGGGACACACGAGGGACAACTGCAATATGCAGTACAGATGCTCAAGGTGTACCGAATCCCACCAGAAGGGAAAATGTAGTTTAGGCGAGCAGGAAGTCGCAGACAGAGCCCTTCTCAGCTGTGTACTCTGCGGAGGAAAAGGACACCCCGCTACTTATCGGGGTTGTCCTCGCATCCGAGAGCTCCGGCAAAAAGTAAAGGCTGCAAGGAACGCAAAAACGGTAGAAGCCAGGCCACTGGCCCGTGCTGCAGCTACCGCTGTTACGCCGACTTTCTCCTACGCTCAAATTGCGTCAGGCAGAAAGCCGGTAGAACAGACAGTGCCAAGGGTTACTCCTGTCAAAGTGCCGAAACAGCCCACGGCAGATCCTACATTAAAGGATGTTTTGACCACCATCCAGTCAATGCAAGCGCAGATGATCGCCTTGCAGAAACAGATGGTAGATTTACAGACCAGTTTCCTACAGCAAACAGCCCGAGTAGATGTTATCTATTCGGTGCTGTTTAGCGAGCCAAATGCGCAGCAGATATAATGGGCACACGCGCAGCAGGACCCCTTAAGATCCTGGCAGTGAATGTTAATTCGCTGATAAGGATCGAACGACAAATACAACTTTTTCACTTCTTGCAAACCCATAATCCTGATGTGCTGATGGTTAGCGAAACTAAGCTTAACCAGACGCGCAATCTCAGGTACAAAAATTACCAAATAATAAGAAGAGACCGGCCCCAATCCACTCGAGGGGGTGGGGTCGCCCTCTTAATAAAAAATAACATAAATCATAAGATCATATACAGCAATGCTGTGCGAAGGTTCAGTGTGCTAGAAGTTTGTATCGCGAGCATCCCTCTCCAAGGCGGAAAGCGGCTGTACGTGATAGCAGTTTACGCGGCAGATACTCGAAACTCAATTTTCGTATCTGAACTCGAGGCTCTTTTCACTAACCTCCGCTTGAACTTGGAGGAAAACTTTTACGTCATTGCTGGTGATTTAAATGCAAAGCACGGCGAATGGGGTAACTGTATACCAAACGAGAGGGGAAACGCTCTCCTAGAGTGGATAGAGCAGAACGGTATCGAGTTCAGGCTAGATTTACTTGCAACTGATAGACCGTCTTTTCCTAGAAGCGGATCCTATCTGGATGTAATGCTTACAGACAGACGACTCACGATAGTGAACGTGGATCGACGCACAAGGAACTGTTTAACCGCGGTCGAGTACGACAGTGATCACCGTGGTCTCGCCGCGGTTATTCAGCTCCCGAATGAGCTGGAGGAACTGGAGGAATATGTCCAGACGTATCCTTATAACTACAATAAGGCACGTTGGCCACGTTTCTCTAAAGTCTTAACTAAAGAACTTCGTTCGAGTGCAATCTTTCCACCAACGAACAGAAACCTAACAAACGACGAGGTTGACAGGTACCTCATACAAATGGACGACACCATTAAACGAACTATGAAAAAGACTATTCCTATGATGACACCAAATAATGTTGGAGACATCTACCGGAACGCGGAGATAGACGCACTTCACGTGCAAAAAAGTAGACTACTGTCAAGACTAAAACTCTTGTACAGACGGTTTACAGACCCGCAAAATATTGAAATACGGTCGTTGAAGTCGCAGATCAAACTAGTTCAGCAATTACTTCGCCAACAATATAGACTAGCTGTAAACTTGTACTGGGACAATAAGATTCGGGCTGTAAGGTCCAACAACCCGAGCATGTTCCCACAAGTAAATAGAATCTTCCGGAGGAAAGGTTCAAACGACATCCAAACTGTCCGACTCAACAGAACGACAGACAACGCCAACTTACTAAGAACAGTAGATATCGATCCAGATGGGGCAGTACTTGACGACGACTTCTTTATAGTTGAAGATCCTCAGGAGAAGGTGAAAGTAATTGGAGCTATCTTTCAGGAAGTATACACGGTCAACGAACCTCTTTGTCCAAATCACGACTTGGAAGACAGAGCCAAGCTTAACCACTTCCAACTAAGTTCTGAAATAAGTCAATGGCGATCCGAGAATCCAGGTTTCACCAGGTTCAGTGACGATCTTCTGGCAAATAATGCCGTCGCCGATGATGGAAACAATCCCATCCTTATTTCGAAAGATGAACTCCAGGGCATCTTTAATTCACTGAAGAAGAAGAAGTCAGTAGGAATAGATGGGATACCGAATATTGTTCTGCGCCATCTACCCTCTGAGGCAGTAGATGTATATACAACCCTGTTTAACAATGCGCTGAGTAACGCATATTACCCGGCGCATTGGAAAACAGCTGTAGTACAGCCCATTCCGAAAAGGGACAAAGATACTTCCATCCCGACAAATCTCCGGTCTATAAGTCTTCTTCCGTGCATAAGCAAGGTTTTTGAAAAGATTGTCATTAGAGCTCTAAAAGAATGGGTCGAGGAATGTCAAATTATACCGGACAACCAATTCGGCTTTAGGGCGGGGCATGATACCATACATGCCGCGTCCAAATTGGTATCCGACATTCAGTGGAACAAGAACAAGAACCAATGCACAGGTGCTTGCCTGATAGACATGGAAAAGGCGTTCGACACCGTTTGGTTAGAAGGCCTTTTCCTCAAGTTAGTCAGACTAGGCATAGATAAGACACTTCTGTATATGATCTATGATATGGTTACAGGTAGGAAGTTTGTTGTGAAAAATGGCAACGTTACATCCACCACAGTTTTTCACATAAAAAATGGGTTGCAACAAGGGGCCGTTGGCTCACCGATCCTTTTCGCTATATTCACTAGCGATCTTATTGGTTCCATGCCGCACTTAATCGCGTACGCCGATGATCTGATAGCGTACAGATCAGACCCGAAAATTGAAGTCATAAATAACATGTTGCAGCATGACTTTGACAAAATTCAGCGATTTTGCGACGACTGGAAGTTGAAAATCAACTTCCGGAAGTGCGAAACTATTCTCTTTAGAACCACGCTAGCCAGGGCCTCAAGGGACACGAAGAAAAACTGGCGCAAGTTCGGCATATTTGACCCGCGGGGCCAGCCATTAGCTGTGCAAAATGTAGTTAGATATCTTGGCATTTGGCTAGACCAGTATTTGTACTGCGGCAAGCATGCAGATACAGCTCTGACAAAAGCTAAGAAAGCCTTTGCTGCGGCAAGTTGGTTGTTTTACAGCAGCCAACTTGACACCAGAGTAAAGGTTATCTGCTACATGGCCCTCATACGGCCAATCATGGTGTACGGTTGCCCAGTGTGGTTCAATCTGAGTCCTTCCCAAATGGAAAAGATGAGGGTGTTCGAGAGGCGGTGCCTACGGGCCTGCCTCCGGTTGTATCGAACACCTGAATCCGATTACAAGAAATTCTATCCCAACGAGGTCTTGTACAACGAGGCAAACCTAATCAGGATAGATAATTTTATTATTAAGCTGACTCGAAGGCATATTGCACGAGCGATGACTTCGACAAACAGTCTGATTTTTGGGGCTTACTACCCAAACCCTATGTACCACGAGAAGGTGCGGCAAAACGGCTTCATTCCGCCCGAAGCATTTCTCTATCTAGACTCTAAGGGGCTGATACAGAATACGGAAGGATGTCCTATCATCTTCCATGTCGTACGCAGAACAGTGGATAGGCGACTCCAATATGAAGCGGACGTCGCTTGTAGCCACGAGGAACTCCTTCGGTTCAGTAGGGCGATCTCCGCCAGAGACAGGTTACAGTCCGCCAAAGAACGTCACTTTTACTGGTGGCTTCACCAAAACCAACCCCTGCCGCAGTCGATAGTTAGCCCCGGAAGTTGACCTTGTGGCCAGCTTACATAGTTTTAAAAAAAAAAAAAAAAAAAAAAAAAAAAAAAAAAAAAAAAAAAAAAAAAAAAAAAAAAAAAAAAAAAAAAAAAAAAAAAAATATAATTTTTATATATATATATACATATATATATACACACACATATATATATATATATATATATATATAAACTAAAAAAAAGGTGCACCATGGCATATTGAATATATATGTCACGCATATAAAGGTTATATACGCCATGATGCACATGTCTGCAATTAACGGGCATAGTTAAGTACTTCTTAGTAGTTTAAGTAGTTACGTAGTTGTAAGTACTTTCTTTTTTTTTTAGTTTTAGTTTTATCTGTATTGTTTAAGTTTTTTAGTTTAGTTTTATTTTAGGATAGCTTAAGTTTATTTATAAAAAAAAAAACCACTACCAAGTTTTTTGATTTTCAAATACTTTTCTTGGAACAAATTAAAACATTTTTGTACAAATATAATTTCACGTTTATTATGTCTAAAGGCAATTTAAATTAGATAAGATATAGATTAACTTAGAGCACCTGTTTAGGGTCAGTAAGTTAGATGTTAGATGTTATGTTACCTAGTTTTAAGTATTTTCCTAGGAATTAACTATCAATTATATTCACTTTAATAAAAATGCAAAAAAAAAAAAAAAAAAAAAAAAAAAAACACGGTTCGTTGATGGATTAGGCAACGATGAAACGAAGCAAATTATAATAACGTCGCTACCAGGGGAGTGGATGAAGATGCCTAAGATGCCATTTCAAGATTAAGCATTCCTCTGCTGATGAGCAAATACCTTGCACTGGCGGATGAATAACATCTAATGAAAATAATGATTCGGGGACGTAAGAGAAGAAATGATGTGAACGCAAGACATGCTTGTGAGTGACACCGTAGAGTACCGCCGGGCTTATTGGGAAAGATTGAATCAGTTCTCATTCCTGGGGTATGGCGTTTTGATGATATAGAAGGTAGTATCAGGAAGAGGCATTGACCAAGGTCGGATAATCTACCAGGAAAGTTTGTCGGCCACGTAGAGCATATGGACACCACTGCTCCAGCCCGAATAGTCTTCGAGTCAGAGACATTGGGACATCGCAACAGAGGACAGCCTAGGTTAAGGTGGCGCACACAAGTGGAGAAGGACCTCAACGACCTTGGAGTGCGCAATTGGAGGCAGCTGTCGAAAGTTCGTGCTGGCTGGAGAGGCATGTTGGTTGAGGCCCTGATCCACCACGGACTATACCGCAATAAGAAAAAGAAGAAGAAATTGGTCAACTACCAACTCCGAGTTGACTTGTTTACTTCATGGAAATATGGTTAAGGTTCTGCCTTGATGGAAACAACGCATCATAGATGAAATTGTCACTCAAATGCTCAAAGCACAGCTTGCGAGGGCAGTCTTCAAAAAATTTCAATAACAATTATGTGCCTATTACACCTTAAACTGCAATTTCCGTTTGCACTAATCTTTCAGTGGTGACAAAAATTCTGCAAATTCACGTATTTTGGCTTAGGTGAGTGTAATTCGCGCTCACATGTTAATGTCGGAACTTTTCTAAATTATGCTTCTGCTATCATGAGCAATACAGTCCGGGGTGAACTCGGGTCTTAACGAAGAATCTGCTCAGCTAGAATGTCCTCTTGCCGATTGCTCATTTTTCTTACCCCAACTTGCTGGAGGTCCTTCCCAAATTATGTTTGTCACCCTAGACGAGTTGTCCGATGTTACGATTGATTGGATTCAAAAGCTCTTTTTGCAAGAGCAGTATTATTTTCAGTTGTGTACACTTGCCTAAGCCACACAGCCTTTAATATCTTTGTTCAGATGCCACTGATCCAAACAGGGCAAATAATGTATAGTAGTCCATTCTAAAAAGATCAATACTCATAAAGCAAGACAGTTCGCATACTTGACATGACATGGTGTTCGCATACTTGACATGACATGGTGGCCGCCGTAACGTGGTGGGTAGAATGGGACACTCTCACGCCGAAGGTCCGAATTCGATAACACCTTTTTCACATTTTTCACGACACCATCCCTTTTGAGCAAGTGACAACACTCAAAGATTAATATCTGTCCAAGAAAAAGCTTCTCAAAATTTGCCGGTCGGAGTCGACAAGAAACTGTAGGTTTCTTCTACTCGTGAGACAACAGTAACGCGTACAACACGAGCATTTGATGAGCAAGCTAGGCAATGGTCCTCCTGAGAACTGTCGCGACATACAATTAATTAACATTTCTGTCGAATGATGTAAAGTTTAGTTAAGTTAACATTATTGTATGCTCATGCTATGTACGCTGTTGTATATAAAATACTGTAAAGTATAGTCAGTCAGTCAGATCAAATCAGTGGTAATATAGGCATCTTCGTATCAACACTTTATTCTTTTTTTTTGTGGTTACCTTACACTTCTTCGGTAGCTACTCGTGTTGTGCGTGATATTATTCTCTCATGAATAGTAGGGACCAACAATTTCTTGCTTTTCAATTCAGGAATCGGAGCTTGTGATTATTTTGTGATTATCCCACTATGCCCACTATACCACCGTGGACACAGGCCCCCCCCATCCAAAAATAGAAAAGGAGAACAAGCAACGAATGCATTCATGTTCGGTGACCGAACAGAAGATTGTCTTTTGAGTAAAGTATTAAATATCATGTCAATTCAAATCGTTTTAGTTTTCATTTATTTCAAACATTATTTATTATATGTAGGACTTTTAAGAAAATCGAAGTAAAATAATAAAAATATTGCTCGTGGTATCACCCTATACTCACCGCGTACGTGCACATAATCATAATTATGTTCCTTATATACTATTGTAACATTACCATCGAATGATGTCAAATTTAGTTAAGATAACATTATTGTATGCTCATGCTATGTACGAATCAGTTATGCTTTATGATATGCTATGTATGATCGTGGTGAATAACAGATCAGTCGGTCAGTTGCAATAAAGTCGTCGTCGAATAAACACTTGTTCTTTTATTTGTGGTAACCTTACATCTTATCAGAAGTGGGATCGCGTGTCATATTTTAAAGTGATTAAAATGACCACCCGTGCCGTTAATTTTATTCAAATTGCAACTGTGCCACAATTAAAGGAAAAATTAAACGAAATTGGCTTATCAACATGTGGAACAAAGCCAACGTTGAAGGTTCGTTTGGAAGATGCCATTTCTCATTTAAGTGATCATCAGTTGGAGCAGTATTTTCCTCCGAGTGTTCTGGAAGATCTTAGTGCGAATGATAATTCTGATTCTGAAGCGGAGAATAGAATAGCAACACAGGAGCTGGAACGTTTGAGAGCTATGGTCAAGATGAAGGAAGAGATAAGATCTTTGCAGAAAAGACTGGCGGAGTTGAACAATTCTGGGGATATAACTGACTCGAGGTATTCTTTCAAAGACATAGAGGACTCGTTACATACGTTTTCAGGCGACGACAATTACCCCGTTACAAAATGGATTAAATGTATTGAAGACTCTAAAACTTTTTACAACTTGGACGAATCAAAGTGTTTTATTTATGCGCAACGTATGTTGAAAGGTACCGCAAAGTTATTCTTACGCTCAATCTCGTGCAAATCATGGGACGAATTGAAAGCCGCTTTGCTTAAGGAATTTCATCAGCATGCTACAGCGACAGATGTGCACAATTCCCTCAGGAGCAGGAGAAAGCAAAAGGACGAAAATCTGCAGCAATACGTGCTAATTATGCAGGAGATCGCGAGTGCAGCGGACATTGAAGAGGCCGACGTGGTAAACTACATAATCAAGGGGATTCCTGATTCCAGTTTCAATAAGCAAATTTTGCTAACGGCAAATAACATATGCGAATTGAAGTGTCTTCTGCGGAGGTATGAAAAACTGAAGTCAGAGCCGTATCAATCAAATCGAAATGTGTTCCAACCAAAGAATGTTACGCAGCAAGAAAGTAAACGGCATAGGCTGAAGTGTTTCAATTGTGATAGTGAAGGTCACATTTCCAGTCAGTGTCCAAAACCAAGAGCAGAACGTGGGATATGTTTTCGGTGCCGACAAAAAGGCCACATGGTGAAAAATTGTCCCCAAACAACGACAGTGATGGTGTTACAGGAAGCTGAGCCAGCGAAGAATACTTTCCTACAAGACTTCCATGGAGAGTTCGAATTTCATTTCAACAATGACCAACCCGAAGCTGTTCACACGATGATGAGTGCAAGAACCATGATTGACACAGGCAGCCCAATTAGTTTCGTGCAGCAAAGGTACATCCCCTCCTACCTGGTGACATCTTCAAGATCTTCAACGGATGATTTTGTAGGTATTAATAATAGTAAGCTTGTTGTATTTGGAAAAGTGAATTGTGATGTTAAAATATGTAATGATTTTGTTAATATATGTTTGTATGTAGTTAAAAACGAAACGATGAAGAATGTAATAGTTTTAGGAAGAGATTTCCTTCAGAAAACAAATATAAAACTGACATTAGAAGGTAAAACGATCGATCTTGTTAATGAAAAAGAAATTGATAACGATGAAGCGAACGATATTTTAAACATCGATACGTGTGACGACCGCGCTGAAAATTCAAATTTAAAAATAAATGAAAAATTGAGTTATACTGAGAAAGTTAATTTAAGTGATTTAGTTACCCGGAGTATTACGAATATTAATTCATTTGAAGGAATTTCTGATTGTGAAATGAAGATAACTCTTACTAAACCGAACAGTTCTTTTAATTGCGCACCGCGAAGATTACCTTACTCTCATAAATTAGAGCTACAAAAAATTTTAGACGATCTTCTGAAAAAGAAAATTATTCGCGAAAGCAACTCACCTTATGCATCGCCTATTGTTGTAGTGAGAAAAAAATAGGAGAATTGCGGTTATGTATAGATTTTCGTGAGTTAAATAAGATCACGGTGAAGGATAATTTTCCTATCCCCCTAATTGAGGATCATTTAGATAGATTACGTGGTAAAAAGTATTTTTCAATGCTAGATCTAAAAAGTGGCTTCCACCATGTCAAGATGTCGAAAGAATCGATACCACTTACATCCTTTGTAACGCCGTTAGGACAATTTGAATACTTACGCATGCCTTTTGGGCTGAAAAATGCCCCTTCCGTGTTTCAGCGCTACGTAAACTCAGTTTTTAAAGTCCTAATAAATTCAGGAAAGTTATTGGTATACATTGATGACTTGCTTATTGCAACGGAAACAAAGGAGGAACATTTTTTGATCTTGAAGGAAGTTATGGATATAGTGATAAAGAATAATTTAGAATTGCGTCTGGATAAATGTGTGTTCATGTGCGAAAAAATCACGTATTTAGGATATGAGGTCTCTTCAGATGGAATTGGTCCTAGTGAGAGTGGTATTAATGCAGTAAAGAATTTCCCTATACCCATAAGTACCAAACATGTTCACTCTTTCTTGGGCTTATGCTCATATTTCCGTAAGTTCATTAAAAATTTTTCAATTATATCAAAACCTTTATATGATCTGCTGAAAAAGGATGCTGAGTTTACCTTTGGTGAAAAGGAATTATCTGTTTTCGAAGAGGTGAAAAATAAATTAATAAGAGCACCGCTGTTAAGAATTTATAACCCAACAGCAGACACCGAATTGCACTGCGATGCCAGTAGCCTAGGATTTGGTGCGATTTTATTTCAACGCCAAGAAGATAAATCTTTTCACCCAATCTTCTTTTTTTCAAAACGTGCAACTTCTCAAGAGTCTAAATACCATTCGTATGAATTGGAAACTTTGGCAATTATTTACGCACTTAGACGTTTCCGCATATACCTTACAGGTATGCAATTTAAGATTGTTACTGACTGCAAGTCGTTGACTCTCACTCTCAATAAAAAATTATTAAATCCCAGAATATCGCGTTGGGCACTTGAACTGCAAGACTATGATTATGTAATCGAGCACAGAGATAGTAAGCGCATGAACCATGTTGACGCCCTTAGCAGGTGTCATAATATCTTAGTCATTGAGTCCGAGTCTTTCGAACATGTGCTAGCTACCTCTCAGCAGTCAGACCCAATAGTGAGACAGTTAGTTGAGATGCTAGAGAAAAGAGAGAGTCCGTCTTATGAGTTGATCAATGGCCTTGTGTACAGAAAAATTAAAGATAAGGTTTTCTTCTATGTGCCGTCCCGCAATGTTATTCAAACACATCATGAGGCTTTGTGTCATGTCGGCGTTGAAAAGTGTTACGAGTTTCTGAGAAGTACTTATTGGTTTCCTTCCATGAAGGCAAAGATCAAGTCCTATATCGATAGCTGCTTGAAATGTATACACTTTTCAGCCCCATCTGGTCGAAAAGAAGGCATTTTGCACAGTATTCCAAAAGGTGACAAGCCCTTTGAGACAGTCCATATTGACCATTATGGCCCTTTACCATCCAGTGTGCGGAACTTGAAGAAACACGTCTTTCTTGTAGTTGATGGATTTTCAAAGTTCACAAAACTTTTTGCAGTGAGGAGTACAAGCACCAAAGAAGTAATAGCATGTCTTGAGGCTTATTTCCAAATGTATAGCAAACCTAACCGCATAATATCTGATAGAGGAAGTTGTTTTACCTCGGAAGACTTTGCCACATTTTGTACTAAGTACGGCATACAACATGTCAAAATTGCCACGAGTTCACCTCAATCCAATGGCCAGGTAGAACGTGTAAACCGTAGTCTTACAGCTATGTTGGCTAAAGAAAGTGAGACAGAGCCAGGTGATTGGACAAAACATTTGTCTAAAGTAGAGTTTGCGCTTAATAACGTCGTGCATAAGAGTACGGGCTTTAGTCCAAGTGTGTTGCTTTTCGGAGTTGTTCAGAAGGGAGAGGTATGTGATAAAATCCGAGAGTACTTGGAACAAAATGTTGTCATCAAAAAACAAAGAGATTTGAATGCAATTCGACAAGAAGCAAATTTAAGAACTGTTCGAAATCAAAAGACTAATAAAATTTACTTTGATAAAAAACATAAAAAACCTCATTCATACAGTATTGGTGACTATGTGATGATAAAAAATATCGTAAACACTCCAGGCGTTAATAAGAAACTTATTGCTAAATATAAAGGACCGTTTGAGATAGTTAAAGTCCTACCAAACGATAGATACTTGATAAAAGATCTTGAAAACCTTCAAATTTCAAGAATTCCATACGAAGGAGTAGCATCTCCTGAAAACATGAAACCTTATTTATTTTAATTTATTAATTACACGTATCGAATTATGTTTTGTTAAGATTTTGTTTGAATTTGCAAAATTTTTGTATTTTGTACTATTTTCACATAATGTTTAAGAGACATTTCGAAAGAAATTAATAAATAATTAAATGAATAGAATAAAGAATAATTAAGTGAATGTAATTATTTTGATTTGATCTGAGTTTGAAAACTTGTCGAAGTTATACTTGATATTGATATGATATTATGTAATGATTCATGTGAATGTATTCGGTGGTAAATCTGGGGCGATTTACGGTCAGGATGATCGAGATGTAGGACTTTTAAGAAAATCGAAGTAAAATAATAAAAATATTGCTCGTGGTATCACCCTATACTCACCGCGTACGTGCACATAATCATAATTATGTTCCTTATATACTATTGTAACATTACCATCGAATGATGTCAAATTTAGTTAAGATAACATTATTGTATGCTCATGCTATGTACGAATCAGTTATGCTTTATGATATGCTATGTATGATCGTGGTGAATAACAGATCAGTCGGTCAGTTGCAATAAAGTCGTCGTCGAATAAACACTTGTTCTTTTATTTGTGGTAACCTTACATATAGAAAATCGTATGAGAACTTAATCATTTCGCTTACTGACGACTATATATTAAATAATGAAAAGCGGCTAAAATGACAACTTTGTAGCACACCCTGCCTAACGCTTAATAAACAAAATGCAGGATTTAATTGATTTCTATCTGCGGAGATACTGTAAAACCACCCCTTCGTTGTCGCCATAATTTCCATTGGCCAAGTTTAGTTAGGAACAAAGTCAAATGCTTTCGAAAAACCAGTTTAAAATCAATTTACTTTCAAACGATTTTTAAAGTTGATGTACCGCAAAAATAAAAAAAAAAATTCCTTAAGCCTGTCCCGAATTTCTGATTTGTCTTTTTCATATAAAGAGCAATCCGATGAAGTTACTGATAAAGTCTTCAATGGTTTTGGACTTAACCGTTAACAAAATGGCACTATTCTCCGTTTCCCTGGAGTAGATTGTTCCCTCTTTGAACTCCATACTATTCAATTTACGAGGGGCGTTCAGTATATTGTCGGTATCGGAAGCCGTGGTTATATATATTTGACTTATTTATCAGATAATACTATTATTTTAGTGCATTCATGTAAAATTTTATATAGATGTGATTATTAATTCGCGTTAAGCAGAATCATAATGGCAACTGAGACTATGATTTATTTATTTACTTGCAAATAAAACACTAATTATTAATGGGAAAGTAAAAACCTTTTATTCAAGGTATTGGCCATTGTTTTCTACACATTTTAACCACTTTTCTGGCAATTTGTGAATACCACGCCAATAAAATTGTTCGTCTTTTAAAGCAAACCAATCAGACACCCAATTTTCGACCTCCTCGTAGGAATCAAAGTGCTGCTCAGCCAATGCGTGTCCCATCGATGAAAACAAATGGTAGTCGGAAGGAGCCAAGTCTGGTGAATACGGCGGGTGGGGTAGCTGCTCCCAGCCAAGTGTTTTGATTTTATCCTGAACCGGTTTTGCTTTGTGTGCAGGTGCATTGTCATGGAGCAAAATTACCTTGCCGTGTCTTCTGGCGCATTCGGGTCGTTTCTCGATCAATGCATGGTTAAAGTTGATCATTTGTTGTTGGTGGCGATCAGTATTAATGGTTTCACCATTTTTTAGGAGATCGTGGTACAGCACACCTTTCTGGTCCCACCAACCACACAGCATTGTCTTCTTGCCGAATCGATCTGGTGTTGCAGTCGATGTTGGTGGTTGTCCCAGGTTAACCCATGATTTTCCCGTTCATGATTCTTAAAATAAATCCACTTTTCATCGCCAGTAACAATCCGATGCAAAACCGGTTTTCTTTCGTGTCTTTGAAGTTACAAGTGGTTATTCGGCTTTCCATCTGTCTTTCATTCAATTCACGTGGCACCCATTTTCTACACTTTTGGATCTTTCCCACAGCTCGCTTTATAGCAGTATACCCGGTTATTAAATTTCTCACTTAGCAAGGAAAACGTCAAAAAACTATTCATGAAGAGATGCTGGCTGTTTACAGGGTTCCGCACCTTCATTATCAACTGTGCGAGAGTGGTCAGGTGAGTTCAAGAGAGGCAGAGAGAGCATTGTACGGGAGAAAGCATCAAAGAAGTCGAAAAAATTCTTCTTGACGATGCCCAAATAAAGGTGAAAATGATGTCAAAGATCACTGGTACCATTCACGCCATTCTTTATGAGCATATTGACCTTTCAAAGGTCAGTGCAAGGTGGGTCCTAGGAACGCTCTCAGCGCCTCAGAAATGAGCATCTTGACCTTTCAAAGGTCAGTGCAGGGTGGGTCCTAGGAACGCTCTCAGCGCCTCAGAAAAAAGTGAGAATCGCAAGCTGTAGAGAGCTTTTGAAGATGTGTAGTGAAAACACGGACGGTGTTATGGATCGAATTGTTACTGGGGACAAAACATGGGTTCACCACTATGACCCTGAAAGGAAACAAGAGTCCATGCGGTGGCATAAAAAAGGAACAGACCTCCTGAAGAAGTTCAAAGTCCCTCCGTCTGCCGTGACGCTCATGGCCACAGTTTTTTGGGACTCAAAGAGAATCTTGCTCATTGAGTACAAAAAAAGGTGAAACCATCAACGCCACATCCTACGCTTCCACATTGCATAATTTGCGGGAGGAAATCAAAAAGAAAAGACGGGGTAAACTCGCAGCGGGTGTGTTGCTTCTTCATGACAACGTCCCTGTTCACGCGGCGCGAGTTTCCAAGGCTGCTGTGCGTGGTTTCAAAGAAATCCAACACCCACGATATTGTCCAGACCTTGCCCCTAGTGATTATTTCCTGTTACCGGAGTTGATCAAATGTCTTCGTGAAAAAAGATGTTCGAATGACGAAGAACTCAATTCGGCAATAAATGGGTATTTCGCAGAGAAAGAGGAATTTTATTTTTTGAGTTTATCTCTCAATTCATGTTAGGGGAGATTATATTGAAAAATAAAAACAATTTAAATTAAATTCGGATTTTCCGTCATATCTATACCGAGAATATAGTGAACGCCTCTCGTAATTTTGCTTTTTTTTATATCTCAATTGGGATGTAAGAATTTAAGGACATACGCAAGCAACACGTGTATAGTTTACTTAGATTGTTCTTACAACTTTTATACGTATGTTTTTTCAACAAGTCTTACAAGCAAGGCTGTAACCTATTATCTTGAAGTTTCTTTCTCTTTCTTTATAGCCCAGGACGAGATGTTTCTTGTTTTAGTCATTGCTGGTCCCATTAAAGGGGCCACTCCAAAGAGTTCACCACGTCCCTTTGAAGATCCCATCTCGATACTCGTGGAAGTGGGTCAATGAAAGCATACAGTACATGATCTACAAAAAACGTTGATATGTCTCTGTCACTTAATTTTAATTACATTTTTCAGTAACCTCCGTGCTATTTTTACAAATAAATATCCCTGTCTATCACAAAGTGACGCATTCATTTCTGGCCTGATTGGTAATAACAAATATTTACATTGAACACGAATTCGATGGATGTTGTTGAAATCCATGACAAAAGCCATATTTTCCAATCTCGTCTCGCCGTAATTGGAATTTATGTCGCGGATGTGAGTGAAATGAAAAATCTGAGAATTTCCGGCTCGGACTGATGGACTCATTGTTATTGTTTTTTGCTTTGGTATATTATATATGCCACATGTTTCCTAGAATGTTGATACTTGTTTTCGTCAGTCTACCGTGCTCACTGCTTTGCAATGAATTATTATTTCCGTTTCGTGAACGTAAGGAAACCGGTTTGTGGAGCGGATGGCGATGACTCACTATTGGTTGTTTTTCACATGATTCTATGTAACGCTCGTCTGTTTGTCACGCTTGTTTTTTGCTTCGGAGATTCCTGGACATGAATTCCGAAAATAATTTCCCCACCAAGTGAGCTTCCAGCTCCGGACAGGCCTACCTGATGATGTTTGCCATTCCCCGTCGACCAGCGTGAAAAACATTTCCCGCATAATTCGTAAGCCCTCCGCGGGATTGAAATCACGGCAAGCCTAATAAAATTGTTTGCATAAATTCCGCACCCACAAGGGGAGTGAGCAACGTTAACAAATCCTATTCTCGGAAACCCATCAATTTGCGCAGCTTTACTAACACGGCTTAATTAATGTAATCAATCGCCAGGCGATTTCCCTTGATCCGCAAGCAATTACCAGTCCAAACACGGGATTAAGTGCAGTTCAAATGTTGTGAGCCGCCTGGCAACCTGGCAACGGCGAAAAATTGATTTATGGTAATTCGAGCCCGTCCCATGTCCGGCCAAGCGGGCCTCCTTCGGGGGTACCGCGCACCATCGGCAATTTGGTTTTCAAATTGGACAGCATCCCCTTCGCTAGAGGGTTCTCTTGATTTCGATGCAAATTTCCAACGGAAAAGAGACTCCGGTCCAGATGGTGTTTATAGAGGGTACAAGTTTTTGAAATGAGTTTTCAAGACAGTTAAACAGCACCTGCCGCTGTCGGTGCAGGCGTACCGATGAAGTGAAGACAATTGAATGCCAATTGGGTAGCGGCAGGACACCGCCAGCGATCATCATTGATTAAAGCATTATCTGCTATGTCTCTGAAGGCGAAGGCGGCATGAAAGCAATGCAAAGCAAATACAATTGAATTTGATTATTCATCAATCCTCGCGCAACGGATGTTCGACGCGTTTATTGGATTGCGGATGAGCAATGCCCTCCGGAGGGTTGTTGTTCGGTTTCTTCGCAGTAAATGTTTGATTCCGGTGCGATGTGCGCCGTGAAATGTCAAAGGAAGGTGCTCGCTTGTGAGGTGTGGGCGATGGCTGTGCCTTTTGAAATGTTACAGCAACAAACATGGAAAAGTACCAGCTGGCGGCTTAATTCACCTTAAATGCAGTATGACATATACCAACACGGCCTGAGAATTCGACGCGTGTAGGAGACCCCTGGCACGTGTGGGCCATTATCGAGAATTGATAACCGACCTATTTAACTGTTGTTTTGATCTTTAGGGAGGTCACCGCCTTTCATGGTTGCATATTATATGAAAATCAACAGTGGCCGTGAGCGTGACTGACAAGCGTGATAGCTCAGTGTGTCAATAAGCATTTAGCATCCATCTTGACATTTAACATAAAGCTATGGGCTGTCATTGGACCACTGTGTGACTGCTGTTTATTTTCTTTGGGCAGCGTGCATTGCAGTGGGCTGGCGCACAATCTTGCGAAATCCTCTGGCACCCGATCGACCTTAAGCGGAATCAGTTCTGCAAATCCCTACTTGAATCTGGTCGTAAGCCAGGTGGTTTATGACACTTCTTGTCTTGAAAAGATAAGCCCCGTCATCTCATATTTCAAATTTTTTCAGTTGAACATGGCTCCCCTGGGGGAGCGCAATGAAACGTTCTTCAGTCTGCCCAGAATTCGGATAAAAAATAAATTTCTTTGGACACTTAAATGAAACCGCCAGGCATCCTTGTACGAAACCCATACGGCCAGTACCTCCAACACTCACCAGGGCATGATAAATGTGAAAATGGGGACACACAGTGTTTACATCGCTCGCAGTGGGGACTCTGCAGAGAAATTCAATTATTAACTGAAGCTCACAAGGCCAAAGTCATTTCTTTCATTTGCTGATTCCTTGACTCCCTTCCCGAATCATAGGACACCCGGATCTCTGTTGGTATTTTATTTACCAAGGGGAATCCGATTGCAGAGAGTGTGCCAGCTCCCCGGGGCTATTCACTGGGGAAAACCTCTAAGTACGCGTTACAGGTATCTTTTTCGCAAATATTTGCAGAAGAGTATTCACTCTTCATAAGACGACGACGGCGTATTTATTCGTAATCAGAACGCAGACATCTCCTAACGACTCTGTTATCTACAGCACTCCTCGGCATTCTAGTCGGTTCGTTTGGAATTTCATGAAAATGTATGAAGCATGACTTACTCTACTGCCGTTGGGAGGAGAGACCTGTTTCCTCACTTGACATGCAATCACCTATTCCCGCTGAAATAGAGGCGGATTGTGTGGTCTTAGCAAACATGCGGCTTTTGTCTGGCCTCAAATGCTGGCTTTGAATTTCGGAAGCACCCTTTGTCTCGGGAAGTTTGACCGCACAGAATTTATTTCAAAGTTGGCAAGATAACTATGAAAGCAGAGTGCAGCTAATACATTATGAATGACTTCTTCCTGGCAATCTATAAACTCTCTCCGGGGATGCAGTCATAAACTCTTTGCCTTTGTCTGTATAAAAGCTGGCGCCTGTGTTTCATTATTCATCTCCGTGAGTGGTATACATATGACGAACTCTATGGACTGTACAGCGACATGCGCCTGTTCAAGCGTCTACGGATACAACGCTTAAGATGGCTAGGCCAGGTAGAGCGTATGGACACCACTACTTCGGCCCTAAAATTCTTCGAATTTGTGTCCCTGGGAGAAGGCACCAGGGGACGGGATAAGCTATGGTGGCGCACACAAGTGAAGATGGACCTCCACCAACTTTGAGTGTGCAACTGGAGGCAGCTGGCGAAGAATCGTGCTGGTTGGAGAGACACGTTGGTTGAGGCCCAGGTGCACCTCGGGCTGTAGCGGCACAAGAAGAAGAATGCACACCGCGATCCATTTTACTTTTCAAGTCTGCTTACAAAGTGCAGCGCACTTTTGAAATGTTATCTTTATTGAAATACTGGTGTACACTTCGAAAACGCTCTTCAGAATGACGTGGTGCTATTATTTTGCACATTTAAATTCGGCTGCTTTTCTGGCAACGGGACTTTTTTAGTGGCAAGATGCAGTTTTTTATCATCTTGTTTATGGGTTTTGTTATGAAAAAAACATGAGGCACTTCCCTGACAATAGGAAAAAGTAATTAGCATAATAGTGAAGAAGTCCAACATGGTGCTATTATTTTGCACAGCATTGTATTTGCGCTTCTTTTATTGAAAAAAAAAACAAAAATCAAAGCATTTTCAGAATTTATTTAACTTTTTTGGCATTTGATCGGTGAACGATCTTGACTCGCTGGTGGTATATATTTTTTTTAATTTTTAATTTTTCTTTGTGGAACAAAGGTATTTACAATTTCAAAAATTAAAAGCTTAATACTACAATGAATATATAAAGGGATAGGCTTAACAATAGGGGCCAAAGGGATAAAAAATTGTCTTACATAGATTTTGAATGTATAAAAGTGAATTATTTACAATTTAACGATGTCGTTGTGGAGGAAATTAGCTCCTTAAGTTCGTGACGATTGGATTTGGATGCATTTCAGATTCACCTAGCTGGCTCTTGAAAAGTTGCACCAAGAAATATTGCGGGGGTATGAAGCGCGATTTGTCATAGACCTGCTTTTTGCTTTCTTTGCTCTGTATCGCGGTGTCTTGTGTATGTGTGCGTCTTTGTCTCTCAGTTTCGTATTCTGTGCTGCGTATGCTGTTTGATTTGAGAGTGCTGCCTGTCTGTCCGATCATTGTCCTGTTACTTCATATCGTACGCGGTCAGTAGTGTCCTTGTCGTTCATTTGTCTAGGGCAGAGATAAAGAAATCAAGGAAATACTCGCCTTTCGTCAGTTTTTGCCCCTGTCCCTATGCCTGTCCAATCCAGGGATTTTGTAGTTGCGTGAGATTTGCCTATACTTTTACAAAATCCCAGGATTTAAAACCAAATCGATGGATAATGGTGGCAAATCAGTGGGATCCTGGGGGATCAGGAGGATTCACCACCGTAAGTGTCAAAAATCTATGAATTTTTCAAAACATGGCTGTAGATTTGGCGATTTGCCCAATGATGTTCAGAAATGTAACATGAAATAACATGCAACATGAGAAAGACATTTCACAATGAATGCTTGCACCCATGTTTGTAAAACAAGGTTTTTGCAAGAATATTATGAAATACTTTAAAAAGATAAGTAATTCATAGTGTTACTATAAATTAAAAATGATATTCATGCATTTATCTCAGAAAGTGATTTCCTTCTAAGACCCGCAATCACATCTTTTAAATGTGAAAATGATTCTCTTCTGAAAGCAGATGTTACACATTGATGTTTTCTACAATATACAAATAAAATATTGAAATTTTGTACAAACATCTGTGTTGTCATCAATGGTATAACTGAAACATATTATGAACACAACAAACATAATTTATGAACTTCTTAATTAAGCTTTCGATTACAAAGTTGAACATAGGAAAAATGAACATATGTCTCACGTCGACGCATTGAGTAGGTCATTTAATATTCTTTACGTTGAAGATGAAAGCTTTGAGTTCATCCTAGCTGCTACACAGAGGCAATATCCTAAAATAAGTCTAATAGCTTCGAATTTGGCGAAAAATGAAAGTGTACTTTCTGAAATGATAGATGGATTAATATACCGCAAAATAAACGAGAAAATTCTGTTTTATATACCATTCAATATAGAAAATGAGGTAATACGAACTCATCATGAAGCCATGTGCGACTTAGGTGTAGATAAATGCTTCGAGCATATATCCAAAAGATACTGGTTTCCTAAAATGAAGGACAAAATTCGAAGTTTATCCGAAGATGTCTTAAGTGTATTTATTTTTCTCCTGACTCGGGCAGGCCTCAAGGAGTTTTGCATTCTATTCCAAAGGGCAATGTCCCCTTCGATACCCTACATGTGGAGCACCTTGGGCCTCTATCTAATTGTTAATCGGGTAAAAAACACATCCTTGTGGTAATCGATGGATTTTTCAAATTTACAAAACTTTATGCGGTAAAGACAACTAAAACTAAGGAAGCCATTAGTTGTATGAAATCGTTTTTTGCGAATTATTCGAGGCCAGACAGAATTGCTTCATTCATATTCATTCATTCATTGTTTCATATAAACATGGTCCTCAATCAACCGGTCAAGTTGTACGTATCAACCGAATAATAGTCCCAAGGAATGTAATGCCACTACAATGAGTGGTTGGGATAAAACTTGGTAAAAATAGAATTCGCGTTGAAGAATACTGTGAACAGGAGTACGGGATTTTCTCCAAGTTTGTAATTATTCGGCACAAATCAAAAGGGTGAATTGCGTGATAAAGTAATGGAGTTCCTGGATAAGAATGTTGGTAGACAAGCATGTGACCTTAGAGATATAAGGGCTAGAGCTGAGATGAATATTGAGAAGAGTCAGCGTTACAACAAGGACTATTACGACAAATCCGTATAATGTAGGTGATTATGTTATGCTTAGGAATACACCAATTCCAGGTGTTGACAAAAATTTTTTTCCAAATTTATTTTAGTATTTAGTTACTGATATTAAAAATATGCAAATCTCTAGACTGCCTTACAAAGGAGTTTGCATCACCAGCAAACATGAGACCTTTTCTTACACAATCCAGCGATGAATATGATGAAGACTAAGCTGCGAACCGTGAAGAATATTCTGATGAAGTATAGTGAGATTTCTATCTTAAAAGCCAACTTTTGTAAAAAATCTTTCCTGAAGCGTAATAATTGAATTTATGAATTTATGATTTATACTTTTGAAATACAAAAAATTATTTAGGAAATAAATCAAATTATATGCGCTTAAGTAAATAATAAAGAAATGTTCATATCCAATGTGATTATGTTAAGATGTTAAAGACCAATGTAATCGAGGCGATTATACGATCAGGATGGCCGAACTGTAGGCAAATATTTTTAGATGTAAAGTGCTTTTTTAACACCACTGTAAACGATGTACCTAACATTCTGTTTCATCCTATCGTATGATCTATTTGAAGCGGTGTCATTCCAATGGATTAACCATATAAAAGTCATGTGAATGTATATACTGGTGTGCAGTTCATTTAATAAAGCGAAACGAAATTTTGAGTTTGTCTTTCCTTGTTTTGTTCGGGAGTTCCTACACTATTGTATTAATTATTTATTTTAAATCTCATATAAGTTTTATTATTGTTCCTTTTCTCTTTTTTATTATATATGTTTTTCTCTTAGTTTTTTTACTATCATCATATACTCTCATCTGCAAGCTTGCCCTTTCAGGTGGCATTATATAAAATATAGAATGTCCTCAAGTATGCAGTAATGTAAAACAATGGTAATTTATAATGTATGTAATACTAAATTTAATCCACTTCGTCTTCTTCTTCTTCTTGTGGCGCTACAGTCAAGGGTGGACCTGGGTCTCAGCAAACATGTTTCTCCAACCAGCACGATCCTTCACCAGCTGCCTCCAGTTGCACACTCCAAGTTGGTTGAGGTCCTTCTCCTCTTGTGTGCACCACCTTAGTCATGGCCGCCCTCTGCTGCGTTGTATCAATGGCTCGGATTCAAAGTCTTTTCAGGCCGGAGCAGTGGTGTCCATACGCTCTACATGGTCTAGCCATCTTAAACGTTGTATCCGTAGACACTTAACCGAGCGCATATCGCTGTATAGCCCATAGAGTTCATAGTTAAATCTTCTCATGTTAAAGAAGTCACGTGACAGTGTGTCGCCTTGTCTAAAACCTTTTCTGACATTGAAGGCCTTGGTGAGTTTGCTACCGACCTTGACGGAGCAACGAGACTTCTCCATCGTTATCCTACACAATCTATCCAGTTTGGTTGGAATGCCAAAATGCACTGTATAGCTCGTCTCTATGCGCACTGTCATTCGCGGCCTTATACTAATGATATAAATAAATCTACTAGTACTAAAAAAATGCACGTCGGTTGTGGCTGCAGTGACGTCGTGGCCAAAGTGCAACACTCATACGCAGAAGATCCGTGGCTCAATCCAGCATACACAAGACGAGTAGTTGCTAAAGAAGCTGGGCCTTGTTTCCTTGAGATTTATTGCATCATCCAACATACAAATTTACGAGTACACCTAGTTCTAATAGTAAAAGACATGGGCTTGCCTTATAGTTTTGTATTTGTTGTTTTCAACATTTTCTTTTAGGGATGCATGAAACAAAATTACATACAAATATTTAAAGCTGAATGAATAAAGCATTTTCATCTACTCTTTATCGTGATGCATCAGAGGTATATGGAAAGTAACGTTGGAAAAACAAATTTGCATTTGAAGATTTTCCATACGACAAATGTGTGGTTGCTTTGACAGTTACCAAAGTAACAACACAATTAATTCGCCCTGAAAAGTAAATTTGCTTTTATGCACAAAAAGGGAGTTCCCAGAAATAAAACCAAAGAGAATCAAGTTTGTGAGTTGTGTGTGCTTTTACTTATTTATGCGGTCTTGATTGGAATCGCGCTGGAATAACCGCACTTGCAAACCGAGTTTAATCAAAACGAAAACAAACGGACGTGTAAAAACAGAATAAGATGTATATGTATGTCGACTGAAGATCGGATTAACCCATTCCATATGAACTAAAGTGGGCCGCCGTGGCGTAGTGGGTAGAGTGCGACACTCACACGCAGAAGGTATAGGTTCGATTCCCGGGTTTGAATTTTTCAATGCAACACCTTTTTCAACCTGCTGACATCACTCTAAGAGTAACAACTGTCTAAGAAAGCTTCTCAAACTTTGCCTTTCGTAGTCGGCAGAAAAACGGTAGGTTCCTCCACTCGTGAGAGAACAGTAGCGCGCACAACACGAATAGTTGATGAGCAAGCTAGTCCCTGGTCCCCCGTGGACTGTCGTATGTACTTCATACGAATTGATTTAGACCAATTCAACGGCTCATCTTTTGACGGAAAATATTAAATCGGGAATGCAAGGTGCCTATGATAGACCAGAGACTTGATCATGCACATGAAACTCAACGATGAAGATCTCCTCTAAATGGAAATGGTAATACTACAATAGCAAAAAAGTCATTACGGCTTCGCGGAAAAATCAGATTGTATCCGATTAATAATGAAATAAATAAAAATACGCGCTATTCCAAAAACCAATATGCACTTCAAGCACATGGTACGCAACTGAATTAACAAGTTTTGTTCTTGTTTAGCTAAATGACGATGCCATCTTGTTTTCAGAATAACACAGACAACCAAGTCCAACCCGTTCACCAGCCTCTCCCCGTGACTGTATACCTTTCTTTAATTCCTTTAGCGAGTGCCAGTGAAACAAATAAATTAATGACATATTTGAACATATTGCCCGAAAACATTATCATACAATAAATTCGTTGTCTGCCTTTCAAGCGAAACACCACAAAGCACTATGCAACAGATATGCTCTTGGCAATTTTAATTGCTTATTGTTGTCAGTTATGAAATGAAGTTGACCCTAATCCAACCACTGTACCAGGCCCTCGAGGGATGCAAAATGACAAATAGATATTTCTCAAAAATTTTCTGCACCACTAACGTATACCGCTAATTATGCAAGTGGCGAATATCTTTTTTTTTATTACCAAATCCAAACCCCACAAGGTCCTTTTAACAAGGTGCGTAAAGAGGAGGAGGAAGCTAATAATTAATCAAAATAGTTAAACCTTTCCGAACACAATCGTGGTTGTTGCTACTGAAATCAATTCAAGTTTGTTTTTTTATTTTCAGATGCACGCTTTTGCAGAATGCTTCGAGCTGACTTAAACAATGTGAAACCAGTATGCACATAATTCTTCAGAATTCTGTATCAAGAGGAGCTTCGTTGGGCGAAGAGGTTCATTTTGGACACGGAGTACATCTTCGTGTTGAAGTATCACCAGACGGAGGGGCTGATTAAAAAAAAACTACAATCACGCGAGGAAGTTCAACCGCGTGGGCATAGGTTGCATACACGATGGTGTGAAGTTCAAGAAACACTCGCAGATGCTAATATCTTTTAACTTTTATCTTATCAAGTTAACTTTTATGAAACATTCGAAATGAACACCTGGGCAGTTGTGATAGAAAATAATTGTAAAAAATTAATTTATCTGTAAAGTAATTTATTTTAATGCAAAAATAATTTCAAATTCCTACTCTTTATTTGTAGATTCCTTCCATTGTCGTTAATTTAGCAAATTAACCACAAGGGTCTTCTGCTTGATTTAGTTTGAGCATTTTTCGGTCCGAACTTGCCTTTATATGTAGCCAATAAATTCGACTTCAGTACTCATCATAGAATCCTTTTTCACACCATACTAAACATAATTTGCAACATCTGTCTCATAACCACGATTATGCCGTCGAGGTGTTCGTGGTGCCGCTATGCATCGGGCAATGCATACACTCCAAAAGATGACTAATCACTTTCTTAGTAGCCATCCCCTATGTGGCGAATATCCTAGTAGCAGATGGTGTTCTGCAAAAGTTCAATGGCTGCCCCTTGCCTAATAAGAGATCTTTACTTATTGGAAGCGTGTACAGTACACATGCATTTAAGTCAACATTGGTTGAATAAACCATCGAAAAGTATGAACACGCAAATATTTTTACAGACTTCTTTAAAGGGCCAGTAAGCATAACTATGCGAACTTAAAATAGAATTTAATTTCTCGTATCCAAGGGATGCTCAATGGTGACCAATCATTATTTTGACCCGGAAAATAGGTGGACGTTGAACGCATCTGAACTACTTGAGATGGTAAAGTCGTTTTATAAAGCACTGTGGCTAAGTCCTGAATTCATTATAATAAAGGAAGTCTATACTGAAGTCGTGGTCGCCGTGAGGAAGTGGGTAAAGTGCGACGCTCACACCCCGAAGGGTCTAGGTTCGACTAACAGTTCAACATATTTCACGGCACCACCTCTTTCGAGCTGCTGACAACACTCAAAGAGTAATAACTGTCTAAGAAAGCTTCTCAAATTTCGCCGTTCGGAGTCGGCAAAAAACTGTAGGTCCCTTCTACTCGTGAGTGAACAGTAGCGCGCACAACACGAGCAGTTGATGAGCAAGCTAGGCCCGGGTACCCCTTTGGACTGTAGCGCCAAAAATTATTATTATTATTATTATTGTACCACAATCAGCTTTCGGTGCCGCTTGCTTTTTAAGGTTGGGCTTGTCACTAGGGGAAATTTACATAGACCAAAGTAGACTTAGGACATTTTATAAAAAAAATACGAACTTTACACAAAGGAAAAAAAGAGTGCACTAAGATGCATTAAATACATAAGGTATCGATATAATGGAAAATGTGAATTCAATTTAAATTGTTTTTATTTTTCAATATAATCTAACCTTACAGCAATGTATTTGTTATATCTTGAGATAAACTTTTTTAAACCCTTAGAAAACCCTTTAAACAAAATACAAATTTATTGCCGCCTTGAGTTCTTCCTCATCCGACAATCTTTTTCCACGAAGACAATCACTAGGGGCAAGTTGTGGACTATCAGGTGGGTGTTGGATTTCTTTGAAACCACAATCTCGCGCAACAGCCTTGGAAACTCGCACCATGTGAACAGGAGCATTGTCATGAAGTTTACTCCGTCTTTTATTTTTAATTTCCTCCCGCAAATTATGCAAAACGGAAGCTTTGTATGTGGCGTTGATGGTTGCACTTTTTGTTTTTGTACTCAATGAGCAAGATTCCCATTGAGTTTCAGAAAACTGTTGGAGTGACGTTGAACTTCTTCGGAGGGTGTATTCCTTTTTTATGCCACTGTATGGACTCTTGTTTGCTTTTGGGGTCATAGCGGTAAACCCATGTTTCGTCCCCGTTAACAATTCGATCCATTACACCTTCCGCATTCTCACTACACATCTCCAGAAGCTCTCTACAGCATGCGATTCTCAGTGTTTTCTGAGGCGCTGAGAGCATTCGTAGGACCCACCTTGCACTGACCATTGAAAGATTAAGATGGTCATGAAGAATGGTGCGAATGGTACCAATTGAAAGCTTGGTGATCTGTGCCATCATTTTCAGTTTTATTCGGGCATCCTCAAGAATCCTCACCCGTACAAGCAGTAGCCGGGGTGCCGGAGTGGGGGTCATCCTTAATGCTCTCTCTGCTTTTTTTGAACTCACATGGCCACTTTTGCACAGTTGATAATGAAGATGCGTAATGCTGGTAAACACCCACCATCTCTTTATGAATAGTTTTTAAAGTCCTTGCTTAGTGAGAAATTTAATTACAGCGCGATACTCAATTTTCACCATAATCGTCTCAGTTGCCATTATGATTCTGTTTAACTAGAGATAAAACGCGAATTAATAATAAAATTTATATGAAATTACATGAATGGACTAAAATAATAGTATTACTTTACTTACCACATACTCGTGTATAAGCTTCACGCCGATACCGAGAATATATATTGAACGCCCCTCGTACACAACGCAAATAATAAAAATATCTGTGTGTGGAACGAAGTTATTTCGTCAATTTATTTGTATGGTTTGAAAGCGGCAAAAAACTGCAGATCCCTTGTACTCGTAAGAGAACAGAAGCCCGCACAACACGAGTAGTTGATGAACAAGCTAGGCTCTAGTCCTTCTGTGGACTGTCGCGCCAAACAGTTATAATTATTATTTTTTTAGTTTTAGAACTACTAATTTATGTTCAGCAAACCAATGCCTCAGTAGGTTCGCATTCCAATTTAAGCTAGAAATTAACTCCATAAGAAAA
Organism: Eristalinus aeneus; assembly: GCA_955652365.1. Taxonomy (NCBI): domain Eukaryota; kingdom Metazoa; phylum Arthropoda; class Insecta; order Diptera; family Syrphidae; genus Eristalinus; species Eristalinus aeneus. The sequence continues at coordinate 83,588,742 of OY019132.1, forward strand.
CTCAACATCATCGGCGAAAGCCGTTGGTGTGCCTTTAAAGTTAAGCTATAAAAGGTAGTTTATATTAATTTAAAATAATAATGGCCACCGATTGGAGCCCCTATGTACAACGGGGTTCAAAAATCCAAGCTCGCTTCTCGTTCCCTTAAATTTTAATTTATATGCGAGCAAATATTCCCTTAATTTTTTTTAACGGGCTTAAATACCTCCTTTGTTTAAAAAAAAGATTAAGATTCGTTTTTTATCAGTTCTTTGAAACATTATTTTGTGCTGGAAGTAAACATCTCTTACCATAGTTCCACGCCAAATTCGGTGGGCACAAATGACAAAATTTCAAAAGTATCTTGAAAAGTGCAATTTTGTTGCCAACAGTTCACTGTTCGTCGAAGAACACTTTAAGTTACGTCTTAACTAGGCCAGAACTGAACATTTTAAAAAGGAAAGGTCTTTGCGTTATGAAAAAGTGTAGAAATAATGCGTACAGATCTTGGCAATCTTCTCTGTTCCATTGGCAATAGCTGAATAGAATTGTGGAAGAACGTTCAAGTTTTTCGATTAACTTAAACGACATAAATGCAGAAACGAAAAAAGAACAACTCGTTGCGTGACCAATAACAAATCTTTTACCTCCACTCTCTTATTTTGTTGCCGCCGTGGCCTACTCGGTAGAGTGCGACACTCACACGCCGACACACGGTCTGGGTTCGATTCCCGGCTGAGAACCTCGAATTTTTCACGGCACCTCTTCTTTCGAGCTGCTGACAACACTCAAAGAGTAATAACTGTCTAAGAAAGCTTTTCAAACCGCGGAAAAAAACTATAGGTCCCTTTCACTAGCAGTAGCGCGCACAACACGAGTAGTTGATGATTAGACTGTCGCGCCATATTAATTAAGGGGCCGTAGGTTTTTTGAGTGTTGATTAGTTTATGACTTCCTTTCTCCGAGCTTAGTTTGCGCAAAGAATGTGAAGATTGGCCTGCTTGGTCTCTCTGCGGACTGTAGCACCACCCAACTATTACTTTTTATCCCTTCTTATTTTCCATTCCCCACTCAGTTGCGTGCCGATATCAAATTAGTAAATCCCCGCAATCTCCTGATATTGACTTAGGCACAAATAGCACCAAAAGTTTTTATTCCAAAAATAATTAAAAATCACAAATTTTTATTTCGAATTTAGCGGTTTATTTAAGATATTTAATCAAAAGAACATCAATATAAAATTCCTTAATATATTATACAACACTTCGACATTTTTGGTCGCGTCATGGTTATCACATTTTGTCTCAATTGTCTCAAATTGCCTTAAATGGCAACTTTCCTTCTTGCCTCTTCCTTCTCTCTCTTCATTTTAGCGATCCTCATCCGCAAGCGCTTCTTGTAGATCACACTATCCTGCATGTGTCCTACTTCCACGTGGCTGAACTTTCGGGTGTAGGCGTAGTTCTTGTGAATCAACTCATCCGTCAGGTGGTACTTGATTTCGAAGATGTACTCCGCGTCTGATATGAACTTCTTCCGTCCTCGCAGCTCCTCTTGATACAGGAATCGGAAAAACTGAATGGATGCTGGTTTCGTGTTGTTTTGGTTAACTTCGGCCATCTTCTTGAAAAATGCAACGTCGTGACTAGTGTGGGAGACAATTTCAAACTGATTACAGATTCAAAAACGGGGCTCAATTTATACGCTGTTTGCAGTTGAAAGGGTTCGGGCACATTGTGCGTGGGGCAATAAAACACAAATATTTGCAAGAACTACCTGCTTATTCAAATCGGGAAATTACATAATTTCCTAAATACTCTCATGCATTTTTTAGTACCCGTGAAAGTGGGCTGGATGAGTTTTGGTCAACCGGGCAGTAAATCAGGATTAGCAAGCAATTAGGAAAGCCATAAAGTAATTTATTTGCCTACTGTTTGGGATAAGCAATAAGTTTTGAAAATTGATATTAGGAAAGTTTTTACGGTTTCTACAGAAATAACCAAAACCGAACCCAAATGAGTCAGTGCCTGTATTTAGAAATTATCAAACATTGAAATAATATTTCTTTACACCAATATTCGTTCATCCACAGTGTTTACAATCATTTGTTTATGACTGCGCTCTGTATACAGGTCCATGCTTATAACATAAGATGATGAATCATGTCATTTTGTTTTCTTTAGATGGACAGTAAAATAACAATAAAATCGGACAGAAAAGAACACGCACTGTCAAGAAACAGGAAACAGAAACATCATTATGCGAGGCACGAAAATGAATATGGAAAGACATATTCTAATATGTGAGACGATCTTCGAAAAATAATAATAATTCTTGGCGCGACAGTCCACAGGGGGACCAGGGTCTAGCTTGCTCATCAAGTGCTCGTGTTGTGCTCTCTCCTGTTCTCTCACAACTAGAAGGGACCTAAAGTTTTTTGACGACTCCGAACGGCGAAGTTTTCTTTCCTAGACAATTATTACTCTTGGGTGCTGTCAGCAGCTCAAAAGAGGTTGTGCCGTGAAAAATTTGAGGTGTTCAGCCGGGAATCGAACCTAGAAGCGAACCTGTGAGCGTCGAACTGTACCTACTGCGCCACAGCGGCCACCATCTTCTAATAGTACCGAAATCGAAAATTTCAGTCAAAGTGACTTCTCTGTAGGATGTATTCTCGTTTTGCATAAAATTGAAATGGTGCAGGAGTCGATCCCTTTTCGAAATTTCTTCTTGTCTTTGATATTCGTATTCGGCACTATTGAGAAGGTGAGGACACTCCAGAGTACTTTCCCTGTCAATGTCCCGTCTTTGCTCGTATCAGGTGACGGCTTTTTGGCGCTGGCGTGGTGGGAACAGAAAACATAAGCTCTTTATCACAGAAGCGCCTTCTGGTGTTTTTTTTTTGGAAATCCAATAAACCACACTAAATTAAGGTTACTACCTTTACACCAATTTTTGAGTCTGAGCGTTCCACTGCAGTGTATCCCAACCTCCAACAACTAAGCCCAAGCCGACTCAGGCGCGAAGGTGAAGTACCCCGTTAGTATGCCGACTTTCTAACGTTCGGGAGCATACTCGTGGTCATCTTACATCGAGGAAAGTCACGCCATCTTTGGTTGTGCTGTTGGGAGACCCAACCATCCACTGAGGTTTTAAGCAAGGATGTAGGTAGTCCCAAGGTGGGTTCGGGCCCTACAAATGCTTCTTCTGAACCTTGGATAGCTAGTTCATTGGCAATCTTGTTTCACCTAATCCCGTGATGTCGACCTAGCGAATTCAGTCTGTCGACCAAATGAAGGAATGATCTGCATTCTTGGACTATCTTGGAAGTGCTTAAAGGTATGAGTAAGGACTTTGGTGCAGATTGGCTGCCACCACAGACATATACTTCACCCTTTCCACCTATTCTTCGCAATATACGTAGTGGCCATTAGGATCGCGAACGCTTCCGCTGGAAGGCCGACGCGAAATCACCTAAGGAGGCGTGAAGTCTGTTCAGTTTCTGTGTTCCACGAAGGCCCCAGCTCCAGAACCATCCGTCGTCTTTCGTGAATCCGTGAAGTCTGTTCAGTTTCTGTGTTCCACGAACGCCACAGCTCCAGAACCATCCGTCGTCTTCCGTGAATCCGTGAAAGTCCGACTACATTCCTTTCAGTTTTTGGCCAGAGCCAGTCCAGGACACGGGGAAAGTCAAGTTTGTATAAGCGACGAAACTCGCATTATGATTGGCTCGCATCAGGCGTTGCGCGAGGTCATCAAAGCTCTAGTGCGAGTTGAACCAAAGACCATTCCCTTTTAGTCGGTGGGATAGTTATTCTTAAGAGTATTCAATATTTGTATACAGTAATGGCTAGACCCATATTCACATGCCATCCGAAACTAACCACGAGTTTAACAAGAAAAATTAAGTTTTGTAAGGGATTTTCGTTTAAGGACTTCACAACAATATTTTTAAATAAAAAAAATTACTCAAGATGTTTCAAGAACTTTACTGTCAGCTTAAGGAACAATCAAAATTCAAATAACTAGTGAAATTAAACTATGTGCACATAACCACCGTAGGCACGTGCGCCCTAGACACTATTTTCAACGACTAGGCCATGCATTTCGATCGAAATGGACGCGCATTCAATGGTTGGCTTTGAGTTCATTCAACGTCGTAAGGTTGTTAATATAACACAATGACTTAACATAACAAAACAGCCTTAAATCGTACGAAGAAGTCGGCCAATCGAATCGAAATAACACGCTCACCGTATTCACTCTTTGATAAATTTATTGTAAAGTCTGTCGGCTTCAATTTTCAGTTTGACATTGTTTGAGTGTAAAGCGGGATCCCTCCGCAATATACGTCATATATTTATGGCCTGAGCGCCGTCAAATTTATGAAAACTTTGCCGAATCGACTGATTTCAACCATTTGCTACAGTCACTTCAATGGCAGAAATATTTTCTTACACTTCAAAAACCCCTAATTGAGCTAACACAACAACATCAGATAACAAATATAAAGACTCAAGTTTTTACACTTAACTTGTTATTTTCAGTCTACCAAGGCGGCAATTTATTTTGAATTTCACTGGAAAATGTTTACAACTTGGTGACATTGTTCATCGAGTACTTCACCATGTTGATAATGAATTTATTGAATAAATGTGGGATTTGAATTACCTGGTTATATCACGAAGCCAATTTTCCTAAGAGTCGCAGGTCTAAACGCCTTAGTTAGTCAAGTATCAGATTGGGTTCATGCTTGAAGGACAATCATTCCACTTTGGTTTGATGAGATGCCTTCCAAAAACATCTTGCCTTCTCTGGGTTGCAGTGCACGGTTGAGAATGCAACTCCACACTGAGCCAGGATGGTCCCCTAACCGCCGCAGCTAAGGAAACGCTTCATGGTTATCGTTGATTTTATTAAAGCCGTGAAGAAAATATTCGCCCGGAGAGGTTGAGCCTTTGAATTCTTATGACTCCTTTTCCCTATTCATTTCTGTAACTAGTTTCAATCAATGTTAGAGTGCCTTTTCTGGCAACAAACGACGCACTTTTCTAAGAGGCGGCTTAGGCATAATTTTTTGACGATGTCGAAGTCGATGTTCGACGTAAGTAGTTGCGAATTTCTGAGGTCTACAAATCAAGAGAACATAATTCCTTATTTTTGCAGAAGTTTGTGAGAGCCCAACTATCCTTTATATACATGATGGGAGCGTCCTGTCGTTGTGGAATGTTTTGAAGGCAATGAAAGAAGCTTTCATCCTTTTCTCCAATAAAGTACAATCGAGCTCTTAAGGGTACCCCATCTCAATATTTTATTTGTCATAATTTTAAATGAGCTTCCAATTGAATCAGTTATTCAATAAACGACAACGGAGATATCCAATAATCCAATCCTCAAGCAATCGTTAAAAAACATTATTTCATTTCAGCGAGTGCCCTCTGATTGCTCGGCACTCTTAATTCCAGAATTTCCTGTGTCTTTGAGTGTACACAGCTTCCGCATGATCCCATGAAGCTGTTATTATTCGAAAAATGTCCTCATGCAAAATTGATTAACCCTTCCAATCAATGCGGCGCATGCAAGGTTAAAGCCCGTAAGCACCAGCGATTGTGTGCACATTCGTTTGGTGTGTACCTCCATATAGCTGCACGTACCCTTTCTCCCCACAATAATTTGGTAATCCATGTTTACTGCAAATATACGATTAAGTTCGCGAATAACAACTTAACCTGCAATCAAGCAGCAGACGGGCAACATGTACTGCCTCAGCTTCGTCCGCCACATAAACCAAATTTCTGTGGATTTTGGGAGAATTCCCACCGCGCGTACATCAAGGTAGAGTGCAATGCCCAGCAAAGCACTGAGCATGTCGGGCAAACGCCAAACAGATGAAATGAATCGTGCCATGAATTAGCAATTACAGACACTTGCCCCATCACCCCAAACTGAATCTTTACTCCGGACCTATTGATGAACAGATGGTTGTAATATTGTGTCCTAGAGCAAGGCCGCTGCCGACAGTGGATGTAATGAATGAGGGCATAATGAATTAATTTGAATGTAAATCAACACGGAGAAGTGCTGGACCATCCGGCGGGAATATATTCCCGCCTGTGTTGTGAACACAAACCAATTTGCAGGCATTATTCAGCGATTGTGTGCGGAGTGGAATGAATGAAATCGTATTCAACCTGTTTGTTTAAAGGACAGTAACCTAAAGGCAGTCGCCTAGCATGGACTTTTTATAGCGAATTTGGGAAAACAATCTTTTTGACATTTTATGTGAAAGCAAGAAAGGCCGTATCCTTTCCACAATTCTCAAGCTTCATGTCTTTTTTATAAACTGAAGGAGAATAAGGTACCATCCATATTAACAAGAAAAGGACACTGTCGCCACAGTGTGTCCTTCGTTACACTTTTTGATTGACAAGTGATTGTACAGCTGGAACGGCAGGTCAGTTCGCCTTGCACAAAAGCGAATTTGAGACGTATAGAATGATGTGAAAGGTGTAGCTAAGGGGTTGATGACTGGTGGCAATATATAACTTATGACAACGACAAGCGACTTGGAAAAGGCATTCGACAACGTCTGGTTAGAAAGCCTCTTCCTTATCCTTCTTCAAGGTTGGGTATAAACAAAAAGAACTGCTTTAGACGATCTATAATATGGTGACAGGTAAAAAGTTTGAGTGGCAATAAGGATACTGCTAATGTCTTTTACATCAAAAATGAGCTCCAGCAGGGCGCAGTAAATTTACGAGTTCTTTTAACTGTTTTTACTAGTGACTTAATTGAATCCATGCAGCGTACATAACAGAGTCGACGATTGAGGTATTTAATAGCCTCATGCACTGTGACTTCGATAAAATCCAGCGATTTTGCGACGACTGGAAGTTGAAGAACAACTTGCAGAAGTGTGAAACCATTCTGTTCCGAACTCCGTTGTACAGGTCTTCAAGGGAAACGACGATAAGATGACGTAAGTTCGGCATTTTGGACCCACACAGGCAACCATTAGCTGTGAGAAGTGTGGCGATATATTTGTGCATTATGTTGGTCCATTTCCTGTATGGAAGTATACATACAGCAATGGGTCTGGCAAAAGCTAGTAATACCTTGGGTTGTTTTACAGCAGCTAACTTGATTCCAAGTTGGTTATCTGCTACACGGTCGTAGTCCGGCAAATCATGGCATATGACTGTCTTGTGTGGTTCAACGTGAGTCCTTCTCTCGAGAGGCAGTGCCTTTGGGCCCGCCTTAAGATATAAAGAACACCAGAATCTGAGTACAAGAAGTTCTATTCCAATGAAATCTTGTACAACGCAGCAAACGTGAACCGGCTGATTAATTTTATTATTAAGCTGTTTCGAAGACATGTTGCAAGAGCAATAACCTCTGAAAACGATTTGATATTCGGAGGTTACTACCTGAGGCCGCACACTGGAGTGAACTCAATTCGCCAGAAGCGTTCTTCTAGCTGGACTGACTTGGCTTGGTACAGGAAGCGGAAATATGTCCACTTCTTTACCATGTCTTAAGACGGGCGTTGGACAAGGGGCTGCTCTACGAGAGCAATGTAGGAACTGCAAGTCCGGACTTAGCACATCCATATACTATCATATACTATCGTGATGTTCAAGGGATGGACAATTTTTCTGGTGGATAGTCACATTTTGCGGCCCAGCTAAGGTAAAAATTGAATTAGTTGCTAAGTTTTTAATGAAATTTTAAAGTTCTTAAGTAAAGAATAACTTCCAATAAAGATTGGCTCTTTGCTTTGTAAAATTAGCAGCGCATTATCTACTACGAAATTATCCGTATGAGCTATCCACCTACGAGAAAATTCTGGATTTGGTTAAGATGTGGCAGGCGCTATTACGCATACCACACACGTCGGTCAGAGGAGTTCTGTGGCATTCTTCAAATAGATCAACCTGGCTTTGTCAACTCCCCTCAAAGAGATTCAAGAAAATAGATGGGTTGTACATGGTGTATGGGATCAGAATCTTTAGTAGTTAGTTAGTTAGTTTGACTTTTATTTTCAATAAATGTTTTATAATGTAAAGTTCAACCTAAGTCATTTATGGTTTGGCCTATGGCCGTCTACCAGGTTGACAAAATACATACATACGTTTTCTATAACAAAGTGCTGCCACTGAATAATCGTATAAGGCCTTCCATCCCTTTTCTCCATTTAAAATGCACGTTACTTCATATTCGTCTAAAACAAGTTTTTCGAAAATTGCTAGTCGAAATTCTTTTAGAATCGGACAAACACCAATAAAATGTAAGATGTCTTCTCTCTTCCTCATGCTGCATAGGTTACAAAGAATTGGTAAATCTGGTCTGTGGGGGATAAAGTTTAACTGAACGAGTTCTCATCTCAGTTTAAAAATTGTGCTTATTTTTTCGATTGAGTGACTGTCAAGGAAGTATGTTTTTCCATTTAAAAAATGGTTTAGTTCCCAAACGGTGAAGATTCAGCTTCTTCGACATATTTGTCATATGTGTGTCTACCAAAATTCTCCAAAACAGAGTTAAATTGTTTTCTTAAAAGATGAGAAGACTCGTCCGTCTCAATAGACAGATTTAGACCGCATTCAGAAGCTGTTTTTTTTTCATTCCTCGCAAATGTATCCGTTTGTTCTAATTATACTTCTTAAAACTACGTTTGGTAATCTGCATTCGCTCATCTGTAGTATTTTTAAAATATAGTTGAAGTGCATTTTGATGGTATACAAGAGCAACGGAGGAGTTCCCGTTTCAATATGTAGCATATAGATGGGGGTATTTTTTGGTAACCGAAAGATCTTCTTCAAAAAGTAGCGAAGGAATTTTTCCACACCATCATAGCCTTTATAGCCCCATACCTGAGCTCCGTAGAGCATTATTGAAGCTGCAGTTGAGTGGAATAAAGTTTGTTTTGCACTTTTTGATACGTATTTATTTTTGAAGCAACGTTCCCAAATCGAACAGATAGCTCTTTTAGCAACCGCTAATTTTTCCTCAAAGTGTTGTTTCAAATTTAAAGAGGACGATATTAGGATACCTAGGTATTTGTATCTGGATACTACCTCAATTTCTTCCCCGTCCAACTTCCACTTTTTCAAAGATGAGACGCGCCCCCTGCGTTTCTGAATATCATCATTTTCGATTTACCAAGGTTTATAGTCAGATTCCAATTTTTACAGAAATCGTTAATCCTGTCTATCATTAATTGCATACCTTGGATAGTGTCACACAGAAAGACGATATCATCAGCATACATCAGCGCGGGAATGGATACATCGTTGAATCTTATTCCACCTTTGACATCATCTGTTATATCATTGATGTATAGTATAAAGAGTAGTGCACTTAGAGTACAGCCTTGTTTAACCCCCATTGAAGTTTAAGTCTCCCCCCATTGAAATTAAGTCTCCATCCCATACATGTGCAGTATTGTTCTCATACAAGGCTCTCAGAATTCTTATAACTTTGCTTGATACGCCGATTTTCGAAAGCTTGAAAAAGAGTGCTTCACGTGGTATTGAATCAAACGCTGCTTGAAAATCTACGAAAAAGGCGTACAACTTTTTTTTCTTTCTTTTACATGTTTCGGCAATGTTTGTTAAGCAGAATATCTTGTCGATTGTAGAATAACTTTTTCTAAATCCAGCTTGAAATTCTTTAAGGATGTTATGTTCTTGAACCCAATCATGCAATCTTTTGTAAATTAATGAGGCAAACAGCTTGGCAGAGTGTTTAAAAATGTGATTCCTCTGTAGTTCTTCGAGTCCTTGTAATCACCTTTTTTGTGTAGAGGAAAAATTATTGCTTTTCTGAATATATCGGGGATATTAGCAGAGTCAAATATTCGGTTAAATTCAATTGTGAATAAATTCATAAAATCATAAGTGCAATTTTTATAGAACTCAAACGGGATGCGATCAATACCAGGTGTTTTACTTGTTTCTGAGTTGCTTATTATTTCTCTTGATTTCTTCTAGGGTAAATGCAGAATCTAACTTTTCGTCTAAGAGCATAGGGGCTGCATATTGAAATAGCGGAGAGGTTAATAGAGCATTAAGAAGTTTATTAAAATAATTCCTGAGTTGCGTGGCTTTAAGAGTTACAGAGATGTTAGACGTGTAACCATTTAGGTATTTGACAGCTTTCCAGAACTGAGCAGGAGATTTAGAGGTGTTTATGAGCGCAATGTTTTGTTGTTCAAAGGCTACTTTTTTTTAAGTAGCAAATGCGCTTATCTTTAATAGTTTTAATAATTGTTGGCGCGACAGTCCACAGGGGGACCAGGACCTAGCTCGCTCATCAACTACTCGTGTTGTGCGCGCTACTGTTCTCTCACGAGTAGAAGCGACCTGCAGTTTTTTGTTGACTCCGAACGGCGAAGTTTGCGAAGCTTAGTGTCCCCTACACTATCACGATTAGTTGAAAAAGCGAGCGATTGAGTTGAAAAAAAAAACACTTTTTTTCTTTTTTTGAGATAAGCGTGTTTATTACTCGGCGAACTCCAACTGACCGCATTCGATCATGACAAATAGGTTTACATTTATGATTTTAGCGGAGTTTGTAACAAGCGTGAATAATTGTGTGAGTGCTTAAAAGTGTAGCTGCTTTTCATGTAGATCATTCGATAGGGCCTGGAACGTTAATTAAATAGATACCGCAAAAGATGTACATTCTAGTATGATCATGTCACCCGAGTATAATATAACAGTGTTGTCAGGTATTTTTCGAAAACATTCAATTTTTTTTGGTTGTTTGCCTACATTTGTTAGATAGTTATTGCTCTTTGAGTGTTGTCAGCAACTCGAAAGAGGTGGTGCCGTGAAAAATTCGAGGTGTTCAGCCGGGAATTGAGACTAGACCCTTCGGCGTATGAGCGTCGCCCTCTACCCACTCTACGGCTCTACGGCGGCCACGATCGGAATCTGAAAATGTCCGCGCTTTACTGGTAGTGTGAAGAATTTTTCTGAATACGACGTCACTCCAAACAGGTTCGGAAATAGAACTCTGAACATTCAGCACTCATAACGACTATCAGCGCATCTTCTATAGGACGAAATCGTCCTGCATATCTCGAAGTAAGGTAATTGCGGCAAAAAAGCTCTCTTGTTAGTGTCATTTGGTGCGCATTTCAATAGAGCAATTACTAAAAGTTTATATCTTCACCATGAAATGCCCAATTTGCAACAAAAAAGTTGAAAGAGTTTTTTTTTTTTTATATTTCGTATATTTTGGGATTAGAGAACAAAAACAATATTAATCATCGAAAATATTTTTATTGTTTTTCAAAACATTGCCCATTAATATCTTTGCACTTTTGCCACTCTGATTGAACAGGCATTCTGAACGCATCAACCGCTTCTTCAGGTGTCGAAAAACGTTGACCTCTGTTTCATTTTTTACGTAGGGGAATAAAAGGAAGTCATACGGTGCCAAGTCTGGACTAAATGGCGGATGACATATCAAATCAATGTTTTGAGTGCTCAAAAATGCTGTTCTTAACACGTTCCCTGCCGCGTGTACCGAAAACAGTACATGCTTAGCTTCATTTCTACGCCAACGTGTTTTTTTCAAATTAAATTTTTTTTTTCTAAATTTTAATTCTCGTTATGATTGTTTTATGTTATTTAGTGATGTTTAGAGGAATTTTTGCTTCGTGTACTGATAACGGTACACGCGGCGTGGTGATTAGTTGACGCAATGCAATAAGAATTTATACAAAATTATTGAAGCGCTTACCGTGTACTGTTTTCGGTACACGCGGCGTAGAAATGACACCTAGTGAAAAACAGCTTGGCAGGGAACGTGTTAACCCACCGCAAGCCGATGTCACATCTGTCAAAGGGCCACCTCTGTTTGGTCAGTTTGGGTAGTCACATTGAAGCAGGAATCATGCTTCATCATGTGGAAAAAAATCAGACTTCCACCATAGTTTGGGGACTAGTGCAATTTTTTATATTTAGCTTTTTTGTTATATATATTATAAATATTTATTTTTCATTGACATTTTAATTTTCACTTCCGCTTATCGTCCGCTTTTACCACTTCAACTGTCTTCTAATTTTGACAACTCTCGGAGACTCCGGTTCCGACTTCCTGTCAATGCGCGTAGAAGTCCCTTCGGTTAAAGTCTGATAGAAGGCCCTGCAACGCTTCAATATGGTCTCTCTATCCATATTTTTGTTCCTCGTCTGTATGTCGATCATGTAGAATGTGACTTCCAGCTTGATCTTTAACCTGTAGATTATTCTGCAGAAGGAATCTCGAAAGTATTTGTTCCAGTGATACTCGTTGTCCTTTACCGCGCTCTTGAACACCAGACTGAGAGTTAACTCCAGTTTCTTCTCCGCCTGCAGCTTGTGCCGACACTTTTTTCTCGAAAGTTCCGCTTTGTACTCGAATATTTTGAAGGCGATCGTTGCAGGGGACTCTGCTGTTTGCTTCTCTATCTGCTGCGACGCACTGAATCGTTGATGTAATTGTATCATTGTAAACTTGGTCAGCACAGGGTGGGAGGTTGGATGATGTGGTTGAATTGTGGATTGGTTTAATACTGAATAGAATATGGAGAAAGCAGGCTTAAATAGCCAATCTTTTTTATTGCCTTTGATAAAACCCAGATTTTGCGTTTACAAGTGCGCGGAATTAGGATGTGCTTCTAATTGATGGAGGAAGTGATACTGGAAAATGCGGTAATTAGCAATTACACGGAAAGAAAGGCCTGCTCTGGTATATGGGACCTTTTTAGTAAAAAGGGCATCTGCTTAGGTAACGATGTCATAAAATAATAATAAATGTTATTTTCTTCTCTCTAGTTTAAGGCTCACGAAAGAGTGTGAGTGATAGTCGTTAATAAAGTCTGTGAGTTGCGAAGTATGGTAGCATACCGCTTGTAAACGCCTTCAATACAAAGTTATGCAAACATTGTTTTATAACACTTTATAGAAGCAATCTAACTCTAAAAGACGCAAAAGCAGTTTTAACTTTAAATACAATCAAAGTATTAATTCGATAACAAGTCGGTGACATTGTCAAAATCATAACTGTTCAAAAAGTAAGAACTTTAAGAAACAATCTTTAAACAAATCGTTTTCGAGCGTTTTATCGTCTCTAAAGCCCGCTGTGACCGGAGTCCAATTGTCTGTGTTTCAAAACTTAACAAGAATTTAATTAAAATCACAGTTTTCTCTGAACGGTCTGAACCCCAGTTCTAAAAACTGACAATTCTTAGAGTCAACTCAATTTTCAATCCTTTTCCCGGAACTGCAAAGTCCCCGCCGAGGAAAGCTCTCTCGCAACCCAATCAAATAATTACCCAGCTGTCGTGTTCACTTTATGAATTTTTCTTCTTTTCGTAATTTTCCATTTCCCATTACCACCTGTCCGGCAAAGAAACCCGCAATCAGAAAGTTTGTTCGAACCTCTGTTAATCCTCATCTAAGTGGAATCACAATCTCCTCGAACCCCTCTGCATTTCAATTGAGGAGAGGTTGGGGTGTGTTTTCTTTTGCCTTCGAATTAAAATTAGTTTCGTTCAGCTGTTCATTCATGCAGGGGAGAAAACTTTTAAGGACACCTCTGTCGCGGTGCGCTAAGTGCGATAAACGAAACTAATTTTGCAACATCCAACGGGGGATTAAGGCTGTCGTCCTCTGGTTAATCGGACGCTGGCTTCGAACCAATAAGCGTCTACTTTAACTTGCAAACTCTTAATGGGGGTATCCACGCTGGAGGCCGCAGGAACGATGAGACTAACATCACGTCGCTTTTAAACTTTCAGGCGTAATTTCTTCACTTATGCCGCCGGGGCTCGTTAAAGTTGCGCAGTATGCGGTACATGGTGCGACGGCAGGATACTTTGAATAACTTTGCAAACTATTAATCGAGGGAATTCCCACGCACATTCATTGTTTGGCATTGAATAACTTTGCTGTCTTCAAGGGGGAAGGAATTATCGAAAGCGGTAATGGTTTGAAGTTTGATTGGAAGTCGGAATCTATTCAGTTCAAATCAGCGAGTTGATAAGAAACCTTCATGGCTTAGCGGTTTTAACAAAATTAAATTAAGTGATTGTTCAAGGACTGTGATATCACGCACAAGCTTTTATTTGGTAAATGTTCTTAGTAGCCAGAATATTAATAATCTGTCAATCAGGTTGTTAATGAAACAATTAAGACAAGCTAAAGAAATTGTAAATCTGATTTCTTTTTCAGTTTTGTCTGAATGCCCCTTGGGAAAACTTGAAGAAGTCCTAATCCATAGCGGATTGAGCACTATGGCGGTTTTTTATTTTTCTTTCAACCTGACCATTAGGCTTTTAGCTCTTCTTCTTTTGGCTCCGTTCTATATTTGAATTTTTTTATCCATTTCAAATACAAGGTATACTGGTATGAATTGAGCGTCAAGATACAAATGTCTCGATAGGGCACATTTAATGTGAACGAGCCCTTATTTTTTTTATTTGTTTGTTATGACATCTGTAAAAAATATTTAGTATACATCAAGCCATTGAACAGACATCATATTTTTTTTTCATCGTGTTAAAAATGTCGAATTTTGTACCAGAAACTGATGATTTGCGCATTAATGTTTTGTTTTCATTTGAAGAAAAGTGCTGCAGAGTCGCATCGAATGCTTGTCGAGGCATATGGTGATCATGCTCTATCAGAAGCAACATGCAAAAGATGGATTCAACGGTTCAGAAATAATGATTTTGATGTGAGAAATGAAGAACGTGGAAGACCACCAAAAAAGTTTGAAGACGCCGAATTGCAAAGGAATTTGGATGGAGATGACACTTGGAGTTAAAATCAAATGGCAGCAATGTTAAATGTTGCACAACAATTAATTTCTGATCGTATAAAAGCTATGGGAAATATCCAAAAGTGTGGAAAATGGGTGCCACATGAATTGAATGAAAGACAGATGGAAAACCGAAAAAACACTTGTGCAGTTTTGCTTCAAAGACACGAAAGAAAACCGGTTTTGCATCGGATTGTTACTGGCGATGAAAAATGGATTTATTTAAGAATCCTAAATGGAAAAAATTATGGGTTAATCCGGAACAACCATCAACATCGACTGCAAAATCAGATCGATTCGGCTAGAAGACAATGCTGTATGTTTGGTGGGACCAGAAAGGTGTGCTTTACCACGAGCTCCTAAAACCTGGTGAAACCGTTAATTCTGATCGCTACCGACAACAAATGATCAATTTGAACCATGCATTGATCGAGAAACGACCAGAATGGGCCAGAAGACACGGCAAGGTAATTTTGCTCCATGACAATGCATCTGCACACAAAGCAAAACACTTGGCTGGGAGCAGCTACCCCACCCGCCGTATTCACCAGAATTGGCTCCTTAGGGTTTTCATCGATGGGACACGCATTGGCTGAGCAGCACTTTGATTCCTACGAGGAGGTCGAAAATTGGGAGTCTGATTGGTTTTCTTTAAAAGACGAACCATTTTATTGGCGTGGTATTCACAAATTGCCAGAAAGGTGGTCAAAATGTGTAGAAAACAATGGTGCCGGTACAACCCACACGTTTTGGATAGAAGATTCACCCTGCTCCGAGCAGACCTAACCAAGTAATTTCCATTTAGCCTTCTTGACCAATTTGAAATATATTCTCTCCGAGCTTGATTGTGTAATAGAAGCAATTCTTTTAATCTAAAGGTATGGTTTTATCTGCAACCATATCGGGTGAAAGAGAATTATTGGAATAGCCTCTACGTACAGAAAAGTGTCTCCTTCGACCGTTTGCAAGGCTTGCAGCATCTTACCCGTCATTGAGTTTTCCCCTCTCTCTTTAAAACAAATGCCATTCCAAACTGTAAAACCAATTTAAGCTCTACTCTCGTAAGGTCAAATTTATTCTGAAGGTGCAGCTGTTATACAAAGTGTCTTGCTGGAGTTAGAATTTAAGTTTAGAATTGAGTAATACTCAGTAGGGTTTGTTTTGATGTTTTGATATAATAATTGTATGGCGCGACGGTCCACAAAGGGACTCACCACCTATTCTTCGATTTTAAGGCCGCATATGACAGCTTGCATAGAGACAAGTTATGCAGTGCCATGTTTAGTTTTGGCATTCCTACCAAACTCGTCAGATTGTGTAGGATGACGATGGAGAACTCTCGCTGCTCCGTCAAGGTCGGTAACGAGACCATCAATGTCAAAAAAGGTTTTAGACAAATCGACGTACTGTCATGTGACTTCTTTAACATCATCCTCGAGAAGATCGTGCGTAACTGACAAGTCAACACCAGAGGTACGATCTTTCAGAATCAGTTCAATTGCTAGCTTACGCTGATGACATTGACGTGATTGGATGAACACACCAAGCCGTCAATGACGCGTATGCTGGCATTGAAGCGGAAGGGACTAAAATGGGTCTGGCGGTAAATGAGGGCAAAACTAAGTACATGCTGTCATCAAGAAAGGACACACGACATCGACGTCTTGATCAGAGCGTCACACTAGGCAGCAGAAACTTCGAGGTAGTCAAGGACTTCGTATACCTCGAATACCGCTCCGCGGTAAACAGGAACAACAACATCAGTAACGAAATCAAACGCAGAATCACTCTTGCCAACCGCTGTTTCTTTGGGCTCAAGAGGCAATTGAGTAATAAAGCCCTCTCATGAAGCACTAAGCTTGGTTAATATAACAGCTTAACCATTCCAGCCTTACTTTATGGCGCGGAAATTTGGACGTTAGCAAAGGCGGGGAAAGAAGAGGAAGAGGAAGGGGAAGAGGAAGCCGTTAGTCTTTTCGAGAGAAAAGTTTTGCGTGCGATTTTTGGTCCTGTTTGCGTTGATGGCATCTGGAAGAGAAGATATAAAGTCGACCTTTATGGGCTGTACAGCGACATGCGCCTGGCCAAGCCTCTACGGATACAACGCTTAAGATGGCTAAGGCAGTCTTTAAATCAGACCCAGTGGGACAACGCAACAAAGGGCGGCCTAGGCGCAAATTGGTGCATGCAAATGGAGATGGACCTCAACTTGGTCCAGCGTCTTCGGATACAAAGTCATGTAGAGCGTATGGACACCACTGCTCCGGCCCGAAAAGTCTTTGAGTCCGAGCCAATGCGACAATGCAACAGAGAACGACCCAGACTAAGGTGGCGCACACAAGTGGAGAAGGACTTCAACCAACTTGGAGTGCCCAACTGGAGACAGCTGGCGAAAGATCGTGCTGGCTGGACAGGCATATTGGTTGAGGCCCAGATCCACCCCGGACTGTAGGGCCATAATAAGAAAAAGGCTAAGAAATGGTTCACACAACATGGTTGACTCGCACTGAACTTAGAGACCGAGGAGGCAAGAAATCCTCAAGTAAGGATTAATTTAACGCTATTTATATAACATTCTGCCAGGGCCCAAGTTTTTTTTTGAATGTGGGAAATATTAGTAAACTTAAATTGAGTCTTTGGTGTTGGTTATTAATCTTCGGGGATCTATTCTGTTCGAGAGTCTATGTATTGGACGTCTTGACATGTTGAGTCCATAATAAAACGAGACTTTTTACAAGTTGGTGCGCAATAAATAAACCTCTTATAGCCCTAAGAGACTGGAATTGAGTCACAGCACGAGTGGAAAATTTGAAATGAATAATTTTCGTTTGTGCCGCCTCAGGCATTTTCAAAGGGAGAACCGTTAAAACATCATTCAAAGGCATTGCTTGTAAATTGGGCTCATAAGAACAGCATTATCATATAAAATTGGTTTTTAAAAGCATTTTTATTCACAAAAGAAACCCTTCCCCATCGCTCTCAAAATTTGTACTTTCTATCCCTCCTCTTTAAGTTCAGAGTCTTATCTCGAACGGTTACTCCGCGCCCAATGGTCACCCGTTTTGGAATGTCAGGCGATGTCTTACTCTTGATGAAGTATCTTGTGGGCTTCCATTTGTTCAGGTATCTGTCAGTGTATTTAATTAGCCCCGCATCGTCCAAGTTCGTGTGTTTTTTAAGATTGATTCCGTACTCAGTGATGTCATACAGGAAGGCCTGATTGTAGAGGAGCTCGAATTTCTTCTCCTCGAGTTCGTCGTGTGCAGAAGGATTTGCGTACACAAGGCTTAGTGTTAAGTCCAGTTTTCTTTTTGCCGCCAGAAGATGTTGTCGTTTCTTTCGAGATAATGTATCCTTAAGTTTAAACAGCCTGTAGGCGATTGTACGTCCTTTGGTTTTTGCATTCTCTGTTGATGACTGGCGTTCAGAGTTTCGTTTTTTCGATGGAATTGTAACTTTGCCAATCATTTTAAAGATTCCTTTTGGGTTGGGAACTACTGATCGACTGTGAGCATTCAGACTTTTATATTTCTTTTGTACATGCGTTTTCCTAAGACTTTATTGCTTGGTTTAAGGGCAGGTAGGCACACTGCTATTGATAATTGATAATTTGCTCAGTTCGCCTATTCATTGTGGTAACCTGCTAATTACCAAGCAGTGAAAAAAAAACTGTAGGCCGTGTTTCCTTAAACAACACATACCTCTGTTAAGGGTGTTAGGTAATTAGTGCCGTCATTTATTTTGTTTGTCTGCACCAAGTACCTCAAGCAAACAAATAATTATTTCAAATCATTTTATTTTGCTTTGGTTTTGTCATTAATCTGAAAGTGACGACAGCTTGGAAAAGTCCATCGCTACAAGTTCGTCCGTAAGGTTTCTGATGGCATATAAACAAAATAATAATATACCTAACATCAAGAACAAAGTGTCAACATGAGCGTAATAACTCATAATTGGATGACGCCATAAGGCAACCAGAGCCTAGCTTGCTCATGAACTACTCGTGTTTTGCGTGCTACTATGTTATTCTTTCAGGATTAGAAGGGACCTACAGTTTATTGCTGTCTCCGAATGGCGAAGTTTGAGAAGCTTTCTTAGACAGTTATTACTCTTTGAGTGTTGTCAGCAGCTCGAAAGAATTGTAACCGTGAAAAACTCGAGGTGTTGAGCCGGAAATCGAACCTGGACTTTCAGCGTATGAGCGCTGCACTCTACCCACTACGCCATGGCGGCCACAATTATTATAGCAACTAAAAAATACTTCATCAAGTTGATGAGAATAGATATGTGGACTATAAATACATGTGTAATCGGTAAGACGATAAGAGTCGGTAGATGATCCTAAGTCGCTCAGCAAACATTTGCTGTGTAAAGCGATACTGAGAGTTAACACTTAGAGAATGTAGTGTTTTGTGTTACTCTGTGATGGATACAAAAAAAAAACCTTGCGATAGCAATAAATTTTCTAAAGCAACTCCAGAGATGTTGAGAATCATAAATTTAATCTTCTGGCTTATGAAAGGCTTATGAGAATGATACTAATTAAGCAGAATTTCCAGATCGTAGTTCATGGAAGATTATAAATTAAAAAAAATTGATTCAGATTAAGATATGGACGTGTCATCGGCAAAAGCTGTTGCTTTACCCTTAAAACATTGAATGAAAAGGGAACTAATATAGATTAAAAATAAGATAGGAATCAAAATCTTGAGGCACGCCATATCTTTTGTATTGCTATTCTTGTACTCAAAGTATTTTCAATTTCTACAATTGGCTTACGATCTTTTAAATAAGAAGCGAACCCTCGAAACCTAAGATATATAACTTATGCAGTAAGTTTGATTGATCGAACATATATATCAAATGCCTTAGATATTTCAATAAATAAAGTGGCTGTAATCTCAGAGCTATTTAGTGATTGATATAACTTACTATATAACTTCAAAATAGGATTCTCAGTAGTTTTTGCCTTTCTGAAACCGTATTGAGAATTACTTAAGAAGTTCGTTTTGAGAAGGTAAGATAACATTCTAGTTTTCATGCATTTTTGAAAAACGAAAAACAGGTAAGAGTTGGATAGGACGGTAGTTTTTTAAAACAGTGGTTGCACTCCTTTTATGCAGTACAATAACAATAAGTAATCCAAAAATGCAACTTTCACTTCGCGACTGACAATTTATGCTTATGATGACTCTTTCTGTAAACTAAAATCATTACATATACCACCTTTGAGTTCTGTTTCGGAACCATACGTAAGGATGCCGCTAAAAACATTTCTTTCTTTAAGTTGACATCATTGTTACTGATACCTGTTGAAAGCTCTGTGTCATCCAGCTTTTTAGGTTTCACCAGAAGCAACCAATGCACATTTTTCTGTTTCTACTAGTCCCTTTGATACTTACTCAAATTCAGCAGAGTCACGACAGTTTTGTTTTCCCAATTCTTTAATTTTGGGTATTGCCCTTTTCGAAGCATTTATTTAATATTTTTAAGCTTCTGTTAGCGAGTTCCACTTAACATTTGCACTGCTTCAGTAACACTACCCCCAACACGGAAAAATTTTAACATTTTTCCTATTCCGACGTATTCATTTCATATGACACCATATCACTCTTCACAAACATCCCAACAAATCTCGCTATAAACATGGTAAAAAAGGATTGGTCAACCATAAACCAGAACACAAGGCACGGCCAGAAGAAATTTATCGACAGTTTAGAATTCTGTCTGAAAAAAAACAAAAGGACAGGATATACAAACAAGTGCATGGCATACCAATGAGCAATCCACTATCGATTACCAATGCAAATTTGGTTTTAGATGACTGTTTTGGCAAGACGGATAGACCAGTTTTCAAGTATGTCGATGATATATTTGCGGGAATCAACAACAAAGGAGATGGTTTACTTTCGGCTTTAAGCAAACAACACGAGAAGATTCAGATTACTGTAGAATTCCAAAAGCCAAGGGTCATCGTATTTCTCTCCACAGAGAGGTGGACAACCTTTGCTTTGACTGGCACCAATAGGACATGGCATCAGGAAGACTGGTCAGCTACAGATCCAACCAGGCCAAACACATTTTGATCAACACAGCACCGAATCTGGTAACTAAAGTGTTCAGAATAAGTGACGAAAAGTTTCATCCGAAGAACGAGAGGATTTTGGGAGGTATTCTGATGAGAAATGGCTACCCTAATGAATTTACCAAGTAGCTTTAACGGCACAACAAGAGAACTAAAAATCGGTCTGCTTCACGGACGAATAACCTGACAGACCCTTTGTAAAGGGTGTAAAGGGGGTTTTAAAAGTTATAGAAAAGTTTAAAAAAAAAAAAAAAACATAAAATTCAGAAAAATGCATGAAATCTTTATTTGAAACGATAGTATGATCCATATAATTTAATGTTTGAAGATTATTTCATGCAAATGTTGACCTTGACTGCGCCTCACGTGGTCCATCCATTTAGTCCAATTTTTGCAAACTCTTTCCAACATTTCGGCCGGTATCTCACGAATATATGCTTCAATGTTGTTTTCTAATGAGTCAATTGAAGCGGGCTTGTCTTTGTAGACATAAGCTTTAACAAAACCCTACAAAATATAGTACAAAGGCGATTAATCTCACGATCTAGACCGGTCCCGGACGTGAAATATAATTTTCCCCGAATTCGCTTGTTGTTGCGCGTGCTGTGTGGCACGTGGCAGCGTCTTGTCGAAACCACATATCATTCAAGTCAAGCTCTTGCATTTTGGGCAAAAAAAAAATGGATACCATCTCACTGTAGCGCTCACCATTCACAGTTTCGTTACGATTCGCATCGTTTTTGAAGAAGTACGGTCCAATGATGCCACCAGCCCATAAACCGCAAAAAACTGTGACTTTTTGTGGATGCATTGGATGCTCTTGTGGCCGCCATGGCATAGTGGGTAGAGTGCGACGCTCACACGCCGAAGGGTCCAGGTTCGATTCTCGGCTGAACACCTCGAATTTTTCACGGCACCATCTCTTTCGAGCTGCTGACAACACTCAAAGAGTAATAACTGTCTAAGAAAGCTTCTCAAACTTCGACGTTCGGAGTCGGCAAAAAACTGTAGGTCCCTTCTACTCGTGAAAGAAAAATAGCCGGCACAACATGAGTAGTTGATGAGCAAGCTAGGCCCTAATCCCCCTTTGGACTGTCGCGTCAACAATTATTATTTTATAGATTGCGTAGTAAACCGAATTCCCAGCAAATTGTTTCTTACGCCGATCAGGCAAGCACAATAATTGGGTCGTGTCGATTGAGTTCATACTGAGGCTTGATTCCTTCGGAGGGCTCGTGGGCTGTTCTTCGGGTGTTCTTCAGTGCAAAGTGAGCGTTTATTAACAAAAAAAAAAAAATAAACACAAAAGTAAAGAAAAGGTTTTATTTTAAATCGCGAATTTATCGCTCATTTCATCCTATTGGGTGCTCTATTTAATCTCACAAGCACCAAGACTTTCTGCGGTTTGTGAAATAAACTCAGTCGACCAAGCGGTGCTCTACTTTTTTCACTCGTCTTTTTTTCTAAGCTTAAGTTTCCTCTGCAACAGTCTGTCTCGAAACATCAAAGGGCATGATGTTTGTATTCACCCTGTTGTACATAACATTTCCTAACGAAACAAGAAGAATTAAAGTCTTTTCGTAGCTTCCGTACATTCTGCCTTTCCTAAGAGTCGGCTGCCTCGCGCAACATTTTCAACGTCACGGCCACCCAAATTTCATCCGTTTCAATATTCTGTCCGGTATTTCTTCTCTACAATACATTATTGTACTCCAAACCGCAATAAATCTAAGGTCGAGGTAATAAAGAGAACAACGTTTTTAAATGGAACTCATAACTAATTCTAAACATCCCACAATGCTTACCTTGTTGACTTTTGAAATGTCAACTCGTACATAGGCATGTGTCTTTGAGTAGGAAATCATCTATTCCTGGAACATTAAAAATGACGAACATCCTGAAGAACACAAACCGGTGACAGGATTTCTTCCTTTTGACTTTACACACGTCTATTAGCCTCACCCCAATAAAACTTGAAAATCAACTTCCCCAAAGTTCGTAATTACTTAATCCCCTTTCGTAACCTGAACACTCTTCGCCACCTGCTTATGGAGCATATAATCGACATAAGCGTTCGTTTGGGGTGCCTTCTCCTGAAACACGTATCCTGCCGAACACTTCCGTAATCCCTGTCGGTGGAGGTAAACTTAAAGCGCCCATTATGTCGAAATCACTGGAATTAAAGTTCACATACTTCAATCCTCCATTGGCGGCAACAGCGCACGTACGCACCTGGACTCAACTTCGGATTTGCACTTCCAAAGGATTCTCACAAACCTGTGGCTAATCTTTCCGATTACGTGTCCTAAATTCGCTTTCGACGTCCCCATTCAAAGGCAGAAAATCTATCCATGGGAGAAACAGTGGCCTTGGGAATATGCGTGATACGGGAGGTGGTTACATGTCATCTGTATCACAAGCGGGCACCCCAGATGTCCCGAGAAATTTGAACAATAACAGACACATTCGGCTTGGCCCAGATGAATCAAAAACAAACTACCGCGTGGTAGGGGTTGTCCCCTCATAGGAGCACCCACCTCAGGCGCACGGATGGATGAAATAAACTCACAACAAACTTTTTTTGGTGTTTCTTTTTCTTTCGTAATATTCAGACATGAAGTTTTATTAGGATATTAATTTTGTTTTTATTTTTGTTTCCTGTCAAAGGGAGATCTTGGCTTGTTTTTCTTTCTCCCGTTCGACTTTCAAATTTGGCTCTCCCCCCTCCGCCTGCATCCCTTTTTCGATTACGCGGCAATGTTTTTCTTTCATT
This sequence comes from Eristalinus aeneus, assembly GCA_955652365.1. Lineage (NCBI taxonomy): Eukaryota > Metazoa > Arthropoda > Insecta > Diptera > Syrphidae > Eristalinus > Eristalinus aeneus. The sequence continues at coordinate 83,612,388 of OY019132.1, forward strand.
CACAGCTGCGTCCTGCGATTCCTGCCGAATGGGCAAACAGTCTCGAATCACCGGAGTGGTGTGGGGAGAGCGAAAAGAAGCGAACGGAAGACTAAACGAAGTATTTACAAACTTAAATTAGAAAATTTACATAAACACTTGCGAGCCGCTGCCTATGCGGAGTGGCCCAGTCAACGAGAAGGTCAATTCCTTAGATCGAATACAAGAAAATAATTAATTCACTCTTAATGTTTAATTTTAATATCACCAATTTTTTGTTTTTATTTTTATATATTTTGTTTTGCCCTTTGCCGGCATCGGGTTTCGTTTCTCTTCGGTTATTGTTTTTCTTAGAATATTTACATATACATGTGTAAATTTATTTTATTCTTGAATTTATAAAAAAAATTATTATCTTCTTAATTTTGTTTTACTTCTAGTTGAAAAGGATCACAGAGCTTTCCTCTGTGTTGTTTTTCTTAGTTGGTTTTAAAAATGTTTTTGAAAGAAGCTTATTGACATAAATTGAGTGTTCTGACGATGGTTGTTGTCGAGGAAGTCAAGTTTTTCTCATTGGGGGCAGTGCCTTTGAAAATATCGGGTTTTGTGGATGGAAGTTGATTTGTTTTGCGAGTTGAATGCGTAGATTGAGTTCAATTCCCAGAAAATGAAAAGAAAACGTAACGGCCCACAAACTTTGACTGATTTTAGACGTCGCCTGGTTGTTAGGCTTAGAGTCGTTTCTAATTTTGTAACTGCTTGTTCGGACAATGGTCACTTATGGGTAAAAATTCATCACATCAACCAAAGCACGAGAATGTGCTTTGGTTGATGTGGTGAAGAATGACTTAAGTTCGCACTGTCTTCTCCTGATTGTCATCGGACAAGGACTCGTGGCATTACTTGTAGCATGAAAGAATTTAAAGGAGTCAAGGGGAACTGGGAATGTAGTTGAACAAACAGTGCCTTAAACAGCTACATATGCAGTAAAATAGTCAAAAAAAAAATACACACAAAATGGATTTTTGTGTGAGGACATGGTAGATGTTCAAAAAGAAACAAATTAAGTTGTTCTGTGCTTATTTTGAAATTGATGGTCACGCAAAAAAAAAAATATTATCTTCTTAATTTTGTTTTACTTTTAGTTGAAAAGGATCTCAGAGCTTGTGAGTGTTGCACCCCAACCACTACGCCACGGCGGCCACGGATGTTTATATTGTACATTCTCAAGGTTGGAAGCCCTACTTTTTTGCAGCTATAATATACAATGACTACATCTTGGGTGTTGGCAGTTCTAAAGTGAAAATTACTAGGACAAAGAACAGTACAACGAAAACATGTGAGACAACGTCTAAAATAACACACAAAATCGGGAATGACTTGAGTCAACCTGTTTCGATAAATTGAAAGTATATTGCAAGATACTTATTAATAATAATAATTTGATGGCGCGACAGTCCACAGGAGAACCAGGGCCTAGCTTGCTCATCAACTACGTATTGTGCACGCTATAATTCTCTCAGGGGTAGACGGGACCTACAGCTGTTTGCCGACTCCGAACGACGAAGTTTAAGAAGGTCTTCCTTAGATAGCTATTACTCTTTGAGTGTTGTCAGCAGCTCGAAAGAGGTGGTGCCTTGAAAAATTTGAGGTGGAGAGCGGGGTATCGATCCTGGATCTTCGGCGAGTGAGCGTCGCACTTTACAGACTATGCCACGTCGACCACGAGGGAACTTGGCCAGTGGAAATGACATATTGATTGAGGCCCAAATATCTTCATGACTTAGGTTCCTAACTAGGAGGAAATATTCACAAGGAACGCGCCTTTTGAACACGTTGAGGATGGCGTGCACCACCGGTGGCTGACACATGAATGCTTCATCTGGCTGCGTTTGTGAAGAAATAATGGTACAACAGAATTCGATATTGATGAATGCATTTTTCGTAAAATATGTTGTTTTTGTTTTAACATTTTAAAGAAATTGTTGTGCAGTGCGCCGCCAGATAATGCAATATCTGACCTTTGCTGCCGTCAGATGATGCAAAGTATTCGCCTTCACTTTCTTTCGACTGCTCATTGATGCTACAGGGAATATACATAAATATGTGTCGACTCAACATTAGGGGCCTGAGGGATGAACAACTGTCTTACATAGTTTCGAGTGTGTACAAGTGAATTATTTACATTTAAACGATATCCTGTCTTAACATCGGTGTGTTCAGATCCGTGTGTCGAAGAGCTCCTTAATGCCACAATGCAGCCTGCTTATATACTGGCACAGCGCCATGGACAGTACCGGTACCTGCACTGGTTCGATGCTAGGCAACCTAACGTAGGTGGTATCGACCGGTACGCATGTTGTGGTGTAATGCGGCCGCGACCCATCATGAGTTGTCTTTCGAGTGGTGCATTGGGTAAGACGGTTATGCTGATGTGATGTGATGTTGGGTTGTCTTTCGAGAAGTGTGATGTGTGGGAGTAAGAGCACTTACAAACAAAAATATGTGCTATGAAAATAGTCAGAATAGGAAGAGAACAACGAAATAAGCTCTTCATCTATGTTAAAAATTAATGTTTATTCTGGTCCAAGTATGTCTTAAACGGGCTCTTTTCCTTCACACAGAAACTGCGTTAACCTAAGTGGGTGACGAATGTTCTTATAAAAATCGTGTACCACAGTGCATTCAGTTGAATATCGATCGACTATTTGCAGCCTTAATGTTGAACAAAAAATAATAGTGGGAGTCAACACAAGTTCGGCTAATAATAAATAAAAAGGAAAAAGATCATTGTTGTAGTTTTAACAAAATTTGTCTTGGGATAGGAGTTCTTATTTTCAAAACCTTATTTTCATAAAGGCCTGACTTCCATTCGATTGAAAATGCTTTTTGGCATAATAAAAAAACAGAAAGGGCCAGCCAGCTCCAAAAATTGTGGTCGTCAACTTAAATTTGGTTGTGCACGAGTGTATGCCAACGTCACTGAACGGAATTCGCATAAATTGAGGTGCACGAAGAATACTATCAGAAAGTGGTAATATATTCGTTACAACTTATATCGATGTACGGCGACAATAGACGTGTTCCCGTACCTGAAACAGATAATACAAAACAGTACAAAACAACACAAACCAACATAATGCCCATTCCCGTATTCCGAAAAATTAGTTTTACGTCCAATGAGCATTCTCTCAAGAGAGGAAAATATTTTGTCACCGTGCCCATTTTATCACAAGAAATTTTTATGGGTAGGTTTAAGGTTTTCTGTCAAATTATTTGGTGTACACTGATAAGCTACAATTTCGACGTAGTAAAGAAAATTGTATAACTCGGGACAAACGTGAACTCCACGAATGATATCGTAGTGGAGATCCGACGTAGAATCGCCCTTGGCAACCGATGTCACTTCGGTCTGTCAAAACAACTGGGCTCGAAATTCCTGACTCGAAGGCCCAGAATTATGCTTAAAACCCTTGTTCCGCTAGTCCTGCTTTATGGAGACGAAAGCTCGACACTTCGTAAGGCTGCAGAGCGGATTCTTGGTGCCTTCGAAAGGAAAATTCTACGTCGGATATATGGTCCCGTCTGCGAGGAAGGCGAATGGAGGAGAAGACACAACTGCGGAATCTACGAGCTGTACAAGGATATGGATGCACTCCGGAAGGCGGATGTAAGACAGCTTGGTCTTGATGATTGAAAGCAGCGTGCCCAGGACCGTCACCGATGGAAGGCAGTAATTGCTCAGGCTCATACCCTTTATGGTTCGTCTGCCTGATAAGTAAGTACAAAGGTTGCTTTTTATATTTCGGGATTGGGGAACCCTATTGTTGCAATGTGGCAACTGTCAGCTCTATCGTAAGGTTTGAAAGTTTTGAGGTTATACGTACTCAGAACGTTAACGGTAACTTAAAAGATTCATCTCGCCAAAAAAATTAAATTAAATCGTAAAATTTTTTTGCGATTATTTTTTACAACACTTGACGTGGATTAACTCAACAACAGTGAATCGATTCAATTTTTGACGATGAAGCTCCATCAAGGACCAGTGTTTATCGATGGTATGGTGAATTCAACCGAGGTCGTTGTTCACTCCAAGACGAATTTCGTGAAGGTTGTTAACAATTAGTTTTTGTTCCGGAAACCATTGATGCTGTGCGCCAACTGATATTGCAAGATCGTCATGTGACCTATCGTGAGATTGAGACAACCTTAGGCATTAGTGGGACCAACATACATTCAATAATGCATGAACATTTGACCATCAAAAAAATTTGTTCACGTTGGATCCCACACAATTTGTCAATCGCTCAAAAAAGGCTCGTGTCCATTGGTCGAAAGAAATGCTCTAAAAATACGATTGCGGGGCTTCAAAACACGTCTATGACATCGTGACAGGTGCCATCGTGACATCGTGAATTTACGCGTATGAACCTGAGAGTAAACAACAGTCGACTGTATGGGTGTTTCAAATTGGGCCAAATCCAACAAAAGTTGGTCACGCATAAGGCACTTCCGAGCAAATGGTCGCCTGTTTTTTTCGGAAAAAGTGGACATGTTGCAACCGTACCACTAGAACAACGCAGAACAGTTAATTCTGAGTGGTACACAACCACTTGTTTGCCAGTTGTCTTCCAAGAAATCAGGAATACTAACAGCCGAAGACGAATCACTCTTCACCACGACAATACGAGCTCCCATATATCGGCTCAAACAAGTGCATTGTTGAATACTCAAAACATCCATTTGATGAGTCATCCGCCGTATAGTCTTGACTGAATGACTTCTTTTTATTCCCGTACGTAAAAAATAAAATGAGACGTTAATGTTTTTCGACACCTGAAGAAGCGGTTGATACGTTCAGAATGCATGTTTTGGAGATACCTCAATCAGAATGGCGAAAGTGCTTCGACAAGTGGTCCACAAGCATGCAAAAGTGTATAGATCTTAATGGGGAATATTTTGAAAAACAATAAAGCTGTTTTCGATGATTAATATTTGTTTTTGTTCTCTAATCCCGAAATATAATAGGCAACCCTCGTATACATTGATAAGTGCACATTGACCCATTATTGTTGTGTATGTGTCTCAAATTTTGTTGTTAGTTTTGTTTTCTGTATCGAAAAAGTGAATTTAACACATTTTAATGACATACTGTACAGATTTGGTTAAGATGCGTTCCCGTGCTTTTCATCTTTATAATAGAGATATTCCCTATCTCCTTAAAAAATCGTAGATTTCAGAACCACCCAAAGTGAATCTGAAGATCTCGAATGATGACTGCGCAGAAGAAACGTAAGAGAAAAGTTAACTGAACAGAGTCTAAAAGTATAGAAGTGTCGAAACTGTCAACTTTTAGAACAGCCGAAATACCGAAATTTCAAAATCTTACCTAAGAGGGTTGATGTCACGAGAAGATCAAATTCATAAAAGTCATTAGAAAAAATTTAAAAGTATTTTGTGGGTGCTTTGATTTGTCAAAAAGTTTATTAGGTATTATAGATTTTTCCAACTCTTCAGAATTTTGATTAAAATATAGTTTTAGGCATTAATAAACTTTGCGAAGTTTATTCTTACTGTCATCCTTGGTCCAGAATATTTTCGTTTGTATGTTTTGTTAAATCAGATATACATCAAGTTCAGATGTTGAGTAAATGACAAGCAATTTGTCAAATGCCTTTTGAAATTTCAATCATGGTCAACTACAAGAGTTCAAAATTCCCTATTGGAAGACATTCTTTTTGCTGATATAAGGTTTCGTTTTTTTTCTTTAATTGTCGGTTGGGGGATTTGAGAACTGTCATTTATATGTCTTGTGAAAATGGAAGATTTTTGTTTCAGAACTGTTTACTGAAGGTTTTGAGTGGCTTTTTCTTCAAATCACATATGTCATATATTTTTTAAGATTTTTTTTGAATAATTTGGTAGTAAGGTAATAACACCGAATCTCTGTAAACAAGTAGTGTAATCCAACCAACATTTACAACCATTGTAAAATTGTTGCAAGAATACATAAACTAAATTAACTAAAATGTTTCACAACTGATTTCAGCACGTACACAGGAATGAACATCTTCAGACTATTAAGCGGTTATAAAGTCCTATTCTGTATTTTGTTGCCCCGTGGCGTTGTGGGTAGAGTGCGACGCTCACACGCCGAAGGAAGGTTCCATTCCCAGCTGAACACCTCGAATTTTTCACGGCATCACCTCTTTCGAGCTGCTGAAAACACTCAAAGAGTAATAATTGTCTATTAAAAAACTTCTAAAACTTCGTCGTTCGGAGTCGGCAGAAAACTGTAGCCCCCCCCCCCCCCCAAGTACACTCGTCGATGAAATTTTAACCTTAAACAGTGGATTGTGTTCATAGTTGAAAAGTTTCTTCACAAAATGTAAATGCCGTCTTCAAAATTCGTTTATGCACAAGATGTTGTCCCATCGCACGTTTCATTGCTCAAGTTGCAAAATAATACACAGGTCTACAGGCGTCAACCTGTCAAGATAAAGACTTTCTAAGGGATCGATATCTACACTCTCATAATGAATAGTCTTCTTCTTTCGAGGTCATGTCGAAGTTCAAGACTGGAAAAGGAAACAATTTGTTGTTCCAAACTCATATTGATTTACCATAGCATACAGCCTCCGTCAGACACTCACTCAATTAAATTAAAATTAGAACAACTTTAAATCTAGAAAATACTTTCAAAGTCGAATACAAAAATCAGAGATTATTGACTTCACTCAAAATGTATGTGCATATCCAAAGTGCGATGTGAAGTGATTTCTGCAGTCTAAAAATGTGTACATTCCGTTTCGTTCTCGTAAGGCCTTAATCAGTACGACAACGTCGAGTCTGTGCATGTCCGCTGGCAATGAAATCTACTTATCTCGAGGTCAGTCTCTTGAGTGGCACCTCCTCCAATACTGATCTTTCGTTTGGGGGAACGAAATCTTTTGAAGCAACGAAATAAATTCAAAAACGCCTTTCGAAACCCCCGATTCATGAAGCAGTACGTGATGGGATTGCAACAACTCGACGAGTAGGCGAGCAACTGGAAGAAAATCACTCCGGAATAGCCGAGATTCTGATACACCAGAGATGGATTAAACATCGAAATCGTATTGATGGCGTACAGGGGTGTCCAGCAAATGAAGAACTCCAGAACGACCATAAACAACATTTTTATCACTCGTTTCTTGTTCTGTAGACTCTTCTCGATATTCGTCCTGGGGAAGATAAAGAAGATGACGGCAGTCAGTTAATGGTTAAATCTGATTGGGAATGTGACGGGGAGAGGAGGAGTGTGTGTGTGATGTGATACGTACCTTCGAAGACCGTGCTTTCGACGGGTGGAGTAGGAGAATTCCTTATAGGTGAGCGGGGTCTGCAAGCAATTATTACTGTACTGGGTGTAGTGGGCGAGATTATCACGTGACGTGGCGCGATATGAGACGAAGCTGCGATTGCTTGGGGAGCCGTTCTTGTTGATGAAGACCTCCATTAAGTTGTCAGCTGTCAGATGGAGAAAATTAAAGTTATTAAACTGAGAACATGTGGGATTGTTGTGAGATTTTGGAAGCTTTTGTGGTTTATCGAATTCTGGTGGGTTCAGAATAGGAAATTTAATGGGAAGGGGCGGGAGGTAATTGGGACACTTTGTTAAGGTTGCTTGAAATATCACTCAGAGCAGACAGAAATAACTTCAATCTGGTAAATGGCTTAGGGAACATCATGTGGTGTAGGGGACGATTGCGAGTTCAACGCAAGGACTAGATCTGTTGTGGTTAGTGACATGAGGTAATTAGGAGTAATGTCAACATCAGCCGGTCCATTGACGGTTCATACAGAAGCTGCTTCGAATTCTAACAAATTCTGTGAACGAATGTCTTTATAAAGTGCGCTCTTTTGCTAATCAGAATAATTCACAATAGGTACACAATTCGTAGTCCAACAAAACTCATTTAAATCTTAACGAAATGTGGGCTATGATCAAGCTTCTAATTGTTGGCAATCTTTTTGAATTAATTGGCTCGGGGCCTTTAGAGTGGCAAATAGCTTACGCCTTAATCCCTATTGAATGATTTGGAACTTCTCAGCTTATTCAGGAAAAAAAAAATAACTTCATCCGTCCTTTAATTGTTTTTGCAAGTCGTATTTATTGCATTCACATAAACCTCATCGAAGACCACCGGGATGCTTAATGCCATCCATTAGTGACAGTTGTGCCTCTAGCTTATCCTGAGCCTTCGCAAGCACTCATCGTGGGAAGATTAAAAAGTTCATTAGCAAATGGTTTCTCTTGCCAATATATTTCGTCTAACAATCGCTCATTGACAAGTTGCAGCAAAATGGCCTCCATTAATGTTTGCGGAGATAATCCGCTCAGATGCCAGATGCCAGGATCTGCTTGCTTTTGAAAAATATCAAAATTATTCATCAAATCAATTCGCATGACGGTTCCCTCACTGCTGGCGCTCGTGTTTCCTTATTTGTTGTCGTTCGAGTCGTTGTGATTCCGAAGGGATTACTTCCACTTGGCAGCGCTGGTAAAATCCAAACTTTCGCGATGGGTGCTCAAAGCAAACGAATGGGGAGGTGGTTTGAAATTATTTAAGCATGAGAGAGCACCTCCTCCATTAGCCCCTTCACCCGGTCTCACCCAGACGGTAACGGTAATCGAAACTGAGTAAAGCTCTATTTTAACTAAGTTATGCGTGATTTTCCGTTGCGATAGGATGCGAAAAGTTTTCCCTCTCAACAGGCGCACAGAATAGTCGGGACTGGCAAGGCAGACTGCCGTGTACGCACTAAAGCCTGCAGTTTATTGCTGTCCCCAGGAGGGCACTTTATCTGCGTAAAGGATTAGTTATGTGGCTGAAGACGAACGCCCCCTTAACGCACATAGTAAACGAGCAGGAATTTGATGGGTTTGGTAGGATGAGTGTTGGGTAAGGGGGAGTGCGGTTAAGAAATATGTAACTTACTTGACTGCGTACTCTTCGCCACTTTCTCGGCCCGCATGCCATGCCAGAGGGTTCTTGATATGAGGGAGTAAGTTGCTGTAAGCACCACAACCGGAATTATTAACAGGATTATATCCAGAAATATGTTGTACGCCTTCTCGTAGGGCTTTATGCTCGGCGGCCAGTACTCCCGACATTTGTGGTTGCCTGCAAGAAAACGACAGAGGACAATAAAAAACCGTCATCATTTTGGAATATTTATTAATTAAATGTTTGGGGGTAAGTAACGGGCAAAGTTGCTGCCGCAAGCACTCTGCGTTTGAAGTGAACTTGGCGATAGATCGGGGACAGGGACAAAACAAATTCGGCTCGCTTCTGCGAAACGCGCACATAACTTTGGCGGAATGGAATTGAAGTTGGAATTGCATGAATTATTTACGCGTTTATTAGGGACTCACCATTGGGTCGAGAAATACCCTCAAGTGCTGGACATCCATTAGAAACTTTGACATAAATTGCATTTCTTTTTGGCTTTCACTTTGTCGTCTGCAGAAGCCTTAATTTATCAGAATATATAAATGTATATTATACTCATTTTTTCAAGACGTTAAATACGCATAAAGCTCAAGGGCAAAAGGCTGAGTTCTGTGGAAAAGTTTGAGAAGAAAAGTCTTCTCAAAACGACACAAATTCTAACTCTATGCAATGTGCTTCGTTCTGAACATCCTTTTGGAGTACAGCATCTGGCATATGATGTATTGGCAATAGCCCTGTGTAGTCATAAATAAATTTGTCCAAAAATTTGTTCTAAAAGTTGGGGTAGTTTATATTGATTTCTTCCCACGTCGCTTAAAAGAGCAAGATTCTTGGAGTGACGTCCTAATTTTTCAGCTGCTCTTTAAGTACAGGAACATAAGGTTGCCTGCTCCCAAACACTGCAGGTAGTATCACAATAAAGAGAAAAGTAATTGAATTCAAGCAAGAGTTGTGATATATCGGGATGCTCTTCCCACAACAAAGTAAACAACAATCCCAACATTGACATAGGTTAACACTTCATTGCTTTTTTATTTCCGACTCCATGTATACCCTTCCCGTATTGGCTGCAAGAAGAAAACATAATTTCACAAGAAAAGCAGGCGAATATGTCGGTTCTGTAGACACTCTGAGAGCCAAATGAAACTCAATGCATTTCAAATTCGGTCCTTTAAAAAATCAGAGCAGAAGACTGTCCCCTTGTTCAGATTCACCCCCTCCTCAGCCATGACTTTCCATAGGCAGTGGTAAAGGTTCGTGGGCGTCAATTGCTCTCTCCATATTTCACTTGACGATTCTTTGCTTTCCCAAAGATAGACACATCAAATCCAGTGAGTCATGCCAATGGGACTTGGGATAATTTGATAGGAGATGCAAGGGTTGCCTTTTATATTTCGGGATTGGAGAACAAAAACAATTATTAATCATCGAAAATAGCTTTATTGTTTTTCAAAATATTCCTAGTTAAGGTCTATACACTTTTGCATGCGTTTAAACCATTTGTCGAACCACTTTGATTGAGGTATCTCCAAACCATGCATTCTGAACGCATCAACCGTTTCTTCAGGTTTCGAAAAACGTTTACCTCTCATTTTATTTTTTACGTACGGGAATTAAAAGAAGTCATTTGGTGTCAAGTAAGGACTATATGACGGGTGACTCATCAAATCGATGTTTTGAGTGCTCAAAAATGCAGTCGTTTAAGCCGATATGTGAGAGCTCGTATTGTCGTGGTGAAGAGTGATCCGTTTTCGGCTGTTGGTTTTCCTGTTTTCTTGGAAGACAACTGGCAAACAAATTGTAGTGTACCACTCAGAATTAACTGTTCTGCGTTGTTCTAGTGGTACGGTTGCAACATGTCCACTTTTTCCGAAAAAACAGGCGACCATTTGCTCGGAAGTGCCTTATGCGCGATCAACTTTTGTTGGATTTGGCCCAATTTGAAACGCCCATACAGTCGACCGTTGTTTACTCTCGGGCTCATACGCGTAAATTCACGAGTCATCACCTGTCACGATGTCATAGACGTGTTTCGAAGCACCGCAATCGTATTTTTGGAGCATTTCTTTCGACCAATGGACACGAGCCTTTTTTTGAGCGATTGACAAATTGTGTGGGATCCAACCCGAACAAATTTTTTTGACGGTCAAATGTTTATGCAATATTGAATGTTTGCTGGTCCCATTAATGCCTGGGGTTGTCTAAATCTCACGATAGGTCACATGACGATCTTGCAATATCAGTTGGCGCACGGCATCAATGGTTTCCGAAACAAAAACTAATTTTTAACAACCTTCACGAAATTCGTCTTGGAGTGAATCACGACCACTGTTGAATTCACCATACAATCGATAAACACTGGTCCTGGATGGAGTTTCATCGCAAAAAATTTAATTAAGTTCATCGATGCACTGTTGTTGAGTTAAGCCACGTCGAAAGTTGTAAAAAATAACTGCACGGAAAATTTTCACGATTTAATTCCATTTTTTGGTCGAGATAAATCTTTTAAATTACCGTAAACAACACAAGTAGTATATCAAAACGTTCTGAGTAAGTATAACCTCAAAACTGTCAAACTTTATGATAGAGTTGCCAGGTTGCAACACTAGGGCTGCTAGTGCTGCAATATGGCAACTCTATCGTGCTGCTTGCTGCTAGATATATAAAAGGCCAACATTCGTACGAAGGACGTTCAATATATTCTTGGGTCGATATGAAGGAAAATGCGAATTCAATTTAAATTGTTTTTATTTTTCAATATAAGGTCATCTAACATCAATGCATTTGTTACTCCTTGAGGTAAGCTTTCTTAAGTCCTCAAAAACAAAATAAGTTTTCTCTTTCTCTGTAAAATACCCATTTATTGCCGACTTGCGTTCTTCCTCATCCGAAAATCTGTCTCCACGAAGACATTAGCTGAGTTCGTGAACGTCAAAATATGCGCACCGCATCAGCATCACTTCTGTTGTGACATGCGATGCAATTATGCTTTATTGTTGCAATGCATAATGATGCTTTAGCTCTGTTAAGGTTCTTGTTCTGATCGCAGCATGTTGCTGAAGAAGTTCAACAAATTTATATCGAACACATCAAGCAACAATGCCCCAAACAAACAAATTTCAAACAATAATGCATGTAAAGAAATGAAAACAAAAAGAAAGACATATATATAGTGGTTTTATCTAATAAAAAACTACTGTTGCTATAACGTTGAGGAAATACAGTCGTTTTTCTTTGTCGCAATACTTTGCCTTTGTCCACTCCTGCCGTTCATAAACGAACAGTTCTTGCACGACTTGTGCTTTTGTTCGTGGTTCTTGTTTCTTTTTCTCAAAATGTCAAAAAAATTAGTTCCGACGATTGTTTTGAATAATCTGATAAACAACGTTGGTTTTTACAATGGCAATACGTTGGAGCATGTCTTAGACATCAAAAAAAAAGGTAACTAGGCAGAAAAATATTGTCACTTTCCTCATCCATAAATAAAACAAAATGTTAACCGAAGCGCAAACTTTATTTTAATGTCACTGTCCTTGTAAGTTGTTGGACGAAATCTGTTTGCAATCCAGAATAATGCTGAGCATGCTGTGAAGTAGCTGCTTCTTCTACATCAGTGTCATCCAGTATCGCAACTAAATTGTCCTCAGGAACGGAAATTGAGTGCTTCTTGCCATAGTGTTCGTCGAGCAAAGTAAAATACTCCCAATACGTTGAAGCCTCCCCCGACGATTTGTTTCTGACTTTAATTCGCTTATCGGTCACCATCATGTATAGACGTTTTCTAATAATTTCAACCACCGAAAATGGAAATTCACGGCAATCCTGCAATATGCTTTGATGAAGTTGCCTCCAAATTGTTGCTTTCTTCTACTTTTTGGAGAGAAATTCTCCCTCGAACGATAATCTTGTTGTTGTTATTAATAGTTTTTACCACATATGTATAATTCCATTTTTTCCTGCGCATAAATTATATAATAATAAATTAAATAATAACTTTAATGTGTACCCACAACGCTCACACGCCGAAGGGTCTAGGTTCGATTCCCAGCTCAACACCAATTTTTCTAACATTTCACGGCACCACCTCTTTCGAGCTGCTGACAACACTCAAAGAGTAATAATTGTCTAAGAAAGCTTCTCAAATTTCGCCGTTCGGAGTCGGCAAAAAACTGTAGGTCCCTTCTACTCGTGAGAGAACAGTAGCGCGCACAACACGAGTAGTTGATGAGCAAGCTAGGCCCTGGTTCCCCTCTGGACTGTAGCGCCAACAATTATTATTAATATTATGTGTACTCACAAATTTGGTGAAGCCAAAGCGCGAATTTATATGAAATGTCAAAATTGCATCGCATCACGATAATCTATGATGCGTTGGTTGCTTTTGTTTGCGTAGCGGTTGCTTCACGTTGCGTTTAAGAACGTAATGCACTGCATCATTGCTTTTGTTTCCAATTTAAAACGCTTGAAGTTGCAGCACTGCGCTAATACTGCGTTTACGAACTCAGCAATTTTTTCAAATCCGGAAACAGGAAATAATCACTAGGGGCAAGGCCTGGACTATAGGGTGGATGTTGGATTTCTTCGAAACCACAATCTCGCACAGCAGCCTTGGAAACAGGCGCCGTGTGAACAGGAGCGTTTTCATGAAGAAGCAACACACCCGCTGTGAGTTTACTCCGTCTTTTCTTTTTAATTTCCTGCCGCAAATTATGGAAAGTGGAAGCGTTGGATGTGGCGTTGATGGTTTCACCTAATTTTTGTACGCAATGAGCGAGATTCCCTTTGAGTCCCAGAAAACTGTGGCCATGAGCTTCCCGGCAGACGGAGTGACTCTGAACTTCTTCGGGTCGTCTGTTCTTTTTTATGCCACTGCATGGACTCTTGGTTGCTTTCAGGGTCAAAGTGGTGAGCCCATGCTTCGTTCCCAGTAACAATTCGATCCATAAAACCATCCGCGTTCTCACTACTTCTTCTTCTTCTTGTGGCTCTAAAGTCCGGGGTGGACCTGGGCCTCAACCAACATGCCTCTCCAGCCAGCACGATCTTTCGTCAGCTGTCTCCAGTTGCGCACTCCAAGTTGGTTGAGGTCCTTCTCCACTTGTGTGCGCCACTTCAGTCTAGGCCGTCCTCTGTTGCGTTGTCCCAGTGGCTCGGATTCAAAGACTTTTCGGGCCGGAGCAGTGGTGTCCATACGCTCTACATGGCCTAGCCATCTTAAGCGTTGTATCCGTAGACGCTTAACCAGGCGCATGTCGCTGTACAGCCTATAGAGTTCGTCATTAAATCTTCTCCTCCAGATGCCATCAACGCAAACAGGACCAAAAATCGCACGCAAAACTTTTCTTTCGAAAAGACTAAGGGCTTCCTCATCCGCCTTTGCTAACGTCCAAGATTCTGCGCCATATAGTAGGACGGGGATGATCAAGATGTTATATAAAGCTAGTTTAGTCCTTCGAGAGAGGGCTTTATTACTCAATTGCCTCTTGAGCCCAAAGAAACAGCGGTTGGCAAGAGTGATTCTGCGTTTGATTTCGGTACTGATGTTGTTGTTCCTGTTAACGCGGAGCCGAGGTAGACGAAGTCCTTAACTACCTCGAAGTTTCTGCTGCCTAGTGTGACGCTCCGTCCGAGACGTCGATGTTGTGTGTCCTTTCTTGATGACAGCATGTACTTCGTTTTGCCCTCATTCACCGCAAGACCCATTTTAGCCGCTTCCACTTCAATGCCAGCAAACGCCTCATTGATGGCTCCCTGTGTTCGTCCAATCACGTCAATGTCATCAGCGTAAGCTAACAATTGAACTGACTTCTGGAAGATGGTTGCTCTGGTGTTGACTTGTGAGTTACGCATGATCTTCTCGAGGATGATGTTAACGAAGTCACATGACAGTGCATCGCCTTGTCTAAAACCTTTTTTGACATTGAAGGTCTCGGTGAGTTCAGTACCGACCTTGACGTAGCAGCGAGAGTTCTCCATCGTCATCCTACACAATCTGACGAGTTTGGTAGGAATGCCAAAACTAGACATGGCACTGTATAGCTCGTCTCTATGCACACTGTCGTATGCAGCCTTGAAATCGACAAATAGGTGGTGAGTGTCAATTTGCATTTCTTGGGTCTTTTCCAGGATCTGCCGTAATGTGAAGATCTGGTCTATTGTGGACTTCCCTGGTCTGAAACCACACTGATAGGGACCTATCAGGTCATGGACAAATGGTTTCAGACGCTCACACAATACGGCAGAGAGGATCTTGTATGCGATGTTCAGGAGACTAATCCCTCTGTAGTTGGCGCAGTCAAAGGGGTCTCCTTTTTTGTGGACCGGGCAAACGACGCGTTCTCACTACACATCTCCAAAATCTCTCTACAGCGTGTGGTTCTCACTTTTTTCTGAAGCGCTGTGCACTGACCTTTGAAAGGTTAAGATGGTCATGAAGAATGGTGTGAATGGTACCAGTTTGAAGCTTGGCGATCTCTGCCATCATTTTTATCTTTATTCGGGCATCCTCAAGAACAAGTTTTTCGACTTCTTTGATGCTTTCTCCCGTACAAGCAGTAGCCGGGGCACCGGAGCGGGGATCGTCTTCAATGCTCTCTCTGCCTTTCTTGAACTCACTTGATTACTTTTGCACAGTTGATAATGAAGGTGCGGAACCCTGGTAAGCAACCACCATCTCTTCATGAATAGTTTTTTTTTACTCTTTCCTTGCTTCGTGAGAAATTAAATTAAAGCACTATGCTCAATTTTCACCAGCATTGTCTCAGTTGCCATTATTACTCTATTTAACTACACTGTTTTATCACATTTATATGAAATTTTACATGGATGCACTCAGATAAAATATTACTTGATAAACAAGTCAATCTATATATATATATAACCACATATAACCACAGCTTCACCCCGATACCGAGAATATATTGAATGCCTTTCGCAACCCCATGGTGTTGCGTTTTGCTGCCCGGAATGAGGTCGGTATGTGTGTGCACAAGTGTCGTCTCGGCAAATTTCAATGCTTACTTAAGGCTTCGTGAGCCAAACTCAAGGTTAAAGTTATAAGCACGCCAGGCATGAATTATTCTTTGCATACACTTGTGAATATATAGTCGACGTGTTACGACAAAATTATGCAGACGCCGAGGACACAATCTGATCTTGTGTGAACACTTGCTGCTTCAGAATCCAAAATGTATGACGAAATATGGAGATTTGAGGACGTGATATGTTGAATTGTTTAGTTCTTCAAATAAGTTTGGCTTCATTTCGATGACTGAGGAAATGCTGCTCAGCACCCTGTGTGAATTGGTTAAGGAATGGTAATTAAGTCATAAGATCATCGCGGATATCATCTGAGACCGTAAAGTTTCATGTCAATGTGTGTCCTTATCATTGATGGGCTTTAAAATTCACATAAAATATAATGTGTTATGGCAGTGGGGTCATGGAATGCCGAATTGCTCAAGAAGCCCTCTTAAAGGGTTAAGAGTTTGTTTTGGTCATAAACCAAATTGGAGCCTAAGAAATAAAAAATCCCCTCGTTTATGTGATGATTAAATTAAGTGCACCATTTGGCTTTAAACTCATTGAACAACGTCTTTTTGTTGAGAACAAGACGAAGGGCTTTAAACGAATTTTATGTTTCGCTAGGTGAAGAAGCGACTGCCATTCAGTTCAACTGTAAGCAGCACTTGCACACACACTTTCCCACAAGCCTTTGTGCTCTTTCTAGTGCTCGTCCGAAGGTGGGCTTAAGGGTGAACGGGTGAGCATTCCTAGTGAGGCGAATATTGCGGGTGAATTTTTGAAGGGGAGGAACGCAGCTGTCTAACTCGTTAGAGCAATTTTTTGTTGAAATAGCGATAAAATAATGATAGAGGCAACGCAACATTACGTCGCAACATCACGTCGATGTTCAAGCGAGTCGATTGTCTATCACCAATTAGTTTCATTGCTCGCTGTTGGATTCTATGTAGTAGGTGCAGAGAGGTCTTAGGAGCATTTCGCGATCTTGAATATGTTCCAACTTAGTATTGAGTTGATAGACGTACCGAGGATGGAAAGTCGTTCAGTTTCAACAATGCAGGAGCCAATCATAGACAATGGCAGGTTGTTTTGAGAACGCTTGAGTGACAGTAGACAGCACTGAGTTTTGGGAGCATTAAATTCCACTCTATTCTATTTACCCCAATCAATTATGCTGTCAAAATCGGAATTTAATGAGCTCTACATACGCTACCGTTCCAAGTCAATGGCCGAAGAGGAGCGACGAGAGCCGAGGAACGAATGCGAAAAGCTGAGGGTACTGTCATCAGCGAAGGAGTGAATTGGATTAGAAGTGACAGACAGGAGATCATTTATGAAAATGAAGAAGAGTGTCAGAGCCCTGGGGAATACCAGCATTAATATGGTGAATATCAGACTTTAACCCATCCAATACAACTTGTATTGAACGGTTCGAATGGTAATTTCTAATCCTTTGAAGAAGAGACTCATCGACGCCAAAAGCTCGCATTTTCGATGAAAGAGCCTAATGCCAGACTTTGTCAAATTTTTTTGAAATATCAAGTGCAACGATCTTGCTCCTAAATAATAATTGTTGGCGCTACAGTCCAAAGGGGGACCAGGGCCTAGCTTGCTCATCAACTACTCGTGTTGTGCGCGCTACTGTTCTCTCACGAGTAGAAGGGACCTACAGTTTTTTGCCGACTCCGAACGGCGAAATTTGAGAAGCTTTCTTAGACAGTTATTACTCTCTGAGTGTTGTCAGCAGCTCGAAAGAGTTGGTGCCGTGAAATATTAGAAAAATTGGTGCTGAACTGGGAGTCGAACATATACCCTTCGGCGTGTGAGCGTCGCACTCTACCCACTACGCCACGGCGACCACTCTCTTGCTCCTACATTGTGCAAAATTGTTTTCATTTTTCTGTGAGATAAGTCATCAAATCATTAGTGGACCTATTGTTGGGGAAGCTGTATTGCTGTTCATTAAGAAGCTTCCGAGTTTCAAGATATTTCATAAGCTGACGATTTATCAGCGTTTCCATGACCTTGGAAAGTAGAGACGTAAGTGCTATGGGTCGGTAGGAGGTGGGTGAAGATGGTTCGCCTTTTTTAGGGACGGGCTGGAAAAATGCTGTTTTCACTTACTCGGAAAGAACCCTAAAGAGTAGGACAGATGGAAAAGCTTACTCAGTGGTTTTGCCAGCGTAGAAAAACACCTCTCCAGAAGAAAGGGAGAGGATACCATCCAGGCCAGCGGATTTGCGCACGTTTAGATCTTTAAGTACTCTTGAAACTGTACGAGTGTGAAAATGGACTTGTCCCATTGGAAAATTTACGCTCTAGAATACAGGCGCGGACAGAGCGCAATCTAAAAGCGTTGAGCTGACTGCAAAATGTGCAGCTAACAGATTTGTTTTGTCCAGAGAGCTGACAGCTGGAATGTCATTGCAAATGAGCTTTGGAATTGAAAGCTGCCAGTTGCGCATTCCAAGTTGGTTGAGGTCCTTCTCCACTTGTGTGCATCACCTTATTCTATACTACCTTACGGAACTACTCTTGGGTGCATTCTAACTATCGCCGGCTAGCCTGATTAGCAGTCGTCTCGATGGTGTTTTGTTGGATCGTAAATTTATTTGCCTGTCTTCTTCTTGTGGCGCTACAGTCTGGGGTGGACCTGGACCTTAATCAACATGCCTCTTCACCTTATTCTAGGCCATCCTCTGGTTGGTTGTCCAAATGGCTCAGATTTGAAGACTTTTCAGGCCGGAGCATCGTTATCCATACGCTCTACATGGCCTTGCCATGTGAATTGTTGTAGCTGAAGACGCTTGACCAGGTGCATGTCGCTCTACAGCCCACGACGAACTCGTTAAATGATTTCCTCCAAATCCTATCAACGCAAATGGGACCAAAAATTGCACGCAAAACCAATTCAAACACCAGAGATGTCCCGCATATGTAAAAATGTGTTTGCATGACGGTAGGAAAAAGTTACAAGCTAAATAGTGACAAAGTCGAACATGGTGCTATTATTTTCCACAGTGCTGTACTTAAGACGAGTCGATAATGGATGGATGGATTATATGCTCTATTTTGAAAATTTGTATTGGTCATTTGAATTTATTTGGCTCTTCTAAGAGGTAAGTTGCTGTTTTTTAAGGAAAGAAAAATGATATCATACAATTTCAAACATTATTTGTTAGGACCATTATCATGGATATTGCGAAAGGAAAAGGGCACAGGTCATTGCGTTACATTCATACGCTGGGAAAACCATCCGAGAGATTTCAGCTGATGTTGGAGTTTCAATATCCAGTGTTTCAGGGATTATATTTCAACACAAGGTTGCTGGAGCAATTGAATCCAATCGGAGACTCATTGCGAGTGGAAACGCAAAACAACAAAACATGATAAGAAATAGTATAATCAACTCTGGCAAGAAAAGTTTTGACCTGCAAAGGAAGTGGACAACGGCTGGCGTTCAATTAGATGCTTTTACAGTCCGTAGGCGTCTTCTGGAAGTTGTTTGAAAGGCAACAACGCAACAATGTTGACCAAAAACTCGAGGCAGAAGCGATTAAATTGGGATAAGAAACATATAGAAAGGTTAGTCGACAATTGGAAGAAAGTTGTTTTCTCGGACGAGAGTCACTTTGAGGCCCAAGGATATCGGATATCTATAAGTGTCGTGAGAAAAAGACCGAAAGAAAAACTCTACCAAAACACCCCCCCAAAGTAATGTTTTTGGAGCTGTTTTGCTTTTAAGGGCCCTGGAAGACCAAAGCCAATAGAAGGTACTCGTATGATAAACAGCACCAAATACGCAAAAGTTTTAACCCAAATGCTGCTCTCAACCATTGAGAGGAGACGTTCCGTAGCAAATTCAATTTTCCAACAGGATTTTGCTCCATCGAAAAAAAAAATATTTCGTTCGTCCCTTTTTCTTAAACTCATAATAAATATTTAATTAAAAAAAATAAACTATAAAAAATCAAAACTGTTAAGTAGCGCTATCTTCTGCAGAAAAATCTTTAAGGCTTTCCGGAAATAAATGTATATGAATTGAAAAAAAAGTTCTTAGCGGTGGATAAATAAGTCATCCTGAAAATTTCTTTTCAATGTAGCCATTGAAAGCCCGTTTTAAACAATGAGAGCCTTTAAGTAGCTGCTAACCAAACTATGTCTTTAGACCACTGTGCAGAGTAATACACAACACACACAGGTTTATCCGCAAAAAACAAACTCTTCCAGTTCTATGCGGCTTCCTTCGCTTCACACACGCAAATTCCCATCAGGAATAACTCACATCCTTACAAATTTTTTTGCGAACGTTGGCGCACTTACACGCAGAACTTAAAAATCGGTTCAGCTCCGATTTAACCTTCAACGTAACTGGAAACCTCTTTTAAGCGATTTTCAATCGCTAGTCGTAAATTTTGCTGCACAGCCCATAGCGGTTTATGGTAGCTGAAAATTCAACACCTTTTGTTCTCTCCATTGAGTCGGCTTATTTCCCTCATTAGTGCGAATCCACGTCCGATGCGCGAATCTCATAAAACTGCAGTATGGCTTGTGTTGGCTTATGGTGTTCTTGTTGTTCACTCTAATCAGCAGTAAAATCAAACCCACCTCCACTTAACAGCTTCGCAAATGAATTGTGCTCCCAGCTCGTGGTACGCGCCTTGGTCTACATTAATGTTAATAATTCACGAGAACCAGCAGCGACTATAGCGACACGACGCCCGCGGGTGTAAACGAGTTTTAATTAGGCTCGCAGCGCGACGTTCCGAGAACATGGATTGTTTTTTTTTGATTCCCACTCGTGACATGATTCCGCACTATCGCCGCGCAAAGGAGTGCGTCGTTCATAGAACACATAGCACCGCAGCGTGCTATTCATTCTCGGACTGTTTTAACTTAGGGACACTCCATGCATTGCCGGTGTAAGAAACTTTTATCACACGATATACACGAGAATGTGAGGAGGGACCCTTCAACCTTTTTGCTAGGAAGGATATCTCTGAGGTTTCAAGATAGTCATTAGGAGGATATGCTCATAAAAGTCCCCACAACCAATAACCCTGGCGACCATTTTGTTTAGCACATCCCTTTGACCGTCCGCCTACGCAAAATTGATAACAAAATCGATGAAAGGACCGTCACCTGCGGACTCCATTTTCTCATCGCCCCTCCCCTCAGCAAAGTTAGGGAACACGGTGAAAGCGTAAATGAAATTGCTGACCAAAGAAAATAAAAGACTGACTTCACACACAAGGTCGAACTGAAATGACAAATGGATCCATACGAATTTGTACTCACCCTTGCCGGAAGGAATCAGCTTGCTGAGAATCGCAATCGGCACCATGAACATCAGGCTGCATATCCATATGAGTGCGATTAGCTTGTAGGCATGCTTTAGAGTCTGCCACGTCCGTGACCGCAGCGGATGACAGATGGCGTAGTAGCGTTCACAGGAAATGGCCACCAACGTCCAAGCGGAAACGGACACTGAACAAGCTGAAAAAAAGGAAACCGGAAAAATTGTGCAAATGGATCGATTAATTCATTTAAAGCAGGCGGAAATTTGATATCGATGAGTGCGCAGAATGTTCGGGGGTCATCTGCACTTAATTGAAATGCAATCGACCGTGCGAATGATAATCGATTGAGGGCGCATTTTATGGCGTAGCAGTGAACTGCGCTGTGACCACAACAAAGAAACTTACACGCTTAATGATGCGAAATGGCATTTGTGTAGGGGAGTCGAGAAGATGGAGCGCTTCCGTGAACGGAAGTCAACGTCAAGACGTTGATAAATCGGCCAGCAACCCTCCATGTTCCATCATGCGAAATCATTTGCATTTAGTGAAGATTCATGGCGACAGGGCAGTGGAAGCGTAAGCGAAGGGGTTTTCTGTCGAAAACACGGCACGAGGCGAAAAAATTTGAATGCCGTCAAATCCAAAGTATCACTCACTCCGGTCATAAAAAGATGATGCTTGTGAGAGACCCTGGACCAGTGGAGTGGGTGAAATGTTCGGGTATTGGATTTCGGTGTAAGAGCCGGGTTATTTGTTACCGAATTCTATAACCGGTGGGCTTTTGCCAAAAAAGGTTTACAAATAAGACGGGGGCTAATGGGCTTTCAGATATGGGCCTTCAGATAGAAGGATTTCGGAGATTCTCTTTTATGCATTCAAGGAAGGTTCATGATTTTATCAAATTTGTTGCAAAGGGGACATTGACAAATTTTTCCAGTGCTCTCATTCTTTCGCTGACATAGAACTAGTGCGACTGACAGTGCAGATGTGTGGGACTGACAAAAGCCAATAAATTTAATTCAACCTATTGATATTCTGTGTATTGCCTGCAGCCTTCATATGGTAGGCGGATTAACTGCAGAGTGGTGGAAAAATGTTCAACGCGTCTGTTTCAGTAAATAAATGTTCCCAATATGAATATATCGTCATCCGATCGTATATGATCCGATATGTCCACATTTTATGACAAAGAAATTTTAACAATGTTCCCTTAAGATCCTACCGGTGAATGTAAATTCGCTGATAAGGATCGAACGAAAACTAACGCTCCTTAATTTGCTGCAATCCCATAATCCTGATGTGCTGATAACTAAGATACCATAAACCAGACGTGATATCTTAATTACAAAAATTACCATATTATTAGAAGAGACCGACACCAATCCACTCGAAGTGGCGGAGTCGCACTCTTAATTAACAAAAATATTAGTCATAAGGTCATATATTGCAATGATGTTAGAAGATCTTGTGTGCTAGAAGTGGCCATCGCACGCATATCACTCCAAGGAAAGAAGTTGTTTGTGATCGCCCCCTACGCATCAGACGTTCAAAACAGTAACTTTCTTTCAGAACTTAAGGCTTTTTTCACCAGCCTCTGCTTGAACTCGGAAGAATACTTCTATATTATCCGGGGACTTGAACGCCAAACACGGTGAATGGGGTAATACTGTTCCAAACGAGAGAGAAACACAATCTTTGAGTGGATGGAACAAAACAATATTAAGTTTAGGCTGGATTTGCTGGAAATTGATGGAACATCATATCCTAAAGCCGGGTACTATCTGGATGTGATGCTAATCGACAGACGACTGACTATACTACCATAAACACGGACGCGGAACTGTTTAACTACGGTCGAGTAGGACAGTGATCACTCGCCGCGGTAATTCAGCTCCCGAATAAGCTGGAGGAACTGGAAAAATATGTCCAAAAGCATCCTTATATTTACAATAAGGTGCGCTGGCCAAGTTTCTGTAGAACCTTAACGAGAGAAATAAGCTCATGTATGCATCCACGTCACCATCGAGGAATCATAGTGACCAGTTAAAATCCCTAAAAAGTTGTTTAGACCGTTTCAGTTGGCTTTCTCTTTCAGGGATTTGCTTTCTAAATTATTAAGACGAGAACGGAATATTCCCTAATGTGACACAGTGGTCTGACGAGCCTAGAAGCGACAGTATGCCAACTGAGTATTTCTCAGGATGAGATTTGAGAAACAGGTGCAAGATATTGGCGGTATGATCTGCAATGTCAGGTATCCGTGTTGGTTCATTCTCAAGCTGGGTCAAATTGTTTACCTCAGCAAAGATTTCAATATACCTTCCTTCGAGTGCTGTCCTGCCTGAATGTCGAGGTCAAGAAGAATTGTGTGCATTGAAATCGCCGGCAATAACGATTTCAATGCGACGATACAGGGAAACACTTCTTCTGATGGAGTCGGATAAACACTCAAACTCATTGAAAGTTGAGTTGCTATAAAGATTTGGACTCCGTGATTACAGCTCTGGTTACTTTCCGTTCGTCGAATTTTATTTTTGCGTTAGCTACGAGGGGCGTTCAATATATTCTCGGTATCAGGGTTTAGCTGTGGTTATATATAAATTGACTTATTTATCAAGTAATACTATTATTTTAGTGCATTAATAAAATTTCATACTTAATTTCATATAAATGTGATTATTATTTCGCGTGTGGCCGCCGCGGAGTTGTGGGTAGAGTGCGACGCTCACATGCCGAAGGATGCAGGTTCGATTCCCAGCTCAGCAACAATTTTTCGAATTTTTCACGGCAACACCTCTTTCGAGCTGCTGAAAACACTGAAACAGAAATAACTGTCTAAGAAGGCTTCTCAAATTTCACCGTTCGGGGTCGGCAAAAAACTGTAGGTCCCTTCTACTATTAAGAGAACAGTAGCGCGCACAGCACGAGCAGTTGATGAGCAAGCTAGGCCCTTGTCACCCTTTGGACTGGTAGCGCCAACAATTATTATTATTATTATTAATTCGCGTTTTATCTCTAGTTAAACAGAATCATAATGGCAACTGAGACGATGGTGATGAAAATTAAGCATCACGCTGTAATTAGGAAAAGGTCAAAAAACTATTCATGGAGAGATGGTGGCTGCTTTCCAGTGTTCCGCACCTTCAATATCACCTGTGCAAAAATGGCTAAGTGAGTTCAAGAGAGGCAGAGAGAGCATTCAAGACTGACACTGAAGACGGCTACTGCTTGTACGGCAGAAGGTATCAAAGAAGTGAAAATGATGGGTGAGATCACCAAGTTTTCAACTGGTTCCATTCACACCATTCATCAAGACCATCTTAACCTTTCAAACGTCAGTGCAAGGTGGATGCCACGAATGCTCACAGCGCATAAGAAAAAAGTGAGAACCGCATGCTGTAGAGAGCATTTGGAGATGTGTAGTGAGAACGCGAACGGTGTAATGGATCGAATTCTTACTGAAGACGAAGAATGGGATCATGACTATGACCCTGAAAGCAAACAAGAGTCCATGCAGTGGCATAAAAAAGGAACAGACCCCCGAAGAAGTTCAAAGGCACTCCGTCTGCCGGGAAGCTCATGGTCACAGTTTTTTAGAGCTCAGAAGGAATCTTGCTCATTGAGTACAAAAAAAAAAAAGGAGAAACCATCAACGCCATATCCAAGGCTTCCACTTTGCATAATTTGCGAAAGGAAATTAAAAATAAAAGGCGGAGTAAACTCACAGGGGATGTGTTGCTTTTTCAAACAACGCTCCTGTTCACACGGCGCGAGTTTCCAAGGCTGCAGCTATTATGTAAGGCATAGAACCTATAAGTTTGCTAGTTAATATAGCATTCACCGATGGTCTTATCGCGTACAGATCAGGTCTGACCGTAGAAGAAATAATCTGTTTGTTGCAGAGGGACTTCGATGGGATTCAACTATATTGCAACGACTGGAAGTTGAAAATCAATTACCAGAAGTGCGAAACTATCTTGTTCAGAACCCCGCTGTTCAGAGCATCAAGGGAAGAAAAATGAACTGGCGCAAGCTCGGCAAAATTTACCCACTGGGACGGCCATTGACAGTGAATAAGTAGTTAGATATCTAGGCATCTGGTTGGACGAATTTCTGTATTGTGGTATTCATGTAGACACGGCTCTGACAAAGGCAAAGAATGCCTTCTTTATGGCAAGAGGGCTGTTTTACAGCAGTCATCTTGACACCAGAGTGAAGGTAATCTGCTACGTGGCCCTCATTCGGCCAATCATTGTATATGGTTATCTTGGAGTTCAACGTGCGTCCTTACCAAATGGAAAAGATGACGGTGTTCGAGAGGCGGTGCCTACGAGCCTGTCTTCGTTTATATCGAACACCGGAATCTCAGTACAAGAAATTCTACGTCAACGAGGTTCTGTACAATGAGGCAAACCTTATAAGGATAGATATTTTTATTATTAAGTTGTTTCGGAGTCACACTACTCGAGCCAACTGCTTCAACCAACAGTCTGATCTTTGGGGCTTACTACCCAAATGAAATGTACCATGTATTCCGCCCGAAGCTTTCCTTTTTCTGGATGCGAAAGGCCTGATGCAAGATAGGGACGGCTGCCCTATCATTTTCCATGTCGTGCGCCGAACTGTGGAAAGGCAACTTCAATACGAGCCGGACGTAGCTCGCAGCCACGAGGATCTCTCACGGTTCAGTAGAGTGATTTCTGCCCACTATAGAGCAGTTTCTGCCAAAGAACGGCCTTTTTACTGGTTGTTGCACCAGAACCAGATTTCGATGCAGGTCGCTTCTTAAGGTGAAAACGAGATAGTTGAGTCAATTGGGCCAACTCAAATAAATTAAGGAAGTTTAAGGTAAAGTAGTTTTAAATTTTATAAACAAAAAAAAAGTATAAACTTACAAAAAAGAAAAAAATGTGCACTAAGACGTATTAAATATATATGTAATGCACATATGTCCTGGTGCACGCAACCGTATAATCATACGGACATAGTTAAGCTCAATATAAATAGTTAAGTAGGGTTAAGTTTTACCTTTATAAAATATAAAGAAATATAGTTTTAGGTAGTGCAGTTATGTAATATAATTATGTAAGTTAGATTAAGTGCAAAAACTAGTTTTTTTTTAAATTTTCTTGGACTAAGTTATAAATTTATGTGTATAGGTTTAAGTACTAAATTTTTTAAGAATACAAGAAGCCGAAAGGTATGAAACAAAAATTTTCTAGATTAGCTTAGAGTGCTCGTGAAGAGAGAAGGTTTAAACAAAGATCTGCAGATTATATTGGTAAGATAATAGTGGGAGAGCGTCGCACTCTCCCACTATGCCACGGCGGCCACATTGGTAAGATAGTTTTAAGTATTTTTGTCTACGATGTAAGAAAATGAATGAAGAAAAATCAAAATGCACTGAACTCTAAATCTACAAAAAAATACAAGGCTGTGCGAGATTATGGGTTCGAAGAAATTCAACACCCACCCTATAGTTCAGACCTTGGCCCTACTGATTATTTCCTGTTTCCAGATTTGAAAAAAATTTCTTAGTGGAAAAAGATTTTCGGATGATGAAGAATTCAAGTCGGCAATAGATGGGTATTTTGCAGAGAAAGGGGAAATTAATTTTTTTGAGGGTTCAAAAAAGCTTATATCAAGATGTAACGAATGCATTGATGTTAGGGGAGATTATATTGAAAAATAAAACAATTTAAATTGAATTCGCATTTTCCTTCATATCGACACCGAGGATATAGTGAACGCCCTTCGTACATCGACTGTGTATGTGAAGCATTAATTCTTATTTATTTTGATATTGGCGCGCGCCTAAAAGATTGTTTGGTACATTTAAGTGGCCGGAATTGAGTCACGGCACGGGCCAAAATTATTGAGGGGAAGGAAGAAAGAAGGTACAGGTGCACATTAGTTTTAAGTGCCTTTGAATTGTAATGAGGGCAAAAAATTGGGCTGGAAAGAGGAACGCGGCTTTGGTGTGCTTAAGAGTGAACGGGTGAGCATTCCTAGCGTGGTGGTAAGAATGCACCTGGCTAACTCATTAGAGCAGTTTTTGTTGAAATAGTAATAAAATAGTGATAGAGACGCAACGTTTCGTCGATAGTCCAGCAAGTCGATTAATTTCGCAGCACTAACATTACCATTAAGTTTTATCTCTCGCTGTTGGATTCTATCTAGTAAGTGCAGAAAGGTTTTAGGAGCACCAGACCAGATAGGAGCATTTTAGCTAAGCTTTGGGCGGATGTACGCCTCATATATTGTTTCCAGATCAAAAGATGTGATCTATTTCTTGTATCGTTTTAGGAAACCTAGACATTTCGCTGCAAATTTGCAAATATCGAATTTGTGATGATTCCAACTTAGTGTTGAATTGATACACGTGCCGAGGAATTATGGAAAGTTGATCGGTTTCAACAACGCAGGAGCCATTCATAGACAATGGCAGGTTTTTTTGAGATCGCTTGAGTGACAGTAGACAGCACTGAGTTTTGGAAGCATTAAATTCCACTCTATTCTTTTTGCCCAATCAATTATGCTATCAACATCGGAATTTAATGTGGTTAGCATACCCGAAGAGGGTGGTCGCCGTGGCGTAGTGGGTAGAGTGCGACGCTCACACGCCGACGATATTGTCATCAGTGAAGGATTGAACTGTAGATGATGAGTAAGAGATGTTAAACAATAATATTGTAAATTTCTTGGTGTATTTTGATTTGGTTTTTGCTCCTTAACATATATCTGAGACCTTCCACGTGTGGTTCTCACACTTAACAGACACGAAGGACTATTTATTTTAGCAGAAAATAATATCCTTCATGAAACCACAGTACCAGGAAAATCGATCGATGCACTTCCTATCTCAGGAAGCACAACTAGTGTCAATGTGTTTTGATTGCCTCCTTAATCATTCAAATGAAAGTGTGCAAATCACACGAATTCGT
Source organism: Eristalinus aeneus (assembly GCA_955652365.1). Taxonomy (NCBI): domain Eukaryota; kingdom Metazoa; phylum Arthropoda; class Insecta; order Diptera; family Syrphidae; genus Eristalinus; species Eristalinus aeneus. Next base: position 83,640,630 of record OY019132.1, read on the forward strand.
CAAACGTGCTCTAAAATCAATTCTAAGCTATCAGGTTTTATGAAAATGATCTAGGTTCGGACACGAATGCCATCACGTGCATTATTGCCATCAAAGGAGAGTGCTCATTTAAATGCAGTTTAATCGGAAATGCAAATGACTCACTATCGATCCCCAAAATATACATGATGTTGAATATTCTGTCCACTGTCACAACTATTAACACCTGTCCACCGAAATAACACCTATTAACTCACCTCCGGAACAATCGAATCCCAATTTCAGCACACTCGAAGTACTTCTGACAACACTGACACACCCAATTCAATGCCGAACTCGTGTGATTTCATTCAAAATAATTGTGTTGAAATTGGATTCCCAATAAAACAACCATTCGCATCGTTCGGATTCATAGAATCATTTGGCAGCAGTGTCATTCTGTATCGCGCAATGCGAACATAACAAGAGTCACAGCAAATGCTTGATGATCCTTGCTGACAAATGCAATGCCAAAATGTTAAGGCATCCATAAATCCCCCTTCCACAAACACAAGCCCGGGCATACGTACCTTGTAAGTATGGGAGTATCTTGCACATGAATTCTCCGAAAATGAAATTCCTCAACATCGCACCGACCAGCGTGAACGGTATGCAGAGCATCCCCAGCAGCAAATCGGACACGGCCAGATTCAGCAGGAAGAGATTCGTTATGGTCCTCATGCGACGGTTCTGAACGAGCGTTAGGATGACAAGGATGTTGCCGACAATGGCCAGCATAAAAATTATTGCGTACAAGGCAATTTGTATTTTTCCCATCGCCTGTGCGGCCGGAGGCGATGTGGCCGCAGTCGCTGCCACGGATGAAACTCCAACATCGCTCCTTGAGCGATTTCCTGTCGTCGCCAGCATCGTGAAGTTTGTGAAATTGTATACCGCATAATCGAGCAGGATTTCTTCTGTGGAATTCATCAGGTCTGAGAGCATAGTCGGTGAAATGTGATGCTTGCGCGAGCTTGTGTGCGTACCCGGCGGTAGTGGCTGCGTTGTGCTCGCTGTTGTGCTGCGATTGCGTTTCGTTCGCTTAGGAAATTTCAGCCCTGAAGCACAGGCACTAATACGGCATTTGCTGTTGCTGTTGCTGTTGCTGCTGCTGATGTGACCATGATTCGTCTCTCTGCCGAAAGAAAGAAGGAAGAGAAGTTTCAATAAAGATGCATCACTTTAGGTTTGTTGAAAATGAAGTTGACAAAGTTCGAAAGGAAGATTTATTGCGTTTCACGGGCTCTACAGGCTAGGTGGAGACTCACAGTTTATGGCATTGATTTATGGCTTACAGGAGCTATGTGACGGAAGCAGTTGGAAAAACTGTGTTTAGCGGTGTTGCCCCTTGGTCTTCTAAAGCGCTTTTTTAGAAAACTAAGTGCTCCGTGACTCAGGTTGGAATTCCATTCATTCAGACAACAATTTCCCTCCTGCAGAATGGTTCTTCAAGATTGATTACCGCTGGTTTGATGAGAGGGTTTATGAGAGTCCACGGATTGAAGGGACGTTTAAAGCAAATAGATTGGATTTTATTGTCCTTTCATTTTCCCTGCCTTGATTCTGTGTGTCATTGGATACAATGTAAGCTTTTACGAGTGATGTCTGCGGATAAGTGAACGATGGAGTAATGCCATGAGACTTTGAAATAAACCCTTTGGCTCATCCATCAAGCACCCATCAAATGACGATCATCCTGAGGCATACAACATCAAATACCTTATTTGTCAGCCATTTGATGACAATGAAATCGATTCATTTTATGAGCGATAAACCGCCCCTGGACGCAGTGCAGATGGCAGCGCTCTGCAGGGTCATAAAACTGGAACAGTCAAATGGATTGCACTGCGAATGGAGTGAGAATATTCATATCAATTTACCGCGTCATGGGCTGATGCACGGTTTGATCGATTCGACGAGTGGAACGCGTTACAGGTGTACTTATATCGATTTGACCTTACAGAGGGAGATGCCTTTCAATTCAATTGGTGCATAGTGTTCATATCGGGAGTGTGAAAAAAAACTCGTTGAATTTCATTCAAGGGTAATGGAGAGTTGTTCAGTGTCGTTTTGGAAAACACTTTACGGCTTTTCGAAAAATTTAATATCACACCTAACTTTTCATGACGTGTAGTGTCAGTCATTGAACCGGAAAATAAATTCTGTCAGTGCTTAGAAATAATTTCAACATTGTGTGCCACTGTTATTTTTTAGTTGCAGTGAAGATTTTCTGTGAGTTGTGCGTGCTGATTGTGTGTTGGTAACAAACTGCCGTAATAAAATTAATGCACGCCATACGCAAGAAAATTATGGGGACCAAAATATTCCTCTCCCTTTATCTGTGAGAAAACGGTGTGTGTTGGTAACAAACATCTGTAATACAATTACTGCACGCCATACGCAAGAAAATTATGGGGACCAAAATATTCCTCTCCCATACCAACCTCTCCAATTCCTCTCCCATGTCAACGGTCAAAATGGATACAAATATACTTAAATGCGAAGAAGTTTTCGGTCGATTTTGTCGGCGCTGATAAAAAAATGAGTGCTTCTGTCAAAAAAGGATCAACATGTCAAAGTTAACAAATATTACAAAGAAGTACTTAAACAGCTGGCAGTGCAATAATAATAATAACTGTTAGCGCGACAGTCCACAGAGCGACCAGGGCCTAGTTTGCTCATCAACTACTCGTGTTGTGCGCGCTATTGTTCTTTCGCGAGTAGAAGGGACCTACGGTTTTTTGCCGACTCCGATTGGCGAAATTTGAGAAGCTTTCATTGAAAGTTATTACTCTTTGAGTGTTGTCAGCAGCTCGAAAGAGGTGGTGCCGTGAAAAATTTTAAAAATTGGTCTTGAGCTGGGAATCGAACCTACACCCTTCGGCTTGTGAGCGTCGCACTTTACCCACTACGCCACGGCAGGCACTGAAATTTAAACTGAAAATTAATTCCGATGGATGGAGTGAGGCAGGCACTCGGTACGTTCTCTACTGTAGGAAAATGGCCAACAATTTCAAAGTAAAGAAGAATAAAATAAATTTACATAGAAATAAAAACAAATCACTCTGTAAACTACTTTGAAATAAATGAAGAATTTTCGAAAGCAACTAAATCACGCGAGTGCCACTGAATAACCTTTCAGCAATTTGAATCCAGCAAGACAGCTATCCGGCGGATACAATGTTTGGACCGAAACCTGCGACGGATACAATATTTGGACCGAAACCTGCCGGGACCAAAATGGACAACTTGTGGTAGAGTAGCAGTCTGTACCGAGAATCTGCAGTCTGTATATTAACGGTGATGACGGCTAAAATTCTGCTGTTAGGCAGAATATTCTACTTATTTAGACAACGATAGAAAAGAATTCCGTCTCCCCGACTTAGACGAGGTGAAGATAGCAATACCCAACCTGAAGTCGAACATAGCTGCTGGAGCGGATTGACTGTCCGCAGAACTATTTAAAGCAGCTGGAGATGACTTGGTTCAGCCTATGCACCAGCTCATCTGGAAGATATAGCCGGAGGAAAGCATGCCCGATGGTTGCTGTCTACTGTCGTTAAAGCGATCACAAAATAATCAGCCGTTATTCATGAGCGGCACTTGTTTTGTTGAAACCGAAAGACTTTCCATCCTCGGTATGTGTATCAACCCAACAATTAGTTGGAACGATCACATCTTTGAGGTCGCCAAAAATGCTGCGAAATGTGTAGGCTTCCTTAAACGATGCAAGAAGTACTTCACCCCTTCTGATCTGGCTATAATATACAAGGCATACATACGCCCAAAACTTGAGTATAACGCTCCTATCTGGTCAGGTGCTTCTAAGACCTCCCTGCACCTGCTGGATAGAATTCAAAAGCGAGCGATAAAACTTATAGGTGACAGTAATATTGCGAAGTCGATTGACTCGTTAGAACACCGACGTGAAGTCGCGTCGTTGTCACTCTTTTATCCCTATTTTAACAAGAAATGCTCAGATGAATTAGCCAGTTGCATTCCTCCCCTTCAAGAATTCACCCGCAATACACGCCTCGCTAGGAATGCCCAACAATTCTTCCCATTACGGCAGATCCTAGAAAAGACTTAAAATGTCCAAATTGACACACACCACCTATTCGTTGATTTTATGGCTGCATATGACAGTGTGCATAGAGACGAGCTATATAGTGCCATATCTAAATTTGGCATTCCTACGAAACTCATCAAATTGTGTAGGATGACGATGGAGAGTTCTCGCCGCTACGTCAATGTCGGTTACAAACTCATCGACACCTTCAATGTTTTTTACACAAGGCGACGCACTGTCATGTGACTTTTTTAACATCATCCTCGAGAAGATGGTACGTAACTCATTATTCAACATCAGAATCATGATCTTCCAAAATCAGTTCAATTGATTATACGCTGATGACTTTGACGTGATTGTACGTGGCGTTTGCTGGCATTGAAGCCGTAGCGGCTAAAATGAGTCTGATAGTAAATGAGGGCAAAACAAAGTACATGCTGTCATCAAGGAAGGACACATGACATGGACTTCTCGGACAGAGCGTCACACTAGGCAGCAGATATTTCGAGTTAGTCAAGGACTCCGCCTATCTCGGCTTCGCGGTAAATAGGAACAACAACTTCAGTGCCGAAATCAAACGTAGAATCGCACTTGCCTCTCGCTGTTTATTTGGGATCAAGAGGCAATTGAGTAATAAAGCCCTCTCTCGAAGGACCAAGCTCGCTTTATATAACAGCTTGATCATCCCCGTTCTACTTTATGGCGCGGAATATTGGACATTAGCAAAGGGCCCTAAGTCTCTTCGAGAGAAAAGTTTTGCGTGCGATTTTGGGTCCTGTTTGCGTTGATGGCATCTGGAGGAGAAGATATAATGTGGACCTCTATGGGCTGTACAGCGACATGTGCCTGGTCAAGCCACTTCGGATACAACGCTTAAGATGGCTAGGCTATGTAGAGTGTATGGACACTACTGCTACAGCCCGAAAAGTCGTCCTACCTGAGCCATTGGAACAATGCCACAGAGGACGGCCTAGGATAGGATGGTGCACACAAGTGGAGAAGGACCTTCACCAACTTGGAGTGTGCAACTGGAGGCAGCTGGCGAAAGATCGTGCTGGATGGCGAGTCATGTTGGTGGATTCTTAGGTCCACCCCGGACTGTAGCGCAGCAAGAAAAAAAATAGATAAAACCCATTGGATGTAGTGCTCGTGTTGAAGAAGACAAGCTATTGCAACCAGGCCAAAGATCTTTGTCGGCCTCAAGAAACCGGGTTCCCTTTCCCTCTTTCCTTCTGTGCTTCTGGCATTGGCTGCGGCTTATTATATGTCAATTGAAAGTGACAAACAGTCCCAAACAGTACAATGCGGGATATTCATCAGGATTTGAAATGCGCTCACCACCAGTCTCAAAATCTTTCCTTTGAGAGAAGTACCTGCTCTGTGTTGATTAATTGACTGCACTTTTCTGTTTCTTAGCGGGTCTATAAAACATCAACTACCTTTACCTTACCACTCTTCCCTTGCCTTAATTTTATGGCAATCTGTGGAGATAGGAATAATTAGTGATCTTGAAATCTATGTGCTAGCTTTTCACATCGAAGTTTTCGCATAGAATGTTCTAGACCTGGTTTCTTAAGTGGACATTGATTTTGCTTTTCATCTTCTGAACAAATTGTAATTGTCTCTTGAAAGCACCCACCTTCTCAATCGGAAACTGTTGGTCCTTTGTCCCACAGATGGACAATAGCACGCACAACACAAAGACAATGAGAGACGCTGGTTTATTTTGGCCTGCAACTTCATTCAATTTATTACATTTGTCTGCCTTACAGAGAGAGAGAAATGAAGAAATACAGTCGGCGTGAATAGTGGCTCCTTGTCAAGCGATCTAAAAATAACTTCTTTAACGACACTCACTTTTTGATTACTTGCGCTATTGTCACTCCATTATTCACCAACAGCTACGAGCTACGAGTCTTTTATGGGCACAAATGGACTGGAAGGTTTTTGACCTTGATTTGGAACCGTATACATCTTTGTTTTCATAGGGCTACGGTGGTGAGTTTTTTTTTGTGTATTTCTATTGTGCTATAGTAATAAGTCCAGAAACTAGTCAATAAAAACATATTTCTAAATTTCACTTTATTCATCAACATGGTTTCCTTCAAGAGTGACACAATCATTCAAGTGCCGCTCTAACATTTCGACTCCTTTATATAGAAAGATTTATCTTTGGCCTCAAAATACGCTTCAGTTTCAGCGATTCGAGGCATATATTTTTCCGGCGAGCATCTTTTTGAGGTCTTAAAACAGGCAAAAGTCGCTGGGTGCCAGATCTGAAGAATACGGTGGGTGCGTAAGCAATTCAAAGCCTAATTCGTGCAAGCTAACCATTGTAGCCAAAGACTTGTGAGACGGTGCATTGTCTTGGTGGAAGAGAATTATTTTCTTCTTTACATGGAACCATGTTTTTTGCAATTCCTTCCTTCAAATGCACCAATAATGCCATGTAGTATTCGCTGTTGATCCCTTTGCGTTTCTCGACATAGTCCATGAATAAAATGCCGTGCGCATCCCAAAGTACGGATACCATAAGTTTGTCAGCCGACCTTTGTGTTTTAGGACGCTCTGGGAGTGGTTCACCGGCTGCTTTTCAATCCGCTGAATGCCGCTTTGACTCTGGGGTGTAAAAGTGGATCCCATTGTGACATTCGGATGCAAAAATTTTGTTCATTCTGGCGAAATAGCTCCAAACAGCTCTCAGAATCATTGATACGTTGTTGCTTTTGGTCCATTTTGAGCAAATGCGGCAGCCATTTGAAAAATAGCTTTCTCATGGACAAATGTTCATGCAAAATAATGTACGCACAGCATTCTGGTTTCTTTAAGGAGTCAGTTTTCTCACTCAATTTCGCTTTGCGGTTTTCCAAAACGATTTTGTATACTTTTTTTGACGTTTTCAGGTGTAGTCACCTCAGCGTTTAGCATCGTTGGTGTCTGTACGGCCACGTTTAAAGTCCGCATACCAACGGCAAAGTATTTGTTTTTGATGGAGCAGAGTCCCTGAAACACTTCTCAAGATACTGCCGAGCTTGCACGGTATTTATTCCAATGAAAAAATCAACATACGAAATTCTGTTTTTTGTGTACTTATTAAAATTAGTATGTACGAAGGTTGCCTTTTTTATTTCGTGATTGGCCAACTCTAGTCTTGCAATCCGGCAATTCGTATTTTGTATTAGTAGCGCTCCGTATGTGTCAGTTTCGGGACCTATTGAATGTGACATTCAAATCCTAAACTCGTCGTCAAACGATCTAAATTGCATAGTAAATGTTTAATACGAAAAGTTATGTCCTTATACTTGGAAGCATAATAAATCAGTGCTCGGGTTTGAGTGTTCCAGTGTAAGGTTTACAAGCCTCTAACAAAAAAATGCAGGCAAATCTTTCCATTGATGATCGTATTGGTTTCTTTTCACCTTTGAGTATATTCTTTCATTTCCTCCTTCAGTTGTAATGTGACACAGAGTTTTAGTGGAGGGCATGACAGTGAACAAGGCTACCACGGCCTAGCTTGCCCATCAAATACTCCTGTTGTGCCCCCTACTGTTCTCTAACGAGTAGGAAATACCTAGAGTTTTAAGCTGACTCCAAACGGCAAAGATTGAAAAGCTTTCTCTTAGACAGTTACTACTCTTTGAGTGCTTCAGCTCGAAAGAGGTGATGGCGTGATAAATTCGAGGTGTTCAACTAGGAATCGGACCTGGATCTTCAGCGTGTGAGTGTCACAATTTACACGCAACGCCACGGCGGCCTGTTCAAGAGAAAAATTAGATAGGGGACACCACTGTAATCGTCGACTGAAAATAGTCTACGTCGCAGAAAAGCAAAGAAAATGAATTGTCTGGATAATGCCCAAACACGAATTTTGCCACGTAGACCAAAACTTATTATGTTCAAGTTATTTTGTATTTTTTAGCGAGCGCGATAAAATTGACTCGCCTAAGTTAGACTTTTTGATAGAGAAGGTGACACAGCACGTGTTCAGCCTAAAAATCTCTTTCTGCAGCACGAAGGCAAAACACCTTTTGCGAAAGGAAAGGAAAAACGAAACCGTTCATGCGCAAGTGTAATTTGCACACGATTATTTGAAAAAGCACTCGAAAGAACCGAAATATTTTCAAAAATCAGACTTTAGTTACTTATGCGAAGGTAAATATGTTCGACTCCAAAATTTGATAAACAAAATTGTCACTTTGTATGATTTCGTTATTTTTTGTGTCGATATTTACAGAAGTTCAATTTTCTGAGCGGATAACTATCGAAAACTCTCATCATGGGAATATTTCTGGTAAAAAGCTAGTTGTAAACTACATCCCATAGCTATATTTGCGGGTACCTGAACTGGAGTTCATATGCTCCTCCCGAATTCATTGTTCGTTTTAACGTGTGGTTTTTTCTGAAACTCCCGAACATCGTGTTCCTGTCGAAACCTAAAATCTCAAGTTTGCACATTTCACGAAGCGCACCTCTCGAAATTGAATTCCTCTGCTATCTGTCGGTTTGTGTCGTATTTGGTAAAAGCGTGGAGAGTGAAATGAGATCGCGTCATATTTGATTCATCTCGGCGCATCTATCTATCCGCCAGCGAGTGCATCTTTCCTCTCTGAATCAATTCCCTGCAACTGAATGGACGGCGTTTCGCATTGTGGGTAACAAAATTCATTGATTTGTAAAGTGCAAGTAACCATCGCTCGTATATTCGATAAGGTTGCATGTAAGCCCAAATCAAATGCCAGATAGCCAAGACAGATGGCCGATTCGATTTGATATACCGCCGTGCTATTTGCCTCCAAATGAGAGAAGTGAGTCTATGTTCCGCGAATAGCACGAAGCTCTCTTATACAGCAGGTGTTTGGACTGCAACCAGGCGGAAGAATGGTCAACAAGAGGAATTCATTTGAAAATGCCAAAATAGCACGTTCTATAGTCCTCTATTGTTCGCTTGGTTTTGGGATGGGGCTTCGTTTTCAAACTTTCCGCAAAATAAACCCTACTGGGGAATACCGAACGAGTTGCTTTTCAGCCCATTCACTGGTGGAATGCAGTTTGAACTTCCTGAGAGCGGGTTCGTTCGTCCTTTTGCAGATAGTTTCCCAGTGATAAATGGATAAAAGGATCCGTGCCGTGATGAAATTGATGCCGTTCCCGTCACCCTATGTTCATTTATCTCGGGAAACTTTATGACAAAGCGTAACAGTCAAAACAAGTTTTATTGCCACTTCCCACATCCATTAACAGAGATAAGATGGCCCGACGCCTAACTGTTTTCCGAGGACGACGAACGATGAAGTTGCTAAGAATGGGTAATGAAAGAAAAATAGACGACGTATGCAAATGATACACCAGCCAGTGCTAAGCATCTCCGTCGAGGCGTTTGCTTTTCCGGCGGAATGTTTGAGGCGCTTCAGTCCCATCAATGAAGGCACTTAATAGCGGATATGAGCCTGACATAAAAATGCTAATTTAACATCTCCATGAGCGGTGATGACGGCTTTCGTTTTATGAGATTTGCCGAGGACGATGGTGCTATTGATATATTTCAGGGTCAATTCGTGTTATGAGTCAACTGAGTTTTGCTGGCACTTTGAAAGTTATGTGTGAACCTTGTGTCTCTTAAGGGGCCCGAAAAATAACTTATGTCAAAGTTCTGGGTGGCTGTAAAAAAAATACAATAAGAAACACAATTCTGGAAGATGGCTGGGTGTGGAGTCCTTTGAAGTGTAAGGACATTAAATGGCATTTAAGTTCTTCAGATATTATTATTTCGACTATGACTGAAAGTTTTCTGGGAGGTCTCCGACAAGGAAGCATACTGCCAATCTAGTTGCTGAATTTATGATAGCAAGCGAAGATCATGGTGCAAGTTTTGGATAACTTCTCATGTAGTTTCCTTCAGAGCGGAGGGGATTGCCGATTCTAAGCAGAAACATATACCGGTATGAAATGAGTATTTTTTTTTAAGAAAAAGAAGTTAAAGTAGTCGAAGTATTGGCCATTTTTTTCTACTCATTTTGGCCACCTTTCTCCAAATTTGTGAATATCACGTCAATAAAATTGTTCGTCATTTAAAGCAAGCCAATCAGACACCGAATTTTCGACCTCCTCGTAGGAATCAAAGTGCTGCTCAGCCAATGCGTGTCCCATCGATTAAAACAAATGGTAGTCGGAAGGAGCCAAGTCTGGTGAATACGGCGGGTGGGGTAGCTGCTCCCAGCCAAGTGTTTTGATTGTATCCTGAACCAGGTTTGCTTTGTGTGCAGGTGCATTGTCATGGAGCAAAATTACCTTCCCGTGTCTTCTGGCCCATTCTGCTCGTTTCTCGATTAATGCATGGTTCAAATTGATCATTTGTTGTTGGAAGCTATCAGTATTAACGGTTTCACCAGGTTTTAGGAGCTCGTGGTACAGCACACCTTTCTGGTCCCACCAAACACACAGCATTGTCTTCTTGCCGAATCGATCTGGTTTTGCAGTCGATGTTGATGGTTGTCCCAGATTAACCCATGATTTTTTTCGTTTGGGATTCTTAAAATAAATCCATTTTTCATCGCCAGTAACAATCCGATGCAAAACCGATTTTCTTTCGTGTCTTTGAAGTAAAATTTCATCTGTCTTTCATTCAATTCATGTGGCACCCATTTTCCACACTTTTGGATTTTTCCAATAGCTTTTAAACGGACAGAAATTGTTTGCTGTGCAACATTTTACATTGCTGCCATTTGCTTTTGACTCAATGTGTCATCTCCATCCAATATCGTTTGCAATTCGGCGTCTTCAAACTTTTTTGGTGGTCTTCCACGTTCTTCATTTCTCACATCAAAATCATTATTTCTGAAACGTTAAAACCATCTTTTGCATGTTGTTTCTGATAGAGCATGATCACCATATGCCTCGACAAGCATTCTATGCGACTGTGCAGCACTTTCTGGTACAAAATTCGACATTTTTAACACGATGAAAAAATATGATGTTGTCTGTTCAATGACTTGATGTATACTAAACATTTTTCACAGATGTCATAGCAAACAAACAAAAAATAAGGGCTCGTTCACAACAAATGTTCCCTATCGAGACATTTGTATCACAAAATAACAAAACACACAAAAAATTTATCAGACAATTTTTAAATCAGACTTGAGATTTAGTGTGGACGTCGACGTTTCATTAGAGTGGACCTAAATGACGGCTGCAACTTTTGAGTGAATTCTTTGGAAATTAAACCAACAGAAGGCTCATGCAAAGCCTATGATATTGTTTGGGGGTTGTGGGTATAAAATCCAAAAGTATTTGTAAATTTGACGTAAATTTGTTGGGAACATCAGCATAATATGCGCTCACGCTCCAACAGAGGAAAAGGATGACAACACTAAGGATGACTTCTGTGATCTCCTAGAAATAACATACGATTGATGAACCAGCTACGACTCCAAGATCGTTCTAGGAGACTTCAACACTCAGCTGGGAAAGGAGAACATCTTTGTTATAGTCCTCAGTAAACACAGCCTGGGCGACAACACATCTTGCAATGGACTCAGGATGTTGGACTTCGCCTCGGGGCGGAACCTCTCTACAGCTAGCACGCAGTTTCCACACCTGAACATTCAACAAAGGGACCTGGCGATCTCTTGATCAATCCACCGTAAACAAGATTGATCACGTTGCCATCAACGTCAGACACGTCCCTAATATATTCGATGTCCGAACTTTTGGAGGTGCAAGCATCGACTCACACCATCACCTTGTTGTAGCTAACCTAAGATCCCGGACTTCCAGAGATCAAGGGAGTCGAGACAGGCCAATATGGTTTAACGTCGGAAAGCTACAATCGCGACTGATCGCTGGGAACTTTGCCAACCGAGTCTCCTTGAAACTCGCTCAGAGTTCGACGTTGCCTGCACTTACCATAGATAAGGACTTGAAACGTTGTCAAGAAGCAATAAAAGGAGCAGCCACTGATGTGCTGGGTTTCACTCAGAAGGAACCCGTGAGTGAACGACGAATGCGGGCAAGCACAAGCAGCCAAACAACACGCCTATAAGGCGGCGATGCATCGAACAACGAGAGCTGTTCGTGAGCTCTACGCACAGAGAAAAAGGGAAGATCACCGGCTTCTCAGAAGAAAATAGAAGGAGTATGAGAAGCGCGCGGTAGAGGAAATGGAAAGGTGATGGCAGGAATGAAGTTCGAAAATTATACCGAAAGGTAAAACATCTGTCCGGAGGTTGCAAGGTTCGGACCAAGGGCCACAGGGACCAGAATGGATAATTAAAAGGAGAGCCGCAGTCTGTGCTGAGAAACTAGAAGGATCATTTTTGCAGACTCCTTAACAGCGATAACGGCCCAAGTCCCGCTGTTAGGCAAAATGTTCCACTCGACTTGGACGATGATAGGCAAGCATTCCAGCCCCCCGACATAGACGAGGTGAAGATAGCAATATCCAAGCTGAAGTCGAACAAAGCTGTTGGAGCGCCTGATCAAGCGTCTACGGAAACAACGTTTAAGATGGATAGGCTATGTAGAGCGTATGGGCACCACTGCTCCGGCGCGAAAAGTCTTCGAATCCGAGCCATTGGGACAACGCAACAGAAGACTTCTTAGACTAAGGTGGCGCATACGAGTGGAGAAGTTGGCTGTTTCATAGGATGTAGAGCTGTTCCTTCTCCTTCTCTTTCTTATCTCTGCTGTTTTTTGCAGAATGCTGACAAATTGTTGAGGTCAAAAGTTTCAAATCCCTATGACTTAGATGAAAGGCCGATTTGTGGTGTGAATTCAATTAGAGAGTTTAAGGTCAACTCATCGATTCGTTAGGCCCGTCTTCGTTTTCCTCTTGGAGATTGCATTTTTCCATATTTATGTAGGGAGTATTTTCTTACTCGGGCGTATACGTACTAATTTAGCTCATGGAGAATTAAGATTTGTAAGTATAAGGTTGCCAAATATCTCCCTTCCGCCTTTTTGTCTTTTGATTTTCCGACTATCTACAAAGCGCTACAGAGCTGGTATCTGGCAATACTATACATCATTTGGAAGGCCTTGACGCAACCTACAATACGACGCTATACATAATTAATTTGGATATTGCTTTCAACAGTTATAGACGTGTAAACATGGAGTTCACTAACGCCAAAATTCGGGATATTTTAAAGTTTTCTTTCATTAAAGGCAAGTCCGCTAGAGAAAGGTCCGGTAAATGGTGTTTCGAAGGATGGTACTCTATCACTTCGTACCGCGGAGGAATAGTTTTGACGATTTAGAGCCGGTGAAAACGACACCATGGATAAGCCAGCCGGCGGAAGACCTGTGACGACGAATACCAATCGAATCATGGAAAACATCAGGTTAGACCGGCATGTGGCATCACGTGACATTGCCCAGGATATGAGAGTTAGTCACCAAACCATTTTTAACTATCTGCAGAAGTCTGGACACAAAAAAAGCTTGGTGGTTGGGTGCCGCATGATTTGACGCAAAAAAAAACTTCTGGACCGAATCAACGCCTGCGATATGCTGCTGAAACGGAACGAAATCGACCCATTTTTGAAGTGGATGGTGACTGGCGACGAAAACTGGATCAGATACGACAATTTCAAGCGAAAACGGTAGTGGTTGAAGGCCGGTGAATTGTCCCAAGCAGTAGCCAAGCCAGGATTGACGGCCAGGAAGATTTTGCTTTTTGTTTGGTGGGATTGGAAGGGAATCATCCACTATGAGCTACTTCCATATGGCCAGACGCTTAATTCTACCATCTACTGCGAGCCACTGGACCGCTTCAAGCAGGCGATCTTCCAGAGGCGTCCAGAATTGGCCCACATTAAGGGTGTAGTGTTCCACCAGGAAAACGCCAGACCACACACTTCGTTGATGACTAGTCAGAGGCTACGGAAGCTCTGATGGGAGGTCTTATCGCATGCACCATATAGCCCGAACTGAGCGCCAAGTGATTACCACCTGTTCCTGTCCATGGCGAATGCCCTTGGTGGTGTGAAGCTGAACTCAAAAGAGGCTTGTGAAAAGTGGCTGTCCGAGTTCTTCGCAAATAAGGAGGGGGACTTCTACAAAAGGGGTACTATGAAGGGGGGTACATCTAGATAAAAACAGATTATCGAACAAAACGGCGCATACTTGAACTAAATCCGTTCACTCTAACACTTTTTATGAAGCATTGAATGCAAAGCAAACAAGCGGAAGGGAAATATTTGACAACCTTATATTATATATAGTTTTCGAGGTCAATTTGATCGGATCTGAGGTTAAACCAGACATTTTGAAGAAGCAGGAAAGAGTTGATCGATACACAACAAATTATTTATTTACACGTGCCTTGGCACGATATATAACTTTGGTTCAAGAGTCGTAATGTGTTGTAAGACAGACACTGAGATCGGACTTTCCGAGACTTTTCCGAGACTTTCGAAAACAGCGCAATGTTGCGTCATATTTTCAAGATATTTTGAACGTCACGCGTCTGTAGCTATGATATGATCTTCTAAAATTGCATTTAACTGCTGGCTGACGTGAAGGACATTTACATTGTTTAGTAAAAGTAGTCATACGTTGTTTATTAAAATGGAATCAGTGCAAATCCCAAACTAATTCAGATCGAATGTACAACGTTTTGGTGTTTGCTTTTGTCTCATTTCTGTGCGAATGACTTGGACCTCATTATCTTCGGCTGCACTGTTTATAGAAATGAAACAACATAAGTGAAGCCGATTTCTGCTTTCTACGAAAATTAGACACATAAAGGAACCCAGCTTTCAAGAGTCCAATGTATTGTTTAACAAGTGGGTAATTCCTTTCTTCATCTGCATCCACTTGATAGTGTGATTCTCTGTTTAGAGAATTGAAATTTATCAAAAAACTAAGCATGCTGTACCATTCAATAGAGTCCTTTCACTGAATTTCGTGGTTGTCTAGACCGCGGCGATTGGTCGGAATATGCGCTTTATTTCGAAAATTTTGAAACTATAGTTTTTGAACTATTCATCAACTACCACCGCCCTGAGGTAGTTTACTCAAGAGAAGACGGACATTAGCCGTCCGGACAGACAAAAAGATTGAGGCCCGACATTACCACTTCTTCAATCACCAGGCAAAACAAAAGAAGCAAGGTTTTGAATCATTTAATTTGGCTTTGATAGGATGTCCGACTTTGCATAAAGAATCAGAAGCAATGATGTTTGCTCAGTACTGAGGAGTCAGTAAGTAAAACTCGTTACCATGTCTAACGCCAGAAATTAAATTCTTAAACGATTTTCTATAAATTACTGCAGCTCGACTTGAAACTGTATGTTATGTATCCAACCTGTGGGTACAATCGATTTTCTAATCCTGCATCCTATTTTCAACCCAGTAAGTGCCCAGTAATTCCTGTCGACGAATTCACGAATCAATATTTACAACCGCAGTGCGTACCAAGGGTATTGGGCTTTACTCGAGTAACCAACTCAATTCCCTTCACAATTGTTAACGTGCCACACTGATCACTGTGTCTTCCTCTCGTCCACCTTCATAAAATTCCGGACCAGTCATAAATGGAAACCGACGTAAAGGCTCCTTTTCAACAGTAATAGGCTTTATTAAATAATTGTCTGCTACCGAATGTGGGCCGCACAGTGGCTTCCAACTCCCGGCAGTTACTTGAGCACTGCTTCAGCCATTACTTGCCCACTCACTGCTACCGGAGGAAGGGACGCTCGAATGTTTGGCCTGGCAGATAACCTTGTCATCTTAACTTTTACCAGATCTAGGTCGGTCTCTTAAGGAATTGTAAATTTTCCACATTTCGCCGACGAGGACCCCCGGGACTTGGTGATGATATAATTGGAATATTCTCAGCAAATAAGATTCAGTTTGGGGAAAGCAGCAGCTTCGGTTGACTCCTAAGACAATTTGCGATTTGCCTTCTGAATGTGCCCAGCGGTCGCCCTGCGCTTTGAACATAAGCCTTGTGGGACAATGTTCGTGGAATAATTCAGCTCTGTTCGGCTTTAAGGGTGAATTTAATCAAAAATAACGCCAACGGCATTCTAAATGGCTTCGAAGAAGATAATTCATTGGGCAACGGCGAGCGGACGTTTATTAAATTGTCACATCATCGCTGGAGAAGTGAGATTTTCGATGCCTCATGGTGATGATAGCTTTCAACGAACTTTTAGGCATCTGGTGGGCGTGTGATACCAGGAAATTAATTTCGCTTTTGCTTCATGGCGAGTATTGCTCGGCCGGGGCTTGGACGGATTGCTGCAAGTGCTCGGAGCAATTTCCGAAATGTTTTTAGAGAGGACGGATGAACGAACGCAATGTACGACTTGTACGTAACCTGGACACATACGTTACTCATTCATGCACGTTTGAGGGATTTACCGTCAAGTCTTTTGACAATTGTTTTTTTCCGATCCTGATGAATGTGTTTTCCAGACCGAGACTGTTAGAGAGGTATCGAATATCATTGCCAAACGCACTCAACAGTAGCGTCAGTCGATCGGCTAATGTCCTAATCAATTTTGCAATGTCTATTTGCAGCTGTCTTTGTAGAGATTGTATTGTCAAGGCTGATTTATTACGCTACTGACTGGGGAACAATTCATTGTGACTAGCTGCCGGATTTGTTTGCATGCATTGTTGTTGGCATAGGGAGAAGAAGTATAATGTAAGATAGAGTAAAATGCAAACGTGGTGAAACAAAAACAATCTCCCTTACCCTCTTGTGAACTCTCATTGTCTTGCCAATGAGTGCTTCAACCCAAGAGAGAGATTTTTCTTCAGATAGGTATTGCTGTTCGTCAGCGACAGGCGAT
This sequence comes from Eristalinus aeneus, assembly GCA_955652365.1. Taxonomy (NCBI): domain Eukaryota; kingdom Metazoa; phylum Arthropoda; class Insecta; order Diptera; family Syrphidae; genus Eristalinus; species Eristalinus aeneus. Next base: position 83,657,520 of record OY019132.1, read on the forward strand.
GACGCGAATGACGCGATAATGGGTAATATTAGAGTGATGATGAGCGATTAGAGACTTGCCATTAAGGGCTCTGAGGAGTGTTAAATTTTCTTCGGCTATTGTTTTATGCAAACGGCGGTTTGGGATTGGAATGAACACACCAAGTAAAAATATATCCAATGATCTCACCAAAACGTAATTTTTGGATTTTCAAAACTTCCATTTATACTTAGGTTTGCACTAATAACGATCAACAACATTTTTAGTCAGAGTGTTTGAAGAAATATTTTCCGAGAGCTTTATTTTTAAACATTCGTTAGGTACTCTTACCGAACCTAAGAAGAAGAAACTGAAAAAGATATTCAGTTGCATTGGTCAGCAATACAGACGGCGCAATACATGCGACGTATGGCTTAAGTAAACGGAGACACTCTTTGCTACAGACCTAATCTAAAAATCGTAATTTTTCATTTCGTTTCAATAATTATTTAAGTGGGTTTCTGTTTCTAAATTTTCTCTGCAGACATTTTAAACTATCCTTGTCTTATGGCACCATTTTGTAAGTACAGCGCTCCGAATGATAATGATTTGTGTGTAATACCCAGCTACTCTCCTTCTCTACTTTTAATTTCGTTATTGTCCCATCGACAGATATTTTATATAAAAATATTTAATTTGGTTCAAACACACGGAACCCTAAACAATCGTATGAAACTTACACTTGTCCGTTTTTTTTTTTTTTTTTTTTTTTGAGGTTGTGTTACACTGCACTGGACCGCTCGGACTCAAAGACTGGTCCATTGAACTACGAGACAGTAGCCTTCATTTAATGTGTTTCCTTGGTTTTCCGAAGAAACGCCAGAAGGCGCTTCAGTGATAAACATCTTAGGCTTTCAGTACTCACCACGTCAACGGGAAACACCCGCCACATGATATGAGCAATTGACAAACAGAGTGCTCTGAAGTGTCTTCACCTTCTCTTCAGGCGTCGCAAAGGGCGTCACCAATAAGCTCAAGCCGGCTTATGTCTTTAGCTAAGGTGAACTGTTCCGTTAGTACGACGACAAGTCGTCTGCACTCATTTCTGTCATGGTCATTAGGATCGCAAACGTTTCCACCCGGAAGACCGAAGCGAAATTGCCTAAGGAGGCGTGCAGCCTGATGTTGTCGCCTTACACAAAGGCCTCAGATCCAGACCCCTCCGTTATCTTGGAGCGGTCCGTGAAAGGCCGACTACATTCCGTTCCCTTCCCCACATTCCAAAGACCATTCCTTTTCATTCGAGAGATGGTCTTGAGTGTGCATCCCATGATGTGGTGGTCAAGGGGAAGGGGAATGATCAATCAATCAAAAAAAGAGCCAGGCGTGTTAGGGAAAACCCTTATGCAGCCTAGAAAAACTGTTCTTTGAAGCTAATTGAAAGCAGCAGTCACGTCTTTTATTTGTACAAAAGCTTGTTCCACCAAACAACTGATATATATTAGGGAAGAAGTCTTTTCATTGGCGTGTACATCGAAAGCGACCTTTTTGGTGCTACGCCACAGGTGCTAGAAACTCCCTCACACTCCCAGAAAACTGAAAGCGCGTTGGAGGTTTTTGCTTCAATGGGTTTCTTCCAAAGAAGTTTTTTTAACCAAGATAACACTTTAGTACTTGACTTCATTGAAAAGTGCAATAGTGACACCTTTAGTACTAGTTTAGTCAGATCAGTCAGATTGCTGCGTCTCGTAAAGAGAACAATCTAGGTTTTAAGAGGGTTGACTGAAATCCCATTCCTAGTACACCAGTCATCGATCCTGTCAAGGTCCGCTTGTACAAACGGCCACAAGGCATGGTCCGGTAACCAATACGGCTACATCATCTGAATAAGCCTGGGCTTTGGTGTGAGATGTATTCAAGCCGGAAAGCAGACAGTCCAACGGCCAACATTCACCATACGAGAGGTGACAGGACGCCACCTTGGAGGCAGCTCCTGTTTACCTCCGATATCACAAACTGATGGCCGCCGTGGCTTAGTGGGTAGAGTGCGACGCTCACACGCCAAAAATCAAGGTTCGATTCCCAGCTCAACACAAATTTTTCGAATTTTCCAAGGCACCACCTTTTTCGAGCCGCTGACAACACTCAAAGAGTAATAACTGTCTAATAAAGCTTCTCAAATTTCGCCGTTTGGATTCGGAAAAAAACTGTAGGTCCCTCCTACTGGTGAGAGAACAGTGGCGACAACGAGTAGTTAATGAGCAAGCTAGGACCTAGTTCCCCCATGGATTGTCGCGCCATTCAATTATAATTATTAAATGGAAACACCACAACTAGTTTGTTTTGTTGCTAATTTCTTTTGCAAAAACTCAGTCAAATCAAATTATCGGACAACAGATCTAACCGGATTTAACCATGATTTGACTCGATATGGAAAAGGCCTTTGACTGTGTTTGGCATAATGGGTTGATACATAAAATGATGAATCTTAACATTCCTCCTTATATTTGCAATATAATCCTTAATTTTCTGTCTGTAATTTAGTCTACTTGAAGTCCGGAGTAACTCAGGGTTCTGTACTGGGGCCCATTCTATATAATTTATATACCTCAGACCTTCCAAATCTGCCTGAATGTGGATTAACTATTTTTGCTGTGTTTTCATCCCATGATTTTGATCTCAATATCGAGATCAATCTTAAGTATGCGATGGAAATACTAGGAGTGTATTTTAATAAATTTAAGATCCAATTAAACAATGATAAGCTGCAAGCTATATTTTTCACTAGAAAAATGTACATATTAATGGAACAATGTAAAGTTTCATAATTCTGTTAAATATTTAGGTATCCATCTTGATTCTAAATTAACATTCCAGGAATACATCTCACAGATTTCTAATAAGGTTAATATTATCAGGTAAATCGGTATGAAGTGAGTGTCAAGATACAAATGTCTCGATAGGGAACATTTGTTGTGAACGAGACCTTATTTTTTTTTTATTTGTTTGCTATAACATCTGTGCAAGATATTTAGTATACATCAAGTCATTGAACAGACAACATTTTATTTTTTATCGTGTTAAAAATATCGAATTTCGGACCAGAAAGTGATGATTTGCGGAAAGCATTAATTTTTTGTTTTCATTTGAAGGAAAGTGCTGCAGAGTCCCATCGAATGCTTGTCGATTCTTATGGTGATCATGCTCTATCAGAAGCAACATGCAAAAGATGGTTTCAACGGTTCAGAAATAATGATTTTGATGTGAGAAATGAAGAACGTGGTAAACCACCAAAAAAGTTTGAAGACGCCGAATTGCAAACGATATTGGATGGAGATGATACTTTGAGTCAAATGCAAATGGCAGCAATTTTAAATGTTGCACAACAAACCATTTCTGTCCGTTTCAGTACTATGGGAAAGATCCAAAAGTGTTGTAAATGGGTGCCACATGAATTGAGTGAAAGACAGGTGGAAAACCGAAAAAACACTTGTGAAATTTTGCTCCAAAGAAACGAAAGAAAATCGGTTTTGCATCGGATTGTTGCTGGCGATGAAAAATGGATTTACTTTAAGAATCCAAAACGGAAAAAATCATGGATTAATCTGGGACAACCATCAACATCGACTGCGAAACCAGATCGATTCGGCAAGAAGACAATGCTGTGTGTTTGGTGGGACCAGAAAGGTGTGCTTTACCACGAGCTCCTAAAACCTGGTGAAACCGTTAATACTGATCGCTACCAAGAACAAATCATCAATTTGAACCATGCATTGATCGAGAAATAACCAGAATGGGCCAGAAGACACGGCAAGGTTACTTTGTTCCATGACAATGCACCTGCACACAAAAAAAACCGGTTCAGGATAAAATCAAAACACTTGGCTGAAAGCAGCTACCCCACCTGCCGAATTCACCAGGCTTGGCTCCTTCCGACTACCATTTGTTTTCATCGATGGGACACGCATTGGCTGAGCAGGACTTTGATTCCTACGAGGAGGTCGAAAATTGGGTATCTGATTGGCTTGCTTTAAAAGACGAACAATTTTATTGGCGTGGTATTCACAAATTGCCAGAAAGGTGGTCAAAATGTATAGAAAACAATGGCCAATACTTTGAATAAAATGTTTCTACTTACCCATTAATAATTAGTGTTTTATTTATAAAAAAAACTCGCATTTCATAGCGGTATACCTGGTAGTCATAATAATAATTGTTGGCGCTACAGTCCAAAGGGGGACCAGGGCCTAGCTTGCTCATCAACTACTCGTGTTGTGCGCGCTACTGTTCTCTCACGAGTAGAAGGGACCTACAGTTTTTTGCCGACTCCGAACGGCTAAATTTGAGAAGCTTTCTTAGACAGTTATTACTCTTTGAGTGTTGTCAGCAGCTCGAAAGAGGTGGTGCCGTGAAATATTAGAAAAATTGGTGTTGAACTGGGAGTCGAACCTAGACCCTTCGGCGTGTGAGCGTCGCACTCTACCCACTACGCCACGGCGACCACATACCTGGTAGTCATTTATAAAAAAAAAGATCATCACTTTCTCTGCCAAATAGAATAATTATGTATATTTCAAGTTATATTTCAAGTTATTCTTCTTTATGGTTGTTCAGTTTGGGGAAACTCCGCCCATTATAACATAAGCAAATTACGAGTAGCTCAAAGTAATGTTCTTAAGTTAATATTAAACGTACCATGGGATTATCCCACATTACACTTTCATAAAAGAGCTGGTGTTGAACTTGTGTCAGAAAGAATATCCAAAATCATTGAAAAATGTATGAATTATGGCGTTTTTGCTGACAATCCCCTAGTTAATGATCTGTTTACAACTATTAGTCAAAATGTATGATTTGTTTATTTACTTATTAACTTGTTTGCCTGTTTATTTATTTGTATTTGTATTTACATTTTAATTATTAATTATTAATTTAATTTAATTATTTATTTATTAATTTATGTGCTTATTGAGTTATTACTTTGTTTATTTGATTATATTTATTTATTTGTATTTTTTTATTTATTTGTATTTTTTTATTTATTTAATTATTAATTATTCTTATATATAAATTATTATATTATATTACTAATTATATTAAACAATTAATAAGATTTTTATGTTTATTTATTTGGTTTCCTTTTTTTTAACTTATATTGAAGGTTTTGTCATGTTTCCTTCAAAATTATAATTCTTGTCTAGTTTCCTTTTTAAAATTCTGTAATAACTTCTCAGAAAAAAGATATATAATGAAAATATCAAATCTCTGTAATTAATGGTATATTGTGCAATAACAAAGCCATTGTAAATTAATAACGAAATAAAGCTATCTATTTATTTTTTTATGAAATGTTGCTAAATACAAACTTTTCGTATGTTGTGGGGATTTGGTAAGTCCCACACTGCCATTCACAACCCCGTGATATTTTTCCTTTTTTTCCCCTTCTGTAGCACACTTGTTTCAATTAATTTAAAATTCCAACAGCGTCAAAGTATGCAATTACCTGAAATTTAATTAAACACACTGCACAGTATACACACCATGCAGTCTTTCTACATTCCTTTAGTTTCTGCAAACTTAATTGACCTAAATATCGTTAAGTCTTCGCTGCGTTCCAAGTGCTTAATGTAAGAAGGCTATAAAAGGATTGCAAAGTTTGCCTTTAGAGACTAAAATGTTTCTTCACTTTGCACTTTCAAGCCTTTCTGAAGGTTTATCGTTGAAATAAATGCTAAAAGACGACAAAAGCCGAAGCGCTTAGGAAAAGCGACACTTTCTACCATCGACGATTTTGTCCGAAAAAACGTCACCGAGTTTCAAAAGCAGTTGTCACTTCAATCTAGGCAGTATGAACCGTTGTCAAGAATTCAAGACATTTTCGTGCGACTTTTCACAGGATACTGTTTATATACCAGAAGGTTTCCAACTTACTAATTAGATATGCCCTCTAAAATAACGTTCAATCATTCACCCGAAGCGAATATTGTCTTAACGAATCCCGTATTGGGAGCACATCTCGGCATTTCTTCTCCCTATAAGAGCACTGACGAACTCCCATTCACTCATCACTCACATTCCCGTCATGTTTCAATACGAAAATCATGAATACGTTTTAACTCAATCCATCAATAAAGCTTTGACTTGGGAAATGGGCGCTGTTCCCTCTTCGCAACTGCGCTACGACAACAGAAAAGATCGTTTCTATGAAAGTAGGACACTAGACATTTCATCAAATTAACAAGCCCCGGGTAGTAGAGTTGCGTCGAAACTACCCTGCCTTTAGAGCGGTGGATGATGGTAAGGATTGATTAATTTTGAGGGGCAATCAAACACATGCACGGACTGCTTTCAAAAGGAATTAATAAGCAGCTTTAGCCGCATTGGGAAGCATTTCCCTGCCACATGTGTAATCCTCTTAATTAGAGATTTATTAAGTTGGTCATACATGTACATTAATGCAGATCATCAGAGTATTATCCCTGGATAGGGTTGATTTTGTGGTATTACCTCCTGGTGGTTAGCAATTTTCACTCCTTCAATTAGTGGACATTTGAGAGTTTATCTCCTTGGATGTATGTTATCCTCTTCATCAATATGGTAGCAACTCATGTCTATTTAAGTTATAAGTTCAATATAAGAATTGTCCAATTGAATTCGTAAGGCATAATTTAAATGCATCCAAAAGGCATTTGACCTGCTGTTATGCCCGTAACATGGATAACAATTTCTCTTTGAAACACACACTCGGTATACGAAATCAATCCGCTTCTGATTACTCATTAGTTCAGTTCACCATAACCGGTGGGCAGTTTATGAAATTCAATATAAATGTAAACTCCTTTGGAACCCATCTTTACATTTGTTTGTTCGCTTCGCTGCCGATGGCAGAACTCAAATGGAAAACAAACAACCCCTTCTCGGAAATCGAGTGGATTTGAATGGAAATGCTAAGACAGTGCTTCACAGACTATCCAACGTATTTGTTAGTTAAACTGAGATAAACCAAATATGTGCAGGATTCAATATTGATTTGGTGTAATACTTCATGAGTTCAATTATTGCCAAATGGTAGAGAAATAAAATTTGGAGAGATTCACATCAAGAACATCATACGTAGTGATGTGTAATTTTCTATAGGCTTTACCTGAAGAATGATGGGTGACGACTGGTTCCTATTAAAACAATTCACCGTTTAGGTACAGTATCGTTTACAAATATACTTCTAGGTGATTTTAATCTCGATCTGCTAGCTCAAACCGATCTAATTGATTCCTACCAAACAGTCTTGTCACAGTATGGTATGAACTCAATCATTAATGATATAACGCGTCCTTTGACTGAATCTTGTTAAGACCATTTATTTGTCCGATTTGGGGGATTTCACCCAATGATTGCGTTGGAATCAATCTTGATATACGAATAACTGACCATTGCATGACTGGAGTTTTGTTAAATAATTTAATGACGAAGTCACATAAAAAAGTTAATGCAATTACTATCCCACCTAAAAGTAAGATAAATTTTAATCTTCTTAACCAAAAACTGGTGTTAGAAAGTTGGTAGCAAGTATATACTGAAGATGATGTTAATAGAGCATATGATCTCTTATTGCCCACATTAAGCAAGCATTTAAAAGAATCCAGTATCCTTGTGAAAAGTAAGCGTTTTTCCGCAAGACTTAAGCCGTGGATGAATAGACATATTCTAATCAAAATTAGGTTAAAAAATAAACTTGGCATTAAACTTTCCAAGCGTCCGCAAAACGTCAGTCTTAAAAATCGTTATAGGAATATGTGCTACAAACTCAAAAAATATATAAAAAGTCGTCGCGATGAGTTTTATCGGAATGAATTTGATAAATGTAAGGGAAATTTAAGAAAGGAGTGGCAGCTAATAAACACTATGTTTAGTCGTCGTTCAAAGGACCAAAAACGAATGTGTTTAGATAGTGGTTCTTCTGACATATCTGATCCGCACAGATTAGCTAATGAATTCAACAATTAGTTTGCTACAATTGCTTTGGAGTCGGTCCCTTCAATTACTAGCTCATGTAAATGCTGCCAAAATTCTTACATAATTCAAGATGTCGGTACATCCAGAAACAGTTTTTGCCTTGAACTTATTTCTTCCTTTGAAACCTGGAAAACCATATGTTCCTTGAATAATTCGCAATCTCGTGATGTGGATGGATTATCCATCCAGATATTAAAAAATATCAGTTTGAATATTGCCGATGTGCTAGCGTACATATTTAATAAAAGCGTGCTATCAGGAGTTTTTCCTGATAAATTGAAATGTGCGATTGTAATTCCGATTCATAAGAAAAATAATCCTAAAGATATACGGAATTATAGACCGATATCTCTGCTACCAAGTATTTCCAAGGCATTTGAAAAAATTATGAAAAGGCGAATTCTCTTATTTTTAGAAAAAAATAATTTCCTAAGTTCAAAACAGTATGGTTTTAGGCAGGGGCTATCTATTGAAGATGCTCTGTTCGACTTTTGCTCCTCTATTTTCAAAGGTTTGGATGAACATAGACATTGCGCTAGCCTCTTCGTCGATATAACCAAAGCCTTTGATATGGTGGACCATAATACTTTACTTAGAAAACTGTACAAAATTGGGTTTAGAGGTTTTGTTTTTAATTGGCTCGAGTCCTATTTACGAAACAGAACTCAAATAGTAAAAATTTCAGAAGCTTACAGCAACAAAATTGATTTAAAGATAGGTGTACCCCAAGGCTCTGTTCTTGGCGCTATTCTTTTCTTAATTTATATTAACTCTATTTTTTACCAAAACATGAAAGGAAACATTACTGCCTTTGCTGATGATTTGGGAATAACCTATATCACACAGAGTAAACTTAATCTGATCGCGGACATTAACCATGATGTTGACATCTTACGAAGCTGGTTTCGTGAGCACAAAATGCTTGTCAGCAATAAAACAAAACTGATGTTTCTTAGTCTAACACACACTGCTTTACCTGATATTGATATTGTCTTTCATTCTTCGAAATGTGAAACCTTCAATATCTGCAGTAATAAGGATAATTTAACGTCCTCTACTCAAATACTATGTGACCCTGATTGTTTTAGGATTGAAGTTGTTACTCATTTTAAGTACCTAGGAATAATTATTGATAATAAATTGAATTGGAATGAGCATATCCTGGCGATGAAAAATACTTTAACTCAACATTGCGTATTTTTAATTATCTCAAGAATACATGTTCCACCAAGGTGTTAAAAATGATTTACTATGGTATTTTCCATTCCAAATTGCAGTATGGTATTTGCTGCTGGGGTGATGCTCCTCAATGCAAAATGGCCATTATTCTGGTGAGCCAAAAATGTTTAATAAGAAAAATATGTAATAAAAACAAATTTTATCATTCCATGCCATTGTTTAACAGCTTGAAAATTCTTCCTCTAAGACATTTGTTTTATTATAAAGTGTTGAAAATTTTCTTTGTGAGATGTGGTTATTTGAATAGCAGACATTCTGATCGCTACAGTCTACGAAGCAATCAAAGCCTAAATGTCAATGTTCCAACTTTTCGTACTACGTTTTTCAGAAAAACATGTTGCATAGTACCATTTAGATTATTTAATAAACTGCCTATTGAATTAAAGTCATTACACTCATTTAAATTATTTAATATTTTAATTAAAACATGGCTTTTTGAATTTGATCACAATCAAATAGAAGATCTACTAGACCCAATTATATAAAATTAGTTTTTAACTTTTTCTCGATGACTACTCTTAGATGCTGTTCTCCTGTTCTCTTTTTTTTCAATGTAAATCACCTTGTTCACCCCTTGAAAATGTTTTTGTATTTTTCGAAAGTAGCATTTATCTCTATTATTGTCAAAATTTTACAAAATTCTACCCCTATTCTCTACAAACTAAATTATCATTGAATGATGTACTATTAATGTATAATAACAACTGTAATCAACTAGAGAATATGAATAAATGAATGAATGAAAAAAATGAAAAAAAAAATTATTGTGGAAAGACCAAGAGGAAAGTTCGGTTGAACAAATTTCGCGATTAAGGAGTTAACGCTGCTCATAACATATCACTCTATAAGTCCCGGGACGTATAGGGGACCCCACTAACAAAAAATTCCAAAATCCATAGTCGTCCATGACAACTTTTGCCAAAATTGAATCTGAGGTGTGAGCGGCCAGTATTTTTGGAGCATATTGATTTTTCCCGAAATTGATTAGTAAGACGTCGTAATGTAAAGTTTAAAGGAATCATAACATCGCTAACAAATATTTATAAAAAATGTTTCTTTTTGGTTCTTCGGAAATAGGAAAACAAGTTTTATTTAACTCAAAAGTCTAAAGTCTAAAGAGGAAAATTGTAAAATTTTGCAAAAACTACATGTACATATAGTGGCTTCATCGAGTAATCAGACATAGGTTCTGTTTACTTTTCAGATAATCAAATAAGTTGAAAGGGCCATTCTTTTTTTCATTAGCTTATTCTTTCATATATCTTCTCCAGTAAGAGAAACAAACATTTAAACGAAATCTCAGCGTAGCGGTAAAAAACATGGCAATAGCAATAAAATTTTTTGCACAACAAATAATCGAACAAAGAACGAAGAATAAATAAAAATTTAACATTAATATTTTTTTCTTTGTGAGGGACATAAAAGTTTCTGCTGTAAGAAAATTTGATCAGTATTATAAAAACTACCGCTATATGAAATTTGTTTCACATTCATTTCATGCTGGCACTGAGTAGCAAGCTTGCATAATTAAAAAAATTTTTTTTGAAAATGGCTTCACACGGTACGCGGGGCGTTCTCGGGTTCAATATAGTATCGGGGTGAAGCTGTGGTTATATGAAGGTCGCCTTTTATATGCCGGGATTGGAGAACAAAACAAATATTAATCATGAAAATAGCTTTATTGTTTTTCAAAATATTCCCCATTAAGATCTATACACTTTTGCATGCGTTTGAACCAATTGTCGAAGCACTTTTGCCACTCTGATTGAGATATCTCCAAAACATGCATTCTGAACGCATCAACCACTTCTTCAGGTGTCGAAAAACATTGACCTCACATTTTATTGTCTGCGTACGGGAATAAAAAGAAGTCATTCGGTGCCAAGTCAGGACTATACGGCGGATGACTCATCAAATCGATGTTTCGAGTGCTCAAAAACGGAGTTGTTTGAGCCGATGTGTGAGAGCTCACATTGTCGTGGTGAAGATTGATCCCCCTTCGGCGGTTGGTTTTCCTGATTTCTTGGAAGACAAGTGAAAAACCAAATGGTTGTGTACCACTCAGAATGGACTGTTCTACGTTGTTCTGGTGGTACAGGTGACCATTTGCTTGAAAGTGCTTCGTGCGCGAGCAACTTTTGTTGGATTTGACGATCCACGCTCCGGCGCCCTGGCTACTGCTTGTACGGGAGGAAGCATTCAAAGTCACTTCGTCTGCCGAGAAGCTCATGGCCACAGTTTTTTGGGAATCTTGGTCAATGAGTAGAAAAAAAAAGGTGAAACCATCAACGCCATATCCTACGCTTCCACTTTGCAGAATTTGCGTGACGAAATTAAAAAGAAAAGACGGGGTAAATTCGCAGCGGGTGTGTTGTTTCTTCATGACAACGCTCCTGTTCACACGGCGCGAGTTTCCAAGACTGCTGCGCGAGATTGTGGTTTCGAAGAAATACAACACCCAACCTCTGGTCCAGACCTCGCCCCTAGTGATTATTTCCTGTTTCCGGAGTAGATAAAATGTCTTCGTTGAAAAAGATTTTCGGATTATGAAGAACTCAAGTTGGCAATAAATGGGTATTTTGCAGAAAAGGAGGAAATTTACTTTTTTGAGGGTTTTCAAAAGGTTTTCTCAATATGTAACAAATGCATCAATTTTGGGGAAAATAATATTGAAAAATAACAACAATTTTAATTCAATTCTGTAACAACGGTTTGCTTAATTATTTTTACACACTGTAAGAATAATTTTGTTAAGTTGCAGATACATCTAGTCAGTGAAATCAAGTTGCCACATTCTGCACAGCTAACGGCTGGTCCCGGGGGTCAAGAATGTCGAAATTGGGCCAGTTTTTTTTGTTTTCCTTATGGCCCTGGATAGCGGGGTTCTAAAGAGAATAGTTTAGCACTACCGGAAGTTGATTTTCTATTTCCAATCGTCTCAAAATCGCTGAATTTTGTCGAGGTCACGCTGCAACATATTATTTATAACTTCAATTTTCGTGCCTGATCTGTAAGCCATAAGATCATCGGCGTACGCGATTCAATGCGACATGGAACCAATAATATCGCTAGTTAATATAGCGAAATAGATCGGTGAACTAACTGTCACATGTTGCAACCCATTTTTTATGTGAAATACTGTGGTCAATGTAACAAACACACAACAAATTTCCTACCTGTAATTATATCTTAGGACTCTTTGTATCGGTATGTCACAATGGATTAAATATGGATCCACCGCTACACTCCAGAGTCAAATCAGCATTCAGCGGGGTGGACAGTAGCCAGTGAACCACGCCCAAAACGTTCAAAAACACAAAGGTCGGCATCCGTATTTTGAGATACGCAAGGATTTTTTTTCATGTACTATCTCGAGAAATTCAAAATGATCAACATCGAATACTACATGACAATATTGGTGGATTTGAAGTAAGGAATTGAAAAAAAAAAAACAAAATTCTCTTACACCAAGACAATACACCGTGCCACAAGTCGTTGGCCACCATGGCCAAAATGCACGAATTGGACATTAAATTGCTTCTACACCAACCATTCTCCAGATCGTGATCCCAGCGATTTCTACCTCTTTTCAAACCTCAAAAAGATGCTCGCTAAAAAAATATGGCTTGAATGAGCAGGTGATCGCCGAAACTGAAGCATATTTTTAGGCCAAAGACAGTTCATTTTTTTAAAAATATATCGAAATATAAGAGCGGTGTTGGATTGATTGTGTCACTCATCAAGGAAACAATGTTGATGAATAAAGTCGAATTTTGTCCAGAAAATGTGGTTTTATTGGTTAGGCCCGGTACTCACTGAGTGACGTTTTAATGTTACTCCATGAAGAAGACCCTCAAGCTTCACCATTTGGAGTTGGCAAACGCAGTCAATCTCTTCTAGATCTCGAGAAGCTAGGCCTCCTATCGTCTTAAGATCCAACCAAGTATGCAGAAAAGTCATAAGTAAACTACTGGATCAAATAAATTATTTTTCATCTTTTTATATGTACTTTAAAAGTTTACAATTTAAAAGGGGCGGATTTATGTACTTCAAAATCGATATATTCCCTTGAGAAAGTATGCTCCTACCTGCGCTGCACAATGCAATAAAGCCAATCAGTCTGGTTATTGTCAAAATTGATTAAATTCGTGAAATTTTCTACATCTGTCAAAACATTTTCATGACATTTTCATTTAACAGAAAGTTAAAGCTTAGTTTATTGTTAAATTAAAACGCCATCCACTCGGCAAACATTATTAGTGCCTCAAATTTAAAATGTACAACGAAATGTGTTGCAAAATTAAACCACAAAAATGGTCGTCAATTTAATTCATTTAATTTCAGAGGCTGTTGTGGTTGCAATTTTAATGTATCGCGAGCGGGTTCCTCTAAACTGCCTGCATAATCAATATCCATTATTGCGCAAACGGTTCGCGTTTATGTTTGTGCCATGAACCGTGGAAAATGAACGCCCATGCAGACACGTGTCTAGCATTTCTCTCATAAAGAATCGTTTGTGGACTTTAGCGAAAGTTCAATATTTTTATTTAGAAATTTATTCAATGACACAGAGGATATACCTCATAGGTTAAAGGTTAATGCTGCATCACTTAAGGTATTACTCACGATTAGTGTATATGGGAATCTGTCCCTTATAGCCTTCTTCTGCTACTACTGGGCTCTCAAATGACTTTTGAAGTATCTGAAAATAACCTCATTTGTCCTTCCAATGCTTGCAAGTTGTGTTATTGATTAGCTTTTGGGGTGGATTCAAAACAATTCTTACTTCATCTGCCTTTGATCCTATTCTTCCACGATTCCCGCAACATACACTAACTGTAAGATAAGTGGATCATCTCCATGACATTTTATTTGCTGTAAAGTTATTCGTGTTGTTGAAAAATTACAAAGAAATGTCCATTTATTGTAAAAATTAAGAGAATGGCTACACATTGCTTAAGGTGGAGATGGATGCAATCACCTGCGAAGACTCTGTTCCATAGCAATGAACACAAGCAATAAAAGTAATGTCTAGGCAACTCGTTGCCTTCGTAAAAAGGTGGCACTTCTCAAACGTCAGGGATCTGTCCTCGATTCCTTTTCTGTACGTTATGTCATCACTTCATTTCACGGAACTTTTGAGTTTACGTTGCTAACTTGGCTATGGCAGCTTTTCACAGAAAGAACTTCTTCACAATCTGCTTTGATTTGAGGATTCAATCCTCTTGACACCTCCAAAGCACTGGCTTTCCATTGAAGAAACTTTGTTTGACTGTAATCTAAAGATCCACCAATTTACAAATTTCTTATTAAGAGACGTGTTTGATTTATAAACGCCACAGACTTTCAGACCACCTAGGCCAAGGATTGTACGGCTGTCCCTCTATCCGTTACATTAATTTATCACGACTTGGTATTCCAACATAGCCATGGAGAAGTAGTAAAGATTTTCGCTTCAAAAATAGGACAGTGATTTATTCTTGAATCTGAGACCCCCATTCCTGCTTTCTTCATGATTAAATGTCCTTCGCACACTGCAAATGTTGATAAATCCAACAATGCAACCCCTACAGCAATGAAATAAATTCTTAAGGGAATCTGCAAATAAACCGACACACCACCATACGAATGTGCTCCTCAATCTTCGCATAAATCAATCGCATATGTCGCTTGACACATTTCTCTCCTAATGAGTTGCACACACAGATCGATGCCCTAGTTGAGTGTAGTGTTTCTCTCCCATCTGTGGATAAAGGCAGCGTACACTTTCCAAACTGACTCATATTTAAATTACACACTCTTATGCCGAACTGGTATTAAATTACTTCGAGGACGGAGATGATGGAATGGTGAAAGTTGCTTGCTTGAGGGGCTGATGTGTTGATGTGAAATTACTCGTAATTACATTCAGATGTGATTAATTATCGGATGTGACAAGAAATAACTCATTTAGGCGATGGGAGGCTAGATGTACGCATCAGCGGAAAGTGAATGGTTGCTTCACAATGTTGCTTTAGACGGGTTATTATGACATTACTAGTATTAAAATGGATCAGAGAGTGCGCTGCTAGGGAGTAGATAAGTTGATACATCTTGTGCTATATGTATTGAGGTGTACCAGTGCCCTACCTTCTATCCTGATGTGCGATAGGGTAGGAAGATACAAGGTTGTTTACTCTTCATTCAATACTTCATAAAAAGTGTTCCAGTGATCGCATTTAGCTCAAATATGTGCCCTTTTGTTCGATAATATATTTCCATCTATACGGCAATTTCATATTACCCCTCTCGTAGAAACCACCCTCTTTATTTGCGAAGAACTCGGACAGCCAGTTTTCACAAGCCTATTTTGAGTTCAACTTTACACTACGAAAGGTGTTGGCCATGGACAGGAACAGGCCGTAATCACTTGGCGCCATATACGGCCTATATGGTGGATGCGTCAAAACCCCCCATCAGAGCTCCCGTAGCTTCTGACGAGCAATCAACAAAGTGTGTGGTCTAGCGTTGTTCTTATGGAACTCTACACCCTTCCTATTGGCCATTTCTAGACGTTTCTGGTCGATCGCCTTCTTCAAGCGGTCCAGTTGTTCGCAGTAGATAGTAGAATTAAGCGTCTGACCATATGGGAGCAGCTCATAGTGGATGATTCCCTTCCAATCCCACCAAACATAAAGCAAAATATTTTTGGCCGTCAATCCTGGCTTAGTCCCTGTATGAGACGATTCGCAGGACATATGTGATTGTCATATGTGATCCATTTTTTGTCGCCAGTCACCATCCGTTTCAAAAATGGGTCCAGTTCGTTCCGTTTCAGCAGCATATCGTAGACGTTGATTCGATCCGGAAAGTTTTTTTTGCATCAAATCATACGGCACCCAAACATCAAGCTTTTTTTTGTATCCAACCTCCTGCAGATGGTTTTAAATGGTTTGGTGACTAACTCTCATCTCCTGAGCGATGTCACGAGTTGCCACATGCCGGTCTAACTCGATGATTTCCATGATTCGAACGGTATTGGTTATCACAGGTCTACCGCCGGTTAGCTTATCTATGGTGTCGTTTTCACCGGCTCTGCATCATCAAAACCATTCCACTGCGGCTCAAAGTGATAGGGTGCCATGCCCTAAAACACTAAAAATCTCACGGAACGTTTCTCTAGCGGATTTGCCTTTAACAAAGGAAAAAAACTTTAAAATAGCGCGAATTTCAGCGTTAGTAAAATGCTTACACGTCTATAACTGTTGAGCGCAATATTGAAACTAACCATGCATAGCATCGTTTTGTAGGTTTTGGCAAGACCTTTGAAATGATGTATAATATTGCCAGATACGAACTCTATAGCGCTTTGAAAATAGCCAGAAAATTCAAAAGACAAAAATGCAGAAGGGAGATATTTGACAACCTTATATGAAGTCATCTTTTCAAAGTTAGCCAACTCATTTTTTCAATACGCTTACGGACTGTATTGTCTGATGAGAAAGGAGCAGAAGACATGTTTAGAAGCCACTTAAGCGGAAGGAGTTGAGACACAATTCGGGAATGGAGAAGGAAACATTTAAGGCAACTAGTGGACTTCTGAGCTGACTCCTCGTATAAAACGTTAACAGAAGTTAATTTAAACACTTGACGACGGGTCAGAGTCTGAACCTCAACTGCATCCTTTCTTCTACAATACAGGCTTCATCTTAAAATCTATGGTAGGTGGTTACTGTCGTCTAATATGCTTAGATTCTGTCTGTCCTAGGTTATCTTCCATCAGCTCTTTCTGTCTAAAACATGAATGCTGCGATATATCTGCTACCTACCAGCAGAATCTTTCATAAGCCTAAATTGAGGTATCATGCAGCATAATATTACATGACTATGACTCCTCTAGAGATAGAGTTGATTCTTTTCATTTCGTAGTTTTGATCGTGACGTTTGCATATATGACATTCACCCTGAAACAGACGTCCTTCCTAGTTTCGTTGAAGTTAATGAAATTAAATCTATAATGAAAATTTGACCGAGATTGAGGGCATGGAGTTCTTCTGCTATCTCCATTTAATGTTACGTACTTACTAATGCTCGTCTGAAATCGTGAGACTTTTAAATTTCAGTCCTGGATTGCTAAACATAGAGCTGCCTCCTGCATTCCGTCTTGAATGAAGTCGTTTGAAGTGAGCAACTTCTTCCTGGTCACTTACTGCCATAATAATAGTCCACAACTTGACAGAGTGAGGTCACCAATAGGAGGAAATAATGATAATAATAATGAGGTTATGCAAATTGTAGACCAGAAATCCATTGATTGAGTGCATGGCGCGACAGTCCACAGGGGACCAGGGCCCAGCTTGTTTTTCAACTACTCGTTTTGTGCGTGCTATTGTTCCCTCACAATTACAAGGGACCTACAATTTTTTACCGACTTAGAAGGGCGAGGTTGAAAAAGCTTTTTCTAAGACAGTTATTACAGTTTGAGTGTTGCCAGTAGCTCGAAAGAGGTGGTGCCGCGAAAAATTCGAAGTGTTCAGCGGGGAATCGAACCTGGACCTCCAGTGTGTGAGTGGCGCACTCTACTTTCTATGCCACGGTGGCCACAAAACACGGAACTCTATTAACTTCTACTTTTTCTTATTGTGGCCCTACAGTCTGGGGTGGACCTGGGCCTCAACCAACATGACTCACCAGCCTGCACGATCTTTCGCCAGCTGTCTCCAGTTGCGCACTCCAAGTTGGTTGAGGTCCTTCTCCACTTGTGTACGCCACTTTAGTCTAGGTCGTCCTCTGTTGCGTTGTCCCAATGGCTCGGATTCAAAGACTTTTCGGGCCGGAGCAGTGGTGTCCATACGCTCTACATGGCCTAGCCATCTTAAGCGTTGTATCCGTAGACGCTTAACCAGGCGCATGTCGCTGTACAGCCCATAGAGCTCGTAGTTGTCTTCTCCTCCAGACGCCATCAACGCAAACAGGACCAAAAATCCCACGCACTCCAAGTTGGTTGAAGTCCTTCTCCACTTGTGTGCGCCACCTTAGCCTAGGCCGTCCTCCGTTGCGTTGTCCCAATATTTCGGACTCATAGAAATTTCGGGCCGGAGCAGTGGTATCCATACGCTCTACATGGCTTAGCCATCTTAAGCGTTGTATCCGTAGACGCTTGACCAGGCGCATGTCGCCCATAGAGATCATCGTCGTCTTCTCCTCCTGATGCCATCAACGCAAACAGGACCAAAAATCCCACGCATAACTTTTGTCTCTCGAAAGGAGTAAGGGCTTCTTCATCCGCCTTTGGTAACGTCTAAATTTCCACTCCATAAAGTAGGACTGGGATGATCAAGCTGTTATATACAGCAAGCTTAGTCCGTCTAGAGAGGGCTGTATTACTCAATTGGCTTTTAAAAAAAAAATTGATTTCCATTTTCAAATTATTCATCTCACTTCACAAAACTAACTTACAACCAGCATAAGGCACTGTGGAGTTGTATACATGTCACTGCAAGACCGACTCTGTATATTGTTTTTAACCCTTTTAGTGCCGGGCGAAATGGAGGTGCCTATGCGAGAAAAACCGGCCGAATTTCACAGTTTTACAAGGGTTCGGGAAAATGCTTATAAAAACCAAACGAGAAACGATATTTACATGATTCAAAAAGCTGCGTATTATAGATGAAATACAGAACGAAACAATGACACTAGTTTTTTTGTACTCATTTGTTCTGTTCTGTTCTGTTCACATCAACGATCGTGGAGAAATTAACTGATCCTACGTTTCGCTGCGGCAATGCGATGTTATTTTGTGTTATATAAAACACTGTCGACAAGTACCGATAAGGGTCCAAATCCACAGCGATTAACGCCGCAGATCGAATATCGCCTGAGTGGCGACCATCGGTGTTTATGTTAGACTTCGGTACCTCCAAGCGATAGGAAAAGGTCGTCGTCCACAAAGAGTTAAAACGAAAAACTATTTTTTTTAATTCTCTCATAGTGAAATTAGATCATTTATAACGTATTACAAATTTATTTTGAGATAGAGTTCTCCCGCAATGCGAATAGTAAAGCGCTACGAGGCGCGGGCCGATATATCGGCTCTGGCACTTCTCGCGAGTGTAGAAGGAGCCGATATATCGGCTCCCGGCACTCAAAGGGTTAATGCTCGTCTGTTATTAAGAAATATGGAATGGTTCGATCCGAAATGAAATAAACCAAACCATTTATGAAAAGAGTACCTGGTGGGTCCGGGAAGTTAATTAAAAATTAAAATAAAAAAAATGTTCGCTTTTCAACCAAAAGTTAGGGTCAATATTTGCTTAATTGACGTCCTCTTTAATGACTCTGAACCTCTCGAAAGCATTAACCTTCACTTTTCTTACAATTCACACTTCATTTCACAATTAGAATTTGATGTGCTTATGAAATACTGCCGTTCCAGTTCACAACTTAAACGGCAGTTCATTGAGACGCACAAGGCATGAGACATCCATCATCGGCATAGAAGTTAATTAGTTCAGACGTAGCAGAAAGAAGTTGTAAATAGTTGGTAACGAGATAGAACCACTTCCCTTTGCACTTCATTGCCTATAAATAAAAATCGATTTTTAAAACGCTCAATTCCTACAAAAAATTGCCTTAAGGATGACAGAAATTTTTTGTTGTTCCAAACTCCTACAGTGCTACCTCTAAAGTTGACCACAGTCATGTACAACTCCAGCTTTTGTCATTTTGTGCTAACCAACCTTGGTTTTACATAATCGCAAACTGCACGCATTTTGATAAATGTCACTTTCCCATGCACTGCATTCCATCTGTGCAAGCTGTGTACCTTATTTTGGCTGCAGACCAAGTTTGGTCGACGTTTCATTTAAATTCGAGTGCTTGCTGCCTCCGAGGTACAATGCAGTGCTGGTTCTCATTTAAGTTTGGCCGTCGTTGAGTGCTTGTTGCCCCCGAGGCATAATGCAGAGCTAATCTCATCTCATTCAATAATATAAATTCCACTCCCATTATAAGTTGCAATGTATTATTCACGTAAAACTTTGGTAAATCACTTAAACAGCTCCTTTAAGTATCACTTAGTGACCCTTACTTGGGAAAAGTTTGGTTCCTACTTACAGGCGACTGCAGGCATTTTTTTTTTCCGAAAGTTTCCAACTACGTCTGAAGGAAGAAAATGAAATTCAGGAGAATCGAAGAAAAACGAAAAAGACTTACTTTCCAATGCTACACATTTGTATGACATCGCGTGTGACAGTGAAGGACTTCATTCAAAATGTAGGCTTCAAGCAACCCCCCGAATGAAGATGGTGGTGGGGAATTTCTGGAGAGCGCGAATATCTTATGAGACTTATTTATTGTTCTAAATTCCTTTCGGGCACTTCAAAAATCACAGCCAGCCACAATACAGAATATTAGCTGCGACTGAATATGAATTCATTTGTAGGAACAATGAGCACAAAGGCGCACGTGAGCCTTTTGTCTGGTTTCTTTGAGCTTTTTTTTGTATGCACTGAAAAATTTCTCGTCGGCTAGATGGTGGGTGTTCACTGGAAATAAAAAGAAATTGAAATGCCCTCACATGGCAAATGAGAAAGGTGGTTGGAGGTGACCTTAACCACATTATTTTAGATTATTTATTTTATATTAATTAAAAACGACAAAGCCAAGGAAAGAATTCGATAGTTACGAACGTTTGCTGTAACATTGATTTTCGCCGAATTTTTAGTTGTTATGTAAAATGCTCAACTCTCGAATATATAAAGTGTCATATCCTCCACAGGACAAAAAGCTTCAAATTCTGCCAAAATTAATACTGCTGATGCACTTTTGTTTTCTCTCGATACAAGAGATGTTAAGTGTCAAGAGTCGGGTAAGAACTTGAGAAAGATTTAGAAAGCAATTTTTCCACTGCAGGCGTTAAAATTTTGTTCAGGGCAGGAAGTGAACAACAAATTAAATGCCAATTTACAGCAGTAACAGAAACTTCAGATCCCTCCAAACGATGTGACTGAATTCATAACTGGCTGACCTTGAATTTGAATTCCTGAATGGATGCGATGGTAAGGGTTGGCAAAGGGCTTCCGGAAAGCAGCTTGTTTGTGTGTGTCGTGTTTGTGTGCGCGTGCGATTGCAAGCGTTGTCACCTCCATGAAATCTAATTTTCGGTGAATGGCTCATTGATGTATTCTGACCTTAAGTACGTGTAATCAATGTGTGTTTGAACTTGTAAAGGACAGGTGATAGATTCGTCAGTTGAAAGTGAAATTTTCGAGCTCTTCTCTTTACATTTCTCAAGAACCTTAAGAGACTATTCAACTGATTTTTTTTTCAAGCGTGATTGAAACTTTCAAAACAAAAATGGATAAAGAAGTACGGTTGCCATCCGAATAAGGCGAGGGGTGGAGCATTGAATTAAGCATGCATTCAGTGGAATTTCGCAGACAAAGTCGCTGATTAAAACAAAGGTCATCTGAAGCCGGTGTGTTTTAAGAGCCGAGCTGCATATGACAGCCCAAATGGAGGATAGATGCATTGCTACGAATGCTAGATAATGATTCCATATCAAACTGACTCGCCTATATATCACTAATGACAACGGGTGTGGTTTAGATCAAATTGAAGTAAGCGTGCGCTGATGACTTGTTTAAAGTTTTTCTGTTCGCCGCACTGATTTAACTCAGGCAGTAATTGGACTCTTTCATGTAAGTGTGGAGTTGATTAGCCTATAAAATGAAACACAGTGAACTTTTCCCAAGCTTGACCTCAATGTGTAATCTAGGACGCATATTTTTATAGGTCGGAAACCGTTAATCCAGGACTCACCTCAGCGACACGCACACGATGTAAAATTTTAAACCCAATTTTACATGCTTAACGAACTATTGTATTTTCCACTATCCAATGCAGCAAGCTTGAATTTCACTCTTTCAGTCATTTTTCTAAACAAATAATAAACTATCTTGGTTCTACTGATTACAGATTGAAAGGACGCTTTTATTTATGGTTGGTGCGCACTTAAAGGATTGTTTATAGCCTTAAATGACCGAAATTAAGTCACAGTACGGGCCGAGAGGATAGAGGAAAAAAGGGAGGAGGTACGTCTGCTATTTAAAACTTTATCCAATTAAATGAATTCTGCGTAATAATAATATGATGTTTCATATTATTTCTTTCCTTGCCTCTATTGTAGATCTGTTCGTAGAAGTAAGCTCACTGTCACACCTCAAAGGCATCACAAACACAATCTTTGACTGAAGCAAGGAGGTTAACGCGTTACATGCTTTGAAACGAATTCAAACTTAAACCTCCACCCCGTCCCTGAACGGAGCTCTATAAAGTTATTTGGTTTCTACGAATGTCTAACCATGTGAACTTGTCACATCTAGGACAATTCATATTTTAGTTTACTATTTAAAGTATGACTTAGTTAACTAAGTTAACTTCACACGCATGGCTTCAATTCATAAAAATTCAAAGTATAAATTTCTACAAACTGAGAAAGGAACACTGAACTCGATAAAATGAACCGAAATCCCCGGTGGAAAAATAAAAATGAAATACTGCTAAGAAGGTTATATCCAAGTTAGAGATAAGATAAGTCTTAGGCCGTGCTGTTGACCTTTTCTTTAAGGACGACAACAACTGAATAGCTTTCCAAAACTCATAAACCCACCAAAAGTACAACTGGCTATACACAGTGATCAAGAATATTAAGGGAGCATAGAATAAGCATTCTAAGAATATACTTTAACTACTCCATCAAATCTTTAGTACCTTAACGGAAAATTACACTTTAATAATAATAATAAAAATAATATTATTTGGCGCAACAGTCCACAGGGGGACCAGTGCCTAGCTTGTTCATCAACTACTCGTGTTGTGCACGCTACTGTTCTCTCATGAGTAAAAGGGACCTACAGTTTTTTGCGGACTCCGAATGTCGAAATTTGAGAAGCTTCTGTTTGGATAGTTATTACTCTTTGAGTGTTGTCAGCAACTCGAAAGAGATGGTGCCGTGAAAAATTCGAAAAAATTGTGTTGAGCTGGGAATCGAACCTAGACCCTTCGGCGTGTGAGCGTCGCACTCTACCAACTACGCCGCGGCACTACCCTTTACCTACTTCAAAAAACGTTTAACCTTTTAACATATCACTAAAATGAATATGAAGGGCTTATCATGCATTCCGCTGAGCTTGTCTCTCTCACCAGCTATGGTTTATGCAACAAAATATGTTAAGCCTCATGAATGTTTTTTCAGCAGAGCAACAGCATTTCTCAGAAATGAGTGTTCCTGCTCGTCCTTAATTAGCCTGGATTAAATCTGTGTAATAAATGGGAGCAAAAACTGGTGCAAATTGCCGATAAGTTAATTCCACGAATACTTCTCGCCAATTAAGTTTAAATACATATATTCTTGCATCAATTTAAGCGGGGGGAAAGAGAAATGATTGCAGAGGGGCTGAAGCTTGCTCTATTTAATCACCCGCAGTGATTTATTTTTAACCAACTAATAAGTCGCTTTTCTAGGAACACCTCCCGGAACTTGTTGTGGGAAGTAGAATTTTAAATTCAAAGTATCTGAGAACGAAACTATTTATTATTATTAATTATTTAATTATTTAACAAAATTGTGCCATTCCAAATTTAAAAATTTGTTTAAATGTGAACCATATAAAATTAAAGCGAACTGATACCCTTGAAGATGGTTTCCGGCCATGTTTTCATTAAACCTCGAACTCAGGCTGTTGCTGTTTGTGGGTGAGTTTCACCAAGGCAGCCTTAAACGTTATTATTGCAGAAACTTTCAAGTGGAAATGTTTTGCAACGGTTTTGTTAGAAGAAGACTTCAGGAAAAGGAGATTTTGAGGTTTCAATTTGAGAAAGCTTTTTAACAGATAACAGTGGCTTCGTTGCGTAGTGGGTTGAGTGCAACGCTCACACGCCGACAGTCTAGGTTCGATTTCAAGCTGAACACCCCGAATTTTGCACGGCACCTCCTCTTTCGAGCTACTGACAACACTCAAAGAGTAATAATTGTCCAAGAAAACGCGTCTACAACTTCGCCGTTCGGAGTCGGCAAGAAACTTTAGGTCCCTTCTTCTCGTGAGAGAACGGTCGCGCGCACAACACGAGTAGTTGATAAGCAAGCTAGGCCCTGGTTCCCCTGTGGACTGTCGCGCCATACAATTATTATTTTTAATTTTTAATAGGTTACGTGAAACTCCCACAATGCCTCCAAATTGATGTGCCTCAAGACCGAAATTAGAGTTCTGTGGAATGTTACGCAGTGCCTAGTCGACCTACTAAAATCACTGTTGTCAGCACCATACATACAGCGGAGTCGGAGTTTGTACCAGTGGTTGATATACATCTGTTATTTATACTTAGAGCACTTCTAGCAGGTAATGAAGATAGTTGAGAACGCAACGAATTTCGTATTTTTGAGAACTGTCCTAATTTTTCTCGAAGACCTCGACGCATTAGTGTACAAAATTCAATTTTTGCTGGGTCAAATGACTTCAACTTTATTATTTATTAAATCATAGAGTTATATCCTAAAATGTTGTTCAGTGAGAAGTTAATTTTTTTAAGGTCATACTTAAAACAGAATAAGTGCAAAATTTAGGCTAACAAGCAACACAAAGGGAAGGAAATATAAACTTTTACGGTCTAATAGTTTCCAAGTTTTTTTTTTCTCACAAAATGGGGCAAATTAAAATACTACCGACAAAAGTAGTCTGCGCAATATTAATGCATTAAGAGCTTCCCGAAATTCACGCGCATTGTTTCGGTATCCTTGGATTTCCAGGACTGCGCTGCAAAATATACAGCGCCTAGAAACTGAACCCGTTGAAAAATATGGAGTGCGCAGCTTAGTAATTGCGAATTTTACTCATATGTGGCATCCCTGTCAATATAACATTCCTGTAAAGCATCATACGTATTTCAATAGTAATAAGAGTAGAAGAATCGCGTCAGCTTATAATCAGAAGTGGACGAGGACAGTCGTGTTTGTATTACATAAAGTATTTTAAATTCCAAATAATTCGTTGTGTCTAATTTTTCGCTATCGGCTACTACACATAGTTGGTATTAGTTGGGAATTGGGATGTCAAAAACATTTTTTTATTTGACGTCTGTTGAAGAATAGAAATCACATTTTGCTTTTATATTTCCAGAAAAAAACACGCTTCGCAAGTTCACAAAAAGTTTTGTTATGTTTATTGTGACGAAGATTTAAGAGAACGGCAATGTCAAAATTTGTTTGGAAAATTTCGTTCTTGACATATTTCACTCAAAGATGAAAGACACTATAATCGTCCAGTTGAAGTAAATGACGGCCAAATCAATACAATAACTGATTCAGAACGCCACAGCTCAACACTTGAGGTTACAGAGAAGTTTCATGTCTCACATACATCCAAAAAAATACGATTGCAAGGACCTTGCATGAATAAAAAGAAGATCATTCTGCTCATCGCATAGGCATCTGCGATTTGTTAAAGGAACCTAAAAAACAACAACAACAATGTTAACGACAAATTACAAGTTTGCATTGAACAACTTATGAAATTGAAAAGCGAGCCATACTCGAAACGGTGTTGTATTCCATAATAAAAATGCAAAGACACACACAATTTTGCCCACTCGGCAAAATTTATTAAAGTTTGGTAGGGATGTTTTGCCTAATCACCCATAACCATAACATAATAAAAGTGATTCATTTTTAAAGCGATTGATAACTGGTGATGAAAAATAGGTTGCTTACAGCAATATTAGTTAGAGAAGATCGTGGAGCTAGCAAGGTAAACCAGCTCAAACAACATCAAATGGTGATATTCATCAAAAGCAAGTTATGTGATCAGTTTGGTGGGATTCCAAAGGAATTGTCTACTTTGAACTTTTACCATCCAACTGTCTACATTAAACAGCTTAAAAATTAAACTATTGAAGTGACAAGTCGACAGTTGTTGCATTCCATCATAGCAATGCAAGGTCACACACATGTCCAAATCCACCATATAGTCTGACCTTAAACCACCTGATTACTTTTTAATTCGATCTTTGCAAAAGTTTCGGTATGATAAAAATTTCAAAAATGATGATGTCAAATCGAGCCTGATTCAGTTCTTTACTGATAAAAACCAAAAGATTTATGAATATGGAATTATAATGTAGTCTGAAAGATGTCATAATGCCACTGCTCCAAACGGACAATACGTTTGACAATAAGGTTTGTCTCTTGTTTTTTAAATCAAATCCGCAATAAATTATATCCAACCCTATAATATTGGTGAGTAGTTATTTTTGCGAAAAATTTGGGATGCCACAGACTTGAACTATTTTCCCTGAAAATATGTATAATCTGTGGCCCACAGGAGTAAATCGTCACTGAAATTGTTCGTATTATCCGCGACGTCCGAAGAATGCCTTTTATATTTCGGGATTAGAGAGCACAAACAAATATTTATCATCGAAAATAGATTTATTGTTTTTCCAAATATTCCCCATTAAAATTTATACACTTTTGCATGCGTTTTAACCAATTGTCGAAGCACTTTGCCACTCTGATTGAGGTATCTCCAAAACATGCATTCTGAACGCAACCAACCGCTTCTTCAGGTGTCGAAAAACGTTGACCTCTCATTTTATTATTTACGTACGGGAATAAAAAGAAGTCATTCTGTGCCAAGTCAGGACTATACGGCGGATGACTCATCAAATAGATGTTTTCAGTGCTCAAAAATGCAGTTGATTGAGCCAATGTGTGAGAGCTCGCATTGTCGTGGTGAGGATTGATCCGTCTATGGCGGTTGGTTTTCCTAATTTATTGGAAGACAAGTGGCAAACAAATGGTTGTGTACCACTCATAATTGACTCTTCTGCGATGTTCTAGTAGTACGCTTGCGACATGTCCAGTTTTTCCGAAAATCCAGGCGACCATTTGCGAAGAAGCGCTTCGTGCGAAAGCATATTTTTTTGGAATTGGCTCTATTTGAAATACCCATACAGTCGCGTGCTGTTTACTTTCGGGCTCATACGCGTAAGTCCACGATTCATCACCTGTCACGATGTCATAGACGTGTTTCGAAGCACCACGATCGTATTTGTGGAACATTTCTTTCGGCCAATTGACACGAGCCCTTTTTGAACGATTGACAAATTGTGTGGGGGTCCGCGAACACGCAAACAAATTTTGTTGACGGTCAAATGTTCATGCAATATGGATTGATGTATGCTGGTACAACTAATGCCTAAGGTTGTCTCGATCTCACGATAAGTCACATGACGATCTTGCAATAACAGTTGGCGCACAGCATCAATGGTTTCTGGTTCGTCTTGGAGTGAACTACGACCTCGGTTGAATTCACCATACCATCGATAAACACTGGTCCTTGATACGGCTTCATCGCGAAAAATTGAATTAAGTTCATCGATGCTCTGTTGTTGAGTTAATCCACGTCGAAAGTTGTAAAAAATAATTGCACGAAAATGTTCACGATTTAGTTCCATTTTTTGAGCGAGATGAATCTTTTAAGTTACTGTAGACAAGACAAATAGGGCTCGTATGTCAAACGTTCTGAGTACGTATAACATCAAAATTGTCAAACCTTATGATAGAGCTGGCAGTTACCAGATTGCAATACTAGGATTGCCCATTCCCGAAATATAAAAGGCTGCTTTCGTACAAGTCACGTTGCTTGAACGAGTGGTTTAAAACTGGACAAATATCCACCTCGAAGAGACGTGCCCAAAATTTACATAATTTCGTTTTCAAAACACCAATTGCCATTAAATATTCTTAAAACCGATAATAATTACTCCCTTATAAGGATATGCATGTTAGCACTTTACAAGTGGCGGATTTGTATTGAATAAAAATTCCTGTTTTACAAAAATGCAAAAAAAGTAAAATTTTGGCACAAGCTGGCACAAAAGACAAAAACAAACCATTAAAGAACTTATCCAAAAACTGCGATTTTCTATAAAAAAAAAATGTCTCCGTCTCAGTCTGCATCCGCATAAGCATATAAAACTATTCTGCATTGTAACATTTGTTAACACAACCAATCCAAGCCGATTTTTTTAAAATAAATTCCAATTTTTGCAAATTTATTTTGAAAAATCTTTCACGAGAAAAATGCCGAAAAGTGATTTTGCTGTGATAGATTTTCAAAATTTGCTTAAGACAAGTCTTAATATGTTAAGCACTAGACATTCGAATCTTAAAATCTTATTTTGAAATCACTCAATATTTCACCACGGCATAAGATCTATTAAAGATGATGCGAGTTATGCAACAAACATCCATTTCAACAAATTATATGATTTCATATTTTTTCTTTGAAATTTGCCTCACCAAATTATTTATCCAAATGTATTCCTCTGTACTAAATTTTGAAGTTCGAAAAATCCGATCAGTCACTTACACCTTTCACTCTCGGAACGTTAAACTTGAATTAAATATATATTTTGTTTTAATCAATTTATTTTTCTTTTTCTTATAGAAACATTTAAAATATTCTCTTTAATCTTAAATTTTTTTATTTTTTTATAAGTGCACCAAAAAACACTTCTCAAAAATACACAACCACGGGTAGAGAAATCGCTTTGAGCTCTCTTGTGTTATGTTACTTCAAATTCACTTCACGCACGTATGCACCGTCAGTTAGTTATCAGTGGATTGTCGCTGAATCGCGCTAGCGTTCGTTGTACAGAATGAATACCGAATGTCCTTCCTAGCTCGCGTGCTACTCGTCAAACGGATGTCGAAGGACTGACATCCTCAAGCTCATGGTCTCATGGTATCCTCAATGGAATCGTGTAGTTGGTGACCATGCTATGTTTGTGTGGCAACGCGTCTGCGCTGGAAAAGTGGAGCAGAATGCGGCCTCTTTTCGCGGCGGTGGAGATGGTGGTTTCATTCTGCATACAAACTTGGTGTAAGGCTGACCTTGAATTTGAATTCCTGAATGGATGCGATGGTAAGGGTTGGCAAAGGGCTTCCGGAAAGCAGCTTGTTTGTGTGTGTCGTGTTTGTGTGCGCGCGCGACTGCAAGCGTTGTCACCTCCATGAAACCTAATTTTCGGTGAATGGCTCATTGATGTATTCTGACCTTAAGGACGTGTAATCAATGTGTGTTTGAACTTGTAAAGGACAGTTGATAGATTCGTCAGTTGAACGTGAAATTTTCGAGCTCTCCTCTTTATATTTCTCAAGAACCTTAGGACAGTATTCAACTGATTATTTTTGTCAAGCGTGATTGAAACTTTCAATATAAAAATGGATGAAGAAGTACAGTTGCCATCCAAATAAGGCGAGGGATGGAGTAAGCAGTCAGTGAAATTTCCCAGACCCTTGATTGTTTCAAGCCGGCTTCCGTGCACTAAGAAAAGTGGTTTTCGATTCACTTTGAAGGTTAAATTTGATAAAATATGTCAGTCTCTGTTATTTTCGGGAACTCACTCAGAAAATAAGAATTGTTTCCCCACACTAAGATGTTGCCCCTCATTGCAGCAGCAGTCTGGATAATTTAAAGACTCTTTGAATTTTAAAATGAAGTGTCTCATGAGAATTCTAAGAAAATGCTTTGGTAAGCTCGGCACATACAAGTATATAATTCAGAATGTGTCTGAAGGCGTATGTGGAATTTCGTCTTGTGTAACAAATACGTCTCTGTTCCAGCAAGCAGCCAAGAGACATCTGTAATCTTACCTCATTTATTTATGCTCCCACGAAAATTCAGTCCTACTCCTGCAATCTGCAGAGCTTTTGTTCTCAAACGAATTCTAATTTCATTCGAATCATATCACTCATTGAATTCAATTGCAGCCACCCACCATGAGGTGTCAGCTTTACGCTCCGTTGTAGGCATTACGGTGGCCCCTCAACTCATTCCCAAAAAGACATTTTCATTCACAATATGAGTATGCAGTCATGTCGAACTTTCCCTCACCAGAAAGCCGCAACAGGAAATCGAGAAAGCTCCGCATGTGGTCAGACTTTCTCTGAAAATTCTGGGCAGTCTATTATGCATCAGGCGGGAAAAAGCCCCCAAGGCAATCAAAAGACTCAACATTTTCCATTCGCTTGTGTTGGTTTTTCCAACGATTTCTCATTCCCACCTCTTCACATGGCGGATGTGCAATCAGAATTTCAATCGCAGGCACACTCCCCCGAGTGGTATTCAGCAACAGGACATCTAAATTGCGCTCCTGTCTCAGACAACGTATCGCAAACATAATTTTCACTGGAATCAGATGAGTAAAACAAACTTCCCGCGATGAGAGTCAGCTCCCTGAAGGTCTTTGGATGAACAATTATTTTCACGCACTGCTGAGATGACACACATACATAATTAAATCAGAGATGATAACAGTTGTTGAGTGTAAGCGCGTCTAACGCACACATAACACAACAAAGAGGAATAACTTGGTGATACGAATCTGGAGCAGGAGCTCGTCGACAGTGGGAAAAACTCATTTAGTCATTCAATGCGGATTGTTAGCATTGTGCGATGTGGATGGAATATATGAAGCAATAATTACTACAAGGGGGAACGACAGGCGTCGAGGGGCGCGCAACCTGAATTAGTCCTAAATGACGCTTTGAGTAACGTTAATGTACTTTTCAATAAGACAAATTGTGTTGGTTGTTATTTGCTTCCTGTGGCCGCTGCGTGTGTCGTGGAATTTGTGTCAAAAATCTACAGGAATAGGATATTCTCACAGAAAGGAAGGATTCTAATTTTTCCATTTCATATTCTTCAATTCTGATTTGGCGGCTTTTTATGATGTGTCTGTGTCATGCTGTTTCCCAATTAATATGCCATTTGGGGCAGCCCAATTTCAGGCTTACTTGGATACCAAGGACATTTTTTTTTATTATACGCGGACACGGCACTGTGCGATTGACTGATTGGGGACTCATATTAGATGAAATTTTCAATGCTTTCTTATTCCCAGACCCCATGAGAGAAGAGTGTGTGGGAAGTATGTGCCCTATGGTGACTCAAGGGGGTGCACTAAGCACTGGTCTAACGAACCAAATAAACATTGTGAGCGCTGATGATTCAGTTTTGGCCAGATTAGCGTGTTAGAGAGAAGAGGCTTCGTGAATGTATAAAGAAATGCATATTTGAGGAGAGTGGCAGGAATAGTAGGTGTTCTGCAGTAGTGAGCAGCGACTTGATGTCACAGTGAAACTTCGCAGTGGCCAACCTATTTACCTTTTAAGTGTACATTTTGCTGAACACCTGATGCGTGGCCACGTATTGAAGCAACAAACGTATTAACATTTACCCCAGATTTCTATACAACGTCGATATCCATGAAGACAGGATACGATTGCGATCAATCGACCATTACTTCACGTTATCAGAAATAAGACCGACGGCCACATAGGATCGGCAATCTATACCGAACATCATCCGTGTGAAGAATTATCTGCCAATACTTTGCTTAGACAACAGCAATTCAAGCCGTTATGAATTCAAAGGAGTTTACACTTCCACATCAAATTGATGGAAGCAACCATCATGAAAGCCCAAAAACTCACAGCAACTCGCTCCCGTTAAATATTTAAATATTCAACTCTAAGGGTAACATTGCCGGCTTCAAACAAGCAATTGCCACAAAGTGGCCATTTCATCCTATTCACCGGCGTCCCTCATAAATTTTCATTTCGATAAAATTCTTTAACTGATATCCTTCACTGACCTTTTTTGGTATTCCCTCCCTCTTACGAGTTTTTTTTTCACTTTTTACCCAACTCACCTTTATCCACTCAAATTCCACTTCCTCTTTGGTGGAAAGTTTCTCAACTCTTCGCTCGTGAAATTGTTTTATCTGTTTTAGGGCTCGCATAATGTTCATCATCCTCAAAGGAGTATTCACGTAATGGAAGCCTAAAACGAGAACGAGATAAATGTTTTATTTCGGAAGCCACAGAGGGAGGAGTTTTCTTACAAATCAAGCGTGCTTTATTTTAATCATCAAACAACTTAAATTCGTTTTGCCTCGGATATCAAAACCTTGTTTAAACTCTTTTATGTTGTCCACCAAACATTCTTCTTCAATCACGGGGAATCCCCAGCACGCGCACCCATCCGATAACCACCTCTGCCCCCGGCAGCAGACATCAAATCGACAAGAAACCAAAATTGAGACGCACTCGGTTTCTCTGTTGTTTGACATCATCTCCAAGGAAACGCCAATAATAGAGCTCCAGTCTGCGGGCGACGCCAAACATCCTCTAGGCCATTACTCATTGGTTGTGCGGTAAAATATGATAACCAATTGACAAGCGAAAATTAATTTCCGAGACGTAAAGACGTGCTGTTGGAACGCTGATTTCTTATCGATTTACAGCGCCCTTAAAGGCTTCTAAAGCTTCTGGTTGCCCGGTCGGGAAAGTCTATTTTTGTCCCACAGCATAATAGTCCCTCGAGCAATGGACCCACAAAAATGTTCCCCTTTTGCCCCGAAATTGAATTAACGATAATATCTTCCTCAGCGAAAATGGATGGTCCACTGGGGATACACTGATTTCGTATATTAATAACCAATTACAGCGGAGAGTCATTAATTAGAGGGAAACGAGCGCTGTTTTACAATCCATTAGACAGTCGTCGTTGTCGTTGTCATAATTGTTGTCCCGGTCGTGGACTCTCTTCATTATGTATGCGGCGACAGGCACGAGCACTAATTGTGGGAAGAATTTTATGCCCTGGAAATCCTCTGCAGGATACTAGTTCTAGCACTTATTGTGCTTTGTGAATTATGATGCTTTCGCCACCCACTGTTTGTGAGAGGGAAACACTTGTCTTTGGATAAGGGCTATGATGTAATGTGGAAGTGGAAGGCAGTAGTAGGCTTGGCGGAAATAACTTAGTATGACTCGTGTTCTTTGACACAGATGAATTTGAGAACTGCGGTAACTGAAAACTTCTCAATGGGCAATAGACCTTTGAAGAGGAATTCAATCAAGTGGGATTTCGTTTAAAAACGATGAGTTTCAGTCCATATTTAAAGATCATAGTCCATGCTGCTATGGTGACCTTTTCAGCTGCCCACTAATTTGTAATTCTTAAGAGTGGCACTTTTCCACTTTCACCAGTGTCAACAGACTGCTTAATTGCTT
Organism: Eristalinus aeneus; assembly: GCA_955652365.1. NCBI lineage: Eukaryota > Metazoa > Arthropoda > Insecta > Diptera > Syrphidae > Eristalinus > Eristalinus aeneus. Next base: position 83,690,851 of record OY019132.1, read on the forward strand.
GATTTAAACGAAATTTTAGAAAGGATACCAAACCGTCTTCAGCATTTTATTAGCTTCACCTTAATTATTTTCTAAAATTTGTGTAGAGTCTGTTAAGGGTTTACACCACGAAGTAAGTCGGTTTTCATCAGATGGCGCCACTTGTAGGCTTAAGCTCAGTCCGGAAGCAATTACCTACTTATTTGGAAAAATGTGACATTTGTCTGCAATAATTAATGTGTATCAGCGTCTGTTTAAAAAAAAGCAACAACAAAAAAAAATAACGAAAAACGAAAATCTAATTTAAAGTGCAGTGTAGTGCAGTGAAGTGCATTGGTAGAGCACACGCGGTCCGCTCCCCCCTCTCCCATTCCTTCACAAAACACTGTTGGGCATTCTCGGTCGCAACTCCCGTTTGATCTACCAGACGGGCTGGGGCGATGTCCGAGTCTGCCTAACATCTGACATAGCGGATTCGGAAGTGTAAATATTTGTTAGTGGACCAATTCAAGTCAATGTACGGGCATAACACCTACATTGATTTGTTTTGCGAAGCTAAACGCAGAATTTACACTTCTGAACTCTGCTCTCTTTCACCAACTGCATTGTCGGAGTTGGTTTTCACATGCCTAAGACTGATATGAGGGGGCAATTTCGTGTTGACGTGAGCAACATTCGCGGACTGAGAACTAATCTCTTTGCCGTTTACGTCCACCTCTCCCGCCATAAACCAGCTGTCTTGGCGCTGAGTGAAACACAGGTGGGTGAGAATACCGATTTATCGGATTTGAACCTGCCTGGATATAGCTTGGTGCCCTTATTCTTTTTACACCGCGGTCTCGCCATTTATGTGCGTAGTGACGTTGCTTACCAAATTCAACCACAATATGGCCACTGTTCCAATCCGGAATTTAATTTTCTGTGGTTAAAACTCTTTGTCCGTAAGCATTTAATCCACTACTGCTTTGTTTATAGAAGTCCAAACATGGACAGCAACTCAACTTATAACGAGTTTGATGCGCTGTCCGACTCCATTACAAGAATTGTATCCCTGTATCCTCACCCTGAAATCGCTATTGCGGGCGATTTCAATGTACACAATTCAACTTGGCTTCGACATTCAGGCCAGACAACACCCGAAGGAAGGTATGTTGAAATCTTCGCTGAGGTAAATAATTTAACCCAGCTTGTGAATGAGCCAACACGAATACCTGACATTGCAGATCATACCGCTAACACCTTGGATCTGTTTCTCACCTCTCATCCGGAAAAATATTCAATTGATATATTGTCGCCTCTAGGCTCGTCCGACCACTGTGTCGTGTCAGCCAACTTCTCGTACTCCTCCCACACAGTTAGAGAACAAATTCCGAAAAGAACAGTATGGCTCTACGAGAAAGCCAACTGGAGCGGACTTAACAACTTCTTTAGGAATTTTAACTGGTCACTATGCTTCCTCGATAGTGACGTGGATGCCGCTACTGATGCGATCACAAACATTATTTCGCTGGAAATGATGTTCCTTCATTCCTCACAGAGTGAAGAGCATCAAGCCTAAGGCAAATGCGTGGTTCGACTTGAGCTGCAAAGAGGCTATCAGGGTGAGAGAGTTGAGTTTCCGGGATTATAAAGCCAACCCTTCTGAGGAAGCCCGGAAAAAGTTCAAACGGATCCGAAATGACTGTAATGCATTAATAAGACGTGTTAAATTCTCCTTTGACCAAAAGTTGAGGCAAAAAGTTCTACAATGCCCCAAGGGTAGCAGAAGCTTTTGGTCTTTCGTAAAAAACATAAGGAATTCAGCCTCGTCTTCGATCCCAACGCTCATTTGCAATGACATTCCAGCTGTCAGCTCTTTGGACAAAGCTAATCTGCTTGCTGCACACTTTGCAGCTAGCTCAACGCTGCCAGATAGCACTTTGTCCCCGCCTGTACTTGAGAGCGTAAATTTCTCCATGGGGCAAATCCATTTTCGCACTCGTACAGTAGCAAGAGTACTTAAAGATCTAAACATACACAAATCCGCTGGCCCGGATGGTATACCCCCTGTTCTTCTGAAGAGGTGTTCTTCTACGCTGGCAAAACCACTGCGTAAGCTTTTCCATCTGTCCTACTCTTCAGGGCTCTTTCCGAGTAAGTGGAAAACTGCATTTGTCCAGCCCGTCCCTAAAAAGGGCGAAAGTTCGTCACCCACCTCCTACCGACCCATAGCACTAACGTCCCTTCTCACCAAGGTCATGGAAACGCTGATCAACCGTCAGCTTATGAAATATCTTGAGTCCCGGAAGCTTCTTAATGACCGGCAGTACGGCTTCCGAAGCAACCGTTCCACTGGTGATCTGATGGCATATCTCACTGAAAAGTGGAACCAATCTTTGCACAATTTAGGAGAAAGCAAGATTGTTGCGCTTGATATTTCAAAGGCATTTGACAGGGTCTGGCATCAGGCTCTTTTGTCGAAAATGCGTGCTTTTGGGATCGATGAGTCTCTTCTTCAATGGATTAGAAATTACCTTTCGAATCGTTCAATACAAGTCGTTTTGGATGGATTCAAGTCTGATATCCACTATATTAATGCTGGTGTTCCCCAGGGCTCTGTTTTGTCTCCGACACTCTTTCTCATTTTTATAAATGATCTCTTGTCTGTTACTTCTAATCCTATTCATTCCTTCGCTGATGACAGTACCCTCAGCTTTTCATATTCGTTCCTTGGCTCACGTCCCTCAACTTCGGCCTTAGACTCGGAACGGCAGCGTATATTAAGCACATTAAATTCCGACCTTGACAGCATAATCGATTGGGGAAATAAGAATAGAGTGGAATTTAATGCTTCCAAAACACAGTGCTGTCTACTGTCGTTAAAGCGATCACAAAATAATCAGCCGTTATCCATGGACGGCACTTGTGTTGTTGAAACCGAAAGACTTTCCATCCTCGGTATGTGTATCAACCCAACAATTAGTTGGAACGATCACATATTTGAGGTCGCCAAAAATGCTGCGAAATGTCTAGGCTTCCTTAAACGATGCAAGAAGTACTTCACCCCTTCTGATCTGGCTACAATATACAAGGCCTACATACGCCCAAAACTTGAGTATAACGCTCCTATCTGGTCAGGTGCTTCTAAGACCTCCCTGCACCTGCTGGATAGAATTCAAAAGCGAGCGATAAAACTTATAGGTGACAGTAATATTGCGAAGTCGATTGACTCGTTAGAACACCGACGTAATGTCGCGTCGTTGACACTCTTTTATCGCTATTTTAACAAAAAATGCTCAGATGAATTAGCCAGTTGCATTCCTCTCCTTCAAGAATTCACCCGCAATACACGCCTAGCTAGGAATGCCCACCAATTCACCCTCAAGCCCTTTTTCGGACGTACAGTCAAATTCAGAGACACGTTCTTTAGCCGCACTACGCGAAACTGGAATGCTTTTCCCAGCTCGATTTTTCCTCTTCATTACAATCCACAGGCATTTAAAACCAATGTGTATCGGTATCTCCTCTCCCTCTCTTCCTCTATACCTTCGGCCCGTGCTGTGACTTGACCTGGTCACTTAAGGGTACTCGCAACCCCTTTTGCACGCGTCAATTATAAAAAAAAAAAAAAAAAAAAAGCATAGTTTTTGCCGTTTCCAAAAATTTCCGAATATAACTTAAACAAACAGCATTTGCGGGAGGTTTTTGTTTTCGTTTTTAATTAAAAAAAAATTACAGCTGAAGCACTTGGAATTCGTGAAGGAATTTATGATGAATCTTCTCTGGCTGATAAATCATGCAGTGTGTGGTTTCGACGATTTAATAATACTAACTGTTGGCGCTACAGTCCAAAGGGGGACCAGGGCCTAGCTTGCTCGTCAACTACTCGTTTGGTGCGCGCTACTGTTCTCTCACGAGTAGAAGGGACTTACAGTTTTTTGCCGACTCCGAACGGCGAAATTTGAGAAGCTTTCTTAGACAGTTATTACTCTTTGAGTGTTGTCAGCAGCTCGAAAGAGGTGGTGCCGTGAAAAATTCTAAAAATTGGCGTTGAGCTGAGAGTCGAACCTACACCCTTCGGCGTGTAAGCGTCGCACTCTTCCCACTACGCCACGGCGACCGCAACGACGATTTGGAGCTGATTATTTTTCTATCCAATACGTCTTGGCAAGACCAAACATTTCAAAGACAGAGGATACATAACTTATTCAAGGTCGGCGCCAAACGCAAAGTGAACTCGTACAATAGCTTTTCGGCAAACATTTTGCGTTCTGTTAAGCAAATTCGGATTTATTTAAAAAGCAGGGAAACTGGGTTCCGCACGAAACGCACAGATGTCGAAAGACAGGTTTCAACCTCTGGACTGGAACTTTGCATCGAATCATAATAAGAGATAAGAAGTGAGTACATTACGATAACCCCGAAAAGGAAACATACTGTATAAAGGCTGGTAAGCCCGTTCCATCACGATCTACATTGATGCCAAAGAAAATTATCCACGTTTCAAAAGATTGATGGGACAATGAGGGACCAGACGCGTGTGGTGTATAATAATTTTTTGGTTCAATTGCATTAATTGTAGTCTGTATTATTTGACTACAATTAATACGACTGAGTCAAAAATTGAACAAAAAACGGCCAGAAACGACCGTAAGGCATAACAATATGACATTACAACATAACGATGACCTCCGCTCCATGTGTTTGAATCTGTCAAAAACTTGAAATGCTAAAGTGTAAGGTTCTACTCCACCCGCCATATTCTCCAGACTGTGTTCTTTTTTGGCGGATGCAAAACGATTTGAGGGTTGACCTGTTCGAGTTAAAGGAAGTAATCGAAGAATGTTGTTGGTTGCTTAGACAAGGATTTCGTGAATTACCACTGAAATGGAAAAAAGTTGTTGCCTCCGGCGGACAATTTTTTGAGTGATGAATTTTTTAGGTTTTTTTTAATAAGAAAATTTTAACACAAAGCGGACGGAACTTGTACTCTTATAGGAAGAGAAACTTAGAGCTAGCCCATGTTCTACTGACTTGTATATATTCATATTAGTTTATATAATCTATCGGATGCGATACTTGAAACAAGTCGCTTCTAATATTTACTTGACTAAAAAGTAATGAACATTTAAAAAAATATATGTATACATGTATATATATGATTTTTGTTTCATTTTTACGGCGTAACCATGCCTCATTTTAGTGGACTTTTCTAAAATCTAAAACGTGCTTTCTGTGGACCCTTCGGATGTTCTTGCCTTTTGACGACACAAGCAGAATTCTCTACAGTTTGTAGTACAACTGTATCGACACCCTTGAAGTGCTATTGGGGTCACGTTTTCTGTTTAAGGCTTATCATTCTTAATCATTAGGAATGCACTTGTTACTGGTCCTTGAACCACAAAGCTGCATTTTCTTCCTTTCTATTTCCAAGCTCAGAATCTACAAAGAAGTGTTTTGGAATACACAGATAATCCATACTTAATACTATGAAGTTTGTGGACCTTATTTTTGTCCTAGATGTCTCGGGGCACATCTTAAAATAAAGAATTTCTACTACGAGACAAGACACATTTGTCACACAATCAAATGCTAAAATAAATCCAATTATTGTTGTCTTGGAAACAGTGTAGCCGAAGCGCTCCTTTTTCAAATCATCAAAAAAATAACCAACAAAAAATAATATTTTTGCAATTTTAAGAATTTGATGGGCTTGCAATATTCCGTACTCTAGTTAAACAAGGCTAAAGTTCAATGATAACTTTGCCAGTTATCTCTACTACAAGCTCTGAAACAATTCATAAGTTCGATTTGTTTGTCCCTTTCTGACACAGTCTCAATTGTCTTGCCCGAGCCGAAATTTATTTTTACAATGTTGTGATGTTAACCGTTTTGAGCGCAATGAAGCCGAAAATGCCACTTCCATGACATACTGAGTGGGAAACGTAATCTAAACACCCCGGGCCGGAAAAAGCAATGTAGCGTCTCCACAACTTAATGCAACAATCGCTAATTTTGCAGTATATTGTACAATTTATCAGTTCATTTCAGTTCAGTTTAATTGTAGTTTTTCTCATAAGTATTCACACTTCAACGTAACGTATTCTCGAGATGCGTGGCCGTCGCGGTGTAGTGGGCAGAATGCGTCGCACACACGCAGAAGGTGTAAGTTCGATTCCCGGTTGAACACCTCGAATTTTTCACAACACCAGCTCTTTCGAGCTGCTTACAAGACTCAAAGAATAGTAACTGTCTAAGAAAATGCTTCTCAAACTTCGCCGTTCGGAGTCGCCAAAAAACTGTAGGTCCCTTCTACTCGTAAGAGAACAGTGGTGCGCACAACACAAGTAGTTGATAAACAAGCTAAGCCCTGGCAGGTTTGATTGGGGTAGAAACTGATGCTTTCTGCGTCCAGTCAAACACGTAGTATGAGGCTTGACAGCCTTTAGCTTTATTTTCAAAAATTTTGAAATTTTGAAAAATATCAAACGAATTTTATAACGAAGTAATAATGTCCGGTGTAAGATGTTGAATAAGAACAGAGCTGTATCATCAGCAAACAAAGCTAGAAAAGTGTTTCAAGGACGTACTGGTATACCGAAAATAGAAATATTGAACAGGCTGGGACCAAGAACGAAACCTTGAGGTACTCCAAATATATATACAACTGAACAGTATACAACAAAGGTTGAGATTGGCCTACAAAAACTATAAGCTTCCTTTAATACGAGAAACTTTGAGCAATCTTAATACAGGACATCAGAAACTTATTTTTTGACACATTTCGAACTAAAAAAGTCTAAACTAAAAGTTGAGGAAAAGAACCTTGCAACGACATTATGGTAACTTCTGTGGAGTTACTACTATACTTCTCATTTCAGACCAAACAAAAAAGCGATCAAAATACTTCAAGTTGGCTCTAAATGTTACGGCCCCTCCTTCAAAAGAGGTAATATCCAATTGTTTCGTCTGGGGCACTCGCAGTTAAAATAATATACCATTTCCTACTCAGACACTGAAGAGTCTGATATATAATTTTTTTTGTTACTCTTCTTGAGATAAAATTAGTATTTTCGCGTCAGCGGTTTTTGGAACTCATTTCCTTTCATTCCTCCAACAACTTCTTCCCCAATTCTAGCTTCTTCAAAACAATTCCATATCTGACTGTAATCTTGTATTCAAAAGAGCTCCAGCTCGATTCGGATTTCACAGCACCACCCAGCATCCCCATGGCATTGCAAAACACTGACATGTACTACGCATAAGAAACGCGTTTCGAATTCCTATCCAGCCATCCGTACTGGTAGACAGATAATGAGAATTCCTAACTCGTCAACTTCCAGCTCCCGCTGTCTCGCACTTAAAGCCAAAATCTTTTATTTAACGAATTTAATAAGTTAAATAGCTCCCGAGAATCTCGCCTCTGTACACCCACAAGCTTATCCCTCCATTCCGCCGCAGATAGACTCACACATAAGAATTGTGCTTGGTAGAGCCCAAACGCATACTCTGTTTCGCACACAATCCTCAGCATCTCCCGCTGTGCGCAGCCATCGTTAAGGAAATGTTCCTTGAAATTTTAATATGCACTGTTTAACACTTGTGGGTAATAAAGAGCTGTGAAATCTAGAACACACATCGTCCCAAATGACCATCCGTCAAAAACTTCCTGCATCACACCTCGCCTATGGGGGATTCCCCCTCACAGTGCTGGCTGGTTTAGGTCACGAAATCTCAAACGAGGCTTTGAAATTGGAAAATTAGTTTCGGGAGCAATGAGGCCAGCCAATGATTTATTTCGACAAATGGGGAGATACGGATCGGTGGATACCCGGCGGCGCGGTGGAGGGCAAGCCACCAACATCGGAATGACAAATTGTTTTCGAAGCCTCCTTCTCTCCCGAAAAACCCCACACTGAGGGGCGTAGAAATTTGTTGAAGTAACGTCTAGGCGTCGTTAGCAGAAT